>OY992862.1:0-2543000 GCA_963921415.1 Pyrausta despicata | reverse complement strand
TTATGTACAGTTGCATACACTACTTTATCTACACACATATCATAAGTACTCTAAGATGGGTTTTCACAATATTTTCGTCACAGCGAAAAACCAACAAACAAATGAATGACAACAGTAATGGCGGGTAATTCAATCCTCCGTCACGACGATTTTTTTTTATATCTTAGACAAACGAATGAAGTCCCTATCCTCATGTCACTCGTGATCATATGTCGTGCGATTTGGATTAAAAAACATACTGAATTTGACGTTTCATATCGATAACTGCTTTAATATCAATGGATACTAGAATAGAGACCTACTTTAGTTTCGATAGCTGTTCCAAATTTAAAGTCATAACCTTACAGAAATTGATACTGTTATAACATTACAGTACAGATTTTACCTACTGCCACAGATAAGAAAGTTCTCATAGTAAAATTGGTTGTAGTAATGCTGGTCATTTCCTACGGTTTCTGAACGCATTTTAGAGCACTAATGATATGTCCGTAGATAAAATACATTTATTTCTGTAAGTAGGCTTAGAACTAGCACTTTTACACGTCCCAACATATAAATTAACCCTACCACCGCTTCGGGACAATTTGGGCCAGTGCTGAGAAGAAGCGGCGCAAGAAACTCGGTCACATTGACATTGCCTCTTTTCAAAATTGATTTACAATAATTGTAATTGTTTGCATTTAAACATTTCCATATACATATCTTTGTCATTTATATAATCATCAATTTTATAATATCCTTTCGACATTAATACATCTTTTACAACTGTTTTAAATTTATCTAAAGGCAATGAAATTAAATTTTCAGGTAATTTATAAAAAAATGATGCACATCTACCCATAAATTAGTGACCAACTTTATGAAGCCTAAAATGTGGAACGGCAAGCCTATTTTTTGTCTTGTGTTGAAGTTATGCAAATCGCTATTTTTAGGAAATAAGTGTAAGTTTTTTCGAACTTAAATTAGGTTTCTGTAAATGTATTGCGAGTAAACTGTAAGTATTTTAACTTCTTTAAAAAATTCTCTAAGTGTTTCATTTGATTATAAAGCACGGCTCGTTTCTGCAATACGAAAATTGTCTCTATATCTGCAGCTGAGCCCCATAGTAAGATGCCGTATGACATGATACTGTGAAAATAACTAAAATAAACTAGTCTTGCCGTTTCAACATCAGTCAGAAACCTTATCTTTCTTACGGCGTATGCAGCGGAGCTTAGTCTCTTTGATAAGGTCATGATATGAGGACCCCACTGGAGCTTATCATCCAAAGTAATTCCCAAAAAAGTTGCAGTTTTTGAAGTAACTAGTAGTTCATCCTTAACAACAACCCTTGTTGGAACTTGTCGGACATTGGGCATTGTAAACTTAATGCATTTAGTTTTGGTCGCGTTAAGCAATAAATTGTTAACGGTGAACCAATGAAGTACTCGCGAGAGAGTACCATTTACATCGTCAAACGATTCTTTACCCCTTGGAGTTTTAAAAAGTAGTGAAGTATCATCAGCAAATAACACTATCTCACAAGCACCGTCGACAAAGTATGGAAGGTCATTAATATATATCAGAAACAGTAACGGTCCCAATATCGAACCCTGGGGCACACCCATAGTGAGAGGGGCTCCAGGAGACTCTGCTCCATTGATAGAAACCTTTTGTGTTCTCTCAGTGAGATATGAATTAAATAAGTTACATGCATCAGTTGATACACCAATGAATATGATGATAATATAATGGCGTAGTTTTCTCAACAGGGTCTCATGGTCAACACAATCAAACGCTTTAGAGAGGTCACAAAAAATTCCCACAGCATCATGCTTACTATCATAGGCATCAAATATATGTTTCAACAGAGCGACTCCAGCATCAGCAGTACTGCGACCCTTTTTAAACCAAATTGTTTATTATGCAATAAATTGTTTGATGTGAAGTGAAATAGTAGCTGATTGAATATAATCTTTTCAAAAATTTTACTTAGAACCGGTAAGATAGATATTGGTCGAAAATTTGAGGGGTTATTTTTGTCACCAGATTTAAATAACGGTACTATTTTACTAAATTTCATTAAATTTGGGAATTTTCCTTCATCAATACATTTGTTAAAAATTATCGCTAAAAGAGGTGCTATGAATTCAATAATAGTTTTAATGATACATACGGATATTCACCAAAGAGCCTCGGTTTTTTTCATATTTTTTCGTTCATAATTACATCGGTGCTTACGTATCTAAAGTATAGTGGTGAATCACACTCATAGTACGAGAGCCCACGACCAAAACCATGTCTCATAGCAATACGGCAAAAACCCTATAAAATCGTTAGATTGTATGATTCTGAATCCGACTAGGTGTGTAGTAACGGTCGAAAGTGTAGCAACTGCGTGGGAGGCCATTTCTGCTGTGTCAAAAAAAAAAGACAGTCGGTATTATAGCAATACGTCTGATAGTGAAAATGTACATAGATTTTATAATTGTATTACGAAAAAGTTTGTTTTCAGACATTTTGCGCGTAGCATATAGCCTGAGCGCATTTTTGAAAATGTCAACAAATTTAGCCGACCTGTATCATAGCAATACGGATAAAAAAATTTTTCAACTTTTCGTATTGCTGCCATGATTACCAATAACCTGTTTTCAGACACTTTAAGTGTAGCATATACTCCCAAAAACGAAAATAACGTTTCGGAGTCGCCTGGCCGACGCCTCTGTTAAATGTTTTTTTAAATTTACAGCCTTCATAGATATTCAAGAATCTCCCTTGTCTATTATATGGACTTTGACAGATGACAGATGTCATTACTTATTTCTTTTGTAAAAGTTACTCAAGTGTGCTTTAAATAAAACCAAAACTATCAAATCAATCAGTATTTAATTTCAACAGCCTCAGCGCTTGTTACGCTCCTGCCCCTTCCCTTCCCTTCATCCCAGTTTCCTTTTGTGCGATTTATTTCAGTCCTACAACTTCAATGTTAAGGTTTCGGGTAAATTCTTTGTTAATTATCATCTAATAAATTCAGGGTCGCAACATATTCATTGGTTTGTAACAGAAAATTCAAGATGCCTCAATACGATTTTTAAATGATATCTGAGTATCGAAAAGTTGTCTGATAGAGAAGGTGCTACACTTAATTTGTCTGATATAAATTTTTTGCACATGTGGACAACTTATTTTATCATGTCCAACAATTTTCAGACATATTGCTATGATACCGATCGGTAAAATTTGTTAACATTTTCAAAACGGTCTCAAAGTTTATTGCGTTCACATTTCCGTCTGAAAATTGTTTTGTTCGCATCAAATAACCAAAATTTACTAATAAAAAAGATTTTCAGACGTATTGCTATGAGACATATTTTTTGTTTCATTTTTAATTTTTTTAAGTGATTTTACGGGTTTGCGCTACACCACTAACGTCTGAAAAATATGTTTTCGGTATCTCAGAACTATCATTCAACTACAGTCTGCAAATCAGACATATTGCTATGATGCAGTTCGGTAAAAATTTTTGACAATTTTGAAAATTCGGTCAGATCAAACGCTACGCGGAAAATGTCTGATATTGGTATTTTCGAGTTCAGGATAATCGTATCTATCGATTTGATGCAGTTTTGGCCGTATTGCTATGAGACAAAAATTTTGGTCGTGGGCTCTCGTACTATCATGAATATTGGATTTGAGAATGGATTCAGACAGTTCTGCAGAAGAGTTAAGTTCTTTAGTAGTAGATAATAGATATATTAGCAAAGAACTTTTCAAAAATATTAGCTACTTCTGCATCAGATTTAACTAGTTTACCTCCGTCTTTTAATGAATATGAACGATCTTTTGTTTTATCTTTACCGGTTTCTTTGTTTATGATATTCCAGGTAGCTTTGGCTTTATTTTTTGAACTTGAAACTATCCTACGAAGATGATTCGTCTTTGCTTGGGCACAAACTTTTTTAAAAATTTTTGAATATTTTTTAACATATTCTATAACTTGTTCCTGCTTAGCTACCTAATGATAAATACCTGGTGTAGCCCATTCATTAAACTTACTTGTAAACCGATTAGACTTAACCTTTTTTTTGTGAAAATTGATGCGAATTCGCTTTTAATTAAGTTAAAAAGATCTTCGTATAAGTTGTCTACGTTACTAATACTGTTTGGAATTAATGTTTTCAAACCATCAAAAATCCTATCCTTAAATCTTTTTGTCCTAATTGCAGTGACTGGTCTATAAACTATATCTACTACGCTCAAGGCCGGACCAGACGGAAATGTGACCTTTTGTCCTCTATGGTCGGAGCTTAGACATTGTAAAATATATTTATTTGTTATTTTGACATCACAAATAATATTATCTATGCAAGTAGCCGTTGTTGGAGTCACTCTGGTAGGTTCTTCAAAAACATTATTTAGGTTATACGATTCAAAGAGATTAAGAAATCTCATAGAAATTTGTGTTTTTTTTAATATGTCTATATTAAAATCACCGCATACTACTAAATTCTTTTTTGATTTTGATGCTTTTGATAAGACTTTATCCATAGTGTCTTCAAAAAGTTGGTAATTAGCGTCTGGCCTAAGCGTCTAAGTACCTTACTTTAAAACTGGTAAACATTTTTGACCGCGACCGTAATTACAATTTTGTAAACGAAGCGTTCGGTCGTTTTATCAGCAACGTATGCAATATAAGTTGTCTACAGGCCTCAACTGTGCTAAATAATAATAATAATCATTTATTTCTCACCAAAATACATACATTAAAAACATAAAATAAATGAGTTTCAAAATCATTTATGGTGGGCTGATACCTGAACTAGGATGGTTCTTGTATCTCAGGTTATCAGCCTCCACCCCGCTAGTGATCTTACTCGTACAATTACAAACAGAAAGGCTTTCAAAGTCATAACATGCCTGCGTCACTTCCTTGCCAGTCAGCATTCGTATAAAACTCGAATCTATTGCCCATTGTAACCGTAAAAATTGGTTGTGTATATCTGTAAATAAAATATTTAAAAAATGATACGATTTGGTAACCAGCACTATTACAAATTAGCTCCGGTATTATTATATCTGTAGCTCCGTTTTTTGATTTTTATAATCTAATACCTATAAACTAATTTTTCTTTTTACGTAAGACCGAAGTTGAATGAATGACCTTTGACTTTTAACCGACTTAAAAGAAAGAGGAGGTTACCAATTCAACCATATTATCTATTTTTTATCGGTGCCAGCACGGTCATCATGCTATGACAAAATTGAGACTTGTGCGGAAGATAATAGTGGCAAACACTTCAGAATAATTTGGGCAGTAGAATTCTTTGTTTATGACTTTTTGAAGGAGGTTTAATTTTTTAATACTTTTTTTCACTAAGTATAGAAAAAATTCGTGTCACTTAATTCGAGTTCTCTTTCAGAGAAATCCTATAGATGTAAGCCCTTTGCCACGAGTAAGCTATTGCTAATAAATTATTGTTATATTCGGATAAAATCAGACGAACAAAATTAAGGTACGGTGACGGTCAACGCCGCGTGAACACTATCTGACGAAAATCGTTTGCATGCACTTCGACACAAGCGGAGCAATTAGCAAGCGGATTTGCGCGCGATGTGCAAATGATTTTCGCCTTAAACGTGTACATGCGACGCAGACCGCGATAGTACATACGAGATCCTAGAACTATCTTACCGAATTCATTCAAATCTTTCCACTCGGGATGGTAAGCCCTGAAGAGACCAAATTCACTGCGTGGCGACCTCATCCTTATAGAGTAGTCCAGCCTTTCTGGCTGAGAATCCGATACGTTCTGAAATTCAGAAACAACGCTGGAGTGCTGGTCGGGATCACGTCGGACGCTTTCGCTTTGGATAGATGAGCCGCAGCCACGATCTGGTACAGTCAACGATAAAAAATACGCACTTTCGTAAGTCGCACTTTAGTACCATGTCGAAATAACATTTCGAGCTTTTCCCCCATAAATGAATAAACCCCAGCGGTGAGGTGACGCCGATGTCCCTCTAACCTTTCGTTTGTATTATCGGGTCTATCAATCAATAATTTTTATTTGCGTTAAATAGGGTTTGACAAAGTTGGTCATTCAATTTAAAGTCATACCTTTTAAGCCTTACAACTACAGCATGCAAATATATTGTATCTTGAAACTAATATTTGGATATAATTTTAAAGAAAGAACTGTATCCATGCATCTAACATATACTATATCATTAGGACCTTAACTTCATAATTTTTATTATTTATGTCTCCGTATTCCTCTATAGAGTAAAATACATTTTCTATTAAACATTGTCTTAATGAGCTTTTAAACCTTCTCAATGGCAAACTCTTTAATTCATCTAGCCAGCCCGTTCGGCCTCACGGTCAAGCTTAAATTTGTGGCAGGGATATATAATAATATAGTATACTAGCTGACCCGGCGAACTTCGTACCGCCTTAGCGTTGCAATGATTGAACAATGTCTTCGAATGACATTGACATTAGTTACGCGCGTTTTTTAAAATATGCAAAATTAAATGTTTATTTTTCAATATTTCTGAGACATTTTCTTAATATTTTTTTCCGTAAGAACCTTCTCCTAATAATAACAAATACAAAAAAAAGGAATTATTGAAATCGGTCCAGCCATTCACGCGTGATGCCGTGACCAAGGAAAACGGGTTTCATTTTTATTATATAGATAATACAATATACAACAACGTCACATACTTTGATCTGACTCCGTGGTACTCGTAAGTAGCTTGAGCACTAGTGTGTCAGATATCAGAATCAACAGTGGTATTACAAAGACCAGTACAAACAGTTTATGACATGTTCATGCACACAAATGTTTTTATAGTGCGGGGTTCGAACCCGCGACCTCTTGGTTAATAGTCAACTTCTTGACCATTACACCAAACACCAAAGTGGTCGGTCGGTCGGTCGGTCACCAAACTTACTACGGAATACGGCTTAGAGAGAAGGGCGGCTGCCTCCGACGGTGCACTGATTGTGCTACTTAACTTACAGCACGTTAGATAGATACTAGTTATGTTCGTTTTTGTAGCACTACTGACATGATGGAACAATTTTTATTTTTTTAAGTTTTCCATGCTTGTGGTCGTAGCCCGAACATGGCTAAACCAAATTATATAAAACAATTAAAATGCATATTTTTTACAATTTATTCCAAGCTTTAATTTAAGACTAAGTTGAATTTTAAAGTCCCACCCAGACCAAAGATATTCAAGTGCAAATTAAAAACGGTAATTTCATAGGAAGACCTAATACTTGGTGCTTAGTTGTAATCTCAGTCTACTCACATGAAAAACAACGATGGCTTCATCTGGGCCCATGGTTTTAGAATATTTTGTAACACTCAAATTCCTGGTAAACGGTGAGTATCCACGCATCATATAATTATGACTTTTATCTGCAACCGGACGACGTTAAAATACTTAAGGGTCACTCCATTACTGGTGGCTTCCGTGCTACGTGTATTCTGCAGTCTATAATACAATCTATATTATAGACTGCAGAATCACAACTAAACAAACATGGCGGCTAAGTAATCAGATCACAAACAATAACTAAGTACACATACGTTTTAAAATGTGTTTTTATACTTAATAGTGGTGATACTTGATAGAAAAATTGATTTTATTTTAAGGTACTTTGTCTACCTGGCAGTGTGTTCAGTAGCTGCATGTTCAGCTTGTGAGCTACCATGTCCATCAGTGTTCTGGTGAATTTCGTTTCCGGAGTGTATAGAACAGTAACTGGCTCTGCCAACCTCCAAACTGAGAGCTCATGATCCTTAAATGGAAAAATATCTAGTTAATAAGAAAACAAATAATGTTATCTGTCATCTCATCAGCCTATACGAGATATCCCTAGAGATTGCTAGGCACAGGCCTCACCTCAATTAGGAGGTGGTCCGAGCCATGCTCCTCCACGCGGGCTTAGTGCGGCTCAGTTATGTATAACATATATTTTATAATTCGGTTTGTTTATTTAATTTTTCTTTTATATATCCATACTTATAAAATAATAAATATGTAGAGAGGTCAATACCGTACGTGAAATATATTTCCAAAATATAATTGATGGAATCAGGCGTTACTTTGCGGAAATCCATGACTAAAGCTGAAAAAGAGGATTACTTTGCTTTAAATTTCCACTAAACGACGCCAGCGCAGGAATCAAAATTCGACAGACTACAAGCGACTAAGTCTGACTGAGTCGCTAGTAGTCTGTCGAAGCGAAAACATCTCCTGAGGATGCCACGTGTAGTGGCGAAACGCGTCGAGTGATTTGTCGGTGTCAGTGTTGTGGTACCAGGTGCATCTTCTGTGTCACGTTGTGAGTTGTAGGTATTGTAAGTCCTGCGACTTCCAGCTCTAGCTTTTTCAGGTGATTACAGTTGAATGTATTTTGGATCCAGCGCTGGCGTCGTTTAGTGGAAATTTAAAGCAAAATAATCCTCTTTTTCAGCTTTATTTCCAAAATAACTATCAGGGGTGATTAGGAATCGATACTAATGCCAAAAATGCAGTCAGAATTTCTTTTATCTGTCCGTCTGTATTCATAATTGTTATAGAAACAAAAACTACTCGATTGTTTTTAACGAAACTTAGTACAATTATTATTTATACACCTAACCTGGTTATAGAATACTTATCATCAAGCTACAATCAATATCTACAATAATAATCGCCTATAACGGCGAGACATAGTGAAACCATGCTGCCATCTACATCACCATCTGTAAAATAAATAGGAGCAGAGCAGTGAAGGGAAATGTTGGGAAAACGGGACAAGTTACTCCATTTTTTAAGCTTGCGACGCGTGTGCAACCTTAATTGTTAAAGCAATACAAAAATCATGTTTGACGGAAATTTTCTCCGTAAAATTAAAATAAAAAATATCCCACGACAGCATGTCTATCTTTTATGGTTGACTTACAATAACACGTGTACACAATCTCTTACAAATCGAAAATTTGTCAAAAACCGGTTTCAACAAGGGGTGATAAGGGTAACGTTGACTACGATCTCTTATGGACTTCAGAGTCCAGCTCTTAAGCCAAACCGAAAAGAGGCAGATAGGATATGATCGAATGACGATATGATCTAGTCGCCGAATCCAAATGGAAAGGTTCATTTGGTATCGGTTTAGTCCTAATCCGCTCCTAGTCGTCGTCAGCACTGCGAGTTGTTTTCATGTGGCTGCGTGTGCGTGAGAGGCCCATTTTTAAGTTGACGATTGTATGGACGTACCCTTTCTTCCTCTGTTTGGTTTGATCTAAGGTCTAGCCTTGAGTCTCGACACTACTTTTAGGAAAACTTTAAATTTAAGAGGCATCACCGAAAACTTTAAGTACCTGAATTTTTCCGAGAGATGGGTCATTCAATGCTTCCCGTCCCAGGAATGAAGGAAAAAATATCGCAATTGGCAATACCAGCTCCACGATGGTGCAATACCACTTCTTCTTCCTTGTGAGATAGTGCTTCCACATCAGCGTGAGGAATGTTCTCATAAACATCTTTACACTGTTTCAAGTCATTAATACTTTAATGGGAGTTTTGTATTTGTATTCAGTAATCGATCAAAGAAACATAAAATAAAAAATAATTAAAGAAAAATCAAACAAACAGAGTACTAGTATTGATTGACAGACTGTCACAAAGATGATTTAATCACTTTGACGGACAAGAAGACAGACATTTCAACTATATTTCAAGACACTGTGGCACACTGTAGGCTGTGTGAGCAAATGTGTTGACATTTGCTCACACAGCACACAAAAACCAAACGGCACACAAAAAAAAATACAACTGGTGGAGAATGTTTCATGGCGATAAACAAAGGTGAACACCTTTGCAAATTGTATTGTGCAATAAATCTTAAAAAATAACACTTCTTGTAAACGTCAAATAGTAAAACAATACGAAAATACATTACATTATCAGAACAAATTTCTTTTGGGCTACCAACGCTTCGAGACATAAATAAAAAAAGAAGATAATTAATAATAATAATAATTTGAGTTGTTTACTTCCAACAACAGTAAATGGTAACAATGTTTAGCACTTAATACTAAATAAAATAAAACATGAAAGCAATTGGATGCGGCTCAGCTATTGCTGACAAATGACAGCGCTGATTTTCAGCCGCAACCACTCCTATGAGGTCTATTGTGAGAGTTGGGTAAGGAGGGCTTTAATAATAAGTCGTAAATCACACTATATAACTCTGTGTATGTGTGTGTGTGTGTTCGTTTTCAATATCTATGTATATAAATAGTTAAATAGTTTTGTTTGCATTTTCCTCTGCCTGTACAACTTGTGTTCTCAGTTCGACACATTCGCGTCAACTCCGTTCCTCTGATAAATTGACCTTGGCCTTTCCACTTCACCGTACCGATTTTAAAGCCATCTCCTTCCACATTCAAGCCATCAGGCTCTGGATTGCTCTTCCCGAAAATATAAAACAGGCTCCCAGCAAATTATCATTTAAGAGACTCATTCGCAGCCACTTTCTTACTTTATCGCAACCGTCATTATAGATCTTTCTTTAACAGTTCGTCAAATTTATTTATTTATTTAGTGTATATTAGTAAATATTATGTGTATTTTTAAATATGTCATTTAATATAAATAGATTGTATGTATATTTTACATTTAATCTCATGTATCATATTATTGATAGTATTATTTTTGTGTTTTCTCTTTTATTTATTTTGTCGCACCGCCCACTAATCATTTCTGCTTAGCCCAAAGGTATGACTGTTAGAGAATGCCCTACGGCGTTAAGTCCACCCTTTGTACAAAGTTTTGTTGTTCAATAAAGCTTAAATAAATAAATAAACTTCTTAAGTTCTTATCTAAGGACCATAACACTCTAACCATTCATTTTTACTACGACGTTAGATCAAACCCAACAGTGGAAGATACGGTACCTACATCCTTACAATCGTCACGTCCAAAATGGGTTGGGCGCGCACACGCACCCAAGTGTAAACTAGGAGAAGAGCAGGTCAATTGGATTTGGTATAGTAGAACCATATAGTAACACACGCGACTAGCTAATACAGTATCTGCAATTTTGGTTTAATTTAAGACCATAACTTTCTTTGCAACCAAAATCGTGTACCTACAAATACGTTTCTGTTAATTAATTTTCCACGGAGCAGAGACTCGGTGTTTTTAATTAAGTTATTAATGGAAAAATCAATCAATTAATAGATTTGTTAATTGGAGATTTATTAAAATCTACGCTTCGAGATCGGAAAAAACTCGGAAAACTACCAAGGCGTGAGTTGTAAGTTAGTGAATTTTTTAATAAAAGAGCCTTATTAATGGTACAAAAACCGGAATGTCCTTGCAATAGCCTTGAATGTATCCTGGAAATTACTTCACGGATTTTCATGCAATTTTAAAGCCAGTCGTCGCATGCCAAACTATGCTCAAATTGTTAACTCGCACACATTAAGCCGATAATCACACTGCACCGCGCTCCGTAGTGGTCCGCAGGGGGACTGAATAATTTTTCATATTCAACTTCAGTTTGTATGAAAAACACGCGCTCCCTACACTTACACACTAACAACGCGTCATCGCGCGGTACCGTTTGTGACTAGTACCATAGAAGTAGATCTGTAGTGTGTGTAGCATGTAGTTGTACTTGTATGTATAAATATTGACGATTCCTATTTAATCATTCATTAATAAACGGAGATAGCTAAGATTCAGTTGTTTACTTTATGCTCCCGAGCTCCCTACCTTACATGGCGACCCTTGCCATTTTTGGCGGGCTGCCGGAGTTCGGTCGGGCGAGATGTAAAGAATAAAAGTAAGTATTTCTTTTTTAAAAGTAAAGTAAAATCAGTGAAAATGTGTCGATCCAACATAGAAAAGGACGAGGTGTTTTTGACCCAAAATTCCTCGGGGTCTAACGCAGCAGATTACCACATATCCAATATAAGTATCGTGCTGATGTTAATATGCACCATGCTGGCGGTTGCTGGACTATTTGGACTATATCTGATCTACAAGAGGTGCCACCACAGTTGGATTCGTAATGAAGTCTTGGCGCAGAACTTGAGACGATCCTTGCGACGACCGACCCGGGAGCCTCGCGTGTGCTACGAGTGCGAACGCCGTCAGGACCCAGTGTGCACAAAAAGTGGCAGGGTCGCCATGTAAGGTAGGGAGCTCGGGAGCATAAAGTAAACAACTGAATCTTAGCTATCTCCGTTTATTAATGAATGATTAAATAGGAATCGTCAATATTTATACATACAAGTACAACTACATGCTACACACACTACAGATCTAACGTGCACGGTGAAGTGTGATTATCACCTAAGGCCCCGTTCACATGGCACTGTCCTGCACGTTTTTGTGCAGTATACGTCCTAACGTCACTTTCAACGTTCACTGTAAACGTATGAATGTGACGTGACGTCGACAGTGACGTTAAAACGTATACTGCTAAAAAACGTGCAGGACAATGCCGTCTGAACGAGGCCTAAGGAATGTCGTTTATTGCAGGCATAACGCGTGAAAATGTCTTACAAAGTGATATTATATCTTCAGTCGTGGTTCGTTGGTCAACTGCTTGCTTGCTGGGGCAGCACTACCGTCGAGGTCGGGAAGGGCATGTTGGACCCAAACAACAGGGAAATTTGGTCAGGCTGGGCAGCGCCTGCCGGAGCGGAGGTCAACTATCTTGTATTTATAACACGCTTTTATTAGATCGGGGTGTATGTATGTATGAATGAATGAATGAATGTATGTAACGGAATTTTGGAGCACAATTTTCACCAACTTCCAGAAATCGGATTAATTTGAAACTTTGCACACGTATTAAGTACCGATGACATAATGCAATAATTTGATAAGAGTTTTCCATTATCCTTATTCACTAAAAAAATAGTTTAAAAAAATAAAAAATAAACACATTTATTACGCTAACTAAAAAAGAGTAAATAATTTCTGAGTACACGGAATTTATATTTAGTGGAGTAAAAAGCGTGGGGTGCTTGGTATAGTAGTATGTGAAAATCATCCTATTATAAATTGGCAACTATAAAAAAAGAAGTTTTAAAACGTCATAAAGTGCACCCCACGCTTTTTACTCTACTGTAATATAAATTCCGTGTAGGTACTCAGAAATTATTTTCTCTTTTTTAGTTAGCAATAAAAGCGTGTTTTTTTTTTAGTTTTTTAAACTATTATTTTTGTTACAACTACACATTACATACTAGTATTATTAGGTGTAGCCCAATCACACGTGCCCTACGCTTCAGACTCTAGATTATGGATGGCGAACCAAAGGCGCAAACCAAACGCGTGCCATCATCAGTATTTTATGACAATTGAACACGAGTAATCCCGTCCCGATCCTTGGCTTGGGAGCGTTGTTTTTAGTAAACAATCCGTTTTAATACCAATAAAATTGTTCTCATTTAAAAAAAAATCAAATAGACAAAACTATTGATAAGCACGTCTATTACTTTATCAAACAGTCTTTGAAAAAAATTGGCACGTTGCATATAGCTTCGCCATCCCAGCCCTATATACAAATTAACATTACACTGTCGATGACGAAATTCAAATCGAACTTGCCTTTGCTGAGCCGTCACGTCAATGTTGTTTTTTATACATTCTGCAAAATATGATAGCGAATAGCGATCTATCTATCTAGCGATGTATCTTTGTCGAAGAACCCAGTTGTATAGTCGAATTCCGAATGTTTTGCTACTAGTAATAGTCCTCATTGCCGATTTCGACCACGGCGGCCAATCTCAACAGAGATCAGCCAACTACGCAGGAGATATTATAGTGCGCAAGTGTGAGCGCAATACTCAGGTGCACTCACTGTTCCATAACTCTCATCATCATCGGTGAGACGGCAATCCGACATGCCCCGGAGAGAGATCAGGCGCAGGACCAAAACGGCTTAACGTGCTTACCGAGGCACGGGGGTGTAACTTTCCGACTCGGAGCTGTTTTTGAGAAATTCATGACAGAAAATCTCATAAACAATTTTGGCTCGACCTGGGATTCGAACCCCTTATTATTTTACACTTTTTAATTACGTTGACATAATACTAGATTTTTGGGTTAATAAGGTAATTTAAATTTATATTTCTTATGTGCGCACTTCTACATATTTAACTTGCTACGGGAAGTTTAAATAAAAAAATATTGCCCTTGCGCACACGGTAGGGACTTCGACAAAATATTCCTTTGGGTCCATCCGTTTGCGCAACACGTGTTGCATGCACACGACCGCTCGCGACGCTTGCCAAAAAGGACCTCTCCTCATATAGAAAATAAAAGTTATGCAAAAATCTAATCGACTCAAAGTGCAGGTTTATTTTAAAGGGAACAGACATCAATTTTGAATTTTAAAACATGTTTAATTTTGTAAGCATTGTATTTCTCAACGCAGGCGGCCTGGAAAGAGTGGCTTTACCTATACAATCAGCAGAACGGAGGGAAAGGCCAACCTTACGACCCAGCCTTGCACGGGGACAAGCCCTACGGTCACGGCATAAAAGGGTGGCCTCAAGACTGGGGCGGTGAGTACTTACCATGCTGACATTGTCACATTAGCCAATATCCTACCCACTGCTGGGCAGGACCATGTCGCCATGGCGTCAAAGCGCCACGTTCAGGGGGGCGCTAAATCTAGCGGCTCTCAATAATTTATAAGGATTAGATATAACTCTCGCAGGCCTATAAGTAGAGTGCAGTAAGTTTAAAAGATTTTGAAAGTAAAAAGTCTTACCTTAAATCTAATAATAATATCTTGAAAATAGACACTGTCCATAAGTCTACGAGGCGAGGTCAGAGGATCGAAAAACCTCGAACTCTCACTACGATTGCACGCTTTTGGCTTTGTATAAGTTTGAAAGTTGGAAAAGTCGGAGTTTTCGGGCCTTGCTGGGCACAGGCCTGAGGTGTAAACTAAGGTGGTACGAACGGTCCATCTCCACCACGCAGGCTCAGTGCGGTTTGTTAGAGGAATGTTCGTTCACATTGTCCCTGCCGACTCCGGGTTCCACCAAAGCGGAGCAGATATTTTTATACAACAAACAGAACTTCGTTATTCGAGCAATAAACGTGTCATCTCGTCTTCGATTTATGCTCCGCTCATTTTCAATTTAATAAAGTCTTGACTTAAGGTAGAGCAGGTAGATCGTTGACTTTATTTCTTTATTCTTGCATTTCAGGCTTGGGGCCACCCATGGGAGGTATGCGACCGCCACCGTGGGCTTACGTGCCCAAAAATATGGGCAAGCCTCCCTTTTGCTATTTAAAACCTGAGGCTGGTAATTGCACGAGCAAATTAGGACGGTAAGGTTTGTGATATTGCTAGTGTAAAAAACAAATATTGATTAATGACTGTTTCCTACGTTTCGTTGATCTCGCGGTCACGTTAGTCACCATTATCATCATCATCATCATATCAGCCGTACATAAGTCGCCATAAGATAGAGACGACGAATTAAGACGTATTAATAGGGTCGACGTGTTTGTAACGTTATAAAGTTATGATGACCCGACGTCCTACGTGCGCAACAAACGAGACAAATGCTATGCAATCAAATGAATGTACGTTTATGACAGTGTCCGCGCGATTGACATTGACACAAGTCTTTCGCATCGCGTAGCGTCGCACTTGTCACGTTGCGTCACGTAGGACAACGCCCTAGATTTGGAATAGCTGGCTATCCAGTGATTTGTCGCTGTCGCAGAAAAACGAATTGAACACTAGCAAAAAGACAATACTTAAGAATTAAAAAAGTGGACGACGCAAAACTTGTCAACCAATGAGAGGACATAGAGAAATCGTTAGCCTCAACGTTGGTTGGTGTTTTATTGGAGTTTTTTTTTTCTAATGACCAATAACGTTCGTTTTCGGGTCAACTGTTCGCACAACGTGTGGTGCCGGCCTAAACCACCTTTTATACTTCTCTCAGATACGGCTACAACGGATTCATGAACGAGTGCCAGTACTTCGAGTACACAGGCTGCGGCGGGAACAGAAACAACTTCGAGAAGCTGGAGAGCTGTCAAGCAGCCTGCATGTCCAACCCTCAGTCGGGCTGCGATAGCGACTCACACATGCCGATCGAGGACTACAAGTGGGCACGCCGCTGCGGCTGGTCAGACGACCAGCCGACTGACTATGTGGATATTAAAGACAATTGACCGCTATTCTTGTTTCATTTCATCTTATGACACTTTCTTGCAGTCGAGCTTTAAGAATAATTTGCTTTTACGATTTTGAAAAAAAAAATATTTATCTGTTAGAAAAAATGTGCCACAACATCAGGGGCTGATCACTTTCGTGTCGGTGAAAGCTCATGCACACATAGACAAAATTATGGTAGTTGGTCTAGATTGAGTGTGGCCACTTTTTGTACGAATTAATTGCATAGTAGATTCATAAAAACTTAAATTACTCAAAAATCATTAAGACTGTGAATTTTTTCAACGAACTGCCTAAGCTTTACAGGGATAAAAAAGATCACACATTAATTTTGCAAAATCAACAAGTTACGTTATGCCTTTTCGTACAAAAAAAGATTTGGTAGACATTTAAGTAGAATTTCCTAGTTATAACTGGCAACATCGTTAGGTATTCAAATGTGACTTTTGTTTTGGATAAAAACAGTTGTGTGAAAGTTTTGCCGGTTTTCATGCTTGCTCTCAATTTCATCACTAATTTCATCTTGCAATCCTCAAGCAGCAGCAGTACGTCGAGATGAAGACCTGCGTCTCCTCCGTATTGCTTCTTTAGGTGATTCAAGGCTGATGTACTTACCATACGGTGTTGTGTTGTGAACTTGTGAGTGACTACTTTTGTGCCAGTTTTAATGAGACACTTTATGAGAAAGGACTCCAATAGTTTTAAGTACCCTAATCTGTGTGTTATTTACTTCGTTTACAATGTCTCATATGTAACGGAGGTTAGTAAGTTCGCATTATTACGTGACTACGTATCATTATTAGGTCTGTGAATGGAGGCTCATGCTAGGTATATTTTCCATAGTATCCGCCAAAAAAGGCTGGCAAAAAATAAAATATTAAAAAATTATTAAGTAATCATTGTTTTATTAAGCAGTCGGGCAAGTGTTCACTCGCTTTGTTTCGGGCAAGTTTGTGCAGTTTGGCTTCAATCATAAGTTAATAAATTAACGTTTCCTCAAAACTTCGTAATTAATTGCATCTAAACATGCTCTAAATAAAATGAATGAAAGACCCCGCCGCGGCCCAGATTCTAATTTTTAAATTTCCCGCCACAAACAGAACGGTAAATTATCAATTTTTTTTTTGAGTATAAATATTCTTTGGCCACAACACGACCTCATGGCTGTATAAACTTTAATTAATGTCATTGCAAAAAAAACATACGCGCTGTCACTGTCAGAAGTACTGACAAATGTCAATATAGTGATTGTAAAGTATCGACAATTCTTATCGATAAATATCACCGCAGTTTACAATTAATAACAAAATACGAGACGTCTGCATGTTTTTAAAGAAACACATTCCAATATTGTTCTTTATCAAATACAATATAAACACTTTTCAATTTTGGATTACGTTTGAAGTAGACATATAAAAACCTAGGTGGAAATAGAAAATATTAACGTTTATAAAACGATAGTTTCATTCAATTTCAGTTCAGTGTTGTCATGACTCGAGCATCCTCGTATTTTATATAATTTTTATTTATTTCACTACCAGTTGTTTCCTTCAGAATAATTAAGTTTCGTTCGCTACCTATGGTTTTATCCAAAAATCAACCTTCAGTGACAAAAGACGTCTAGGTAGAAGAGTAAAAACTGCTCTATAAATATGAATGAAGTTGTGAAAGTTGTGAAAATATGTACAAGCATATTCATTGAGTGACATTTTTTATGCACTCATTACCAAATCAGATTTTATCGATAGTTGCTCGCGGGTGGCACATTAGATACTTACTTCACTAGTCTGAATAAATCTGTCAAACAGGGTAGACATTAAATTTTTTCGGAGATCGGAGTTACTTTGATCGTAATTTCTGTTTCGATTTGTTGTGTACGGATTAATGATTAGTCTGAAGGATTAAATGATTAAAATAATAGAATTTTAATCTGCAAACTTTTAATGACTATCTTTCTTCACGCGACTGAATTTAGTCTACCAAAAAAAGTGAATCAATTGTGAAATTTGTTAATTTTCAACTATTATTATTTTATATTTACGAACCTTACCCGCCCCAGAAATTATGTTAAATTAGCGTAATGAGGGTTCATCTCTTATTGAGTGACATTAGCTGGGGTTGTGCGTGTGTTTTGTTATTTTTATTTTAGTGTGTATCATATGACTCAGCGGTAGCCATAGGATCGTGTTTTTGCCAACTTGTGACCTAAAATCTGGTGAAAATGAACTGGCGTACGCTCGGTGTGTTGATGTGGAAGCATTGGGTTGTGCGGAAGAGAAGGTTCCTTCACACCCCGGCGGAGTTCCTGGCGCCATTATTAGTTTTTGTGATCCTCTTCTTTTTCAAAGATAAGATACACTCAAGACCAACTCATGCTGCTGGTGAATTTATCGATATTGAAAGACCTGTAAGTACACTATTTAAAAAAACTTTATAATTGACATGCTCTCAAGACAGTAGATCCGATTGGGATTATTTCCTTTTTGTTATTTTTTATTTTTGTAGGGTTTTCTTTTTATTTCTTAGCTTGAAACTTTTTTACACTACACATCATTATAATTTGTTTCTATGTGTAACCTAAGTGCGTGTAAAATGTCATAACTTTCCGAAACCTCCCTGTTTAAGACCTTGAATGCATGCATATTTTCTATTGCCCTGGCAAAAACAATGTGGAGGTACCTAATTTTAAAGCTGTGAATGAGGTACTTACTTAATTGATTGCTGACTGCTATGTGAATGACCTGTAGTATTGATCCTGTAATTCTCTCGTCATTATGTCCTTGGCCTATGGGTCAGGGAACTTGGACAGATGCCAATAGTCCTCATGACCTTTATTGATTTATTAACTGACTTGTCCTGACCAGTGGTCTAAGTAATACATTATTTTTAAATGTTTGTTAAATATTTTTCAACAAAGAAATTAAATAAAGAAATATCATGTATAAAAACTTTAAATTTATAGTTTTTGTACATGGTATTTCTTCTTTCTCACAGCAACAAATTAAAAAAAACATCATGTACAAAACCTTTGAATTAAAAGTTGTTTGGTAATAAAGTTAAAAATGCCAGGTAATAAGAAAGTTTAAACATAATAAATTAAATGTATTATTTAGCTATAATTTATGCAAAATTATGCAGTTTCCTTGTACCCATATCAAAATGATGTGACAAGATAACATTGAATTGCTATACCTATTTGTTTTGCAAAATAAATTATGCTGGGTACAAACTGTTTTTTGCAACAATTTTCAAATTTGTTTATTTGCTTATATCTAGTAATATAACTAAAATTAACTATTAAAGAGTTTTAAGCTGGCTGCATTGTTATGAAAAACTATAATAATCTTGTTCAGTCAAACCATAGAATGATCATAAACTGTTATGCCCATTTGTACCACCAATCTGCACCTCACATAACTCTTCCCATAAACACTTTTTTTTTAATTCTTGTAAGTGTTCATTCAGCAACAGTAATCTCATACTAATCATAATTATAAAAGGACAAAGATATTACCATTACAATCAAAAATACATTTATTTGCTTCTAGGAACCAATCTCACTGGACCACACGATCAGCCCACCATGTATTTTGTACACACCGGACACAAACCTTACGAAGATCCTCATGGATTATGTCGGAGAAAAACTCCAACTCAAACCCTTGCAGTCTTACTCACGTATGTACTTTATTATATTTACAAAATTATGAGTGAGTAAAAGTCGGCTTACTGTACCTGTAAAAGTCAATAATTGTATAAATCTATTTGATTCATATTCAGTGTATTGCTAAATGTATGATTTATATTAAGTTATATGAGAGTTTTAATGTTATAGTTTATTTAATATAGGTAAAGGTTCCCGAGGCTATTTTGCATTCAACAATGCAACAGACATTTTTGAATACAGCAAGGATATGTCAGAAAATGAAGCCATTGTTATATTCCAGGTGAGTCTTAAATTACTTTATTCAAGAAGACTACAAAATTTTCATCATCATCATCATATCAGCCGTAAGACGCCCACTGCTGAATATAGGCCTCCCAAGGATCTCCACCGCGATCGGCCCTGCGATGTTTCGCCGGTCGACGCAGACGCTATTCTCTCGAATGGCGCTTTCTATGACCTTTCCGCCACATCGGCCATTGGTTCGCCGCGCTCTATGTCCCGCCCACTGCCACTTCGGCTGAGCCATCCCTCGAACAATGTCGGTTGTTATTTTAATAATAATAATAATTCTTTATTTGCTTCCAAAATTGTATAAATACATTCGTTACAATTTGAGTCACATGTTAGGCTACAGGAATTAGCATGGAAATGTTACAAAAATTAAAAAAAATACAATTTATTAATTTATCAGATACAATACAAAATGTCCTATTGTTATTTTTATATATGATATGTCAAGTTTTCCATCGTAAAATGTCACAATTAAAATAAAATGACATCATCACAGTAAAGTACAAATATGTCTAAAGCTACTATTTCTCCTGCATATCTCTAGTTTCTGATTCGATCATGCAGACGCCCTCTCCATGGCTCGCTGGGTGACCGGGAGCCTTCTTAAGTAGTAAGGGACCACGACTCACTCCCATAGATCATCACTGGCACACACTATAGTAAAATAGTCCGACCGCACTTCTTGCAATATAGACAGTGTAACAGGATCAAACTGGCTTTTCCATTCGAAAATCTGTAAGTGAAGATGAGAAGGCTAGGATCAGTGTGCCCTAGTTTTTTTGATGACTTGAATAGCCATTGTCGTGTAGGACATCTAACTAGACAATGGAAACTGTGAGTGGGGCAAATATGTTACCATTATTCATTATGCATTTTTTGCCGAAGTAAGTATGCGTCACACTGAACGAGCGGTGACTGGGGCCGGTCCAGGCGGGCCGCGGAGAGCGGTCTCCTCGTTAAATGCCATCGGGTTAGGCTCCACATTATGGACTTTAGCATTAATGTATTAGTCACTACCTACAGTATGGAAGAACAGGCGCGTTTCATACGTTTGATATTTCGCGCCCGCGCGGTTGGTGTAGTGGTGGACTACCTCGTTGGTGTAGGGGCAAATTTTCTGTCTTACATCCGCAGGGTTCGAATCCCAGGTCGCGCGCAAAATTGTTTCTGAGATTTTCTGTCATGAATTTCTCAAACACAACTCGGAGTCGGGAAGTTGGCGGTGTTACACGCCGTGCCTCGGAAAGCACGTTGTTTGGTCCTGCGCCTGATCTCTCTCCGGTCATGTCGGATTGCCGTCATACCGAACTTTGAGAGTGATGGAACTGTTTAGAGTGGCCGCCGTGGTCGAAATCGTTCAGGAGGACTATATATATATGTATTCCGCGCTTGCTTGTCGAAGTGTGGATAAGATAATTTGTATACTGTTGAGAACAAATAAATAAAGTTATTATTATTATTAAATATGGAATATGGAAATAGGTGGGCTATTTTAGTCTCTTGGAGTCTTAAATGGTTGAGTATCGATGATTTGCTTAAGCTTGTGTACGTAAGGCCTTAGTCTCGAATCGTATCGCCGATGTATATGTATCTGCAATGCATTGTTTACCTTTAGTCTTAAAAGCCACCACGGATCATCAATTCACAATTACGCACACAGACAATAGTAGGTACCCACCTCTATATCCTTGAAAGTATGTACTTATTTGTCATTACACGGGGCTTCCATTATTTTAACGAATAGCCTTCAAAGAATACCAGTAGTTAGATAGGTACGTAGTTTTTATTTGAACAATGTCACATTGTGTGGCTATGCTACTAGAAATGTAGTATTGCAGTCTGTCATTTTATTATTAAGTCTCTATTTTACGAATCTAGCGATATATCTAAAAATATAAAAGCTTAAGGTCGAAATCACAGATACAATAAAAGAGTTAGCTAGAAGTTTATGCATGGGAGCATATTCTTTGTTAGAATCTAAATCTTTGTTAATAGGCTAGATGACACCACCAATCGTTGACATTCTCTTTATTATCTGTCAAAACGGTCTGCCTCCATAGATTTTGTATATGAATACAAACTCGTGATGTCACGGTAGTGTATCAGAAATCGGAATCAATTTACCGAATATTTATTGAATTTTGTGTGTTTTAAAATTGGTTTCTACAACTTTTTTGGAAATACATAATATATATATAAATCATATAATATATGTTTTAACTTAATAGTATGTCTTGAAAATATTTAAGATAGGTGTCATCATGTCTATTGAGCTTTTATGTACAACACTAGTTGTATGCGGGTGAAACTACCCGCATAGAACCCGTTTTCTACATATCCCACAGGAACCGTAGAGTTTTATGAAATAAAAAAATAAGAGTCCTAATGGAGCCGAACCGGTCGAGCAGTTTTAGCGTAAAAGAGTTAAAAACATCCATACAAACATTCTTGTTTATAATAGGCTTGTTTCCACTATGAAAGAAATATTCAAAAACTGATTTTCTCTAAAATAATTCATAATTTCAGATGCCTTTACACTAATATTTTTCTGCAGTTCGTATTATTTGATTTTTAATTGGAATTCAAATGATAATTAGTCACTCAGTCGGCATTGCACGCGATGACGTCAAAGTGTGTTATTCCCATACAAGCTCTATGAAGAAAAGCGTTTTGACAGTTGATAAAAAGTACGTCAACGATTGGTGGTGTCAACTACCGTATTTTAGTAGGATTACTTTAATAATTCCGTCTTTCAGAATGTGTCGGGTGCAACTTGGCCAGAAAACTTAAACTACACGATCCGCATGAAGACTCCGTTCATGACGCACCTGCACGAATCCATGGACGGCGCCCTGGTGCCCCATCAGCGATTCGGTAAGTTATACCAACAGACCAAGGTTCAATTTTGAGTCCTTAATCTAGAATCATATTCAATTTGAGGGTTCGATCCCCGCACAGCACAAGCATAAGTGCATGAACATGTGTGTTTGCAGTACAAACACACATGTTCATGCACTTATGCAGACCAGTGTCTGGGAGTTTTCTATGTATAATATGTATTTATTTACAAAAAAAAAAGTATTAAACTATGTTTAATCCATTGTCTAGTACCCATAACACAAGCCTCGTATTTTAATTGGTGTGATTGTTGTGAAATATTTATTTATTATTTATTTTACGTATGAAATGGGTTCAACGAATAATCTCATTGAAACGTCTCGCGCATATTCGACTCATATTAAAAATGAACAAAATTATAAAACATACGATAAAAATTCAAAAGAATTTTTAATTAATTGTTATTATAATTTAAATGAATATCTTAATAGCAAATAAACTAATGTTGAGTCCCGGAGGGGGTCAATATGGGTGTCCTAACTGGCTTGTGTAAGGGTGGAAATGATAGACTGCTTATGGCATTTATTATGAAGGGTTGAAGTGTGCGTACAGGACGCCTCATCATGTTGACATACGAGTATTACATAGTGTAAGTTATATATGTATGTGTGAGCTAAGTCAGCAGTACCTAAACTAATTAATGCACAAATATTTTTTTAGCTTTTTTTAATAAATATTAATTAAATAAATATGTAATATGTTGTAATAAAATGCAATTATTTTAATCCAATATTAGAAATACTGAATAGCCTTAAGTATTTTGCAATACCCGAAATGCAAGGGTACCTAAGTTACAAGATCAAAAATATACACTCAGAGGCACAATTAACCGCCCACTTAAAATTTTTCACGAAACCTTTTAATTTTAACTCCGAGTTTCTTTCTTTTTTTACAGCACTTTTTGTATGAAAATTAGGTTTCAAAAAAATGATAAAAGCCGTGATATTGATTAGACTTTATTTAATTTTGGGAAAAAATTTAAATTATCGATATGAGAACAAAATCACTATGATTATTGAAACTGAAAAAAAAATCGAATTTAACCTAAAACTCAATTTTTAATAATGTGTGTTTCCTCCTCTGGCTCTAATGACCTCATCCAAACGATTCGGAAGACCATCCATTATGTCTTGGATGTCTGACTGAGGAATGTTTTCCCACTCTTCGACCACAGCAATTTTCAGGTCATTAATGGTGACAGGAGCTGGAAGTCGGCCTCGAACGCGCCTCTTGAGGTTGTCCCAGACATGCTCTATTGGATTCAAGTCTGGGCTCCGAGCTGGCCATGGAAGTCGTGATATACCGACAGCATCAAGATACTCCGTAACCACTCCAGCGGTGTGTGCACGTGCATTGTCGTGCATTAAAAGGAAACTGTCCCCAATATATGGCGCAAACGGTATTACGTGAGGTTCTAGGACCTCTTCCACGTACCTCTGAGCGTTTACACTGCCTCTATCAAAAACAACCAAGTCGGTACGGGCCTCATAAGAAATTCCACCCCAAACCATTATTGAGCCACCTTGATACCCCACAGTTTCGATAACAGCACACTGCGCAAACCTTTCTCCGGGACGTCGGTATACACGCTGACGTCCATCTGGACCTCTCAATGCCACTCGTGACTCATCAGAGAAGAGAACGTTTTTCCATTGATCCATGGTCCAGTTACGGTATTGTTGAGCAAATCGTAGTCTTGCTCTTCGGTGCTCTGTTGTCAAAGCTGGAACTCGGGCTGGCCTAAATCCAGTTAAATTGCGTTCTGCAAGTCTTCTTCTTATTGTTCTAAGACTTACACTTACGTTTCTCACCTCGTACAAGCGATTTCGGACTTCGGAAGCCGTAGAAAAGCGATTTCTCAGTACATTGGACACAATAAAACGATCATCTCTTTCAGAAGTACACCTCGTACGGCCTTGTCCTGGCCTTCTGGTGTAAGACCCCGTTTCTCTGTATCGTCGAATAGCGTCACGTATCGTCGTTCGAGGATAGCCCAGCATGCGGCCTATACGACGCTGACTAAACCCAGCATCTGCTAACGCCACTGCTCTAGCTGCTCCAGCTGCATCCAGTGGCATTATTAATTAATAAAATGCAACAAATTAACTTTAGAACACCTTAAAACACGAACAAAACGTAAAGAAAACCCGTAAACAACAATTTGTCAACGCAAGAAGCAGTCGCTTTTAAAGTTCGTATTCGACTGATATGGTAAAAAAGACTAAAATTGACGGTACATTAACAAAAATTGATGCATAAATCATTTTAACTATCGCCTAACTACCCACTTGTCAAAATAGCATTCGGTATCCTAAGTGTTTCGAAGCGTAAACAAAGTTATGCCACTTGAGATAGGTGGGCGGTTAATTGTGCCTCTGAGTGTATTTAGCATAAAACATTTTTGCACTAAATGAGCACAAAAATGAAATCGAAATCAATGATGACATCATCATCATATCAGCCGTTCGACGCCCACTGCTGAGCGTAGTCCTCCCTCAAGGATTTACACCGCGATCGGTCCTGCGCTTCTCGCATCCAGCTGCTTCCCGTGACCTTCACCAGATCGTCAGTCCACCTTGTAGGGGACCTGCTCATGTTCCAATACCACAATTTAATTTTTGATGCCTTATGGAACAGCGTAAGTTAGTTTCATAATGTAGCAGCTACTAAAACTAAACATATGTACTACACATGATGCAATATCCTCAGGTGCCTATTGTCTCACACTGGCCAAGCCACAAAGTACAAAAATTATACCTATATAAAACCGTCTTAGTTATACAAATGTTAATAATATTATGACTAAAGTTACATGACGTGTATTCCTGTCATAACGGTCACTTAATACTAAGAACTGATACCTCTAAACGATTTATTTAAAAATACCACCGTTCGTGGCTTTGCTGAACAGTAAACAATTTATGCTATGACGTGGGTACTCACATACCGTGAAAACTGATTGGCAACATTAGGTATGTGTCATTTAAATTAGGTATGTCATTTAATTGCTTTCGGAATATTTGCCGTTATGGTAAATTAACTTTGTGTCATATTTATTGTATGCACGAAATCGTAGTCGCACCAGTACGAAGGTTTTATGTAAATTACTTTCTTTGGAGACAAACGTTAAAGTTTTTTTTTAATTATATTTACACAAGCAGTGCATGTGGCGCTGTGGTTGCAACGCTTTGGTTGTGATACCTAAAGTGAAGCAACCTAAGGTGCGGTCATGTTAGGCATGGGTGACCATTCTGACCATTTAAGTGACGTCTATATACATACAAGCATCTTAGTGCTTTGGATGGCACGTTAAGCTGTTGGTCCCGGTTAATATCGATAGATATTAGTCGTTAAGCCTGGTCAGAGGCCCACGGGCGGCTTAATAACATCTGACAATAAAGTTGGTCACTTACCTTACAAACTCCCCTCCACCAATCCGCACTGAGACCGCGTGGTAGAGTATGGCTCGGACCACCTCATAGTTGAGGATTGAGGTGAGGCCTGTGCCCAGCAGTGGGACTTATATAGGCTGATGAGATATTTACAAAGGCGCACTTACAATCAAGCAACCATTATCTTAACTAATTAATCATATTTAAAAAAACAATTGCCGGTTTGATAATTCTAATAACTATGCACAATTTTTCCTCATTGATAATACTCGTAATCATGTATTTTGAATATTGTTTACTAACTCACCTGAAACAGTAATATAATAATGGACTTAATTAGTGACTGGTAAAATAATGTGTAAAACATGAACCAGTTCAAAGTAAATTAATTTGAATGAAGCTTTTTTCTTGACCACTCAACACAATGTGATGACGTCAATCGTATACGATATTTCCAAGCGATTAGACGTTACAATTCGTCACTTTCTTAATGACAAAAAATAATGTCAACACACATGTAGGTGGACCCTTAACAGTAACAAGTGTGTAACTTTTTAAGACTCGTTAATATAGTATATTTGGACGACCACTTTGGTGTAATGGTCAAGAAGTTGACTATTAACCAAGAGGTCGCGGGTTCGATCCCCGCACTGTACAAACATTTGTGTGCATAAACATGTCTGTTTGTACTGGTCTGGGTGTTATTATGTATTTATTTAAGTTTATTTATAATACCACTGTTGATTCTGATATCTGTAACACAAGTGCTTAGCTAACGCTTAAGCTACTTACCACGGAATCAGATCAATGTATGTGATGCTGTTGTATTTTTTTTTTATTACAGTTAAAAAAATCAAAATTGAAAGAAAGAAAAAAAAAAGAAAAATATTTTATTTGGTATTACACAAAAAACAATAAAAAAGGGAATTATTTCCAGAACCAAATAGGTACTGTTAAAATTCGTGGAATGATAAGAGGCAGTAATGTAACATTTTTCTTTATCTTTAAGCATACCTTAACTCAGGAGTCACGTTCAGAATATTTAAACAGTTGCATATTATTAAGAACTTACTAAGTTAGTTAAAATTGTATGATTCACATTTAACTTGTGTTTGATTGACGTGTCTTTGCTTCGTGACTATTTATAAAGATATTTTGCATGCAAATGTCTTGTTTTTATACAAACTTTATTTCCTACTAGCGACCCGGGTAGATGTCGTCCTGCGTGTTGTCGCAATTTTATTTTATATTATTTTTCACTGTTTAAACCTTCCCTGAACTTTCACAAATTATTCAAAACCAAAATTAGCAAAATCGGTTTATCCCTTCTCGAGTTTTGGCGAGACTGACGAACAGCAATTCATTTTTATATATTAGACAAGTGGAACCGGCAGACGTTGTCCTGCCCGCTGGTTTCGCTAATTTTTCTATATTTTCTCATCATTCTAACCTCCCCTGAACTTCCACAAAATAAATCAAAACCAGGTTAGAGGTGCTTGTGGCGCAGTGGTTGCATCGCTTTGGTAGTGATACCCAAAGTTAAGCAACCTACGGCGCGGTCATGTTTGGGATGGGTGACCATTCTGACCATTTAAGTGACGTCTATTTACAAGCATCTCCGTGCTTCGGAAGGCACGTTAAGCTGTTGGTCCCGGTTAATATCGACAGATATTAGTCGTTAAGCCTGGTCAGAGGCCCTCGGGCGGCTTAATAACATCTGACAGTAAGGTTGGTCACTTACCTTACAGACACCACCCCTCCACCAATCCGCACTGAGCCCGCGTGGTGGAGTATGGCTTGGACCACCTCTTAGTTGAGGTGAGGCCTATGCCCAGCAGTGGGACGTTTATAGGCTGATGAGAGAATCAAAACCAAAATTAGCCAAATCTGTCCAGCCGTTTTCCAGTTATAGCGAGACTAACGAACAGCAGTTCATTTTTATATATGTAAGGTTATATTTATTTAAAAGATGGATTCCGGTAGTTCATATTAATATTCTTTTATTTGCCAACTAAGTGTTAAATACATACATATTATAGCAGGTCTATCTAGCCCAGTGCCTCAATGCTTGAGGATTCGGGGGTTGTGCGTTTCCACTTTGAGCCTTGTTTCCACTTAATACCGGGTGTGATGAGGGCCTAAGTGCTTGTGTCGTGCATTGCGTCAATGCGTCACAATGATTCATTCGTAGGACAGCACTCGATCTCTAATCACAATGTTCGTTCCTGTACTTCTCCGAAACGGCTTGACCGATTCTCATGAAATTTTGTGAGCATACTGAGTAGGTCTGAGAATCGGCCAACATCTATTTTTTATACCTCTTAGTGCTAAGAAAAAATATTTATATTGACGGGTCAGCTAGTTATAAAATAAAAAAAAACGTTTATTATTCAGACAACAAGATCCAGAGTGTTAATAACAATAGCTTAAATACTATGTTTGTACAAATTAGAAAATATAGTAAGTCGCAATAGATTATACACGTAGAATTAGTTTGCCAATAAGTGGACAGTCCCCACGATTGGCTATAGCGTCCAGAACACTAATTATATAATTATATCTACAAATTTTATGTTTTTGTGATGCTTTCGGAATATTTGCCGTTATGGTACCTACATTAACTTCGTGTCATATCTATCTATCATAGTCGCACAAGTGCGAAGGTTTTATGTAAATTACTTTCTTTGGAGACAAACTGTCAAAGTTTTTTTAATTATATTTACAAATGCGCACTAACAATCAAGCAACCATTATCCTATCTAATTAATCATATTACAAAAAAAATGATTGCCGGTTCGATGATCCTAAAAACTATGCACAACTTTTCTTTATTGATAATATGAGTGATAATGTATTTTTAATATTGTTTACTTATTTAATCTTAATTTATTTTTATTCCTTTTTTAATTATATGAGTATACATTATTTTATTTTAATTCATTTTCTTTTAAAATAAATAAATAATTGAAAAAAAAACGAATTGAAGTGATAAAAGTTCACGAGTTTTGGCTAATTATATCGCCGAATGACAACACTGTGTGACAAAGTGCGCGTATATGAACAAAGCATTTGTTAGCGCTGTTCGTGGAAGCAATATTTCGCTGCTAACGATATCATGTTCATATCTTTGTTGGTTAGTTAGCAATACGAACCATGCAACGCAACTGACGGTATGAAAGTGTTAATTAAATATGATTGAAATGGATACATAATCTTAACATTGTTCCTTACTATGCTTTTCCTAATAATATTTTTAAAAAATAGGAGTTTGAGTACCTAGAAAGTCGATATAGCTAGCACCGTAGAATATGTTTTACAGGCTAGACTTTCAAACAACAAGCCAACAGTGCTAAGATTGTCTCTGTTTTAATGTTATTTAGCTTGAACCCTCATAAAACTCAATGTATTTAACACCCTCTACGTTCATATCAGATCAAAGACTCAATTTTTTAAAGATTGAACTTCTGAATAAGGATATATGTACAGTCGCATGTCGCAGTCAAAAGATAAATTTTACACTAATATTCTATATCACACGCTTTTCACTAAAGACTAGACAAAATGCTAAATCTAAATAGCTAAGCTAATTATAAAGTGCCTTGTTACTTTTCAAAAGTTATTCGATTCGAATCATCGAGAATAGGAAAAAGGTTTTTGTACACTTTTTTATTATGTATCTTACTACTTATTTATAACTTTATTTTTGAAAAGGTCAGTTTTGTAAACAGAGACAGTCAAACCACGGTAATATTATCTATACAGTATTCCAACTTCATATAAACGGTCGACGCGCGAGCTATACCTACGCGGTCGGATCTTGGCTTGCGCGTGGCATGCTACAGTCGCGAGTGCGCGCTGTGACAAACGGACGGTGTGCTGGTTTTTAATCAGTAACCGCCCGAAGTTTTACTCGAAATAAGAGCAAGTAGCTATTTATCATGACAAGTAGAATATATTGTGCTGTTTTTGAATTGCGGATTTTTTATACACTCAAATATAATAATTAAGCATTTCGTTCATACGAGTATAATATTAGTAATACAATCAATGAGCAAATATTTTTCGGTCGCAAAATTAGACCGATTTGTTATAAATTCACATACATAATCATGGTTTTTAATTAAATCTATCAATCAATAAAACAACTTACATTTTTATTGAACACTTTCTATTCTATTCACAAAGTATTTTTTGTAATCATATAATTATTTATATTGTAACTAAGTATCTCAAAACTAGATAGAAACTCAAAGTAGGCAGATGCAATCAAAACGCTGTAGGTAGGCGACAGCGACAGCCCTATCTCATGCTTCTACGTACCGCTCGGCGGTAGGTACTTATTTTAAGAACACGGCCGAGTTGGACTACTGTATGGATAAAATATTACCGTGGTCAAACTCCTACAGCAATTGTTGATTCTTGTTAAAATACATAATAATATCTATGGTAAATCAAAATAATATTAAAATCGACATTAAGAATTTGTAACTTGTGTGCAATTGTGATCCTTAAGGTCGTAAACACTTTTTGACATAGACTAATAATAATAAGTATTTATTCCGAAAGAAACCCTTAAGTGTATAACATTTTTGCGGCGGTCTCTGCACTAAGCTTAAATGCTTGTGTTGCAGTGGCCAAGAAGAGTTAATAAAGAAAAAAGAATTTATTTTCAGTTCAAAAAACTTATTAAATGTACATATTGATACGAGTACACTGTTATAGATAACTTATTCGAACTTAAAATAAGCACTTGAACTAAACAGTGTCGGTGGTCTCCACACTAGGATACCCTGTATCGTAAAGACCTTTTAATAAAAGTATAGTGTGCTTACAATATTATGCAATGGTAATACCAGTAACATAATAAAAAATAAATAAATATTTCACAACAATCACACTAATCCTCTAGTCCCAAATTAAGCTACGAGACTTGTGTTATGGGTACTAGACAACGGATAAACGTACTCAAATACTTTTTTTTGTTGTAAATAAATACATATTATACATAGAAAACACCCAGACCGTGTGGGGATCGAACCCGCGACCCTTGGTTTTTAAAGTCCGACATGTAGACCTTTGCACCAAACGGTCGTCGAAAATAATGATGTTGATGTGTATGCGTGTGCGTATGTGTTAGTGTGTGTGCGCGCGTGTGTGTGTATGTGTGTGAGTGTGTGTGTGCGCGCGTGTGTGTGAACGTGTGTGTGTATTGTGAGTGGATGTGTGACTGTATGTTCGTATGAAGCGTGTGTGTGTGTGTGCCTTTGATCAACAAGTTTTTAGTTGACAGGTGACAATACATATTAATATTATTTTGGGATTAACAATGGAGAATAATTTAAAGAAATAATGATAATGATTAAATTAATGATGATAATGTTATTTAAGTGTGTGTACTACATCTTTGGCTTGTAAGATAGCTACCCTAGGAAAGTGGAATAATGACTTATTTTTTTATTGTTCACAGGAGCGATATACGAGCCGTTCATGAAGCTGCAGTGGGCCATCGACACAAGCTACATACAGATTCTTACTGGCAAAACAGTCTCACAGGTAACACGAACGAGCTTCTTGAAAATCCATACTTCCATACAAATATTATAAATGCGAAAGTGACTCTGTCTGTCTGTTACTCAATCACGCCTAAACTACTGAGCCAATTTGCATAAAGTTTGGTATGAAGGTGTTTGGTATGAGGTGCTTATGGCGCAGTGGTTGCAGCGCTTTGGTAGTGATACCCAAAGTTAAGCAACCTAAGGCGCGGTCATGTTTGGTATGGGTGACCTTTCTGACCATTTAAGTGACTTCTATTTACAAGCATCTCCGTGCTTCGGAAGGCACGTGAAGCTGTTGGTCCCGGTTTATATCGACAGATATTAGTCGCTAAGCCTGGTCACTTACCTTACAAACACCCCCCCACCAATCCGCACTGAGCCCGCGTGGTGGAGTATGGCTCGTACCTCATAGTTGAGGTGAGGCCTGTGCCCAGCAGTGGGACGTATATAGGCTGATGAGGTGAGGTTGGTATGAAGATATTTTGATAACAAGTAGAAGCAACAGAGATCCTCATAGGATAATACTAGACATAGTACATACCTAAAACTAATCGTTTTTCAAATAATTGCTGTGTTAGTATCACTTAGTATATAAACTCTTTTGCAAAAAAAACGGGCACTTTAGATTTTTTCCTCTACTTTAATGAAGAAGAACAAGAAATAGGTTTTATTAATTTGACGATGTATTGGCATGTTATTTGAAGCATCCTGGCATGATTCTTTACGTTCCAAATTTAAAATTTGAAATTAATAAAAGAAAAATAATGATTATTGTGGATTATTCTAAAATTGCTTTACTAATGGCGCGAATTGCTGAAACGATTTTTAACTGATTACGATATTTTAAAACTTTTTGGACATTTTCTGCAAATTAAACAATTTAATCTTTATTTTTACATTAAATACCACTTTTTGATATGAGTGATAAAGCGATAAGGGCCGGTAAAATTATAGCCCTACTTGAAGAAGGTTGTTCGCAAACTTACGTGTCTCAGCGGCTAAATGTGAGTCGTTCAACTGTCCAGAGGACTTGGCAACGGTATCAAGAGACCGGTTCGGTCAAAAGAAGACCCGGTTCGGGAAGAAAACGATGCACAGAACCAAGAGATGACCGCTTTTTGGTGAGTCAGGCGTTGCGGAATCGTAAGGCGTCAAGTGTGGACCTGAAGAAGAGCCTTGAAGAAGTAAGAGGAGTAGAAGTTAGCTTGTGGACGGTCAGGAGGAGGATTTTGGCTGCCAATATCAGGAGTTACCGCCCAGCTCGGGGCCCTAAATTACTCCGTGAGCACCGTTTTGCTCGACTTCAGTTTGCTCGGAACTGTGCTTCATGGACTCTGGAGGACTGGAATAAAGTATTGTTTTCTGATGAAGCTAGAATCTCTTTGTGTGGAGAGGACCGACGCCGGCGAGTGCTGCGAAGACCACGGGAACGCTATGCGGAAGTGTGTTTCGAAGAAATCACTCCTTATGGCGGAGGCTCCGTTATGTTTTGGGCAGCAATTAATTCGACGGAGCGTACGGAGTTAGTTTTCATAGAAAATGGAACATTAAATGCACATCGGTACATAATGGAAGTCCTAATTCCATATGCACAACCCACATTGACTGCACTTGGGGAAGATTCCATTTTTATGGACGACAATGCTCGCTCGCACCGTTCTGGCGACGTGGAAGCGTACATGCAAGAAGTTGGGATCCGTCGTTTAGATTGGCCAGCTCGAAGTCCTGACCTCAATCCAATTGAGCATGTCTGGGATGTTCTAAAGAGACGTGTAAGATCAGTGCAACCTGCTCCACAAAACATCAGGGAGCTAAAAAGAGTCATTGCAGAAGAGTGGGAACGAATTCCTCAAAACGTTATTAAAAACATCGTGGAAAGCATGCCCAGAAGGATTCAAGCTGTGATTTTGGCAAGAGGAGGTCACATTCGGTATTAGGTTTTTACATTTGTAACTTTATTTTATTAAAAAAAGTAAAAAAAAATCTTATCTTTATTGCCGACCACTTCTTATTGTTTGGGCGTGTACATCGGTTTTAAAGAATCCATCGTTTTTTTTTTCTTTTAGTTGCCCGAACTCACTTCACGCGCATTAATTTACACGATTATAAGTATACAGACTACGTCAAAGAAATAAATTTCATTTAATTAACTCAAATCGACCTTAGAACGTAAATTTCCTTAGGTGCCCGTTTTTTTTGCAAAAGAGTGTATAACAAAATACCAAACGAATTAAAGAATCTGCCATTGAGAAAATTTAAACGCTCACTACGTCAATGGCTACTAGAAAATACATTTTACTCTGTGGAGGAATTCCGGAGACATAAATGATAAAACTAATGGTAGATGTATAAATTATAATTTGATTTATAATGACGAATTGTGTAAATCATTTACTAATAATACTAGTTTATAATTATGATAATGATACCCGAGAAAGGACATGGCTACTTTTTTCCGCGGGAAAATAACGCATTCCCATGGGAAAATTCAGGTTGGCCGATTGCTTTTTTATATACAAAAATGAATTGCTGTTCGTTAGACTAACTAAAACTGGAGAACGGCTGAACCGGTTTGAATAATTTTAGTCTTGAAATATTTGTGGATGTCCAGGGAAGGTGTAAACGATGAGAAAATATTGATTAATTACGAAAACAGCGGGCAGGACAGCGTCTGCCGGGTCCACTAGTTTCTTATATTTGGTGGTATTTGTGTTTTGCGACAACGTTTACTTTGTAAATAATTATATTTGTTTCTTCGGTTTACGCGAACAGTAGACATTGAAATGAGACACTTATACGGATTATTTTGAGATTTATTTATTTAACGTCAAGTTAAAACAAAATGTAAATAAATCAGGAAATAATCCGTAAAAGTGTCTCATTTCATTGTAAATAATTGATTACAATGTTAAAGTGACCCCTCTACTAGAGCGGAGCGAAGTATTTAAAAATATTCACTAAAAAGATTTCACAACACGATGAGGACCGAAGATTATTTTGCAATCTTATATAAGACTAGGGGACCACGCAGACGTGGTTCTGCCCGTACCTAGTTTTTTTTTTTAATTTCTCTTTGTAAGAACCATACCAGTACGTTAAGGAATATCATAAAAAAAGGAATGGCTAAATTTGTTCATGCGTTCTTGAGTTATGCGCTTTCCAACACATTTTGCCATTCATTTTTATATTATAGACTAGTGCGTCCCGCTGTTTTTCGCATTTTATCAACTTTTACACCTTCCCTGAACTTCCACAAGAATTTCAAAGCTAAAATTATTGATTTCGGTTCTGCCGGTCTTGAGTTTGTATGAGACTAACGAACAGGAATTCATTTTTATATATGAAAAAGTGATCGGCCCACCTGAATTTTCCCATGAGAATGCGTCATTGTTCCGTGGTATAAGTAGCCTATGTCCTTTCTCGAAATATCTCCATACTAAATTTAATGCAAATTAGTTCAGTAGTTTAGGCGTGATAGAGTAACAGACAGACAGAGTTACTTACGCATTCACACACATCAAAAGTGTCTAGGGATCAACATATATTTTTGCAATAACTTTTCCTGATTGATATTAATTAAAATTTTCTTTAAGGATTCATCAAATAAAGTGTTTTCGTTTGTCTACAGTAACGAAAAACCAAGTCACCTTTGCATTAATAAAGAAATTTGCCATTTTCCTATAAAGGGATTTTTGACAATTGAACCACTAACATTAAAGTTCGAAAAAAAGACTGAAATAACAGTTTTCTTTAAAATTTTATTGGGTAACTTAAACAATTAATAATCCGTGTTTCTACCGCGAACACTAACAACACAAGAACATCGGTTTGACATACTCAAAATGAGTTCATCCAAATCACGCTGTGGAATGGCCGCCCATGTTCGTTGCAACAACAAAAAAAGGTCTTGCGACTGGATACCCTCCATATTCGGCAGAGCTCTTCTCTGTAGTAGCGCCATGGAGGACGGTATCGCTGCACTACACGGAGACAAGACCGATACATTCAAATCACAACTCGAAGAGCTCCAACAATAACCGCCATGATGTTAGCCGTGAGGCTTCATCACTTTTCAGTGAACTTAATTAGCGACCAAACAGTCAGAAACCGCTTGCATGAAGTGAATCTTCATTCCCGAAGACCGCTAAGGGTACCACCTATAGCAATGCACAATCGTAGGATTCGATATCAATGGGCTCTTGAACACAGAAATTGGGCAGAAGAACAATGGCGTTTCGTGTGATTTTCTGATGAGTCTCGTTTTGGTATGAGACCGGATACAAGACGTATACGACACTGGAGAACCCCTGGACGCCAACAGCGATTAAAATCCTGCCAGGAAGTCCATCCTTATAGTGGTGGAACCATCATGGTATGGGCGGGTATTTGGATCGGCGGAAGAACTGAGTTGATTTGGATCAGAGGCAACCTCAACGCTCAAATTTATGCTGAGACGATTGTATCAGACGTCATCGTTCCTCTACAAGTGCAAATCGGTCCCTTATTTCAGTTAATGCATGATAATGCACGACCGCACACCGCAAGAGTTGTAAGACTCTCGCCGCAGCTAACATCAATGTCATGCCCTGGCCTGCTCAGTCGCCAGACTTGAACCCGATTGAGCATGCATGGGATATGCTACAGAGAAGAGCTCTGCCGAATAGGGAGGGTATCCAGTCGCAAGAAGACCTTTTTTTGTTGTTGCAACGAACATGGGCGGCCATTCCACAGCGTGATTTGGATGAACTCATTTTGAGTATGCCAAACCGATGTTCTTGTGTTGTTAGTGTTCGCGGTAGAAAAACGGATTATTAATTGTTTAAGTTACCCAATAAAATTTTAAAGAAAACTGTTATTTCAGTCTTTTTTTCGAACTTTAATGTTAGTGGTTCAATTGTCAAAAATCCCTTTATAGGAAAATGGCAAATTTCTTTATTAATGCAAAGGTGACTTGGTTTATCGTTACTGTAGACAAACAAAAACACTTTATTTGATGAATCCTTAAAGAAAATTTTAATTAATATCAATCAGGAGAAAAGTTATTGCAAAAATATACAGGGTGTAAAAAAAACCTTAACGAAGCCGAATACCACATATTCTACCAATTGTTATGATCATTTTTTTCCTTTACACCATTCCTGGGAAGTTAACGGTTACTGAGATATTGATGGTCAAAGTTAGAAAAAAAAATTTATGATTTTTACAGAAATGACTTCTGTCCGTTATAACTGAACTTTTTTCCAAAGAAACGTGATACAAATTTTCACTAGTTCTTTCATAAAAAGCCTCTAAATGGCACACTCCGCAATGAACAGCGCACACTCGACGCGGACCGCGTCGCAGCGGCGTAATGCAACACGCCCCGCAGTAACTTTTCCGCGTGCGCGCTGTACATTGCGGGTTAGAATTAAATTTTTTTTTTTGATGTCAAAAAATAAAAGTTGTTTCCCAGCCAAAATTTCTTTTTTATACGATTTGGTTTGATGTACTGAACGCGTGGTTGACGGCTTCGTTAAGGTTTTTTTTACACCCTGTATGTTGATCCCTAGACACTTTTGATGTGTGTATAATATTAGTATGGATTTAGTTATTTACACACCATTTGTAACACGAACTCGCAGGCTTTTAGCTCGCCTGTTACTCGTCCGTGAAATCGCTCTTATTATAAATGACACTATAGTTTTATTTAACCTTACGAGTCTAGTCAAATGGCGTAATTGCAACGCAAAAGGCTGTGTTCGAATCGTTTGGTGCTATAAGCAGACAACATTTATTTATTTTATTTTATTTAAAACTGTATTGCACAAGAAATGTACAAAGGGTGGACTAAATGCTAAAAGCATGCATTTGCTGCCAGTCAACCTTAAGGTCATGCAGAAAGAAGGCAATGGGTGCAGTGAAAATTAAACGCAATAATAAATAAACATAATACATACATATAGTATCATAACATAATATATAGTCCTCCTGGCTGATTTCGTCCACGGCGGCCAATCTCAACAGAGATCAGCCAACTACGCAGGAGATATTATAGTGCACAAGTGTGCGCGCTATACATAGGTGCACTCACTGTTCCATCACTCACAAAGTTCGGTGAGACGGCAATCCGACATGACCGGAGAGAGATCAGGCGCAGGACCAACGGCTTAACTTGCTTTCCGAGGCACGGGGGCACGGTAATATTATCTATACAGTATTCCATCTTCATATAAAGGGACGACGCGCGAACTATACCTACGCGCCCGGATCTTGGCATGCGCTTGGCATGCTACAGTCGCGAGTGCGCGCAGTGACGAACGGACGGTGTGCTGGTTTTTAATCAGTAACCGCCCGAATTTTAACTCGAAATAAGTGCAAGTAGCTATTTAACATGACAAGTAGAATATATTGTGCTGTTTTTGGATTGCGGATTTTTTATACACTCAAATATAATAATAAAGCATTTCGTTCATACGAGAATAATATTAGTAATACAATCAATGTGCAAATATTTTTCGGTCGCAAATTTATTAGGCCGATTTGTTAGCAAGTAGCTATTTAACGTGACAAGTAAAATATATTGTGCTGTTTTTGGATTGCGGATTTTTTATACACTCAAATATAATAATCAGCATTTCGTTCATACGAGAATAATATTAGTAATACAATCAATGCGCAAATATTTTTCGGTCGCAAATTTATTAAATTAGCCCGATTTGTTATAAAGTCACATAATCATGGGTTTTAATTAAATCTATCAATCAATAAAACAACTTGCATTTTAATTGAACACTTTCTATTCAATTTATAAAGTATTTTATGTAATCATATAAATATTTTATATTGTTTCTAAGTACCTGTGCTTATAAATAAAAAGTAACAAATTTACAATCTCAAAACTAGATAGAAACTCAAAGTAGGCAGATGCAATTAAAACGCTGTAGGTAGGCGACAGCGACAGCCCTATCTCATGCTTACGTACCGCGCGGCGGTAGGTACTTATTTTAAAAACACGGCCGAGTTGGAATACTGTATGGATAATATTACCGTGACGGGGGTGTAACACCGCCGACTTCATAATAATATAACATAATATATACATAATATTAATAAATAAAAGTAAATATTAAATTATATCATTATATTTTCGAGCCTTGCCAGCGCGTTCGCTCGCGCGACTCAGTACGACTAGCGTACGATTGGGATTGCCTCAGCTGAACCTACAGGCAAACGCTGAGTTAAAGCGACGACGGGTATGCTTACATTCGAAGATGCGAACAAGAGCTTAGAGAGTAGGCCCTCAGGCCTTATTAGTCAACCAATACTCCATTCTCCTGACTGCCTCGCTGGTGTAGTGGCAAAGTTTCTGCCTTACATCCGAGAGGTCCTGGGTTCGAATCCCAGATCGAGCCAAAATGGTTTTTGCTATTTTCTGTCATGAATTTCCCAAAAACAGCCCGGCGCCTGATCTCTCTCCGGTCATGTCGGATTGCCGTCCCACCGAACTTTGAGAGTGATGGAACAGTGAATGCACCTGTGTATTGCGCTCACACTTGTGCACTATAATATCTCCTGCGCAGTTGGCTTATCTCTGTTGAGATTGGCCGCCGTGGTCGAAATCGGCCAGTAGGACTGTTACTCCATTACACATAAACAATCTTAATTTCTTTCTACAGAAAGTAACACTACAAGAGTTTCCATACGTGAAGTACGCGAACAGCGACTCGTCGGAGCTGCTCAGCATGATCCTGTACCAGGTTTGCTGGCTGGCGCTGTTCATCAACTTCGTGTTCCTGCTGAGCCGACTGCTGGAAGAGAGGACTAGTGGCATCCAGGTATATACGGCTCAGGCCACACCTGCGACTCGTCGGAGCTGCTCAGCATGATCCTGTACCAGGTGTGCTGGCTGGCGCTGTTCATCAACTTCGTGTTCCTGCTGAGCCGACTGCTGGAAGAGAGAACTAGTGGCATCCAGGTATATACGGCTCAGGCCACACCAGCGACTCGTCGGAGCTGCTCAGCATGATTCTGTACCAGGTGTGCTGGCTGGCGCTGTTCATCAACTTCGTGTTACTGCTGAGCCGACTGCTGGAAGAGAGGACTAGTAGCATCCAGGTAACTACGGCTCAGGCCACACCTGCGGCTCGTCGGAGCTGCTCAGCATGATCCTGTACCAGGTGTGCTGTCTGGCGCTGTTCATCAACTTCGTGTTGTTGCTAAGCCGACTGCTGAAAGAGAGGACTAGTGGCATCCAGGTAACAACGGCTCAGGCCACACCTGCGGCTCGTTGGAGCTGCTCAGCATGATCCTATACCAGGTGTGCTGGCTGGCGCTGTTCATCAACTAGCGGGGTCGATATTGCTAGTCAGCTGCTGTCTGTTTGTCATATCTAAGAGTAACACGAGCGTTTGCTACATCGTCCCCGCACGTTTGTCACCTTGTTGTCTAAGGGCTAATTTTTCAATAGTCAGATGTAAGTTATCGGGCTGTTAATGAATATAAGCTGACCCAATTTAGGATGACATTCGGCTTCCTTCACCTTCAGTATAATCAAGTTTGACTTTTTAAATCGGCCATCTTTTAATTTTATTGGACTGTTAGCATTGATTTTATTAGTTACCATAATGTGTCTATTAAAAAATGTGTTGCACATGGAAGCAGTCGGAATCTGGCTACGTAGTCGTGTGGTCCAAAGTCGTGTTAAACTTGTAGTTTTTAATGAATTTTTTTATTGATTTGGAAGTTTTGTTTAAATACAAGTACTTAGGAAAAACTTCTTGAAATATCACGGCTGTGCAAGTATTTTATTTTTTGCAGTTATTTGTGTTAAGATGTGTTGAAGATGGTCAATAAACACTATTAGTGGTTTGTCCGCGACCTATTGTCCGCGCAAATAGTGGATTTTCGTTCAAAGATGAATTCCCTACCTATTTATTATATGGTTTATTTGCTCCTTTAAAAAGAAAATGACGTTCCTGCATCTTTTAGTTTCTGAGATTTTATTATCATTTTACATGGCGCTAAAATTTATAGTATTATCTACTATATTCTTATACAGTAGGCGAAGAAATATGGTGCGGGTTGTGGTGACTGAAAACAAAATATAGTTGACAAGACATAAGTAGAGAAAAATTAAAAAGATCGCTCATTCTTGTGTCGATGTGTTTGTACACCACGCAATAATTTGTACCTTAAATCTTCCTCATTTAAGCTACAAATTAAAGTAAACTTGTAACACTTACAACAAATCTCCGTACCAACATAACAATATTCCTTTTTTCTTTGCAGGAGCTGATGAAAATGATGGGCGTATCATCAAACGTCCTGGGCATAACCCACATGCTCAACGTAATGGGCCCTTGCCTGGTCTATTCCGTGGGCGGGGCTATTCTGCTCAAGGTCGGGGATCCGGCTTTGCTGGAGAAGTCAAACGGGTTCCTCATCTTCCTCACGTTGTTCCTCCACTACTTCTCTACCATGGCTACGGCGTTCGCATGCAGCTACATCACTAAAAGCCGTGAGAGTCATTTTTGTGCTTATTTTTTATCAGTTTTACCATTTGCGAGTTATAGCCCGTTATAGCCCGCCAAAGTCTTACACGGTGTCCGCCCCCTGTAATTTCTAAAGTCTTGGACCTATAAACTTCAAATCTCTCACGTAAAGAAACAGGCACGGAAACTCTTATTTAAAATTGTTTCGGGTATCTTGTGATGAATATTAGGTCCTTACCTATGAAATTGGCGTTTTGTATGGGAGGAACAAAAAGTCGAAATTTTTTTATATAGCATATTTATTTAATCAAAGTATGAGCCATTGTAATCTATGCACTTTTGCCATCTCATAGGTAGTTCATTGATCCCTTTACTAAAAAAACCATTCGAACGGGAATCAATAAAATCTTTGAAGGCGACTTGGACTGCCCCATCTGAGTTGAACTTTTTCCCTTGCAAGAAGTTATCCAAATTTCGAAAAAAATGGTAATCTGTTGGAGGAAGGTCCGGGGAGTACGGTGGATGCCTTAGAGATTCCAATTGAAGTTCTTCTAATTTGCTAGCCGTCTGTTGTGCAGTGTGTGGTCTAGCGTTGTCGTGAAGCAGCAGTGGCGTAGAGCGATTGACCAGCCTTGGTTGTTTAGCAACTAGCTTTTCCATCATGGTTTGCAATTGCTGACAATAGATATCTGCCGTAATCGTCTGGCCAGATTTGAGAAAACTGTAATGAACGACACCGGCGCTAGTCCACCAAACGCTTACAAGTAACTTTTTATTGGTCAATTTTCGCTTGGAGCAGGCTTTGGCTGGCTTGCCAGGGTCCAGCCATTGCGATGAGCGCTTCCGATTATCGTAGAGAATCCACTTTTCATCACAGGTAATGATTCGATTTAAAATCCCTTCGTTATTGTGCCGGTCAAGTAATGTAACGCAGCAGTTGACGCGCGTTTGCCGGTTTGCTTCACTCAATTCGTGAGGAACCCACCTTTCAAGTTTTTTAATCTTCCCAATTTGCTTCAAGTGGATTAAAACAGTTTTATCACTAACGCCAAAGCCTGCAGCTAACTCGGACGTGGTTTGCGATGGATCCGCTTCCACAATAGCCTTCAATTCTTCATTATCAACTTGGGTCTCCGGCCGTCCACGGGGCTTGTTTTGCAGGTCGAAATTTCCAGAACGAAAACGTTGGAACCAAAAACGCACTGTGTTTTCTTTTGCGACACAACCGCCATACACATCATTAACCCTTCGAGCCGTTTCCGCAGCACTGGTGCCACGGTGGAACTCGTACTCGTAAATAACGCGATATTTCAAATTTTCCATTTTGTAAATTGAGCGATGCAAACAGAAAAAAGATAAGTAAAAAAACAAATGAATGACGGTTTACGAAACACAACTACATGTGGAAATAGCTGTATAAATTTGAATTTCGAATTCCTAACCAAATAGGAAAAATTTGTGATCAAAGGGGCCAGTACGACAAAACGCCAATTTCATATGTAAGGACCTAATACTTTCGAAATTATAAATAATATAAAATATATACTTTACAATGATGACATTGACGGCTAGGGAGATGATGATGATGCAAGAAACGCAAAACAGCGCGGTACCAAAATTGACTACGGACCCTACTTTATGCGTGGTCCGACACGCACTTGGCCGGTTTTCATAAGTGCATTTATTATGTGATGTCATCCTTTCATTTTAATAATTGTGGCCTTCTTTATTTTTATCCTCAGTCTTACTGCTTGCGATTCATTCATCTCACTGTCTACTTTCACATATAACGAGTGTTAAAATATGCAAACAGTGCTAAAATTGTGAAACAGAGTCCCAAACTTTAAAATTTCAATAGCGTAGTTCCGCGCCAAAAACGACAAAAAAATTGTTTTTTTATTATACTAACTAGGGATCCGACATGGACGAAGTCGTGGGGGGCCACCCCCACGACTTCGTCCGCCTGGAATCCCTTTGTTTTCGAAATCGCGGTCGAACGGGATAAAAAGTATCCTATGTCCGTTTCCTGGTTCTAAGCTACCTCTCCACCAATTTTCAGCCAAATCGGTTCATCAGTTCTTGAGTTATAAATGGTGTAACTAACACCACTTTCTTTTATATATATATAATATTTAGTTACGCTTAATGAAAGAAGTAATTTGATGGCTATTAAATATTTTCAGCTCAATACGTATCAACGCTAGCGTCCCTCGCTTACGTGTTTCTGTGGGTACCAGCGAACCTTATCCACGAGCGAGCGGTGCCCAAGGGGCTGGTATACCTATCAGGAATCCTACCATATGCGCCCTGCGGCTGGATATGGTCCGAGATCGGCGCTTTGGAGAAGATTGGTGAGTGTCCTTTAAGCTATTATAGGTACTAGCGTTCGTTATCCACGAGGGATAACCGTATCAATACTAGCGTCCCTCGTTTTAATTTTGCTGGGGACAAATGTTTGTGTCATTTAATAAAATATATTGTGGTGTTTAAAAATATATTTAAGTACTAGTGGCCACTCGCGACTTCGTCCGCGTGGAATCCCTTTGTTTTCACAATCGGTCGAACGGAATAAAAAGTATCCTATGTCCGTTTTTTTGTCCTAAGCTACCTCTCCACCAATTTTCAGCCAAATCGGTTCACCCGTTCTTGAGTTATAAATCGTGTAACTAACTGCACTTTCTTTTATATATATAGATTTCTATCCGTTATTCTAGCCACCAAAGTACAAGCTTACGCTTAGTTTGGGGCAAGGTAATTGGTTTGTACGTTGGAACAAATTATTGCAATGGTTGCAACGTGTTTTTTTTTTCTACAGGTCGCGGCCTGACGTTCTCGAGCATGATGTCGTCGCACACCGCGCACTCGGGCTCGGCGCTGGCCGCGTTCCTGCTGCTCATTCTGCAGACGGTGATGTTCTTCGCGCTCTCCTGGTACCTGGACCTGGTGAGGCCGGGCCAGTACGGGAACGCGCTGCCGTGGGACTTCCTGTTCCAGGTGAGATGCTAATATATATATATTTTTTAATTTTATTTGACTGCCTCGTTGGTGTAGTGGCAAAGTTTCTGCCTTACATCCGAGAGGTCCTGGGTTCGAATCGCAGATCGAGCCAAAATTATTTCTGCTATTTTCTGTCATGAATTTCTCAAAAACAGCTCGGAGTTGGGAAGTTGGCGGTGTTACACCCCCGTGCCTCGGAATGCACGTTAAGCCGTTGTCCGTTGGTCCTGCGCCTGATCTCTCTCACCGGATTGCCGTCTCACCGAACTTTGAGAGTGATGGAACAGTGAGTGCACCTGTGTATTGCGCGCACACTTGTGCACTATAAAATCTCCTGCGTAGTTGGCTGATCTCTGTTGAGATTGGCCGCCGTGGTCGAAATCAGTCAGGAGGACTATTTAATTTTATTTATTAAACTTATACTATCATTACAAGGTTTACCCAATGCGACAGTACAGCCCATATGCTTAAACTAACTATACACAGAATCACTTAAACTAACTAAATACATTAATTACATATTTATTTATTGTTACAAATAACAGCTAGTGCAACTCTGTTGAATTCATTCAGGGTACAAATGAACAAATCCGTCTGATTGCTTATAATATTTAAAGTGCGGAGTGCGCGAGTCAGGGGTGACTCCTTGAGCAGGTTTGTTTTCGCCGACGGCACGCGGTAGGCGACGTCGGCACCAAAGCTATTTATTAGGTACACATAGCCCCAGCCGCTCCAACAAAGCTGCGTTATGCAGCTTTCCACGCATGACTTTAAAAATATAAAGTACAAGAGCATATTCTCTTCGTACTTTGAGTTCATTATATCCCACCATGCCTAAAATAAACAAGGTGGGATACATCAGTGGATTGTTTTATTACCATCATCATCATATCAGCCGTTCGATGACCACTGCTGAGCATGGGCGTCCCCCAAGGATGTCAACCGCAGTCGATCCTGCGCTTCCCACATCCAGTGGCATCCCCCGATCTTCACCAGGTCATCGGTACACGTTGTAGGGGGGTAACATCAATAAATCAATCAATAACATCATTTTTTGTAAATAGACTTACAAGTAGCACTTTTACACCTAGACCAGTACAAACACACATGTTTATGTGTGCATGCACACGTGTGTTTGTACTGGTCTGGGTGTTTCTATGTATAATATGTATTAATTTACAAAAAAAAAGTATTTAAGTATGGTTGTTTATAAATCCATTGTCTAGTACCCATAACACAAGCCTCGTAGCTTAATTTAGGAGTAGAGAATTGGTGTGATTGTTGTGAAATATTTATATTTATTTGTTTATACGTCCCAACATATAAATTAACCCTACCACCGCTTCGGGACAATTTGGGCCAGACGGCTGAGAAGAAGCGGCGCAAGAAACTCAGTCACTATTATCATTGCCTCTATTCAAATTTGATTTACAATAATAGGCTTGTTTCCACTATGAAAGAAATATTCAAAAACTGATTTTCTCTAAAATAATTCATAATTTCAGATGCCTTTACACTAATATTTTTCTGCAGTTCGTATTATTTGATTTTTAATTGGAATTCAAATGATAATTAGTCACTCAGTCGGCATTGCACGCGATGACGTCAGAGTGTGTTATTCCCATACAAACTCTATTAAGAAAAGCGTTTTGACAGTTGATAAAAAGTACGTCAACGATTGGTGGTGTCAACTACCGTATTGTAAATCCGCCCACGGAGCGTCGGGCGGCACGCGGTCGCCATTCGAGATCCTTTCCACCCCAACAGCCATCGGTTCGTCGCGCTGTGTGTCCCACGCACTGACACTTCAGCTGAGCGATCCATCACACAATGTCAGTCAATTTAGTTCTCCTGTGTATGACTTCATTTGACGACAGCTTTGGTCTAGTGGTCTTAGGTCCAGACTACAAAACCGGCTGTCGCGGGTTCGAATCCTGCTAGGGGCGAATGTTTGTGTGATGAGCACGAGCATTTGTACCTGAGTCATGGGTGTTGTTATTCTAGCCACCATAGCACAAGCTAACGTTTATTTTGGGGCTAGGTAAGTGGTGTGTTCGTCGAAACAATTTATTTATTTCTGATTCGATCGCGCACGGAAATACCAAGCATCGCCCTCTCCATCGCTAAACTTGTTACCATGGGACTTCGGTTCCAGGTGAGTGAGATGAAGAATAATATTTGTAAAAATATTTCTCTCGGGTGATTTGAGGGTGTCTCCCACAATCACTGATAAAACACGCTGGCTAAAAGCGTTAAAAAGCACTTACAAAATTCAACGACTCCATTAAGGTTCTCGGTAGCTCAGTGGTGAGAGCATTGGACCGGACTTCCAAAGGTCGGGGGTTCGATTCCTCCCCGATGACCGGAGCCGAAAACATTTTCTTAAGTGTTAATTCTTTTCGAAATTAAAATAGCGTTGTAAACGCAAAAAATACTTAACAAATGAAGAATAATGGCTTGAGGACAACTTCTTTTAAAACCCGACGAAAAAGAAGGATGTTATAAGTTTCACCCTGTATGTCTGTTTGTTTGTGGATATGTGTTTGTGTGGGTGTCTGTGGCATCGTGGCTCCCGAACAAATGATAAATGATAATATGTCTTATGGTGAATGTTTAGCGCAGAGACTATACGAACATTAAAAAAAAATCTGACGCCTGGTCCCATCAATCTTCTTATATATAAAAAAAATTGGTTGCCTGTAAAGTCGGTATACGGGCGAAAGTTTTACGTGACAACGACTTTGAGTGGTAAAATAATTTTAATGTGAATATTCATTCGTATAACATGAACCGGTGTGTATGCCTATCTCTCTCACTCTCTCTCTCTCGCTCTGTCTCTCTCGCTCTTAGGCGGGTTAACTGTGCTTGAGTGGAAGGGACGCGTGCCTTTCACTTTTTATGTCTGTCTCACTCGCTCTTAGGCGGGCTAACCATGCCCGAGTCGAAGGGACGCGTGCCTCTCACTCGCTCTCATTGTGAGCGCGGAACGTGAGCGGAGCGTAACGCAGTTTCTTGAAGTGTCACCCGGCAAACCAATTTATAAGACGTTGTCACGTCAAAATGAATTGCTCTTCGTTAGTCTGGCTTAAATTTGAAAACGGCTGAACCGATTTGAATAATTTTAATCTCGAAATATTCGTGAAAGTCCAGGGAAGGTTTAAAAGGTTAGAATTTAAAAAATCAACGAGCAGGTCAATGTCCGCCTGGTTCGCTAGTTTTTAAATAAAAATGTAGCTAATCCTTGGTCAACCGGGCACTGCTTGCCTTAATTGGTTGCCTTGCTTGGTTTATATACCAACTATACGCACTAAGTGCTTCACTTCATCTTTCATAATGCGCACAGCCAAGTAATGGACTGCACTTCCGCCGACGGTGTTCCCTCTTTCTTATAACTTGAGCTCATTCAAAGCGAAAGTCAATAGGCACCTTCTGGACAAGCTCGCTACATCGTCGACATCTTCGGGAGAATGATGTCAATAGCAAACCCATTTAATTTAAAAAAAAAACGAATGTTGTTCGTTGTCTGAAATAGATCGCTCATAATAAGACCTCTTGTGTGTTCTTCTACAGAAACAATACTGGTTCAAGAACGACGTGAAACCGGACTCGGAAGTGGACGAACTGGAACTACCTATGGCGCACGACCAGCGCTACTTCGAGCCGCCGGCCAACCAGGACGTCGGGATTAAAATACAAAACGTCACTAAGGCAAGTGTGGAGGCCTACTACGAGAATCTAAAAATGAAATCCGGTAAAAAGTAAAGTAAATGAAATCCGGTTCTTTCGTTGTACAGCACATCAAGCTATGCATTGCTATAACATTGTGTTATAAGTCTTATAACATTGTGTTGACAACGACCGCTTGGTGCTGTGGTTCATGTAGGACTTCTAAAACCAAGGGTCGCGGGTTCGATCCCCGCACAGTACAAGCATGAGTGTGCATGAACATGTGTGTTTGTACTGGTCTGGGTGTTTTCTATGTATAACAAGTATTTATTTACAAAAAAAAAGTATTTATGTATGTTTATCCGTTGTCTAGTACCCATAACACAAGCCTAGTAGCTTACTTTGGGACTAGAGAATTGGTGTGATTGTTGTGAAATATTTATTTATTTATTATTAGTACATTTATGCCACAGTGCTGTCATGTGTACAACAAACTAGCATAATTTTAACGGATTTTGTAGTTGGCCTTCAAGTGGTTTAATTATACCAAGATACGAAAACATAATGTGAAAGAGGTATATAAAACGCAGCAGTGATTTGAACCTTGATCTTTTGTGGTTAAGTCCCAAACTTTGGAAAGAGTATGAGATTCCGTTATAAAGCCTAGTATACTGATTAATCTTTGTTTATCCAGTTAGCTTATTTGTTATTTATTGTTTAGCTTATTTGTTGGTTAGCCTTATTCCCAAACATATCAATGCATTATCTAGTGTGGATGATACAATTAAACGCTGTGTTCTCTTCTAACGCTTGCTTCATACCAATTCAAACACATTGTGATGTGTTCACGCAAAGAATTCGTGACATGTTTATCATCAGTCTGTGTGAAATAATGATTCCGAAAACAGCCAAGTACTATAAGAAGTTAAATCTTATCCGAAAAGGCATAACACTCAAAAAAATCTTTTTGGCTCCGGCCATCAGGGAGGGTTCGAACACCAGACCTTTGGAAGTCCGGTCCAATGCTCTTGATGCAATGTCAATGGTCAATTCGTTCCATTGTCCAAGCGCATTGAACCGAACTTCCAAAGGTCGGAGGTTCAAATCCTCCCTGATGACCAAGAAATATTCTTTAAGTGTTATGTCTTTTCGAATTTAACAAATAGCGTTGTGAACGCAAAAAAATACTTAATAAATGAAATCTTATCTTTATCAACTACATTTTTGACCGTCTCATGTCTAGATGTTCCCCAAACATCGGGCGCTAAACAACGTTTCGCTGGACGTATACAAGGGCGAAATCACCGTGCTGCTGGGACACAATGGAGCAGGAAAAACGACGCTTATGTCTATTATAACAGGTAATTAATTTGGTTACTCGAGGTGCTCGAATGTAAACTAAAATCATGACAGAATACAGGGTGGCGACGACAATACGACAATTGACTTTTTGTCTGTTACGCTTTCACGCCTAAACTACTAAACAGATTTGGATGAAATTTGGTACACATACCCGGTCGTCAACATTCTATATGTGTATTAAATTTCATCCAATTCTGTTCTGTAGTTCATTCAGTCGTATTGTCGTCGCCACCCTGTATAACACGCATGCCATTCGCACACGGAGATTAAGCTTTTAATTGTTTTTATTTACTAAGAAAAACCGTTAGCTATACTCTGCCTAGTATCTATCCTTATATTATATGATGTAAGTCCACCGATATTAATATTACGCACAGCAAATGTTTTCACAACGTCCAACCTTGGCACTAGTTTTGTTTATTTTGTGTCCATCACTCTAAATTTTACTAGAAATGTCAGACCGCCCTGTATAAGCGTGTACAATGCAAGGCTCCATTGCTGTAAACGGCAATAAACCAGCCCATTGATATACAGTCCGCTTTTCATTACGTCCTTTAGGACCCTCACACTGCCAGTACCCGTTACACAGCCATTAGTGGGTATACCACTCACTAAGACCTCCGCGGCGTTCCGTCTTTTACATTATGGAGCAGTTTCCTTTTTAGGTCGCCATAAGTCACACACATTACACCACCCTGCCCCTCGGCAGTGGTGCTAAAACGTTAAGCATAACCTATCGCGTCAAGAAAAACAAAAGCGATATGTCAGCAACTAGATGAAAATGGCGAATGACTCTTAATCTCCTTCGCTGGACACGTACTGCAACATACGAAGGCAAGCGATATACGGCATCTTACTATGGGGCTCAGCTGCAGATATAGAAACAATTTTCGTATTGCAGAAACGAGCCATGCGGGCTATTTATAAACTTAAATCATATGAAACACTTAGGGAATTGTTTAAAGAAGTTAAATAATTCACAGTTTACTCGCAATAAATGTATGAAAACCTAATATACGTTCGAAAAAACTTACACTTATTTCCTAAAAATAGCGATTTGCATAACTTCAACACAAGACAAAACACACACACCACATTTTAGGCTTCATAAAACTGGTCATTTATTTATGGGTAGATGTATGTATATCATTTTTTGATAAATTACCTTAAAATTTAATTTCATTGCCTTCAGATACATTTAAAACAGTTGTAAAAGATGTGTTAATGTCGAAAGGATATTATAAAATTGATAATAATATAAATGACAAAGATATATGAAAATGTCTGAATGTAAACAATTACAATTATTGTAAATCAAATTTGAAAAGAGGCAATGACAATAGCGACTGAGTATCTTGCGCCGCTTCTCAGCACTGGCCCAAATTGTCCCGAAGCGGTGGTAGGGTTAATTTATATGTTGGGACGTGCAAAAGTGCTACTTGTGAGTCTATTTACAAAAATAAATTGATTTATGATGATACGATGCCGGATGTGGAAGTACAGCTATACCTTACAATCTTCGTCAATCGTTAATTGTATTCCAGGCATGATGGGCCCAACGGAAGGCAAAGTGCTCGTCAACGGCCTCGACGTAGCGACGCAAAAGCACGAGGCGCGGCAGCAGATCGGCCTGTGTCCGCAACACAACCTCTTCTTCAACGACCTCACCGTGCTCGAGCACACCATGTTCTTTACTCTGGTGAGTTCAACTTCCTGGAAGATGTGAAACTGTTACTTTCGAATACACTCAGAAACAGCATCAGTTAGGTTCTGTATGTAAGCTGGAAGATGGGTTTGTGGCGACCTCTACCATTCGCCATCACAAGTGCATGCCTAACGGCAAGCACAACAGCGAGAGCTGGTACGGCTCCATAAGGCTAGATGGCGCTGTAAGCCTAACTCCAGCCAAATGGTACCGGCCTAGTACCGCACATGAACCGCGGTATATAAGATTTCGATCCAGAATAATATAGATAGACAAATCAAGATGATGTCTATCGGTCCTTGGTCCCCGAACATAACACCCGGTCGGTAGGAAGCGCTTCCCTTTAGCTTCCTAACTCGAAATCAGTTGCGCCAAAGGTTGTCCTAAAAAAACCTTCTTTTATAGAAGTTTCAGTCACGAACTCGTAACTTTTCTCCCTCCCTTCCGTCTCGCTTGTCTGATGAACTGAATGAACGCGGTCTTGTTGATGCTCGTGTACCGCTCATACGCCGGTATCGGCGGAATCTTAGCTTCTACAACTTCTGTTATATAGAGAAGAATAGTGAACTTTTACCAGCTTCTGCTGCTTCTTCTCCGTACCGGTCGCGCCGCACTTCCCGTGGGGTGAGCAGGAATAACTATTATAACGGAACCGTAGCGTTTACATTTCGTTAACGTTCAATTTTTATGGAGAAACTGTCAGTTTCTGACGTTTTGACGGTACGAATACGTTACGATAATGTTCGTGCCCACTGTACATATTTATCCATTGCGACCTTTTTGAACACACAATGTTATAATCGTTATATTTTCTGTGGTTTTTTCCGTCCATTCCTCTGTGGGTTTCCGTCCATTCCTTTCGGACCGCGCAAGGTAGTAAATAACTAAACGTCATTAATCTACTTCGTAAGTGAGGTAGAACTACACAACCGCTTGCCCCATATGGCAAAGTAGATTTTAAAAGTACAAAACTTAAAAATAAAATGAAGTGAATGACGTCACTTATTTCTCGTACCAGTAACATTGATCACGCTGAAGAGTCAGACCGACACAGCACACTCATCGGACCGCCTTTGTAAACATGCGGTTTTTTTCCGACGACGGTGAGGTTCCGGCGTCGTCTACACGAAGCCTAGCCAACACAATAATAAAAAGATCTGTCTTTTCCACAGCTTAAAGGCTCCACGTTCGCGGAAGCACGAAAATCCTCCCTGAATCTTCTAAACAAACTCAACATAGAAGACAAAGCGGACGCCAAGAGCGGTGAACTATCCGGCGGGATGAAGCGACGTCTGCAACTAGCCTGCGCGTTGGCGGGAGATGCCCAGGTTCTCATACTAGATGAGCCCACGTCTGGGCTGGATGTGGAGACGCGACGCGAGCTGTGGGACTTGCTGCTGGTGAGTCAAATGTACTATCCAAAGACAAACCCACCAACCACCAATGGCCATACCAACGTCGACTGGCCGAATGTAGAAAGTGGCGCGCAGGTATTTCGTCTGCTAAGCAGTGCTGCTCTTCACCGCGTGCACTTTTCGACTTTATTACAAGGTATTTCTTGTCTCTGTTCATTGTTTCCATGTGTCATTCGCCCCCTTACTTAAAGGATGTCTCTATTACTAGTTAGCTAAAAAGTGTTAAACTATATGATGGGATATAGTTGCGTTTGCAACTAGCCTGTGCGTTGGCGGGAGATGCCCACGCTCTCATACTGGACGTGTCCACGTCTGGACTGGACGTGGAGACGCGACGCGAGCTGTGGGACTTGCTACTGGTGAGGCGTATATACTATCTATAGCCTTATTTGCATCGCCCTGTTCTAGCACATTAAAAGATTAAATCCAGCTGATTAAGTGCCAAATTCATTGACCCAGAGACCGAATGATTTTGCAACCCCGGGTCTGGAATGTTACCCAGGTCTTCATAGTTGCAGGAATGCCAAAAAATACCTCAGGCCCGAGAATAAAATGGATATTTGGCTATTACGGATATTACGGCGATGTGTGCTGCTCAAATATCTCCCAAGATCTTCTCAACAAGTTGGATCGGCTTCTTAACAACTGCCTTCGATTTGTTTTCGGTCTCCGCAAATATGACCACGTCTCCCAGTTTCGTAACCAGCTCGGCTGGCTTCCAATCCGGCAGCGTCGAAATGTTCGTACTTTAGGCCAATTATTTTCCATCCTTTTCGATCCTAACACTCCTTCGTATCTTAAGGAAAAATTTTCATACCTCCATACTTCTCATGACAGGTCCCTTCGCTCCAGTAACACCCTTCAACTCTCCATCCCCCGTCACACTTCTGGCTTTATGTCTAATTCTTTCACTCTCACTGCTACTCGACTTTGGAACGGACTCCCTAAGGAAATCCAGCGGTCGACGTCGAAATTATCATTTAAAAAGTCACTGCAGTCCCACTACAGGAATGAACTGTCTCTCCTGTCTCAGTGACACTGTGTTCTTACCATGTGTACCATCCTTATTATGTATACGTAACAATGTATGTCTATGAATTTTTATGTATTTTTATTTAATTTTATGTAAGTAATTAGTATGTATGTTTATAATTTTATTTTGTACTTAAATAACTTCAGTTAACTTTTTACTTTACTTTTTACTGCATGTGCACCGCCTGAATTTTCTCTGCTTGGCCCTATGGTTGACTGGTAGAGAATGCCTTCGGCATTAAGTCCACCATTGTACACATGTTTGTGCAGAACTTAAATAAATAAATAAATATTTTTGCCAAGTATCTCATGTTTCTGCTGCACTTAATACGTAGAGAATAATTATGTGAATACTGTTTCGTTTGCAGTCACTCCGTGGATCCCGCACTGTTCTCCTGTCAACCCACTTTATGGAAGAAGCCGACGCCTTAGGTGACCGCGTCGCTGCCCTACACGCTGGTACACTGCGTTGCCACGCTGCTCCCATGTACCTTAAGCGAGCTATAGGTGAGTCGTATCACTTACTTTAGGTACCTGACGACCTCCCGTAGTGTAGTGGCATGAGAACCGGTTTCAAGGTGCCGCCATCTGTTGATCCCCGGACAGATACAATTTTTGGAACTTATTTGTAATGTCGTCACAATTCTGGGTACTCCGTTGTTTCTGATTTCTATAACACAAGTGCATTAGCTACTTACTTCATTCATGACAGAAAAACTCAGAAACAATTATGGCTCGACCTGGGATTCGAACCCAGGACCTCTCGGATGTAAGGCAGAAACTTTGCCACTACACCAACGAGGCAGTCAATGATTCCCTGTAATACAAAATTTGTCTAAAATCTGTTTACTAATAACACCTACTCGTATTTATCATCCCAGGAACCGGCTACCGTCTGACCTTCACCACGATCGGTCACCCCAAGGAAGAGTCTATCACCTCCACAATAAGAGCCATAGTCCCGGACGCGGCGGTGAAGGAGACCACCATAAACTCGATCTCGTACAATTTGCCCGCCGCCAGCAGCCGGAACTTCCCGGGTTTGTTCGCCAAGTTGGAGTCGAAGCGGTCGGAGCTGGGTATTGACTCTATAGGAGTGGGCGTATCGACGCTTGAAGAAGTTTTCCTGAGGTAAGTGTTTTTAGAGTGTTACGAGTTATTATTAATTATTATTATAAGGTTGCCTTCTTTGGACATATGCAGAAAGGTCCTCAATATGAGTTTTTAAGGCTGATCCTCGAAGGCAAGATTCCTAGCAAGAGATCACCAGGCCGACGCAGAAGAAAATGGATAGATGACATCAAAGACTGGACCAAACTTTTGTGACCAGCTAAAAAGAGCGGCTCAAGACCGCATCGGTTTCTACATGCTGACCTCCAAACTTCAATTTGAAGATGGCACCCCATGATGATGATGATTATTATAAGTCCATTATATTATTATTATGAGTGTTCATTAGAATAACTATTTTCCAAAATAACAAGGCCGTAAAGTTCTTCAATTTTATTGCGCAAACATATTAACAGTGGTATACATTCCCATACAACATCAAAAAGAAAACTTTTTTTCTTTTTAACATTGGGTATTTGACCCCGAAGGAAGGTACCGTACAAGTTTGTCACCTTACAAAATCTATTGGAGACTGACATTTTGGCAATTCATAAAAAGAATGTCGCCAATTATAGTGCGAAACCTTCCTGCGGGGCCACAGACGAGGCGAGGGGGGAAATATCAATATGTGAGTAGGGGAACGATTTATTAATCCAAAATACACGAATTGTTTTTTTATTGAATCAATTCTTAGAACATACAAAATGCTGTTTGAATTATGAAAATACTTAAAGAAATTTCAGAAAATTATCCTTGTAACTTTTGTCCGTCGTTTATATTATATAGGGTGTAAAAAAACCTTACCGAAGCCGAATACCACATTTTCTACCAATTGTTACGATCATTTTTTTCCTTTACACCATACCTGGGAAGTTATCGGTTACTGATGTATTGATGGTTAAAGTTTGAAAAATAAAATTGATGATTTTTACACAAATGTGTGGCGACCTCTACCATTCGCCATCACAAGTGCATGCCTAACGGCAAGCACAACAGCGAGAACTGATACGGCTTCATAGGCTAGATAGCGCTGTTAGCCTAGTACCGGCCAAGTTGTACCGGCCTAGTACCGCACATAAACCGCGGTATATAATATTTCGATCCAGAATAATATAGATAGACAAATCAAGATGATGTCTATCGGACCTTGGTCCCCGATTATAACATCAGGTCGATAGGAAGCGCTTCCCTTTAGCTTCCTTCTTCTGTCCGTTATAACTTAACTTTTTTCCAAAAAAACATGATACAAATTTTCACTAGTACTTTCTTAAAAAAGCCTCTAAATGGCACACTCCGCAATGAACAGCGCACACTCGAACCAAACCGCGTCGCGGCGGCGTATAGCAACAAGCCCCGCGGTCACGTCCCCGCGTGACGGGTAAAATTAAATTGTTCTTTTTTTATGTCAAAAAATAAAAGTGGTTTCCTAGCCAAAATTTATTTTTATTCGATTTGGTTTGATGTACTGAACGCGTAGTTGTCGGCTTCGGTAAGGTATTTTTGCCATCCTGTATAACACGAAATTCGTAATTCATCATCAGGGAAAAAAGACGCAGTATTACAATTTAAAATTGTATGTTTATCGTTGTGTCATCAAGATTTGCCTCAAGATATCTCAGGTACAAATCACAACGTAAGAGGCGGTCTTGTCAAATGTCGTGCTACCTCGCCCCCGAGCGTCTGTCGCCCGGCAGGAAGGGTCTGCACGAATTTGTCGAACTGTACATGAAGAACCTTTCATCATCTGACTTATCAAGTTTTTTAACAGTTTATTGTTTTAAAATATTTTTTGCTGATTCATTTCAGATTGTGTAGTGATGTGGATACGTCAGCATTCTCCGAAGATGAACACGATGGAAATACCAATGGAATCGGTAAGTTCTTGATACATGACAATCTTTTACTGCGATAACACTCTTGCAGCACATATTCAGTAAGTATTTTCTATGTTTTCTATGTATAATATGTATTTATTTACAAAAAAAAGTATTTAATTATGTTTATCCGTTGTCTAGTACCCATAACACAAGCCTAGTAGCTTACTTTGGGACTAGAGAATTGGTGTGATTGTTGTGAAATATTTATTTATTTATTTATTTTATTTATTTCAAAACAAGACGACACCGTTGTTGTTTTAAAAAAAAAAGTGACTTGCCATGTTTCTTGGTCTATCCCAAGGGAGCATTCAATCGGTATAAAAAGTATTCTATCACCCAAGACAGCTCATACCCTGTCTGTATACCAAATTTCACCAAAATCATTCAGTAATTTCAACGTTATTGACTCATAGACATCTAAACATTTATCTCTATCTCTATAGATATAAAATTCTCGTGTCACAATGTTCGTTCCCGTACTCCTCCGAAACGGCTTGACCTATTCTTATAAATTTTGGTAAGCATATTGAGTAGGTCTGAGGATCGGCCAACATCTATTTTTCATACCCCTAGGCAATGAGATAAATAATTTGCGGGGTCAGCTAGCAATACTATATTTATACAAATATTCATATTCATTCTAATATAAATATTCATTTATTTATTTATTTATTCATAATACTATATTAGTGTGTTTTAAAAGAAATGCTTGTAGAACATATAGCGCGTCTTTCAAGAGCGATACTCGTACCATGTTAATTAAAACAGTTCTGGAACTATTTTTGGCGGAGACTCCATCAATGACTGTTGTTGTATTCAGGTCCGGAACCCACGCACACGTCGGTGACCGGCCCGCTGCTGCACGCGCGCCAGGTGTGGGCTCTGATGAGACGGCAGGTCCACTACCTCTGGTCCAGGATACACCATTTCCTCATATTGGTTAGTTGGCCCTCTACTGATACACACACACACACATTCATGTAAACTATTTATAGAGATTATTATTAATGCCTAATAGGAGACTTAGGAGACTTCATCATCTTGTTATTCTTATGATTGTATTTTAATACGTAAATAAAGATATATATATATTTTTTTTAATTTTGCGATTATTCTATTGCGCCGTTTTATACGGAAATAAAAGTCCGCTGTGTCTTACTTTCTGACTGTTCTTATATATGATGATTTACGGTGTCGCTACAAGGGAAAATACTTAAACAATTTTAGAAAAAATTGAGAGTGTACATACATACAACATGTGTTTTTTTTGTTTTTTCATACAGGTAGACAACAGTACTTTATCTACAATGAAAAAAAATTTGTACATATTTTTTAAACTGTTTCGTAATTATAAATTGATATGATAATAAAATTTATTGGTTTAGATACCAATTTTATTATTATATCAATTCGTTCTCATACTATCAGAACCTTCTACTCGTATGTTAGACATATATGACATAACTAGGTATTAATTATGATTGACATTTTTGTGAAAATTCTATTAATTTTATTGTAATGTAATTTTAATGTAATTAGTTTAACTTGTGAAGTTTAATTTATTTAAAATAAGAATGAAATTAATTAAAGCGCTATTTTATTTAATTAATTATATTTGTGCAATAAAAGTAAATGGGCAATAGTCGCCCCTCATGTTTGCAATGCCCTGGCAGGGCGTCACTTGTACTATTTATTACTTTGTAACACCATACCCAACTTGTGACTTGCAATAAATAAATCTGAAATCTGACTTAAATCAGAATATTATGACATTGTTATGATAATATTATAATGCGCATTTTGTTAAAATTGAAAAATATTTGCATGCTATTTCTTATAGCTGGAAAAACTGATACAAAAATGTACCCTTTTCCAAAAGCAATTAAATATTCATTTATATTCATATCGTTATGTATTTAATTGCAGCAAGTGCTCCTCCCGATATTCTTGATAAGTACGTTCACGATCAACTCGAACAACACCGTGCAAGATGGTCTACTGAACCCGCCTCTGGCTATGAACCTGGACGTCTACCGGTTGCCTGACTACAAGGTTCTGTACAACGTGGGCGGTGACGAGGCCGCTTTACGACCTCTGAGCCATCTGTACCCGCGGGTGCACTTTGAGAAGACGTCCGATGTGGATGAAGGTAAGGGTGTTTTCTATGTATAATATGTATTTAACCAGCTACCCTCTAGTATAAAACATATTGAGTAGTTCAATTTATTCAAAAAGCGGCTTACAAATTACATTTTGAATAATAACTACACTAACCTACGTTACATTTGAAATGCATTTTCGGATCTGTATCCACTATAGGTTTGTTTTGTTCGTGATGTTGTTATCGTATCGCCAGATGTTTTTCTATTCATTTACGTGTGTACCACAGTAAGTAAGTATCTATGCAATGTACGACAACCAGTTTGTTTACTTCTGTTCACTCATATTCTCATGTAAGTGATATTTATGTATGTCTTTATGAGAATAAATGTCTTTAAACCTAAACCTATTTATTTACAAAAAAAAATATTTAATTATGTTTATCCGTAGTACTCATAACACAAGCCTCTTAGCTTAATTCCGGACTGAAGAATTGGTGTGATTGTTGTGAAATATTTATTTAAGAAAAAAAATATGTATCCAGGGCCTTTAGACAAGTGGCAAACGCTAGGCAGCGAATGGAATTTGCGAAACGCTAAACGCTTTGTCGCAAACGCTAATCAATTGGTAGCCAAGTTAAATGCAACGTGGCGAACACTTGTTCTCTTCTACAATACGCTAAAAATACGACCATTGTCTATGGTTGCGTTCGACGTCATACGCAAATATCAAAGTTAATTTGGCATTACTAGTGATGTATCTTAACATACTCTATAGGTACTTGTATCGCTGTGACTATTTGATACTATGTACGTAATTAACAGTTTTTTTTTTATTTTGGCTTCTTCTTACTTTATTTTGTTTAACAGGTTTTTGTACATAGAATAAAACACGTTAAACATTATAAATTTTTTATTATGCGGATTCATCGTCAGAATTATCGGTATCGCTGTTGTTATCAGTGACATATATAATTATTTCGTTGTCAATAATATTGTCGATTCTGATGTCGAGAGCAGGAGAACGTAGTCTATACACGGTAACGCGTTATGGACGACTGAAACTGTGAGGCAAGCATGGATCTTCTCTTGCTCCGCGCGTGCGCCCGTCTGCTATAGTTGAGATGGCAAATTAAAAAAAAAACACTTGCTTAAATAATGATTGGTTCCATTTTTTTTAAAGTTCAGTATTTGAGAAGACCATCTATTATTTTCAATATTGACAGGATTCTATTACTATCGTCGTACTATACTGTTATTTGAGATGACATCACTAGCAATTAAAAATATATGCGTCCGAACGATATAACCTTGCAGGAGCGTATTACAGTATGAGTAATAAAATGTTTTTTAACATTTAAAATGATGACAATAATATGAATCAATTTTTTTAGGTTACAGTTATCATAATGTAATTAGTTTTGTTTGTAATTAGTTAGAAGGATATGGTATTTCAGAATTTTAATTTGAAAAGATGACGACGTAACAAGGTTATAGAGACCTGTGGTTGAGCTGTCATACCATAGATATAGTATTTATGTTATAGATTCGCCACCGGGCGACCGGGCGTAAGAGAAAGATATTATATATTAACGTCAAAATATGGGCTGCCACAGTCGCAAAAAAATACCCCAAATATAGTTGAAAACATTGCAACTATTGCAAGTCATTAGATTCGCAAGTAGGTACTCGCATTACGTAATGAGTGAATTTTTGTTTGGAGTGAATGACATAAAATCCCGTGTGAAATCTCTCTCCACCATTTCTGATATTCGAAGTTTTGTCAAGCGGCGTTTTCGTTAAATAAGCTGGGGAAAACTCAGCTAATTGATATAAAATTGTGTGATTGTAATAAAGGATAACCTTTTTAAGTAATTTCTTAATTGAAAACATATATTTACAAGAATTGAGTTCCACCATCCATTGAGATTCATCATCCAGGAAAATCTTTGAGACCGATTTGGGATACCGGGACAATTCTGTAATAAAACATAACTGTACATACATCATCCTTTTTCAAGTATCATACAAAATGATTATTTTATTAATATTTACTGTCAACTTAAATTAACGAACAACTTTTGAGTAGAGAACTTTTCTATGTAAGTTATTTTTTGTGTTTTTCTAAAAGAATGTTCTTCAAAGTGATTCGAACAACGACGCAAATACTTGTATGGTATCCGATTATTTTTCCCAGTTCCGTCGATCCATTTTTTACGCGTTTCATCGTCCTACGAAAGTCTAGAAATATCGATGAGCTTTTGAATTCCCCGAAATTTAAGGTAAATTTATCGAATTTGCGATACGCTAAACGCTTTGTCGCAAACGCTAATCGATTGGTAGCCAAGATGATCAAATCGTAGCGAACGCTTAGTCTCTTCAAACTTTCGATAAAAATAAAGACTTTATCTATGGTTTCGTCACGAAATGTCACAGTCAAATCATTTGACGTTACTGACATTTAAATAAGAGCGCGAGTGTTGGAGTTCTCGTCGTAGTTTTTAGTCAAAAAGTTTAGAAAATGTGATATGCGTGGGATCAACATTATATATACCTATTTTGCAATGGTAAGTACTTCAAAACAAGTGCACATTTGCAAGTTACCTATCTCAAAAATAGTTAATAATGTTGTGTCTTGGTGTAAATCACCAACAATTACTTATATTATCGTATTTTTTAGCAGTGGAAACGGCAAGATTACGAGCTAGCCCAGAGGAACGGGTGGTGGCAATTATTGGAGTGTCCACTGTAATTGTCCAGGCCAGGGTTTAAATGTCAGTATCAATATCACTGTAGTACTTCCTTTAAAGTGTCTTTTTGTTTTAAATATTAATTAAAAGTTGTGCATTTGAACTGATTTTTATCTGAAAGAAAGTAGATATGAAAATGATTGAACCCCTAAATATTTATTTTTTCAGATACCATCACAACAAAGTGAGGGTGAACGGAGTGAAATAAAATTAGAGATTTCATGTTTCTCTATAGTTAATATTAGATGCTCCTGCCAAGTCACGTGCAATAAAAAGGATGAATCTAAACCTAATTAAAAGAAATTGTGAAATTTTGATACACCTAAATTACATGTTGTAAGTCAAAAACGATCAAAATGTTTGATATTTTAGAATATTGTTGAATTGACTTTATACTAACTCTTGTCTTATCTTGTTCTTAGCGGCACAGTTTGTGGGAAAACTATCCATTTACTTAAAATGTTGTCATGGTTTAGAGCTCCCACAACTTGTCTCATGCATTGACTTGTTGTACGCTGTGGCAAATGTTGTGTTACACCCACAATTCTTTGATATAAACCTGTAGCCAAGAAACTCAGTGTGCAAAGAACCTGTGACGGTTAATTTATCTAATTATAAAGCAATGAGCCACAAGTATACTTCAGGAAAAGAAATCCACAAATCAACTCTTGTCAATTCACTTCTTAACAAATCAAGCAAAACCTACTTTCTTTTCTTGTAAAGTAATGTGGATTCGAAGGTCGAAGCATAGGCTTTTAAACAATGTTTTATTCAACCTAAATCGCTCAGTAAATAAGATATCTAGCAGTTCCTCAATTTGCTCTAAGCACCGACCGGCAAGAAGTGTTTCTCCGTTGACGCCTCAACTCAGCCTCAGACATAATAGTCTTAAACTATGCATTTCTACACAAAAACGTCAAAATCAACCGAATTTCAACATACACCGTAACCAGCTGACTAGTAAATCGCCATTTTGTTTCGTTTGCGTCAGGGGTCTAGCGTTCGCTTACTGTCGAAGTGTTTGTACGCTCACGGAGCGTAATTGCTTGTCAAAAAGTGCCACTTGGCTGAATTTAGCGAACGACTAAAGTTTTGTATAGAAAATTCAAGTACGTTTGTCTACCAATCTACAATTCGCTACGACTAGGTCACGTGACATTTTCGTTCGACTATTTCTTCCCATACATTTAATTAAGCGATTCGATTAGCGTTTGCCATTTAGCTTGAGGTGATGAATTAAGAATCGCCATGTTATTTTTCGTAATCGTCAAGTGGTCGGCGTTCGCTACCTAACGTAGCGATGATACGCTCACTCAGCGGCGCTTTTTGACAATCGACTACGATTGTCAAAAAGCGCCACTTGGCTTAGTTAGGCGAACGACTAATGTTTCGTTTTATTTAATCGAAAGTTTATAGTACACTTGTCTACCAATCTACAGTTTGTTACGACTTGGACACGTGACATATCAATCTACGACTATTTTCCATACAAATCTTTGAGCGTTTTCGCTAATCGATTGCCACTTGTCTCAAGGCCCTGCTTAGCACAACAATCTGTGTTTTTACATTTAGTTGCTACCATGTTTGACATGTGTCTGCTAGTGTCATTGAAACTGTGAGGATGTTCCATTGACCTCACTCGCTAGTGGAATCGGTTCTGAAGGGTTGGGACAGTTATTTAATTTTCTCCTTAGTCTTGAGAAACGGACACTGCCAGTACCTTTCAGGTTTGTGGCCAAGATGTTGTCATGGTTAGACAATTTATCTTGATATTTGGGACTTCTTTTAGTTATTTCCCGCTTTACAGTTGGTTAAAGTAATTGTTGCTTATACATTTTGGTACGTTAAACATGTATCTCATTGTCTTTGTCTGGAATCGCTCCAATATCTCGATATTGCTGATTGATGAAGGTAATTACGCCAGTTCCCAAGTGGCAAGTAGAGAGTTAGAGACTTAGGAAAGTACATAAGTTACTTTTGACCACGGGAAAACAACGCATTCCCATGGAAAAAAATACTTTTCGGGGAATCTGATCGCTTTCATGCCTGAATGACCAAAGATTTTAATTATATTTGGATAAAATTGGTATTACGGGGAAACAACGCATTCCAAAAAACTACCTAATGCGGACGAAGTTGTGCGTAAAAGCTAGCCTCCTATATGACAGCTACACAAGTTGGGCAAAAAGGTGGCCCAAAAAGTAACATTCCATAGAAAAATGTACCAATCAACGTTAAGTTCAACGCTTGTTTATAGATCCATTTATTGGGCGATAGATTTATGGACCAGTCTTAGCCAGTGTGGACACGAGTCATAATTTGCCATTTCGGGCTTTAGTCGTCGATCAAAAATAAACCTATTCAAAAATATCTTTAGGGCTCTTTAGTTATGACGAGCCATAAATACCCGCCTCGTTAATAACTGTTTCCTAATATGCTGGTCCTCTATGTAAGGTTAAATGCATAAATATTTTTCAATTTCAGCTATTTTGCGCAGCGGCAAACGGGACATATTTGAATACAACAAATATCTGGCCGGAATAGAGGTCAACGACACTGATGCTAAGGTAACAGACATTTTGTTTTTGTGCGAACTTTGTCTATAAATGTTTCTGTGACTTTAATTTCAGTTAACGCTCACTTTATATGTATCTCAGTCTTTAGGCCAAGACATGTATCTCAGAGCTTACAGTTACATAATGTACGTCTAATACAAAGTCTTACACACACAGAATTACAACCATCATTTAGAATATAGGCAGAATCTTCTGGAGTTCGTATATCATAGTTGATAAAGAATGAATCAATTGACCATTTTAATTTGATAACTTCGGTTTTCAAATTCTCTTGAACAGTACAGGGTTTATACCAAGTGTAAATAAACTTACCCCAAGAGTTGCAAGGGGCACCTACGCCACTATCATGACCAAGTCGAGCCTTGCTCAATTTGCTTATGCTTACATTGATCTGACTCTGTGGTACCTAATTAGCCTAAGCACTTGCGTCACAGAAATCAGAATCAACAGTGGTATTACGTATAAACTTAAATAAATACGTATAATACCCAGATCTGTACAAACAGACATGTTCATGCACACTAATGTTTGTACTGTGCGGGGATCGGACCCGCGACGTCTTGATCAACTTCTTAACCATTACACCAAAGTAGTCGTCACTTCTCACGTTGGCTCTTTAGTTTCGATAGGCACGCAGGAGCCTCAGGAGTCTCCACACAGGACTCGCTCATCTGAAATGAGTCATCATATTATTTTTATCTGATTTTTTATTAGTAGGTACGACCGTAAAATGCCTTTGAAAAATATATTATTAAAAGAAGCGAACTGTAATCGATTTGATTCAGGTGCGAAATCATTTATAAAAATCACACTTGTTGACGCCCCAAAGTCAGCAAAATGTGCTAGGAGTTGCCTGGCTATGTTTGTTTCTGGCTAAATGACAAGAATTTCTACATTGTTAAAGATTTCCTTGACTGGAAAAAGTAGCTTCAGTCATATTTTTACATTACTGTGATGATGACATTTTATTATTATTGTGACATTTAACGATGGAACACTTGACATATTATCATAATGTATGAAGAATAATAGGACATTTTGTATTGTACCTAATTAATTAATACATTGTAACTTTTTTATTTCTTGCAACATTTTCATGCTAATTGTTGTAGCCTAACATGTGACTCAAATTGTAACGATCTATTAATACCATGCTGGATGCAAAAAAGAATTATTAGTATTATTACTAGCTGACCCGGCAAACGTTGTTTTGCCGTATAAATGTTAAGAGTGGACTACCCTTATCACTAAAGGGTATGAAAAATAGATGTTGGCCGATTCTCAGACTTACTCAATAAGCTCACAAAATTTCATGAGAATCGGTCAAGCCGTTTTGGAGGAGTACGGGAACAAACATTGTGACACGAGAATTTTATAAACATAGATTACTTACTTATTTACTTCGCTGGCTCAGCGACCCGAAGTGGATCTTGGCCTCCGACATTAAATCGCGCCATTCTTCCCTATTCTGTGCCAGATCTGACCAGTCGGACACTTTTAGTTCTTTCAGGTCTTTGGCGACCTCGTCCTTCCAGCAACATCTTGGACGCCCCGTTGCCTCGTTGGTGTAGTGGCAAAGTTCAGAGGTCCTGGGTTCGAATCCCAGGTCGAGCCAAAAATTGTTTCTGAGATTTTCTGTCATGAGTTTCTCAAAAACAGCTCGGAGTCGGGAAGTTGGTGGTGTTACACCCCCGTGCCTTGGAAAGCACGTTAAGCCGTTGGACTTGCGCCTGATCTCTCTCCGGTCATGTCGGATTGCCGTCTCACCGAACTTTGAGAGTGATGGAACAGTGAGTGCACCTGTGTATTGCGCTCACACTTGTGCACTATAATATCTCCTGCGTAGTTGGCTGATCTCTGTTGAGATTGGCCGCCGTGGTCGAAATCGGCCAGGAGGACTATTATTATTATTATCTTGGACGCCCCACCGGCCGCCGCGGCGCCCGGAAGGTTGTCCAAGATAGATTATTGCGAATAATAAAATGTAACATTTGTAGGTGATGTACACGACGACAGTCCGACACGCCGCACCCATAGCTCTGAACCTGCTCTCCAACCTTCTCGCTGCCACAGCCCTGCCCTGGGCTTCCGGTAACACACTGACCACCATCAACCACCCGCTGCCAGGCGAATCTATACCTTATTTGGGTGACACTATAGTCCAGCCTAAGGCCACGCTGAATGCTGTCACTTGGGCCGTCATAATTGTCTTTGGTGAGTGTCTATAGTAACTTGTTAAACTTAGGTATTTGAGTGAAAGCCTAATTTCTATAGCGGTTAGCGAGTATACATCGCGGCCGTATGGGATTATGCTTTCATAATGACTCACCACTTTGATACCATTAATGTATTAAGTTATGTACTTTATTTTTTAGCATTAACAATGCAAATTTCCTAACAATGTGAAATTAAAACACACTTAAAGAAAAATAGTGCCACAGGCAGTACCATCAATGTATTCTGCCCTTGGAATCATTTATTTTCTCGTTCCTTGGAGTAGCAGCGCTGCCATTGAGCCTAAAAACTAAGTACATTTCAAGAATTTAAATACACAAGAACATTAGAGAAATATTTTTCCATTTTAGCTTCTACCAATGACCATACCTAAATTAAATTCGGAGCTATTTTTACAAGCTTTTATTTAGTTAAAACTGTCCCATATTTGTTTATCTGTCTGTTAACAAACCTTGCAAACTAAATTTTACCCACTTCTCAGTGTCCGATTGAGTTGAAATTTTGTATACACGTGTAATTTGGCTGACAATGCATAATTTGAGTATAAAAAGTTCGAAAAAAATCTCTTCCATTTCATTTGTTTCTTGTTTGTTACACAAGTGAACATTTTCAGTGATGCTCTCCGTGATGTCGGGCGCAGTGTCCCTCCCGTGCAAGGAGCGTGCGTCGGGCGCGCGCCACATACACATAATGGCGGGCTGCCCGCCGGAGCTGCACTGGATTTCCACGCTACTGTTCCACATGCTACTGAACACTTTGGCGCTTATTGTGCCCGTCATGGTCGTGTGTGCTGTTGTGGACAAAGATAAGACGTTCACGGACTCGCTGTTTATTGGTGAGTGATAATAATGTTTTGCAGTCGCCTCGCTACTGTTCCACACGCTACTAAACACTTTGGCGCTTATTGTGCCTGTCATGGTCGTGTGTGCCGTTGTGGACAAAGACAAGACGTTTACGGACTCGCTGTTTATTGGTGAGTGATAATAATGTTTTGCAGTCGCCTCGCTACTGTTCCACACGCTACTACACACGCTGGCGCTTGAAGTGCTGGTTCTGGACATCTTTATGCGCGATTGACAAAAAACAGACGTTTACGGACCCGCTGTATATTGGCAAGCTACTACAACAACTAACAACGTTACTACGCTACTTGTTCCATACGCTACTACACACGCTGGCGCTTCAAGTGTTTGTTCTGGTCGTGTGGGCAGTAGGAGACGCCGATCGCCATTACACGTAAGTTAGTAATATGGCTGACACCATAGCTACCCAATATTTGCCCTCAATTATTGGGTGCAACTAGTAGATCCTCAGATGTAAGCTAGATTTGCCCAATGGTTCGTCAATGTACGTACTACCTATGTGTATAGCATTAAAAACATTTCTTGTACTCCTCAGTGGCGGTCGCAGTGGTGCTAGTACTGGGCTGCGCGGCGTTCCTGGCGGTGGCGTACATAGTCAGTTTCTACTTCCTCGAGAACAGCTCTGGTGGTGTGCTCTTTGTACTCATCCTGTTATTTGGTGAGTGGTTAAATGTTAGACATGTTAAGCAGTACAGGGAGGTCCCTAAAATCAATTAAATCAATTTATTTTTATAAATAGACCCACAAGAAGCGCTTTTACTTCAAGACAATTGGGGCTAGTGCTGAGAAGAAGCAGCGCAACAAATTCGGTCACTATCGCCATTGCCTCTTTTCAAATTTGATCTACAATAATTGTTTACATACAAACATTTGCATATATCTTTGACATTTCACATAATCATCAACTTTACGGACAGCTCGCCAGATACAATATAAATTTTATTGTTATGTTAACCAAAGTAGTCTACTGTCCCCACAGATGACCTCCAATAGATTCCGTATAGAGGGCCATCAAAAGTCACCGCACATGGTTGATTTTGCTACCATAAGTGCCGATCTCTCGAGACGCGAAGTTAGTAGCGACCAAAGATTGGACCCGTGCGTTACGCGTGTTTTAATACCGTAGAAAATATTGACAGCATAATAAAGTGTTTTAAAATGGCTACATGTTCAATAAAATGGTGTAGAGAGTCAAAGAGAACATCAAATATGAAAAAAGATGGTACCACATTCCATCGGTAAGTATAATAATTTGTAATTACCAGTCTCAAGCAGCTCAAGTTATAATGGTCGAAAAAAGTAATCGTGCATTTTAAAACAAGCGCGCGTTGAAGTCTTTTTGAAAAGTCTCTTTCTCTCAAGTGAAATTTATAATAAGCTATCTCTTTCTTACGTAATACTAGTGATTGCTCAGTACTGACAAAAATATTTATCGATGTATTTTGTTAAAGTGCAATAAAATTTAAACTGTGTGGTGAAATTGCGATTATCGATAAATTTATATCAAGGTATAAGTAACGTCAATCAGTAATGATTAATTTTCGGCTTCTTACTGCTAATGATGATGAATGATTAATTTCAAATCACTTTGTTTGAATTCATACAACATCTCAAAATCGATCTGATTTCGTACTAAGTAGCGTAAACACTTGTGTTACGGATATCAGACAACAGAGATATTACAAATACATATTTTGGAACATGGAACAAACGCAAATGTTCATTACATGAATGTTTGTCCCAGGTGGAGATCGAACTCACGACCCGTGGCGCTCAAGGCAGGGCCACTACCAATTGCGCCATGGAGCTCGTCGTTTTAATCCAAAACTGCAATATACGAGTATTAATAAAAAAATGTGTAGGGCTAAAAATTTATTTAATGATTTATTTTGAAATGTTTGGATTTGTGCACCTCATTGAGTTCAGTATATGTACGCTATATTGTATGTAAATTGTTGATCTAACATATTGCATGTATATGGTTTTTTTTTACTTATCTTATCCAGTAAGTAATTGTGACAATGCGATAGCTCGTTTTGCATAATTAAATCAAAATTTTCGATACACCGTGTCCCATCACTATTTAATTACGGGGGCGGAGCAAATGCAAGTTTGACCTTGAACTAACCAATCATAGCAATATGGTCACGCTTCCCGCAACCCTCACCTTCCTCAAACTTTGGTGACTTTGAGACAATACAAAACAATCAACATACGGAATCTATTGGGGGTGATCTGTGACTGTCCCATATATGAATATAGCCCTGATATGTATGTAACCATTTGTGAAATGTCTTACTATGTTTTCTGTGATATGCATCAGAGAGCTATCTATCCATCTTCTGTCCTGAAACAAACCTATGTGTATATGCACATTTGGAACAAGTTAATTGGATGTTAAAAAATACAAAAAAGTATGATGTAAATTTGCATCAAGGAGTAACGACATAAATAATCCCGTTTCCCGCATCGGTCCATATGTCTGTATGTAATACGAGTATGAATAAATGTATGCTTAGTTAGATCTTTGTATATATGTATTACGTGTACATAGGTGCCGCGTGGACCTCATCACAGTTTGGAATTACATCCTAAACCCCTGACACAAATATTATTGCAAATTTTTTAACTGTCAATCAAGATGTAGCTTACTATTCAAATAGTTTTTAATGATTTTCCGAGATAAGCGTCCAAGCTGCAAACTGTCTGAGGCGAGGATCGAACGGGCCTCAGATTGTTTATATTTTTCTACTGCAATATATCTTTAGTTTGAAACGTAAAAAAATGTTAACGTCTTACTAAAGGGTCTCAAAAACGCAAATTTATTCCAGCACTCGTAATGCCGTTATTAAAAGCGGCCGGTCAGTTGTCCATGAACGAGAAGACGTCGTTCACAGACGTGCTGCTGTCTATATCGAGCGCCATCGCCCCGCCGCACACGATCGTCATCGCCATCATTGACTGCGCGCTCACTGCACGGAGGTAATTGAAATAATACTCTTAGCAAACAGGTAGGTTAAAGATTTAAAAAAAAATCGGTTGTCTGTAAAGTCGGTTTACTGACGATAGTTGAACGTGACAACGTGTTTGTCACATTGCCTCTTTGTCGCTCGTTTCGCGCTCTCGCTTGCACTTCAAGCCTTAAATGGAACGCCTCAGAGCAAGGTTAACGCCGCATGCGTCATGTTTTTTGGTGCATGCAGCCGGCTCCGTCGAATTAAAAGACGTTGTCACGACAAAAACGAAGCTTATGCAAAACATATCCCAATTTTTAAAAACGAAAATAAACTTAAAATAAACCAAAAACAGAACAATTCTTTCGCACAATAATTAACTAGTTTTCTAAGTTATCACCACACTATACTGCACACGTAATCGCAAAATGGCTCCGGTGTCAACAGACGAGGTCCGAAAGATCCTTACGCGTCGAGCGCCAGCGAGCAAATGGGCCGTCATCACTGAGTCTTAGCACCTGACCTCGTAGGGGTCGGGAGGGAACCGTTCGGGGCAACGGCCCCTTTTCAGGCGCTGTCCGTTAAGACGGACAGGTCGTTGGGTTGGTAGGCAGGAGTGGTCTCACTGCTGTGGTGGTGATGACGCTGGCGAGCTTTGCAGCTGCGAGCCAGCGTCATGGGTAGTGGTGGTGTTGCGTTGGTTGGTGTCATGTCCGGTGGTTGAGGACTCGTCGCTGCTGGAGCGAGGTCGCGTGGGCACGCTCGGTAGCGAGCTGAGCCGTGGTCTGGGGGACGCGAGTGAGAGCCGTCACCCGTTTGCGGCTTGCTTATATAGGCGAGCGGCTAGTTGCTACTCGTCACCGTCCGATCGGAATAATACATACATTTACTCAGGCACTGTAAAATATTAGCTTCTTTATGGGGATTTTACTGCCAAACATGAGCCTTACCTCATATACAGGGTTTAAAAAAAACCTTAACGAAGCCGAATACCACATATTCTACCAATTGTTACGATCATTTTTTTCCTTTACACCATACCTGGGAAGTTAACGGTTACTGAGATATTAATAGTTAAAGTTTGAAAAAAAAATTGATGATTTTTACAGAAATGACTTCTGTCCGTTATAAATCAACTTTTCTCCAAAGAAACATGATACAAATTTTCAATAGTTCTTTCATAAAAATCCTCTAAATGGCACACTCCGCAATGAACAGCGCACAGTCGAACCGAACCGCGTCGCGGCGGCGTAAAGCAACACGCCCCGCGGTGACTTTTCCGCGTGCGCGCTGTACATTGCGGGTTAGAATTAAATTATTTTTTTTGATGTCAAAAAATGAAAGTTGTTTCCCAGCCAAAACTTCTTTTTTATACGATTTGGTTTGATGTACTGAACGCGTGGTTGACGGCTTCGTTAAGGTTTTTTTTACACCCTGTATGAGATGATACGAGCTACGCTTGCTCAATGCGAATTAGAGAAGAGGTCTTGTAAGGTAAGTGACCAACCTCACTGCCAAATGTTACCTAGCCGCCCTAGCGCCTCTGACTAAGCCTTAACGACTAAAATCTCCCAATATTTTCTGGTACGAACAGCTTAACATTTACTCAGGGCGCTGGAAAGTGTTAGCCTTTTTAAGGTTTCACTGCAAAATATAGGCCTTACTTCAGCTATGACATAGTGAGAGCCACCACCCGGCCTACAAAAAGATTGGTGGAGAAGTGTTTTTGAAGTAAGTGACCCCACCTTACTGCCAGATGTTATCTAGCTGCCCTAGGGTCTCTGACTAGGATTTAACGACTAATATCTGACGACGTCCACCGGCACCAACGGCTTAAAGTGCCTTCCGTATTCCGAAGATCCTTGTAGTAGATAACACTTTAAAAATCGGGATTGTTACTACACTTTGGTAAACACGCAGCACTGCACTGCGCGATAAGCATGACGTCGGAATTTTACGCGAAAGAACACTTCAAATAAATCACCAATAGATTGCGTGAACGTGTTTTCCGTTTCACATAATGATCAGTCTTGTGTCACCAGTCCTCCAAATAAACTAGTGTACCATCCTGGCAGATTAAGTACCCAAAACTTATATTTTCCAGGAACGCGCTTTGCAATCTTAATAAAGATAAATGCCCCGCTCTTCTGGTGGCTGAGTCGGGATTCGATGTTGATAAGTGTTGTGGTAAGTACAGCTAATTTTTTGGTGCACGTTAGTTACTACACCACCGACAAACGACACATAATATTCTTTTTAACTTTTTGCAGCGGCAACTTCAAACGCGTATTGCTACTTCTGCTTCGATGATGATTCGCCTGGTAAATGGATGCTTTATTTGTGCGGACAAATCGTTGTTTATATGGTACGTATGTCTACTTTTGTAACATCCTTCAATTGGAAATATTGACATTGATAAAAATATAATTTGACTAGCCTCTTGGCTAGTCAATCAATTTTGGCGGGGAACACCTTTTATTTTTTGACATCAAAAAAAAACAATTTAATTCTAACCAGTTGCGCACGCGGGGAAGTGACCGCGGGGCGTGTTGCCATACGCCGCCGCGACGCGATTTGGTTCGAGTGTGCGCTGTTCATTGCCGAGTGTGCCATTTAGCGGCTATTTATGAAAGAACTAGTGAAAATAATTTGTATCATGTTTCTTTAGAAAAAAAATTTTTTTTTTCAGTAGAATATGTGGTATTCGGCTTCGGTACGGTTTTTTTACACCCTGTAGTTTTATCAATGTCCCTGTTCTACTCTCTTGAGCAGTGAAAATTTAAGTCTTACATCATCTGGGATACGTTTTTTTTCTTGTTGTTTTCTTGGTCATTTGGATTCTTTTTATCTATGGTCTGTTCAAAATTAACGCCACTACTATTTAGCTGATAATAAGGATCTTAAATCGATACTCTTCATTACCACAATATTATATGTCTGACTTTAGATATTATATCTTATTATCTTGGCAATGTTCACTACACCCATTGCCACCTTTCCGAATAGCCTTGAGGTTGACTGGTAGAGAATGCTTTTAGCATTAAGTCCACCCTTTGATAAGCATAAGTAATATTTAAGTTTATATTAAAATTTATTTATTAAGGTACAGCAACAAAATACAAATCAAGACTTAATCTAAGCTACACTGGTATAGAATATCACGTTCCATTTGCATTCCGATTAGAGCTGAACACAACGTTTTCATTTGGCAGTTAAATACAAAAAAATTTAAATAGATTAAAACACTTGTATCAACAGACCCTGGTATTCCTGACCCAACGCGGCGTGTTCCGTTCCATGTGGGACAGGCTCCTGAACTCGCGGTATCTGCCGCCGCAGCTGCTGTACAACGACGAGATGGTGCGCGCCGAACGGGCGTATGTAGACAAGGCTATAGACTTACGTAAGTGCTTTCCTTCGTCATCATTTGGGTGTTTTATCCCGTAAGCCGATAAACAACGAGACGGTGCGCGCCGAAAGGGTGTATGTAGACAAGGCTTTAGACCTGCGTAAGTGTTTTATATTCACCATCATTTGGGCAACATATTTCGGTCCATTTTGGACTCGATACAACGACGAGATGGTGAGCGCCGAAAAAGCGTTTGAAGACAAGGCTATAGACCTACGTAATAGGTGTTTATTTATTTATATTTAAATATCTTGGATGCCATCTAGACCGTAGAATGACATGGAAAGACTACATAAAAACAAACCGAAATGAGATCAACCATAGGTTCAAAAGCTTACTTTAGCTTCTCGGTAGACAGTCCACCTTGTCGTTATCCAACAAGCTTAGGGTCTATAGCTCCATCATCAAACCAATCTGGACATATGGCATACAGCTGTGGTCGACGGCCAGTAAATCCAACATTATGTGCCTCCAGAAAGCCCAAAATAACATCCTAAGAGTACTCTCATCAGCGCCCTGGTATGCTCGCAACTCTGAGATTCACGAGTATTTGGAAATTCCAACAATTCTAGACGAAGCCAAACGATACTTGGCCAACTATAAGGATCATCTAAATAACCACCCAAACCCACTATCCAGTGAGCTCTTACAAAGTAAACCGATTAAAAGACTCAAGAGAACCGACGTGCTAAATAAATAAGGGGAGATGGAACAATGGCTTCGACTCGTCAAACGCCTACCTCATACATCTAACCTGATTATAGTCTAGCGACTGATCGCAGGTCTTACCAATCAAAAAAATATATATTTATTTATATTTCATACATACATCTATCTTTACAGAATGAATTCCAATGCCATAGGTGCAAGGCAGAATAAATGAATCAATTAAAATTATAACATTGATTACAAATAAATTAAATTCAAAATAATACAGTACTTTTTAAGAAAAAAAGTTAGTGCAAAGCAGACTGTCGACATATCTATCATACCCATATGCTCGATACCACTTCGCCGATTGCTTTGAGTTGTAAACACTACCCCTGCTACTACAAAAGAACTAGGCAGTGATTACCCCTGCATGAACCGCATATAAGATTTAGATTCTGAATAATATAGACAGACAAATCAAGATGATGTCTATCGGACCGTGGTTCTCGACCATAACACCCGGTCGGTCGGAAGCGCTTCCCTTTAGCTTCCTAACTCTGAATCTGTTGCGCGAAACTGCCTTTTTCTTTTGTAGTAGAGACGTACTAATTTATAAGTTGTTCGCACAAGGATCGACGAACTTTCCTTCTCTTTATAGCCACGCGACAGATCCCCGACGCGCTGGTCGCGAGTGACATCCACAAGAACTACCGCGGCGTCTGCAGCAGCTGCAACGCCGTCAAGGGCGTCAGCTTCTCCGTTAAGAAAGGTATGTGTTAGTTACATGTGGATACAATAAGATGTTCAGATACAAGAATAATACAAAACATTACTGCAATAAATAGGCTACATGACACCACCAATCGTTGATATACTCTTTATTATCTGACAAAACGAACTGCCTGCATTGATTTTGTGTGGGAATACTCTAACGTGACGTCACGCTACAGAATTTACGAACGCATCAGAAATTGGCATCAATTGACTGGAGAATTATTGAATTTTATGTAAAAATAAAAATTCAACAATTTTTTTTAATTAAACTTGGTTTTATTACATTATAGAGGTTAAGTTTCTTAAGCACCTTGGTCTTGAAAATGTTTACGATAGGTGTCATCATGCCTATTCTGTATGTACTAAATGTGTATGCATAACGTATAATATATAATATAAAATAAAATTATAAAGGCGAAATAACTTTTAATTTATCCGCGCATAACAGCGCTGCAGCGAGTAGTTGAACCTATCACACCATCTTGGATACACACTTTGTGACGTTTTTTGCCCCGCGCGATAGTAACGCTCGAATTTGAAGATCTATACAAGCGGGTTTTCAAATTATTTTTTGATGTGATGTCTGACCCCTTAAAAACTTATCTAAAGCGAGGTCTGTGACCGTTCCTAAAAATAATCTAAACCTTTTTTTCTATGACAGGCGAATGTTTCGGCCTTCTCGGCGTCAACGGCGCGGGCAAGTCGAGCATGTTCAAAGTGCTAACGGGTGAACAGTGCCCCACGCGCGGCCGGGTCGCCGCCAACCAGCGCCGCATGAACGGGTACTCTGCTCAGGTGAGGACGGATAGTGTGTCGCAAGGCAGGTGGAGTGTCTTCCATGGCAAGTCGAGCACGTTCAAAGTGCTAACGGGTGAACAGTGCCCCACGCGCGGCCGGGTCGCCGCCAACCAGCGCCGCATGAACGGGTACTCTGCTCAGGTGAGGACGGATAGTGTGTCGCAAGGCAGGTGGAGTGTCTTCCATGGCAAGTCGAGCACGTTCAAAGTGCTAACGGGTGAACAGTGCCCCACGCGCGGCCGGGTCGCCGCCAACCAGCGCCGCATGAACGGGTACTCTGCTCAGGTGAGGACGGATAGTGTGTCGCAAGGCAGGTGGAGTGTCTTCCATGGCAAGTCGAGCACGTTCAAAGTGCTAACGGGTGAACAGTGCCCCACGCGCGGCCGGGTCGCCGCCAACCAGCGCCGCATGAACGGGTACTCTGCTCAGGTGAGGACGGATAGTGTGTCGCAAGGCAGGTGGAGTGTCTTCCATGGCAAGTCGAGCACGTTCAAAGTGCTAACGGGTGAACAGTGCCCCACGCGCGGCCGGGTCGCCGCCAACCAGCGCCGCATGAACGGGTACTCTGCTCAGGTGAGGACGGATAGTGTGTCGCAAGGCAGGTGGAGTGTCTTCCATGGCAAGTCGAGCACGTTCAAAGTGCTAACGGGTGAACAGTGCCCCACGCGCGGCCGGGTCGCCGCCAACCAGCGCCGCATGAACGGGTACTCTGCTCAGGTGAGGACGGGTAGTGTGTCGCAAGGCAGGTGGAGTGTCTTCCATGGCATCAAAATATGAGAATCAAAATAAAAATTAAAAGTATATATAATATACGATACATTTAAGTATATACGATATATTTAAGTACATTTTATATTAATAAATCTGTAATTTTTGCCTGCCTGTCTTTTTTCATTTTACTGTAATAATAAAAGCCTCTAATTGTATTTCAAAAGATTTGAATTGAACGATTCCTTAATCCGGTTCGTTCTTTCCAGTACCTCCATGGCCTTGGCTACTGCCCGCAGTTCTGCGGCCTGGACGAGTTTCTTACCGGACGGCAGAACCTCACGCTGTTACTGACTCTGCGGGGACGCGACGCGGCCTCTACGAGTGCTGAGACGCTTGCGTGGATCGATGTTGTCGGTATGTTGTTATTACAATATTGTTTGTTTCATCGGAATTGCACCAGGGATCAAGAAGTTCAATATTTATACCCAGGGTGAAAATAAACCTTACCGAAGCCGAAAACCACATATTCTACCAATTGTTTCGATCATTTTTTTGTCCTTTACACCATACCTGGGAAGTTAACGGTTACTAAGGTATTGATGGTTACCTTTGAAAAAAAAACTGATGATTTTTACAGAAATGTCTTCTGTCCGTCATAACACTGATAACTTAACTTTTTTCCAAAGTAACATGATACGAATTTTCACTAGTTCTTTCATAAAAAGCCTCTTAATGGCACCCTCTGTAATTAACAGCACACCCTCGAACCGAACCGCGTCACGGCGGCGTAAGGCAACACGCCCCGCGGTCACTTGTCCGCGTGCGCGCTGTACATTGCGGGTAAGAATTAATGTCCAAAAATAAAAGTTGTTTCCTAGCCATAATTTATTTTTCATACGATTTGGTTTGATGTACTGAACGCGTGGTTGACGGCTTCGGTAAGGTTTTTTTACACCCTGTATTCGGACAACATAGATCTGTGGGTAGATAATACAATTGAAACTTTAAACTAGGTGTCAGTATTGAACAAAATATATTTCTAGTTTATTTAAATATCTTAGGTAGTCATGTATGAAAGGGACATTCCGTACCGTCCACATCTGGAAAGAGAAACACCCGCTGTTTTATTCATCATTCGGACGAAATGCCTCACAATGGGTGCATGCGGATACTCTGCCACCGTTCTCAGGATGCTGTTGTCACTCCTGCGTATCCTTCCCATCAGCGAAGCTTCTTTTTTCCGAACTAGTAACACCATTATTGGTTGTAATTGGCATGATGACAGCTATCTTAAATATTTTCAATACCATGGCGTTTAAAAAACATAGCCCCTATGAAGTTAATACAACCAGTATATTTCCAAAAAGCTATGGAAACCAATTTTTAAACACACAAAACTCAATAAATATTCGGTCAATTGACTCCGATTTCTAATATATGACCGTGACGTCACGTTCATTTATTCCCATACAAAATCTATGGAGGCAGACCGTTTTGACAGATAATAAAAAGTATGTCAACGATTGGTGGTGTCGTCTAGCCAATTTAACGTGCATTGTCTCAATACCTGTCTTGACGTGTTACTGACAAATGTCACTCGTGTGATCCACTGTGATATTATGAAACTTAATAATTATTCTTACATAATGACTATTTTTATAATTTCATACCGAAATTGACAGACTCGACTATCAACTTTCGACGTCCACTTTGGTGTAATGGTCAAGAAGTTGACTATTAACCAATAGGTCGCGTGTTCGATCCCCGCACTGTACAAACATTTGTGTGCATGAACATGTCTGTTTGTACTATATGTATTTATTTAAGTTTATTTGTAATACAACTGTTGATTCTAACATCTGTAACACAAGTGCTTAGGCTACTTACCTCGGAGTTAGATCAATGTATGTGATGTTGTCGTTAATTTATTTATTAACTCCCTATTTTACCTGCCCATCTACGTGAGCGACAGACGCGACAAGTGCGGCGCCATGCGACATTATCAAATGAATGTACGCCTATTACAGTGTTCTACGTGACGAAGCGCGATTGTTATTGACATAAGGATTGGTCACATGGTGATGCACTTGTTGCGATGCGTCGCTATTACATAGGAACACACCTTAGGCGTAGTTCACTCAAAGTGTATTGTCGGCCGCTGACTGTAAGCGTGCGTCGCTATTACGTAGGAACACACCTAAGGCATAGGTCACTCAAAGTATATTGTCGGCCGCTGACTAAGCGTGCGTCGCTATTACGTAGGAACACACCTAAGGCATAGGTCACTCAAAGTGTATTGTCGGCCGCTGACTGTAAGCGTGCGTCGCTATTACGTAGGAACAAACCTAATGCATAGGTCACTCAAAGTGTATTGTCGGCCGCTGACTGTAAGCGCGCGTCGTTATTACGTAGGAACACACCTTAGGCATAGTTCACTCAAAGAATATTGTCGGCCGCTGACTGTAAGCGTGCGTCGCTATTACGTAGGAACACACCTAAGGCATAGGTCACTCAAAGTGTATTGTCGGCCGCTGACTGTAAGCGCGCGTCGTTATTACGTAGGAACACACCTTAGGCATAGTTCACTCAAAGTGTATTGTCGGCCGCTGACTGTAAGCGTGCGTCGCTATTACGTAGGAACACACCTAAGGCATAGGTCACTCAAAGTGTATTGTCGGCCGCTGACTGTAAGCGCGCGTCGTTATTACGTAGGAACACACCTTAGGCACAGTTCACTCAAAGTGTATTGTCGGCCGCTGACTGTAAGCGTGCGTCGCTATTACGTAGGAACACACCTAAGGCATAGGTAACTCAAAGTGTATTGTCGGCCGCTGACTGTAAGCGCGCGTCGTTATTACGTAGGAACACACCTTAGGCATAGTTCACTCAAAGTGTATTGTCGGCCGCTGACTGTAAGCGTGCGTCGCTATTACGTAGGAACACACCTAAGGCATAGGTCACTCAAAGTGTATTGTCGGCCGCTGACTGTAAGCGCGCGTCGTTATTACGTAGGAACACACCTTAGGCACAGTTCACTCAAAGTGTATTGTCGGCCGCTGACTGTAAGCGTGCGTCGCTATTACGTAGGAACACACCTAAGGCATAGGTCACTCAAAGTGTATTGTCGGCCGCTGACTGTGGGCGCACGTAGCTATGTTTTTTTCTTTTTTTTTCTTTATTATTATGGCACAAACAGTCATTACAAAAATGATTACATGGTGGAAAACTTAAATAAATAGTGAAAAGACAAAGAGCACCGAAATATACATATAAGGGTTTTACAATTTCATATGATGAGCTGTTGCTGTAAAAGTGGTCGATCTTAAGTAAATAAAATTATGTACTATGAAGTTGCTTTGTCATTAAGGCAACCAGTTAAGAAAACACATGACAATATTAAATTATTATAATTCGTACAAGCGAAACACAAATGAGTATCATGTGTTTCCGAACTGGCCGATTAGGTATCTACGTTATAAATAAGTTATGCTTATTCTTATTACGTTCTAAGTTGTGGAGTATTTGTTTCTACAAATTTCGTATATTGATTTTTTGAGACTAGGCAAGGAGCTATTATACAGATCGATATTACTAAATTAATTGTTAAATAAGTTTAGAGATCGAGATATAAAACAGTTTCCGGTGTATTTTTTGCGAAAGAAGGGTGGTACAAAAGTAGAAAAAACACGTTGGGAGCGGGCTGGGAGACGAAATTTGCTTTTGAAATTTATGTTAGCTAATAATGAAGGAACATCTAATTTATTTTTCAGTATTTTGTATAAGAACAGTATATCAAAATATTTACGACGATCATTTAGAGTCAAAAGTTTGTGTTTTAGAAGAGACTCTGTGTAGGAATCGCCGTAATGGTGAGTACGATAATTGACAATTTTAAGAAACACTTTTTGTACTTTTTCGATTTTATCAATATGGCAATTGAAGTGAGGACACCAAACTGTACATCCAAAGTCGAGGATGGACCTCACGTATGAATAATAAAGTATCTTAAAAGTAATGATTTTATTGAATGGCTTACTTACTCTGTTGATAAAACCGAGACTCCTGAAAGCTTTTTTAATAACGACATCTATATGATTGTTAAATGTTAGTTGATTATCCATGTAAATACCCAGGTTCCTGATATTTTTAACACGATTAAGGGGTTTCTGACAAAGAGTGTAGTCATAAACTATAGGCTTAAGTTTTCTAGAATATGTTTTAACAAAACATTTTTCCGGGTTCAGGTAAAGTTGATTACGAGCACAATAATTGGAGAGACTTTCGATGTCTGATTGTAGTTTGCGACAATCATTATAACTATTAACCATTCTGAAAAGTTTAGTATCATCTGCGTACAGTAAATGATTGCTTTCATGAATAGCATCTCGAATGTCATTTATGTATAATGAAAACAAAACAGGTCCTAAATGGGAGCCCTGTGGCACTCCCGAGGGAACAGCAAGAAAGGATGAACAATAGCCATTTAAACATACTGCCTGACTGCGATTACGAATATATGATTCGATCCATCGAAGTAAGCTGCCGTGCACACCTAATCTCAGTAGCTTGTTAAGAAGTATATCATGGTTAATTTTATCAAATGCTTTAGAGAAATCAGTATACACGTCATCTACCTGAGCGTTATTTTCCATAGAATTAAGAAGGAAGTCCGTGAACATGACCATATTAGTGTCAACACTGCGCGATCTCATGAAGCCATCTTGATTTTCGTCAATGTGATTTCGCATCGCGTACGATAACTGCCTGGTAACAATCTTTTCCAGAATTTTGCCGCTATTACGTTGAAACACCCCTTAGGCATAGTTCACTCATATTGTATTGTCGGCCGCTGATTGTAAGAGCGCGTCGCTATTACGTAGGAACTCACCTTAGGCATAGTTCACTCAAAGTGTATTGTCGGCCGCTGACTGTAAGCGCGCGTCGCTATTACGTAGGAACACACCTTAGGCATAGTAAGCTCAAAGTGTATTGTTAGCCGCTGACTGTAAGCGCGCGTCGCTATTACGAGCCCCGATGCAAAATAGTTCGTCTAGGACGAAAAACGTGTACAAAGATTTTTTATAACTTAATTATTTTTGTCCAGTTACATAAACAGAAAAACTATTCTACCATCTCATGTTCGGTTACTTATGCAGTATTATGCACTATTCATTGTTGAAGCAATAAACTATTTCATCCTTTTAAATTAAGAGATAACCTGCTTTTAAGTTGAGCAAATCGTAAGCAAAATAGTTAATCTAGTTGCTAATCGATGCAAAAGAGTTCGTCTATAATGATAGAGTTAATGTCAATGGAGTTAAATATTTTTTTCCCTTTATAAAATTTATTTTAAAAATTTAAGTTTGGAAAAGTAATTCTTCAGTCATTTTGACAAGTGAGATCGTATAAATTCTGAAAAATTCTGTTAATTTCTTCAGTTTTCAAGTAAAAATGGGTCGTGGCAAACCAGTGGGAGAAAAACTTCGAAAGCGAATATTTTGTGGGATTGAGGCGGGCAAATCAAGTTACCAAATCTCAAAAGACTTGACACTGCCCAGATCTACAGTGCAATCTATCATTCAGCACTATAAAAAGAATGGAAATACTTTTTGCTTGAAGAAAACTGGCCGACCCCGTATCACCAGTAAAGTAGAAAACAGAATTCTTAAAAAAATTGTCAAAAAAAATCGCCGTGCTCGAGCTGGAGAACTAACGGTGCAATGGAGAGATATGATTGACAAAGATGTTTCAGTTGATACCTGCAAAAGAGTGTTAAAAAGAATGGGCTACGGATTTTACACAGCTAAGCAAAAACCACTATTGACTGCCTTACAGAAGAAAAAGAGATTGAAGTTTGCTCGTGATCACTTAAATTGGACTTCTGATCAGTGGCGTAGTATCATATGGAGTGACGAGTCTAAATTTGAAGTCACAGTCGGCGATGAAAGGAAAAAAGTGGTTCGAAATAAACATGAAGCATTTCATACTGATTGCATTAAACGAAAAGTTTAGTTTCCAGCGTCTCTCATGATCTGGGGCTGCATGTCTGCGCAAGGTGTTGTGCATGCAGTTTCTGGATGGTTCCATCAATGCAACAAGATATCAAAATATTTTGAAAGAAAGTCTACTGCCCTCCATTCCGTCACTCAAATATCAAGATTCTTTCATTTTTCAACAAGACGGTGCTTCCTGCCATACTGCAAGGACAACAAAGACATGGCTGCTGTCAAAAAGCATCCCAACCATCGAGTGGCCATCTAACAGCCCGGACTTATCGCCGATTGAGACCCTATGGTGGAAAATGAAGAAAGTCCTTCGCAAAAATCCATCAAGATCGAAGAGCGACTTGAAGGCTAAACTCTTGGCTGTGTGGGAGTCAATTACGACCGACGAGTGTGCATCGTTGGTTGCGACCATGCCTCTTCGCATTAAAGCTGTAATTGAAAGCAAAGGCGACATAACTAAGTGGTAGACGAAATATTTTGCGTGAGAACCAGTGATAGACGAATACTTTTGCGACATGTGTTTCAGTATATTTTTTTATTTATTTATGTTATGTAAGGTCATGAAAGATTTTGAGATACGTTAAAATAAACTTTGAAATGTTACTCAAATTGTGGTTTACTGTCTCCTTAACTTTTTTAGTTACTTTACCCAAATTCACTTCACATTATTTCATAATATCTTATTTTTCATACTAGACGAACTATTTTGCATCGGGGCTCGTACGTAGGAACACACCTTGCCATAGCTCACTCAAAGTTGTCAGCCGCTGACTGTAATCGCACGTAGCTATTACGTTGGAACACACCTTAGGCATAGTTCACACAAATTGTATTGTCGGCCGCTGTATGTCCGTTGTGTGCTGTATTTTGTCGCTTTCCATATACATATATTAAACTTTTCGTTTATTACAAACTGATAATACGCCATTATATAGTGCGTAGTTACTGACTCTCGGCAGCCGATTATGTTACTACGCGACAACACAACGGGCGAACGCGGATCGGCTACGTTGCCGAACGTAGCGGCGTACGCTAGTGCGTATTGTTGGTTCGGTGAGAACACGTACTGCAGACTGAGCCCACGTTTACATCGGGGCAGACAGTGAACATACTCCACAATCGACGACGAACAATATCCGTGGTGTGAACGATTGAGGTGCTTGTGGCGCAGTGGTAGCAGCGCTTTAGTAGTGATGCCAAAGGTTAAGGGTAGTTAGTTAGTTAGTTAGTTAGTTTTGCAGGGCTTTTTCCGCACTTAGCCTCACGATTGGGCCATTGTGCGTGTTTGCCTCTATTCCAACCAGCCCAAGTCCTCCCAGAAGGCTAGCAGCCTGCCTAGGCCACTAAAGATTTCTGGGAATGATGTTGGGTTTTTTAGAATGTCTGCTCGCTGTTTTTCCACACTTGTGCACTCCATGAGCACATGCTGTGGCGTTTCCTCTTCCTCGAGGCATCCTCTGCATCGCGGGCTGTTTGTTACACCTATATTAAATAGGTGCTTGTTTAGGAGACAATGGCCTGTTATTATCCCTATAACTCTGCGTAGATTGTCGCGCGTTAGTTTGGCGAGGTTGCGGGCAAGCTTTTTAGATGGCATCTAAACTGCATTTTTAGTTTGCCTGCAGCCTTCACTGTTTGTCCATTCTAGCAGATGGTTTTTTGCGGTGTCTTCTCGCAGCCATGTTTTTATTTGGGCCTGCGGTATAGGTAGTAGCGGTTCTGGGCCAAACACTGTTGTCGCGGATCCCTTTTTCGCGAGTTCATCGGCTGCGTCGTTGCCGAGAGAGTTGCTGTGTCCCTTGATCCACTGCAAGGTTATCTTATTTTTCCTTGCAATGTGTTGGAGTGCGTTGTGGCATTCCAATATGAGGGCAGAGGTTATGGTGTTGTTTTGTAGAGCTTGAAGTACGGATGCACTGTCCGAGACAATTTTGATGTTGAGGTCTCCGACGTCTCTGGCTGCAACCGCCTGTGCTGCTCTGATAATTCCGATACATTCTGCTTGGAAAATTGTGTTTAATTTGTCCAGGGTGGTTGATATGTTGATGTTTAAGTCGTACGAGAATACTCCGGCTCCAGTTCCTAGTGAGGTTTTGGAGCCGTCTGTGTATATCCTAACTTCTCTGACGCCAGAGTTGTCTTTCCGTTCTTCGGTAAGTTGGATAATGTATTCTCGATCAAAGATGTAGTGGCATGGTATCCTGTCCATGGGTGCATCTAGAAGGGGTCTTTCCTTTGTGATGTCCTCCATGATTTTGGAGTGCGTTGTCATAGTGTTTTGTTTCCATAGCCCATTTGCTCTTAGTCTTAAGGCAGCTGGCTTTGCTTCTTCCTGTATGACCAGATGAAGAGGTCTGAGGTTCAATAGGAACTCTAGGGCGGCTGATGGAGTGGTTCTCATACATCCTGTAGCTGCCACGCTCGCTAGGCGCTGCAAGCTTTGTAGTTTGGATTTGATAGTGGACAGTTGCGTTCTGGGCCACCACTCAACTGATCCGTAGGTTAAGGAGGGTCTGATAACTGACGTGTATAGCCAAAGTGTGATTTTTGGATTAAGACCCCATTTTCTGCCAAGGAGTCTTTTACACTGATAGAATGCTATACAGGCCTTTTTAATTTTGTTGTCAATGTGAATTCCCCAGTTCAACTTGCTATCGAGAGTGATGCCCAGATATTTTACTTGAGTTGATAGGGTTAATTCGGTGTTAAATAATTTTGGTAGTTCTAGATTTGGTAGCTTCCTTTTGTTAGTGAAAAGGATGAGCTCTGTTTTTTTGGGGTTGACTGACAGCTGGTGTTCCTCACACCATTTTTCTACAATCTGAAGAGCAGCACGCATTACATCACAGAGGATGTTCTCTGCGTTCCCATTTATCAGAATTGCTAGGTCGTCTGCATAACCAATAGTAGTGTAGCCTCTTTCGTTCAGTGCCCTCAAGAGGCTGTCTACTACTATGTTCCATAGGAGTGGTGACAGAATGCCCCCTTGGGGGCACCCCCTGACCACCCTTGCACGGGTGATCGTTTTTACCGCAATTTGGACCGCCCTTTTACTGACCAGCTCATTTATCCATTCCGTTATGACTGGTTCTACTTTCAGTTTTTGTAGGGCATGGTTGATGCTGTTGTGCATTCTTTTGTCAAATGCCCCTTCTATGTCAATAAAAGCGGCAAGTGTTGATGCTTTGTTGTTAATGGCCGATTCTATTTTATGCACTACCATGTGTAGTGCTGACTCTGTTGATCTGCCTTTCCTGTAGGCGTGTTGCTGTGGGTGAAGAGATCTGGTCTTTAACACATCGTCTCTTAGGTGTCTGGTGGTTTTATGTTTATTTGGAAGCAGATGCGTCTGTGGTCTGCAAAGGACGGCTCGTTGGATACTTGCCATCCTTCGATGAGATCTGCCGCCAAGTGTGTTGCCAGAGTGATGTCGATAGTGGTTTGGCATCTGGACGTTACAAAAGTGGGCTCTGTGCCTCTGTTTATAATGTTCAGATTGGTTTGGAATAGATATTCAGTTAGTTGCTCACCCCTTTTGTTTGTATCCTTACTTCCCCACAGGGTGTGATGTGCGTTGCAGTCTGCTGCAATGATGATGTCCCAGTTACTGGCTTCGCAGTGTTGTACCAGCTCGACTAGTTCCTTTGAGGGAATTTCGCCTTCGCCTGGCATATACACCGAAGCAAGCACTAGGGTTGTTTGGTCCTCTGTAGGGTTGATTTTAACGGCTGTAAGGTCTCTAGAACAGAAAGGGTTAATTAAGGTGGCATTCATGGTTTTGGGTATGACAATACACGTTCTTGGTTTTTCTGCTGGCGTGTATAGTAGTGACTTACCACTGATGTTGTTCAAGCCTAGTATTTTGTTGTTTCTGATCCAGGGTTCCTGGATCAGTGCGACGGTTTGGTTGTCTTCCTCCAGCACTCTGCGTAAAGTGACCGCCGCAATTTGTTTGTGCTGGAGGTTGGTTTGGATGACGGTGAGGGAGCTAAGGGCTGGGGCTACGTAGCACGTCATCTTCGTCGCTAGTTACCCCCGCGCTTATCAGCGGCGAGCTCGCCTCCATCCTGCTCGGACCCGGTTGGGGAGCGGAGGTGGAAGGCCCTGAAGTTGGCGTCGTGTCGTTTTGCCCTGTCGCTTGGTTTGTTTCGGCCGTGGTCGCCTCTACTGAAGGGAAGAAGCGAATGTACCCACTTCCCGTCATGTGGGCTACCCGGCGGTCTCTGTCCAGGATGGTTTGCCTCTGGTCTTCGGGGATTCCCAGGACAAGGTGAACCACCTTCTCCTTGGAGCCAGCCTCGCCAGTTTGGTCAGTCACCGACATGTCGTAACACTGCCAGGAGTCGACTTTGTACCAGGGGTTCTGGGCACAAAGGACTTTCTGCAGTATCGCGGAGTCGGTGATGCGGGTATGTATCAGGAGGCCTGCTCTGAGCCTCTTTTTTAAGTCTGACTGTCTGATGACAGCCAGAGTGGTTTCGGGTATAGGTGACGCGATGTTTTGGACTTCCCTCTCGAGCCAAGTTAGAGCGTTCGCGTTCTCACACCACATCGCGAGCACCCCATCCATGAGGAAGGGGCGCCCCCGGAAAGATGGAGCTTGCGCGCTCGGAGACGGCGGGGACAGTACCGCTTGCAGGATTCTATCATCGATAGTTTCCCTGAGCTGGTCTGCCTGCTCCTGCGAGAGGTCGCGTGGGGGGACAGTGATAACCGCTACTCTCAGATGCGACTGGCTCGCGTCTGCGTAGCTCACCGTCCGCCTCTGCCTCGTGTCGGTTCTCGGGCGCTTGGCTTCTCCCCTGGGAGTCCGGGTTTCGTCCGGCCGAGCTCGCTTCGAGGAAGCACGCTCGTCCGGGCCATTCCCGGCCCCAGTTTGCTCCCCTGCGGGAGCAATGGAAGCCACCGCCTCGATACGTCGACCACGGCCGCCTCTCGGTTTCCGTCTCCTTTTCGGCTGGTTCGGTGGTCCGTAGAGTGATGGTGGTGACTCCGTTCTGTGCCGAGCCACTCCTGCGGAGGTCACCCCCGTGGAGGTAGATGGCACAGGTTCGCGCTGCGTTTCCGCTGCTGCGGTCGGTGTCACACCTGTTGTTGCAGGTTGTTGAGCTTCCCTTCTCGCGCGCCCCGTGGGGCGACTGCGTTCTGGTCGGCTTGGCAACCTTTGGTTAGTTGTGGTTGGTGTTTCGGACTGTTGGGACTCCCTCGTCTCGCGCGCCGTGGGGCGACTGCGTTCTGAGTGTCCTGCCGGTCCATGGTTGTTTGGGGTGGGTTTAGCGGCCCCTTTAGAGGGGCGCTTGTGGTGGGCTACTACCGTCCACTCTGACACTCTGGAGGTGTCGGTAGTCGAGGTTGACGGTAGCAGTGTTATGGCCTCTGCTAGGCCTGATAAATCCAGGCTTGGGCCTGGTGTTGAGCACAAGTTGTCCCCCCCAGAATACGTGGGACAGACCGAGTTAGACTCGGTGAGGGATTCTCCACTGTGCGTGGTACCCTCCTGGGGTATGTCTTTCTTTGTTTGTGCTGACATCATTTTTGGTTGTGCGAAGAGGACGCACACTACCTGCCCATGGTGAGTGTGGTACAACATTTTTGGGGGTATTTAATTCCCCAAGGCTGTGTGAGCCTGGAGTGTGGATAGGCGCCGCCACAGGTTCGGCTATGCGGGATTGGACTGGGAGAAGGATGGGTTATAGGGGGGAAATAATGGGGGGTCGGCCAGAGGTTTCGGTTATGCCAATTACTTAGGGTAATTGGCCAATAACAGGCGGCAACCTCGAGAAGGATAGTGTAGTGACCTAATTGGTGTATAATGTTTGACCTTGTAAGTATCGGCTCGGGGTTCTCACTATACCACGTCTTCACTGTACGGCGGTCTGCGCTCGACTGACTGCGCTTGCGCTACGTCAGTCGACACGCCCCCTCCCCGCACCTGCGTGGGGTGTAGATCCGAGACGACAAGAGTTATTATGACTGTGTATGTGTGTGTTGCATTTCTACTTATTGTAACTAATATATAATTATAATAAATATAATATACCAGTATGCTACATCCCTCCTTTATTGATTTTTTTATTTATAATTTGCATATAGTTTAAACTTGCATATAGTTGGAAAGTGCTGACTTTGTAGTGGCGCTTAATAATTGACATAATTTAGATCATGTTTTCTGTTTTATAGCGTTATGAGGTATGTAGTTTCAAGTTATTGTTAATTAACCTAACCTAACCTATTGTAATAATATATGTGTGCTCTCTTAAGCCTGAGATACAGGTTGATATCTAACCTAGTTCAGTTAAAGAAAGAAATGGATCCTTGTTTTGATTAGAAACATTAGTACAGTTATTTTTCATAGGCTGCCAACTCTTGTCCGTGATTAGGTTATGATTGCAACCAGAATCTATAAGCATATCTACATCCGTTCCGCACATGTCACATGTGAAACAGTCAGTGTCAGTGTTGACGTTAAACATGAGGTCAATCTGTTTGCTGGTAGATGCCTCAGTTGTAGTTTTTTCTACGTTGTTAGTACGTTTGGATCTTTTTTTTTGGTTATTATTCTGTTTAATTCTTGATATTCTAATTTCTTGCTTCCAAAATTTCCTAACTGTCTTTACCTATAACTCATTATCCTCGGAAATGATATCGTCTAGAGTAATTTTAATTATGTATCTATAAACGATGAAAGACCGCAATCTAATGCAACAATATATACCTATTTATGTAGGCATCTCTATTTATCCATGAAATCCAGTGTCGTTTTTAAAACAAACTTCTTTTTTGTATTTTCATGTATCGCAATTCAATGACACCTTTATTCGCAATTAAATGCCAATAAATATCGTAATTTAATACCACCCTTATTTCGCAATAAAATGCCAATGAATATCGCAATTTCATGCCACCCTTATTTCGCAATTTAATGACAATATCGCAATTTAATGACAACCTTATTTCGCAATTAAATGCCAATGAATATCGCAATTCAATGCCACCGTTATTTCGCAATTAAATGCCAATATCTTCGCAATCTAATGCCACCAAGTTTTTCAATCAATATACGAGCTCACATCTGTTTATTTTTATAACAACGTCTTATATATAGATCCGACTCCGTGGCAAGCAGCTCAAGCAGCTGAGCCGATATCAGATATCAGAATCAACAGTGGTATTACAAATAAAATAAACACATCTCTCACCCAGACCAGCACAAAGAGACACGTTCACGCACACAAATGGCTGTACTGCGCGGGGATCGAACCCGCGAACTCCTGGTCAATAGTCAACCTCCCGACCATTTCACCAAAGTGTTCGTCAAGCTAAGCCACAAGCATACAAAGCTAAATAATGTGTAAGCTTTATTATAATAGAGCCTGCCTGGGCTGCAGATATAGATCATTACGCCTCTAGACTCGATTACTTTAGAATACTGTCTCTTGCTTGCCGCCGTAAATGCAACGAGCTGGTTACTCTCTACGAAATTATCCACTCTGAGATTGATTCGCCGTCTTCTTTCTTTGCTTAGCTTCAACATTAGATTCAGGTTTCGTGACTCCGCACATAAATTGTTCTACCTCCTTATTTACAAAAATAACATAATCATTTTTCAACCCTATTTCTGAAATGTGCCGTTTGTAAAATGATACCCTTCTAAACCTGCATCTTTATATATTTTTCATGTAGTTTGTACAAATCCAAAAAATAAATTAATAGGATTCTCTCTGGCCATGTATATTAAATCACCATTTGTGTATAATTAAGTAAGTTATTCACACTTACTCTTGTTATTAGTTCTTTTTTTTTTAACTATATTTCTAACAAAACTAATAATAGTTGATAATAATAATAATAGTTCTCCTGGTCGACCCCGACCACGGCGGCCAATCTCAACAGAGCTCAGCCAACTACGCAGGAGACATTAAAGCGCACAAGCGCGAGCGCAATACACAGGCGCACTCACCGCTCCATCACTCTCAAAGTTTAGCGAGACGGCAATCCGACACGACCGTAGAGAGAGATCAGGCGCAAGACCAACGGCCCAACATGCTTTCCGAGGCACAGGGGTTCAACACCGCCAACTTCCCGACTCCGAGCCGCACCCGAGAAACTCATGATAGAAAATCTCAGAAACAACCCTGGCCCGACCCGGGACTCGAACCCAGGACCTTCCGGATGCAAGGCAGAAACTTTGCCACTACATCAAAAAGGCAGTAGAGGTTTAACCCTCTAACATTTCATTAAAGCTAGAACAAATTGTGATTACATGTTTAGAGTTTCAGTCTAGCTTTGTATACTGTTTTACTATTCGTTATTTACTGAACGTTATTTGGTTTGTGAGCCATGAATAAATAAAATAAATATAATATATAATGTCTTTATAAGTATAATGTTTTCTCTTTTATTTATTTTGTCGCACCGCCCACTAATCACTTCTGCTTAACCCAAAGGTATGACTGGTAGTAAATGCCCTACGACGTTAAGTCCACCTTTTGTACAAAGTTTTGTTGTGCAATAAAGCTTAAATAAATAAATGTCCAAGTGCTGACAAAAGAAAATATCAAAACAGCTTTTCTGTGTTCGTACTTGTTACTATCAAGATAACAAAAGGTAATTTGTATTCATGGCTGGAAAAGATAATTAAAATACAAATATAAGCAGTCATAAAACTTGCATTAAGAAAAGTGCCGTGTCATAATATGCGCCTAGTTAAAGTTAAACAATATAGGTTGTTTACAAGTCGGCCGAGCGCATGACTTTCGAGCGAATAAAACCGCGTCGCTCCCATGTTCCCATCACAATTATATGATATTATTGGTATCACTACATAGTATAAAACAAAGTCGCTTTCTCCGTCCCCATGTCCCTTTGTTCGCTTATATCCTCAAAACTACGCAACACATTTTGATGCGGTTTTTTTAAATAGATACTCGTAGATTGCTGATAGCTGAAGCAGGGAATATAATGTATCGATGTGTGCTCGGGGGCTGAAGGAAATGTTACACTTTTTATGATAAAATAATAATAATAATCATAATTTACCATGCACAGATTAATTTAATTCAATTTATTTTTATTTTGTACTAATACAGTTTTTAAGAATTACTAACAAAAATGGATCAATGTAATCTTTTATCTTGAACTAGCGGACCCCGCAGACGCTGTCCTGCCCATTGTTTTTTTTTTTCGTTAGAACGATCCCCGTACTTTAAGGAATATCATTTAAAAGAATTGGCCAAATTTGTCCAGCGGTTCTTGAGTTATGCGCTTACCAACACATGTTGCGATTCATTTTTATACTTTAAATAAATAATAATAATAATAGAGTGATTCAAGAGGAAGGTTCATATGTACAATAACATCAATAAAATAGTGGAGAAATACTGTTGTTATCTTTGAGGTTCATAATGTGATGTTGTAAATTATCTTTTTTTTTTTCGCTTACATTGCACACGCAGGCTGAATCCTACGAGATTCATAAAAACAATGCACCAATATTTGTGCACATTGAAAAGGTCTACAGAAAACTACGTCTATCTCTCAAGGATATCCCACAACACCAATATTTGTGCACATTGAAAAGGTCTACAGAAAACTACGTCTATCTCTCAAGGATATCCCACAACAACACTTTTTTGACACCCAACCTTTACGACATAATGTCTAACCTTTGAAGCGATTCTAACCAATACAGCATTAATTCCCATCCAATCACATAGCTTAAATAAATTATTGATTTAATATAGATCTACATTGTCGTTTACGTCACAAGATCCAAATGAATATTTTTAAAGATATTACAGATTTAAAACTGCGGGACGCAGCGCTTGCGGCGGCAGCGTGCCTATAAACGATGTATATAAAGACATTCTGTAATGTAACAACTGTTGCAAAACAAAATAAATAGACAAAAATGTAAAAAGCAAATAAGTAATGTAGGTATGAATCTAAACACTCCAACTGGGGTCACTCCACTGAAATCCCCCAAATCTAAAGTGTGCGGGCCACGAGCAGCAATGAACAAATCAAAACCACTGGATCGACCCCAATCACCCCTTCAGTGGGCGACATAGGCCATATATGTATGTTATACCCGTGCGAAGCCAGTGTGGGCCGCCATGTTCCAATATACAACGTTCACAGTCCCTCTGCAGTGCATTCAGCATCAGCATCCTACCCGTGCGAAGGTCGCTAGTTAAGAATAATTGATAAACTAGCCTTTAAGAGTTTAGAACAACCAAAGTCGAATAAACATAGTAAAAGTTTAATAAATAGTGAGTGGGTCGGAAAACAGTATTTACATTGTCAGATCTAATTTAAATTTAAGGTCACAGGTTTGATAGGAACACTAGTTTTCTCAACGAGCATTTTTCTGTTATGGGAATCGAACCCATAGCTGACTTCCATAATTCAACTATGCGGCAGACTGAAGGAATTTTATTTATTTATTTACTTATTATTATTTTTAATATGCATATCAGCAAGGTCAAACTAAAGTTTTTCTTTCCTTTTCGATGAAAATGTAGATGTAAGTTAAAAAAAGATAATAAGGGTATTTTTTTAAATATTTTCCTGACTAAGGTACGGACAACTAACACGCGTTGCTTCCTTCCTTTTTAATGAGAAAAATTAAACACTTACAGTTCACCTCGTCGCCAAAATGTAGTGACCTAATTGGTGTATAATGTTTGACCTTGTAAGTATCGGCTCGGGGTTCTCACTATACCACGTCTTCACTGTACGGCGGTCTGCGCTCGACTGACTGCGCTTGCGCTACGTCAGTCGACACGCCCCCTCCCCGCACCTGCGTGGGGTTTAGATCCGAGACGACAAGAGTTATTATGACTGTGTATGTGTGTGTTGCATTTCTACTTATTGTAACTAATATATAATTATAATAAATATAATATACCAGTATGCTACAGATAGTCCACTGACCTTGTTTAGGGGATCTTAGCGACCTGCGCTCCTCCCTAAACCATTCGCCAGACCCAGCATCGGACAGATGCTGGGAATGGGGGAGACGTCAAACAAGAAAGCAAAAGCAGGAAGCAAGCAAAAAGGTTATATTAAGTTGTTTGACGTTGCCCCCGCCGTTAAAGGTTAAGGGTAGTGGTTCAGACCATATATTATAGCACGAAAATGCTTGTAATTATCTGTCACGTATATTTACAAGCCCCGTGAGAAGCCCTCAGGCGGCTTAATAACATCTGATAGTAAAGTTGGTCACTTACCTTACAAACACACTCCCTCCACCAATCCGCACTGAGCCTGCGTGGTTGTTTATGGCTCTTACCACCTTTGAGGCGACGCTTGTGCCCAGTAGTGGGACGAATATAGGCTGATGAGAAGATGAGAAGAACGATGCCTTGTAATGATTATCTCGCCGACAGGTCTACATAAGTACATAGACCGCGCGATCTCGGGCTACAGCGGCGGCTGCGTGCGGCGGCTGGCGGCGGCCGCGGCGCTCTGCACCGGCGCCGCCCTCGCGCTGCTCGACGAGCCCACCTCCGGCGTCGACGTCGCCGCCAGGAGGCGCGTGTGGCAGGCGCTGCGCCGGGGGCTGCGGGACCGGCGAGCTGTCATCATCACGTCACACAGGTGAGTGTGTACACACGCGCTAGATATAGAGTCGCTGCTCGACGAGCCCACCTCCGGCGTCGACGTCGCCGCCAGGAGGCGCGTGTGGCAGGCGCTGCGCCGGGGGCTGCGGGACCGGCGAGCTGTCATCATCACGTCACACAGGTGAGTGTGTACACACGCGCTAGATATAGAGTCGCTGCTCGACGAGCCCACCTCCGGCGTCGACGTCGCCGCCAGGAGGCGCGTGTGGCAGGCGCTGCGCCGGGGGCTGCGGGACCGGCGAGCTGTCATCATCACGTCACACAGGTGAGTGTGTACACACGCGCTAGATATAGAGTCGCTGCTCGACGAGCCCACCTCCGGCGTCGACGTCGCCGCCAGGAGGCGCGTGTGGCAGGCGCTGCGCCGGGGGCTGCGGGACCGGCGAGCTGTCATCATCACGTCACACAGGTGAGTGTGTACACACGCGCTAGATATAGAGTCGCTGCTCGACGAGCCCACCTCCGGCGTCGACGTCGCCGCCAGGAGGCGCGTGTGGCAGGCGCTGCGCCGGGGGCTGCGGGACCGGCGAGCTGTCATCATCACGTCACACAGGTGAGTGTGTACACACGCGCTAGATATAGAGTCGCTGCTCGACGAGCCCACCTCCGGCGTCGACGTCGCCGCCAGGAGGCGCGTGTGGCAGGCGCTGCGCCGGGGGCTGCGGGACCGGCGAGCTGTCATCATCACGTCACACAGGTGAGTGTGTACACACGCGCTAGATATAGAGTCGCTGCTCGACGAGCCCACCTCCGGCGTCGACGTCGCCGCCAGGAGGCGCGTGTGGCAGGCGCTGCGCCGGGGGCTGCGGGACCGGCGAGCTGTCATCATCACGTCACACAGGTGAGTGTGTACACACGCGCTAGATATAGAGTCGCTGCTCGACGAGCCCACCTCCGGCGTCGACGTCGCCGCCAGGAGGCGCGTGTGGCAGGCGCTGCGCCGGGGGCTGCGGGACCGGCGAGCTGTCATCATCACGTCACACAGGTGAGTGTGTACACACGCGCTAGATATAGAGTCGCTGCTCGACGAGCCCACCTCCGGCGTCGACGTCGCCGCCAGGAGGCGCGTGTGGCAGGCGCTGCGCCGGGGGCTGCGGGACCGGCGAGCTGTCATCATCACGTCACACAGGTGAGTGTGTACATACGCGCTAGATATCGTGAAAAGTGTGCGACACTGCATTCCCAGCACTAGCATTCGCATCTTCGAACGATTTTTATCTAAATGTAATGTAAAACAAACACAGTTGTTTCACAACGTTAACCGAAACATGTTGTTTCGCAGCATGGACGAGATGGAAGCGCTGTGCCACCGCATCGGCATCATGTCGGGCGGCGAGCTGTGCGCGCTGGGCTCGCCCGCCGCGCTGCGCGCCGCGCACGCCGCGGGGCACGCCGTGCTCATCAAGGTCAAGCACCAGCTGGACCAGGAAGCTAGGGATGGTAAGTTTAGCCTCCCTAATAAGTTCTTTTGGTGTGTACGGTAGGTAGGCAGGTAGGTGTTCTATCTACGGAATCAAACGACATGCATTCGGTGCGATGGCTCGATTATTACTGCCCTGGGCCCACCGGCGCGGCGCGGTAGTAAGCTATACAAACACCTCATATTTCCTCTGCGTGTCCCGCACGTCACCGCAGCCGTGCAACGCGGGGAGTCCACCACTTTCCGAGAACCCAGGTGATGCTCGTGATCGTGGTCGCATGCAACCGGCCCCACTTTGGCCACCTGCACTCACTCATGAACTCGTCCCACTCATGGCACCGGAGGGCACCGTCTGGGTTTAAGCTCGAATTTAGTGGGTACACGAGCTCTTACCGAGCTCGGGTTTAGTGGGTACACGAGCTACGCAATACAATAATAAAAACCTAATATACGTCCGAAAACACTTACACTTGTTTTCAAAAAATTGCGATTAGCATAACTCCAACACAAGACAAAAAAATCATAAAGTTCACTCATTAATGGGTAGATGTATGTATATAAAAAGAGTGAATAGGCTGTTAATAGCCAGACATGATCCATCTTCGGTCGCATCGTCACTTACCATCAGGTGAGATCGCGGCCAAATGTCTGGTTATTCGTATAAAAAAAACATTTATTAATAAATTACCTGAACATTTAATTTCATTGTCTATAGATTTATTTACAACAACTGTTTAAGATGTATCATTGTCGAAAGGATACTATAAAATTGATGCTTAAAATCGACAGAAAAGAGATGAAGCTATCCTAAAGCAGTGATGTGATATAAATAGTGAGAGAGTGATGTAAATAGCATCTGGTGTTCCGCAGGGGTCGCATTTGGGTCCTGTGCTGTTCAACATTTTCGTAAATGACTTGCCATCCCATTTTCGGTATTCTATACCATACTTGTTTGCGGATGATCTGAAACTGTTGAGAGTAATTGAGTCTGTAGAGGATGCGACTTTGCTTCAGAGAGACATCGATTCTCTCACGGAATGGTGTCCAAGTAATAGGATGAAACTTAATGTTGATAAATGCTCTTTTATTACATTTACTAGGAAAAATAATACTGTACCTACTAATTACAACATCAATGGGGTTGGCTTGAAGAGGGTTGAAGTGATTAGAGACCTAGGGGTTCTGATGGATGGGAAGTTAACTTTTGTACCGCACACTGATCATATTATAAAAAAAGCAGCAAAGGTAATGGGTTTTGTGTTACGTAATACGAAGGGGTTTAGGAAAACAGAGACCAAAATAGCGCTATTTAACTGTCTAGTTAGATCAACCCTCGAGTACGCTAGCATTGTTTGGAGACCTCACTTTGCTTGCCATTCCTTACGAGTTGAACGGGTTCAAAGGAAATTCACTAGACATCTTGCTTACACAGTGGCCAGACCGGGACTCAGTTACGAAGACAGACTTACTTTGTTTAAAATGACAAGCCTTAAGAAGCGTAGAGACCTTCTCGACCTGGTTTTTTTTTATAAAGCCTTTAAAGCCATACAAAAAGTTGCTACCTGTTACGACGCCTACAAATTAGAGTCCCTCTACGTCTTCCTCGTCGTCCTCTGGGCCTGTTCAGCGTTCCATTAAGGAGAACAGTGATGAGTGCCAACTCTCCTATTCCAAGAATATGTAGGCAATATAACTTGCTGCACCAATCGACAGACATTGACCTGTGTTCCATGTCACTGGCCAGTTTTCGCAAGTCTCTTTTTAAATTATTATAGTTTTAAGAATTCCCACACACTATTTAAAGATTTATATTTTTTTTCTATTGTTCTAGTTTTGAATATTGGGCACTTATTTTCAAAAATAAATTAAATTTAGAAAGAAAATATAGAAAAGTAGATTAAGTGACTTTTTATTTGTGCATGCTGTGTTCTCCTGTAAGAAACTGTACATTTAGCAATAATTTCTCTTAAGTTTATTTTCTTTTAAGTGTTAATGTACTAGTTGTAGGTGAACCTTATTAAATAAATAAATAAATAAATGTGATGAGTCGAATAAATAAATTAAAAATTAAAAAACTCTGATGTGTAATAGTTGGCAGCGTGTAGGAACAACTTATTGACACATTGTATATTAGTCAACTTGGTCGTTTCATACCTTATAAATGACAAAGATATATGGAAATGTTTGTATGTATTCAATTATTGTAAATCAATTTTAAAAAGAGGCAATGACAATAGTGAATGAGTATCTTGCACCCCTTCTTCTCAGCACTAGGCCAAATTGTACCGAAGCAGTGGCAGTGTAATTTATACGTTGGGACGTGTAAAAGTGCCTCTTGTGGGTTTATTGACATAAATAAAATAAGTTTATTGATTTTACTATATTTATTTCTTGACCGGATTTGGATCCCGTGACGTCATGGGTCGCAGTCTCACGTCACTGTCGCGCCGAGCGCTAGGAACCAAATACAACCTTAACAGTGAGAACGTAGCCCTCGTCCAAACGAACAAATTACGGCATTACCCGTTCCTCGATACATCACCTTTCTTTAGACCAGCCATCACCGACGTTTTCGGAAGATCCACTAGATGTGGAGAATCCACACACAACCACCAAGATGCTTGCAGTGGTGCCGCTCCATTCGAGTCTTGATCATTTAATAAAATATATTTGCATAGTTCATGAAAAGTATTTTGAAATCTAATTACAAACAATGTTCTCATCTTATTTCAGAGGTCGACTCAACGAAATCTCAAGTGAATCAACTGAAGGGGACGTTACAACAAAAATTCAACTGCACTCTTAAAGATGAGCATAAGGTGAGATCCATTGTTACATAAACTCTACTCGGAATTAATAATATACCAATATTAGAGCCTGGCCTTCTTATAATATTTGGTAACTGAAAATACTTTAATAATGTTTTGTCGAATCCGCCAATCCGCACTAAGCCCGCGTGGTGGAGCATGGCTAGCACCACCTCATAGTTGAGGTGAGGTTTGTGCCCAGCAGTGGGACGTATAAAGGCTGATGAGATGATGATAAGATGAATGTCTTGTCATTTAAGGCTTGATATAACAAAACAGTTTAGTTTACAAATATTTTACATACATTGCTCTGATTCCGTGGTAAGTAGCTTTAGCACTTGTGTTACAGATATCAGAATCAACAGTGGTATTACAAATAAACTTAAATAAATACATAGAACACCCAGACCAGTACAAAAAGACATGTTCATGCACCACACCACAAATGTTTGTACAGTGCGGGGATCGAACCCGCGACCAATTATTATTTATTAATAAAAAATGACGCGGAAATAATAATAATAAATATATAATAAAAATAATATTTCACAATAATCACACCAATTCTCTAGTCCCAAATTAAGCTACGAGGCTTGTGTTATGGGGACTAGACAACGGATAAACATACTTAAATATATATTTTTTGTAAATAAATACATATTATACATAGAAAAAACACATACCAGTACAAACACACATGTTCATGCACACTTATGTTTGTACTGTGCAGGGATCGAACCCGCGACCCTTAATAAAAACTTAAAAAGGAGAACATAACATATTATGATTTGCTCAAGTTGTTACGATTTATCGCTTTCCCTTCCCAGACGATGCTCCACTACCACATAAACGAGACGATGCAGTACAGCAGCCTGTTCGAGGAGTTGGAAAAGCTCAAAGCTCAGTTCCCCGCACTCGTGGAAGACTATTCGGTGACGGAGACCACGCTCGAGGAGGTGTTCCTGTCGTTCGCGAAGCCGCGCGGGACGGGGCCCGTGTAGCCGGTGCGGCCGAAGCAGGTGCGGTGAACCTCATTGCTTGTTAAGATAAAGTTGCTTTGCGTGTAATTAGCAGTTCGAAATTTAAATTAGTATAGGTTTATAACCGTTTTTGTCGCCATCCACAAACAGAAATGAAATGGTATTTAAATGGTAGATCTTGGAAAGTAAATCATTTTATAGTATGTCAACATCGTGCGAATACACTGAGTTTCCATAATATTCAATGTTTTGTTTATTCATTTTGCCTATAAAATATATTTACATCCACAAATCCGCATTTAAACATTTGGTATGAATAATCTACTATTGTGATAACTTTGTAAAGGTGCGTACACATTATATAATATGTTTCAGTAATGTGGAGACTGAATGTTATAAAACACAAGTCATACTACATGTTTAAATAAAGTTAATCAAAGTTATATGACTAGCGAGATAAAGCACTGCAGAAGCGACTCACGAAAAGGTCATACAACATTGTTATTCTAATGTGTAATGTCACAATTTGCTAAGTTAAACAATAATATCGTATAATGTGGACGTGTTATAAAACACAAGTTATAGAACATATAATAGTCTGTACGCATTTTTAAACGTCTAAATCGTCTGCATTAGGATTAATTTTGTATGGAAATAATAAAAAAAAACTTCGATTCGATTTTTCGCAAGTAATGGGATACTAACGATCACAACGATATTAATTTGATGTCTGTTGGTGGGTGGCGACGATGCTCACATATTTTTGGTCATGATCTTTTACAAAATAAATCTAGGTGTCTGAGGCTTGTTCTTTTTACAAAATTTAAGGCGCAAGTCCGTGATGGACCGCACGCCGCGACAGTAGGCGACACTTGTAGCGTTACTCAATTTGTTTCTATAAATCCGTTTAAAATACCTAATAAAAATGTAGACACGGCAATATATTAGGTCCTTACCTATGAAATTGGCGTTTTGTATGGGAGGAACAAAAAGTCGAAATTTTTTTATATAGCATATTTATTTAATCAAAGTATGAGCCATTGTAATCTATGCACTTTTGCCATCTCATAGGTAGTTCATTGATCCCTTTACTAAAAAAACCATTCGAACGGGAATCAATAAAATCTTTGAAGGCGACTTGGACTGCCCCATCTGAGTTGAACTTTTTCCCTTGCAAGAAGTTATCCAAATTTCGAAAAAAATGGTAATCTGTTGGAGCAAGGTCCGGGGAGTACGGTGGATGCCTTAGAGATTCCAATTGAAGTTCTTCTAATTTGCTAGCCGTCTGTTGTGCAGTGTGTGGTCTAGCGTTGTCGTGAAGCAGCAGTGGCGTAGAGCGATTGACCAGCCTTGGTTGTTTAGCAACTAGCTTTTCCATCATGGTTTGCAATTGCTGACAATAGATATCTGCCGTAATCGTCTGGCCAGATTTGAGAAAACTGTAATGAACGACACCGGCGCTAGTCCACCAAACGCTTACAAGTAACTTTTTATTGGTCAATTTTCGCTTGGAGCAGGCTTTGGCTGGCTTGCCAGGGTCCAGCCATTGCGATGAGCGCTTCCGATTATCGTAGAGAATCCACTTTTCTTCACAGGTAATGATTCGATTTAAAATCCCTTCGTTATTGTGCCGGTCAAGTAATGTAACGCAGCAGTTGACGCGCGTTTGCCGGTTTGCTTCACTCAATTCGTGAGGAACCCACCTTTCAAGTTTTTTAATCTTCCCAATTTGCTTCAAGTGGATTAAAACAGTTTTATCACTAACGCCAAAGCCTGCAGCTAACTCGGACGTGGTTTGCGATGGATCCGCTTCCACAATAGCCTTCAATTCTTCATTATCAACTTGGGTCTCCGGCCGTCCACGGGGCTTGTTTTGCAGGTCGAAATTTCCAGAACGAAAACGTTGGAACCAAAAACGCACTGTGTTTTCTTTTGCGACACAACCGCCATACACATCATTAACCCTTCGAGCCGTTTCCGCAGCACTGGTGCCACGGTGGAACTCGTACTCGTAAATAACGCGATATTTCAAATTTTCCATTTTGTAAATTGAGCGATGCAAACAGAAAAAAGATAAGTAAAAAAACAAATGAATGACGGTTTACGAAACACAACTACATGTGGAAATAGCTGTATAAATTTGAATTTCGAATTCCTAACCAAATAGGAAAAATTTGTGATCAAAGTGGCCAGTACGACAAAACGCCAATTTCATATGTAAGGACCTAATACATTTAGGTGTGTCGTGCAGCGTCGCACGCAGGTCACCTACGGTTGCGGCATGCGGTCCATCGGGGATGGGCACCTTAAACTAACCCCATAATATTCTCTCTTTACTGGGCAAATAAAAATTATCAGACTCGCAGCGAAATGCGACATTCACTTGCGATTTTGATCCGGTATACAATCAGTTATTATAAAATGGTTAAATTAGGTACGAGCTAACTACGACTGCGAGCCATAAATTGAATAGATTGACGGCCGCTTTCAATATTCTATCTACGCATATCTTTGATTCAGTATGAAAACGACTGAGTTATCTTACTGTCTAGGTAGTTAGAATATTGAAACCGACTGCTGGTTTGGTTAACCACACCCCAGACTAGTATTGTATGCTGCACCCATGCCAGCATGTTAAAATTTAAGAATTATTTTTTATCAAACTATGGTCAACGCAGTAGGCCAGATGACACCACCAATCGTCGACATACTTTTTAATATCTGTCAAAACGGTCTGCCTCCATAGATTTTGTATGGGAATACAAGATCGTAACGTAACGGTCATGTATCAGAAATCGGAGTCAATTGACCGAATATTTACTGAGTTTTATGTGTTTAAAAATTGGTTTCTACAGCTTTTTGGAAGGTTTTTTTTAAAGGCCATGGTTTTGAAAATATGTAAGATATGTGTCATCATGCCTATTTTGTCCAATATTTACTTCACCCTTTTATTGAATAGCAATGGCAGTTTATAAAATACAATTGAGATTCGGAATTCTCAGGGTTTTCATAAAATTTAGGATAACATACATGTTATGGGCTAGACTTGGTGTTTTTTGTACTTATTATTTACTAGCGGCCGCCCGCGGCTTCGTCGACTTTTAAGTTTATATAGCCTTCAAAACTTAAGCGAGTGGTGCCATCTATCGGTATAAGCTTTGAGTTGATTTTTCAATCTGTTCACGGAAAAAAGTAGCGTATGTCACTCTCCAGCCTCCTACCTACCTCCACATAAAAATCATATAATATTTCTCCGTTGCGTCGTGAAGATGGCCAAACAAACAAACTGTATTTCCCATTTATAATATTAGTAGTGATTTTATTCATAAAGTACATATTTTACCGTAAAAGGTTCACCCAATTATTCTGTGACAACTGACTGGCGCGAATTATATTTTAAAATGTAAAACCATGTACAAAATAGATGCAGTTATTGACATATTCATTGCATTTTTACCACTATGGTGCATTTACTTGCATTGGTCGATTTAATCAGGGCGGGATAGAGGCGTTGATTTTCTTTTTTGGACGTTCTGAATAAATCGTAACTTTAACTTACCTTGCACCTCGCATGTGGACCCAATGGCATGCGTTATAAAAATCTACCGCACTCCCGCATGCGGGCGCTAACAGCTAACGTAAAAGCGCCTTTATAAAATACTCTAAATACACAAGGCCCCCTAAGCCATTAGCCGTAGTTTCGGATGTAGCCTTCCCTGTCACTCTTACAAGCTTGCCCGTGCGAGCGAAAGCGCTAGATAATCCCGAAAATAAGAACGAAACTTTAGGGGGATACGCCTCTGTTTTGAAGCCGGTATTACGTCAATTTTCATTCATTTTTGTCATCATTATGACATTAAGTATTTTATTGTGATCTCTTTGGTATCTACTAATAATGTATGTTATAATTTGTCCTATTAAACAATGTATGTAACCATTATACAATAGTATAAGTATTTATTTAGCAATAGTATTTATCGTCAGCTAGAATTTTAGTATTGTTTATAGTATTGTAATAAAGTATATACTGGGCAGAAAGAGAAGCAGCCTTTAGCATTTATATTTAAAAAAAATAGAAGGATATTATGTGATTCTTTTCATGAGTAGTGGCAACACTTACCAGCACAAACTTCATTGCTACCGCACTATACAAGTTCTAAACTGTTTCAAATTTGCGCTTAAGTGTCTCGGTCATTTCATTCAAGGTTATGAGGAGCGTTTGTCACCTTTTTTATGCCGAATGTATTAATTATGTAACGAATTAATCTTTTATCTAGGGAAAGCCAAACATTTTTCGTTTTTTAATACTGTTTGAGCAGCGTTTAATGAAATAAAAGGTACTAAAATATATTGAAATAAAAAAAATGAAAAGTATGATAGGAATAATCCACAGCACCGAGTTAGTATTAAAAAGCCATGCTTTTTATATCCACGCTTTTTATGCTTCTATTTAGTAGTCTGAGTCATTTTTGTCTTACACTTGGGTATTATTCCAAACTAGATTTTTGTGTCTCAATATCCCTTATGGAACTTTATTACAAATGTAAAAAAAAATATTCACCCACTTGCGTTTCACAAATCGCCTTGTTCTTTCGAGGTTGGTGTTATAGTCCATCAAAATGTACCCTACTACAAACTAAAGTTTATATAAGTATACCAATTAAAATTATTAAGTATAAAATATGAATTATTTAAAACGCCCACACCGGGCGTGATACATCGCTCTTAAATTGCCGTTCTCAGAGGTGCTATTTACTATTTGAATGTATGCAGTTAACTTTCAATATGTATAATATAAGTCAATAATTTCAAATCATAAAAAACTAAGGTGAAACTACTAAATCTAAATGTTACTTTGCCTTAGGCACACACATATGGAACTAGTTTCCGAAAAAAAAAATGTATTAAGCACGCCGGACGTTTCGTATGCACTGGTCATAAGCGGGTGTGCTTGTGAGTCACAGTGTAAATTATAGGAATCTCTTTATATTTTACTTTTTTTTTAAAAAATTAGGTTTTGGTAAGGAAAATTGTAAAATTTAGATAAAGTGCATCGAGAAGTGTACGGTGTCGGGGGGCCGGCTGCCTCGGCGCCATGTGCCCCTGCTCGCTGATGGGCTGCCACCGCTGCTGGTGGTGCCACGACACGTGAGTGTCCTACGCAGAGCGTGCGAGCTTTGCTTGTAAGAGATATAATCTCTAATTAGAAAAGAAAATACAATTTCGAGCTTGTGATGTTAGGATTAATGGAATAAGCGTGTAGAATGGAAACTATGTAATTATTGTAAGTCAGCATAAAGATTTGTGCTTTGATTTATTTATATTGAAACAAAATCCTTACCAAAATTATGTTGTTTAGCATGAAGAAAAAAGACAATAAATTGTAAACATGATGTACTCTAATCCATTAAAACATTGATTACTATTTAAAGCTGTGTGTGTATAGTTTATGTATACCTCTTATGCGCACATTAATTATATATAAGTCCAAGGTAAAAAAAAACACTATCTGTATTTACTCATCTATTTATAATTTTCAAATAATATAGTTATGTATTATTTGGGTATAAAATTTAGCTAGTTCGTATATTTCCTAGTTAATGCATTCCAGCACTTGCACTGAAAACGTTTTTATCTCATGTACCTATAAGTTATTCCCTTTTTGTGATGTGGTTAATAAATATTGTTATTTGAATAACGATTACAATTTTCAAGTTAAAACAATAGACATTGTGAATACCAGTGACCCTGTAAATAGAATAGGTACAGGGCAAGCAGGGATAAACCAAAAGCTTACTATCAACCTACACGAGTAGTGACTCAACTTTGTACTTATTTATATGTTAAGCCCCGTATCCACTACAGGTAGCCTCGGGTCGAGCGGCTGCCTCGCTCCGAAGTCCTAAGCCGCGTAAGTGAAGACAATGCCTCAACCTTATGGCACGGCGTGCCTCAAGTTGAGGCAGCGTACGTAGTAACTATTTAGTAATCTGTGGCAGCGTCTTCACTTGCGCGGCCTTGGAGCAGGCAGCCCCCCGAGACTGCCTCTAGTGGATACGGCACTTTAGAAAAATGCAACTTTTATCAATAGATTGACCGTTGAAAATAGTAATGACATCTTTTGAATCATAAGTATTTTTGAAGGAGAGACACTATTGATAATTTTGACTATTTGGTTAATTACCTATTTTTATAAACTGAAATGTACCAATACAAATGTGTAAAAGACTGGATATACTGCGTGATTTTTAGTTTAATGGTCAAATATATGTATTAAATGTAAAAAAGAGTTTTATTTTCCACGAGAATTATTGCCGCGTGTAATTAATGGGCTATCGCACGATAAGGTGCGTGATCTGTAGTCAGTCATATCTACTGATTATTTTATTTAATACAAAGCAATTTATTTATTTAAACATGATGTTTATTCAATTATATAAAAAAAAACGAAAATGTTTCAGTTCATGCGTTTCTGCCACCATAGTCAAATAAGCTCACTATACACCAGTCTACACATGCATCTGCATGATCACGATTGAATACAGACGTGTTTTAAAATATAGACGCCTAAATGAAAAGGTTAAGTAGGTCAGGGTTTATTTTCCGAAAAATACGCCGAAATAAAAGACTGAATAACATTTGGTATTTATTTTTTTACAGCTAATCTTAGCTGCTGAGGCTCACTCTATACATAACAATAGTATAACAGACACTGTGATCTAAATAGCTATTTAAGAGTACAAGCAATTCTGTACTCGGGAATGTCATTGATTTAACATACTTCAGAGGCAATGTATCAGGTTTTTTATTGATCAAAATGCAATGGTTTAGTTTTATACATCATTTTATAATCTAGTAAGTCGTAACTCGAACTATTTAACAATATTTAATTTCATCGGCACACAATAAACACTATAGCATGTATTATTATGGATTGTAATGAAAATTAAGACTAGAGATAATAAAAAGTAAGTTTAAAATGAAATAAGTTAATATCACTAAAATGAAAACTATTTTATAAATGATTTTTAAATAAAGCCATATTTTGATGACTGGCAATTTCAGATAGCAAGATATTATTATCATTTACTGATACACATGCTGAGTCATTTATATTACAACATAATTAGTTAAGCATTATATTGAAGGTTGGTAATTGGTGTTTGTAAGGTTGCACTCAAGGTCATAGCACAATAAGTAGTTAAACATATTCATCTCTACAGTCTAGTTAACTCTGATATTCTAAGAAGACTGTAAAATGACTAAATTGCCAAGGTACAACACTGAAATGGTATCTAAATTATCTGTAAATTGATTTTGTGACTTTAACAAAATAATGTGACTTAAGCACGTAACATTGCAATAAATTTACAATTTTATTGTTTCTAGCACATGACATGACAACGCATTATAATTTAGTAATTAATGGGCTACTTATCAAGTATTTATTAAGTTAATCCGCTATCCTCTCAATTCCAATGTCATTGAAGGCTTTTTTAACATCCTCAAACACTTTTTCAGGTGCCACCTCAGCATTGATTTTACGCACAAGGCCCATTTGGTCATAATGTTCGATTATAGGCATGGTATCGTTCAGATAAGTGTTGAACCTTTTTTTGAGACTTTCTAGGTTGTCATCGGACCGGCCGCTTCCGGCCGCGCCGCGTCCCAAGCATCTTTCGGTGCACAAGTCTCGGGAACACTCGAAAAATAGAACAAACAGCAATTTGGTTTTATCAGACATGACGCGTGTCCAACCATCTAGATTATCCTTGTTACGAGGAAAGCCATCGATAAGAAATCGTGACTTTTCAGACTTCTGCATTGCTTTGTGCAGAAGTGAACACGTAACCTCTACAGGAACGATTTGTCCATCACGTATTTTTTGCTCGATCATCTCTCCATACTCCGAGCCTGGTCTCTGGCGCTCTTCACGCAGCAAATCTCCAGCAGATAGATGGACAAAATCAAATTCCTTGGAAATGAGCGAACACTGTGTTCCCTTACCAGCACCCGGAGCTCCAAGCACAAATACAACCTCAGGCAACATTTTGTTTAAATGGCTAGCAAGCAGCCGCGTCGCACGATATAGCATCAACTAATAAAACTAACTTATTTAACTGGAATTAATAAAACATGCGCACAGCTGCAGCCTTGAAATCTTTAACGTAATATGATGTGACGTTTTGTTTTTTTTCTTGCTGTAAGAATGTCTGAGGCGAAGGTAAAAATACTTATACAGTATCGTCGATTTCATTTTTCAACATCTAAAATAACGGACAAAATCGTTAAAGCAACCTAATAAAATGCCATCAAATTCAAATAACATGTGCGATAAGCCTGCCGGAAGTGCCAGAGGTTGAGGAAGTAGGAGGGAGGCGTGAAAAACCGCTGACCTTCCCTCCCGGTATCGGTATAGCAAGTAACTGCCCGGTAACTGAAATCAACAGCATTCTGGTACGGTTCTTCTACGGGACACAAACAATAATACTTCTGAACATATTGTCAGTCAGGTAGGTAGGGTTGTTGGGCTCCTTCCTGCGCAGTCCCAATATCCCCTCAATAAACTTGTACAGATCTCACCACACCAGTAGCTTATTAGATAGGTTCGTGCTTTTAAAATCTAATAAACCCCGAGCAGATTCATGTTCATTTTATGATGTAGGACCTTCGATTACATTTAATGAAACTATTAACCTTAAGACTTAGAATATACTTAAACCTTCCATCTTCCACTAATTACATAAAGGACTGCTGCTTTCCTGTATAATGCTCCTGGATAAACTTCCTTGCAACAAACGTTAAATATACAGGGTGTAAAAAAAACCTTAACGAAGCCGAATACCACATATTCTGCCAATTGTTAAGATCATTTTTTTCCTTTACACCATACCTGGGAAGTTAACGGTTACTGAGATATTGATGGTTAAAGTTTGAAAAAAAAATTGATGTTTTTTACAGAAATGACTTCTGACCATTATAACTTAACTTTTTTCCAAAGAAACATGATACAAATTTTCACTAGTTCTTTCATAAAAAGCCTCTAAATGGCACACTCCGCAATGAACAGCGCACACTCGAACCGAACCGCGTCGCGGCGGCGTAAAGCAACACGCCCCGCGGTGACTTTTCCGTGTGCGCGCTAATAACGCTATACATTGCGGGTTAGAATTATTTTTTTTGATGTCAAAAAATAAAAGTTGTTTCCCAGCCAAAATTTCTTTTTCATACGATTTGGTTTGATGTACTGAACGCGTGGTTGACGGCTTCGTTAAGGTTTTTTACACCCTGTATGATGCTGTGCTACTTCCTGTATGCAAGCTCATCCTATCAGCCAGCTTATTACTGTTTTATGTAGATATTATACGACTTAATTTCTAAATTTACTGTACTAGCACTCGATAATAATAAAATAAGAAAAATTATACGCTCATATCATTTATTCAACACAATAATGATGGTCAACAATCATCGCAATATTATAATGTAAACGGCGGCCATTCCCCTACTTACCTGGAAACAAATAAAAAACAAATTAAAAAAAGTATATAGCACACAGATAAATTAAAACGACAATTTTATAGGTAATCAGAAAATACTAATTGACCTCAATATAATTCAGAACAGGTCTGTGAAAATCATCATTTTGTTAGAAAAAAAAATTCTCAACATTTAAAATAGTCTTACAACCATGTTACCAAAACAAGTTTTCAAAATGTGCTACTTATGTACTAGAGTAAATAATCCAAATAAAATAAGTAGGTATTTACCATGTAAGCATTATAATGATGTAACTTTCCCAGGTATCAGTGTAGCTGCACAGATATTCTGGAAAACAATAAGATTACATTAACAAAACGCTTATTCATAAAATCCCTGACATGATGTAGTAAATGAATATTCAGAAAATAAAGGTTGACCTCAAGAAAATTCAGAACAGGTCTGTGAAGATCATCATAAAAATATATACATGGTTGTTTAAATGTTTAACTGTGATAAATTTGCTTTCATCACCACTTGATAAAATTGCTTACCACCACATAGAATCAACAGCCAGCAAATTAAGATGATGCGGCGCGATACCAACTGTAACAAGACAATTGAAAATTGAAAAGAATGCCTATGACTAAACAGATAAAAAAGCATTTAAAATATAAATATCAGTCCTGTTGAGCTTGTGTAAACCGTCATGGTGGCTTCAGGGCGGAGTTTATCATCATATAAAGAAAACATAGCCTGATTTATGTTTTGATGCAGTACATAATCATAATGTATTGTATTACTATTTGAGGATAACATTTATTTTTACTTTATAAATGAAAAACAAAACAACAAAGACATTTTTTTATTTGGGTTTAATATGTGGCTGTTTATCTTCAATAAATAAAGTTAATTAAGTTTCAATAAATTCATATTTTTTCCGTGGACTGATAACTAGTGCACTAATTAATTAGACAAAGAATTCCAGGTTACTTACCAGGGTATAGTGCATCTGACTCTGCAATGTAAGTCCCTCAACATCACGAAATCTGTGGAAGATATTGTAAAGCATTAGTCTCGGATAATTGATACACAATTTGATAAGGGTATTTTTAGCTGACTCAGGCCTGTTGAGCTTGTAAAACCGTCATTATGGCATCTGGCTACATTTTGTCATCATTTACGGGTAGTGATCATGCATTAAAATAAATAAATTTTATTAAAGGATTCTTACCACTTTGAGAGTTCTAAGTCAGCCAACACCACCTGCAGGTAAAATAATCAATTCATCAAAAAGATTCGTGAAGTGTTAAGATTATTAATAAATTAATATTAATAAAATTACCCACCTCTCTAATGTGCTAATGCATTCTTTTTATGTAATGCATCCTACCTAGTTCTACCAATAAAACACTACTTTCACAATAGAAAAATTATAATTTAAAAATTAATTACAGTATAAGTAAAGTAGTCCTGGTTCCCCACTACATATCAGCATTATCATTTCTTTAATATATTTATATAATCGTGATACTACATGAATAACAGTCTAGTATCACACGTTATTGTGGTAATATTAACAATGCAATATATCAACCAGCAATATTTATTTGTTATAGCATCTCGGTTGCGGCGCTTACAAATGATGAGCGGCTAACAGAATGGTGAGGAGGCGCGAATGGTACATTATATTACAACGGATTGCGTTAGCTACAGCGTTTACAGCTTGTCCAAGTATTGATTTAAGTCGGGGAGACCCTCCTTCAGTCCTTTCCGTTTCCTTGTTTCCTGCAGACAAACAAATGACAATGCATCAACTTATCATGATTTTCAAGGTTTCTTGCGTCATTTCGAAATCAAATGGATAAATGTATCGTCCGCGCCGTAGCGTGCAGTCCTGGGACATAAGGATAGAGGTCCTGTGCAGCGTTTAGACGCATTCGAATTCACTCTGCTTCCTTTGCACAGCCGGCGCGGTCGCGGCGCGCGGCGCACGCGGCGGACCGAGACGCGACCGACGCGCTACCGCTCGACACGTTTCATGCAGGAAGGTTAAGGTGCTTAGTATTTACAGCTTTATGCTGTTTACAACACTAGCAAACGAACAAGTTTAAAAAAAAACTTGCTTTATCGTAAGATTGTTATGTACCGATTATGAACACGACTAGTTATGTACCGATTTAATAGTATTTCTAGATTCTCCACATAGCTATAGTCCCAAAGCCGTGGTAGGGTTTGATGGGATGTGTTGAAGTCCCTCCTGTGGGTCTTTTTACAGAAATAAATGACTTGTGAGTTTCATACCTGCACCACGGCGTAGGGCTTGGTGCCCTGCTCGCACGGGTCGCCGGGCAGCACCTGCCAGTGGTCGAACACGCACTGCGGGAAGGCCTGCCCGCCGGTGTTGGAGCGCAGGTCGGCGGTGAAGCCGAACGACTCGTTGACGGGCAGGTACGCCTTCACCACGAACATGGGGGTTCCCGCCACTTGGGACTCCTCGAACACGTGCCCGCGCCGTCTGTTCAGCACGCCGTAGATGCCGCCTACTGCTACCTCAGGGCACTATGGAACAAAAGAGGAATTAACATCCTGGTTTTTTTCCAGACATTTGGCCACAATTTCATCTGATGTGCCCGAAAACGAATCATGTCTGTCTAGTAAAAAAACACTAGTCTGCCTAGTATTCACTCTTATCTTGAAAAGATCCAAGTTATATCCTAAGGGGAACACTTCACTTGGCAATGTGAAAGAGAATGAATGAAGCCAGTGAATGAGAATGTTCCTTGTCCTAAAAGATGTCTGGAAGAAATCATTGTGTTTAGATTGATTCGTAATAATCAGTCTTATTTTATATCAAATAATTAGTTAGCTGCCTGAACCCTGGCCCTGGCCAGATAACCCTGAATTGTTTAAGATGACCTTTGACAACTTGCATCAACAATGCAGTAACTACAGGTGCTATTGATTTGTTTGTATGCCTTGAGCACACACAACTTACATGATTTGCCCAAATTAAATGAATAAAAAATGCTTGGAGGGGTGAGGATAAACTTGCGAGGATCGCCAAATACCAGGTTGTTAAGAATTTTGTAAGACATGTTAGTTCTTCTATTCAGGCAAAGCGTACGGGACGTCGGTGCCTAAACAAATAATTGTTGCTCTGCCACGTCTCGGAAAGGCGGGACTATCGGTACAGGCTAGCCCGCTCAGGATAGAACGTGGGGGTCAGTACATGCTAGGATTCATCATCATTTATGTCCTACTCAGTGAGCCGTATTTTCTAATGTTAATAAGAGTGAGAGGACAGGCAAGTTTACAGAGTAGAACCTCTGGGACAATACAACAAACAGGTATACAGCCAGCCAACAATGTATTGAAATTGATAATTTGGTCGGAATATGCTGTCCAGTAAATCAGGCAATTATTGAAGATATAGGATGTAATGGCGGTTTGATTTCATACCTGAATCTCGCACAGGTACACAGGCTCCATAAGCCTGGGCTTGGCAGTCAGCAGACAAGCGTACAGGCATCTCCTGGTTGTGGGAATGATTTGACCGCCACCTCTGTAAACGACAAAAATATTAGTCTTTTGTCCTGCTTTTCTTGTCTATCGATCGCTTTTCTATAAACTACATTTGAAAAAAAATTTAGTGAGAGTGTCTCACATTATGACCTTATGATTTCTCTGGATAACTTGATATAGAAGAATTTCTTAGTTTGAATTAATGTCCATATTTTACAAGGCTAACAGATAAGAACTTACAAATTTTTATTTTACCCCTTGGATTTAAACACTACTAGGAAAAGACGAGAAAAAACAAATAATTTTCAGACCTGTGGATGGCATCAGTGTGGAGCGTCACATCGTAGATGTTGAACCTCACACCGCGCAAGTTCTCCTCAGCCATGACACCCTCCTTGGCGGCCCACTGGAAGCCGGCCACGACGGAATCCTTGATCTCGTTGAGGTACTGCACTCCCTTGGAGCAGTCCACCAGGATGTTGGGGCCGGTGCCCTCGGGGCCGAAGCACCAGATCTTACGCGCTTCGGTCACGTCGTACTCGTACTTCTCGGTCAGGTAGCGGGCGCGGGTCTTGAAGTCGTCGCGTGGGTTCACGCGGCCCTACGAAGAGATCAGCGGTTAGCATGTGTGAAATAATCACTGTGAAGGCTATAACTAGACTGTTGGTGAAATCTGTATGAGGACTGCAGGTTTAACGTCTTGTTATTGTCCCATAACCTGCCTTCACCTATGCCATAGCAGATTAAATCGTGTGCCCGATGATGGCCGCCTATAATATTATTTATGATTTATGTTGTTTCTCAGCAATCGCTGCAAAAGGCTCAAAGGAGCAGTCCACCAATATATGCTAAGAGATAATTTTCGTCCTTTCCTGCCGCTGGTGTATAGCATCGAATACTTTACCCAGTATCAATGGGACGAGCACACACCGACGCACGATAAAGCAGCTCTTCAGTTTTCGTGTGTGATGGTATATTTAGAAAATAGTAAAATGCTTTGAGGCAGTTCAATACTCCATGTAAGTCATGTACGACCTTCGGTTATTATAGGTACAGACAGCAAGTTATCAGGCTACCCATTTATGTTTTAAAATAACTCTCATGACAAGTATAAGAAGACGCAGTGTTCACCTTCATGAGCTGTCGTGTATTTTAAAGGAAATTATTTTCTATTATTCTTTTACATACTTCGTCAATGTCCTCGGGCAGACCCTCGGGCATGGGCGTGGCCTTCATGAAGAGACGGTTGTGCTTGTTGGGCGACTTGGACAGGCACATCTGGTCAGACTCCTCGTTCACTGTCTCGCGGTACGACACCACGGGGTCAGACTTCTTGATTGGAATGCAAGCGTGGTCCTCTTCTAAGTCCTGGAATTAGATGTATAGTTTGGATTTGTACTTGGTGCAAGTGCATTATAAACTAGGTCAGAAGTACTCATACCTTCATGAGAATACACAGCCGTTAGGCTCAGGCCACGACTGCCACTTTCTGTCGCCGCAAATCGCTTCTGAGAGCATGTCAACCAATCGCGGCGTCTCATTAGCTGAGTCGCGATTCGCGGCGACAGTATGCCACAGGTCGCCTTCGCCGTACAGGCAATTGTGGCATAAAATAAGTAATAGTGATAAAAGTTATCAGATTGGAAGAAAAATTTTCCACATCCATTCCACCAATAGTAATCACTGTCATCTCTTACAAAAATAAAAGAAAAAGTAGGAAGTATTATTGTAACCGACAAAAGATGAAAACAATCAATATAAACCAAAAATAACAGTTTTCAAGAGGGTTAGATTTCTAAATGGTCATATTATGGTTGGTAGCTCAGAAATGTTGTGTTTATTCAATTACCAACCTTGAGACAGATCTCAAGATGCAGCTCTCCAGCTCCAGCGACGATGTGCTCGCCGGACTCCTCGTTGATGCACTGCACCATAGGGTCGGACTTGGCCAGACGCTTCAGCCCTTCCACCAGCTTGGGCAAGTCGGCGGGGTTCTTGGGCTCGACGGCAACACGCACGACGGGCGACACACTGAACTTCATGACCTGGATGACAAAAAAATATATTGATAATAGTATTCTAAAAATGTTTTACATGAAATAGGAATTAAAACTAAGGTGCTATGCAGCAAAAGACAACCTTAAGGGCTTGAGATAGTTAGGACGTTATACGGCGGTCGGACATTAGCACTATCACTTTTGTGTAGGTGAAATCAGTAGATTTTATTATTTTTACTTTATTTTAGTAGCAAAGGGCGCGAGCGCCACGGATAAATTAGTTGACATGTTTGTGTAAATTGCGAAATCTGTTATCGACATCAAGCGGCATGTCCGCCGACCCCGTTTCGCGCTACTTTAGTCGTGGTATTCGTGTTGCCATATATCCTTACGTTTTTTTATCTTAATAAAGTTAATTAAATGCACTTACAGAAAAGTGGACTGACACAGGCGGGACGGGAGGGATGCTAAAATATAAAGTACATAACTTTATGAATTATATGCTTCATTTACCTTCATGTTGTGCGCGTTCTTGAATGTGGTGATAGTGCCGGTCTTGACGAGGAACTGGTCGACGCCGACCAGCCCGCAGATGTTGCCGGACGGCACGTCTTCGATGGCCTCAACGTAGCGCCCCATCATGAGGATGGTACGCTGGATGGTCTTCTCGTACATATCCTGGGATAGAGGAAGTGGGTCATTGAAATTGCAATGGGACAGTTTACAAACATCTATTTATCAGTTTCTGTTATCATTTAGTAAAATGGTAATTTATTTGGATTTTGCTAAACGTGATCTTCGTTACAAACCGTTCGCGGCGGTAGAAGACGCCATTTTGTCTTGCAACGTGATTTAAAATGGCCGTCGAACATGTCAAGCTCTCTCTTTGAAAGAATTAGGACATTTTTTTAATAAAAAGAAAACTATTGTGCCGTGTAATAGTTTCGGCTGCACGCCACTTTTAGATCATCAGAAAAAAGAGAATGCTAATCATAATTTTAGTTCTGTATTTTTTAAAATGAAAAGACTGCCATTGTATAAGTATTATAACATTTTAGCTAAAGCAAAATAAATGTATCGCCCGCGCTGTAGCGTGCAGTCCTGGGACATAAGGATAGAGGTCCTGTGCAGCGTTTAGACGCGGTCGAGGTTTCCTCTGCTTCCCTCGCACAGCCGCGCGGTCGCGGCGCACAACGCGATTCAAAGAACCAAGAAGCGCGCTATCGCTCGACACGTGTTGTGCAGGAAGGGGGTTAAATTCCACAAAAACCTTTATGACCAATGACGATAGTTTTTGTTTCACTTCAGAATCACTACTTATAATAATTTTGTTCTATTTTTAAATGAGAATGCTTACAGTGAGCAGAAAGCAAGATCGTAATATGGTCCCTGATGATATTAAACGCTTAACCAAAATTACTTTTACTTTGCGTAACTACGTAAATTTTACAAAGGTGAAGTTTCATTTTCTTGTTAGATAGATGAAGGTGTCACCCTAACGCAAATCAAAAGAAGTATTTACAAATGATTTCACGATACAGTTCTTGCAACAATGTACTCTTAAAAAAAAAACTTTACATATTTTTAACTGTGGTTTAGGAAATAAACATTTGAAGTTTAAACTGAGCCTCCACACATTTAGGTAAGTCTGAGACTCTGAGTTTAACTCAAACTTAACAATGATACCTAAGTGCATTTGTATAAGCATCAACTGGTACACTTACCTCCTTCTTGCCAGGCTGGAAGTTGGGTCCCATGATGCGGGCCTTCTGTCCGGTGACGACCTTGCCGGAGAACACACGGCCGAACGCGTAGAAGCGGCCCTTGTCCGAGGTCGGCACCATCTTGCTCACGTACATCATCAGGGGTGCCTCGGGGTCGCAGTTCTGACGGAATAATTTGGGGATAAGTCACAGTGCAGAAAGCATGAAATGTCAATGTTGTGCTTACTTTATAATCAGCAGGGTTGCTTTCTGATCTCATAACAAAACATTTTACATATTCATGAAAAAAATTGCATCTGACATCTTGGTTTGGCATGGAATTTTCCGTGAGTAAAAAGGGTCCCATGTCTAATTCTAAACAGCAGGATAGTGTATCTTACATTTATGGGGTTACCAATCAAGGTGATTCACAACCAATTCCAGAAAGAAATTTGCTTTTAGTCCTCTTTGACACCCAGAAACTTATGGAAAAGTAACTGGCAACACTTGGGACTGTAGACACAAGAAAAAAAACATTTGACTTTTTAACAATTATTCAAGTCAAGCTTAGTCCATTTGTAGGATGTACCTAACCTAAAATGCGATAATTCATTCAAATTGTGATGGATTTAGTGAGTAGTTCAAAGCACTAACTTAAATCGTGCCAAGTATTAGCAGGTTTTTTTGGGACATGTATGCTCCTATGCTCCTAGTAGGTCTACTATAAGAAATAATTGAATTTTTACCTTGATACCGATGGCGGCTTCGTCGTCGTGGGGTCCTTCGTACAACATCTCCATACGGTACTTCTGGGCCACCACGGGTGACGGCAGATGGATGGCAATCATCTGGAGCAGCGCCTCTCCAGCCGGCAGCCAGGACCTCATGACCACCTGCACACAACAAAAATGTTAAGTATTGAAAATAAAAAGGTAAGAATGTGTCCATCCAAATGTAATAAAAATTTAGTTAGCAACATTGTATCTAACGTTTATGGGGTCGCCAGTCATGAGGGCTGACAACCAATTCCAGAAAGAAATATACTTTTAGTCCTCTTTGACACCCAGAAGCTTATGGATTGAAGTAACTGGCAACACTTGGGACTGTAAAAAATCTCCAATTTTTATTATAATGATACTGTTTTTTTAAATCTAAAAAAAAAAAATTCTTGCAAGTCACATGTTACATTATTACAACAAGAGTAGTCCAGAACAATTTGTTATACAATCTTAAATCGTAAAATGTAGGGCGCTTTCAATTTAGAAATTTCATATCGGACCGACGCCGCACTGTTGCCGCCCCGTGCGTTTTGTATGGAAAAATGACCGTGCGTGCGCCATACGTCAAACTTACTGCTTCGGCACTGCATCTGTTCGACACGAAACGTCTGCATTGAAAGTGCCCGTAGTGCTTGTTTTTGTAAGCAGTCTAGATGAAAAATTAGGCACTTTGATTTTCGGATATTGACCACACTAGCTTACCTTGAGGAGGGCCTTGCCATCCTTGTCAGAGTCCTCGTGCTTGATGGTGACGCCGAGCTTCTTGAGCAGGGAGTCAATCTCTTCCTTCTTGAAGTTCATGATGGCGTCGAACACCTTGTAGATGGGGTCCAGCACGTACATGCAGAACGAACGCTTGTTCTCCTCGTCCTTCTGCTTCGCCCACTTCTTGGTCTTGGCATTGAAGAAGTTCTCTCCCCATAGTCTGCAGAATGAACAGTTGTTAAGCTACTATAACACGATAGCTCAGATGGATCACCCTCTGATTTTATTTGCGGGCAATTCCAGCTTTGCACAGGTGGACAATCATTCCACCAGAGCGAAGCTGGGACAGGCCACTTGTATTAAATACAGCCTATGTTCATCAGGGATAAAATAGGATTCTAATGTTTTTTTTAAGTGGTGTAGTAGTTTCAGAGCATATTCAATTCAAACAAACAAAACTATCCAATCTTTCCTCTTTATAATATTAGTGTGTTTAGTGTGAAAAACTATCTTAGCTAAGACAGGGTTATGCTACACTAGCTGTGGCATAATATTCTAAGTCGTCGACGCGAGATATTGTAAGATGTCATTAATCCAATATTATATTACACACAGCAAGGAATGCGCGTTGCGTGATACATTTAATTCTAAACTTGTAGCGTAGTTATATTGCAATTAATCAGTTGTTTCTTAGCAATCGTTGTAAACAGCTCAAAGGAGCAATCCACCAATCCAAGCTTAGAAATAATTTACGTCCTTTCCTGCCGCTGGTGTATAGCATTGAATACTTTACCCAGTATCAACGGGACGACCTTTTAACGAAGTTCCTAATGTTTACCAGGATGACTTTCTTCTTTTTTTTATTTTATCTACTGAACTTTCTAGATACAATTCACAATCCAGAGACATTTATCTACCCCGCGCTGGGTGTGTCCGAGAGATGATTGACATTTCGATAAGTGTGTCGACTCACTGACGCACGAAATAAGTGATCCTAATTTAACAATATCCTTGATCGTTATATCACCATTACCGATATATTAACACTTGAATGCGAGATATCTCAATACCCACGAGAGTTATTTAAACAAGTGTCAGTCATTATCGCGGCTATTGTCTACCGTGTAAACAGATATCACGAAGGCTGCATCGCCGGGACACGCGACGCTTCACAAGATGTTTGTACGCGTGGCCTTTTTCACGTTTCAACTTTCACTGGTCTGAGGCGAAATGATGACATAGCAACCTGTTTGAGCAACTCTTGTCACACAAACAGCCGTAATAGCCACGTGGTGGTTGCAAGGGAGAGAAGTATGAAAAACTGTTTTTTGTAATGTTTTTACAAAGTCTGCTGTATCGAATCTTGCATGGTGCAAATGTGTAAAAATTCCACAAGGAATGAAAAAAATATGGCAGTTAAGATAAAATAAAAATTATCATGCTTAACATACACAGATAAGTCCTGTAAAAAATGTGATTTTTAATATCTCACCTGTTCATGAGCTTGACAAGGTCAATCTTGAACTTGTCCGCGTACATCTCGGCGAACTGTTTGAGGGTGAAGGCCCAGCCGTGGAGCCCGGAGCCAAAGCCCACGGAACCCTTGCTGGGGTCCACGCGCACCTCACCTGCACCACAATGTAGGTTAGCTCATAGCTAGTTATAGGATGCCAGATGAGGTTTAAGACACCCCTTTAGAGCATGTTTACATAAAACTAGTTTTACAGAATCCTTTTTACCTGATCTGTTGTTACTGGAGATAGTATTCACACAGCACATCACAGTACTAATCCTACAAAAGGAGCCAGTGTACTGGATCTGATATACTATATTATGTATAAACTGGCTCATACAGCTACATACCCTAATAATAACACATACATTCTAATGTAAAACAAATTGCTGCTTATAATGTCGGTTCCTCGGTTCGGTATTTCCTACTGAATACGGAATACTGTATTATATGTGAACTCGCTTATACAACAACATACGATGATAACATACATATTATAACAGACTATTGAAATGGACATTATACATGAACACACTCTTAGTTCATCATCTCCTTTCAAACACGCGCAAATGTGATTGACAGGAGAAGAGACGCGAGAAAGTAGATATAGTTGTTTCTTCTAGCCTGTGTGTCTAGTGACAATTTGTGCAAATTACTGCTATACTTTCACCCCAGGGTGACCCTGCCAGTATATTTGCCAGTTTTACTATTACATTGCAATAACGCATTCCATAAGGCAGAGGTATGATATTACTATGTTAAAAGATGCAAACTAAGCAAGCTATATGAGTAAGCATGACCTTGGCAATGTCATGCTTTGTTGATCGCGCGATTTCGAGTCACGTGTTCATATGCTACTGATAAATTATTTAATTTGATAACTTTGCAATAAACACTGCGGTATATTTGAAATACAATGTCTTTATCACTATCTGGCTTGTGAGGGTGATAATAAATTTTACAATGTCATACTGTCAGCAGTACAGAATTTCAATAATGTTTAGGGAAAATGAGTTAGCTTGCATGACTAAAAGCCATTTGGTGCAGCAAAAGCTGCATTACCAAGAGATTGTATAACCCAATAACTTCATGTTGCCATTTAAACCTCACCCTTGAATACTCAGAAAATAACTAGTGAGTACCTACTTAACCTAACAATTCATGGCATGCTGCTTGTAATGAATTGTGAAATTTCTGTTATAGATATTTATACCAACCAGGTCTTTTTAGTAGGTATGGTATTTTTGTTTATTCATTTTAGTACAAATAAATATTATACAATTTCTGTGATCTTCTATTTAACATGAAAGAACCCTGCTTCTACCTGAGCTAAAGAAATGGCATTTGTGTTTTTTTGTCAGCAAATTGCACATTTGCTTGTACATAAAGAAAGCATCTTCATCCTAGTGACTATGGTGCAGTTGTGCTGCTTCCTTAAAAATGTGTGCAATTTTGTGTTTTTTTGTCAGCAAATGTGCAGTACATAAAGAAAGCATCTTCATCCTAGTGACTATGGTGCAGTTGTGCAAAGTTGCTTCCTTAAAAATGTGCACAACTTTCTTGAGATGGAAAGAGAAAAATGCATGGTATTTTAATTTATAAGTGTTAAAAACTCACCCATGGGACCACTGTCGTCAGAGTAAGTGGCAATGATGACGTTCACGTTCTCAACAATACGCTGGAAAGTCTGGTAGAGCTCCTCTGACTCCAGCTGCAGCTCCAGCAGAGCACGGTCCATCTTGTTCATGAACAGGATGGGCTTGATGCGCTCAGCGATGGCCTGACGCAGCACAGTCTCAGTTTGTACACACACACCTAAAATCAGAAAGATGAGTTACATTTATGTATTTACTTAAAATAAACAACCATTCAAATCAAAAACCTGGATCTGCTAACCCAGAAACTGCTAAACACATAATTCAGCTAAAAAGATTTTTATAGATAATAAAGTTTGCATTTGGAATTTAGGTTCATAACTTACCAGAGACACAGTCCACAACGACGAGAGCTCCGTCAGTGACACGGAGGGCGGCTGTCACCTCAGAGGAGAAGTCAACGTGCCCGGGGGAGTCAATCAAGTTGATCAAGAAGCCCTTCTGGCCCTTCTCGCACTGGTCAGCGTTTGTGATGAACACCAAGTCCTTCTCCTCAAGCTCGAAGTACATAGAGATGGCACTGCAGAATACATTGATTTTTTAATCATCTTGGTTTTGGATGTTATTTGTAAATGCATAAGTCTTAATAAAATCAGATGGCCGTTCTAAGAATCCTCAATGTTTCTCAGTATAGTATGGTAAGAACATTCATCATGTTAAAAAATATTGTGCAATGTTTTAGGTTATGTTAGGTACATTGTTTATCATTGCAACAATGACAGCAATTTGTACTGTTGATATGGGTCTACTGACTTGATAACTACTTCGAAATCAAGTCAAAAATATGTTCTTTGTCTTAGAACCTACTGATTTAAGTTAATTCTCAAGTTGCAAGACTAAAAAAAAGGTTTAAATACCATTTGGGGCATGTTTGGTACTTACGTAGACTTGATGGTGATACATCTGTCCTGTTCATCCTTGCGGGTGTCTGTGAACCGGGTTTCTCCAGCCCTGGAGCCGGCGATGATGCCGGCCTTGGAGACCAGGGAGTCTGTCAGCGTCGACTTGCCGTGGTCGACGTGGGCGATGACGGACATGTTGCGGATGTTCCGCTTCTTGTCCATCATGCCACGGATCTCGTCTACCGTAAAATTCACCTGCACAAAGCAGAAAACATCCCGTTAACATCATACACCATCACAACACGTATGACACAGGCACTTGTCGTACGCACGTTTCATTTTCGCAAATAATTAGAAAACGCAGCCTTTGTTACAACAGTTATCGAACCCACCCAACGAGCTCATTGCAGTTATTCACTTAACACTTGGATCTCCACTGCAACACTTGAAAACGTCACCCGACGACAAAGACGACGGCCGTGATGAAAGTAACGAACTTGACGCGATAAAACACTATTTCCTTAAAATATGAACACGAAACGCTAGCGCAATAACGTCGCTTCACTTTCCTATACATAATTGAGAAGATTTATACTCACCATATTGGATGGTTTATGATTTTCCTTTCAATATTATACACTACCATACGCCAGCAATGGCGTACGCTTGAAAAAGGACCCGTTTCACGTCAGACGGCCGGATGCCAGCCAGACAGCTGTCAGTGTCAAAGGGAAGTGTCCCATAGACAAGTAAAACAGAACCGTTGGCGCAGGGCGCTGTTGGTCTTAAGTCTAATAACCAATGAAATTGGTGAAAAGTATATTTTTTTAATTCAAAAACTACCCAGCACTACCCAGCGTCAAGAATGCAACAAAGCGAGAAACGAAATTAAACTCTATGAAAGAGATCAAACCGAATCCACACTTGCGCAAATAAAGTGGCCCCACTCAGTACAAATAAAAGCATTGATCCGAAAGTTATTTGGTGCACTGCTAAGCCCGGGTCCACACGTTGGGTGGACAGTTGGCCGGAAAATCCAATGATCTAGAAAATGCGTTGCCCTTAACGTTGATTGGTGCTTTTTTCCATTTGGCATAGTATTATATTCTAGCATAATCTTCGGCCCAACTGTTCATTAAACGTGTGGATCCTGCTTAATAGCGTTATGTCGGCGTCACACGTTGGCCGAACAACTCGCCCCAACAATGGCCCGTTTTGTTCGTGTAGCGTCCAAAGCGCTACACTTTGCACAAAAATTAGAAATAATAAATGTAAAAAAATGCGTCTGACTAGTTTTTTCGGTGTATTTTATTTCTTATTTTTCATTAATGGCATGCTTCAAAAAGCTTACAAACTTTTTCATTGTTTCATTGTCTTCATTGTTCCATCCACTTCATTGACCTTTATAAAAATTTACAAATCAATTTATTTGTGCGGGTAATTATTCTATTGAGTTTAACAAAACTCATTTGACGTACGCACTCGACGGGTGCTGTGAAAAAAAACGGGAGGGATTACAGCCCACGCTCGGTTCAACGTTGGTCCGAGTGTTGGTACCGCCCGAAATCCCCATCCACACGTCGGGCGAGTAGCGTTGGGGCCATCAGTTTACCTAACGTGTTGATCGAGGGTAACTTTTTGGCCAAATCAACGAATATTATTATTACTCAGGGTGGACCAAATATTCGGCTGGTGTGTGGATCCGCCACGTGGTAATCTTGTTTTCGTCGTTGAAAATAGATGGCGTGAACTATGAGCATTATGAAAAAAGTTTCATACAAGATGCAGTAGATGGCGTTACCAATGCTGAACATTATAAATGAAATTCAAAATAATGGCTTGAGTGATCATTTTTACACATCGACAGAATATCTCACAGACAAGTGATAATGCATCTGCTTTCAGCTACAAAAGATTGAAGGGATGTCAGACATGGATGGTCTGCATCTGCAGATCACCAGTCCTGGGCCGATTCTAAGGCCGAGACTCCACCAAAGTGGGGACGACACAAGCGAAGTGGAGATGTTTTAAACAAACACTAGGATTTTGTTATTCGAGCTGAAACAACCGAGTTGTCGAATAACGTTATATTTGGTATCATTATCAAAAAAATATTTCCTTTCCGCTTTGGTGGAGTCGGGACCTAATCCTACAACTGCTAGACATCCATAATATCATACCTAGGTACACCTACTTACATTAAAAGTTTTTAAATGTATCCTAATTTTCATCAGTAATGTTTTGTGTAAAATTGCCATTGACATCTGTTATGGTAAGGCCACAGCCTAACTCAACTTCTCAACTCTTTCTCAGAGGTAATAAGGCTGTGTTTACACTTACAGCATTTTATTGGAGTTGTCACCGCCTACTGTAGTCAATTATTATATGGCCCAAAAGTTTAAGTTCCCGAGCTCGAGTTCGAATCTAGGTAGGTACTGAAAGAAGCAGATTTTTCTTCATAAGGTCAAAGATTTTTATCAATCATGACATAGAAGTATCCCTCATAGTCGGTTTTTATTACCGTCAGCATGAAGGGGGACCTGCCATAGCTAGCACACAATTTTTAAGCAACTGGCCTAGGTTACTGGGCCTACGACCGCTATGACCAAGGTACGGCAGGTTCCCCTACCTAGGAGGTAACTTCATTGAAGTATTATTATTTACTAAAGAAGCTCGCATATTTTATCTAACATTACATACACTCGGTCTCGTGAATCAACTATCCAAACCTACCTCCTAAGCTAAGAATAATAAAAAGTGCACATAAAAGTGTAATAAAACCTTGAAGGTGATCATGGCTATTATTTGTGACAATCTTACTTAAACTCATAAAAGGCGTGTCTGCAATCTCTTAAATTCTAATAAAGTACTTAAAGGCAAAAGATTCGTAGCAAAAAAACAGTAAATAAAAAACTTTTATGGCAAGAATTGTTTTTAATTATAAGAAAAATTAAACTCGCACAACGTAAAGTAGATTAACTACATCATCTGTGAAAATCAAAGATAATGTAAAGGCGAAAATATAAACTATCTTGTTTTTTCAGTACAGGAGCTAACACAGCCTGGTGAAGTGAATACTACTAAGTACATTTGTATAAATGTGATGATGACTGCCAGGCGGACGGACAGATAAACACGCTGGTTGAAAGACGGACAGGGGAATTTAATTCATAGAAACCTGTTTCTACCCCTTGGGTATGGAGCTCTAGAAAATCTGCCTTTTCACCACCTCTGAAACTTTTTGTAACGTGCTGCCGTGCATGTCCCGTCCAGCCCCCTCATCTACGATTTACCAGACACCCTGTATCTATATACAATAAAAATAATGCCACTTTTCGTTATTATACAACTCACGAACGGGCTCACCTATCCATCCAAACCAAATGTTTAGGCTTTGTTCGTACTATTTAGTAGATGGTTTATGTGAAGTTTGCACAAAATCGGTAGTGCGGTTCGTAGTTTATCACTTTTTTTTTTAAAAAAAATCACTTTATACGTAGCAAAGCACGCTGATAGTGTAAAGTTGAGGGTTGAGGGGACCGACAATCTAATGTACATTTTTTCGCAGACCGCCCTCTGCCTCAGCGGGGCGCGCAAAGGTCACGCGTGTCTGGCGGGAAAAATTGAGCTATCCACCCTTACCCATGGTGTCCTGTACGGAGAATTGGCGAATCGATACATTTACCATTATTACGAAACTAGGGGTGCACGACTGTCTCTTGAATTCGAGGGGAGGAAAATTTACGTAATTATGAAATTTATGTCAAAATGACAACAAGGCAATACATAACTATTTATTTCAATGCATTGTATGTGGAAGTCTGAACTTACATTTTGAAAGCGAATTCTATGCCTAGATCTAACGTAAAAATTGACAAAAGCCGCAATTAAGGTACATTCCTTGCATTAATTGAAAAAAGTCTCCATTTTCTATACCTATTTAATGTAGATCAGATTCAATAATGATTATCACTGCAGGGCAAATCTAGGTGGTGAAATCACTCTACTATACCGATTTTTGAGCGATCAAGCCATGATGGGTTTATTTATTGAGGTCATTTATATGGGTATATGTACATTATGACAATAAACCCATCCTAGTTATCACGCGTTAGCGGCTGATGCTGAACTGAACTAAAACCATCAGGAGCTGAGTCAACGAACGCTCTTATTTTTCAGCTTTGCAGTGAAGCAACAGCTCGAGATCAGGCCGATAATGAATAGGTATACCTACTGCTTTAATTGGCTAGAGGCCGTACTTCCTAATGTTACGTGTTACTTTCGTATTTTTGATTCTAGCCAGCCCGCTCACTCGGCCGGTCATGCGCATAAGAAAATGAAAACATCCGAAACTACGTACAACGGCTAAGATATAGAGTGAGTAGGGCTTCATCTTTCTTTGGCCTCGGGCCAGGTGACACAGACCGCCTCAACACGATCGACACTTCTGTGGAAACTGCGAATTATCCTGAGACCACTAAAACGATTTGCTTGTTCTTATTCGGATTCTTAGTTAGTGTAAGTCTTGTTGTTAAAGTTGTCTCTATCAGGTGGAATTTAAAGCTAAGGCAGCTTAAAGTGTCTGCTTTAGAGTAATATGTCACACATGTTAGAGTCACACACACACACACACTGTGATAGAGCTGGTTAAAATTAATAAAAATTTTACTCTTAAAAGAATGCACTCTTTTCTCAGTCTGTATGGCAAAGCTTTACTTCTGATTGGATGAATGATAAACCGTTATCTAATTTTTAAAAATAGCCAGTATGAATTCTGAAACAAAAACGATTTGGCGCACCTAAACTACCTTGTTTTCAGCCAAGATCGAAGTAAGAATCTTCAACCAAATCTGAATGAAAAACATCTCTAAATAATCCAATGAGTTTTATTGATAGGGACTGCTGACTGATGCATCGCTTTAAATAAAAGGTTTGTCTTTAGTTTTAGTGGTTGCACTAACTTTCCAATCGTTTGGCAAATCGTCAAAAACCTTGAAAATTTTACGGGACATTTTTACGGCGACGATTCGGGGAAATCTCCGTTAATGTTTGTTTACCGTTGTTTGTTATAATAAATAGTAAAGAAATGACTTTTATTTAAGTGGAGGAAAGTTGGAGAACTAGAATGATTTAATTTAAGGTTAGATTGAAGTGGAAAACATGTGGTTCTGTAATCTGGAATAAAACTTATTAATTTCCATGAGGATATGTAAGAAACTCGTCATGGGTACAGAAAACTTAAGTCCACAGTTTCTATGTTATGCCAAAAATTCGTTCGTTGTTGGAAGAAAGATGTTTGTTAGCCTCATTTCTAGTTTTTAACATGATTTGATAATTAGGGTGTAGGCATGCGATTCACAATTCGCACTATATGGATTATATTGACAGCTTTGATGATGATACCAGGGCGATTATAATGGTTCACAGTGTAATTAAAATTCATAAAGAAGGTGGGTTTGAAATACGTAACTTCACAAGTAATAAGCCTCAATGTGTTACAAAGCTTGCACAAAGAAAGCGTAAGTGTACCAACAGTACGACGGAGAACGTATACTGGGATTGATATGATAGTGTGAACGTCTATCTATTACATATAAAATATAAGACTGTAAAAGATCGATTTCTGTACATTGAAGATTTTTATGAAAAATTGTTACAGGGGGTCTTAATTACCGTAATAGAAGCCAAAACAACAATTTTTAAAATTTTTGTCTGTCTGTCTGTCTGTCTGTCTGTTTGTCCGGGCTAATCTCAGAATCTACTGGACCGATTTTGACGGGACTTTTTTTATTTGACTCAGTATCACCTGGAGAGTAAACTGGGATATAAATAATCACGCCGATGAACTTAGGGGGCAGGCAGGAAATTGAATCTCAGAATCTACTAAACCGATTTTAATGGGACTTTTTTTTATTTGACTCAACATTACTTGGAAGGTAAAGAAGGATAGAAATAAAACGGTTTTAGATACCAAAATATATATGAAAGAATTATTCCTCTTAAAATGACCTTAAAAAAAATGTCTGCGACAGTATATGTCTATGCCCAAAATAGTTTGGCAGAATAGTGCAAATAAATTGTGGTATATACATTTGAAAAATAAACTTAAAAAAAAACTATTCCACGCGTACGAAGTCGCGGGCACAGCTAGTCTATAATATATATCCGAAATGTAAACCGTGGTTTTAAGTATTTCGGGCTTTTATTCCGGTCGCACCTCCGCGTGGCTCACATTTTGAAAAACCCCTGCCTAATCAAGACTTATTATGAGTGCACTTCGTTCTATAACACTGTTTTCACATCATAAAATGTCAGAATACAGCAGCAAACCACTCGTTTTAGCCCATGACTCCACACGTCTTTCGTCAGTTGAACTTCAGCACAATTTTTCACCGTCCACAAATCCGCTGAATGGAGCCAACCATAGTGATGAATGAAGTTCTTTATATTCCCCGAAATTGTTGCGCAAGAGACTACTTGACACTGTAATTTTACCAACTCACCATGCCGATGTGGTAAACGTTGACATCTTTAAAATAAGGTTGAAAGTTGTTTTATTCAGGAGCAAATAGAAATAAAAAGATAAGACTATCCATTGGGACTTTTGCCAGTGTTTCGGGAAACGCATGACGAGGCATTGGAAGGTAAATAAACGTGATGCAATTGACGACACTTTCTAGAATTCGGAATTATCCAAATTGATGTAGCATGAGTGGCTGAAAACATAAACAACGATGAGTAAATAGTGTGGGACAGGAAATTCTGAAAACTTGAGCCGAAATTTTGAATTAGGAATTTTCCACCAATTCGTTATTATATATTTTTTGTTGGTAGTGATAGTTTCCCTACAATTACAGCCTAGGAATCTTCAAAGCTAGAGAGAACAGGCATCCTCTAGGTGAGCTCGCTCCATCGTAGACTCAGTCTTTGCCTCTTAGGGCTTAGTCTTGGGATAAGCAAACCTATACAATATAAAAAAGATAGTTCAGTAATCTAAATTAAACAAATACTTAAACTTTAGTATTTAATGTTATGCGGATCAAATTTAACAGAAGGTAATCTAATAAGGATGTATTATTTAGCTTATTTTTTAAATATGCATCCTCCTCCAACCATTTCTATGTTTATCTATTTTTGCACTCCTTGCAGGTATCCATTTATACCAGTTTCAAATATATTCTTATTCTTCATTTGTTTTCGGGCGTCAGATATGCTCGGCCTCATTCAGTTATTTACTGTCTTATTTACATTTGTATGGTACGGACAATACACTATTAAAAGCTAAGAATAATCTACTCGTAGTAGGAGAGCTAGGGATACTAAGTTGAAGTAACTCCGAGGAGATAGAGAACCAAACCCGACGAGTGTTGAACGTAAACTGTTTTATTTATCGCTAAAAAGCTAAATAGTAACTTACAAAATATGAGGCATGTGGCCGAGATGCAAGACAGGCTGAACAAATTGAGAGCGACATAAAATTAAAGAATTGTGTATGACTGGCTCGTACAACATTGTAGGTACCTACTAAACGACTACACTTAAGTTTAATAAAAAATTGTCTTACGATTCGATACGAACTTTTAGTATGGATACTGAAAGGATATCGTAAGACTATTTTCAGGCGCGACATCTGGCGACAATAAAGCGTGTCGTTTTGTTCGCTGCGCGCGCGCTATATCCGTACTACAGGCTCGTAGCGTAGAACTACGACGACGCTAGAGCGGAAAGAAAGCTCTTTTACCTTTTAAGAGTAAGTTTTTAGATAAATAATAATTGAGTACTTAAACGTATTGACAAGTAGGTACTCAAGTAATTGTTATGGTGAAACTTCGAGAGTTTTTCGTGCCACACCCAATTGGAGTTTTCAGAAATAGGTACAGGTGAAGACTGAGTTTTCAATTTGTGCAACTTTTGTCGCTTTCGCTATTTGCAGAGAGACTGTTTTTCAAATAGTTGTTCAAATAGTTAGCACCTAAGGCATCCGACAGGTTAATGTTTTTTAAAAGAAGTTTCAAATAATATTATTTGTCATTTTCGTACGTTCTTTAGCCCTACGCAATTTCTCTCTTTGTATTTGTTGTCTTCTCATTTAAATCTATGACGAGGTGACGTCATTTCTATTTTCCCTGTCCCCCTCGTGCCCTCGTGAGATCACTGCTCGATTCAATAATTATCACTACACGTACAATTTAACATTTTGGTTTACGATCATAATCAAGACAAGTGTCTTGTAATGGATAGACTTCGACAAATTATCTCTTCAATAAACTTAAGGCTCGTATCTCTCGAGTTTCAAAGAAAAAATCAAAAATCGGAGGCGGCTACGAAGTACAATCTTCGTAATTAGATACATGTAAAGTAATAAATTGCCTTACAACATGTCAGTGTACAGATTGATGGATCGAAAGGAAAATTCATTCCAGTGCATCGATCTGTATGATAGATAATGTTTTAATGTTCAAGTTATCGGCCAAAAATTGCTAAGCTGTCAAAATTGTTGTGATATGCCTTAATTAAGCCTTAATATTATTTTTTGGCTTCCAGCAGATTAAAATATTCATTAATCTGACGACTTGGTAGTGTTTTAAGAACCTATATCTTGTTTTTTATGGTAGTAGTTATGGTTAAACTAGATGATCATAAGGAGCTTAATGTACGTTGTTTATACCATTGTCTTAGTGTGTTTTTTTTCTATAAATTAATTAACTACTTATAACCTTTATTATACTTACAGCCTTTATCGAAGCCCTACAAATTGGTATAAACTGCAACTAAGCAGTTCTAAGGCAAAACATACGCTTAATTATTTCTAATGCTTTTAGTTCCACAAGTGTCCGCTGTAAATCACGTGACGCCACCGGCGGCGATGAGTCACAGGCGCCGGCGCAACTAAGACCATTTTTCAGCTAATTCAGTCTATTTTTGGACTGAAAAGCAACTCTTCGTTTTGTTTTAGATCTAGATACTTGCAGGCAGTCGCCAGTAACGGTTTTTGTACCGACGAAAAAGTATAGCACGTGTCAAAGTAACAAAAATAAAGATTCGAAGAATTAACTAACACTCTTCTCAACCCTAATCTCAATAGATAGAACCCTAATCGCGATAGAAATTCTAAATAAAGCCGGGAAATAGATTGAAATCAGTTTTTTTCTTTTTTTTGTATTGTAATATACTTAAGTCAAATGAAAATATAATATACATTTGTGGCATGAATTGTATTGTATTTATGTATATATATGTAAGTATATTTCTTTTACTTTTATTAGTTTTTTTTTGTTTCACGTCTTATACTAATTTAATATAAAATGGAAACCTGTAATTAGCCTTACTAATAGATGTAAGTAGCTAATTCAAATTCAAATTCAAAATTATTTATTTGTGATACACAGGTAGGTAGTACAGATGTTTAAAACTTTAGACAGTGCTCTGTGATCTGCCACTTGGCGTACAAATGTCATAAATACACTAATCTTAATTAAATAATTTACTTTACAGAACTAAAAGTGCAATTATATTCATTAATTAAAATTCATACTCTCAATACATAGGTAGATACAACTACATTCATTCATTAATATTTAGTCACAAATTAAATTAAATAATACAAATGTAATTAGCTATGATGTAAAATACGTAACGCAGTTGGTTTTCTTAATAAATGAAATAAAAAAATCCTTCACATTTTAGGATGTGTTTCTATGCAGTACTTAACTAGAGTGTGAATAAGAAACCACAGTAGCAAAAAAAATCTCTTTTCAACACTCACGAGTTACGTTCGCAACAACCCCTATAAAAGACACCCCATCAATTTTAACCTGATGTAACCATAAGGAGCCACGCTCACTAAGCTGTGCGAAAGATCCAGCGCACCCTAGATCTATTTCCGCAGTGGTTGGACGACTGGAACCTCTCAGCAAATCCGAGGAAGACCCTAGCTGCTCCTCGTGAGCAGCGCCAGGAATATGCCGCCCCAACTCAAGCTCCGTGACCCATCTCATGGTCCCCGACGGTGAAATGCCTGAGAGTGACCATTGACAGGAAACTGACAATGACACCACACGTCAAGGCTCTCGTCAACACCACGAAGGTAGAGAGCTGCTGCTGAGACCCATATTGTCGTCCAACCTCCCCCCCATGTGAGCGAATTAGCTCTTAGTCTTTAAGGCCTACGTCACAACTCGCCCGACCTTTGCTGCACCAGCGTGGTTTGCGCTCACTAGCCGGAGCCCACGAAGCCGTATAGAAGCCCAGCAGTCGCTGACACTAAGGACCGTTGCTGCTACCACTCGCTACGTCAGAAATGACGTTCTGGGGAGGGACCTCAAGATTGAGACCGTGGAGGACTTTGTCCGACACCTTGCGAAGCGCATGCTCCGAAAAGCGTACGGATCCCGGCACCCGCGCCTGAGGAGCATCGCCTCGTTTCACTCACCACCTCCAGACCACGGCTCAGCTCGCTACCGAGAGTTCCCGCGCGACCTCGTCTCCAGCAGCGAAGAGAGGTGGGGCCAGGGGAGGGCAGCTTTGAACATTTGACTTTTTTTCCAAAATGGTTTTGCGGCTATAATTGGCATGATGACACCTATCTTAAATATTTTCAAGACCATGGCGTTTAAAAAACATAAACCCTATGAAGTTAATACAGCCAATATATTTCCAAAAAGCTGTAGAAACCAATTTTTAAACACACAAAACTCAATAAATATTCGGTCAATTAACTCCTATTTCTGATACATGACCTTGACATCACGTTCATGTATTCCCATACAAAAAGGCAGACCGTTTTAACCAATGAATGACTATCATTTATTAGCATTTTTTCGTCGATTTATAACCTAATAGTTAGACTAATCATTGTGAAACAGTAGAAAGGTTCTGAACAAGAGAATCTGAATTTATGACAGAAAGTGTAAAAAGTGTTCAAAGGCTAAGGTAAAGGGTAAGGCAGAGGGGTCTCCCTTACCCTATGTGTTATAATTTATTAGGTTTTAATCTATCTATGTTCCAAATTTCAGCCAAATCGGTCCAGTAAGTTTTGGCGTGAAACAGTAACAAACATCCATACAGACAAACTTTCGCATCTATAATTCGTATGTTAAAACTAATTACAATGAGGTTCATTGACCACAATACAAATTTTGAAAACACTTAAAATGATCCGTTATATGAATATGTGGACTGAATACTTAATAGTGCTTACAAAAGTATTGTGCTTATACGAGTATTACGACTGCCAAAGTGCCAACTGTTATTCTTTTTATTCAGTTTCAGAAAACTGTTATTTATTTACATAAAGCGCGTCCTCGATTTCCAAGAGACCATAAATACGATGTATGTGAGAGTAATATTCTTTAAAGAGAGTTATGTCGATCTGTTTATTTGACAGCGCCATGCAGAACTGTTTAACGGGCGGGAGCCCGTACCATCGAAATTAAAAGCGACTCAACATTTTTCAGTATTAGGTATCCATTGGTTTTATCGTTAAATGCCCGTATTTAGAATATTAATCTTAGAATTAATCGTTATAATTGCAGATAAGTAAATTTATTTTTTCTATTTTTGCAGATTTGCAACCCACAGTGTGCCCCAGCACTTCGACATCGAAATCAAGAAAAATGTTTTCTCTCTGTCTTTTTTCTGATCATATTACGCTATGAGGACGATGTTGAACTTTTTTGTGATATCAACATCGCTCCTGTAACTAAAACGCGAAATAATCCGTAAAAAATGTATCATTTCAATTGCTCCAGAAAGTTAAATTCCAGTAAAATGAGTTACTTTACCCCTTCAGAAGTATAAGTAGCGAAAAAATTCAATGACCAAATAGTTATCCTTTACTAATAATACGATAGCATTCGAGTATCTTAAGTAGGGCCACAAGCCGGGGGCGAAGGCGCCGCGACGGCGCGCCGCCCGCGCCCGGCGTCCAGGCGCCTTCGCCCCACAAATACGTAGGGCACCACCAGCCAACGATTAACTATGGATTAACTTCGCAGACCGTTTCATTAACCTGTCTCATGGATTTTATAGTAGCCGTTATGATACCTACCTAGATCATGTTCTATTTGATTGAGGATGGCTAGAATAAACTTTTATAAGCATATTATTACGACAATGAGAGTAGGCAAGTAGGTGATTTTACGAATGGTCGCCGGTGAAGGTGCTGCTGGTAAAGTACATTGACATTTTTTTAAATATTATGGTGGCAGTTGGTTTCTAGCGACCGTGCGACCGCGACAACGTGAACTCGAACGCGTTACCGCGAGCGCGTGACCGCGACCGCGAGACCGAGACTTGTGACGTCGAAATTGAAGTGCTCACTTTTGGCTGGGTCGCGTGACGTCGCTATTGAAGTGCTCAATTTTGGCTGGGTCGCGTGACGTCGCTATTGAAGTGCTCAATTCTGGCTGGTTCGCGTGACGTCACGAGTCGCAGCCTGGCGTTGCGGTCGCGCCGGTCGCTAGGAACCAAAGATGATGAAAAAGGCAGTTTCCATCATCTTTGCTAGGAGCCGACTGTCAGCTTTACACTTAATTAAATTCGATATTTTACCATATTTTCGCTTATTATCAAACACTTTCCACGTTTTATATTGTTGCTAGGATGTTTTAGCTTTTCAAGTGATTTACAAACCAATGTGGCAGCCCTGAGTTTAGTCTGAAAATACTATTTCAGGAGGGATAACTAATGAGCGTTTATGTTACCTCTTTTATTCCCCTTTCGATTTCAGCTGTAACGTTTGTGTACCTTTAGGTAAGTATATGTTTAGGTGCATTTTGCAATACCTTATGTGATATATTATTGGATGGTTTTAGATTATGTACTCCACTTGGTCTCTGAAGAGGATAACTACATTAGTTGACTTAGTTCTAGGGAATCTAACAGAAAGTCAGAAGTCTGGAACTCTCGTGTTCTGGAATTTATAAGAATTGACAAAAGATTGTCCGGTCTCCCAAGAATAACCGCTGCATAAAACGACTGAGATGGGCACCTAATTAAGTATGTAAACTTACAACAAGAAGACGATGATTAGTAAGTAAGATAATCTTTATTGCCGCATGTTTATAGCTCACATCCTGGACATCCATATCAAGGAAAAACACTTTAATATGTTATTCGTCCCGTACATGGCGAAAATATTTTAATTATATAAACAGGCATAAACAATGTGTTAAGTGCAGCCAGGTGTCCTCCTATGAACTGAAGTCTAATGTAGTCTTTTATGCAAGTTCTATTACTCTGGCATTTTAATAAGTAGATTTATTATGCGTGCGTTTATTACATCGTTGCCTTACGCTGTACAAATTTAATATAATTTTGCCTTCGATGGACTTATCAGTAAAACCTCTTTTCGACATCAAATAAGTTTTATATGGTTCTGATTCTCCCATTCTGAGCTCGGTTTTCCCACTTATACCAAGAGTAAACAAACCTATTACACTCATTGCGTCAATAAAATGGGCCAAATGAGTTAATATCCGTATGCTTTCACTGACTGCAACGCACGTCGCACTGGTGTTAGGCAAACTTTATGACCAGCTTGCTTGAGCTCTCAAGCCTCTTTACTTGCACCATATGTCTTCCTATCGTTCTTGTGTGGAGAGGAGAAGGGGAGGTCTTCAACGCTGGTTAGCGCATGAGCATCGTCGTTGGGTTTTCCCAGCATTGCAGTGTCAAAACACTGGGTACGAACGAGGGATAGCGAGTATTGTCTTTACGCAAGTCTAATTTACGGGCTAACATTTTGTTGCTATTTTCCTCAATAGACTTGTATTAACGATTAATTAATATAATTACAGGATCGCATATAAACAACTTTACTTTTTAACCCCCGACGAAAAAGAGGGGCGTTATAATTTTGAACCCTATGTCTGTGTGTGTATGTGTTTTTGTGTGTCTGTCTATGGCATCATAGGTCCCGAACGCATGGACTGATTTCAGTGTTTTTTTATTCGAAAGATAATTTAATCGCGGTAGTTATTAGTTATGGCTCATCCAAATCAGTCCAGTCGTTCAAGGTCACGAGATGTTTTTTTTTATTTAGCGCTTGGTAGAGATCACAAGACATCACATTTGACTGGCCGAGAAATCTGTGGCATTACGTCAAAAATTCATTTAAAATACAGTAACTGTAGAAGAATGCTATGGCATTAAAAATTCATTTGCAGTACAATAACTGCAGAAAAAAATATCTACGAGAATCCATTAAGTACTTCTAACATTTTTCTATTATATTTCTAGTGCTAGAAAGAAAAGTCAATTCGATGGTTTATCCAGACAATACAGCTGAGGCCCAGAATTATTCTGGAAGTAAATAATGTCCCATCCGAAGAAAATAAAATACCGTTCTCTTAGAATCGTTTATTTTTAATCAACCTTTTCTCGAACAAAGTTCGAAACTTCAAAGGTGCGTGGGCGCAGCGTAACTTGGCCGGCAGGTAGGGTGACTCACGGTGCCGAACGATATAATAGCCTTTGTTTTTTTGCTACTCACACAAGTATTTATTGAATAAGATTGACTTGTACAAGCATGATCTGTGTGGGCGTCCGTTTTTTAGCCGGTTTTGTTGGGGTTGCCTTACACAGTTCATTTGCTATTCTTTATTTGTCGTGTAAAGTCAGAAGACATTACTAGTAAAGAGTCATCTTCTTCAACGGTTGTCAAACAAAACATCTACCAGTCAGGCATGAAGATTTCTTTCCCGTTCCATATCCACGCAACACGTAATTTAATATTTTATTTTTTTAATTTATATACAACAACATCACAAACATTGATCTGAATCCGTGGTAAGTAGCTTAAGCACTTGTGTTACAGATAATAAAATCAACAGTGGTATTACAAATAAACTTAAATAAAGACATATAACACCCAGAGCAGTACAACAAATAGACATGTTCATGCACACAAATGTTTGTACAGTGCGGGAATCGATCTCTTGGTTAATAGTCAACTTGTTGACCATTACACCAAAGTGGTCGTAAACACACACATTGACACAAGGCCTTTAAAGTATTGGTTGCGTTGCGTCGCGTCGCATCGCTCACGTAGCACAAAACCTTTGTTTTACCCACTTTACTTACTTTGTGACTCTACATCCAGCAGCTACTGGTCACGGCATATTGCGTTTTCTTGATATCAGCAGGTCAATATTGATTACGGCCACTTTTTTTCTTTTTTAAATACCTACAACTGGCCAGCCAGAAATTCGAACAACGAATAAAGTCGTCGAAAATTAAAGAATTTATTTATTGACATTTGCATACTAGGTGTGTTATATTTATATTATACAGTATATAGATTGTAGAAGAAAAAGATTGTTCATTTGTTTTATTTGCTAATGTTGCCGATTCCAAAAAAGTTATTTACCTATGTACTCGTATGTGTAAAAGTGCTTCTTGTTAGTCTATTTGCAAAAATAAATTGATTTTTACGCTGCTTACGACAGTTAATTGCTACTGAGGACAAGATTTTAATAATAAAATATCATTTTCATATTATAGCTTCAACTAGAGCTGTGCGACCAGGTGCTCCACCCATGTGAACTGAAAGTAAATAATCGTTGCTATTTATCAGGCTTTAAGCGCGCACATATCGTTACCTATGTAAAACAAAATCGTGGTCTGTTCGCCTTGACACGGCCCAGCAGGGCGACCTTACGCTTTAGCACTGTATCTTGTGTGGAACTACATATGTACATGTACACGCATTAATAATCGTTTTCGTATGTAATTGAAGATGGAAAATATTAACACAACACAGTTTATTCTATACTTCGCCGCAAGTCATTTTGTTTCACGAGATATTTTTTTGTGTAATCATTTTACCTTTACCAAAAAAAGCTTAACCCAAGAATGACGTCATGATTGTTACAATTTACACCCGATCCTCTCTATTTAGGTGTATTCTCATTTGAAATACCACATTAATCAAATCTTACTTTTAGTTACTCCGAAGTTATCGCTCTCATTTTAAACATTTCCAAATTCCCATTAGCCACATAATTGGGCTGTATTGACGTAACAAAAAACTCAAAAACATAACCTCGCCCCAACTCTAAGTGATATATGGACCAAAAGAAAGAAGGTATGCCACCGTCACAAATGATGAGGAATGCATCAAGGTGTCAGACGAGAAAAAACAATAATCATGCATTGATCCTTGTTACAGACCAGTAAGACTTGGGTTCCGATTAGTGTTGCCCAAATTCAGTCTTGGTCTTGCAGTCTTGGTCTTGTTCTTGCGTTTTTGCAAGACCAAGACCAAGAACAAGACCGCGTATTTTTAGCAAGACCAAAACCAAGACTGACCGTGCAAGACTTGAGCAAGAACAAGACATAGCCTGCAAGACTCTTGCGTCTTGCAGCTAGGACTTAGCGCTATTTCACTGAGTAGTTAGGTGTAACAGTTCGGTGTATAGGTAGGTACGCTTAGGAATTCTATGAGACGCAAAAAACTGTATCAAAGAATATGAAAAACTGGACCTATGCGCATTGCCATAAACATAGCGAATAAAAAAATATCTATTAAAATCAAACTGAGTGCATGCATAGTTATGTTTTAACCATCGGCACTTTGATAATGCGGCATCAAAGGTTTTGTACTTACTTCTCAAAGAAATTTGCCGCTTTTCGGAAGTACATGGTTATGATACACGCGCCGGCGGCTTCTTTTGAAATCTAAAACAATCGTTGCCGCCACGCCGAAATCATAACATTTGACACTATTTGATTGCCGCCATAGGGCGTAGGTATACTCATGCAAAATAATTTCGAATTTTAAGAGTACCTACAGGTCTTCCAAAGAATAAATAAGTTTCAGAGTGCTTAGAATGAAAATGAATACATTATACTGATCACGCAAGTAGTATTATGATTAGGATAAAATGGTAAGGATAGGTAGTAGATGTCATATTAATTCATTCTAGTAAGTATATAATATAATATTGATTACTTATATGGTTTTAAACTAATTACTTAGGTACTATTATTGTACATTTAGTCATTATATTTCTTAAGTTTTTACAAGAAAAAATAGCAAAAAAGTGTTCAAATATCACCCGTTTAATAAATATTGTAGCCACTTTTAAATATACATACTTGAAACGTGTAAAAAAATTCTACAAAACTAATAAAATAATATAAAAAGCGTAGGTACTTACCTACTAATAAAATAAAAAGCCTGCGATAAGAGTTTTGTATTACTTACCAGCCCGAATATCTCTGAGAGAGATGATGAGAGTAAGTATTTACTAGCTGTGCCCGCGACTTCGTCCACGAGTAATAGTAACTTTGGAGGTATAGTGACGTTCAGGACTTATTTATTTATTTTAAAACTTCTGTCATCAAACATACAAACGAACTCTTCAGCTTTATAACATTAGTATAGATGTACGCCAAAACATTCACTTATATGTAAAGAATAGTGATTGGCACTAATTCTTTACATATATTTTATTCACGCGTCGCGTCTGTACAAGTAGGTAATATTTAGTGTGTGTTTGTACGCCGCATGCGGCATTGTTTGATTTGCGGCGGCATCCTTTTCATATATTTTTTTACATGTTTTAGCAAATGTAAGCTTATAAATCATAAATGTTTATTAAGAAACAGTTACTTCCATGGAAAACGACATATAGGTCAGTTGATTTTTCGAATTTCTTATCAAATCTTCAGTTATTTATTAATCTGCTTGATCTTTACTATGGCTATGTTAATTCAAGCTCACAATGTTCCAATTCTAATACGTTTTTCTAAGATTTAAAGTAAACTTTAATAAATAGTAATAGACTAATAGGTAATTGCAAGACTTGCAAGACTCTTGCTGCAAGACCAAGACCAAGACCAAGACTGGGTGCGCAAGACCAAGACCAAGACCAAGACCAGGTGTATTGGCGCAAGACCAAGACCAAGACTGGCTAAGTCTCGTCTTGTTCTTGCATTTGGGCAACACTACTTGAGTCCAACCCTCTTTCCTAAAAAAAACGCAAGGGCGGTTATAACTCCATTTTTAATCAAAAATGACTAGAGCTCCGTGTGTTCTAATGCCGAGGTTTACTTCAGCCATCTTAGCTTCTTATTCATGGAAAGTTAAATAATTCGTCACTACATCCTTCACGCCAACGACCTTCGACTCTATCAAAGATAATGTCTTCCATTATCTTCATCTCATCTTAAGCTTATATTAATTTACTATTGTCCACTTGAAACTACCTCTAAATAAATGATTATGATTATCTTCGACTCTACGTAGGTAACCCAATTTGAGCTATAGTCCACGCGCGGGCTGGACCATCAATGCTTTATTGCCGCGAAGCTTTACGGCGCAATAATTCGACTTAACGAAATAATCATTACCATATTTCCTTGTTTACCCGATAAATTTTCTAGAAAACGTTCTTGACTTCAGCTCGTAAACGTGTTTTATCACTGTGTGACACAGTAAAACAAACTTCTTAGGAAATAGCGGCTTCTTTGATAAATTAACCTATCAGATAGATGAGTCAACAAATCTTGCAACAAAATAGTAATTATAAATATTAATAGCGCTTTAGTACGATCGAGTAAAAAAAATATCAAAGTTAAATAGGCATTATTGAAAGCATAACTTTAAAATATCATAAACCCTAGTTACAATAGCGTTCATTACTACTTATCCAAAAGTCAATTTGTATTATTTAACATAGGTCGGTATACATACTTTACCAAGTTCAACAGATCTAAAAGCTTTACAATGTGATATTTAACTTTATTAAACTAACTTAATTAGATCTAAAAGCTGGTATCCAAAATATATCTAAAAGGTGATCCTGTGTAGGTTTCGCGTTTGTGCAAATCAGTGCCAAATTGTTTTGTTTACCTAATCCTTGACATTACTTATAGCAGAAGAGAACTTCCGCAAATCGCAATTTAAAAATTCTAAAGGTTTTCGCGAACTCACGCTAATTGATAGTTTTGACAATACATAAATTGTTTCCTTAAATTGATGGTACTGCGCACTAAGTAAGTTCGTTTAATAGTTGGTAGTTATAATATGTAAACGTGATCAGATCAATATTAAGTGGAACTCTTTTTAAGTAAGGTCTATTTTTAAGTAATTATTTAGCTTGTACCGATAAAACTGCCATATATATGAAGTCTAAAAACCTAGTATTAATTAGGAGACATCACGAACAAACTTAGGAAGGATATAGTGATTACTGATAAGTGATAAGGCCACAGTCAGTGTCCGTCAAACGAAAGCCGTTAAGCTTAACCTGATCATATCAAAATATGTCAGCCACCATAAAGTGTGTATACGCTTAACAAAATGAGATTAAAAAAAAATCCTTCTTATTTCTTTCTCGTTATAAGTAAGTTATTTTAGTAGTACGAGAAGTTCTAACTCTCGTGATAAATATCTACTTGGCTAATTAATAGTTTAAAATCAATCAGTTATGTGTTGATTTGATACGCTTTTTACAAATTATTTTAATCTGTCGTTTCGGACCCTTTTCAGCATCCGTGTTCACAGGAAGATCTGGCATCCGGAGTCAGTGATTAAATTTAAGACAATCGGTTGATTTTATTGGATTTTAATGGCATATTAGTAGCTTATGGTTGATGGAATCAGGCGTTACTTTACAGAAATCCATGACTAAAGCTGAAAAAGAGAATTATTATGCTTTGAATTTCCACTAAACGACGCCAGCGCAGGAACCCAAGTACATCCACCTGTAACCACTTGCAAAAACTAGAGCTGGAAGTCGCAGGACTTACAAAACAACTCAAAACGTGACATATAAGAGCACCGGAAAACACGACACTGACTGACACCAACAAAACAAATTGGTGTCGTGTTGTTTCCCCTGGTTTGCTTGTGTTGCGCTGGCGTCGTCAAGTAGAAATTTAAACGAAAAATAATTCTTGCGATAATAGTAGCTTGGTCGATAGGTACAAGTTTTTCTCAAGTGTTCTCTCTAGAGCTCTAATATCTGTATGCTCTGTTTGCAAGGTTACCCGGCAGGGCTGACTTCAAGTCTAATCTAACAACTACAAAGGCGTGTTAATCTGTTTACATAGTTTATTATGGGTGCGAGCTTCGTTTGCTACACTTAGGTACTGATATTGTAATACACATTTGAGTTCTATAAATGATGCAAACGAACCTAGATAAACTTATGTAGGAACGTTCCTTTTACAGTCAACGACAGAATCTACTTCAATTTCCAAGCTGGAGGCGATAAAGTAAAGCATAGGAGTGAGACCTGCGCTTTATATAAGTGTACGTATAAGTAGTTTATAACTATTGAATGTGCTACTATGTATGAAGCTTTATGTTTCCTTAAGATTAATTTATAATATTAAAATGAAATAGCAAACTGTATTGGTAAGCGCATAACTCAAGAACGCCTGGACCAATTTGACCAATTTTTTATGATATTCCTTAAAGCACGGGGATGGTTTTTACGACAAAAAAAAGCAACGGGCAGGACAACGTCTGCGGGGTTTGCTAGTAAATAAATAATTTATGAATAGGTATAGTTTATCTCGGTCACCGATATTGTAATACCCCGTATCTCAATGAATGATTTTGAGCAAGTTTTAGTAACGAATCTAATAAGTGAAGTTTTGATTTTTTTTTGATTAGGTAGTTAAGTGAAACTTTTGTGGCGGACCGTACGAGTTAACAAACAGACTGGGATTGGCAATCTTATCGCTCACTATCAGCATGTAGGTCAGTGCCTTAATCCTTTCCAGAACAATAGCGATACCAATAGTACACCATTGGGTACCAAATGTGAAGTTTCTACACCGAATTGAGCCATCTTAAAAACGTATCTCTAGACCACTCTAGACTAAGGCCCGTATTCTAAAGCGGCGCTCAAGCGCACTTTAAAATGTGATTACCTACGTACATACGAATCTGTTTTAAGTTCGTTGCTTATTCTAAAACAAATTTCAAACTGATCGCAGTCAAATCGAGTTCGCGAGTTCGAGAATCTAGATGTTGTAAGTACGACGTTTAACAATGTATTGCATACAATCAATAAATTTGTAAACTGGCAGTAACTTCCAAAACATATTTTATTAGGTTTGTTCAACTAATCATTACAAGTAGTAGCGTTTTCAACTTAGAGCTTAAACTAACGGCATCACAAGCAGTAGATACTTCCAACTTAAAATCTTCACATTGGCATGTGTACCTTCGTATCTAGGAAGAAGTCGTCGACACGTACTGACATTTAGTTTTTCTAACCAACACCCACGCTGCTGGTTGGAGAATTGCAACTGTTCAGCAGCAAGACAAAGTAAACCCGGTATGTACGGAGTGCACCAAAATATTATGCTAACAGAGCACTCAGGCGCATGAATGGAATATGCAGGTGTGCTGCAAGCTGCGCGCGGTAGAGATGGGCCTAGTACTCGGTACTCGGCGTGCTCGGTGGTTTTTTAAATATTTGTACTCGGCCGAATAACTCGGTTCAAGGGACGAGTACTCGGGTACTTGAGTTCTCGAGTTTGCGAGGAGCCAACTGGAGGAATTAAAGTATGTACCTAAAAACCACATACTTAAGTCAATGAACAAACCCCTAATCTGGCGTTTGTCGATTCTTATTGGTTAATTACAGGACAGCCAGGCCGCTGCGGTTCGCCAACTTATAAGACAAACTGTATGTAGTTCAAGGGACATATCATAAAATCAAATACATTTTAATGTCTATTAGAAGTCATGACTTATTAATCCAAAATTACAGTGAGTAGGTATTGCTGGCAGCGCGTTGCAATCATGTTTGATCTTGTTTTAGGGCCTCTAATTAAACCGATTTCAGCTTTAAACCGAGGAATACTCGGTACCTACTCGGTTACTCGGTAAAACCACTACTCGGCCCATCTCTAGCGCGCGAGATTTTATCGCTATTATAAACTATAAATGCCTTGGATGGAGTTCCGCGTTTGCTTGTGCTTTTGCAGTTTCACGTGGGCTCGGGGTATGTTAAGTTTAATAGGAACTGAAAAAGGGAGTAAGTTACAATACAATCAAAACCTACACACACCTTTTCCATCCCATGAAACTTAAATTGCGCTCAAGCTGAAATCTTGGACCTTCAAAATGTTATGTAATGGAATCTTCATGTTTGTAATTATAAGTAATAGTGAGTATACAAAAATTAAACATGGTTAAAACAAAGTTACCATACCTACGACGAATTGGGCAAGTTTTAAATGTTTTAATATTTTTTTATGTTAACGGCATACAGTATGCATTGTAGTGTAGTACTCGTATAAGTCAAACAAGTAGGTAAGCCGAATAGTGACAAACCTAACTTAAACTGTGGACAGCTACATAGGTTCCTACCTATCTACTAGTATGTGAAATACTTTTTATAATATCAGTCAGCTAGAGATCGGAAACTTATCGAAAAGTCAAGAGTCAAGATCAATTTTTTGGCAAAGTAATTTTTTTCTTCTCCTTGTGTACCTAACTACCTACCTACATGATTTCATAATAAAGGCATATCTAAAAGGTATGTTAGTAATGCAATTATTGCTATCGTTATTTTCTAGAGCACGCGATGTGGGTCAAACCTTTACAAACATCGTACGTTATTGTCGAAGAAATATGTACCGATACTATGATAGGTAGGTACCTTTTACCTTACGACAACTTAAATGTTTCATTCAGACAGTAAAATCTTAAGCAAATTTTATTGTTATATCATGTAAATTGAAAAAAAAGCTCACCAACTTTTTTTAAACTGTAAAACACGTTTCAATTTTTGTGTGCAACACGTTTCACAACAAGTGTAAAAAGATAAGATTCATTAACCTTTGGAGCAATATTAACACAAAAGTCCATTAGTAAATAAAAATTATCATCCGTAATAGTTAGGCAATTCTAATAAATGGAACGATTCGTGACTCAAAATGAGATAACGAAACACTTCCTATATGCTTTGCTAATGATTTTCCTTCACAATATAAATTACTAGCTATTGTAAATATTACTCGAAATACACGACTACCGGATGTGGTCCGGATGAGCGTAAATTCTTAGCTTCGGTTCTAAGAAAATGAGTCACCGTCGAACCGAGCGTGAAGCCAAGTCTCGCGAGGAGTATACGCAAATTTGATGCAGAAGGTTTACTTTGTATTGAATTTGGACATGAGGGTTTCAGGGTGCGATTATTTTATCGTATAACTTTAGTTAAGTTGATTATAGACCAGGACCTTTAACTGGAGCCATTGGAGTATTGACTTTAGCAACAGGAATAATTAAATGATTTCATAACTTTAATATAAATTTAATTATTTTAGGAAATTATATTATATTATAATTATTATTTACGTCATTCAAATCGACCATCTGATACCTACTTCATCTGACGGCTCGATGAAGGGTCGGCTGTAACTACGAGTATTCTTCTCTTAGTTATATTACACGCCATGTACGATTTCTTAAAATAACCATGTAATTGAACTCTGTAATTGGCTTAAGTGATTTATTTTATAGTATATATGTGTCAGCTAACTGTAAAAAAGCTGTAGAGTTATTTAATAAACCAAAAACTACCTTCACGCCAGCATCTTAGCCCGCCTGGAATCCGGTTTTCTAATATATTAAGCATAGATACATACATTAAATATAGCTTAAGTTCATCAGGGATAATTTAGGATTCTAAGGGAAAAGATTTTTTTTTGAAATCGTTCCAGTAATTTCGGAACCTATTCAATTCTAACCATCAAATCTTTTCTCTTTATAAAATTAGTGTAGATTATTTACCTTTTCATCCTAAGGATCAAATAAAACATTTATATATGAACACAATTTTTGATAAAGTCTTTATTCGAGGGAGGGAATTATAAATTAGCTCCCGATTTGTCTCGTTGTTACGGTAAATGAAAAAATTAAACACTTAAAAACCAAATAAATCTGAGATATTCTACAGTATCAACGAAACCTCAATATTGATAAAAAGCACTGACGAAAAGATGATAGACCTAGTTTATTCACAGGAATGGAGGGATTCTCGCAAGCAACTTAATTTTTTTAATAGTGAACCCACTGTGTCTACTTACAATGCACAGTTGTACACGTAGTGAATTGTAGAGGCTATGTTACAATATTCACAGTTATATTAATGGTCCATTATGAGACTACGTAAGTGACCTGTCTGTGACATATCCAGTTTTGTGAGAAATTCGCCTTAACGATACGCTTTGAATTGCCCATTGTTTTTTTTAAAGAGGCGGTAGTTTGAAGGCAATTTCATTAAATTCTACACTTAGCAAAACTAACTTAAAAACCTCCGAATGTGCCTGAAAAATAAGCTGGTGAGCTTCAACGGCTGGACGGATAATGACCAGCCATACTAAAATCATAACCAAACCAGAGGTGCTTGTGGCGCATACCTAAAGTTAGGCAACCTAAGGCGCGGTCGTGTTTGGGGTGGGTGACCATTCTGACCATACAAGTGACGTCTATTTACAAGCATCTCCGTGCTTCGTAAGGCACGTTAAGCTGTTGGTCCCGGTAAATATCGATAGATATTAATCGTTAAGCCTGGTCAGAGGCCCTCGGGCAGCTTAATAACATCTGACAGTAAGGTTGGTCACTTACCTTACCTTACACACACCCCTCCACCAATCCGCACTGAGCCCGCGTGGTGGAGTATGGCTCGCACCACCTCATAGTTGAGGTGAGGCCTGTGCCCAGCAGTGGGACGTATGTAGGCTGTAAAACCATAATAAAATAACCGCTTTGATTAATCGGCCATCCGTTCGGGATGCCACAGACAGACACGCACAAAAACACAAACACATACAAACAGTCAATCTTATTCCCCTTTTTTTCTTCGGGGGTTAAAGAAGATAACTAGGGAACTACACATGCTAGGAAGGTACCCACTACTTATTTGTAGATGATGTCATGCGGTGATGACATACAAACATGGTCTTATTAGAAACAAGTTTGTATGGAAGATGGTTTTGATTGCGTATGATTTGGATTACCATAATGTCAGGGCCTCTTATGTCTTCATGGAAGTCTTTTGCTGAGATAAACCACTAGTCAATGTAAGAAGGTAAGTATTTAACTACATTAATCTTAATTTTTACTTTTTGGTGACCTAGGACTAGGTAAATTACATTCTTAAAATGAATTTTGGGATAACATGTTAACGGCATTTTCAAAACAGGGGTTTTCGGATTGAAATGCAGCTCAGGATAACTTTATACCTTATTGAAATCCAAGATCAATGGAATGTGGTGGCTAATTCATGTCAATTATAACAGCATTTATGTAGGTAGGTACCATGTTCCGGCAAAAATAAAGATTTGATTGATTGATTGAAAAATTATAGTAACTCTTTATATGTACATATAAGGTTAAGAAATATCTTTATTTACGTTTATAATGCATGCCTTCGTAAATTACGCGTACCTTGAATCTTGAAGCACACTTACAAAACAACGTGTTGTATGTTTACGAATTGAACAACATTATTAAAAATTCTTAAAATAGCACTTGAACGTCGTGTTAATTATCAATGAACACAAATCAAAATTGTGCAAACGAGAAAATGACGAACAAACACTTATGTTTTGTTTGCGCTATCAAGCCTCGTAGAGCTCCTAAAATAGTCGGCTATAAGAGGCTGCTGTTCGAAATAGCAAAACTCGGTGCGTGCGCACCAATTTAGACACGCATTAGCGTATGCACATCTATTTCTACTATTTGCTCTTTACAGAAAGACTTAAGGCACTAGAAGCACAGTATAATAGAATCGCTATATCTACTGTGCTAGATAGAAGTATACTCGTACGTACAGGGGCCGTATTACCAGTCATGATTTTATATAAAAAAAATTAAAATGAGAAAATGCTGCTAGGGCGTTGAAAGCAATATCTTAATAAGACCCCAGGTAGGTACAGGTAGTCAGCAGTCAAAACCGTGGCCTTCAAATTTAGCTTTATCGGTTAAATTTAGTTGTTTGCTTGACCTCGAAAGTTTTAGAATATTATAAGAAATACTAAGAACACAGGACTCAAAAACTGATGTGTCTGTCTCCCGTAGTTTCTCTACGACAGCTACCCTCATACCCACGTAGATTAGAGGAAAGACCGAAAGGTCCCGTAAAGTTTCATAAAGAGCATTCAGGCCTATCGCACGCAGAGAATGGCATACTATCATCATATCTACAATGAAGAGTACGTAAATAGACTTAATAGTCAGCTTGGAAATTGCTTGCCACATCTATTGGTCTGTATCTGCGTTCATTTTACGATGTTTACTAAGTTGGGAACGAGGCTGAACAAATTATCGCCTCCCAAGCTCGCCGCGTTTTAGAAGTTGAAACTCAGCGATTCTCGCACTAGAAAATGGTCTTTCAGTTGAAAAACCGTTTTCTAGTAGAAACGGGCCACTAGTTTTGATAAACCAACTAGTTTATCAAAATTAGTGGCCCGTCTTCGCTTCACACGGGACTAGATTTTCATCATTTATCTCGCATTCAATATAGCAAATGTCTATCAGGGATGGTGTAGGATTGTAGCGGTAAAATCTTTTTTAAATCTTTTTAGTAGTTTCGGAGCCAATTCAATTCAATTCAAACAAACAATCAAATCTTTTCTTTTAATAAAATTGTGTACCTCTAGATAAGTATTATGAGATTAATGAGTACAGTCGCCCGCACTAAAAAGACAAATTTCTTTTAAATGTCGTATTTTTTGTGATGATGTCGCACCTCCCCAAGGTGTGTAAAGGTCTCGGAAACATCAAAATCTCATCAGCTCATAGTAAAATAGTAATACAGGTGATGACGTAACCTCTCAGTTAACACCTTGACAGCACACTCGTGTTTGTTTACCAGCTGTCTTATTCTATATTTATCTGGTGATTTATTATTCGTAATAATGAATGTGACCAGGAAGTGGTGTTGTCCGTGGCGTCTGTTCGTGAGCCGCGCGATGTATGATGATAGGTGCGCGGGCGCAACAATGAAAATGAAAAATGAAAAATGAAAAAAATGAAAAATATTTTATTCGTTGCAAAGAATGTAACAACAATAGTAGGTGTAGACTCGATCTTTTAAGTGCATAGCAACAATGAGATACATAATAAAGTCGTTAGGTAGCTACAATCATGGGTGCGGCTGAATGATAATATTACACCGTGATTAAAATCAATAAATAAATATCTTTCGAATGAAAAAAATCGACTACGATGCCACAGACCGAAAAAACACAAAAAAAATCGGCTGTCTGTAAAGTCGGTTTACTGACGATAGTTTACCGTGACACAACGTCTGTGTCACGTTGCCTCTTTGTCGCTCGTTCCGCGCTCTCGCTTGCACATTGAATGGAACGCCTCAGAGCAAGGTAACGCCGCATGGGTCATGTTTTTTTGGTGCGTGCAGCCCGGCTCCATCGAATTATAAGACACTGTCACGTCAAAAACATAGAGGTCAAGCTTATACTCGCAGTCCTTCTTTTTCATCGGGGGTTAAAATTCATTTATGTAATTAGTCTGTTACAAAAAAAATACTAAGTTCCTAGATACTAGGTAATTGGTTTTAGCAAATTAATTCGTCGGGACTAGTAAAACGACTATTCCCCTAGGCATGATAGACCGCTCCTGCCATAGTAGCCAGACTAATTAATTTGAACTTTTTGTAGGTAGGCTTTATTATACACTTAAAAATAGGTCTTTTTTTTCAAATGAAGCAAACATTTATCCTTCATACTCATTTTTAATTATTATTTATTTATTTTAGTGATGAGAAAAGCTTTTTATGACATGGTTGATTTTATTCGAATATTTGTCTACCTACTTCGAGATTCTTTAATCTCACAGGCCCTCTTTGGATGGTATAAAAAATATAACTATGTATTGGTGTTATGAGTAAATAGATATTGATACTTATTGCAGACCCAACCTTCTAAAAGTGTTAGGTAGACTGTCACATTATTTATTAGTAAAGGGTCATTTACGCTGCATGTTAATAATTAATGATCTCTCACTAATTATTCTAATTTCTCACTGGTTCGTGCACAGTTAGCATAGTAAATTATGTACCTTGTACAAACACAAATTTTTTACACACATTCTTTAAATTTTAACGCAAAAGCACTTATTGGAGAGAATTGAATACACTTGTACTACGTAGAACACACAACAGAGACGTTTTTCAATTTTACGGATTCTACATTGCGCCTTGGACTTATGCAAACAAAGGGTAGTTCTCACTCCGAGAAAATCTTCCCCTTCGATAAGCGCACTCTAGAGCCGAAAAGGCGTAGAGTATATAGGGCAGGAATAGGAACCCTTGATATTTCTGATTTTATTTAGTATAGTGTCCCCAGTCTAGTCAACACTGTTGGTAGCGTTAATTAAAAGCGGATATTATAAATCAACGAGCCCAGCGCCTAATAAATAGGTCGCGGGTACAAGTTTCAATTCCTACAGCTGCCATTGATCATGCCACGATAAGCTCGCCAAGCGATTGTCGATCGAAACACAATGATACAGGGATGAAAGTCAATGTTGCAAGGTTTCGCAACAGTGCTGGTCGTGTTGCCAGGGGTCAAAGCCTAAAGAGCAAAGTCAGTTCAACTGACCCCACTTGATAAGACTGTTATAGTATAGAAAAATAACGTGGAAAAAAACTTATGAAGTAAAAGCCGATCGATTTAAAAAAAAAACAGAGTTTAATGATTCTGAAGAATGATTAGGAATACTGGGTTTATTTTCTGCAAGGTGATTAGGATTGCCTTCTTATGATAATTTCTTAGATACCTACTTATTTTCTTTCTACTGTCTCTTATTTAATCAAATTAAATCTACTCAAAGTAGATCCTTTCTTGATTTTGTTATGAACATAGTTATCATTGCTACGAGTATCATTTCTTGGCATTTCTGTTAGCTTATCGCAATTCCTACTTGCGAACGGATTCGGTTCTTATCGCCTAGCCTGTCTAAAATACATTTATAAAATGCATACAGAGTGAATCTAACGCGCCATACAACAGAAAAATGGTTTTGAAAGTTTATCTAAAGGGGAATCCATTAGATGAACCCAATTCATTGAATTCGAATTTTCTTTATGACATACATTAAAACTAAGTCTTCGTAAATACAGGGTATTATTAAATCTGTGCTGTGACCAATGTCTATTTGGGGGTAAGAATGTAGCATTGGACCACCTTGGTGAAATGGTCAAGAAGTTGACTATTATCTAAGAGGTCGCGGGTTCGATCCCCTCACTGTACCTACAAACATTTGTGTGCATGAACATGTCTGGCTGGGTGTTATATGTATTTATTTAAGTTTAATTGTAATAGCACTGTTTATTGATATCTGTAACACAAGTGCTTAAGCTACTTACCACGGAGTCAGATCAATGTATGTGATGTTGTTGTATATTTATTTATTTATTTACCTGTGTTCAATGTTTAACTTAGGAGTTAAGTTCTGTAAAAAGTAAATTCCGTAAATTTTGTCTTGGTACCGGAACCTTAGTTTCATTTGGGGTTCCTTTCTGTGGGCTTTTTGGGACTCGTCCAACCTGTCTGTTTTCCCTGCGCTATGGCAGGGCTCGCGTGACTCACGCCGCTGTAACAATGACATTGGTGAAGTCCATCTAGATAGAGCATTGTGCTATTTTGTTATTCATTCTTCTGCTATAGTAAGGACTGAACATTATAGCAGGAGGTTTTTTTAGTTTATCAATTTTGAAAGAAAAAAAACATGATAACTGCTTGCGATAACTTCTGCTCTCTCTAGAGGGTGTACCAAGAAACCTGTACTAGCGAAGGTCTGGGGTTAGGGGACACTAATACCGATCATTTGACTCCACTGTATGTTCCGCGATTTTGAATAGTTATGGGGTAATATTTTTTATGTATTTAAATTTTAGGGGGATTTAGCTATAAACTTTATCTGTGTGGTGTTTCTCAAAGCTTTCTATGGGTATGTTCATCTATGAGAATAAAGAAAACACCCAATATCCATGCTAGCAGAATTTAAATTTACACTTGATATCTGAGTTTTAAAAAAAATTTGGTGTCAAACGTTGGGTATTTGTATCCCCTAACCCCAGACTTACGCTGGTACAGGTATCCTGGAACACCCTGTATAGAGACCGTTATCATGAGCCATGTGCAATTTATTCTGTTGCTGTTATTGTAAACCTGGAAGTTAATAAGTAATAACACACCTAATATTCTATATTTTAATTATTAATTTCTATATTTACTACTAGCTGACCCTGCGAACTTCGTACCGCCTTAGCGTTGCAATGATTGAACAATGTCATGGAATGACATTGACATTAGTTACGCGCGTTTTTTAAAATATGCAAAATTAAATGTATATTTTTCAATATTTCTGAGAGATTTTCTTAATATTTTTTCCGTAAGAACCTTCTCCTAATAATTACAAATACAACAAAAAAAGAATTAATGAAATCGGTCCAGCCATTCATGCGTGATGCCGTGACCAAGGAAAACGGCTTTCATTTTTATATATGTATATAGATTTTCCTATTACCTGCACAACAGTTGCGACACCTACCTATAAAACACGGTGAAGTACCTACCTTGTAAGTCCACATTCAATCAATTTGTCTAATTGTCTACTTGACTATTCATTAATATGAGAAACCTTTGACATTGCGAGTATGTCACTAAGTACTCATACTCATTGCCTGGTTCTCTGCCTGGACAAGGTCATGATTTAATTTTAAACCAAAAATAATGGAAAGGCTTTCCATTATCTTTTATTAAACTAACGCATATCAAAGATTAATATCAACAACATTACCTAACCACATTTAAAGTATGGATAGGTGTGTTAACGAAACAAAAAGTATTTGTAGATTTCTCTTTTTTTTTGGTTTCCGCCATCAATTCATCTTTCTGCATTCCCATCCCAGTCAACCGACTGGTAAAAAATGCATTTTGGCATTAAGTCCGCCAATTGTATTATTTATTGTAGTTTAAATAAACAAACACAGATTTCGCTGCAACGGCATACAAAACTACATATGTAAAACTTCATTGAACCCGAATGTAATGTAGATGTATAAAATTGTTCGTTGTCGTATTGACTCTAGGAGGATTGACAATGAGCATGCCACCACTCAACGTTTGATTTATCGCCGGCTACGAATCGTCAGACACGATCTTAATCATTTCGTTTAGATTGAGGTACACTAACTTGAAACTAACTTGTAGGAAATACCTAAAAATAACAATTTTAAGAAGTTGACTATTAACCATGAGGTCGCGGGTTTGAGCTCCGCACTGTACAAACATTTGTGTGCATAAACATGTCTGTTTTTACTGGTCGTGGTGTTATATGTATTTATTTAAGTTTATCTGTAATTACTACTGTTGATTGATTCTGATATCTGTAACATACTTAACGTGGGGTCAGATCAATGTATGTGATGATGATGTTGTATATTTATTAATTTGAATAAATAGAAACGTTATTTTTATCCATCTGGTTCATCCATGTACTAAGCTTTACTATCTTTAACTAAGTAGGAATTGCTTGTTCTTTTGTCTGTGTGTCTACTCTACAATAACCGAGGCTATTCGTAAGTTCACGGTCTGTGTCAAGAAATTGCTGTTGGCACCTACAAAGAAACGATGCGGAAGCTTAAACATTTATACCTTCGCTTTATGATAAAATAGTATAGAAAGATATTAAGAATTTAACTGAAACACTGGCCCCTCTACTAAAAAAGAATTAGGCAGTATTTTCATTTTTTGCAATACCCAAGTTAGCTTATGCCTAAACTATGGTCAATAATCGGTACATATTAATTAGTTGATGGAATCAGGCGTTACTTTGCAGAAATTCATGACTTAAGCCGAAAAATAGTATTATTCTTCTTTTAATTTCCACTAAACGTTAAGTAAATAATTCTCTTATTTAGCTTTACATATTGATTAAGCTACTGCTGCTTAAGCAAACTAAACTTAAGATACAACGCTCTTAATGAAATATTTTGTGTGAGTACGTAGCACGTTAAATAAAACATCTTAAATCAAATATGTTCTTCTGAACAGGTAGCCTTCAAATCTGTTTTTCCTAATACTTAAAAAGCTGTAAAACATTTTATAAGCTGGTTGTTTTCCGTGGGCTCGGCCGCCTTGACCCACTAACGGAGAGGACACGAGGCTCACATACAGTGGATATGGGTGTACCTAATATGCTGCCTTGTCGTCTTATAATCTGCTCATTTGAGCCTCATTATTTTAGCAATTGAGAGGATTTTTGTTTGATTTGCTCGACTTAAGATAAAAAAAGTTTTGACGAAAACTAAAAAAAAGTAAGTACCTACTTATTATAGCTACTACAACTAGTTATAAGTAGGTACTTACTTTTCTTTGTAAAAAACACAAAAATAGAAAGAAAATAAGTACTTGTACTTGAAATATTTAACGTAATTTTTGATTGAATATAAAGTATAACTTTTTATAAAGTATAATAAAGAAAAAGTTGATGACCTAAAACCGTGCCAATTTAACTTATGTGAATATTATGATTGAAGGGTGAGCTTTAGATTTATATGATTAAACATTAAATGACGTAAAATAAGGTATAGCGCAAACGATTTAGTCACAAATTGTTTCAAAATGTGTTTTGTTAAAACTTACTAGTTTCGAGTATAAACATATTTACACAAGTGTTGGTAGGTTACTTTGTTCGCATAAACCCAGTGATTAATAAAATCAAACACAATGCAACAGATATGAACATAGGTCTACTCGGAAATGGGAACAATGATAATGACGCAATTATTATAAGTATGTACCTATTTGAGACCATAGACAAACAAGGTCTCTGAGGGTTTACATCAAAAATGAACTGTCTCTTTCATCGCATTGACATGCGTTATTAAATCATTCATTACATGTGTACCATTTTTATTATTATGTATGTGTATGTCTATTATGTGATATATCTCTATATATATAAAATTCTCGTGTCACAATGTTTGTTCCCATACTCCTCCGAAACGGCTTGACCGATTCTAATGAAATTTTGTGAGCATATTCAGTAGGTCTGAGAATCGGCTAACATCTATTTTTCATACCCCTTAGTGATAAGGGTTGTCCACCCTTAACATTTATATGGCAAAACAACGTTTGCCGGGTCAGCTAGTATATTTATATAAGTAATTAGTAGGTATTTATGTTTTTTATTCAGTAGTAAGTTAACCATTTTACTTGCATTTTCTTTTTTATCTGTATGTGCACCGGTGTATGTTCTCTGCTTGGACCTTTGGTATACTGGTAGAGAAAGCCTTCGGCATTAATTCCACCATTGTACACAAGTGTGTGCAGAAGTTTTTAAATAAAATAAAAGTACTTGAGACGCTATTGACGCTATTTGTATCCAATCATAAAACTGCTTAAGACAAAAGGTAATAAGACAGTTACTGGGTAACGCAGAACCATTTTTTCAATTGAAAAGCGATACTATAAAAATCAAACTATTTTAATAATCAAATCAGTTATTATTGTATACTAATACATTTACAATAAACATACAGTGTTTTCTAGTGAACTTTACAAAAATAATTGATTTTGACTAGGATTTGGTCAGAGTTTAAGCCAAGGACTCCTACAAGGTTCCATACTGGAACCGCTACTTTTTAAGGTCTTTATGACAATATAGCATTATTGATAAAAAATGATCAAGTTTTTTTTTAAATAATAATTATTTCTTACTTTTTTATCATTAAGTAAATTCTAACTGCTACGGCCAAAAATAAACTTATCTTATTGAAAGTTTAAAGTATTGTTTTTGTGACTAAAAACACATTGTGTCAAATGAACACAGTACCATTCCACCAAAACAACAAAGTATAGTAAGCCACAAACAACTGCGTTTGTTTGCTTACGCAGTAATACCGGTCTAGACTAAAAGAACAAGAGATTGTGCAAGAGACCGTACTCCCTAACGTTCGTTCGTATTTCCAGATATTCCCAGCGCGTTCACTCTCACGGTCAAGCTCGTAAGAGTGACAGGGATGGCTACATCCGAAACTACGGACCACAGCTTTGAGAGTAGGGGAGTAGTAACGCGAACGAAGAATGGGGTCACTTCCGAACTGTCTTTCTTTTGCATTTACGCTTTTAACTCTATTTAAATAAAGTTATTTTTTCAGTGCGAAATGAAAACACAGGCGGTCGTACCTTTAGTTCTGTCGGTCACACCAATTTTATCATTAATCGATCAGGCAGGACTCGCTTTTATTCCACATTAGTTTCGTGACCCACAGTTTAAAAAAAATTAAAATGTTAATTTATTATTACAAAGGTTATCATAACATAATAGTAGATTATTCAACGAGGGAATAAGGGACTGTCTTGAAATAAAGGCCAGATCGCAAAAAAAGGTTTGAGTTAAGAATAAAAAAACTCTTTGCAAAAGCTAAGAGTTTCATACTAATTTCAAAGTTTAAAATTGAAATCATTTTAATCCCTAGGGAATTTCCTACAATTTCATATACCTTGCTAGAGTATAAAGCTTCCTATACTTTGACGTTTCGTGACATGTAAAGACTTTGTCGAACATGAGGTGTAAAAAAACATAGGTTATTTATAGTCGAACAAGGTTTTATGTACGAGTAAAAATACAACAATGCAACTAGAGATACAATACAACTACATATAGACTTATCGTAAAATCTTTAAAAACATTGAAAATATAAATACATAACTCAAATGTGTGTACAATCATACTCGTAACAGAGACATACTCGTAAGCAAATAATGAATAATTTTTTCATAGTTATTTATTAATCTAATCATTCGCAGATAAGATTTCAATGGGCGTAAATAATGTAACTAGAAAGCCTATACATACACAAAATATTATTATTTTTTAAGTGGAAAACATTCGAAAAATTCAAGGAAGTTTTGTTTAATAATCAATTGTAACTTACCTACCACTTCATCCAATATTTACACTGATAAAGTTTATCATCGCATGTACAGTCAGCGTCATAACAAGACGATGTCATATAGAAACATCATGTCAGTGATACGATAATTTTAGGAGAATTCCATCCTATTAACTTATCGTTATCGCAAAATCTGTGATAACGACTATACTATGCTTATACGAAACTATGCTAAATTTTATGGGCAAAAAAACTTTAAAGGGGAGAGAGCGTCTATCCCCTTTTGTTATTTATTATCGCCAGTGGAACGTGGTCAAAGGTATTGTAGCATGCATGCAATATGCTCTCAATTTACGTTATGTTTTCTTTATCAATTTAAAACTCATTAAATTGTCTATCGATTGGTAGCTTAAAACTTAAATTAAATTATTTACCTAAGAAAATAACATGCAATTTTTGTCAGTGCTGGATATTGAGTGTAAATCAAAATTATTGGAATTTTGATTTACACTCAATAGCCAGCACTGCAAATCATATTTTTCTTGTATTTTGGTGGTATGGCAACGCTGCTTTTAAGCGAAGATCAGCATTGCAATCGGCCCTAATAAAGTTTGATGGCTAAACAACTCTAGATAAATCAAGTGACCCAGAGATCATAATATAAAAATGGCAGAAAAACTTTAATGATGTGAGTTCCGTGGTTCGAATGATGCCCTTATAGAATAATAAAGCTAACTGTACCTTTCCTACTAACGTGACTTTACATTAGTTAAGTTGTTCTAAGAATGAAAATGAGGACTTCATAGATAGGGACACAGAAAAAAACCTAGATCGCGCAACAATTATCTAGTTTTGAGGAAAACACTTGTTTGTATACAGGAAATTTCCTCGTAAAAGTTGAGGAAAACGTTACTTCCTCTCTTTTGTGGCAATAAACAAAATATCCAACTATAACTTAATAAGATATGGTAAAGTAAGGAAGTCTGCGAATGTCTCGTATGTGAGATTTGTATTACCGAAGAATATTAAGAAAAAATGTTCAATCAATTCAAAATGTAAATCATGAATCTCTATATATTGTGTAAGAGTATTTCTTTCCTCCCAGCTTGTGTCGCTGTGCTAGGGCTTAAAATATGATTGAGGTATCGTTTTAAAGATCTCGCCGAGTAGACTGAACAAAAAAACTAATATTTGTTCGAACTTGAACACGTTTGCGCGGACGAAGTCGCGGGCGGGCCGCTAGTATTACTTATTGCCTATTTCACTAATATAATATTACCACATTTACTAACATAATAAGCCCACATTGAAACGGCTATTCAGGGTAGAGATTAAAGACAATTTGAAATTAGTTTCGGTGCTGGAAAGAAGCGGACAGGACGACGAAACGCCGACTTAATTGAGAGAAAGCTGCAAGGAGGCGAATCCAGTTGCCAAAGCGAGCGCCCACCGCCCACGCATATTATTTTACCGACGCAAATTCTGTTTTAAGGATTTATAAGGAAGATATTATTAAATCGGCGTTGTATTTGTGTAATAATAATAACTTTCCACAATAAACAATGCGATACACAAAAGGACCGGGATTTTGTTTTACTGGAATATTTTAATAGAAGCACACGCTGTATCTAACTTCGAGTACCTACTTCCAACGAGTAGAAGGATACGCAAATAAATTTTCGATCAAAATAAAACGTAAGAATCAGCACGTTTTTTGTTTTTTTTTTAAACCCCTCTAATCACTAAATAGTTTTTTTTTGGCGTTGTCGAATTCCATAAATCTTGAACACAAACTACACTGCGCATACAATTTATGGAAATTTTACTATGTTGGTTGCTATCTGTTTAGTATTGTATTGTTAGCTTCATTAACATAGTTTCTTTCCTGGTCAAAGGTAAACGAAGGAATTGTATTGTAGTGAATGAGCTGTTGTTATAAATATGTAAACGGGTAAACAAAGAGAAAACTCAACTGTTTCTTTGACTTTGTTAATTTATTAGCATTTTGTCCCCTTGAAATGTTACACAGTAAGAGCGGATTTTTTATTGCGGAAATTTAAGTATATTTTTAATAGACAACACTTAATACTAAGGTACTCAGAATCACAATGACACGATTACATAAAACACGTTTATTAAGGGCGTTTCAAAAATTTCATTAACATCACAAGTACTTATACCTAGGTAGTAGTTTAGCAAGGGCAGACCCTATTTCTGTTTTTTTATAAACATCAACGTCACATGCATTGATCTGAGTCTGTGGTAAGTCGCTTAAGCACTTGTGTTACAGAAATCACAATCAACAGTGGTATTAATTACAAATAATGACATAACACCCAGAATAGTACAAACAGACATGTTCATGTACACAAATGTTTGTACAGTGCGTGATCGAACCCGCGATCTCTTGGTCTAATAGTCAACTTCTTAACCATTACACCAAAGTTGTCGTCGTTTCATATTGAACACTATGTACAATATTATAGTAACATACTAGTTGTTCCGGTTTCTGTATGTTGTGTAACCTAGTGTTTAGGCTAGTCAATTTATCATTGAAACCATAAGCGGAAAATTATCTTAATATAATAAATTCAATTTAATTTTAACCGACAAAGTCAATAACAAGATAGTGGGTTATTCCCGAATGACGAGGATATAAGTAATTATTTTTGATTATCCTTGAAACCCATAAACATACGGACCAAACAGCGAGATGATAAAAGTTGTTTATAGAATAAATTAATGTTTTACCGGAAGTCCTATTGTCCTAATTAAATGCAAATAATATTAATACATATAGCTTTGACCAATGGCTTTAGTTGTTTAATTAATAAGTTAAGGCATCTGACAGGATAAAATAGCTAACTGAGTGACAATCTAACAATTCATGTTACGCGATTCATCTTCAATTTTATCTTACGCGAGTGCCAAGTTTTGGATCACTGGTTTAAATATCTTATTAAAAATATTTAAAAAATAATACCTTTTTGAATGGTATGAAGCTTGATGATTTTTCGTTATTGTGTTTTTCAATAGCCTTTGGACTTTAAAACTCATTAAAATTTGCCTGTTTAAATGAAATTCGTTCAACTGTAGTCCTAAGGCTAATGTTGGTTAATTACAATTAGTTAGTACTTTAAACTTGCTCATATCTTAGTTGCGCAGAAGAAGCCATTATCACAGGAATTTCCGAGTATTGGCAATGTATGGCTAGCATATTTGCAAGTCCGCAGACTGATAACAGCTGATAAGATATCGCAGAACAGCCTCTCGTAAACAACTTGAGTTAAAATGTGATAGAATAAATCCTTAGCTAAAATCCGACTACTGAGGCCAATCTAAGTAGAGTTTACCCATCTACCATAGCGGTGTTAGTACGTTGTATATACGTAGTTCCGGGTTAATCCCAGGGTACCCCAATCCCCGAGGCCCCCGTCCCGGAGAGCCCAGATTTCTTTTTAACTTGATGTACAATTAAAAGTCATCTTCGGGTTTCCTCGGACGGAGGCCTTGCGAAATAACCCGTAGTTCCGGCCTCAATTTTTTACTTCCGGCTTTAATTTGTCAATCGGACACAGTTTTATAATTTTTTGACTGACTAAAGCTGAAAGTTATGTGTGACCTAGTAAATAATTGGAAGAATTAATGTCTACATTGAGGATTGAAACGTCAAATGTCCTTTCTTTCGGATCGGGGGTAACGAACTAACGAACGATCAAATGAGGGTCAAAGCCCTGTCCTTTGTCACACCGACACGAGGATTAGTGCTCTCTATCACACGTGTGCACCACAAATCAAGATAACATATACAGAAATAAGAGAAACTCTTACCGAATATAGGGAGGGATCACAGTGCATGTAAAGAGGTTACTACTACCGTATCGTAGGGTATGGCGCTGATACGAGAAGCAGTTTAAAAATAATAATTATATTAAATATTTAAATAATATCCCGACATGTTAACAAAGTTTTTAATAGGAACAAAATTAAATGTTTTTTTTTAAGTAACCAATACAAAAATCTGGGTCATCGCCTAACTAAAGAAATCTCCAGAAAGGTAAATGACGGCACAGTAATTTGATATGATTGTTTCGGTGAAACGAATTAAATTGCCTTAATTGATATGAAATAAATTCCGAAATTCAAATATCATTTGGAATTTTTTAAAGTACTATCAATTTCCTATGCAATTACGAGTATTATTTTCTCCCAGGTTGGTGTGCGATTCACGTTCCGTCATTTTAGGTTTTGTTTTTCAAGTCGAGTTTGCGCTTTTCCTTTCTGCTTATTTGAAAAGTTTTGACACTGGAGGCGTTCGAAGTTGTTTTTATATCTTTTGGGATTCCTGATTTGCTACAGTGATTTTTTTAATTTAATTTAACAATTAGTTAAAAGGATATTAAAAGTTACAAACTTGTCTTTAAAAAAACCGGCCAAGTGCGTGTCGGACCACGCATAAAGTAGGGTTCCGTAGTCAATTTTGGCACCGCGCTGTTTTGCATTTCTTGCATCTTATCATCTCCCTAGCCGTCAATGTCATCATTGTAAAGTATATATTTTTATATTATTTATAATTTCGAAAGTATTCATCACAGTATACCCGAAACAATTTTAAATAAGAGTTTCCGTGCCTGTTTCTTTACGTGAGAGATTTGAAGTTTATAGGTCCAAGACTTTAGACATTACGAGGGGGGGACACCATGTAAACGACTTTGGCGGGCTATAACTCGCAAATCGATACCCGACACAAGGGGGTGAATTAAAAAAAAATAATTCACACCCCCTTTACATGTATAGGGAGGTACCCTTAAAAAGGGGTAATTTTAATTTTTCGTATTTTTAAAAATGATAATAATAGTCCTCCTGGCCGATTTCGACCACGGCGGCCAATCTCAACAGAGATCAGTCAACTACGCAGGAGATATTATAGGGCCCAAAATCACGGACTTTTGCTAATTTTATCGCAATTTAGAACATCGTTTATATGATTCAGCTTAGGTATAAATTAGAATTTTTTTTTTGTTACAACCATTTTCCGTTTTTGGTGAAAGACCAACTCCTAAAGAACATTGATTTTTACTTTAACTAGTAAGTATGTAAGTAAAAATCTTTATTGTCATAAATATTGACAACACAATAACTATAATGTTCTATGAAAGCAACTCGCAAAACATGAGATCTGTACCCATGGCTCTACATCAAGCCATATCTTCGTTGCAAAATCATCCTTATTACGTAGGTTAAAAAAACCGCAGTGATTAACCTGACTGACTGACTGACGTAAACTGGACTGAAGGAACTTCTTTCTTTGACGATCAGGGGTCTTTTCGCGACGAATTGCTTTTCGCTCAATAAAAACGTTGCTATTGCTATGCACAGCAAAGATTTGATATTGGCGCGATTCTATTTGCTTAAAATATGTCAAAACTACTACTGCTCATGCTGGTAAAAGTTATAATATTAGTGAAACATTAATTGCCGGGAGAGGCCCCATATCACGATCGTTCGCGTGACGCCCTCGCCCGACATGGCGAGCGAGCGAGACAATGACTGACGGTCGCCATTCGCCCGCCATTATCCGAATTTTGTATTTTCGCCGAGTCGTTGACTCCGCCGCCCATAATGTAAAAACGTTTTTCTTGTCTTTGACCGATCGTATCCTCTATACACGTTGGCGGTAGTTCCTCCTACTTAAAATCACAATGGCTTTGTAGGACATCGACCACAACTGCTGCTGTATTGTTTCGCACAACTTGGACTTGTTCAAGGTTTTAAAAAAAAATACGCTTCATTTTTAAGGCGGATTTTGTCATGACGGTAACTTATAAGAATCCACTGAAAACTGTAAGAATACTCTTGCATTAAGAACATGCAGGTGTTCCCTATCACCCTAACCAATAAATACTATATAATAAATAGTATTTATTAAAGAGGTCTAGAGCGGAAGTGATACATTTAACAGAGGTAGGTTAAAGTAAAAGTATTGTCTTAATTAAATGGATAGATTCGCTTTTTTTCTTCTTCTTTCAAATATATTTTTTAAACGACTCAGGGAGGAGGACTAGGGAGTCGATATGTTTTGAGTTACTTCAGGTAGTTTCAGGTACTTCAGTCCGTACCTAAGACATCCTGTCACCCCATACTGTTACCTGGTTAGTGTTAATTGAAACTGTTAATCATCTAAATAATAAATAAATAAGCAGTCACTGATAGAATCTGATAAAATCAGAGACTGACTGCCCTCACTTACTTCGGGACCCGGAATTGGTAGACACAGTCGGTAATATGACTATGAGTACGATTACTATTAAACTAGTAGAAAAATCCTATACTCTTGCGAAGACTGGCAAGTAGGTATATGAGTGAATGAGATCGTTTCAAAGTTTTAGCCATCGACTTACATAATAATATTTAAATAGAACAGCAGTTTGCTTGCTTGCCCTGCTTGGTACAATTAGTGCCACAGAATGCGGTCCAGCTATCACCAGTTAATGCATGCACACGTGTGCATGGCACGTGCCGTCGCACGCACACACGCAGAGTTCTTTGTCCAATCTGCGCAAGCACACAAAGGGCTGCGCGATTGTTTTGCGCAGCTTAGAAAGATTTCGCTATCAAGCTCGCTACAAAACAGAAATGCAAACAGCAGCCTCACTTGGCATCGAAAAAAAATAAGGTTCAAAAACTAACACCCGACTTACTAAACTAGTAGGAAACAAGATTCTTATTGATGTTCAGATGATAGCAGTGGTCGTATGCCACTTCTGATGAAACAAATTCAGCAGAACGGTCAACATGGTGACCCTATTTTTTGCTTCTCCGGGTAAAAAAAGGTCTTAACATAACATAAAACATTGCATATGCATAGTCGATGGAGAACATTACAATCGCTATCGTTTGTAAATTGTATGGAAATTATACATATTCGCTTTCGGTAAGTCCTTACGTCCTAAGCAAAGGCGAAAATAAGTTTCATACATAAGCGACGTTGTCGCTTCACGATTTTCGACATCGGCTATGCAAAACCTCTAACTTTGTCTAGGGCCACAGAGCTCTACTGGGCGAATGGCCAAGTTAAAAACAATTAAGTTTATCAATTACGTAATATTATGCAGCGTTCTTGAATATTTTGTTGGCGGGTAGGGTATATGTATTGGAGCTGATGTCATTGTTCAACTCGGTACCCGATAGAGATTGTTGAGAAGCCAGCCTAAACTAATTAAGTAGGACTGACACACATACCTACGAGCAAACATTTTCCTTGAAGCGTCAAATGAACCGTTTAATCCGCGTATTGTTATTGAAATTCAGTTGCATTTATTTAACTTAATTATTTATTATAACCTTATTACGACCAATCACAATCAGTGTTCATGTAAAATTGAAATCATTTATTAACTTGTTTGGTTTATCCTTATTTGTGCGTTAATTACGGTATTTAGGAATAGCCTAAAGATAACAAACCTTCTGTGGGTCACGAGGAGTGCACAGTCGTTAAAATACCACAACTTTGATTAATGACAAAAATTGCCCAACGCTAATTGCAGATGTCGCAATATTGTTTCTTCGGTTTACGCGAGCAGTAGACATTAGAATTTATAAACTATGTAATGACAACTAACACCTTAGACTACAAGTGACCACGGACGCTGAAAAGGGTCCGAAACGTCAGGTTAAAATAAAATGTAAATAAAATCGCAAATTATTCCGTAAAAAAATGTATCATTCTAGATGTCACAGATTCTACAGAAAAAGGTGTCACCTATTTCATATATATGCAAACATAAGCCCTTCTTGTTACTTTTAAAATCAGCATTAAAAATAAATGAAATAATAAATAAAAATAAATAAATATTCAACAACATCACATACATTGGTCTGATTCCGTGGTAAGTAGCTTAGGCACTTGTGTTACAGATATCAGAATTAACAGTGGTATTATAAATAAACTTAAATAAATACATATAACACCCAGACCAGTACAAACAGACACGTTCACGCACAAAAATGTTTGTACAGTGCGAGGATCGAACCCGCGACCTCTTGGTTAATACTCAACTTCTTGACCGTTACACTAAAGTAGTCGTTATAGATTTATTTTGAATGAGGCATAATTTCTGCCTTTTGCATAAGAATGGTAGGTACCACCTACTTATAAATAATTTTGCTTTATTATTTAAGCAGCCAGCCATCGAGCCAAGCCATTGTTGCACGAATTGGCAACAAACAAGATACGGCAGCGGCATGTCCTTACAACGATTCGTAAACAATGAAGGAAAGTAAGCCAGCAGGAACGCTGCGTTGGTACAAAGGCACAAAAATACGGATAAAATTTTACACCTCATTTCGTTGTAATAAAGGCACATTATGTAAAAATATTTTTGATGTCGTCGACTGTAAGGTGACGCGAAATTGTGAAATCAGGAGAAAGTTTCCAATAGCACACTCTACCAATTATGTAACCAAAACTCCACCAAAATTTCCAGGATAAGTCCTTGTTGTACGTAGTTGTTGTTATGAAGAAACTTATTACTATGTATTATATCTGGATATGTTCCAAATTCCAATACATGCCAGCTTTGGCATTTGAATTGTTTTTATTAGGTTACTAGCGAACCCCGTAGATATTGACATGACCGTTGTATTTTAAAATGTTGTCTTATTAAGAACCATCCCCGTACTTTAAGGAACATCATAAAATAATAATTGGCCAAATTGATCCACGCGTTCTTGATATATGCGCGTACCAACACATTTTGAGACTCATTTTTATATTATAGATATTTATTATATACATAACTTCTTCAGGTGGAAAAACCTGTTTTTTTTTGTAATCTATGCAAATGACTATAGACAGTACATAAAAGTCTCAGCTATACATTTGCTAAGCCAATACATTGTCTTTTATTTAATCTTGTAATTCGCAGTATTCTTGTGCTATAAAAATAGAGATATTGTCGTTTTTCTGCAATAAGTTTGTTTATAACTTTAAAAAAAAATGTTTGGCACTCGGGAAGTCTGTTAAATGATTAAGCCGAAAATACCTTTCAGTACGTTACATCTTCTGTGTATTTTGATTTATGGTTTTTTTGCGGTGTGTAATAAAGAGTGAATCTATTTATCTATTGAAGCCCCATTTTCCCCTGGGTTAGCTTAACTCTTGTATTCAGTGTATACATAATAAGCTGAAAAGTGTCATCGTTATTTTTATCTCTTGCTTACCTAGAGTGGCGCAATTGGTCTTAATAATTATAAAGTCTCCTTTGTCTCAAACAAATACAGTGAACATAAAGAAATCCATAAATAAAAACAAATTGAATCTCCCCCACCTGCCAACGATCTATTTCCATTATACACAGAGCGATTTATCAGCGTTACCGAGAAAAACGTAGAAGAAACGGCCACTAATCTTCGTTGCATAACGCGGTTATTTTTAACCGCACAATAGTGCAATGAATCTATCTGATTTATACGCACGGCGTATAGGTCCCTCCCTGCCCCAGGGCTGGTACACTTGTGTGTCCCGCCGTATAATCTCTCAATAGGGGAGACTGCTTTTGGCTGAGCTTGGGTTGAATAGAAATAAGTAGTTACAGAAAAATATAGCTACTAAACTACTTCTCATTCTGGTAATCTTAGCACTCGATTTATGAACTTTCAGTCTATCAACATACAAAACACGAACGTATTCCCTACAGACAGACAGACAATAATTTCAAAATCCATATTTTGGTATGTGATTTGCTACATCTACTGATCTACATAATCTACATGTACACTAATTATAATTAAAATTATAACGAGGAAAGGTTTGATTGTTTGTTGGTTCGTTTGTCGGAATTGAATAGGCTCCGAAACTACTGAACCGATTAAAATAAAATAAAAACTATTCGAAACCTACATTATCCCTGATGAACACAGGCTATATTTTATACTAATGTCCTGCCCCGGCTTCGCTCGGGTGGAATAATTGTACATCCGTGTGAAAGCGGAACGCGGCTAGTTTTAATATACAGAATTGACCCAGAATACTATTTTAGTATAGTTACCTAGGTATTACCTAGTTACAATTTTAGTATAGGTACCTAGGTATTACCTATAATAAAATTGCATATTGTATAGTGGGATAGATCGAGATTCATATACCAAGTTTAGCCATAGAATAATGTGTAAATCTTGCTTTTACAGCAGCCCTGCGTACACGCAAGTACGACACGCGTGCGTTTGGAGGGCCGCCAGCCGGTGACAGGCCTTACCCAAACGACGGTGATCAGCGGCCCTATCACGATCTTGCTTGTCGCTCAAAAGTAGCGCTGCTAATCATATTTTTGTTCCTACATTTTTAAAATAAGAACACTGCCAATGAGCGGAAAGCAAGACCTTAATACAGGCCCAGTTCTTATAAAGTAGGTACGTAAGACACACGACAGCGCGTAAGGATAAACATTGTGATATGTTGGTCATTTATATGTAATAAGAGCGTTTTTCCATTATAAAAGGGGAACCTGATGATGTGGTGTAATCTGTACAATACACTAACTATTGACTATACGTTTATTTGTTTAATACAACCTAAGAGATTGATGACCACGATGACGGTACGTACGTGCCGGCATAGATATTTCTTTAAATCACCCTAAAATAAAATTAATAAGAAACTTTCTTAATTTCTATAAACATGGGCTTTAATTTACCTTAATTAACATAGCATCATGTAAAGGTAAAAAAAATCAATTTTTGCATTTAAAAGAAAACTGCTTACATTTTATTCAAACGGATGTGTTTTGTTTCCCACTCAACAGGTTTTTTTTATAAACAAGTTAGATTACAGGGAGAAGAAAACGGAAATTTTCAAGTTACCGAATTAAACAATTTCTAAAATATCGTAACATTGGTGGCGATAAGTATTAATAATAAAAGTGTTGTTAAGTTTGTAATTAGAGCTAGACCTCGTTTATTAAGTTTACTAGAACTCATTACTTAATGAGACAAATAAGTAGCTGTTACCCGTAAAATGTTCAACGCAATTAAATGCTCAAATACGAGAAGGTACCAAAAATATTTCCTTGTTCTCTGTACTACATTATGTATATATTTGTATTGTCGTTCCTTAGTTACTTACAGACAATAAACATTAAAAAAGCTCTAGTTTATCCTACAACGCCGTTAAATTGCTGTAACCATGCGTTAGGGTTAGGATTGAAGCGGATATAGTTTTTTTAATATGACAAAAAGTTTTCGATTTCTTCGACATTCAGCTGGAATATCATTAGTTTTCAAATGTTTGAAATCATTTTACAACATCATGTTGGTAAATAGCCCGACAGAAACTTGCTTTCAAATCTTTGACACTGTGCCAGGTTTACCATTAGTCTAGAGCGTGATTAGCCAACCAAAAAGCCTGATTTATTCCAAAACAAAGCGCTGGACAGAAGCAAGCAAATCAAATAATACAAAAGTTTCTTAGTAACTGTAACATTTTCCAAGTACTAGTCGGCTGGGATGGTAAAATAGTTATTTGTTATACAAGAGTGCAAAGTTGCTTTTTAACCGAGTGTTCAAATTTGATGACCGAGCAAGCGAAGGATTCTAAAATTGAATCACGAGCGCAGCGAGTGATTCAAAATTAGAATCCTGAGCGTTAGCGAGGGAATCAAAAGAGCACAAGGTTAAAAATCTTTGCACTCGAGTGCAACACGTAACTTTTCATTCCACCTTAGCGAGGAAATAACTAAATGCAAAAAAACCGTTGACAATCACAGGTTAGGTACTTTTATTTCAGTTTAGGTATTAACTACTACATTATGACAGGTAAGTATTACAGAATAATCTTTAAATTATAAAAAAATAATACTTAGGTATAATTAATCAAAATTGAAAGTAACGTTGCTACAGTTATTTAATATATATATATTTTTGTTGGGTACTGTAATATTGGTGTTATTCACTTGTGTACTGTTTTTCGAGTGCTTGTTTTCTTGTTCTCGGATAATTCTATAAAATATGCCAGCAAAACGTTTTCTGAGAAAGTTTTGGCTCCTTTTGCTAGTCGCCACGTCGCGTAGTTGCTAGTTGAACATAACGCACTGTTTTAAATACTTCTCGCGTGATTGTTGAGGGAGAAAGATCATTTGCGCATTATTAACAGTTTCAGTCAATTCTGTTGGCGTCAAACGAACTTCCTCGTCGCTAGAATCACTAATTTTAGATTTTCACTTGTTTTCAAGTTTCTTGTTTTTAAATAAGGTTCAACAATGACGTGAAAAAATGCCGCGTAAAGAACCGCCTACAAAGCAAATTGGAAAAAGAACACCAAGAAGGTTCCGAGTTTGAGTTTTTAACAAATTAAAAAAATGTTGTATGATATATTTGGCACCATAGAGGTAGCAATAAATAGGTTTAATGGTTTTTTTAATTCACAAACTTGGTGCACACGATGTTCTAAATTCAAATTTACTTTAACCTCTAGTGAATAAAAACGGCTTTTCCACTCAGATATTGAAGAGCAAAATGACTCTTTCCGAGATGGTGGGATGAAAAAAGTATTGTTTCTACGATGACTCATGAGGAGACTCCCCGGTGGCAACCGACCTCACACGAAGGTGCCTTTGGAAATGTTCCAATAGAGAAAGCTTTGAACATTACAATTCTGTCCCTCCTGGCTTCTCAGGTAACAAGGTTCCGTGAAATACATGCACCCGCCTAACTGTCAGCAAATGTTAAATCCGCAGGCCATCGATATTAACAAACGATGTATAAAAAACATAAAGTATAAATATGAGTGTTTATGTAACACAGCGAAGCGTGTACATACAGTATAATGAATAAACACTGGGCGTGTTAGTAAATATTCTGGTGTTTTAAATGAGAACAATGCGTAGGCTAGGCCGCTGCGGGCTTCGCCACCCAAATCCTGACCCAGTTTCAAAAGATTGGACAAATGTTTGTCCAATTTGTTCTTCGACGATTTCGGATATCCGTTCCACGAACATCTCTTGGCATCGACTCTCATGACCTTCATAACAGTTTGATGACTTTACGAACGAGTTTCCTTGGCCTTTTTACGCGATTGAGTATCAGCAAAATTACAAATTATTAGTCTCATTTTAATATTACCCAACTTATCAACAACACTCTGGACGGCATAAAAATGCATTATTGTGTCAGCTTTATCACATGTTTACAACGGCAATTGGAAAATAACGCTGGATTTTGTGATATATGTATTCAAAATATCATTGCTTGACTTGTAATACATTACTATATTGAATTATCATCACAGATGCATGAGATTACGCAAGATAACAGCTACTCCGTCAGAGTTATGTCACCCAAGTTAACATGTGGTACAAAAACAATCGATGTGATGATTTATTTGATAATATTTAATACCTGTTCGAAAGGTATAAGGCCGGAGTAAGTATCTTTTGCACCAAATGCGAGTTTTGTTATGAGTAAATTTAACGAAAGACGAGTAGGTATTACAAGTTCGTGTTGTGTTTATGTTGTGTCATCATTACCAATGATATAAAATCATTATTTATGCCATTTAAAATTATATGTTGGTGTGTTATTATGATTTTGTTGCTAACTGCTAAAGTCTAAAATAAGACGGTAATGGAGATCTAACAATAAACAAATACGTTTATTGCTTGTTATCTTTTGGGTTTCCAAATAAATACATATTTAAAGGGTATAATCTTCATAATTTATTTTCTCTTCATTCAATTTATGATACAATATGTAGGTATTCATTATAAAACAATATTTTGTGTTAAATTCATAGAAATATATTATTTCTTTATCTTTATAAACTTACAAATTACTGTTAACACTTTGTCGAAACTTTTGTATAAAAATAATACAAATAGGATTGCTGGCCGTGTGAAAAGTAAGAAACAACTTTATTATGTGAGGACTCGACACGGCCGGCTCCCCAAATATAACAATCTTCTTGTTAATTGGTATTTGTTACTTATATCTATAGAAGACAATGGTACAGAACCATTACTGTAGCACATTAATGGTAACAAAAACAATATAAACAATATATTTAGCTTTAGTTTACAAAGCGTAGGCACTCGAGATTGCTAATTCATCCTATAGGTAAACATTCTCACAAATAAATACGTACATCTCGCATCCATTCTGTCCCATACAATCAGACTGCGCTCAGTAGCGAAATGCTCTCTGTTCGTTCACAAATTATACTTTAAGGACGGCCTTACATTACAAAAGTTGCGTCCTTTGCAGTAAAGAGCACCGGGTCAGTTCTGAGAAAACATTTTACATTTACATTCCTATTGGGGAAAATACTTTGCGCAAAACACGCTTTCTCTTTCATACAAGGCACACCAATCTCATATTCGATCAGTCTCTCACACAAGCACTTTTGACTTCTTCATCTAAAACAATAAGCATAGCAAGCTCAAACGTTCCTTTTTACGGTGGCGCAGAAACGCCATAATCTTTTACAAAAGTTAACCTTGTGCAACCAAAACGTGAATCGGAACGTCCGACAGTTGAACACATGGCCGCCATTCCGCGAGGGCGGCGCAGGCGGAATTTTAATTAGCAGAACATCCGCTCGTGACTTGGGTTTTACGCGCCGTTGTCAGTTTTACATTACACCGTCTATCTCTTTCGCACCAGCTGTTTTGCCCGAATGTTTACGATACTGTTTCTTTGTTCATCAAAACGATTTGCAGCAAACGTCCACTTGAACATATAGAATTACATTATGAGAATACAGGAAAATTTAAGGCTAGAGGCAAATACTGCAAAAATTAACAATGGAAATCCCCAATTCAGTGAGGCAAGAGCGGCAACATCGCTGAAACGGGAAATTCACTGTAAAACTGGCAACGTTGCTTCAACCTCGTTCAGTCTTCACACGAGTGACGTAGCAAGATTATCCTTTCTAGTTTCTACACTACACATTAATGAGACAACGCAATACTGATACAAAGAAAACAACAGTTTTCCAACTTACAAGTGAAGCTAAAGCATTCGAAGTTGTGACTTGCGCTAAGTACATTTCTCGCTACGGACTTCCACCACGACAAACGCTCGGCGGTCAGTCGTCACGAACGCAGGTTCTGCCATAACACATCACTGGCAACCTAATCTCTCAAACTTAACGATAAGTCCACAGCATTCACAATGTAGCGACTTTCACACCTTAACACTAGAGTTCATTAATTAACTATATATTACACAGTAAAATTAACATCACAAATCGCTTTGTATGCTGCGTCCTAGTGGGCGCGACTAGTTTGGAATGTGGAGGAGCGGCGGCAGGCGCGATCAGAAGTGCGAGTCGATGTGGCAGCCGCCGTTGGCGTGCTCCAGCACTTGCTGCTTGAGCCGGTGCACGTGGTCCTTCAGCTTCACAATCATCTGCGCCAGCTCCGCGTTCTCCCCCTTCAGAACCTTCACTTTTTCTTCTAACTTTGAGATGCGCTCGAGCTTTCGCCGTCTGCACTTGGAGGCTGCTACCCGATTCCTCTGTCTCTTCCGTTCCAATTTGATTCTTTCTTGTGTATCCATATCAATAGGTGAGAGTGGGGGTGAGCTGGAAGCACTGGGCACGGTTTGGGGTTCGTCCTTAACGACCGGCGTGGGGTATCGCTCCAGCGGCCGGTCGAGGTCTGCGTAGACGCGCCTGCCGAGCGGCGCCGCGGGCTCGCCGTGGTGCAGCTTGTCCAGCGCCTCGACGAAGGGTCGCGCGTACATCTCCTGCTCCTCCGTGGGCATCACCGGCGGGAACAGCCCCGCGCCGCCGGGGGTCGGCGTCGCGGTCGTCATGATGCCGTTCTGGATGATTAGCTTCTCCAACTCGGGCGAGCCCAGTTTCAGCATGTGAAGGTCGGGCGAGGAGAGCACGGGAGCGGTGTTCATTCGGGCGCGTTTCACGCCCCGCCCCATGTCCAAGTCCAGGGTGAGAGTCCGTTTAAGATTCTCCACGGGTCCGTTGAGGGGATACTGTTCGTCATAGAAAGTAGGCTCCATGCCGAGGCCGGAATGGCGAACCATGTGTTTCCACCGAACGCTTCGATATCACTCAAGTCACTGCGCAAACTTCAAAACTTTCTCATGCGAGACGGCACGTCCTGCTCGCTCGACGTCCCACTTGTTTCTAAACATTGACAAGAAACAACCACGGCTTTTATGCCATGACTCAGATAAGCTATTTTTGGACATGACGCGACGCAGCGACGCGCTGATTGGCCGGGTATCGCGTGATACTCGACGGAGCGGCGACGCGATTGGCGCTCATGGGTCGCGCGCGAGGCCGCAGCGGGCTGTTTACGACTTCGTGCGATTACCGAGAATCGGCAGCACCCTGTCCATTGTATTAACTAATGACGGACAATTTGATATTAAAGCTCATGAAAATCTTATCAGTATAAATATTAAACCCATTTTCAAAATAAAAAATGCGATGGATTTCAGCGAATGTCGCATTATATCTAATGAAAGAAGGTTTACGTCGCACTATCTTGAAATCTTTTTTGTAATATTATGTTACATTTTTTTATTTTATTATGATGTTTTATAGAAATGTTTATAAATGAATATTTTTTAAATGTGTCCTGTTTAAAAAATATTATGGTCACCCAATTTTTTTACCATAATGAACCTGGTTTCTCTTTTGGAAATGTAGACAACATTATTACCTATTATGTTTCAGTAACTAATAATAACATGTGACTTGATCTGGTAGTATTGTTACATAGGCAGGTAGGTACTCTAAAAATCAAAAGGTCAGTTGCAGCTTCAGTAGAACCATTTTTTAAATATAAATTATCCGGTTATTTAGCAAGAAAAAATCGTTTTACGTCAATTAAAAGTTCGTAGTGCATTGGAAACGCACAGCATTGGGTGAGGCACGGAGGCGGGGTAGCCGCTACACCGATGCAAGAATATTATGCGGGCCGCGCCGCCGCGCGAGCGGGACGGGGCGATCGCGCGCTCTCTCTCGCACTTCAGATAACGTCCAACCACAGTGCGTGTAGATGCAGTAGACTGGGTTTTTATAAATACACAAATTTTTTTTCTTGAAATAATTTACTTTAAAGCGCTGTTGCATCTCATGCTCAAAAAATATATATCTTTTGTTCGATATTCACCGTTCTAATACATTTTGCATTGAAAAATCTTTGATATTGATTTCCGAAAGTTATTCAAAAGACTAGAAAAATACGTAATTCTTTGAACAAATATCTAAATATCTTTCAGCAGGTACCTAAACACTCTCAAAATACTTATATTGTGATCAATAGTGATCATAGCACATGATTTATATATCAATTACATATTGTCTATTATTTAAGATACAATACCTACTTAAATCCAAGAGTATCTTATGGATTCATTAATATTTTTTTTAAATCACTGGCATAATAAAATACTAACTAGTTAGTCGCGCGCGAGCCTTCTAAACATGTTCCCACTAGCGCCCAAACTCCCAACAAACTAGAAGGAAAATAAAATGCAACTAAAATTCCTTCATTTACGAGGACCCGTATTGTTTCGTGTTATTGTTAGTTGACCTTCAGCCGAGACAAAAACTCGCTGCATGTGCTTTTTGATAACAAAAATGAGACACATTTGTATGTGTCCGCGTTGTATTACGAGTATAATTTTAATAACTGCCAAAGTACTATCATCATCATACTTAATGCCAAACAAAGTTGCTGTAAAAAGTTGATTTTTAATTTTTTTTTTCTTATCATTTCAAATTCTTATACGAGATGTAGGTATAGTTTACAAAATATGTAATGCTAATATTAAACCTGATATAATAAATAGCACAGTTGATTGTGGGCCACGGCAAAATGAAATAAGAGGAATTTCAACCCTGCAGAGTGCAGACGCTAAGCATTTATTAATAACTAGTGGCCGCCCGCGACTTCGTCCGCGTGGAAAGCCTTTATCTTAAAAATTCTTTATGAATTGTAGCCTATATGTTATTCTGATGTATAAGCTATATTGTGGTAAAGTTTCATTCAAATCCATTCAGTAGTTTTTACGTGAAAGAGTAACAAACATCCATACATCCATACATCCATACATCCATACTTACAAACTTTCGCCTTTATAATAGTAGTAGGATTACATTACATACATAATTCAGTAAAGTGCCAAATTAGTACCTAGTGATTCTGAATTAACTTCGAATTCCTAGTTCCCAGTTAGAATTTACGATTTCATTGATCTTGAGCTTTCTTTCTATGTACATGAACATCATTCATGGAAAACGTCACATACATTCGTGGAGACGAACCATCAACCAGCAGACAACAGCTGCAGTTCTACTATGGGAGGATGTCAAGAGTCAAGCGCAGGACAGGGGGAGATGGCGACAACTCACGAAGGCCCTTTGCACCACGGGGGTGCCATAGGACTCCAACACACACACATGATACCTTTTAGTTTATGTGCACCGCCTGAATTTTCTCTGCTTGGCCCTATGGTTGACTGGTAGAGAATGCCATCGGCATTAAGTCCACCATTGTACACATGTTTGTGCAGAACATAAATATACATATAAACAAATAAATAAACATGAACATAGCAAAATGTGTCGTTCGTTGATGCCCTACGCATTCGTATTCGACCTGTAAACCTTTTTCACCTTAAGACCCTGATAGGGATAGGGAGTACTATCACTCCCTATCACCTAAATTTAAAGAGTCTCCTAAGCCGTTAAGGGACACTTAAACCTTGGTTTAAACGATTTTTTTGTAAAGAGTTCCCTAAACGTTGCTTAGGTGTCCCTTAAACATAGGACACTGTTGTTAAAACGGGCATTAGACCCCTTAGACTACCCACCATCACCACCGCACTTTCCCACTACTGAACTATTGTTTTGCCAGGATCTACAGCATGACCGAATAGTGAAAACCCCAACCAGTGATGACCATGTTTTTTAAACCTCGCCGAAAAAATAGGGGTTACAGGGGGAACAGTTATGAGTGTAACTCCTATGTCTGTTTGTGTTGCTATGTTTTTGTGTGTGTCTGTGATGAACAGATTTCACAGCGGTTTTTTTAAAAGAGAAAGCAAGAAAAAATAAAACAAGTATCATAAAAACAAGGAGATAACGTTTTATTGCAAATTGCTAGATTTTATCAACAGTAGGCCTAGCACGAACAACTATCGTAACGTATTCGTATCGTTTACAGTTCGCTAACTTGACAATTTGTATGAGAAACTCAGTTTGTGACGTTCTGACGATACATACGTTACGATATTTTTCGTATTAGGCCTACTGCTGTAAAACCGGTGTGGTATGTTGTTGTTGCAACACGATAGATCCCACGAGTTTCCTCAAAAACCCGACATCGGTTCCAGGTAACCTACGATTCAGGTAGTTATTCCGAAAACACTTATCTGTCTGACTTCGACGATTTCCGTTTAATGTCATTAGCTTATCTGGTTTGTGTAACAGGCTTTATGCTTACCTAATCTATGAGATTCTTACGAAGAATTACAATTGTGTTCTGAGATAGAATATGTTAGGAAAACTTTACCGACGATACAGGGTATAGTCAAATATGTTTATTTATTTATTAATTTAAGCTTTACTGCACAACAAAAACTACGTACAGAAGATGGACTTAACGCCATAGGGCATTCTCAACCGGTCATACCAATGAGCTAAGCAGAAATGATTAACGGGCGGTGCGACAAAATAAATAAAAGAGAAAACACAAAAATGAGATAAAATATACAATAAATTTATATAAGAAAACATTTATAAATGCACATACGAGTAATATATGTATACTAATAAATATATTTATATTATACACAAAATTAATAAATAAATATGACTAACTGTTAAAGAAAAATCTGTAATGACGGTTGAATGATAGTTTGCTAGTAAGCTGTTTTATATTCATAACAATGTTTTAAGAATAATCCAATTCTTTTTGTTTCACTTTCTAAAGATCGTTTTACTAAACACCTGTACACTACTGTACTATATACTAATACAGCCTTAATTTAAGACGTCAGTGTAAGAATGAAGTTAATCCCGTTTGCAATTATAAGCAACCACAAGGATGACTTCATAAGGTTATTTTATTAACACTAATGCCATAAAGAAGAAAGATTTGATTGTTTGTTTGAATTGAATGGGTTCTGAAACTACTGGACATATTTAAAAAAAAAACATTAGAATCCTACATTATCCCTGGCGAACATGGGCTATACTTATTTACTTATTTTATTTTATTTATTAGGGTACAGTTACGGCAGGCAAACTTATTCTGATTATAAAAGCTTACACACACAGACATACACTTGTCTTACTGCCAATTAAAACTATACACAGCTTTTTAAAGAACTTAATCTTAAACTTAATTTAAGGTATAATAACATGCTTAACAAATTGATTGATTTCTACTACTTACCATGGAGCCAGATCAATGTATGTGATGTTGTTGTATATTTATTTATTTATTAAACAATCTTAAAATATATTTAATAATTTAATTTCACGCGGTTGAAACTGTTGGCGGGAAGCTAGTGTTTTATACATCATGTCATGACCTACGCGTATAACGTCACCGATCTGTACCTATAACGTGAAGATTACATCAGGGTGAATTCGGTACGCCACACATTTAAAACAACTTTCAAAGTTAAAGTTTGATAACTCTTGGTTCACCTAGCCGCGCCCTCACTCACTACTATTACTATCTAATTGATATCTATCACTACTATTATAAAGGCGAAAGTTTGTATGTATGGATGTTTGTTACTCTTTCACGTAAAAACTACTGAATGGATTTGAATGAAACTTTACCACAATATAGCTTATACATCAGAATAACATATAGGCTACAATTCATAAAGAATTTTTAAGATAAAGGCTTTCCACGCGGACGAAGTCGCGGGCGGCCACTAGTTAATTATAAATAAGTTGTTGCCTTGAAAGGTATGTTAGTAAACTTAACGATCAATAAAACCGAAAAAGTAACGAATTATCATGTTAGGATTTGTTTCTTGATGATTCACAAAATTATACTTTAAAGAAAGATATTAAAGATATGATTATAAGATCACAATCATTTATGTAAGGATATAAACAATTTAAATTATGGTCTATGTGAAAATCTGCGATAAAGGCTTGCCTTTTATCGTGTGGTGAACAGAATTCTTATTTCATTATTGCGAAAATTCACAGTAGAAAAGTCACAGAAGAATCGCGATTAAAAGTTAGTAAATAAAATGGCTTGATTTTTAATGGTTATTCAGTCGTTTGCATGATAAGGTTTACCTTAATTTGTTATTTTAATCACGTTTTTAATTTATAAAATTTGCTTAGCGATAGGTTAGTTTTATAAGTAAATACACTTTTTTGATTTATTAAAAACTTACTTTATTATTTGCTTAGTTTATCTTAAGAGTATTTACATTACAGGTTTCTGTACAACAGATTAAAGTCATGTAAAATTTAATTAACTATTACTTTATTTATTTTATTCAACTAGCGATTTCATTTCTAAGACAAAACACATCACATTCATTTATTAAAATCACTAACTCAAACTTTCTAACATCATTGGTTATATCAGAAGGTGTATGTTACCAGTTTTATTAATTTATATTTAGATTAACATGTTTATTTTAGTAAAAAAATATACATGTTTTTTTAAAGTCTTAATAGATATTACATAGGTTGATATTGAAATCCATAAAATTATTTTTTTTCAAGGATTTAAAATAAATAGCAGTAGAGTCAAAAATATAACTAAGATTGTTTAAAATCCTGTAAATTACATGTAGGTACTGTTCCATGGTCCATACGAGATCGTTTGTGTAAGTAAAAAAGTCCCTCCCAATTCACCAAAAGAGCATTTTTTATATTATTTTATAAATATTGCTGCATTTAAATAATATTTACGTATTTTTCGCAACAAAAATCGTAAATAAGTCTATGATTCCACTACTGCGGAAAAGTCCGATCGCTTCTACCTAAGCTTAAGTGCTAGTTCACGTAGACTCGCGGGCGCGGTAGCGACATATCAAAAATATAATAATAGTCCTCCTGGCCGATTTCGACCACGGCGGCCATTCTCAACAGAGATCAGTCAACTAGGCAGGAGATATTATGCTGCACAAGTGTGTGCGCAATACACAGGTGCACTCACTGTTCCATCACTCTCAAAGTTCGGTTAGACGGCAATTCGACATGACCGGAGAGAGATCAGGCGCAGGACCAACGGCTTAACGTGTTTTCCGAAGCACGGGGGTGTAACACCGCCAACTGCCCGACTCCGAGCTGTTTTTGAGAAAATCATGACAGAAAACTCAGAAACAATTTTGGCTCGACCTGGGATTCGAACCCAGGACCTTTCGGATGTAAGGCAGAAACTTTGCCACTACACCAACGAGGCAGTCATCAAACATATAAAGTGATATCTAATTGTACGCGAACGAAACGCACTTGCGGTCTAAGTAGCGTGTTCGCGCCCGCGCGTTCCTATGTGATCAAGCACAAAAAATGTTTGTACTTCGACCATTGCCAGTTGTAATCTATCTACTCGATACCTGATCCACTGTCCGCTCACTTGACGGTGACGGAGAGGATGCGGATGTCGTCGTACGGCTTGTCCGTTTTCGGATTCGTCTTGGCGGCGCCGAGCGCCTGCACCACCTCCATGCCTCGTACTACGCGGCCGAAGACTGTGTGCTTGTTGTCTAGCCACGGCTGCGGAAGGTTACGGGTTATTAGAAACACAAGTTTGTGATGGATTGTATTTTAATGTTGCAGGTCGGAGGATGCCACTGCGCCACTGCTTGTGGCGCAGTGGTTGCAGCGCTTTGGTAGTGATACCCAAAGTTAAGCAACCTACGGCGCGGTCATGTTTGGGATGGGTGACCATTCTGACCATTTAAGTGACGTCTATTTACAAGCATCTCCGTGCTTCGAGAGGCACGTTAAGCTGTTGGCCCCGGTTAATATCGACAGATATTAGTCGTTAAGCCTGGTCAGAGGCCCTCGGGCGGCTTAACCCCTGGTGTGCGGGAAGGGTGCGTAAATCTGTACCCGTCATCTGCGGCAACATGGCGCGAGTTTGAAACGCGAGAGTTAAGGTTTCGAATTTGTTGATTCTTGGCTATGAAATGTTTGATAGACACTTATGTAACGATTTTATTTGATAGTATGATAACCAATGTATCTTATAATCGTTAAATTGTATCAAAAAAACCTCATTAACATTATTATTTTCCACAGGGAATCGAATCGAAATGCTATTACCGCACCTACTTTAGAAAAATGATTATTTATAATATATTTTATAACAAATTTTATGTTCCATTGTTGCCCACCTCAAGTTAGATATCCAGGCTGTCTCAAAATATAAATAACGCCACATTTCTTGCAAAATATCACTCAAAAATTACATTACGAAAATCACCTATCACTTCAGAAAAATCGCCATATTGCACTACTTTTAGTCGAACTTCATTTTTGTTTTCTGATGTAAGACAAAGATATTTTTTGGGAAAACTGCATTTTTTATGAAAATCAACTATTCATTTCTATTTGAAAACAGCAAAGTAAGTATAAATGACAATTTAACCTCTATTTTCGATCAAATAACAAAACAACTCGCGATTTCATAGGCCAGTTTTCATTTACTAAATCACAGATCTATGGATTATTATACTCTATGGATTTTATTGTGAAATAAAATAGACAAAATGGGCTTTCTCCACACACCACAAAATGCATACAGCCAATACTAAATAATTTAGAAAAACGTAAAAGAAAACCGAGATCGGCGTTGAAGCGTCGTTACTTTTTGTGTACATGTGTGCGGAAACCGCACGGTCGTTACATTGCGTTATCACTGATCAGTGTCCTGGTAGCGATGCGTCATTTGCGTAAACACGGATCAGTGTTCTGGTAGCAATGCGCCGTTTGCGTAAGCACTGATCAGTGCAACTATACAGGAGGTTCGCTTTTCCAGTACCTGGTGAATATCATCTGACATATAATAAATGAATGAATAGAAGTGTTAGTATATGATGACTCGACAAGTGAAAAATAATATAATAGTGTATTTTCGGATAATGGAATTTGTTTCAACGTTGCTATCCAATATAATGCTTCAAAAAATATTTATGAAATTCTATATTCTCTTATTCTAGTTATCTGTATAGAGAAGCTATTGTTATATTTAAAAATAACGCTGTATATTTACATTCTAAATAAAACAAAATACAATGGTGTAAAATACATTGTTAACGTTTTTTTTTACAATAAATAAATATTGGTTACAATAAAAGTTATTAGGGTCTAAATATCGTACTATATCGATTTTTGTTATTGTTTTATTAAACTAAACAGAATTACATACACACACAAAAATATGTAATTTCCTTCGAGCACTGATCAGTGCTTCCGCACAATGGCGGCAACTAACTTTCGAGAAAAATAATATCACCCTATAAGAAGCAACGGTGGCACTGTATACATACACGTATAACCGCCATTTTGACGTTTGTATGTGTGCGTGAGATTGTGCCTACCGTGTTAAAAAAATAACGTTTTTCTAAATATTTCGTAGTTTATGGCTAATATATGTTGTGATTTTATTTTCTCAATGAAATTACCCGTGTAATAAATACCACCATTCAGTATGCGCAATGTTTTATAACTCGAAAAACAATAACTTTGTGTAACCGTTTCATAGTTCAGAACATACGAAGATAGATTATTCAAACTTAGTGATTTATTATTGATTTATTTGTACATATAACTGAGCCGTATAACATAAAGAATAATAAAATGTATCAATAGCTTCCGTCCCGTGGAGAAAACACTGAATAAACACAAAACTCACGAACCACTGTTTGGCCGTTCGTAATCAAAGTTTGAACTGATAATTTGTAAAGTTTCTCCAAGTTGAATGATGAGTGAAGTTCTCGATCATTAGTTCAATATAATAGGAATAGGAAAATAAATCAATATAGACCATATTTCAAGTGTGTATATTTCAAAAACGAGTTGAAAGTGTCGCAGGTCACCTGTACACTGATCAGTGCTACCGCAGTTTCATACCAGAACGCTGATCAGTGTCGCAGCAGCTGAGGGGTTAATAACATCTGATAGTAAGATTGGTCACTTACCTTACACACACCCCTTCACCAATCCGCACTGAGCCCGCGTGGTGGAGTATGGCTTGGACCACCTCTTAATTGAGGTGAGGCCTGTGCCCAGTGGGACGTATATAGGCTGATGAGAGGTCGGAGGATTATCTTGTACAGGTTAAACCCTTTGAATGTCGCCATTTTTTATTGTATGCTAGAATTGTGCTGTTAACCACCTGGCGGCAACTTTGACATGCAAGGGTCTAAAAATAACTTTCTAAAAGGGTTGTCTATAATGTAACGCCTAGACCAATTTTTCCTATTCTTTTTTATGATATTCCTTAAAGTACGGGGATGATCACGTACGACGAAGAAAAAAAATAAAAAAAAACAACCGGCAGGACAACGTCTGTGGGTCCCGCTAGTGGTTTAATTTGTGGACTTAATAAAAATGACAGCATCGAAATAAATATATTGTTTTAACAAACGCACCAATTACCTAGCCTCAAACTAAGCGTTAGCCTGTACTATAGTGGCTAGAATAACGGATATTAATACTTAAATACATTTATAAACAACCATGACTCAGGACACGAGGATAAATTTGAGGCGACGGCGTGCTGCAGCTGTGCCGATGCGAAGCCGGTTAAGTGTGGGAAGACCTTAATGTGGCGATGGTGAGTGTAAGAACAACAGCTTCACTCGCTTACCGTGGGTGCGAGCGTGATGAAGAACTGGCTGCCGTTGGTGTCGGGCCCGGCGTTGGCCATGCTCACGGTGTAGGGCCGGTCGTGCTTCAGCTGCGGCCGGAACTCGTCCGCGAACTCGCCGCCCCATATACTCTCGCCACCCGTGCCCGTGCCTGGAGGCAAAAAACTTCCGTGTAAATTGTATAATTGTATTCCGTTGGTGTAGTGGCAAAGTTTCTGCCTAACAACCGAGAGGTCCTGGGTTCGAATCTCAGGTCGAGCAAAAATTGTTTCTGAGATTTTCTGTCATGAATTTTTCAAAAACAGCTCGGAGTCGGGAAGTAGGCGGTGTTACAACCCCGTGCCTCGGTGCGCACGTTAAGCCGTTGGTCCAACGCCTGATCTCTCTCCGGCCATGTCGGATTGCCGTCTCACCAAACTTTGAGAGTGATGGAACGGTGAGTGCATTGCGCTCACTCTTATGCACTATAATATCTCCTGCGTAGTTGGCTGATTTCTGTTGAGATTGGCCGCCGTGGTCGAAATCGACCAGGAGGACTATTACACATATCATTGGCGGAATTGTAAGCAAGCCCAATAGTGGCAAACTTAAGTTTACTCGCCACAAAGGAAGAAGAAGAAGGATTTGGTGATAGAATTTTGAGGTTATGTGAATTTATACACCAAAATTCCATTGATTTTAACATTTGAAAATAGCAACAGAAATACATTATATGATGAAAATATTAGCTATGTATTACGATACAGCCTGGTAACAGACAGATAGACAGCGGAGTCCCAGTAATAGAGTTCGGTGTTTACCCTTTGGGTACAGAACAAATTATCAATAATGTCGGTACCGGGAAGTTACCGTTGTAGTACCTGTAGGATCGCCCGTCTGCACCATGAACCCCTTGATGACGCGGTGGAAGATGTGCCCGTTGTAGTACCCGTTGCGCGCTCATATCTACCTGTAGGATCCCCCGTCTGCACCATGAACCCCTTGATGACGCGGTGGAAGATGTGCCCGTTGTAGTACCCGTTGCGCGCTCATATCTACCTGTAGGATCCCCCGTCTGCACCATGAACCCCTTGATGACGCGGTGGAAGATGTGCCCGTTGTAGTACCCGTTGCGCGCTCATATCTACCTGTAGGATCCCCCGTCTGCACCATAAACCCCTTGATGACGCGGTGGAAGATGTGCCCGTTGTAGTACCCGTTGCGCGATCATATCTACCTGTAGGATCCCCCGTCTGCACCATGAACCCCTTGATGACGCGGTGGAAGATGTGCCCGTTGTAGTACCCGTTGCGCGCTCATATCTACCTGTAGGATCCCCCGTCTGCACCATGAACCCCTTGATGACGCGGTGGAAGATGTGCCCGTTGTAGTACCCGTTGCGCGCTCATATCTACCTGTAGGATCCCCCGTCTGCACCATGAACCCCTTGATGACGCGGTGGAAGATGTGCCCGTTGTAGTACCCGTTGCGCGCTCATATCTACCTTTAGGATCCCCCGTCTGCACCATGAACCCCTTGATGACGCGGTGGAAGATGTGCCCGTTGTAGTACCCGTTGCGCGATCATATCTACCTGTAGGATCCCCCGTCTGCACCATGAACCCCTTGATGACGCGGTGGAAGATGTGCCCGTTGTAGTACCCGTTGCGCGCTCATATCTACCTGTAGGATCCCCCGTCTGCACCATGAACCCCTTGATGACGCGGTGGAAGATGTGCCCGTTGTAGTACCCGTTGCGCGCTCATATCTACCTGTAGGATCCCCCGTCTGCACCATGAACCCCTTGATGACGCGGTGGAAGATGTGCCCGTTGTAGTACCCGTTGCGCGCTCATATCTACCTGTAGGATCCCCCGTCTGCACCATAAACCCCTTGATGACGCGGTGGAAGATGTGCCCGTTGTAGTACCCGTTGCGCGATCATATCTACCTGTAGGATCCCCCGTCTGCACCATGAACCCCTTGATGACGCGGTGGAAGATGTGCCCGTTGTAGTACCCGTTGCGCGCTCATATCTACCTGTAGGATCCCCCGTCTGCACCATGAACCCCTTGATGACGCGGTGGAAGATGTGCCCGTTGTAGTACCCGTTGCGCGCTCATATCTACCTGTAGGATCCCCCGTCTGCACCATAAACCCCTTGATGACGCGGTGGAAGATGTGCCCGTTGTAGTACCCGTTGCGCGCTCATATCTACCTGTAGGATCCCCCGTCTGCACCATAAACCCCTTGATGACGCGGTGGAAGATGTGCCCGTTGTAGTACCCGTTGCGCGCCCATATCTACCTGTAGGATCCCCCGTCTGCACCATGAACCCCTTGATGACGCGGTGGAAGATGTGCCCGTTGTAGTACCCGTTGCGCGCTCATATCTACCTGTAGGATCCCCCGTCTGCACCATAAACCCCTTGATGACGCGGTGGAAGATGTGCCCGTTGTAGTACCCGTTGCGCGCTCATATCTACCTGTAGGATCCCCCGTCTGCACCATGAACCCCTTGATGACGCGGTGGAAGATGTGCCCGTTGTAGTACCCGTTGCGCGCTCATATCTACCTGTAGGATCCCCCGTCTGCACCATAAACCCCTTGATGACGCGGTGGAAGATGTGCCCGTTGTAGTACCCGTTGCGCGCTCATATCTACCTGTAGGATCCCCCGTCTGCACCATAAACCCCTTGATGACGCGGTGGAAGATGTGCCCGTTGTAGTACCCGTTGCGCGCGTGCACGCAGAAGTTCTCCGCGGTCTTGGGCACGTCCTTGCCGAAGATTCGAATGTGGATGTCTCCTAAAGACGTGTGCAGGATCGCCTGCTCGTATATCCTTTGTACTCCTGGAGGTAAAAATAGTAGTTTGAGTTAAGTCGCACTAATTTTTTTTCTCTCACTAATATGTTTTAGATATTTTAGTATCTCTTTTTTTGTGCCTCTGTGTATTATGTTGGTTGATTGCCTAAGCTGTATGTGTGTTTTGTGTTTGTGATGTCCTAAATTTATTAAAAGTCATCTTTCTTAGTTTTAAAAATAAAAAGAACGCTAACGGTCACCTGCTCACTAGATGTTATGGGTCTAATTGGTGACACGAAATGGGGAGGGGCCGGGTGACTGCTCTAAACTCCTGTCATCCACCGTTCTTTTTATACGGCGCGACTTATAAAGTATTAGGAATTCCGACCCTCTCAACGCACTGTCCACCAGCTGACATACTTATAGGGATATTGACACAGAGATTTTATGCGTTCGTCAAGTCTTGCTTAAAACAGATTACATGGTCGAACTATAGGAGTACAATACATTACGGTAAACGTTTAGAAGTATTGACAATTCACGAAAGATTCACGACTAACTTGAAACTGCAACACAAGCTGGAATGAGTGGCAGTCAACATAAGACTTTATTCAGTCATGTATACAAAATATCACATATAAACGCCATGTTTAGGTTAAGAACATGTCTCCTTATTTTTTGGGCCCTACAGGCGCTTTGGGACAAAACAGTCAATTTAGCCGGAACAAAAACATCAACCAATAGCTCATCATCAACATACCTTGTCCTTCCGTAGCCGATATGATGTCCTCCTTCGACGGTTTCTCGTTAAATATATCTCTATCAGCATCAGGACTCTTGATGTCGTCAGGGCTTCGCCGTGAGAACATGTAGAAGCGGTTCTTCTTGTACGCCGTGCAGAACAGAGTGGGGTCCGTCTTCACGTTTAGCAGCGTGGGGTTCTCGGAGCCTTCCATCTCTAGCGTAGTCGCCACTTTTGACTGGTTCGTGCGACCCTGGCGCAATGACATCGAAATTAGAAAGAATTCTAGTTTAAACGCTGAGTTGTACGAGAAACAGTGTAACCAAATCCACACATGAATGTTAAGTTACAACTAAGAACTCTTGAGTTTTGATTGGTCTATCTTAGAGAGGTTATATAATAGCTTATAGCATAAACCCATTATAGCGACCTCTACCATTCGCCATCACAAGGGCATGCCTAACAGTGGCGCACGACAGCGAGCACTGATACGGCTCCATAGGCTAGATGGCGCTGTTAGCGCCACATGAAACGCGGCACTAGAATAATAAAGATAGACAAATCAAGATGATGTCTAACAGACCTTGGGCCCCGACCAAACGCCCGATCGGAAGGAAGCGCTTCCCTTAAGCTTGCTAACTATAAATCTGTTGCGCCAAACCATTAAAAAAAGTGTGTTAACAAACTGAACGAGGCAATTTTTTTACAAACTATCAATATTTATATACTTAAGTGCGTTTTAGAGAACGCAGTTAGTGACTCGCGTCCCGCCCACTTACGCCTTCTATTCTTACGGAGTCAGTAGTTAGATTTTTTTTATGTTGTACTACCTCGTTCGTATTTTCGAGTCTTGCTAGCTCATTGATGCGCACGGTCAAAGTTGTAAGAGAAACAGGGATGGCTACAAACCTGGAACAGCGCCAGGTGCAGCGGCCTCAAGTTCTCGGGCTTGCCGAGCATGACGACGCAGCGGTTCGTGACCAGGTTCACCACCTTCACGCCGAGCATCGTCGCGTACACCACGAATTGCCCGCTCGCGTCGAACAAAATGTTCGCGAAGTGGACGGAGTCAGACTTTTCTAGGTCGCGCTCGGCTGCCATTCTGAAGAGTTGAGATTACTTGTGAGCAACTAATAATGCAAATTTTGATTTAGCAGTAGCAGCAGTAGGTGCTCGGACTGTTTAGGCTCTAAACAGTCCAGGTACATACTGTATAAAGAGTAAAATTTAAAGTAAAGTGACTGGTAAAATTTGTTATGTACAGTCTTGTTTAGTTACCTCCTTCCAAACTCCATGTTAGGCAGCTGTTGGCTCTGGTGCTGCAACTCCTGGAAGCGCTGCAAGCTCTCATCGAGGACCTTGTGCAGTTTGCCTGTCAGGAAGTGGAAAACCCGCACCTGTGGACATGACAATCGAGTGATAATTTCATCTACATACAAGAGAATATTTTATTAGCTTAACCACTAGTGGTGTAACTACAGAATGACTGTAAAATGAAGTTGAATTAAAGACACCTGATATTAATGATTTTATGTACCTGGAGGAAAATTGTATGGATGTAGATGTGCACATACCTTTCTGTCCAAACTTATTGATGCCATTTTCTTTCCATCAGGCGAAAACGCAAGTGCAGTGGGGTATGTTTTATTCTTAACAAAATCAAACAAATCAGTATCCAGTTTGGATTCAAAATCTACAGTTTTAGGAAACTTGAACTCATGTTTTGGTCCAGTCCAGTACTCTACAATGCCCGCTTTGTCCACGGAAACGGCGGTTTCGTACACTGAGTTGTACTTTATTGTGGCTACAGTGCTTTGATGAAGGGTGGCAAAGGTGTGCATGGGTGCACCCGATGCTTGGGTTCCATCAAATATGTGTATTCTGTTGCTACCTTTTTCTGATCTGCAAATGAAATTGACATTTCATGTGGATTATTGACTTCATTTCTTTCCACTTTATAAATAACATTTTACAGCAATCATTTGCTAATTTTTAAGGCACTTTAATACATAACTACTTACACAGCCAATGCTGATATAGGGTCCCCTGCTGAGTGTACCCATTCAGTACAGTAAGGTTCAAAGTCTATGGACATCATATTGATCATATCTGTAACATAACAAAATAAAAATTTTACCAGTGGATGCTGCAGATGAAACTCAGCCTATATGTACATTGATATGGTGCAACTGTCTATTAAAACTTAATTTTGAATTAAGTTATTATATTTAAAGCACTAACAATGCAAATTTCTTAAAAATGAGAAATTAAAAGACTAGATACATCCGTTTTGACACCCATCCCAGGTTCTAATATGACCTGTGGCAGTCATATTTTTTTCTTTTTAGTGTGTTTTTTTTCACATTCATTTTAAGAGTTTTAACAATATAATAATGCTACTTATTAGTCTAAGGTTTCTTCCACTACTAGCATTTTTGTTGAAGATTATTATAGGCACAAACTGAAAATGTATTACTATTATATGTTGTAAACAGTTTCTTGATGAAAACATAGTTTTGGGTTAGTTGCGTAATAAAATAAAGTGCATTACCAAAATTGATAACATCAAAGACTTTGACAGTCTTCTCCGAAGATGCCGTGCAGAGTAGAGTTCCAGTACTGTTAGTGGACATGTGGCACACGGGTGCCAGGTGACATCGGAAGTGTTTTACAAACTCAATACCTTCTTCCTGAAATTATTGTTTGATGAGGATAATTTAACTTGAAAAGAAAAGGAACTGCCTATAACAATAGAAACAATGATGCGACTAAAAATAATCAGACTTTAATAAGATAGTTTTCTCAATACACAAATTCATTGCAAAGTTGTACCTGTTTTTTCCAAAATTTCAGGTGACCATCTTGACTTGCAGTCACTACGAAATCAGTTTTTGTGACGATGATATGCGTAACCACGTCACGGTGCATGTAGCTACGCTCATATGTCTCAGAGTTGGGAAGATTTTCGATATACAATGATTCGAACTCCAAAACTGTAAACAACAACAAAGTTTAGATGTGCTACAATGCCGTATAGAATAAAATGTGAACAACAAAATATTGTTAATTAGAGGAAATGGGTTTCTAAAGGACACTGAGGTGTATAACACCATTCAAAAAAGCCCGAAATTAACAAAAACCTTTTCGTTTCTTGGGTTTGGTTTTTGCCGCCTCGGAGGGCATTGGTCCAATCCAGCCATCTCCTTCATCTGCGTCTTCATTTGTGTCTGTGCTAGCACGCCTTTTTTCACCAGACATTTTATCTAATTCAACTATTATATTATCAACGCTCTAGAATTAATTTTATTGCTAAATTACTAATCCTAACCAAAAACACGAATCCGCATCATTCTAAAACGTCAAATTAAAATGTATGGGTAACGCTTACAAGTTGCATAGTCAGAACTTCTTTTTATGGACACAATGCAGTTGGTGCACTTCTTAAATTTGTCGTGTTATAATAATCATGTTCCCAACATTATCAAAATACCCTTACATACAAGCGAAACGTCTATTGGTCGATTTTTTATCAAAAACCGATAGATTGGTTGCTAGCCTATAGCTATTCGCTGTTACAACAACAGTCAGAGACAAACAAAAGTTGTTTTCATCGGACAATGTTGAGAGTTTAATTATCAAAAATATTATGCATATAATTTATAATTGAACTTAATACAGTAAAAAGCTTTTAAAAACTCCAATTGATTTTATTTCAAATACCAGGCTTACTAGATTTTACCATTTTTACATAAGTGAAGAGTCACGTTTGGAAACTTTTTAATACAAGTTGTCTGTTGTCTATGGTGAAAATGTCTTTTACGAATTTGTAGTGATGGTGGCTGGCTTCCTTGCAAACCAAGCGTCATAAATTACAGCTAATTTGTAAATTTTGTTGCAATTTCGGTCGTCCAACGATCAAAATAATAGTGACTTAAGTGCTCAAAAAGTTTTACAACTAATCGGTAAGTGTACAGTGAATAATTCGTTGTGAAACCGCGCGCTACCGGTGCCCTACACGTGGTTTGCCCACTACACCGCGTACGTGCGTTGCCAACTGTGTTTTCTTATAATTAAAACTATAATCAACCACTTTTCCCTATTTCGCGACGAAATTAAGTGAAATGCAGGTATTTCTAAGTGAACGCATTGCATTTAGGTTGTTTATCCGATGTGGTTACTTTGACAATCAGTGGGTCATTTTCTGACACAAGCTGTTGAGGTAAAATATTTTGTAATTTGTTGCTCCTTCTGTACTTTTGTACACGTTTACATTTTCAGATAAACCTCCATTCCATATTTTCAATAGATTCAAACGATTCAGAGTGATGATGTGTCGAAAGTTGCGTGTGCCCTGATCGTGGGGTTTCTCTTTTTTCTCATGTGCACATTCAGACAATGACGCATCTCGTACTAGGAACTATTTGTGTGAAAGTTATTAGATAGCTGCAGCATGCTCAAGTCAAAACAAGTATTTCAGAGCAATAACCTCATACTGACTGTTGTCTCACAGGCATGTTTCCAATTCAATCTTGGTTTTGTATTCCCAATTGTATTACCTATATATGTATATGTTGCATTCCTAGATAACATTGATTGTAAAATATGCCCAACAGCATTAAATAGCAAACTATGTTTACTAATCACTTCTACCACAAGCAATGTGTATTCTAGAACTAATTGTACTGTTCTCAATAAAGTTTATCTATATAATCCTTCATGTACATCTATATTGGTCTGTAGCATGAACATGAATCTCCATGTGACTGTCTACATACCTATCAAACCCTTCTGAATGAGACACATTCAATGCTTATTTTTTGTTTTATCATAATGAAAATTAGCAAATGATATGGTTAACTATTGATAATATGCCCAAATAAATCTTTATTTACTGAATTTTATTTTACAAAGATTTTACAACATGGCACATGTTTTTTGCTTTGTGTCAAAGAGCTGGTATCATAATCATGTCACTTGTCAGATAGCAGGCATTTTGCAACATATGCACTAAGTTTCTTTTTCACTTTACCTAGCCTCAAATATAGTTATTGAAGTAACATTTGGATGTTTTTTAACAAAATCAATTTTACATAACCGAGTATGTGTAATAGAATATGAAAAAATACAAACTTTCTGTTTTAATTAGAAATAATTAGGTGCCACAATATGAAAAACTATAATTCCTGCGACCAAGAGAATCATCATTAAATTATAAAGTATACAACTAACTTTCTAAAAAATTTGTTGCCGTTTGAAATGTTGTGATTTAAACACCAATATTATTTAGTCTTGACACTTGTAGGTGAATAAAATAGCCCAGGGAAAAAACTAGTGAAATCATGGCCATATAGTTTTATTTCAAAATCAACATTTACAGTATCAAATATTTGGTAATTATTATTGTTCATTTATAATTTTGTGTTTATTGTTTAAGAATAATAAAGTTTCCAATATTAAGGTAATTAAAATTATTTTATTGTTTGTGCTGGTAAATTGACAGTTTTTTTTGTTCATCTGAGTGTTGTGTAATTTTCCATTTTAAATTATTATCATCTAACCAATTATTGTCAAGTTCAACCAGTTACTTGTTGAAATTATTATATTAGAAACATTTGAAAACAACAGCATTGTTTAAACCTATTAATGTGTTATAGATTTTATGTAAAACTATGATACCTGTAAATTGTTGATTTTGCAAGAAATATTTTCTTTAATATAGATATAAATTAAAAGAAAATATAAAAAGCCACCCATGTGATATACTCTACTTCACATAATAAGTTTATTTATAAATATGTAATGCTCAGTCCATTGTTACGCATTATTTCTCTCTAATAGTCTATATCAACTCAACGATATACGCATGTCAATTGACGGCAATCATACGCAATTTGCCGTGATCTTGGCGCCTGCGCCCTCCTTATCAGCGCGGGTCACGCGTCGGTGGCGCGCGCGCATCCACGCACTATTCGTCTCGCTCCAACCTGATGCAGCACCGAAGAGTAGGCGGGTAGGGTAATGACCGCAAACTTGATCTGTTTCGCGAACACGTCATAGGTCCCAAGGTCACGATGATCAAAACTTTGTCAGTAGGTTAAACAATGATCTGCAATTTCTCCAACTTTTTTTCTATCTTACACAACGATCGCATTGGCGTACGGCCAACCTAATACCAGACCGATCGAGATACAGGTTTCGAATGCGGCTGCAACGCCCTCGAGCGATAAATTACACCGGTAGATCGAGTTGACAACGTCCACACTTTAATTCGAAACTTACACCCGCTGAATGACCCTATTTACATTGCACCTGCGTGCGTACAATGGCACGGCATTCTTGAGTATACTCGCAAAACATCTTGCGAGAATTCTTTGTGAAACTTGACATTGTCTTGTCTCCAAACGTATGACTAATAAAGTACCCGATTGTTCCAGCAATGAGTTCAAGCGTATGCTACAAGTGTAACCGGACGGGGCACTTCGCCCGCGAGTGCACCCAGGGCGGCGGCGTCGCCCCGCGCGACTCGGGCTTCAACCGTCAGCGCGAGAAGTGCTTCAAGTGCAACCGCACCGGCCACTTCGCCAGGGACTGCAAGGAGGAGGCCGACCGTTGCTACAGGTTCTGTCTCTTAGTCACACCATGTCTCTGCGTTTCTGCCGAACTCCAAAGACATAAGCAATCAGGCGATGTAGGTGCCCCGACTTTTGATGGGTGGTCCCCACATTTCTCTTTCTACCCGGAGTAAGGGATGCATACTTTAATGCATCCGCGAAAAAAATAGAAAACCATGTCAACGCACCAAATACTAGAACTGCATACGAAGAGGGGGACGGAGGGAGTTCAATCGATGGTTACGATGAAGAGATGACATTTAGAACTGCTCAATTTCTTAACAACGCAAACGCCAATCCATGAAGAACTTTGAGTAAAACTCTTAACATTGTTTGGGCCATAAAATAGTATAATTTCAAAAAAGGCATAGCTAATTGGAATATTTCACGGTCAATTAATATGTAAGGTAGGTTGTTACTTCAGTTGAAAGGAGGTTTCGGATTCGTCATCCTTTAGCCAGACCAGGTAAAGCCGTAGATCGGCTTTACCTTAGTAAATTAAAATTATTTACCTCCACATCCTTCAAGACACGTGTGACCGAATTTTAGTCACTAGCACATGTTTGTAATGGAACTCGAATATCAAACGTGTCTTAGAACTTCGGAAAATAAAAATAAAAAACGTATTTGCTTTGCTTTGGACATAATAATTTACAAAAATAACGACTATAATAGTTACTTGTATATCCAATTAGGCGTAGTTTTCGCTATATTCCCATTATAACCTCGGCCCGAAGGCCGCGGCCGCCACACATAACGATCGAAACCTTCAGTTCAAATCTACTTAAATTTTCTATATCAACGTACGTATTTTCGACTAACACCGTCGCATTTGTTAACGCGTAGGATGACGGAGATGGCTAAAGTCGAAAAGACGAATCGTTATCGGAGTAGTCCCTCAGTCAGGCTCGTCGACTAACCTTGACCTTCCAATGAGACGCGTTACCGAGTTAATTACTCGCTCGTGATGGTGTTTACTCGTCTCGATGTTCTAGCTAGTCAAGAACATATGTTTGGTCAAGGGTATGCATTTTTTAATTGGAATGCCGTAACAAGACAAGGTGCACAAATGCACTGTAAAGAGAAATGAAGTTTATTTCAGTTTACGAAATGCCACAGTGCGCACATGCTGTATATTGAAACAACAGTATTCAATGTTAACTTTTTTGCGTGTACACACGACTCGACATCAAGCTACTCATTTTCGTTGCCATATCGTAGTGTCTAACTTCATGTGTGAGTAGAGAACAGACTGTACAGACCAGTATTTTGGACTTGAAAGAACTTAAATCTACATGAATGTTTTAAAGTTTTTCATCATTCTCTGTTAGAAACTCTATTCTTTAAGTCAGTGATCCTTCATCTGGAGGAGTCATTGTCCCTTTTACATGTTTGCAACAAGGAAGGAGCAGTTGACCGAAGTACTGCAACAGTAGTAACCCTAATTTGCGATGTTTTTTAAGCGAATGTACTAAGAGCTTGATGTTCGTTTCCAGATGTAACGGCACGGGACACATAGCGCGCGAGTGCGCGCAGAGCCCCGACGAGCCGTCGTGCTACAACTGCAACAAAACCGGGCACATCGCACGGAACTGCCCCGAGGGCGGGCGCGACAGCTCCGGCCAGACCTGCTACAACTGCAACAAGGCCGGCCACATCTCGCGCAACTGCCCCGACGGCACCAAGACCTGCTACGTCTGCGGGAAACCCGGACACATCTCCCGCGACTGCGATGAGTCCGAGCGGAACTAACACACGCTCCACTCACACATATATAACAAAACTATGTATATTATGATGCCACGCACGGACGATAAGCAAAGGACGCGATAGCGACTAGATCGTAAGACCACATGACTGTATGAAATTTATGCAACGGAATTAAATCAGCGCAGTGTACTCTCGACGACTGAGGAGTATGATTTTTAAAATGTTGACTTGTAAATAGGTCTCCCGCCGCGCGGGCGCCGCTCGCGATAGGTTAATGTTGTTCTGCACGGTGAACGAGTTATTGTGTTTTTAAATCATTTAATAATCATGATTGAACTATTGATGAGGTAGCGTTACAGTTTTTAGCATTACAGAGTATATATTTAATATATTTTGTACAGATTTTTTTGTCAAAAGATAAATTGGATGCTGGCGTACCATGCGTTTTGACTGGAAGAGGACGCCCCGGAGTACCTACCCCCTCTTGTTCGTCTGTTACAGTAAAAGTAGTTCTAGCGATCTTTCGACGAGTCTCAATCTTCATCTTATCACTATCGGTGATATTTATTTTATCAATCAATTCCTTTGTTTATGAGGTCCTGCTAACTTGTGGAGAATTCAGTGGTTAATTAGAATTTCATCAATCAGAATATTTTTTATTTTGTTATCCCTATCAATGTGCCTGTGTTCAGTCCGTTTGAATGTATAAAGTTACTTGGCTTACTCAGTGGGAGATAATAAAGTCTTGCCTTATTATTTTCAAGTTTCCATTTCGCCCTAGACTCGTTCAATTTGTTAACCCAATTTAGGATATTTTTACTGACAGCACAAGCTATTTGGTCTCCCAATCATACTTAAAGATACGAAAATTCGTAGGGATCAATTGACAGAACAAGAGGACAAACCTATCCTATTACCACACCTAAATTCACTTTCCACAAACCTATTGGATGTTTTGACGATGTGGTGATGGTGGCTTGCCCTTGAGCCGTGAATGGGTTCGATCCCCGTGCTAAGCGCGCCCTTGGCAGAAGCTGAACTTTCAAAACAACCCTGGGAAATAAATTAAACTTCGGAGATTCTTCAGATATCAGTATTATGAACTTTTTCCTCGCAGCGGTAGTAAATTACCAAGCAGGAGAACGAAAAGGTACAATAAACTCGACAGCAAAATTTTGGCTGCCTCAAGTGAAGTTCTTTCTAGCCGATTTCGACCACAGCGGCCAATCTCAACAGGCTACGCGGGAGATATTTTATTGCACACGACAAGTGTGAGCGCAATTCACTGGTGCACTTTCTGTTCATTTAACTCTCAATGGCTGAGACGGCAGTCCGACATGACAGGAGAGAGATCAGGCGCAGGACTAATGGCTTAACGTGCTCCGAGCACCGGTATCTTCCCATTCCCGACTCCTATTGTACATATCCTCAACTTACATAGCATGTCATCAGCAGTAGGTTGGTATATAAAATAGGTAGGTAATATAAAAATTTCAGTTAAAAGCGAGCTCTTAAAATATAGAGATTAAATCTAAGTTCATCAAGCCCGCCGAGTTTACGAATTCCATCAACTACTGAATAAGACAATCCGCCGGTCAGCGTTAGTGTTGCCATGAGCAAATTCCACCATACCCCAATGTATTATACTACTCTATGCACCATACTATTACTACTATACCTATTGTCTTTCGATTAAAAAGCGGTAAACTGACATCGGTAGGTATATCCCGTTCGGGAGCTACGGTGCCATAGACTGACACCACAAACACAATAGGGTTCAAAGTTATTAATTGGGTTATTAACACTCGTTCGTCGGGGGTTAAAAAAGACCGACTAGTTTAATACCTACTATATTATGTGAGCATGTTATAGTTTAGGACTGTCTGCAACCTGTCATCCTAGTCTTCTAGGGCCTAACAACTAGACGATTTCAAATTACTCTGATCTAGAATTAAAGAAAGGCATTACAATAAACATCAACATGGGTTGTGAATACATCTTACAAACCACCTATGCAAAATTGCAAACTACGTTAATTATTATAGTGGATCCACAACTTTGACTTAGACACGTGGTTAAAGTGAACCTGGCTTTTTTAAAATTAACTAAGTTACGTTGCTGTTATTTTACTTGCCTCTAAAAATATCACATGATTGGATTACAACTCTATTTAATATCGAGTAATACTATGCTATATAGCCACAGCACTATTACCGGTTCATCATATTTCCGTTGATAACCGGATTGTTTGTTGTCTGTCTGTCAGTTAGGTACAACACTAAAGTTGCCGGGCGTGGTGCGGCTGCGCAAAGAAAAAAGCTTTCCGAAATCCGAATGAAGTGAGTCAAACGATGGCTTTAACATTTTTGTTTATTTGAGTCAATTAACTTATTTTACCATGAAACTCCTAGGGTAAATTAACCTAGACTTGAAGCATTTACTCAGTGAAGTCTTCGTGAATGAGTTGATGTATTTTGTTTCGCAGTATTTGTGTAACCAGGCGTTTCCATGGGCGTTAACATCAGGTTAAGTTATTGTTGTTTTTATTAAATTAAAATTAGGGTTAATTAGCTTCTCTACCCCTTTCCCTCAGTCAATGTTAAATAAATTATCGATCACGGTATTTTTTTTTAACTTTATATATCTGTTAGGCAACAGGTTACACGTTGTTTACGTTAGGTAACGACTGACCGTAATTTGAAACGTAAACTTTTTACTTCGATGGCTTTTCATTCAGTGGTGTTCAATTCCATTCAATGTTTTCGGCATACTCTATTCATTCTAGCTGGGAGTATTGTTGAGTAAAGTTAGATCAGATGTTTTTATACTGACCCTATTGTTCTGTTACAGGCATTTATAACCAAGACTGAAAAATGAATCTCATCCTTATTTGTATAAGTTCATTGTTAGTATTATGTACGGCGCAAGACTACAGCAACCCGACGTACAACCCTGACGTAAACCAGCCAAATCCAACTATATCAAATGACTATCTAAACGGGCAGAGTGATCCAAGATATGATAACCCATACGACCCCAGCAGAAGGTACCAGAATAGGAACCAATTTAATACCAATCAGAATGTGTATGATCCCAATCAAAGGTTTGACAATAGGAATGATCCTAACCAAAGATTTGACAATAGGAATGATCCAGATCAGAGATATGATCCAAGGAATGACCCATCATACACCAGTCAGAATACATACAGCCAGGACATTACTCCTAGACCAACTTGGGACTCAAGCAGGACATACAGCACATCATACAAGAGTGTGCCATTTGAGCAGGACAGTGTCATTATCAATGAAGCGTAAGTTCTAAATGTAATGCAATTGTAGCATAAATTACCCTTCATAATGTTTTGAAAATTCTCATAGATGATTTCAAACTCCTGAAGCCAACTGCAACTTTTTCAACAGACACGTCTAATAAAGCTAACAATCAAGGGTCCTGTCTGGCCTTCTTTTCAATATTTTGTAAACAATAAGTATTGGCTGATCATTTGAATTTTATTATTTGAAAGAATTTAGTTTAAATATTAATATTTAATTATACTTTAAACTGTCTGTCTCTTTCAGGACATATTTCATAGTAGCCTCCCGCATGGTCCGTCCAGGCCAAATCTACAAAATCTCAGCCAACATCTTGCAGGCCCGCCTCCAGATGACTGTCAGAGCTTCCATCTCCAGGGATGGAGTAGAGATTGCTGATGTGATACAAAGGGTTAAGGAGGGAGTCCCTGAGATATTGAACATGAGGGTATGTGTTTACAACAGTATTTAGTTACCTTTGTAATTAGGGACACTTAGAAATTATGACTTTTACTAAGTATGATGTGACCCTAGAATTAGACAAGTAGATAAAAAGATTATTCATTAAAGTTTCCATTTTATAAGATAAAAGTATATAATTTAGTAATTATTTATATTTAATAATTTAATTTATTTATTTATAATAATTTAATTTATTTATATTTATTAAGTCTATAATTTTGGTCACTGATGCTTCAAACAGAAATATATTTTTATTATCAGCCTTTCTACAAACACAAAAACAAAATTGTTATTAGGTATATCCTTGGTTCACTTCTGGGTGTCCATTTGCCATGCGGCACAAACCTCCTCCAGGCTTCTCCACTCTGGCCTTACTGTGACTTTACTATGGCTACTCTGGATTTCAACAGAAATACTTACAAAGATAATATGATGTCTTAAAATTTAAGAAAGTTATTACATTTCTTTTTACGCTGACTAATAAGATGAAAATGCCAATCTTATCATCGGATTGTTTTTTACCTTAGATACCAGCAACATCAGTACCAGGAGACTATAAATTGAGAGTGGAAGGGCTATACCTGGATAATCCATTTGGAGGGAGGGCCTTTGTGAATGAAACCCAGCTGATGTTCTCCCGACGCTTCATGACTATCTTCATCCAGATGGACAAGCCTGTCTATATGCAGGGACAAACAGGTACAAACTTAAAGATTAATGGTTGTTAGTTAATGATTTCAAGTGGAGGTGACATCTTAATATCAAAAAGTTTAAGTTCATGTGCGCAATTATGACGAATCGCGCCCCGCCACCCCTTAAGCTGCAAGCCATCGCCGACAGCGGGGACTATCCTCTTGTCGAGCACTTGTGTAAATTAACTCGCACTAAATTAGGTATCAAATACTAACCTACAAGTCTTTTTGTGCTAGTAACTTTAATGGATCTCAGTTGTCTGATAAATAAAGATTTTTATTTTTTTAAGCATCAATAGGATGATATCGTCATTATAACATTGAAATATCGATTGTGTATAGTTATGTGTTGCTCAAGGTATTTGGTTAATAATATACAATGGCAAATCAAATTCCAAGCAGTACAAAGAAAAGAAAAACATTGGCACATGATATAGCCTGGTACATTCATACTACACAAGCAAGTTTTGACTTCTGTATGCTTAAGACAAATCAATAACTGTTCTTAGATACCATCAAATTTTTACATTACCCAAGAACTATAGCTAGTGAGATACAGGACACATTAATACATTTTTTGCAATCCATTACAGTTCGTTTCCGCGCGATACCCATCAACACGGAATTGAAGGCTTTCGGCCGGGCGATCGACGTGTTTATACTGGACCCCAATGGTCACATCATGAAGAGATGGCTTTCCAGACAGGTAAGATTACTCGTACGCACTACAACTACCTACTACAACTACTACTGTAGGCGAACAAAGTTCGCGGGCGTTTACTAGTTCTTTATAAATTGTAGTCTGTGTTATTTTGATGTACAGGGTGTCCCAGAACTCAACGTCAAACCGAAACGGGGTGACAGGATTGATCGTAAGCATAATGACAAAAATCAGAAAAAAAATCTATCCCATGCAGTTTGAAAATTATGGGCATTTTACGTCCTCTAACTTATCTGTCTCGCTCACTCATGGCCAACATGTCCAGTATCCATCTCTGTCATCATTTTGCCGTAAAATTAAGATCCTGTTATGAGTTTGTGGTTTGTGCGAATCAAAAATTATTTTAACAGAGTAAAATTGGTTAGCAAAAATCCGGGTAACATGAGGTTTTTATTTTTTACTCGTTTTTTTTTAGAATGAAACTAACAAGTATTGTACCATTTTAGATTTCTGATTAAATGCGCCAACTTTTAATGGTACTTGCCAAGGCACTCTAGTACATTTTTTTTAAAGGAGGGCCTTCCAAAGTCGACAAATTGTGAAAATTTTAAATTCATAGTTTAACAAATCAGTCTTATTTCTAGGAAACTTGGGGCAACTGTGTCATCATTTTTGACTGTCATTCTGAAATGCTATTTAGGGTTATGGTTCCAAAGTATAAATGAACAAAAATAAAAAAAAATAACCATAATAACCGAAAAATTGTTGCAGTTTGACTAAATTTCTAGGTTTTTCTTAAAATGCCCATAATTTTCAAACTGCATGGGATAGATTTTTTTCTGATTTTTGTCATGATGCTTACGATCAATCCTGTCACCCCGTTTCGGTTTGACGTTGAGTTCTGGGACACCCTGTATAAGCTATAGTGTGGTAAAATGTCTTCAAAATCCATCCAGTACTTTTTACGTAAAAGAGTAAAAAACATCCATGCAAACTTTCGCGTTTATAATATCAGTAGGAAGTAAGGATTGTGTAAATGATTAGAATTTACAAGGAAGTTTAATAGACTGTATACTCGTAAATAATGCTTATAGCATCTAACTAAGCAAATCATGATGAAATTATTAAAAGTTCCAAAGTGCTTTGTTTTGCTCTCTACAGTATGTAAAATCAGTTTTATGCAGATGGTGTGACATATGTATAACCCCCGTAGGTGGCGCGTCGCAATACAAGACCGTAGCAGTGATCGTTACCGTGTGATCAGATAACATTGGCCACTGTACATCAGAGTGCATTGTGAAACATGATGTTAATACAGGGCGATTACTATTTAATAGCTGGACTGATCTGTGGTAGGCTAATGAAGATTGGTTAGTCACCTGACAACATGCAAATTCAATTGGAAATTATACTTTATGTACACATGTAGTGCATAATGTTTATGAAAACAATGACCTTAACTTTTTGTAGCATATCTATGAATTATAAATGTAAAATTTTCAGTTATTCATCAGATGCTATAAAAAATGACAGCGCCTAGGCTACTAAACCGATTTTGATTCATATAGTAGTGTTATCAATAGATTCTTTATTATGAATGCTTTTATATTGAGTCTCGTTTTTGTTTATAATGTTCTTCGTTAATAATGAATGATAAATCTAAACAAGCGGAATAGCCTTGTTTCCACTATGTATGAAATATTCAAAAACTGATTTTCTATGAAATAATTCATAATTTAAGATCACCTTACATTAATATTTTCTGCAGTTCGTATTACTTGATTTTTGATTGAAATTCAATCGATAAATAGTCACTCAATCGGCATTTCATGCGATGACGTCGAAGTGCGTTATTTATGGGAATTACACACATTGCATCGACAAACTCTATGGAGAAAAGCGTTTTGAAAGTTGATAAAAAATACGTCAACTACACTATTATATGTATTGCAATAAAGGAGTGTTGTATTTTTGTTCTATGATTTGTTCTGCCTGTATATTTAGCTGATTACAAAACGTTTGTTCTCAGAGTAACTTCGGCACTGTGAGCTTGCAGTACCAGCTGTCGGACCAGCCGCTGTACGGCACGTGGACGATCAAGGTGGAGGCGACGGGGCAAGTGGAGGAAGCGCAGTTTCTGGTCGAGGAGTACTACCAAACCCGGTTTGAGGTAAACTAACGTTAGATGATAACGGATTGTGCTTATACCACCAGCTGCCGTAAGGTGTCAGCTTCTTTGTTACCCACAACAAGTTTTTTGTGACAAACTATATGCCAACAAAAGCGTAATCTCTTTCATTGTTCTTATTAGTAGCCAACTTTATGTAGGTGTTTTATTTCGACATTATTTTTTCATCATCCTGTATCTTTAGGTACTGTAGTTTGTAGCAATATTTTTTTTTAAGGAGCAGACATTTTTAAACCTTAACAAAGTCTACAATATTCTTGTTTTTGTTTTTCCTCCTCATTATCTCGACGGTAAGAAAGTAGTATTCTAATTTAAGTCAATGTTACCATGATCTTTCTTGCCTGGTGTACAAATGACTTTGGATCGATTCTTACGTAGCTAGATGATATTTTTCTCTCTTGCAACACCTTATTGTAAACATTTCTTATTTTGATCCCCAGGTAAACGTAACAATGCCAGCGTTCTTCTTCAACACGGACCCGTACATCCACGGCAAGATTATGGCTAACTACACTTCGGGCGCCCCGGTCCGCGGGAACCTGACCCTCAAGGCGACAGTGAGGCCGATCCCGCAGTACCGCCCTCGGTACTATAATAGAGGACAGTTCAACAATAGAGGACAGTTTGGACCACCGCTGGGTTATGGCTCTTCGCAGTATACTAGAGGTGAGACCGTGAAACAGTTTCCTTATACGTACACTTCTGACATGCTACTCTATGGCATAATAGTCATCCTGGCCGATTTCGACCACGGCGGCCAATCTTAACAGAGATCAGCCAACTACGCAGGAGATATTACAGTGCACAAGTGTGAGCGCAATACACAGGTGCACTCACTGTTCCATCACTCTCAAAGTTCGGTGAGACGGCAATCCCACATGACCGGAGACAGATCAGGCGCAGTACCAACGGCTTAACGTGCGCACCGAGGCACGGGGGTGTAACACCGCCAACTTCCCGACTCCGAGACGTTTTTGAGAAAGTCATGACAGAAAATCTCAGAAACAATTTTGCTCGATCTGGGATTTGAACCCAGGACCTCTCGGAATGTAATGCAGAAACTTTACCACTGCACTAACGAAGCAGTCTATGGCATAAGACAGGATTGATTTAAGACAATTTTTAATTGTTTATTTTGGCTCTTAACCCCTCAGCTGCTGCTACACTGATCAGCGTTCTGGTATGAAACTGCGGTAGCACTGATCAGTGTACAGGTGACCTGCGACACTTTCACCTCGATTTTGAAATATACATACTTGAAATATGGTCTATATTGATTTATTTTCCTATTCCTATTATATTGAACTAATGATCGAGAACTTCACTCATCATTCAACTTAGAGAAACGTTACAAATTATCAGTTCAAACTTTGATTACGAACGGCCAAACAGTGGTTCGTGAGTTTTGTGTTTATTCAGTGTTTTCTCCACGGAACGGAAGCTATTGATACATTTTATTATTCTTTATGTTATGCGGCTCAGTTATATGTACAAATAAATCAATAATAAATCACTAAGTTTGAATAATCTATCTTCGTATGTTCTGAACTATGAAACGGTTACACAAAGTTATTGTTTTTCGAGTTATAAAACATTGCGCATACTGAATGGTGGTATTTATTACACGGGTAATTTCATTGAGAAAATAAAATCACAACATATATTAGCCATAAACGACTAAATATTTAGAAAAACGTTATTTTTTAACACGATAGGCACAATCTCACGCACACATACAAACGTCAAAATGGCGGTTATTCGTGTATGTATACAGTGCCACCATTGCTCCTTATCCCCTGGTGTGCGGGAAGGGTGCGTAAATCTGTACCCGTCATCTGCGGCAACATGGCGCGAGTTTGAAACGCGAGAGTTAAGGTTTCGAATTTGTTGATTCTTGGCTATGAAATGTTTGATAGACACTTATGTAATGATTTTATTTGATAGTATGATAACCAATGTATCTTATAATCGTTAAATTGTATCAAAAAAACCTCATTAACATTATTATTTTTCACAGGGAATCGAATCGAAATGCTATTACCGCACCTATTTTAGAAAAATGATTATTTATAATATATTTTATAACAAATTTTATGTTCCATTGTTGCCCACCTCAAGTTAGATATCCAGGCTGTCTCAAAATATAAATAACGCCACATTTCTTGCAAAATATCACTCATAAATTACATTACGAAAATCACCTATCACTTCAGAAAAATCGCGATATTGCACTACTTTTAGTCGAACTTCATTTTTGTTTTCTGATGTAAGAAATAGCTATTTTTTGGGAAAACTGCATTTTTTTATGAAAATCAACTATTAATTTCTATTTGAAAACAGCAAAGTAAGTATAAATGACAAATTAACTTCTAGTTTCGATCAAATAACAAAACAACTCGCGATTTCATAGGCCAGTTTTCATTTACTAAATCACAGGTCTATGGATTATTATACTCTATGGATGTTATTGTGAAATGAAATAGACAAAATGGGCTTTCTCCACACACCACAAAATGCATACAGCCAATACTAAATAATTTAGAAAAACGTAAAAGAAAACCGAGATCGGCGTTGAAGCGTCGTTACTTTTTGTGTACATGTGTGCGGAAACCGCACGGTCGTTACATTGCGTTATCACTGATCAGTGTTCTGGTAGCGATGCGCCATTTGCGTAAACACGGATCAGTGTTCTGGTAGCAATGCGCCGTTTGCGTAAGCACTGATCAGTGCAACTATACAGGAGGTTCGCTTTTCCAGTACCTGGTGAATATCATCTGACATATTATAATAAATGAATGAATAAAAGTGATAGTTCATTATATATGATTCAAATGTTTTAAAAGATATTTTAATGGTCTAAAATTACATTTGTACTTAAAATTGATATTGAAATTAAAATTAAATTGTATCATGATGAATATACTATGCATGCTGCTGATTGTAGCACCACATGTATTTGCACTAAACATTTTTGTTAACAACCATATTTTTAAACAAATTAATTAATATATTATAAAACGAATAAATAATTAACTCGAAAAGTGAAGATTGTGTGTGTGTAGTGAGCAGACCCTGGATTCTAGATGAGGACAACGCTGAGATGATGACGATGATGACTCGACAAGTGAAAAATAATATAATAGTGTATTTTCTGATAATGGAATTTGTTTCAACATTGCTATCCAATATAATGCTTCAAAAAACATTTATGAAATTCTAGTAACCTCTTATTCTAGTTATCTGTATAGAGAAGCTATTGTTATATTTAAAAATAATGCTGTAAATTTATAAAATGCAATACATTCTAAATAAAACAAAATACAATGGTGTAAAATACTTTGTTAACGTTTTTTTTACAATTTAAATAAATATTGGTTACAATAAAAGTTATTAGGGTCTAAATATCGTACTATATCGATTTTTGTCATTGTTTTATTAAACTAAACAGAATTACATACACACACAAAAATATGTAATTTCCTTCGAGCACTGATCAGTGCTTCCGCACAATGGCGGCAACTAACTTTCGAGAAAAATAATATCACCCTTTAAGCTTCAATGTGCATTTTCCTAGTTTCCAGTTAGTTTTGCACTAAATAGAAAAGGCAGTATCAATTCTCTAGTATATGAAAGTTGCTAACTTTGGTTAACCCCTTTCCAAACTAAGTTGACCAAGTGTTTTTGGGAATTACTTTAGATGATAAGCTCCAGTGGGGTCCTCATATCATGACCTTATCAAAGAGACTAAGCTCCGCTGCATACGCTGTAAGAAAGATAAGGTTTCTGACTGATGTTGAAACGACAAGACTAGATTATTTTAGTTATTTTCACAGTATCATGTCATACGGCATCTTACTATGGGGCTCAGCTGCAGATATAGAGACAATTTTCGTATTGCAGAAACGAGACGTGCGGGCTATTTATAAACTTAAATCAAATGAAACACTTAGAGAATTGTTTAAAGAAGTTAAAATACTTACAGTTTACTCGCAATACATTTACGAAAACCTAATTTACGTTCGAAAAAACTTACACTTATTTCCTAAAAATAGCGATTTGCATAACTTCAACACAAGACAAAAAAATAGGCTTGCCGTTCCACATTTTAGGCTTCATAAGGTTGGTCACTCATTTATGGGTAGATGTGTATCATTTTTTAATAAATTACCTGAAAATTTAATTTCATTGCCTTTAGATAAATTTAAAACAGTTGTTAAAGATGTATTAATGTCGAAAGGATATTATAAAATTGATGATTATATAAATGACAAAGATATATGGAAATGTTTAAATGCAAATAATTACAATTATTGTAAATCAATTTTGAAAAGAGGCAATGACAATAGTGACTGAGTTTCTTGCGCCGCTTCTTCTCAGCACTGGCCCAAATTGTCCCGAAGCGGTGGTAGGGTTAATTTATATGTTGGGACGTGTAAAAGTGCTAGTTCTTAGCCTACTTACAGAAATAAATGAATTTTATTGAATTTTATTTTATTGAATTTTTAAAATCTCCTCTTGTCGCAGTCCGTCCGAACTACAACCCGTACCTGTACAACGAGTCGGGCTACCCTCCGTACGACTACGACGGGCCCCTGGACGAGTACGGGCGCGCCACCGAGCGCCGCTACCTGCCCGGCCAGCCCAACCAGATCGACCAGCCCGACTGGGTGTACGACCTGCAGCAGGTCAAGACCAGGCTGTTCAACTTCGTGAGTGTTTCTTTTTAGCCAGGATATACTTTAGTGGCCAGGACAGTGGGATTTTCCGTTGTAGTCAGTAAATACAGGTACTAAAGCTGAAAAAGAGGATTGTTTTGCTTTAAATTTCCGAGTACGGGCGCGCGACCGAGCGCCGCTACTTGCCAGCCAGCTCGACCAGATCGACCAGTCCGACTGAAAGAAAAAAGAAAAAAAAACGACGGACAGGAAAACTTCTGCGGGTGCCGCTAGTTAAATCTATAAAGTTCTTTTATGGACATTTATCCAATTGTTTCATGTTTTTCTGCTTTTTTTAAATAAATAGTATTTACAGCAGATGATGTCGAGTTTATTAAACTGAGCCCTGCTTTTCAATAGTCACGTCATTGAAGGCTATCTTCAAAAGTAAGTTATGTGACGTCACGAGGCCACGGTCGCGTTGATCCGAATGCTAGCTTTAGCGCATACACTCATATAAAATTCCAAGATGTGTAATTTGAAATGTCCTGACTGCATTTTATGCATAGTGTCAAAACTAAACTATTCAATTTAACTGTCCGACAACTATTTATTCGACTATAAAAAAACTAGCCATATACAAAATAACTTTATTCCCTCGCCCCCAGGACGAGAAGTACCCGTTCTGGATGCGCAAGCCGGACCCGCTGCAGTACGTGAACCAGAACAACCCGGACTACAGCTCGTACCAGACGAGCACGTCTTCTTACAGCAGCTATTACAACTCGCCGTACTACGATCAGCTGCCCTATTTGAGATTTGTGAGTAGTTTTTATAACTGTAGTGTACATCACTAACATCTTCTTTCGAAGTGACTGAACAAAGTAAAGTTATTAAAATTGATTTGGATTGGCTGAGTTAATAAGAATACGTGGCAGGCATGTAGAGTGCTACGTTATCTGCTTTATGAGATCTACGAATCAGACATGAGAAGAATCTTTGAAGAGCAATGTAACCTCAAGTGGCATTGGGCAGGGCACAGGGTGTAAAGAACCATTTGATAAAAATCGGTTTAAATTGTAGGATCCAATGGAGGCAGACCCCTGTTAGTATGACGATGCACCACTCTGATTTTGTTCAATCATGTACTTTTTTTTATCGACAACGGTTTAGGTAGCACTTAGCCTTGTATAACGTATTTATTTATTTATTTGGAATAACAAACAGAAAACACAATACAGCTTAGACAAAAAGATACTGTTGGGATCGGGAGACTGTGACGTCACTGATGTCCGCGTCATCGAGCGGTAACGAACAAGCGCCTCGTCAGCTGTCAGATCACTCTTGCATTGGCACTTGGACGGAAAGCATTAAACTCGTGATCGACGTGATTTGTGGGTCGGTGATCGGTTTGTCTTTTGTCTTCTAAGGGTATTTTGTTCCATTGACATTTTTGCGTCAACTTTTTTAAGATTAAAAAAGAAATTTAAAACTCGCTACAATAATAATAATTCTTTCTTTGGCATTATGTGTTTATGCATCTTTTTATAATTTTATGGTTTCACATATTTTATTTAACCTTCTCAACAAAATTTTAATTGTTTTACTCCATGTTTTATTTAAGCTGAGGAAAATTAATTGGAGTTTATGTGTTATTTTAATTACCTATTTTGATATGTAATGTTAAAACTGTATGTTTCTCAAAAATAATAAAATAAAAAATCTAATTGTGAAGTGATTTATAAAATATTTTTTATAATTTGAATTTAATTGAAATAAACCTGCCCTCTTCTGATTGCTATAAATACTTTATAATAACTTAACTAATTTCTTCCCAGTTCAACGGTACATACGACTTTAAATACCCAATGGCTGAGATAGCGCAACTAGTACCGAACCTCGACGGCGTGGAAGTCATCATCACCGCGTCAGTAGGCGACCCGTTCCTGGACGAAGTGATCGAGGGCTACAGCATCGCTAGGATATTCAACTCTTCGCTGCAAGTCACTGTCCTGGGTGGCTCACCGCAAGTCTTTAAGCCGGCTATGCCGTTTGATGTCTATGTAAGTGTTTGCTTATCAGGCACCTTATCTGGAAGTCATCACCGCTTCAGTGGGCGACCCGTTCCTGGACGAAGTGATCGAGGGCTACAGCATCGCGAGGATATTCAACTCTTCGCTGCAAGTCACTGTCCTGGGTGGCTCCCCGCAAGTCTTTAAGCCGGCTATGCCGTTTGATGTCTATGTAAGTGTTTGCTTATCAGGCACCTTATCTGGAAGTCATCATCACCGCTTCAGTGGGCGACCCGTTCCTGGACGAAGTGATCGAGGGCTACAGCATCGCGAGGATATTCAACTCTTCGCCAAGTCACAGTCCAGGGTGGCTCCCCGCAAGTCTTCAAGCCGACTATGCCGTTTGATGTCTATGTAAGTGTTGGCTTAGCAGGCGCCTTATCTAGAAGTCATCATCAACGCGTCAGCGGGCGACCCGTCCCTGGACGAAGTGATCGAGGGCTACAGCATCGCGAGGATATTCAACTCTTCGCTGCAAGTCACTGTCCTGGGTGGCTCCCCGCCAGTCTTCAAGCCGGCTATGCCGTTTGATGTCTATGTATTTGCTCAGCAGGAGCCTTATCTAGAAGTTACCATCACCGCGTCGCGTCTGTGGGCGACTCTGTTTATCGCCCCTAGTCTCTTAACTAAACTAGGCCAATAGGACGGTAGTTTCGGATGAAGACGTTTCTGGCACTCAAAAGCTATGGCTAGGTCATCGAGCTGGTAACTGTGCTGGGTGGATCCCCTAACGTCTTCAAGCCGGCTATGCTATTTGATGTTTACGTGAGTATAATTGCTGTTTCATTGAACAGTGATTGTAGAATGAATTTCCTAATATTTCTGCAAAACTTTTAATGCTTGCCAATATACAGCCATTGAAAATAAAATTATTTGTGACACATTTATTTGTATTAATTTGGGCAAAATCTGTAAAGGTTTCTGTTAGGTGCATAACTATGCAATTTCGTTTTTAAATTTATAAGTAACGACACAGTGTAAAGTGTATTGTAGTTAAACATTACGCGGATAGTTTGGCAATGTTATAACAAGTAGGTAAAAGACAACCGTTATTTGTGCGACCTAAAGGTGGTGTAACATGAATTTAAGATGTTTTTTTGGTCACAGATGGTGGTATCCTACCACGACGGATCCCCACTGCCGGCGTGGCAAGCAGCTGGAGTTTCCCTCGTGGTGCAGGCGCAAGTGGAAGGGCGCGGCGGGAACGTGGAGCCGCAGTACCCCACGCTCGTGCCCGGACACGAGGCCGTGTGGCACCTGCGCCTCGACCTCTACAAGCTGCTGAGTGAGTGACTTTAACGAACAGGAATATATAATTAGCCAGAAACTTTTCCATTACACCATCGAGGCAGTAAAGTTTTTGCCTTACATCCGAGAGGTCCTGGATTCGAATCCCAGGTCGAGCCAAAATTGTTTCTGAGATTTTCTGTCATGAATTTGTCAAAAACAGCTCGGAGTCGGGAAGTTGGCAGGGTTACACCCCCCGTGCCTCGGCGCGCACGTTGGTCCTGCGCCTGATCTCTCTCCGGTCATATCGGATTGCCGTCTCACCGAACTTTGAGAGTACCTAATGGAACAGTGAGTGCACCCACAGGTGCACATCGTAATACACATATTACGCTCACACTTGGGCACTATAATATATCCTGCTCTGTTTAGATCGAAATCGGCCAGGAGGATTATTAACCAGCCAGAAGAATTCAGACTTCTGACCATCTTCTTTCCCTGGACAGAGCTGCTTGCTACCGGCTGCAAGCCGCCCCCATTTTATTTGATCCTGACCCCCTTTTTTATATCTTACCGATGCCCGGTGAATATCGTATATTAGGCTTTAGATCAAATAATCATCAATATAAAATATTTGTGCTCAAAAGACTATCAGTTCTTTGCACTTTGCTCTCTGCTCGGACCATGTCACATAAACTTACTGATCCTTTCATAGTTTAGTAAACGATCGTTGGTCGGTCATATTGCTCAACAATAGTTCTTGTTCACAGAACTGGAACGTGATCCGAGCTACAGAGACGTACTTAACAGTATCACCGGCGTCCGACTTACTGCCCAGTTATCGGACGCGGGCGGCCGTCACGCGTCTGCTGAAGCACACTTCATCTCGCACTACAGCGCGCACAACCAACATCTCAGGATATCTACATCTACCACAGATGCTAGGGTAAGCCTGTCTACTTAGAGCTGGGAATGAGATACATACTTAACAGCATCACAGGCGTCTGACTTACTGCCCAGCTTTCGGACGCGGGCGGCATTACGCACTACAGAACGCACAACCAACATCTAAGGATATATACATCCATCACAGATGCTAGGGTAAGCCTGTCTTGTAGATGCTAGTGCTAGGAATGCGGTACAGAGATATCAAACAGCATCACAGGTCCGGGTCGCCGCTCAGTTATCGGACGCGGGCGGCCATCACGTGTCCGCTGACGCACACTTCATCTCGCAACCAACCAACATCTGAAAAATAATTGCAAAATAACTAGTCGCTAAAGTTTTGAGCAAATATCTCTCTATCCAAACGAATGAGCTAATGCTGTCTATTTATTTTGTCTACTAAGTAATGTTATTTTCTGCAGGTTGGTGAATACATAATATTCCACGTGCAGAGCAACTTCTACATGGAGTCGTTCAACTACGTGGTCATGTCGAAGGGAATAATTTTGACTACCGCACAAGAGATTATGCAGGTAACATTCCTTCGATAGTGTTTTGCCGCGGACCTTCCGGCAAGATAAGCGATTAGTAGTGTAAGGTATTTTTTAAAAAAATCTGTCACTGCTGCCGTTACTCTGGCGTTTGAAAGAGTGCGCTGCGTTACTTCTGCCATGAATTTAACAATTAAACTTGGAATATATTTCTTCTCGAAGTGAATCTAAACTAGTGAGTGCACCTGTGTATAGCACTCACATTAGTGCACTATAATATCTCCTATGTACGAGTAGATGGCTAATCTCTGTTGGGATTTGCCGTCGTGGTCGAAATCGGGTAAGACACTATTATTATTATATTTTTTTCCTAGGACGGTGTGCGAACGTTCGCCGTGACGGTGTCTGCGGAGATGGCGCCCGTGGCCACAGTCGTGGTGTGGAGCGCGGACCGGCGCCGGCACGTCATCGCCGACTCGCTGACATTCCCCGTCAATGGGATATCGAGGAATAATGTAAGTTATTCATTACTAGCTGCCCCTCTCCGCTTCGCACGGGTGGACAATTATTTTTTACATATAAACATACAATATGTGTTCATCAAGGATAATGTAGGATTCTAGGGGTAATAGTTTATTTTTTCTAATTGGTCCAGTAATTTCGAAGCTTATTCAATTCAAACAATCGAATTTTTCCTCTTTATAAAATTTGTGTAGACAACGACTAGCTCTCTAACATTTATCTTGTATGACTCTCCTACAAAAGAAAAAGGTAGTAATTTAGCGCTTGTTAAAATATAACCCAGCTTATTCAAAGTGAATGATAGCACAGATGACTAAAGAAGACATACGTTTCAAGTTGGTTGGATATTATTCAAATAAGCAATACACACTGCATGATTATTTTGTAGTAAGCCTTATAGAGTTAAGCATGATAAAAGTAATGACAGTTATTATAGACCAAGCTTCATTTCATACTGCTGGATTTCTACCTATCAAATATTGTCTTCATCAATCATTTTTAAAGTCCCTCAAAAACGCATTAATTAATCGACAGCAAGTATTTTGTGTCGATCTACGTGGCGTTAGTATTGTGCGTGGTCAAATGACGATCATTATGATTTTAAACTTTAGCATTCAAATTTAAGACTGATGCAAGACGTTTTGCTATTGCCACCCACTTCTGCACTGACTTATGTGCGTGGAAGTGTTTCATCCAGTGTGTGTCCACAGTTCACCGTGTACGTGAACAACCGCAAGCACCGCACGGGCGAGCGCGTGGAGGTGGCGGTGTACGGCGAGCCCGGCGCCTACGTGGGGCTGTCCGCCATCGACGACGCCTTCTACACCATGCAGGCCGGCAACGAGCTCACCTACGCCAAGGTACACACACGTACTGCTGGTGTACTCAGCTGCTTACCCAATGCCCAAAGATACAGGTTTCCGGATCGGTATTAATAAGAGCGCGTTGACGGAACGTGTCAAGAACTAAAGTGAGCGACTGTCATTGGTGAGCCAACTTAATCTTAAGGCTTTTGATGTAAGAGTCTTTCAAAGCATTTTAGCGAAATCTGCATCAGATTCTAGTAAGCTTATTTGCGATATGATTTCGGTGATTCACCAGTGAAAGTCACTTGTTTCTTATTGTTAAGTTATTGTCAGTTGTTCTTGTTTTTTTATTGCTTAATTTTTGAGTCAATTAAGACTCGGTTACAACGGGACCCACATACTGTGTAAAAGTCCCTAATTAATAAAGAAAAAAATAAGAGCTCGTTAAATAGAAATTGTATACATGTGCCGATCGGCACTTACTCGCACGTAGCGGTAGAAAAGCCTGCAGCTTTTCTTGGCTACGACTCGTTTCACAGCGAGTCATCACAGTTGTCAGTTGCAGCTACTTGGGCTGTTAGGGAAGGCTTCATTTGGTTCCTAATGCGACGCCGGCGCTCGGTGGGTAGGTAAAGCTTACCATTTTTTTTCGTAAAGCAAGGCCAGTCCACTACTATTTACTTGTCCCTATTAATTATGTATTTAAAGATAAGTATTAGTGAGCTTAGCTATTAGCTATTTAAAAACATGCTTCTATTCATCCTATCATTCCAGCAAATATAATTAATATGTTATAACATTGCAACCTAGAGGTCATAGAATGAGAAAATTGTTACAGTAAATATCCTTTCATTCAGTTTTCCAGATCCTTTCTGGCATTTGTGTATTTTTTCAGACATGTGTGCAGTGATGGGACCAGGCGCGTGTTATTGAAAAGACAGATCTCGGTTGAATGATTAGTTTATTGTGCGCATGGGCGCTAATATATGTAACTTATAGCTAAGTACAGGGTGAAGTTAGCCACACACTACATGTGCCATTCACTGATTTAGTTTGTGTGACCAGGTGATATCGAAGATGTCCCACTTCGATGAGTACACGAACGGCACGTTCGCGTACACGTGGCGCTCGCACTTCGGCGACGCCGACGAGCTGGTGTACTTCCCCGCCGCCACCTTCGGCGTGGACGCCAACCGGACCTTCGAGTGAGTACAATAAAAAAAATATATTCAGACAACAAGATCGAGAGAGTAACAATAGCTTATCTCCTGTGTTAGTACAATTTAGAAAATACAGTAAGATACGCAACAGATTTCACACGTAGGATTAGTTTGCCAATTAGTGGTTAGTCCTCACGATTGGCTTTAGCGTTCAGAACACTATTGCGGCTGCCGCAATATCAATATAAATTTATTCAACACAAGCTATGCCCTGCGATTTCATCCGCATAGAACCCGTTTTCTACATATCCCACAGGAACCGTGAAGTTTTACGGGATAAAAAGTACCTTATCTGCTCGCCAAGACGAGCCAAGCGAAGCGCACGGGCACTGCCTACCTTTTCTCGAAGCGCTTCGTCGTTTTTTTGAACCCTCATAACTTGGGTTTGGATTATGCTAGATCAACAAAATTTTCGGGATATATTGTCAATAGCGGACTTATTGAACATATTAAGTTTTAATTACATTAGCTTTTATACTTCAGATTTTATTTATATCTAAAAAACGCTGATTTCGTCACTGACTCACTGATGATCATCAAAATTATTAAGGTATTTCCTAATGTCCTAGAAAGCTGAAATTTTGTATGTAAGCTAGTATTAGCACACAAACAACAAAAAAATTATAAAACTTGTAACTTTAATCCCCCAACCCCTTAAACTAGGGGATGGGAGTTTGTATGAGACCAGGGGGCTGAGACAAAGTATCAATTTAAAAACAAAAAAGGCAAAGATAGAGAGTGGGCTATAAAAAAAGGCGTCTCTGATGTGCAAGAAATACACCCCAAAAAAAGAAGAAAAAAATAAAATATTTTTTTTTTACAAACAACTTACAAAAAGAAATGAAATCCCACCAAAAACATTTTCATGTAAAATGTTGCCAAGACGAGTCCATATGACTCGCACTGTCAAAAAGTTATCAGATCTCATGTAGAGCCAAGCTTCTAACACTACACGCCCTAACTCTACAAGGCCTAACTTTACAAACTCTACACCTTAGTCAAAATATGTGGCTTGGCCGTTCGTTACTACAAGAACTATTGTATAACACAAAAGTAATGAACAGTGAATTGATTTTTCACCTTACGCCGATGTGAATGTAGCGAAATGGCCAAGCCACATATTTTGACTAAGGTGTAGAGTTTGTGAAGTTAGGCCTTGTAGAGTTAGGGCGTGTAGTGTTAGAAGCTTGGCTCTACATGAGATCTGATAACTTTTTGACAGTGCGAGTCATATGGACTCGTCTTGGCAACATTTTACATGAAAATGTTTTTAGTGGGATGTATTATTCCAGGTTTTATTAATCTATCTATGTTGCAAATTCAGCCAAATCGGTCTAGTAGTTTTGGCGTGAAAGAGTAACAAAGCATCTTTACATACAAACTTTTGCGTTTATTTGAATTTTTATGGAACGTGATTTCAGTAGTAGTCAAGTAGACCTTATTTTTACAATTAACTTTCCGAAATATAAGTCGCGCCATATAAAAAGAATGCTAACAAGTCACCTGCGCAACCAACAATATGTAAGTCTAATTGGTGGGAAATTTTGTTTACGTCCACGCAGCCACTACCATGCTTAAACTCTGCCTCTCTAGGGGTATTTCTATGTGAGCCGCTTTTCTGCATGCGCTACTCTTGACATTCGTTACAAATTGTACTATCTCACGCGGAGTGAGATCGATCTTTTGCATAAGGGCTCCTGCGTGCATGATATTTTATTTATTTATAAAACACCTTCGTATTTCCTAGGTACGCCGGCCTAGTAGTGTTCAGTGACGTCGCCGTTCCGCGTCGGCCTTCAGCCTGCAACGCGACTGCGGGCTACCTGGAGTGCCTCGAGGGCGGCTGCTTCCACCAGTCCGCGCGCTGCGACGGGAAAGTGGACTGCAGCGACCGCACCGACGAGTCCAACTGTGAGTGCATTCATTTAGGATGATTAAGGTGATAGGTGATTTCACGTAGGACGCCTCTTAATATCATCTGAGCTGTGTCCGGAGAAATAGCTACTTAGTAGTAAACAGCTGCCATGACTAACTGTAACTCTGGTATAAATCTGGTAAAGATGGCTGCTCGTCTACTAATCATTGTGTTTGTACAATGTAAAGAATGTATTTTTAACGTACAAAAATTATTTATGTTTGAAAATGTTGTGGATTTGTTAAATAAACGTCAGGTTAAACGTAACAGTTTTTAATTATAGTCGAATAAGAACTACAGTAATTCTATTCATGATTTAAAGCTTTCGCGTTGCTTTGTAATACTAAGTACTTGTTTACATCGGGTCTAATCGCTTCATATTAAAATGAGTATTAGGTACATAATCATTTAAATATAACGTGGCTGTGTGCAATTCAATCGTAACGTCGTATAATGACCCGACGCTAACAAGTAACTAGTTCGACGTCAAGTGCAGTGACACATATCACTCGTACCGACCGAACAGTGCTAAAATATGTAAATTTTGCTCCAGGCGACCATGATGACTGGTTCGAGCTGAGCCACTTCCGCAAGTTCCGGTTCAACCGCGTGCAGCGGCAGTACGACAACGTGTGGCTGTGGCGCGACATCAACATCGGCCCGCACGGCCGCACGGTGTTCACCGTCGACGTGCCGCAGGTACCCACACACCCCCTCGACACGAGCCACTTGCGCAAGTTCCGGTTCAACCGCGTGCAGCGGCAGTACGATATCCGGGATACTAAATCAGGAAATCATTATCATCATCATATCAGCCATTCGACGCCCACTGCTGCGTGCACCCCGCGGATCTCTACAGCGGTTGATCCTGCGCTTCCCGCGCCGCCCTAACGGCCATCGGTTCGTCACGCTACTCAAATCATTAGGAATATAGTTAAATCCAATTAATAGTCTTCGTCGTCATCTCGGCAGTCAATAACATTGAATCAGTCTCCATATTCCAGTCACTGTTTGCAACTAAGGTATCTAATTATGTATTTTTTTCTTTGGTAATCTTTGTTTTTCTCTTACAGATCCCCGCGCACTGGACGATCTCTGCGTTCAGTATGTCACCGACCCTGGGGTTAGGCATGTTACATAACCCTATTCATGTAAGCCAATCAATACTAATTATATTCCTATGTGGGCGTATATTTGTTCCAATTAAAAGGGAAACTAGTCGGGGCTTGATTTATCATTCTAAATACTAGCACACCACCTGATGAAATTATAATACAGCCACTCATTACACGATCCAAATACGAAGCCGCAGTGGCAATGTGCGTGAGAAGGGTTGCGTGCCACAGACCTGGGGCCCTTTTACGGTCTTCATTAGGCTCAACAGAAGCTCTGGTCAATGCATAATATACTCCTAATGATGTAATCAATGTAAAATTAGTTATCTTCGACATTTGAATTAATTTGTATTAGAAAATTCATAATGTTTATAAATTTGCATGCTGTTTGACACCGCTAATCAGGTATAAGCACGATTGTAAGATGTCCAACAAATCAAATGTTAATGGTACCCTATTTACGCAAATAAATATTTCAAAGATAGTATTAGCGCTGTTAATCGTAACTTTGTTCAAATTATTTGAAATAAGAACACTGCCAATTAGCAGATAAATCATATCGTAATACGGCCCCCTAATCTGTTATATTTTCAAAAGCAAAACGTTATAATATAAGGATTGTGTTGGTCAAATAAAAGATGTTCTTTCGTCGAAGGTCGTGTAATAATGCAATTGAAAACGGCATGAAAAATATTACAAAACTAACTTAAACTACGTCACACGCGCATGACATGCGTGACCACGCATGTCATCGACCCAGTTACGTTTCCGATTACACACACATTCAATGAACTTATTAATTTATTATATCCATTTTAATACTACAACGTGGCTATATTTGTAAATGGTTTTCTGTCCAGTACTCTGGCGTCCTGCCGTTCTTCATCCGCGTGGAAGGGCCGGACGAGTCGCGGCAGGGCGAGCAGCTGGGGCTGCGCGTGGTGGTGTTCAACTACCAGCCGCAGGCCGTCGAGGCGGTCGTCGTGCTCGCCGCCTCCAGCGACTACAAGTTCGTGCACGTCGAGGAGAATGGAATCGTGAGTATTTTTGAGGTTTCTTATGCTTTTCTTTTTTCGGGTTCGATCCCCGCACAGTACAAGCATAAGTGTGCATGAACATGTGTGTTTGTACTGGTCTGGGTGTTTATATAATATGTATTTATTTACAAAAAAATATATTTAAGTATGTTTATCTGTTGTCTAGTACCCATAACACAAGCCTCGGAGCATAATTTGGGACTAGAGAATTGGTGTGATTGTTGCGAAATATTTATTTATTTATTTTCTAGGGTCGAGAAAAAATCTAACCAACGCTGATGTAAGTCGCGCCATGTAAAAACGCTACATTTTCCTCAACACTAGACGAAATACGGGTCTCATTGGTGGGTACAAAGTGGGGAGGAAGCAGACATCTCGCGCGCTATACATCCGCACCACTAAGATTGAGTGGGATGGCACTGTTCCCATGCTCAAACTCCAGTCATCCAGCGTTTTTTTTATGTAGCGCGACTTAAACGAAATACGTACTCCAGTATGTATTCGTGTGTATTTAATCAAGCTAGATTATAAGCTTATGGGCTTGGCCACAAATATGTCAACAAGTTACAGTCTATGGATCAAGTGCCGAAAAGGAAACTATTGCTATTCTCTGTAATGCCGCGCCCACTATTTGATTCAAGTTTAATTGTTATAATGTCTTATAGCCACCTGTCCGTCAGTCTGGTTAGTGCGACTGGAGTTACATTGAAACCTACCACCATCGATGGAATTTCGATAATTTCCTCAAGGAGGACCTTAATAGTGTCTTGATTGATCTCACTGCAGGGTAAAATATTGGAAGGTATATTAGGTATATTAGGGAAAACAATAATGTTCTTGTTTACTTCCAACATACAAAACCACGATTCAACATATTTTTATGTGCAGGTCCGCTCCTACAACCCGCGCACGTCTTTCGGCGAGCACCAGTTCTTCGTGTGGATAGCTGCGGGCGACGCGGCCACCGTGCACGTGCCCGTCGTGCCCACGCGCCTCGGCCGCGTGCACGTGCACCTGCACGCGTCCACGCTGATGGGGCAGCACCACTACACCAAGACTGTTAACGTGCTGGTACGTGCCTCGTGTGTGTAGTTCCTCGTGGGCTAGCTGCGGGCGACGCGGCCACCGTGCACGTGCCCGTCGTGCCCACGCGCCTCGGCCGCGTGCACGTGCACCTGCACGCGTCCACGCTGATGGGGCAGCACCACTACACCAAGACTGTTAACGTGCTGGTACGTGCCTCGTGTGTGTAGTTCCTCGTGGGCTAGCTGCGGGCGACGCGGCCACCGTGCACGTGCCCGTCGTGCCCGCACGTGCGCACCGGTTTCTTAGGTTTCTTCAGCTCAGATATTTCCCTGCTGGAGGATGACTTTTCCAACAGGACTGTATGTGTACCATAATTTATGCAAAATAAAGAAATTTGAATTTGAAAAAAAAGGGTTCCATACATGGAGCAGTCCATCATTTCGATATGTCAATGTAACGTGACGTTAAGACTACATTAACTTACAAAACTTTAAGTATATCTCCTATTAAGGAGCCTTGAGTGGAGGTGAATCTACCATTACTTCTCCTGAAGAAACGTAAAAAACACTGCTATCAAATAATAAGTTTAACTTTTTTCACTACGTAAGTAAGGCGTTTGAAGCCATTTGAATATTTTATCACATAGCTTTTGAAACCTAAAACAACAGACTGGCGTTCTAATTCACATCCCCATAATTGGCCAAGTTGTCTGTGTTTTGTTTTAAAGCGCTGGTAGGACACAAAAACTAAGGAGACATGTTCTTATTACCTACCTACTTCAAACATGACCATGTATCCAAGATTGAATAAAGATGATTCATTTCCATAACTTTGCGTTCTCCCACAGGCGGACGGTCTTCCCCAACACCGTCACCAGTCGATCCTGCTGGACCTGTCGAACCGCGCGTACGTGTTCCAGTACATGCACGTCAACGTCACCGAGACGCCCGTCATACCGTACGAGGTGGACCGCTATTACGTGTTCGGGTATGTTTTTATTGTGTTCCCTTGTGATTTCGAAGCGATTTTTTATACAAACAAACAAACAAACAAACAAAACACATATCTTGGATTATAAAGCTAACAATAGTATATGCTAAATGCACAGCCAATTATAGGTAAACATAGCTTTCCTAATATATTAGAAAAAAGATCTTAAAATTTCAATTGTATCCGCAGGTTTTTGTAAATATAGTTAGTAAGAACTACAACAAAAAAGAGCAAGTGTTAATTAATATAGGTGACTGTTCTCATTACAATCAAACAAGTACAAAATGGTTGGTCCATTGTGATTAGATACAATATTTCACATTTAGTTATACAAATTGCAATAGTTTGGCATGCAAAAGTAATATCAAAACATAGCTTGGGGATATGAATCATGGAGAAGGATGAATCATCCTTTGATCACATTATCATCAATTACTCTCAACTCAACTCAACTAAGCCTTAAACTTTTTATTTAACACGTTTACCATGGTGTCAAACTCTCGACTCAGTTCAGATTTTATTCCCGCCGCGACATTGTGAGCGTCGCCGCTAAGATGTTTTGAGTACCTGTAAATGAATGGCTAAAGCTGAAAAAGAGGATTATTTTGCTTTAAATTTCCACTAAACGACGCCAGAGCATGAACCAAAATACATCCAAAATCTCCTGAGGATGCCACGTGTAGTGGCGAAACGCGCCGAGTGTTTTGTTGCTGTCAGTGTTGTGAATCCAGGTGCATCTTCTGTGTCACGTTGTGAGTTGTATTGTAAGTCCTGCGACTTCCAGCTCTAGTTTTTTTCAGGTGGTTACAGTTGGATGCTGGCGTCGTTTAGTGGAAATTTAAAGCAAAATAATCCTCTTTTTCAGCTTTAGTCATGGGTTTCCGTAACGCCTGATTCCATCTACTAAATGAGTGGCTGTCAACATGGTGTTGCCTATTTAAACTGTTTCCTTTTAAATGTAAACCATAAACAATTGTTTGTCGTTGGCCAGGTCGAACCACGCGCGAGTGTCGGTAGTTGGTGACGTGGTGGGCGCTCTCTTCCCCACCATGCCCGTCAACGCGACCAGCCTGCTGCACCTGCCTATGGTAAGTCATCTTCTTTTCAGAGTAAAGGTCTTGCACTGTGTGCTTAGGTTTCCATAGGCGTCTAAGGACCTATTCACACTTCGTACGGTTATTTAATACATTGTTTGTCGGTGACGGCACTGCCATTAAAAAATGTCTGAAACAAACCTGACGTTATATATTTTTTGTTTATTTGTAATACAACTGTTGATTCTGATTTCTGTAACACACGTGCTTAAGCTGCTCACCGTGGAGTCAGATCAATGTATTTGATGTTGTCGATTATTATTTTATATTCCATCTGCGCTGTTTTACCACAAAACCCGCTTTATCAAAGTTGTTTCTGAATAAAACTTGTCGTGTATGTGCAGTCATTAAAGCTTAGTTTTCGGGCTGGGTAACCGACTTTTACCCGGTTATAGGTGATTTTGAAAAATTCAATTTTCTTAATTATATAACAAAAAGAATCTCTAAGAAATGACTTGTTGTTTCTCTTACACGAAACGAAAATTAAGATACACATTTACTTTGAATTCATTGTCATATAATTTTCCCACAGGACTCGGCGGAACAGAACATGTTCAGTTTCGCAGCGAACATGTACTTGACGCTGTACATGCGACTGATCAACCAGCGCAACCGGACGCTCGAGCACGAGGCGTTTTACCACATGAACATACTGTACCAGCGACAGCTGTCCTTCATGAAGCCGGACGGATCCTTCAGCCTTTTCCGTAGTGACTGGTAATATTTTGTATAAGCAGAATGCCCAAGCGCAACTACATGTACGTTCCGCGCCGCATGAACTCCTTAAAGATAAAAATCATTTGCACATCGCGCGCAATTTTGCGTGGTAATTGCTCCGCGTGTGTGGATGTGCATGCAAACAATTTTCGTTGGAAAGTGTTCACGCAGCGCTGACTGCCGACGTACTTGACCCTGTACATGCGGCTAATCGACCAGCGCGACCGGACGCTCGAGCACGAGGCGTTCTACGGGTCCTTCAGCCGGTTCCGTAGTGACTGGTAATGTTTCGTCTTAGCAGCCTACTCAAGCACTAGATCAACAAGTTATAAGATTTAGTTTGTCTTAAAAATATTTTACCAATTTGAGTTATCCTAATAATAATACACCGACATAACTATGCAAAAGGCGGCCATACTGAGCACGTGCCGTATCGTCAGATAATTTTTACAGGATGACCTCACCCACCAGGAGGCCCACTTAGCTTAGGCCCGTGACTTCATTTTTCTACTTAGACTGACAGAAAGAAGCAATTCTTTCCGTCTATCCCGAGATAAAAAGAAAAACAAATAAAAATAATAAATTGAGTTTATTGCTCCCATTAACAATAAATGGTAACAACATGTTGTTCATTGCCTTAAAAATTTAATGTCTTATATACAGAATAGGCGTGAACCATGCTTATTTATTTGTCGTAACGTAGTTAGGCTTTTAAAGCGTACGAGGGTGAATCAAAAAGTTCTTAGAAGTGCATATATATGAAACCTTTTTGGATCAAGTTCGATATTCAAATTAAAGAGTGTCTATCACACTATATTTATGCAGACTGTCACTTGTTTTTTGTCAGTTCGTTCGCATGTAATAATTTTTTTGTGCAACGAGTTGCTAAAAAGTCATAATTATGGATAAAAGTGAGTTACGTGCGGTGATAAAATATCTCAGTTTGAAAAAAATGTCTACGAAGGAATTTTTTTTGGACATTCAGCAGACATTAGGGGGTGATGCTGTACCCTATTCTACGGTTGCGTACTGGGTGGCTGAATTTAAAAGAGGTAGATCAAGCTGTAAAGATGACCCGCGTTCTGGGCGGCCTTCAACCTCCGTTACAGAAGAAAATGTCAAAAAGGTTGAGAATCTGGTTTTGGAAGACAGAAGAATGACTATAAAACATATAGCTGAGATCCTAAAGATATCTTTTGGTAGCGTTCAATCCATTTTAATTGATTCACTGGGGTGCAAAAAAGTGTCTGCAAGATGGGTGCCACGAATGTTAACCGACGAAAACAAAAAGCGACGTTTGGAAATTTCCAAGCGTAATCTCGAAATGTTCCAGCGTGATTCGGATAATTTTTGCCGTCGTCTTGTCACCATGGATGAAACGTGGGTCCACCATTTTGATCCTGAAACTAAAAGACAAAGCATGTCTTGGAAACGACCATCCTCTCCATCCATTAAGAAATTTCGAGTTTCGAGTTTGGACCCTATTATGCAAATTTAATCCCGAAAGTGCGTGAAGCGATTAAAGAAAAACGTCGTGGAAAACTGTCGTTGGGCGTGTTGTTCCTTCAAGATAACGCTCCTGCTGATCGATTGGAAGTTGCGCTCAACGCAATCCGCTGTGCTGGCTTCAATCTCCTTGACCACCCACCATATTCTCCGGACTTAGCCCCAAGTGATTTTCACTTATTTCCAAAATTAAAAGAGGAAATTCGTGGAACAAAATTTCACGATAATGACGCGGTTATAGCTGCCGTAGAGGACTTTTTCGAGAGTCAAGAAAATATTTTTTTTTCACAAGGAATAAGGAAGATAGAAACGCGTTATTCTAAATGCATTGCATTGGAGGGAGATTATGTAGAAAAATAAAATATTATTATTTAAATCTTTGCATTTTTTTATATTGATTCCAAGAATTTTTTGATTCACCCTCGTATATGAAACCTAAACTTGTTAAATTTAGGTTTCATGAGTAACATATAAAAGCTGCAGTGTATTAACTTAAAGAAAAATAGATAAGTCTACAACGTCGTAATATTATAAAATGAGCTTTGGCCTATGGAACGACTAAATACGGATATTGGTAACGTAATGACCATTATTTTATTTAGGAACCAATCGGCGTCGAGCGTGTGGTTGACGTCTTTCTGCGCGAAGATCTTCCAAGATGCCACCTTCAATGAATGGGAGAACTTCATCTACATTGATCCGAACGTAAGTTTTGGGTTCTTGCTCTAATAAGTTGTTATTCTATTAATCAAAATTAGTAGTTTATTAATCAAAATCCAAGTAGAACATTTATTAGCTGGCTATGATGAATATTGAATGTGGGCTCAAGGCCACCAGTTAGTGGTAGGTCTTTTCATAGAGATCTACTGATCTCAAGATAAGCTATGCTGTCGTAGGGCTAACAACAACAATAAAATAAATAACAATTTCATGCAAAAACATTCACACACACACACACACACACATAATCAAAAGATGCATAATATATTTCCTCTGTAATTACTTTAATTATAATTACTACTTAATAAAACATAATTTATTTAATTGTTACTGATGACTAAATTAATAAAAAATAAAATACTGTATTTATTGTTATGGAAGAGAAGGTCCTCCTAACACAAGCTTGTCGTAGCTTAAAAGGTGATGAAATAAATTATTTGCATTAATTACTAATGATTCGAGAGTGCTAACATCGAGTACAGAAGGGCGATGGATACAATTTGATATATCCTGTCCGTCAACTTGAGAAAAGTTACACGCTCGAGTGAATAAAAAAACTTCTGCAGAGTTGGATAATACCTGTCAAGTTTCGCTGCCATAGACAATTTTTCCTTAAATTTATTATTTTTAAAGGGTGATTGTTTTATTGGCAGGTGATATCCCTGGCGGTGGACTGGGTGCTTCAACACCAACTGCCGCACGGGGCCTTCTACGAAGTGACGTGGCTGCCGTCGCGGCACGACAACTCCACCATCCGCGTGCCCGGCGCCTCGCCCGTCGCCGCGCAGCTGCTGCGGGACCCCGTCAACCCCGCCGCGCTGGTCAGTCATTGTAAAATAAAAATAAATAAATAAATTTAACTTAAGTTGCTGTGCCCTAGCCGGGCGTCACTGTACTAGTTTACTCATGAGACTGTAACACCTTATTGTAACGTGTGACTTTGCAATAAATATTATGAATATGAATAAATATACAACAACATCACATACATTGATTTGTCTCCGTGGTAAGTAGCTTAAGCACTTGTGTAGTCATTCATCACACTAATATTATAAACGTGAAAGTTTATTTGTTTGGATGTTTGTCCGTTAATCATACTGAATCTACTGAACGGATTTTAATAAAATTGAGTATACAGACAGGGTATGACATCTTTTTATCCCGATAAAACGATCCCTTGGGATGAACACGTTTGCGCGTACCAAGTCGCAGGCGGGTTGCTAGTAAAGTCATAAAAGTCATTTATTTCTGTTAATAGAACCCACAGGGAGCACTTTTACACGTGCTAGTACTGCCGCCACGTGCTATGGGTGGCGTGTTAACGCGGCACTAGTGACACAACCTAGCTTGTAATTTTTTGGTTGGAAATCGTCACTTCACAACGTCACTATTCAACGTTAGCGCAGTCGCTTCGCCGGTTGTGAACGAATAAAAAGAAATTTGATTAATTGCTCTTGAAAAAGGTTACATTACATATTGGAAACATTTATATTATTATATTGTTATGTGCCGTACTTTAACATTTATTATCTCGGTAATTTTTGAAAATAAAAAATAATTTAACAATTAGATTTTCATTCTCTAGTTACATTCATTTTAGATTTGCTGATAATAAAAATTGTTACCCTTGTACTTAGGAAAAATTGTTGGTTTTATTGGATTTTTTTTCTCATATCCAATAACGTTAGTTTTTGCGCCAACTGTTCTGTGTCAACGTGTGAAGCTGGCTTAAGTGTGTCCCATAGTAGGTCCATTTACATGAAGCCAAGTGTATGAACAAAGTTGAATTTTGAATTGGTGACTTTTCTATAGGTAAACGACACAGTGATATCGCAACGGAACATCACGCTGACGGCGCAAGTCGTGATCACTCTAGAAACGGTGAAGAATCTGAAGGACATAGGAATACGAGAGGTATGTGATACTATTGTATTATTGTATACTTAATCTTTTATTTAAGAATTAAATTAGTGCCTTACTGTATACTTAACAATTTTTAAAATTAAATTACTGCTTATTTTGCCAAATGGATTATGGAAGCCTGTCTCCTAGACAGATTCTGTATTAACATAGTATATTGTGTCCAGGGTCTAAGCGCTCGAGTAGTACAAGCTCAACAACGTGCTATCGGGTGGCTGGAGAAGCAGCTTCGCCTGCTGGACGAATTCGGTTCGCCGTACGCGCTCGCGCTCGTCGCGCACGCGCTCACGTTCGCCAAGGCGCCCAGCTCCGAGCACGCCTACCGCTTGCTCAAGCGGCGACAGAGATCTGAGGGTATGTGCACCAGAAAGGGATGTAGATGAGAGAGGTGTGGGTTCGAGTCTCGCCTGTGGCAGTCCATTTTCTTTTAAGTGTGTTTTAATTTCACATTGTATTCTTTTCATCAGGTGGCCTTGTATACTGGGGCGAGGAGCGAGTGCCCCCGCCGCCCTACAAGATGGAGAACCAGAAGCCGTTCCTGCTGCCGCGCCTGCCGTACAAGTACGACTCCAACAACATCGCGGCGACTGCGTACGCGCTGCTCGCGTGCATGGACCACCAGGACAACAACGAGCCCATCGTCATGTGGCTCAACGCGCAGCGCCTGCACGACGCCGGCTGGGCCTCCACGCAGGTACATGCATGGACCACCAGCACCAGCACCAGCACCAGGACAACAACGAGCCCATCGTCATGTGGCTCAACGCGCAGCGCCTGCACGACGCCGGCTGGGCCTCCACGCAGGTACATGCATGGACCACCAGCACCAGCACCAGGACAACAACGAGCCCATCGTCATGTGGCTCAACGCGCAGCGCCTGCACGACGCCGGCTGGGCCTCCACGCAGGTACATGCATGGACCACCAGCACCAGCACCAGCACCAGGACAACAACGAGCCCATCGTCATGTGGCTCAACGCGCAGCGCCTGCACGACGCCGGCTGGGCCTCCACGCAGGTACATGCATGGACCACCAGCACCAGCACCAGGACAACAACGAGCCCATCGTCATGTGGCTCAACGCGCAGCGCCTGCACGACGCCGGCTGGGCCTCCACGCAGGTACATGCATGGACCACCAGCACCAGCACCAGGACAACAACGAGCCCATCGTCATGTGGCTCAACGCGCAGCGCCTGCACGACGCCGGCTGGGCCTCCACGCAGGTACATGCATGGACCACCAGCACCAGCACCAGGACAACAACGAGCCCATCGTCATGTGGCTCAACGCGCAGCGCCTGCACGACGCCGGCTGGGCCTCCACGCAGGTACATGCATGGACCACCAGCACCAGCACCAGCACCAGGACAACAACGAGCCCATCGTCATGTGGCTCAACGCGCAGCGCCTGCACGACGCCGGCTGGGCCTCCACGCAGGTACATGCATGGACCACCAGCACCAGCACCAGCACCAGGACAACAACGAGCCCATCGTCATGTGGCTCAACGCGCAGCGCCTGCACGACGCCGGCTGGGCCTCCACGCAGGTACATGCATGGACCACCAGCACCAGCACCAGGACAACAACGAGCCCATCGTCATGTGGCTCAACGCGCAGCGCCTGCACGACGCCGGCTGGGCCTCCACGCAGGTACATGCATGGACCACCAGCACCAGCACCAGGACAACAACGAGCCCATCGTCATGTGGCTCAACGCGCAGCGCCTGCACGACGCCGGCTGGGCCTCCACGCAGGTACATGCATGGACCACCAGCACCAGCACCAGCACCAGGACAACAACGAGCCCATCGTCATGTGGCTCAACGCGCAGCGCCTGCACGACGCCGGCTGGGCCTCCACGCAGGTACATGCATGGACCACCAGCACCAGCACCAGCACCAGGACAACAACGAGCCCATCGTCATGTGGCTCAACGCGCAGCGCCTGCACGACGCCGGCTGGGCCTCCACGCAGGTACATGCATGGACCACCAGCACCAGCACCAGCACCAGGACAACAACGAGCCCATCGTCATGTGGCTCAACGCGCAGCGCCTGCACGATCCGGCTGGGCCTCCACGCAGGTACATGCATGGACCACCAGCACCAGCACCAGCACCAGGACAACAACGAGCCCATCGTCATGTGGCTCAACGCGCAGCGCCTGCACGACGCCGGCTGGGCCTCCACGCAGGTACATGCATGGACCACCAGCACCAGCACCAGCACCAGGACAACAACGAGCCCATCGTCATGTGGCTCAACGCGCAGCGCCTGCACGACGCCGGCTGGGCCTCCACGCAGGTACATGCATGGACCACCAGCACCAGCACCAGGACAACAACGAGCCCATCGTCATGTGGCTCAACGCGCAGCGCCTGCACGACGCCGGCTGGGCCTCCACGCAGGTACATGCATGGACCACCAGCACCAGCACCAGGACAACAACGAGCCCATCGTCATGTGGCTCAACGCGCAGCGCCTGCACGACGCCGGCTGGGCCTCCACGCAGGTACATGCATGGACCACCAGCACCAGCACCAGGACAACAACGAGCCCATCGTCATGTGGCTCAACGCGCAGCGCCTGCACGACGCCGGCTGGGCCTCCACGCAGGTACATGCATGGACCACCAGCACCAGCACCAGCACCAGGACAACAACGAGCCCATCGTCATGTGGCTCAACGCGCAGCGCCTGCACGACGCCGGCTGGGCCTCCACGCAGGTACATGCATGGACCACCAGCACCAGCACCAGCACCAGGACAACAACGAGCCCATCGTCATGTGGCTCAACGCGCAGCGCCTGCACGACGCCGGCTGGGCCTCCACGCAGGTACATGCATGGACCACCAGCACCAGCACCAGGACAACAACGAGCCCATCGTCATGTGGCTCAACGCGCAGCGCCTGCACGACGCCGGCTGGGCCTCCACGCAGGTACATGCATGGACCACCAGCACCAGCACCAGCACCAGGACAACAACGAGCCCATCGTCATGTGGCTCAACGCGCAGCGCCTGCACGACGCCGGCTGGGCCTCCACGCAGGTACATGCATGGACCACCAGCACCAGCACCAGGACAACAACGAGCCCATCGTCATGTGGCTCAACGCGCAGCGCCTGCACGACGCCGGCTGGGCCTCCACGCAGGTACATGCATGGACCACCAGCACCAGCACCAGCACCAGGACAACAACGAGCCCATCGTCATGTGGCTCAACGCGCAGCGCCTGCACGACGCCGGCTGGGCCTCCACGCAGGTACATGCATGGACCACCAGCACCAGCACCAGGACAACAACGAGCCCATCGTCATGTGGCTCAACGCGCAGCGCCTGCACGACGCCGGCTGGGCCTCCACGCAGGTACATGCCTGGACCACCAGCACCAGCACCAGCACCAGGACAACAACGAGCCCATCGTCATGTGGCTCAACGCGCAGCGCCTGCACGACGCCGGCTGGGCATCCACGCAGGTACATGCATGGACCACCAGCACCAGCACCAGCACCAGGACAACAACGAGCCCATCGTCATGTGGCTCAACGCGCAGCGCCTGCACGACGCCGGCTGGGCCTCCACGCAGGTACATGCATGGACCACCAGCACCAGCACCAGCACCAGGACAACAACGAGCCCATCGTCATGTGGCTCAACGCGCAGCGCCTGCACGATCCGGCTGGGCCTCCACGCAGGTACATGCATGGACCACCAGCACCAGCACCAGCACCAGGACAACAACGAGCCCATCGTCATGTGGCTCAACGCGCAGCGCCTGCACGACGCCGGCTGGGCCTCCACGCAGGTACATGCATGGACCACCAGCACCAGCACCAGGACAACAACGAGCCCATCGTCATGTGGCTCAACGCGCAGCGCCTGCACGACGCCGGCTGGGCCTCCACGCAGGTACATGCATGGACCACCAGCACCAGGACAACAACGTGCCCATCGTCATGTGGCTCAACGCACTACACACATATTTTTTAGCACTAACGTTAACTGTTTAACCGGCTGTTAAACAGATGTAAAGGTGTTTCTTTCGGATGTTGTAGGTATCTTCTTACCACAACATTGTTACACAGCCTAAAGAGCGCTTAAAGAAATTCGGACCGATGAGTAAGTGTCACAAAAAAAAATCCCCCGGCTTGCGAGAGGTACGGGTTCGAGTCCCGCCTGTGGCAGTCCATTTTTTTAAGTGTGTTTTAAAGACATATATTTTTTTCATTTTGTACAGCAACAGCCCAACAAACTGGGGTAGTTTGTTGTGCTGTTGCTATACAAAGGTTGACCGTGAGACCGCCTCTGTTCCCTTCGCATTAAAACTATTTTCATAGTGGACATGGTAACCTGACGTGCTACATATGTTTGAGCCAGTTCTCTCTTCCAGGACACGTACATAGCGCTGCGAGCACTGATCGAGTACACGAACCGCAAGCGGCTGCGCGACGTCAGCTCGCTGTCGCTGACGGTGGACGCCGTGGCGCTGAACGGCACGTCGCGGGTGCTGCACATCGACAACCGGAACCTCGCCGTGGCGCAGAGCATCGATGTGAGTAGCTTTATACATTTACTTGCTAAACTATAAAGGAATCTTTATAATGTGGTGACCTCTACCGTTCGCCATCACAAACGCATGCCTAACGGTGGCAAGCACGACAGCGAGCGTTGATACGACTCCATAGGCCAGATGGCGCTGTTAGCCTAGTACCGCACATGAACCGCGGCATATTAGATTTCGAATATAGATAGACCAATCAAGATGATGTTTATCGGACCTTAAGACCCGGTCGGTAGGAACCGCTTCCCTTTAGCTTCCTAACTCTAAATAATAACGCGCCAAAATAGCACCGATTGTTTGACATGCTGAGTGTCTGAAGTATAATTAAAGGGGGTTGGGTAAAATTGGCGTCGTTTTCAAATTTGCGCGGCCACTAATGAAACTTGGATATTTCGAAAGAACAGTAAAAAACGAGCAAAAGCTATTATGGACACATTTCTCTAAACGGTATCGGAACGAAGATATTTAGCTTTGAAATTCTCATTTACATAGACGATTTTTTATGATATTCCATCGTAAATGAACGAGTATATCGATAGTGGCTCATTTCTGCTTCGTCTTAAGAAGCGACAAGGTGAAAGGGCAGGCCCGTGGTCCTCTGCAGTAGCAGCATCGCAGCCAATCACAGGGGACGGTCGTTGGGTGGTTATGGCGTACTAATTTTTGATGAGCTCGCTATAATAACTACGCACTTGTTCAATTTGGTACGTGCCATATACAATATTGTTGTGTTGGTGGCCACCGGGATCTAGCTAAGGCCGTCAATGGAGCCCGGGCATCAGTACAGCGCTTTGTTTAAAAGAATGCTATTTCTAGGCGACATGTGATTCATGATATGAAAATGAATATCAGTTATTAGTTAAAAAAGCTTTTGACTCACGAAAATGCCTTTAGAGTTCCCTAAGTAGACCATAGATTGGTTCAACAAATATTAACTCGCATCCCGTTATGCGATGGCAACCGTAATCGTCTTAGCAAATATGTTTTAGAAGAACACCTCAATCACAGAACTTACAGCCTTTAAATCTATGAGTGCCGAATTTCCTGGCCTAATCAATTTCTCGCGAATGAACGCGGACAAACTCATAGTATATGCACTTGGCACATACCAAATTGACCATGCTCGTAGTTACTACGGCGAGCACATAAAAAATTAATCATATAATAATAATAATATACAACAACATCACATACATATTAATTGAAGTTTACAAAGAACACAATTTTGAAGAATACCGTGAGCAAAACTTAGATTGCATTGATCCTTGGCTTTTAACCATTAGGCCGAATCCAATCACGGCATGCCAACAGAATGCAATATTTTGTTTATATTCTGTTGGACAAAGGCTTCCCAGGACCACAGGCGATATTGGGGCACTACTGTTCATGTGTAGTTGGAAAAAGAACGCTAGGTTGCTGTAGCAACCTAGCGTTCTTCTAGCATCATACGGTTTCTGGGATGGGACAGACATCAAGAAAATCTTACTCCTTAAGCACAATTTTTGGACACGATTATCCGTCAAGATTTAGAAAATGATACAGTTCATTTTCTACGATGAGTTGATTGAAAATATTCATTTGTGTCTAACGTTTGTAATTAACGTTTTTAGTACAAACTATTATGATTTAGTAGTAAAAACGTGTGGCGCAACTGATCATAACATTAGGTTGCCTGCTCCTTCATGGCTTCCTTGACTAGCTGTACCAGTCTGTTGAGGTTCTGGTGCATGACAAGGCAGCGATTTATACTCCTTTGTGTATTATAAACTTGTAAATTCATTATTTGATTACCTACCTGTGTTTGTAGTATTGATTGTCAGTCTGTTAGGTACATTGGTAAAAGCAGGCGCAGAAGTGTACCACATAGCTTGGAATATTACTTGTAGATTAGCACTGCTGGTCTTCTTCTATATTCCATGCTGGTCCGGGATAAATAAAAAATTAAGAATGTGAGAACTGTTTCTCGTCTCGCGCAGATCGTAAAAACTAATCTAGGGGTTGGACAGTTTTAAGGATCATGGCGATGCCACTAGCAATTATCACTATTTTGGTTCCGATTTACATCTTCAGCAATACAACATGTTAAACGTGGCCATTGGTACTTGTGAACTTAGATTATTTCTATCCCACAAAGGTAAAAGACGTGAAACTATGGATGGCACTGATCCTGTGATGAGCTAATGTGGTTATTACTCATCAAGTGCCCAATCTGTCGACCTTGTTTTATAATTTTAAACATATTACAAAAAAACTTCGAAAGGCCATAAATCAGCTCCGATATTACTTACAGCAAATCATTTTGTGTAAATAGTCTTTGGGTAAGGTAACGTTAAAAACAAGAGGCAAAAAGTCATTGGCCGCTTAAAAAAAAACGACGCCACTGGTCCATACAAAAGTACCCAGACCCCTTTAATGATATGTTTAATAATTTTATATAATCTAATTTTGTAATTCAATTTAACTTGTTAACTCCCCCATAACTGTTGTTATGGGGGACTTCAACGCAAAACTGGGCAAGCGAAGCGAGGATGAGTTAAAGGTGGGACCTTTTGGATACGGGCAAAGGAACGCCAGGGGACAGAGGCTGGCCGACTTTCTGGAGAAGGAGGGACTCTTTATGATGAACTCTTTCTTCAAGAAGCCGCCTCAAAGGAAGTGGACCTGGTTGAGTCCTGATGGTATCACGAGAAACGAGATAGACTTCATCATGACCTCCAAGAGACGGTTATTCAATGATGTCTCCGTGATCAACAGGGTGAAAACCGGTAGCGATCACCGAATGGTTCGAGGCACATCGAATATAAATGTCAAATTGGAAAGATCCCGCCTGATGAAGTCCACGCTCCGACCTACTCGTGCCCATATTCAAAATCCCGAGACCTTTCAACTCGAATTGTCAAACCGTTTCGATTGCCTAGAAAATTGCGTTTCAGTGGACGATATAAACAACGGGTTCGTAGAAACTGTCCAAACGGTCGGGTCGAAGTTTTTTAGGCCTGGCCGTAAAAATAGACCACACAAACTCTCGGTCCGCACTCTCGACCTTATGGCAGAACGTCGATCTATGGCACTGCAGACCTCCGTTAATGCTGAAAACTACAGGCAGCTCAATAGACGAATATGGAAGTCCTTGCGACACGACATTCGTTCCTTTAACACGAACAGTGTTAAAGAAACAATAGAGCGGAACCAAGGCTCTTAAGTGTTTGCAAGGAACATGTCTATTGGGCAAAGCCTGTTGAGGAAGCTTAAGACGGAGGATGGCAGTGTAGCGTCGACGAAACCAGAGGTTTTGAGGGAGATCGAGAAGTTCTATGGACAGTTGTACACCTCAGTTTCTAAACCCGTTGATAGCTCAGCCAGAAACCCAAGAGCTATCTTGACCCGACACTACACCGAAGACATCCGGACATCAGCCTCTACGAGATTAGGATAGCCCTGAAACAGCTTAAAAACAACAAGGCACCTGGCACCTGGCACCTGGGAGGTGGCGGAGCCCAACACCTTGCTCCGCCGCCAAGGAGTTTGTGGCCCACGGGCTATCCGCCGGGGTGCCGTGGTGAATGCTCACGCGACCCCATGGCACCCCCTACAATAGCGGAGTGGTGGAATGCGCTGTGGTTTTAGTGGGTATTACGGCCTTGCACACCAGCCGTTGAGTCCCACATACACTCCTGCATTTACACAGCGAAGAAAAAAAAAAAGGTCCAACTTTGAGAAAGAGGTCAATCGACGAATCCAACTCTGCTGGGCAGCGTTCGGGAAATTGCGCAAGAGTGTCTTCTCGTCTCAATTACCTCAGTGTCTGAAGACGAAAGTCTTCAACCAGTGTGTGTTACCAGTGATGACATACGGATCCGAAACATGGTCTCTGACTATGGGCCTTATAAAGAAGCTCAAGATAGCACAACGAGCGATGAAGAGGGCTATGCTCGGTATTTCTCTACGAGATCGAATCAGAAATGAGGAGATACGTAGAAGAACTAAGGTAACCGACATAGCCTTGAGAATCAGTAAGCTCAAGTGGCAATGGGCAAGGCACATAGCGCGAAGAACTGATGGCCGTTGGGGCAGAAAAGTTCTGGACTGGAGACCCTTCGACCAAAAGCGCAGCGTAGGACGTCCACCGACAAGATGGACAGACGACTTTGTAAAGATCGCAGGATCACACTGGATGCGGACCGCTTGTGATCGGTCGATGTGGAAAACTGTGGGGAAGGCCTATGTTCAGCAGTAGACGTCCTTTGGCTGATAATGATGATGATGATGAATTTAACTTAAGTTGCTGTGCCCTAGCCGGGCGTCACTGTACTAGTTTACTCATGAGACTGTAACACCTTATTGTAACGTGTGACTTTGCAATAAATATTATGAATGAATGAATGAGTGTGACCGACGGGACTCTATTACTGTGCCTTTTTACAGGAAGTTTGCTCTTCGTTTAGTCCATTCATGTATAACCTTTGAGCAGACTGTACCCCATTATAATATAAGAAATAGCCACAGAATTTCAACTTTTGAAGACTGACAATTCCTGTTGGTGAAATATAGAGATATAAAGCTAAAATTATTTGACTTCCTAATTTTGACGGCATTGTTGTGATTTCTAACTATGTTAATGTAACTTTCGTGACCACTTTGCTGTTTTTTTGTTCGATTGCTGATGTCATCGTGATGCTGACATATTTCAAAAGCTCCCTTTAAAGTGTGTCATCGTCTTTACCTGTCGTTGCTCCCCCCAGATACCGGAGGCGTGGGGTACAGTGAAAGTGACAGCTCGCGGTGCCGGCTACGCCATACTGCAGATGTCGGTGCAGTACAACGTGGACGTGGCGCGCTTCCAGACGCAGCCGCCGATGCGCGCGTTCGACCTCGCGCACCAGCCGCTGCGCTACTACGGCAGGAACCAGTCGCACATCGAGATGCAGTCGTGTGCCAGGTAATGTAACTAGCGTGCGGCACAGGGCGCGGTCACAGCTCGCGGCACATACTGCAGGTGTCGGTGCAGTACAACGTGGACGTGGCGCGCTGCCGACCCCGCGCACCAGCCGCTGCGCTACTACGGCAGGAACCAGTCGCACATCGAGATGCAGTCGTGTGCCAGGTAATGTAACTAGCGTGCGGCACAGGGCGCGGTCACAGCTCGCGGCACATACTGCAGGTGTCGGTGCAGTACAACGTGGACGTGGCGCGCTGCCGACCCCGCGCACCAGCCGCTGCGCTACTACGGCAGGAACCAGTCGCACATCGAGATGCAGTCGTGTGCCAGGTAATGTAACTAGCGTGCGGCACAGGGCGCGGTCACAGCTCGCGGCACATACTGCAGGTGTCGGTGCAGTACAACGTGGACGTGGCGCGCTGCCGACCCCGCGCACCAGCCGCTGCGCTACTACGGCAGGAACCAGTCGCACATCGAGATGCAGTCGTGTGCCAGGTAATGTAACTAGCGTGCGGCACAGGGCGCGGTCACAGCTCGCGGCACATACTGCAGGTGTCGGTGCAGTACAACGTGGACGTGGCGCGCTGCCGACCCCGCGCACCAGCCGCTGCGCTACTACGGCAGGAACCAGTCGCACATCGAGATGCAGTCGTGTGCCAGGTAATGTAACTAGCGTGCGGCACAGGGCGCGGTCACAGCTCGCGGCACATACTGCAGGTGTCGGTGCAGTACAACGTGGACGTGGCGCGCTGCCGACCCCGCGCACCAGCCGCTGCGCTACTACGGCAGGAACCAGTCGCACATCGAGATGCAGTCGTGTGCCAGGTAATGTAACTAGCGTGCGGCACAGGGCGCGGTCACAGCTCGCGGCACATACTGCAGGTGTCGGTGCAGTACAACGTGGACGTGGCGCGCTGCCGACCCCGCGCACCAGCCGCTGCGCTACTACGGCAGGAACCAGTCGCACATCGAGATGCAGTCGTGTGCCAGGTAATGTAACTAGCGTGCGGCACAGGGCGCGGTCACAGCTCGCGGCACATACTGCAGGTGTCGGTGCAGTACAACGTGGACGTGGCGCGCTGCCGACCCCGCGCACCAGCCGCTGCGCTACTACGGCAGGAACCAGTCGCACATCGAGATGCAGTCGTGTGCCAGGTAATGTAACTAGCGTGCGGCACAGGGCGCGGTCACAGCTCGCGGCACATACTGCAGGTGTCGGTGCAGTACAACGTGGACGTGGCGCGCTGCCGACCCCGCGCACCAGCCGCTGCGCTACTACGGCAGGAACCAGTCGCACATCGAGATGCAGTCGTGTGCCAGGTAATGTAACTAGCGTGCGGCACAGGGCGCGGTCACAGCTCGCGGCACATACTGCAGGTGTCGGTGCAGTACAACGTGGACGTGGCGCGCTGCCGACCTCGCGCACCAGCCGCTGCGCTACTACGGCAGGAACCAGTCGCACATCGAGATGCAGTCGTGTGCCAGGTAATGTAACTAGCGTGCGGCACAGGGCGCGGTCACAGCTCGCGGCACATACTGCAGGTGTCGGTGCAGTACAACGTGGACGTGGCGCGCTGCCGACCCCGCGCACCAGCCGCTGCGCTACTACGGCAGGAACCAGTCGCACATCGAGATGCAGTCGTGTGCCAGGTAATGTAACTAGCGTGCGGCACAGGGCGCGGTCACAGCTCGCGGCACATACTGCAGGTGTCGGTGCAGTACAACGTGGACGTGGCGCGCTGCCGACCCCGCGCACCAGCCGCTGCGCTACTACGGCAGGAACCAGTCGCACATCGAGATGCAGTCGTGTGCCAGGTAATGTAACTAGCGTGCGGCACAGGGCGCGGTCACAGCTCGCGGCACATACTGCAGGTGTCGGTGCAGTACAACGTGGACGTGGCGCGCTGCCGACCTCGCGCACCAGCCGCTGCGCTACTACGGCAGGAACCAGTCGCACATCGAGATGCAGTCGTGTGCCAGGTAATGTAACTAGCGTGCGGCACAGGGCGCGGTCACAGCTCGCGGCACATACTGCAGGTGTCGGTGCAGTACAACGTGGACGTGGCGCGCTGCCGACCCCGCGCACCAGCCGCTGCGCTACTACGGCAGGAACCAGTCGCACATCGAGATGCAGTCGTGTGCCAGGTAATGTAACTAGCGTGCGGCACAGGGCGCGGTCACAGCTCGCGGCACATACTGCAGGTGTCGGTGCAGTACAACGTGGACGTGGCGCGCTGCCGACCCCGCGCACCAGCCGCTGCGCTACTACGGCAGGAACCAGTCGCACATCGAGATGCAGTCGTGTGCCAGGTAATGTAACTAGCGTGCGGCACAGGGCGCGGTCACAGCTCGCGGCACATACTGCAGGTGTCGGTGCAGTACAACGTGGACGTGGCGCGCTGCCGACCTCGCGCACCAGCCGCTGCGCTACTACGGCAGGAACCAGTCGCACATCGAGATGCAGTCGTGTGCCAGGTAATGTAACTAGCGTGCGGCACAGGGCGCGGTCACAGCTCGCGGCACATACTGCAGGTGTCGGTGCAGCAACGTTTATCTCATTGATTGTACTCAACAGCGGTAATAGTCCTCCTAGCCGATTTCGACCACGGCGGCCAATCTCAACAGAGATCAGCCAGCTGCGCAGGAGATATTATAGTGCACAAGCGTGAGCTCAATACACAGGTGCACTCACTGTTCCATCACTCCCATATGATCGGAGAGAGATCAGGCGCAGGACCAACGGCTTAACGTGCTTTCCGAGGCACGGGGGTGTAACACCGCCAACTTTCCCGACTCCGAGCTGTTTTTGAGAGATACATTACAGAAAATCTCAGAAACAACTTTTGCTGGACCTGAGATTGAACCCAGTACCTCTCGGATGTTAGGCAGAAACTTTGCCAATACACCAACGAGGCAGTCAACAGCGGTACCTATCATCATCATCATCATTATCCAAAGCCAAAGGACGTCCACTGCTGAACATAGGCCTTCCCCACAGTTTTCCACATCGACCGATCACAAGCGGTCTGCATCCAGTGTGATCCTGCGATCTTCACAAGGTCGTCTGTCCATCTTGTCGGTGGACGTCCTACGCTGCGCTTTTGGTCGAAGGGTCTCCAATCCAGAACTTTTCTGCCCCAACGGCCATCAGTTCTTCGCGGTAACTTATAACCTTACGAAATAATGCTCATATTAAACCTCGTTTTCCATTCCAGCTGGACTCTCCTGCAGGAGTCCCCGCGGTCCGGCATGGCGGTGCTGGAGGTGGGCATCCCCACCGGGTACATGATCCAGCAGCAGAAGCTCGACGCGTACGTGCTGTCGCGCCGCGTGCGCCCGCTGCAGCGCGCCAAGTACCAGCCCTCCAAGCTCACCTTCTACTTCCACTACGTAAGTTTATGTTGCCACAACACTCGTATTAGAGTACCCTCATATAATCATAATCTTTATTTCGTCATATGGAAAAAATATAGGACCACTAACTAGGAAATCTTGCTGTCGGCATCTGCATTCCCTTTCCCAAAGTGGACGATAACGCCCCATTGTGGGTGCTGGAGACGTAAAGGAGGGCTGTAAGACACCCAGAAAAAAAATTGGGGCGTTGTGAAGATGCTTGTAGTTATAGTGGTTTGTAAGTAGGTGATTTTTTTATTTATTTAACCGGGCCGCCCAGTTAAATAATTTGTCCTTAAAGTAGGTGTCCAGGAATGGACCTTAGTATCAAACAAAAGGAGTATACACAAACTTAGTTAAAGCTTAAAAAATAATATCAAAAAGGTCCATTCCTGGACAGTAGGTTTAATATTAAAAAAAAAACTATTTGTTTCATTTAAGCCTTGGGCTAAATTACAAATTGCTGCTTTCTTTAGTCGTGTGAATTGAAATAAATGTGTATTTCCAGCTGGACCACGAGCCGACGTGCGTGAACTACACGATCGAGCGCTGGTACCCTGTGGCGAACATGTCGCGCTACCTGCCCGTCCGAGTGTACGACTACTATGCTCCCGGTATGTGAATTTTACTCCAGTCTGTCTTCTTTTTATTTTTATATCGTTTTCACTTCAATTGTTTCAGTCGACCCCCGCCGACTCCCAGACAACCGTCTCTTCAGAAGACTCTCATTTGTTTTGTCAATACAATAGTTGACTAACAATGTTGCTAAATGGTTGTTTCAACCTACGATTCCCTAATCAGTACTAACCAACCCTTTAATACTTTGATTTAGTAATTGACACCCATGACCAGAACCTATTGCGATTTTGCTTTCCATTAAAGAGTGTTGAAAATAACACGCAATAAGGCTCAGGAGAAATTGGTTTGTAAAATCTAATCTTTGGCATATTGCATCGATTTAAATAGCTGTATGCCTGGTGGTCTTCAAAAAACTTGATACTAACAAAAATTCTCGTCCTACAGAGCGCTACAACGAGTCTATATTCGACGCGCTACCGACATACCTACTCAACATCTGCGAAGTGTGTGGTTCATCCCAGTGCCCCTACTGCGCCATCTACAACGCGGCCGCGGCGACCGCCCTCGCGCCGGCCCTCGTACTCGCCGCGTTCGTATTGGCGAGGTACATAGCCAACCCTTAGCCAGAACACTGTGTTCGAAGGTAGCGGTAGCCCGGTAAGATGGAACGCCCAAAACAGAAAATTGTATAAGCTTCAGGTGTTGATTAGTAAGAAAACATAACACTTCAGACTGGAGCGGTAACAAACCATTCCAATCGAAACATCAGTTGAAACTGGACAGGCTAGAGTTAAAAGTTATCAGTAAATCAACAAGTAGATGAAAATGTAAGACATTCAATCAAACTGAATAAGATTATGATGGATGACACTCCCCAGTGCTCTTGCAATCCATCTAGAAGTCACTCACTGAGTATTAAAAAAAACTGAAAAAAATGTGTGTATGATATAAGAAGAAATTGCAACATATTGCATTATAGAAATAAATAATATGATCTTTTGAATTTAATTTTAGTAAAATGTATGTGTGTCAATTTATATGTCAAATTGTCTGCGATAAATAAATTGTATTTACAAGTTAATACATATCTTAACATGTTCTATTCTAGTTGTGGTTTAACAAATTAATTAATAGATCTGGCTTAAATGTATTAATATGATTAGTATGTTTGTATATTGTAATGTTTTTTTTATAAACCACCGTTTAATATTTAGTAAAATTATTTGAAAACTACATGAACACTGCAAATTGTAGCAAATTATTTATTATTTTAATATGTGTTTGTAACATTCTGAGCTTACTCACTATTTACTGTATGTATGCTATAAATGCTTGTTACCAGTCTCAGCTCTCAACCTATATGAATCTCATTTCATAAACTATCTCAAACATCTACCCTTTGTGCTGTTTTATGAGAATATTTTAAAAACTTTCCTCATTCCATTCCAACTAGTAGTAATTTTAGACAATAAGAAGTGTTCAAGAACTTTTTATTTGATTTATTTTTGTACAAAGCATGAAAAAAATTGAATGAATTCACCAACACATACACATCAAGTTTGAAACAGGTATAACAATCAAACAGCTATTCCCTGATAGTTGGTGCTCAGAGAATTTCACCTCATAATTTTAAGAGTGATTTTTTATACCTTCCTATAATCATATCTATAAAGGATAAAACTCTTTACATAACTTCTATCATCATAGTAAGTTTAGTTAACCTAAGCATTACAATGAAACTGAATGATTTTATTGATACAAGCAACTAAATTTTAATTGTGACCCAAGAATTAAATTTAATTTTGTGTAAATATTTCATATTTGGATTTAAAATAGTTTATAAGACAAGCAAACTTTGATCATGAAATAAAATGTTTTGTATTAAGGATAGTATTATGTGAAATTAAATTTTATACCAAAAGTTTTTATCACAAAATATCAGAATGCCTTACTTGCAATAAATAACAATGGAATTGAAAATCTCCTTGTACTAATTAATTACCTATGTATTTCATTAAATCTATAAAATATAAAATTTATGTAAAGTAAGATGTAAGAAGTAGTATCATATTTTAAATGGAATCAAGTATTTATTACCTTATGATTTACTATCAAAATTGTATTTTTTATATTAATGCAAAACATGAATGGCTGAATGTACCACATGTACAAATGTGCCCGTCCAAAATTCAATAATTGAATATGAGAATAAATAAACAGACTAAACAGTAGAATGTTATCTTAAGGTCATAGTAAGTAAACAAATGTTACTTATGTAGTTTCCGTCCAAAATTTACCCTTGACTGATTTCTTTTTTACTTTTGTATGTATTTGAGTGTAATATTTGTTTAAGTTGTTACACAAACCAGGTTAGTGTAAGTAAGAGTGAAGAAATCTCTTTATTGACTCTACATAGATTTATTTCCAAATAAAAAAACTGGCAGAAATGTTTTGGTTTCATTTTGCCCATCTACTATACTAATTGCTAATACTATCAGCTAGGGATATAGGTACATTTAGAGTTGATAAAACTAGAAGGCAAAAATATTCCAAATAATTTATTAATATTTCCTTATTCACTATACATACTACAGCTGTGTGAATTAGAATACTTAAGTGGAGTCTATAGCAACAATAATAATTATTGTCTTTTCTTTACTTGCTTTGCCTTAGCACCAGCAGCTTTAGATGTGGAACCTCCACTGAATAGTGATGTGAACATCTCTGAAATCTCTGGCATTTCACCCATATCTGCCAAGTTGCTTATCTGCTTTAAGTCCTCTTTGGTCTCTGGGTCATTCATCATCTTAGGCAGAATCATAATCAAAAGCAGAGGCAACACCATCATAATCACCATAGGGTTGAAGAAGAAGTCTGTGAGCCTCCATTGCTCTCTCATTTGGAAGTATCGAAAACGAGACAATGGTTTCATTCTCAATGGGTAAGGAACTTGAATAACCTGAGATGTTTGTATGTAGTTCACTTTTCTTGCTCTGTACTTGCCCTTGGAGTTGATCTCTACTCTTACGGGCTCGTACATGTAATCTGGATGAACTATTTCTACGACGTAGGAGCCCGAGGGCACGTTGTGAACTACGAAGGTGCCATCGTCTCGGACAAAACCAATATACTCGCCACCGTTTACGTGTATTCTTGTTTCGACTTGCCAACTATTTACATCCTCGTCCTCTGGTGGAAATACTCTTCCTTCGATTGCATACCGACCATTTCCAGTTTCTTCTTCGACTAAGTTTGTAGCGCAGTAGACGTTGCCTAATAATGTTACGGCCATCACACAGATAGCGATAGGCTTCATTTTGGCAAATGTTATGCTAACTTTTTAATGTAATGCACTTATTTCAAGGGAAAAACGTATTATGACGATTTTTGGCAATACGCAACGACAGACAGAAAACCACATACAAATATAATGACAATGTCAAAGAATGACAGTGACAGGTGGATATTCTAAATAAAGATGTGCTCAGAAAATAGTATCATCAGAAATCGATAACCATAAAAAGCTAAGAATATTAAAGGATACTTATGTAGGTATATTGACTTATGTAAGTGGTACTGAGGTACAAGATTTTGGACGACTCTCTATGCCGTCCTTGATTCATATTATAATGCTTGTCAAAGGGGAACACATGCAATAACGACGCGCTCTTCCGTAATATTCGTGTATTAAGATACCACACAATACATGACTATTTAACACTGGAGTAATTAATAAAGTAATTATAAAACTTTCAAAAGTCACGCCAAGTGAACAAAGTATATGTTTTTGTCAATGGTGAATGAATGAAGACATTCGTATTGTTTAGTTGGTAACAAATGTCAGTGGGGCCAACCGTTTTTACTTCTTCAGTCGGTACGTTTAGGACTTGGCATACTGACATTCGCCACACCACACCCCTACGGAGAAAAATAAAATATTCATTCGAATATTTTGAGAAGTACCTAAGTACTAATAACAATTATATCTTAAATTAAAGGACTATTACATCAAAATTCTAAACACACAACAATAAATAAACGAAACAGCATGTCTGACTCATAGAAAACTTAAGCAAACATTAAATAAAAATTAAAGTAGATGTTCTAAAATAATTCATGAGCAGGTAGAATTTTGTAATTATTTACAACAGTAATCGTGTTTCTATTTTGAAATAATACTTTAAAGATCAAAAACAGGTTTGAATCTGACAGTGCGACCAGATCTAGTTGTAACAGGTGGGTGGGTCTTTTCATTATCGACGTCAGCGGAATTGCTAGAGCGCGCCGAGACAGGGCGTTGATTAACCAAATCACTTGGTTTCGGTGGTCTTGTTTGTGGGTCCAAATGATTGTGGTCAGAATCACTAGAAATAAAAGCTGGCTTGGTGCGGTGGATACTAACTACTGCTTTTTTTCCAGATATTTAAATGGTAATAGTTTTATTATTACGGTCTATAATTTTGTAGGGTCCAGTATAAGGCGGTTGTAAAGATTTACGGACAGTGTCATCCCTCAAAAATATATGACTAGAGTTCGCTAATTCTTTAAAAACAAAAGGTTTGGGTTGAGAGTGATGAGTTGCAGGAGTGGGGCGAAGATTGGCCATCATTGACCGCAGATTTGCTATGAAATCGTCAGAACAATCTGAAAGTGTCTGATTAGTGACGAGGAATTCGCCCGGCAGGCGCAACGGCTCCCAATAAACGAGTTCCGCAGAAGAACATTTTAAATCTTCTTTGACAGCAGCTCGCAAACCAAGAAGAACCAGCGGTAGTGCCCGGTACCAAGTGTCATGATGGCACATAAGAGCTGCCTTTAGCTGCCGATGTAGACGTTCTATCATTCCATTTGCTTGGGGATGGTAACTGGTGGTCCGAATACGTTTTGAACCCCAAAGGACATGAGTTTGTTGAAAAGAGCTGACTCGAATTGCCTACCTTGGTCGGTGGTAACAGAAATTGGCACACCAAAACGAGCAATCCAACCATTCAAAAAACGATCAGCTACTTCTTCAGCTGTAATGTTTATCATGGGAATAACTTCGGGCCAGCGCGAGAAACGGTCTATAGCAGTAAGACAATAAGAGAAACCGCTAGAAATTGGTAAGGGTCCGATTATGTCTAGATGAATGTGTCTAAACCTTGCTGATGGAGAATCAAAAGTTCCCAGTGGAGCCGATACGTGTCGAGTAACTTTGCTTCGTTGACAGTCGAGGCACTGCTTAGCCCATGTGCGACAATCTTTATTAATTCCAGGCCAAACATATCTGTCTGACACGAGACGTACTGAAGCTGTCGCACCGGGATGACTAAGCCCATGGAGTTCGTTAAAAACCGATTTGCGGAATGGTTTGGTTAAAAAGGGACGGGGCTTGCCGGTGGATACGTCACATAATATTGAAATTTGGGTTCCAGGGATTAAAACCTTTTTCAACTGAAGGCTAGAACCTTTTTTGAAAAGCTCGGCTAGTTCGGAATCTGATTGTTGAGAATGAGCAAGAGATTCATAATTTTGCGACATCGAGATAGCATCTATACGTGAAAGAGCATCAGCCACTACGTTCTCTTCCCCTCTGATGTACTGAATGTCAGTTGTAAATTGTCAAATGAATGAAAGCTGGTTCAATTGAGAAGGTGGAAGCTTTTCACGTCTTTGACTAAATGCGTAAAGCAAGGGTTTGTGGTCCGTAAATATAGTGCCGTGTTGCACTTCCAAAATGTGGCGAAAATGTTGAACGCTTTCATAAACGGCCAGCAATTCTCGATAGTACGTTGGTAATTCAGCTTGTTTTTTGGTAAGTTTTCTGCTAAAGAAAGCTAAAGGTTGCCAATGCCCATCAACATTCTGTTGCAAACAAGAACCAATATGAGAGTTTGAGGCGTCAGTAAAAAGTCCTAACGGTACGTCAGATTTAGGGTGGGCTAAAATGGTTGCAGATGATAGACTTTTTTTACATTCTTCAAAATGCTGAAGTAATTCAGATGACCAAAGAAAAGGCTTCGTTCCTTTGCCACCAGTAGCCGTCAAAGCATCGATTAGTGGTGCTTGGTGCTTGGCAGCGTTGGGAAGGAATTGACGATAGAAATTTATCATACCCAGAAAACGACGTAATCCTTGCACAGTTTTTGGAGGTGGGAAATCTAAGATGTTTTTAATTCGGTCTACGGGAGGACGGGTGCCATCAGCGTCGATAGTGTAACCAAGAAAAGTGACCTGTTTAGCGCCTAGGACGCATTTGGACGGGTTTATGACCATGCCGTAGTCTGCTAGTTCTGAAAAAGTGTTTGGAGGTGTGTTCTGTGATCGGCAGTAGTTTTAGAAAAAACTAGAATATCATCGACGTAGGCAAAACAAAAGTCGAGGCCACGTACTACTTCGTCGACAAATCTTTGAAATGTTTGCCCTGCGTTTCTCAGACCGAAAGTCATATAGGGGAATTCGAATAGCCCAAAAGGAGTCGTGATGGCGGTTTTGCAAATATCATCCAGATGAATTGGAATTTGATGGTAGGCTTTTGCCAAGTCAATGGTGCTGAAGATTGTTGATTCAGCCAGGTTGTGACTAAAATCCCCTATATGCTTTACCGGATAAGAATCAGGTATAGTTCGTGCATTTAAGGCCCGGTAGTCACCACATGGTCTCCAAGATGAGTCTTTCTTGGGAGCTAAATGAAGAGGTGATGACCACGGACTGTTGGAAGGGCGAGCTATGCCACATTTGACCATATCATCGAATTCTTTCTTTGCGGTTAATAATTTTTGCGGAGCCAGACGGCGAGGGCAGCAACAGACCGGAGGCCCATCAGTTGTTATAATATGATGTACCGTATTATGTTTGACTAATCTCGGAAGGCCAGGTGGACGAGTAAGTTCTGGGAAATCATGCAAAAGGTGTGCGAATTGAGAGTCATTGCTGAAAATTGCCTTGACGCTTTGATAGTTGTACGACGCGACAGAGGCTGGGGTTGAAAGCCCAGTTTGTCCATCGCGAAGTAGTTTATTTCGACAGTCTGGAAGCAAGTTGTAATATGCCATGAAATCAGAACCGATTATTGCTATATCCACGTCCGCAATAACAAAATTCCATTTAAAATCTCGGCTTAACCCTAGGTTGAGTACCAAAGAACGACAACCGTAAGTGTTTATGGTAGTACCGTTGGCTGCATTAGTTGAAAACTTGTAGGATTACGCCGGTTACCACACAGTTTTTTTGGAAAAATGCAAAGGTCAGATCCTGTGTCTAGCAAAAATTGAATTTTACTACTTTTGTCTGTAATAAATAAACGGCGAGAAGAAAAATTGCAGTCAGTGGTCGCCATCACTGACCGCTTTATTGGTTTCCCGAATTAGATGGTGAAGGAGACCAATAACAAGGGTCGATGCATTTTTTTGCATTGACGCCAAAACGAAAATGATACCAACAATACGGTCGTGGCTTAGGTGTGGCTGATCTGGACCTAGGTTTTGAACGAGAAATAGAAGAATCCCGCGAACTCCTCTGAGCAGTCAGAGCAGCGACTTGGCAGCTTAAATCTTGCAATTGAGACATAATATTTGTGAGCTCAGATGGCTGATCTGCAATTTTTATGGCATGAACAGTATTTGGAGAAACCTCCATAATTTTATCAGCTATTTCTGCAATTTTTTCAAGTGGGAGTTCAGACTGAGCGGTTAAAATAGCTTGAATGTTGGTAGGAAGCCGCTGCAACCACAATTCACGCAACATTTTCTCGTCTGAAATGCACTTACCCGCGAGAGACTTAAGATGACGGAGTAATTGAGTTGGCTTACGGTCTCCCAATTCCTCGCCTGAAATAAGTTTTCTTATTCGTTGAGCTTCGGAAATAGAGAAACGTTGTATCATTTCCGTCTTTATCCAATCGTAGCGCATACCTTTTGGCGGGGGATTGATGACCAGATCTTCGACTTCATGTGCCAGCCTAGAGTCAATCTGTGCCACGACGTAGTTGTATTTCGTGTCATCAGCCGTGATTTGAGACAAAGCAAACTGTGCTTCAATATGAGCAAACCACGCTGCTGGGCGGTCTAACCAGAAAGGGGCTAATTTCGGGCTCACTGCGTGTGAATTTGGTAATTTTACCAATTCTTGCTTCAATTCGGAAGACGTTTGCATAGATAAACGGTTTTGAAGGTCAGCATTCTGTCTTAAGAGATCATTATTTTGTGTCAACACTTTCTCAAGCCGCTCATGCAATTCCACCAACTCTGCCATATTGCTAAACAACACAAACAAGTTTTGTGGCGAAAAATCTACTGACAGTAAAACTTAAACAAATGTTAAAAATAAAGTTCAACTTAAAATTACTTACAGCCTCAACCTCAAGACATGGATTATTTGAACATTTAATTTAAATATTTATACGCTGTAAGACACACGGATAAAAATTAAATAATATAATTCAAAGCTCTGAGCGTAGCTCAGATAAATATGAATAAAAATAAAAACCTTCACAGTATTGTCTTTGGTCGTGGAAAAAAAAAATGAACGAATGGAGAACTGGAAGAGCACTTCGGAAATAGTCTATGGAAACGCTATTGATGAGCTTCAATTTGGCGGGATGAATAAAAGTTAGCAAAGATAATGGCGGGAACAAAACAAAACATCACCATACTTGCAATATCCACTGATAAATGATGGCACAATTCTTTTCACAGATGAGTTGATACTCATCGGTCCATCCATGTGACTTCAATTGGACAAATTTATGCAAACCAACTTGCTCGTTTTTCGCATGTTGAAAAGTAACTTGTTGTAGACTCGTTCCTATTCTTCATTGAATTATTTAATGACACCGTAGCGCAGATATTCGTATTTGTCCAGGTTTCAAGGAACTCACGAAGCTGCGAACTGTTCGAGGGTCACCAGTTTGGACGACTCTCTATGCCGTCCTTGATTCATATTATAATGCTTGTCAAAGGGGAACACATGCAATAACGACGCGCTCTTCCGTAATATTCGTGTATTAAGATACCACACAATACATGACTATTTAACACTGGAGTAATTAATAAAGTAGGTAATTATAAAACTTTCAAAAGTCACGCCAAGTGAACAAAGTATATGTTTTTGTCAATGGTGAATGAATGAAGACCCAGAAGACATTCGTATTGTTTAGTTGGCAACAAATGTCAGTGGGGCCAACCGTTTTTACTTCTTCAGTCGGTACGTTTAGGACTTGGCATACTGACATTCGCCACAAGATGAACTAAATACTGAATATATATTTTTTCGAAAATAGGCTAAAAGTCTGAAAGTGCGTGAATTAATTTTTTTCTAAGTTTTACAGCATGAAAATAATAAAGAAAATATATATAAAACATCAATGACACGTCGTTTCTTTCAATCTAGAAAAAAATAGTTTAGTTTTCCAAAAACACATTTTTAAATCGATGATTTTTTTACCATTGAAAATAACAAACTACTCGTATATGTAATCATATTACATTTTGGTATTTTCAATACATTCATAATAAATTGTGATTTATTTTTTAATGTGCTTAGATAACGATTGACCAAAACGCATTACTAAGTGTTGCCTGCCATAAATATCTTCACTTGACGCTTTTGGGTATTACAAGTGTATGAAAAAACCTGATTAATTTGATGTATGAATAAGCGATTTTTTTCCTTCAAAGCTCAACATTTTGTTATGTAGATTACCACTTTGGACAGCAATGTATAGACTAAAAAAAAGTGTTGTTAATAAAAAAAATCAATCACTACAGACACTTATTATTATGTGTAAAAAAATATTCATGCATTTAGCCCCGGGGGGGAGGAGGGGTCCCACACTATCGTACCAACGTTGGCCCGAGAACTAAGAACCCCAACCGTTTACCTAACCCAAGACGTTGGGTGAACAGGTGGCTGATAAATCTATCACCCAATCAGTAGATTTGGAAAAAAAAAACACCATGTGGAGCGGGCGGCCCTAACGGTATTGGCCACTAGAAAAAAGCACCAATCAACGTTGGGCCTCAACGGTTGAGGCCAACGCTTTTTTCTAGGTGAACTCTTTCGGCCAACTGTTCACCCAGACCCAATGTATGGAGTTGGCTATAGTATAGTATTTGTATTTTCTTGTAAAGTCATCATTCAATTAAATGTCATTCAATGAACCCGAAGTTAAGAACTCTAACCCCACTATATGTGAGGTAAAAAAGGAAATCGATATACAAATGTTTTTCTCTTAATAATTTTCAAAACCTAACGTCTAAAACATCCCTCGTTAAACATCCCCCAAGAAATCATGGAAAATGTGAAAAAATCGGGGAAAATTATTCATCCTTGAGGGTTTCCGCTGCGTTCGCTGCGAAAACGGTTCAAGCTACCAAAAATATTTGTATGAAAGAATTATTCCTCTTAAAATGATCTAAAAAAATGTCTGCGACAGTATATGTCTATCTTTTAAGATCAAGTCACTGGAACCGTTTCTGTGGTAATCGAATTTGGCCGAAATTAATGCATTATTTGTTAAGAGTTGTATCAACGTAATAATATTAATCTTTATCCAAATAAATGTGTTGTTGATTAAGAGTATTTAATTGTGAACAAAATTGTCTTTGACATCACTTTATTTCAATGAATATCTTAGAAGATATAACAATTTTAAAATAACACCGACATGAAATTCACCCGCGCCGCATGATGTGAACGCGACGCGGAGAGGGGGGTGTAGCTCTACGAGGTACCATGCCGCGCGGCTCAGTCGCGCGGTCGGCTCCCTTCTGAACGGTCGTGCGCGGTTTCTTTGTTTTTGCGATATAATATCGTCGTGTTATTATTACTGTTTCATTTTGTCTCAAGTATTTTATTTTGGTTCTAATAATTTCACAATTATTAACACTTTTTTTGTTTTGTTGTATATAGTACCTGTAAATAGGTGTTATGTAAATAAATATTCTAATTAGGTTAGGTTTCAATTCAAGCATACATTTATCATTTTACATTTTAAATACTATTTCATTTTGTCTCAAGCATTTTATTTTGGTTCTAATAATTTCACAATTATTAACACTTTTTTGTTTTGTTGTTTAAAGTACCTGTGCATAGGTGTTATGTACATAAATATTCTTATTAAGTTAGGCTTCAATTCAAGCATACATTTATCGTTTTACGTTTATTCTTATTAAATAATTTTATCTGATTAATGTAAGTACCCAATACGAGTACAATAAAATAATTTGCTTCCTTATTATTTACCTTACGTTTTTTTTCTTGATTTCGAGTCACGGTTTGTTTAAGTTTTCATTTCCTAAGTTCTTTTTCCGTCACTATAATGCCTAGAAAAAGATCTCAGCTTTCTCGGCAGACTGCTACTGCAAAGCGGCTGCGAGTTTTGCGCAGCAATGAAACAGAGGATGAAAATATGCATAGGTTGGCTACTCAACGAGCAATTAGTGAACAAAACCGTGCTAATGAATCGTTCACTGAACATTCGCAGCGTTTAGCCTCACAAAATTTCCGAACTTCGGCAAACCGAGAACGGGAATCAAGTGCTGATCGTTCTCAACGTTTATCCTTACAAAATTCCCGAACTTCGATAAACCGAGAACGGGAATCAAGCGCTGAACGTTCTCAACGTTTATCCTTACAAAATTCCCGAACTTCGATAAACCGAGAACGGGAATCAAGCGCCGAACATTCTCAACGTTTATCCTTACAAAACTCTCGAACTTTGATAAACCGAGAACGGGAATCAAGCGCTGAACGTTCTCAACGTTTATCCTTACAAAACTCCCGAACTTTGATAAACCGAGAACGGGAATCAAGCGCCAAACGTTCTCAACGTTTATCCTTACAAAACTCCCGAACTTTGATAAACCGAGAACGGGAATCAAGCGCTGAACGTTCTCAACGTTTAGCAACACAGAGTTCTCGAACTTTGGTGAACCGACTGCGGGTATCAAGCGCTGAACGTTCTCAACGTTTAGCAACACAGAGTTCTCGAACTTTGGTGAACCGACTGCGGGAATCAAGCGCTGAACGTTCTCAACGTTTAGCCTCACAGTATTCCCGAACTTTGGCTAATCGCGATCGGGAATCGAGCACTGAACGATCTCATCGATTAGTACAGCAAAATGCACGATCAGCAAGAAATAGAACTCGCAGGCAACATAATTTATTAAATGCTGCGTTTGCTTATGATTGTACCCTTGACTATACTGAGCTAAATGATATTGATATTGGCCGAATGGATAAAATATGCAACTTATGCCAAGCAAAAAAATGGGCAACTGAAGCTCCTGGACTGTGTTGTAGTGGTGGCAAAGTAAATATACCTATAGTTCCGGAACCAACTACAGTTTTAAAAGAACTGATATCAGGCTCACATCCATCATCAAAGCATTTCTTAAATCACTCAAGACAATATAATACACTATTTCAGATGACTTCATTTGGTGCGAAAGAGATTCGTGAGGGAAACTTTATGCCCACTTTTAAAGTCCAAGGGCAAGTCTATCACTTGATCGGTAACTTACTTCCAGCTGAAAGGGCACAACCCGAATTTTTGCAAATATATTTTGTTTCCCATGCAGATCAGGTATCCTTGCGCTCAAATTTAAATCCAAGCTTGCAAATCGATCTTATCGACGTTCTCCAAACATATCTTCACGATCATAATACGTATATTCAAAGTTTTAAATACAATCTGGAAAATAGACCACCGAATGACTTCAAACTTATTATTCATGCTGATGTGAAACCTCCTAACGAGCATCGAGGACGATATAATGCGCCAATAGTAGATGAAGTAGCTGTTCTTATGATAGATGAAGACAAAGGTCCCCGAGATATTGTGTTGACTGCGAGAGATGGTAGTCTTCAACGAGTTTCTGAAATTCATAGATCTTATGACCCACTTCAGTATCCTTTACTGTTTCCCTTTGGTAATGACGGATACTGTATAAATATTCCACAGCAGAATACTGCTGCTAGATCTAAAACTGTATCATGTTTGCAATTCTATGCATTTAGACTCATGGTGAGAATAAATGACTTTAACAGCATACATTATTTCAAAGGATTATTCAACCAATATTGTGTTGATATGGCGGCTAAAATGATTTCTGAGAGGTTAGACTTCATCAAAAGAAATCAAAAAAAATTGAGAGCTGAAGAGTACATTCATTTAAGAGATGCCGTGGTTAATGATACGAGTATAAACGCTTCTAATGTTGGCCAGCATGTAATATTGCCGTCGTCATTTACAGGATCCCCCAGATATATGAACGAAAAAAGTCAAGATGCCATGACATACGTCAGGAAATTTGGGAGACCAGATCTCTTCATTACATTCACATGTAACTCCGAATGGCCGGAAATAAAAATTGAGTTATTACCCAATCAACATTCTTACGACAGACATGATTTGGTTTCTAGAGTATTTCATTTAAAACTCAAAAAAATGATAATCCTACTAACGAAAAAAAATATTTTTGGACAGTCGAAAGCTTTTGTTTACAGCGTGGAATGGCAAAAAAGAGGTTTACCACACGCCCACATTTTATTGTGGCTGGCTAACAAAGTACAACCAGATTCTGTAGATGCAATAATATCGGCTGAAATACCTGACAAACAACAAGATCCAATTCTTCATAATATTGTCATGAAAAATATGATACACGGTCCTTGCGGATTTCATAACCCTGCGTCACCATGTATGAAAGAAAACATTTGTTCTAAAAAGTACCCTAGGAATTTTATTACTGAAACACAAACCGGGGATGACGGTTACCCAACCTATAGGCGCAGGTCTCCAGATAACGGTGGGAACACAGCAATAATTCGTGTCAAAGGTACAGAAATGGGCGTGGATAATAGGTGGGTAGTTCCCTATAATCCAGTGCTATTACGAATTTTCAATGCACACATTAATGTAGAGTTTTGCCAATCGGTCAAAGCTATTAAATACATCTGTAAGTATATTCATAAAGGTTCTGATCAAGCCACATTTTCGTTACAAAATAATAACGATGAAGTAGAAAAATATCTAAATGGTCGCTATATAAGTTCCTCGGAAGCGCTCTGGAGAGTTTTCCAATTTCCTATTCACGAACGATTTCCGGCAGTCGTTCATTTAGCAGTTCATTTGGAAAATGGACAAAGAGTTTATTTTCATAATAATGCAAACCTTCAAGATCGCGTTAATAATCCTTCATCAACGACACTTACAGCGTTCTTTGATCTTTGCAAAAGTGACGATTTTGCAAAAACCCTTTTATATCACGAAGTACCCCAGTATTACGTATGGGAAAGAAATTCATTTTCTAGAAGAAAACGTGGGCAAGATGTTGAAGGATATCCCGGTGTAAAAAAAGACACTACTTTAGGCCGTGTCTACAACATTCATCCAACTCAAACTGAATGTTTTTATTTAAGAATGTTACTGCAACATGTTCGCGGTCCAATGTCATTTGAACATCTAAGGACCGTGAATGGTGTTATTTACCAAACTTATCAAGGCGCTTGCAAGGAATTAGGTTTACTGGAAGGAGATGAACATTGGCAAAATACAATGTCAGATGCTGTCGTGTCCGAGCCACCCACAAAATTAAGAGAATTATTTACCATCATCCTTATATTTTGCCAACCATCTGACCCCTTAGAGTTATGGAATACATTTCGTAATGCTTTATGTGAAGATATCTTAAACAGAATGCGTAATGAGAATCAGGATATGACATTAGCATATAATGATGATATATACAATAATGGACTAATCTTAATTGAAGATAAAATTCATGAGATTTGCGATAAATCCCTAACGGATTTTGGGCTTCCTGTATCACAAAGGATTAATTCACTTAATCATCTGGATCCGTTAGAAGTAGCATTGCGAAAACCGTATGATCTAAAAGAATTAAATGATTATATTACTCAAAATGAACCAAAATTACTTAATGACCAGGTGACTGCGTATAATTGTGTTTTGCGAAGTGTTCGTTTTAGTGAAGGAAAATTATTTTTTTTGGATGCTTCCGGTGGAACCGGCAAGACCTTTATTACTAATCTTATATTAGCAAAAGTAAGGTCTCAGGGAAAGCTAGCTTTGGCAGTAGCGTCGTCAGGTATAGCTGCAACTTTATTAGCAGGTGGACGCACAGCTCATTCCACTTTTAAACTGCCCCTAACTGTTTCTTTACAGAAAGATAGCGTGTGCTCTATACGTAAAAACGGCTCTTTGGGAAAAGTTTTACAAGATGTCAGTTTAATTATCTGGGACGAATGTACCATGATCCATAGAGCTCATGTAGAGGCTCTAGATAGGACTCTTAGAGATATTAGAAGCTGTGATAAAATCATGGGTGGGATTACTGTTATGTTTGCTGGGGACTTTAGACAAACTTTACCCGTAATAATAAGGGGAACTAGAGCAGACATTGTAAAGTCGTGCCTTAAAAGTTCCCCATTATGGCAATTTGTAAATATCTTAAAATTAACCAAAAATATGAGAGCACATTTGGGGGGAGGTAGTATAACTTTTCCTTCAAAGTTACTTTTAATAGGAGACGGAAAAGTACCTCATTTTGAAAATAAAATTGAAATTGATCGTGATTTAGGAGAAAAAGTGAGTAACATTGAGGACTTAATAGCGAAAGTTTACCCAGAAATCAGCGAAATAGAAAATAAAGATCATCAATGGATGTGTCAAAGGGCAATATTGGCAGCGAGAAACAATAGCGTGGACGAAATTAATGACCTAATTTTAAGTAAACTTCCAGGAGACATAACTACCTACACATCTATTGATAATGTAATGGATCAGGAAGATGTGGTCCATTACCCACAGGAGTTTCTTAATTCTTTGAACCCAAGTGGCCTTCCCCCATATTCCCTCAAGTTAAAAATAGGTGCCCCAATAATTTTACTTCGAAATCTTAAACCACCAAATTTATGTAACGGGACCCGACTTCAAATCAAATTTCTTCGCAATAACGTGATCGTTGCAATAGTTTTGACTGGTCCAGCAGTTGGTCAAACAGTGCTTATACCTCGCATCCCCATGATTCCAAATGATTTGCCTTTTAATTTTAAAAGAATTCAATTTCCCGTTAAGCTATCTTTCGCCGTTACGATTAACAAATCACAGGGGCAAACATTTAAACACATTGGAATTGATTTACGTCAAGACTGCTTTTCACACGGCCAACTATATGTCGCGTTGTCAAGATCAGGTTGCGGAGAAAACCAATATGTTCTTCTGTCACAAGGAAATAAAACCAAAAATATAATTTACGCAGAAGTACTTTAAAATAATTATGTTCTTTAATTAATTGTCTAAAATAATAACAGAAAAAAAAATTTGCAAAAATAAATGATGCCCAATAAAACTATTCCACGCGGACGAAGTCGCGGGCACAGCTAGTGTAGGTATATATGGAGAACAATGAAGTTGATTCCACTTAAAAAAATGATGAAATGATAAGTAAGTTAGCTTTTTGAAGCATGCCATCATTGAAAAATAAAGAAATAAGCATGGTACGGCATATTTATCACTCAGAAGCTTTCGTCCTAATAAAACCGAAAATTGAGTAACACGCAGTTTTTTTTATTTATGAGCTTAAATTTTCGCGCGGAGTGTATCGCACCCAAGAAAATATAATCGCACATCCTCACGTTGGCCCTGGCGGCATTGAACAAGTTTTAAAGCCAACGTGTGGACGCTACACGAACAAAACAAATGGGCCAACGTTGGGACCAGTTGTTCGGTCAACGTGTGGCGCCGGCCTTACATGTCGTTCGTTGGTGTATGATTTTTGTTTGTCGTAAACATAGAGTACTACTTTATATAAAACAAAATTGTTTGACATGTGGTCGAAGGTGCAGCAAATAAATTAGTTTTCTTGTTATTTATTTGTTTACATGGTAAAGTGGGATAAATAAAGAATGTCAGGATACTTAGAAGTGAAATACCCTTTCAAGTCTAACTTAGGTTTGAATCCGTTTAAGGTGTGTATTATTTCTTTTTACGCTCATTGTTTGTCATCATCATGGCATGGTGAGCTGATGATTTGCTTTTTGGCAGTCGTGGAAGAGACAATGGTGTATCTTGCGGCCAAGCCCAAGTTGTTTGGGGGGTGGCTCGCTGGCCGTGTACTGCAGCGAGGCAGGCGCGGCCGCGGGGTCGGTGGAGCTACCGCCAGGTTGCGTGGTTCGGAGGGCCAAGTCTCGCTCGCGACCGCACGCATTCGCCGTATTCAACGAGGGAGAACCGAGAAAACCTCGCATCCTGCTCGCCGCCTCGACCCTCGCGGACTCCCATGCGTGGATAGAGAAAATCAAGGACTTACTGAACAGTAGCAAGTTACGTGGTGAGTCTACCTTCAATTTGACGATATTTACCCACTTAATAATACTTTGTTTCTCAAGGACAGTCCAAAGTCCACAAAGTTATTTTTTGGTTTAACATAGCCAGGATACCAAGGCTACTGTAGTAAATTATGTTATTATAGCCTAAATAATTTTGTTTATTATATTTTCATATTGACCCATTCTACCTTGTTAGTTATTTTACAAAAGAATTTGATCTAAATACCTATCTAATTTTTTTGTTGATTGCACTTAGAATATACATAGGTTTGATAATTGTATTGATCATTCCATGCTCCATTTGATTGTCCATGGCCTAAATGTTCATTAGAACTTGACATCACACCATTGAATGCTAATGCACCAATACATTACATGTGTAACATGGCTTACTGCATGGGCATCCTATTGCATTGCCATTGTGTTCATGCTAATTGCAGTCTTTGTGAGGGTTCATATACCTTGGGCTGCGCTTTGAAATTTTTAGCAGTGTCTATTGCCAAAGCAAGAGCCCTATTTAATGATACTTGACATCACAAATCACCTATCACCTCTTTTCTTTTATACTTGCTTAATAAAACTCAGTCTTATTGACATAGGTCCCGGAAAACTTGGTTCCTTGCTTATTTGTAATTTTTAAATGTATCAAATTATAGAAGCTGGGTAACAAATCTGACTCTGAAATCCGGATAGATTAGTGTTAAGCATCATTTTGAGATCTGCTAAATTTAGAAAAAGTTATGTAGCAATGGGTGTAAAGATATACCTACTAGATAATAAGATACCCAATGACAAAAAAACCTCAAAATGAAACTGACAATTAAATTGTGTTTGATATTAATTTTCATTCATTCAGAAAAAGTGCATAATTAAAATTTCAATTTGCATGCTAATAATATACAAAACATGTGCACTTAGTATTCTGAACTACCTACAAACACAATGTTTTATGCAAATAAAGATTAATTATTATTATTATTAAATCTTATAAAAAGTTACTTAAAGTTCTCTGAAACTGGTAAAGAAATTACAGTCATTTTGTTTACTTTTAATTGGCTCACTTAAATCCATCAAGTTTTCCCTGTTATTACATAAGCTGCAATACCAGTTCCTGCATATTGTTTTTTTGACAAAACTGCAATCTTCATGAACAGTTACGTCATAATTACATCATCAATTGTTTACATTTTCATACTAATTGTTATGTTGTCTTTAACATATCTTCATCATCTCTGAAAACATTATTCTGAATGCACTTTTGTGATATAATACCAAAACCAAAGCAAATGTCAAATACAAAAGTGCTTTCAAATCATGCTTTATCATCGCTCATATTTTCAGGCACAGAGACATTGCTCAACGACTCGTATTCAGTGTCTGTTGTTACCACGGAGCTGTCTCGCAAGTGCGGGATGAACGGTGACAGCCTGCTGAGGCTGACGTCTAGCGGACTCCTAGTGTCCAGTTCTCGTAAACTCGGCTCGGTTGTAGAGTGGAAGCATATACGTGACGCTCAGCTGATCAGTGATAGTGATAAGAGCAGAACTTGCGTTGTCACTGTTGATAGGTTTGTTCATTTTGAATAAGCACACTTTGCTGCTAGACACAGTTTGAAAATTGCAACTTGCTTCATTCTCAAAATGTTCTCAGCATCTTGAGGGCAGGATATTTGGTTGTAAGTAGACCTGCAAAAGTGTTTCAATCTTGACACCTTCTTCAGAGGATTTTGGAAAAGCTTTCTAACATTATTTAAGTACCAACTGGTCAAAGCATCAATCACACCAGTGTATGTTCATGCATGCCATATAGTGTACTAATATTAATAACATATGCTTACTACGTTCTACTTGTCACCGAATCGCGGAATAAGTGTGAATCACCCATTTTTTCGTGGCACACTGTAAGTCCAGTCATGCATGCTAAAAATATTTTTATTGGGTTCATTAAGCTTGTATAATCAGTGCTGGTCGGTTTGGTTTCAGTGTTAAGAATAAATTAATGGATGGAAAACCAATACAAAGAAAGTATTAGCAAGGCAAGATTGTTGTATGTTGTTTGGTTGGTGGAGGAGTATAAGTGTTGATTTATAAAATTTTCCAATCATCAGTCAATATTCCAATGTTAAAAATAACATTTTTGTGCATACCTGACGTACCCACCCTATTGAATGTACTTTTATTTTAAAATGACAGAATCAGTTTTTAGCCCAATAGTAAAATTTGTGATGATGACTCCTAGTCATCTCCAGTATGTACACTCAACAACATGGCACAACTTCAATTTTATACAGTATACAGTATTTTTTATCATCAATTTCTATTTCATTTATTTGCTCAGTAAGTGTAAAATTACAAGCAGGACATTTTTTTTAAACTATAAACTAAAGTACCCTTGCAATTCGGATATTGGTGGCTAAATTTTTTAATTCATTCATTTAACATAATCCGCTTACGGCCGATTTTAGCGGCCATCAGACCGGCGGAGGCGAGTTGAAGTTCACCAGCCCGCTGGCCAGCGAACTAGCGACTGCGTTGACGAGCGCGCTGCAGCAGCACTCGCCACGCGGCACCAAGCTGAGCCGCAGCGAGGGCGACCTGCGTGCGCGCAGTAGCGAGGACATAACAGGTACACGTTGGTTTATATCGTTACTAACTCAAAAGTTGTCCCATATTACATAATACTGTTTATATCGTTACTAACTCAAAAGTTGTCTCATATTACATAATACTGACCTCCCAAATAACGTTATTCGAATCGTTATCGTTTGGTTTGGTTTACCTTGGTAAGGAAGGCAGCGTTAAACGATGCGAGAGATAATAAAGTCTGGGACACACCTACGAAAGCAAAATTGACAAAAACTAACATCAGTTTCATTTGCAGGTGAAATTCGTCGGAGTAGTTGGTACAGCGGTCCATCTGAAGTGTCTCTAGACGACATCGATCTCATTATGTCAAAGGTATATCATTTTAATTGAACCCAGAACATTTTACGGAAGAAATTCTATTTTCTAACTTTTTTCAACCAATAGTTTTATATTTTATCGTGATAAGCATTCACGTTGCAATTTATGGTAATATGTCAAAGGCAGGGATCGAACCTGCGTCCATGAGAATCCGGCCAGTGTGCGTAAACAACTCTGCCACCCAGACATTGGCAAAGCCTGTTGAAATTTGCTACTGCATTCCTAACATCTTCTCCCATATATCTTCATCCGTGTAACGAGATTCACTTTAAAGGGTGTCTCAGTTAATGTAAACTTTCGATACGAGAGTGACAGCAAGTAATTTTGTCCGTCGCGACAGGAAGCAGCGCGGGTCCCGCTGGGGCAGCTGGCGCGCTGCGCCGCCGCGCCGCACCTCGCTCCCGCCGCGCGCGCTGATGACAGGTACAACTACTTTCTATATATATTTTATAACTATTTAATACTAGCTTTGTCCTGCGCTTTAACCCGCAAAGAACTCGGTTTCTACGTATCCCACAGGAATCTGGATCAGAAATCAGGATGATAAGTACCCTATGTATGTGTTATTCCAGGTTAAAGTCCATCTTTAGTCATCAAGGCAAATCAGTTTTGTCGTGAAAGAGTGACAAACATCCATACATTAAAACTTTCGCGTTTATAATATTCTAGTAGAAGATATGAACTTAAATCGACCTTCACCGAGCTGGTAATAGAATGAAACATATTTTATAATAAATGTAGTATATTAGATAATATATTAAAAATGGGTATTTTTAATTAATTTTTGCCATATCAAAAAAATAAGAAAAAAATACATAAAAGAATACCAGATTACAGCTTTCTACCACTTAAAGTCTCCTAGTAAAACCGAGCACAGACGGACGGACAGACAGACATGGCGAAATACGGAACTACTCACGAAAAACTCGAGAACAGCTGTACCGATTTTGCTAATTTTGGTTTTGAATTATTTATGGAAGTTAAGGGGAGGATGAAACGGTGCGAAAATTGAAAAAAAATATGAGAAAACAGTGGGCAAGACGACGTCTGCCAGGTCCGCTAGGAAGTTAATAAAAATCAAGTAATGTTATTTTTCCACCCAGTATGTGCGACCGCCGTTCCCTGGCTTCCGTAGCTTCCGGCATCTACGAGGAGATCCCCGACTTGCCCGCCGAAGTGACCGAGGTCAACGGGGTCAGCGGGGTCGACGAGGTCGACGGGGTCAGCGCGGTCGGGGTCAAGGAGTCGGCCGAGTCGGACTATTGTGCGATGGGGCGCGATGTGGTGGATGGACCTTGTCGGATGCTGAGCGCTCGGGCTATCGCTGCTATGGTGAGTTTTTTCGTTTAATAACCTAGAATAATTATGTTATTTTTTAAGGAAACGATTTTTGTGCTTGAGAGTCAGTCTTCAGGGCGTAAAGGTTTTATAATAAATAATAATAATAATAATTAATATTTCACAACAATCACACCAATACTCTAGTCCTAAATCAGGCTATAAGGCTTGTGTTATGGGTACTAGACAACGGATACCAGACCAGTACAAACACACATGTTTTTCATACACATATGCTTCTACTGTGCGGGGATCGAACCCGCGACCCTTGGCTTTAGAAGTCCGACATGTGGACCACTGTACCAAGCGGTCGTCGTTAGACTAGCTCTTGAGTTTTCTGAAGATATGGAGTATCCATCGTACTATTCGAATGTACTTGATGGGATATTGTGTTGGGACTGATGTTAAAAAGAATGATGCTCCAAGAATGCGCATCACGTAAAACATACCTGAGACCGTATCAATTTTGCTTATCATTAACTCGCAGCTGATTTCTAAAGCAAAAAAAAAATCGCACAAAATTTATTAGCAGCGCTTCTGTCGAGCCAAAAGCAAAATCGTAATAGGCCTGCTTATTCCTGTTGCTACAAAGCGTTTACGAGTATAATTTCCAATTATATATAAAAAACAACTTGTAAACAACGGCATATTGATAATTGCACTTCAAGTTCATTTCCATTCATTCCTCGTGTGAATACTAAGTGTATTTATTGATTTGATATTGGTGGGTCAGTCGCGCGCGGAGCCGATGTACGAGTCGGTGGTGGAGTGCGTGTACGGCACCGCGCGCCGCCCGCGTCGCCGCCCGCCGCCGCCGCTGCCGCCGAGGCTCATTACTGGGTAACTATTCAATTGACTGTACCTGTAATCTATATATACAGGGTGTCCCAGAATATGTGAATCAAATTGTCATGGGAGATACCTTGGACAGTGACCTTTCAAAAAAAAAAAAAATTGAAGTTAAGTAACCTTTGAATAAATTAATTAAAGTTAAAATTTTGGGAAATGCACGACTTTTTTCAAACTTTCGACTACAGCGCCCTCATTTGGGATTTTTTTTTTATTTTTTTTAGCTATTTTTATTTGGGAATGACTGATCTCAGAAAACATCAGACTTTTTTTCTAAATATTGACGTCATTTTGAAATCTCAGCATTATTTTTAATTTTTTTTACTGCACCAAAAAGTTTCTTGCAAATTTAAACAGTCGTGGTATAAAAAAAATGTATGAAACTTTTTGAGCAAACTAACCTGAAAAGTTGCCTATTAAATAAAGATTCTAAAATGGTATAAATTAGGTAAGTAGCATTAAAAGTTTTGGAGATATTAAATTTTTAAGAGTGTAAGGGCAGAGTGTAAGAGTGTAAGGGCAGTGTAAGGATATTAAATTTTTAAGAGTGTAAAAATGAAACCCGTTTTCCTTGGTCACGGCATCACGCGTGAATGGCTGGACCGATTTCACTAATTCTTTTTTTGTTGTATTTGTTATTATTAGGAGAAGGTTCTTACGGAAAAAAATATTAAGATAATCTCTCAGAAATATTGAAAAATATACATTTAATTTTGCATATTTTAAAAAACGCGCGTAATGTCATCGAATGACATTGACATTAGCAATGTCATTCGATGATATTGTTCAATCATTGCAACGGTAAGGCGGTACGAAGTTCGCCGGGTCAGCTAGTAAATAATAAAAAAACAAATATATATATATATCATCATATCAGCCTGTTACAGTCCACTGCTGGACATAGGCCTCCCCCAAGAAGCGCCACAGCGCACGATCTCCCGCCCTATGCATCCAGTCAATACCAGCTGCCTTCTTCAGGTCGTCTGTCCATCTAGCCGGGGGGCGTCTCACACTACGATTACCTATATATATTTAGCATAGTTTCTCTATTGCCTTTATATTATGAGTCCTATTAGGTATGCTGAAAACATAGAGCAACTTAGACCTTTGCTCGTATCAAAACGCGCTGCAAAAGCAGCTCTTCAGTCAGATACAGAAGAAGTGTAGAGAGCAGTATACACCTCTGTTCGTGGCGTTCGTGGATTTGAATAAGGCCTTCGACACCGTCAGCAGAGAGGGACTGTACACAGCACTCGAGAGCATAGGGTGCCCTCCAAGACTTCTCAGTCTTGTTAAGTCCTTCCACGACGACATGAAAAGCAGTGTAGTACTTGACGGAAATACATCTGAAGAGGTGTTCGCCAAGGCTGCTTGTTGGCACTTACCTTGTATAGTATTTTCTTCTTGTTGCTACATAAAGCAGCATTCGGCAACGTCCAACAAGGTATCTACTTTCATACGAGGACTGATAGGAAGCTGTACAATGCATGGCTTCTGAAATCCAAGCGACATTGTGAGGATTTATTCGTAGACAGTCTTCTCTTCGCCGACGACGTCGAAAAAAACCGTAGTACTGACGCCAGGAAGTGCAGAGATTCCAGCCATAATGTTGGGTGGCACTCTGGTAGTAGTTGACAAGGTTTGCTACCTAGGTTCTACCCTGTCGAATAATCTGTCGTTTAACGCGCAGATAGACATTCGGATCGGCAAGGCAGCGACCATTTTCGGGAAGCTCAGTTCAAGAGTATGGAAGAATAAAGATCTTACCACTAGGACTAAGATCGTGTACCAAACATGTATCTTGAGCATACTCTTGTACGGAGCAGAAACCTGGACATCGTACGCAAAACAAGAACTTCGACTCAACACTTTCCATATGCGGTATCTACGTAACATCATTGGGATCACCTGGGCGGACAGGGTCACTAACGTGAGAGGCGTTTGCGGTGGCTGGGGCATGTGCACTGCATAGAGCCCTCCGTTTGCCGCGGTGTGTCCTGTTAGGCGAAGTAGCGAACGCAAAAAGAGACGTTGGGAGGCGGATGCTTCGTTGAGACTGTGCGAAGCGGGACATGCACGCCTTTAACATAAAACAGGAGGGCTGGGAGAAGCTTGCTGATTCCAGGAACATGTGGCGTAAACGTGTTGGACGTAAAATACACGACGATGCTAGGCATCGTGTTGTCTGACAGGGGGAAAAAAGGTAGAGCGGCGATGATCCACCTGCCGCTGCCTTCCCTTGCCTTAAATGCGGAAAAGTTTGTCGCTCCCGGATTGGATTATTCAGCCATAATAAAGTGCCTTGCAGCATGCACTGCTTAAATCGTCTGTAACAGACGATTTTAAGCATGATGATTAGCAAATCTCAAATACGTTTGGCTGTGTCATTTGGTCAACATTTAGTCATTTGTCCTCTGATTTCTGATACTGAACGTGACATCACGTTAGAGTATTCCTATACTGAGTCTATGGAGGCAGATCGTTTTGATAGATGATAAAGTGTATGACAGCGACTGGTGGTACATCTAGCTTATTTCTGCATGTATAACGTTTAAGTAAAATTAAGCAAACAAACAATTAAGTTACGTTATTTTTTAGCATTAACAATGCAAATTTCTTTATAATGTGAAATAAAGCACACTTAAAGAAAAATGATCTTGCCTGTGGCATGAAATTAAAATGGACTATTTTAATTGACTAGATGACACCACCAATCGTTGACATACTTTTTACTATCGGTCAAAACGGTCTGCTTCCATAGATTGTGTATGGGAATACATGAACGTGACGTCACGGTCATGTATCAGAAATCGGAGTCAATTGACCGAATATTTATTGAGTATTGTGTGTTTAAAAATTGGTTTCTACAGCGTTTTGGAAATATACTGGTTGTATTAACTTCATAGGGGCTATGTTTTATAAACGCTATGGTCTTGAAAATATTTAAGATGGGTGTCATCATGCAAATTCACAAACAAACAATATTCAACTGTGGCCACACGGTTCATTAAAATATGTGAATGTTTCCAGCACCGGCAAACTTGGGTCGTCGTGGAACTCCCAAATGGGCGCGCAGTGTGACGCGTCGGGCGTGACGCGGCACGGCTCGCTGGGCTCCTTACCCTTGGGCTGCCGGCCCGACTGCACGATGCCCAAGCGACAGCCTTTCAGCGTGTTCCGGTTAGTATTCCTTTGGTACCAGGACCTCACTAAGCAAATTAAGTATGCGCGGAACATTTTGAGTCGATGAGTGGTGAGGAGATAGCTCGGGATGTTGAAGATGAACAAGAGTGGACGGTATGTAATAAATAGTTTAGTTTAGACAGAAGTGTCGATCGGCGATCGTCGGGTCCGGCGCGCCGCCGAGCACAGCCGAGCGCAGCCGACCGCAGCCGAGCGCAGCCGAGCACAGCCGAGCACAGCCGAGCGCAGCCGATGGTGCGCGAACAATGAGCGATCAAGGTTCTGTTGCATTCTTGCTTTCCAGCAGACAGCAGCACAAATAATCATTATTTGGTTCTATTTACGACCACTTTGGTGTAATAGTTAAGAATTTGACTATTAATAAAAAGGTCGCGGGTCAATTCCCGCACTGTACAAACATTTGTATGCATGAACGTGTCTGTTTGCCTAGTGCATATTATTAAACTGGGTATTGTATGTATTTATTTATTTTATTTGTAATACCACTGTTGATTCTGATTTCTGTAACACAAGTGCTTAAGTTACTGACCACGGAGTCTGAGCAATGTATGTGATGTGGTTGTCTATTTATTTATTTAACCTGCTCGTGAGCGGGATGCAAAATCGCTATGAGGCACAAGTGCTGAGAGAAGCAAAGTTAGCGCAGGGATTTCGGAGTAACCTGTTTATAATGACTGATATGAAAGATGATAGAAAACCCCTATACGTATCATATACGTTTACTATACATTGTATAGCATATGTTAGCGACGGTCTCAACATTTATGAATATGTTCACAATGGTCCCATTTTGTATTTGCTAGTTTAAGTTTTTATTAATATTTGAAGCTATTCATATCGATGTATATTTTTGTGTCAATTAAGTCCTGGCGATTGAGTGTCTTCTATCAAAGGAACTCTACCAATTAGAGAAGATATAAAATAAAATAAATATGGAACGTGTCACCTAATTAGTCTATTGTTTAGTTCAAGTCGATCCACGAGTGACACGGCACGTCGCAACGGTGTAAGCTAATGTCTATCTATCGGAATAAATCGTGTTTATCACTATATCGGTCTTGTAATCCGTTTGCACCTCCGCGTGGTTAACAGTATAATACCAAACAACAAAATTTCTCTCTCGTTCTCTAGTTTCACTTCAGTGGACAGGCAGTCTTAGGGTTAAATAATATTTATTCTCAAAAGAAATAATTACATTTTACTTAAATGAGAACTTAATAATATGATACATGAGGGGTATAATAATAATTAAATAACAATTTCGAGTGGCGCGAACTACTTAAAGTAAGACAGTGAAAGTAAAACATGCAGAATTGTCTGTAAAAAGGTAAGTTATTGGTATAATGAGAGGACGAACAGCGCGGGGCGACCGAGCCGGCAGAGACAAACTGGTTTCGGCAGCGACGCGGAATAAGCAAGACTAGCTGATGAGACTAGCCTTAAGAATTTTATTCAAATAAGGATGTGTTCCATCGTCATAGCCAATGTTTGGTTTCAGCAAGCGGCTGAAGAGCGAGTCGCGCGCGGCGCCCGACGCGCACGCGCACGCGCACACGCACGCACACGCGCACAAGCACCTCGACACCAAGAAGAAGCGCTTCGACTTCACGCCCACCAGGGACATCTTCAAGAGCTTTAAGGTACACTCCAAGTCTTTTTTACGTGTTTGGCGCAACAGATTTAGAGTAAGGAAGCTAAAGTGAAGCACTTCCTACCGACCGGGTGTTATGGTCGGGGACTAGGGTCCGATACACATCATCTTGATCTGTCTATCTATATTATTCAGAATCTAAATCTTATATGCCGCGTTTCATGTGCGGTACTAGGCTCACAGCACCATCTAGCCAATGGAGCCGTAGCAGCCCTCGCTTGCCACCGTTAGGCATGCGCTTGTAATGGCGAACGGTAGAGGTTCGCCACACGCGGAATAATGCGTCACGGATACCTGCTATCTTGAGGTATAGTACGTTATGCGGAACTTCTTGTGGAATGGCGACTAGCCACTACCATTCTCAAGTATACCCACTAAAATAGGAGAGCTCCCTCGTGCCTCTATAAGCAGGACATCGGAGAATCGCTTGTCGCATGCGCTCCGTTGAATATATTCATCAAACTCTACTCCTTCGACTACAAAAGAACTAGGCAGTAATTACCCTTTGTTTAAATATAAGCCAATTCTTCTGCTCCTTCTCGTGTCGATCTAGGCATAGTTATATTTTTGAAGACTAAAACTCAGCCACCGACAAAGCATTGTCAGTGGCCTCGTAGACGTCCTCGCGTGTACAGACGCTGCGACACGCAGTGACAGGCACGACAGATGTGCCATTGTTCGGGGAGAACACCGCACAGGCATGCGCTCTCCAAACCCCACCTTTGCATGTTCTCCTAACTTCGGTCTACTTGGCGACCCAAGCCAAGCCGGCCAATTCATAGTGACTGACAGCAGCAAATGACAAAACCTATTAGTGGTGTACGTTTCAAATTGGTTGGATATTATTACAAAAAGGGACAAACACTGCAATATCACTCCATTTATAGCTGCTCAAGACGCTTCTTAGTTTACCGCTATTCTGTCTTTTAAATGATGCACGAAACTTCAACACAGAACTTTTATTTAATTTAATTGAGCGCTGGGTATGTTTTGTTACCATACCCAGTCTTTTTGGTATATTTTATTCTACCAATTTCAATTTTAATCTTTAATTATCTATGTATTTTTAATATATGTACTATACTTTTATGGATCACGAGTCTGTATTATAATAGAAACGTAGTCTGGATAAGATATTGTTGCCGCATAAAACGACGATTTCGTTAATGAAACAAGGGTCTCAAAGTTTTTAAACTACATTTGGCTGTTTTAACAAATATGCTGATCACTGGTATTCTGCTTGTAGGTCAGCCGCAAGATGAAGAACCTGAAGATCACCGCCGGGCTCGGCAAGGGCGAGACCAAGAGCTGCGAGTTCCTCGACGAGACGGAACAGATCACCACCAACCGCTGCTCGAAGTCCGTCGAGTGTCTCGAGGACAACGACGAATTCGACGACTTCGACGCGGATCTATCGATAGAATTCAACGAGGACGCGGTCACAACACTAGCCCTGCCACAGGAGATCGTCGATCTGATAATACGCGGACGCGAGCAGTTCAAAATTCGACTCAAAGACGTCGGCGAGAGCGACTACCTTCCCATGTCGCCTGTCGTCCCGCCACCGGCTCTAGACCATCAGTACATGGTCATGTCTCCGAGGACCAATCTCGCCTGAACACGTGTCAAGGTGTGTGATATTTTTATTTTATTTAGTCGTGTCTACTCTCAGAGCCCGTTCGTCGTAGCGCTGCTGTGTGATACTCGCACGTTTATTTTGACATTACTTATGTAGCCTAAACTGTGTGTGTCTCACTAAAAATAGCTAATTGTTAGTTCGCTTTTTGATGTCTTGTACGAACGGATGTAAGAGTTTAAGACTAAGTATGAACTTCCTATGTTGGAATTTTGAAATTTGTTACCATTTTGCCAAGTGACGGTATGTAATGAATTATTAAAAAAAAAATGTTTACAAGTTAAAAAAGTCTCTTAAGTTAGTTCTCAAGATTCAAGTCGGGCGTATGATGTTGTCACGGTGTTTTTGCCAAATATACATTGTATGTAAGTAGGTGTTACATGCTTTTATGATAGCGGTTTGCAATCGGTCGTAAATTCGGTCTAGCCAAATGCAAATGCTGCAAATTGCTAACTGTTTTGAGATATTTATATAAAGCTTTTTGCATTTTTATATTATGCTTAAGGTTAAAATTATTGAATGTTGAAAGGATTGTCCGCTAAAGTCACACCTACTACGACTGTTTGTGAACTATAGAGACTTCTTACTAAAAGTCTTGTCAGAAGCTGAGAATATGCAGCTAAATTCAAAGCTATTTATTGTGGACATCCTCATGTGTTCCACCAGTATGTTGAATGCTTACCAGACTTGACTTTAATAGTTTAGGAAAACAAATAACTTTCTTATTTATCAAATAATTGATATATTTTTTCAACAACCGTAACCTAAAGTTATTTGGATTCGGTCCAAGGTTACTTAGAAATCTTCTTGCCACCGTCCTATTTTATAGATCTCGAAACTTATTTTTCTATTAACATTCTAGTAATAAAGGGTAGACTGACCGTACAAGTGAGACCGCAACTTCAGAGGACCGTCCCAGAGTCTAGCAGCAGTAAAATGCAGTAAATAATTTCATAGAGACAGTAATTCATTTAAGAGAGATTCCCAAAATCAGGAGATCTACTCAAAAAATTAGAAATCCATCACTACGATACTTGTTCTCTCGTTTTGCTTATTTATAAAACACTTTGGATCTGGTAAAGTTAGTATGAAAAGGGTTTAGATTATCGTTAGGCCTCTAGCACACCGACACGTTCGCATGCGGAAGCGAATCTCTTCAGAAAAAACTTCTGCGGTTCTGCTGTTTTTTCCAAAGTATTCTCGTATCGTTTGGGTTTATCGACTGTAAATTTGGAAGATACTTCAAACAGGGTATATCCCAGGTCCTACTATTAAGGCCTCTAGCACACCGACGCGTTCGCATGCAAATCCATGCTTTGTCTTACACTAAGCGAGTTGAATGATTGCATCCTTGTCGGTACCGTTTTACAGATAACTGCGAAATGGCCGCTACACAGAAGAATAATTTCGTACCGTACCGACAAGGACGCCGCCATTTCATCACGCTAATGTTAGAGTAAAACATAACATAAGCCATACAACTGACAGATTTTTTGTTGTTTCGGATTCGCATGCGATTGCGATGGTGTGCTAGAGGCCTTAGACTGTCGAATGGACCGCAATTTCGTGCTTCGTTTTTCGTGGGAGACCTTCAGTTTTTAGTCTTTTAGTCTGTGGCTGCAATGTGCGGTCCGCAGTCAGTCCCATGCTTGTACCCGGTAAGGTAATATCAAATTAAGAAAGATTTTTATTGAACTCAATATTCTCATAATGGCGCATCCAATCCAAGCCATTGGTGTTGCTTGCCTGATAAACCACCGAAATAACTATACAGGGTGACTGGTGACGGGCTCCGTCAAGGGAATTTTCTAGGGTTATTCTGACAGACATCTCACTATGAGATCTACCGGTCTTATTTAACCCTTTCCAAGAGTTACGAATCATTACGAAGTTTACACAATTGATATTACTTATTTAGAATATCTTTGTTGCAATACAAAAAAGTAGGTCATTTTTTTGGGATTTATTTGATTTTTTTTATATTACCTAGGAAAGGGTTTAAATACACATATAATAGTCACCCTGTATAAGTCTCTTGTTAGCCGGCCAGTGCGAATGAGCGCGATGGCTCGATTTAAAACCAGGTTCTCACAGAGTTAAAACACAGACTAAACATAGTTACATAATAATAGTTACATAATAATACTTACAATAAAATTGTATATTTTTGATAAACCATTTGTCGGGATAAAACTTTCATATTGGCCTAAAGCGTGTTCGATGTGTAGACAAGATAATATTATTATTTACATAACATAATATACTGTAATAAAAGTATGGACAGCAACAGAAGTAGGTACTGTTGTCAAAATCATGAACTGTCGTGGATATCAAAAAGATGGTGAGAAAAATATGTATTTTTTTATGATTTTGTAATTATGGCAGCATTTTATCGTTTGATCGTTGTGTTTGCTTTTTGTCGTCCTTTGCCGTCGATAAAAAAATATTCTAGTACTGAACCATCCAATGTTTAGCCGATATAGCTAAATAAGTTTACAGATCTTTTCGCCGTCTATTTGATATACAAACTTATTAGTAAGATTTCATTAGTTGTAAAAGTATTTTGAACACACTTGATAATGTGCTGTGCTAAATTACTTTATTTTTTAACATTAACAATGCAAATTTGTTTACGACGTGAAATTAACACACTTAAAGAAAAAAAGATTGCCACAGGCTGGCTGCAGCCTAAGGAGCACTTAAAGAAATTCACTTATTCCCAATTGAGATACCGTGACACTTATTTTAAGTGTGAGCGATCGCCCGGTTTGCAAGAGATGCAAGTCCCGCCCGTGGCAGTCAGTTATTTCGCAATGTGCTGTGCCTTTGTTTTTTATAATATTAATTATTAATGAAATGCTTATTGTATTGGAGGTAAAATCTATAGAAAATTGGCAACGATCATTATCAAGTATGGCAGTTATTTTAAAGTACGAGTTGTATGTACTACTTTATACACACGTTTTTAACAATTTTGTAACCACTTTTTTGCTGATTTTATTTGTGGTTGTGTTTTTACCAACCCTTGTTCGTGTATTAAGATATGAATGGAAAAGTCATCTAATAATTATGATCGGGACATGTATAAGCTGCATTGCTAGTATTTCAGTGTATACTCCATACATTAACGATGTATCTCAAGAAGTATACCATCGGCAGTCTTGTCGATGATTAAAAATGAAACTGATTGAAAATTTACGCTTCACGCGCTGTAACCGGCCTATGTATATTGCCTTGGAAATCTTTGCCCCGAAACGATGGAACATTTTAAGTATTATATACATAATGATAAGTAACTTAAACATTAATGACACCACTAAATCTATGACCTTCTTTGTTTTATGGAACTAGATTTCAATTACCCAAATAAATTCGGATATAGATTTTAGTGGTGTCATACGTTTTGTGAAAGTTACCACCCCACCATGACAAACAGGTAAGTGTAGAAGACTAAGAACAATCAGTTCGACGTTCTTGGACACTAATTAATACTCATTTAGTATGAAAAATATAAAAAAAAATGCACGATTGTCACTAACATCAGAAGTGAAATCCACAGTGGGTAGTTAAAAAACGAACTCAAAGTTGCAGTTCCAACCTCAAAAACCGCTCGAAAAACTCCTTGAAGTGTGGTATGTGTTAAAACGGATTAAAGTAATAAAGGAATGTAGCTTTTTAGCTAAAAGAACGCGTCAAATAACGCAGCTTTATACGTATCGCTCAGGCATATAACTTAAGACGGCGTTGTTAGCCTGTGTAGCCAAATTGTACATTATGGGACCTAGTTTCTGTATTGAAACTGAATGTAGTCAAATTAGGTGTGCCTGCGGTGCTAGACACTGATAGGTAAGTTATGATAAAAACAGCATTATAAAAATCCTTGAAGAATTATCGCATAAAAATACCAAATAGAGTAATTTGAAACCTTCAACGAAATGAAACTAGTCAATAATTAATAGAATATGTTGCACTTTCACAAAACTTGATGGTGTGTTCTACCGAAACCTTATTGATAGAAAGTGTAGTTGGTATTGAGGACGCTAAAAGATCTGATTTTCGTAGTGTCTAGTACAGTGTGCACTGTGTGAGATGGTGTTGGGTGTATTTAAGGCTAAGCTAAGAATATTTGTATATGATGTATTAGGAAAAAAAAACCTTAGGAAAATCACTGCGGAATGTCAGACCTTACTGCTCACTGTAAGGTCTGAATGTCTGATGACGCTCATAGTAGGTAAGAAAGAGGAAATAATCTTCATCATTATTAATGAGAAAGACTGAAGGCAAGACTAGCTAAAGTTTTAGCGTATTTTAGGGAAGTTATTGAGTGAAGTGATTGTTTGAAGTATGAACTGTTCACATATCTCATACATTGCATGATAAAACTCCATTCAGGGTGGATTGTTCAAAAGGCAGATAGCGCTAATAGTCTTTTAGTTACCTTTTTATCTGACTATTAAAAATTAGCCCTAACATGACATCATATCTTTACAGATACTTTAAAATCATGTAGCGAATGAGATACGTGAATCGTTGCATGATATTTAGAATTGTTAAGATGAGGGAATTCTATGAGGGCAGCTATTATCGTATACGGCTTGATTTGCGCAAAATGTGTTGTGATATTTAATTATTACTTGTTGAAAACTTTTCCAAAGCTTCGCAGCTTTTTTTGAATTTACCGACTTCTATCTAGTGTGTTGAAACCAAAAAAATGGCGCGAATATTTGATGAGTTTTGTATTTTGTCCAAGTTTATGTATTTAGTTAAAAGGGTCCTGCCGGTAAAGTGAAGAAGACAAAAGACAATGACCAAAAATTTAGGAATATTTCCCTGTATTACGTATAATTTACCTGTCCCCACCCACCCACTCACGTTAAGACTATGGCGGTCTGCATCCATTTCGGAATCCCAACTTTGTGATGAAATTTTAAATTCGTACATAAGCGAAATATCTACCTGAACCATTGTATCCAAAACCCTATTGAAATGCTCAATGTCGCCATACCAAAAAATAATCTACTTGCGCAGGCATTTACCATAAATTAAATAACATTTCATTTCTCGCAGTGGGTGGGGACGGTACCGGTTTGAGTCTTTTATCGGTACAAAATGTCCCAGGCGCTCAAACGATCCTGTTGGCACTTTTATAAAGCGTGGCGAAGCTTTAACCGATAATACAGTCTTAAGACTTCGTCACATAGGTACCGCGACCCGTGAGACGAGTATACCCGACGCTCTACCGATATGACAAAGTCCTCACAGTTACAGAGAAGCGGACTTTATTTAGCTGATTTTAATTAAATATTAGTTTCGTGTCGCGTAGCTTTCACGTAGTGTAACTTAGTGTAAGGTCTAGTTTACCGCATTTACTTTATGACCAATTTATTTAACTGTAGGTTTAAGTACTTAATATTCCTGATAGTTTAGGCGCTGTTTGATTGAATTCGATGTGATCTTGGGTGTTCTCTGTTTATTTATTTAACGTTTTGTTCTGATAGGGAATATGACACACTTAAACAGAAGTTGTCAAGGTGCCTGAGTGCCAACTGACCCCGTAAAGGCTAGTTTCTATAAAACTGATTTGAGTGTACAACTCTTAATTGTATTACTGTGCATAACAAATATTAAATACTACTGAATTGTGAACACTAAAATTAGCATATTCCCTGTTGTATGGTTGCGATATCTTCTAAATATTTGTGGTAGCATTGTAAGCTAACACGACTGTGAAGTTTTGTTAATAATCTTACATTTATCTAAATGAAATATTAATACCATATTACAATAAAAGAGAAAGGAAATTACACAAAACTTCACAGATAATGTGCTTAATAAAATGGCCGTCGCTACGTGTTGTCGATTTTTAGATTCTACTGCTTCAATTAAGTCCACTTCAAATGTGAATTTTCCTTTTCGTCAATTTTTCAAAAGCAATAGCGGATAAAAAAAACTCTATTTTTTTAACGTGACAGCTTGAATTATAAACGATTTTGCGAAGGACCAATTTTTTTGTTTAGTTTTTGTTTTATTAGTTTATTTATTGTAACGGTGTCGATACGCATTATGTTATCCAAATAAACGTTTGTAAGTTATTTTGGCTATTTTTAATATCACCTATAATACCTGCATAATAAAAAAACCATTTCCAATTTACGATAAAACGTATAATAAACCAAAATAAAACAATACCGCACACACAAAATATCACAATAAAGTTTGCAGTGTCAATTTAACAATTTGCATAATTTATTTTTGTCAATTTACACCACGAGCTCGCACACATTACAATCACAATTAAATGTGTTATATTAAGTGATGTAAATGTTTTTCTACACAATGTGGGACCAGTTATATGTACGAAACTTAGGACCATTTACTGCGTGAATTTGATATTTTTGTAGTTAAACACTTCTACACATTTACTAACAAAGATCGGTTCTATTATGAAACGAGGGTAAAAAGACAAAAATTCGAACTAGCCGGGTCTATAGGAAAGTAGGGATGACAATCTATTTCAACGCAGTAAATGGTTTTGACATTAACCTACATACAACCAAAACGATATTATACGATATGTTCGATAAGCAAAACTCAAACCGTGTAATCTAAGCTATAATTATGTATAGTGATGGCACTGTAACTATTATGAGCGAAGGCATTATTCTGGATAACATTCATATTCATTCAATAACTGACAACACTGCATATTTGTTCGGATTCGAAAGCTTGTGTGGCGACCTCTACCGTTCGCCATCACAAGCACATGCCTAGCGGTGGCAAGCACGACAGCGAGCGCTGATACGGCTCCATAGGCTAGATGGCGCTGTTAGCCTAGTACCTAAACCTGTATTGTTCAAATATATTCCTATGTAACAATATGTTAGGTTACACGAAGGTCGCTATGGCTGCAGTATTTACTTGTATGTCGACATCAAATTAATGAAACTTACTGTAAGGTCTACAGAAATCACTGATAAATGCTAGACTTAAAACTATACGAAATCGCATTTTTTTGTTATTTTACTTAACAACTAATATTATTCAAAACACGCTCTAAAATATTGCAGAAAACTAGACGATATCATGTTTAAAATAAACTTACACTTTGCACTTAATAAATAATAAACTTAATATTTTTTTTTATCGAGCTGCATAATTCAGTAATATTGAATATTTAAAAAAAAACGTATGTAAATAAATACTATATACAGTCATGTGCGTGCAGAGATTTATCTGTGAAAACTCGTAGATATTTTAGCAACGCAGCAAATTCGATTTTTTTTTCTTACATTTCAAGTCTTGGTAGTGGTATTTCAACAATATGTCCGGGGAACCACTGTAGAAACATTTACGGCTAATACATTTGTAAAACACCACACAATGATAGAAACTCAATCGTTTGTTTACTGTAGTTACTCATATGTATCAGATTAAGAATTAATGCCGTCAATACCATGTCATTTTTCATATCACTGGCTCTTTTTGTAAGACGTTTGGATCTTAGACTCTATGTCTCGCGCTCGCTCGCTCTCTAAGTGAGGCATGTACGTGTAAAAAAGACCACACCATATTTCAAATAGTGCCTGAACACATAAATAGGCTTACATACTATTCCATATTCTAAACAAATACATTGAAAAGCAAAAGCAGACTTGTTCATCATTATGTAATACTAATTATATGGTGAATTTAAAACAAACTTAAAGATAAAACGAACTGCCACAGGCGGGATCTTTAAGGTTGTTTAATAATCGGTTCAGATGAATCAGCTAATTTATTAAGTTACTACATATCTAGTATTGGCAATGCAAATTTCTTTGGCAATCCGTTTTTATCTTTGAGTATGTTTTAATATCACATTGTAAAGAAATTTGCATTGTTAATGCTCAAAATATAGTAAATTATTACTAGTTATATATCAAGGCTAAGTTGATGGACTAAATTTGATTCGTTTTGATATCTCTTTTTTTTTTAAACCAAAGTAACGCAATGAACACACAAATTTATATTGCGAAATCATCCAAGTGTCCCCCAGCGCGGAGCGAAGCCGCAGAGCAACGTTAAGCGATAGGATTGCTCAAAACTCCGCTACTCTTCAGTTCATTAATCCTATTGGTTAATATTTCTCCGTTTCTCCGCTCCGCGCTGTTGGACGTGTACCCTTAAGATGCTTCATTTGTTTAACCAAGGTAAAAATAAACATTAACGCCTACTTGATTGATGTTACTTGTAAATATACACATTTGTTCTCAATCAAATTATAATTAAACAAATAAATAAACAGAAGCTACAACTACTTAGCTGCATATATTATTGCAGTGTTCCTTCTGATATGCGAATCTAACTTACAAAAGCCTCACATAAATGCATTCGTATATCTATTCTAAAACCAAACCTAACTGTGAATGCTCTAAATTTACTTTCATTTGTCAGCTCAAAGTTAGATTAAATAGTTTATAAACCTAGAGAGAACCAGCATCCACTAGTAAATTCCATTAAATACTGATTAAAAACATCTTGCCAACAATATGGACGAGAAAAAGAAAGATGACGAATTAGGTGATGCCTGAAGGTTTCACAGCCTGCAATATTACGCACAAAAATAAACAAAAATAACGCAAATAAAGATTTCTATTTCTATGATCGAAATATTGCAGTATTCCGTGGAGGCAGAGAGAGAGAGAGGCGCGGTTGTTTGTTAATCTTTGTCTCCTTTAAGATCGAGATTTTAGTGCGACGCGGTTTCCAATGCCAAAGCAAATGTTGAAGCCAAACCGGCCGCAGTGCCAATAGGGATATAGTATATAGTAGACCCTGAGGGGTAAGCACGAACAACTATCGTAACGTAATCGTAGCGTTTACTTATCGTTAACTTGTCAATTTGTATGGGGAAATTGTCAGTTTCTGACATTTGGACTATACGAATACGTTACGATAAAGTTCGTCCTCACCCCACTGGTGGCTACAAGTCGGCCGCAATTGAATTTCTACTAACAAGGTGGATACTGTTGCTGTGCGCCGCCGAGTGAGCCCGTTATAACTGCGCTAAAGGTTTTGCTGGAGACCGTCGCGACAGATAAGGAATAGTAGCTTTCAGAAAGATCAATCATCCATTAACCATTTGCTGTCCATTAATAGTAGGGCGTCATTTTCTATTACGTTACTTTCGATACTCTCTCCCTCCCACCAATTTGTTGCTCTTATGGATTCTGCCAGTAAAACACTGTTTTCCGTCATGAGGTTATCAGTTTCCACACCGCTAAACAAACGTTATATAGTTCAAAGTTGCTTTAATACTTACTACTCAAACACCTAGCCGTTGCAAGGTCGGTTAAGATTTCACTGAAATCAAAACAATAAAAATCCTAACGACGACCTCACTTCGGCCCGCCCTGAGATCAGATTATCTCCCAATCGCTGTCCAGGTTCTCATCGGGAGACATGACATTTCGCGACTCTTTCATTCCGTTCGTTCTTTCCAATTTAAGTTCAATGTTGCCTAAATTCCAGGTGTTGGGTAGCTGCACGACTTTGGGCACTAAATCTACGGGGTTTGGGTCTTGAATCGCTTTGGGTTGAGGTTTTAATTTAGGCGTCTCGGGTTCTATTAGAGGGGTTACGTGTATTTTCTTGTACGTGGGCTGTGGTGGGGGCTCCTTCTTGGACTCCTCGACCTTGGGGCTGGAGATGCTGAGAGATTCCAGGTTGAGCAGCTTGGCTAACATTTTCTCTTTCTCTGCGATTTGTTGCTCGAGGAGATCGTCGTTTTGTGGGACGTCACTGCAAAGAAAAGTAATCAATTAGAGACTGAGCAAGTTTGGAAGCTTCGAAAAGATTACTAAGTTATATAAGAAACTAGCGGTCCGCCCGCAACTTCGTTCGCGCAAACGTGTTTATTCCGAGAGAGCAATCGGAATATAAAGTATCCTATCAAGTAAGCTCATATCTGTGTATCAAATTTCATCAAAATCCTATTAGCAGTAGAAGCGTGATTGACGGACAAACATCCAAATACCAAACAAAGAAACTTTTACATTTATAATATTAGTGTGATACCAAGTTTTTAAAACAGCTGGAGTCCTTAGTCTTCCAAATCTGTTCGAGGGCTTTCTTTAATGATATTGTAATCCCAACTTGATTCTTCGACGCATTCCTGATGGAAGTATTTTAAAGAATCGAGCTTTCCTTTTTGTTTACTTTAGGGTAACCTAAAACATATCATGAAGTTCCTCACCCGTAGACGCTGACGGTCATGAGGCAGGGGCTGGTGTAGCTGACGGCGCCGCGGCGCTGCGGCGTGGCCCCGCGCGGCGTGGCCCCGCCCGACCCGCACTCCCTGCCAACAACAATCGCGCTTACTTACAACCCTTTGGGTAACTTAACGTGACCACATTGTTAAACCAGTCAGTCCAGAAAATTTTTTTGCAGTAGAAAAATCATAGTCATAGCCTGTTGATATAACCAACATCAAACAATGCCTAAGTGGCAGAGGGGCTACGCTCGAACCGGATACCCAATAGACACCGGTTCGATTCCTATGATTTAGTGTGCGTAAGACGCTTGCGCATGTCGGCTCTAATGCATTTAATGCAATTGCATATGTTATTAACATAAACTTGTGACTTGTCTTGTTTTCGACAGTCGACGATACAGCTGGATACTGTCACAAGTGAATAACACAAGCACCAAATACCGCCCTTGTGTGTATCAAACAATATCAATGAATATAACAAATTGTTTCTTTCACTAATCATAAAATTCTACTGCGTAATCAAAATCATATACGACTCGTTTTTAACCGGTAAGATATCATTTTATTCACCGTTGTTTATTAGCTTTTATTACACACAAATTGAATACGCTCACCTTCCTTAAATTAATGTTCCTTTAGCCGTAGGTAGTCTGGAAGAGATTGCGATAAGACCGCCTAAATTGTACATCTATCTTTGTTAAACTTGTCTGTAATTTTTTGTTTTGTGTTGTGCAATGAAGTGTTAATCTATCTTCTCCTTCTCCTGCGGCTGCTGTGTATGAGTTCGTCATCGCACTTCCTCTCCACGATGCTATTGTACAGCTTGGCGTGACATGGCGCGACGGATCTCTTCCGCGTCTTTATGTCATGTTACATTGCGTCACGCACTCACCAGTATAAGTCACGCCATAAAAAAATCGGTAACGTTCACACACGTGCACACTAGACGATATACGGGTATTATTGGTGATACTGCGTGGGGAGGGAGCGGGCATTTCATTGCGGGCGGGCGGGTATAGCAACTGCTTCCATGCACAAACTCCTGTCATCCTGGGACTTTATGTAACTTAATTCATACGCTCACCTTCGCCTGCTCCTGCGGCTGCTGTGTATGAGCTCATCATCGCACTTCTTCTCCATGATGGTGTTGTACAGCTTGAGCTTCCGCTGCAGCTCCTCAGACTTGGCGCGACGGATCTCCTCCGCGTCGCTTGACACGTCCTGGAATATTAATTAATGTATCATGTAGCAGGTAATTGCAAGCAGTACATAGGGCAATGCGCTATCAGTGTAACAGGATGGCACGCTGTACAAACGGCTTTTTCTGGCGGTGTCACGAAAATCGAAAGAGCGCACCCACACTACCCTGCAGTATTAACAGCTCGAACGCTAATTTCAGCGATATTTTTACAAAATATGAATTCCACTATGAAACAACGATATAAAAGGTACTGATATCGTTGTTTCATTGATGCCTTAACATTCGTTATTAATGTGAAGATGGTGAGTCAACAGGTACTTTAAACACGTTAATGATGGACTCCAGCACGTGCTCAGTTATATCTCTCTGCAAGAGAAGTATAGCCACTCAAAGCATTCTTCTGCTCTTCCCACCGCAGTAGACGTAGAGGCTTCCACCATTTAAGGTTAAGTAAATACCCAGACTCGAGTAGCATGTGATCCCGAACCGAGCTCGTTAAGACTCAAGAGTAAGAAGTACCTTAAACTTTTTGATAACAGACTCCAGCATACCCTATTAATATCCCTCGGCAGACAGCGTATAGGTTGCAACTCAAAGCATTCTCCAGCTCTTGCCACCGTAGGAAGAAAGGAAGGAGCTTCCAGGACCGAGGCTAGGTACCCTGGTTCAAGAAAGTTGCAAGTGTCAACAGCAAGAAGAAACTACCTTAAACTCATTGATAATGGACTCCAGCACATCCTCATGAATATCTCCCGGCAAGCGACGTATAGGTGGCAGCTCAAAGCACTCTTCAGCTCTCGCGACCGTCGGAGACATCGGGGCTTCCAGAACCGAGGCCAGGTACCCCGGCTCCAGGAGCGTGAGGTCCCGGACGGTGTTCACGGCTTGCTGGATCGAGTTCGTTAGAGATTTGGTCATGAGGCTCAGCGGCTCCTCTGCGGAGAGAAAAATCAATAGTTAATTTTGGAACAGCTTTTCAGAGAACTTAGATAGATTGACACTAACCGTAAGTATTTTTTTGTCTCTGCCTAAAAATGATTGATTGTCTCATCTAACAGCACTCACTATTAAAATTTAAAAAGACGGTGGCACAATCCAACTACTTAACATATTTGCACAGTCATTGTTTCCTCTTTGAAATTTTTTTTTATTCATTTCCTAATCTATAGAATCTTTATTTAGTTTGATTAAATGTATTCTGACAGTTATGGGTTTCATTTATGCGAATCGGCAAAGGGATTATCGATTTAGAATCGACTGCATCAGTACCATACCATTTACTTGATAGCAATTGCGCTTATTCTGCTAGATCCAACATTCTGGTAGTTTTGAGAGGATTTTAGGAGTAGGTTTGAGAGTTAAAAAGCCACTTAATATTTACCAAGCACAATTTATGGACGGAGGGTCCGTTCCCGTTTCATTTTAAACTTTTCTTTCGACATTTGACAGAGTACTGTCTCTCTTCAATTTGACATCGAAATAATGAGAGATATAATTTAAAAACAATGCAAATGTAACCTGATGACACTTATGAGAGAATAGATCTATAATTTTATCTACACTATTATGCAAGCAAGAGCCATTGCTCGAATACATAAATATACTAAGCACGTAAAGCAACGACTATAGTGGTTGAAAATAAAAATGCAGAGTGTTCTAAAATAGTATATTTATATATAAGTACAATGGCCATGCTAACTAAATACAGTCATATAACAGGACAGACAATAATCTCACTACAAGGGCAACTAAAAATAAAGCAAAATTAGAGTCAAAAATAGAATGGAATGCACTAGTGTGGGTCAAAATAAGCGGCTTAGACTCAAAACTAAAAAATAAAAAATGTCATGCTTTAGTGCACCCCTAGTCGGACTCTGACATTATACTTTTAAAAATATTATTTAACTTATTCTTAACTTACACTTAAAAGAAAAAAATATATAAAAATTATTTAACTAATGTTTAGCGGCGAAATGCCGCTTCCGCTGCAAATCACTTAAAAACACCGGTCAAAATGACAGTAAACTTTAGACAAGCTTAGCAACTTAGAGATATTTTGGTCAATTACTCTTCGACAGTGCCATTTTGTACAGTCAGCAACGAAAATAACACTGAATGAGAATTTTAAAAATCATGTTAATAGTTAACAAATCTTAGTCACATATTTGGACGCTAATCATTACAATTGCAAGCAAACAAGTGAAATAAAATAAAAGTGAAGAAGCGTAAGCTAATGTGTCTAGAATATAATAAAAAAGCTAGGATAGGGCTATTACAATAATTATGCCAGCTAGGAATGTTTTTGGCACATATTTGATGATAAACTAATACGAAAATAATGTTATCAGATATGATCCAATCCTTTTTTTGCGTAAGATTTCATAACCATGAAATATAATAAAAAATAAATTAAAATTAATAAGTTAAAATATCAAAAATAATCACAATTTATTTGGTCCCAACAAATTCATTTTAAAAACACTCATTGGGATTTTAAAATATAGAAATATGTAGTTAATTTCAGGTGTATCTTTGACTAGAGAACATGTATAACTATAAGAAAACCTGTATTTCATGTAACATTTACCCAATGATTTTGTCCAAAAAATAATAACTATGGAAATGTAGGAAAATAAATTCCATTCATGTCGATTTGGAGACATCACAGATTCATAATGTGTAAGTACAGTATTTGTAACTAATATGACAGACTTTCTTGCCTGAGTGAGCAAATACTCAACATGTCACAGTAACATTTACAGAATTTTAACTAATTTTAATTTTCGTTGTGCTTCAGTAAATACCCTAAATATACCTAAGTTCCTTCTATAACAACAGTAAAACCTTGTTACAACCTTTAACTTCCGTTGTTATCCACAGAGTGCAGGGGGGACGAAAATTCAGTCATAATAAAACATATAGGCATTTAAACTAATTAGTTTGCGAACAACTACCTAGTCATAGTAATAAATAGTAGAAAAACTTAGCACGCACCACATGTTACGAATGGAATCAACTTATTAACACAATAAAAACACAACCTATGTACTATAAAACTTAAAAATATACAACAATAAAAAAATAAGTACTAATAGCAAACCAACAGTGTAAGCAAATTACTCCCAAACACTATGTTAAGAAGATCATACATTTATGAACATATTAGACATAATCTGTCTTATTACAAAAACATGCCTTAATACGGGTTTAAACCAAAACTAACCGATCCAGGATTGTTACGGTATTAAGGTTAGTTCCAGGACTAAAATGTGTTCTTATTACAAAACCAGTTTTAACAGAGAATCAGTTAGTCCTATCCTTAAACCACCCAGTGTATACCCGGGGCAAGGATCTTTCTCGTTTTGACACAGATAATACAGATATTACGTTCCGTTTCTCGAACAAATATTTTAATTTTTATTATTTTAAGTGGCATAATAATTGATAATAATGAAAAAAACATATTTTACATTGTTTTGATTTTCATTTAAGATATAAAATCCTATTCTATTAAATAATATGTGAATAAATTTGACAAATCGTAAAATGTGCCAACTTAAATAGAGAACGACTAGCGTTTAATGGAGAACTCCATAAAGTGACATGGCGCGGTTGCCACGGCGACCTGTTTGTTGTATGATTGACAAATTGAATATGAAGATATAAAATTGTAATGTGTGTCGTACTCGTTATAATGGGATGAAAATACAAGATACAAGTTCAGACACACCCTGCAATTTTATTTACGACCTCCCTGTTATTGCAAAAAAACCTCACTGAAAAATAAAACCCTGCGCAATAATCTCAAAAACAGCTGTCAAAAGTTAGTCCACAATTAAACTAGGGGTCGCACGGGTTTATCTTTAGTACCACAGATAATTCAGGACTAAGAGATAAACTTCGTTTTGTAATAAGGAATACTTTAGTCCATTGATTGTTCCTAGTTTAAACCTGGTACTATTTTTAAACCATGTTTTGTAATAAGACGGAATGTGAATAGGAAACTAGGATGTTGGTAACTTTCAACTTATGAAGAAATAAAGCCTTACTATATCGTCTACAAAACATGAAAACTACTCTTCAAAAGTAGGTTAAGGAGTAACTTTGCTTACAAGTCTAAAATATGCAAAAATAAAATACAACAAGCATAAAGGTAGGCGTTTGTTACATCTACAATACATTGGTCCCAATTTGGTATCAGGTAAGGCACTCATTTTTGACTTTTAACAATATACCTAAACTATGTAAGTAAGTATGTCATTTTCATAACAAAATAATACTAATGCGAAGTAATTTTTTTTTAACCAAATTTGTAAAACGGTCTTTTGTATAGTACTGTTTTAAAACGTACTGGGATGTTGTGATAAAATGCGATCGCGCTATTGCAATATGAAGAGATAGTTTCGATAACTTTAAGTACATTTAATTTAAAGAAAATATACCGAATAACTAGGAACATGTTTAAAATGTTCTTGTACCTGATTTCGACGTGATTGTTTTTTTTTAATTTTGTAATGAGACGGATATTTGAAATCATACCTTGACGTATAAAAAAATGTAGTGAAATAAAAATAAGAATGGAAAACAGTTTTATTACTAACTGGCTGATGGCAAAGAAATATAAAGACAATTGAATAGATTGCAAAGGACGAGAAGAGAAAAGAACGAGCTTAATTTAAGGGTGAACTGGTAATCACAATGAATACTGCGCACTGACATAACTAAAATACTGTTTATTGTTTTGATGATATATTAAAGCTACACCAAAAATTAGTTCTCCCATAGTGAATCGATCAGCTGATTGGCAATTCGTATGGTAGGTCCAACATTTTTTTTTAAATTTCGGCATAGGTTTATTTGGAAAAGTTGTTCAGTTTTACGGAACAACACCCTTTATCCATTATAGGTTTTTTTGAATCACCTTGTATGTCGGAATGCTATGGTAAATTCAGAAATCTCTAGTTACAAAGGAATGTTGATTTGGAAATACATAATACTTTCTGATTGTTTCGTCAAATGAGTTAAAACTTAACGCTCCTTGAACTGCTTAGTTAAGTTGAGTGGTAGCTTCTCATTCAACTGTATCATTATAATATGCCAATCTCATAGTCAGTGAAAGGGAAACAGGTCTTTTATGCAAATGCCAAGTGCATTTATCGGTTATTGGTGCATGTCTATACAAGACTGTGTATACATCACTTTTATATAATTGGGTATTTGACACCAATCCAAATAATTTCAATAACCCGATTTCTCAAAATGAACACGTAACTGTCATAACTTAACACCTTAACTGAGTGACCATTCCTCATAGTTATTATTTAATTTCTAACAGATCAAAAATTCATAAAAAAGTACACTGATTGACGAGTGTAAATACGTCACAAGCTAGTATCGCCATACATAATCTATGGGAGACTGGCGTTTTAACAGTTCATAAAAAATAAGTCAAAGATTGGTGGTGTCTAATACCCAATATTCATTTAGGTAGTGAATTTTTGAGATGATATTGGTAGGGCATGTTGGTTTCTCAGATTTTTACTACAGTTCCGGGCGAAGCACCGCACCCATTGGTTGTTCACCGCCGCTGGGCAGGAGCAACGGAGCGCATGCGACAAGCGATTCCTACGATCCCGGCAACAGGGAACTCGCGGAGGTTTAGCTGGGTATATTTGGGAATGGTGACAGTCCTATCGTCCCCAAGGTTGTAGGTATGCGTAACTAATTCCTCCGCGTAAAATAAAAAAAAGGGTATTACTAGGTACACCAATCGACTGATGGCACAGTCGACGTAGATTTGACGACAAGTCGTTTCTTTTCCCAAAAACAAACATGTCTGGTCTGATCGACGATTGGTGTAGAAGCACTCTTTGGTGTATGTGTATTGGGTGTGTAAGTTTTGCGAGCGTGTGCGCAGGTCTGAATAAGTGATAGTGTGTCATTTGTACAGTATGTACGTATCTAATTTGTGCAGCGCGGGTCCGAGCTATTTGCGTGTTCGTGTGCGTGTCTGAACTTGTATGTGGTTATAGGTTGCGTGCGTGTGTCATCTGTTCATCAAAGTGTGTAAAGACAGGTCTGTCTTTTGCAGGCGGGCTCGGGCCGAATATGTTCGCGTATGTACATGCGTGTAGGTATGTATGAGTGTGAATGTGTCATTTGTGTAGCAGTGTTTGGAGACTGTCTTGTGGCGCGCGGGCTCGGGTTCCAGCACAAAAAAATCTTTTGAATTAAGGACACTCCCTGCAGGCTAACTGCGTGTGTACGTACGGCCACACGTCAAGTTAATCGTTGCGGTATTTTATGTTTACGTGATAAGGGTGATTTTGCATCGAAAATGAGTAGCTTGATGTGGAGCTGTGTGTACATATGAATTGTGTGCGTGCATTAGTAATGGAATAATTAGCATTAGCATCATTAATTAGCATGCTATTTCATCGTTAGCAATAATTAAATTATTTAACGTTGCGAAATTGTGCGATTGCTAAAATTCACGGACAGCGACGTGTCGTAGCTTTCATAGATTCGTACGCAATGCTTTGGCAGGCTGCTACTGCTAATAGCATCTGCTAGGCTGCTATTAGCAGTAGCAGCCAATTGAAACTCGCGATCGCGTGCTGTTGGGCGACGATCGGCTTTCGAGCGTTACCCGAGTAAAAGGCGAACAAAGAAAGAGAACAGAATACTGCATCCTTGCATTTAGATTCGTATTTTACGTGCGGTTTATTGAACTGTTTATTTGAATGAAATTGTTTGTCTTTTTCGTGACTTGATTGAATTATCTTACCGGTGCAGTTTTCATTTTAATGAAGTCAAATTTAATTCTAATTTTAGTCACAACACTAAAATGTACGTTTCATACAATTTTTCATATTCAATTTCGCAATTTAATATTATACGCTAACGCTATTTCTCATTTTCTATGAAATTTCATATTAGCATAGCAATAGCGCGTAGCATGCTATGCTATGAAATTTAGCATGCTAATTAAATTAACAAAAAATAGCAATAATTGCCATTACTAGCGTGCATGTCGCCAGTTTATGCGTGTGTGTGTTCATTATGTGCGTGCGTGAGTCGCTAGTTTACGCGTGCGTGCGCGCAGCTCTTTTAAGTGATTGTGTAGCAGTATTTGAGGACCTGTCTTGTGACGCGCGGGCACGTGTGTACATGTGTGCACTGTGTGCGTGCGTGTGCTAGTTCACGCGCGCGCATGCGCAGTGGCCCTATTACGATTTTGCTTTCAGCTTACTGGCAGCGTTCTTATTTCAATAAATAAGCACAAAATTACGAGTGCTATCGCAGAGCTTGTGTTGAGCCTAAACAAGATCGTCATAGGGCTGCGGGCAGTATGAGTGATAGTGCGTCACTTGCGTGGCGTCGCGTGCGGCCGGGCGGCGAGGCGCGCGGGCTCGGGCGCGTGCGCGAGCCGCAGCAGCGAGCGCGCGCCCTCCAGCACGAAGATCTCGTCCGACGTCACCGACACTGACAGGATTCTAGAATTCAACACATTTAAAGGTGAATCGATCATTAATCAACGGGAGCATCGGTCAATCATTCGATTAAATGAATAAGATTACATGTTATACTAATATTAATATGACTTTTGCACCCAACTCCCCCTTCCTGTAAACAACAATATCCTTAACCCAAAGGTAGTCTGGAAGAGATCGCTCTTAACGATAAGACCACCTAAATTGTGCATATTTCTTTGTATGTTGATTGTGCATTATTCTTTGTGTGAAGTGAAGTGTAAAGTGTTCTCTTTCTATCTATCTACACCTCGTACTTATTAGTACCAGTGATTATTACTTAAACTAATTTATTCTACACGGCTATGAAAATAAGAAGATCTCGGATGAGTTAAAATGAAATGGTGAAAATGTCGTTACTTCTAGTTCAGAAGATATTAAATGAGTGATTGCTCCAAAGTCTAATTTTTCGCGTTTCAGGATACAAAGTCAAAGGCTAACAAAAGACAACTATTTCAAGTTCTTTTGTGGAAAATATAAAATAGTTAGAAATAAAATAAAATTATTTTTTGTTAAGCGATACATACTTGCGTAGATCATCGACCACGGCCACGGCGGTCATCGCCCTCGGGTCCAGCACGTACAGAATGTGCTCGTTGTGCGACACGAGAAAGTGTTCGCGGTACACGTACAACGGGCCGAAGTTGTACTCGCGGTCCGCGTGCGAATGCTTCTTCGCCGCCGGGTTTAGCAGCTCGGCGACCGTGAGCGGGTTTGATATTGCTTCCTGTGTAAAAAAACACTTGTAAGTAGGTACCATAAAGTACTTTTAAGTGTGTGTGGCGACCTCTACCATTCGCCATCACAAGTGCATGCCTAACGGCAAGCACAACAGCGAGAGCTGATACGGTTCCATAGGCTAGATGGCGCTGTTAGCCTAGTACCGGCCAAATGATACCGGCCTAGTACCGCACATGAACCGTGGTATATAAGATTTCGATCCAAAAATAATATAGATAGACAAATCAAGATGATGTCTATCGGGTCACACTCTGCAGCTTGCCTGCGTTCGGCACGGACGCTTCGCTCCTGCCCACGCTGCGCGCTCTTGCTTTCGACTCGCCTAGTGCGATTCACTGTTTCTGTTACGTGGCTTGCCCGCGGCTCTGTTTTGGCCAACCTAACGGTGTCAACCGGCCCTAATAGAGTTTAACGCATTTTTCAAGGCGGTTCAGTTCGTTGGGGAACGACTAACGGTTCGCCTTTTTCAAGGCGCCGAAGCTTTCCCTCTTGCGCCGGTATATCGGTTCGCTAGCCTTGGCCTCCTGGAAGGCACGCTCGAGAGGGTGGGGTGTTCCTCCCCATCCTTGAGGCACTTGGCTCAGTGTTTCGGTCACTGCCGGGCTTGACCCGACCCCCACCCATCCCCTACCTCCATCCCTGAGGGAGCGTATCCCGGTTTAACACCCGGGCCCTCCCGAAGGTCTGTTAGTTAGGCCACACAACCTACATAGTAGGACTAGGCACATTAGGGCTCACCTAGATTACTCACCACGCTAACCACTGAGTTTCTTGCCGGCTCTTCTCAGTGGTTGTGTTCCGAACCGGTGGTAATAAAATTCACAAACAAAATACCACGACTCACGTTATGGGGGAACTCTTAAAGTTCCTCGAACGGGAATTTCCGGAGGTGCTTCAGCGCTTTCAAGCGCTGCGCCACCGGGATAGCCCGCTTTCGCCGGACCCTGTCCCTACGGACGAGTCAAACGGCGGGTTCAATTCGTCGCTTTCGGCGACATCCGTCAGCGCAACGGCCGCGTCTTGCGACCCGGGCCGCTCGCGCCATCTCCCTCGCACGCGCTTGCCTTCTCGCTCGCGCTCGCCTTCTCGCTCGCGCTCGCCCATCTCGCTCTCTCAAAAGAGCAATATCGCGTCTTCGCAGCCGGCTACTACGGCAGTCATTGCGAAATTAATTGAAGGCATGGACTATGAATCCATGCCGGAAAACAACGGTTCTTCAGCGGAGTCGGACGATGAATTCGTCACGGTTTCCCGCTCAAAACGTGCCCGCGGCTCAGCTCAGTCTGCCCCGCCGGCCAAATCAGCTAAGGCCAACTCTGGCTTAGCCAATCCGGCTTCCCAGCCGGATTCTTCGAACTACTCGCAGCCCGCCCCCCGCCCCAGCGGCAAGGCGGCTCGAGTTCCGCCTATTTTTATCCAGGACAAATCGTCCTGGAATACCATTTCGGCCGCGATTAAGGAGCGCAAGATTTGCTCCTTCTCCAGCGCCAAATCATGTGCCGTTGGCATTAAAGTGGTTTACCACCTCCGATGGCCACAGGGCATTGTCGAAATTTCTTCGAACCCAAGGGATTTCGTATCACACGTACCCTTTGGAGGAGGAACGCGAACTCCGCGTTGTCATTCGTGGAGTCCCTAAGGAATTGGATTCTGATTCCATCCTTAAGGACATTCAGTCGCAGGGCTACCCCGCGAAACAGGTTCACCGCCTGTATAGCGGCCGTAACCGTATTCCGTACGACCTTATTCAAGTCGTACTCGAACACACCGACAAGGGGAAGTCAATCTTCAACCTGAAGACGGTGTGCCTCATCTCGGGGCTTAAGGTCGAGCCCCCGCTCAAGCGGGGCGCCCCCGGCCAATGCCACCGCTGCCAGCTCTACGGGCACTCGGCCCGCAGCTGTCACGCTCGCCCTAGATGCGTAAAGTGTCTAGGCGATCACGGCACCGCGGACTGTGTCCGCGACCGTGCAACGGCCACTGAGCCGCCAGGCTGCGTTTTGTGTGGTGGTCTTGGTCACCCCGCGAACTTCCGCGGGTGCCCCAGGGCCCCCCGAGCGCATCCACCTGCTTCTTTCACCAAGACGGCGCCGCGTACGAACTCTACTCGTACGTTCGCTCCGTCCTTGGAACAAACTATACTCAGGCCGCAAAGGCCAAATGCTTGGGCACAACCTTTGGCCTACACCAAGGCTGCTTCCCAAGCCATCTCGCACGCCACTCCGGCGCCCACTTCAGCCTCACAGGCTTATCATTCGGCCCCTCCGGCTGCTCGACAGGCCCCTCCGGCCTCACGCAAGGCCCCTCAGGCCACCTCTCAGGCCCCTCAGGCCTTATCTCAGATTACTCGCCAGGCCCCTCCGGCCAACCATAAGGCCCCTCCGGCCAACCTTAAGGCCCCTCAGGCCACCAACCACACCTATCCGGCGCCCCTACAGGCCCCTAAGGCTCGACAGGCCCCTCAGGCCTCCCTTCAGGCCTCTCAGGCCCAAACTCCGCTTCCGGGACGCGACCCCTTTGCCGAGCTCGCGTTCTTCACCAACTTCATGGGCAGCTTCGACCTCAATGAAGTATACGTCTTTAATGACAAAATCCGTAATTCGCAGGGCAACCTCCATCTGAGGCTGACCGCAATAGCCGAGCATACTAAGCTATGCTCAACCATTCAATTTTTCCATCCTTAATGGATAGTACGCCCGCTAGAGTTAAACCGAGTTCAATCACGTTAGCTTTTTTTAATGCTGACGGTTTCATTAAACAAAAGGACGAAATAGTCCAGTTTCTGACCGAACATCAGGTCGACATCCTTTTGATCCAAGAGTCTAGACTCAAACCTTCCATACGCGATCCCCGTATCGCCAACTATAATATAATCAGACACGACAGGGGTACACGTGGCGGCGGTACTCTTATTTATTATAAGCGTTCGCTCCACTGTTCCCCTGTCGATGTCCCACCTTTAATCAACATGGAAGTCTCTATTTGTCGACTCGCCATGTCCGGCCATAGGCCAATAGTAATCGCTTCGGCGTATATATCGCCCACTAAGTCACCACTCATGAGTGATTTCGAATCTATCTTCGCTATGAACGAATCCGTCATTATTGCCGGGGACTTCAATAGCAAAAACACTCAGTGGGGTTGCCTTGCGTCTAACCCTAACGGTAGGCGCTTGACCACCATCGCTGAGCATTTCACAGCGGACATCATTACGCCAATGACTCCGACTCATTTTCCGTATAATGTGGAGCATCGACCTGATATTCTCGACATGGCACTTCTAAAGAACATCGGCCTCCGCCTATGCTCGATAGAAACCATTCACGCTCTCGATTCAGACCACCGTCCGGTCTTACTTCAGCTTGGCTCCGCGGAGCTCACCGTCACGACTAGGTCAGTTGTGGACTGGAACAAGCTCAAGGCTAAGCTTGCAGATTGTAACAGCCCCCAACTGTCCTCAGTTCCTGATGTCATCGTCTCACCGCAAGAGGCTAATGACGCCATCGATGCGCTCACTAGTCACATCTCGGTCGCCATAAGCGACTCGTCTAGGCAGATGCCTGCGATGGACAACCATCGTTTCAGGTTGCCAGACGATGCACGAGAACTACTGAGAGCAAAGAATGCCGCCATTAGGGCCTACGACGCCTATCCCACTGGCGAAAATCGGACCCGCCTGCGTACCTTACAGCGTGCTGTCAAGGCGCGTATAGCGGAACTCCGTAATAACCAGTGGGATGATCTCCTTAAAGAAATCTCGCCCTCTCACCAAGCTTATTGGAAGTTGGCCAGATCCTTTAAGGCAGACGGCATATCGTCCACGCCCCCGCTTCGGCGTCCCGATCAAACCCTCGCGTTTGAGGACGACGAGAAAGCGGTGTGTCTAGCTGATAGTTTAGAGTCTCAGTGCTCTCCCAGCCTTCTTCCGGTCGATCAAGACCATCTCGATTCAGTGGATGCAGAAGTTGAAAGACTCTCTGGTATTCCACCCACGGTAGCTCTTGCCCCTGCCACCATGGAGGAGGTCCAAGACATTCTCAAAGGCTTCCGCCCCAGAAAGGCGCCTGGTCCTGATAGGATTCCGAACGGAGTACTTCGTGCTCTTCCCGAGCAACTCATCTACCTTCTGGTAATGATTTTCAACGCGGCTATGGCCCACTGCATCTTCCCCGCTCAGTGGAAGGAGGCAGTGGTCATCGGTATTCATAAACCCGGTAAGAACCGGGCCGATCCTTCAAGCTACAGACCCATCAGCCTTCTGAAGACTATGGGCAAGCTTTATGAGCGTATACTTGTCTCCCGCCTCAGGGATTACATCTTCTCAAACGATCTGCTTATCGATGAGCAATTTGGCTTCAGAGCCGCACACTCATGTGTTCAACAGGTGCACCGCTTAACGGAGCATATTCTGGAAGGTCTTAATAGTCACCCTCCGCTGGGAACGGGAGTTCTATTCTTCGATGTGGCGAAGGCGTTCGACAAAGTCTGGCACAATGGCTTAATCTACAAGCTTTACCAGCTCGGTGTGCCAGACAGTCTCGTGCTCATCTTGCGAGATTTTCTTTCGAACCGCTCCTTTCGCTACAGAGTCGATGGCACTCTCTCTTCCTCTAGGCAGATTCGCGCCGGTGTCCCTCAGGGCTCGGTGCTCTCACCATTATTATTCTCGTTATACGTGAACGACATTCCGAAAACTCCTGGCGCGGAGTTAGCACTATTCGCGGACGATACCGCTCTCTATATCTCCGGTCGTAACCGGAATTACGTAATCATCGCGCTCCAGCGAGCAGTCGTCTCCCTCGGCGAATGGTTCAGGAGGTGGCGCATCGAGGTGAACCCCGAGAAAAGTGCAGCAGTGTACTTCTCTCGCGGTACATTCGCGGCGCGGCCTCCTCCCAAGCGTCGAGGAGTTCTCACTCACGTCTCGCTATTTGGCCAGCAGATCCCCTGGGTGAAGCAAGCCAAGTATCTAGGCGTGACGCTCGATCGTCGCTTGTCGTTTAGGCCTCACATAACTCGTGTGCTCGGTCGAGCCAAGTTCTACCTCTCTCGTCTTTACTATCTCGTGAATAGTAAAAGTAAATTGTCGCTTAGGAACAAGTTGACTCTCTACAAAACCTGCATTCGGCCGGTATTGACTTACGCTTGTCCGGTCTTCGCCCACGCGGCACCAACATCAATCTCGAGGCTCCAGAAGCTTCAAAACTTATTTCTTCGCCGAGCTGCGGACGCCCCATGGTTCGTTCGCAACTCTGACTTACACCACGACTTCGATCTGCCAACTATTGCCAAATTTATGAAGGATGCGTCGAAACGCTTCTTCGATAAGGCAGTAGTGCACAAAAATCCGCTTATTGTGAAAGCGGCTTCTTACTCTCCTCAAAAGGATGTTCATACTCGGTTCCGTCGTCCCAGACATGTCCTGGACGACGCAGACGACTCTATCACTCTACTCAATTCCACACTTGCCTTAAGCAGTCGAAATTCAGTACAACATATTAGCTCTGTCCGCCGCACCCGCCATAGGGTGCGGGGACCCGCATCACACTTTGGCAATCACAGACATGTGGTTGGCCGCTTCTCACCCGTGAGCCATGCGGATGTTGGTTCAAGCCGAGGTCCGAACCTACTTGAGGTGCCCTTGAGCCCAAGTCCGTTTCCCCGATCGGGCCCGCCAGCAAGGAGCCCGACAGTGATCCGACCTGCATCATGCAGCGAGGTTCCTGCGGTGCCACCTCTGACGGGTTCGCCAATTGGTAGAGTGCCTTCTGCACTCTACTCGGCCCGATCTAGTCCTCCAGTAAGGGACACGTCGCGGACGAGTCTGAGTCCCCCGAGTACGGGGGGTTCCTCAGGCTTGGCCACGTCGTCGTAACCGCTGGTGCGACTTTCATCGGCGGCTGCGCCTTAAGCGCCCGCCTTCTGCCCGGTTAAGCTGATAAAGCCTTCTTCCAAGGCTTCAGCGACAGTCCATTCAAAAAAAAATAAAAATAAAAAAAAAAATGTCTATCGGACCTTGGTCCCCGACCATAACACCCGGTCGGTAGGAAGCGCTTCTCTTTAGAACACATGCGCTAATAACTTTAAAATGTAATCTTTACTTAATGTGTTTGTACGGTCTTGACCGCACATTTTGTTCCATCAGCATTTTACTTCGATGTATCATTTTTCACGCTCATCAATTAGTACTAATAAGACCGCCATACGGTGTACTCGTATCAAATCGTTATCAAATAAATAATTCTATCAATCAGTTATCATTTCCTATCATTTTCTAAAGATGTGCAGCAAGCAGCTCGTACATCTTTATGGTCCTTCGAGCATTTTGATCTAGCGCGCGGTAAGATCAAAAAGCGGGACCACACGGTTCGACAACGTGATTGCGTTTCGCAAGAGTGTGTTTCCGTGAATTACCGCCCATCAAACTCTTACACGTGTAACTATCAGTGAACATATGTGAGCAACTATCAAGGTGACCATCAGTGAATATTTGTGAGCAACTATCAAGCAATATCATAATCATCATCATCATCAGCAATGGTGATTTATCAAGCAGCTATCAATATCATCAGCAAAGACTAAGTAATCTTGTGTCCAAAGTGTAGTAGCGAATCGGTTGAGTCGGCCTCCCACCAGCGGGTCTCACCGACAAGATTGAGACGTCGCGTTTATTACACTCAGGATACTTGAGCACGAAGTCGCAGCATCATTATCATTAGCAATCGTATTTTCCACCATCAAAAATGGAAAACTTAATATCAGCTCAACATCAGCTCATGGAAGCCATGGATAAGTTGATGATAAATTTCAAAAAAGATGGAGCAGAGAGAAAAACTCCATCGAACATTAAACGACGCTTGGATACTCTTGACCAGTATTGGTGTGAGTTTCAAAGCAATCATATCAAAATATGTGAGTACGACGGACGTGACTTTACATATTTCACCGAAAAAGAATATGACCGAACCTCGTCATTTTATAATGAGTGTCGTCAAGTGTTTCAAAAACATTTACAAGCAGACCAAGAGGCAAAATCCATCCTAAGGCCCGCTATTCCAATGGCTGGCGTATCCTCGGATTGGATGCCACCTCCAGCATCTACTCCAGAACAACAACCAAGCCCTTCGGTACAACAACCAATGCCTACCAAGGTAGACAGAGGTAACTCAAGCAAACTCAGTGAAATGTATCGAAAGCAAAAAAGCAACTTCAAAGCATTTGAACGCGCTATAAACACGATCAACCTCGAGCTGCTTAGTGAGAAGTGGGAGTTCGAGGACGCTCTTCGCAACATACAAGGTCGGTGGAATGCTGTGGACTCCTTACACTGGGAGATCGATAGCGAGCTTATCACCGAAGACATAAAATATGAGCAAACCTATTTTATGTATGAAGAGAGCTACAACAAGATGAAAAAAGCAATCAATAGCAAGATGTGGGCTGCGTCTCATCGCGAGCAGTCAACACCTAAAATGGAAATTCCTGTATTCAGTGGCAGTTATCAGCAGTGGTCTTCGTTCAAAGACTTATTCACAGAAATAATACATAAAAATACATCAATGTCGCCTGCACAGAAAATGCAATATCTGAAAAGCAAGGTCAAAGGTGAAGCTGAAAAGCTCATTCAACACCTCAACATCAGTACCGAAAACTACGAAGCCTGCTGGGATATACTAAATCACAGATTTACAAACAAACGCCTAATCTTCAGTTCTCACCTCAACACTCTTCTCGGAATACCTACAATACAAAATCAATCATCATCATCTCTGAAAAAACTTCATGACACAACGAAAGAGTGCCTCAACGCTATCAAAAACTTGGGTGTGAATATATCAAACTGGGACCCTCTCGTTGCACATCTGCTACTTCAAAAACTAGACACAGACACGCACAATGACTACTTCGAGTATATTGAAGATCCCAGAGCTCTACCATCAATATCAGAATTTCTATCATTCATCGAGATGCGATTCACAGCATTAGAATCGTCTCGGCGCAAGCAAGATGTACCTAAAACCTCAAATATGACCAACGAGCCTAAAAAAGGTTATATTTTTAAATCAAACCAAAGTACATCGAACAAAGCATTCATCAACCACACCAGTGCAAAATCCCTGGAACCAAAAAACAGGTGTCCGTTGTGCAACGAAAATCATGGAATTTATCATTGCAAAACGTTCGTAAACCAAGCACCTGACAGCAAGCGCAAAACAGTCGCCAAATTGAAGTTATGCGAAAACTGCCTTTTCGATCATAAAGGCAAGGTTTGTTTTTCTGACAAACGATGCACTCAATGCAAAAGTGAACACAACACTTTATTGCATGAAGCATACGTATCAAATAACAAAGATCATGCGCCCTGCGCCAGCGGCAAGTTCGCGCAATCAAAGAACGTGAATCATGTGTCACAAGAATGTATCGCCGAAATCATCTTAGCAACGGCACAAATCAAAGTACGATCAAATGATGGAAGTTATCTCACTATGCGAGCATTGATCGATCAAGGATCTCAAACAACTCTGATCACCGAGAACGCCGCGCAGAGACTTGGTTTGCCGAGACAACACTGCAAGGGAGTGATCTTTGGGATCGGAACCAAAGGTAACAATTGCAAAGGCGTCATTAACATCACAGCCATCGCAATGCACAGTGACTACACCTTCAGTACCGATGCTATCATCATGAAAAGTCTAGTGAGTAACTTGCCAAACCGATCATTTGACAAGCCAGCATGGAAGCATCTGGATGGCATACAGCTTGCGGATCCAGACTTCAATATCAGTCGACCAATCGACATACTTCTTGGTGCTGATATCTACTGTAATATCATCCTAAGTGGAATCATCAGAGAAAATAAAAATCTACCGATCGCACAGCAATCACGCCTCGGTTGGATCATTTGTGGCAGTCTAACATCATACTATCATTGCAACGTCGTTTTACACAACCTAAACGACATATCAAACTTCTGGGAAATAGAAGATATACCAGACAGTTCTAACAACATTTCATCAGAAGATCAATATTGCCTCGATTACTACCAAGCAACAACTACACGACAGGATGACGGACGCTACGTTGTACGCCTACCTCTCAAACCAGATTGCGAGGAGAAATTGGGTGACTCAAAGCGCAAGGCCGTTGCACAATTACATCAACTAGAAAGAAAATTCGCCAAAAACGAAGATTTAGCAACAATGTACAAGGGCTTCATGCACGAGTACATAGAACTCAATCATATGGAGAAATGCAACCGAAGTATTACGACTCCGGGTTGCTATCTACCGCATCATTGTGTGCAACGCGCTGAATCAACAACTACCGCTTTACGTGTCGTCTTCAACGCGTCATCGAAAACGTCATCAGAGTACAGTTTAAACGATCTTATGTACAGTGGCCCCAATTTACAAGCTGATCTACTATCTTTAATCATCAAATGGAGACAATATGAAATCGCCTTCTCAGCAGACATTGAGAAAATGTTTCGGGCCATTCGTTGTCATGATGATGACAAAGCATATCAAAAAATAGTATGGCGTGAATCGACTAACGAAGCGGTCCAAGACTATGCGTTATCAACAGTGACGTATGGAATGAAGGCCGCGCCTTACTTAGCAATGAACACACTTAAGCAATTGGCACGCGATGAAGGTCACGAATTTCCGGAAGCAGCAAAAATACTTGAACATGACTTCTACATGGATGACCTCCTTAGTGGCCATCACAGCATCTCTTCAGCAAAGAAGATTCAAGCAGATCTTATCAACTTACTGAAATTAGGGGGATTTAATCTCCGAAAGTGGTGCTCAAACAGTGATGAGTTACTACAAACAGAAATCAAAGATGTAAAGCAACCAGCATTTGAGTTCAAGCAATCAGCAGCGCCAACCAAGACCTTGGGGTTAAGTTGGAGCCCACAAGAAGACGCCTTCTACTTTAAACTAAAGATCGATACATCAACCACGAAACCAGCAACGAAGCGCTCGCTTCTATCAGATATATCGAGAATCTTCGATCCTTCAGGTTGGCTGTGTCCAGTAACTACGAAATTAAAGTTACTATTTCAATCAGTCTGGCAACAAGAACTGCAGTGGGATGACCAACTTCCGGAAAGCATCGGGAATGAATGGTCTAAAACAAAACTTGACCTTGAAAACATCAATCAAATACAACTACAAAGATGGTTGCAGAGCCGAGAAAACGATGAGATCGAATTACACGGATTCTGTGACTCGTCAGAGCGAGCTTATGCTTGCGTAATTTACAGCAAGATTAAATCTGAAGCAATTACCTTGGTAGCAGCAAAATCAAAACTAGTTCCGACATCAAAAAGCATCTCTCTGCCGAAACTGGAACTATGTGCTGCACTTCTCTTATCAAAACTCATGCAAATTGTTCAATGCAGTCTATCAAATATGAAACTCAAGATCTACGGCTGGTCAGACTCAACAGCAGTGCTTGGTTGGATACAAGGTGATATCACCCGCTGGAAAACTTTTGTCGCCAACCGCGTACAACAGATCAGAGAAATCATACCACCTGAAAGCTGGCGTTATGTCAAATCAATCGATAACCCAGCTGACTGTGCGAGCCGTGGTATCTACGCATCAAACCTAAAAGATCACCCCTTGTGGTGGCAAGGGCCAGAATGGCTCAGAACCTATCATCGACCTGAAAAAGAAATCAATCAAACCTACACAACCGATCAAGAAGTGAAGAAAGCGCGTCAGACTAACGTCACGACGTTACGTCACGACGATGACATCATCGAGCGTCTTATCAACAGACACAGCTGTATGTCACGAGTGACGCGCATACTTACCTGGGTCATGCGCGCGGTGTCACGTTCCAAACCGTCGACGCCGCACTTAACAGCACCTGAAATCAGAAAAGCAAGAAATATGATTATAAAGCATGTTCAAAACTCGTATTTTGAAGATGAAATACTTACCATTAAGCAGCATGGTGGTGTAAAACGAGACAGCAAATTACTGCCACTCAATCCATTCCTAGATGAGCAAGATCTTTTGAGAGTTGGTGGCAGACTCAATCAAGCAAACATCGATGAAAATATGAAGCACCCACTTATCATACCTCACAGTGGACATATTACCAATCTATTAATCGATCAAGCACATAAGACAACATACCACGGTGGTGCCCGTCTTACCTTATCACGGCTAAGACAGAACTATTGGATCATTGGCGGCAACAGGGCTGTCAAAAAACGCCTTCGTGAGTGTGTTGTATGCAGAAAGCACAACCCTATCAAACATACACAAATCATGGGAGACCTGCCGGCGGCGCGATGTAACCCAACCCGACCATTTTATCACACCGGTGTTGATTACACGGGCCACATCGAAATCAAATCAAACAAGGGACGTGGCATTAAAACAACCAAAGGTTACGTTGCCGTCTTTGTGTGTATGGCCACAAAAGCTATACACCTGGAGCTGGTGTCAGACCTCAGCTCTTCATCATTTCTGGCAGCCCTACGACGACTAGCAGCCCGTAGAGGAGCCCCACGTCACATGTACAGTGACAATGGGACGAACTTTGTCGGGGCAAGCAGACACTTAAAAGAAGAATTCGTCAATCTTCAAGACACTTTGGACGAAGAATTCTTCGCAGCAATCGCGGACATGGATATAGAATGGCATTTTAATGCACCGACCTGGGCCAGCGCGGGTGGCCTATGGGAAAGCTGCGTTAAAAGCCTGAAGTACCACCTTCGAAGAGTCCTTGGCACCCAAAAACTCACGTACGAAGAACTAGCAACGCTCCTGTCTCAATTGGAAGCATGCCTCAACTCAAGGCCACTTTATGCTCTGAGCGAGGATCCAGATGACATCAACTTTCTCACGCCGTCACACTTTCTATCAAGTGGTCACACCTTAAATATCATGGAGACTGAAAAGGACGGACGAACACGGTGGCAACTTGTGCAAAAGATATTCACCGACACATGGAAGAGATGGCAAGCAGAATATTTATGCCAGCTATCTGCCAGAAGCAAGTGGCAACAAAAACAAGAAAATTTCAAGACCGGTGACATTGTCGTTATACATGATGCTAACCTACCACCTGGCAAGTGGGCGTTGGGGAAAATTGTAGAACTTCACCCTGGCAAGGACAGTTTTGTGCGCGTGGTTTCTATCAAAACAAAAACCAACATCATCAAAAGACCTATCACAAAGATATCTCTCCTTCTACCAAACACTAGAGTTGAGACGTCGATAGATAAAAAGCCACAACCTGATACAGAGCCCGAAGTCAAAACAAGAAGAGCAAGAAGCAAAAGATCATGTAACTTTGTTACACTAGCAATGACGCTCCTATTTGTTGCTCTACTATCTCCAGTTCAGTGTGCATACAACTTAGTGAGCTTAAATAGCAGTCAAAGCATTTACTTCGACAAAGTTTCGAACATGCACCTTATACGAGACCAGTGGAAGCTCATTGTTTATTACGATATGGACCCGTACTGGCAAGGACTGCATATGTTTGAAAAATATGTCAAGGGCCTAGAAAACATATGTTCGAAACAATCAAAGCAAACAAAATGCGACGTAGTATTACTACAGTTACGTCACGAGGCCGCCGAGCTCGAGTACTACAACAATGTGTTGCTTGGTCAGCAACTCACACACTCCCGGCGCCGGCGCGGGCTTATCAACGGTGTCGGATATCTCGCACACAGTCTGTTCGGGGTATTGGACGACGAGTTCGCGCAACAATATGAAAAGGACATCAATTTAATCAGAAAAAACGAACAACATCTCGCCCAGCTATGGAAGAATCAAACTTCGATAGTAGAGGCCGAAAATAATCTACTAAGCAGAATTGAACTATCAATGGATAAGCAGCATAAGATATTAAACAAGCACATCATGGCCTTAGAAAACGCAAGCAACACCATAGCAAAGGAACTACAGAATGTAGAAAACACAAACGAGTTTATGATGTCCTCCGTTATCGCTAACAGCATCGTAGCAAACCTGAAAAATATTCAAGAGACACTGTTAGATACAGTCACGAATATTTATTATGGGAAGTTTAACATGCACTTACTTACACCTGATCAATTACGTAAGGAGTTAAACATCATCTCTGGTCAACTGTCACAGGAATTGGTTCTACCGATAGATAACATACAGGCCAACTTACGGAACATCTATCATCTATTAAAAGTTAAAGCAAGAATGACCAATCAATACTTCATCTTTGAAATATTGGTCCCACTAGTAAGCAGAGACAACTTCGACATGTACAGGCTTATTTCCGTACCACAGCAAACGCAGAAAGACATGGTCCGTCTCACACCTGTCGCCGATTACCTAGCAATTAACATCAAAAAGGACTCATACATACCACTATCAGAAGAGGAAGTCCACAGATGCATACAATACGACGCCGAGACCCATCTTTGTCCCCTGCAAAAACCCATAAATCACTTGAAATCAGATGACAACCTCTGCAAGAAAAACATTGACACCAATCAATGTGAAGTTACAACAACAACATGTAAAGATACTTGGGTAGAAATAAATAAAATAAACACTTACCTGTACTTCTGTTGTAATCAATGTGCGATTAGACTTATTTGTGATCGTGAAGTCACAGCACATCGGTTAAGCAAGGCCGGTATCATCACGTTCAGAGAGGGCTGTATCGTGAAAAACGAAGATTTTACGATATTTACGCACAGAAGTCAAGTGACTAACCTGAATATCAAGCCAGACGTCGCTGAACTGGGCATCCCTCCGATCAACACAATTATCAATTTATCAATTCCAATCCAACAACTTGAGACTATCAACGATACACAACATGAGGAACATCAGAAACGTATATCAAGCATTGGCCAACGAATTGAAAACATGAAGGTCAATGAAGCAAACCCTCTAATAGAAGATCAAATGTCAAGTCACGACCTACATCAATATGTGATTTTGTACATCCTAATAGGGGTAATCATTGCTGCTGTCGCGACATACGCGTGGCGGCGCCTGCGGCTAAGATGCTCCGCTCGTGTACAACAAGCTCCGCAGAGCGACAAATCAGCCGACTTCCACGTCCACTTCACACGAGCAGGCCCCAGTGCAGACACATCAAAAGTTGAACCTGGGCATCACGAAATTAATGCAACTGCAGCGGCGACGGACACATCAAGTGCACGCGTACGAGATCAGTCTACGTCACCAGTTATTTGCAAACGTTTTTCCGAGTGTGAATAGTGATGGTGTAGAGAAGTGTTAACTATCATAGAGACTCTAAGCATGAAATATTTAAGTTTAATCATGAAATATTTAAGCATTTATTGTTATATCATTCACCCTCATCATTTGCGCCCCCGCAGCATGTACGGTCTTGACCGCACATTTTGTTCCATCAGCATTTTACTTCGATGTATCATTTTTCACGCTCATCAATTAGTACTAATAAGACCGCCATACGGTGTACTCGTATCAAATCGTTATCAAATAAATAATTCTATCAATCAGTTATCATTTCCTATCATTTTCTAAAGATGTGCAGCAAGCAGCTCGTACAGTGTTCTTAGCAAATAAACGTTTGAGTTTGAGTTACTGAGATATTGATGGTTAAAGTTTAAAAAAAAATGATGATTTTTACAGAAATGACTTCTGTCCGTTATAACTGAACTTTCTTCCAAAGAAACATGATACAAATTTTCACTAGTTCTTTCATAAAAAAGCCTCTAAATGGCACACCCCGCAATGAACAGCGCACACTAGAATTGAACCGCGTCGCGGCGGCGTAAAGCAACACGCCCCGCGGTGACATTTCCGCGTGCGCGCTATACATTGCGGGTTAGAAATAAATTATTTTTTTTGATGTCAAAAAATAACACAGTAGATAGTCAATAGTTTTTTTACACCCTGTATATATCAATATCGTTAATAGGCGCCCAGCAAGGTCTAGTCGGGGAGCCGTCGGCCTACCTTGAAAAGCAGCGTCTGCTGCACGGCGCCCGCCGCGTCCGCGCGCCACAGCCGCAGCCCCCCGCGCGCGCAGTACGCCGCCGCGCCCCCCGCCCCGCCCGCCCCCCGCGCGTACGAGTACTGGAACACGCCACCTAGCGGGCACAGGCTGCAACAGATACACCATATTTAGTATTTATAACCGTGTCGTGCTATTAAGGACACAATTAAAGTAATCCGTTGGACAGTATTCTTATATCTATCAAATGAAATAATGAGTACAAGCATAAAATTGAAACGTAAATTATTTATTTGATGGAAACCGGATGGATATATTCAAAAAGAGCCAAATGTTAAAGTTTTTTCAAAAATCCTACGAGCTCATCTTGTATCAAAATGTTATTATTCAGTAGATGAATACTTTAACAGTAAATAAGAAGTTCTGTCTGCTCTATACGTTTAGCAAATACCTACATTACTTATATTAATTTTGAAAATAATTGGTAACTAGGTCAATAAGTTCGATTTTAAGCATTATAACTACCATCCATATAATGTAACACACCTAGTATGCAAATAAATAAATGAAATGAAATGAAAATGGATAGATATAAACGAATGATCATAATAAAATGAAATAGGAAAAAATAAGTGCCAAAATGGCCCTCGCTCTACTGAGCTTATACTTAAGTCGTGGCAGCTAATGGTGAGTAGACTACCACATTGATTTTTAACATAGATATGTGACTACGCACCATAAATGTAAACTAGTTTTTTTAACAGACAACTACCAGATCGACCAAGCTAGAAAATGTCCTTTTAGCAGTGATTGGTATTGGTTTTTGGAAATATTTATTTCAGATTACACAAAGTGGTCGTAAGCTTGTAAGAATGATAACGCTCGCTCGCCCCAGCATCTCACCTCTTCCGCTCCTTCTTGCCGAGCTAGTTGACGAGCCAGCGCGAGTCGCAGCGCTCGCATACTATACTTCGGTAGACGCTTGAAACCAGCAGCGTGTTCTGGTAGTAGCTCATCTGAACGATCTCGTGCTCCTTGTTTACTCACCTCTTCCGCTCCTTCTTGCCCAGCTGGTTAACGAGCCAGCGCGAGTCGCGGCGCTCGCAAACTATACTTTCGGTAGACGCTGGAAACCAGCAGCGTGTTCTGGCAGTTGCTCATCAGCACAATCTCGTGCTCCTTGTTTACTCACCTCTTCCGCTCCTTCTTGCCCACTTGGTTGACGAGCCAGCGCGAGTCGCGGCGCTCGCATACTATACTTCGGTAGACGCTGGAAACCAGCAGCGTGTTCTGGTAGTAGCTCATCTGCACGATCTCGTGCTCCTCGTTCACTATTTCCATCGACTTGCACAGGTGCTGCAACAGGGATTATCATTACCATCATAAAGCTGGAAAAGAAAATTATTTTACTTTAATTTACCGCTAAACGACGCCAGCGCAGGTTCTCAAACACATCCACTCCACACGTAGTCTGTCGAAGCGACAAAATCTCCTGAGAATTCCACGTGTAGTGGCTAAACGCGTCTAGTGTTTTTTTGGTGCAATGTTGTGTTTCTAAGAGCATTTTCAGTGCCGCGTTGTAAGTTGCAAGTATTGCAAGTCCTTGCAACTTCCAGCTCTAGTTCTCTATGGTTACGTTTGGATGTGTTTGTGTACCAGCGCTAGCATCGTTTAGCGGAAATTTAAAGCAAAATTAATTTATTTTTCAGCTTAAGGAATTCCGCAAAGAAACGCCTGGTTCTATCAACTATTATCATCGTAATCTGCTGAAAAAGGCATACAAGTCATGAATCAGAGAAATAAGATTGCTCGACACTAGCAGCTAGTACTCTATCAACATGCACGGGTGCTGAAATAGAGACTAAAGCGGAGCGGAGATACAGCAGCGGAGATTTGTACTTTCTTATTATTGACATATCTCAATTTCTCTGCATTGCGTCGGTGGATAGATGGTCTTGTAGCAATGCATAAAACTACGTGCAGCAAACAATTGATCTACTGTGCTGTATGTGTAAAGTAAAAAAGTAGGATTTCTGTTGCTATAGGCATAGGTGTTTTAAATGAGCATACTATATATTTGCAGGCTTTTCAAGCAAAAACATACTGCCAATAACTTTAAAAAGAATCATATCTGTCTCATAACCGAGATAAGATTAAATTGAGCCATGTTGCCACACCCACATTTTGTTCAATTTCAGTCTTAATTGCGTTCGAAGGAAGAGATAGTGATTATAATTACAACGTTATCATTCACTTACTCTGAGCGGAAAAATAACAGTGATAGTATGAAGTAAACAAGGAGTTGTGATAAACCGCATTCTATTTTTGAGCTTTAAATAAATACACGAACGCAAAATGATGAACTGTAGTAAAAACGCGCCTACGCGTTGTAAATTAATAATTTTTATTTTAGGTCAACCTTTGTGTGGCATAAGAGTGCCTGACCACCGGCGCAGGCCGAAGCCGCGGAGCGGAGAAACGGAGAAATGTTAGCCAACAGGAAAAACGCTACGAATACGTTACGATAGTTTTTCGTGCTCACCCCTCAGTATAAAACTCTTTTAAGTTAGAGACTCCCACTGTAGAAAAGAATGTGTGTTCAATTCCCGCGGTTGACAACAGAATTTCCAATAACTAAGATATTCTTAGTTAGTGCTTAGTGACGACCGCTTGGTGCAGTGGTCCACGTGTCGGTCTTCTAAAACCAAGAGTCGCGAGTTCGATCCACGCACAGTACAAGCATAAGTGTGCATGAACTAGGGAATTGGTGTGATTGTTGTAAAATATTTATTTTATTTATTTATTAATATTTATCGACTTACCATATAGAAATCTATCTCCGTCATGATGATGACCCCGTTCTTGTCTCCAGAGAAGAGCCGCATGCCATTCTTGGACCATTCTATGGCTGTGATTTTACTCTTGTGGAGGTCGCCTATTGTATACCTGGGGGGCATATACGTTCCTTATAATAAATACTATCTTGATGAATCATTTAAAGAGATCCTAATGTTGAGAAAATGAACACAAACCAATCTCCTGATTCATTTGAATAGCAAAGTTACATGTCGATAATTTAATACTAGTATGGCTGTTCCAGGCCCCCCACCGCCCTCTCTGCTAAGACATACTTCAACCGACGCATTGTGCTCTGCAACTTTTAATTAAATAAAATAATATTTCAGTAAATCTTGCATTTTATTCATCAGGTTATGGGCCCAGCGCCTCCTGTTGAATATAGGTTTCGCGTAGTTTAAAGTAATTTCAGTAAAATTGTCGTAAGTAATAAAAAAATCTTAACCTCAAAAGTAGATTTCCGGGTCGCGTGTGATTTTTATTTTTCAGTAATTTCAGCATAAATAATGGCAACAAACAATGCCATGGTATCTATTGATAAACTCGTTGGCCGAGATAATTGGGCAAGCTGGAGTTTCGCCGTGAAGGCCTATTTACAACACGAGGAGTTATGGGAGTGTATCGAAAATGAAGGTTCGATTGACCCAAAAAAGGACTTAAAAGCCAAGTCGAAACTCATACTATTAGTAGATCAATTATGTACACATCCAGGATGCTACATCAGCAAAAGAAGTTTGGAATAATCTTTCAAGGGCATTTCAAGATTCCGGTTTGCTACGCAAGGTTGGTTTACTAAAAGACCTGATAAATACTACATTAGACACGAGCACAAGCATTGAAGACTATGTGAATAAAATATTGTCTGCGGCTCATAAATTAAGAAACATATCATTTCAAGTCGATGATGAATGGCTCGGTACCTTGATGTTGGCAGGTCTGCCAGACGAATACAATCCGATGATTATGGGGATCGAGAGTTCCGGAGTAAAGATTAGTGCTGATTTAATTAAAACTAAACTTTCACAAGAAGTAAAGCAATCTGACACTACCGCTTTTTACTCAAATTCCAAGAAAATTACCCCCAAAATTAATCAATCAAAATCCAAAGGGCCACGGTGTTTCCATTGTAATAAGTATGGACATATGAGCAAAAATTGTTGGCATAAGAAGAATAAATCAGAAAATAAAACTGCAATGAAGTGTAATGACTTTACACACTGGTATGTAGATTCTGGCGCCTCAGCACACATGACCATGCACAGAGAATGGCTAGAAGATGAGACTGATCCACCTGTTCATAGTGTAAGGATTGCTGACAACAAGATGTTAAATGTGGAAAAGTGTGGAAATGTCACAATACATGTTCCTTCCCAGGACGGCAGCAACAAAGCCATTCAGGTAAAAAATGTACTTTATATTCCTGAACTTTCAACTAATTTATTATCAGTGAGTAAAATCATAAAAGGTGGGTGTAAAGTTGAATTCAATAAAAATGGCTGTGTGATAAGTAATCAAAAGGGGCAAAATATAGCCAGTGCAAGTCTCATTAATAACACATATAGATTAAATGCCAGCAATAAAACAATATTTGCTATGTCAGCTACAGCAGAGACCAATACCTACTTATGGCATCAAAGAATGGGTCATTTAAACTTTAATGATGTTAATAAAATACCAAACTGTGCTACTGGTGTGAAATTGTCACCGCAGAAAGAAAGCTGTATATGTATTTCATGTATAGAAGGCAAACAGACGAGGCAACCCTTTCCAAGCAATGGCTCCCGAGCAAAGGAGTTGTTAGAGTTGGTCCACACCGACGTTTGTGGTCCTATGCAAGTTACTTCGTTAGGTGGTGCCAGGTACTTTGCAACTTTTACTGATGATTTTTCACGTAAAGTATTTGTGTATTTTATGAAAAGTAAAGCTGAGGTGTTGGAGAAGTTCATTGAATTTAAAAATCGTGTAGAAAATGAACTCGATAAAAGGATAAAGACCATAAGAAGTGATAACGGTAAAGAATATATAAACAGAAACTTTGATTTATATCTAAAAAAACATGGTATTTTGCATCAAACTTCGAACCCGTACACGCCTGAACAAAACGGGTTGAGCGAACGCATGAACCGTACACTAATTGAGCGTGCTAAGTGTATGATACTAAATTCTGATTTACAGAAAGAGTACTGGGCTGAAGCTGTATCAACAGCAGCTTATATCATCAACCGCTCACCAACACGTGCTCTTGCTGACATCACCCCTGAGGAAATATGGACTGGCAAGCAGCCAGATTTAAGTCATATGCGGGTGTTTGGGTGTAGTGCCATGGTACACATTCCCAAAGAGAAAAGACAGAAATTAGATGCAAAATCAAGTAAGTTAATTTTTGTTGGATACTCAGACTGTACAAAAGGATATAGATTTATTGACCCGAAAAGCAAGAAGGCATTAATGAGTAGAGATGTGGTATTCCTCGAAGAAAGCGTCAAAAGAAATATGATCCGTACTTGTCCATCTGAAAAGGGAACAGAAATAAATGAAAGTGAAAATAATATAAATGAAGAAAATAAAACTCACTTACCGTTATGCAGCATACCGCCAGAAGAACCTAGAAATTGAAATAATGTTGATGTTACATCACCTAGAACTCCAACCAATTATACTTCTGATAATTCAAGCTCCGCTTACACATATAATGATCATGATGATACTTACATACCTGATGAAAGGTTTGATACCCCTGATTTTACAATGACTTTAAGGCCACGTCGTCGTCAGGAAATGTATGAAGAAAATCCTACATCTTACTTGTGTATGAATGCTGAATCTGCATCAAGTTTATTGAACAGTGACCCCCAAAGTCTTGATGAAGCTCTGAAAAGCAATAAAGCAAATGAATGGATGGAGGCAATGAAAAATGAATATAAATCATTAATAGAAAATAATACTTGGTCTATGGTTGACTTACCTGTTAATAAGAAAGTTATACCTTGCAAGTGGGTTTACAAGACTAAATTGAATGAGTATGGGGAGGTCGTACGACATAAAGCCCGACTCGTCATAAAAGGTTTTCAACAAAAGAAAGGTATTGACTATAATGATGTATACGCACCTGTTGTTAGATATACATCCATTAGATACTTATTTGGATTAGCTACAAAATATCAACTCAATATTCACCAAATGGATGCTGTCACTGCCTTTCTTCAGGGAGACATCGATGAGGAGATTTACATGTCTCAACCACCCTTCTTCAAGCAAGGAGAAGAAGTCTGTCGCTTGAATAAATCAATTTATGGCCTCAAACAAGCCAGTAGACTATGGAACCAAAAACTGAACAATGTTCTTTTAGAAATTGGTATGTCTCGCTCAAAGATGGATCCATGTATCTATTTCAGGATTTTGAACAAAGATGACATTCTTTTTATCTCAGTTTATGTCGATGACATGCTTTGTTTTTTTAATAATAATAATACAGGAGAAATGATCAAGACCAAACTTCAAGAAAAATTTCATATGAAAGACATGGGAGAAGCAAAGCAGTGTATCGGCTTTCGTATAACAAAGCAAGTAAATGGAATATCTTTGGATCAATCAATATATATACACAAACTATTAACACGATTCGGTATGAATGAATGCAAACCTGTTTGGACTCCATGTGATGCAAATTTACAACTCAAAATGGCAGAAAACCAAGAAGAAATATTAAAGGACATACCATACCAAGAAGCTGTTGGCTGTCTTCTTTATCTGTCCCAGGGAACAAGGCCTGACATAGCTTATATAGTCAACATGCTCAGCCGATTCAATGTTCAGCCAACTGCACAACACTGGTGTGCACTAAAACGAGTTTTAAGATACCTAAAGGCCACAATAAACTATACATTGTCTTTTGCTCCAAGTGAAGACAATATTGTTGGCTTCTGCGATGCTGATTGGGCAAGTCACTCAGAAGATCGAAGATCCTGCACTGGATATATTTTTATATTTCAGGGTGCAGCTATCAGTTGGTGCTGTAAAAGGCAACAGACTATTGCCCTTTCAAGTACTGAGGCAGAGTACATGTCTTTAGCTGCGTCAATTCAAGAAGCTCTCTGGCTTAAGCAACTAGAAGAAGAATTCTGGCCAGAGTTATCAGCCAAATCAATATTAATGAATTGTGATAATCAAAGTGCCATTAGTCTTGCAGGTGCTGAAGGTTATCGAGCTCGAAGTAAACACATTGATGTTCGATACCATTTTATACGTGAGAAAATTTCAACCAATCAAGTCTCTGTGAAGTATGTGAAGTCTGAAGATATGGTGGCTGATGCACTCACCAAAGCTCTACATCGTCCGAAGCATGAAGCGTTCCTCAGCTTAATGGGTTTGTGTCCAGGAGAAGATGTTGAGAAAATGAACACAAACCAATCTCCTGATTCATTTGAATAGCAAAGTTACATGTCGATAATTTAATACTAGTATGGCTGTTCCAGGCCCCCCACCGCCCTCTCTGCTAAGACATACTTCAACCGACGCATTGTGCTCTGCAACTTTTAATTAAATAAAATAATATTTCAGTAAATCTTGCATTTTATTCATCAATATTATAAACAAGTGGCCCCCGGCGACTTCGTCCGCGTGGAATCACTTTCTTTTCACAATTGCGGTCAAACGGGATAAAAAGTATCATATGTCCGTTCCCTGCTTCTATGCTACCACTCCACCAATTTTCAGTCAAATCCGTTCATTCGTTCCTGAATTTTGAAATAGTGTAACTAACACCACTTCTATTATATTTGTAAGTATGGATGTTCGCTACACTTTCACGTTTAAACTTGTGTACGGATTTTAATGAAATTTTACCAGAAAAGCTTAAACATCTGAATAAGACATAACATAAGGCTACAATTTATAGAGAATTGTGAAGATAAAGGGTTTCCACGCCGACGAAGTCATGGGCAGCCACTAGTTTAATATAAATATGTATACCTAAATTAACGATTAGTCGAGTATGTATCCAACCAAATGATTTTACTTCTATTAATTTACATTTCTCAAGATTCTGACTTAATCGAACTTTCAGAGGCTTTCAGGAGCTTTCAGAACCTGTAAACCGAACATGTTTTGTATTGATGAATAATTTGTGTATCTTAATAAATAAAAAACGTAACCAAACTTCGATACACCAACTTGATTTGGTTTGCTTGAACGGTTGTTCTGCATTAACGAACTTAATATACTCTCTTTTCGTATTAATTACAAAGTGCAAGGACTTTGGGCCGCAGCCGTCTTTCAGAACCTTGATAAAGAATTTATGATAATAGCGAATTATCTAATCACACTTCATAGTAACAGTTCGAGCCCTGACTCCAAGAGTTATTGACCTACTCCCGGTCTTAAAGCGTCATGTAAATAAATCCAGTGAGACTAACAGGCTGCCTGAAAAACAGCTGGTTCAATGGTTGAACAGATTTTAACCAGCCATAGCTAAGAAGCGCCGTGATTAATTAATGTTCGAATAAAAAAACCGCTTTGAAATCGGTCCATAGATAGGTCGTACACCGACAGACACATTCAAAAACACATTACACACACAGACATAATTTTGATATTATGAGGCATTGGGCATATTACAAAATTTTGACATTCATTCAAACTGCTTAGCTGTCAAAAATTGTGTAATATAAGCTATAAGTTCCACTTTCGTTTAAACTGAATAAGAGGCATAATGACAAAAGCTATAAAGATAACGATAGTTGTCAGAGTTGGTTTATTTAACGGGCAAAACTTCCTTAGGTCGTCGCTCCTTGCTCCTGGCCAATAAATTAGCCTTGGTTCCGTATCTACTTAAACGCTATCGCGGGAATTTCACCTCGCCCTCGCGCGTCACTCACGCATTATTCACACACCTTCGACTATGCAGCGCCTTTCTGTCTGTGAATTAAAGGGACTGACAAAACGCGAAATTACAAATGTACGCGTCATAATTACGTCTGCACACTTCATGTTCACTTACACCTCATGTTCTACCCTGAAGTTACAGGTAAACTGTTGCAAAATATACAGGCTACAGTAGCAGAGAGTCAGTTACAGCAACATTAAGGGTAGTTGCCACCACCAATCACTGACATGCTTTTTATAAACCGTCAAAAAGTTTCTCCATAGAACTTGTATGGAAATAACACACTATGACGTCATCGCATGATATACCGACGATTGACTTTTGATCCATTTAAGATTAAATTAAAAATCAAATATTACAAACTGTAGTAAAACATCACTGAAAGTAGGTCTTAAATTATGAATAATATGAGAGAAAATAAAGTTTGATAGTTTACACAAGCTTATAACTTGGTACTCTAACATAAGAACAGACAGCAGCCCATCAGGCTTCCCATTTTTGTTCCTTCTTATCGCCTTCTTAAAAACTGGTAATAAGGGTAATTTTCCCCCCTTAATACCAGCACATAAGATGGTGCACTGGTGACCATTATGAGCTGTCATGTTTCATTATGTGAGATTTAGATTTCCGTAAATTACCTTTCTACTTTTGGTTCCACTTTAGGCTTCAAGGAGTCAGGAACATTCTCCGGGTGTTCCTTGGGTATCTGGAACACTGTGACCTGACCTGCTGCATTCCCAGCCCCCACCATATAGTCCACTGTGCTGACAATCTTCACATATGTGATAGGACTGGTTGATGCCTATAAAAAATAAGCTCATTTACTTATAATATTATAACCAATAATTTCTGTAATAATTGTATAAGTTTGGATAAATAAATAAATATCTTTAAAAATAATATCTTGATGGTTTTGTAAAATAGTTTTATTATCAATCAAACCAACTTTTATATCAAAGTTTCATATATAAATCTTGTCAAATCTGAAGATTTCAATTCTTAGTCCATGTGCAGGGTAGGTAGCAAAATGCTTTAAATTTTAGTTAATTGTTGAAGCAATTAAAGCTAGTCTGTAGCACACTCCTTATCTTATTTTTTTACTTAACGAGTACTGTGATAACATAATTTACCATGTTATCTAGGGCAATACCATTGTGTATACATTATAAAGTAATAAAAATAATCATGGCATATTTTCAGCAAATATTATTAGTGCTCTGATAACATCTAAGTGAGTTTTGTTGGGTGACGGATTTATATAAATAAATGGTACAAATTAAAAGCTTAAAAATAAGCAATAATTTATTTAAGACATACATTTTTAGACTCAAGGTTAAGGATGTTAAACATTAAAGATTACGTTAGCCCATTATTTGCCTAAAAAGTAATGTAATTTGATAATGTGAGATCATCAAGGACTAGTACTAGGCAATTAGTGTTTACTGAAGAAAAACAATCTTATCAGTAAAAAATTATTCATTATGCCACTTTGAGCTGAATACGAAACATGTTGGAATTACCATGTTTGTTATCAACTAGAGAGGGAAAGTGGTACAAGGTCAACGAAAGCAGCAGCTGGCTGACCACAACTTGGCCTTGTTTACGATCTGGACACTGCTGCGTGTCAGTAGATCGGATAAACAGCTGACAAAACTTACCTCGCATCGTAACCGCTGAATGTTGCCTTTCTTCCTATCGTACCAGTACACCAGCCCCACGTTCGTCCCGAGTGCGATGTATTCACTCACCGCGTCGACACAAGTCAAACACAACTCATTAGAAAATAAACCATTCTGTATGCGAGGAGGAATTAAATTCAAAATATGGGAGCAAGGTGTCCACTCTCTAACAAATCCTTCCTCCGCTCCGCTCGGCACTTCCATATTTATGATATTTTATTTCAACATTGATAGGACTTGTGTAAAAAGCAGTTACAGAAAATAATAAATAAATCACATTTATAATTTTTAATAATTTTAGATAAAAACGAAAGTTCTCCGTGCACGTACACCAAGACTTTGACAAACAATGTCAAAAAAAAATGTCGACATTGACAGCTACCAACCAAATAACAAAAAAAACTTTGCCATGCAACAATTATTAGAAAAACTGATTTTTAATAATATCTTAAAAATACATGAAAACACTTAAAGCTTTACTTTATGATACATTTTAATTTACATTTTTTTTAATGTACAGTGTTTGTCAAGCAAGTTTAACAATAAAATCTCTGCTATATTTTTTTTCTTTATCGGTGTTTGTTGCATATTTTAAAGGACTCTCATCACTATTGTACAATATCATCAAGTCTTACCAACAAAATAAAACCAACTGTACACTTGTCATTTTTCTGTCACAAAGACGAATTTGTGAGTTCGTGTGCGAAAGTCGTTTTTGTGTAAAATTAGTTAGAAATTCTGTAAATCATGGCAGATACTGCTACTGAATTACCTTTAGATATCGGGGATACTGTGCGGGAGACGGTTAAAAATGCAACCGAAAAAGTTCCTTCGAGTATCGAGGGTGTCGCGATTGCATACTTGAGTTTAGTTATTATGGCTATTTTGCCTATATTTTTCGGGTCTTTTCGGTCAGTGAAATACCTTAAGGAGCAGAAGGTAAGTTCCTTTACGTATTCAGTATCATTTGTTACGAAAACAATGTTGTTCTGGATAAAATAGGCTTGTTGAGCATGGCCCAATACCACTGGGACACGTCTTAACATCGTGGCATATTTATTGAATATTACAGTATGTAGGCATGCGCGAATAACCTGTGTACTAGTCAACTGGCGCCAATAAGTCAATTTTTTCTCACTTGACTTCACTACTCACTGATTTTACACATGATGTTATTAATTATTTATGTCTTAGACATACCTAATACAGTAAATACTGTGTATTACAGTGTATTAACATGTAGAAACAAATACAGTCATAAAGCATTTCAGAATGTAGTAATAGAATAACAATAGATTTAAGATAAACTTCGTATGGCTGTTGGTTGGTATGGTAAATAAAATAAAATAATTAAACAACCCAACTCTATCCAAAGGGTTCTTAAAGATTTATATAAATTCATTTCTTATAGTCAAAAGGTAAACAATTTAGTATTGTTAGTACTTATTAATGTGTAAATTCTCACCAGGAATCAGGCGAGCGAGCTGAGACAATGTCCAACAAGGATGCGCTGATGTTCCCACTGATTGCGTCATGTGCACTGTTTGCGCTGTACATTTTCTTCCAATTCTTTTCCAAGGAGTACATCAACCTGCTACTCACGGGCTACTTCTTCTTCCTTGGAGTCCTGGCCTTGAGCCATCTCCTCAGGTAATTAGATTTAAAGTCTTTGCAAGTAACAATGATGCTATTTGGATGTCAAAAATACCAATCATATATTCCTGTATTTTGACCCACAGAGGGCACTTACATTTTGCTGTTAGTTAAAATAACCTGATTGTATGTTAATAAGTAATACAGATTAATTAATAATACATAATAGTTTTGCACAAATCCTGTTGAGGTTAGTAAATATTTTCATACCTTCTATTTATCACCAGGCTGTCAGCCAAAATATATTCAAAAGTGTATATTCAAGATATCAGTATCTTGAAAACCACTCCAATCTTTCTTCATTTATGAACTTGTGAAAAATGAAAAAAGTTTATTTCAAAACATGTAAAAACATACAATCCATAGGTTTTTAAACATATAAATGCTTTTCTCAGGAGTTCCAGCTCTCTCTTCGTGGTATAAGTTTTTACATGCTAAAATCTGACTCATTAAATTCTAGAATAAAGTTTAGCTAAAAAACATTATGACTCTTGTTGGCAGGCTAATTATCAATTTTCCTCTTATATACATGTGACCTTGAATACAAAATTGGATCTGTTTAGTGAACTAACTTATTCACATTTACTGACACAACAAGCTATTGCTTTGTTGCAAAATAAAATACTACAAATTTTCTTAAACTTAATAAATAAATCCACTTATCTCTCAGTCTAAGGCTGTGTCACACAGTTAAGGTCAGCATATATAAGCATTATAATAAATCTGTAGAGAGGTCAATTCTGTACGTGAAATATATTTCCAAAATAACTATCATATAATTTAAGACAAAAAAAAAGCAATTTTGGTTGCATTCCACATTCACATTAATATTAGAGCCTTGGACTGGAAATGCTTGGTTACAATGTAAACTGGTACTTAAATGAGTTAAATGAGTGCCCGGAGGCCAATTTGGTTGAGTAAAATCAAGAGGAGTTTCATATTGCGAATCAAATCGATTTTACTCAGTTTTGTGACGTATTTACTGTGGGAGTGACACCATATGTTACTCCCATAATAAATACATCACTGTGGCAGCATGCGGAATAGAACTTTTAGCTCTTGACGCTAAGATCACACCGGCGAATTTATGTTGCTGCGACTCGCTTCTGACAGCGTGTTAATAGTCAACAAATCGCTGCGCCTCAATCGCTGACGATCGCGACTCGCTGCGACAATGTGCAAAAACTAAATAAATAAATGAATATTTCACAACAATCACACCAATTCTCTAGACCCAAATTGAGCTACGAAACTTGTGTTATGGGTACTAGACAACGGATAAACATACTTAAATACTTTTTTTTTGTAAATAAATACCTACCATATCATACATAGAAAACACCCAGACCAGTACAAACACACATGTTCATGCACACATATGCTTGTACTGTGCGGGGATCGAACCCGCGACCCTTGGTTTTAGAAGTCCGACATGTAGACCACTGCACCAAGCGGTCGTCTAAAAACTAACAAGGATAATCTCCCCGCAGCCCCATAATCGCTTTCATGGTGCCGGTGTCGATCCCGAACGTGCCGTACCACATCCACTTCACGCGCGGCGCCGGCGACGCCAGCTCCGACATCATCAACTACAAGTTCACTTCGTACGACGTGATTTGCCTACTCATATCGCTGTGCCTCGGAGCCTGGTATCTGCTTAAAAAGGTTAGGTTATATTATTAATATTAATCATATCAGCCGTTCGACTCCCACTGCTGAGCATAGGCTGCATCTAGCGGCTTCCCGCGCGACCTTAAACAGTCGGTCCACCTTGTAGGGGCCTGCCCACGGAACTTCGCCCGTATTACTACTTATTGTTACCGGTGTGGCAACGCAGGTTGGTTTTTTTTTTACTGAAAAAAAAATTTTTTGCAACGCTTGTCACGATTAAAAAGAAAATTAGTGAGGTACATCACGGTAATCACTGCAGGAAGTTGTGCACTGGTGATACGGGCGGGTTTACAACAAAAATGGGTAGCCTTATATGTTATGTTGTAGCCATATAATTATGTTAGTGCCAAAAATTAAAGGTATGTGTTCTCATTTTGAGTTTGTCAATCATTATTGTTTTTTTTTTGAGAATAATGATTTGGAGACGTGTAAGATAATATTTATACAAAATACAGTCATTGTTGATTACACACAAGTACTTGTCATGTTTTGCTAATGTGTAGGTGGGCGGTGAGGTTACAAGTGATTTTGAAAGTCGGTGGACTCAGGTTCGATCTCATACACTTTGACATATCTGTCCTTTTTTAGCCCATAGCTACAGCTAAACAAAGCTAAGGTGGAGCGCAAGCGCACTCGCAATCGAATTCTACTACTACTCGTAATTGACTATCTTATCTATATAGTCAATTATGCTGATTCAGCACATCACATCATTATCATGACCTCAGACTTGTTGTGGTACCAAAACTTAAGCGGTGACCCTTCTTTGCAACACACAACTCTTTTTACGCGGATGAAAAGCGTTACGCATGCCTCCTACCCTTAAGACGATGGTTGATTCTGCTATGGGGCTCCTTGAAGAACGGCGACTGCCGACGTCCCGTCACCTTTCTTAGGCCCAGACTCCACTATTTAAAGCGATGACTTTACGAGCGAAGAGGTGTTTTTAAACAACCACTAAAATTTATTTATTATATTTTTTGTGTAAGAGACTTCTCGTCTCCGCCTTGGTGAAGTCCGAGCCTTAAGTATATCTAACCTTAAGTATATATATATGAAGTCCGAGCCTCTAAAACATCTGCGTTTCCCTAGCCCCTCTATTAGCAGGGCAACGGAGGAGCGCTTGTCGCATTTGTATAATTCAATTTATTTCGTTCGTCCACCAGCACTGGATAGCGAACAACCTGTTCGGCATAGCGTTCGCGATCAACGGCGTGGAGCTGCTGCACCTCAACAACGTGGTCACCGGCTGCATCCTGTTGTGCGGCCTGTTCCTCTACGACATCTTCTGGGTCTTCGGGACCAATGTTATGGTCACCGTCGCCAAGTCCTTCGAGGCGCCGATTAAACGTGAGTACACTAGTTTGTAGACGGTTTTTTTTTTTTCAAAATTTTTGTTTGGGTTCAAGCCTTAAAATAATTAGGCCACTATTTTATTGCAGCTATTGTAAGATTTATTTGTGTTTTTCCATAAATTGTTAACGTAATTTATTATAGGGATTTGATATTTAATGAGACCATGCTTCCATGCTTATTTACAAACTCAAAGACTGTTCATTGGTTTTGGAAATAAATGTTTTTAAGTAAAAATTAAATCTTTGTCCTGACAACACATTAAATAACCCTTCCTTGACAGTCGGGAAAAAAGGAGTGATCCAATTTAGTGCAGTCGGTTTAAAGTCACATACATTTTGGTGATAACATACATAAGAAGATAAAGGTACATAGTAGTGATCCCGTTTAAAACATTTTAGTTTTAGTGATTATGAAGGTTTAAAACTAGGAATATTTCATTACATCAAATTTTTACAATAGTTATTCAGTGAACTATAATTTAATTCGGAAGACAAATTGTGACAAAACATTATGTCTTAAATTTAATCTGAAATTGTTGGTTGATATGACAAAATTATCGTTACCGTTTGATATTGGCTACTGTATGGGTTCCTGGATGCCTATACACTTTCTTGATATACTTGATAGTAGTGAAAGCAGTAAAAACACTTGATTGATTTATTCTTGATTAAGCAATTAATAAAATAAGCGCCTAAATTGTATAGACAAAGGTAAGCAATAATATTGAGGTCGCAATGTGCAATGTAATAGTACGAGAGCCCACGACCAAAATTTTTGTCTCATAGCAATACGGCCAAAACTGCATCAAATCGATAGATACGATTATCCTGAACTCGAAAATACCAATATCAGACATTTTCCGCGTAGCGTTTGATCTGACCGAATTTTCAAAATTGTCAAAGAATTTTACCGAACTGCATCATAGCAATATGTCTGATTTGCAGACTGTAGTTGAATGATAGTTCTGAGACACCGAAAACATATTTTTCAGACGTTAGTGGTGTAGCGCAAACCCGTAAAATCACTTAAAAAAATTAAAAATGAGACAAAAAAAATGTCTCATAGCAATACGTCTGAAAATCTTTTTTATTAGTAAACTTTGGTTATTTAATGCGAACAAAACAATTTTCAGACGGAAATGTGAACGCATTAAATTTTGAGACCGTTTTGAAAATGTTAACAAATTTTACCGATCGGTATCATAGCAATATGTCTGAAAATTGTTGGACATGATAAAATAAGTTGTCCACATGTGCAAAAAATTTATATCAGACAAATTAAGTGTAGCACCTTCTCTATCAGACAACTTTTCGATACTCAGATATCATTTAAAAATCGTATTGAGGCATCTTGAATTTTCTGTTACAAACCAATGAATACGTTGCGACCCTGAATTTATTAGATGATAATTAACAAAGAATTTACCCGAAACCTTAACATTGAAGTTGAAGGACTGAAATAAATCGCACAAAAGAAAACTAGGGATGAAGGGAAGGGAAGGGGCAGGAGCGTAACAAGCGCTGAGGCTGTTGAAATTAAATACTGATTGATTTGATAGTTTTGGTTTTATTTAAAGCACACTTGAGTAACTTTTACAAAAGAAATAAGTAATGACATCTGTCATCTGTCAAAGTACATATAATAGACAAGGGAGATTCTTGAATATCTATGAAGGCTGTAAATTTAAAAAAACATTTAACAGAGGCGTCGGCCAGGCGACTCCGAAACGTTATTTTCGTTTTTGGGAGTATATGCTACACTTAAAGTGTCTGAAAACAGGTTATTGGTAATCATGGCAGCAATAGGAAAAGTTGAAAAAAAAAATTATCCGTATTGCTATGATACATGTCGGCTAAATTTGTTGACATTTTCAAAAATGCGCTCAGGCTATATGCTACGCGCAAAATGTCTGAAAACAAACTTTTTCGTAATACAATTATAAAATCTATGTACATTTTCACTATCAGACGTATTGCTATAATACCGACTGTCTTTTTTTTTTGACACAGCAGAAATGGCCTCCCACGCAGTTGCTACACTTTCGACCGTTACTACACACCTAGTCGGGTTCAGAATCATACAATCTAACGATTTTATAGGGTTTTTGCCGTATTGCTATGAGACATGGTTTTGGTCGTGGGCTCTCGTACTATAATCGTACAGCTACCATTCCCATATTCCAATTTTAACTTCTTTTTTCCAGTGGTCTTCCCGCAAGACATCCTCGTGAACGGCTTCAACGCGGACAACTTCGCGATGCTCGGCCTGGGCGACATCGTCGTGCCCGGCATCTTCATAGCGCTGCTCCTGCGCTTCGACAAGAGCCTGGCGCGCGGATCCGAGCTGTACTTCCGGGCGACCTTCGGCGCGTACGTGGCGGGGCTGCTCGCCACCATCGGCGTCATGCACGCGTGGCGCCGCGCGCAGCCCGCGCTGCTGTACCTGGTGCCCGCCTGCATAGCCACGCCCCTGGCGCTCGCGCTCGTGAAGGGGGACTTGTCTGCGCTGTTCAAGTGAGTCTTTTTACTTACGATTGAGGGTTAATTTAGCGTGTTTAGCTACATTTGGCATGTCTGTGGCGGGGCTGCTGGCAACCATCGACGTGATGCATGCGCAGCCAGCCCTGCTGTACCTAGTGCCCGCTTTCATAGCCACGCCCCTGGCTTTTGTCTTAAAGAAGGGAGACTTGTCTGCGTTGTTCAAGTGAGTATTAAAATTGGCATGAAGACAAGGGATGAAACAGCCTGTTGTCAACACAATACATCTCTACTGTATGTATAGCCATTCATTTTGTAGCTATACAAAGTGTTGATCACCATTGTACACTGTAGGTGCAATAATTTTAAGTCAATAAATATTTTTTATTGAAAAATAGTTATCGATACTAGAATGTTTAAAAAAAACATCCAATGATATGAAAGAACAATCTTATTAATTGACATACAAAAGAGGTTGTAGAACTTTTTTGTTAATGTCATTAAAACACCTTGTATATTCTATCAGTCGCCTACAGCGGCTTTTCAAACCTGACATTGAATAAGGGAACAAAAACCTTATTGCATAGTAATAAATCTCTCATTTTTCTTACAACTTACTACCGTCACTGACAGCTGTTGTAATATTACTATCATGTATTCGACAAGTTCGAATAAGTTTTGATCGTGTAAAATTTAGATGACTCTTTTTGACTTTAGATGACAATTGGTTAGACGACACCACCAATCGTTGACATACTTTTTATTATCTGTCAAAACGGTCTGTCTCCATAGATTTCGTATGGTAATAAATGATTGTGACGTCACGATCATGTGTCAGAAATCGGAGTCAATTGACCGAATATTTATTGCGTTTTGTGTGTTTAAAAATTGGTCTCTACAGCTTTTTTGAAATATATTGGTTGTATTAACTTCATAGGGGCTATGTTTTTTAAACACCATTGACAATATTTAAGATAGGTGTCATCATCCCAATTTTGGGTGGCCACTATATGTATGTTAATTTTATTTGTTCACAGCTACGAAGACCAGCCGGCTGAGAAGCCGGAGGACAAAGCGGCCAAAAAGACTGAGTAAGACGCCCGGCTTCCCCCGCCCTCGCACAAACGCGCACCTTCGATTACATTCTGGTCAGACTCGGCTACCGGTTAGATATCGCACGTGAGTAATCAAAAAGGCAAGATACGGCATGTGTCAGTGTATCAGCCAAAAATAGTCTGACGTTAATGCGAATACTTTTCTTCTCTCTAAAAATGAGGCTATTTGGTCTTCATGAGGTTATTTGTTTAAACTTTACGGTGCGCATTAACAGTGCTGTTTCTTCCTTTTTGATTCAATGTAAGGTATTCTTTGAAAATGCAACAGGGTAAAGTATATAGTGTGCATTGAAAATACAAATTATGGCATCAACAAATGATAAGGCTGCCCTTTTAGTAGGTACTTTAGTATTTTCAAAGTGTTTTGACTTTTTATTTTGTGTATAAGGATACCATATAAAAAGTTTGCTTGAATGGGCCCGAGGTATTGACAACGTAATAAAAGAAATAAATGATTTTAGTTGTTCATGTTGCATCAACTCGGCATTCGGATATATTGTCTTGTAGTATAGACTAGTCTCTTACTAGATTTAATAGGATAACACACTCTACATAATACATACAAATCAAATATAATATAACAAGGAGCCAGCAGACGTTGTGACTTCGTAGCTTCGTAGGCCTTAACCGGTGCCCGAGCCTACCATACCCTTGAATTACCATTATTCTCGTATCCTCTTGACGACGGGACCATGGCGCGCTCCTGCCTAGCGACGCCATATTGTTTTAACGGCATTTCTTTACAAAAGTGCGTTTATTATATACATATAATTTATTTATTTTCGACGAAAAACTCTTCCGTCGCTATCTTCCATTATATTGGTTCGTTTCGGTATACTCTAGGATTAGGCATGACAATGCTTTGCGCATAATTATAGGTTGTACGTTGAAAATTAGAAATTAAAACATGTTGGATAAACAAGCGATGCATGTATATGAGTCCCCATGAAAAATATATTTTATATACAATTTTTTTTCTTCTTCAAAGCTTCTATTAATTTATGTTAAGGTTTTAGCCGAAATCATTGTATATAATGTTTTGTTTCCTTGAAAATGTGAACATGTTAGCTTATTAAGTTTATTTTTGTTATACTGATTGATTTTTTGAATTATACGACCCCAAAATATTTTTGTTAATTGATCGAGTTACTGATTGAATTTTTCGCTGTTGTCAAATAAGGTTCTCTTGAAAAAATAGGAAGGAGGTATGTATATCATAATAAAGTTTATTACAATACATAACAATAAGGTTTTTACATTATTATATTAAGTATTTTGGAACGGCCAAGCCGCGACTGGTACATCAGGCATGTAATTTAGATGTAGGTAGCCAGTATAATATGTATCACTTATAACAGTTTAGGTATATAAATACACAGTATAAAAAAAATTCAAGTTTTCACACACATATTTTAGTAAACATGTTACAAATTCTACTCTAGTAAGTTTTAATGACACATTCATATTTTTCGTATAAAAAAGTTTACCTTTCTTTGCTTGCTTAATCTTTTACAATTCTTGTAAATTTCAAGCTGTTACCATTTATTTGTTTTTATGTACGTGATCTTAATTTTTATATTTTGACATACATTTTAGGCGATTCAAAAGATCTATATCCAGGTGAGAGTGTAATATTTTTGTACTGTACTATTACCAGACTTTATTGAAATTAATTCGAGTACGTCCTATTGATAACTTCATACATAATAACGTGTACTTACGTGTTTAGAGTAAATGTCTCACAACCTTACCACAAATAAAAATGCCAGTGTTTAAGCCGCGTAGAAGACAGCCAATTTATAGCTAAGAAATCAACTACGATTTAAAATGGTCGGGTATCTTTTTAGACAATATTAACAGTGCTTAATTTATTTGTGATAAGGATGTATCATATGTTATAATAACTAAGATAATAATTATTTGGCGACAGCGCCCGGTTGGTAAGGTTCAGTACCACGTAAAATCTATAATAAATCACCTCACAATGTGTCACTTGTTTTTTATTTATTTTGAATCACATATTTTCCTTTCATCGACCACAATTGTCAAACACATCGACTAGATTAACATTTAAATGTTGTAAGTAGTGAAAAACATTAAAACGTTTATATATCTTAGTTGCAACTATTGAAAGAGCTCCATCCATAGTCAGAGCTATTTCGTCGTTATGACGTTTTTTATATAAATTTCAAACTCGTCGTATTCGAAACGACAAATGGCGTATACCTATATGGAGGTATTGACAAACGTTGGAACTTTGAACTTAAGAAAGTCATCTCATCAACAAATTGTTGGTTTATTGTTTTAAACTTACATTATCAATACCATTTGAGTACGGGGTTTTTACCACGTACCTTTTTGTTTTTGAGTTCCCGATATTTCGGCTCTGTCACAAGAGCCACGTAAAAATCCCGTATTCAATAATTATTCTAATTTGTTAGTTATCTACGCGGGCGGAAGGTGTTTATTAGTAAAGCCCAGGCCGGTGCATTCGATTATGTTCTGATGCTCTCCCTCCGGTTTGATTTCGAATTTGATCTGGAAACAGGCAAATTAATTTATTAAATCTACTAAATTGTATATTCAGAAGAAAGGATCAGCATTGCCCGCCTTTGACTGAGCAGTAATTATAAAGCTAGTTTTTTTTTTTAAATTAACTACTGTTTCAGTACTGTTGACACACAGATGCACTCGTACTCCAATTGATTGTGCATGTAAGTTAAGTCCAAATACTGACCTTAGCTATGAGCTCTGCAATGAAGATAGCGGTTTTGGTGTGTAGTGTTATGTCTCCCACTCGTATCGACGACTTGCCTTCAGCCAGCGCCATGTATAAGATAACTTGGTCCTGGAATTATAAACTGGACTATAACCTGGAACTTGAGTTCCGCGTTGAGTGTAAAAATACTTTTGACAATAATCAATCCCCATGAATGCGTCATTACAACCTCCCTTTTAGCTGCACGAACATACCACCTCTCTTTTAGCCGGACGAACATTCCATCTCCCTGTTAGCTGCACGAACATACCACCTCCCTTTTAGCTGCACGAACATACCACCTCCCTTTTAGCTGCACGAACATACCACTCCCTTTTAGCTGCACGAACATACCACTCCCTTTTAGCTGCACGAACATTCCACCTCCCTCTTAGCTGTACGAACATTCCACCTCCCTCTTAGCTGTACGAACATTCCACCTCCCTCTTAGCTGTACGAACATTCCACCTCCCTCTTAGCTGTACGAACATTCCACCTCCCTCTTAGCTGTACGAACATTCCACCTCCCTCTTAGCTGTACGAACATTCCACCTCCCACCTGTGCGTGTCGGTCGAGGCAGGCGCCGGCTTCGATGTCTTCCCTGAGCGCGCTTGCGGCGGCGCGCCCCACGCCCCACGGCTCCGCCCCGCGACGCCCGAGGGCTCCCGCGCCTAGCACGCAGCCCGACGACAGCGTGCACCATAAACTGAGTTAAAGTACAACGAAAACTTATAAGCGTAACTTGCACTAACCTGGGTAAGTTAGCATAACACACATAACAGTCATGTTAACTTGTCACTTTAAATCCATAGTTGAATTGAAAATCATCTAGTGTGTGTGCTATTTTTTAGCCTGAGATAGAGGTTAATAACCTAGTTCAGGTAAAGGAAATAATTATTCCGTATGTTTGATCCCAATAAATGATTTTAGTCCTATTCTTGTACTTTTATTTCATTTTAACACATAAGGTTCATACTTGTAAAAAAAGGATATTAAACGCAGCTACAGCGTTTCATAGAGACAAGATAGATAAAGTCTAGACAGAATATATCCGACTGTCAGTAGACAATGATGAATTTGAATTTTTAAAAGCCATTCAAAAATTCAAATTACCCCGATTTTCATTAGATTCCGGTGATTCATACCATAATTTTATATTAGCCAATGAATTAATCAACGAGGTTGTTTATCTATCATTTCAAATCACTACAAGCCGGAAAAACTAAAGACCTAAAAATGCGAGTTTATTCGCTACGTGCGAAGTGGGTGGACGGGGTAAAGAGAACGATCGCTGCGCTTGCTGCGGCAAAAATGTGCAACAAAAGGGGCTCAGTCATGTCACGTCACGTCAATCAGTAAACAATCAAACTTGATAACGTTGTTTTGAAATTTAACATAGTCTAAACATAAAATAACTACTTATAAAGTCCTCAATGTAACTCACTCTTAATCCATAATCTCGTTTAATTGCAATTTTATTTTCAAAGTGAGGTACTTTCCCGTCTCCTATTAAAAGTAACTTTGAAGGAAAAGTTATACTACCTCCCTACCACTGCCTCGTTGGTGTAGTGGCAAAGTTTCTGCCTAACATCCAAAAGGTCCTGAGTTCGAATCCCAGGTCGAGCTAAAATTGTTTCTGAGATTTTCTGTCATGACTCTCTCAAAAACAGCTCGGAGTCGAGAAGTTGGCGGTTTTACACCCCCGTGCCTCGGAAAGCACGTTAAGCCGTTGGTCATGCGCCTGATCTCTCTCCGGTCATGTCGGATTGCCGTCTCACCGAACTTTGAGAGGGATGGAACAGTGCAGTTTGAGAGTGCACTTGTTTATTGTGCTCACACTTGTGCACTATAATATCTCCTGCGTAGTTGGCTGATCTCTGTTGAGATTTGCCACCGTGGTCGAAATCGTCCTGGAGGACTATTTCTACCTCCCCTCAAATGTGCTCTCATATTTTTAGTTAATTTTAAGATGTTCACAACCTTCCATATTGGGGTATTTTTAAGGCAAGACTTTACAATGTCTGCCCTTGTTCCCCTTACTATTACTGGTATAGTTTGTCGAAAGTCCCCCGCAAACATAACAGTAATTTTATGATGATGATTTTATCACAGCTTCTTATATCCCTAAGAGTCCTATCTAGACCCTCTACATGAGCTCTATGGATCATGAAACATTCGTCCCAGATTATTATACGCGGTCACCTGGTCAATCATCGTATCAGCCTGTTACAGTCCACTGCTGGACATGCCTTCCCCAAGGACCGCCACAGCGCACGATCTCCCGCTCTTTGCATCCAGTCACTACCAGCTGCCTTCTTTAAGTCGTCTGTCCATCTAGCCGGACTACGTTTACCTAAGAGTGGTCCCCATTCAAGAATCTTCCTGCTCTACCTCTCGTCGGTTCTGCGACAGACATGGCCAGCCCACTGCCACTTTCTTTTTTTTAATAACTTTTAACATAGTTTGGGGCTGGAAACTTATTGTGTGTTTTACACTCTCAAAACCAGTTTTTATAATAACGTTCATTTTTCTATAAACAGTTTTTAAATAATTGCTCTAAAATAACATTTATTGTCTTTCTAAATTAATTTTATTTACTTTAATCTGTACAAAATAAACAAACTCTTGTTATTTATTTTTTGACATATGCCCCTAAAACTGCGTTTGCAAGATGGCGCTACTGCTGTGCACGTTCCGAATTCGCATTTCTTTTGAATTTCGCGGTATTTTCAACACTTCTGCCTCCCTACTCTCTAAGCCGTTGTCAGTAGTTTTAGTTTTCACGGTAACCGTGATATAGCCATTCCTATTACTCTAACAAGCTTGACCGTGTGAGAGAACGCGCAAACTAATCGAAACGGTAGGTAGGTATCTTGCTAGGTAATAATAATAAAAGAGTAAAAAAACCGCTCAGACAGCGACAGCGCCCCACTCTCTCCACCGAAATGGAGAGCGAACGATCATCGAGGGCTAACGGGTAGCACCCGCCGCCCGCCTCACGCTCAGGGCGCCGCGCCACGCCTCATCAACGCGGCTTTTGGGATCTCACGTAGTGTGAAGATCTAGCGAAGAGCTTACTATAGAAATGATCCTATGAAGTAAGGTCTTGTCGAAATTGAGCGACGGACGGGACGTCATTCTCCGAAAAAATGCTAACATGCCGCGATTAAAGGGAGATCAGCGCCATCTGTTAGAGTTGTATGAAGTAAACAACTCGAGGCGCGTGGAGCCGTGGAATAACAAACATCGTGGAGTAACAAACGTGGTCACGGTAATATTATCCAATATTACCGTGACGCGGTGGCCGGCGGCCGTAGCTTGTTGGCCTTGAAGCTGATAACACAATATCCCAGGCGCTGTATCGCGGATATTGATAAATTGTCCTTATTACACTTAAATAAAGTTTATATTTAGCGACAACTACGACTAGTTACTCGGTTACGATGGTAGTAGACTGGTAATTTAAACATAATAAACAACATCAGATAACATTATTTAATGTATTAATAATTGTTTCTGTTTAAATGCCGAATGAATGTTTGCATGTTATTATTAATGGCAGTAGGCTGAACTTTTGATAATAACTTAAGTGTACACTATTCTAAAGCAAATAAATAATTCTATTTTATAATATAAACACGAAAAACATGAAAATCGGTCCAACCGTTTCGGACTGAGATTAACCCCCGGCGAAAAAAGTGGGATGTTATAAGTTTGTGTGTGTGTGTTTGCATGTCAAAATATAATTTAATTATGGTGATTCTTAGCTATGACTGGTCGAAATGCCGTGGAAGGTCCCCAGCTGTTTACCTAGCTCATTCGGGGTATTTTTTATTAATTTGCAAAATACTGTTGGAAATTGCTTTTGCGCTTACCTTAAATGTTCACCTCTATGACCAACCCCTCATTTTCTCACCTGAACAAGACAACGTCTGCGGACTCCATTTGTACGCGCATGGATAAATACTAGCCTCATTTTATTTATATCATTTAAGTCTCCGACACTGATGTCGGGACACATTTAAAATTATACATAACTAGTGCCCCCCCGAGACTTCGTCCGCGTGGAATCCCTTTATTTTCACAATCGCGGTCGAACGGGATTAAAAGTATCCTATGTCCGTTTCCTGGTTCTAAGCTACCTCTCCACCAACTTTCAGCCAAATCGGTTCATACGTTCTTGACTTATAAATAGTGTATCTAACACTACTTTCTTTTATATATCTACTAGTGGCCCCCCGCGACTTCGTCCGCACGGAATCCCTTTGATTTCCAAATCGCGGTTGATAAGGCGATAAAAAATATCCTATGTCCGTGTCCTGGTTCTAAGCTAACTCTCCACCAATTTTCAGCCAAATCGGTTCATCCGTTCTTGAGTTATAAATAGTGTAACTAACACCACTTTCTTTCTATATATAAAATATATAGATATATATAAAAATGAAACCCGTTTTCCTTGGTCACGGCATCACGCGTGAATAGCTGGACCGATTTCACTAATTCTTTTTTTGTTGTATTTGTTATTATAAGGAGAGGGTTCTTACGGAAAAAAATATTAAGAAAATCTCTAAGAAATATTGAAAAATATACATTTAATTTTGCATATTTTAAAAAACGCGCGTAACTAATGTCAATGTCATTAGTCAATGCCATAGATTATATTGAAAGAGCATCGTTTGTTTTGCTGTCATCGTTTGTTTGGCTGTCATCGTTTGTTTTGATTGTTGTTTGCTAATAAGTGTTTGTTAATCACGGTAAGTTCACATAGTGCATCATTGCAACGCTAAGGCGGTACGAAGTTCGCCGGGTCAGCTAGTATATATATATATATATAGATTATATATCTTTATCTTTTTACATACTTGATGCCGCTGCAGTTGTCGGGCGCTATGTGCCGCTCCTCCTTGTAGCAGTGGACGCGCACGTCCTCCACCACCGACTCCAGCTCCGACTTGGCGCCGCGCGACATTTCGTGCGCTAACTGGAAATAAATAAAAATATTTAATACTTGTGGCCCGGTACGTGGTTCGCTACGTATAAATTGAAATATTTCTAAAAATGTTACAAAAAAATGTGATAAACGAAGAACCGCCCTACCGATTTTGTACAAACTTCAAATAAGCCATCTACTAAATAGTTCGAACAAAGCCTAAATATTTGGTTTAGATAGATGAGCCAGATCTTGGGTTACAAAATTAAAACGTAGGTAATAGCGGCATTCCTTTTTATATTTACATATTTGAAAATATAATTCATTGACACGCATTTACATTTTTGAATACATTTTATAACAAATAGACTTTTGAAGTTCTAAAGAGACTCGTGTGTGGCCTATCATCTGTAGTTTATCATCATCATCAGCCGTTCGACGCCCACTGCTGAGCGCCGGCCTCCCCGCGGATCTCAACCGCGGTGGGTCCTGCGCTTCCCGCGACCTTCACCAGCTCGTCGGTGCACGTTGTAGGGGGGGTCTGCCCGCGGAGCCCCGCGCCGCCACAACGGGCATTGGTTCGTCGCGCTGTGTGTCCCGCGCACTACCACTTCAGCTGAGCGATCCATCACACAATGTCGCCCGATTTAGTTCTCCTGCATATCTTTCATTTTTGATTCAATCGCTCAGGGAAATACTAAGCATTGCCCTTTCCATCGCTCGCTAGGCGACACTGAGCCTTCTTATGAGATCCATGGTAAACAAATGTCCCAACAATGTCTCATTTCCATAGCATTAAGTTTTACTCATGCAATGCAGTAGACTAGTACTAGATACAGGTAGCGCAAATTGTTGCTCTGTAGCAAACAACTGTAAAAGATTTAATAGAGCCTAACAATTAATTAATTGTTCTCCTGGCCGATTTTGACCCCGGCGGCCAATCTCAACAAAGATCAGCCAACTAGGCAGGAAATATTATAGTGCCAAGGGTGAGCGCAATACACATGTGCACTCACTGTTCCATCACTATCAGAGTTAGGTGAGACGGCAATCCGACATGACCGGAAAGAGATCAGGCGCAGGACCAAGGGCTAAAGATACTTTCCGAGGCACGGGGTGTAACATCGCCAACTTCCCGACTCCGAGCTGTTTTTGAGAAATTCATGTCAGAAAATCTCAGAAACAATTTTGGCTCGACCTAAGATTCGAACCCAGGACCTGTCGGATGTAAGACAGAAACTTTGCCACTACACCAACAAGGCAGGCCTTATAATAAAAAAATGGTTGCCTGTAAAGTCGGTTTTACGGGCGAAGATTTTACGTGACAACGTCTTTTCAACGCGCCTAATTCTCTAGTGCTGCGCGCGCGGCGGACCGATCATGTTTGTGTGGGAGAGAGACGCAAGGCATTCGCCGGTCCGGCGGGCCTCTCTTTCGTTCGGTGACTCATCGTAACATACGTGAGCGGGCGTTACACTTTTTCATGAGCCACAACCTAATTTAAGACGTTGTCACGTCAATAAATCTGTAACTAAATACGCACTTTGTAGAGACAACAGCACATCAGGATATCCCACTTTGACCTTCTGACCACCTGTTGCGTTCGCAATAAATCCTATTTTCGTAGTTCACATGGGTAACCTATTGTGCTGTTGACTGTACATATCTTTAATATACGTAACAAAGAGTTAAGTAAGCAGCTACCTTCATGGGCAGCACGCCGGCGACGAAGCTCTCGCCGTGCACATCTGCAACGGCTCCGCGCTCGGTGAGGGCGGCGCCGCGGAGGCCGCGCACGGGCGTCACCTCCACGGACACGTGCCCGCCGCCGCGGGGAAAGTACCTGGACATTAAATAAATAAATAAAAAATAAAATAATTTTATTTCAGACTATATCCATAATAATTCCGTAACTTCCGTGCTTCGGAAGGCACGTTGGTCCCAATTAATATCGATAGATATTAGTCTATAAGCCTGGTCGGAGGCCCTCGGGCGGCTTAATAACATCTGACAGTAAGGTTGGTCACTTACCTTACACACACCCCTTCACCAATCCGCACTGAGCCCGCGTGGTGGAGTATGGCTCGGACCACCTCATAGTTGAGGTGAGGCCTGTGCCCAGCAGTGGGACGTATATAGGCTAATGATGATGATGATCCATAATAATAATAAGTGAAATGTCCATTGAAATAAACTAATTTGATAATTAATTTACCCTATTTAATAATTTTATTCAAATTCAAATTAAGATCACATTAGTAATTATAAGAATACAAAATTAAACCCTGTATTAGAATTACGAAGTTAAGCTGTGTAGCACAAAATTTTGACAGCTAAGCAGTGTTTTACCGAAAACATGGATTTCAAAAGATAAATCGAAAATCAGAGGCCGCGATGAAGTAGAAATTAATTCATTACATAGATTGTAGGGTGTGTCTACAGTTAAGGGATGTGTTGAGTGCTAACGGCTTGAGAGGGAAGTTGTAGAAAGGAAAAAACCCGTTTTATGCCGTTCTAACACTGGCGGTTGATATCTGTTTTAATAACGTTAATGAACATGTATTTATAATAAAGTTATTGGTTGAAAACAAGTATAGATGTGTGTCGTCTGTGTAGGGTGCCGACGGTGCTCGTTGAGGGTCCATCGGTCAGCCGCCGTATGTGGGTCGCTGACGTCGCTCCGAGGTTGGGCAATTTCAATGTACGACGCTAGCTCGTACATAGATATTATGTAATCTATTGCGTAAAATCATTGTCATGTACAGATCTAAGGGCCAAAAGGAAATTTTATGCATTGATCTACTTATTAATATGATCCCTAATGCATAGACACGGAGAAAGTCAGCCCCGAGCTAGCCACAAAGCTTGACACTCGCCCCCGCCTATTTATTCTTAGCGCGAAGTCAGCCCCGAACCGGTTGAGGTGCGTGCGGAACACGCGGGTCATGTAGTGGACCCGCAGCGCCATCTCCGCTAAGCTAGACGCCAGCTACAACGCTTGACACTCACCCCCGCCTATGTATTTTTAGCGCGAAGTCAGCCCCGAACCGGTTAAGGTGCGTGCGGAACACGCGGGTCATGTAGTCGACCCGCGGCGCCATCTCCGCGTCGGTGCCGCCGCGCAGTTGCAGCGTTGCTCCGGCGCCGAGCAACGCGCAAGGGAGCGCCACTTGAAGGAGCAGGCAGATTGAGCTGGTGATATCACAAAAACCCAATGTCAATAATCTTGCAGTTATCCAGTAAATTTGATTTTCTAGAACATGAAAAATGAAAATATTTCTTTGTTTATCTTTCTTTTATCTGTAGCCAGCCAGTTTTTAAATATAAAACCAACAATTTAATAATAGGTCTCTACTAGACCAGCAGACATTATCCTGCCCATTGTTTTCTTATCTTTTAAACAAATGTTTCAAGACTAAAATTGGTCAAATTAATCCAGCTGTTCTTGAGTTTTAGAAAGACTAAAGAAGAAGAACAGAACTAAGCAGCAATTCATTTATATATGTAAAGGAGAAGAAGAAGATATAGATAGCAGATTATCAGCATAATTGGCATTTAACAATATATCTTTTTATTTATTAGCTATCTGTAATAATGTAACTTTAAAATAGTCTTTATGCAGGGATTTTTAACCACAAATAAATTTGACAGTGTCAAAGCTAGTCTAAAGACTGTTTAATTGACTGAGAAAACTAACATTTTTTTAAAAAAAATACAACCCTTTAGCACTCTTTACAAAAAAGTAGCTTTAACAAAAATATTACCCAGCAGTGTGAGTGTCCGCCTCATAGTGTCCACCCCTAATCTTGCCAGGGATGAACTGAATCTCCGTGGAGCCAATGAAGTCACCCTTCAGCCTGGCCTGGCACATTTCGGCTACTAGCTGGATGCCTAGAAGTTTAAGGAAAAATAGATGAATTGTCGAACATTAACTTCAATGCAAAAAAATGGCACAGTTGTTTAATCTTTTAACATAGTTGACCTGTCAATTCACAAACCATACTACTAATAGATTTATGAATTTTAGCCACCCATTCCAGTTGTGAGGGAAGGGAATGGTGTTGGCTTATGTTTTCAATAAAATGCAATTACAAAATGTTCAAGATTAAAATATGAATCAGACATAAGATAAAAATGAATTTACGCACTGCAACTATCGCTGTCAAGGTATACGCTTAACAACTTTTCTAATAAGAATCTTTTAATAAGTAATATCAAATAAAAAGCTGGTAATGAATCAAACCTTTTAGATGCTGCGCAGCCAGCCCAGGCTTGCTCCTGCCAGCTCTTATGTTGAACACTCTCACCGGCACCCCAAGGATTGCACTCAGGGAAATAGAAATTCGGAGTATTTGACCGCCCTGGAAAATAAATCGCAATCAAAACAAACTCACAAGTGCACAGTAAAGAGATGTGACAACAATATAAAACTCACCCCCTCCAAAACGCTGCCATCGATTTCTAAGACCTCTGACATATTTAGCGAATCTTCTATTCTATTCTTTCAGACTTAGATTATTAATATTTTTTAACTTATCCGCCGCCCGGCACAATTTTTTTGACGGATTATTATCAGTTTTTTTTTCTGTCTGTCTGGCTGACATTGACAGTAACAGTCAACGAAAATTCACTTCGATAGACGTTCCGTTTAACGATGGTTCCGTTCAACGTGCTGCATCGTATAAGGAAGGTCTCATGAAAATCGGGGTAATTTGAATTTTAAGATGTAGTACTCGAGAACTAGCAATAAACGATCTTGATACTTTGTATTTTTGACAGGCTAAGGTCGATAAAATATTTTAAGGATATCGGACATATCCTTTCTAAACATATAAAAATGATCTTTTTTGAGAAAAAAATGTGAAAAAAGTACAAAATAAATAAAGGTTAAAACATTTATTTACTTACTTGAATCGTGAGATAAGTTTTCTCACCTAATTTTTTACAGCTTGTCTCTTTATTATAATGATTTCACCATCTTTTAGGAGTTTCAAAAACACAATTCAATTCAATTTATAAGATAACTTCGGTCAATGCCTTAAAACACGTGCTTCATAAATTACTTTCTTTGTAAAGTATAATAATTGTTTGTTACTACTAAATGTGGAGAATGTCAGCATCACGCACTATCCAGGTACCTAATCGAGACACAACATTTTTCACGAGACTTTTTACTTGTACAGTTTAAACGAAGGTTTTGACAAGATACTGCACAGTTTAAATAATTATAAATCATATTTAAAATATTTACTAAAATAATAAATCAACATTGCATTATTGCCATATGAATTATCGAATTTTCATCAGATTCCGGTAGTTTAAAGATATGTGTTCTAGTGCCCGTGCCCGTATAATTTCCATTTTTTTTTGTTATTTCCTCTGTGGCTGATCTGCCTGCAATAATCTTCTTGCGTGAATCGGAACCACGACACAACACAAAATGTCAATAATATATTTTGGAAGTTGTGAATTATTTCGCGTTTTTAGCTTTGATTATTGTGAATAAAAATTCGTAGACTCCAAATTTATTGAGTGCTTAATTCACGTATTTCATGACATTTTGATCCGATTGACAATCCGAGCTGAGTACTACTAACAGGATGCAGAGGAAACCTGGCTTTCCCGTGGCGAATTGTAGCATCAAAATGGTAAATAAATAACCTTATTATTTAATGTCGGCGACCTTTCTACACACTATTCATGCCATTTTAAATCGTTCCTAACTTGTTTTTAAAGTAATACTGACTTGCACTTAGTGTAATTTAATTAAGTTCCACTTACTGATCATGAGATTCTTTAAAAAGTAGAAATAAGCATTCAGTGAGGCTAGTAATTTTAGTATTTTTTTTGTTATATGCATACAACGGACACGGACAGTTACAGAACTCGGTTCTAGATAACATTTAGTGTATTGTTATTTAGGGCTACAAACAGGTCTTGTTAAAATGGTAAATATTTGTATTTTCTACAGCCGGACAACATGCCCGGCAACACACCCTTGGCAGAGACAATCCACACTGAAGAGGATCCAGAGCAGCAGCAGCGCCGACAGCAGCTCATCAACTTTGGCCACGAACAGTGGGGCTTCAATAATTGGAGCTGGTCTGTCACTAAGCAGGAACTTGGTAATGCATCCACTGACTCAAACAATTTTTATTTCTTATATCTGTTTTGTTGACTTAAAAAATATAATTTGACTTGACTACAAAGCATATATTGCTATTGCTTTGACATGAAAGCCTGTAACAAGCCTATTCAAGTAATCTGTCACATAAATTTTATTTATGCCAATACTTAACTAGATATATTGGGCTTATGTTCATAATATTATAATATTGTGGTTTCTTTTTCAGATTTTGTAGATTTCACAAATGGCAAATACTGTGCTGGCGTGGTAGCATTTGTGTCCATCACAGTGAAGAGCTTGGACATCCACCGAGAAAACATTGGATATGCCACGTCACTGGCTCCTTCCAAGGGTTTTGCTATCTACAAATCTAGAAAGGTACTACTTTGCCATATACTGTGACCCAACAGAATTCCTATTTATTCCATGAAAGAAGAATATGACCCATTCAGTTTTTTTAGATTTTCAGTTTTTCTGTGGAATTAATTCATCATTAACTTGCAATGCATATCAACAAAGTCATTCTCACAGAAAAAAAATCAGTGCCAGTTAAAAAGTTTCTTGTTCTGGAATATTTCAGCTTATGATGTCCACTAATGACATTTTGTGTCTAAAATGAATTTCATTTATATAATTAGGTATTTGACACTAATAAAACTAAATTCCAAAACCAGATTTCTCAAAAATTTACATGCAATTCAACACCTTAATTGAGAGACCATTTTTCATAATTTGTGTTAATCCATTTTTTAGCATACAAAATCTAAAAAAGACTGGCGTTTTCACTGTTCATTAAAAGTATGGCAATAATTGGTGGTGTCAAATACCCAATTAAGACAGTTATCCAATTATGTATCAACATACAAACATGCCACGTTTCAGTGCGCAGTAACGAACGCGCTGCGCGAGACGCTGCTCAGCTTCGGCGGCGGCGTCGCCAGCGACCTGCTGGACGCCCTCGACGCGCACAGGGCCGAGCTGCCCCCGCCCCCCGCGCCCGCGCCCGCGCCCGCCGTCGCACCCCCCGCGACCGTCCCGCCCGTGGTGCCAGCAGTTCCAGTACCCGACGAGAACAACCAGAACATCGCCAATAAACCGCTCGAACCGAAAAACTCGCCTCTAAACAGAACGCCAACCGCCAACGCGCGCCCACACATTCCCCCCGCACTGAAAAACGCGCCATCGAACCCCCCGCCGATCGCCCTCGCGCACCCGATGCCGGTGGGGGGCGCCGCGGGCCGGCCGCGCCCCCCCGCGCCCCCCGCGCCCCCCGCCGCGCCGCTGCGCCCCAACTCGAACGTAAGTTTCGTGCTGCAGCCCGTCCTGCCGCCGCTGTACCCGCCGCGCCCGCAGCCCCCGCACGTCTTCCCCAACTACTACGAGTACGCGGGCCCCTGGCACTTCTACGACTACGACCGCCCGCACGGTAACGTGAACCTAAATTTTAACATTCCGCCGAAGAACCTCGTCGTGAACGGGCGCGGCTCGGTGGAGTGCAAGAACGCCTGCCGCCAGGGCCCCGAGGGCGAGCCGGTGCAGTACGCGCCCCAGCAGGGTGCGGGCTGCTGGATCAAGCCCACCATCTTCTACGACGGCTTCTGGACGGAGCAGAAGGTCAAGAAGTGGGTCGCGGAGCAGGTGGAGAAGCAGTTCCCGGAGGACTCGTCTCATAAGTCCTCGTCGCCTAGCAACGCGGCGTGCGAGACGAAACCATAATGTCTATTCGTCCGGCTGCCGGCTCCGAGGCGCCAGTAATTTTAAAAGTTGTCCACCGAATGCGGATACTCCGTTTGCGATAAAGGACCTAAACGTTTTACTCTTAATCGAGTTAGGCCCAATCATTCGAAACATTTTTTTTTTTTATTATTAGTATCAGTCGCAGGCAATCGAAATTTTGAAATGTCGACGACGACCGCTAAGAAGTCTCACCTATTGACAGCCAGTTCTCTAGCTTTGCAAACGACATATAAGAACTTGTGGCCAATCCAAAAACCGAATAACGAGTCACCGTTCGCCGTTTTGCTAAGCATGTGGAGCTGTCAGCTGTCATAACCCTTTGAATGTCGGCATTTTTTTTTAATATGCTCCCGTATATCTTTTCCCTCTGTCCACCGCCTGGCGGCAATCTTGACAGACAAGGTTGCTGGCATTCGCGTTGCGCTGGCGCACGTCACGTAGAAGGTTACCTTCAAAGATGAGTCGCGTGACGTCACGATCCGCGGTCTCGCGTCGCACGCGATCCGGTCGCAATAAATCGAATGCCAGCTATTATATATTAACCAATAAGATTGTCCACTGAATATTTCTACGCGGCCTCGCTCCGCGCCGGTAGACAGGCTTCCTTACCCGTTGTATGTACGTGAGCGAAGCGACACGACGCGAAATCAAATGTATGTACGTTTATGACAGTGTTCTATATGACAAAAGGGAGACTGACATTGACACAAGTTGTCTAACGTCGCATAGCATCGCGTCGCTTACGTAGGTGAACGTCTTACGTAACAGTTTGTGATTATTGGTGTCTCTCTTTTTGTCCATACCGATTCTTATTCAAGAATAAGCACACATAAAAAGAAGCAACACTGATAGATAATGTAGATGAGTAAGTAGTACAGGGGCTGTATTACGATCTTACTTACTGGCACCTTGTTACAAAACAAATAGAGTAACATTATAGAAATAAGGTTAACAGCGCTATCGCAGAGCTTCTGTTGAGCCTAGACAACGTCGTAATAGGGCCTTATTTGATTGCAATTTGGTAACGGTGCCGAGAGAGAGTGCTTTAGCGTGCTGAATGGCTAAGTGTGAGGTAGTCGACCTTAAATTAGATTAAATTATACAAATAATGTGTAAAAATCGTAGTAGGTTTTAAATGTTGCTCAATGTTATTTCTTAAATCTCATTTTACAATTAACGAGGGTGTATGAAGTCTAATACCATGTAATACTAATTGAAATCATGAATTTTAGGTACCAATAACATTTGGGCGTCCTCTCTGTGAATCCGTTGAAATCAGTCAAAATTGATATTTTGACACTACTATACGAGTTGTACGACAATATTTTTGACGTGGACTGTACATGTTGTAATCGATTATTCAAAATCTACATTTTCGTAACTCACTCATTCATTACAATGCACGCGATTGTACTTTTACAATGTCAATGGTTATTCAAGACAAATTCATTAATTTAGTAAATGTATTACTAGTGTTTAGCTTTTGGAGGTGTAAGTTTGAAATCTCAAAAATGGTACACTATTTTTTAAAGGATTTTTCGAGTTATGATACTATCTAAATAAGTGTTGACGTCGAGTTATCGAATTTAGGTGTCTTTCTTTATGTAGGCCAACAGCAGCCCAGCTGTCGTGGTAGAACAATGACTCTTCTTTATTCTACTTCATGCGGTTATCATATCGAAATACAGTACGCACGGCCAAACATTATCTTTAACTTTGATTTTTGAGGGTGATTTTTGCAACGATATCACACATGAACTCGCCGGAAAATAGTTTATTCTGGTTCCCTCGACAGAGAGTGGAGACAGTTACATCGCATAGAAGATGACAAAAAATCACAATCTATTGCTAAATGTATGACACTGACACTTGCCATCATTTGCTGTCATTTCCATACATGTCTACTACTTTTCGTCACCGACCATGCAACTTGTTTCATTTTGCAAAGTGTTACTAAGTGCTGCTACTTGCAATGCATTTTGTACCGCGTTTCATTCAAAATTTAACAGCCAACAAAATGTTAACAGCCATTTTGATTCGTGTGAGGGATAACCACCATAGCAAAGAATAAAATATCTTGATTGCCAGGAAGATAGTATCTTATATAGTCTTACCACAAAAGAACTCGGCAGCGTTGTACGCTTGTCTAAATATTATTTAGCCAATTTTAAACGGATGTCTCATTGCCTTTATGTTAAGTCATTTGTTCACATTGAATATGCCGTCTTTATATTTAAACAAGCATGCAACACCGCAGAGTTCTTCTGTAGTAAGGATATTTGTTTTTAAGTAGATAATTGCAAACGTCAGTATGCAATATGTCATATATCGTGTATCAGAGTGTGCACAGAGTGTGTGTGATGTGGATGAAAACAAAGTCGCGGTTTTACACTAGATTTAGCTATTAAGCAAACTTTACATTTGTTATTATTTTTGTCTTAGTATTCTTGGACACTTAAGAACTATAATTTTAGTATTTTCTTATATCTAGGAATTGGGTGAAGTGGTTTTGTCACTTTGGTAAAAATGGAATTGCTATGTACATAGGTATTTACGTAGTTTTAAAACTAAGACTTGGTGTGAACTTGCAGTACCTACATACATGTTTTTATTAAAATAAATTGTTTGGAATATTGCCATGTTTCATTGTTCATCACACATTTTTTTAAATACTTTTATTATTTTTTATAGTTTATTTTCTTATTTAAATGCCCTTTTACTTTCATTCAAACTTTTTTTTCATCCACATGACATACCTTCCCTTTTTTATTGCATATTGTTCCTTCTGTGAAGAGCACAATTACACCATATAAAAAACAATGGGCCTGTCTACAAGGTGGTGCAAATAAAAAACCCCCTTTAAAACTGAAGGGTGTTGTTGTGCCCGGAAAACTGCACAACATTCCCAAAGATACCTAGGACAAAATTTAAAAAAAAAACGGACCTCCCCTACAAAATGATAACTTGCGTGCTGTATGGCGTGCGCATCGAATTTCAAGTCATCTCTGAGGGAGGATTCTGGGTTCGATCCCCGGACGGAGGGAATGTAGAGAACCAAATCACCGGTCCAGGGTCTGGATGTTTGTGGTAGGTGTCTTCTTTGTTTCTGATTTCCATAACACAAGTGTCACGACTTACGCCGTACTCATTTATATACACTTTAACTTTATGCATAACGAGATAGCACCAAGCCCGACCGAACCCATTGGGAATCGAAAACCTCTATCTAGGTTTTACAATCGGTTAAGTAAACCTATACGAGGGTGAATCAAAAAATTCTTGGAATCAATATTAAAAAATGCAAAGATTTAAATAATAATATTTTATTTTTCTACATAATCTCCCTCCAATGCAATGCATTTAGAATAACGCGTTTCTAACTTCCTTATTCCTTGTGAAAAAAAAATATTTTCTTGACTCTCGAAAAAGTCCTCTGCGGCAGCTATAACCGCGTCATTATCGTGAAATTTTGTTCCACGAATTTCCTCTTTTAATTTTGGAAATAAGTGAAAATCACTTGGGGCTCAGTCCGGAGAATATGGTGGGTGGTCAAGGAGATTGAAGCCAGCACAGCGGATTGCGTTGAGCGCAACTTCCGATCGATGAGCAGGAGCGTTATCTTGAAGGAACAACACGCCCAACGACAGTTTTCCACGACGTTTTTCTTTAATCGCTTCACGCACTTTCGGGATTAAATTTGCATAATAGGGTCCAGTAATCGTCTGGCCATTTGGCATGTAATCAATAAAAAGGATTCCTTCACTATCCCAGAACACAGAGGCCATAACTTTGCCAGCGGTAGGAGCAACTCGAAATTTCTTAATGGATGGAGAGGATGGTCGTTTCCAAGACATGCTTTGTCTTTTAGTTTCAGGATCAAAATGGTGGACCCACGTTTCATCCATGGTGACAAGACGACGGCAAAAATTATCCGAATCACGCTGGAACATTTCGAGATTACGCTTGGAAATTTCCAAACGTCGCTTTTTGTTTTCGTCGGTAACATTCGTGGCACCCATCTTGCAGACACTTTTTTGAACCCCAGTGAATCAATTAAAATGGATTGAACGCTACCAAAAGATATCTTTAGGATCTCAGCTATATGTTTTATAGTCATTCTTCTGTCTTCCAAAACCAGATTCTCAACCTTTTTGACATTTTCTTCTGTAACGGAGGTTGAAGGCCGCCCAGAACGCGGGTCATCTTTTCAGCTTGATCTACCTCTTTTAAATGCAGCCACCCAGTACGCAACCGTAGAATAGGGTACAGCATCACCCCCTAATGTCTGCTAAATGACCAAAAAAAATTCCTTCGTAGACATTTTTTTCAAACTGAGATATTTTATCACCGCACGTAACTCACTTTTATCCATAATTTTGACTTTTTAGCAACTCGTGCCCTTTTACTTTCATTCAAACTTTTTTTTCATCCACATGACATACCTTCCCTTTTTTATTGCATATTGTTCCTTCTGTGAAGAGCACAATTACACCATATAAAAAACAATGGGCCTGTCTACAAGGTGGTGCAAATAAAAAACCCCCTTTAAAACTGAAGGGTGTTGTTGTGCCCGGAAAACTGCACAACATTCCCAAAGATACCTAGGACAAAATTTAAAAAAAAAACGGACCTCCCCTACAAAATGATAACTTGCGTGCTGTATGGCGTGCGCATCGAATTTCAAGTCATCTCTGAGGGAGGATTCTGGGTTCGATCCCCGGACGGAGGGAATGTAGAGAACCAAATCACCGGTCCAGGGTCTGGATGTTTGTGGTAGGTGTCTTCTTTGTTTCTGATTTCCATAACACAAGTGTCACGACTTACGCCGTACTCATTTATATACACTTTAACTTTATGCATAACGAGATAGCACCAAGCCCGACCGAACCCATTGGGAATCGAAAACCTCTATCTAGGTTTTACAATCGGTTAAGTAAACCTATACGAGGGTGAATCAAAAAATTCTTGGAATCAATATTAAAAAATGCAAAGATTTAAATAATAATATTTTATTTTTCTACATAATCTCCCTCCAATGCAATGCATTTAGAATAACGCGTTTCTAACTTCCTTATTCCTTGTGAAAAAAAAATATTTTCTTGACTCTCGAAAAAGTCCTCTACGGCAGCTATAACCGCGTCATTATCGTGAAATTTTGTTCCACGAATTTCCTCTTTTAATTTTGGAAATAAGTGAAAATCACTTGGGGCTCAGTCCGGAGAATATGGTGGGTGGTCAAGGAGATTGAAGCCAGCACAGCGGATTGCGTTGAGCGCAACTTCCGATCGATGAGCAGGAGCGTTATCTTGAAGGAACAACACGCCCAACGACAGTTTTCCACGACGTTTTTCTTTAATCGCTTCACGCACTTTCGGGATTAAATTTGCATAATAGGGTCCAGTAATCGTCTGGCCATTTGGCATGTAATCAATAAAAAGGATTCCTTCACTATCCCAGAACACAGAGGCCATAACTTTGCCAGCGGTAGGAGCAACTCGAAATTTCTTAATGGATGGAGAGGATGGTCGTTTCCAAGACATGCTTTGTCTTTTAGTTTCAGGATCAAAATGGTGGACCCACGTTTCATCCATGGTGACAAGACGACGGCAAAAATTATCCGAATCACGCTGGAACATTTCGAGATTACGCTTGGAAATTTCCAAACGTCGCTTTTTGTTTTCGTCGGTAACATTCGTGGCACCCATCTTGCAGACACTTTTTTGAACCCCAGTGAATCAATTAAAATGGATTGAACGCTACCAAAAGATATCTTTAGGATCTCAGCTATATGTTTTATAGTCATTCTTCTGTCTTCCAAAACCAGATTCTCAACCTTTTTGACATTTTCTTCTGTAACGGAGGTTGAAGGCCGCCCAGAACGCGGGTCATCTTTTCAGCTTGATCTACCTCTTTTAAATGCAGCCACCCAGTACGCAACCGTAGAATAGGGTACAGCATCACCCCCTAATGTCTGCTAAATGTCCAAAAAAAATTCCTTCGTAGACATTTTTTTCAAACTGAGATATTTTATCACCGCACGTAACTCACTTTTATCCATAATTTTGACTTTTTAGCAACTCGTTGCACAAAAAAAAAAATTACATGCGAACGAACTGACAAAAACAAGTGATCAGTCTGCATAAATATAGTGTGATAGACACTCTTTAATTTGAATATCGAACTTGATCCAAAAAGGTTTCATATATTATATGCACTTCTAAGAACTTTTTGTTTCACCCTCGTAAATATACTAGTATTCTTATGGAGATGATATGGTAGTTTTGCGGTTCTTATCGCCAGTTCTGAACCTGAATTTTCTTTTTAAGGCAATGGCCTTGGTGAGCGATGCAGGGCGACAAGTGTGTCGCGACGGAACTAATACTGTGTCAATGTAAGTCGCGTATCGTTCCTTTGTGCTAGTTCACCTAGGAACGCGCGGGCGCGAGCTCTTTACTTAGACCACTCGTGGGTTTCGTACCATTGAAAAATTACTTAGCTTTAGATTTCCGCTCAGTTACGCCGGCATAAGTACCCAACTACACTACCTGTGACCACCGACTATGTTAGAGAACAAGCACATGCAAAAAGCACCGCCCGCCCTCCCACAAATCGCATGCAAAACAGATAATGCAATAATTAGTACCAACACCGACGTGCAAAAGAAAACCTCAACGCATTCACTCAATTGAAAATGTGTGATTATCAGGAATTCTATGTCCTGTGTCTAAAAGGTGTTCCTGATAATCACACATTTTCAATTTTACACACATGCGAAAAAAGTTTAAAACTATCCGTTTTGGAACAATTAGAAATAATTAAACATAATAAAGATAATTCGCTTACACTGCTGAATGAGCAGGTCAGTTACACAACGTCCCCACTATTAAATATTTTTTCAAATTTTTCTAACCGTCAAAATAGTAATAATATCATTAGTAATAATAGGACCGGATCGGTCGCTAGTACGTCACAACAATAGTGGGGGAAAAGTATAAAAGGCCTGCTCACCAGCGTTCACAGGTTAGTCGTCGGAGCGCAGCCGAGGCGACAACATCTCCTCCTGAAGATGCCGCGTGAGGCGGCGAAACGCGTTGAGGTTTTCTTTTGCACGTCGGTGTTGGTACTAATTATTGCATTATCTGTTTTGCATGCGATTTGTGGGAGGGCGGGCGGTGCTTTTTGCATGTGCTTGTTCTCTAACATAGTCGGTGGTCACAGGTAGTGTAGTTGGGTACTTATGCCGGCGTAACTGAGCGGAAATCTAAAGCTAAGTAATTTTTCAATGTTAATACTAATTATGGATTTCCGCAAAGTAACGCCTGATACTATTAATTATAAGTACTGAATATGTTCCTTACATACCTACTATATAAAGGGTGGCGACCATAACACGACAATTGTACGGGTATTTTTGTCTCTTACGCTTCCACGCCAAAACTAGGTACTGAACAGATTTGTATGAATTGAATATTACACATACAAAGTCGTCACCATTCTATATGTGTATTAATTTTCATCGAAATCTGTTCTGTAGTTTAGGCATGAAAGCGTAACAGACTAAAAGTCAATTGTCGTATTGATGTCGCCACCCTGTATATGTTCGCTACAACACTTCGATAATACTTCATATGTTCGTTTCATGATATTTCGAGTCTATATGAACAAGAAGTTTGTCGGTCACATAGAACAAAACGGATAACAGTGCGCTTGGAATGAATACCTAAATCATCATCATATCAGCCTGTTACAGTCCACTGCTGGACATAGGCCTCCCCCAAGGAGCGCCACAGCGCACGATCTCCCGTCCTTTGCATCCAGTCACTACCAGCAGCCTTCTTCAGGTCATCTGTCCATCTAGCCGGGGGGCGTCCCATACTACTCCATTCGAGAACCTTCCTGCTCCACCTCTCGTCGGTTCTGCGACAGACATGGCCAGCCCACTGCCACTTTAGCTTGCTACATTTTTGGACAACATCACCTTACCTTCGTCTTATGTCGTATGACCTCGTTCCGGATCTTATCTTATAGCTTTCGTCTAGTGGTCTGAGGTCCAGACTACAAAACCGGCTGTCGCAGGTTCAAATCCTGCTAGGGGCAAATGTTTGTGTGATGAGCACGTGCATTTGTACCTGAGTCATGGGTGTTTATAAATGTATTTAAGTATTTCTATCCGTTATTCTAGCCACCATAGCACAAGCTAGCGCTTAGTTTTGGGCTAGGCAATGATATTTATTTTAAATATCATTGGGGCTAGGTAATTGGTGTGTTCGTTGAAACAATTTATTATTATTATAATGATCTCCAACATAGATCTTTCCATAGCACGCTGAGTGACGTAATGAATTACTTCCTATGTGACCAAAATGAATGTAACTTATTGTCACAGGAGCCGGTGGCGGGGGCGGGGGCGGGCGGCGCGGACGCGGGCGAGGAGGCGCGCGCGGAGCGCAAGCGGCGCCAGCGGCAGGCGCAGGAGGAGTTCCGGCTGAAGCAGCTCGCCAAGCAGAAGGGGCTCGGTTAGACTCATTATACCTACCGCTTTTATACATTATACTGGCTGAAGCATTGGCCCAATTTGTGTATTCCGAGGTTAAACCTACCGCTTATAGGTAGTAACAGGACAAAGCGGTCTGGAAGACAGTTGAAGAGATGTGTTTTTGTGCATGGGACACCTCACTCTCTCTATTAGATTAATATATTAATAAACCCACACTGGGCCCATAAAACCTTCTGAAAAATGCACCGATCAAAGTTGAGGCTAATGCTTATTTCTGAATCCACTTATTCGGCGATAGGGTCCTCCCTTGGGCATATGATTCGGCCCGTGCCCGTGTGTGAAACCGAAATTACAGGTTGTGTCACGTACTTGTTTGCAAAGCGTCCACACGAACAATGCCGGGGATGTGTTTGCGCATGAGTAGGTACTTACTGGTTCCTGCACTTTTTATCGCTTGCTCGCTTAGGTCTAATTAAATACAGTTATCCGAAATATTTTCTGTGCAGGTTTAACCCTAGAACTAAGTATTTTTGTTCCTTGCATAGGACGCTTTTCACCTGACGCGTGACCCTTTTTACCTACAATCAGCTTCTTATATTATGAGCTTACGAGCAATAATTTGAGATTTTTATTTGTGTACGAATCTTGCCTGTTTTATTTTTATTTTATTAATACTTGGGACTGTAGCTTAAAGTTACGTAACCAGAAAAGTTTACACAGTTGGAATAACAAAGACCATTCCAACTAAAGTGATCAATGTGATCATACTTAAGTCAAATCTGTTGAATGTTGAATGAATAAAAGCTTAAAATATAAACAATTTTAAAAACATCTGTTTTGTAATACGATTTAGTAAGTGATCCACAATTGATTTTACCCCGCCCCAAGTATGAGATATATCCGAACTAAATAAACCGATGTTGAAAAAAAAAACATTAATGGATTGCCGACAAGGTCCCCTTAAACTGTTGAGATAGAGTCCTCGACTCGCCATAAATCGTGGCAGTAGGTACGAAGCTACCACGACACTGATATTCGTTGTTAAAAAGCTTCAGTTACACCGCAACTTATGAATAATTATATGTAGAAAGAACCTATGGGGTGTGCTCGTACCAAAAAAACCTATTGCACTATGATTATTCTAAAAAGTTATTTTTTATGGGGGAGTTATTTTTTAACATCGTATTTACTTGTTATGAATATAAAGTAACATAAATTCATGTCTTCCGTTATTATTATTTTTTGTTTATTAGTAAAAATAAAAGTGATTTGATTACTTTTGTGTGATTATTTTAGTTCCATGACACGCATTTTATCTGTGCTGTTTAGTTTTAAAACTGCTTTCATTCTTTCACTAATTAATTGGGATGATGACACCTATCTTAAATATTGTCAAGAACATGGTGTTTAATAAACATAGGCCCTATGAAGTTAATACAACCAATATATTTCAAAAAAGCTGTAGAAACCAATTTTTAAACACACAAAACGCAATAAATATTCGGTCAATTGACTCCGATTTCTGACACATGACCGTGACGTCACAATCATTTATTACCATACGAAATCTATGGAGACGGTCTGTCTTTTGACAGATAATAGTATGTCAACGATTGGTGGTGTCGTCTAGCCAATTCGGACGGTGAAACTGTATACAGTGGATTCCGGTAAGCGACATTGTCCCTTCAATGTCCCGCGTGATTTCGTCTTTAAATCTAGAAATCGTTATAGGCACAGTAAAACAATACTCACAGTTACTCTACCTCTAAAGTCATATATTGTTGAAAGTATTTGCAATCGTAGTAAACCTTTAAAATATTTTTTAAATATTTTTATATTACTCCCGTTATTCATATTTTTTAGCTAGTGTACGTTGTAGGTAGAGTACAGTCTACATAGTTTTATTACTTGTTCAATGTCTATTATGTAATATCTTATCCATCACCAAGAAAACATTATATTTTTAAGCTTATAGATACAACGCTTATACATCTTTAGTAGTCGGAAGCACATGTTTATTGCAATCTTTTTATCACACGTACACGTGTGTATTTATGTTATGTAACGGAATATTTGAGCTCAATTTTCACCTACTTCCAGAAATCGGATTATTTTGTAACTTTGCACTCGTATCGAGTACCGATGACCATGCAATATTTTGATAAGTTTTCCATTATCCTTATTAACTTAAAAAAATAAAATAAATAATAGTTTTAAAAACTAAAAAAACACGCTTATTGTTAATTAAATATTGCTAACTAAAAAAGAAAAAATAATTTCTGAGTACACGGATTTTATATTACAGTACTCGTAGAGTAAAAAGCGTGGGGTGCACTTTATGATGTTTCTCGGGAGATGAAATAATAGAGTCCAATGCGTGTACAATACTGGTTTATTAATAAAGAAACAATCCAATATATAGTGTAAGTAGATCTCTCATACGTCATACTCTACACCTTCCCCGAAAGGAAAAAATAAAATAATGTAAGTTTATTTTATTTTACATAACATTAGATTTGTTAGTATTACAGTTGGTTTTTAAACAAATGTTATATGATATTATATGTTATCCAATAAGTACCAGTATCTAGTATAAACATTATTTTTAGTAGGTACATTATTATTTCACTATATCGTATTAAAATTAAGAGTTACACAATTTGGTTCTATTTTTATGTACAATATCCAATTTACCATTTTTCATAATTTCAACATTCGGTGATATATCTCTAATAACAATATAAGGGCCTAAGTAAATGCTGTCGAGCTTATTGCCGGTTTCATTTTTCACGAGTATCATATCGTTTGGCTTATAAGTAACAGGGTTCAACACTTGATCGTACTTAGATTTCCTATTTAATTTACTTTTAACTAAATTATTGTATGCTTCCTTTTGAGAAGTCTGGATTCTATACCGTAACTCAGCGGGGTATGAATCATAATTGTATAGCGGGTCAACTGTTTGATTACATAAGTTACTAGGCAAAATACACCTTTTACCATAAACTAATTCGAACGGTGTAAATTGAGTTTCGGAATGCACCGAGGTGTTAAAAGAAAAACACCAATAGGGTAACCACTTACTCCAAGCATCTGGGTGATTATCTGTCTGGATCCTCAGATAAGCGCCTAAATGCTTGTGGGAATTTTCCAATGCTCCGATGCTTTGATGGTGGTAAGCTGTGGAGTTTAATTGGTCTATATGCAATAACTTACATACCTCTTGGAATGTTGAGGATAGGAATTCGGTTCCCCGGTCTGTGGCTACTTCCTGGGGCACGCCGTATCTAAGTATAAAATTATTTACAAAACATTGTGCTATTTCTAAAGAACTTTTAGTAACTAAGGGATAAGCTTCGACGTACTTACTAAGTTCACATTGTATCGTGAGTATATAACTATAATTATTTATATCCCTATCTAAAGGTCCTACCGTATCTAAAAATATTTTCTGGAACGCCGAACCTGCGGTTGTTGTGACTGACATGGGTTCTTTCGTGTGAACAGAATGCTTTTGTTTTTGGCATTTTTCACAATTTTTTATAAAGTTTTTAACGTCGGTATCTAAACCGGGCCAAAAATAATATCTTTTAATAGTTTTGGCCATTCGTCTAATGCCCGCGTGGCCACTCGTGGGCAAGAGATGAAAATCATTGAGTATAACTTTACGATCGTCTATATTATCTATTCTCTTAATATCTTTCAATACACATAGTCGAGGACCGGTCCATGTTTTATGACTTTTTATTTCACTAGCTAGCTCTTTCACAAAAATATCATTATTATTATTCATTACGAAATATATTTCGTCGACGTTCATTGATTTACAAAAATCTCCGAGCTCTCTCGCAAATGCGCCTGGCGTCAGTTGCGATCGAGAAGCTGGATTAATAAATATAGTATTTTTAGATAACACATAACTAAAAGTTTTAGTTTCTTTCGATATTTCTTTATTCTCTCGTAATTTCTTCAGGTCAGTTTCAGTTATAAATCGTAATTCCATGGACTCTTTCGGTTTAATATGAGTATCTACGACCATCGGTTGATCAGGCCGAGAGTCAGAAGGTACCATATTTACCGGAAGATTCGTGTCTAGTTGTCGTGTCTGTTTTCTAGTCATGACATTCACAATATGCTCATTCATCTCTTTTAAATCATTCAAACTTATAACCATTCGTGACAATGCATCTGCAGCTGCGTTGTCAGAACCTTTCACATACTCTACGTCAAAGTCGTATTCCTCTAAAATTAGGCGGAACTTTAGTAATCTACTCGCTGGGTCCTTCATATTAAATAAATAAATTAGAGGCTTGTGGTCAGTCCGAATTTTAAACGTTCGTCCATACAAATACGGTCTAAAGTGTTTTACAGCCCACACAATAGCGAGCAATTCTTTTTCGATCGTGGGATATCGTTTCTCTGCCTTATTTAGGCTTCGGCTAGCGTAAGCTACGGGCTTGCCATCTTTGTTTGATAAGACCGCACCGATCGCATATCCAGATGCGTCAGTTTGAACTACAAAAGTGTTTTGGTCTGAAAAATCTGGGTACTGAAGTACAGGTGGTGATATAAGACTGTCCTTTAAGGTCTGAAAAGATTTTTGACATAGTTGATCCCATTCGAAAGGTACATTTTTGCGACATAAATTATTGAGGGGGTGAGCCTTTTCGGCGAAATTGGGGATAAACTTTCGATAATAGTTAGCGAAGGCCACAAAGCGTTTCACTTCATCGACATTATTCGGAATTGGATAATTTTCTAAAACTTTAGATTTTTCAGGATCGGGTAATACTCCGTTTCCCGAAACGATATGGCCTAAATAAAGTAATTCTTTCTTTAGGAAGTCGCATTTTTCAGGGTTAAGTTTCAAGTTACATTTTCTTAAACGAGAAAACACGTCTAAAAGGTTTTTATTATGAGAATATAAATTTTTCCCAAAAACTATTAAGTCGTCTAAATAAATTAAACATTTTTCTTGAGTTAGACCGGACATAGCTATATTCATCATCCTGGAAAATGCGCTCGGACTTGTTTTGAGACCCATAGGCATTCTGGTCATTTGATATTGTCCTGAATTAAATGCTGTGTATTTTCTACTATTGGTGTCTAAATTGACTTGATAAAAACCTGAATACAAATCGAGGTGACTGAAGTATACTGAACCAGATAAAGAATCGATAATCTCAGTTATATTAGGTAGTGGATATTTATCGTTTTGAATGGCATTATTTAATTTTCTATAATCCACAACTAATCTCCACTTTTTCTCAGAGTTATTATCCGACTTTTTAGGAACGAGTAAAATTGGACTTGACCACTCGCTTTTAGATGGTTCAATTATACCCTCTCTTAACATTTTATCTAATTGCTTTTGAATCTCTCCTTTTTGTGAGTAGGGAAGCCTATATGGTTTAATATAGACAGGTTCCGAGTTAGGTTTTAAGTTAATTGTTTGCTCAAAGACACTTGTAGTCGTTAATTTGTCGCCTGATAAATAAAAGATATCGGGAAATTTAGCACACAAATTCTCAATAGATATCTGTTCCTCTTCGTTTAGATGTTTTAACTGTAATAACGAAAATATTTTCTTAACTCTATCTGAATCTATATTGTTTTTACTAAATGCACATATGTCATAATCACTTAACTTGTGCAAGGTTGGAACAATATTACTTAAGGCGACGTCCTTTTCAGTCGTATTTAATATTTGTACCGGAATTTTTCCATTGATAGGAGTAACGATGGAACTTGCCAAAAACACACCTTCGCATAATTCTTTAGTGCAAACTACCATATCTTCTGATAATGAAGTTGGTATGTAGTGAATTGACTCTGAACGTGATGGTATAATAAAACTGTTATGATTTCTATAAATAGGTAAGCAAATCCGGTTATTATTTGCATTTCGTAATGACAAAGTATTTGATTCGTAACATATCTGCGCCGAGAACGTTCTAAAAAAGTCATCACCCAAGATACCGTTTGCCGTACAAGGTAATGAATCGAAAACATAGAACTTATGATTCAGGGACGTGTCATTATACACTACCAATTTAAGGTACACGTGTCCGATTGTTTCAATACTACCACCTATTCCATTTATAATAATCCTCTCCTTAATTATTCGCGCCGTATTTGGAACATGCGCTCTCTTTATGGCCGAGATCGATGCACCGGTATCAAGTAAAAATAATAATGAGTTACTTGTACTTTCTAAGCTAAATTGTACTAGAAGTGATTTATTATTACAAGATAAAATTGACTCATTATTCACGAAAAAACTTGTTTTCGGGTTCTTGGTTTTCTGAAACAGGGTTAGAGGTCTCTGTTAAAAGTTGCAAGTTTTCGTTGCGCGAGGGATACGAAACATAGCCGCGATTATGATAATAATTGGACCTACCTCTGTTAAGGTTTCGCTGCCCCGGGTTTCCTCTTCGATAGTTGTTTTGACGGCGTCCACGATCAGCGGACCGGAACGCGCCAGGGCCTTCATAGCCGCCACGGCCACGGCTTTGCTGCTGGAAGAACTTACCTCCTCTGCCGTGAAAACTGCGATTCCTGTAGGAATAGCCTCTCCTGAAATTGTTATTGTTATTAGAGCGGATCATGGTCATCATATCGTTAGAAGATGACGGTACTGAAAGCTCTTCATCCACCGCTGCTTGTATAGCATCAGTTAAATTTTCAAAATTGCGAGCGGCGATGATGGTGCTTAACCTTCGATTACGCAATCCATCGGCAAAGCGTTTTATCGCCTGCTTCTCGTTAATAGGCTTAACGACTGAAAATTTTGAATTGTCACCGTCGGCTTGCGAAATCGTGAGGTCAACAAATAATTCTGACAGTTGTTTACCAAAATCATTCACTGACATATCATTTTGTCTAGCTCGTTGCATTTGATTTTGAATTGAAACTGCGGATTTTTTAGGCAATAATACCCGTTTTAAATCATTAATTAAAGAATCTACATTAGAATAATCAGATGACAGCCTTAATTTAGCTGACTGAGAAAGTCTATTTTTAAGAACAAATGAAATCAATTTGGGCTTGGATGCTGTATCAAGGACGGAATTATAGTATTCTATACCGTCTATGAGCTGCTTCGTAATCGACACACTATCGTCTAAAACTGGCAATAAACTCAACGCGACCTTAAGGTCAAACGACTCCATTTTGGATGAATAACTTGTGTCACTAACAACAGGAGAATAGGTCAAATTCACAATTTCCTTATACAAGTTATTAAACTTAGTACACAATGCCTCTATTAAATCATTTTCTTCAACATCTTTTAATGGTCGTACTCGACTTATTTCATCTAGGAACAAATTATATTGATCTCGTATTACGTTTGCCTCCTCAAGTTTCCTCACTAAAATACTACCTTCGCGTCTACTAGGGCCTATTTTGATTAGATAAGTCCTTATTTTATGTAATTCCTCATATAATTGTTCCACATACTTAGCCATAACATGTCCTAAAAATCATTGAAAATAACTTCGCCTTAATAACATAGTTAAATTACATACCTTTTTGGGATTGAATATCATAGGATAATACTTATCGGATCACTAAAACATAATTATTTTAAAGTCTCTAATAGTGTTCATTTAAACAACACGGGTTAAACGTAAAAGTTATTTTTATCGCGTACTTTTACTTATGCAATTAAAGTTGACGTTTAACATTAACTTTATTTTGATAACACTCGCGCACTTCACTGGACACAACACATGGGTAGGGGGGACTAAACAGGGGGCTGCTCGGATGATTCGATCTTCTTAAGTCTGAAGGCGTTGGCTCGTGCTCTTCTCTCTATTCTCTTGTTCAGGCATCTGTTTGCATATCTGATGACGAGGACAATGAGCACCACAACCACGATGATAATAATCACGTACATGTACCAGGAAATCTGTCCTATGTGTTCCACGATTTTGCCGTTATTTCTTTGGGACTCATTGTGTTTCTCAATTTGCGCCAATATTTCTTGAGGGTTGTTGGGCTTGCTGTATGATTTCCCCATAATTACTGGTTTTTTCACTCAATACTTTTAAAGACGATTTACTGCGTGACTATCGAATATGTAACGCGAGCCGCTGTGTCGCGGAGCCGTCCACAATCCGAACAAGGCAGGGTCGCCATGTAAGGTTGGGTGCTCGGGAGATGAAATAATAGAGTCCAATGCGTGTACAATACTGGTTTATTAATAAAGAAACAATCCAATATATAGTGTAAGTAGATCTCTCATACGTCATACTCTACAATACTTTTCTTTTAGACGTGCCAATAATAGGTTGATTTTCACATACTACTATACCAAGCACCCCACGCTTTTTACTCTACTGTAATAAATTCCGTGTACTCAGAAATTATTTTTTCTTTAATAAAAGCGTGTTTTTTTTAGTTTTTTAAACTTTTATTTATTTTATTTTTAACACGCTTTTATTAGCTTGACCTGTATGTAACTATGTATGTATGTAACGGAATCTTTGCACTTCATTTTCACCTACTTCTAGGAGTCTGATTAACATGGAAATTTGCACAGGGGTCGAGGACCGATGACAATGCAATAATTTGATAAGAGTTTTCGATTATCCTTATTAACTAAAAAAATAAAATTAATTTTAATATTGCTGAAATCGCCTTCTTACATTTTCCGCACGGCGCCATCTCTTTCACAAATATTACGAAAGTATCTAGTAGCGTTCGCTTAGCTAGTTAGTTTCGATAGCAATCATTAGATGTCGCTGCTAATGCTATGCAGTTTTAACTGATGCAATTGATTTGCACTAGAAGCTCTGTATTTTGCCAATAGATGTCACTATTAACTAACACATTAAGTGTAGTAACTATTTAGTAATCTGTGATTAAGTACCAATGACAATGCAATAATTTGGAGATTTAACTAAAAAAAATAAAATAAATAATAGTTTAAAACACTAAAAAAACACGCTTTTATTGCTAACTAAAAAAGAGAAAATAATTTCTGAGTACACGGAATTTATATTACAGTAGAGTAAAAAGCGCGTGATCATTAAAAAAATGCGTGATATTTGCCGAAACCCCGTCCCTCCAACGTAAGCTTAGATGAGACTTGACTCGACCCCACAGAGAAACTTTATGTCTTAGGAAACTCGATTCCTTCCCTCTGTAAAATCTCACGTAAATTATGGACGCCCCCTTACTTGCATGCGTAGTTACTAGTTTTTTAATTTATTTTGTGGATACTAGTCAATACTTATTATTTAACAAAAGGTCACCGCAGCTGTTGCTGTCCATTTAAGCGGATGTAAATAAACAAACAATTAGAATCAGTCTTTTTGGCGACCTACAGCGGTCGTTGCACATGCATGAAATTCCTAGGAACACGACACAAATCCCTGGTTAAAAAACAGCCGCCTTATCAGAACTGTAGGCGTTAAATACAAAGTCACTGTAAGCTTAAGAAAATTGTAGTAAATCATGCTCTAAGTTAAGGGACTAAGGTTAAGCCTCGCCATAGACAAATTGTCGCTTTAGCCAAGTAATGGAATCCACTGTAGTAAGTATATTTGCAATCTTTGGTATTTATCCATTTTAGGTGCACCGGATTTAAATATTTGCATTTTCAATATCACTTAGTACAAAAGCTGAAGTTTTTAGTTGCAGTGCAGTTGAAGCCGTCTTGCGTTTAACTCGCTTTACTTTACTCATCCTAAACACTAGGTACATATTTCTAGTCGCGCTTAGAAAAAATATGTCGGATTTGAATTTCGGTGCACCACTGTGTTTCGATCATGAAGTGCAGATATGGAAAACGTTCAAGTCCAGGTTGGATCAAATGTGACGACAATGATCTTTCAGGACAAAAAAGACGGGCTATAGGTACTCCTCAGCGAGGAAGTGTTAAGAGACCGATTTATCATGGGTATGTTTTCTCGACATGAAAAGGAAAAACTATATGAGCAAGAGCTAGCTGGTTTAACGCTCACAAAAGCCATGGAGCTGGCCGAACGTGCGTCCCGATCACCCCGGCCGGGGCCCAGCGGCAGCGCACCACATTGAAATAATTACATAGAGATTATGTAGAGGTTATGTTTTTTTTAAAGTAATTATTTACGATAGGTATCATCGTGCCTATTGTTCGAGGCGACTAAGCTTAGTCGCCGACTTAGACGAACCACAAAACAAACTACTGGGTCTGTTTTCTGGTTCGTCGATTCTCAGTGAATCATGCTACGACTGCGCCTTTTTTCGTGTTTTTTTTAAAATTGTTACGGAAGCCCTATATCGCGGAACTCACTATTAGAGTGGCTGCTCTATATTATTCAAACATATTAAATTCAATATATTGTTGGGAATAAAATGTTTACATAGGTACTTGTGTTGTAGTTTTTAGTTGTGCTGCTGCGTCTGCGCTCGGAGATAAAATAAAGCTAGTGCGATGACAGCCGTTTTGCGTTTTACTCATTTTCATTTAAAAAAAACTATGTAGGTACTAAAGACTTGACGAATGTACAACCCCAGCGGTCTTTTGCGGACTAACGTCATACGCCGTCTTGCGTAATCGTGGGTTAGCCTAATAAATAACGCAACGTAAGACCGAAGGTTACTAAGGGACTTTATATGGCCAATTTTGGGTTATCAGTAAATTTTCGTCGATGTCAGTGTCAATTTCTATACTCTTCTTTTTCTAATGACACTAACTAAGCAGCTGCATCATAAACCTACCATTAAATTACCTAGATGATTGCAGCTTTCTGAGCTTATTATTATTATAATAAATCATTACAACCTATCTTTTATGCAAGGTGTCCTTACTTCCTTATCCAGCCGCAATGTATCTTGGGGAAAATTCTGCTAATCAATCGTAACAAAATCGTTATTGAATAGGCTAGATGACACCACCAATCGTTGACGTACTTTTTATTATCTGTCAAAACGGTCTGCCTCCATAGATTTTGTTTTGGAATACAAGAACGTGTTGTCACGGTTGTGTATCAGAAATCGGAGTCTATTTACTGAATATTTATTGAGTTTTGTGTGTTTAAAAATTGGTTTCTACAGCTTTTTGGAAATATACTGGTTTAGTTGTTGGAGTCAGGCTGAAAAAGATGATTATTTTGCTTTAAATTTCCACTAAACGACGCCAGCGCAGGAACCAAAATGCATCTTATGCGTCACTTTGTGAGTTGTAGGTATTGTAAGTCCTGCGACTTCCAGCTCTAGCTTTTTCAGGTGTATTACAGTTGGATGTATTTTGGTCCCTGCGCTGGCGACGTTTAGTGGAAATTTAAAGCAAAATAATCCTCTTTTTCAGCTTTAATATACTGGTTGTATTAACTTCATAGGGAATATGTTTTGTAAACGCCATGGTCTTGAAAATATTTAAGATAGGTGTCATCATGCCTATTGCCTGTTTTTTGTCATTTCGTCCACAGTCTGAACTGTCAAAAACAGGCGATTCAATTACGATTGATCTGAGGAATTAGGCGTCTGACAGTCCGTCGCCCATTTCTCAGGTGACAAGCAGGAGCTGCAACGCAACTGTAGCAGCTTCGACCAACTGCTGATGGAGCTGCCGAGCCAAGACATCGTGATCCAGGAGACCGGCGACTCGGTGGCGGACGGCGCCAAGCGGAAGTCGCCGGCGCCCGACGCTAGTGGCGCCAAGCGACGGGCCAGCCTCAGGAACAAGTTGGACATTGTGAAGGCTGATTGAGTGCTCTTTGAGTTGTGGTTCATCTTTGTATAAGTGCTACGTAGTCTATAAGTAAATGTTAATGAACGAATTAGTTTCTGTAAGTTTTAGTTACATTGTTAAGAAACATAAAACTTTAATAGTAGGTACTATTTTGTGACAATTAAGATAGATTTCACAATTAGTCGATAAGTTTTTTCTCAATGAGTATTTAACCCTTAAATTGGCAAAATGACTTTATCCTAAACTAGCTTTCGCCCGCGGCTCCGCCCGCGTGGACTAATATTTTTCGTATCCCACGGGAACTGCATATTTTTCCGGGATAAAAAGTAGCCTATGTGTTATTCCAGACTATTATCTACCCCTGTGCCAAATTTCAACCAAATCCATTCAGTAGTTTTTACGTGAAAGAGTAACAAACATCCATACATACAAACTTTCGCCTTTATAATATTAGTAGGATTAAGCAAGTTTTTTGCTTTTCTTCTATTTATTATCACCTAAAAAGCATAAAAAAAATTATATAAAAAAAAATCCATTTTCAGTTTTCGCGAAAATCAATGTACTTCACGAATTACGTTGCCCGATATTTATTAAATGATATATTCCTCATAAAGTACTACGTGGATTCCGTTGCCAAGAATGAAACAAAATATATTTATCAATTATTATATTTATTAGAAATATTAGAAACACATGTTAACTTAAAAAAGGAAATTATTTTGAGTGAAATTGAAGGAAACAATTTCTTTTGTTTTCACCAACTACGAAACAAAGATGCATATCGCATTTGATGCAATAAACTTTGGTCCTGCCCTCTTTGCAGAACCTACATCTCGACTGCTTTTCGCGTGCATCAGGAAAATGACCAACACCATCATACCTGACGCAATCTGCAGGTCGTTGAACAGTCGGTTTCAGTATTCGGCGCTTATCCTCAATCCCTATATTGTCACCGGGGTTGGCGTTCCGTCCAGCCCGACACAGTCCCACACAAAGCTCCAGGCGAAATTCTTTTAAAGATTTCTTTTCTTTCTTGTCTCGTCTATAAAGGAGCCATGCGTTATTAACGCACATGTCCACCAACTGCGCAAATATACTTAGGTACCATCTTCGGCTTTTCAATGGTGTCCTGTACAGGGAAATCAGCATGTCGGCTAAGTCGACGCCACCCATATGCTTGTTGTAAGCATGGACCACTTGAGGGCAGTCGACTTCAACTTTTGACTTGGCTTCTTTCGAATATCTTCTTATCTTTTCGATGGGATGCGAGTCCATGAAGGAGCTAATCAACGTCACTGGCTTGTTATCATTCTATTTGACAACTGCTAATCTGTTGCGATTGCATACTACTTGTGCACTGTAGCCTCTTTTCTTCTTCCTCATTTCCTTGTCCGAGGGTAATAACTCTTGGCACCCCCTGAGTCTGTTTGTTCTTATGGTTCCAAGGCTGAAAATTCCGTAAACATTTAGCAATATGTAGGCAAGCTCAGGGGAAGTGAAGAAATTGTCAGCGTAAACAATGGATGGCTTTTGTTTTATAGTTTTGCACAAAGCAATTACTACCATTCCTCCAACTCCAAGCGACGCTTCTTGTGCTGTGAATTGGTGATGACGAAATGTGTCGTCCCCACCGTACATAATAAAATCGTATATAAGGCCTGAAACGCCGGCACGCACAAAATTTTTGTAACCCCATTTCTTGGGCTTGTTCTTTACGTACTGCCTCCTTTTACCAGCCTTCGTGCCCTTGTATGGAATCATCATTTCGTCTATGGAGTATTGCCCTTCTTCTTCAAGTTTCAAAAAATTTGCCGTATTTGCTCCATAACTGGACGAATCTTGAAGTAGCGGTCTGAAGTCTCTAAGCTGTTATCAACGAAATGAATGTTCCGACGTATTTGTTGGTAACGTTTTAGGGACATTATATCGGCTATCAGTGGATATCGCGTTTTTCTAGCCCAATAATCTGTGTAAGCAGGCATTCTAATAATACCCATCAATATCTCAATAGCAAGAAAACTCTTGAGTTCGTCAACAGTTAGTTGTATGGATTTGCCGTACTGTTGAACCGAGTACAAATTGGTATTGTGAACTATATTTTCAATGATTTCTGGAGAAAAAAATGAGGTAAAATAATCTAAAACACTCTCATTTTGCGTTTTATGGAGAACATGCACATTATCATCTATAAAGCCTTTACGGAGCAGAGGACCCTTCTTCCAGTTGTATTTTAGTTCAAGCCTAGATTTCTTTACTGTTTTTGCTACCACAGCAATTTTCTTGCGTTTAGATCTGGTGATCGGCACATTAGTAGCCTTTGATGTGCTAGGGATAGGCGTTGTAAGATCTTCTACCGATGCTTCAGGCAAATTAACTTCTGCTGTGCTAGGAGTTGGTAACTGAAGGGCTTCTACTGACGGTGAGGGCAGTGTTTGAATAGAGTTCAATGTGGGAATTGCATCGTAGTTATTAGTAGAAGGGGACCTCCTGAAAAGTCGGCGTTAGTGGTGTATTTTCTGGAGGGCTTCTAGAGTCATCATCAAATATATTAAGCCTTTCTAAGGAAGACTCTATTGAGGGCGGATCTGAACTAACGTTTGATATTGAGAGTAAATCTGGTTCTTGATCGGAAGAGGAAGAATCGTCAGAGCAAGCATTTTCTGCCGGAACCAAAGCCAAAATCTTGTGCGAGCGTGTTAAAGTTAAGCACTGCAGACAAAGAAAAAAAAGCATGTTCTATAACCAAATAAAACCACACCCTATATGTTAGTATGCAATCATAAAATAAATAAAATAATTTGTACAGAGCTTGGCATTGTACTTCGTGGATACCAAAGTCTGATTAGTGTAATTTACTCCTTACTTGGCAATGGCATTCACGGAGTACACACAAACATACGAGTCAATTTAGTCATAATTCAGTAACGTAGACATAAAATAACTACTGTTTGCATTTATTTACTCTCTTATCGTGCAATGTAATACAAAATAACCATTGCTTACACACAAAAACGTCGAAAAATATCTAAAAAACTTACCCGTTTCGTAAACACAGCCGGCCGCTTCGAAGACATTTTGAATTTGACAGTTTATTGTCAATGTTACCACATCAAAAATAAATTTCTACCAATATTGGTAGTATTTGAAAGCATACCATATATAAAAAAACAATATTAAACGGCTATAAAAAGTTGTATATTTTTTTCAAATCAGTGTACTCCGAGTATACCAATATCAAATTAAGGGTTAATGTTTTTATTGTGTTTAAACAGTAAAGTTACAATCTATTACCAGTAAAGGTAAGTACTACTTTGTGATAAAGATGAGATTCAGTTTTTCATGAAATAAAATTATTTTACTACAATATGTAAGTTTTTGTTTTAAGTCTTAATTACAATAAGCATATTATTATTCTTCAAACATCAGATGGAAAGGATAACATTAAATTAAACACGCAATCTAGTGAAATCATTTTTATTAATATTATACTCGTAATCACTAACAAGTTACGCTCTTCCACAGACTATGTACATAAGACGAGGGGCGCCAGATACTACATACACATTGTACTCAGGTGAAATAAGAAAACTCAATCACTCCCTTAACGATTAAACTAAATATACTAAGGCCGAGGTCACACAGGTGACGTTGTTATCTTCATCAGTAGTATTTACTACATACCGTTAAATAAAGCTCCACTTAAGTAAGGTACCAGTGAGACCTGAGCCTATTTGTTATCGGCTTAGCATTGCCGATGGACATGCACAAAAGACATAATATATGAACAAGTTGGCTACAGAATATGTAGTTACACACTTCAAATGCAACAAAAAATTAGCGATCCATACGTTCTTTTTTTATAAGGAAATACCTACAGCTGTATTAAATTGCAAAAAACAAAAAAAAAAAGATTTATTTTTTAGAATAATCTTAGGAATAATAATGTGGGATGTTATTTTAACCATATTAGCAATCTACTGTTACTAATTAAAACTCCGGGTCAAAATAATACTACAACAAAAATGTCCTTCAAGTATAGACACGGCTCATAATTGATTTGACACTTTCATAATTGAACATTACATTTGTACCCAAACATAATCCACATAACACCTCTTGTTTTACTTGTAGTAAGATGCACTGATTTTGTGTGCGTTAATTGCGACTAAGCTTATTTTTAATTGCAAATTTAAGGTGTGCGCAATAACTCTGCCGCTTTTGTAGTGCACTACACATATTACTCGCACATTACAAAAAAAAACAATTGTTGTTTGAATTTTTCTGATATTGCCAAATAAAATTGAATGACAGCACGAATGAAACCTAAAAGAGACATACATTGGTATTATTTAAACAAACGTTAAATACCGCCGAGTTCTTTTGTAGTAAGCCTATTACCGCCCAAGCTGGCAATGAATTAGCGCACTCACGAGACACACGGGACAAAACAATGAATAAGGTAAAAAAATACATATAAATCAAAATACTCGTGTTCGAATACTAATTTCCTGTCTCCTAAATTTCAAATAAAATTCAAAATTTATAAAATTTTATTTAAAAAAAAATCCACCAGATACAACTTACCCCAGATTCAGACGTTTGGTCTTTGGTGAACAGTTGGCCGAACAATCTATCGCCCAATGAGTGAATCTAGAAAAAAGTGTTACCCGACGTTTACTGGTGCTTTGTTGGTGTTTTATTCTAATAACCAATAGCGTTAGTTTTCGGGCTAACTGTGGAGCCGGCTTAATATGCATATTTCAAGCGTTAAAAACCTTGCGTTACGTAGCAACCAATGACCATACCACAAGTATCACATTTTCCGCTAATTGCAAAACCCATCAAGATGATATGATTAATGAAGTACAGTCACGTGTAATAATATATATTACGTTCACAGGGTTTCTAATAAATATGTAAATACGAACCATTTCAAAATCATAATAATTACTGATCAAAAAAATATTAGCATTGCGAACGTCATAATAAGGTGTTAATTTATTTTTCAAAATGATTTATACACACAATTTTCAGATACTTGCATACCCTTTCATTTGCAAAATGATGTTGCCAGCAAGAGGAGCAAAATAAGTCAACAATGTAAAGTTTCGGAAGATTATAAACAGACTAGAAATGGTTTGTATTACATATATCTATCGCAGATTCAAATGGATTCCAATCCGCGTGGTCTTACCACACAACTTACTAAATTTCCGTAAAACAAATTGAAAACTCTGACATATTTTATATTCTGTAAGTAAACATATATTATTATTAAGTGACTGTACACCAAGAGATACGTAAGAAGTGATGTAAATTAAAACAAACATTTTAAAACAAAAATTAACATAATTTACATTCAATAAGTATTCATTAATATCGAGTTAATATAATAGGTTTGCGAAACGAAGATTATATTTAAACACTCATTTTCTCGACATTTGACAAAATCAAAACGCTATTTACCCACAGTTCATATAATAAACTTTTCAGGTAATTTAAAGCTTTACTTTTGCAAGATATTTTATTTCAGATATTAGAAAAGATATAAAATTTAGACCAAACAACCCATTTAGAGTTACAAAATTATATGCTACGATTAAACTATGCTACGGTCTTATGTAAAATTATTTACAGGCGACTAATACGATAGAATTTTAGTCAAATACACTCACACTCACGACACTCAATTGTGAGAATAGGTTAACCAGTCACTTATTTATATTGTATGCAAGGTTAATATGGTATTGTGTATCATCCTCATTAGTACAGTGGCCAACACATCAGGCTACATTTTTTATGCAAAATCGACCGTATCACCAGCGCATAAGATTTCGCGGTGTTTACCGTGCCGAGCTGGCCACCGAACATTAATATGTAGAAAGTTATTAACATAAAATTAATTTCTAATGAAATCATTTTCATTCATTAATAACTTTCCGTCAAACAGAGCATTGTTACGACACGATCCCAGTTCTACACACTAGGGATATTGTGATGGATATCTACACGATTACATACACACCTTCACACATTAATTTATCAATGATTAGTAACGTTTCATTATACTTGATACAACCGCTACGTGCTATAGCGAGATTATCTCATAGTATTCAAGGTCATTGATAGAAAACACGATATTTGATGGTCATATTCAATAGAGATGTTTACACACTACCTGTAAAATAAGAAACTTTTCTTTTAAAAATAAGCCTTGACGCTTTTAAAAAAGAGCCACAATGATGGTAGTGTGAACGACTCTATAGATATACTTAAAAAAATAATATGATAAAATACAGTCAAAACAAAAAGTCATGTTAAACCTTGAAACAACAGTGAATGGAAATAAATATGTATTGCATTTTTACTGCAACAGTTTTGTTTTGAAATTACAGGAAAACTTAAATAATCTAAAACCAATGGCATAGTTCAAAGGAATCTCATAATTTTATATTTACCTGTATAAATATAAACCACTGCTGATAGATTTCTTTATCATCATGGTAATCAATAATTATAATATATGATATTATATTCGCTTATAAAGCTTATGCTATAGTAAACTATGTACTTATTAAAAAAAATATTAAAGCGGCTATATTTTGTTTTGAAATGGTTGCTGTCACACCTTGCTATGCTATGAAGATATCAAAATTGGACATAGGACCAGTGGCACAATAGTCGTCAGGAAAACAATCTTCTGAACACATTCGAGCTAAAGTAACGTATAACTTTCGAAGAGGATTTTTTCTATCTTATCTATATTGTTTTGTGTAAAAACACATAAAAAATCTGAAAAATCATGATTAAGGTATTCTTGACGACTATTTCCAGAATTTTCGGACTTTTTTTGTAGTAGTATAATTCCGGGTTGAGTATATCAGTCGATAATAAGAGGAGAAATCGCTTAAAATTATTTGCAGTCGTGTTGCCTACTCTCCGATCGATGTGCAAAGCAAAAGACTAGAACTATTATATAGGCATCCCACTAGAAATATGAACTAGGGAAGCTAACGAACAATTATTCTAATTTTTAGTTTAGTCAAAAAGCAAAACCGATCGATATTAATTGAAAACATTTTAACATAAAATAAAATGTGCTTCCTAAATTAATTAAATGCTCCATACATTTTACATTTTTTTACAATCTAAAACCGTACCGAAAATGCTTTACACGACTCTATTTAGAGAACTTAGGAAAAAAGATATGTTTATTTAACTTAATTAAAACACTTATCAAACATAATCCACAAAGCTTAAAATAAACGAACGTAAGAAGAGGGTTTAATAATAATCCCGCTATGATCCCTTTACATTAAAAACTTATTTGACAAAATAATGGTGTCCTCTAAACTTTTATAAGTATGCGATACAGTACAATTATTACATAAATAGATGGGATTAATGTTATAACATTAACTGTCGTATCATAAGAAGGGCGTAGTGTTACAACTACAGTGGTCGAACTCCCGAATACGAGTGGTTTTTAAGTCTATAATGGAAGTTCAGGGTATATACCGCTACAATATAGCCGAATACATACATTCTGCTCGACAGGACTCTCCAAGGTACCAGGTCGTCATGATGCTCCTGAAATACAACAAAAAAACATATTAAACAAAGAGGCTGCAAGAAACTATGACTGCCCATTTCAAAAAATACGTAGGAGTAGACAGTATAATCGATCTAACACAGGAATCGAACCTGGTGGTACCTTTTACGCATAGGGGCAATATTATTAAAAGTTAACTTCTTAAACCCTAGTCTGTCAAGATTGCCGGAACCAGTTATATGTCTACTGAGCTTGGGTTAAGTAGGTACATGAGCTCCCACCGAGATCGGGTTTAGTGGGTACACTAGCTCGCGCCGAGCTCGGGTTTAGTGGGTACACTAGCTCCCACCGAGCTCGGGTTTAGTGGGTACACTAGCTCCCACCGAGCTCGGGTTAAGTGGGTACACTAGTTCCCACCGAGCTCGGGTTTAGTGGGTACACTAGCTCCCACCGAGCTCGGGTTTAGTGGGTACACTAGCTCCCACCGAGCTCGGGTTTAGTGGGTACACTAGTTCCCACCGAGCTCGGGTTTAGTGGGTACACTAGCTCCCGCAGAGCTCGGGTTTAGTGGGTACACTAGCTCCCACCGAGCTCGGGTTTAGTGGGTACACTAGCTCCCACCGAGCTCGGGTTTAGTGGGTACACTAGTTCCCACCGAGCTCGGGTTTAGTGGGTACACTAGCTCCCACTGAGCTCGGGTTTAGTGCGTACACTAGCTCCCACCGAGCTCGGGTTTAGTGGGTACACTAGCTTCCACCGAGCTTTGGTTTAATGGGTATACTAGCTCCCACCGAGCTTAGGTATTAAGGGTACAGGCTTTTTCGACGGGGATTAAAAACAATTACAAGGGGCAATTTTACAAGTCCTAGCATATAAATTACCAATGCTTGACAATTTAAGCTAGTGCTAAGAACTTTGCTTAAGTTAAAAGGTGTCGTACGTACGCACCTGCCGCTTGGCGCCTGACGATTTTTTATATTCTATGGACGCCAGGCGTAGGAAATATTTGTTTGCATTAGACATGTTGGTAAACATTTTGGTGAAAACAATCATGTGCAGTCAATCTAAGTAGTCATGCACAATGGGCTTGATGACACCACCAATCGTTGAGATACTTTTTATTATCTGTCAAAACGGTCTGCCTCCATAGATTTTGTATGGGAATACATGAATGTGACGTCACGGTCATGTATCAGAAATCGGAATCAATTGACTAAATATTTATTGAGTTTTGTGTGTTTAAAAATTGGTTTTTACAGCTTTTTGGAAATATATTGGTTGTATTAACTTCATAGGGGCTATGTTTTTTAAACGCCAAAGGTCTTGAAAATATTTAAGATAGGTGTCATCATGCCAATTGTAAGCGGAAGTACCTGCCGCGGGCGTGTGTGCGGGCGCGTGTGCCTCCTGCTCGCGCTGGCGCACGGCCACGGCGGTCTCCACCAGCAGGTACACTTGAGCCCGCGCCGGCACCACCTGCACACATACCTGCCGCGGGCGTGTGCGCCTAGGCCGGCACCTCCTCCTGCTCCTGCTCGCGCTGGCGCACGGCCACGGCGGTCTCCACCAGCAGGTACACTTGAGCCCGCGCCGGCACCACCTGCACACATACCTGCCGCGGGCGTGTGCGCCTAGGCCGGCACCTCCTCCTGCTCCTGCTCGCGCTGGCGCACGGCCACGGCGGTCTCCACCAGCAGGTACACTTGAGCCCGCGCCGGCACCACCTGCACACATACCTGCCGCGGGCGTGTGCGCCTAGGCCGGCACCTCCTCCTGCTCCTGCTCGCGCTGGCGCACGGCCACGGCGGTCTCCACCAGCAGGTACAGGCACTTGAACTTGTCGCGCTCGCCCGCGCCCGCGCCGCCCGGCACCACCTGCGCAACGGCAATAGACACTTCAATATATTGCTTCAATTGACTCATTCTCAAGGAGGTGCTTGTGGCGCAGTGGTTGCAGCGCTTTGGTAGTGATACCAAAAGTTAAGCAACCTATGGCGCGGTCATGCTTGGGATGGGTGACCATTCTGACCATAAAAGTGACGTCTATTTACAAGCATCTCCGTGCTTCGGAAGGCACGTTAAGGTGTTGGTCCTGGTTAATATCGATAGATATTAGTCGTTAAGCCTGGTCGGAGGCCCTCTGGCGGCTTAATAACATCTGACAGTAAGGTTGGTCACTTACCTTACACACACCCCTCCACCAATCCGCACTGAGCCCGCGTGGTGGAGTATGGTTTGCACCACCTCATAGTTTAGATGAGGCCTGTGCACAGCAATGGGACCTATATAGGCTGATGATGATGACTCATTCTCATGGGTTCTGTTTCACATTCACCGGAGGTGCTTGTTGCGCACTCAGGGCAGCGCTTTGGTAGTGATAGCCTTAGCGATCCGAGGCACCGTTGTGTTTGTGGTGGGAACTGCGGGTGCCAGCCTCGCCTTCGACTCGTCGGTACGCACAGTTACCTGTATGCGGCGACGCAGCGGGTGCGGCAGCTGCGGCAGGTGCGCGAGCTGCGGGTGCCAGCCGCCCGCGTCGCCCTCGCCCGCCTCGCCTTCCTCGCTTTCAGACGTGCGCACAGTTACCACTGCCGCCGTTCGCCTGTAGACAAACATATGACATTTAAAATCATCATAATGATCATCATCACATCAGCCAATATCCTTCCACTCCTTGACTGCGGCCTCTTTAATGGTGGGTAAGACCGTTTTTGGTTCTTAGTCTTCCACAATTAGCGAACCTTTACTAGATCGTCGGACCGTCCGGGAGTCGCCCTACACTGCACTTGCCGACACGCGGGCTCCACTCAAGAACCCGTAGACAAAATAAATATGAATGCTTTCGTTCTTTTTGTTTAAATACACCTTCAAATTGTAAGGTTGGGTACGAATATATGCATTTCTGCATGACCTTGAGGTTGACTGGCAGAAAATGCTTTTAGCATTAAGTCTACCCTTTGTACATTTCTTGTGCAATAAAGTTTTAAATGTATAAAATAAAATATAGTTTTAAAATGGTCGGCTGTTAAAGTGTTAAGATACTACGTTATAATAAATGAAATGTGTCTACGAACTTATCGACTAACCCTCTCGCGGCGGGGTGCAGCTCGCGGTCCTCGGGCCCGTAGCGGATGACGGACTGCCACACGGAGGGGTCGTACTTGACCTCCTCCTCGCTCACGGCGCTGCTGGAGTAGCCCTCCTCGCCGTCGGCCGCCTCGTCGCCGTCGCTGCGGTACACGAGCAGGCCCTCCGTGTACTCGGCCTCGCCCGTGCGGTTCGCCTCGTCCTGCAGTGGAAGGGTTCATGTTACATTCTGCTACAGACAGAAAATATAAATTCCATTCTGAATGAAAAAAATATGTAGTTTGAATCTCACTTCACCCTTATTTTGTATATAAGTAGTTATAAGAGTTATTTGACGCGTTATAATGGAACATATCACTAAAGCAACACGTCTTTCATTTCGTCACGGTCCCAACCTTTTATATGGCGACCTGTTACATGTTTTACATGACCTGTTAAGCTCGCATGGTCAAGTGGGAATCAGGTAACATTATAATATCAATTAATTTATCAATATCAATTACTAGGTAAAATCTATTAGATCAATATCTCCTGCTGTATGCCATCAAGTTCGTAAGAGATACGACATTCTTATCGTAAGACCTATTGTAAGGTGACCAGCACGTCACGGTAAACACTGCAGTATCTAATGCGTTTGTGATACGGGCGATTTTGCAATAAAAATGGGTAGCCTCATGTGCTGGCCACTGTACATACACTTAATAGCAATTCAACTATTTGAATTTGTTACGCTAAGGTGGATTTGTGCGATTCAGGGTTCACTACTCCTTTTCTAAATACGTTACGTCGAATTACAATTCATCGATGACAACAAGTCGATTATTTAATACGGTAGTTGACACCACCAATCGTTGACGTACTTTTTATCAACTGTCAAAACGCTTTTCTTCATAGAGCTTGTATGGGAATAACACACTTTGACGTCATCGCGAGCAATGCCGACTGAGTGACTAATTATCATTTGAATTCCAATTAAAAATCAAATAATACGAACTGCAGAAAAATATTAGTGTAAAGGCATCTGAAATTATGAATTATTTTAGAGAAAATCAGTTTTTGAATATTTCTTTCATAGTGGAAACAAGCCTATTGAACGATGCGTTATATACCCGAAAGACGTTACATCGATGGTTCATTTGATCGAATGCTAAAATAAATTCGATGAATCTTTCGGTTCTGAGGGTATCATGCCGGGAGTTGATAGTCTATACTTTACAATTTATTCAATAGCTTTAATCAGTCTTTTTAAATTTGAAGAACCTCACATTTGGTATGAGGATACCACCGCAGCTGTCTAATGGAAAAGGCATCGATGTTAACAAACCAGCCTCTCTTTCCTCTGAGAGGGATAACTTACTATATACGAGTATACTCTCTCACCCATCCTTTCTCTCTCTAGCCGTCTCGCTCACTCACCTCGACCTCGACCCCGTCCCACGTGACGGCGACCACCTCGGAGGGCGAGGCGGCGGGCGTGGAGCCCGAGGGCTGCTTGCGGCCGCGGCGCGAGATCGTGTAGTGCAGCGGGTCGTGGCCCTCGCGGCGGATCATCTCGGGCAGGATGCGGCGGCGGGCGTTGATGAACCAATTACATACCTGTAGATGAGAAAATCAATTTGTAATTAACAGTTGTTTTGGATTTGTATTCCTATAGTCTTAAAATTCAGCGTTACCAACGTTTGCTTACCCTCGGGAGGCTTATTACTACAGACGCACATAAAAGGCCCTACCTACTGCTTCGAGGCAATTTTAGGGGATGTTCTAGTTTGCGGAAAAGCAAGGAAAATTTATCACAAATTAATATTTATGTTTTTCGTTGCCAATGCGGCAGTTAAGTATCTCGAAGAACTGCTTGTGCAGTTAACCTTGTACCTGGACGCTGTCTGAAGGTAACTAAAGATTATTGTGTGGCTGAGCGTCAGCTTCACAGCGTCGCTCATTATCGCGTTGTAGCGATGTTCGAACAGCCGTTCTGTATCTTCAGGCTTAAGCAGGTTTCCTCTGCTTTTCCTCACCGCGATCATCCCGGATGACGGGCCCGGGTGCCAGTGGACGAAAATTACGGTAATTTAATGCGTCTACTTACTTGCAACACAGTCAAATTGGCTTCTTGGCTGAGCGTCAGCTTCTCCGCGTCGCTCGGGTACGCGTTGTAGCGGTGCTCAAACAGCCAGCGCTTTAATATCTTCACGGAATGCTTGGGCAGGTTCCCCCTGCGTTTTCGCACCGCGATCATCCCGGATGGCGGGCCCAAGTGCCCATTGGTGATAATTACGGGTATTTAATGCGTCTACTTACTTGCAAGACAGTCAAATTGGCTTCTTGGCTGAGCGTTAGCTTCTCCGCGTCGCTCGGGTACGCGTTGTAGCGGTGCTCAAACAGCCAGCGCTTTAATATCTTCACCGATTGCTTAGGCAGGTTCCCCCTGCGTTTTCGCACTGCGATCATGCCGGGCGGAGGGCCCAGGTGTCCGTGGACGATGCTGACGCGCCGCGAGCGGTCGGCCTCGCCGTCCGTGCCGCTCTCATTCTCGTCCGTTGATGATGTAGAATTGAAACGTTCGCGCACTGCAACAAGGATTGGAACAAATAAATTATGTATATTATAATGTGAGTAGTTAGTCGTGCCGAAAAAATGGTTATGTGTATTCAGCTTAGAGCTGAAAGATTACAGTATGTGTACGTGGCCGTTCAAAAATGTTGGATCTTATTGCATTTCCTTTTCATCTTCCGTTTAATATTTACATGGACATGTTTTTATGAAGCGGCATGTATCAACATCAAATTACCAGACCAGCTTTATCATTTCCAGCTGTCTAGGCACGGAGTTTCCAGTCGGGTAAGCTGAAGCAAAACCCAAAAATAAAAAAATAACTACCAATACAAGTTACATCGAAATACAATGGTCGATGTCGTGTAAGCAACGGAAGTCACCGACTCGCTGAGCAAACATTTGCATGAATGAATGACAGATGATCCAAAACTTAGGCGCTACTTATTACGTGTGACTCTACATTTTTTTATAAGTAACTATCCAGACATTTGGCCACAATCTCACCTGATGGTGAGTCTCGATGTGGCCGAGGATGGATCATGTCTGTCTAGTAGCAGCCCATTCACTGAGATTCTAATCTAGAATTAAGTTAAAGTATGACTACCGCCGTGGCATGACGTGAGATTCTGAGGAGTACAGACAATATTATATCAGTAGAGTATTTGTGTGGGATGTCCGTTTGTCATCGAATAAGCGAAGAGCCAAATAGGCAAATAATCTGAAAAGAATAGTGATGCCTAAAATAGGCTACATTTCCCGCGATTGAAATAGAACAATTAGTTTGACTTTTGTGTTATGAAGACGGACTTACGAAGAGCTTGTATGAATAAGATTCGCAAAGCGTCCGGTCGCTATCTCCTTACGTAATATCTCATTCACGCAGGCCTGACGACACATTTCACGAGTCAACATCGGGTGACGGAATCGGGTCACGCATGTACCCGCCTAGCCTGCCTAGTGCCTACAAACTACATGCGCTCTAGTCTGTGTACAGAAGATAGCACATCAGGCTAACCATTTTTGTTGCACAGACACCCTCACTATCTGTGCATAAGATGCCGCAGCGTTTACGCTGATATATTGTCATGTATGCTAAGTACTTTGCATTACGTTTAAATTGTAGGTATTTATTGATTTAACGTATTAACGTATTTAGTTGGGTTAGCTCTAATAATTTTTTTTTGTTATTTACAATATTCATAAAAAATGTCGCTCATTTATTGAACGTATTTATGCAAAACAAGAACAGCTCGTTCTTTATGTAACACATAATTTAAATAAATAGGTACTATACTAGCTTAGTTAAGCTATTAGTGAAAATGTAAACAAAACGGTTGTAAGTATTACGAAACATTTTAAGAAGGTATACATAACATTATACATTTATTTTGACTTTATTGTGAGAAAATTATAAGTTTTGAAGTAACAAAAATATTTATTCATCTGACGTTGTCTACTACAACGTTTTGGCAAGTCCTCTGTATTGCTGCTGATAAACAAGACCTCAAAATTAGGTGCACCACACAAGATGCACTTTGCGTAGGGTTGCTCGCTCTGCGATCGATCGGGGTCGACGACCGAGTGACGTAACGTCGCAAGGACAGCCCTAGTTGCCAAGTAATAGACCTGGGTAAATCTTACGAACTTGTCCAGTTAGGCTATTTTTTTTTTAAGAAATAACAATTAATAAACACATACATACATACCTACTAATAAATCAATAAACATACAACAACATCACATACATTGATCTGACTCCGTGGTAAGAAGCTTAAGCACTTGTGTTACAGATATCAGAATCAACAGTGGTATTACAAATAAACTTAAATAAATACATATAACACCCAGACCAGTACAAACAGACATGTTCATGCACACAACTGTTTGTACAGTGCGGGGATCGAACCCGCGACCTCTTGGTTAATAGTCAACGTCTTGACCATTACACCAAAGGGGTCGTCATCATCAGTTAATACTGCAATCTAATTTTAAGGCAGGTTCTGTCATATTTGACTAGCTTGTAATGACCAGTTGTATGCAGAACAGAAATATAGTTCCGATGCAAACGATAGCATCTGAGAGAAGTTAGTTAATCCAAGGACATGGGTAGCCTAATCTAGCGGCTAGATAACAGCAGAACTACTATCTCAGTACAGCAAAAAAGCATAGTATGTGGATTTGCAGGTGCACCCAATCCTGTGACTCTGTCTGTCATCCTATGCAATTTCCACAGAATGTAGTTTATCAAACATCGAAAACTCAAACAATAGATCGAAGTCGAATTCGGTAAAGAGAAAACAAACAACTCACTGGTAGAAGTGGAACATTTTGACAGATCGAGGTCGTGGAAGGATCGTTTCCACGTATCGTATTACTTAGCTTTTGAACGAATATGCAAAAAATTCGTTGTAAAATAAGAAGCATTTAAAAATTCTGTAGGTGTAATGGCAAAGGGTAATATTTCGAATTGATAAAAATCTTATCCTAGATGATTGACTGATCCCAACAATACACAACTGCCCACAACACTCATTGCCCTGATTCCAAAGCAAAAATAGCTTCACCACTTGTGTTATGGAACTCAAACAACGAAAGTACGACAAAAACCCAAACCCGTGACAACATAGAAAATTGTCTTCGTACAGGGATCGAACCCGGGACCTTTGAGAGAGATGGTGGCACCTTGAGACCGATGCGCGGGATGCGCCTCTACAACATGGAGGTCATAGAAGCCATGATCACAGTTGTTTTGTTTAATTCAGGCAGTTTTGGAGGTCATAGTTACTTTCACCTGTTTACACCTATGCACCGACCGGTACGCTATTATGTCACGTACCTAAGTATCAATACTGAAGCACTTGGCGAAATGCTACGCTCATTTGGTGCCAAAGGTTATTTTCAATCTGGAACGCTTGTCAGCAAATGTCCGTTTAGTACGTTTAACAATCTTCAATTAATAATGACTTTCGGCTTGCTAAGCAGCTGCAGATAAGAAATCAGGTTAAAGGAAACTTTTAACTTTAGGAACGGCCACTCTGGACGTCAGATATTCCATACAAACCTACGTGGCATGGTATCCCTCTTAAGCTAGTATACGCTTCAACGCGACCGTGAGACCGAACTTGTGACGTCACATTACTCACTTTTGAAGGTAGCCTTCAACGTCACGTAACGTCACGAGTCGTAGTCTTGCGCGAAGTCAGTCGCGTAGACTAATTGCTTCAGACGACGGATCATAGAGGCAATAAAATATTTCCAATTCCAATATAACGCAATCAGCATTGAATATTTATTTCCTACAGCGGAAATAAGTGTCAAAGTCCATGCTTATACGGCATTTTAAGTTTCGCTGTGAACTGAATAAACGGCTGTGAAAACAATACGATATTGTGCGTTCATGTTTTGTAATATCCGCGCGTTTGACCGATGTTAACAGTTGTTGCGGTTGAGTAATCAAATGAGATTCGCATTTCGTTAACATGATTATCGGAGCTATCGGCGTTTTAAGAGAATGTATTTTCGATAAAAACAGCATTTCGTTGCGTTTTTCTGTAGATGGAAAACGATAAGACGATTGAAGGAGTCTGCAAACTTGATATAAGTTGCCGTAAGAAATTACGGTTTTGCATTGACTGCACAGGGAATCGCACTTATTATGATACGTAAATCGATTTAGCGCAAGAAATTACGTTTAGTAGTATTCAGATATTTGCAAAAATACTTTATTAAGAAGAGGAAGACTGTTGGTTCCACCAACTAGACTAAGGAGTGAATTCATCTAACTCGATTTAAGTACGAACAGGAATATAAGTCAAGCACATTATGGTATCTTATTGACTGGTGAGAAAGGTGCTTTTGCAACAGTACTGAAATGAATGGGTGAGGACTGTAGCGTTGAGACTGTTCCCAATGCATCGAGATAAGAACGCAGAAGCGCCGCGCTTCCGCGATACCACCAGCGAGTTTATTATAATAGAACTGGGGACTACTACGACAATCTAAATCCGTAAAAATAATAATAATTAATTCGTTGTTCAACACGTCAAGGTAAATAATGTGACATCTTATATGTGAATGTAATCAAAGCGATTTTGCAATACTATTTCTTACTTTCATCTGTACGACAGCAACAGAAGAAAAACGATTGTTTAGACAGATTTAGTTTTTTGTAGTAGGCCTTTTGTAGCCTGTTGAATAATGAAAATCAGAATAAGAACAGATGTATCCAGTTAATGTAAACTTGAGGGATGTGCTCATAAGGGCTTGGTAACTTAATAATGGTTTTATATTCCTATTGACTTTATTTAGAATAAGACTTCTTTCATAAATAAATAGAAAACCCCTTCGGGAAAAAGGTAATTGATTTTAATTGATCAATAGGCCATGTGAGAATGTATAGGAATTGAAGTAAAGGAAATAAAAAATATTAAAGACATCAAAAAAATATGTTGCCTTAAACTACTATATACTGGGACTCCATTGGCAATCTGTCACCAGGCTTTATATTATGATCTTTATTTAATTACTATTAGGTACAAAAAGTAATTAACTGTGTGTATAAGTAGGACAGACAATGAATTTATGTTACCCTTATTATAACAACAGATCTAAAAATAGAAAACAATAATATTTTAAGAGGATCTCTGATACCTTATTCATACAATAAGGTAGGTAGTCTCTTTATTACTTATATAATAATAAATAATCATGACCACATGAACTTGAGACCATAATACAGTGGCCAGCACGTCACAGTATACACTGTGGTGTCTTATGCGCCGGCGATAGTGGCGATTTTACAACAAAAATGGGTAGCATAATGTGCTGCCACATAGCTGTACAATAACATTGGATAACTACAGTTTGCTATATAGCACATTATGTTTCAGGCGTACAGCTAGTCAGTTGATAGACAGAAGAATAGATTTGGGCGGACAGAAATATACCACTGATTCTAAAAATATTTTGTTCAAAGGACACTCTTTTTTGTCAATACATTGCTGCCCAAATGTGGTACCTGGACCTACAGTACTGTTAAACTTAAAGGAAAAAAATTGCTTATTCATACAAAAAATTTATCCGTTTTATTCATTTGTTTGTACCATCCAAACTTGTCAAGTGAAGATATTTTTGGAAGGCAAGACTAAGTTAAGCTTGGCAAGATTTAACACTTGTTTCACACAAAATGGGTTTTAATCAATCATTTTTGAAGCACATTAAAAACTAAATCACAAAAGAAATCACCAATTACTATGAAGTTATAGATAATAACAAACTATTATATGATAATGGTTTGTTATTTTCAAAACATTCAAATTCTTTATCTTTGTTTAATAAAATAATGTATTTAAAAATATGTTTTGGAAGAAACCCCTGATGAGAATTGTGACATTAACTTTGTTATAATCCTTTTTTTTTTCCTTCATATATTGGCTGATTGGAAAGTTCCAAAAATATGAATATACACACTTTTAGCCTATTCTAATTCTTTTTAAATTCAGTATTTAGTTCATATTTAAATATTTTAGAAAAGCATGTGTTTTGGTCATAATTCAAGGATATTTTAAGGATATAAGGTGTCCTTATTATATCCTGATTTTCATCTCCTATTTCACTATGCCTAAGGCTAGGCAGATTTTATGAGATTATCCAATTATTTAAGATGCACAATGCTTTTGAACTGCTGAAGTAGGATTTTTAGTTCTGGAATTGGTAATTTCAGATACCATTAGATTTTTTACAGACATAAACCAAAAACTTAAAAGTAAAGAGTTTCATTTCAAGTATGTTTTGATGGGATTCAATATTTTTATGACCTATCGTAAATTGATTTCTTTTACATTTCTCATCAAACTTCAAAGATAGCTCTAAACTTTCCCTAGTATATTTTACTCTTTGCTCTAAACAGAGCAGAGTGAGGCAAACAAACAAAGCGATACTAGCGCCGCCACTCGGGCGCGTGATTAACCTTGGTTGCCCCGAGTGCCGCCATTTTAAATGCCATCCATGACTGCCTGTTTTCTGTCAATATTCTGTCATCATTCAAGACATTCTACAAAAGTCAAAAGGATATCAATAACAACAACAAACAATGATTTTTCAACGATAACCTTTACAAATCAACGATTTTACCACGAAGTTTTGGCTAAGCATCAACGTTTATACAATGGGTAGCTCAATGACTTTCTAAAAATAACTCTTACACGTGCCAAATAATCAGGCACTGCAATAAGTTCTAAGCGTTCTACATTTAATTTCATGATAAAGGATGATATGAGACTGAAAATAGCACCATGAACACACATAAAATTTTAGGAAATCAGCTAATATGGTCAAAGAATTGGGTTTCACTCTACTATCAAGCATTTCTTTCCGATGCATTGGCGCCATTTTACTTTTGCCAGATCGAGTTCCTGGGTGACGTAACAAGACTAAATTACTGTGGAAATGATACCAAAATGATCGAATTATTTAATTGTTCTATTTCTATTGGAATTTTTAGAGGGAAATAGGCTTGTTTTTATATAAATGTCACCTTGACGTATCATGTCAATTTGACATGCTATGGCGGAAACGTGGCGTCGTTTTTGACCGGCTTGCTTACCTCCAGGTGATGTTGATTGTTGTCTGTTGGCGACCCGAGCATCCCTGATGATCTCCCGGGTTAGTTCTCTAACGTCACGACGCTGCTGAAATGCCGCCATGTCGGTCCGGTCGCGTTGTTCTTGTGCTATACCGGCCGTAGGAGGTAACATCGTCACTTAATCCATGCGCACAAAGCTTTTTGCACTCGTACACACATAAAAGTCAGTCCAATGTCAAAAATCACTGAAATATGTACTGTTATGGTCGAAAATAAAAATAATTCGACAAAACTACGCACAGCAAACCGATCGGAGCGCAACTGACGTACGGGCGACGGCGGGAAGCTACAGCGCCGTCGCGCGGCTGTCTCCTTTTCTCATGGGGCTTTTTGTATGCTTGTCTCATTCGCACAGTAACGCTTCGATGACAGAAAAGCAAATGCAAATGTCAAAACAAAGCGTGGGCTGTGTTCGAATGTCAAGCGGCCCAGATTTACTTGCACAGCGCCATCTACTACATAATGACAGTCTTCAGTCTCATTGGTATAAGAAAATATCTATTTTTTTACCTTTTAACCGATGAAAATAGAGTAGATTGCAGATGATATTTGTATCATAAGTTAAGCTGAGATTTATCATATTATATGATAACGTTTTCGAGTAATGTAATTCCACCGTGAATAACTATCCAAAGCCCGAGGGTTGTCTGGAAAAAATCGCTCTTCCTTAGGGATAAGACCGCCTACATTGTAAACCTTTTCGTAACTGTAACAAAGAGTTATCTATCTTTCTAGTCTAGGCAAACTAGGCCTACCTAAAAATAAATCTTAGTTTTAGTTCCCTATAACGAGAAAATTTATTTACTTAAGTATGTATGAGACGAGTCACTCAAGTAAAGAAATAAACTTAAGTGGGTATATTACATCTGTGTTAAAGTTATTATATGGGTAACTACTAGTGGACTCTGCAGACCTTGTCCTGCCCATTGTTTTCACATTTTCTCCAGATTTTAATACATAGTATAAACCTTCTTCTTGAATCAATCGATCTATTTAAAAAAAAACTACATCATAATCCGTTGAGTAGTTTTAAAGATCTAAGCACACATCAGACATAAAGATACACGCGGGAAGCCATTTTTATTTGTTAAGCTATGTAGGGACTATCGGACCCGTAGACATTGTTATGTCCGCTGTTTTCATCTCTATATACAGGGTGTCCCAGGAAACCTGTACCAGCGACAGTCTAGGGTCCTAAGACTGTAATACCTACCGTATGACAGCTTTTTTTTTTTTCAAAAAATTTTTTTCTAGAATTTGTAATCAAGTGTAAGTTTTTAATCTTGCTAGAAAATAAAATTTGGGTGTTTTTTTGGTTCGTACAGGTGAGCACAGACTCCAGCTAAAATATTCAATAAAAAAAGTAAAAGAAACACCATTCAGAAACAGCTTATCGCAAAATCGCCCTGAAATTGAGATAAAACAAAAAAAAAACATATCTCGAGAAATGTCAAATATTGCGGAACATACATAAGGGTCAAACGTTTGGTATTAGTGTCCCCTAACTCTAGTCTTTCGCTGGTACATGTTTCCTGGGACACCCTGTATATAAAATTCTCGTGTCACAATGTTTGTTCCCACACTCCTCCGAAACGGCTTGACCGATTCTCATGAAATTTTGTGAGCATATTGAGTAGGTCTGAGAATCGGCCAACATCTATTTTTCATATCCCTGAGTGATATGATAAGGGTTGTCCATAATAATTTATATGGCAAAACAACGTTTGCCGGGTCAGCTAGTTTTATATAAATAAAACGGCCGCCCTGCGTCTTTGTCCGAGTGGACTTCAGTTTTTTCCATCGAGTTGCATACACACTTGTTCCCTATTTTATTTGGGGTAGAATGTATCTAAATCCTTTCATAGCGAATGCTTTTATCATAACATCTAGCTGCATGCCAAATTTCAGCCTGATCCGTCCCGTCGTTTGGGCTGTGCGTTACAGATCACTATGTCAGTCAGTTAGTCAGTGACCTTTATGTTTTATTATATATTTAGATAAGGATTGGTCGTAGAAAGTTGAAAATTTCAGTTACGTATCTTTTGGCACGGTAATATTATCTATACAGTATTCCATCTTCATATAAACGGACGACGCGCGAGCTATACCTACGCGCCCGGATCTTGGCATGCGCTTGGCATGCTACAGTGTACAGTCGCGGATTGCCGCAGTGACGAACGGACGGTGTGCTGGTTTTTAATCAGTAACCGCCCGAATTTTAACTCGAAATAAGTGCAAGTAGCTATTTAACATGACAAGTAGAATATATTGTGCTGTTTTTTTTTGTTCTGTTGGATTTTTCATACACTCGAATATAATAATTAAGCATTTCGTTCATACGAGAATAATATTAGTAATACAATCAATGCGCAAATATTTTTCGGTCGCAAATTTATTAACCCGATTTGTTAAAAAGTCACATAATCATGGGTTTTAATTAAATCTATCAATCAATAAAACAACTTGCATTTTAATTGAACACTTTCTATTCAATTCATAACGTATTTTATGTAATCATATAAATAATTTATATTGTTTGTAAGTATCTGTGCTTATAAATAAAAAGTAACAAATTTACAATCTCAAAACTAGATAGAAACTCAAAGTAGGCACATGCAATTAAAACGCTGTAGGTAGGCGACAGCGAGTACAGCGACAGCCCTATCTCATGCTTACGTACCGCGCGGCGGTAGGTACTTATTTTAAAAACACGGCTGAGTTGGAATACTGTATGGATTATATTACCGTGCTTTTGGTGCCAAATAATTTTAAAAATAATAAAAAATATATATTTTGGGATATAAAGAATAGCTTACAACCTATTCGTTTACCAAGTGAATATACATTGCTAAATTGATTTAATAGAACTAAATAGCAACGGCCCAAAATTTCTTTGGTTACCAGGGTTCCCATCTTTATAATAAAATTAATTACTTCATTCAAATTTATCATCTTACCAAATCAAAATGCAAATTGTCTGTTATTGAATACTTGAAAACACTAGATTATAATACTACTGAGAAGTTCATTAGTCCTCTGAATTAGTATAAATCATCGCATTATAGTTAATCTCAAGCCCACTGCCCACCCAAGCACACTTATCATTTCCAATTTCACTCATACACATGCTTACACGATCACTGACATACACACAACGTCACTTATAGGCACACTTCACCACAGAAACACACTCTCACATACATTCTCACACGTTACATCTAGGTACACTTTACTCTCACTCACATACACACAACGTCACATATATCACTCATGCTTTTTTTTTGTTTCTATTTTTTTTTGTTTTGCATATCTTCTTTAAATAGTCTTAAGCTAATAGTTTACTTTGTTTTTTTTTGTTTATTCATAGATTTGGTAACTTCAATGTATAGTGGGGTCCGTCCGAGGGTGTGGCCTGGTGACCAGTAGCACAGGCTTCTTTCCGAAGCTTATTTCAGGCGCCAGCCCCCACTATCTTGGCTACATCTTGCATCATGTTTTTTATTTTTTATTTTATGTTTTCACATTAGATAGTAAGTGGCCATTTTGTGAAGGGACAATAAATATTTATTTATTATTATTATTTTTATTTTTATTTTGAACACGTATTACGAGACTCCAATACTTACCGCTGGTAGCTTTGATTAAAAATTTCTGTATGATCGAAGGTTGGAAGAGATCTCTTGTCGACACATCTAAATAGTCCTTGTAAACTTAGTTAATAAGGTATCTATAACTTCCTGTGACCCGACTTATCCTGACTCGTACTGGAAAATGGCTTAGCAGTGTACCTCTTCTGAACCAATTTTAATGAAAGGTATCAAAGATGGTGTAGATTATTGATAGGGTAGGCACTTTCTATGTAAGTTGATATTCGGGACATGTTCCTATATGAATGTAAATAATTGAGATCTGCGCTGGCGCAGCCGCAGTCTGGAAGTCTCTACCTATCTTGTGTGTGGCTCTCGATGATAAATCGTTATTTCGATCTGAGAAAGAGAAGTTTGAAATAAGCTACAGTTTTTCTTAAATTCTACTTTACTTCTTTTGAACTATTAATCCTTCCTACCTAACTAGACCTAGTGTTGATTTTTTAGGGAATGCGCTTATGATAAAAACTATGTAATTTTACTAAAAGGACGGATTTATTATGCTTCGATAATAAGAATATAAAAAATAATACATCTAATGGTTAATTAGTTACGTTTGAAACTATGCGATTATTTGTACAATAATATAAAACTAATATGTAGTTAACTGTTGCTCTGGTGTAATGTGTTCCTGGATCGAGTCAATGAGCTGCTTGTAGATTTGTTCAGTTGCCTTCTTGGAGACGATGAAGTCGTTGTGGGTGAAGTAGTCCTCGTCGATCTTCTGGGCCACGAAGCTCGGGAGCTCCTTCAGCAGGCGAGCGACGTCCTTCGGGTGCGCCAGCCAGTCGTGCTCGCTGTAGTACAGCACCACCGGCGCCGTCACCTTCTCCATCTCGTATCTGGGAGGCTGCAGCGTGCCGTACACCTTCTCGTTCATCTCAGGGCCGTAGTCGTACATCCTGAACCCGAACGCCGCGACGTTCTGTCCGAAATGCTTCATCTGCTTCGAAGATCCGCCCGCCGGCAGGTGGCTCATGATGGACGGGATCTGGCTCACTTCCAAGTCTTCAATGTTCACGCCGGACATCACGAAGTACACGTTCGAGCAGACGTTCTTGCATCCGATCTCGTTCTCGCACATCACCCCGCCGACGGTGCGCACCAGCTCGTCGTTAGGTCTGAACTCTCCTTCGCCGATTTGCTCGTACAAGCGACTGTAGAACTGGCTGTTAGGCGCGATCATTCGCACCAAAGGGCTGCGCACGTTGTTCATGTACACCATCGGGGCCAGAGCGTACATCATTATGATTTTGTCGTTGTATTCGGGCCGAGCGGACGCCAGAGCGAAGAAAGCTGTCGTTCCCGAGGAGTGACCCACGTAGAACATCTTCTGGACCTTGGAGGTCTCGAGGACGTAGTCGATCATGGCTGGCAAGTCGTGAAGGGCGATCTCGTCGTTGCTGAACTGCCAGAAGTCGGGCTGGGCGCGGCTCTTGCTGGCGTGGTGGGTGTACACGGTGCTGCGGGCGTTGCCGAGCCAGACGTCGAAACCGGCGTCGGCGAGTTGATAAGCCAGGGAGTATTTCGGACCCATGAGGAGCCAGTCGTCGCAGCTGCCGAGCAAGCCGTGCATCAGGAACACCACCGGCCTGGGCTTGGTGACGTCCGCCTGCATAGCTGAGATTCGGAACAGCGTCAGGAAGTAGCCGTCATCGGTTTTGATTGTGTGCTCCTCGACGGGGTACTGGTACTTCTTGAGAAGTTCTTTAGCGTTTAAGCGAGCGTCTTCCGAGTTCTCTTGGGCAGCGATTTCGTAGGCCTTGTGCAGCTCAGTCTTGGTTTCCGGTTGGATGTGCTTCGTGGCCTTCATGGCTTCAACGAAGATTTTTTCGAGGTCCTTCTTGTCGATGGGCCATTGAGTGCTGGTGGCCATCTTCAGACCGCGCCATTCGGTGGCGTCGCCTGATAGGGCGGGTTTCTCTTCGAGGGCGACAAAGCGGGGGACGCCCATGTCCGCGAAGCGGGGTGCGGCGTACTGGTTGTCGAAGCCGGTGAGCGTGTTGAGGGGCTTGATGGTTTCCTTGGCGTTGGTCTCGACCGAGGAGGAGTCAGAGTAGCGGGCGATTTTCTTAGCTTGCTTGTTCTTGCGCACCGTGGGGTACTTGTCAATATCTTCGTTCATGAGCATGTCGCTCATCTGGCGGGGCTCTTCGCGGACGCGGTCTGTCCTCTCCTGGTACATGGGGAGATCCTGTTCCTGGTGGTACACTTGCTGCGCGTACGGGTACTGGGCGATGTACTGCTGGTACTGCTCCTGAAGGTAGGGGTCGACGTAGTCTGGAGTCTGGACGACAAGGCGGTCCATCTTGTTGGAGCCGCGGCGGTGGAAGATGCTGCCCGCGCAGTGGCGGGCGAGGGCAACGCAGACCAATAAGCAGACGGCCTTCATGGTGCCGAAATGTGAAATGTACGATGACAACTGCGCCCTTACGGTATTTATACAAATTATTCGCATGCAGCATTTAAACGTGTGTGCGTTGTTCAGTGCTTTGTCAGCTTTGTTTATTTGGAGCAAACGAATTGCCGATACAAAGTTCATTTTCAACGCGTGAGTGAAAAATATTATCAACAACGTGAAGTTCAGGTATACAGGGTGACTCTACAATTTCATAGGCTAGGTACTTAAAACTGTTAGTTTATTCAATAATATTAGATATTTAATTAACTAGCGTTTATACGTCTGCTTACAGAGTTAATAAATTAGGCACAAAGTTTAATCATTTCAAGGAGAAAGTATAAGTATACTCGTATCTACTTTTTGAAGTAAGTACCTAAGCTCCATTATCCTCCATAGAGCCTTATAAAAACATTCAAAACGATGCTGTACTTAATCAAAGTTTCAATTTGTTGTTACTATCTTTTGAAATAAACAATAATTTTCATCAAAATTTCATTGAAACAGAGATTAACCGAACGACGGAAGTCACCCTGTATTTGTGGTTTTGTAAAACGTTCTTTTTTGTAGCTACGTCGGATGGATAAAATTCAACTCAACAAAAATGCATTTCAACCCTTGCAAAAAGTCTCTTGCAAAGTGTTCTCGAGGGGGTGTACCTAAGTAATGTTGTTGAGGTTGTAGGTGTACAAGGTGCCTACTTATACTAATAAAAATGATATAATTACTAGTGGCTGCCCACGACTTCGTCCGCGTGCATACTCTTTGTCTTCACAACTAGCATTCGGCTATGAACTGCGCTTAGCCCTCAAAACTTAACCGAATGGCGCCACCTATCGATAAGCTATGAGTTGTTTTTAATTTTTTTCACGGGATTGAGATGTTTTGTCACGGAAAAAAGTATGTCACTCCCAGCCTCTTACCTACCTCCACACAAAAAAAAAACATTTAGAAACATTGCTCCGGTGCGTCGTGAAAGAAGCACAAACAAACTGACTATTCCATTTATAATATGTATTAGTAGAGACTTATTATGACTAAACCTTTTGCGTATGTATTAATAGTAATAATAGTCCTCCTGGCCGATTTCGACCACGGCGGCCAATCTCAACAGAGATCAGCCGACTGCGCAGGAGATATTATAGTGCACAAGTGTGAGCGCAATACACAGTGCACTCACTGTTCCATCACTTTCAAAGTTCGATGAGACAGCAATCCGACATGACAGGAGTGAGATCAGGCGCAGGACCAACGGCTTAACGTGCTTTACGGGAGTGTTAAACCGCCAACTTCCCGACTCCGAGCTGTAGTTGAGAAATTCATGACAGAAAATCTCAGAAACAATTTTGTTTTGACCTGGGATTCGACGAACCCAGGACCTCTCGGATGTAAGGCAGAAACTTTGCCACTAAACCAACGAGGCAGTCAATCCATCCATCCACGACACTTAGATACTAAAAAACGACTCTGTTGAGGGTTCGATTCCTGAAATTACTTTTTTCGACGATCACTTTCTTCCTATCCTGTGTCAATATCTTCATTGGTCATTGTTTTTCTTTTATCTCACTTGTAGGTATAGGTTTGAATGGTTTTTCATAATGAACACTGCTTGAAAAAATATTCATAAAAAGTAGCCCATAGCATCCAAATCTGTTCAGTAGTTTAGGCGTGAGATCGTGACAGACAGAAATTCAATTGCCGGATTGTGGTTGCCACCCAGTATGTAAAGAAAAAAACCGGTCAAGTGCGAGTTGGACTCGCGCACCGAGGGTTCCGTACAAACCTGTAGATAAGGAGTAGTAACTGAAATTTTCAAATTTGTCAAATTTTATTTTTTTTATATGATGAAACTGAAAATTTACAGTTTTCGTAATTCTTCCTATATCTGTACTATAAGACGTGACTTCGTGCTAAATTTCAAAATTCTAAGTTTACGGGAAGTACCCTGTAGGTTTTGATTCCCCTGCGAGTTTCGAAAATTTGCGGAAATTTGCGGCCTAAATGGCTGTACCTATCTTTTGATTGCGTTGGCTTAGAAGGTTGATTTTTCTACATTTTCCAGGGACAGTAGACCTAAGTATCATATAGAAATTTCAGTTTGATAACTCCTGAGAAAAAGAGTCTTGACAGAGGGACGGACGGACAACAAAGTGATCTTATAAGGGTTCCGTTTTTTTCTTTTGAGGTACGGAACCCTAATAAAACCCAAAATATACTAAAATATATCTACTGCTGTCGAAGTTACAAATAATCTATAGAGCTATTTTTAGGGTTCCGTACCTCAAAAGAAAAAAACGGATCCCTTATAAGATCACTATGTTGTCCGTCCGTCCGTCCGCGTCCGTCCGTCTGTCAAGACCGTTTTTCTTCTAAAAAGTTAGTTTTAAAATATAAAACAAAACACCTTGTTATGTAACTTTAGAAAAGGAGGAATGCTGAAAAACATAAGATTAAAGTTACATGACAAATACCCTATATTTTAATGATTATTCGTCGCACTCAAGTTGCAAACTATTGATAATTATTTTGCAGCAGAAAAAATCTGAGGCGGGAATAGAACTCGCGTCCATGGGAATCTAGGCCGTGAGCCTATACCACTCGGCAACCCTGACATTAACCTGACATTAAGTACTAATTAATTACTAACTTAAAATTTGCTACTGCTTTAACGCGTAGGCCCCGTTCACTTTATCACAGTTTGGAATAACATCCTTAACCCCTGACACAATAATGTTGTTGCTGATATTCAACTGTCAGTTAAGATGAGCTAAAGCTTGCCATTCAAATACGAGTATTTTTATGATTTTACGTTGCATCGAAGTAGTTACGTTGCAAACTATAGATAAATTACTTAACACGGCATACGCGTTTGAAAAAATATAACGTTCGAGGCGTGATAGTATCCACATGTCTTGCCATGAATATATAGGACAGTTGAATAAGCATTTTGTAGCCAGTAATGCAATTTGCACAATTTGTGGATTTACTTACTAAGCAAAGAGTGAATAAAGAAATAATTAAAGAGTAAATATTTTTTGACGAACTAACTAGGTTTTTTCCCGCGGTTTCGCCTGTGAATTGATTTTAGGATATTTGCTCTCCTCGAGGAAGATATGTGGATTTCGGGATAAGGCTACATTAGGATACATCATCATCACATACATCAGGATTATTATCATATACATCTTTTATTCAAATCAGTTTAGTGGTTAAAATTCACAAATAAAATTAATTTTTAAGTAATAAACCTTAGGAGATACGATCCTTAAGTCGATATTCACTAATCGAAATTCTATTTCAATCGGATTATTAAGTAACTGAGGTTGAGGCATGATAAAAACGCAACGACCATAAGTCAGACAGACACAGTTTACACTTATGAAATACTAGTGGAAGCCCGCGACTTTGGTCGCCTATATAATAGGCATATATATATATATATATATATATATATAGGCTTATATACAAAATTGAAGCCCCCATACTACTTCACTACACACCTTCTGGAACTTTAAACGTTCTTACATGAAAAGAAATTGTTCATCATGCTACTTTTTTCCTCACGCGCTACATTCATACCTCACACGGGTAAGCTGGGTTGCTAGGTTTCTAAATTCAGCTCCAGATTTTATTTTTTGTTATACATATACAAATACAAAATTAAATGTATTATTTTACAAAGTGTTAGTTTGTTTGTTTTCCCTTTTTGCGTAAGTATATCAACTCATAACAGGGAGCGCCGCTCCGTCCCAACAACACGTAACAACAACAATAAATTACTATGTATAAAACATGAAACATTAATGGTGCCTATTTACTTAATTAGATTAAAATTAAAATCAAAGTACTTAGTTGCAAACGGTTATCGCAAAGCCAGAAAAATATGGTGATTTCACCGCTTTTCACACAAAGTTCACAAATACAATGATTTGCAAAGAGTTTTTTAATTACACACAATCACAAAAAAATCCTCCTCATAGGTACAATATTATTTTGAATTGTACAACACACAACTTACTATTCTTTTCTTACGAACGAACACAGTCAAAATTAAAATTGAATATACGAGTATGAACTAAAATAGTTAATCACGTTGAGAAAACTTTTCTTGAGGTGCTATATTCATATTATTCTTATGGTTCATTTGGGCTGCTAGGTTATCAAAGCAGGTCCCCAGCCAATTTTTATTTTTTTTATGGGATGCTTGTCACTTATTACGTTTCCTGAAGCGTCATATTTATACCTCTTACAATTAAGCTGGGCTGCTCTTCTCTTCTCTTCAAAATATGTTTATCAGCAAAATAAATGGTAGTCTACTCATAACCTTGCCACCTTGTTTCATAAAGCTTTCATTCTAATCAGTTCAGCCATTTTCAAGTGATGCGCGTACAAAAAAAAATTAAAAAGTGTTGGAATGTGTTCTATTGTCGATTGTAGTATACCTGCCTAGCTTACCTTTTTTTGAAATATCTTCCCAGTACATACAGATTTTCTCCCTCTTCAGCTTTTTAGGTACAGACTAGCGGTCTTCATTTCCATTTAGATTCACCTAGTAAGTATTAAGTAGGTAGGCGGTATCTATACTTATATTTATACACTTGTATTTATCTCTCTATATCTAAAATTCCCGTGTTACAATGTTCGTTCCCGTACTCCTCCGAGTCGGCTAGACCGATTCTCATGAAGTTTTGTGAGCATATTGAGTAGGTCTGAGAATCGGCCAACATCTATTTTTCATACCCCTTGGTGATAAGGGTTGTCCACCCTTAACATTTATATGGCAAAATAACGTTTGCCGGGACAGCTAAAATAAAAGGTCAATTTTTTTGTTATCTAAATCACTCAAGTATAGCGCTAGAGCGTAATGATGAAAGCTATTCATCACGATTTCCTTGAGTGCTTTAAGCGTCATTTTTAATTATATAGGTGGATTTTACGAGTGTGAGGGTCGAAGTGCCTTTATATCTACGAAGTCGCAGTCTTTACGTTCCTAAACCTAAACAAATTTATCAAATCGAGGGCCATATCTAGTTGAAGCAACAGAGATCCTAGCGGACTAATACTGGACACAGTATGTACCTAAAACGAAGCGCTTCCTCAATAATTGTTATGCGATGTGCAATACATACTTCAACAAAATACCGAACGAATTAAGGAGTTTGCCATTGAGAAGGTTTAAAACCCCACTAAGACAATGGCTAATAGAAAATGCATTTTACTCTGTAGAGGAATTCCACAGGCATAAATAATTAAAAATGATGAAGTCAAGGTCCCACTGATGTTGTGAATGGTAGATGCATGGATACAGTTCTTACTTTAAAACTATATCGAAATATAAGTTTTAAAACATACAATATTTATTTATATTATAACTAGCTGACCCAACAAACGTTGTTTAAAGGTTGACAACCCTTTTCACTAAGGAGTATGAAAAATAGATGTTGGCCTATTCTCAGACCTACTCATTATGCTCACAAAATTTCATGAGAATCGGTCAAGCCGTTTCGGAGGAGTATGGCAACGAAAACTGTGACACGAGAATTTTATATATTAGATGATGACCACTTTGGTGTAATGGTCAAGAAGCTGGAGATCGCGGGTTCGATCTCCGCACTTCAAACATTTGTGTACATGAACATGTACACAAATATATGTATTTACGAGTATTTAAGTTTATTTGTAATACCACTGTTGATTCTGATATCTGTAACACAAGTGCTTAAGCTACTCACCACGGAGTCAGATCAATGTATGTGTTGTTGTTGTATATTTTATTTGCATGCTATAGTTGCAAGGCTAAATAGGTATAAGTGACTTTAAATTAAATGACCAACTTTGTTGAACCCTATTTAATGAATAGATATGAGCAGATGAAGTCGCGGACTCGCGGGGAGCACAGTTATAAAAATAAAATATTGTAAATAGCTCTAAGCTTTACTTTATACTTTAGTATTTAACAGCAAAACGACGCTCCAGTTCTTCCCCTTTATTTTAGCGTTCAAGCTAATGATGAAATTGAAATGCCAGTAAGTAGTTTTCGACTCTATTTGGTCAGGCTGTTTCCATGAACCGTGATAATAAGTAGACGATTGACATTTTCACACGTGATATTTTTAACACAAACAAAATAATTCAATCTTTATCTCCCTTGCTATAATGTTGTCGGTGTGAGACGGAAACCCTTCGTACGGTAGTCCGCCTCTGGCCGGTTTTTGAGTAGGTACCTAACTACCTACTAACTGTCGTTCTTTTTATAGTAAACGGATATGTTCTATTATTAACAAATCATGTAACAACAACTCCGCCAGCTGCTAATGATGTAGTCAATGGGTAATAGACAACGATATTAAATATTTAAATTTGTTGGTAATAGATGATAAGTTATTTTATTTTAATGACTGCTACGTAATGGTCACCGTAGCGCTCTGTAGCCAATTGCGGAAAATTATTGCACGTCACTATTTCAATTGAACAAAAACATGTTCATCAAGGTCGATAAGCCTGGGAAGAGATCAGTTCATTTTAAAACACCCAAAGATCGCTCGTGTGATGGCTTATATAACACATCTGTTTTTCATTGCTACTGTGACCGCGGTCTGCCGCGTACAATCGGTTGACTTCCTATTTCCCGGGCTAGCGAAAACAGCGAGAAGCTTTACAGACACGCTGGTCAACCAGCCCGTGGTGCAGGCTGCCTCACAAACTTCAGGGAACATTTTAGCCAACGTTGTCAAGGCACTGACCGCTATTCCTATTGCTACAGCCAGATCCTTCAACCCCGCGATCCAGTTGCCAAGCCTAATTAGTAACATTAACATTGTCGACTACACCCAAAATATAATAGCTGATTACTCTTCAGGATTAGGAAATGAAGACGCTAGACTTAATGTCGGTGAGCTCATCATCAAATATGGATACCCGATGGAGCAGCACGAAGTTATAACTGCAGATGGATACGATCTTCGAATGTACCGTATCCCTAGCAACGGGACAGTGGTTTTTTTGATGCACGGACTACTGGGAAGTGCTGATGACTATGTGATAGCGGGTCCTGACAGTGGTCTAGCGTACCTGCTTGCTATGGAAGGATACGACGTCTGGCTCGGTAATGCAAGAGGCAACAAATATTCAAGACAGCACGTGGAGTACAAACCCTCTGATGCATTGTTCTGGGATTTCTCATGGCATGAAATTGGCTGCTACGACTTGCCGGCTATGATTGATTATGTCTTGGACACTACAGAACAATATTCACTGAACTATATCGGACACAGCCAAGGGACGACATCGTTCTTCGTGATGGCATCCAAGCGGCCGGAGTACAACGAAAAGATATCATTGATGGTTGCGTTGTCTCCCGTAGCTTTTATGTCGCATGCGACTTCACCTTTTGTGCGATTCTTGGCCCCGTCAAGTTCTATTATTCATGGTGTGCTGAAGGCAATAGGAGTGTATGAGTTCTTACCGGACAGTACGTTGATACGGTCCATGAAACAGGTGATGTGCGGCAGCGGCCCGCTAGCGGAGATCCTTTGTAGTAATATTTTATTCATGACCGTCGGTTTCGGTTTGGATCAATTGAATGTGACGAACCTACCTGTGATATACGGCCATGTACCGTCAGGAGCGTCTTCCAAACAGTTTGCTCACTTCGGTCAGGAGTTTCTGTCTGGAAAGTTTAGGCAGTTTGACTACGGCTCCGCGGAGAACCTGAGAAGGTACGGGTCAAGCCAGCCTCCTGATTATGATCTAAGTAAAGTAGTGGCGCCAGTTTCGCTTTTCTACAGTGAAGCGGACTGGATGGCTCACCCCACAGACGTGGCTGAGCTGTATGATAAGCTTAACAACACAATCGATATTTACAAAGTGCAAGTCGAAGAATTCAATCACTTAGATTTTATTTGGGCCAAAGATTTTGATAATATAATTTACAAAAGATTAAGGAAACTGCTTATGTACTTTAATTAGTTTCAAAGAAAGCAACTTTGTAAATATAAATAAAAACGTGAGAAAATATTATACTAATTGTATATAATAAATACTCGACCTACCAATATACTAATATTTGAGCTAATTTAACGAATAAGTTTTTTTTCATTCCAAACTTTCAAAAGCAGTTTGATTTTTATTGATATCACTTGTTAATAAAAAAATCGCCTGAGGAAACGACGACATTACACCCTTTAAACCCACTCATTCGATACAAAATTGTTTGATAACCAAAACTAATATTAGTAGGTAAGTAAGTTACCTACTTACTAATATTACTTAAATCTATTTTAGGTCTGTTATTATTTTATTATTTCCATATTATATTCCACTTTTTTTTTTATTTATTTGTCACATTAATCAAAACTTATTCTAATTTACACGGATTCCTACTCTAAAAAACCTCATGTGGGTTTATCTCGCAGAAGGCGAGTTCGGGCTTACATGTAATATAAAATATTTTTTAAAAGGGTTTTACATTCTTTGGAGTTCGAGTTTCAAATATTTTCGAGAAGCTTCAAATGAATGTACACTCTGTTTTAAAAAAAAAAGTTCGCGTTTGTAAAGCTCATTGGCTGATCGTGTTGTGATACCTACATACTGGTGGAATTATAAAACAGAGGTCAGTTTAATATTACTCGTATTAAAATGTTATTGCAATATTTGCCTACGAACGACCTTTTTCGGAGGCCAAATGCGTACTTACTATTGATTCTGCCTAACTTTTTGCCAAATATTAACAACTTAATTGGTGCAAGATTAAGACGAAGGGAATGTCGACTGCTTTACTGACTGAACTAAGTTCACAGATACCATCCTTCTTACGAAGGACGCATATGTATACTATACAAATTGTACCTAACCCTATACATTGAATAGGGTTAGGTACAATTTGGTTTGAGATTTCGCCACATAACTGGAATCTGGAACCTACTTCTTTAATAATTTTAAAGACAAATTCAGATACGTGGTTGTCATCGTTTAAGTAGTTATAGTGGCAACGAAAAAAATAAGTCATTAAATAATTTTCAAATCAAACCTGGGACCATATAATTTTAACCACTAATCCGTGATAGTTTTACTTTACCATGCATGAGTTACTTATGAAATAATAATTGTGTGTGTATGTGTGACAACGTTGCGAAACAGTTTTCATACGACCGGAAATGTGTGATAAGCAAAACATAATACCTAGCTACCTTGGACGAAGTGGCTGATTCTTACTCATATATGCTAGCTACCTATAGGTATAACTTATTTAGAAGTTAAATTATGACTTGTACCTATACCTAAATTAAAGAAGATTATTTTGCGAAGATATTTACTTGAACCTTATCTCACATTGAGAAGTTTTAAGGCGGATTTGATCAAAGTGGAGTAGGACTAACTTCGATTAACCGTCTCTCTCACTTTGATGTTTATACTATAAAAACTAGCTTCCCACCAGCGGCTTCGCCCGCGTGGAATACGGTACTCTAATATTTTAAGCATATTGTTATTATACAGGGTGTAAAAAACCTTACCGAAGCCGTCAACCACGCGATCAGTACATCAAAAAAGAAATTTTGTCTGGAAAACAACTTTTTTGACATCAAAAAAAAATCTAACCCGTAATGTACAGCGCGCACGCGGGGAAGTGACCGCGGGGCGTGTTGCTATACCTACGCCGCCGCGGCCCGCGACACGGTTCGTTGCGAACTAGTGAACATTTGTATCATGTTTCTTTGGAAAAAAGTTAAGTTATAACGGACAGAAGACATTTCTGTAAAAAATCATCAAATTTTTCTCAAATTTTAACCATCAATACCTCATTAAGTAACCGTTAACTTCCCAGGTATGGTGTAAACTTTACACTGTAAACAAAAAAAAATATCGTAACAATTGGTAGAATATTTGGTATTCGGCTTCGGTAAGGTTAGTTTTACACCCTGTATAAACCGTATATCAATCACTCTATTAAAAAAAACTGCATCAAAGAAGTTATAAAGATGCATACATACATACAGACGTAGGAACAGACGCAGGAAGCCACTTTCCTTTATACCATGTAGTGATAAACAATCTGTAAAAAATTAAAGATAATATCTCCTGTACATTTTTATTTCTATTTAGTCAGATCAGCTCTAAATACATAACTCAATGTCTTTTACCCTGGAACCTGTGTCTCAACAACCGGGACTAATGTATGATATGATTTTCTATAATTTTTTTATCTGGAGTCACCCAAAAGCACACCTTCGAACCATCTTAACTATTTTTGTAAAAGCTAAGATTTAAAAAAAAACTTTATTCTGTCTGTATTCTTCTGTGCGATTAACGGACGAACGATTTTTAAAATCATTGTCTTGAATAGCTTAGGAAAGAGCCTAGATTTTTATACATTTATTTGTAAAAGTTTGCGGTCATCATAATGTTATCATAACATTACGTTAGGTAGGTAGGTATACCTACCATGCTTCCCAGCTTAGAAGCTGTGCTTAGAAGACTCTACGGGTTATTGTTTATTTAACGAGTAACGACCTACTTTAAACATAAATAGGAAATAAGCGCATGTGTGGAAGTAGGCAGGCACTTATTGATAGGTTTGACGACCACTTAGGTGCAATGGTCAAGAAGTTGACTATTAACCAAGAGGTCGCGGGTTCGATCCCCGCACTGTACAAACATTTGTGTGCATGAAAATGCCTGTTTGTACTGGTCTGGGTGTTATGTGTATTTATTTAAGTTTATTTGTAATACCACTGTTGATTCTGATATCTGTAACTCAAGTGCTTAAGCTGCTTACCACGGAGTCAGATCAATGTATGTGATGATGTTGTTGTATATTTATAAAAAAAGTTAGTTATTGTAATGTAATGTTAATGTTAGGTATCATTTTCTATTTTAAAAAAAATTGTACATCGTTGCTTTTTAGAGTACCTATTACCTAATTACGGTACCGCCTATGTTATACATAAATTATAAACATATGTACCTAAAAACCAAACGTCTATTAAAAGCCTTGTAAGTAACCTACGAATACGAGTATGATCATCCGGTTGTTTTTTGCGCTTCATTGATTTGTATTATTATTAGCTATTGTCTTGTTAGAAATAGGCGAGTAATACTTGGACATAATACTTACAAAAAAATGCTGACGTTGGTAACGAGCGAAACATGACTAAGGGATACTCACGCTGCATTCCACTTAACCATTCTAGTTCTACCCTGCGTAGAGTCATATAAGTCCGCATAGCTTCTGCTCAGCACTTGCCTCATTCTGCCTAGCTACTGAGGGTCCAGCAGATCCACCCAAATTTCTTAAGTGGTCCATGAGAAAAAAATGATTGGGAACGCCCGAGCTAGACGATAATATTGTACTTAAATGTGGTGCTAGTGCTACTAGATACGGTCATTTTGTGGTTCTCAAAGCGCAAACAACACTAGCAAAGCAAGCTCTTTTCCTTAGTAGATTCGTGCATTATTAGTAACGTAATTAACGTCTTTTAAAAAACTGATTTAAAGATTAACGCTCATTGTTTTATTTTTTACTTGTATATTTGCTATTAACCTTCGCCGACCTGATGGTTGCAAAAAAAAACAAAAACTAATGAAATTATTTTTTTTTGTAAGTAGGACCTCAAGGAGCACTTTTACACGTCCCAACATATAAATGAACCCTACCACCACTTCGGGACAATATGGGCCAGTGCTGAGAAGAAGCGGCGTAATAAACTCAGTCACTACTGTCATTGCCTCTTTTCAAATTTGCTTTACAATAATTGTTTACATACGAGTACAAAGATTTCGTTGCCTGCCTTGTTGGTGTAATGGCGAAGTTTCTGCCTTACATCCAAAAGGTCCTGGGTTCGAATATCAGGTCGAGCGAAAATTTTTTTGAGATTTTCTGTCATGAATTTTTCAAAAACGCTGTGTCGGGAAGTTGGCGCTGTTACACCCCCGTGCTTCGGAAAGCACGTTGGTCCTCTATCGCCTAACTATCTCCCTCCGGTTATATCGGATTGCCGTCTTACCGAACTTTGAGAGTGATGGAACAGTGAGTGCACCTGTGTATTGTGAGTGCACCTGTGTGTTGCGCTCACACATGTGCACTATAATATCTCCTGCGTAGTTGGCTGATCTCTGTTGAGATTGGCCGCCGTGATCGAAATCTGCCAGAAGGACTATTATTATTACAAACATTTATATATATATATCTTTATCATTTATATAAATGTAAAATCTCTTGCATTGGTCTAATCTAAGTTTAAAGGGTGAAGGACAGGTAATTAACCAATAAACATATCAGAGTGTAAGATAAAACTTAATTTATTTACATTATAAATACATAATATATTTTAAAGTTATAATATGCTCAGAAAGCTAGGTGTTGTGACATAATTACCTGAAACAAACAAATGTATTTACATATTATAAAAAAATCTTGACAACTTACATAGGATGAATAAAACTCTAGATCAGATGGGATGTGTTAGAAATAGAGACCGAAAATTTGTATAGAAAGCTTGCATTACATCAACAAAATTTTTGAGAGAATTTCTTTTATGTGGTGAGAAAATGTCAGCTTGTCACCATGGGCTCACTGTTCCCCAATGTTGCGTGTTCAGCGTTTGCGTTGTTTGGGAATGAAAATGTGTCTACTAAAGTATTTACAAACTTAATTACCTAAAACAAAACAACACGTTCAGGACACAACATTCAGGGGTTAGTAGGTATTTAATTTTATAATGCAAAAATTTACAATTATTTGGGAGGGTAGAGGAAAATAAACTTCAATCAAGCCATGTCACAGTTTTATGATTTTAGATTGAGGATGAGGATTTAAAAGTTAGATGGTTTTAATAGGTACCTACACTTGCAACATGAGAAAAACATGAGACCATCGATACCTACTATGTATCATAGAAAACTTTTTTATGGTCTGTACCTCCTGCAGTTCTGTGGTAAATAACTACCTCTTACCTGTAGTTTTTTGATTGATTTCTAGAAAAAGTAAAGAAAATATTAAGGCCTCTTTTAATAGTTTCATTTCCATTTCATAATCATAAAACATGGAATGAGTTGCATTATTGTCAAGGCATTTAACAATACGGATGTTTTATATCACTTATTTTACATTGATAGTGAGCTAACACCCCAGCATCTTACACACACTTGTAATAAGTGTAAATTCACAACGAAAAAGGGAAGCTGGTATGATGTTGTCTGTACTTATGTATTCAGTACAACTGTAATTAAAACTAACATCTATCTAATAATCGTAATTTAACTTACTTTGACGAGCTATTTGCATTGATGTAGTGGTACAATATGACCAATAAGAATATTGATACTCCCAAGATGTTGGAGAACACAGCCAGCTGGATATCAGTAATCATGGTGAGAACGTGGTCTATAATAGAAGAAATCGTATTAATTAATTATCAAATAAGCTATTTGATAATTACTGGCCTGGGTGTAATCATTTTTAGGTTAAGTCTACATCGGCATAGGCATACAGCTGCATTAGAACAAAATGTTAAGAAGGAGAGTTAATATGGGTTTTATAAAGCAATCAAGATTGAGACATTATAAATTTACTTACATATCTTTACTTTTTCCCTGAATTACGAAAAAGATTGTTTACAAAACCGCAAACAAGTACACGTCAGAAGAATTTAGCACAGATTATAAATAACCCAAATTATAATATGAAGAAACAAAACGCATTTACCTACAAGATTTAAAAAAATAGGCATCCATATTCGCTCACATACACCAATTTGTACCATTTGTACGAACCATAACTAACTTTATGCACTCTACACAGTAGGTAGCAGAAAATTCATTAACCCCACGAGCCAAAAAATTCTGAATATATTAGAGAAGCGATAAGTTGGTAAGTCAAGTACACAGTTTATGGTCGAGTAAAATAAAATATCGAGATTGAAAAACGAAACGGATTAATGTTTTTCTGTTAAAGTGAACCTTTAACAGAAAAACATTAATCCGTTTCGTTAGTTAGATATTTCAAAAAACATAAAAAGTCAAACTGACACTTAATCAAAATAAAAGTTGCTTGTAAAATTTTACGTTTTTTCCGCTCAGTTTTAACTTTTTCGGCTTCAGTTGGTGTACATAATTTTGAGACCAAAATGTATTTCTCTTCTGTTAGTTCGCGGTTACTTCTTTACGATATCAACAGTAATTGGGAGTTGAAGAAATCCTATGGGTGCTATGATGGTGTTATGAGAGATGTAACTTGGAGTGACGATAGTAAATATATTTTACAGGTAAGATACAGTATAAAATAGAGAGAGATGTTCATTTAGGACCATCTGACCAATAGTACATATATTTTTCCCGTTTAATTAAGTAGCTAATATACGTACAACTGATTTTAGGTCAATGCAAAGGGCTTGGTTGAAATTCTGAGTGCAGCAGATCATGACATACGAAGCTTACAACACATACCACTGAAAGACACCTGGTCTGCTAGCTTCCACCGAGATGGGCATCGTAATATTGCTATTGGAACCAAAAGTGGGAATGTCATGATATGGGATACCAAGAACAAAACAATCACCAAAACATTCCCCACCCCATCACAGCAATCTGTTGTAAACTTTATCAGCTACAATGCGAAGAATACCAGTTTGGCAGCCACTACACAGAACGGAGACACAATCATATATGGCTTAGTTTCTAACATACCAGTGTTGACCGTAAAACTCGCCTGTTCAAAAAGTGTTTCAGCTATGAAGTTCCATCATGAGTCGAGATCACTTTTAGGGCTCGCCACAGATGAGGGCCATGTAGTCTTACGAGATATCACCACCAACAAAGATAAAGCCATGTTTGAAAATGTTCATGCATCCCCAGTCAGTGATTTTGCCTTTTCACTTATCAACAAAGATGTAATGCTATCCTGTGGTTATGATAAACTTATGCATGTGTATGACATCAGGTTACAAAATGTTGTATCTACAATACGAACACCATACACACTAACATCCTTGGCCATCAACTTAGATAATCAAGTAGCTCTGGGCACCAAAAATGGATTAGTTCTTATCTATGACTTAAGAGATTTAACAAATCCATTTAAAGTCCTTACTGGCCATGAAGAAGAGGTCCGGCGTGTAGCATATCAGCCATCAAGAAAGAAGCCAATGTCAACAGAGATCAGTCTACGTGAAGATACAGAATCAAACTTGTCACCCCACAAATTGCAGTCTCCAGTTAGGACAAGAACTTCTGATATGTTTTTCATAGCAGACACTCCACCTAAAAGTAATAATCTCGAAGTTTCAGCCACTGGAGCTGACAACAAGGCTGATTCATTCCTAGTCATGATGGGCTTAGATAAAACAAACAATGATTTTGAAGATGATGCCAACAAAACAGCAGAAGAACGCAAAAGTGAGAAACCGGAGATCCATTATCATCAATTGGAACCTGAAAAAAATATAAGCAAAGTATCAACACCATTGAATAGTAGAACTGCTGAAAATTTTGGTTTTCCATCACCAATCATAGGTATACCCAATGGAATTCCAGATGATGGTAGAAATTCCAATTTGAATTTGTCTAATATAAGGCAGTCTAATTATAACGTGCAAGCCAATATAGACACCAAAGTAATGGAAGAACTGAAAGACTTTATTAAATTAACTCTAGCGGATGTAGCAGATGATAACCGAAACTATTTTCTCCACATCATGATGGCCCTCACTAAACAGAAATTGTATTTAGAGAAGCAGCTCACCAGTATGAATGAGAGAATGCAAGATTTGGTTCATAATCAAAATGCTCTTGTGGAAACGAACAGAAAACTTGCTCTAGAAATAGACCAGATCAAGGCTCGCCAAACAATGTTTTAAACTTTATTATTTCCTAAAATCGAATCTCCTTTTGGTTTGTTGCTCTCTATGAACTTGTTTGTAAGTACTGTATTGTTTGGTTACCTTTTCTTTAAGTGTATAAATGCATTTATTGTTAGTAACTTTGCTGGACTTGAGGCTGAATTGCTGCTTATAAGTTGACAGAGTATGAAGTGTTCAAATGAAATGTATTATGTAGTAAGAAAAATTAAGTTGATATGCTTGAATTTTATGATGTAGTCCAAATGACAGTACCCTGTAATGATAGAGAGAAAATTATCTTAAGCATTCCCCAGTAAAGATAACAGCAGTGCCAATATAAGTATACTCACATATTTATAATGTCTAATCTTATAAAGTTGCTTTTATAGTGTAACATTGTTGAACTTCTCTGAGAGAAGTTGTTTGTGCCATTAAATAGTCACAAAATGATCACCCATTGCATTGACAATAATATTAAATTAGGGATAAAAATGCTGTGAATGTTTGCATTTGTTTTTGTTATATATTTGTTAATAAGTAGATGTAAATTCATTAATAAAATGTAATACTTGTACCCATCTACTAAATTGTGTGTGTTTAATTAAAACAATCACATCTTTTAGGTACCTATGTTATTAGGGTCTAAGGACTTACTACGAAAAACGAAATGGCATCTTAAGCGCATGTAAAAAGAGCGATGATATTCGTGTACAGCTGTTCACGTTATCGTGTTGACGGTTTTCTTTTTTCGCAGTAGGCCTTCTGGGAATTCCCGTATTATTATTATACGTCTAAGCACCTTCACGCGTTTGCTGGTTAAGGTTGTATAAATCGACTTGCCAGAACAACGACCAGCTTGACGGAACAATTACCCTTACGTAGGTCGATATTCTTGAGCCCGGGTTACCTACGTAGAGTAGAAGGCCGTTGGCGCGAAGGACGTAGTGGCGTTTTTTCGACTACCCCCTAAAGCCCGTGGGATCGACAAACTTAATTTTGCTAGGGGCAACCTTTTTTTTGTTGTACTCAAGGCTAGGCGTTCTCCAGCATAATTTTAGTACTCAGAGTACGTCCTTTTTTAGGAAAATTAATTTAAACTTCCCTTCATTCCATACAAAATCTCAAATTTGAGATTCTTTTTCCAGAAAATCTTTGAAATTCTGTGTGCTAAAATTTGACTTAAGCCATCTCCACACGTTGCGTTGGGCGAAGAGTTGGCCGAAAAAAGCGTTGGCCTCAACGTTTATTATTGCTTTGTTGGTGTGGTGTTTTATTCTAATAGCGTATAGCCAATAGCGTGTGTTTACGGGCCAACTGTACATGCGAAAAAATCCTATGTATACCTTGGGCAAAAATTAACCTTTTCGATCCCACGGGCATTCGACTATAGGGACTTTCGATGCAATGGGGTAGTTGAAAAATAATTCGACACTCATTCCTTCGCACCAACGTCGTTCGACTCTGCGTAGGTAGCCCGTTAAGCCTATGCCATGTGCGTAGCCCGACGAGATTGTCTGCGACTAAGTAGTTGTGCTAGTCAGATGAAGCGGTTGGTGTAGGAAGTAGTGATGTACAAGACTCGAGGCGTCGAGCCCTGTTTTTGAAGCCTCTTGGCGGAATGGCAAGGCTCAGTGAGCTGTGAGCTCTCTGAGCCATGCCTCGAGGCTATAAAAGAGCTCGAGCCGTGAAAAGAGCTTGAGTCTCAAAATGAACGCAAGCCTTCAATAAAAGCTCAAGTTTATGTATATGACTTTAATATCTCCGTAACTAAGTAAAATATAATATAAATAGCCACATTATCTATACATATTATATTTTTGACTATTTATATTTTTTTAAAATTCACCCCCTAAGGGATTGAAATTAGGGGTTCAAGTTTCAAAATCCACGCGGACGAAGTTGCGGTTAAAAGCTGTAAATAAATAAAATATCTAAATAAAAAGTGCAAAGTAATCAATCTAGCTTTCGAAAAGGCTCGAGCTCTCAAAAAGGCTCGAGCTCTCAAAAAGGCTCGAGCTCTCAAAAAGGCTCGAGCTCTCAAAAAGACTCGAGCTCTCAAAAAGGCTTATATAAATGAGGCGAGCCCTGTAAACGACTCTGAGCTCTCGGCAAAAGGACTCGGAAGCCTCGAGCCTTGCAGTCTTGCCTTACATCACTAGTAGGAAGATGTAGGACTAGGAAGAGACGTCGAATCACGAATGGTCTCGCACAAGCTTGTCGGTCTAAAACGGAAACGAAAATTTACTTAAAGTTTTTACTTAAACTAACTTTCCTCTTTAAATAAACCAGGAGTACAACTGGTAAGCTTCTACGGTTGGAAAGATTTTGACCAGCTATAACTACCAGCCCCTTTCAATCACAATCAATTAAACGGTATGTTTGTCCCGAACAAGGCAAGGTGCCTAATCAAAACGCTAGAGATTACGTCAGTTGTTTCGGAAAGATGTGAATGAATGATCAACTGACTATGAAACTGTGTTGATTACTCGTAATCGATAGTTAGTTAATCTGTTAGAAACGTAGGTGAAATCAGCGAAATATTTTTTTTTCTCCATTATTGTTGCTATTAGAAAAATAGAAGCAGTCTATCCGCCCAACTCTTACGACACAGTGAGTCGAAAATGCTATTGAGGTGCTAAGAAACACTTAATGGTCAGGCTGTAGTTCAAATCAAGCAGTTTATGTTTCATTCCTGACAAGGAAAACGGTTTTTTTTCAGCCAAAACATAATATTTGGATACATTGTGTTTTAAAAATATTAACAATATTTTTACAAAATATTAGCAATCTAGTTTTGATTGTTGCATTCCATACAACGAAGAGGAAAAAAAAATTCCGGCTTTTCAAAGTTCATCAAAATATTGTACCCGATCAATGGATAGTGTTTTCAGATGGATATAGCATAAAAAACTCTGTCCCCCATTAGCATTTTTCGACCCACTGGCGATAGTTCGATTATTCATGTTTGCTTAACGATGTATCGATTGTTTACAGCCCTAACTAATCTTGTACTCGACCGCACTAGTAATAGAGGTCAGTGACTCGACCGACACTCACACTCACTCACACTCACAGCAGACAGCAGAAGTCAACAACAACAATCTGTCAAAAATAGTCTTGCAGTTTCAGTGTGTGATTTAGCGGTTATTTCTTGTAAATATGGGTGAACAAAGCATTTCTAATCTATTTGAGTCTCAGACAATATACGCAGATCACAAGGACCTCATACATGATGTGGCGTACGACTTCTACGGGGAAAGAATGGCTACTTGCTCAAGTGACCAATACGTTAAGGTAGAGGTTATCTTTTGAATCCAAACAATACATTACCTGATTAGCACGGTCTATCACGAAGATTTGGTTCGGTTTCCTTAGAATGAAAGTGTAAATATTTGTTTATTAAGGTTTGACCTTGTTGCATAGGGTAAGATACACTATATCATGACCCTTTTACAATGAAAATTTTATTTTGTTTTGTAGGTACTAGGTAGAAATCTGAAATCCGATCTCGTCTTACCTAGAGTTGCCAACTGATCGCATTACGTTTCAACAACACGCACATACAGCTTGCAGCTTTACTTTTAATTAAATCCTAATATATATATTTTCTTTTTTCTCCACCTATTATGTGATTTTCTTATTATTTGATTCTGCTACTGCTATAGAGGGAGACAAACTATAAAGCATGAGATCATAAAAATCTGTTCAGTAATTCCTGAGGTTTGTTTAATGTTGCAAATAAACAACATTTCACAGTAAATACAATTTATTCGTACAATACAATTAGATATGGGACTCGGATGGGCGCAGCGGCTGGCGCTTGACAGGCAGTTGGAAGGCCCACCACGGCTCCGTGTGGAAGGTCACGTGGGCACACCCAGAGTTTGGGCAAGTGATCGCAACATGCTCCTTTGATCGGACAGCTGCTGTTTGGGAAGAAGTTGGTAAGAAAAATTAGTGAAAAGTTCTGTTTTTGAGATTTTACTCAATTGGGTCACTTCTAATGTTATTTTCTATTATTGAACAAGAATGAATTGTGATTGATAGGAAGAAAGATTACTATTGTAGTGTGTATGGTATGTTATGAGTTGAATGAGTTAATACTGTAGTAAAATAATTAACTAATTGTATGTACTTTAATTAAATTATTATTTTTTCAGTTGGTAAGTAAAAATATTTTATTACTCATTTTTTAAACAGGTGGTATGGCATAAAAAGCTTCTATTAATAGTGTGTGCATGTATTTATGAATTTCTATCTGTTATCCTAGTCACCATAGCACAAACTGACGCTTAGCTTGGGGCTAGGTAATTGGTGTGTTCATTGAAATAATTTATTATTATTAAATCTCATTAACTCTTTCAGGTGACACAAATGCCTCAGGATCAGATAAAGGGTTGCGGACCTGGGTGAAGCGCTCCAACCTTGTCGATTCTAGGACTTCTGTCACTGATGTCAAATTTGGACCCAAACATTTAGGCCTGTTACTAGTCACATGCTCTGCTGATGGCATAATTAGGTAAAAAAATATTTTAAAGACAGTGTTATCACTATTTGCTTTCTGTGTCTGTCCCTATGTCTGTGTTTGTGTGTATGTATGAATCCTTAGAAATGGATTTTATTGCAGTTTTTTAAATAGATAGTTTTTAAATACATACAGTGATTCAATAGGAAGGTTTATATGTTTTTTTTGTGCTCACATAATTGCAATCAGTCTTTGGAATCTGTTCTGTGATGAAAAGTGGCTTGCTGAGCTGCATCTACTCATCTGCTGCCCTGAGCTACTGGGCTGAGCATAAAATATGGAAAAAATTAATACAGCAATCAGGACATAGTCTGTTGGCTCCGCTAGTCATTAATATTTATGTAATGTGCTGCATGCTAAAAGTTATAAACACTGATAAAATATGACCAATATAAGAACATAATAGGTGCCAACTAAAGTTATGTTTGAGTCCATAATCCTGTTCAATCCATGTCAGAAGTTTTAAAAGCTTCATGGTACTTATTTCAATTAACGCTAAGTCAGACATAATAAATTATATATTTTATTGTTAAAACTGCTTTTCAAAAGTGAAAGTGTTTAATGAAAATTATGTTTGCAGAATATATGAAGCACCAGACATGATGAACCTAGCCCAATGGACTCTACAACACGAAATTCCCACCAAAGTATCAATTAGCTGTCTGTCATGGAACCCGTCTTTATCAAAGTAAGTAAAAATAACAAATAAAAACATTGTGTTTGTTCTTAATGTCGTACACACCATAAAAAAAAATGGGCACAACATTTCATATATTGTTCTTATCCTAAAGTAGCTTACGCACTTGTGTAATGGGAATTAGAAATAACGAAGGTACCACATACACCCAGACCCATGACAACATTGAAAATTGGTTTCCAACATTGTCTCTGTCTAGAGATCGAACATGGGACCTCGTAGATGGCGGTACTTTTAAAACCAGTACTAACTCCCATACACCACGGAGACCGTCACCTTGGCTACAATAGAGTATTCTTTATCATCCATCAAAATAATATGCCTCCATAGATTTTGTATGTAATTACTTTTGACGTCATAATATAGTATCAGGAATCGAAGTCAATTGACTAAATATTTATTTAATTCTACGTAAATAAAAATGGGTTTATACAGCTATTTAGAAATGAAGTGGTTTTACCAGATTCTTAGAGGGTATGATTTTAAAACACCATGGTCTTGAAAATATTCACGATAGGTGTCATCATGCCTATTAATAAATGTTTTATTGCAAAACTGTACCAATTAACAATGAGGCCGATGCTTTATAATTCACTTTAGCTTTAGCATTCTTCTTGGACTGATTTTATTGCAGTCCTGTTATTCGAAAGATAATTTAATCATGTTGGTTCGTAGCTATGGCTGATCAAAAAAATGATGTTGAAGCTCACAAGTTATTTTTAACCCCCGACAAAAAGGGGGATGTTATAAGTTTGACCTAAGGCTGTGTGTGTCTGTCTGTACCATTGTAGCATCCGAACAAATGGACTGATTTCAGTGCTGTTTTTTTATCTTAAGATATTTTTTGTTGGTAGTTGGTAAAAATCAGTGCAGCCATGTCGGGGGTATTTTAAATATATATATATTTTTTATTAAGTTCTCATATTATTTGGCAGAGTCAACCCACCAATGCTCGCAGTGGGCAGCGATGAACCAAACACGACGAACGCGACCGCGAGCGTCCAGTCGGACAAGAGCACCGCGTGCAATGGAAAAGTCTTTATCTATGAGTAAGTTTCTCTTAAGGTTCATATCACAGCAATTTTGACAGCTAAGCAGTTTAATAGAGAGAATGGGAGAGGATCGTGCCGTGAAGAGAGCGTACCTGGGACAACCAAATGGGAAACGCCCGGTTGGACGTCCTAGGTACCGCTGGAAAGACGCTGTAGCTAAAGATCTGCTCAACCTCGGCCATAGCGATTGGCAAGAACTGTCGCAAGACCGAGATGCATGGCGTAATCTGGTGTCGGAGGCCAAGACTCACTTTGGGTCGTTGAGTCACCCTAGTACGTAAGTAAGTAAGCAGTTTAATGCCGAACCTTGAATTTCAAAGGATAAATCGAAATTGAGAGGCCGCTACAAATTAGATACATTTTAAGTAATCAATTGTGTTAAAACATTGTCAATGTATAGATCGATGCACTGGACTGAACTTTCCATTTGCCGAATTCCATTTATTTCCATTTGATTCCATTCCATTATTGCCGAAAACTTCTGGCGAAAGATGTCTTTTCTCGAATTCAAGTTTTCGGCAAAAAAGTGCTAAATCTTTTTTGATAGGCCTCTTAAGCACATAGTACTTATGACGCAGGACTCGGCGCAGACGACGGATGTCTAACATAAAGTGTAAATCCTTTACTTCTTACTATCGACTATAATGTCAAAAATCTTGTTTGGTAAAGAATACATTTCAAGTGATTTGTCTACAACGTCGCGTGACTTCACATTTGTCGCCTAATGTTTAATTTTTCGTTTCTTGATTGAATTGAACTTCACTTTGTACTATCTCTATGCAAACACTTATTACACGTAGCGTTAGCTAAGCGATTCCGTAGCCGTAGCAGCCTAAGATGGCGGAAATATAATGAGGACTTAGGCCTCTAGCACATCGACGCGTTCGCATGCGGAAGCGAATCTGCGTAAATACTGCGGAACAAAACTTCTGCGGTTTTGCAGTTTTTTCGCTGAGAATTCTTGTATTTTCTTCAAGCAGAGTATATCCCAGTTCCTACTATTGAATCATAGTTGGAAATAGCAAATGCGAAAAGTATACATCCGTGTAGCGGCTATTTCGCAGTTGCCTCCGAAACCGTACCGACAAGGATGCAACCATTTCATCTCGCTAATATTAGAGTAAGACAAAGCATATGTGAAACGCTGCCATACAACTGACAGTTTTTTCTTTGTTTCGCACTCGCATGCAAACTCATCGGTGCTAAAGCCCTTATCATTAATGAATTAATCGATTTATCGAAATATGATTGTTTTTGTAATGAAAAAGGTCTAGTCGGTTACAGAGTGGCGCTAAAAAAGTTTTGAATGAACCTAAGTTTCGCGGGCGAGTCGATTTATGATTTTAACTATCATTACTTAGGTACAGCGAAGGCGCGCGCCGTTGGACGCGCACGGACTGCCTCTCGTCAGCTCTCGAGCCAGTGAACGACATCGCGTTCGCGCCCAACCTCGGCCGCTCGTTCCACCTGCTCGCCGTCGCCACGCGCGACGTGCGCATCATCAAGCTGGAGCCCGTGCTGTGAGTGTTATCATCATCACTACACTATCCACTTTTGCTCCTCACACTGCACGATCTTGAGGAGGCTTATGGCGCCTGCTGATCGGGACGCAGCGAGGCCGCGATGCGGAAAAATGGAGAAATATTAACCAATAGGATTGCATAAAACTGCCGCTCCTCTTCAGTGGACTATTACTCCATCTTAATATTAAACTTTTTTGTTTCGGCTGACGTTATTCAGTTCAAATCACGTATTTCCTAATTCCAGCGACACATCCAGCTCAAACCTAAACGGTGCGATCGGCGCGCGCTTCAAAACGGAAGTGCTGGGCGCTTTCGACGCGCACCACTCGTGCGTGTGGCGCGTCGCGTGGAACGTGACGGGCACGCTGCTCGCCTCGTCCGGGGACGACTGCCAAGTGCGACTGTGGAAGAGTGAGTGTACACACATACACATTGTCGCAGTGAACACGCGCTCACATAGCCAACAACACGTGAGTGCTGATACCACGTTTGCGTGTGGCCGACGCACAATTTTCGTGGATCTTCTCCATTATTTAGGGATTGCGGTTGGAAGTGTTTGCAGTCATATTGTTCCTTATCTCGCCTCCCGCACGTCTCACCCCGTTTCCGCACGATCGGTTACCTTTTAGGACATTATTTTTATTGGTGTTGTAACAATATTTATTTCCCAATTTGCAGTGCAATACCTGAACCAGTGGCGGTGCTGCGCCGTGCTGCGCGGAGCGGCCGGTGGCGGCGACTCGCCCCCCCCCGCGCGCCCGCACACCGCCTACGTGCGCCTCGCCGCCATGGCCAACCCCGCGCACATGCCCAAGCACTGACACTGTGAGTACACACCGCCTACGTGCGCCTCGCCGCCATGGCCAACCCCGCGCACATGCCCAAGCACTGACACTGTGAGTACACACCGCCTACGTGCGCCTCGCCGCCATGGCCAACCCCGCGCACATGCCCAAGCACTGACACTGTGAGTACACACCGCCTACGTGCGCCTCGCCGCCATGGCCAACCCCGCGCACATGCCCAAGCACTGACACTGTGAGTACACACCGCCTACGTGCGCCTCGCCGCCATGGCCAACCCCGCGCACATGCCCAAGCACTGACACTGTGAGTACACACCGCCTACGTGCGCCTCGCCGCCATGGCCAACCCCGCGCACATGCCCAAGCACTGACACTGTGAGTACACACCGCCTACGTGCGCCTCGCCGCCATGGCCAACCCCGCGCACATGCCCAAGCACTGACACTGTGAGTACACACCGCCTACGTGCGCCTCGCCGCCATGGCCAACCCCGCGCACATGCCCAAGCACTGACACTGTGAGTACACACCGCCTACGTGCGCCTCGCCGCCATGGCCAACCCCGCGCACATGCCCAAGCACTGACACTGTGAGTACACACCGCCTACGTGCGCCTCGCCGCCATGGCCAACCCCGCGCACATGCCCAAGCACTGACACTGTGAGTACACACCGCCTACGTGCGCCTCGCCGCCATGGCCAACCCCGCGCACATGCCCAAGCACTGACACTGTGAGTACACACCGCCTACGTGCGCCTCGCCGCCATGGCCAACCCCGCGCACATGCCCAAGCACTGACACTGTGAGTACACACCGCCTACGTGCGCCTCGCCGCCATGGCCAACCCCGCGCACATGCCCAAGCACTGACACTGTGAGTACACACCGCCTACGTGCGCCTCGCCGCCATGGCCAACCCCGCGCACATGCCCAAGCACTGACACTGTGAGTACACACCGCCTACGTGCGCCTCGCCGCCATGGCCAACCCCGCGCACATGCCCAAGCACTGACACTGTGAGTACACACCGCCTACGTGCGCCTCGCCGCCATGGCCAACCCCGCGCACATGCCCAAGCACTGACACTGTGAGTACACACCGCCTACGTGCGCCTCGCCGCCATGGCCAACCCCGCGCACATGCCCAAGCACTGACACTGTGAGTACACACCGCCTACGTGCGCCTCGCCGCCATGGCCAACCCCGCGCACATGCCCAAGCACTGACACTGTGAGTACACACCGCCTACGTGCGCCTCGCCGCCATGGCCAACCCCGCGCACATGCCCAAGCACTGACACTGTGAGTACACACCGCCTACGTGCGCCTCGCCGCCATGGCCAACCCCGCGCACATGCCCAAGCACTGACACTGTGAGTACACACCGCCTACGTGCGCCTCGCCGCCATGGCCAACCCCGCGCACATGCCCAAGCACTGACACTGTGAGTACACACCGCCTACGTGCGCCTCGCCGCCATGGCCAACCCCGCGCACATGCCCAAGCACTGACACTGTGAGTACACACCGCCTACGTGCGCCTCGCCGCCATGGCCAACCCCGCGCACATGCCCAAGCACTGACACTGTGAGTACACACCGCCTACGTGCGCCTCGCCGCCATGGCCAACCCCGCGCACATGCCCAAGCACTGACACTGTGAGTACACACCGCCTACGTGCGCCTCGCCGCCATGGCCAACCCCGCGCACATGCCCAAGCACTGACACTGTGAGTACACACCGCCTACGTGCGCCTCGCCGCCATGGCCAACCCCGCGCACATGCCCAAGCACTGACACTGTGAGTACACACCGCCTACGTGCGCCTCGCCGCCATGGCCAACCCCGCGCACATGCCCAAGCACTGACACTGTGAGTACACACCGCCTACGTGCGCCTCGCCGCCATGGCCAACCCCGCGCACATGCCCAAGCACTGACACTGTGAGTACACACCGCCTACGTGCGCCTCGCCGCCATGGCCAACCCCGCGCACATGCCCAAGCACTGACACTGTGAGTACACACCGCCTACGTGCGCCTCGCCGCCATGGCCAACCCCGCGCACATGCCCAAGCACTGACACTGTGAGTACACACCGCCTACGTGCGCCTCGCCGCCATGGCCAACCCCGCGCACATGCCCAAGCACTGACACTGTGAGTACACACCGCCTACGTGCGCCTCGCCGCCATGGCCAACCCCGCGCACATGCCCAAGCACTGACACTGTGAGTACACACCGCCTACGTGCGCCTCGCCGCCATGGCCAACCCCGCGCACATGCCCAAGCACTGACACTGTGAGTACACACCGCCTACGTGCGCCTCGCCGCCATGGCCAACCCCGCGCACATGCCCAAGCACTGACACTGTGAGTACACACCGCCTACGTGCGCCTCGCCGCCATGGCCAACCCCGCGCACATGCCCAAGCACTGACACTGTGAGTACACACCGCCTACGTGCGCCTCGCCGCCATGGCCAACCCCGCGCACATGCCCAAGCACTGACACTGTGAGTACACACCGCCTACGTGCGCCTCGCCGCCATGGCCAACCCCGCGCACATGCCCAAGCACTGACACTGTGAGTACACACCGCCTACGTGCGCCTCGCCGCCATGGCCAACCCCGCGCACATGCCCAAGCACTGACACTGTGAGTACACACCGCCTACGTGCGCCTCGCCGCCATGGCCAACCCCGCGCACATGCCCAAGCACTGACACTGTGAGTACACACCGCCTACGTGCGCCTCGCCGCCATGGCCAACCCCGCGCACATGCCCAAGCACTGACACTGTGAGTACACACCGCCTACGTGCGCCTCGCCGCCATGGCCAACCCCGCGCACATGCCCAAGCACTGACACTGTGAGTACACACCGCCTACGTGCGCCTCGCCGCCATGGCCAACCCCGCGCACATGCCCAAGCACTGACACTGTGAGTACACACCGCCTACGTGCGCCTCGCCGCCATGGCCAACCCCGCGCACATGCCCAAGCACTGACACTGTGAGTACACACCGCCTACGTGCGCCTCGCCGCCATGGCCAACCCCGCGCACATGCCCAAGCACTGACACTGTGAGTACACACCGCCTACGTGCGCCTCGCCGCCATGGCCAACCCCGCGCACATGCCCAAGCACTGACACTGTGAGTACACACCGCCTACGTGCGCCTCGCCGCCATGGCCAACCCCGCGCACATGCCCAAGCACTGACACTGTGAGTACACACCGCCTACGTGCGCCTCGCCGCCATGGCCAACCCCGCGCACATGCCCAAGCACTGACACTGTGAGTACACACCGCCTACGTGCGCCTCGCCGCCATGGCCAACCCCGCGCACATGCCCAAGCACTGACACTGTGAGTACACACCGCCTACGTGCGCCTCGCCGCCATGGCCAACCCCGCGCACATGCCCAAGCACTGACACTGTGAGTACACACCGCCTACGTGCGCCTCGCCGCCATGGCCAACCCCGCGCACATGCCCAAGCACTGACACTGTGAGTACACACCGCCTACGTGCGCCTCGCCGCCATGGCCAACCCCGCGCACATGCCCAAGCACTGACACTGTGAGTACACACCGCCAGGACAGACTCGATCACATTTTTATGAGCCACAGATCAAGGAAACAGGCAGATTCTTATTTATGTTATGTAATGTAATACTTGAATAAATAAATTTAAAAAAAAAACTACTTACTGCGAAATATGTAAGTGGGCGGACCGCGAGTTTACTGCTTTCTCGAAGACGCATTTGATAATTTTGAGCGCGTCAGTCAGTCACGAGGGCAAGCGGGAGTAACATGTTTGCCATTACTTTCTTTTGCGTGTGCCTTTGTTCCTGGATAATGTATGATACAAAAAATATTGAGGTACCTACCCAATCTTTTTTGAAAATTGCCTGATAGATAATGCTTTTCTTGTTATTTTCGATCATGAAGTTCATAAAAATACAACGATGAATTGAGTTTTCTTTTCGATCTGATATATTAGTTATGTATTTTTTCGATATGAATTTAAAGAACATACATGATTTGAATTGACGAGATTATTTTTGTATATCTATATGTCGAAATACAAAAGTGCTGGCTAAAGGCTACAATTGATGGATTTTTTAAGAAAACAAAAAAGAACAAATATTGTTGCTTCTATTTGGATAGAACAAATATAGAACGAATTATCTAGCGCATTCGTTACCCCACACGATATGGTCAATCGCTAGGTATAGACACACTTCTTGCCGTTCACGTTAGATTTCAAATGCCAACTAAAAGTATAGTTCTTTCAAATCACGAAGTCGAGCAGAATTTACTTGTGGTAAATATGTGTCCGTATATGTGTCGATGTGTGCGTGAAAACGAAAGCGGGTATGGTTAGCATAAAAATAATACCAATATTTTTGTATGTTCAATTGATAATAAAATAAAACAACAAAACTTTTAAACTAAAATGTTTATTATTTAAAATAAATAATAAATAAGGGAATGTATTAAAATAAAATTATGTTCTTCTACATTTGGGTTTAAGTTTTAATTTAAGCGAAACATAAGACTTAAATAAGGATATACAATTGAACTCAAGATATGGCAAAATTATGAAAATAAGGCTAGGCTGGAACTATTTAATAACAAATTTCTATCTATTTTTACGTATGTGAAAAATGTGTCGCCTTAATCTTCTTCGGAAAAACTGTTGCTTTCGTTAGTTTCAAAGTCAGTCGTGCTGCTATCACTTGATTCACCCACATTAATTACAAATTCAAAGTCATAATCAAAATATTTCATATACTCCTTTTCAATTTTTTCGACATGCTTGCATGTATTAAGCCAGATGTTGTTATCGATACTGTTTAAACCTTCAGCTATTAAATTTTGAACTTCTGTCATATTTTGACCAATATTTTTCGAGGCAATCTTATTTTTCAGAATACCCCAGATGTTTTCAATGGCATTTAATTCGGGGTGATATGGTGGCAGTCGTAGTATTTCGAAACCTTTGCTTTTTATTATCTCGTCAATTCTATATGAAATAAAACGCTGCTTATTTCTGATTATTAAATCATACAATTCTACATTGCGGGACAGTGCATTGAAAGGAATACCGTGTTCCGTCAGCCACTTTTGCATGTCGCTCTTGCGCGAATTTGACGTAGGTATACTACTACTTCGAGTATTATGGTAGGATGCGTTGTCCATCACTATAACAGATTTATCTGGTAAATTTGGCAGCAGCTTTTCATTCAGCCATTTGCTATAATTATTGAAATTCATATTTGAGTGATAGTCTCCAGTTGTGGATGATGCTTTGTATATTAACGAAGCATCTTTAATAAATCCACTACTGCTACCCGCATGCACTATAATAAAACGAGCACCGGTACTCAATTTTTTTAAAAATGACTTGTCTTTTGTCTTAGTATCTAGTTTTTTTAAATTCCACGTGTTTTGACGTACGTGCGAAGTTAGCACATATGTTTCGTCTGTATATATAATGGGACGGCCTTCTTCACGGTATTCATGAATTTTTTTCAAAAAATTAAATCTCCACAATTGTATTTCATGCCTTTCTTGTAAAGATTTACGATTGTTTTCAATTTTGTTCCATTCGTAGCCCATTTTTATAAGCAACGAACGTAATGTGCTCAAACATCCGTCAAAACCAATTTTTTCTCTTAATGCTGACTGAAGTTTTGCCAAAGTTGGAAGTTCATTGTGTTCTATATGAAAATTTTGAATTGTAGTTCGAATAATTTCTCGATTCATATTATCTAAATTAAATTTACCGTCTCTTTTTCGTCGCTTTTTCATGGGTGAAGTAAACTTGGTTGATGAAGATGGCAACTCTTTCTCTTCTTTTAAAATCCTACTTACTGTGCGTTCACTGACGCCTGTTGCTTGGGCAGTTCGTTCTAATATGTTTGCTAATGGACTTAGGTCACATCCATCAGTGTTATTTGCTTTCATAAAATTATATTCATCTTTTAGAAAGTGAAAGACTTTAGCAATGATTGCTCGACCCTAAAAACAATAAAATATACAATTGAATAAGTATCAAAAGTCAAAACTAAACTATTACTTAAATTAAAAAATAATCATTTTTATTTAATGTCAAAACTAGAAAAAAAATATTTACCTCGCTATGGATAACTTTGCGCTTTGACATGCTGACAGTACTTCACGGCAATTACAGTTCTTGCATTTCACGAAGGCGAGTAGTCTTTATTTGTTTTTAAACGTGTACATGCATAATGCAATAGTGTGCGTGTATGACGACGCGGTCAGTCGCGAGCGCGCTGTCGCTCAGGTTAGTTGTGTTTATTGTTTCCGGACGCTAATTGCCGTGAAGTACTGTCAGCATGTCAAAGCGCAAAGTTATCCATAGCGAGGTAAATATTTTTTTTCTAGTTTTGACATTAAATAAAAATGATTATTTTTTAATTTAAGTAATAGTTTAGTTTTGACTTTTGATACTTATTCAATTGTATATTTTATTGTTTTTAGGGTCGAGCAATCATTGCTAAAGTCTTTCACTTTCTAAAAGATGAATATAATTTTATGAAAGCAAATAACACTGATGGATGTGACCTAAGTCCATTAGCAAACATATTAGAACGAACTGCCCAAGCAACAGGCGTCAGTGAACGCACAGTAAGTAGGATTTTAAAAGAAGAGAAAGAGTTGCCATCTTCATCAACCAAGTTTACTTCACCCATGAAAAAGCGACGAAAAAGAGACGGTAAATTTAATTTAGATAATATGAATCGAGAAATTATTCGAACTACAATTCAAAATTTTCATATAGAACACAATGAACTTCCAACTTTGGCAAAACTTCAGTCAGCATTAAGAGAAAAAATTGGTTTTGACGGATGTTTGAGCACATTACGTTCGTTGCTTATAAAAATGGGCTACGAATGGAACAAAATTGAAAACAATCGTAAATCTTTACAAGAAAGGCATGAAATACAATTGTGGAGATTTAATTTTTTGAAAAAAATTCATGAATACCGTGAAGAAGGCCGTCCCATTATATATACAGACGAAACATATGTGAGTAATTTGGTATCAAAATTGGCCAAATCCAAAAAACGATTTTTTCAAACTGACTATGCAGCAAATCTTTTAAGAATGAATATTTTCATTCTTTATTTAGCAAAATTGGCTAAATCCAAGAGAAATCCATTAAAATACGTTACAAAATGTGAGTTTCGGATCAAAAGCAGACAAATCAAATGTAGTTCAAAATCAAAACTAGACAAATCCGTAACAGCCAATCAGATTCATGGATTTACTATGGAGTGTCGGCCATATTGTTTTAACGTCAGTCGCAAATTGGCATCGCGCGTGATTATCTCCTGAGTTTTTAATTGGAATTTTAAATAAAAAATGGAAGATTCCACTGAAGAAATATTAGAAACTACTCCTGAAATGTCCAGAAAGCGTGTGCAGCAAAAATCTAAATGGAAACGCAACCAGATGAAGGAGGCTCGGTGAGTAAAGTTTATGACGCGTATTCATGTCTAACAAACTTACTTATGACAGGCAGGGTTACTCAAACATTTAGCATTAGGGTCGTATAAGGTGTTTTAAATTTTTTATTTCATATCTTGTAAAAGTAAGAAGTCACTCTCTGTATGCTATACTTTTGCGTCTCTAACTGAATTTATTTGGATAAATTATGGTATATTTATAACGATATATTAATGCGAAAGTTCAGTGCTAGTACTTGCATGACATTGACAGGGTGGCTTTAGTCCTACTAATATTATAAATGTGAAAGTGCGTGTGTTTGGATGTTTAGATGTTTGGATGTTTGTTACTCAATCACGCCAGTGAGCTTTGCAAAGTTTCAATTTAATTTTATTTTTTCAGATATTCACCAAAAGCTCCGCCAAATATTAAGCTACCATGCAATCATTATTCAAAATCGTACAGATGCACTTCGTTAAGAACGATTGACATAATAAAATTTCATAATGCTTTTTATAAATCGAAATCTAAAATAGATCAAGATAATTTTATTTTGAAACATACCAAAGCCTCTCCTGTAAGTCGTCGTCGACCCAAAACAGGTAAAGGGAACAAAAAAGACATTCAAATCGTATATTACTGTAGAAGAAGGAATAACATGATTCCTGTGTGCAGGAAAACATTTCTTTCCGTTTTGAATATCAAAAAAGGCAGAGTGAATGGTGTGATTCATCGAAATTTCAAAAATGAGGGAGCTTCTGCTTGCGAATCGCGAGGAGGAAATCGCAAAGAACGGAAATTTTCCTCTCAGAGAGATTCAATCAAAAAATTTATCAAGAAATTCAAACCACTCGAGATTCACTACTGTCGAGGAAACGTTAAATGCAGGCAATATTTGTCGTCTGAATTGAACATTAGCAAATTATACAGAATGTATAAAGATCAAGCTGAGGAGCCATTAAAGTCATCTGTGAAGGCATCCTACTTTAGAAGAATCTTCAACACTTCATTTAATATTGGTTTTGGTAGTCCACGCACCGACGTATGTTCCACATGCTTAAGACTACAAGAGCAAATAAAACATGAGAAGAATGAAAATGAAAAAAAGAATTTGATAATCATTAAAAGAGTACACAGTTTACGAGCTAAAGCTTTTTACAATTTACTAAAAGAAAATTATGAAGATTTATTAATCCTCAGCTTTGACTGCCAAAAAAACCAGGCAATGCCGAAGGTACCCGATCAGGCTACTTATTATTCTCGACAGCTTTACATTTATAATTTCACCATTGTTGTTGGTCATTCGAAATCTCAACTTAATAGCGAGAACGTTTTTGCCTATACTTGGACTGAAGACCTTTTACCTAAAGCATCCAATGAAATAGCCAGTGCTGTTTTCCACTGCCTATGTTCCGTCGTTGAGAAGTTCGAAAAGGTAACTGCGATACGTCTCGTTGCCGATGGATGTAGTGGGCAAAATAAAAATACTACCGTACTTGGCATGGCGTGCAAGTACTTAATGGATTATGCTCCAAACCGAATTAAAATGATCGAAATTTTATTTCCTATAGTAGGACATTCATTTCTTCCGCCTGACAGGGTGTTTGCGCAGATTGAAAAAAAAATTAAAAAAGTAGAAACTATACTCGGTCCAGATGGCTACCTATCATATATCAAAGAACATGCTACTGTGTTTGGTTTAGGGACAGATGTGGAAGCTCTCCAATGGAAAGAAGCATGTGCCCAGGTGCTGAAAAGCACTAACGCTTTCCACTTTTCCATAAAAAAATCCAAGAGATTCTTTATTAAAAAAAATAAGCAAAAAACGAATGTCGTTGTACGTGCTCAGGAAACGTACAACCATCGACAGGGAGATTATAAAAATATATGTAAGAAGGGAAAAGTCGTTTCTCAAATTACGCCTGAATGTGTTCCACTACATGTGAAAATTAAGGATGATAAGTTGAATGATGTCAAGAGTCTTCTAGCTAAACACTTTGGGGACGAATGGGATAAACTACCACAGTTAGAATATTTTAAAGATGTTTTGTCAAAACCTACGGATTTGCAAAATGTTTTTGAAGAAGAGGCATGCGAAGCTATGGAAGAAGCTCCAAATTTAATTATTTAATTTTATAACGTTGGTTTTAAAATTTTCAAAATAAAAATTGACTTTAAAGTTAAAGTATTTTTCCTCACCTCTCTGGGAAAAAGGCGTGAAGTAACATATTTATGTATATAAATATTAGTTTAATTAAAAAGTTTGACCACCTCTGCCTTATCATATCTGACTACTGCAAAAGTGGTCAAATCCTGTTGGTAACATTCAAATTAAGTCAAATCCAAAGTAATTAGGATCAAACTCCGTTAAATCCATATTTTGCCATCAAAGTCGGTCAAATCCAGTTTTCAATCTGTTATTTTGTACCATATTTGTATGGGGACTATGGTTTACATTTAAATGTATTTAATTAAAAAGCTCATTCAATTTATTCACTACATCGTGAAATGTCAGAAGTGTTGCCAAAGCAACAAAAACAAAAATGCACTATATTGACAACTTTCGTGAATTGGACTTGGCCAACTTTGATCCCAAACCACTCATGTGCTAACTTCGCACGTACGTCAAAACACGTGGAATTTAAAAAAACTAGATACTAAGACAAAAGACAAGTCATTTTTAAAAAAATTGAGTACCGGTGCTCGTTTTATTATAGTGCATGCGGGTAGCAGTAGTGGATTTATTAAAGATGCTTCGTTAATATACAAAGCATCATCCACAACTGGAGACTATCACTCAAATATGAATTTCAATAATTATAGCAAATGGCTGAATGAAAAGCTGCTGCCAAATTTACCAGATAAATCTGTTATAGTGATGGACAACGCATCCTACCATAATACTCGAAGTAGTAGTATACCTACGTCAAATTCGCGCAAGAGCGACATGCAAAAGTGGCTGACGGAACACGGTATTCCTTTCAATGCACTGTCCCGCAATGTAGAATTGTATGATTTAATAATCAGAAATAAGCAGCGTTTTATTTCATATAGAATTGACGAGATAATAAAAAGCAAAGGTTTCGAAATACTACGACTGCCACCATATCACCCCGAATTAAATGCCATTGAAAACATCTGGGGTATTCTGAAAAATAAGATTGCCTCGAAAAATATTGGTCAAAATATGACAGAAGTTCAAAATTTAATAGCTGAAGGTTTAAACAGTATCGATAACAACATCTGGCTTAATACATGCAAGCATGTCGAAAAAATTGAAAAGGAGTATATGAAATATTTTGATTATGACTTTGAATTTGTAATTAATGTGGGTGAATCAAGTGATAGCAGCACGACTGACTTTGAAACTAACGAAAGCAACAGTTTTTCCGAAGAAGATTAAGGCGACACATTTTTCACATACGTAAAAATAGATAGAAATTTGTTATTAAATAGTTCCAGCCTAGCCTTACTTTCATAATTTTGCCATATCTTGAGTTCAATTGTATATCCTTATTTAAGTCTTATGTTTCGCTTAAATTAAAACTTAAACCCAAATGTAGAAGAACATAATTTTATTTTAATACATTCCCTTATTTATTATTTATTTTAAATAATAAACATTTTAGTTTAAAAGTTTTGTTGTTTTATTTTATTATCAATTGAACATACAAAAATATTGGTATTATTTTTATGCTAACCATACCCGCTTTCGTTTTCACGCACACATCGACACATATACGGACACATATTTACCACAAGTAAATTCTGCTCGACTTCGTGATTTGAAAGAACTATAGCGTCCGGAAACAATAAACACAACTAACCTGAGCGACAGCGCGCTCGCGACTGACCGCGTCGTCATACACGCACACTATTGCATTATGCATGTACACGTTTAAAAACAAATAAAGACTACTCGCCTTCGTGAAATGCAAGAACTGTACCTATGCAAGCTTAACATGTAAAAATAGTCAAAATACTCTTTTCCGCATGGCTGAAGACACAAGAGGCGTGTCATCTTATCGTATGGTGCTGAGCACGCCAGGTGTGCCACGTCATAAACGTTTGCAAAATGAGACATCGCAATGAATGTTAACGTACTAGTTATAAGGTAAAGTTTGCATACATGGGCTTTTGTCCTATAAGCTATTTTGTAACCGCCACAATTGACCAAACTAAACAATATTCCCTAATAGCCGCCGAAGAAAAAAAAAAGCGTTTCTCTAGGTTAACCTTGGAGTAAAATAGGTATAAGTAAGAAAATGGATATTGTTTATGCTAGGTGTAATATGTTGTGTTGCAGGTTTGTGATAGAACTCATCAGTGCCTTTATCTGAATAAAATACTTGCATGTATGCACAATATAACACTCTATTATTTAGTTGTATGTAAATACCACCAAAAATACTACAAATATATCATAAAATATCGTTCAAAAACAATTCAGCCGTTGCCTCGTACAATAAGAATAAAACTTTTTTATTCACTTAAAATTACAATTAATGTGATACGTAAACAATTTATAAAAAGTCCTTAAAAACATCGAAATGAGGTGCGTTTTCGAGTGAGGTCACTTTAGGGGTGTCGTTCTTCGTAGCCTTTGAAGGTGTGACTGCTCCTTGGTCGCCGTCGTCCTCGTGGAGTACCAGCCCACCTGTGTAAATAGGTGGAATTTGTAGCAATGCCAAGTGAACGGTTACTAAGGTGCATCTATGCTAAGCCGCGTACGAGCGAAGCGTAAGCAGAACCGCTCTGCTCGCGGTGACAAGTGAGGAAACAACCAAATCCCTTTCGTCTTTGTTAAAAAACCGTCAATACGGAAAGATGTTACATCGATGGTTCATTACATCGAATGTCTTTTAGCTTTTGTAATTCGACGAAACATATTTCGGAATGGAGTAGTGAACCCAGACGGAGCACAGTCGAACACGAGTAACGTTCGAAGCGCGCTCGTTCGAAGTTCGAAGTCGGTCCACACTACACGAATTTTGGGTCGGCTCGTGTTTGGCTCGTTAGTGTACATCCCTCCATTACAATTACACGAAAAGGGGAATGAGCGTGGACGCGGTTTTTATTACCATACGTTACTTATTTCCTATAGCGGATCGACACCCCGACAAGACAGCCAGTACTAGACCTATTGCCGAAAGCGTTGTTCTCTACGTTCATTGGTTCATTTTTCTAATGGCCAATAGCAATTTGGGTCAACTATCGGGCAGGGTGTGCATCCGGCTATCCATTGAATTATGTCAAGTTTGTGTGGGCCAAAATGCATTTATGAGCAAAAGAGAATATTCTTCGCTAATAGGTTAATGGTATGGAAATGAAACGACAAAACTCACCGGCATTGCCCTTTCGCTTTTGCAGTGGCTGTTTGATGACGAGTGCGGGCTCACGATATTGCTGAAACATTACAGTGGATCTTTAAAATTTCAAATTTTTAGATAGATTTTGTCGTGTACCCGAATAACAAAAAGTATGGAAAGGAAATCGGTTAAATCAAAAGACCAAACGTAACATGAATGCAAAACATAAGCATACTTTGGAATTTTAAGGTAATATTTAATTATTTTCTATATTATGGAAAACAACAGCTATACAATAGTTCATGTAGGGTTAATATTACAATAATAGCACACTAGCATTAAGCGTTTCCACTGTTGAGTTTTATGTGTTCTGTCAAATAGACAATGCGAAAGAAAAGAAGAAACATATTCAAAAATATACACTCTTTTGCAAAAAAAACGGGCACCTAAGGAAATTTACGTTCTAAGGTCGATTTGAGTTAATTAAATGAAATTTATTTCTTTGACGTAGTCTGTATACTTATAATCGTGTAAATTAATGCGCGTGAAGTGAGTTCGGGCAACTAAAAGAAAAAAAAAACGATGGATTCTTTAAAACCGATGTACACGCCCAAACAATAAGAAGTGGTCGGCAATAAAGATAAGATTTTTTTTTACTTTTTTTAATTAAATAAAGTTACAAATGTAAAAACCTAATACCGAATGTGACCTCCTCTTGCCAAAATCACAGCTTGAATCCTTCTGGGCATGCTTTCCACGATGTTTTTAATAACGTTTTGAGGAATTCGTTCCCACTCTTCTGCAATGACTCTTTTTAGCTCCCTGATGTTTTGTGGAGCAGGTTGCACTGATCTTACACGTCTCTTTAGAACATCCCAGACATGCTCAATTGGATTGAGGTCAGGACTTCAAGCTGGCCAATCTAAACGACGGATCCCAACTTCTTGCATGTACGCTTCCACGTCGCCAGAACGGTGCGAGCGAGCATTGTCGTCCATAAAAATGGAATCTTCCCCAAGTGCAGTCAATGTGGGTTGTGCATATGGAATTAGGACTTCCATTATGTACCGATGTGCATTTAATGTTCCATTTTCTATGAAAACTAACTCCGTACGCTCCGTCGAATTAATTGCTGCCCAAAATATAACGGAGCCTCCGCCATAAGGAGTGATTTCTTCGAAACACACTTCCGCATAGCGTTCCTGTGGTCTTCGCAGCACTCGCCGGCGTCGGTCCTCTCCACACAAAGAGATTCTAGCTTCATCAGAAAACAATTTTATTCCAGTCCTCCAGAGTCCATGAAGCACAGTTCCGAGCAAACTTAAGTCGAGCAACACGGTGCTCACGGAGTAATTTAGGGCCCCGAGCTGGGCGGTAACTCCTGATATTGGCAGCCAAAAGCCTCCTCCTGACCGTCCACAAGCTAACTTCTACTCCTCTTACTTCTTCAAGGCTCTTCTTCAGGTCCACACTTGACGCCTTACGATTCCGCAACGCCTGACTCACCAAAAAGCGGTCATCTCTTGGTTCTGTGCATCGTTTTCTTCCCGAACCGGGTCTTCTTTTGACCGAACCGGTCTCTTGATACCGTTGCCAAGTCCTCTGAACAGTTGAACGACTCACATTTAGCCGCTGAGACACGTAAGTTTGCGAACAACCTTCTTCAAGTAGGGCTATAATTTTACCGGCCCTTATCGCTTTATCACTCATATCAAAAAGTGGTATTTAATGTAAAAATAAAGATTAAATTGTTTAATTTGCAGAAAATGTCCAAAAAGTTTTAAAATATCGTAATCAGTTAAAAATCGTTTCAGCAATTCGCGCCATTAGTAAAGCAATTTTAGAATAATCCACAATAATCATTATTTTTCTTTTATTAATTTCAAATTTTAAATTTGGAACGTAAAGAATCATGCCAGGATGCTTCAAATAACATGCCAATACATCGTCAAATTAATAAAACCTATTTCTTGTTCTTCTTCATTAAAGAAGAGGAAAAAATCTAAAGTGCCCGTTTTTTTTGCAAAAGAGTTTAGTTAAAAATTAAAAAAATGGGGACAGATCAGAAAAAAAAAACTGTAAATACATTAAGCATAAATTATTTGCCACACAGGGGGATACAAATATTCTTGCCTCGGTGGATGGCCGCATCGTAAGGCAAAGAGGTGTCGTCCGACATTCTGAGGTCCGGGCCTATTATAATGCAAACTCGATATAGTACATGACGATAAAATATGACTATCTGGTTTTGACGATGTCTAGGAAGACAAAAATGGGATAAACGACCGGTTTCAATACTTCATCTACCTTTGTTTTTCATCTACCTTTGACTGATAGCTACCTAACTGTCAGTTTCATAGATATGGCTGCAACCTCAGATATCTCTCATAGTATGAAATGAAATTAAAAAAGTTTATTTCAATAAGAGAGATTCTCTCTCTTTGTGGCATAAGTTTTTATTTCAATAAGAGGTCCATAAGTTTTTGCATGCTTTTTTAAAATGTTATATATAAAACAAGTAAACTTATAGTCATCTAACTTCCTGTCAAAGGTAGATAGAATGATGACACCGTCCATTAGTCAACTAGCGGTCCGCCCGCGACTTCGTTCGCGAAAACGTATTCAAGTTCGAACAAATGTGACCGAGTCGACTTGATCTTTAAGGCGCTTTGAAGACGTAGTAACTTCATGCGCCTTTTTGCGACAACCGGCAACTGACAACACGCTGTGCATTATATTCCAATGGAATTGCGTACACAGTAACTTGAGTTTGGATTTAGTTTATGCTTGCAGCAACTAGCATTTAGCGGCCTTGGTATAGTTGCAGATTTCACCAACTGGCAGTTGCACAGCGTTTGTTTCTAATTGCAGGAACTAGCTACTAGTGATGAAAGGGACTCAGTGCTTTAAGTTGTTTTAAATAAGACTCTTTTATTTACATGACTGCTTTAAAATTAAGACGACTCAGTCTGAGTCTCTTTCATAACTACTGGCGAGCAACTGGCGAGTTTGCTAAATCGCTGGTTTTCTCAACTGGTTCAATGTATCGTAGTGACGTAGTAGATTGCCATAAAATTGCAGGGACTAACTGCTGGTCCCCCCTGTCGGATCTCCACCTTGTCGTGGTGGGGGGGCTCAGTAACCGTGGCTTTGCCACCCACGGTGAAGCTAAGCGGGATCCCGGGAGGGGACGCTCCACGTGGGCTTGGGGAGGCCTGCGCAGGATGCGTCCAAGTGTGCGGGTGTGGGGGACGGTTTTGGCTGTCTCTCGCAGTCGGGTGCGGTCGCGGGAGGAGAGACGTCTCGGTGTGTCGTTGCCGTGCGGCCTATCTCCCGCGACCAAACGGGGGCGCACCGTTGGATGGCGCTGCGGTGGGGCCGCAGAGGAAGAGGAGATGCGGTGTGTCGTTGCCGTCCTCCCTATCCTCTGCGGCCGTGTGGGAGTTAGTTTTGGTGGCGGAGCCCAACACCTTGCTCCGCCGCCAAGGAGTTTGTGGCCCTCGGGCTATCCGCCGGGGTGTCGTGGTGAATGCTCACGCGACCCCATGGCGCCCCACAATGGCGGAGTGGCGGAATGCGCTGTGGTTTTAGTGGGTATTACGGCCTTGCACACCAGCCGTTGAGTCCCACATACCCCCCTGCAGATGTGTGGGGGGCATGCGTAAAAGCATTTCCACAGCGAAAAAAAAAAAAAAAAAAGGGACTAACTGCTGGTAGCTGCAACTGGTTGTCAGTTGCATCAGTTGAAGACGCTCTAATTGTAGCAACTGGTAACTTGAAAAAAAGGTAATTGCCTCAACTAAATTGCTAGTTTTCTAAACTAAGTTGCTACGACTGCTTAGCGCCTAAAACGTTATCTCAATCATATTTTTATCAAGTCACTGTAACTTCGTACTCGAAATATCCTTAGACCTACGAAAGAGATTAATGCAACAGGAAAGGGTTTTTATAAATTGCCCTAGCACCGCGACTGTTTTGAAAGAAATGCTCTTACACAAAGAATATATAGAGATTCTGCGAATTGAGTTGAAGCAAGATACAAAGACGGCACAAAGACCGCGTGCAAACCTGCCGTTCTTTCGGATTTTAAAAATAAGCAACTTACGTAATAAAAAGATATGATAGGTATAAGAAAAATAGGTCAAGTACCCACCCTAAAGATGCTCTTTTGATGGTCGTCGCGTTGCTCTGTAGAAGTATTCTAGGGGCAGGGGCGTTCAGTGCTTGTACTCCGCTGGCCCGCCAACTAGAAATAATAATTCGATTATAACATAAGTAACGTTACACCTCTAATCTTTTTCCCCCTAACACCTATTAATTATTTACACAATGTGGTACTTGAGCTATGTCAGTGAGATTAGGAGAGAAACACCGAGAACAGTTCTCTTATATAAACCGCGCCATCTAAAAAGAACGCTTGATCACTCTCGGCAGCGCGGACGTGCGACGCGATATGTTCGCTCGCTATCTTCTTCGTACCACCAATTATGCCCGTCAATGTTTAGTGCGCAGGAGATCGTTAGCGTTCTCTTTATATGGCGCGAATTATACTTGACATCTATAGCGACTATACAGCGAAAAGGTCAGTAATCTCAGGTGGCAGTGGTCCTATTGCTATCCTACATTGTACTCAATAGCAGCGTTTCTATTAAAAAAAATTGAACAAAGCAATGATTAGCAGCGCTTCTGTTAAGCGGTTAACACGATCGTTATAGAACTCCTGATGGCCATTGAGGCCGAAAACTTGTATAAAAAGATCATTTTATACTTATTCTATAGTTTCTATACGGCTCAAAGGATCAGTACAATCGCATGGCAGTGGGCGGGTCGCAAAGCGCGAAAAACTGGGGCCCTACCTCTCGTGGGCTATATTTTGCTTACAGCTCACGGGCAGCGTTGTTATTTCAACAAAATAGAACAAAATAATGATTAGCAGCACTTCCGTGGAGCCAAAAGCGAGATCATATAAGGTGGGGGCCTAAAATGATCTCCGTTGTGTATCAAATAAGGAGTAGGATAGTATTTTTACCTGGGCAGTCCGTCGCCGCCTCTCCTGTAGAACTCGGTTCTCTTAACTTCAGTCTTGTTCGGGCAGCTGTTCAGTCTTGGTCGCTCGTCTTCAAGGTTCACTTTCCTTACGCACGCCGTCCTAAGACATATTAGATAGAAAACACTTTATTGCACAACACAAAAAAAGGAGTATATATATTTAGGAGGTCTTATTGTTCTAATAATGTATTATCTTACAATGACACAATCATTGGTGAAGTGGATACAACTCGATTTCTTGGTTTACAAATAGACAAAAAACTAAACTGGAAAAACCATATCGATACCAGAAGTATGAATTAAGGTAAGGGACAGTTTGGCCAAAATGAGTTATATATACCGTTGGATTCGGAATTTTGCGCTTTATCAACTGGCGTACTTAGAATTTCAATATCGAGCAAAAAATGTCCCTTACAGTACATATTTTTTGATAGTCTAGACTGATATTTCACTAAAAAAATGCTTTAAGGGGCTTGAAATTGTTACCCCTTACGAACAAATAGAGTAACTTACCTTACAAAAATTTGTCGAACTTTACCTTATACTCATATTTATAAATTCATAAATCATGACCATTACGCCTTTTTGCAAAATGGAGTTTTTATATTGCAAGTCCCTTACATTAAAATGTCTTACAAAAACATTTACAGAATGGACTTACGCTAATATGTTTAAAGTTTATTATCGTCTCTTGTGTCCTTTACATTACGCTGGCGTCTGCAAATTTGGTGCTTACATTGTTTGACCATAATAAAACGTATTGCTGATATCTTGAATGACCTAAAGACTAAGGAAACTGCAGAAGTCTTCAAAAATTACAAATTAGTTAACGGTCGGGTTTATAGAATACTTGAAGACTCTAGCGTACGTTGGTTAGTTCCTCGTGGTGCGCGGTGGCAATTATTTAAAGCAAACCATGATGTCATAGGCCACTTTGGCTATGACAAAACGTTGGGACGTATTAAGGCTCATTACTGGTTCCCAAAAATGAGGCGGTTCTATAAGAAATATGCAGCTGCATGTTTAGAATGTGCCCATCATAAATTGCCTAGTGGGAAAAAGGCAGGTGAGTTACACCCAATTCCTAAAGTGGAAATCCCATGTGACACTATTCATGCAGATCATTTGGGACCATTTATTAAAACTAGACGTGGTAACACATATATTCTTGTTATAGTTGATGCATTTACAAAATTTGTTAATCTTACAGCCGTGCGCAATACAAAATCTGCTACAAGTATTAAAGTTTTCCGCGATCATTTTAGTTATTTTGGTACACCAAACCGACTCATAACTGATCAGGAAACTAGTTTCACTAGCGGTGCTTTTAAAAAGTTTATCGGTACTACGGGCATCAAACACAATTACTTAATGCCGTTTCAACTCCTCGAGCTAATGGTCAGGTGGAGCGATACAATCGCACCATCTTGGCAGCTCTTGGAGCCATGAATCATGATAAACCAAACGGAATTTGAGATGATCATTTACCGGACATACAATTAATAATTAATACGACTGCTCACTCTACAAAAAAAAAGACACCAACCGAACTTCTTTTTGGAAGAACGGTTACAAACCCATCTCAAAGTATTTTTAATGATGTTATTACGGCAACTGCCTCCTCTACACCACTATCGCTTCCAGAAATAAGATCCAAAGCTAGCGAATTAATCAAGTCTCAACAAATTAAAGACAAATCCTCGTATGATGCCCGACGAAATAAAGATGTTAGATTCAAAGAAGGCGATTTAGTTAGGGTTATACGCGCACCTACTGGAATAGAGGGTCAGTCAAAGAAACTTGAACCTAAATGTCGAGGGCCATATCGCATTAAAAAGGTTCTCCCTAATGATCGGTATGTTGTTGAGGACACCCCAATCACTCGAAAGGGCAAACGGTATGAAGCCTTTATAGCAGTAGACAAAATCTTCTCATGGCTCTCAGTCACTCAATCACCTTCTTCCCATTATGAATCCTCTGATACCAATAGTTCTGATCATGAATGATTGCTCCCTCATGATCCTTAAAACACTTTTGATTTTGCCCTCAATAATCACTGTCACTCCTCGATTTACTAGTTTAGTAATTCCTTGCATAAAGCTATGTTTCACAATATAAAATGATTGATGATTCCAATTACTTAATTATTAATATGATTTTAATAATTAAGTAATATATGTGTAGACATAAGATATGATAATACATGTTGTAATAGGAAGTTATGATCATTAAAGTCATGGTTGTGTTAGTTAAAGTCATGAACTAGCACAGCTACATTAAGGTAATTGCCGGTAACGGGCAGCGTCATGGACCGGGATGACCACATCATGGACATCACCAGTGATCGCCTTCCGGCCCTCCCAGGCATCATTCGCCAATACGCAAGGGCAGGGAAAGAGCTTCCCTTTATTTTAGACAAGAAGGAGCCAGTTATGGTTCCTCTTAACAGATCCGCCGCTGCCGGCGTGATATTAGCTTTCTTCAATGGAAGAAAAGATCCCCTGGACAGAATTCGGGATCTCTTCCAGGTTCAGTCCGATACCCTTGACGGTTCAATAGGTAGAGTCCTTATTACATATTACTTAAGTTGCATAAAATATGTTACGGACATTAACTTCATTGACCAGATTTGCGAAGATAAAGGTATGACAATTCTCACCGACGACTTGTCTCTAATACCCCGGGAGCACCGAACCGTTTATGGGGAGATGAAGAGGGAAGAGAGAGAGATCCCCCACAGCATGTTAGCCTTCCAGGCTGCTTATGGTGCTTACAGTATGTGTCGTCCCGTTGCAAACAAACGAGACTTCCGGACGTGGATCATGAAACGGTATGCAGCCTTTATGGCATCTGTTCAGCAAACCGCTGAGATCAATACATATCTAGAGTATCAGAGGGGAGGAACTGTAGTTAACGAGACTGTTGTCTCCCGCACTCCAGTCCGTCGGTTGGTTTACAACGTAATTGCATCCACCACTGACGACATCGTTCCTGCTGCCGTTAAGGTCCATATAAATATGTTAACAGCACTCTCGGAAATGACAACCTACTCATTAATCCAGCAAGTGATCAGCCGGGGCGGTTGTGTCATAACACTGGAGCCCCTTCCCAAACAACTAAACGACTACGTTCAGGAGAGACAAGAAGTATTGGACAAGTTAAAAGCCGAAAAGTACCCGTCCGACCATATTCAATATCTTCACCTCATAATGCCTCATACCCAAGCCTTTACGGCTTCTAAGTATGCTGATCTTGTGGTTACAGCACAGGTTATGGAGGAGGTGGAGACACACAAAGACTCTACCTTAGAGCAATACAAAGCCAAAATATCAACTGCTACAATCAACAAAAGACAACTGAAGCAATTCCTCCTCACCCAGTCGCAGCAAGTCGGTCTTAAAATCGACGAGTCGTCATGGCAGACCCTCCAAACCCTAGTCGAGGACAGAGCCACTGACCTCTACGAAGAAGCAAAGAGGATCCTGAACCTCATCAGCACCCAGAGGGGGATCGCCTAAGCTTTCTCATCCCTATTAGTATAGAAAAACCCGAATTGGACTGTAATCAAAACAAACGACAAAAGACATTGTTTTTAACTACTTTCTCAAATTAGCATTTCAATCAGAAGTTGAGAAAAACACTAGTAAGAGAACCCAGTAGAGATGTCAAAAAAGAAGGAAAAGGCCACCAAACTTGCTTCTCTTGCCCGGAACGTGATTCGAGATTTAGAAGAGCAGATATTAAGAACTGCCCCCTTGGAGGATCCCATACATGCAGTTTTTGAGCTTACAGATTTCGTGGAGATAATCCTGGCAGACGAAGAGTTCATTCTTAAACTCCTCGACTCCCAAGAAGACATGCAGAAAAGAGCCATTGCAGAATACGTAGATTCAAAGGTTTAGAAGCAGAGAGAGAAACTACGAGTAGAGAGACGGCAAAAAAGTTTTGACGTCTACCGAGATCTCCAGGCTGATAACATAGCTTCCGATTCCAGCAGCAGGACCGCATCTCACGACTCAATGGAAGAGGGGTACATGGAGTCTGAAGCAGCAATCGTCAATGTAGGAACTGACCCCGTGATTACGGGGTTATTTTCTTTCTTACTTTTTGTTTTAACTCTAGAAATTAGAGATTATTATTCATTATTCTTTGGAAAATACGAAAGTTGATTATGATAATATTTGTTTTTATTGTTTTTTTGTTGATTATGACATAATTTTAAAAACAAATTTGTAATTTATGGCACTTTTTAAAAATAAACACATCACCCTGTCTACAGAAAACACTTCTTTTGAAATTAAGCTTTATTAAATAACCCAATATAAGCTGTATTGCTATATATTTAAGGTCCCGAAGTGCAATCTTACATAGAATTTTTTTAGTAGAAGTTATTTACCTTATTTTATTATGCAAGTTCTCGTATCTTTGTGTTACTTACATTATTTTGTCTTTGCCTTGAACTCAAATTGGACTAACGTAATGGATAAGTGATTCACATTTTTTAAGGTAAGGGACAGGCTATTTTCTAAACTATAAGATTTTATTGTATTTAGCTTTTATAGCATAAAAGAACATTAAATTCTAAGAAACTTTGCCATAGACTTCATCTAAATCGGCCTGTAAACAAAAAAGTTATACACAGATTACAAAAAGCAAAAACGTTTTTTCGCTCTCCTGTAAAGTCATGTTTTGTCCCTTACCTTAATTCATACTTCTGGTATCGATATACATATATGAACTAGCTGACCCGGCGAACTTCGTACCGCCTTAGCGTTGCAATGATTGAACAATGTCATCGAATGACATTGACATTAGTTACGCGCGTTTTTTAAAATATGCAAAATATATAAGTCAACTAAAGTTTTTGTTATATTACATTATAGTAAGTGGTAATTATGCTGTTAAAATGTAGCTTATATGCCACGTTCGTAGATTTACCATAGCAGCGCCATCTATTGATTAGAATTCAATTCACTCTTCAGTCTAAGTAACACGTGGCCGGCTATGCTAACACCAAAAATTTAAAAAGTGGAAATAATTGAATTATATGGTATTTCGTTCACTACAAAATAAATTTGATTAATTTTATAGCGTCAACAACACGTGGTAATTATGCTGTTAAAATGTAGCTTATATGACACGTTCGTAGATTTACCATAGCAGCGCCATCTAATGATTACTTACTCAACCCAGTCGAAAGGTATCGACATCTGTTAGAATCATTTGGAGTTAACAGATAATTGTGACTGTCAAATAATAACAGACAAATAATTAGCAATACATTAAAATTGCGACTATAATTTGAGTTTTAAACTATCCTATCTCTCAAGTTGGATCGAACTGCACATGGTGTGCGAATTTTATTATAATCGGTTAAGTGGTTTAGGAGTCCATTGAGGACAAACATTGTGACACGAGATTTATATATATTAAGAAGAAAGATTGTGTAAGAAAACAAGTAGATCAGCGTTTGCTTTGTTTAGAATTTCTACTTTGGTTAATATTGACGCACTGCTCACTGCTTACCATGGACTGGTTGAATCTGTCCTTAGATACGGAATCATTTTCTGGGGTAACTCAACTGATAAAAAAATAGCATTTAGAAGTCAAAAGAAATGTATCCGAGATATGTTTGGTCTACAAACAACTGATAGTTGCGAGCCATATTTTATTAGACATAGAATTCTCTTCCGTCTTTATATATAATGGAGATCGCTATTTTTGTAAGAACTAACTCTCACCTATTTCCACGGTTATCTGATAGGGTTGTTCGTAACCGTCGAGATGGTAGTGAACTGTGCTTACAACGGGCAAAAACGGCTTTAATGAGAAAGAGTGTAATATGCATGGCTCCGAAGATATATAATAAAATTCGAAAGTTTCTGGCAACCATTAACCACCGTGCGCCAATAAAAGCGCATGCCTGACAGCAAGCGCTGATACGGCTCCATAGGCTAGATGGCGCTGGTTAGCCTACTACCGCACAAGAATCGCGGTATATGAGATTTAGGTACCGAATAATATATATAGACAAATCAAGGAAATTTCCATCGGTCCGTGGTCGCCGAGCATAACACCCGGTCGGTAGGAAGCGCATCCCCTTAGCTTCCTAACCCTAAATCTGTTGTGTCAAAGGTTTGCCCGACCTTATTGGTTTCCTGATATTCTTCTTATCGTTCAGGTCCGTGTTGGAATGTTCGTCAATGCTGGGCAGGCGCGGGTCGGGGCCGCAGTCGCCGTTCTCGTACACCTTGTATACGGGGCCTTTTAGCGTGTAGTTGCAGCTCAGTGGTCGCATTGAGAACCTGGGCATAGATGACAAGATATTAGGACTGAGGCTGTATTACGATATTGCTTTCTGTTTGTTGATGTTGATTAAAACTCCAAGGGGTAAAGAATCGTTTGACGATGTAAATGGTACTCTCTCGCGAGTACTTCATTGGTTCACCGTTAACAATTTATTGCTTAACGCGACCAAAACTAAATGCATTAAGTTTACAATGCCCAATGTCCGACAAGTTCCAACAAGGGTTGTTGTTAAGGATGAACAACTAGTTACTTCAAATACTGCAACTTTTTTGGGAATTACTTTAGATGATAAGCTCCAGTGGGGTCCTCATATCATGACCTTATCAAAGAGACTAAGCTCCGCTGCATACGCTGTAAGAAAGATAAGGTTTCTGACTGATGTTGAAACGGCAAGACTAGTTTATTTTAGTTATTTTCACAGTATCATGTCATACGGCATCTTACTATGGGGCTCAGCTGCAGATATAGAGACAATTTTCGTATTGCAGAAACGAGCCGTGCGGGCTATTTATAAACTTAAATCAAATGAAACACTTAGAGAATTGTTTAAAGAAGTTAAAATACTTACAGTTTACTCGCAATATATTTACGAAAACCTAATTTACGTTCGAAAAAACTTACACTTATTTCCTAAAAATAGCGATTTGCATAACTTCAACACAAGACAAAAAAATAGGCTTGCCGTTCCACATTTTAGGCTTCATAAGGTTGGTCACTCATTTATGGGTAGATGTGTATCATTTTTTAATAAATTACCTGAAAATTTAATTTCATTGCCTTTAGATAAATTTAAAACAGTTGTTAAAGATGTATTAATGTCGAAAGGATATTATAAAATTGATGATTATATAAATGACAAAGATATATGGAAATGTTTAAATGCAAATAATTACAATTATTGTAAATCAATTTTGAAAAGAGGCAATGACAATAGTGACTGAGTTTCTTGCGCCGCTTCTTCTCAGCACTGGCCCAAATTGTCCCGAAGCGGTGGTAGGGTTAATTTATATGTTGGGACGTGTAAAAGTGCTAGTTCTTAGCCTAGTTACAGAAATAAATGAATTTTATTTTATTGAATTTTATTGAATTTTATTGATGATGCTTTAGACCTAATGATTCATCTTCTCTTATTATCTCTACCTTTCTTTTTATATTTCATATTGTTTTTGATAGGCCTTTATACCACTTATTTTTCTACGCGATAAGAAGCGCTTCAGTCAAACTGTTAGCAAGATCTTAATAAGGCCCCCTGAACACTCATCATCATCATGGGGTGCCATCTTCAAATTGAAGTTTGAACACTCAACGACACAAAATTTGAATACGACCCTTGAGTTGATTCACTGATAAGAGTGAATGGGCCAGCGTAGGGCCCTCTCTGTAACGTTTGTGACGCAACCGCTAGTGTCACCTGGGACTCTGCAGCGGCGGCCGCCTCACGGGCCTCAGCTCCGGCTTCGGCGCCGGCGCACTCGGCGTCTGCAGCGCCACGTGCGGGATCTTTTGCTCCGGCGCCTGTAATAAAGTGAAATCGACGTATAATATATTTTATTTTAAATACATAGTACCCACCCAGCTGGTACTTGGTCGTTGAGAGATAAGGTTACAATGAAGTTAATTAGAGATGAAGAAATAGAAATAGAAATATTTATTTGCGTAATTAAGGTACGATTAACATTTAGATTTGTTGGTCATCTTACAATAGTACATAAACCTATTTAGCCGTGTCAAACAGCATGCGAATTTATAAACGTTATCCAATATAAGTTAATTTTAATGTAGATTTTGATAAAAGTCAAATAAAATGTCATTAATACTAAGACCTTTAAGACTAAGCATTAAAATAAAAATATAATTTCAAAGCCAAGCTCTAAAGTTACAAAAGTGATACAACTCTTCGTTACGACTGTAAACAAACTAGAACAGAAAAAAATGCGGAAACTTGAATAGAGCAAACTGCATCCTAAAACGTTAATTTTCATATAGTAAGGCGGTTGGTGAAAATTTCCACCTAAATGGTTAAACCATTTTACCTAAAGCAATGGCAAGCTCCTTTATCAAAATTTACTACCAAGAAAGTTGTATTTTGTTTTCATACTACTTTGTAATAAAAAATGCATATTTTATTTACGACAGAATAAGAAGAAACAAGTCAGATGTTAATGAAACATGTACTTAATATTTTTTTTAAATAATCAAATAGTGTATTGGACACCAGGAAGTATGCACGGCCACACGTCAAGCTAATAACTGCGGTATCTTATGCTTACGTAATATGTTTGTGTTTTTTTTTTCAACGAACACACCAATAACCTAGCCCCAAACTAAGTGTTATCTTATGCTATGGTGGCTAGGATAACGGATAGAAATACTTAAATACATGTATAAACACCCATGACTCGGGTACAATAAATGCTCGTGCTCATCACACAAACATTTGCCCCTAGCAGGATTCGAACCTGCGACAGCCGGTTTTGTAGTCAGGACCTCATACCACTAGACCAAAGCTGTCGTCAAATTTGTCGTCAATTTTGCAACGAAAATGAGTACCTTAATGTGGAGCCGTGTGTACCCAATATTTAGCTTGCAAGATTTGATAACAAACGAACAAACAGATAATGGGACCAAAGATAATGGATGGAACTAAGTAAAAGCTTGTAAATATGCGTACCTGTACAGTTTCCATCGGGGGCGTGGCTTGTCGCGGCTTATTAAATTGGCTTTTGTTGGGCAAACTGCTGAGCGGCGTGAAGATCTTACTGGTCGAGGCCGCGCCGGCCTCCGGCGGGTCCGCCTCGTACTTCGCGTGGTACTCGGGCGGGGACAGCGGCCGCGGCTCCTGATAACGATATCAATATTTGAGCAAAAAACAAAAAGTCGAATGGGATGTTTGCTGAAGCTGGTGTGGACTGCTTCCACGCAACTATGCGCAAGCGGTGTGCATCCCTGGTGAGCAGGGTGCGGGCGAGCAGTTACAGCATCCTGAATATGATCGCTAGTCGGCTCGACTGTATTTATGTAAGCCGTTCCTGCTCCATTTCGGGGGGACCGGTGCAGGAGTGGCCACTTTAAATTGTTTAAACCATTAATAATGTATGATTCTTACTAACATAGTTTCTAAGTTATACTAACAAGACGAGTCTTTGTAACTTGCTAAATAAATAATACAATACAATACAATAATGCAGAAAGTTAAAACGACTGGCAACTTTACTCAAATCAGTTGTCACCTGCGTATTAATGGACCAGAGATTATACGTCCATCACGCTCTGACCGCACAGTTCGGGACATTTGACGGAATATCAAGGTGCTTGTGGCGCAGGGGTGGCAACGCTTTGGTAGTGATACCAAAAGTTAAGCAACCTAAGGCACGGTCATGTTTGGGATGAGTGACCATATAAGTGACGTCTATTCACAAGCATCTCCGTGCTGCGGAAAGCACGTTGAGCTGTTGGTCCCGGCTAATATAAATAAATATTTAAATATTTCACAACAATCACATCAATTCTCTAGTCCCAAATTAAGCTACGAGGCTTGTGTTATGGGTACTAGACAACGGTTAAACATACTTAAATACCTTTTTTTGGAAATAAATACATATTATACATAGAAAATACCTGGGTATTTTCTACTGGTCTGGACCAGTACAAACACATGTTCATGCACACCTATGTTTGTACTGTGCGGGATCTAACCCACGACCCTTGGTTTTAGAAGTCCGACCTGTAGACAACTGCACCAAGCGGTCGTCGACTAATATCGATAGATATTAGTTGTGAAGCCTAGTCAGAGGCCCTCGGGCGGCTTTATAACATCTGACAGTAAGGTCGGTCACTTACCTTACACACACCCCTTTACCGTACCGCACCGAGCCCGCGTGGTGGAGTATGGCTCGGACCTCATAGTTGAGAATAGAATAGAAATAGTTTATTTGCAAGAATACAAAGGTCTTAGAAATAAAAGTCTAATGTATTCAGCCTGCGTACAGGCATGCAAATAAAGGGTGTCTCAGCGCCGATTTTAAACTTTAAATATTTATATTAAAAAAACAAATAATATTTTTTATAATTTAATTGCAGTAAATTATAATGTATTAGTGCGGATTTTATGTACGGAATATTACACCGTCAAGATGTCTTCCATCACGGCGAATGCACTCTTCAAAGCGGACTAGCGAATTTGCAGATACACGCTGCAGAACATCAACTGATATGGCTCTCACTTCTGTTGTTATTTTTGTCTTCAGCTGCTCCAAATTAGTAAGAGGGGTATCAAAAACTCTTGCTTTGAGATAACCCCATAAAAAAAAGTCAGCTGGGGATAAGTCGGGAGACCTGGGTGGCCACAATATGTCTCCAAAACGGCTTATGATTTTTCCCGGAAATAACGCTTTTAGTGTGTCCATGGAGACCCTAGCTGTGTGGGCTGTGGCCCCATCTTGCTGAAACCATACATCTGACATGTCAACATCATCTTCTTGTAGCTGCGGTACAAAAAAGTTATTAATCATGTCAATATACCGCTCGCTCGTCACTGTAACCGTTGCACCTCGGTCATCCTCGAAGAAAAATGGCCCGATGATTTTCTTTGGTGATATTGCACACCATACAGTAACTTTGGGGCTGTGCAATGCTTTCTGGTGCTTTTGTTTTGGATTGTTTGATGACCAGTAACGGCAATTTTGACGATTGACGTACCCTTCGAGGTGAAAGTGTGACTCATCACTAAAATAAACATTGTCCATCCCATTTTCCTCTGAAAAAATCTCTAACATCTTCTGACAGTAAATTTTTCGTTTGTTGTAGTCTTCTGGTTTGATTTTTTGGACTATTTGGATCTTAAAAGGATGTAATTTTAAATCTAAGGTCAAAATTCGATGAACACTTGAACGGTGAAGGTTCAAAGAGGCAGCATGTTTTCTAACAGATCGTCGTGGATGCTCCGCGACCGCAGCGGCGACGCGGTCGATGTTTTCAATCGATCTCTTAGGTCTATTTCGAGGGCGAATCGAATGATTCAGTAAACATCCTGTCGCTCTGAACTTTTCTACCCACGACTTAATTAACTGAATACTCGGAGCGTCACTTAAACGGTGGATTTCAAAGCGATTACAAAACTTGCGTTGTGCTTCACTCAACGAAAACTCGTTGCAAAAATACGCCTCTACTGCGTACGCGCGGTGCGCGCCAGACCACTGCGACATAGCGACTAAAAAATCCGCACTCCTTACCTACCGAACGCTACCACTCCCCTCCCGCTAGCCCCGCGGGTTCCCAAGAAATTCTTGTTTAAAGTTTAAAATCGGCGCTGAGACACCCTTTATTAGTAGTAGACTTTAAATTTTGATTATAATTATATAAGGTTATTAAATTAAATATCATAGTCATTAAATTAGTCCTTACAATACGGTAGTTGACACCACCAATCGTTGACGTACTTTTTATCAACTGTCAAAACGCTTTTCTTCATAGAGCTTGTATGGGAATAACACACTTTGACGTCATCGCGTGCAATGCCGACTGAGTGACTAATTCATTTGAATTCCAATTAAAAATCAAATAATACGAACTGCAGACAAAAATATTAGTGTAAAGGCATCTAAAATTATGAATTATTTTAGAGAAAATCAGTTTTTGAATATTTCTTTCATAGTGGAAACAAGCCTATTAAAATATTCACTTAAACTATAAAAACATTTATTTTTTGAGGTGAGGCCTGTGCCCAGCAGTTTCATCAGTCCTCACCTGCGTATTGTTGGACCACAGTAGGTCGGCGCCCGGCACGGCCTGCATCTGGTGCAGGTGCGTCTTGATGTTGTAGATGCCGGCCGTGGTGCCGAACGGGTCCGCCCTGATCGCCGCCACCACGTCCATCACACTCTGGCCGCACAGCTCGGAGATTTGACGGTATATCTGGAAAGAAGTGAGGCATGTGTAGTTTGCAAACTTTGAACTATTAATAGGTAGTTCATTCTTGTGAATGAGAACGAACTATTCTTTGTTGGTTCGTCGAATTAGTCATCTATTTCAGTGTACCTACTTACTAATCACCAATCCCAGATCGATACGAGCTTGCAATAGCGCAGAACCGTCGAATCCCAACGTCAGAACTAATTGTTGTGAGTTTCTGAGCGGTTTTAAAGATGAAAGATGCGAGCGTGACAATATATGAACAATGATCGAACTAGGAAGAGAGCGAGAATTGATAAATCAAAATAAGGTCTAGAATTAATAATGATCCGCGAAGTAAAACGAACTGTCAGAACTAGAATCCCGAACTTGATCACTTGTGCTATTGTTCAGAGCGTTGACTGACCGAGAAGGAACAAACCTCAACGAAGTTGATAGATCGAACTAAAGACATTTTACAGATTTGAAGAAAAATACAAAAATTAAAATACTGTACAAAGTACTTTATACAGGGTGTAAAAAAAACCTTAACGAAGCCGAATACCACATATTCTACCAATTGTTACGATCATTATTTTCCGTTACCCCATACCTGGGAAGTTAACGGTTACTGAGGTATTGATGGTTAATGTTTGAAAAAAAATTGATGATTTTTACAGAAATGTCTTCTGTCCGTTATAACTTAACTTTTTCCAAAGAAACATGATACAAATTTTCACTTGTTCTTTTAAAAAAAAGCCTCTAAATGGCACATTCCGCAATGAACAGTGCACACTCGAACCGAATCGCGTCGCGGCGGCGCCGTATAGCAACACCCCCGCGGTCACTTCTTCGCGTGCGAGCTGTACATTGCGGGTTAGAATTAAATTGTTTTTTTTGATGTCAAAAAATAAAAGTTGATTCCCAGACAAAATTTCTTTTTTATACGATTTGGTTTGATGTACTGAACGCGTGGTTGCCAGCTTCGGTAAGGTTTTTTTTACACCCTGTATGATTTGAAGGTCTTCAAATACAATATAATAAGGTAATAAGCTACAAAATAATAAGGTCATGGACCTTACCTCCCTGTTGGTCTTGGCCTCCACACAGCCTAGAGGGTGCGTCTTCATGCGCATGCCAGGCCGCTTCACCCAGCGGTGCCGCGCCGCCTCCTCAATCTTCATACGGAGATCCACGTTCGGTTCTAGAAGGTGCTGGATGAAGGTCTTGCACTCTGGAAGCAATATTGTTAAAAATGAGGCATTTATTTTTAAATTGAGGTGCTTGTGGCGCAGTGGTTGCAGCGCTTTGGTAGTGATACCAAAAGTTAAGCAACCTACGGCGCGGTCATGTTTGGGATGGGTAACCATTCTGACCATAAAAGTGACGACTATTTACAAGCATCTCCATGCTTTGTCACTTACCTAACACACACCCCTCCACCAATCCGCACTGAGCCCGCGTGGTGGAGTATGGCTCGCACCACCTCATAGTTGAAGTGAGGCCTGTGCCCAGCAGTGGGACGCATATAGGCTGATGATGATATTTTTAAATATTTGCTTTGTTTAAATACAAGAACAAAACGTTTATAAGCATATGTGGCTTCGCCAAAAGTAAAAGAACAAAACGCAAACAGAGAGTGGCGGAAGCGCTAGTGCACACGATGGTCATACAAGTCGCGCGAAGCCCGCGCTGTCCAAGCGTAATTTTACCGTCGTATGATACTGTTGCACATACATTGCTGATTACGGAGATAGCACGTGACACTTACCACTAAACTAATAAGAAATGATATGCCAAAGTTTTGTTGAACGGAACGCGGCGACGGAGCGGCGGCGGCAACGACTGCACGAGCGCCAAGTTAACCTTGGGGCTTGGGGCTCTATTGCGATCGTGTTTACCGCTCAACAAGAGCGCTGCTAATCGTCATTTTGTCCAATTAAGTCCGAGCTCCAGACACGCTCTGTTGTAACGGATCTGTCATTAATTCAATGTCTCGTTAAGACAAAGGCTCTTTCGCAACTAACTTCAACGTATAAACGAAACTGAGATGAATCACATGTAAATATGTTTTTTTTGTTTCTCCAGGTCGCTGCTATCGCTTATCTACATCACCGAGTCGTGGCAACGTCTGCCTCACATCTTCGTAACCAGCAGAGCAGATAAAACATGAGGCAAGTTTTAACTAACGTTACATTCCTCGCCGCGAAAACCACTTAAGAAGCGCTTACTATAAAAATCCAGATTTAAAGTGTGGTCATAGGATCTCTTAAGAGAATCAGTTTGTTATTATTTGGTTTTTTATAAGTACTTATTTTGTAAAAGAACAATTTAAGCCATAGTTGAGCGAAAGACTTTAAATTGGTGTTTGTTTATACAACATTAAAAAAAATAATTGTTAATATGTAGGTACTCAAATTGATTGTTCGTAATAATGTAAATAGGTTTTGTATTTTTATTCTATTTTAAATAATAAAAAAACTGAAAGAAAAAGATATTGTTTCAGTTGACACGATTTTTTTTGTATCTAATCATGTTGGCGCAAGTGCCACTATACTCGTAATAACCTCACATAATTTCAATGGCCTCTGTGGCCTATAGATAAACGCATAATTTAACAGAATTTCCATCTTCAGCCTTATTAATGCAAGGTATAGTTAATGACCAAGCTAAATTTCAGAAATGATAAGAATTTGCACTACTGAATGTTAATGACCCCTGAGCCCGCACTTCTTAAAGTATCGTTCGTATTTTTGAGTCTAGATGCGACAATGTGGAGCGACGCGACGCGAAAATATTAAATAGCCATTTTATGACAGTGTGTGCAGTAATGACGTGATAAAACGCGACTGATACTGACAAAAGGCGTTTAAAGTGTCGGTCGGAAAGTGAGAGGGATGGCTTCCTCCGAAACTACGGACAACAACGGCTTTGGACAACTACGATCTGGGCTAGAGAGTAGTCCCGATGTGTAAACAAAATAAAGGGCAACTCTACTCACCCGGCGACACGGCGGCGAGCGCGGCGCGCTGCTTGCGCGTGAAGCCGCGCGCTATAGCGGCGCGCAGCAGCGGGCGCGAGCGCGACTCTACTCACCCGGCGACACGGCGGCGAGCGCGGCGCGCTGCTTGCGCGTGAAGCCGCGCGCTATAGCGGCGCGCAGCAGCGGGCGCGAGCGCGACTCTACTCACCCGGCGACACGGCGGCGAGCGCGGCGCGCTGCTTGCGCGTGAAGCCGCGCGCTATAGCGGCGCGCAGCAGCGGGCGCGAGCGCGACTCTACTCACCCGGCGACACGGCGGCGAGCGCGGCGCGCTGCTTGCGCGTGAAGCCGCGCGCTATAGCGGCGCGCAGCAGCGGGCGCGAGCGCGACTCTACTCACCCGGCGACACGGCGGCGAGCGCGGCGCGCTGCTTGCGCGTGAAGCCGCGCGCTATAGCGGCGCGCAGCAGCGGGCGCGAGCGCGACTCTACTCACCCGGCGACACGGCGGCGAGCGCGGCGCGCTGCTTGCGCGTGAAGCCGCGCGCTATAGCGGCGCGCAGCAGCGGGCGCGAGCGCGACTCTACTCACCCGGCGACACGGCGGCGAGCGCGGCGCGCTGCTTGCGCGTGAAGCCGCGCGCTATAGCGGCGCGCAGCAGCGGGCGCGAGCGCGACTCTACTCACCCGGCGACACGGCGGCGAGCGCGGCGCGCTGCTTGCGCGTGAAGCCGCGCGCTATAGCGGCGCGCAGCAGCGGGCGCGAGCGCGACTCTCCTGCGACGCCGCCCTCCGCGCCCGTGAACGGCAGCCCGCCTGTCACCATGCCGTACACTATCACGCCTCTGCGAACGAAGACAAAACGAATGTTAGATAATATCGCCTCACAAAAAAATGCAAAAAATAAAACGTTTTTTTTTTCAAAGAAGACTACAAAATGGAAGGCCTAAAAATCTGATTTTAATTTTAATGCAGATGAGAGCTTAAATACAAAGTACCCAAAAATAAAATGTGAGGCGCACTACTGTTAGTGAGAGTGTGGTGTGTATCGTCGCGACTCACATGCTCCACAAGTCGACCTCGGGCCCGTAGCGGCGGCCGTCCACGAACAGCTCGGGCGCCGCGTACTCCAGCGAGCCGCAAGGAGTCCGCAACGCCCCGCCCGCGCTCCACACGTTCGACAGACCGAAGTCTGGTTAACAAACCTAGTATTAGCATCAAGCCAAGTATATTTGGCACAACATATTTCGAGTTGGAATGCTAAAGAAAAGCGCTTTCTACCGACCGGGTGTTATGGACGGGGACTAAGGTCAGGTAGACATGAAAGGTGAAATCTAACCTATGATGTCGCAAAAGGTGCTCACTCGCTGTCAAGCATTCCATTGTAAGGTATGTGCATGTGGCGCACGGTAGAGACGCCACAGATATCTTTTTATTTATTTATTTCGCAATCAACTAGTTTAATTAGCCGTTCCATCGATCTAGGATCTTTACTATCTGCCCATTCAACTAGCGGCCTGAATTATATTCAGCCATATGATAAAGCGCCGGGTGGCAGAAAATTGAACTACTGCGGTGCTGTTTACTGCATACGTTAAACAGAATGAAATAAAATATTACCTACGATTTTGATGAACTGTTTTGAAGTATCCAGCATTATGTTCTCCATTTTTAAGTCACTGTAACAAAAAATGGTAACCGTTGTAAATGTGTGACAGGGATAACAGTGAATAAAAACTTAGTTCCATAATTCCCCGCCTAATAAATAAACTACCAACAGAATTACGAGATAATTTATCTATTAAAAATATTAAATCAAAGCTTAAGTTACACTTTCTTGTAATCTTTAATTAAATTATTAATCTATTAACCAGACGGCTTATATTATTTGTCCAATTCTTGTTTTTGTTTATTTATTAACTTTATATTTTGTAACCCTTAGTATAATTATTACAAACCCTCGTGGTTTTCTTGTAATAAGTAAGTTAGTTAAGTGTTTTGTAATGTAACGGTTATTTAAATGATAATAAAGAGAAAAAAAATATTGTTGTAATGCCACAAAAATCCATTCTAGAGGATACACACACACACACAGTTAGCACCGTCCTGCTAAAAAAGGTTGGCCCAAATGAAAAAAAGTAAAACGTATTTAAAATAACTACAAGTTCCATTAAAACAATTTGTAATAAGCCAAATTCGTAGCCACTCAGCTTGGCAAGTCATGGCGCCGGTTTTCTGTGGAAACCACTTTTTGACGTGATAACGTCCTATAATATGATGGAGCCGGCTGCACACATCAAAAAACATGACGCATGCGGCGTTACCTCGCTCTGAGGCGTTCCATTCAAGGCTTGAAGTGCAAGCGAGAGCGCGGAACGAGCGACAAAGAGGCAACGTGACAAAGACGTTGTCACGTTCAAGTATCGTCAGTAAACCGACTTTACAGACAACCTATTTTTAAAAATATAAATAGTTATCCAGATATTTGGCCACGATCTGACCTGATGGTAAAAGCGTCGATGTGGCCGAGGATGGATGGATCATGCCTGTCTAGTAGCAGTCTATCACTCGAGCATTATCGACTGTGGGGTGAGCACGAACATTATCGTAACGAATTCGAATCGTCAAAGCTTCAGAAACTGACACATTCCCATACAAACTGGCAAGTCAACGAATAGTAACACGCTACGAATACGTTACAATAGCTGTTCGTGCTCACCCAACTGGAAGCTTAGATCAAACCAAAAAAGGGAGATATTAAACTGAGTCCAACGGATATGTCCGCACCTAGTCGTTGTCAGTACTGTTAGTTGTTTACGTGCGTGTGGATGTAAGCCCATTTTTAAGTTGACGATTGTAACGAAACCGTAACGAATCCGTCGAAACGATAACGTGTAAAGAAGACAGCATTTTTTTAAGCTCTAATTACGGGCCTCAGGTTTTGCCTTGACGTGCATGCTGTCATGTGTACGTGAGTAATTTTACGAAAAAACGATTATCGTTCTGACGGATTTCGTATTTCAGAATATGGCCTCTTCCTCTGTTTGGTTAGATCTTAGACTGGAAAAAAGTTTTCAAAATTATTTATTGTTTTCAAACATGTGCACAGCTTAACAGTAGTTGGGGCCTCCTTTTAAGCATAACAACGCCTGTGCCAAGAGACTCCGCTCTTTCTTAATGTAGGTATAGTATCTTATAATGAATTGCTGTTCGTTAGTCTCGCTAAAACTCGAGAACGGCTGTACCGATTATGCTAATTTTGGTTTTGAATTATCCGTGGAAGATTTGAGAACGATGATAAAAAAGATTGAAGCATTATTATGCCTATTTACTAGCGGCCGCCCATGACTTCGTCCGCGTAATGTTCGAACAAATGTTAGAATTGAACCTACTCGCCGAGATCTCTAAAACGGTACCCTAATCATATTTTTAGGCCCCAGCACCGCGAAACACAAATAATATATATAAATAAAATAAATATTTCACATTAACAATCACACCAATTCTCTAGTCCTTAGCTACGAGGCTTGTGTTATGGGTACTAGACAACGGATAAATATACTTAAATACTTTTTTTGTAAATAAATACATATTATACATAGAAAACACCCAGACCAGTACAAACACACATGTTCATGCACACTTATGCTTGTACTGTGCGGGGATCGAACCCGTGACCGTTGGTTTTAGAAGTCCGACCTGTGGACCATTGCACCAAGCGGTCGTCAATATATAGAGATCCTGCCAAAGTATTGGACAAACTCACCGGTGCACAACGCCCCGCGCGTGCATATGCCTCACAGCGGACACGAGTTGCGCGGCGAGCGCGCGCGCACGCGGCTCGGGCAGGCCGCGCGCGCCGCGTGCCGTGCGCGCCGCCAGCACGTGCGCGCACAGGTCGCCGCCGCCCGCCGCCTCCATCACCACGTAAAGGCGTGGCCCGTGCTGTATTTGTTAAATAAATAAATAATAAATAAAACCATTTATTTCAGACATACAGTCCATACAGAAAGAATTATAAAAAGTATTTTAGCGCCATACACATATAAATAAAAAACATAGAAAAACTATTTCGCTACACTATCATGCAGCCGAATGCACTGATTCAAGTAGGGGCAGTCTATCCGTCCTGTCATAACGCGCAGAATGTCATTTAAAAGTTAAAAGCTATTTGTTTATTTATGAAGCGTTATTGCACTAAAGTGGGCTTAATGCCATTAGAAATTCTTTACCAGTCATACCTTTACCGCAACCGTGCGGTAATGGTAGGTGGGACTTTAACGTATTAATAAAAAATAAAATGAGTGTTATTTTTAAGTGTTTTTTGTTAAATTGTAACACACCAAAAAGATAATATTAAAACTCCTATTCGAATTGGAAGAACAATCGCCCTGCTAGCGGTAAGTTATGTGTAATTGCTCGTGACTTTTTAATCCCGACGAAAAAGAAGGGTGTTAAGTTACAGCGGTTAATAAGTTTGACCCCTATATGTCTGTTTGTGTGTGTATGTTTGTATTATTGTGATCTTGTATGTGTCTGTTTGTGGCATCGTAGCTCTCGATATTATTCGAAAAATAATTACGAAGTTGGTTCTTAGTTGTGGCTGATCAAAATGCGCGTCCAGCCGTTATAGCAAACACCAGCCGTTTTGGTGGCTCATGTCGGGGGTATTTAAAATTTTAGTTTTTTTATAATTGAAACTAGTGGACCCGGTAGACGTTGTTCTGCCAGCTGTTTCCGCATTTTTTCCATACTTTATACATATAAATCTTCCTCTAAAATCACTATCTATTAAAAAAATGCTTCAAACATGTTCCGTCTTATTTACAAAACTTGGTTTAAAAATAGTACCAGGTTTAAACTAGGAACAATCAATGGACTAAAGTATTCCTTATTACAAAACGAAGTTTATCTCTTAGTCCTGAATTATCTGTGGTACTAAAGATAAACCCGTGCGACCCTTAATTTAATTGTGGACTAACTGTTGACAGCTGTTTTTGAGATTATTGCGCAGGGTTTTATAATTGTTCAGTGAGGTTTTTTTGCAATAACAGGGAGGTGGTAAATAAAACTGCAGGGTGTGTCTGAACTTGTTCCTTGTATTTTTATCCCATTATTACGAGTACGACACACATTATAATTTTATATCTTCACAATCAATTTGTCAATCATATAACAAACAGGTCGCTGTGGCAACCGCGCCATGTCATTTTATAGAGTTCTCCATTAAACGCTAGTCGTTCCCTATTTAGGTTGGCACATTTTACAATTTGTCAAGTTTATTCACATATTATTTAATAGAATAGAATTTTATATCTTAAATGAAAAACAAAACAGTATAAAATATGTTTTTTTCATGATTATCTATTATTATGCCACTTAAAATAAAAATTAAAATATTTGTTCGAAAACGGAACGTAATATCTGTATTATCTGTGTCAAAACGAGGAAGATCCTTGTCCCGGGTGTACACTGTGCGGTTTAAGGATTGGACTAACTGATTCTCTGTTAAAACTGATTTTGTAAAAAGAACACATTTTAGTCCTGGAACTAACGTTAATACCGTAACAATCCTGGCTCGGTTAGTTTTGTTTTAAACCCGTATTAAGGCATGGTTTTGTAATAAGACAGGTTGAGTCTAAGCAAAGAGATCTAAATATACATACATATTGCAAGGATGAGACCCAGGAGCAGCCAATTAAAGAGATGTTGCGCGTTTAATTTATGTTTTATTAATAGTTTATTAGCGGTTACAATTCATATATATGAGAGATAAGGAATGGAGGACGCGTCACACACTACAATATAACCGACATAGGGACAGACTCGGTAAACGACTTTGCTTTAAACTATGTAGTGAATAGTGATGTGCGTGTACAAACCATCATTGTTTCGTAAAGCGCCGCGATGCAGGGGTGGCGCAGCTTGGCCATGACGCGCGGCTCGCGGTGCAGGTTCCGCCGCGCGTACTCCTCCTTGATGCACGTCAGGTCGATTATTTTTATTGCCACCTGAAAGTTTTCACGTTAGCCGGCTCCACACGTTGGGCGAGCAGTTGGCCCGAAAACGAACGCTATTGGCCATTAGAAAAAAACCAACAACAAAAGAACGAGTCAACGTTGAGGCCAACGCTTTTCTAGGTTCACTCATTCTCTTCGATCTCGGTTGTAATTTTAAGCTCTAATGTACTAACTTTTGTTCATTAAAACTGAATAAATGATTTATTAGGTATTATTTATTGGGTGATAGATTTTGCCCAACGTCTGAATTCTGAAGTCTGAAGGTTAATAAGAAAGAGATGGATCAAGAATTGGTACCAAAAAATCACAAAGTATATTAGACAAATTCGCTTTTATGGTGAAATGAACGACTACGAGAAATACTTTCGAATGCCTGATGTCTGTTTTTATAACATTTGATTGGTGACACCATTTTTGAGGAAACAGGGTACAGAGAGGAGGACATCGATTTCGGCTAGACAAAAAAGTGGCTTTGATATTACGCTATTTCGCCTCAAACAAACTTTATGTAGGTATATTTGATTTATGGGAATAATGACGCAGTATTACTATCACCGAAGTCCTACATTGCTGACGTCTCGCTGAAGACTGGGGTCAGCAAAAACATTTTCGTAACGTATTCGTGTCGTCCAAACGTCAGAAACTGACAGTTTCCCCATACAAATTGACAAGTTAACGATAGCTAAACGCTACGAATACGTTACGATAGTTGTTCGTGCTCACCCTACTGAGCATGATAAATAGTGACTTGCGTAAGATAAATATCACGATCTAGGATCTGGGATCGGATCACAATGATTTCCAGAAATCCATCGATAAATACCTATCGTGATTTGTCAATACATTACCCTGCACGTCAATAAATATAGTAATTAACACGACAGCTTATATTGACGGATCACAATATGTATCTTGCGTGTAGGTGCTTGTGGCGGAGTGGTTGCAGCGGTTTGATAGTGATGCCAAAAGTTAAGCCACCTACGGCGCAGTCATGTTTGGGATGGGTGACCATTCTGACCATAAAAGTGACGTCTATTTACAAGCATCTCCGTGCTTCGGAAGGCACGTTAAGCTGTTGGTCCCGGTTAATATCGATAGATATTAGTCGTTAAGCCTGGTCGGAGGCCCTCGGGCGGCTTAATAACATCTGACAGTAAGGTTGGTCACTTACCTTACACACACCCCTCCACCAATCCGCACTGAGCCCGCGTGGTGGAGTATGGCTCGCACCACCTCATAGTTGAGGTAGTGTGACGTATATAGGCTGATGATGAATGAATGGTGTAGCATACGCCTATAGATTGTCGTCAGAATTTCAAATACTTAGTCATCGTAACATACGTACTCGACTTAAATTTGTTGAATTAAATACCTTTCAAAAGTAAGTTTAAGTCTGTCCAATTCTTTCTTAACTCGTATTTGTATACATGCCAGAAGACACCGGTTAGCTAATACAATTTACCATGTAAAAGACGCCCATCTAACCTTTTTGCCAATGATCCTGTGAGTAGCCTCCTCGACGCGAGCGAAGTGGCCCTTGCCAAGCACTTTGCCAGTCATGAGGTAGTTGCCCACACTGTAAACCTGGTTCTTGGTGCGCATATTTGCCGGCTTCATTGTTACTCACTAATTTCGACACATATTTAACTGGCTTCACTCTATACAACTTTCTTGCAGTCACAAAGAGCGTAAACAATCTTGCGATTTGTGAATTGTACTTTTGTAAACGTCATAATAATGTGACACTGGGCTCTTTTGTTTGATCTTCGAAACTAGAACGGCATTTGTGTCAAGCTTGACATTTAGAGGGCCTATTTTTACCGCTCTCTGATCGTCAGTGTATCGACATAGAAACTTTTCGCACACCGCGAATAAAAACAATCGGCACCGCTTGATGAATCGCCGGTGCTTGACGTAATTTTAATGACGCTTTTAAATTAGCGAGTATTATAAGAAGGTAACTTTTATATAAGTACACGCGACCCTCTGAGTTCAAGTCTCTTAAGACTGCAGCACAGCACGGCTTATTTTTTCTACTAACTATCAAGAAGTAGAGGGAAAGAGGGTAGTTTCTCCATGAAAGACCAGCGTCGTGGCATTCATGAGATGCTACGACACATGCTGAGAGGCCCCCCTTTCAGTATCTTGTGTATGTGATTTTTAAATGTGTTTTTCTATTTCGTAAAAATGTGATACTGAATAAAAATGTTTTCTTCTTCTTCTAAATGTAGATCAGGCCAAGCAATATTAATTTCTTGAAGCATTTTAAGATGGCAAACTACTACGCATCTGATCATTCCTATACCATGTTGGATCTGTATTAACTAATTGATTAATATTTCGAAATTACAGAATATAGTAGCGTAACGTAACGGCACCTCTCTTGGAAACTTTAAGTGACTTCGCGACTTCACGATGATATAAAAATGTGCTAGGTCACGATGTTCTTTTAATATTGTAATGTTTATCGTCTATAACATTAACTGAAGTCTCAAATCAACATGAACTCAAGCATTGTATATATGATTGATTAGTGTATCAATGAGCATTCCATTCCTACCAGCCCGTGTCGCGGTGTTAAGGCCTAAAATATGATCGAGGTACCGTTTTAAAGATCTCGGCTAGTAGACTGGGACAAAACTCTAATAAACTCTAAACTCTAATATTTGTTCGAAATTGAACGCGGACGAACTCAGGGCGGCTGCTAGTTTCTCCAATCTAATAGCAAAACATCAAAAATAAAAGAAAGCTCCAGTTTCATTACATTTTTTTTACATATGAGCGACCTCTACCATTCGCCATCACAAGTGCATCCCTAACGGCAAGCACAACAGCGAGAGCTGATACGGCTCCATAAGGCTAGATGGCGCTGTTAGCCCAGTACGGGCCGCGGTTCATGTGCGGTACGCACATGAACCGCGGTATATAAGATATCGATCCAGATTAATATAGATAGACAAATCAAGATGATGTCTATTGGACCTTGGGCCCCGACCATAACACCCGGTCGGTAGGAAGCGCTTCCCTCTAGCTTCCTATCTCGAAATCAGTTGCGCCAAACATACCTAATTAAAATATATGTATTTTAATTAGGTAATGTACTTTTGACATCAGTTTAAAATTCTCAGATAATATCCCTTTTAGGTTCAGACTAACTAAGATTTTCCTTATAATTTAATTTACTTTGTAGGAACACCAACATCGCTGATTTATGTAGGTACTGTCCCGCGGCATAAGAAGAAAATTAATATCAATAAAAAGTTTATCAAATCGATGGCAAAAATCTGTTCTCTATGGCTGCCGTGTTGCCAACCTTAAAAAATCACCAAAACTTGATTTCTATGAAATGAATTTCAACTTTCGGATACTAGTGAATGTTCATCGCTAAATATTCTTTGGCTGGTACCCACCATCACCCTACCAGGAAAACAAAAAAGTCTTTATCTACATACTTCAAATCAGATTCTTACCAGTTCCCATAATTCCGGGTATTTTTATCCCATGGATCGTGGTCAACCAGTTTGTCAACTCTATGCTCTAACCACAGATCACCCCAGATTGGGGGTGATCTGTGACTCTAACTAAAAGATTGGATTTGCGATTGGCAAATCATAAAGGAATCAATAAAGAATACGAGCAACACAGAAAATATCCAATCCAGATCATGTAAGGTACTTCGGAGTAAATGCGATGTAAAGTTGAAAACCTATTTTTAAATCTGAGTGTGATTATTTACTAACTTGTTCAATTACATTTTAAGGCCGTATTTAACTTTAGATGCAATATTGAAACATTAAAAAATCCAAGATGGTGACCACCTTTTTAGTTAGTGAGCCGATTTCGATGAAAATTGTTTTTGGGACTATTTTATTAAGAAAACCACTATAATAATATAAATATATTACAATAACAAAATTAATATCATAATAACTAAAAACGGTTTTACAATCCTCTGGAATTTCTTACAAGCTTAAAATAATTCATGATTGAATTTTACAGATCTGGCTCGCCCTAAGGTTACATTAACTTGCATAACCTTGTGGTAGGACGTCCTAGTTAGCAAATATAGTTCCGAAATTCGTCCAAATAACTTTAGTTCGGGTAAAGTCACAAGGCAGGGTTTCCTCAAAGTTGAGTTGCTCAAATTTTTTAATCGGAATTTTAGTAGCCAGTAGGTCGAAATATTTGGTTAGCATGGTTCCCGTGGATTCTAGCTCCAGACCAATAGTAGAGCCGCTGGCTAGAGCTCGAGCTAACACATCGAACGTTAGGCGTTTCATATTGATAAAAACGAACTCTGTAGGAGTACACAGACCCACACACATACGGGAATTTTCGACGGTAACGAAATTTTCATTTTTTATTTTATATAACTCGCACCTTAGGTTTTCAATTTTTTCGAAATTTCTATCACTTAAAACACTGTTATCATTGGAAACTTTATCGTAGAACTCATCCGTGGCGTTTTGGAGGAACGCGAGCCGCTCCTCAAAACTCGTGTTGGCCCATAGCTCTCGCTTTCGTACCACACTTTCTGGGAGGTCTTTGAAGAGTCTTTCAGCATCATAGTCATCGTTTGTGTAAATAGCCCTGGCGATCTGGGGCGGGCCGTCGAAGACGCCGAAGCCGTTTATCCAGACGATGGAGCAGGGGGCGCGGAGGGCGATCTCGTTCGCCTGGGCCACGTCGCTGGCCCACAGCGATAGGTAGAATGGGGGTCGCTCGGTCAAGAGTGATAGGAGTTCTTTGGTGGTTCGGTACGCCTCGACGAGTATGCCGTTCGGTGCGGGGGGCTGACCGGCGTGCGAGAGCAGGAAGGTCTTGCCCCCGGCGGTGAGGGCGGGGGCGGGGGCGCGGGGTGCGGGCGCGGGGGCGGGGGCGCGTGCGGCTAGCGCGCTACTGAAGCGAGCGTACGCGCACTCTTCTACATACACGCGCCGCAGTCTCCACGGATACTAACAAAAAACATATACATTTCAGGTCCATAGGAATTTAGAATATGCTGCATATAACATTATTTTACAAACAAAAATACATGGTGTAAAAAACCATAACGAAGCCGAATACTACATATTCTACTAATTGTTACGATCATTTTTTACCTTTACACCATACCTGGTAAGTTAACGGTTACCGAGGTGTTAATGGTAAAAGTTTGAAAAATTATTGACGATTTTTACAGAAATGTCTTCTGTCCGTTATAACTTAACTTTTTTCCAAAGAAACATAATACAAATTGTCACTAGTTCAGCACTAGAACAGCGCACACTCGAACCGAACCACGTCGCGGCGGCGCCGCACATAGGGGTATTTGATCAAAAAAGTCGATCAAAATTATTTATTAGCTAATATTTATTTATTGTTATTAAAATGTAATAAGAAATGTTTAAAAAATACTTTGAGCTTTTCTTTGAAGCAGGAATTTGTAATAAGTAAAAAAATGATTTGCCTCTATTTATTGCAATATTTCTTATACCAATTTACATGTATAAATTAAAAAACTTGTTTGACTAATAAATTATTAAATGTAAAAGTAATGGCACAAGTGATGATTGAAAAATATTTGCGTCAGAGTCACTGCTGTTAGCAAATTTTTGTTTGTATTGGGCCTGCTGCGAGCCATCACATCCCCATTTATATGTGAGCTCTAGGTTCACCAATTCTTCCTCTGGCAAAGTTTGTAACACTTCTTCAAGATAGAAGATGCTGAACACTGTGGTCTAGTAATGCTTGTAATTTAATTTCTGCACACGTTTCAGTGACCCTATAAGTCTCAACATTTGGATAGCAATCTTGTTTTGCTTTTTGTAAAATCGAGTAGCACGGATATAGTTTTTTAGAACTTTCTCTAATTATTTCGTACTGCTTTCTTGTCAATGCAGCTTCCACAAACATAGACAAAGCCTGACTTGGCGATAGTTGCTTAATTTTTGCTTCAGGTGGTAGCGCTTTTTCTGAACGCTTCACGATATTTACGACCACGTGTTGGGAATACCATAATATCTTTTATCACATATGCACTATCCACGTTTCCTTTTCCTTTTTGACCGGCATAAATTAGTGCTTCTGCTTCATTTTTGCCTCGTAGATGTGATGTCTTTCGACGCTTACTGCAGTCTGTTAGTACCTCGAACTCTTTGCTTGGCCGACCCACGCAGGATTTTTCGGTATTATTTTTTTCGGTATTTCAAGAGTGCCTTGTAACCAATCATGGTATTTTTTCAAAAACACACTTTCTGTTCGCTTTGATGTCTGCCATTTCGACTTCATTTCAGACTTGAGACGAGAAAATGTATGAATAAACTTTGATTTTTGATCAGTAGGGAATGAAGAGTCATTAATTATTTCAAACTCCCAGAAATCCATCTTTTCTCTGAAATCTGGTTCAGTATATTCCCTCGCTTTTCGGAAGACATATTCCCGCGTTATGATCTTAACACCAGAAGACCTACAACAAGAGAAATCTGAAATTAACTTCAGCGACCGCAAAATAAAGTTTGTTTTGGTAAATACCACATACACAAAATTTTCAAAATGTTATCATTTTGGCACCTATTGGCAGCTATTTTCTTTTTAAATTTCTTATATGTATATCTAACAACAAGTTGATAAAAGAATTAGACTCGGGAAAAGTCCGGAAATAAAATAAAAAGACTTTAAAATATTGAAAAAGCCTAAAATCGACTCATTATTTTAATGTACCCAACAAAGAATGGCGTAAATAATTATTAAAGCAATATATTTAAAAAATAAAAGGAATTCAACATTTTACATACCTTGTTCTACACCGTCCATAACTTTAATTTAATCTATCCCGTTCAATCTATATATAACACTTATTTTTAACAATTTAGTTGACTCACTTTCACTTCGTATTAAGTTCGTGCGATCAAGCTTGCGTCAGAAAGACGACTGATTGTGAACGGAATGTTGGCGAGAACAAAATAGAGTCGAGCGGTATATTGTCCCACCGACCCTTCCGGTTTGCCAGGTAGCGAAAACTACCTTCATATTGATACTTAGTAAAATTCGACTTTTAATCGACTTTTTTGTTCAAATACCCCTATGTGCGCCGTATAGCAATACGCCCCGCGGTCACTTCCCCGCATGCGCGCTGTACATTGCGGGTTAAGATTAAATTGTTTTTTTTTTATGTCAAAAAATAAAAGTTGTTTCCCAGCCAAAATTTCTTTTTCATACGATATGGTTTTTTTACATGGTAAGTTTTTTTTTACACTCTGTATACTGCGAGCGCACAGTACAGCACAGGTTATAAGGAATATTGAGAAGCGGGGGGCAAACTTTAAACTTCGATGACTGACTGGAACTTCGATGGCATGACAACAAAAAGTCGATTAGCGTTAATTTAGGTAGGTTCTCTCGCTGAGACCTAGAGTCCCACATAAACCCCCGCGGCGGCAGCATTTCCCTGACGAAAAAAAGCAAGGGAACAAACATACGCACAATTGCGGATACAGACAGGCTTAACTAATAACTAACGTTGGTGGTGGTGTGCACAAATGTGTCGATGGCCGAATCTATGTCGCAGCGCTCCGTGACCACCCCTGTGCAACCTTCATCTGAAAAATAAAAGCAAATTATTTACTTTCATTTAAAAAATACTGTTTTACATGTCGTCTCCTTATTGTTTGGGACACTTTGTTTCAACTTATTAGTTCAGTTTCATAAACAGTCAGTCAAAGAGAGTTAAGTAAGAATTGAAACTAAAAGTGACTGAAGTTAAGGAAAGCACTTGTTAAATATGAACAGCAATCCAAAACAATCCAGAATTATCTTTAAGAAGACAGCATATAAAAACGTTATTTTCCTAAGTTTTGAGAAATTTTGAGTAATCTATAATAGAAAAAATTTAGAAATAATAGAAAAACCCGGGACTCTGTCTTAAAATCACGTAGGATACTGATAAGAAGGAATTTAAAGTAAAAACCGGTCAAGTGCGAGTTGGACTCGCGCACCGAAGGGTTCCGTACAAACCTGTAGATAAGGAGTAGTAACTTTGAAATTATCAAAATTGTCAAAAATATTTTTTTTATATGATGAAACTGAAAATTTATGGTTTTCGTAATTTTTCCTATATCTGTACTATAAGACGTGACTTCGTACTAAATTGCAAGATTCTAAGTTTAAGGGAAGTACCCTGTAGGTTTTGATTCCCGTGCGAGTTACGAAAATTTGCGGAAATTTGCAGCCTAAATGGCTGTATCTTTTGATTGCGTTAGCTTAGAAGGTTGATTTTTCTACAGCTTCCAGGGACAGTAGACCTAAGTATCATATATAAATTTCAGTTTGATACCTCCACGCGTTCCTGAGAAAAACGGTCTTGACAGACGGACGGACGGACGGACGGACAACAAAGTGATCTTATAAGGGTTCCGTTATTTCCTTTTGAGGTTCGGAACCCTAAAAAATGACAGGTCCCTTCGCTCCAGTAACACCCTTCAACTCTCCATCCCCCGTCACACTTCTGGCTTTATGTCTAATTCTTTCACTCTCACTGCTACTCGACTTAGTGTCTCAGTGACCAAGTGTACCATCCTTATTATGTATACGTAACAATGTATGTCTATGATTTTTTATGTATTTTTATTTCATTTTATGTAAGTAATTAGTATGTATGTTTATAATTTTATTTTGTACTTAAATAACTTCAGTTAACGTTTTACTTTACTTTTTACTTTATGTGCACCGCCTGAATTTTCTCTGCTTGGCCCTATGGTTGACTGGTAGAGAATGCCTTCGGCATTAAGTCCACCATTGTACACATGTTTGTGCAGAACTTAAATAAATAAAAAAACTATTCTGACCTGCAAAGGCAGCTGAGATGTTCGTAATAACATGACTTGGAAAAAGAGTTCTCCAATCATTATTATCCAAACAGTGTGTTCTTACTAAATCCAACCTGTTGATAAAATAAAAATGATCAGTGTCTAATTTAAGTTATTTTTGAGTAACTGATTTATTTTAAAAATTGACGTTTAGCAAATAAAAACGTCGTGAAAACCTATGATTGAATCTTGGTTTTACACACAAGCTATTTTTAAAGATGGCGTTAATAATTCGATCCGGTATTTCACATTGGTTCGAGCCATCAAAACAGTACGGGATTGCCAGGGGTTGTAAAGCTGAAAATCAGAATTATTTTGGATTAAATTTGCACTAAATGACTCCAGCGCAGGAACCCTAATACATCCAACCGTAACCACTTACAAAACTAATGCTGGATAGTTGCATTATCTGTGTCACGTTGTGAGTTGTATTGTAAGTCCTGTGACTTCTTTTTCAAGTGGTTACCGTTGGATGTATTTGGGTACCTGCTCTGGCGTCGTTTAGTGGAAATTTAAAGCAAAATAATTCTCTTTCTCAGCTTTAGTTATGGATTTCCGGAAAGTAACGCCTGATTCCACCAGCTGCCTTAGTGTATCTCTAGCGTAAGCTATAATACTGACCCAACACTCTGACACAGCTCTGCAAACAAGTAAGTGACAATGGCTGTATTTTTGTAGGCAACAATAATTATGCCTTTCCGATGTAACAGCATGTTCGCCACATATCCCAGGTGTGCCAGTGGCGCGTTGTCACGCATTTCAAAAAGCGGTACATCTTTACATGAAACAATTAATACTGTTATGTAGGTTATGATCGCGCAGGTCTTCTGACGAGGACTTTGAATTGATGCTCCGAAATGGTTTTATAGATTTATTGTGTATTGACGACCGATTGGTGCAGTGGTCTTCATGTCGGACTTCTAAAACCAAGGGTCGCGGGTTCGATCCCCGCTCAGTACAAGCATATGTGTGCATGAACATGTGTGTTTGTACAGGTCTGGGTGTTTTTTACGTCTAATATGTATTTATTTACAAAAAAAATATTTAAGTATGTTTATCCGTTGTCTAGTACCCATAACACAAGCCTCGTTGCTTAATTTGGGACTGGAGAATTGGTGTAATTGTTGTGAAATATTTATTTATTTATTTATTGTGTGGTTTAAAAATACGATGACAAAAATGGTAGAAAAAATGTTACACACTCCGAAGCTCAAGGCGCAATGATGTCTGACGTTTCAAGTGATTGGTGGAACGGCTGCAACGCAGAGATATGTGTTTGCCGATGGATATGCTTCAGGGGTTTTAAACAGCCTGAACAGGTTATTTACAAGTCGTCTTAGCTCGAATTTAGAGGTTTTAATACCGACAAATAATTTGTCCAAAAGTGATATCATGAGCTTGTACTCGTATGAACTAAAGCCACTTACTAACAAATAGATAACTTAAGGGGAATATAGAATATACTAAGTTAAAACAAATTTTAAAGTTTAGTCTCATTTTAATTGAACTGGATTTTTTTTCCTGACTACGGTGAAGCAAGAAGCAGGGTTAGGATTTTGACCGGTATGTATGCATGTATGTTTGTATGTTCATCTATCATTCATAAATTTTAAACTGTTCACCATATTTTGTTTAACAAATGAGGTGTCATTAGATGCGCCTAAACTACCCGCTGGTCTAGGTTATTTTACGTGGTGCCCTCTAGGACCCATTTTTCTTTTTATTACTAACTAGCTGACCCGGCGAACTTCGTACCGCCTTAGAATTGCAATGTTTGAACAATGTCATCGAATGATATTGACATTAGTTACGCGCGTTTTTCAAAATATGCAAAATTAAATGTATATTTTTCAATATTTCTGAGAGATTTTCTTAATATTTTTTTCCGTAAGAACCTTCTCCTAATAATAACAAATACAACAAAAAAAGAATTAGTGAAATCGGTCCAGCCATTCACGCGTGATGCCGTGACCAAGGAAAACGGGTTTCATTTTTATATATAGATATAGATAAGGTCATGTCGGGGTATCAAATGAAAGGGTTTAACAAACACAACTCGAAAATATACACACTGATAGTCTTGCCTTTCTCCAAGAAATCGATGAAAATAACCCCTTGACTGTCCCAAAATACTGTTGCCATCACTTTACCAGCCGAACATACCGTTTTTGCCTTCTTTGGTGCACGTTCGCCGGTAGAAGTCCACTGCTTTGACTGTTGTTTAGTCTCTGGCGTATTATGGTGGACCCACGTTTCATCCACGGTTACGTACCGACGCAAAAATTCACTTGGATTGCGATTATACATAGCCAGACATGCCTCAGAAGTAGTCACGCGTTTTCGCTTTTGGTCGACTGTCAGTAAGCGCGGCACCCATCTTGCAGAAAGTTTTTTCATTCCCAAAATATCGTGCAAAATATGAAAAACTCGTTCAGTTGAGATGTGCACAGCCTCAGCTAACTCGCGTATCTTTACTCGACGGTCAGCCAAAACAATATCGTGGATTTTGTTAACAATGTCCTCAGTGGTTACCTCAATCGGCCTTCCTGGGCGCTCGGCATCATTGGTTGTAATACGTCCACAACGAAACTCAGTAAACCATTTATGTACCATTCCATGAGACGGCGCTGAATCCCCGTAATATTTTTTCAACTTGTCTTCGGTCTGCTTAGTGGTTTTCCCGCGTAAAAAATAGTGTTTAATCAAGACTCGAAACTCGGATTTCTCCATTTTCGAAGAACACCTTCACAGCCGCCAAACTTCTTTTGTTATTAAATATTGTTTTCGCGCCATATTTGAAAATAGAATTATTTTAGGTTCGCAAAAATATTACTTTTAAGAAAATATCATTAAAAATAAAAAAAGTTTCTATTCAGCCTGAAAGTCATGGAGTTATCAAAACGCCCTAGTATGTTCAGATGATAGCCTTGGTCGTATGCCACTTTCCATACTGGCATAAGTGTTTAAGTTTGTTTTTAACAGAAGTGGTGTTACAACTACAGCTATCAACTAGGTTTCACCTTGGGCAATCCATTTTTCTGTTTTTTTCTGTTGTTTGTGTGTTGCATTATTATTTTAATTTCACAGCTATCATCTAAATATCAATATGAATCTTGTTTCATACCGTTTGCTTGTAATAACACTAGACATTAAAATGATACACTCATTTACTATGGGATTATTTTGTAATTTTTTCAACCTGACTTTTCCGACTCTTTTTAGCATTCTTGCTCACAGGTAGAAAAATGTGTTAAGGACCGAAATATCAGGTGGAAGTTAATTATAAATTAAAAAAAAGTATCATTGAAATTCAACTCAGCACTAATTGCATTATAATTTTTGTTGTAGTACAGTCAGTGTCAAATTTATAAAGCGCTATTAAGGCAAATAATGCCATTTAGAGGGAGGACTAAATTAATGTCACTAAAGAGTTAATGCCAAATAGTCATCTGTTATATTGCCATGGTACTAAAGTCGCAATATATTTTTGATGCTGACTGTACTAGTTAGTGATCTGAGTAAAATTAAGAACTTGAATATATTACATATTCTTAGGATGTTTTGAATGCAGTGCATATATTTTTTAATTATTTTAATAAATGTGCACTTACCATAGTTGTACATGTGACGATCACTGCATAATAAATTTTTAACTATGAGCTTAATGTCATACTCTCTGACTTCATCGACAGGAATCTTGCGCACCAAGTACTCGATCTGACTGAATAATTCCGCATTTTTTTCAATTAACTTTGCCAATTTTCTAAGTGTATTTTCCCTTTCCTTGACATCCTTCCATGCTTCTGAAATAAGAAGTTGACTATAGATATAAGTTGAATACATATACGAGAGTCAAAATATACTTATACTAAGTGGAACACCCCTGTGGCGTTGTGGTGTGAGTACCAGTTTCAAGGTGGAGGTGTCTTGAATGAATTGAATGAATTTTGTCTCGACCTGGGTGTTTATTGTACCTTTTTTGTTTCTGACACCCATAACACCAGTGCTTAAGCTACTTACTTTAGGATGAAATAAATAAATAAATATTACAACATCACATACATTGATCTGACTCCGTGGTGACTGGTGAGTAGCTTAAGCACTTGTGTTACAGATATCAGTATCAACCGTGGTATTACAAATAAACCTAAATAAATACATTTAACACCCAGACCAGTACAAACAGACATGTTCATGCAAACAAATGTTTTTACACTGCGGGGATCAAACCCGCAACCTTTGGTTAATAGTCAACTTCTTGACCATTACACCAAAGAGGTTGTCAAAGCAATCAAATCAAAGCAATGTATATTAAATTTATTTATTTACTTTGCATTTGTAATTAAATGTAAGTATAATGTTAGTCGACAGCAAACATTTAAAGTTTTGGTGAGTTTAAGTAGAAAATAGTTATCTACCCGATTCATGTCTGTTGTTCAGATCCGTCACATCATCATAAAATATTGTGTTGCCATATCCATCCTTTTCAAATGGATTGTCATTCAAACTTTTGTTTGAAAACTTGTTGTTATACATCTTGAAGTATTCCTGGAATGATAACAAAATTAAAAACCCAAAAAAATTATGTTATAAAAATAGAAATCTATGTTTCAATTCAATAAGTTAACTGATGTAGCTAAATAAAATTAATAAAATCTTACCTTAGCTAAATCAGTATTTAGTTCCATCTCATCAAATTGAAGTGCAGTCATAGTGTCAGACCGAAAGATATGGGTACACTGAATTATTTAAACTTTTATAATGTTTCACTAAATGGAAAAAGAAAAAACAAATTGTATAAAGATTAACAATGTGAAGCTAACATTATCTTGTCTTTATTCTATATTCAGAAAAAGTTCAAGGGTCAAATCATTATCATTTCAAGCGTAATAGGCTAGTTGACAAAATTTCAATAACTGCTTAATACTTTAGCTTATTAGGCATTTTATCGAAAAAAAGGTTTTTTTATTTTTAATCGAGCGTTTACATTATAAATTTAGCGTTTTAAAAAACCAATTTCAATTTGGTTCCAAAACGCACAAGACTGTCATGGCGCCTTGATGACGTCACGCCGTGCGAAACAAACCAAAGAGCGATCGTGTCTTCGTACGTTATAGCTAGTTTTTATCGTTTAAAAATGAATTTCTCATATTATAAGTACTGTATAGTGCCCCAGTGTGATAGCACGACTGTAAAAACGCCAAACAAGTTATTTATATATGTTCCAAACAATGGAGAAATACGGAAAAAGTGGCTAAAACTTGCAAGAAGAGATGATGCTCATACTTTATCAACAGGTTCAAGAATGTATTTGGCAGCAGACGAAAACTTTTAAAACAAATTTGAACTTCAAATCAAACTTGTAAAAAACAACGTTTTCCTTGTCATTATTCAGAAATTTCTCAAGGCGTTAATATTTTTGTGAAGATCATTTTGATGTAAGTATTTCACACATTACAATCTATTACTTAATTCGAGCAAACTAGATGTGTTTTATAGAATCCCTATTTTCTAAATAATAAATACATGAGTTCAGGTTAAGTAGTTTCACTTTTAGGAGTGAACGTTTTATTTTAGTTTTCTAATTAATGTTACAAACATACTCTTTTTATTATTCTAGTTGCCAAATGATATGATTAATTATATGGAGTACAAGCTTGTTACTATTTTGCATTTTTTCATACTTCGTAAATCTAACCTCAGAATCAGTAAGTATCAATTATCTTGCAAAATGTACGTCAAAACATTAAGTTCTTGTGTACCGAACTGAAATGTCACATAGCATTTAAGCTTATAATAAATATTTTCTACTTACAAGGAAGTTATAACATTGCGAAATTCAGATGAGCAAAAGTCACCGTTCGACGCGAAAAAAATTCCAAGCATAACAGCATCGATTCTGGGCAAATTATTACTGTCTGCTTTGCTGAATCCAGATTCCATGGTTAATTCTTTCAAATCATAATTAGCAAAAACTGTATCAACTTGATATTAGTTGTTAAAAATCATAATTTTATCAAGAACCGGTAGTGATACTCGAAACGTCAAAGACACGATTGGAGTTTCGCACGGCGTGACGTAACGCTTTCTGATTGGTGTTCACTGTCACGTGACTAAAGGTTTCATTTTACGAAGTTTATTTTTTAAAAATATTATTAATCAGTAACGCTTTTATTAATTAAAATTGTTTGTTATTTTCTCCATAGTATAATTAATCATTATAAACCCCTATCCATTATATTTATTCTTAATGGACACAAGCCTATTATCTTATTGCTCTAAACGGGAGTGGGTGGTATCGGTTGACCAAAAACAGTATTGATGTAGATATATTTATATCCTGAACAGGTTAAATAAAGCTTTGAAACTTTATAGCTTACCAGTTAAGTAACTAAACGAAGAACACTTGCTCAATAATAAACTTTTCCTGGCCTTTAAACAACTATTTTGCGATGAAATACCAAAACAAAATGACGTTGCGTTGTCACGTTGTTTTTACGTGTTAGTTACGTTTTACGTTGTGTGTTCCGGCTGTGCTCAGTGCTGTGCTGTAACGGCCACATAACAATATGATAATCAACGGCTAGTGTAAGAATCAGAGAGGATTGAGGAGTACGAGTAGACACTAAAGAAAGACACTGTTAAAATCAACTAACTACCTAGTCAGACAAAACAATTGAAATAACAATAGGTGATAACCACTGGAACGTTGAATTAAAAAGTTCAAAAAGTTTTTGTTTATGGTTTGTGTCAGGCGACAGGCACATGCAAATCAGTGTTGCCAACGCAAATTTTGAGGCGGCCGTGTATGTTAGATACATGGAACTAAAAAAATCGACTGTCGGCCGTGTCATTTGCCGATCTTGGGATCATAACTTATTTATTTGAATACCCTGCGCAGTGAAGGTAAAATTTGAATTAAAAAAAAAAACAATTCAAAACGATTCGGACCCATTATTTGTCTTTTTATTGCTTAATATTTTTCCATTTATGATGATAAGTGAAATCCTCGAAGCTTCCTTGATGATTTTATCGATGTAGATTTAATCAGGAACCACCTGGGCCTCAATTCTACTAAATACAATGTAGTTCACTTGCACGCGTCGTCAGCCTGGCAATTGCTAAAAATGACACTATTGGTATTCTGCTCTTGTTTTGGAAGTTGGATAGTGGCTACCCAGCCGTTATTGATACATTTCGGTATTCTACTAACTAATGGCGTTATTGGCGTTACAATAGCGTCAGGACAGCAACATAAATAAATAGGTATTCTACTCCTTACGTTGTCACCGTTATGTTGGTATCATTGGTACGTCTGAGGTTGACATTTTAAGTTTTTGATTTTGTGTTACTTCAGATGCTAATGTATGCTATATTACCTTTATGCTCAGTGGTTTGTGTTTGATTGAAACACTGACCTCTATACAAATACGCTGGACCAATGATACCAAATTGCTCTTTGAATGATACCCTATAAAATGACAGCTGTTTTTTGTGCCTATTTGAAGCGCCCCCAATGCGTGGGAAAGGAACTAAATCTGACGTAAACTGCACAATGGCCGGTGCATGATTTTCACTTAGTAGTCTGTGGCATGATTTGAATTGTCACCGTATTTAAAGTGATTTTAAAAGGTTTAATGCGATTTAAGTTTGTTATTGTCTTGTATTAATAAAGTTATACATAATTTAGTGGTGATAGTATATAGATTAACCATGAAAGAGTGCGTATAATGCAAAACTCGTTACCAGAAAGGAGTGGGGTTACATTCCACAAGTAAGTGAATTTACGGCTAATATTCAACAAATTATCCTTCCACTGATATCACAGGCACTTTAAAATCTATTATTAATGTATAATGTCAATGTAATCACAAAATAATACGTAATTACACAAACAATAAAATTCAGTAGTGCTGTAAAATTCCGTGTCGATAAAACTTATCGGTGTTTTGCCTATCAAATATCTATTTGGTTTTAAGAATGGAAATTACTGACGATATTTTGTTAAATATTGATTATTAATTTTCAGGTTTCCTACTGACAATCGAAGGATGGAATTATGTCTGAAAACGATTAATAAGCCTAGTTGGCGTCCGAAAAATATGATTACATCCATTCAAAACACTTCTCTGATGACTATTTTATTAAATATAATTCATGCACTACTTAAAAAAGTGCAGTATACCAACAATTGACAATCTGTTTATTGTTTCTTTTGCTGCAATTCTCTGTTTTTATTTGTACTTATGATGTAGTGAATAAATAAAAACTAAGTTGTGTAAATATGTTTATTTTCTACAAATACCTCACCTCCTTTATTCCTTTTCAAACAAAATCTCATATTTTTATTTAAAAAACGTTTGGTACCTATTTGTTTGATCTAGCTAGCTAGCCACACATTACCCCTTGACTCCCTTACCATACGAATAGCAATAGCCTACCCTTGCTTAGTCATTGTATTAACCAACTATTTAACTATTTTGGATATTAGCCATCATAAATTAACCCATGAATTTATTAAAATTATTATGATCCATTCTATTAAGTAGGAAAAGGTTTATCGATGTGTTTTATCTCACTGTGCCATCTCTATTATTAGTTCCATTCCCACCCACCGCTGCCGTAAGCCCCAAAATGGCGAAAATCAAATCGCCTCACTACAAAGTACAACCCGGCCTTTAGTTAGTCCAGCGTACTTGTATATGTAGAGGTCAGTGGATTGAAACATTTTTTAGGTTATTATTTTCTAATCTGTGCTTGTTTTGGAAGAGGCAATGGAACGGATATTATACAGCTTTTTGTATTTTTTTACATATAAACAATACAGACTAAAATAGTTTTGACACTGCATTTCTTAGCTTTCTCGTCTTGTCTTGCTTTGAACTTATAGATAGCCTTGGTGTCAATGAAAGGAGGCATTCATCCACAAAGTACCTACTACGGTGGCTAGTACGTCACAGTAAACACTGCGCTATCTTACCCACCTGAGATACGGGCGATTTTTCAACAAATATGGGTAGCCTGTTGCGCTCGCCACTGTCCATTTTAATATTTATCGGAGGGGCGTCCGCTACGTTCTTCGCTTCGGTGCAGAGTCGGTGTCGTCATCCATGGCGATAGGATTTCCAAAATAAATACTCCAACGTCTTCTCGATATCGATTTAATCAATCACAGTCTCTTAACAATTAAAATAACACGCGTTTATCGCAATGGAATTGGATTTAGTTTTATTTCGTGAAAAAGTGTGTGTTGTGTTCGTCCTTGCCGGAAACGGAAGTACCCCGAGACGAGCCTGCGGAGGGAGGTAGGCCCGATCCTTGCTTGACGTTTGCCACTGTGACAGCTGTCAGAGTGACAGATGACGTTTAACGTCAAGCTATACGTCACGTCTGATAGTGCCGCGCCGACACGGCCATTCTGACGGCTTGCACGTCCTCGTGTTGTTCACCTGGAATGAAAACGATACCAAGAAAGTAACTTATTCTCTCGGCCTTTCCTGACCAAGTGGAAAGAATGATGGAGTTCCCAAATAAAATTATTTTCAACTTCATAACTTTCATTTTTATAGTCCATTATTATTCCAATCAAACGGATACTCATTGACATCAAATTGAGACAAAGATCTTTGTTAGAACTGAATTCATTAACCTATGCTCAGTCGCTTAACCAGCGGCTTCGCTTTACACAATCACTTAACCAGCGACGTATCGTCATAGCCACTTCACCAGCGACTTGACGTAATTATTTGGTTCGTCACTTCACCAGCAACGTATCGTCATAGCCACTTCACCAGCGACATGACGTAATTATTTGGTTCATCACTTCACCAGCGACGTATCGTCATAGCCACTTCACCAGCGACTTGACGTAATTATTTAGTTCGTCACTTCACCAGCGACGTATCGTCATAGCCACTTCACCAGCGACTTGACGTTACTATTTGGTTCGTCACTTACCCAGCGACAACCATTTTATAACACTTCACCAGCGTTAAAATTCACATCATTCACGAGTCAGATGCGCACCGCGCACTCTATACAGAAACTGCATGAGCTACGGCTACAACTCACAAGTGAGACTAAAGAGGTAATGAATCCAGTTACCAACGTTACTTTTAACACAAAATTAAAAAATGAAATCATTCAAAACTTTATCCATCAAATCAAACAACAATGGCAGGTATAATTCACAAACATTTTAAATAAACTCTCTATTAAAACACAATCTAACACACGGTCTAAGAATCATTATTTTCTAAGTCATATTCATCGGGGATGCAACTTCGAGGCATTCTTTTTAGGCGATCATGAGCGTACTTATAAGTTCTGTTACTGGTCAATGATTTCAATGTGTGTTGATCACCATCAAGTGCTTCTACAATTTTAAATGGACCCTTGTATTTAGGGTCAAGTTTGGTCTGGTTCCTCTCCTCATTTTGGATAAGGACCAAATCACCAAGTACAAAATTATCAAATCTAGCCTTATTTCTATCAAAAGAGATTTTTCGTAAGGAGCACTAATTTCGATATTTTGGGCTGCTTGTTCTCTTGCTTTAGTAAGATCGATCTCGGTTTCAGTATCAGTAAAAAATAGAGGTTGTGCTACACGACCGATCATAAGTTCAAGCGGGCTCGCTTTAGTCACGTGGATTGTTGTCAATTAAATGCAAACTGAACTTCTTCAAGTACGTCTTACCACAACCTATCTGAAGTCTCCACAGAGGTCAACATTCCCTTCAACCACTCCTCTTGACTATTCGCACGACTCGAACCTGTCGCGATTAAATGCAACTGACTGCCGTGTGAATCACGTAATTCTTTAAAATCCTTACTCGCAAAGCAATGACGTTGATCTGCTATGACGCGCGTAGGGGTACCAAAAAAAGGAGATACTAGACTTTAAAGCTACAATGGCACTGGGAGTATCAATACGCATAGTGTGATACAAGAGCACGTACTTTGTGAATGTGTCTATCAAAACTATCACGTACTCTTTTTGGTTATTATTGCCGCTTAATTTGCCGGTAATATCTACGTACACCGTGTGCCACGGGACAGATAGTTTTGGTATTGAGTGAAGTTCGGCGGATACTTTCTATGAATGAGACTTTGAAACTTTACAAGTGATACAATTGTCAATGAATTTGAAAACATACTTTGCTATTTTGTCAAACCAATCTAAACACGTTAAATGAAATTCAAACCATGCAAACGAGCTACTTGGTCATCAATACGCGGCAGTGAGAATCGATCGGAACCGTATTTTCATTAAATTCGCGGTAATCGACCACCATACTATTTGCTTCGTCACGATAATCTACGAGTAGTACATATGGGATGGGAATGGGACTCGCAAAAGGAGAACTACTTGGTCTAACTATGCTCGCATGCTCGCATTCAATAGTTCGTTTAGAAGGCACTACATCTCGCTCTTGCGGACTCAGACGACAGGGACGGCGATACAAGTACGGTACGCGCCGGGCTGAATGACTAATTCACCTGTTGTCACACGCGTTTGCGGTAAACCTTCAATAAAAGCAAACGGAAACTCTGATAGAAAACTTACTAGGTAATTTCGTAACGCAGGTAAGATATTGGTATTGATTTACCGAAAATCTATTTCTGTAATTGCACTAAAACAGACAGGTAATTGATAGCCGCGCACTTGATAGATTGACGGTCAGACCTAAGTTTAAGATACCCGAACCTATTATAATATCATACGGCATACTATCGTCTGGCAAGATAAGAATAACAAATTTAAACAATGCCGGTAAATAACTACCGTGCACGAAATCTGTTCGGTACAATAAATGTGAGCGTTGCCGACGCCTGAAAGACGCACGTTAGTTGCAATACGAACTTCAGAAAACCGGTTTGCTACACTTTGCTTTACAAGAGAACATTCAGCACCACTATCAAAATAAAAAGGTTACGACTCACCGGATTGTGTTAGTTCACCGCGAACACCGCGCACCTCGCAGAAATTGACTCGTCACTCGAGCGAGGCACCGCTGGCATCCCCGCCGCCGCTGCCGGCGCCGACGTTCTTGCTTGATGCGCCGACTACGTTGCCGCCTTTCTTGACGCAGAGGGGAGCGATGTGTGAAAGCCAGGTTGATGATGATCCCTTTAGGGCCTTACTCAGGGCAATGATTAGGGCTCCTAGTAGTGGATTATCCGAGAGGCACATGTCAGCAGTCACACGCCATGCGTGAGGATTCGCTTTTCGCTTGTCAGGGTCGAACTCGGGCAGGTGTACGACGTGGTAAGCAGCCGGGCTTCATGGCCTGTATTAGAGCCAGGAAGTTTTGGTTTTGCTGCTCCATTAAAATTCGCCATTTGTCGTCAGGATAATTTGTCGTCACTTGTGTACGTGCGCAATCCCGCTTCTGATATCGGAGGGGCGTCCGCTACGTTCTTCGCTTCGGTGCAGAGTCGGTGTCGTCATCCATGGCGATAGGATTTCCAAAATAAATACTCCAACGTCTTCTCGATATCGATTTAATCAATCACAGTCTCTTAACAATTAAAATAACACGCGTTTATCGCAATGGAATTGGATTTAGTTTTATTTCGTGAAAAAGTGTGTGTTGTGTTCGTCCTTGCCGGAAACGGAAGTACCCCGAGACGAGCCTGCGGAGGGAGGTAGGCCCGATCCTTGCTTGACGTTTGCCACTGTGACAGCTGTCAGAGTGACAGATGACGTTTAACGTCAAGCTATACGTCACGTCTGATAGTGCCGCGCCGACATATTTATACCCAGCGAAATTCATGGATGGTCAATGTACGGGAGGTACTAAGAGATGAAATAATACCACTACATCTGGATAAAGACTGAATGTTTATTACACGAATAATGCGATTAAATAACTTTAAAATGAGGTTCAAAATTTCATACAAAATTCGTATAATAGTATAAACATTTATCAATTTCGCCCTTCGGACTCGTGCTACGCTGGATTGGGCTTTATCCTATTACTAGAACTTTAAAAGCATGTCATTTTACTCACAAATATGGACCTAGTTCTATTCGTCACGTAAAATTGTAATTCTTGATCCTGACGTTCTTAATTCTTAAGCTTGTGGGATGCTATGTTGGTATCTTTTTTATTCGAATTACTTGGCGGACCACAAGATTCACCTAATTGTTCTAATCACAGATATATTTACATAGATAACGCAAATGCATGCACTTCGCGTGTCCGAACCCCGACCAAAACCCCGACCAAACGTCAAGGTTGGTCGCCGCTAAGTTCAGTCCGCTCGCTCCGTTGCAGCTGGATGGGCCGCATAAATTTAAAAAATGCCTCGTTGCGTGATAATTAACTGCAGTAGCTCAAAAATTTCAATCGGTTTGGATTGCCCGTCACTAAATTTCGCCTGTGACGTCACAGTAGGTGTTAAAAAGTCGGCACGCTTGGTTTCAATACAAATCGTGATACTTGCGTTATCTATGTAAATATATATCTGTGGTTCTAATTTAGTTAGTCATGTCGACACGCCTCTCCAGGCTCGATGGAACATAGTACCTACTGTAAGGCATCGCGCACACTTTGATATACTGAGCAGTGTTGCCACCTTGGATTTTTTTAAGGCGCTAGGTCAAGAGTAAAATGTCGCCAGATTTCAGAAATTTGGATTAAGAGAAAACCACCAAAATCCGCTAAATAAAAGCATTTAAATATCAGACTGAAGAAACCCTTATTTCACACTAATACACTTAGTACGATGCATTTGTAAGTCGTCCGTTGCTTTGGAATCAGAAAAAGCCGATTTGACTAAATCCGTTAGATGATCAATACAAGAAACTGAACTGTGTTCTGTAATGTAAAGAGCGAGCATTCCTTTACAATTGCGAGATTTTGGGTTTGAAAACTTTTCACTGTGTAACTTTACACACACTGCTACAAGACACGAATCTATTAAACTTTGAGATTTATCAATCACACGGACCAAATTTAGAGTAAGCATAGAACATAATGAAATTTCGGAACAATTAGGGGATTTCCCGCTCAAAAATGTGTTGCCAGAATCCATATTGAAAAATCGCTAAAAACCACTAAAATAAATAAAAACGCCATACACGAAAAAAAAACCACTGAAAGTCTTGAAAAAGCACCAGTTCTCGTGGGAAAACCACCAAGCTGGCAACACTGATACTGAGGTACGCCAAAGCAGCAAAACACATGTTTTTTAATTCTTTACTACAGAAACAGATACCTACAACATACATTAATCACGTTTGTTGTAAGTAAATACAAATCCGAATATCTGTGCCTGTGTAACTATTACAAATCTATCAGGCACTTTTACACAAGTTTAATAATGATATTGTGAGTGAATGCCCCTTAGAAACCTTCCAATGAGTAAAAAAACCGGCCAAGTGCGAGTCGGACTCGCGCACCGAGGGTTCCGTACAAACCTGCAAGGTTTACAAAGTTCGTTCATTACGACAATCGAGTCATAACTATGGTATTTTTATTGCAAAATAAAATTCATAACATTACAATGGGGAAAGATGGAGGAGCATAAATTTAAGACAAAGATCTCTTTATCGTTTATAATAATGTCATTGAATTTAATTATAAGTATAACACTTTAAGCAGTTAGGACGCATTTAGATTATACAGCTACATTCACCAAAACATCGGTATTGAATGACGATGAGTGAGGTCGTCTTTGCCGTTTGAAAAATGTTGCCCTCCCCATACATAGTATATTAACTCGCGGTCATTGCTGTAACTACAATTATGTTTACAATCACAATTTTTTTGGTGGTATAACTACTTAAAATTTTAAGCTTTTCGGAATTTTTCTGTTACCTGTGCTGTAAGCTATTGCTTCTTACCAAATTTCGAGATTCTATGTCAACGGGAAGTGGTCTTTAGGTTTTAATTCCCTTGCGTGTAGTTGCGAGTTTCAAAATATGCGGTATCAATGGTTGTACTTTTGCGTTTTGCGTTTTTGCGTTGACTTAGAATTTTTTTTCACGGGTTAAAGGCAATTAGATCTAAGTATTTGATATGAATTTCAACTTGATAGCTCTACGCGTTCATGAGGAAAAAAGTAATAAGTTTATATTTATTTAAAAATATATATTTTGTAATGTAACTAAAAATTTAAGGTTTTCGGAATTTTTCCTTTATGTGTGCTATAAAACGTTGCTTCATGCCAAATTTCAAGATTCTAGGTCGACTGGAAGTACCCTTTAGGTTTTGATTCCCTTGCGAGTACTTGCGAGTTTCAAAATATGCAGCTTAAATTGCTGTTTCTTTTAATTGCGTTGACATAGAAGTTTGATTTTGTTACAGCTTAAAGGTATTATAGACCTGAGTATTTGGTATGAATTTCAATTTAATACCTCTAAGCGTTTATGAGGAAATGGGTAGTAAGTTTAAAATTATTAAAAAAATATATATTATGTGATGTAACTAAAAATTTATGGTTTTCGTAATTTTTCCTTTATCTATGCTATAAGACGTTGCTTCGTACCAAATTTCAAGATTCTGAGTTCACGGGAAGCACCCTGTAGGTTTTGATTCCCTTGCAAGTGTCGAAAATTTGCGGCATAAACGGCTGTATCTTTTGATTGCGTTGGCTTAGAAGTTTGATTTTTTCACAGCTTCAAGGGACAGTAGACCTGAGTAATTGATATAAATTTCAGCTTCATACCTCCACGCGTTCCTGAGAAAAAGGGTCTTGACAGACGGACGGACGGACAGACGGACAACAAAGTGATCCTATAAGGGTTCCGTTTTTTCCTTTTGAGGTACGGAACCCTAAAAAAGAAAAAAAATATATATGTGTGATATGTAGTGGTTTTATTGTTATTTATTTGTATTGCAAATGCAATCGAATCATATTTGACGTAGTTATGTTTTAAGTTGACGTTGAATACGTCGACAACCTTCTAGATCTATCCTTGCTTCAGCTACTAGTAAGTAGTTGCAGCTCTTACGTTAGTAGATGCTAGCTATAAAAACTATCGAAAAGCACGGTTTGTTGTTGTGCCAACAACTATGGGCTACAGTGTGAGCGCTGTTTAAGGTACGAAATGGTTGAGTAGAATGGAAATTTATGGGTTCGGTCGCCATGTCCGTGGCCGCCCACCTTGCGTCCTGACTCCTGGAGACTACTCTAATATAAGTATGGTTCAAATTTCGCTTTGCATCTTAAGTACCATTTTGCGATCACGTTCCCTCGAAAGGCCCAGCTGGCTTGAGAAACGACAACGACTAGATCCGAATTTTTATTCATAACAATTGTTGATGTGTGAGGTATCTTTGCTACTCACTTTCCATCCGGTATACACACCAATAAACGGGCCGAGGGAGCTGTTATAATGGCATTTACACACTATCTTTGCCAAGCACCTCAAAAGAGGCGTTAACGTGTAACAAGATATTTGAAACTTACCTTGACGTAGGTATCTGGCCAAAACGAAGTATTTGCATCCGCCTATTAAAAAGAAACAGTACGCTCTGGCCTTCCGTTCGCAGTTTAAACTTTCAAAATTGGGTGTTTTCAGATGTCTGCGCGAACATCTCCGAGTGCTAATTTCCCACGAGGCGTCTCAAGGAGTCACGGCGGCCCGCAAACTGCTGCGATAAACAACCCAGGACCACCAAGAATTAATAGGCCCCTAGTACTTTTTACATGTCACGGCTGCTTCCCCTCCGACTCGAGTTTTTACGTTCCCTCTGGAAGTATTAAAGTCTCCTTTAAAAATAGATGTAGAAAAAAATGCTTTTGTTTTTTTTATTATTATACTAGTAACTTTGACATCCTAACTATGCGAAGAATTCCTACATGTTGTTTAAAAAAACTGTATTGTCAAATGAGATGATAGATTGTATAAATTAATAAAAGGTGCAATTAATTACTTTCTGCAAAAAGTAGATACACCCAAAAAAGTAGGTGCTGTAATAAATAAATTCACAAGTTCACAAAAATACACAAAAATAAAAACTTACAGAACTAATTAAAACGCATTTCATTAAAACGAATTAAAAACAGACATTCCTGCTGCGGCCGCGCTGTAAGCAGAAACATTTTAGTTACTTTGATTCATTTTTGCTGAAAAAAAAAACAAAAAACAGGACTAGAGCGGGGAAAAAAGGATAATAAACAAGTTTCAACTCTCTGGATTTAATTAAAAAGCAAGGAAGCATGATCCATGTAATTATGGCCGAAAGCAAGCGGGAGGCTTCAGGAGCAGTGCCATTTCATTCTTGTGCCGAAGGCAGTGTATTGCAGGAAGGAAGTGTATTGCATTTTATTGCTAATTGCATTGGTGTGTAGCACTGGCTTTTATAATTTCATGGATGACGAAGAAAATAGGTAGTAGGTACCTAACTTGAGCTTGTTAAAAATAACACATCGAATTAGAGGTACCTTTAATATAAAATGCTGACATTACTTTATTTTGTGAGATGAAAACAATTTTTTAGAAATCTGCAAAGTGACAAGGTACCTGTATAGGTCTGGTTCTGATACACACTACTTAAAAGGTGTTTTATTAATTCAATCAGCAGGATTATTATTTTAGGATCCATATTTACTTAGCGTTTCTTAATATTACATGGGTGACGTTATGTTGTTGAAATTACTAATATTTATTATTTTTCTATGTGTTGGTATTTTGTTCTTAACTTTATCCTAAATCATTTAATCCACACGATTTCCAATAGCACCGTGGCGAGGAGAACAGAGCTAGAATGAGCTATTCTGCAATCGAGAGAAATCTTTTTAAGTATTTAGTTTCATTAGAGTTCGTATCTGGAAATGATGTTGGAACGCTTGCTCACGGTCTGGTGAGCTATTCTCGTATAATCGAAAACAGTTCACGTTTATAAAAAGTTCGATAGATCACCCCTCAAACGCTACTTGTGCTGCTGACCAGTCCAAATTTCAACCACTCCAAACGACCACTTTGGTGTAATGGTTAAGAAGTTGAATATTAACCAAGAGTTCGCGGGTTCAATCCCCGCACTGTACAAACATTTGTGTGCATGAACATGTCTGTTTGTACTGGTCTGGGTGTTATGTATTTATTTAAGTTTATTTGTAATATCACTGTTGATTCTGATATCTGTAACACAAGTGCTTAAGATACTTACCACGGAGTCAGATCTATGTGATGTTGTTGTATATTTATATTTATTTATTATTATTTATATAGGAAGCTTAGTGGCTTAAGCTAATTACCACAGAGTCAGATCAACGTATGAGATGTTTGTTTTTGTCGTTGTATATCTATACGAATCATTTTGTAGCTGCCAAGAAATGGAACCACAAAAAGTAGTTAGTAATTATTTACTTACATATTTATTATACAATAGGAGCACCGCAGACGTTGTCCTGCACGTTGTTTTTTTTTTAATATTTTCGTCGTAAAAACCATCCCCGTACTTTAAGGAATATCATAAGAAAAGTGTTCACCAAATTCGTCCAGGCGTTCTTAAGTTATGCGCTTACCAACACATTTTGCGATTCAATATCTCTATATATATAAAATTCTCGTGTCACAATGTTTGTTCCCGTACTCTTCCGAAACAACTTGACCGATTCTTATGAAATTTTGTAAGCATATTGAGTAGGTCTGAGAATCGGCCAACATCTATTTTTCATATCCCTGAGTGATATGATAAGGGTTGTCCACAATAATTTATATGGCAAAACAACGTTTGCCGGGTGAGCTAGTCTTATATATAAAATTCTCGTGTCACAATCTTTGTTCCCGTACTCCTCCGAAAGGGCTTGACCGATTCTCATAAAATTTTGTGAGCATATTGAGTAGGTCTGAGAATCGGCCAACATCTATTTTTCATACCCCTTAGTGATAAGGGTTGTCAAGCCTTAACATTTATGTGGCAAAAAAACGTTTGCTGGGTCAGCTAGTCTCTCTATATGTAATCCTAGTGCCACAATGTTCGTTCCCGTTCTCCTTCGAAACGGCTTGACCGATTCTCATGAAATTTTGTGAGCATATTGAGTAGGTCTAAGAAGCGGCCAACATCATTTTCATACCCCTTAGTGATATGAAAAATAATTGATATAGCAAAACAACGTTTGCCGGGTCAGCTAGTTATATTATAGATTAAGGTTAACTGTTACTACATAACGAATTTCCTTGCGGGAAATGTAAGAATGCATGAGAATCGTACCCGTGCCGTGGTAAAAACCTATTCAACCGGTACCAACGTGCGGCCACGGGGCTAATTCCGCTAATCAAATTGTAATAATAATTACAAGCGATATATGATATATGATTGATAAGCGGAATTACGAGTAGAACCATGTTTGCCCTTTCGCGCTTTTTACAAATTGCACAGCAATTAAATGGAATCGACTTACTCGCCGATAAATATTTCACAACAATCACACCAATTCACTAGTCCCAAATTAAGCTACAAGACTTGTGTTATGGGTCTAGACAACGGATAAACATACTTAAATACTTTTTTTTTGTAAATAATACATATAATACATAGAAACGACCAGAATTTAACGCAGCATTACTCGTTCTCCGCATAAGTTCTACTCAAGGCGTCTCCAATAATTAGTCGTGTTGCAAAGCAATGCAATCGTTTCACATGGTACTTTCGAACGATTCCAGAATGTAGGTTCCGAAAAATCTATAAATTACATAGAAAGGTTATAACTGTGTAATAAAACCCAATCGTGGCGCTTTTCCGCCATTTGTTCACTATTTTTCTTATCGAATATATTTAACATATGTAGGTACTGTTTCTTCTTTCCTTTTATCAGATTATTAAGTACAGAACCTTTTTTACTCAGTTAAGTCTAATTACTAAAAGTAACGCAAGGAGGAATTTATTTCAATTGAATTTTTGTGGAGATCATAGACACTGTGTTTTTTTGTAAGGGAGAGTGATGGGAGATTTTAGTTTAATTTACATTAAACATCCAAAAAATACATTTATAAAATAAACTGCCTTTTTTCCGCGATGTTCCATTACTGTTTGGCTTTAAAATCATAAAAACGTTTGCAAAATGTTTTGATTTAATTCCGTGCGAATGGAAAAAGAAAAAAGTCAGCTTAAAATATGAAACAGGAAAAAACAGTAATTGTTTATTCCTAAACCGATTTTAATGACCACTGGGCTTGACGAGGCTCTGTAATAAAAACGTAATTAATAGCTAACGATTCAGAGACATTCCAAATGCCGCTAGGGTGTCATTGGGGTGAAAAAAAAATGTTAAAAAAATTGTAGCTTTGAACTAGTACCTTACTTAGATCCTGTATTAGAAAGTAAAACTCAGAATTCAGTTGATAATTTAGTCGTAGTCTAAGTAACCGGGTAAATTGACTCGGTTAAAGTAGGTAAGATCACAAACTAGTAAGTACATATTAAAATATACACAAACATAACGTCTTAATTTAAACAAAATACCTTAAGATTTATAATACCTTAAGTGATAAAACCTTTATATAATTACATAAGTAAATCCACTATATAATTTAACTTATTTGACTGAAAATATTGACCGAAGCATTCTTTAGCCAACGGACTAAAAAAGGTCCATAAATGCCGCGAATTCTTCATCGATTTCTTTAAAAGTTTAAATTGGCATATAATTAGTCAGTGACAGTGAAGTTCGTCGAGTCTGCCCAACGGAGCATGTAATCTATTTAAGTAAATTCTTTTTAAATCCCAGCTCGCTGTGGCCGTCAGTTTTTAAGTAGTTGCCTTACGTGCGACCAGTAATTATGTCAATGTAATGTCAATCGCGCTTCATCACTTAGGCACGGCAATTTTATCTATACAGTATTCCAACTCGGTCGTGTCCTTGAAATAAGGGCCTACCGCGGTCTACAGCCGCGCGGTACGTGAGCATGAGATAGGGCTGTCGCTGTCGCCCACCTGCAGCGTTATATTTAGCATCTGCCTACTTTGAGTTGCTATCTAGTTTTGACATTGTAAATTTATTACTTTTTATTTATTAGCACAAATACTTAGTAACACTATAAAATATTAATATGATTACATAAAATACTTTGTGAATGGAATAGAAAGTGTTTAATAAAAATGCAAGTTGTTTTTTTTATTGATAAATTAAATTAGAAAAACCATGATTATGTATGTGACTTTATAACCAAGGCCGGGGGGCCTCAGCCGTGTGTGGGACTCCCAGCGTTCTAAAAAGGACGCGGCCCCGCTCCGGGGAAAAACCGGAGAGGGGATCCGGTCTAGGAGGTGACATGGGTGCCGTTTACCCACCATTTGGGTATTTACTCGGGAGCTCACCCAATATTTACCCGTTTGGGAATTCACTCCGCAATTCCCTCATAACGATGTCCGCCTGTAGCCTGACTGAAATAATCTCTCGCTGTCGGCCATGTTTTTCTTTCGGTTGCGTTGAACGGAGTCTAATTGCATCGCAAGCGCAAACAAATAGTGTACAGCATTAGAGTGGATTTGTGTACGGCGTTCTGTAATCTCCACTGCACGGCAGGGCTGTGCGAACAGTGGCGTGACCACGAACGTTATCGTAACGAATCCCATCGTCAAAACGTCAGAAACTGTCAGTTTCCCAATTAAATTGACAAGTGGGATGAGCACGAACAACTGTCGTTACGTATTTATTCGTGGCGTTTGCCTATCGTTAACATGGCAATATGTATGGGGAAACTGTCAGTTTCTAACGTTTAGACTATGCGATTACGTTACGATAGTTTTTTGTGCTCACCTTACAGGGCCGCATGACAATCTTGCTTTCGGCTCGCAGGCAGCGTTCTTATTTAAAAAAAATAAAACAAAATTATGATTAGCAGCGCTTCTGTCACAGCCTATATTATGACTGTACAGATAGTATCCTCGGGCGTGTGCGCATTGTCAGACACTGTGATATATGCAGGTACCAACATGTGCAGTATTTCAGTAAATATGTCAATGAACGCTCTACGTTCAGCTTTTGGTCAAAATGGTCAAACTTTAAACTCGGAACTCTTCGGACTCGGAACTTTGAACAAAAAATCGGTTCCATACAACCCTATAAGTCGTCAGCGCGCTGAAAAATCTGGTGAGTCTGCACCTTTCACGTGGCACCCCTACCATTCACAGAACCTAAATCGGGCAGATACTCCATGTATTAAATAAAATTTGTTGGGAATAGTAATGGCTTATTTCAAGTGACCATCACTTAATGACATGTATGACATAATTTCCCACTAAACCAAAAATTTTTGTGTCAGGCAATTCCAATCTCAATTTTAATGATTGCCTGATTTTTTTTGGGTTCAGTACATATTTAAGTTGTTAGCGACAAATATAAATAGCATTTTGGAGGGGATATATGTGCTACTAATTTTATTAAGTGTCTTGGTAAACGCTTGCATAGCGCATAACGCTCTCATCAGCCTACATACGTCCCACTGCTGAGCAAAGGCCTCACCTCAACTGTGAGGTGGTGCGAGCCATACTCCACCACGCGGGCTCAGTGCGGATTGGTTGCCATAACGCAATAAATAGAAATAAATATCTATCCTATCTACGAATTAAAATGTATTTAGCGACATTCGTAGCATTAGCCTAGTCTCACCAACGAGACTACGACTACGCCTAAAGGTAGGAAGTATCAAACTCAGATAAATCATCGTATCATCCCGTAGCAATATGCTACGCTTGCTACAACTAAACCTCGTAGTCCGTAGTCACCCACTTTCATCTGATAGGTGGTTAGTTCGAAACGTGATCAGATTCCGGGACTCTCATCTCGCAAACAATTTTACGAGCGTATTTATGACGTATTATACGTACCGATAGGCCCCCAACCACCGTAAATTATAATGGAAAGACCGACTCGAATCGCCAAAAACGTGGAAATTATTACTATGCCTGTCAGTGTTGCCGCTCGCTATATTTTATTTATACCCTTTACGAGTGTTGCCACCCATAAAAAAGTTTTAGTGGGTGTTGTAAAAGGACCCGTTTTTTTAAAGCACCGTGATAGGTTCGGGTTTGGGCTGTTTTATTAAATAAAGCGGTCGCCGAGTGTCAAATGTGTGTGGCTGGTCGTTATCTCTTATGTAAAGATGACTGCTGGAACCTTTATTGTAGACCTTGGCTTATAAGGCTTGGGGAACTCCGGTATGTACGATTTAGGATTGCCTTTAATGAAGTTTAGCGCTTAGTCAGATGGCCATATTATGAAAGGATTCATATAGTGAAATGAAGAGGCTACGAAGTGACTAGTACTGAGTAAACTAGTAGTAGTAGAAGAACTATTACTTTACGGAGTCTAAGAAATATTATTTTCATGTCGTACTAGTTTAGTAGCATGGTTCTATTGGCCAGCCAGCAGGATCAGAATGAGAACGCAAAAAGAAAATCTACCTGCAGGATGTTACAAAAACCAATGTACTAACTGAAGGGTGTTGTTGTGCCCGTAAAACTAAACAACTTTCGCAAAGAAAAAAAAAATTTTTGCGCTCCCATATTAAATCGATCAACTGATTGGCAATTTTGTATGGGTGGTCCGATTTTTTTTGGAGATTTTGACCTAGGTATCTTTGGGAATGTTGTGCAATTTTCCGGGCACAACAACACCCTTCAGTCATTACGGGTTTTTTGTAACACCTTGTATATCTTCCAATTATAAACATAGTGGAACATATAACGACCCGTCTAACGATTGTTTTTCCTATAGCATTGCGTGTTGCAAGACGCACGTTCGAAATCGCATAGCAAAAGTCGGTGGCTGTACTCTTTAAACATTCCTCTATATTTTCAGATCTATCCAGTGCGTTCACTCGCACGTTCAATCTTGTACGAGTGACAAGGATGGCTACTTCTGAAACTACGGACAACAGCTTGGGGAGTAGGGGGCAGCACAGGACATTAGTCTGACAAACGGCGCTAGACGCATTCTACCACAGCCGGTTTTGTGCTGGGATAATGGTGCTTTTCCATCAGAAGATATGCTATGTGTTGCTATGGATGCGTTTGCTATCAACTAATTGGGCAGGTTGGTCACCTAAGCTTGTGGAAACGGATTATAACAAAGCTATGTTTGTTTTATACGGCACTAGCTGTGCCCTGCCGTTTCACCCGTGAAGAACCTTATTTTTATGTATACCACAGGAACTGTAAAGTTTTACGGGATGAAAGTATCCTATGAATTAATATCTACTCGTATATCCAAAATTGTAACCCAATCGGTCCAGTATTTTTGGCGTGAGAGTAACAAACATCTCTACAAACTTGCGCGTTTTTAATCTTATTAGAAAGATGCTTCCTATGCACACGTGCTAAAGGTGGGTGCGATGGATGTGTCCAATAAATTTGTGCTATAAATGCATGCAAAGGACAGTCGCGTGTGTCGTAGCTATGTGTAATCATCCCTGCTACCGAATCCATAGCAATGTATAGCACATCTTTGCTGGAAAAGCACCCTAAGGCTATAAGTCAAGCTTATTTATGTGTACATCACGTCAGACTGTACAGTGCCGTTGGAAAATAGCTTCTATAGTAAGTGAATAAGATGTCGTTGGGTTTAGTTTGATGTGCTGTTGTTTTGAGTTTGGTGCGTATACCGACAGTATGTGTTATAGGATTCGATGGTGTTGCATCACATTAAAAACAAATTTCATTTTGATTAACACTGAGAAACGACGTAGAATCATTTTTGAAATTTCGAAAATATTAAACAGTTTAATCATTTTATTTCCACGCTTTTAATTACTATTATTGGATATTTTTAGTTCCTTTATTTCGAAAAAAATACAAGGTGATTGCTAACAGCTTTCCTTTTTCAAATATTTAATTTTTAATTTCAATCTCAAAAACACACGAAAATGACTTCATATTTCAGTAAATTAAATATATTTTATACTTACTATTAAACGATCTTCACTATGTTTTTCTCGAATCCACGGCTTTAGGATGATCTCGCACCAAGCTCTAACAGTGGTCACCCATCATATGGGAGTCCCACTTTCCTTGATATCACTCTTCCATTGTCCGTTAAACTTGGTGAAATCTTTCACCTTGTTTCTCACTGACTATGGTTTCTGGGATTTTCTGTCATGAATTTCTCAAAAAAAGCTCGGAGTCGGGAAGTTGGCGGTGTAACACCCCCGTGCCTCGGTGCGCACGTAACGTCGTTGGTCCTGCGCCTGATCTCTCTCCGGTCATGTCGGATTCCCGTCTCACCGAACTTTGAGAATGATGGAATAGAGAGTGCACCTGTGTATTGTAATATTTCTGCGTAGTTGGCTGATCTCTGTTGAGATTGGCCGCCGAGGTCGAAATCAGCCAGGAGGACTATAATTATGGAAAGCAGAAACAAAGAAGGTATAACAAACAACCAGACCCGCGAAAACATTTAAAATTAGCTTCCAACATTGTCTCCGACCGGGGAACCCGAGACCTCGTAGATGGGGGCGACTTGAATCCGTTACTCGACCAACTATACCACGGAGGTCGTCAAACAACAAGGAACATCACTATTAGACATAAAAGTATACTTATACTTTGCGCGTTTGTAAACCAAACCTTAGTAAATTATAGAGATTGGCCGAGTAGTGGTTTTACCGAGCACCGAGTATTACTCGGTTTAAAGCTTGTCATACCGAGTACTCAGCCGAGTTACTCGATTTATTTTAGGCCCTAAAACTAATTAACGTGTAGTCTTACATCCTTGAACCCAAAAACCTCAAATCAGTTTAAAGGCTGAACTATTAACGGCGCCTAAGGGCGTACTCCCTAACTTTTCGTTCGCATTTTCGGATCTAGCCAGCCCGTTCGCTCGCACGGTCCAGCTTGCAGGTGTGACAGGGATAGCTACATCCGAACCGAAACTACGGCTAAGAGTAGAGAGTACGGGGGCTGATAATCCCTGCGGGAGTATAACAATGGATTCCTTCCGGTTTTGTAGGGTCCATGGAGGATTTATTGAACTATGTCTGTATTCTGCTTTTAAAAATTATTATTTTAAGTTATTAAGTTTCGAATCACAGATTAGTAGTAAGGTTGCTGTGAGAAAGAAATTGTCTGAGCTTCTTCTCCACCTCACACACACATATTCAATAGTACTTAAACTCATGACATTACTTATTTGACACATTAAACTTGCATCAGTTAACATAAAGGTGTTGCCTTGAGTCTACGTAAATCCCCACATCGCAGAACTGTGTCTGTAGTCTGCTTTAAAAAATAATTATTTTAAGTTATTAAGTTTCGAATCACAGATGAGTAAAGGATCTTAATTAATTTATATGAGTGGTCTCGTCTCAGCCTATATGTATACGTCTCACTGCTGGGCATAGGCCTCACCTCAACTACGAGGTAATAGGAGCAAGTCCACCACACGGGCTCAGCGCGGCGGATTGGTGGAGGGTTTTTTTTTTGTAAGGAATACGACCAACCTTAATGTCAGATGTTATCAATCTGCCTCTGACTAAGCTTAACGACTAATATCTATCGATCCTTCCGAAGAACGAAGATGCTTGTGCTAGACGTCACTTACGATTAAATGGTCGGAATGGTCACCCATCCCTAACACGACCGCGCCTAAGGTTGCTTAACATTGGTATCACTACCAACGCGTCCACTGCATAAATATTGGATAGTCAAAAAAAATAGTTGAATGCATGTTTTAAGGTAGAACCTCTGACAGCCCTCTTTCTCTTAAATAACCTACTGATAAAAAAATCGTCGCAGATCTCCTCCGAAATGGCTAGTTAGACTGATTCTCAAAAAAAGAATGTTTATATTTATTTGTTATGCGAATCAGTTGAAAGCTATTTAGTATATCCCGATAAAAAAATAGTCAAATGCCAAACGCTATCATCAATGAAAAATCTTTGATCGCAAAAACCTACATCCCGACGTTATCTTAACAAATATGTGAAGGAAATGAGACAGGAATCCGTTCGGTTGATTCACAAAAAGGCTGTCAGACTCACTATCCTCACGCAAATCTTATATCCTTTCGTTCGGCGAGCCGGCCGACTGCTTGCGAGTCTACCTGGCTTGGGGATTGGTGAATGTTAGAAGAGGCAAGCGATTTGAGTATACGGAAACCAGTTGTTAGCCACCTCTCCCCTTAAGCCATTTACGTAGATTTAAGAAATAGAAAATAAATAGTAGTGTATATTATGTAGCATTATTTTATTAATTATATTGTAAACATGTGGTGTACACTGATCCTGGATTTCTGTACTGTTTGTAAATTTTTTGGTTTATGTGTATTGCATATGTAATTACAGATATCTGTGTGTGTACCAAACTTAAATAAATAAATAAGCGTGCTAACAAAATTTTAACCTTGCTGCCGCTTGCATAGATCTGTTTTATTGTTCAATGGCTGAGTTCGTAAAAGTGACATTAAACATAATATGTTATCGTATGTAATTCGTCCTGTTCCCTAATATTTTTTAAATAATGTTTTATTAATTTTATTTATTAGTTAATAATGTTACATTTTTAATTGATTAATTTATTCTGGTCTGCACCTATCGCATTGCAATTTATTTTGTGAAGATAGACGTAGGTATGTATGAAATAAATAAATATATAAATAAAAGTTGGTAGCGGGCTACTAACATGTACAATCTACATGAAGTCAGCAGCAGACGACACGCGACGACACTACTGGTTTCAAGCGACACAAAGTTAGATTCATACATACACATCTTTGGTTCGGTGGTCTAGTGGTCTGAGGTACGGACTACAAAACCGGCTGTTGAGGTTTGGAATCTTGTTAGCGCCTTATGCGTGTGTGATGAGCACAAGCATTTTTACATGAGTCATGGGTATTTATAAATGCATTTAAGTATTTCTGTCCGTTGTTACAGTCGCAGATAGTCGAATAGATAGTCGCAGATAGTCAATATAGCACAAGCTTAAGCTTAGTTTGGGTCGATTTATTAAAAAAATCTATAGAAACCAGAAGTGGTCACAAGGATATGTCGTCGACATGGCGTGGCTCACACTGCAAGAATCGAGGCGGGGAAAAGCGCGCCGCAAAAGCATCACGCACCACATAAGGAGTGTTATAAGTTTAACTCCTATGTTTGTTTTTGTATGGTGTCTGTGGCATCCTTGCTCCTGAAGAGATGGACCGATTTTAAAGCGGTTTTTATTATTTTAAGGATAAATTAACCACGGTGGTTCTTTGCTATAGCTGGGCAAAATCCGTCGAGCCATTGATGCTCACCAGCATTATTCTTGGCTCATTCTGTTTTTTATTTTAAAAAAAAAATGGCAGTGCACTCACATAATAGAGTCGCAGTAGCAAGGCCCATGAAACGCTTTGGCTTAGTTTAATGACATGAACTTTCGATAGGATTTTCTCTTAAAAAAAGATTTGATAGGTTCCTCGGTAGATAAGCTCTTACAGACTAAACATACAGCGCAATAAATCCGTGGGGATGGACCTCCAGCCGGCCTCACTGATCAAGCAAAAGCAGTAACAAAAGTCATAGTTAATTTGCGTATTAATAATAGCGTCCTCCGCTCGCGCTTATGACTCGAAACGCGCGCCAAAGAAGCGGAGCGAGCAGCGGATATGAGCTGGGAGCGGATATTGCGCAGACACTCGCAGGTACATTCGGTTACACTGTAAACTACCCGGTATAAACGCCACGGCTTCATTTCAATACCGGCGAGGTGTTTTTGATGTGCATTTCGATTTTGGTTTATTGTTTTTTTTTAACTTGTAACAATGTATTTTTGATTATTTATGAAGCAATTGTATGCTGAGGAATGGCGTATTATATTTAATCCCTGTCCCTGAAGGTTATTTTTACATATAAGTGACAAAAAATAGTAAGCATGTTACGAGTTTCATAAAAAATTGGTTGCCTGTAAAGTCGGTATACGGGCAAAAGTTTTACGTGACAACGACTTTGAGTGGTAAAATAATTTTAATGTGAATATTCATTCGTATAACATGAACCGGTGTGTATGCCTATCTCTCTCACTCTGTCTCTCTCGCTCTTAGGCGGGTTAACTGTGCTCGAGTGGAAGGGACGCGTGCCTTTCACTTTTTATGTCTGTCTCACTCGCTCTTAGGCGGGCTAACCATGCCCGAGTCGAAGGGACGCGTGCCTCTCACTCGCTCTCATTGTGAGCGCGGAACGTGAGCGGAGCGTAACGCAGTTTCTTGAAGTGTCACCCGGCAAACCAATTTATAAGACGTTGTCACGTCAAAAAAAGTTATGGCTCACTACCTGAGGTATCAAAACGGCTTTTCCAAGCGTTTTATTATGATTGCGTTAACAGAGAAGATATGAAAATTCTTGCAAACCTAAACTTTACATAAGGTAAGTGGGGGTACCAAGGTAGGGTAACCTGCTTTACATTGGCAATAGCCGTACCTAGGGTAGCTAAATGTAAATTGTTTGAAGTGGACAGGCATCTTCTAGGTGAGCTCGCTCCATCGTAGACTCAGTCTTTGCCTCGTCGGGCTTAGTCTTGGGTCAAGAGCAAAATCCCAAATAAATATATCCCAAATAAATAAAAAAACTGGCCTAGATACGGCTATGGCCAAGGTACATCAGGCAGGTTCCCCTACTCCTATGGAAATTGAAACGGGGCTTGTATAATTACACATTTACTTCAACCTCAATGTTAGGACGGGAACTAGCAATTTAAATCACCCCGTCTCACAAAGCGGCACCCGTACTTTCTTGACAATATGGCTCGCACATTTACAATGACAAATGGCTATTGGAGCCATCCCCTGCGCCTTACAAACTGCCTATTACAGCCCTGATTAAGGGAGAAAAAATTCAATAAATTGACAAGAAGTTTCTATGCGGCATTGTGCCGTCAGTGACGCTGGTTTAGGTCGGTGATGAACCAAAAGCAAAGATGTCTTTTTTTAAATTCTTACAAACCTCTGTGGTGTAGTGGCGTGAGTGCTGCCATCTATGAGGTCCCGGATTAAAGCCTCGGATTCAATGTTGGAAACGATTTTTTAATATTGTCACGGGTCTTGTACCTTCGTTGTTTCTGATTCCCATAACACAAGTGCTTAAGCTACTCTCACTTTGGGATCAGGGGCCGTAACGATCATGGTTTGAGGTTAACCCAGCATTTTTAAATAAGAACCGGACAATGACGGACGCTTGGTGCAGCGGTCCACAGGTCGGACTTCTAAAACCAAGGGTCGCGAGTTCGATCCCCGCACAGTACAAGCATAAGTGTGCATAAACATGTGTGCTTGTACTGGTCTGGGTGTTTTCTATATAACATGTATTTATTTACAAATAAAAAAGTATTTAAGTATGTTTATCCGTTGTCTAGTACCCATAACACAAGCCTCGTAGCTTAATTTGGGACTAGAGAATTGTGAATTATTTATTTATTTATATTTAATATCGTCACGGGTCTCGCGGGTTTGTTGAATCTTCGTTGTTTCTGATTCCAATAATACGAATGCTTATGCTTCTCACTTTGGGATCAGGGGCTGTATAACGATCTTGGTTTAAGCTCACTAGCAGCGTTCTTATAACAAATTTTTTTAAGAAAATCATGATTAGATAGAAGCAAACATGATCGTAATCGCCCTAGAGCTATGATAGTGATGCTGTGCTCTTCACGACATTGCCAGCTATTTTGGCTACCTTTGTGGTCGGAAGGAGTAGGCTTTCAAGCTTGAAGTTACAGGGTCCGCGGACGGGACTAAGTTTCTGCACATAAAGACATTGTTGCTGGTTTTCATAACAGGCACTTTTACTTTTGAATTGCATTTATCGTAAAATTAGTGTGTGGTATTCTCCGAATAAGTATTAAATGACCAGTAAATCAAAATAAAATCTAAATCTAATTCTCTATATATATAAAATTCTCGTGTCACAATGTTTGTTCCCTTACTCCTCCGAAACGGCTTGACCGATTCTCATGAAATTTTGTGAGCATATTGAGTAGGTCTGAGAATCGGCCAACATCTATTTTTCATACCCGTTAGTGATAAGGGTTGTCCACAATAATTTTTATAGCAAAACAACGTTTGCCGGGACAGCTAGTATGTACATAAAACAGGCTCCATATCCTTACATGCTACAGTTTGTAGAAGACATCACTACATAGTATAAGGCAAAGTCGCTTTCCGTGTCTGTCCCTATGTCTGTCTGTATGTATGCTTAGATCTTTAAAACTTCTCAACGGATTTCGATGAAGTTTTTTTTAAATAAATAAATAAATATTTCTCAACAATCACACCAATTCTCTAGTCCCAAAGTAAGCTACGAGGCTTGTGTTATGGGTACTAGATAACGGATATACATACTTAAATACTTTTTTTTTTGTAAATAAATATATATTATACATAGAAAACACCCAGACCAGTACAAGCACACATGTTCATGCACACTTATGCTTGTACTGTACGGGAATCGAACCCGCGACCCTTGGTTTAAAAGTCCGACATGCGGACCACTGCACCAAGCGGTCGTTTAATAGATAGAGTAATTCAAGAGGAAGGTTTATGTGTATAATATTAGGTCCTTACATATGAAATTGGCGTTTTGTCGTACTGGCCACTTTGATCACAAATTTTTCCTATTTGGTTAGGAATTCGAAATTCAAATTTATACAGCTATTTCCACATGTAGTTGTGTTTCGTAAACCGTCATTCATTTGTTTTTTTACTTATCTTTTTTCTGTTTGCATCGCTCAATTTACAAAATGGAAAATTTGAAATATCGCGTTATTTACGAGTACGAGTTCCACCGTGGCACCAGTGCTGCGGAAACGGCTCGAAGGGTTAATGATGTGTATGGCGGTTGTGTCGCAAAAGAAAACACAGTGCGTTTTTGGTTCCAACGTTTTCGTTCTGGAAATTTCGACCTGCAAAACAAGCCCCGTGGACGGCCGGAGACCCAAGTTGATAATGAAGAATTGAAGGCTATTGTGGAAGCGGATCCATCGCAAACCACGTCCGAGTTAGCTGCAGGCTTTGGCGTTAGTGATAAAACTGTTTTAATCCACTTGAAGCAAATTGGGAAGATTAAAAAACTTGAAAGGTGGGTTCCTCACGAATTGAGTGAAGCAAACCGGCAAACGCGCGTCAACTGCTGCGTTACATTACTTGACCGGCACAATAACGAAGGGATTTTAAATCGAATCATTACCTGTGATGAAAAGTGGATTCTCTACGATAATCGGAAGCGCTCATCGCAATGGCTGGACCCTGGCAAGCCAGCCAAAGCCTGCTCCAAGCGAAAATTGACCAATAAAAAGTTACTTGTAAGCGTTTGGTGGACTAGCGCCGGTGTCGTTCATTACAGTTTTCTCAAATCTGGCCAGACGATTACGGCAGATGTCTATTGTCAGCAATTGCAAACCATGATGGAAAAGCTAGTTGCTAAACAACCAAGGCTGGTCAATCGCTCTACGTCACTGCTGCTTCACGACAACGCTAGACCACACACTGCACAACAGACGGCTAGCAAATTAGAAGAACTTCAATTGGAATCTCTAAGGCATCCACCGTACTCCCCGGACCTTGCTCCAACAGATTACCATTTTTTTCGAAATTTGGATAACTTCTTGCAAGGGAAAAAGTTCAACTCAGATGGGGCAGTCCAAGTCGCCTTCAAAGATTTTATTGATTCCCGTTCGAATGGTTTTTTTAGTAAAGGGATCAATGAACTACCTATGAGATGGCAAAAGTGCATAGATTACAATGGCTCATACTTTGATTAAATAAATATGCTATATAAAAAAATTTCGACTTTTTGTTCCTCCCATACAAAACGCCAATTTCATAGGTAAGGACCTAATATATGATTTATACAATACTCGTAAATTAGAGAACCATTGATTATTTCATAAATTCAAAATTATGGGAATCAAAAAAACAAAATATACTTATAATGATTTCGGTGAGGACTTTCATCCAATGGCGTAGCTCAGGGAGTCCCATCGGTCTTTGATCACACTCTGACTGTTGTGATGTAAATAATGAATGATCTTAGATCTTGACGACATAAATATTGAAAAATACTCTTCACCTGCACACAACTGTCTTATCTCAATGCCTAGTGTTCGCGTAATTAAAAGGAATTATATATAATAAATTTTTATAGCATCAGTTAGTACAGCAGATGGTGATAAAGCTTTAATTAAGAGCACTATAACTTGCCTATGATGAGGCGTACCAAACTATTTAAAACATTCACAGAATGTTATGAATTAAATTCTATTTTTACCTTTACATTTAAATGCAAGATCACTTAACTAACCTATCTTAAATATTTTCAAGACCATGGCGTTAAAAAAACATAGCCCTTATGAAGTTAATATAACCAGTTTATTTCCAAAAAGCTGTCGAAACCAATTTTTAAACACACAAAACTCAATAAATATTCGGTCAATTGACTCCGATTTCTAATATATGACCGTGACGTCACGTTCATGTATTCCCATACAAAATCTATGGAGGCAGACCGTTTTGACAGATAATAAAAAGTATGTCAACGATTGGTGGTGTCGTCTAGCCAATTATAAACATCTAAGTGCAACAAAGCAGATAACCGAAAACAAACGAAGTCGATCTTAGACTTTCGCATGAACGTGTTCGTGCAGTCGTCGCGGTTCGTGGCCGCGGCGGGGCGCGTGGGCGCCGCCTTCGCGCCGACGGTGAACTTCCTCAGCGACCGGCTGCAGCTGGAGCTGACGCGGCTAAACTCAATTAATAACTGGTTTGTAAGTCTCACAACAAGTGAAATGTATATTTCCTATGAGATTAAAGATCTTTAAACCTAACCTCACCCACCTCCGAGGACCGGCAGTAAATTGCACGTTTAGAATGGAAAGAGACTTTTTATGTATGTAGGTATGTACTTTATGGTTTCACTCTGACTACATGATTGGTTTTTATACAATCACTAGAAAAATTACTGCCTCGTTGGTGTAGTGGCAAGGTTTCTGCCTTACATACGAGAGGTCCTGGGTTCGAATCGCAGATCGCGCCAAGATTGTTTTTAAGATGAATTTTCATAAACAGCTCGGAGTCGGGGTTGGCGTTGTTACACCCCCGTGCCGCGGAAAGCACGTTAAGCCGTTTTGGTTCTGCGCCTGATCTCTCTCCGGTCATGTCGGATTGCCGACTCACCGAACATTGAGAGTGATGGAACAGTGAGTGCACCTATGTATTGCGCTCGTGCTTGTGCACTATACCTAATATCTCCTGCGTAGTTGCCTGATGTCTGTTGAGATTGGCCGCCGTGGTCGAAATCGGCCAGGAGGACTATTATTATTATTACATACTATAAAAATGTTTGCGTTAAACAAAATTTACGCTATGATAAAGTAACGCCTTACCTCGGCTATTAGTGTCGGGATAAGACTGCATAAAGTGCATGATGTGGTAAAATAACCTTATCTATTTATCGAAGAGCAAAATGAGGTCAAGCCGACATGCCTAGGCCAAAACAACCATCCTCATACGAGGGAGAAGTAATACGTTTTTTACGTTCGCGAATTAAGCCTTACATTCTTTGCATAGCAATGTTGAAAAACAACTTTATGGGCCATCGAGCACAAAAACTTTACGAGCGCACCCTAAAAACAAGTGAAATCACTCAACAAAACTAATAATTGGCGAAAACTTATTACTACGGTCATAACTTGAGCATAGTTCACAATTGAGAAATATGCGGAAGTGCTGCTGGGTGACGGTAGAGAAAAACTGCGTCAGGTTATGTACAAGCGATCTGTACAGTTTATTTACAGTGTGTGCCTCTTTACAAAAGAGAAGGTGGTAATAAGAAGATGATGATGGCACTCTGAATGTGGTGCAATAGTTATATATGTACATATACTCGTATTATCATGACTGGAAAAACGTGGTGGTCGCGAGAGATGAATTATGTATATTGAAATATGCCATAAAATATTATTCGCCGGCTGCCATCAGTGTCGAAGTATTAATACAATGTGCATGAGATTTTAAATTTTTGAGTGAATGAATTTTTAGAGGTGCTTGAGACACAGTGGTTGCAGCGCTTTGGTACTGATGCCAAAAGTTAAGCAACCTACGGCGCGGTCATGTTTGGGATGGGTGATCATTCTGACCATACAAGTGACGTCTTTTTACAAGCATCTCCGTGCTTCGGAAGGCACGTTAAGCTGTTGGTCCGGTTAATATCGATAGATATTAGTCTTTAAGCCTGGTCGGAGGCCCTCGGGCGGCTTAATAACATCTGACAGTAAGGTTGGTCACTTACCTTACACACACCCCTCCACCGCACCGCACTGAGCCCGCGTGGTGGAGTATGGCTCGCACCACCTCATAGTTGAGGTGAGGCCTGTGCCCAGTTACTACAAGTAAATAGCTAATAATCGAGAGATTAAATGGCCTTATAAATAAATAATAATAAATATTTATTGTCCCTTCACAAAATGGCCACTTACTATCTAATGTGAAAACATAAAATAAAAAACATGATGCAAGATGTAGCCAAGATAGTGAGGGCTGGTGCCTGAAATAAGCTTTGGAAAGAAGCCTGTGCTACTGGTCACCAGGCCACACCCTCGGACCCCACTATACAGTTAAACAAGAAAAAAAACAAAGTAAACTATTTAGCTTAAGACTATTTAAAGAAGATATGCAAAACAAAAAAAAAAGAAACAACAACCTTATAATACGAGTCTTTGTATTAGTTTATTTCCGTTTTCATTGACACGGTTCCCAGTGTGTTTCTACTGAGTCTTCAACCAATTGTGGCTTGATCTGCGACTTATTTGGTCTTTTAAATTACTTTTTACACAATAAAAGCCGGAATATTTTCGTGCAAACTCGTGCACTCAGCCACATGTAAATATTTGCATCTTTTTACAAAGATGAAAAGAGACGAAGATATGAGTAATAACTACGAGAATGGCACTCTAGATATTTATGCATAGCATTAAGTCAATGTCATCAGTAGTTTAGTAAAAATTTGAAAACGTCAAGAGTCAAGATCGATCAACGAAGTTTATTAATTATCAGCCTATATACGTCCCACTGCTGGGCACAGGCCTCACCTCAACTATGAGCCATACTCCACCACGAGGGCTCAGTGCGGTGCGGTGGAGGGGTGTGTGTAAGGTAAGTGACCAACCTTACTGTCAGATGTTATTAAGCCGCCAGAGGGCCTCTGACCAGGCTTAACGACTAATATCTATCGATATTAACCGGGACCAACAGCTTAACGTGCCTTCCGAAGCACGGAGATGCTTGTAAGTAGACGTCACTTTTATGGTCAGAATGATCACCCATCCCAAACATGACCGCGCCGTAGGTTGCTTAACTTTTGGTATCACTACCAAAGCGCTGCAACCACTGCGCCACAAGCATCTCGGAAGTTTATACAGTTCTATAATGAATTTTCGCTAATTCTCATCAACTACTTATAACTTACTACTTATAATTAATGATATCGAAGAGAACGTCATGATGACTGACCGATCAGTATTGTATCGCTCTTAGCGATAAGACCGCCTAAATTGTGCGTCTTTCTCTGTATGTTGATTTTGTATTATTATTTGTGGTGTGCAATAAAGTGTTCTCTATCTATCTATCTATCCATAGTATTAAGTTATGGTTTTATTTTTGAAAACAAGTTTTATAGGTATGCTGACTTAATCTCTTAAAACGAATTCAGGGCTAGTAAGTATGATTTATTTTTCACTAGTGGCCGCCCGCGACTTCGTCCGCGTGGAAAGCCTTTATCTTAAAAATTCTTTATGAATTGTAGCCTATATGTTATTCTGATATAAGCTATATTGTGGTAAAGTTTCATTCAAATCCATTCAGTAGTTTTTACGTGAAAGAGTAACAAACATCCATACATCCATACTTACAAACTTTCGCCTTTATAATAGTAGTAGGATTTCTTGTTCAATCAGCACTCAAGTCTCACCCAATACAATACAACAGGCCTTTATTTTTAACCTCCGAAGAAAAAGAGGCGTGTTAAAAATTGACCCCTACGTCGTAGCTACCATCACGGTGGGTCTTGGCTATAGCCGGTTCAAATCCGTCCACAGCCGTCACCAGCTGTTTCTCTCATTCGCGGTTTTTTTAACCTGGAAAGTTAGTTTTTACAGTGTTTTCTTTGATATGTGTGTGTTTTCGTTGTTCATGTGGCCGAGTGTACATAAAATGACTTTCCCTTTACGGGGCATGTGTGTTTTGTCTTTGGAATAATTTTTTATTTGCTCAGTAATTTCCAACGTTCGGTAGGAAATTAAACGTTTGTGCTGGACGATCGACGTTATGTTGAGCGGAAAATTAGGTACAGGCGGTTAGAAAATTAATAGCAATTGTAATTTTTTCACTACACAAAACTTTGTTTACCAACAATCTACTTTCCATAGAAGCAATTTTGATCTTCTATACGACCAAAATTTCTTTAAAGTATTTCTTTATGAATGAATGAATTGTGATTACCCAAAAGGAAACAGGGTAGGTGATTTTTGATACAGTAGAGCGCCGATTATCCGAACTAATTAGGAGACATGGGTGTTCGAAAAACCGAATAATTTCGAATTTATAACCGATGGCATAGAAACAGCCATACACATTTCACAAGTGAAGAAAATCCATATTTACTTCCTTCTATGCTGAGGTTAGACAGTATCGAAGCAGACTTAACACTTCTGAAGCATTTATTAAGTTTTTAGTTGCATATATTTTAGTCATGAAGCTAAAAAAAATTGCATCCTGGTATATTTGGTACCCGAGATGGGCGTTCGGTTAAGCGGTCGTTCCTCATCAAATTTAATTCATAATCATGTTTGTTTTACAACCAGTAGATATTAGATAATAATAATAATATTTACTAATTTAGTGACTATAGTGTAAAGATTAGATTTTAATTATACTGACTAATTTAATAGCTATTATATCTAATTTAATAACTTAATATAATTAATGTAACAAAACGTACGTACTATTAATATTTGCATGTCTGTACGCAGGCTGAATACACAAGACTTATTGTCTTTATTTCTAAGATCTTTGTACAATTGCAAATTTGTTGTATTCTTGCAAATAAACGATTTCTATTCTATTCTATTCTAATTTTAAGATCCAACACTTGTGTATACGACTGTCCATAACTATTTTATTCGTGGTTACGTCAAATTGATTTTCATATTCCCTCTGATTGCCCCAAAATGGGTGTGCAATCAAAAGTTCTGGTTTATAGGCGAACATTGACCAATGTGCCGAAAAGGAAAATACCTGTTTTTGCGTACCAAAATATTACACCTAAACTATAGAGGCCGTTTTGGCGTAATCAAGGTTTTATGACGGACGATATAAGCGTTACGGCGCAAGTTTCTGCATTGAATGTCCCAACTTTACGAAGAGAAGTAAACACTGAATTTATCGTAGAAACATGCCAGCATTCAATCATTACTTTCGTTCTTAAATGCGATAAAACCTATTTTCTACCGTTCAGTAACCTACATCAAGTAGATGTAGAATGGTTACTGATTAACGATTCATTCTAGGAAACCGTAAGTCCCAATATCTCATAAGCTTAAAAGATTTTAATAAAACTCAGACTTTTTCATGAATTGGTTGCTTCAGTTCTATCTAAATCAAAAAGGAAGTGTCAAAGGCTCTTCTTCAGTAAAACCAGAGAACACAAAACTACATCACACAAATATACCATTCTAATTATTCAACCTTTAAAAGAGTAATTTTGAGTCTTCGTTATTGATTATATTTTATTACTTAGCGTTATGATTTTCACACCCCGAAAAATATGAAAAACATTTCGCATGGGCAGTTCCACAAAATTCCCCCGGCAATTTGGCGTGTCCCGGCGTAAAGCAAGCCGGAAGTGTGCCATAAATCAGTTATGGCCGGGAGATGTCACGTGGCCGGTTTGAGCCGGGGTACGGCCGCGGTCTCACGGCAAGCGATTTTTCGCTTGAGCTGGTCAACTTATAAGCGCATAAGTCGCACAAGCGGCGCGCCACATCTAGGTTTTTTTTAGAAATAGCTAGCGCTCATGGGTATGCTAGAGTTGCGGCACGGGAGAGGCACATTTGAGTAAGCGAATAAAAATAAATAAATATTTCACAACAATCACACCAATTCTCTTGTCCCAAATTAAGCTACGAGGCTTGTGTTATGAGTACTAGACAACGGATAAACATACTTAAATACTTTTTTTGTAAATTAATACATATTATACGTAGAAAACAACCAGTACAAACACACATGTTCATGGGCACATATGCTTGTACTGTGCGGGGATCGAACCCGCGACCCTTGGTTTTCGAAGTCCGACATGTAGACATGCACCAAACGGTCGTCAAATATACGCAATCGTTCTTCGGCTTGAGCTGGTCAACTTCGCATACGACACACCTGAAGTAACAAGGCGCAGATGGGGCTTGGAATCACTAGTGCCACACTATAGACAGTATGATAGTAATAACAAGATACGGAGGGAGCGCGAAATTGCAAGTCATCCAAGTAGCGTACCCGAGATAAGTTTAAAGTTTCTAATGCCTATTAATAATGTCAAGGCTTCTACCAGTACCAGTGATACCGCTACTTTGTGATGACGAAACGACGAAAGCTCTATATTTTTCAGGGTGGGGGAATACCACACCTCCCTGCCCTCCCGCAGTGACAATAAAAAGTGACATCAAGTGGTGACGATGCTAAATAATATCCTAACTTGTCAACAAAAAAAAGAGGACTCCCTAAGATTCCTCACAAAAGAAGTTTCAGCCTGAAAAGGTAGGCTCTCAAACAAGCCACAGCTTCACCGTCTAAACTCTAACGCGAAAATGCTAGCGACTGGCCACGATTACAAACTACACCCAACGTTCTGGCAGAAGTCAGAGCGGATAAAATGGCGACGCTAAGAATTTATATGAAAATAACTGTGCGTGAATTTTAAATCATGTCACCGTTACCTCGATAAGAAATTTTACTATAGTGACACGGTAGATATGTTTTGTCCGTCATTGGAAACGAAGTTTTTTTTGTGCCACACGTTTATAATTCTTGTTACTTTCTTGAATACATTCTGATGACCATTATTGTTTGTGCAGCTATTTTAGGTTGAGATCGTTTGCTATTCCTGAAGAAACCATTCAACGTGAAAAATGCCAACCCTCCTTCGTTTCTGGAAGGACGTGGAGGCTTCTGAGTTTGGCCTTCGGACCCTAGATGCGATCGGACCAGCGCTCGATAGATATGTGGTTGGAAAAGCCTTCAACACGCTATCTCTGCTTCCGTCTTATGCAGGTACTGACCGGTCACGGCTGTTTCCAGAAGTACCACTTAAGAAAAAAAAAGATATTAGTCGTTAAGCCTGGTCAGAGGCCCTCGGGCGGCTTAATAACATCTGACAGTAAGGTTAGTCACTTACCTTACAAACACCCCTCCACCAATCCGCACCGAGCCCGCGTGGTGGAGTATGGCTCGGACCACCTCATAGTTGAGGTGAGGCCTGTGCCCAGCAGTGGGACGTATATAGGCTGATGAGAATCTCTCTTGGTGGTAATCTGCAGGTAGGCGTTGGTTCGCCTATACGACCTGTGCAATCACAGGTCACCGCAGCAAGATGGGAGTGGTGCCGCACCTTCCACCACTCCCGTAGGTCCCTCAGCAAGGAGGACGTGTAAGGCCCGTTTGTGAGTTGGGCAGTCCCCGGTGGTGCTGTGGACGTCCAAGGCTCTGCCGAACTCCCACGAGACGGTTAAATGCGTATACCATATAACTCTCTTTCTACCCCGAGTAATACTAATGTAGTATCATGCACTGTCATTTTCATATGCCTCCTCTGTACTATGACGTAAGCTTGTTTTTCCGTTTCGACCCCCTACTTCTATCGATAGTCCGCATTACGGTCAAGACAGACATAAAAGGTTTAGTACATCATCCACCAGGATTGCTTTGATAATACGAGCTGGTGCTTAGTGTAACAACCAGGAAGTCGCAGGCCGACGCAATTTTTCGGTCATTACACTAACAGCGCCCCCTGCCGAACAGTTTATGAGCGTCGTAAAATATTTTATTAACTGAATCCGCCCTTTTCGGGACTCTAATGGGACTGATGTCGAGATCTTGTCCAAGATAGTCATTTGGTCTTGAAAAACAAGGCAAGTGGTATATAACATTAAGTTTGTATGCGATACGCCCCAGGTGGATCCAAATCCTCAAACATATCTGAAATGTTCTACGTCACGAGAGACGCGATACCGAAATGGAAATGAATTAATCGCGAATGAAATCACACCTTATTACCTGCCCTTATGTACCTGTAGGTTGAAAATAGTTATTTGTTATACAAGAGTGAAAAGTTGCTTTTTAACCGCGTGTTCAATTTTGATGACCCAGCGAAGGATTCTAAAATTGCTAGAACTAAATGCAAATAAAACCGTTGATAATAAATACAAGATAGGTACTTTTAGTTTAATAGGTATTAACTACTACATTAAGACAGGTAAGTATTACAGAATAATCTTTAAATTATAACAAAATAATAAATAAAAATTGAAAGTAACGTTGCTACAGTTATTGAAATTGAGTGTAATATTTTTGTTGGGTACTGTAATATTGGTGTTAGTCACTTGTGTACTTTCGAGTGCTTGCTTTCTTGTTCTCGGATAATTCTTTAAAATATGCCAGCAAAACGTTTTCTGAGAAAGTTTTGGCTCCTTTTGCTAGTCGCCACGTGTTGAACATAACGTACTGTTTTAAATACTTCTCGCGTGATTGTTGAGGGAGAAAGCTCATTTGCGCATTATTAACAGTTTCAGTCAATTCTGTTGGCGTTAAACAAAAATTTACCAAAAACATTAATTTCTTGTACAATTAATCCTATCTACTTACTGTTTACATAATCACTACTTTATGTTATCACGGTAAATTTTTACTGATCCTTAATATGGATAGAGTAGGTAATGAACACGTTCCGTGTTAAATTACAGCAAATAAGCTCTTCTTCAACCTCTTACAATGAATGTATCGCATTACTTGTCACGCTGTATATAGACTTACGGGCACCCATGTCCGTTTATACATAGGTACTCGTGTCAATAATTATCGCAATTAGTAAGTTCTCAGTAATCGTAATCTATTTACTTGACAAGCGCTATTCTTGCCTCGGACTTATAATAAAGGCATATTAACGGCAGTACCCTTCGGACACAGGAAATAGCCTTCTTTAATGTCAGTACCCAACAAATAAACGATAATGAGGTAAAAGAAAAGTCAAATCAACTTGTCATAGGAATCGTTATGGGTCAAAGCCGCATTCCACTCACAGGCCGACACTCAAATTTGTGAAAAGAGAGCTTATTACATGCTTTACAGAAGGGTTCTACTCTTAGTTTAAATCCTTGCCTTTTGTTTTAAGTTACGTCTACAGATTTTTCAAGCTATCTTTGCGAGCGAACAGTTCACAGTTTTTCTTTTGTGTGAATTTTGACATCGTCGTTTGTTACGATACACCTATCCATCGCATCAGAATTAACAAGTTAGGTTAGGTTAGGTTAGTTTATTTCATTCAATGTCCCTGGCCAAGTTCAGGGCTACTTTAGTCATAGCCATTACCTAATAATTTTATTGTGTTTTTTCTTTTGTTATTTTAGCTTTTTTGTAATCCTGTTTTTTTTTTAATATGAAATTTCTGACAAAATTATTCATTCTTATCAAAATTGTTTAAGTTTTCATAATATTTTGTAATGCCTAAGTTATCTAGCATGTTGTGTGTACACCTTTAATTGATAGTGCAATGAGCAACACTATTTTACTGCATGTAAGTCTTTTGTTTGATCAATTGTAACTGTCGTTGGTGTGCCTAATAAGTAGAATAAAATTAAATAACAATTTTGTGCCAGCATTTACCTAGCGTTAAAAAAAAAGGTTAGTTTAGTGCGAATGTTCTCGTTAACCTTTCTGTAATTACATTGGCACGAGGTGACTCACAAAACGGACTCGATTTTAGAGTAGATCCGCGAAGCCTGAAAGAGGCTACGGCATTGACATAATTTTCCGCACGAAAGACGCTTGTGATCCCCTTCGCATTCTTACAATTTTATTGTTGCTAAGGCGTTGTCACAACGCCATAACGGGTAAACGATGTCGGACGATAAAAACAAAGACAATTTTACACAGTAAAAGGTGAGGAAAAAATCCTTTTTCTGATCAGTGAAGGGTGAATTTGCTGCTATTTGTATAAACGAGTAAGTCTTGCCTATGAGACCCATATCAAAATCCCAAAGTAAAGTTTGGAAAAAGTTCTTATCTACTCTTTAGCTATAAGAAGAAGGCACTAATTATATGAAAAATAATTTATTATAAAAATGTATCGATACATATTATATATATGACCTGATATTGTGACAAAAATAATGCCTTCTTGGAAATAATTAATAGAACATGCTGAAAGATAGAACCTAATAGCGTCTCGTTATCTTATTTAGGTAAACTAATAATGTTGTTTGCTTGAACCTCGTAATTACTAAATAAACATTCTTTTATTAAGTAATTCCTAACTGAATTTTTGCACGTCTGCGAGCAGATTGAACACATGCGCTAATAACTTTAAAATGTAATCTTTACTTACTGTGTTCTTAGCAAATAAACGTTTGAGTTTGAGTTTGAGAATAAAAAAATTATCATTTAGACTTGGACCTTAAAATCTTACCCTTGAAGTAAACGCCTACACCTACATACATTTTATGCCATTATTTGTAATTACGCATTCTAGTTCTTCAAACTTGCTGCGAAAATGATTTTTATTTTGACTGCAAGTTTTTGAACGTGCGTTCTAACCATGATAACCACTAACAAAGATTTGATCGTAAAAAAGGTAATCGAGATATAGTTTCATGTCTCATAGAACAATAAGTATATAAGTATACATTTTCATCAAAATTTATTATTTTCCCTCATTTTCAGGCAAGAATAATCACGATATAGCAGCCGTAAAAATGAATTATTGCTTCTTGGGTTGTAAAAATAATATTAAACATATTAAAAAAAATGTTTTTAACTTCTGTTTGTTTATGATTGAAATGTTTTTAGTACGCAATTTGCATTCAGAAACAGATAACTGATGGATAAGATCCATTCAGCATTCAGTACCAGCTGCCTTCTGCAGGTCATCTGTCGTCGCAGGGGCGTCCCACACTACGTTTACGCAAGCGTGGTCTTTACATACTTACATTACATAACTACCTGAGTTTATTAACAAATACCATAATTTCATTTATATAGTTGAAACCAGAGCGCCTTTTTTTAAGAACGTTTTTTTTAAACTTTTTTCTTTGATTCCGGCTCGGGACAGTTTGTATAGAAATTATAGCTTTATTATAAGTACAAATCACTAGTCATCAATGTCTGAGTCTGAACGACTATAAAATTTTTGTCTTTAAAAAGGTAAATGATTGATCAGGTAACATAACTATAAAAAGTATTGAGCGTTACGAAAATAATTGGCAATTATATTTTTGTTGAGTATTTTTATTGCAAAAATACTCGAAACTATGTATAGAATAAGAATTCCCAATATGAATATTTTTATTTCTGTCATATTCTAAGCCAAATGTTGAGGAGTCAATGGATCTAACAATAAATAGGGACAGATCTCATACATTTCTTTGATCCTTAAACTAGTGGCTTAAGTAATTGTGTTATGGAAATTAGAAACAACGAAGGTACCACGAATACGTTGACCCGTGGCAACAAAAAAAAAATGGTTTTCTACATTGTCACCGCATTGGGATCGAACCTGTGACCTCAGAGATGGCGAGAACCTTGAAAGTGGTGTGCAGCCACTACACCACCGAGGTCGTCTAACAGGCATTCATAACGCTTGCAAACTTAACTTTTCCAGTTAAACTCCGAATGAGCTGATTTGATCACCCATAGCATAGAACCAAAATTAAAAAAAAACCGCTTTGAAATCGGTCACACACGAAAACACAAGAACACTTACACCCTTAAACAGACGTAGGGGTCAAACTTATACCTAACACCCCTATTTTCATAGAGGGTTAAAAAGATCCGAATCTGTAGCAAATAATGTAACACTCTGTATGTAATGTATAACTGTGTAAATGACTGTACCGCCACCCTGTACAGCCGCAACCGCCCCTGACAAGGAGTGCCCGCCTGAAATCGACTCATCAATATTTGCGCGTGCGAATCCGACCGAAATAAGAATTCGTCACACACTCAAACAAACACACAAACATTTGAGCGGCGTATCAAAGAGCTTTCCAATCTGGGCGCACAAACAGAACGCCTATAGCAGACAGAGTAAATAATGGGGCGCGCGCTACCCTACGCGTAGCGGTAGCGGAGAGGAGGTCTATATTCGGTTGTATTAGTTCAAGATACATGATTATGTTGGGTGCCCTTTCGGTCACTTTTTTTTTGGCACAAAATAGTTGGGCATAACTTTTTTAGCATACAGTTTTTTCGCATATCGTTTAAAACGCATACTGCTTTCATTGACATAACTTCATCACAGCATATCATTTAAAACGTATTTAAAGTCATAATTGAATCAAAAGTTTGATTAAGATTACGTTGACAAAGAAAAAGCAAAACATGTCACTTTAGGTACAAAAAATAAATTATTGTAAGCTTACAAGCCAAATCAATTTCATATTTGTATAAACATATAGATTTGACTGTTACTGTGTTAACTGTCACTTTTGATAAAATTATTTGCGATGTAGCCATAAACTTAAAATTCATTATTGAATTAAAAAAACCAGATAACTCTGGTGTTTATCAAAGTCTAGTACTCTGCGCACGCCTTTGGTGACAGACTCTAGGTTTGGCTAGGTAATTATGGTGACCATAAACGAGTGCGAAGGCAAGTGACCGTAGGAAGCGTGCCGCGGCAGCAGCCACTTAGACTTTGGTAAACACCTTTCGTGTCAGTCACTAGGTTCGGTTAGATTAGGTTGGTATGGTGACTACCAACGAGCGCAGAGGCAAGAGACCATTATTTTAAATTAATCCAAAGTCAAATGTTCAGCAGACACTCTTTTTTAAAAATTTTACCATATTATGTGATTCACAACGGATTATTAACACGAACAAGACGAGCACGAGCAAGAATACGCGCTTCCCACGCGATAAACTTGTAGCTTCAAGGCGTTTTGTAAACCTTGGCTTTAAGGTGTTTTGTAAGACGTGGACGTGGCTCTTCAAACCTTTTGCGAACTCCCGCTCCCGCGTGCGCTCCTGCTCTCGCTCCCGCTCCCGCCAGTAACCCGATCGCGCCCGTACAGATTTCATGCCGAGTGCCGATGGGACGTTTCAAGTGTTTAGTTTGCCTTCTCTGTTTGATGTTTTTTCTATGTTGTGTTTTCATTTTTGCCGGTTTTCTTATAATAGTGGGTTTCGTTAAACATATTGGGTTAGACATGTGCCACTGGGAGCGAGTGGCTTTATTCAAGAGATGTGATTCCACTTTGGGGAAATAAACAATATTTGTTCTCTTTTGTATTTCAATATTGTTTTTTTACATTACAGTGCTTACTTTGAGTAACGTATTGTACTATTAGGTGCGATCTTAGAGCAACAGTCAATTTGGTCGTCATTGTAAGATAATGAAAATACTTGGTATACGAGTATTATATTCAATTAACGCGCGTGTTTTCTTAAATCTTGTTATAAAAAAAATAAAAGTCTTCTTATTAAATACCCCTTACACCACACTCGATTACACGAACGTAATATTTTTTTAATTTTACATTAAAATGCAAAGTTAAATAGTAAATTAAACCAACTTAGTTGATTGCGGATCGCAGTGAGATAGCGAAACGCTCGCAGCTTCAATTTATTTGGCAATATGGCCGAAACGTCTCCTTAATTACCGCTGTTCGTAAATACCGAGACCTTAGCTCAAGAGCAGTTTTACATGTAGACGTTAAGCATATCCTAACAGAGTTAATCAAGAAATAAGAAAATGCTATGTGTAACTTCATGTTCCATAAGAGCCATTTAAAAAAAAAGACAGCTACGCAGTTTTTTGACAAAAACTTGGATTTAAAACAAAAGTACAATCGAAAATCGTAGGCCGCTATATTGTAGGAATTTCGAAAGTAGATTAAAAAATGTCCTACAAAATAATAATAATAGTATCTAAGCCGATTTCGAGCACAGCGGCCAATTTCAACAGAGATCAGCCAACTGCGCAGACAGAAGATATGTATTATATTGCACAAGTGTAAGCGCTATACACAGGTGCACTCACTGTTCCATCACTCTCAAAGTTCGGTGAGACGGCAATCCGACATGACCGGAGAGAGATCAGGCGCAGGATCAACGGCTTAACGTGCTTTTCGAGGAACAATTTTTGGATCGACCTGAGATTCGAACCCAGGACCCCTTTGGATGTAAGGCAGAACATTTGCCACTACACCAACAAGGCAGTCAAAGATCAGGGTAGGTAGGTAGTTAAGTTCTATATACGACTGGCCATAACATTTGGAGCTGCATTTCAAGCTCATAAATGTCTGAACCGCCTAGAACGGGGAAGATAAATCTAAGGCTAGACCTAAGATACAGTATAAATTACTGCAGTAGGACCATTCTAACGTATGTTGAACCGAAGAGTTGAAGAAGTTGGACCAAAAGTTCGAAGTTTTCTAAATGAATAAATTGCATATATATAAATATTATTATATATATATGTATATATTATCCATATTAATTAATTGATATTTTTTTTTGTATATTATAATATAATTTAATATTTACTTTTATGTATTGATATTATATCTATATATTAAGTTAATTTATTTTTGCGTTATTAAACACTTCCTTTCTTATATAATTTTCACTGCACCCATTGCCTTCTTTCTGCATGGCCTTGAGGTTGACTGGCAGAAAATGCTTTTAGCATTAAGTTCACCCTTTGTACATTTCTTGTGCAATAAAGTTTTAAATAAAAAAATAAAATAATAAAATGTATTGAACATTTTTTTGGGCATTAATGTTTTTTTTTTAAATAATCAAATAAATAAGAGAAATGAAAAAAATAAGTGTGTGTATTTATGTTATCTACAGTTTTTAGGAAATATACTGGTTTCAACTTCATAGGGTTCTTCATTCATTCATACTTCTATGTTTTTCAAACGCCATGGTCTTGAAAATATTTAAGATAAGTGTCATCATGCCTATTAGTATTGTGTTTGCGAGTGCAGATAGTAATAATAGTCCTCCTGGCCGATTTCGACCACAGCGGCCAATCTCAACATATATCAGCCAACTACGCAGGAGATATCTCGTTGCACAAGTGTGAGCGTAATACACAGGTTCCATCACTCTCAAAGTTCGGTGAGACGGCCATCCGACATGAGAGAGATCAGGCACAGGACGGCGCTTAACGTGCTTTCCGAGGCACGGGGGTGTAACACCGCGAACTTCTCGACTCTGAGCTATTTTCGCGAAATTCATGACAGAAAATCTCACAAACAAATTTGGCTCGACCTAGGATTCGAACCCAGGACCTCTCGGATGTAAGGCAGATACTTTGCCACTACACCAACGAGGCGAGTGCAGATACTGCATGATGCAATGCACTGTGAGTGCGTTATTGATGATCGCCGCGGGCGCTCGCAGGATCTTGCAGAGTCCTCTAACTCAGCGGAGATGTGCTTACGTGCTTATTGAGGCGTTCGGTTAAGAATCGATGCTTATCTATACTAATATTATAAAGCGGAAGAGTTTGTTTGTTTGTTTGAACGCGCTAATCTCAAAAACTACTGGTTGAAATTGAAAAAATATTTTTGTGTTGAATAGACCATTTATCGAGGAAGTCTTTAGGCTATACTCGTATAACATCACGCTGCAACTTTTAGGAGCGAAGAAATAAAGGAAAATGTGAAAAAAAACTGGGAAAATTCATTCTTGAGAACTTCCGTTGCGTGCGATGCGAAAACGGTTCAAGATACCAAAAATATACGTATGAAAGAATTATTCCTCTTGAAATGATTAAAAAAATGTCTGCTGCAGTATATGTCTATGCCCAAAATAAAATTTCCACGCGGGCGGCGTCGCGGACACAGCTAGTACTACATATACGGCGTGTTTGCTTCACTAAGTGGCCTTGAGTAGCTGGAAGTGCCATGTAGAATCTAACAATAGGAAACAGCACAGAAATAATCACCGTTGAACTAAGACCTGGCTAGCATCTTTAATCCCCGGGGAAAAAGAGGGATGTTATAGGTCGACCCCTATGTCTGTTTGTGTGTGTGTATGTTTGTGTTTTTGTATGTGTTTGTCTGTAGCATTGTAGCCCCAGAATGGATGGACCGATTTCAAAGCGGTTTGTTTATTCTAAAGATAATTTAATTACAGTTGTTTTAAGAGCTGGCCAAAATCCATTAAAGCTCACCAGCTGTGGATCATTCGTATTTTTTTAAACTAGAAAGTTAGTTTTTTTAACTTTATGTTTATGAGTTATCGTGTCTATTCAATGATGACTTGTTGACATTTTGTGATTATTTTGATAAACATTTTACTATTTAAATTTATTATCCCAATATAACTTTAAGATTTGCACTAAGCGGATGTATAATTGCTGATCAATAACTATGACCATCTTCAGTGTACCTTAACCAAACGCAAATAAAGATTTGTATTTCTATTTCGTTCGGCCAGAGAGTTAAGTCTTTTAATATTTTTAAAAACTGAAACTTATACTTGCATAAACAGATTTATAACTTGGAAAAGGGAAGTGTATTTCTTACAACCAAATAAAAATCGTACGCGTCAATAGTTATTTGTTATACAAGAGTGCAAAGTTGCTTTTTAACCGCGTGTTTTGATGACCCAGCAAGCGAAGGATCCTGAGCGTTAGCGAGGGAATCAAAAGAGCACGAGGTGAAAAATCTTTGCACTCAAGTGCAACACGTAACTTTTCATTCCACCTCAGCGAGGAAATTTGTACAATGACGTGAAAAAATGCCGCGTAAAGAACCGCCTACAAAGAAAATTGAAAAAAGAACACCAAGAAGGTTTCGGGTCTGAGTTTTTAACAAATAAAAAAAAAAAACGTTGTATGATATATTCGGCACCATAGAGGTAGCAATAAACATGTTTAATGATTTGTTTAATTCACAAACTTAGTGCACACGATGTTCTAAATTCAATTTAGAGAATATTTTTAAGTTACTTCAAAAGTACTCTTCCCGAGATGGTGGGATAAATAATAAGTTATTTAGAGTCTATTACTAGGACTTAATCAAAATGATCTTTATTAGTTTGTTTAGAGTGTAAAGAGCTTTCAATTAATATTTAGTAATCAACAAATATAGCAGTAGGTACTGAATTTAAATTCAAAATAAACAAACTGCAGAAAGGCAGATTAATTTTCCAACCATTTAACCATGCATGACCAACAAAAACATACATCAAAAATTGTTATTCACGCCGCCGCATCGGATCGGGGCATACATTACCATCTTCCCTTCAATTAAAACGAATTAGGAGATATCATTTGTGTGAGCACGCTCGCATATCATACATTTTAAAATTTAACCGACACACGCTGAAATCGTTAATTACTGCGGATCAAATGCAAACAGTGTATGGCAACAGAATTGCACGGTACCAACATGTTTGCATACATAAATTTCTTGTTTGATAAGCCAAAGGGCATACCATAGGTTTTTATCTCGAAATTGACAACATTTCTGATGGGGCTAGCGGCTAGGGCTTTGGGCTGGTAAATGTGAACGCTGGTGTGCAGTTATATGAACTTTAATTATATAGGACTTAAATAAAAATAACAATGGTATGAAACTTCGCGACAATAGGCTAGATGACACCACCAATCGTTGAAGTTCTTGTTATTATCTGTCAAAACGGTCTGCCTCCATAGATTTTGTATGGGAATACATGAACGTGACGTCACGGTCATGTATCAGAAATCGGAGTCAATTGACCGAACATTTATTGAGTTTTTTGAATTTAAAAAATTGGTTTCTACAGGTTTTTGGAACTAAACTGGTTGTATTAAGTTTATAGGGGCTATGTTTTTTAAACGCCATGGTCTTGAAAATATTTAAGATAGGTGTCATCATGCCAATTGTTATAGAGCGCGTATGCGTGTTGTTGCTATGGCGTCCAGTGGGTGAGCATACCGTTTTGCTAGTGATGTGCAGGTGCGAACATCTCCTTGTATTATGCTTGATACATATATTAATAATGAAGCTTCAGGTCCGTTTCCGTTCTATGTTTTTAACCTCTGACAAAAAAGAGGAGTGTCATAAGCTTGACCGCTATTCTGTTTGTGTGTATCTGTCTGGGCATCGTCGCTCGCGAATGGATGGACTGATTTCATTGCGGTTCTTTTCATTCGAAAGATAATTTAATCACGGTGCATCTTACGAAACATGGTCTCTAACTATGGGCCTTATAAAGAAGCTCAAGATAACACAACGAGCGATGGAGAGGGCTATGCTCGGTATTTCTCTACGAGATCGAATCAGAATGAGGAGATACGTAGAAGAACTAAGGTAACCGACATAGCCTTGAGAATCAGTAAGCTCAAGTGGCAATGGGCTGGGCACATAGCGCGAAGATCTGATGGCCGTTGGGGCAGAAAAGTTCTGGACTGGAGACCCTTCGACCAAAAGCGCAGCGTAGGACGTCCACCGACAAGATGGACAGATGACCTTGTGAAGATCGCAGGATCACACTGGATGCGGACCGCTTGTGATCGGTCGATGTGGAAAACTGTGGGGAAGGCCTATGTTCAGCAGTGGACGTCCTTTGGCTGATAATGATGATGAATGATGATGATCTTACGATGTTGATAGCGAATATCCATGTTGATTAAATGTTGTAATTACTGTGTCTCTCCTAGACACCGTTACAGAGGAATCCTCCTCTGTAACGGTGTCCGTCAGCGTTAGAGGGTCTCGGCTCGGAACCAACTATTCATTCATTTATTCACATTTGCATACTAGGTATTTACATACTATAGGGAATAGTCAACAGGAGAAGTGACCGACACGTTAAAAAACTGTTACTCCATGTCAATTCAATCATAATGCCTACCCTGTTCCGTAGTAACGCTACATCGGCTACTAACATGTCTGCTCTGGCCATGCCCGTGCGTTTCGTATGAAATTGAACTATTTATATTTGCTTTAATCCGGCGCAAGTTGCCCGGAACCGCTTCAGGTAAATATGCCGAATTAAAACTGATGCTTTCGACTTTCAAAGAACGGTCAACACTCCATATTTCAATGTTAAATTTTCACTTTAAATCCGAGAGACTGAGCTCTGTACAGGTGAAAACAGGAACAACGTATTTTTGTTGTTATGAGGCGATACAGCACACCTTTTTCGTTATATCATACATGGTTGTTTGTAATGTAAGCGCAGAAATATGAAATTGAGGGTTTAATGAGTTGAAAGTAGCAAAATAAAAGAGAATCGGATATTTTAGCCATGTAAAAGCGCACGAGCTCAAACAACGAAATCAAAGGCATTCGCCGTAGGTAGCTGTTATCTAGGAGAAACAGTAGAGTCAAGAGCACGATACTAAATCATTAATTTCTAGTGGACGCGGCAGACGCTGTCCTGCTAGTGGGCAGTTTTTGCAATTTAGCAACATTTTTGTCATAGTTTACACCTTTTCTGGACTTCCACAAATATTTCAAAGCTGAAATTATTCAAATCGGTTCACCCGTTCTCGAGTTTTAGTGAGACTAACGAACAGCAATTCATTTTTATATATAAAAAAGGCGATCGGCCCACCTGAATTTTCCCATGGGAATGCGTCATTTTTCCGCGGTAAAAAGTAGCATATGTCCTTTCACGGGTATCAAAAATGTCTCCATACCAAATTTCATGCAAATTGGTTCAGTAGTTTACGCGTGATCGAGTAACAGACAGACATACAGAGTTACCTTCGAATTTATAATATTAGTATGGATTAAATTCATGTAAGCAGTAAAAGTAATATGCATACGAATTACTTTAGCCCATGGGGGGACTGTGACCTTTTAATAAGTTTATGTCACTTTACTGTGTTTAGTTCACAGTTTTACCGACCGTTCGTAACATCATTTAATGGATGACGTATAAACGCAAACGCTTTTTGCTATCAAAACAATTTTGACGTGACAACGTCTTATAAATTGGTTTGCCGGGTGACACTTCAAGAAACTGCGTTACGCTCCGCTCACGTTATGCGCTCACAATGAGAGCGAGTGAGAGGCACGCGTCCCTTCGACTCGGGCATGGTTAGCCCGCCTAAGAGCGAGTGAGACAGACATAAAAAGTGAAAGGCACGCGTCCCTTCCACTCGAGCACAGTTAACCCGCCTAAGAGCGAGAGACACAGAGCGAGAGAGAGAGAGTGAGAGAGATAGGCATACACACCGGTTCATGTTATACGAATGAATATTCACATTAAAATTATTTTACCACACAAAGTCGTTGTCACGTAAAACTTTCGCCCGTATACCGACTTTTTTTTTGAGGTTTAGGCTTTTTACTGAATGGGTCAAAGTTACCTCGCTTGGCTACGGAAATATGCTTGCACCGGCAGTTTTGATATTATGAAATAGAATAGAAATAGAAATCTTTATTTGCGTTTGGTTAAGGTACACTGAAGATGGTCATAGTTATTAATCAGCAATAAACGATATACCAATTATGAAGACCTCAATCATTTTTGGTCGAAACTTTTATAAAAGGTTTTCCTATAGGGACATAAGGACATAGGGCTCTCAGAAGACTTCTCCACTTTTCTCGATCCTGGTGACAGCATTAAAATTTAAAAAAATGGTTGCCTGTAAAGTCGGTATACGGGCGAAAGTTTTACGTGACAACGACTTTGAGTGGTAAAATAATTTTAATGTGAATATTCATTCGTATAACATGAACCGGTGTGTATGCCTATCTCTCTCACTCTCTCTCTCTCGCTCTGTCTCTCTCGCTCTTAGGCGGGCTAACTGTGCTCGAGTGGAAGGGACGCGTGCCTTTCACTTTTTATGTCTGTCTCAATCGCTCTTACGCGGGCTAACCATGCCCGAGTCGAAGGGACGCGTGCCTCTCACTCGCTCTCATTGTGAGCGCATAACGTGAGCGGAGCGTAACGCAGTTTCTTGAAGTGTCACCCGGCAAACCAATTTATAAGACGTTGTCACGTCAAAAACAATGATCCAGGAAAACTGTTGGTAAGCTTTAACAGCTAGACGGATTGTCACCAGTGTAAATATATATCTGTGGTCACCAGCCATGAGTCTAAGAATCACCGTGATTGAATTATCTTTCGAATAGAAAAACCGCACTGAAATCAAGATGATCAATCATCAATCACAAGATGCCACAGAAAAACACACAGAAAAACTCAAACAGAATAGGGGTTTTTATCATCGGGGTTTATAAATAGCTCATCAATCTACTCCAAATAAAACCGTAACCAAAAAACCGGACTGATAACAGTGATAACGTTAATCCAAAGGTACGTTTCGACTATTTAATCATGTTTAATAACTCGAATGGCGTAGTAACGATTCCCCTTCCATTTCCTGGGGGTCGTTAATTTCTTTATTAAAATATTTCCCGGTCCGGTCGCGTGTCCGGCCGGCACTACTCCGGCCGCGAGCGTTTTTAATCAACGTTTTTTAGCTTAACACTCGTTAATGTTTAGACACACGGTTGTTAAGGTTAGCTAGCGAGGCATAGGTCATTGAAGAAATATTTATATGTAAGTAGATGCATTTCTAATGTTACAGTCCGAGGCTATTCGCAATTGATAACAAATCGCTAACGGGATAAAGGGGCTGATTTTCAGACAAAATAAAAATGATGAAGAATCTTACTACCTATTATTACTCTACTTTTTAGTAGATGGAAGAAGAAGAAAGACGTATAGAAATAGACGTAGAGAGACGTAGACATAGACGTAAGAAAGAGTAAGTATATATAACAAAAAAAATCGAGTCTCATTGCACGTTTCAGGAAAAGTTACACGCATGGTCGTCTACTAAAGTTACCCTGCTCTCTCGATTACACACAAACTGAATCTCTGATTTGCAATAGCTAAACTTACTTATTCATTAACTCTATCACACATACACACATGCACACGCACACACGCAAACACACACACACACACACACACACACACACACATACACCACGCTTACACGTACATCACATATAAACTCACCACACAAACTCTCATCATAAAAGTGCCACATACCCCAGATTATTAAACTTAAATGGTCTCTCAAGATACAGGCATAGCCTAGCTTGAGAGCCTCTGGTAACTCTGAGATTTTATGGCTTTTTCTTTATATTATAATTTATATGAAATACATGTATGTTTTTAGTTGTCAATAAATATACAGTAGAATCTGGTTATAGCGACCTTCAAGGGACCGGAGATACTATGTCGTACTAACCGGACGACGCACAAAACGATAAAATTATTTCTGAGCTAAATACATATGTACATATGTATGTACATATTACATACATATGTATGTACATATGTATGTACTTACATATTATAAATGCGAAAGTTTGATTTTCTTATTAAGTAAAATAAAACAATTAGTAAGAATCACAAACGATTTATTTTAATTGGATCTTGGATATCTAATTGTCTAGCAAAAAAGCCTTTTCTTGTAGCAGAGGTCCAGTAACGGGTATTCCCTGGTCGTGTTGAAGCTTAAACCACTGTAACAATGCCTTGCCTTGCCTTATCCACCTGCTCATAAGTAGACGTCCTTACACGTTTGCATTTTAAAACATTAGCATTAAACAGCGGCTCGATCTTATCTTTACTCTTCTTTATTGTGGATATTGTAGAATGAGATACACCAAACTCCTTTGCGAGTGTAGCATTCGATTCACCGGCTTCTAATCGGTGTAATATTGCACTTTTTTCTTCAATCGTAAAACACTTTCGCTTCACAGAACTCATTTTGTCAAGTTTTATGAACTTGTCATAACAGTTACAAACACTCAACTGGCGTTTATGCGCGCCAATATCAAGAAGTGAAGCGTGCGGGGTCGCGGGGTGAGGGTGCTCAGCCGAGGTGTAGGTGCGTAGGCATAAAGAAAACATTGCGCGTCGTTTTAACCGGACGTATTTTTATAAATAACGGTCGCTATAAGCAGTTGGTCGCTTAAACCAGAGTCGCACTAAACGGATGTATTTTCTTAGTAACTAACAATGGAACCTAACTTGAGTAAACCTTGTCGTCGCTAAAACCGGTTAGTCGTTTTAAGCGAAGTCGTTATATATGAATTCTACTGTATTTCTATTTTTAAAGTAGAGTTCCTCCTAGCCGAATTTGGCCACGGCGGCCAATCTCAACAGAGGCCAGCCAACTACGCGGGAGCTACTATAGTGCACAAGTGTGTGCGCAATACACAGGTGCACTTACTGTTCACTATCAAAGATTGGTGAGACGGCAATCCGACATGACCGGGGAAAGATCATGCTTTCCGAGGCACGGGGGAGTAACACTGCTAACTTCCCGACTCCGAGCTGTTTCTTAAAGAAAATCTCAGGAACCATTTTGGCTCGACCTGGGATTCGAACCCAGGACCTCTCGGATGTAAAGCAGAAGCTTCGCCACTACACCAATGAAGCAGTCGGTCGTCTACTACAGCTGCCTCTGATTATCAGCTACCCTACCCAGCTGTATTGTTGGCCGAGTGACATCCCGGATACGAGGCGACGCGTAACCTTCTTGCACGCTCCAGGGTAAGCTACATGTATGGTCGTTTACTACAGCTGCCTCTGATCAGCTACCCTACCCAGCTGTATTGTTGGCCGAGTGACATCCCGGATACGAGGCGACGCGTAACCTCCTTGCACGATTCCGGGTAAGCTACATGCATGCTCGTCTTTTACAGCTGCCTCTGATCATCAGCTACCCTACCCAGCTGTATTGTTGGCCGAATGACATCCTGGATACGAGGCGACGCGTAACCTCTTTGCACGCTCCAGGGTAAGCTTCATACATGGTCGTCTACTACGGCTGCCTCTGATCATCAGCTACCCTTTCCAGCTGTATTGTTGGCCGAGTGACATGCCGGATACGAGGCGACGCGTAACCTCCTTGCACGCTCCAGGGTAAGCTACATGCATGGTCGTCTACTACAGCTGCCACTGATCAGCTACCCTACCCAGCTGTATTGTTGGCAGAGTGACATCCCGGATACGAGGCGACGCGTAACCTCCTTGCACGCTCCAGGGTAAGCTACATGCATGGTCGTCTACTACAGCTGCCACTGATCAGCTACCCTACCCAGCTGTATTGTTGGCCGAGTGACATCCCGGATACGAGGCGACGCGTAACCTCCTTGCACGCTCCAGGGTAAGCTACATGCATGGTCGTCTACTACAGCTGCCACTGATCAGCTACCCTACCCAGCTGTATTGTTGGCCGAGTGACATCCCGGATACGAGGCGACGCGTAACCTCCTTGCACGCTCCAGGGTAAGCTACATGCATGGTCGTCTACTACAGCTGCCACTGATCAGCTACCCTACCCAGCTGTATTGTTGGCCGAGTGACATCCCAGATACGAGGCGATTAATGGAAACACTATCTGGCGTGAAGTATCGGCCGCGCACGCGAGACCACGATCAACCCGCACAGGCCGAATAGATCGGACAGCTCCATACCAAAGGAGGCAGGCAGCACATATTTATTTAAAAATCACAGTATTGCACATAGTTTTTATGTCTGTTTTGTACTGCCATCCAAAACAAAAATTTGAAATTCAAAAAGTCCCCTACATGCGTCAGGAAAACGACTGGTGAGCTTCAACGGCTGGACGAATTTTAACTAACTAAGAACCACCGAAATTATATTTATATTTTAAACAAAAAACCGCGCCGAAATCGGTCCATCCGGTGAGGAGCTACGATACTACACACAAATCACACATACAATTTATAACACCCCTCTCTTTCGTTGAGGTTTAAAAACTGATTAGGCAGTACCCTTGATATTTGCTCAACTGATTTTTTTACCTCTTGAGTGGTCATACCGTTTTGTTTGCGCTGTGCTAACGATGTGCCCTCCTAATTAATTCAGTGGACCAGGCTTTTGCGGTTATGAAAAATCGTTCAAAGTTTACTTTGCTATAGTGAAACAATCAAGCAACTGCATAGGGGTTTGTTTTGAATCATTTGCTTAATACAATATATAGGCTTAAAAAAATAGTTTAAAAAACTAATAAAAACAAGTTTTTATTGCGAAACTTAAAAAGAGAAAATAATGTCTGAGTACAAAGAATTTTTATTAAAGTAGAGTAAGAAGCGTGGGGTGCTTGGTATAGCATATATTAAAATCATTCTATGTATTATTGGCAATGAGAGAGAGAGAGAGAGTTTATAGAGAGTTTTATTATCAAATTGTACATTGTCACTGAAACTAAACTTGTACACAATCCATCTCAATCGGACATAGACAGACAACAAACAACGGGAACAGCTAAATAAATGCGTGCAATGAAGTTTGAAAGAAGGGCTAAGGTTGGTGTTCTCTAAAATTCTGAGAGATCTCATTCTGCTGCCCAAATGGTAGAACCTTACGGCGTTAATCCACCTAATGAACACAAGTTTTTTTTGACGTGACAACGTCTTATAAATTGGTTTGCCGGGTGACACTTCAAGAAACTGCGTTACGCTCCGCTCACGTTATGCGCTCACAATGAGAGCGAGTGAGAGGCACGCGTCCCTTCGACTCGGGCATGGTTAGCCAGCCTAAGAGCGAGTGAGACAGACATAAAAAGTGAAAGGCACGCGTCCCTTCCACTCGAGCACAGTTAACCCGCCTAAGAGCGAGAGAGACAGAGCGAGAGAGAGAGAGTGAGAGAGATAGGCATACACACCGGTTCATGTTATACGAATGAATATTCACATTAAAACTTTCTAAACGACTTTGCAAAATTGAATAAAATCAAATAGAGTTTACAGACATGACTTATGTTGAACCAACGAAGCTGTTGACAGCCGTCTTACAATATTTTATTGATGGCTCCTTATGAAATCTTTTTGTAAACTGCATGTTGATTTTTTAAAAACAGGTTTAAAATTTTCAGTTTATCACTGCACTCGCTGAGAAAATCCATTACAGAAACATGCATAGCTCGTTAGATAGGTACAACGCAAAAACTGAAAATAAACAACATTAATCTTATCCATGGTAAGGACTTTGATTAAAATAATCGCGGAATGGAAAATAATGTTATGTTCTCACAATCAGCATACAAAGTAGTCATAAGGAACGAGAGCGATGCTATAATGTTGACAGGTGGCATTTATCATACATACGTACTTTTTTCACACGGTAATTCGTATGTAGCCAACTAAACCTAGGTGTTTAATAATGATGTTACAACTACTACATCTTTTGTACAACTTTTACCTAGTACATATAACCTTATTGTAATATTGTTTGATGACCCAAATAAGTAAAAAAAAAAACGACTTCCGATTTCTGTTAACAGATGCGTTTCACGACAGCTACAAGATATTTCGTATACGAATTTCAAACTTCGACTGGTTACTGCTACACGTTGCGTTTGAGTGGTTTTCGATCGAACTTTTTATGAATGTGAACTTTTTCTATTGCACGAAAATAGCTCCCTAGGATGAAGCATCTCTGTTCAAAGTCGGTGCATATAGGCAGGCACACAATCGTACATTTCTTTTGGCCCATGTTCAAGCGTCAGGTGCTATATCGTCCTATTTTACAAACCCTTGCCTAAAAAAGGGTGTTAAAAGTTTTACTCGAATGTCTGTTTGTGTATGTGTGTTAGAATTTTTGTGTGGCATCGAAGCTCCCGAAGCCCCCGAAGGGATGAACGGATTTCAAAGCGGTTTTTTTCAATCGAAATATAGGTAATTTAATCTCAGTGGTTCTTAGCTATGATGGCTAGATGCCGTTGCTCGGTGTAAACAGTGTTCTTAATCGCTCCTGTTTTTTAATACAAAATAAATAATTGAAGATGAGAATATTGATGACATCGTCTGTTGTCGTAAACTAAATTTTTCATTACAGGCACGTTTCCTTCCGTAGCACCTGTTAAAGAACGCCAGCACTGTATTCATTCAAGCTCTTAGACATGCATATTTTTGGATTTCGATCTAGCTCCTTACAATTTTGTAACAGCTTATATTCTTTTTTAATTGTAATTTGAGATAGACCGAGTAGTGGTTTTACCGAGTATTACTCGGTTTAAAGCTTGCCAAGTACCGAGTACTCGGCCGAGTTACTCGGTTTAATTTGAGGTCCTAAAACAAGATCAAACATGACCACAACGTGCTGCCAGCAATACCTACTCAACTCACTGTAATATTGAATTGATAAATCATGACTTCACTAATCAACATAATATGCGTTTGATTTTATGATATATCCCTTGAACTACATACAGTTTGTCGATCCGCAGCGGCCTGGCTGTCCTATAATTAACCAATAGGAATTGACAAACACCAGATTAGGAGCTTGTTCATTGACTTAAGTATGTGGTCATTTAGGTATGTACATACTTTAATTCCTCCAGTTGGCCACTAGCAAAATTATTCCAGACATGCTGTTATTTAAATTTACATAACCGAGTACTCGTCACTTGAACCGCGTTATTCGGCCTAGTAGGAGTATTAAAAAACCACCAAGTACGCCGAGTACCGAGTACTAACCGCGTACCTACTCGACCCATCTAATTGTAATCTTTTTTGTGTGCTATGAATAAATAGAAATAAAATAAAAACCTATGACTACTCAAAACCCATCCAGACGTTGAAGCTTACCAGCTGTGTATCTGGCCCATTCGGGGGTCTTAAAACTGGAAATTTAGTTTTATTTTAATCAAAGGGTGAGAGAAGGAAGCCGTGTGATGGGTAAAGATTGGTCTGTGTTGTGGGGGTAGTTTCGACTTTACAACCTCTCGAAAATAACGTCAGGATTGATGATAGATATAATGCTCAAAGCACAAAACATTGATAAACAAAGGTGGCACTGTAAAATGCAGCAAAACAAAAGACAAAAAGAAAAGGCAATTGTTAAACTTTTCTATTTTAACAAAGGTGTGAAATTCGAGTTGTTGATTTGTCTGTAAGGTAAATTACTTTGATTTTACAAGGGCAAATAATTAAAGAAAAAAACATAGCTTACTTAAAACAACTAAATAAGGACTTATTATTCAAAGAAAGCTTTTTTTCTGGTGTTGGTATTTCAACTTCTCCAATTTTTCTTCGTTTCAAATTGTGTAAGACGTTCTTAAGTCTACGTGACTTTATGCTGAATGTAAAAAGGAATTAATTAATTTTATTTAATTTTTAAAGTTAACGGTAGCGTAGGCATAGGTCCAACAAGCGAAATTTTTTTCAGATAAGTTTCAAACTATGTTTTCATGACTACGATCACAAGTTCACGACGTTGGATTCAGTAATTTAAGTAATGCAAAAAGATAAATTTATTTGCATAACAACTATCACCATCAAACACCGACTACACGAAAAAACATTTATTTATTTAAGCACAAAAAAACTATGTACAAAAGGTGGACTTAACGCCGTAGGGCATTCTCTACCAGTCATAGCTTTGGGCAAAGCAGAAATGCTTAGTAGGCGGTGCGAGAAAAAAAACAAAAGAGAAAACATAACAATAATAATACCAATAACATGAGACATGATATTAAATATACAATAAATTTATATAAGAATACATATTAATAAATACACATAATATATACTAATATATATGATGACGGTTGCGATTAAGTAAGCAGGTGGGTGCAAATGAGTCTCTTGAATGATAGTTTGCTGGGAACATTCTAGTGCAATGGCTAATCGATATCGTCTATCTATGGATATAGCGGCCTAGCATCCAGCCATCGCAGTGTGCCATTACGCTGCACACTAACGCCGCGCGGGCATAAACGACACCACTGAAATTTTAATGAGCGCCCCGCGGCGGTAGCGAGGGGTTTGCACACACTGTGGTAAAAGTGCAACTCGAATAATGTGAAATTATGTACGTTGAAGACGTGTGTCGTCTACCATAGCACTTGTAAACTGTCCTTTACCTGACAACACGACGGCTAGATGGACAGACGACCTGAAGAAGGCAGCTGGTAGTGACTGGATGCAAAGGGCGGGAGATCGTGCGCTGTGGCGCTCCTTGGGAGAGGCCTATGTAAAGAAGTGGACTGTTACAGGCTGATATTATGACCTAACAACACGCATCCTTAGGCCCGGTTTCCACCAAAGTGGAGAAGAGAGGAGACGAAGGAGACGTGTTTTGAATAACCCATCAGATTTCGTTATTCCACATCTCCTTTCCGCTTAGCATCGATGGAAATGGATCAAGCGGAGAGGAAATTAATCTGTTTCAAAACACATCTCTTCTCGTCTCCTCTTTTCTCCGCTTTGGTGGAAACATGTGGAACCTACCGGGACTATTGTCGTACTTAGCCGTAAACAATATGTTTACAACTATTGAAAATGAGACACTTTTTTACGGATTATTTCGCGATTTACTTACATTTTGCGCGTTACCGTCACGTATGACCTTCTCAGCGTCCGTGGTCACAGGTAGAGTCACAGTCTACCTGTGACCACGGACGCTGAAAAGGGTCCGAAACGTCAGGTTAAAACAAAATGTAAATAAATCGCGAAATAATCCGTAATCTCATTCGAAATGTCTACTGTTCGCGTAAACCGAAGAAACAAATATGTTTACAACTATGGAGAAACGGCTATCTCCTAGGTACGGCAGGTACCTAACTTTGACATTTAAATTTAAAATGCGTTTGTCAAAGAAATCTTTCTCATGTGGATATGGAAACGCTGTCAAAACCAATAGTTTGTACATTTTTTCTATTCATAAAAATGTATTGTGCACACTCCCTTAAACCATGTACTGAAAACTGAAATTATAAAATACGTTCCGGTCCGATCGGTTCGTTCTTCGCGCATCATTCGACCCAACGAGATTATCTTTTAATTATTTTGGAATTTGTTTTTTTTAACTTCATTATGCCGTCTCTATGGCGGGGATTATGAGAAGTTGTCGGCGACACAGAAATATTGTAGGAACTCATTTGAGGGTGGAGGGTTTTTCTCCGCATAAGTTGTTGTCTGGGTTTGGGGTTTTGCGTTCATCGCCTACGTGTGTGTTATACACTTGCCCCTCAACTATAAAAGAAATAGGCAGTATTTATCACTTGTTTAAATAATATCCAACCAAATTGAATCATTCACTTTGACGCTGTTCACTCGTCAAAATGACAACACAAATGTCACAAGTGTTAAAGAGCATTTTCAATTGATTTAAATGACAACCAGTTGCAGCAACAACAACCAGCAATTAATTTCTGTAATTTTATGGCAATCTTATTACTTACTACGTCACTACGATACAAATACAAATACAAATATTTTTATTGTCAACAAGATTATTGTTATTATACATATATAAGGTAGGTACAGAAGATATTTTACTATAGAATAAATTATTACACAATGCAAATTATGCTAGGCCAATAACAATACATTTAGCATATAACTGTGGGCCCCACACTAGGAAATTCCTGTATCGTGGGCACCCGATGGTTCTTACAGGATTGCGACGGATGCAAGTGACTATGTGTAATGAATGTATTGAAGATGATAAAGTGTGTGTGTGCGCGTGTGTGCGAACGTGTTGTGTATGTGTATGTGTGCTTGTGTGCGCGAGAGTGTGCTTATGTAATTTCATGGGCGTATGAATCTGGATAATGCGAACGTGTGTATTGGTGGGTACCTATACATAATAACGTGCTTAATCAGGTCCTCTGTTTGTTGGTAAGACATGGACAAGAGCTTTGATGTTATTGAACTCTTGGCTTGTTTGCTCTTGGCTTTAGAGTCACAAAATTTGGCTACTTACATTGAACAAGACTAGCGGTCAATTGAAAAGAAATGTAAGTTGCAATTGCCAGTTATAAAACCAGCGATTAAACCAAAATCGTCAGTTGCTGCAATTAGAAACAAGCGTTGCAGCTGTGCAACTGCCAGTTGGCGAAATCTGCAACTTTATCAAACTCGCTAGTTGCTAGTTGCTGCAAGCAGAAACTAACTCCATACTCAAGTTACTGTGTACGCAATTTTATTGTGATAATTGGCACAGCGAGTTGTCAGTTGCCGGTGGCTGCAACAAGGCGCATGAAGTTGCTACGTCTGCAAAGCGCCTAAATATATTCAAAACTAGCGACTTCCACGAATATTTCAAGACTGAGATTATTTAAATCGGTTTAACCGTTCTCAAGTTTTAGCGAGACTAATGAACAGCAATTCATTTTTATATATAAGATTTACGAGTAGTTAAATGAACTAATATTAGTACCTAGACTTACCTTTAAAGTAGTAGTGAGGCGTATACGATTCGATTGACACGAATGGATAGCATTGTTGTTTAGTTAATTATACTACGAATATAAATCGTGGTTATCGACCAATTAAAAGTCAATTAGTCAATTCACATCATGTTTTTCTGGGAGATCAGAAGTCAGTTTGACTAAACTTAAGAGCTGTATTACAAAATTTAGACTGCTAAGCATTTAATTTTTTTTGAGATAAGCATTAAAAAAATATTTTGCCTACAACTTGGATTTCTAGGTATGTATTTATGTAGTTATTTATGAATTTAAGAAGATTAATTAAAGTTTAGTCATATATATCTTTTTAAACTTGTCTGTAATTTTGTTTTGTGTTGTACAATAAGTGTTAATCTATCTATCTATCTAAACTGAATTCTTTTGTCCCAATGGTTTTTACTCAAAAAATAACCTAATATGTATGTAATTACAAAATTCCTACTTCGTAGCGGCTTTCCATTATAGATTTATTGTTTTAAATCCAAAGTATCGGCACAAAACTAAAAACTGTTTTTTTTTAAATAAACAAATACTAAACTAACACACACTACACCCTCTGTTATATAATAGGTTTATCTTTGTAATGAAATGAGCCCAATAACCTTTAGCGTTACCTTCTGAAATCAGAACCCATTGTCAAGCTATCATTAGCGATAGTTTGCGGCGTTCTTATCCTTTTGACACCTGCCAAACTATGGCGAGGCAAATAATAGTATCGCATAAACGAGAATAGGTAACTGTTAACGTTACAATAGAAGCGACTTGGTCCTTCGATACCAAACAAATATCGTTTATCTCGCAAAATAGCTGCCGGCGGCGGTATGCAGGGTTACCTCAAAAAACTAAATTTTCCGAAACCAGACAAGAAAACCGCTGGTCAACTTCAACGGCTCGACGAATTTTGATAAGCCATAAACACCACCGTGATTATAATAATCTTTCGGATTAAAAAAACCGCCTTGAAATCGGTCCATTCGGGAGCTAAGATGCCATAGATCCACACCCACAAAAATACAAACAGACATAGAAGTCGAACTTATAACATAACACTCTTTTTCGTCGGGAGTTAAAAAAATGAGAAGATCAAATAAACGTCATTTATCAGGTGTAACTTAGGTTATAACTCAGGATTAGGATTAGATGACACCACCAATCGTTGACATACTTTTTATTATCTGTCAAAACGGTCTGCCTCCATAGATTTTGTATGGGAATACATGAACGTGAGGTCACGGTCATGTATCAGAAATCTGATTCAATTGACCGAATATTTATTGAGTTTTGTGTGTTTAAAAATTTGTTTCTACAGCTTTTTGGAAATATATTGGTTGTATTCACTTCATAGGGGCTATGTTTTTTAAATTGTCTTGAAAGTATTTAAGATAGGTGTCTTCATGCCAATTTATTTCTCTGATTTTAAATATCTAAACTCTCATTGACCTTCTGTGTTGGTAAATTTTAAACGAAGGACTGTTTTAGTACCGTGAATTGAATGGTTTTTTTAATTAACCTAAATTAAAATGTCAGAAGCGTTTGAAGGTGGTACAACACACTTTACACTAAGACAGTTTGCAAGACAAACCTTGTTTTGCTTAGTGTCCGTGAAACCGTTAGATGTATTCTGAAATTCAAACGCCTTAAACTTTTGACAGCCCTGCGCGTCTTATACACATTACCATAATTTCCCAAACGTACAAATCTATAAACAAACTTCTATTTTGCGATGCTCAATCCCTTATCCACGAACTTGAAGGTTCAATTTCCTTTGTTATTGACACGTTTTTATGACCAAGTTGATGCCAATTGTAGGGTAAAATGTTAGGCGACATCTATGACGGTGTTAAGAAGTAAACTATTGTAATATCAGTTGTATGCTAATGCATAGATAGTGGAACCTTTCGCCAAAGAAATAGGTAGAAAATCTTTATTGGATTTGAGTTAGCCACCCAGTATAAATGTGTGTTCCTGAAATAAAAAGAAGCAGTGTAAAAGCTTTTGCCCACGGATAAAAAATATAATTATGAAAATAATTTGCTTCTAATAAATAATATTGCGAAAAACCTTTAATCCTTCCCACATCCTTTATTTTAATGAACAACTCCAATCGATGCGATTCACAGATTTTTTTTATTTGGTGGTGTTAATTGGGCACCCACGCAAATTGCATACGAAAATCTAGCTATTATATACGAATATTTGTATGGACTTTTCGTGGGTACTTTAGTAGAACCATACTATATAGCGTGACCCCCTACATTATTGTGTGGTAGGTACTTTTTAACGTCAGGGTAATGCTGTTACGCATACCCATCAGCCGCGGGGGTAGCTGGGAGTTATGTGGGACTCCAGGCCTCAGAGAGATAACCCGCCTACCCACTAAAAACCTGACGGTGCCCGCCGGTGCCATATGTGGGTCGGGGACGTGGCGGGTTCACCGTAGGCCGAGAGGCCACAGGCATTCACCGCAATTGTGTGGTAGGTCAATAACTAAGCTTCCTCACTTCTTCATGAACAAAGCCAGTGGTTATACTCGTAAAAGGGAACCAAAACTCGAAATAATTCGAAATAATAAAATTTGCAGAGTTCGCGACGGAAAAAAAAAATGGGGACATTTGCGATACAGAAGAAATAGCTGTTTGCCGGTGCCCGGCTGTATACTAATTAACGCCCGCATGGAGCTGTAGGCTGGCCACACGGCAGGATTTTATATGATAAACCTCGTTTGTCTTAATTACATTACAATCACCGGACTAGCGGGATGAGACACTTACAAGGGGTATGGTGTAAGATTGTTTCATCAGCACATATGCATCCCACTGCTGGGCATAGGCCTAACGTCAACTATGAGGTGGTAAGAGCCATACCCCACCACGCTGGCTCAGTGCGGTTTGGTGAAGGGTTCTTTTGTAAAGTAAGTAACCAGCCCTACTGTCATATATACATATTATTATAAAGTACCTGAGTATACTAATAAACACATTCTCGTATAATATCGCAGACAAATCATACATTGATGAATCAATTGTTTTTTGGATGGGGTTAACTAAATTAATTTAAGTTTATTAAGGAATTTCATTGGCAACATAATACATTTAACACAAAGAAACACCAACACTAATTAATTAAAATTAACAATACAATAAAAAATATTTACATAACTAAATGGCATAATATAATCAGTAGATACCCTTCAAATGTATTTAGCGCTAGTTTTAATAATCAACAATTAAAAAAAAAATGTCACTAAGGCCGTTGTTACTTGTGCAACAATGAAAGAAAAAATAAAACTTAATAATTTTGATGTGTTTTATAACGAGATTGCAACCATGTTCTTAATTTCCGAGTTTCCGTTATTTTGGCAAGTGCCATGATCACGCAGTGACTCATAAATGAGGTACGTGGTAGGAATCCCTAATGAAATGGAAAGTCTAAGACAATCATTGAAATAATAAAGAGTTTTAAATATATAAGGGATTAATGTATATAAAAAAAATTGGTTGCCTGTAAAGTTGGTATACGGGCGAAAGTTTTACGTGACAACGACTTTGAGTGGTAAAATAATTTTAATGTGAATATTCATTCGTATAACATGAACCGGTGTGTATGCCTATCTCTCTCTCACTCTCTCTCTCGCTCTGTCTCTCTCGCTCTTAGGCGGGTTAACTGTGCTCGAGTGGAAGGGACGCGTGCCTTTCACTTTTTATGTCTGTCTCACTCGCTCTTAGGCGGGCTAACCATGCCCGAGTCGAAGGGACGCGTGCCTCTCACTCGCTCTCATTGTGAGCGCGGAACGTGAGCGGAGCGTAACGCAGTTTCTTGAAGTGTCACCCGGCAAACCAATTTATAAGACGTTGTCACGTCAAAAATCGGTTGTCTGTAAAGTCGGTTTACTGACGATAGTTGAACGTGACAACGTCTTTGTCACGTTGCCTCTTTGTCGCTCGTTCCGCGCTCTCGCTTGCACTTCAAGCCTTGAATGGAACGCCTCAGAGCGAGGTAACGCCGCATGCGTCATGTTTTTTGGTGCGTGCAGCCGGCTCCATCGAATAATAAGACGTTGTCACGTCAACAAACACAATGGCTGGCGTTTCCATAATTATAAAGATTTTTTTATTGGAAAAAAATAACAATGTCATTTTGATATGTTTATAGTTATTCAATTAAACTAAACACATGTTTTTAATTTTTATTTCATTTTATTTATTAGGCACACCAACGATAATTACATTTGATCAAACAAAAAACTTACATGCAGTAAAATATTGTAGCTAATTGCACTATCAATTAAGGGTGTACACAACATGCTAGATAACTTAGGCGTCACAAAATATGATAGAAATTTAAACAATTTTGACAAGAATGAATAATTTTGACACATGTTCTTTGTAACTCTTTATTTTGTCATCTATTTTAAAACTGTGTTTTGGTAACGTTTGAACTAATTATCGTTTTTTAACAACATTTTCCTTTCTATCCTTAATTTTCCAGACCCTAAGGTCACCCTTCTCTGTGTGGCCTGCACACCCGTCGACAGCTTTTTATTTGTAATTACTTGATGCCCCCAGATTGGAATTAAATCTGTCCTCCTAATGGGAGGCAGTGGGGGTAATTGTGCGACTACCTGCCCCCGCCATTCCCCCCACCCCCCCCAAGGTTAAATTGGCTTATCACAAGTGGGTTTTATTGTTTTAAATATTAATATGCCGGCACATGAGGGCTTTTTTTGCTGTTGTGAATTAATGCACCGTCTTGCCAAAACTACGAAAATTGATTAAAAAGTAAGATAGCTTCGAACTTGTTGGATTTGAGGTTCTTTGGTTTTACTTTATATACTTATAAAGTTTATACAAATGACGATGATTAGATTGACACTTTATTCAAAAATTCAAATTCAAAATCATTTATTTCGTTCGTACCAAGATTAATCCATATTATGTGTTAGTAACAAAGGAAACATAAAAAAACATAAAAACGAAATTAGGGTGCAGACAAACTTTTTTAAAATCAGAAAATAATGATTCTCCGCTACTGTTCTTAAAATGCTGTTGTGACTATCTCTCACTCTTCTGAGCAACGAAGTACTTACAAAGTATGTCTTATGTACTTACAAAGTTTAAAGAAATGAAGATCATTATCACACATCTCGATTAACTCAATTTATTTACCTAATGATTGTTTACGACGAATAAAGCAAGTTTAACACTCCTCTTTTTCGTCGGGTCTTAAAAAGAAACCCTAAGCATTATTCGATAGGTACTCCTCCTCCTTCTTCGCTTTTTTTAAAATGTTATTTCAATTGTTACGTTTCTAGCCAATGCAATGTGACGATAAAAACAGCCTAACTCACCTACATTCATATTAATTTTCCCAAAAAAAAACCGTTAAAACCATTCCATAGTGGCTGGCACCATATTTTCGCTAAAACATTTCATTGTAGCCATTACCTAGAGGCCATTTATCACTAGTGCCAGCCTCCGGCGTCGTCCGGCCTCGGAATCGCATCTTTAGGATAGTAAATGGGGAAATCGAGATATTTTTTCGCTATCATTAAGTGTTGGACTAATGGTTACATTTGACATAAGTTTCGGATGGTATATATCTTTTTGGTAGAAGGTCACCTTCTTTGATAAAATAAATATGAGGATTTGGATAAAACATAAGTTGGGAAGTTTCAATAGTATTTTTTTGTTTACAGCCTTATGGAATAATTTTGGAGCAAGATGTAAACTTAATATTTCACTCGAAAATTTATTCTCTGGTATAATACATGTATTTTGCAAGAGGCAATTACTTAGAACTAGCTGTGCCCTGCGATTTCACCCGCATAATACTTGTTATCTACGTGTCCCACATAAACAGTGAAGTTTTACGGGATAAAAACCTAAAAAAAAGGTGTTCTTCCAGGTTATTGTCTGTGTTCCAAATTTCAGCCAAATCGGAGTATTTTTTTACGTGAAAGAGTAACATAAACTTCTGCGTTTACAATTAGTAGGATCCTATTTGTTTTAAATTCAAGGAAACCTTTACTTTAATGATGGTGTTATTACCTATTTTTATTAGGTAGGTAGTAAAAGGTACCTATTTTATTTAAAAAGTTAGTGCCATACAAAAGAAAAAAGGCCTCGACAATAGCTTTCAAATATCTTAGCAACATAAAAAGAAAGTTACATCCCGAGCCGCAGATTTCGCTTGGGAAGTTGAAGCTATTTTGTAAATTGGCATGAATTTTCAGGTGAAATACTACCGTTCGTGTCTCTTGATGTCATATCCGTGCGGGCGGAGTATTAGCTTACATACATAACAGGCGCCAGAGCCGTACTAAGGGGTTCCGGTGATTATCATTTGATTATTAGGAGCATCACCGTAAGTAAGGTTGTTCATCTACAACACCACTATCCAATCCTGCATTGGTAGACGAGGAGCATAGCTCACTGTTGACGTAAAATTGTTTTTTGAGGATTTCTGGAATAAATCACAATTTTGTTAGAAGACAAAACTTGGATGTATCCATCATACGATAGATGGACGGCTGATATTTTCAGACGGATTTCGGATTGCATATCGATCGTCGTTAAATGAATAAATGAATTAATTAGATTGTATAGAAAACGAAGATAGAGTCATCTTTGATTAAAATTTATGTGAAAGTATGTTTTTTTTGCCACCGCATAAGCTTTAAAACGCCACTATCGACAAGTGGCTGCCTCATCGGGGATGATGAACTTTTCGTACTTGAAAAGCTGCATAGCCTCGAGTATAGACGCAAAGTAGCATGCTTCGCGATATTCAGGCTACATTTTGGAAAGTGTGCGAAATAATTGCTCAATATAACTCCACCAGGCGCTTTTCATCAGGACACCAGACGCAGGCGAGGCCTTTTATTGAGATTTCACATTTCCTCGGCCACATCGACACTTACCAGGTGAGATTGTAGTGAAATGGTCAGAAAGCTACTTATTAAAAAAGCATGCAATTTATATGTCTTTAGCCCAAAAATTTTGGCAACGACCGCTGACCATTAAAGTTTATTGGGTTCTTTTTTCATATTTACGATTTGAATGGAGTTTTTTTATTGTGATCCCAATTCCGCCCCTGCCTCAATCGCGTCTTCGCCAAGGGATCGATCCGATCGAACGGAGCGTAATAATTTAACGAGAGCACCTCGCTTAATACCATTGTCTAAGTACACATGGCTAGCCGAATTGAACCGCTGGGGTATCGTATACAGTTCTGATAAGTGTTGTTTTCCAATAAAGCAACAGAGAGCAGAAAGTGTCGGCGACTGTACACACGGCCAGTCAAGTTGAGCGTTTCAATGCGCTGATGCGTAGTAAGTGCCATTGTAATTGTTGTTTTACAAGAATAATATAATAATAAAATAAATAATAAATATTTCACAACATTCACACCAATTCTCTAGTCCTAAAGTAAGCTACTAGGCTTGTGTTATGGGTACTAGACAACGGATAAACATACTTAAATACTTTCTTTTTATAAATAAATACTATACATAGAAATATTATACATAGAAAACACCCAGACCAGTACAAACACATATGTTCATGCACAGTACAAGCGCTTTGCGGGGATCGAACCCGCGACCCTTGGTTTTAGAAGTCCGACCTGTGGACAGTGGTCCACAGGTCGGACCGCTTAATTATTCGACGCTTAATTATTCGACGACCGCTTGGTGCAGTGGCACCAAGCGGTCGTCGAATAAAGCTTGCAGGCACTACCTACCTGTTCTTTTTATATGGCGCGTCCTTAATTCCAGGGTCACTGTCGCATGGTGACATCGGTATCGTGGGCGGAGGACATATCATCCAACATCAACTTCTTCAGCTGGGGTTCGACCGCCGCTTACTAGGCTGGTCCATCCAGCCTTCCAAGGAGAACTGAAATTTAACACCAGCACCCAAGGGCTCACTGTCGCTGTACTAAAGGTCACATTTACTGGTAACTAATGAGGTTCTGATTCTGGTTATGTAAACTTATAAGTATTACACGGATTGCATTGTGAAAAGATAGTTAAAATGAGCGAGTTCCGGTTACACACTTTATAGGAACAAATGAAACATGATCTATTTATTTATTCATTTAGTGTATATTAGTATATATTATGTGTATTTGTAAATATGTATTCTTATATATATTTATCGTTGAAATGAGACACTTTTACGGATTATTTCGCGATTTATTTACATTTTGTTTTAACGTGACGTTTCGGACCCTTTTCAGCGTCCGTGGTCACAGGTAGACTGAGGCGTTAGTTGGACTCATTACATAGTTTGAAAAAATTTTAAACTACCATCACTCAAAAATATTAAGTTACGTTCCTATCCACACAAAATGAGGTAACAGTATCTTGAGGTTTTGCAGTGCGGGGTCGAGCTTGAGTCTTGGCTAAAACAGGATCCCAAGCTGGTGGAATTTTCCAACCATCTTCTCTATTAAAATTAGGGTGTCTTCTAATTTCAATAGCCTCACGGAGCATACGAGGAAGAAAACGACGTTCTCTTGCGAGGACTTTTGATCAAAGCGTATGAAGTGGTTGGGTTTATCTAACGCGTGTTCACACACTGCAGACTTTGTGTTCCGTCTATGTTTAACGTCGGCTATATGTTCTTTAATCCGTACGCTTATACTACATTTTGTTGGCCCTCTGTAGGAGAGTCCGCAGTCACATTCCAGTCTGTACACCCCTGCGTCTTGAAGAGGTATGTTACACTTGACCGGTGGTAAGAATAGGTTGATCCTCTTAAGCGGCTTGAAGTAAGTTTTGATTGCAGCACGCTTCAAGATGTTTCCAATTTTGTCAGCTGCAATTTTTGCTAGTAGTATAAGTAGGTATCATTAAACTTAAAACTAACTTCGAAAATCTAAATAGGCTAAATGACACCACTAATCGTTGACACACTTTTTATTACCTGTCAAAACGGTTTGCCTCCATTGATTTTGTATGGAAATACAAAATTGTGACGTCACGGTTGTGTATCAGAAATCGGAGTCAATTAACCGAATATTTATTGAATTTTGTGTGTTTAAAAATTGGTTTCTACAACTTTTTGGAAAAAAAACTGGTAGTATTAACTTCATTCATAGGGGCTATGTTTTTTAAACGTCATGGGTCTTGAAAATATTTAAGATAGGTGTCATCATGCCAATTGTAATCTAATCAGTGAGTATATCGACTATAACAATAGAATAAAGTTGGTGAAACTCTGAGGACTTGCAAGAAGAGCTGCAGAATCTTAATTTTGAGGACTAGGAAAAGGCAAAGTTTTTTTGGATTCGTTAATGTCAAGGAGCCCAAAGAATGTACTAACTTTTATTATTAAGTGCTGCACCATTTATTTGTTGGAAGTAATAAACTCATTTTTTTTTAACTTTGTGTTAACGACAGCTTCGGTCTAGTGGTCTGAGGTCCAGACTACAAAACCGGTTGTCGCGGGTTCGAATCCTGCTAGGGGCAAATGTTTGTGTGATGAGCACGAGCATTTGTACCTGAGTCATAGGTGTTTGTAAATGTATTTAAGTATTTCTATCCGTTATCCTAGCCACCATAGCGCAAGCTAACGCTTAGTTTGGGGCTAGGTTATTGGTGTGTTCGTTGAAACAATTTATTATTACGAGTATTATTTGTTAACCTCTTCTTTACCTCATATTACATATCTACACTTGTTGGCATTTTCCTTCAAAATACCCTTAGCTCGTATTACCCGTGATAGGATCAAACGCTTGAGGCGAGGATCGCTTCTGCCTTTATTCAATAGTCTTTTAAAAAGAAGGAATAATTATGTAACATTTCCATTTTTAGATCAAAAATAAAAAAAAAGCGCTTATGAATGCTGGTAACAAAGTGAAAAAAAAGTTTTCACTTTGTTGACTCGCGACTTATTTCTGGTAGCGCATCAACAAACCGCCACGCTTCAATAGTTGCAGGTGTGCCCTGAGCCTAAATAGGCGCGTTATAAAAAAAATATCCAACGCGTGTTGTATATCACTGGATTGGACTGCCTCGTTGGTGTAGTGGCAAAGTTTCTGCCTTACATCCGAGAGGTCCTGGGTTCGAATCCCAGGTCGAGCCAAAAATTTTTTCTGAGATTTTCTGTAATGAATCTCTCAAAAACAGCTTGGAGTCGGGAAGTTGATGGTGTTACACCCCCGTGTCTCGGAAAGCACGTTAAGCCGTTGGTCCTGCGCCTGATCTCTCTCCGGTCATGTCAGATGGCCGTCTCACCGAACTTTGAAACTGATGGAACAGTGAGTGCACCTGTGTATTGCGCTCACACTTGTGCACTATAACATCTCCTGCGCAGTTGGCTAATCTCTGTTGAGATTGGCCGCTGTGGTCGAAATCGGCTAGGAGGACTATTATTATTATATCACTGGATTTACCAATGTTCCTACGACATTATTATAGCGAACACCGAAAATCTTATCCTTTCCCTCACAACATTTGACCTTCCATTTCTAATTCCGACTGTACTAAGCTAAGCGAGCGAGCACGTTTGCTCGTAGCTCGTACGATACGCTCCATATGAAATACTCCCGCGAGTTAGGGTGCTTGTCCACCAGAGGTGTTCTATGCAGCTATGCTATGTTGACCACATGTTGGGATTAAGATGTCCTCGATGGTGTAGTGGCGTGGTTCGGTGACACCACAGACATCGTATATCTGTGGGTGACACCTTTTATCTTCATTGTTTCTGATTTTCATAACAATAATGCTTAAGTTACTTTAGGATGAGGGAGAAATTGTTAGAAGTATGTGTGTAAGCTGAATACTCCTGCGAGTTACGGTGCTTGGCCACCAGAGATGTTCTGTGCAGCTATGCTATGTTGACCACATTTTGGGATTAAGATGTCCTCGGTGGTGTAGTGGCGTGCATACAGGGTTTGGTGGCACCTTCTCACTTAGTTGTTTCTGATTTTCATGACACAAATGCATAAGCTTATGCTTACATGCTTAAGGAGAGAATGTATGAATGTTGTGTGGATGATTTTTACACACTACTATACCAAGCACCCTACGCTTTTTACTCTACTGTAATATAAATTCCGTGTACTCAGAAATTATTTTCTCTTTTTCAGTTAGCAATAAAAGCGTGTTTTTTTTGTTTTTTAAACTATTTTTTATTTTATTTTTTTTAGTTAAATCTCTTATCAAATTATTACATTATCATCGGTACTTAATACGTATGCAAAGTTTAAAATTAATCCGATTTCCGGAAGTTGGTGAAAATTGAGCTCAAAAATTCCGTTACATACATACATACACCCCGATTTAATAAAAGCGTGTTAAAAATAAATAAATAATGGAAATTGTTATGAAACTTTTGTTTTCCTAAGTCTTCTATTTAATATGCAGCAGCTTTGCTAAGTCGGTCAAATGCAGAAACAAGTATTGGTACCTTAACTTAGCAGCGTAGTGTAGCACATCTCTGGTAGAGAAGCACCCTAAGTCGTAATTTCATACACCGGCATAACTCTGCTCTGTTACGCGGATACTATGTGCGGAACTGTTATTTATACTAGGTACGTAATAGGGTGCCTTTTTGAATAATAGGGGAAACACACAAAATAATAAAGGTCTTTTTTTCTGCAAAGTACATTTAGTGTGAACGTTTGTACACAACAGAAAAGGAAGTACAAATCAAATAAATAAATATACAACATCATCACATACATTGATCTGACTCCGTGGTAAGTAGCTTAAGTACTTGTGTTTCAAATATAAGAATCAATAGTGGTATATACATATTACAAATAAATTTAAATAAATACATAGGTATAACACCCAGACCAGTAAAAACAGACATGTTCATGCACACAAACGTTTGTACAGTGCGGGGATCGAACCCGCGACCACTTGGTTAATTTAATAGTCAACTTCTTAACCATTACACCCGCGACCACTTGGTTAATTTAATAGTCAACTTCTTAACCATTACACCAAAGTGGTCGTCAACTGAATTTAAACAACAAAAAAGTATTTTGTAGAAAATGGCATCATCATCAAATAATCATAAAGACGTTTACTGCTGAAGGGCTGAGTATAAAGGCCATTTTAACAGTTACAAGGCCCCGAGGCGAAATAGCTAACACAAGAAATTATTGAAGTACCATCAATTGCATGCTGTAATTATACTCGTATGGCTAAAAAGCTGAACCACAATGTCAAACCTATCACCTAAATGTACCCTTTTTCATACGCAAATTTCATTCATTCATTTAATTTTTAGGGTTAGGTAGATAACTTTGTTGTCCGTCCGTCCGTCCGTCTGTCAAGACCGTTTTTCTCAGGAACGCGTGGAGGTATCAAACTGAAATATCTATATGATACTACTAAGGTCTACTGTCACTGGAAGCTGTAGAAAAATCAACCTTCTAAACCAACGCAATCAAAAGATACAGCCATTTAGGCCGCAAATTTCCGCAAATTTTCGAAACTCGCACGGGAATCAAAACCTACAGGGTACTTCCCGTAAACTTAGAATCTTGAAATTTAGCACGAAGTCACGTCTTATAGTACAGATATAGGAAAAATTACGAAAACCGTAAATTATCAGTTTCATCATCTAACAAAAAAAAATTTGAAAATTTTTTTTTCCAATTTTGAAAATTTCAAAGTTACTACTCCGTATCTCATGAACGCGTTGAGATATTAAATTAAAATTTATATAAAATACTTAAGTCTATAATACCCGTGATGGGTGAATTTTTTTTTGTACGGAACCCTCGGTGCGCGAGTCCAATTCGCATTTGACCGGTTTTTTAAACCCTTTTTGGTCAAAAGCTCTATAGTGCAGAATCTAATGTGCAGCGGTATCCCATACCTTTTCTCCTTATCCTTTATTCGCAAATCAATTTTAAACAGGTAGTTTTACAGGTCGGGACGGGAAGTTATCCGCACAGATTATATTTGAAACAAGTTCGAAACCCGAGTATTTCCAACCCCCCAGGCCGATCCGTCCCCAAATTGAATCTTAAATCGGATTATTTGGATGCCAGTGTGGGCCCGCGGTTTTGTCTGTGTTTCTATTTACCGCAGATTATGTTTTTTTAATGGCGACAACTTGTTATGCTAGTGTGTATTCCCGGCAGTTGCTAGAACGAAATAATGCAAAAAGAACACAATTGACAAGATTTTTCAAAAACATAACAAATTGTCATCTTTCGTGACCTGTGATTAACATAGTAACTTAAAAAAAATCAATTGTATGTAAAGTCGGTTTAATGACGATAGTTGAACGTGACAACGTCTTTGTCACGCTGCCTCTTTGTCGCTCTTTACGCGCTCTCGTTTGCAATTCAAGCCTTGAATGGAACGCCTCAGAGCGAGGTAACGCCGCATATGTCATGTTTTTTGGTGCGTGCAGCCGGTTCCATCGAATTATATGACGTTGTCACGTCCAAAAAATATTTTAATGATCAAAGTAAATACCTGCAACTCTGACTAATTTTAGAAAGAGATGACGTATGTAATAGTAGATTATGAAACGGGGAAATAAAGGAGTCACGGGCGTTGAATCCCGAGCGTAGCTAGGGACTCTATGTTGACTCCCGAGTTTAGCGGAGGAGTCATATAGATTCCTGAGGGAAGGGAATCAATCAGCCCAAGTCGAAGGTAGTCCATTACTCTAGAAATAAATAATATGCTTTTCACACCGTGTGCGAGACAGTAGTAACAGGACCTTTGCTTTTTTCTCCATTATGCGAAATCGTCGTAAGCTTTTAGATATGTCGGAAACGGTGATAAGTACGGACGGAAAACAACGCGCAGCACGAGTCCCGAGAGGTGGCAGCATCGTCGTCACTTCCGAGTGACTCGGCTTACTTCGTGCTACGACAGAGTCTAGAATAGAATCGATGTTGAACGAACGGGCAGTCTTCATTTCGCCGTCTTACAGATCGGACCTCCACTCTAGGAACTTTTTGTGTGTACTGTGTTGATTGTTTATCAAAGTGAATTAGTGTTCAAAGTGAATAAAAGCGAATTGATTGAGTGCACTGAATTTCTTTGCTCGATTATCCTAACCATACGCCCACACGATGTCCGACCATACCACCGAAAAATAATGACGTTCCGACAGATATTTTTAGCTTTTGATTTTTCCGGATGAAGATTATAAGAAATTTATTCATAACTTCTAACTAAATCATATTTTCATACCTGGAGTGTATGAAAATATGATTATAATTAAATTTACATGCAGTCATTTTCATTTTGATTAAGTTTTTTTTTGCGAATGGTTAGCGTTAATAGCTGTTGTATCTTGTTCAGAATAGGTTGGCATATCGCAACGACAATAAGAATCACTAAGTGGGAATTTATCGCTCTGACGACCTTCACGTCGTTTTCAATTGCAACCTTTACCTTTTGGAGAGCAAGTTCTTTTTCTATTACTCCGTGGTAAGTAGCTTATGCACTTGTGTTACAGATATCAGAATTAACAGTGGTATGACAAATAAACTTAAATAAATACATAGAATACCAGTACAAACAGACATATTCATGCACACAAATATTTGTACAGTGCGGGGATCGAACCGGCGACCTCTTGGTTAAAAGTCAACTTCTTGACCATTACACCAAGTGATCGTCAAAACAGTTATAACTCACCCAGAACCGAAGAAAACTGTGTCACCCTAAAAATAAAATAAATATAAATAATTTATAGATCTAAACCTCCAACCTGACACTTAATTCAAATTATTTTTATAAGAACAAGAAAAAAATATGTTCACCGGGACCGAAGTTTTTTTTCTTTGTAATAGTTCATTTAAAAGTATTTGAAGGTTTTAAATTTCTTAATTATTTTTTCTTGTGAACAGCGTTTGTTCTTTTTTTAATGTTCTGTTTATGAAGGCCACTTAAAAAAAGTTTGATTTAAGAAATTCTTTACAATGGCTGTATGCCATTATGGTATGGTATGGGAGTCTTCACACGAATTCCGACGTTTCAAATTCAAATAATTTTAATCCCTAGGGAATTCCCATACGATTTTATCTCCCTAGAGTATAAAGACCAGCTTCACTTTGACGTTTCATGACATATAATTGAATTATGAATTTTGTCAAGCATGTGCAAGATGTGAAAAAAACTTTTTCATATAATTAGGTAGCATACGAATAATACCGATCGCAATCATGTCAAAAATCTATTGAAAATTGGTGGTAAATGTACAGACATGTCGGTATGGGTATTTGTTTGGTATTTATAATTATTACATATAGTAGGGACTGGAGAGAGAGAATTAATTTCGAGGAAGTAGCGATGTATCATTTGTAGTGGTTAACTGTAATTCAATAAATATACAATCACACTCAATTTCGAGATGAAAGCATTAATTTGTGTGTAAATTAATTACTAAATCAAATCAGTTTGAGTATAGTGACTTGTACGTAAATATAATCAGCCATAATCTATATGAATATAAATAAATCGCCGAAACGTTTTACGGGTATATTATATGTTTATATAATAACTCCAGACCCTCTGCACGGAATTTGATAATTTTCAGTAATTTTTTTAAAAGGATAATTTTTCATATAAAAACAAGAAAAAAAGGTTTTATTAAACAAGGGGCAGGATAACGTGTCAGGATAGGTAGTGAAGTTTAATTATCAATTTTTACTCACTGCAAGAACATAATATTTAACCTTCATGTTACTGTAAAATAGGTATTCTTAGAATCTTTGCATTTTGATCTAATAAATAACAGTTTCTTACTTCAATGTAATTTGACGACCGCTTGGTACAGTGGTCCACATGTCGGACTTCTAAAACCAATGGTCGCGGGTTCGATCCCCGCACAGTACAAGCATTAGTGTGCATGAACATGTGTGTTTGTACTGGTCTGGGTGTTTTCTATGTATAATATGTATTTATTTACAAAAACAAAGTATTTAAGTATGTTTATCCGTTGTCTAGTAACCATAACACAAGCCTCGTAGCTTACTTTGGGACTAGAGAATTAGTGTGATTGTTGTGAAATATTCATAAAATGATAAAAAAAAATGTAGTAATAAGTAGTTAATATCTTAAGTAGGTAATTAACACTAGGATGACAGATTTCCGAATCTGTTTTTCTATACTTGTCATGGTCAATGAAAGGCGTTTTTAAGCTAAGAGTTATTTTACGCACTGGACTATGGACTTGGATGACTATGTACATTGGCAATGATGTAACGCATTTGATTACTAAAAAATATCTAATCACGAAGATTGTACACACGGCACATCAAGCTACTTTTTTTTGTTGCACAATAACTCTTATTACGTAAGTTTAAGATACCACAGTGAATAACTTGACGTGTGGCCGTAAGTATTTCATAGAGGCCTCCAATTTTAGATTTATTCGAAATTCAAGATTTTGGAAAACTGTTGTGATATGAGGCTTAAGAGAGAAGGTCCCATAAGTAGAAGTAAGAACTGAATAAATTAACCGACTTGCTATGACGAGTACATGAAAAACCATGGTTTTTTACAGAATGTTTTTGATGGTATACAATGTGTAACAAAAAACCCCGTTATAACTGAAGGGTGTTGTTGTGCCTGTGAACCTGAACAACTTTCGTTAAAAACCTAGGTCGAAATCTCAAAAAATCTTTTGGCTCTCCCATCATCGATCAGCTGATTAGCAATTTTGTATGAGAGGTCCGATTTTTTTTTGGGATTTTGACCAAGGTATCATTGGGAATGTTGTGCAGTTTTCCGGGCACAACAACACCCTTCAGTTATAACGGGGTTTTTTGTAACACCTTGTATATTATAAAGCATTCCAAAGAAAATTGCACTGCAAGCACTATTGCTTTAATGTATAGCTTAATTGCAAGTTACAACATTGACAAGTTAATTTCAGCCTTAACTTACAAAGCACTCGTTTTATTATTACCTCTAATTATGGCGTGCAATGATTACTGTCGTAAAGGTGCGTACAAATTCCATAACAAAACATGTTATAAAACATGTTTTAGTAATGTGGCGACTGAATTTCATCATACTCAAGTCACACGACATGTTACAATAAAGTTTAACAAAGTTATATGACAAAAGCGAGATGAAGCACTGCAGTAGCGACTCACGAAAATATCATACAACATTGTTATAGAACATTGTTATTCTAATGTGACCGTATTGTCACATGTTGCAAATTTAATAAAATATGTCAGATAATGTGCAAGTGTTATAAAAACAAGTTATGTAACATGTTACAAGGTCTGCTCGCACCTTTAGCAACTGACAGGCCAACGCCTTTGACAAACTATTTCTTTGCTTTTTACATTAAAAAAAAAACGATATTCTAACATTTTTCAAAAATAGCGGTTGGATTGATAAAAAATGCGGGGTGAATGACTGAGTATTGTCTTTTTGGCAAAAATATTGAATTAACTAACAGTGGAAAAGTTTAATTGCTAGTGAATAAGTTATTCCCATCAATTACTATGTGCTTTTATGAAGCAATAAATAAATAAATATTCATCAACAGCACATAAATTGATCTGACTCCGTGGTAAGTACCTTAAGCACTTGTGTTACAGACATCAGAATGTACAGTGGTATTACAAATAAACTTGAATAAATACATATAACACTCAGACCAGTACAAACAGACATATTCATGAACACAAATGTTTGTGCAGTCTGGGAATCGAACCCGCGACCTCTTGATTAAAAGTCAACTTCTTGACCATTACACCAAAGCTGTACCCTAAGATAATTGAATAAATGAATAGATTTTTAACCATGTAATTGCGTGCTATAACTTGCATTTAACAGCTGACTGGCCAATTCCCCAACTTCTGAAAACTCCATAACACCCTTCAACACAAAACACCGTTTCGTAATTCATTAGCGGAACTCCTATTTTGCCCCATATCGTTATTTCTATTGCGTTGTAATTAATGATTAATCACAATGTCAACTGTAACTCGTCGCTATAAAGTGTAAGATGGCTTGTCTGGGTGACAATACGAAAACCACGACAAAGTTATACATGCAGACGAACAGATCTTGATCCCGTCTGTGTTTGTACTAAAACATGTTTTCGCATCAGCAAATTGACACGGTTTTCCTAAACTTACAAGAACAAGCATACGTTTGCGTTTGTTTTGATTCTTATGCACCTTGTGTTAGGGTTCAAAAATAGCGGTTGGATTGATAAAAAATGTGGGGTGAATGAACCTGGGACCACGTGGAGCTTGCAATTGCGCAGTTTTGAGACCCCTGCAGTAGGCTATGGCGTACTCATTATATGGGGTCGGGTGCAGGCACCAGTTATGGTTAGTCACAAAAATTTTAAGCTATAGGCATAATAGGTACTTTTTTCCGACTCCAAAAAGAAGAATATCAAGCCTATTGATCAATTTTAACATGCTTTAAGTATATGCTGATAAAAATCTGAGCACAAAAGAAGGATAGCTATAGACCCCTTTTTCATTTAAAAGTGTCTCAGAATGAATCAAACTAAGGGTCATCAGAATTTTTTTTGGTTATATGAGTTAAAACAAATTAAATGAAAAAATGATAATGGAACTTCAAGATAATTTTTTAATAATCAGATATATTCATAGCACTCGCTTGAATCTCCTAAGATACTTACTTTGCGATTCACCTCACAAACGTTCATAATCCAAAATGAGATTAACTGGTTAGATTCAACAAAAGAAGCCATTTGAGTATAACAAGAGTGATTCATATGCATTCGGTAACTCCAAGTCTTGTCAAAGAAAATAATGTAGAAGAAAGAAAATGACCAGTTTCTTCATTTTGGTAATTTGAACTAAATGTGTATCTTAAATTGCAATTATGATAATTATCAAAAGATGAGGCTTTACGGAAGCTAGCAAGCAGTATCGATTTAAAGGTATCTTAAATCGATTCTTATTACAAGACTTTTCGTCTGTTGAAAAGGGCTCGATTAAAGGATCTGCTATGCTTTTTAGAAAGCCACACGCATAATTTTACATTACATGACAGTTGATTAACTGTAATAAATTGCTCAAATTATCAAAAAGTTGTTAGACTCTTACGCATAGAGTCAAGGATTTATCTATCTGAAACTTGACAAAAATAATTATGAAGTACGCGGTCATTTTTTCTCTATGATTTTTTCGTTTACTCTTCGTGGCTCAAAACTGAGCTTATTAAGTTTAAACTAAAACGCCATCTGCGGACAACGGAGGAACCACGTGCCATATTAGTGAAATGATAATTCTAATAACATCTCCATATTCGAATGGGAATTGCCTTGTTCAAATGACAAAGATATGATACTTAGATAAAGAACTATTTTCTTAGATGTTCAAATAGCGAATAGCGAAATGCAAGCGTAATTTTTAAACCTGTCACCGTGATAGAACTAAAAATAACTCACGGTTTATTTGAAAATCGAATTCCGATGAACAGTTTATACAATAGATAGATAGTGATTTTATATCCAAAATACATTTTTTTCGCTCACTGGATCTCATAGGTATTTGTTTCTTTGGTCTACGCGAGTAGACATTGAAATGAGACACTTTTTACATTTTGTTTTACCATGACGTTTCGACCCCGCACTGCAAGAACTCAAGATACTATATTTTTGAGTGATGGTAGTTTACAATTTTCAAACTACGTAATGATAACTAACACCTTAGTCTACCTGTGACCACGGACGCTGAAAAGGGTCCGAAACATCAGGTTAAAACAAAATGTAAACAAATCGCGAAATAATCCGTAAAAAGTGTCTCATTTCACTTGATCTAGTGAAAACGTCATGCAATGTCGGCCATACTTAAAATTAGAGCACTTGTCAAAAATGTGTCAATCGTTATATTCCACGATTGGACCGCTCACGTGCTTAGGGCTGGCATATTTAGGTCACCCACATTCTCCCTATCCCTTGGGGTTGGTGCAGCCCTGCAATCAGCCCTGCTTGACGGTATATGCAAAAATAATCGCGCTCACGTTACGTGTACAGTTTATAAGTCATAACACAAAAACATGAAATGGAGAATGCTATTGAACAGTGATTAAGAAAACGCCGAATAACTATTTACACAGATGAGGAACGAACTTTCGAAAAAACCGTGGTTTTAGCCCGTGCTTAGCTAGACCGCAACGGATGAAATGCGTATTTTAAACACTTTTCTCATACGAGTAGCTTTAATTTGGTATGGATTTAATTTTGGTCTTCAAAAATATAATTATGCCTTTGTCGATACGATAAGAAGAAGAAGCTTAAGAAGCTGTAATTGTAGACAAATAATGGCCGTCCGCGACTTTGTCCGTGTGAAAACCCTTTATCTTAACAATTCTTAAAAGTTGTACCCTATGTAATTCTTTAAATAAAAATCAATAAATTCAATTTAATTTTGTAAATAGACTCAAAAGGAGCCTTTTTACACGTCCCAACATATAAATCAACCATACCACCGCTTCGGGACAATTCGGCCAGTGCTGAGAAGAAGCGGCGCAAGAAACTCAGTCACTGTTGTCATTGCCTCTTTTCAAATTTGATTAACTGTACTTGTAATTGTTTACGTTCAAACATCTCCATATATCTTTGAAATTTTTTATAATCATCAATTTCATATTATTCTTTCGACATTAATACATCTTTTACAACTGTTTTTAATTTATCTAAATGAAGTATGATTTCTGATAATGAAAATAAATGAATTCTGATGTTTAAGTAACATATAATACACACACATATGAACACACATACACACACACACACACACACACACACACTCACACACAAATATTCACAGAGCTAAGAGCGTTCATAAGGATAAAGAATATTTGTTTACTTACTGTAACTACATAATAATGTCCTTCAATGTAACCGAAAATTGTTTATTTAAGTTAAATTATATTATATACGCATGTATGCAAGAAATACTACAACTCGAAATGTAAATTTGTGGAAATCTATTATTACCTGTATGCTTATACACATTATCATAATATGTCAAACAAAATGTATCGCTGTTGATTTCCTGAATAAAAACAAAATAAAATAAAAATATTTTTGTAAATTTACATTAAACTCCCAACAGTATTACAATCTACGTGAAAGAGTCACATACATTCATACCTTCGCGTTTATATCTTTAGTAGGTTATAAATTTTCATCCCCAGTCGAAAGATCAACAACTGCCAAGTTACAAAAATGTTAAAACAGCAGCATACTTTTATGTGTTATTGTTTACAGAAAGTAATGTTAAAATTTCGTTTATAACTTATTTCTGATTACATGGTTGAGGTCTCCATTTAAGCAAGTTATGCCTGTGTTTGGGGACCTCGCTCTTCCTTATCTAGATATACATAACAACAATATTAACAGAACAGAAGAACAATATAAGCAGAAATTTTACAAAAAAAAATCAGTAGTTACCCTTGTAGAGCTTCACAAAAATAATATTTTAAAAGAAGGCTTCAATCTACGTCTAAAATGTGGAGAGTAACAAGCAAAAGGCAAACTCTTGGTGTATGAAGCCCATAACACCGACGCCCTATCGCAACTTTATTATAATTTTAACCAAGCCCTTATATTATATTTCATTGGAGATAATATACGGAGATAATATACCACAGGGCACTAAAACTTGACCGGTTGACAACCCAGTTAGTTATTGCCAAATTATTCTTCACGGAGGAACATTATATTTAGCCTAAGAATGTTACCAGATGTTCGAAACTTGAGAATATTTTGGAATAACTTAAATATTGCGCTTCATTCTACTTGTCATTTGATTCAATTCAATTTATATATTGCAGAAAGCTGGTTCCATAGTGTTATTAAACAAAAATATCTTAGTGTACTACGGTTAATAATAAAATTTAACTTAATAATAATATTAAAAACAAATATAAACTACGGTGTGGACTTTAACCCAATGTTTCAGCAGAGGGGAGTCTGACCGGTCTTCAAAAACCAGCCAGGAGGCTTTTGGAGCTTGGGCGGAAAATAATGTTTAAGATATTTATACAAAAAAAATATATTTCCTAAAGGTTTAAAAAAAAAGTTAGTTGTGTAAATGAAAAAGTAAATTGAAATGCTATTATATCAATGTAACTATCTAGAAGCCCCTGTGTTATGTTATATAATAGATTGACAAGCACCCCCAGAATGACATGACTGTACTTTGAAATAGTTTTTCTACAATGACCCGTTTGCATATAGAACGGAAGTACGTCCATTATATAATTCTGCCATATTATTTATTAAGTTACTTTATTTTTAAGCATTTACAATGCAAATTTATTTAAAACGTGTAATTTAAACACACTTAAAGAAAAATTAACTGCCACAGGCGGGACCAGAACAGAACACAGATTATATATTCTGAGTCATAGGCTGACAAAGAAAGGATTTAACTAAAATCTGATCTGAAAAAAACGATAGCAAAGTTTTTGCATTCTCTAACAAAAACACTGTCCGGAATTTTCAAACTCAAAACTGTCGACTCCACATATTTTTTTGCATCCATACAGTTTCCGCATAAAATGTACCGAATATGTAGATAAGTATGCGATAGGGCTGGAATAAAATAAGTCTGGTGTGAACACGGCATGATTTGTGGGCGGCCATTTTGGAATGTTTTGGTTACATAGGTGGAAAGTGATTCTGGAGTATCTATCATTATACCTGGAAGTCATTCTGTTACTAAACAAAAGATAAGACTTTTTTATTAATTAACTAGAGGGTCCCCGCCAGACGTCCTGCCCGTTGTTTTTTTTTATTGATCGATCAGCAGCTATACGCTGACTGCCTCGTTGGTGTAGTGGCAAAGTTTCTGCCTTACATCCGAGAGGTCCTGGTTCGAATCCCAGGTCGAGCCAAAATGTTTCTGAGATTTTCTGTCATGAATTTCTCAAAAACTGCTCGGAGTCGGGAAGTTGGCGGTGTTACACCCCCGTGCCTCGGAAAGCACGTTAAGCCGTTGGTCCTGCGCCTGATCTCTCTCCGGTCATGTCGGATTGCCGTCTCACCGAACTTTGAGAGTGATGGAACAGTGAGTGCACCTGTGTATTGCGCGCACACTTGTGCACTATAATATCTCCTGCGTAGTTGGCTGATCTCTGTTGAGATTGGCCGCCGAGGTAGAAATCGGCCAGGAGGACTATATATATATACGCGTACATACATTTCGGCGTATCATTTAAACTTATAGTTTTTTTTTTAATATGAATACTATGACTCACATTAAGGAACACATAAAAAATAGAATCATCCAATTTAGTGCAGTCATTTTTAGTAACATTAAATAGATTTTGGATTGCTTACTCATCAGATTTTTGTACACAAACTTTTCCTCTATTTGTAATTATGTAAATGAATAAATGAAATTATGTATGAATGAGATTACTGACTTTATCATCATCATCATCATCATCAGCCTATATACGTCGCACTGCTGGGCACAGGCCTCACCTCAACTATGAGGTGGTGCGAGCCATACTCCACCACGCGGGCTCAGTGACTCACTGACTTTATAAAGTTCATAAAATAAACGTACGTCAGATATTTTATGACATTATACGTACGTACGTTGCGTTTATGTTACGTTTGAGTGTACTTTAAAAAGTTAGTTTTAAGCTGGTTAGCTCAGGCCCACGTGTCGATCGTGCGCAGTTACATAAAGCTTTGAGAAAAATGAGCTACGGTTGGATTTTGGCTAGAAGAGCGTTACTACTCCGATCCTACTCAGAAGAGTCTACTCAATAATTAAGAATATCTACTAAGCTTCCTTTAATTTCAATGTGTTACGTATAAATAATAATAATAATAAATACACATAGATCTGACTCCGAGGTAAGTTTCTTAAGCACTTGTGTTACAGATATCAGAATCAACAGTGGTATTACAAATACACTGAAATAAATACATATAACACTCAGAACAGTACAAACAGACATGTTCATGCACATAAATGTTTGTACAGTGCGGGGATCGAACCCGCGACCTCTTGGTTAATAGTCAACTTCTTGACCATTACGCCAAAGTGGTCGTCAAAATGAATGCGAAATAAGTTTCATCGTGAACAACGCTAATTGACTTACCAGTACATTATCAACAAATCAGTATTCTCTTCAATTCTCTTCATTTACCACAGTTATCAGTCAAGCTTTCCTGTAACCAAACCGATGCGTAAACAAACGCCTTAAACCACCAAAACCCCTACTCCGTCACTCCGCTCGTTTGCTACTACCAACCGAAACTCCTGGATTTTCCCAGATTATTGCCTCTTGAGAAATTTTCCCGTATTTATAGTGTTAATTAAACGTAAGACGCTGATTTATAGCGCCACCTAGCGGCAGGTGTCGGAACTATATTAGGTGAAGGAAGATTATTAGTTTATAATGAAGAGATTATGCCTTTAAGTGCCTGGGCCGGGTGAGGCACTGCGTGCGATAAGGCCTTTTGAAGCGAAAGTGAGTTGAAAATAAAGTTTATTTAGCCAAGAAAAATAAGTAAAGAGTGATGGGTAAACATGACTCAGATAAATAATAAATTTACAACAACATCATATACATTAATCTGACTCCGTGGTAAGTAGCTTAAGCACTTGTGTTACAGATATCAGAATCAACAGCGGTATTACAAATAAACTTAAATAAACACATATTACACCCAGACCAGTACAAACAGACATGTTCATGCACACAAATGGTTGCAATTTTGTACAGTGCGGGGATCGAACCCGCGACCTCTTGGTTAATAGTTAACTTTTTGACCATTACACCAAAGTGGTCGTCGAAGATAAGTTGTGTTAAGTAGTGTAAGTGAGTAAAAATATAGGCACTAGTAGTCGGGATAGTTTGTGGCAACGCACTTTAAAGGCAAGCGTCCACGAAGCGGTATCGTACGCATCGCACGTAACAGATTAATTTGTTACTGCGTCCACTGTGTCGGCAGCGATCGGATCAACTATAGCTAAGAACTACAGTGATTGAATTAACTTTCGAATTTAAAAAAAAAAACGATTCTTTCGAATTAAATTCTTTTAAAGTCTATTAAGAGTAGTATAAACTTGAGCATAAAAAAAATAATCTCCACAATCTTCGATTCAAAAATAAAGTACAATCAACAGCGCCTAGAACAAACTATGGTAAAAGGTCAGTGGTATTGGAGGGAGCACAGCTATATAATAATCTACCAAATGCCATCAAAGAGTGTGAAAGCATAAATACTTTTAAAAATAAGCTTAAATTACACATAGACTCGAGTACCGGCTAAGAATTGTTTTTTTTAAATGTGTAAAATGGTGTATCTCATTATAAATGAAGTGTAAATTTCGTATGAGATTAAAGATCTTTAAACCTAACGGTCCATCTGTTCTGGAGCTACAATACCACAGACAGACACACACACAAAAACACATACACAAACTCAAACACCGTTCGTTTTCATCAAGGGCTTAAAATCAGTAAGTTCATACAAGCTCAATCCTGTCGGTTGGTTCGCCGGCGTCTGGGTTAAATGGCACAAAACTATCTTTCCCCGTCATAAGGTTTGAAAAACAGCAAGTGTAACACGACCATAATCGAATTTCGTATACACGTGAACAGCAGGTTGGGGCACGGACGGATAGACAATTAATGTACGGAATCTCAGAAATTTTTGACGAAATACCCATTAAAACATGTATTAACATTATTTTTGAAATAAACAGATGTTGAAAAAAATTAACTCGTTTTGGTTATAACAGTACTACTTTCGGTACCAGTTAAAAGACCAAAAATATGTTTTAAAACTTTAAAATATTAAAATATTTTTATTTGCACAAAACATGCTTACAATAATGATATCACAAACAGGTATAAACTCAGCATGTTTTGTCTTGTCAGACATGCAAATATAAACAGAGGTGATTTATAATGACAATTTGGTGAATTACAACTTCTATTAAATATTTTCAAGTTCAATCTCACATTGATTACAATAATAATAATTTCAGTATTAAAAAATATAAACTTTAAAGAAATGACTAACTCAAAAATTCAAATATTAAAAAAAAATGTCTTTTTTTTAAATTATTTAAAAATAGTATCAGTTAACAATTTTGGTAATTTATTGTTAATTCTTATGGTCATAGGGTAGGTAACAATTCCGTTTTCATATTTAGAAATTTCATATTTCAGGATGTCGTCTACTGTATAACTGATTGTCTTTAAATTTTGTAAAGAAATTAGGATGTTTCTTTACAATACTTAATACTTAGATTGCAACTTAGTCCTGATCATTTGTACCACAAATGAATAACAAAGCATGACATCAACTCAAATCGTATTTCAGCACTGCACATCCGACTTCCCGCGACTGCCCAGCCTTATATACAGGGTGATTAATCGTCGAGACGAAGTTGTATCTACAGCGTGTTTAGTTTTGCACTCGCAATGATGGATGGGTGTGCGCCGCTAGTTAACCGAACGTATAAGTCGTTTGTCACGGTTTAGGTGCATACCCGCATATCAGTTAGATTCAAATGCTGAGGTGGAATTTTAACGAGAACTTAAAATTCAACTGTGAAAGAAGGATTGAAACATTTGTAAAAATATGGGAGGTTATTACTCTGGGAAATTAACCTTCAGTTCGTAGTTGTGGAATTCGACATGAAAATTTTTAACGTAATTTTTTAGGTTACTGCTATTTTTGTTAACTTATTTTTACTAGCAGTGATTAACAGTAACAATAGTTACCGAATGGCCATCAAAGTATACAATAGACTCAATGAAGAGATGAAGTCCTTACCCATTAAATGTGTTTAAAAAAAAACATTGAAATACTGGCTCATTGAGAAATGCTTCTATTCTGTTGACGAATATTTTAATAGTTATTGTAATAATTTTTACACAAGGGAAAAATTATGATAATGTTATAATATTGAGATGACAATATTTAACTGTTTTGGATTTAATTAACATTTGTCATTTAACTATATTCATTTTGTATGCCAGTGTCTGGTAAATTGTGAGAGACTTTTATTATCATTGACATCTGTGTACGTACCACTATTTATGCAAAATAAAGAAATTTGAATTTGAATGCTACGTGTAGGTACCTTAACTCCTATGTACAGAATCACTCCTATATACTGCACAATTACTCCTTTATTCCCACCAAGGTTATGTTGTGAACCTATATCTATTTTGACGTGACAACGTCTTATAAATTGGTTTGCGGGGTGACACTTCAAGAAACTGCGTTACGCTGCTCCGCTCACGTTCCGCGCTCACAATGAGAGCGAGTGAGAGGCACGCGTCCCTTCGACTCGGGCATGGTTAGCCCGCCTAAGAGCGAGTGAGACAGACATAAAAAGTGAAAGGCACGCGTCCCTTCCATTCGTGCACAGTTAACCCGCCTAAGAGCGAGAGAGACAGAGCGAGAGAGAGAGAGTGAGAGAGATAGGCATACACACCGGTTCATGTTATACGAATGAATATTCACATTAAAATTATTTTACCACTCAAAGTCGTTGTCACGTAAAACTTTCGCCCGTATACCGACTTTACAGGCAACCAATTTTTTATTTTGATATTGTTTATTTTGGTATGCGGTAAAGAGTCATCTATCTTTGGAAATCTTACAAAAACGTCATATAAGTAGGTAAATTTTCATTCACACAATATTTTTCCGGTAGCAAAATCAACTGACTGAGGCGGGATGAGACCCCACGTCCATGGAAATCCGGCCCGTGCTTATCTACTGCAAAAATATTATATTATGTTTGCAACGACCGCTTGGTGCAGTGGTCAACAGGTCGGACTTCTAAAACCAAGGGTCGCGGGTTCGATCCCCGCACAGTGCAAGCATAAGTGTGCATGAACATGTGTGGTTGTACTGGTCTGGATGTTTTCTATGTATAATATGTATTTATTTACAAAAAAAAGTTAAGTATGTTTATCCGTTGTCTAGTACCCATAACACCAGCCTCGTAGCTTAATTTGGGACTAGAGAATTGGTGTGATTGTTGTGAAATAACTATTTCTTTCACACATCTCTAAATACTAAGGTAAAAGCGTCAACAGTTGTCCATAAGGTAGGGTATAAGCACCGGCTACAGTCAGGTCATACCCTCGAGGTGCACTCGAGGCGAGCGCTTTCAGCTACGAGACACCACACTTCAGGCTCGTGAGGCTGTAATGCCTGCTTTGACTTAGAAATGTGTGTTGTTACTGTTTTCAAACGACTTTAAAACTTTAATCGGGCTTAGAGAGAGTCGACATTAATTTTAGGAGTTGTTGCTAGCGTGATCGCATCCAAGAAAAAATGTACCGTGTGAGCAAAGCGTCGATACGGACCTAAGATGAAATACAGAGTGTTCCAGGGTAATTAAATTGCTAGGGACACACTCTGTCTTAAAACAAAAACATGTAGCACGGGTTTAAACCAAAACTTGTTAACCGATCCAAGATTGTTACGGTATTGAGGTTAGTTCCAGGTATTAAATGTGTTCTTATACTAAATCAGTTTTAACAGAGAATCAGTTAGTCTTATCCTTAAACACCACACCGTGTACACCCGGGGCAAGGATCTTCCTCGTTTTAACACAGATAATACAGATATAACGTTCCGTTTCTCGAACTAATATTTTTATTTTACATTTTGAGTGGCATAAAAACATATTTTATACTATTTTATGTTCATTTCGGGTACAATCTATTAAATGATATGTGAATAATTATGGCAAATTGTAAAATGTTTCAACCCAATAGTTTATAGTGTAGACTAGTATTTAATGGAAAACGCCATATTGGTGACAAAAACAATTGCGTAGGAACAGTTTGTAAGAGTCACTTTTCATTGACATGGCGCGGTTGCCAGGGCGAGGTGTTTGTTATGATTAACAATTATTTGATTGTGAAGATATATAAATTATAATGTGTGTTCTACTCGTGATTATGTTATAAAAATACAAGAAACAAGTTAAGATATACCCTGCGGTTTTATTTACAGGGATGATTGTTTACTGAACAATAAAACCCTGCGCAATAATCTCTAAAACAGCTGTCAAAAGTTAGTCCACAGTTAAACTAGGGGTCGAATTAACTTCGTTTTGTAATAAGGTATACTTTAATCCATTGATTGATCCTAGTTTAAGCCTGGTACTAATTTAAAACATGTTCTGTAATAAGGCGGTTTACGTTTGTTAGATAACATTTAGAGGCGATAAATGTTTCATTTGTAACAATTTGAGTGCCGTCCAAACTACCGACTTAACATTTTGAATAGCAAGAGAGAAAGAGTGAGTGTTTAAATGCTTGCCTTATATCAAAGCTGCGGAAATTAAGACCGGTCCGTGAGAGCGTGTAGTACTCTACACTGCTCAACTGTTGCGCATTCCGTAAAACGTACTACTTGAGAGTCTGAGAAGAAATGCCTGGATCTGTGCGCCTAACCTTTAGGCGGTTTGTGAGTACTTCTAAAATGTCTACTTCTAGACATGATTCATTCTGTTTTTGACCACTTCTTGTTATGGTCGGTTCGAGTAATGCCCATTTCTGGTTTTGAAAATTTCGTGTTACGACTATTACAAGTAGATACAGTGAGTGCAAAGATCATTAATTCATGACAGCCTAGATGGGAACTGGACCACAAATAATCTGAACCGAGTTGTCATTTTTCAAAACTGATAGTAGATGAATCATCGAAAAAACAAATAACCTTCGAAAAACAAATGAATATCAAAAACAAATGAATGTGGCTTAATGACGGCTCAGGACTAGTCGGACTGGAAAACGGTTTGATGCGGGTTTAAGTCCCGCAAGGGACAAATGTTTGTAAGATATGCATGATCATTACCTAAGCCTCGGTTATAAACTATTTAAGTATTTTTTTTACGTTATACTAGCACGATAGCACTATACGAAGCACAAGTTTACGCTTAATTTGGGTGGGATGATGACACCTATCTTAAATATTGTCAAGAACATGGTGTTTAAAAAACATAGCCCCTATGAAGTTAATACAACCAATATATTTCAAAAAAGCTGTAGAAACCAATTTTTAAACACACAAAACGCAATAAATATTCGGTCAATTGACTCCGATTTCTGACACATGACCGTGACGTCACAATCATTTATTCCCATACGAAATCTATGGAGGCAGACCGTTTTGAAAGATAATAAAAAGTATGTCAACGATTGGTGGTGTCGTCTAGCCAATTGTTATGTTCGTTGGAACAATTCATTATTTATTTATATGAGGGTACTCGGATAAGTCTGCACTAACGATGCGAGATTGTGGTTATGTAGAATGCTGATTTGTGTGTATAGAAACTACAACTATATTTTTTATAATGGGGCTGGATATTTGGACTGGCGAAAGAACTACCAAATGATTTTGTATGTACAAACTTTATAAAGAATAAAGAATTTTATTTCAGTTCAAAACTGTTATAAATAACTTATTCAAACTTAAAATAAGCACATGAACTAAACAATGTCGCTGGTCTCCACACTAGGATACCCTGTGTCGTGAAGACCAGACTTCCCTTTTAATAAAAGTATAGTGTGCTTACAATATTATGCGATGGTAATACCAGTAACAAATGATGTTGATGTGTGTGCGTTTGCGTATGTGTGTATGTAGTATTAACATTGAAAAATTACTTAGCTTTAGATTTCCGCTCAGTTACGCCGGCATAAGTACCCAACTACACTACCTGTGACCACCGACTATGTTAGAGAACAAGCACATGCAAAAAGCACCGCCCGCCCTCCCACAAATCGCATGCAAAACAGATAATGCAATAATTAGTACCAACACCGACGTGCAAAAGAAAACCTCAACGCGTTTCGCCGCCTCACGCGGCATCTTCAGGAGGAGATGTTGTCGCCTCGGCTGCGCTCCGACGACTAACCTGTGAACGCTGGTGAGCAGGCCTTTTATACTTTTCCCCCACTATTGTTGTGACGTACTAGCGACCGATCCGGTCCTATTATTACTAATGATATTATTACTATTTTGACGGTTAGAAAAATTTGAAAAAATATTTAATAGTGGGGACGTTGTGTAACTGACCTGCTCATTCAGCAGTGTAAGCGAATTATCTTTATTATGTTTAATTATTTCTAATTGTTCCAAAACGGATAGTTTTAAACTTTTTTCGCATGTGTGTAAAATTGAAAATGTGTGATTATCAGGAATTCTATGTCCTGTGTCTAAAAGGTGTTTCGCGAAATGGGATTTTTCGGGATGGTTATTTCGATACGCGGATATATGTTCTTTATAACGTGTGTTGAAACTACGGCCGGTCTGCCCTACATATGTGGAGTTACATTCATTACAATTAAGTTTATAAACACCAGATTTCTGGTGTTTATCAAGCTTATCCTTACCATTACATAACATTCGTAATGAGTTATTTGTGTTAAAAGCTGCGTGCATATCGTGATTTTTTAGTAACTTAGAAATTCGTTCCGACACCGGTCCTAAATAAATCAAACTAGAATTATACCTGTTATCCTTTTTATCAGGAACAGCGTATAATAAACTAGTTATGATTTTGTTAATTTTATTTTTTATTAAACTGTCAATAATGCATCTCTTGTATCCGTTTGAAGTGGCGATGTGGTAAAGAATATTTAATTCTTTTTTGTAATTAACTTCACTTAATGGTATTGTAAGAAGGCGATGTACATATGAGTTGAACGCGGCCATTTTATGTTGCCACGGATGACAAGAAGATGCATGAATGACAGTGTCAGTGTGGGTTGGTTTACGATATATTTGGAATTCATGCTTACCCTGCACCTTTGTTATTGTTAAATCTAAGAAATTAATACTATCATTCTGTTCTAATTCTAATTTAAATTTAATTTTGGGGTGAATTTTATTTATTTTATTAAGAAATAGATCCAACTGACGGTTTGTTCCGGTCCAACAAATCAATATATCATCTACGTATCTATAATAATAAAGAATATTCCTATCATGTATTAAGTATTTATTTTCAAAATTATCCATGAAAATATCTGCCATTAATGGACTTAAAGGAGAACCCATCGCTAAGCCCTCCTTTCGTCTATAATATTGATTGTTGAACCGGAAATAATTTTGTTTCATACATAATGTAGTTAATAATATGAGATCGTCTATCTCCCCCGGATGCAATCGTTGTTTTTCTAAATGGTACTTTAAAATAGTTAGAGATTCTTGGTAGGGTACATTGGTTAATAAACTATCGACATCTAATGATAACAACTTTGCATTCCGAGGGAGAGAAACAGACTGGATTTTTTTAATTAAATCCAAACTGTTTATAAGGGAATGTTTAGGATCGAATGACGATTTTGCCTTTAATAAATAATTTAGTTGTTTGGCTAGTTTATATGCAGGTGCGCCGATGTAGGAAACTACAGGGCGCATCGGCATATTTTCTTTATGTATTTTAGGTAAACCGTACAAAAATGGACTACGCGGATTCATTTCTAAGATTGAATTTCGAGTGGATGAATTATTTGAAAATATAAACTGAGCTGAATTTACGGCTTCTTTTATTTCAGAGGCAAACTTTTTAGTTGGGTCTGACTGTAAAAGGACAAAATCGTCATTCTGAATTATTTCCTCCACCTTTTGGACATAATTACTACGCTCCATAACCACCACCGTGTTACCCTTATCAGCTTTGGAGACAATCAAATTGTTTTCGGAGATTTTTTGGCTAAGTGTTTTATAAATATGGTACTCTGGATTAGATGATCCGCGATTTGATTGTCCCATAGCTGTTTTAATCTGATTAGCGGCTATATTTGTTACTAAATTTTTACAAAGTTGATCTTTTTTGCCACATACAACGGTGATCTCCACGTCAACGGCTAAACTTTCTAACGTTTTTTGATTAATAGATGGCTGTAAATTGTATTTTAAACCTTTATTTAATAAGGAAACTTCATCATTAGACAGCTGAACATTGGATATGTTTTTAATACGCGGGTAAAATTTATGAGTCTGTTCGTGGAGATCCCGTTGCATGCTAGCATTGTTGTTAGTGACCGACTCGCGTCTCAACACACGCAATTTTCTACATTGAACGAGATATTTTTGATGGGCTTCTTGAGAAGCAAGAAGCCTTGCTTTATCGTCTAATAAATCGAATTCTATATTATGTAAAGAGAAAGATAATTGAGAATAAAGAATTTTGAGATGTAGTTTGAGATTATCTCTAACTGAAAACCAGTATCGAGATTCTTCATTAAGCCAAATAGACTGCGCTTTTTTAATAGCTATATCCGCGGATCGATTATTCGTGTTGGAACGTAAATTGATGTATTTTGGAATAAGATTTTCTCGCTGTGTGCGTTCACAGGTTAGTCGTCGGAGCGCAGCCGAGGCGACAACATCTCCTCCTGAAGATGCCGCGTGAGGCGGCGAAACGCGTTGAGGTTTTCTTTTGCACGTCGGTGTTGGTACTAATTATTGCATTATCTGTTTTGCATGCGATTTGTGGGAGGGCGGGCGGTGCTTTTTGCATGTGCTTGTTCTCTAACATAGTCGGTGGTCACAGGTAGTGTAGTTGGGTACTTATGCCGGCGTAACTGAGCGGAAATCTAAAGCTAAGTAATTTTTCAATGTTAATACTAATTATGGATTTCCGCAAAGTAACGCCTGATACTATTAATTATATTAAATCAGCTAGCGTAGCTGTACAGGCACGTCTATACATTAAGCTTACTAAGCTTCACCGCTTGGCGGTTCAAAATGTCTGGTTTAATCAGCAGTGTAAGCGAGAAAATCTTATTCCAAAATACATCAATTTACGTTCCAACACGAATAATCGATCCGCGGATATAGCTATTAAAAAAGCGCAGTCTATTTGGCTTAATGAAGAATCTCGATACTGGTTTTCAGTTAGAGATAATCTCAAACTACATCTCAAAATTCTTTATTCTCAATTATCTTTCTCTTTACATAATATAGAATTCGATTTATTAGACGATAAAGCAAGGCTTCTTGCTTCTCAAGAAGCCCATCAAAAATATCTCGTTCAATGTAGAAAATTGCGTGTGTTGAGACGCGAGTCGGTCACTAACAACAATGCTAGCATGCAACGGGATCTCCACGAACAGACTCATAAATTTTACCCGCGTATTAAAAACATATCCAATGTTCAGCTGTCTAATGATGAAGTTTCCTTATTAAATAAAGGTTTAAAATACAATTTACAGCCATCTATTAATCAAAAAACGTTAGAAAGTTTAGCCGTTGACGTGGAGATCACCGTTGTATGTGGCAAAAAAGATCAACTTTGTAAAAATTTAGTAACAAATATAGCCGCTAATCAGATTAAAACAGCTATGGGACAATCAAATCGCGGATCATCTAATCCAGAGTACCATATTTATAAAACACTTAGCCAAAAAATCTCCGAAAACAATTTGATTGTCTCCAAAGCTGATAAGGGTAACACGGTGGTGGTTATGGAGCGTAGTAATTATGTCCAAAAGGTGGAGGAAATAATTCAGAATGACGATTTTGTCCTTTTACAGTCAGACCCAACTAAAAAGTTTGCCTCTGAAATAAAAGAAGCCGTAAATTCAGCTCAGTTTATATTTTCAAATAATTCATCCACTCGAAATTCAATCTTAGAAATGAATCCGCGTAGTCCATTTTTGTACGGTTTACCTAAAATACATAAAGAAAATATGCCGATGCGCCCTGTAGTTTCCTACATCGGCGCACCTGCATATAAACTAGCCAAACAACTAAATTATTTATTAAAGGCAAAATCGTCATTCGATCCTAAACATTCCCTTATAAACAGTTTGGATTTAATTAAAAAAATCCAGTCTGTTTCTCTCCCTCGGAATGCAAAGTTGTTATCATTAGATGTCGATAGTTTATTTACCAATGTACCCTACCAAGAATCTCTAACTATTTTAAAGTACCATTTAGAAAAACAACGATTGCATCCGGGGGAGATAGACGATCTCATATTATTAACTACATTATGTATGAAACAAAATTATTTCCGGTTCAACAATCAATATTATAGACAAAAGGAGGGCTTAGCGATGGGTTCTCCTTTAAGTCCATTAATGGCAGATATTTTCATGGATAATTTTGAAAATAAATACTTAATACATGATAGGAATATTCTTTATTATTATAGATACGTAGATGATATATTGATTTGTTGGACCGGAACAAACCGTCAGTTGGATCTATTTCTTAATAAAATAAATAAAATTCACCCCAAAATTAAATTTAAATTAGAATTAGAACAGAATGATAGTATTAATTTCTTAGATTTAACAATAACAAAGGTGCAGGGTAAGCATGAATTCCAAATATATCGTAAACCAACCCACACTGACACTGTCATTCATGCATCTTCTTGTCATCCGTGGCAACATAAAATGGCCGCGTTCAACTCATATGTACATCGCCTTCTTACAATACCATTAAGTGAAGTTAATTACAAAAAAGAATTAAATATTCTTTACCACATCGCCACTTCAAACGGATACAAGAGATGCATTATTGACAGTTTAATAAAAAATAAAATTAACAAAATCATAACTAGTTTATTATACGCTGTTCCTGATAAAAAGGATAACAGGTATAATTCTAGTTTGATTTATTTAGGACCGGTGTCGGAACGAATTTCTAAGTTACTAAAAAATCACGATATGCACGCAGCTTTTAACACAAATAACTCATTACGAATGTTATGTAATGGTAAGGATAAGCTTGATAAACACCAGAAATCTGGTGTTTATAAACTTAATTGTAATGAATGTAACTCCACATATGTAGGGCAGACCGGCCGTAGTTTCAACACACGTTATAAAGAACATATATCCGCGTATCGAAATAACCATCCCGAAAAATCCCATTTCGCGAAACACCTTTTAGACACAGGACATAGAATTCCTGATAATCACACATTTTCAATTTTACACACATGCGAAAAAAGTTTAAAACTATCCGTTTTGGAACAATTAGAAATAATTAAACATAATAAAGATAATTCGCTTACACTGCTGAATGAGCAGGTCAGTTACACAACGTCCCCACTATTAAATATTTTTTCAAATTTTTCTAACCGTCAAAATAGTAATAATATCATTAGTAATAATAGGACCGGATCGGTCGCTAGTACGTCACAACAATAGTGGGGGAAAAGTATAAAAGGCCTGCTCACCAGCGTTCACAGGTTAGTCGTCGGAGCGCAGCCGAGGCGACAACATCTCCTCCTGAAGATGCCGCGTGAGGCGGCGAAACGCGTTGAGGTTTTCTTTTGCACGTCGGTGTTGGTACTAATTATTGCATTATCTGTTTTGCATGCGATTTGTGGGAGGGCGGGCGGTGCTTTTTGCATGTGCTTGTTCTCTAACATAGTCGGTGGTCACAGGTAGTGTAGTTGGGTACTTATGCCGGCGTAACTGAGCGGAAATCTAAAGCTAAGTAATTTTTCAATGTTAATACTAATTATGGATTTCCGCAAAGTAACGCCTGATACTATTAATTATATGTGTGTATGTGTTAGTGTGTGTGCGCGCGCGCGTGTGTGTGTATGTGTGTGTGTGTATAGTGGTAAAGTATTAAGCTCTATTTATATTCAAAGCTAAGTATAATAATATGATGTACAAGACGTAGTAGACATTTTACTGAAATAAAAAAAAAGTGAAAAAATGGAGCTAAAGCGTCTTTCCTTTGAACTTACGTCTTTTATTGCTCTGTATGGTTTTGTAAACACGGAACACAGGTAAAAGTAAACACTGCTCTCATCTCGTTGTGAATTTGAGCTACAAAAGCACGTCGTAGCGTTTTAAAACGAGATTCATATCTTACCGCGACACTTCCACATAAAAATGCTGAATAACTTTGAAGAAAGCCACCGAAAAATTCTTTAGGTCTTTACGGTCCACCGAAAAAGACAAAAAATACCGAAAGACTGGAACGAAACGAGATCGTTATCGCTCGCCTTAGCCCAGATCTCGCCTTGGAAGGCGCCCCTCAATCTGCATATCTGGAATGCATATTTCCTGCGTAAGGGCTGTTTTCCGGTTGAAGAAGTGGAAAGTGAAATATTTTAAATTTCACAGCCCTTCATCCAGCCCGCAGCTCGCTTGCTCAAGCTTGTAAGAAAGATAGGAATAACGGAATTTTCTCAGCTTGAACCTTTGGTTGACTGGTAGTGTATGCTTCGGCATTAAGTCCACCTTGTGCACATGTTTGTGCAGCACTAAAAAAATAAATAGCTACTACGGACCTACCTAAACTACGGACAACGGCTTACGGCAGGTTTTAATATCTAAAGTAAGATAACTGTGGGGTGAACACGAACAACTATCGTAACGTGTTCGTAGCGCTTACCTATCGTTAACTTGTCAATTTGTATGGGGAAACTGTCGGTTTCTGACTTTTGGACTATACGATTACGTTACGATAAAGTTCGTGCGTACTACAAGCTATCTGAGGAGATTTGCATGCTGTTAATAACGGCTGAGTAAGCAGAATATCCTAAAAATATGTCATCTTCAGAGTATGTTATTCATAAACAGATTATAAATTTCATTCATTCATCAATTCATTTTGTGTGAAATTGACAGTTATCTATCTTTCAGTCATATGAATGAAATGAAATCTTTATTCAAAGGTAGATGTGGAGGTGCTTGTGGCGCAGTGGTTGCAGCGCTTTGGTAGTGATACCAAAAGTTAAGTTTGGTAGTGAGACCATAAAGTGACGTCTATTTACAAGCATCTCCGTGCTTCGGAAGGCACGTTAAGCTGTTGGTCCCGGTTAATATCGATAGATATTAGTCGTTAAGCCTGGTCGAAGGCCCTCGGGCGGCTTAATAACATCTGACAGTAAGGTTGGTCACTTACCTTACACACGCCCCTCCACCAATCCGCACTGAGCCCGCGTGGTGGAGTATGGCTCGCACCACCTCATAGTTAAGGTGAGGCCTGTGCCCAGCAGTGGGACGTATATAGGCTAATGATAATTCAAAAGATTATTGAGACCGGTCATTAGAGAGTAGCTCTGTAAGTAGTAAGTTAAATTTAGTTTTCATAGCGGCAAAGTTTGTGAATGTAGGTGGGTTAGTTACTTACAAACTTTACTGTTATTGCTTACCAATATCATGAGTTGTTAGTGGCGGAATAACTTACTTAAGCGCTTTAAAATGTAGCTTTTTTTAGTTATTTATCTGAAACAAAAATACCAGTTTCATAATTTTTTTGTAACTTGGCTTTTTAATAAGTAAAAATATATTTATCATAAATTGTGTCCCACCTGTATGTATCACAAATTCAAGTATTGTTATTACTAATTTACGAGAATACTTTTAGGTACAAAGTTTTGTTAAGCAATAAATCTTAAATAATTAAACATTTTAATGCGGTCTCGCCCAGTGGATCGGCCACAGATGACAGGGCAGGTTTGCTAACAATAAACATAAGACCATGTGTGTTAAATTGCTATCTGATGACGATAAGTTTAGTTATTCTTCGGACGTCAAGAAACAGCAGACGTGTATAAAATCCTAGAAATATCCCAGCTCTCACTACACAACCATCCCACCGTCTGTATGTAGGAACATTGCTCGTTAGGGCGCAAAAACAACCGCGAGACGCCCAGCGGCCGCAAATAAACCGAGACGGGCCTTTTGACGACACACCTCCGGTAATGGTTGGGTATAATATGGCTGTAAACTTACCAAGTGTGTAAATGTAGATTTTTTTGGAATAGCTTTAGAGTTTAAGATGGTACCTAGCGATCGGGAAACCGCGACTCGTGACGTCAAAGTGAGTAGCGTGATATCCGATGACTGCCTAGTTGGTGTAGTGGCAAAGTTTCTGCCTTACATCCGAGAGGTCCTGGGTTCGAATCCCAGGTCAAGCCAAAATTGTTTCTGAGATTTTTTGTCGCGAATTTTTTAGAAACAGCTCGGAGTCGGGAAGTTGGCGTTGTTACACTAACGTGGCTCGGAAAGCACGTTAAGCCGTTGGTCCTGCGCCTGATCTCCCTCCGGTCAAGTCGGTTTGCCGTTTCACCGAACTTTGTGCACTATAATATCTCCTGCGTAGTTGGCTGATCCCTGTTGAGATGGCCGCCGTGGTCGAAATCGGTCAGGAGCATTATTAGCGTAATGTCACGGCTCGCGGTTGCATTAATCCGAATGCTAGATTAAGGTGACAGTCGGTTCTTAACGACGAAGAGACCGCGACCTCGACTCGTGACGTCACGCGACTCACTTTTGGGGATAGCCTTCAACGTGGCATGACGTCACCAGTCACGCTCTCAGGTCGCAGTCACACCGGTCACTAGAAACTGACTGTAACTTTACGATTAAGGTGGCAGTCGGTTCGTAGCAACCGGCGCGACCGCGTCACGAGACCACGACCGGTGACGTCATGCGACTCACTGTTGACGGTAGTGGTCGCACAACGCGGTTGAAGGGATTGTTCAGGGTTCCATCTATAGATACATACTGAACTAAGACTAAGATATTCAGATACCTAAATAAAGTATATTAAATCTTAAACCCTGAATCTAAGCCGCCTGTATGTAGGAACATTGCTCGTTAAGGCGCAAAAACAACCGCGAGACGCCCGGCGCGGCGGCCGCAAATAGACCGTGTAGACGGGCCTTTTGACAACACTTTCGGTAATGGCTGGGTATATGGCTGAATACTTGAAAGGTTTTGTAAAGGTCCTTTTTTAAAGCTAGGCTTACATTTGGCGTCTTGTCGCGCGACTTAATTTTGACGACAAAAACTAACTTTAAAGTTAAAGAACTACCGAATGCTTGTAAGTTTCAACGGATGAACGGATTTTTTTTTTGTTGTAGCTAAGAAACACCGTGATTAAATTTTGGCGCAACTGATTTCGACTTAGAAAGCTAAAGGGAAGCGCTTCCTACCGACCGGTTGTTATGGTCGGGGACCATGACCAGACATCATCTTGATTTGTCTATCTATATTATTCTGGATCGAAATCTTATATACCGCGGTTCATGTGCGGTACTAGGCCGGTACTATTTGGCCGGTACTAGGCTAACAGCGCCATCTAGCCTTATGGATCCGTATCAGCTCTCGCTGTTGTGCTTGCCGTTAGGCATGCACTTGTGATGGCGAAAGGTAGAGGTCGCCACAAAATATTAACCTTACGAAGAAAAAAGAAACGCTTTGAAACGCGGTCCATCCGCTCAGGAGCTACGATGCTACAGACAGACACACTCAAAAACAAAAACACATATACTTACACAAACACACTAACAGACATAGAGGTCAAACTTATTACACCCGTCTTTCTCGTGGGAGGTTACTGTCGCTCAACTTGAGCAGGTGACATTGCACATCATATGCGAGACATAAAATCGAGTCAAGCAGTTATCGTTTTCTAAGGCTCAGGTCACACATGTGACATACTGTCGCGCGATAGAGGCGCGAAGATTGGTCGGTACGCTTCTCAGAAGAGAGACGTGGCCACAGAAAGTCGTAGTGTAGCCAGAGCCTAATTGATGCTATAAAAACATACTCATATTTCGCCTGCAGATCGCAAACACATAGATATACAACTCCTTTAAAGATAAAAATGACAAGGAATGAGCTTTTATTGCATCGATCGATGGAATATATTTATGTAATTACCAAATATTACAGCATAAAAAAATTTTCTTGTGGCGACCTCTACCGTTCGCCATGACAAGCGCATGCCTAACGGTGGCAAGTACGATAGCGAGCACTGATACGGCTCCATATGCTAGATGGCGCTGTTAACCTAGTACCGTACATGAACCGCGGTATATAAGATTTAGAACCAGAATAATATAGATAAGATGATGTCTATCGTACCTTGGTCCCCGACCATAACATCCGGTCGGTAGGAAGCGCTTCCATTTAGGTTCCTAACTCTTAATCTGTTACGCCAAACTATCTTTGAATCATTGTTTATGAGTACCTATGTCATCTAATTAAATAATTAGACTTTACAATACGGGTTCGTGATATCTGAATTACTTTAAAAAACACACATTTCTCACACAGATTCTCATACATTTTATCGAATCCGCATGTCAAACAACAAAAACCGACGTACGGTTACAAAACTCACCCAAACCTAAAACAATAGTTCTTATGTAAACTGCCAAAAATCGTCCAGGCCCATCCTAAGGGACGCCCACCGACCAAGATAGTTGGTAATGTAAAATGCATGTAGTATATGCCGGCATCAAGCTGACGTATTAAGCGGGAGTTAACCCTGAGTTCACCCTTGTTGGAGGCGAAAAGATTTCCCTGGAGGCGGCCCTGTGTGGCGTAAGGCATGAAAGATGATATCGTTTATAGATTGAAGTGGTACTCACCGAATAGTGTGTTAATATTCTAACCTACAGACGAGTATCTACGATGGAATAGATGAGAAAAATATGTCGTTTACTAACACAAATATGTAAGGCATACTAAAATGATTGACTACTTATTTCTTTAGGTATGTAGGTACTATACTTAATAATTTCATTTTTGATAATAGGTCTTCTTTACCTATGAAATTGCTGTTTTTACTTTGCACTTGAATATCTTCGGACTGGCTGGGAGTTTACAATTCAAACTAGTCTCAAAAAAACCATGAAAGCAATAGCAAAGTCTAGGTCTACGATATCTAGGACACCTTGACCTGTTTCTGTACTACTATCTACGCAGAAGAACAAATTTTCGAAAAAAGAAACCCTTTTTAATTTTTAAGCTTATGGTTTAAACTCATTCCTAGCCAAATAAAAATATTCGAAAACAAATTCTAGGCATATTTTTAAACACCATTCTCCTAGCTTTCATTTAAGACTAAACTGAATTTTCGACTTCAACCCAGACCGGAGATATACAAGTTCAAAGTTACAAAAAAGTTTAAACGGCAATTTCATAGGTAAAGACTTGATACCAAATGCGTTAAGTGTGCACTAACAAAGCACTCAACGCTGACAGCATCACAAAATATAAGCAGGACAGTGATGACAGCTTGATTTAAAACTAGCGGACCCAGCAAACGTTGTCCTGCCCGTTGCTTTTTTTTAAATTTTCTGATCTTTAAACCTTCCCTGGACTTCAACGAATATTTCAAGACTAAAATTATTAAAATCGGTTCAGCCGTTCTCGAGTTTTAGCGAGACTAACGAACAGCGATCCATTTTTATATATAAGACAAGTGGACCCGGCAGACGTCGCCCTGCCCGCATATATTTTTTAATTTCTCACTGTTTAAACCTTCCCTGGACTTCCACAAATATTTCTAGACTAAAATTATTGAAATCGATTCAGCCATTCTTGAGTTTTAGCGAGACTAACGAACAGCAATTCATTTTTAGATATAAAGATATACACGTCTTCATTATGTCAATAGGGTAGTCTCTTACTTTAAATTCACTGCCTTATAAGTGGAGAAGCTTTCCTCACAGTCCTATTTATTCGTTAGCAAAGTTAGTCAATATCTTTTTTAACCATGTCTAAAAATATTCTAGCAGTTCAAAATTATATCGGAGTCTGACTAATTAAATAGCTGTCTCATTCTTAGTCATCGCAGGTTTACATTCTTAAATATTTATAAATATATAAATAGTATGTGATACCGAGTTACTCCTTAGACCGAACGCCAACTGCGTAATATTTTAAGCGGGATGGTATAATCGTAACTCTTTTTCGATTTCCAAGTTATTGGTCGGTCTAAGACATTATTAATAAAAATGATTAGTCTGATACTTACTTTTATCTTGAGTAAACCGACGTATTTACTAAAAACGACGACGATTATTAATAATACTCAGTAAGCGAGTCTTGTTCTGCGCTGAGAAAAGGGCTACCTGCATTGCCAAGAACGGTTTTTGAATAATGCATAGTTTATTTATTTATTTTGAAATAGTTTACCGAAAACCTAAAGGCATAAGGCAAAACTAAACCTACAAATTTGGCATAGAAAACATCCATCATTAGGCTAGAGTTAGCCTTAGGGTTAACATAATTCATGGTGATGTTGACAACCCTTATATAATAGTGACCAATGTTTGAAAAATGAGTTCGTTAGCAAAGTTGCTGAACATTTAGCAGACAGAAACACTTAAAAAAACAAATCGCGACTCCTTTTATTATATTTTTAAGTAAATATTTCATTGAAAAAAATATCATTTAAAATATTATCTAGACAATTATATCTGATCTATATTATTCGCATTGAGCATTCGTTTACGACTAAGAGGGGATTTTTTTTTCACTTTCACAAACATACACCTACAGTGGTACTACAAAAGAACAGAAATAACAATGGTCCATACCGTGATTACATTTAATCACTGTTTAAAATATTAGGCCGGTCTTGGACCAGGATTTAGCATTTCGTACTACATTTTTTTTTTGGCAGTGTTTAGTTAACCACGTTCTAACTCCAATCATTCAATCCCTAGCAAAAAATCGTTCAGATTTTTGTTAATCTTGGAAAAAAAATCGATTCAAAATAATTTTATGAAACGGAACGTGACTGACGTTTGTCAAATGGCGGGAAAATGGCGGATACGAATATCATAGATATAGTACGAGTATATAGGTAGGTTACAGATTCGCCACCGGGCATACGAAATATAGAATATAATATAATTGTTAGGAATTAATTTATACTTCTTCGTTATTTGTAAACAAGCTATTAAAAATTTATCATACTAAAGCGCTAGATTAGCGTTAATTGGGAAATCCATATTTTTGATATATCGATGATTTCTGTTGTTAAACACTACATAGACTAGAGGTCTAGCTTGTCTAACTTGGACAGTGTTTAAAACAGGGCGTTTAGTGCTAAACATGCTTATGTGGTACAAAAAATTTAAGTCACTGAATAAACAGCGTGCGGACCTGTAATTATTTCTTCTGTAGTAAGACGGATGAATGTTTAAATTAAGACTGGATATCCCGTAGCTAAGCGCTACGAAACGCTACAAAGCACAGAATTCGTAGCGCAGCTACGAAAAGTATGCTACGACTAGGAGACCATGCCGATGCTACGACATTTCGTAGCACTGTTTATAAACAACAGAATGAAAGAAAGACAGAAAAATATTTTATTTGGTATAAAATTACACAAAGAACAATGGACATAGAATATTATTTAAAGAACCAAATGGGATCCCACTCAGCTTTGTTGCCATGGTATTTCTGATAAGTATATAGTTTTTTTTAAATAATTTTAGAATAGCACTAATCTAGCACAGATTAGTTTAAAATAACGTCTTATTTCAAACCTAGGCACGATTTTGACCTTTTTGGGATTATGCGCTAACTACGGACTAATTGTATTTCATTTCCGGAACCTGTCTTCATATTAAATATGTAAACTACTGACCAGTTTCCAAGCGAGCGGTCGTCACTGAGCGCTCTAAGCTGAGGCCGCTAAGTAGCCGGCACTCGGCGCTGCCCTGCTAAGCTCATTCCCCGCTTTGGTTTTATAAAACTGGGTAAACTCCCAACAAAATGCAGGAGGTGGGAAAAATGGAGGAGTTGTAAGTAATTTGATTTAGTTTCGACAGCGTGTTTGCGTTTTGAGCAATTTTAAATATGTTGTGTTGGTTAAGAGTGTTTAATTTTTTTTTTTGCCTAGTACTTGTCATAGCTATAATAATAGTTTTTGCGTCAACTTTTATTAAGTTAAAAAAATAAATTCATAACTTGCCACAATAATAACTAATTGTGGTTTCTTTGGAATTATGACATCTTTTGATAATTTTATAGTTTCACATATTTTAATGCTTTTAACAAAATTTTAATTGGAATACTACTATTTTGTTATGAAATGTTTAAACTGTATGTTACCCAAAAATAATAAATAAAAAAAACTATCTATTACAGTGAAATACAGCAGTAACCAATTATATTTTTATAAGATCGTGAGTAGCAAAAAAGATGACCGGAGCCGAAATGAATTTTGTAAGTGTTATGTCTTTTCGAAGCAGAAGAAGTCTGGAAAAGAGGAGAGTTACTGTAGATGGCTCGGTATTACTTTGCGCAATGATCAGAAATGAAAAGAAACTTCACTGCCACTGCCACTTCAACTGAGCAATCCGCTCAGTTGAAGTGGCAGTGGCACACGCTGGCCGTTGGGGTGGAACGGTTCTCGAGTGGCCTCTGCGTGCCGGGCCAGGTGGTGCGGCTGGAGGCAAGGTGGACCCACGATCTGGTGAAGGTCGCGGAAAGACGCTGGATGCGGAAAGCGTAGGACCGATCGCAGTGGACATCCGCGGAGGCTTATGCTCAGCAGTGGGCGTCGAACCGCTGATATGATGATGATGATGACTGAAGCTTAGGATTAGGACCACGGGTTTTTAGGTTTAGGTTAGCACACACAGTTATATATATAATAGTTTAGTTTACTAAATCTACATGTATTAAAATTAGAAACGAGAACACCTGCCATGCCGACAAACTCCTTGCGCTGTTTGGCAGATTCTTATTTATGTTAAGTGATGTAATACTTGAAAAAATATATTAAAAAAAATACCACCTGCGGCTCTGTACTGCTGCAACTGACGAGTGTCAGCGATTTGGCCGCGGTAATTGGTTGACATATTGTAGTTTTTAATTGCAGCAATAGTATACTGCACTTTTGTACAGGCGGTTAAAAGCCTATAATTATGGAATTCATACAGGAGTTACCTAGATTGCTACCTAGTGATAAAATTGATTTACTTGAAATGATACACTTTTTTACGGATTATTTCGCGATTTATTTACATTTTGTTTTAACCTGACGTTTCGGACCCTTTTCAGCGTCCGTGGTCACAGGTAGACTAAGGTGTTAGTTGTCATTACATAGTTTGAAAATTTTTTTTAACTACCATCACTCAAAAATATTAAGTTACGTTCCTATCCAAACAAAATGAGCTAACAGTATCTTGAGGTCTTGCAGTGTGGGGTCGAGCTTGAGTCTTGGCTAAAACAGGTTCCCAAGCTGGTGGAATTTTCCAACCATCTTCTCGATTAAAATTAGGGTGTCTTCTAATTTCAAAAGCCTCACGGAGCATACGAGGAAGAAAACGACGTTCTCTTGCGAGGACTTTTGGTCAAAGCGTATGAAGTGGTTGGGTTTATCTAACGCGTGTTCACACACTGCAGACTTTGTGTTCCGTCTTGATTGATTTACTTGATTTACTTGATCAAGTATGTACTCTCATTTGGTTGATGTCCTAAATTAAGAAAAGTTTCTTTTTTTCACATACTTATAGAATAATGAATGAAATGACGCTAATTGAGAAATGAGAAATGACTTAAATAACTCGTAATAACAGAAAAAAAAAACTATTATTGAATATTTTTTATCACGATTTTTCATTTAAAATGAGCTACGATATAAATACCGCATCCATTTCTACCTTTTGTCGCATCAATCCCACCCAACCGCGTTCAAAGTCCGCAAGCTGAATGAAATTCCAGTAATTTCGTTAGCGAATGCAAGGTGCGGGTCCCGCCGGATTTTCTTACAATCCACGCTTTGCTTTTGTTTTGGAGTCTATTTGACGACCGACCAGCGTCACCTGACCTGTTACAGCTCGCCATAGACAAGTAAAGCTTCGTCCTTGCGAGGCAACATGTCGTGCGACATTTTGGCAATGGATGTAAAACTCGCGACACAAGACACGCCACTTAACCTAACATCTACTTAAGTTCCTCCAAGCCGAACTGCACGGGAGACATTACAGTGCACAAGTGTGAGCGTAATACAAAGGTGCACTCTCTGTTCCCTCACTCTCAAAGTTCCGTGAGACGGTAATCCGACATGACCAGAGTCAGATCAGGCGCAAGACCAACGGCTTAACGTACGCACCGAGGCAAGGGGATGCAACACCGCCAACTTGCCGATTCCGGCACGACCTGGGATTCGAACCCTATAAACGAATTTAAAATATAAGTCTCGCGACGCATGTCACCCAATCTGGACGCAGCCTAAAGATGCAATACCCGTTCTAACATTGCCAGTAGCGGGTCTACTTATTTGGCTTTATAAGTTCATAGCTGTGTGTAGTGATGCTTATTGAGTGCGCGATAAAGGCGATTATTGCTCGACTAAGCGGTTGTTAAGAATATTATCTGTTTGAAGATATTTAGAAGTGCCGATGCTTATTCCGGTGTTGTTATGAGCGGGTGCTATTTTGGAATAATTAGCGGTACTTGTAGGCTTTGCTCGGAAATTAGGGCAGAAACTTTGTCAAACCATATTTCAGTTTTAATCTAGCGTAAAGAATAAGCCATGATTTCCTAATAAAAAAAGTCGGTATACGGGCGAAAGTTTTACGTGACAACGGCTTTGAGTGGTAAAATAATTTTAATGTGAATATTCATTCGTATAACATGAACCGGTGTGTATGCCTATCTCTCTCACTCTCTCTCTCGCTCTGTCTCTCTCGCTCTTAGGCGGGTTAACTGTGCTCGAGTGGGACGCGTGCCTTTCACTTTTTATGTCTGTCTCACTCGCTCTTAGGCGGGCTAACCATGCCCGAGTCGAAGGGACGCGTGCCTCTCACTCGCTCTCATTGTGAGCGCGGAACGTGAGCGGAGCAGCGTAACGCAGTTTCTTGAAGTGTCACCCGGCAAACCAATTTATAAGACGTTGTCACGTCAAAAAATAAGCTAACTTTTTTTGTATGTTGTACTTTTATAATTATTTAAACATTACTTTCACGCGTGCGAGATTATCATTAGGCCATTATCTAGAAAATCAAATCAATAAACACATTAGAAGAGAGCGGGCGAGTTCGAAATAACATATAGCTCATTCCAAATTTTTACATACCAATTTCTAGTATCAAGGTGGGACATAAGATAGCACAACTAGGACTTTCGTGATATATTACCTACCTATTTCTAATTAGAGTGATTTGACATCATTATTCAATTATACATCATCAATTATATACATAACATGTAAACTTTAGATGTAAATATGAAATGAATACATAATATCTTTTAATTTTAAGTACCTATAAAATATGTTTGAAATTGTAAAATTACTATTGTAATATTATTCTGCTCAAATTTCCACTTACTTTTAATAAATAAATAAATATTTCACAACAATCACACCAATGCTCTAGTCCCAAACTAAGCTTGTGTTATGGGTACTAAACAACGGATAAACATACTTAAATACTTTTTTTTTGTAATGAAATGTTCCTTTACCCGAAGGTTGTCTGGAAGAGATCGCTACAAGCGATAAGACCTCCTAAATTATACATCTTGCTTTGTTAAACCTGTTAATTGAAATCGTACTCTCAATACTCTAGATAATATTAATCTTTATTAAGTTACTTTAATTTTAGCATTTTCAATGAAAATTTCTTTTATCAGTTTTATTTTCACATTGCTAAGAGTATAAATCCTGTCAAATGTCAATCTAAGTCCTCATTAATTCGGAGTCATCGCTCAATTATTGAGCGCCCTGTTCTATTTTTATTATTTACGTGTTTTTTCGAATTCCCTGTATTTTTTCACGTATATCTCTACACTAAATAATTTAAAAAGTCCTGTCCACCATTTTTATTTCGGTACTTGCAGAATATTATTAGGTAAATAAAAAAATACAAAATAATAAAAAAATGTATTAGTACTTCTACAAGTACAATTTTTTTTTCTTTTTTTATTAATTACCGTCTGATGTTCTACAACAATAGAAGGTAAATAAAAATAATTTACAAAATGAAAAAAAATGTATAAGTAAAATGAGTAATGCCGTAATAAGATAAATGCACCTGTTTGAATGGGAATCAGAAGTAAAAAAAGTATTTTTTTTTAGAAAAAGAAAATTATTTAAGTGTCACAGTCCATGCAAATTTACAAGACCATTATAACATAACCGCCAGCGTACATCTGCGGTAAACTGTCGCCACGATTCGCGATTATGAGCGTGTCAACCAATGACCGCTGATATATCGCTAATAGTCGTAATTTGCCGCGACAGAATGCCGCAAGTGTAGCCTACTTTCATTACATTTAGGATGTGGCTTGATGTGGAGCCGTGGGTACACATCTCACATGTTGCTAGTTACTTTTATAGAACATGATTCACAGTGAACAGTCAAGTTTTATGACAGTAAACCTTTTTACTTACTTACTGCAATTTAAAAAAGTCCTTAAAAATTTAAAATACGGCTTTAGGCATTTTTAACTTATAAATACTTAAGAAAGTAATTGATAGATTATGAACAGCCGGCGGCCCCCAAGGACAGAACCCGATATTCCGATGATATAAATGGGGGAGGAAACTCAACCCCTACCCAGGGGATGGAGGGGATCATCTGACGAAACCACTAGTCAAGGTGAAAGATAGGTATAGTATTTCGATTGCGTTAATCCGTTTCTTGTGACGGAAATGCACAACTTTGACCTTTTTTTAAATCTTACTACTAATCTATATATAATATGTATTTATTTACAAAAAAACAGTATTTAAGTATATTTATCCGTTGACTAGTACCCATAACACAAGCCTCATAGCTTAATTTGGGACTAGATAATTGGTGTGATTGTTGTGAAATATTTATTATTTATTTATTTATTATTATTTTTAATCTTACTAAATATGAAAATACGTGAAACTTAATTTTCAAACCTTTTAACCGATTTTAATGAATTTAGATACAGTACGACCTAGTTTCATCTTGAACCGCTGAAGGGTTCATAATATCTACTAATTTTAATTAATTTGCTTTGAAGCAATATTTCCCACTACTTAAAATTAAGGAAATAAAAACTAATTATCATTTAACAAAGGACTTAACATTCGTAGTGGAAGCTGCAGTCCTAATGTTTAAAAAAAAACTCTATTCCCAGCACTAACCCAAATTGTCCCGCATCAGTGGTAGGGTTAATTCATATGTTGGGACGTGTTTGAGTGCTCCTTGTGAGTCTATTTAAAAAAATAAAATTTGATTCTATTGATTTTATAGTCCAGTGGTATAGCAACTCAAAGTCACCAAAGACAGGGGTACTTTCAATGTTATTTTTAAATATCAAGGATTTGACACCCCTTGCTTCTTTCTAACTTTATGAAGTCGCACATTCAACGTCGATTTGTAACTCTATCAATATTAACCTTCCAAATTCTACAACCTCGTATAAATTATTCCTTTATGTCCGAAATCCTTGATCATTGTGCAAAGTCGTTCTATTACGCTACATAACGTTCTATTGGCGATAACTTGTGATAAAGCACAAGGGATACTCGTATAGCGGTGACGTCAAACGTACTACGACGTAGCATTGGTTGGTCCTTGCATTGGACCAAGGCTACTACAGTCGACACAGACTAGGAGAACAGAAGCGACACTTGAAATTAAGTAGGTCACTAAGATAAGAGTTGATGGAATCAGGCGTTACTTTGCGGAAATCCATGACTAAAGCTGAGGATTAATTTATAAACGATTTACGATTTTATACGAGCGAGTCGCTCGTAGTCTGTCGAAGCGACAACATCTCCTGAGGATGCCACGTGTAGTGGCGAAACGCGTCAAGTGTTTTGTTGGTGTCAGTGTTGTGATGCATCTTCTGTGTCACGTTGTGAGTTGTAGGTATTGTCCTGCGACTTTCAGCTCTAGCTTTTTCAGGTGATTACAGTGGATGTATTTGGGTTCCAGCGCTGGCGTCGTTTAGTAGAAATTTAAAGCAAAATAATCCTCTTTTTCAGCTTTACTAAGATGAGAATTTTACACATTTATTATGACTATAATTTGAAAAATGTTTTTGGGCTTTTAATACGAAAAACAGGTCAAAAATCGTTGGAGTAAAAATAGCAATGCCATATTTTTGCTTCTTTTTAATTAAATTTATTTAAACGAATTAAATAACTTGAATAAACAATAGGTAAGCAACATCATCCTAGCTAGGTTTGTCTGGATGTATCTACTAAACAGTGCTTAAAATATGGCAAAGTATCGAATTTTTTCAGAAAAACCTGTGTACAATTCGGGTAGTGTGTTGAATAACATATTGTGTGTGGATTAAATGTTTATAACAAGCTAGCGACCATTGTCCTCCCGGGTTCGCACGGGTGGACAATTATTTATCACACTTATATTGATGTAATCAGGCGTTTATTTGCAGAAATCCATGACTAAAAATGAAAAAGAGAATTATTTTGCTGTAAATTTCCACTATACGTCGTTTGGTGCAGAATAATTCTCTTATTCAGCTTTCACATTAATATTGTAAATGTAAAAGTTTCTTTGCCGTGTGTTTATTCGTCAATCACGCGGAAATTACAAAACAGATTTTAATGAAATTTGGTAAACAGACAGGGTATGAGCTTATTTGGGTGATCGGATACTTTTTATCGCGATTTAATGCTCCCTTAAGTTATCCGAAACTAAGGCGAACGTTGTCGCGGGTGCCCACTAGTTATTATTATTTTTCGTATAGCCTATGTTAATCAATGTAGAATTCCAATTTTTTTTTATTAACCTAACTTCTCTTATGTTTATTATATACTTCTTTTAACTTAACTTCTCTTATGCATTCTTAATACCATTTACACATTTTGTATTGTTTGCTCTTAACATCGTTAATTTTATAATATTAATATGTGGACAATGTTGTTGGTCCTACAATAAAATTACATTATGTTACTTACCGTATTTATAATAAAACATTGTAAGACTGTTTTTTGTCCTAAATAAATAGAAAAAAAACCTATTTCATCCCACTGCTGGGTAAAGGTCTCCCCCAAACTCCTCCACTGTTTCCACTTATTGGCGGCTAAGGATTCCCAGAATTCCAATAGTAAAGTATTATAAAAAAATAATAGTCTAGTAGTTTCGGAGCCTATTCAATACAAATTGTTAAATCTTTCCTCTTTAAATTTTGGTATCATATTTAATAACTAATATTATATTTAATCGCCACCAATTACGACGGAATTTTAGTAAAATAATTTTCGCAAAAATTACAATTCTCACATGATGAACCACACTTTAATCAGATTAAATGGCGTTTCGGCTTTCGCTTGGATGTCATAATTATTATAATTGGAGTAATAATTATAGCAGTGTTTGCGTTATTTAATTTATTAATTATAGGTACACTTACAGATTACAGTCAGACATGTTATTACATTATTTTTTGTTAAATTTAAGACTGGACGGCCACCTAAAAATAGTGTTCACAGCATGTTTTTCATAACGATCAGTTTACATAAAACCTTGATAATATACCTACTAGATAAGAAATATTACAAGCTTAAAATAAATTGAGATCACGGATTATATTTAACGTTAATTCATGCTACCGCTAGCTTAACAGACTACTTACATTTTCGCTACGAAGTCAATCCTATTCGTATCACATCTAAATTTTTTACTTATTTATTATCATAGGTTAAATCTGTAATAGTTGCCAATCTCAAAACTAATTTGCTTGGATTAAAATCGATTTCATGGCTTAGTCAGTCATTTTTGTGTAGCTGAAAGAGAAAAAAAAAGATGTATAAAATTAGCGGATTTTACACGCACGTATTTTGATGCAAAATGAGTGCAAGGTGGGTTTTGTGTTGAATTCAGATACAACAGTATTTAATTGTCGATGTTCACCTGATTAAAATCGAAAACTGTGGCATAAATCAAAACGTCAATCTTTTTGAATTTCTACCTAACAACGTTTAGTGCAGCATACCTCAACTGACGCATCTGTTACCATTAATCTTTGCCTAAAACTAAGTGAGAGCTTACAGTCATTTTGTGTGAGACCTTCTTGAGAAGGCCAAGGGCAACGCAATATCATCTAACTCCGGGGGCAAATGAGAATTCGCTTTCAGTGGTTACCAGAGCGACCAGGACCGAAGGCTGTAGGTGTTACACTGAAGGTCGTGTACACGTGTAGATAATAGAGTATAAAAATGTCCTTGTGACACTTTCTATATAAAAGTGGCCATGGCATGTGTTGTATATATTCAGTGCTTATCAGTAGATCAACTTTTGCATGTTTTACCTACTTCATTATACTAATGATTGTCCCATAGATGCAGCTGTTTAAAATTAGCGAATTTATGTATCAGTAAAGTAAGCATTTATACTTATTGTTTTTTAAGTAAATTTTTAATAGGTATAATTAATAAATAAAATAAATAAATTTCCAACAAGGTTACATACATTGATCTGACTCCGTGGTAAGTAGCTTAAGTATTTGTGTTACAGACAACAGAATCAACAGTGGTTTTACAAATAAAACTAAATAAATACATATTCACCCAGACCAGTACAAACAGACATGTTCATGCACACATATGTTTGTACGTTACAGTATTGGTTGATAGTTAACTTCTTGACCATTACAAAAGTTTACCAATGTAATAGCACTTATTTACAAAGTTTATATTCTTTTATTTTTTCCATACATCACACATACACTTTACACTTAGTTAACATCTGCCTAACGTCACAGCAGTGTATTTTACGAATATTGTGCCAAAACCAGCTGTTTGGACTTAGCAATTTTGATGTGGTTACAATAGTAAAAGTTGTTGTTGTAACAAAAAAATCACCACCCTGTGATGTAGGTAGTCACTCACACATTAATATTAGTCATTGTAAGGTGAACAGATGTTTATGCGTCGGTTCTAACAGTCGAGAATAAATCGTCAACCTAACTACTCGCGTCTCATTTAGTTGATTTGACTTCGATAGCTGTTGATAAATTGAAACGTCAAAATGTCAAAGTCCAACTTCAAAGGAAATGAAATGCGAAAATCAGCTGGGCTGCGTTGCGACAACAATATAACAGACCACTGACCTTGGACTCTCTGTAACAGATCGATTGAGTATTTTAATGCAAAAGCAATAATGTATGTCTAAAAGCTTCTTAAATAAAGTACAATCAAGGATGTAAGATACTAAAAACCATGAATCTCTTGTCAATAAAAAGTAAAACTAAAATATCACAAGTCAGGAGCTTGTTACGCTGAAAACGAAGGAGTAAAATCGGCTGTTTTTCTTATTATTCTAAATAGATTTTTAGTGGCGTGTTATTGTTATCACAATACGTGAGGTGGAACTATCATCATAATGTGTTACTGAAAGTAAACAATGGAGTACAAAAAATACTAAATAATAATAATAATAATAATAATATACTAATAATTGTAAATGTATGCGATTCGATCGATATTTCCGCGTAAGTCACCATTTCTTGAGCATTATTAACCCTGTACCGAATACCTTCCCTCTTCTTCCCCTGTGCTCGGATATTACACCCCAAAAACAAACTTATCTTATAAAGTCACCAATAGGTACAAATCGCCAGCGGTGTATCGTATGATTTACTAATACTCGTAGCCATGCAAAACAAAAAGTAACGTCTAGACATTGAGACGAGACAGTTTCTAACATATTCCTAATTAGACTCCTAAAAATACCTAAGGCAGACACTGATACGTACCCAGGTATACTCTATGTCTAAATAGGCTAGACGACACCACCAATCGTTGACATACTTTTTATTATCTGACAAAACGATCTACCTCCATAGATTTTGTATGGGAATACATGAAAGTAACATCACGGTCATGTATCAGAAATCGGAGTCAATTGACCGAATATTTATTAAGTTTTGTGTGTTAAAAAAATTGTTACTACAGGTTTTTGGAAATATCTTGGTTGTATTAACTTCATAGGGGCTATGTTTTTTAAACGGCATGGTCTTGAAAATATTTAAGATAGGTGTCATCATGCCTATTCTCGGTCCTTTCAATCAAAAGTCAACCCTTGTTTTGTTAAAACAAAAAAAATGACTCTTTTGCATCCACGTTCAACCTCCATCTCGTGTGCCCTCAGGTTTTTACTTGAAGTACAAATTAAAAATGGTCGGGTACTATTCTTGTATCGCTCGGTGTTTTAATAAAATACCTATTTTAATTCACTTAGCAAATGTTAAATAAAATAGTATTAAAAAAGAATTGTCGAGTATATTCCGATACCTTGCCAAGTATAGAACGCTCAATTTTAGATTTTTTAAATGTTTGCGTTACGATACGGAAAATTATGACATACATGGGTCGAATTATAATGCAAGCTTTGGCAGAATTATCACAATTTATGACGCGATTGAGTATGTTATTTCGTGTCACCTGTACATATAGTGCTATTCATTCAGCATATTAAAATAAAATTTACAAAAAAAAAACAATTTATAATCTTTTTATCCGCCGCTAGGCACATGCGCCTCTTCTCAACCATGAGGTTGAACGGATTGGTGGAGAGGTGTTTAAAAGGAAATTGACCACCTTTGGCTGTCAAATGTTATCACACTTCCCTTAATCTTGACGATAAATACTATTATTCATTGATCATTTTTATTATAACTAGCGCCCCGGAAGCGAGCTCGCACTAGAGGATGCATGTTCACTCTAGCTTTTATTGTTAAATTAATAATAATAAATATAAATATTTCACAACAATCACACCATTTCTCTAGTCTCAAATTAAGCTACGAGGCTGTGTTATGGGTACTAGACAACGGATAAACATACTTAAATTCTTTTTTTTGTAAATAAATACATATGATACATAGAAAACACCCAGACTAGTACAAACACACATGTTCATGCACACATATGTTTGTACTGTGCGGGGATTGAACCCGCGACCCTTGGTTTTAAAGTCCGACATGTAGACCACTGCACCAACCGGTCGTCAAATTGTTACAAAAAATGTTATAAATGAAGAACCGCTTAACAGATTTTGTGCAAAATTTACATAAACCATCAACTAAATAGTCCAAACAAAGCCTAAATATTTGATTTGGATAGGTGAGCCTGTTCTTGAGTTATAAAATTACAACGAAATGTGGCACTGATTTTTATATTCCAATGTAATGTCCATTCTCGTGGCATGCTTGTGACAGACGTCACTTAAATTGTCGGTCCCAAGCACGACCCTACCCTACCCTACCCTACCCTACCCTACCCTACCCTACCCTACCCTACCCTAAAGGTTTTGCTTCACATTGGTAAACACTGCCACAACTGCGCCCGCGCGCCACAAGCATTTTAGGCAATATTAAAAACATGATATTTGGTAAAAATCTTAATATCTTATATATAAAAATGAATTGCTGTTCGTTAGTCTCGCTAAAACTCGAGAACGGCTGAACCGATTCGATATATTCGTGTAAGTACAGGAGAGGTTTAAACAGTGTGAAAATGTTGGAAAACAGTGGACAAGACAACGTCTGCCGGCTCCGCTAGTATGTATATAAAAATGAATTGCTATTCGTTAGTCTCGAGTTAGTTAGCTAAAACTCGAGAACGGCTGAACCGATTTCAATAAATTTTGGTCTTGAATAATTCGTCGAAGTTCAGGGAAAGTTTAACGGGTGAGAAAATATATGAAAAATATTGCGAAAACAGGTGTGCAGGATGAAGTCTGCCGGGTCCACTAGTCTTACATATTAAAATGAATCGCTGTGTGTTAGTCTCGCTAAAACTCGAGAATGGCTGAACCGATTTGACTAATTTTAGTCTTGAAATATTTGTGGAAGTCCAGGGAAGGTTTAAATGATAAGAAAAGAACGGGCAGGACAACATCTGCCTGGTCCATAAATAATATATGATAATCAGTACCTATGCAGTTTTTAATAATAATAATAATGGTTCATTTATTTCGGGCAACAGATATAAAAATACAGGCCCATATTATGAATAACTTACATACAATACTAAAAATAACATAATCTAGTTAAATATAAAACACAACAAATCACACGCGTCAGCGAACAGATGCGTAGCGCGCGGTGTCGGCTGCCTGTCCTCGGAACTTCCGAAATATGACGCCCTGCGGCCAGAAATCTTTCTTCATGAAGGTCGCTAGATGGTGGGTTGGTTGAATGAATGAATTGAAATTCACTTTGTGGCGAGATTCCGACTGTTCGACCCTCAGGGTGAAGTTGGACTTCTTACGTACATGGTCTACGACGTTCTCGACCGTTGTAGACCAATGTAAGCGGGACACGTAGAGCAGCGTCGACCGCAGCGGGTGTTCAGGTCCTGTCGGTGCTGTGCCGCGATGGGCAGGACAGGACAACGTCTGCCAGGTTTGCTAGTAATAAGTAATAATTAGTACCTATGCAGGTTTTGAGAGCGAGTCCAGAATCCTTCCCCACGCTCGGTCCCCCGTGTAACTTACACCCTTCGCTAATGAACGCGCGATTCTTTTTCGATTTTCATCCAAAACAAAGGGGTGTATTTCGGCAGACGGTCGTCGAGGCTGTCAAGTCACGGAGCTCTGCCTCTATATTGTTTGCTTTTAGTGATGGTTTGAGGACTGTCGTTGGATGTTGCGTTTAAAATGTTTTTAACTCGCAACGAAAAAAGGGATAAGGATATTATAAGATAAAGGATGTTATAAGTTTGACCCCTATGTCTGTTTGTTTCTGTCTGGGGTATCGTAGCTCCAGAACGGATGGACCGATTTCAGTGCGGTATTTTTAACTCGAAAGATAATCTAATCACAGTGGTTCCTAGCTATGGCTGGTCAAAATCCGTACAGTCGTCGAATCTCCACCTAAAACCTATGTAAAGTGATTTTGTATTCTTTTCAAATGGTCTGTATAATTCGGCATTTCTTGATTACCTTGAAACATTTACTTAAAAAAATCATTTTTCACTAACAACATTTTTTTCATAAACGAAAGAATACGAGTAAATATACCAAAAAGCAGAAATATTGTAATTGTAAACTTTTGAAAGCACCATGTGTTGCCATGGAAATACCTATTAATTCAACACTAAAAAGTAACTGCTATAATAAACTATTATTTATTCATAAATCGAACCATATGCTAACGAAATAAACGTACCAACGAACACTTAAAAAGGTAAGACTATCGGTGCCATCAGTAAACATTACGTTGACATAATTATGGCATATAGATCACATAACGCTGCTTACCTTTATGGGGGCATGGCATGTCATGCCGCGGTAGTGGCGGGGCTAATTCTAAACTGTTGCATTTTATTGCTTTGGGGAGAGGGGGACGATTAGTGATGGGCTTGTTAGAAAAAAAATGCATTTGTTACTAAAGAGTCGATTTTTATTGACTAAAATGAGGTAAGTAGAGAAAAACTCTGATACCACCAGATTTATGGAATATAGCAACTTAAAAAGTTACTATATATTGAGTTAAATTATTGTCTCAGAATGTTAACTTAGTTTGACGTTGTCTGGAAGAGATCGCCATAAGCGATAAGACCGCCTAAACAAAAAATATAACAACATCACATACATTGATCTGACTCCGTAGTAAGTAGCTTCAGCACTTGTGTAACAGAAATTAGAATCAACATTAGTATTACAAATAAACTTAAATAAATACATAAAACACCCAGACCAGTACAAACAGAAATTGTACATCTTTATTTGTTTAACTTGTCTGTAATTTTGTTTTCTGTTGTACAATAAATTGTAAATCTATCTAATCTATCTATCTATCTTTGAGGATACTAGTAATACAGTCAAAGAACGGGTACACATTGGGCGCATTTCAACGCGCGTTTCGAGAAGCAGGAGTCCTATTGAAGTGTACACATGCACGGCACGCGCGCCCTTCTGGCAAAGCGTTGATATGCAAACGCGCTTTAACGCAACGCTGAGCGCCCAATGTGTACCCGCTCTAAGTCCAAAAATCAATATTACAAATCTCAATTTCGATGTAAAGCATTTAAGGGTCAGTATGACTGGTATAGGTAACTAATTAATAAATAAATAATATACAACAACATCACATACATTGATCTGACTCCGTGGTAAGTAGTAGCTTAAGCACTTGTGTTACAGATATCAGAATCAACAGTGATATTACAAATAAACTTAAATAAATACATACAACACCCAGACTAATGCAAACAGACATGTACGCAAAAAATGTTTGTACAGTGCGGGGATCGAACCCGCGATCTCTTGGTTAATAGTCAACTTCCTAACCATTACACCAAAGTGGTCGTCAAATTAACTCAGTTATTATTCAATAAATCAAAGAAAAAAAAAGGTCTCACCGCATATTTTTTTATTTATTTTAGTTAATATTTTATTATTTTTCGTTCGAATGATACGATAAATGATACGAATAATTAACTTCTCGAATATTAATAGGTACACGCGCTTCCCTACGGTCGGTCAAGGGCGGCTTTGTATAAGCGATAGTAAAAAGAATACTCGTACTAAAGTAAAAGGCGAAAGGCATTAGGTAATGACCGGAGTGGGAACAGGACTCCTCGTAAAGTATGAAGAGAAATAAAACCACGTTTTTTGAGCTCTGATTGATCTTATATATAGGGTCACCTCGAATTAAGCGCAAATATTTTAAGGGTAGATTCTATGCATTAAGTTAAAAAAATAATCTTTATAAAAAAATGGTGTAAATACGCTAGTTTTTGTGATAAACGATTTTATTGAAACGCAAAAAAAGTGTGCGCGGAGCCTGCGCTGAATACGATTACGTTGCGTGCGAGAGGGACAGAAAACCCGGACAATGAGGAGGCGGCGCGTGGGCGCGTACTCCGGCGGGAAGCAGCTGACCGCATGAGTGCGGTCAACAAAGTCAGTCCAGTCGCTGCAAGACCTTTCGCAGCTTGATATAGCCGAAAAAATCTGATTCCGATTGATAATTGCATTCGATCGAAGTGACGTTTAAAATAATTGATCTTCAATTTCAAACCAATGCATCATAAAAGTTATGCGATACTAAGGAATACCTACTCGATTGTGTAAAAACATACGATTATGCTATGATAGTTTTTGTGCCGATCCCCAATGTGTGAAAGTAATAGTGAAGTAAGTAACATAAACACTTGTGATATGGAAATCAGAAACTCCGACGGTACCACAACAGTAACTCAGAGACTCAAGTCAATAACGAAAAACTAGTTCCGATATTGACCCGACCGGGAATCAAAGCCTGGATCTCAGGACCTCGGCTCGGACACGGTGAAAAATTAAAAACTAGCGTCTTAACCACTCGCCCATGGAGATCGCTCGGAGATCTAAAACTTACTTGTGTTAAGGAAATCAGAAACAACGGCGGTACCACAACACCCAGACCTAAGTTAATTACGAAAAACTAATTTCGAAAAAGCACTTAATTAAAATAAAACACGATATTGGCCTGACCGAAAATTGAACCCGGGGCCTCAGAAATGACGACCTTGAAAACGGCGTTTTAACCACCCGGCCACGGAGGTCGTCTAAAGCTTCTTAACTTACATTTCGAATAAACTTAGGGTGCATTTCCACTGCACCAAAGAAAATCGTTCTCTTATATCTTAGGTAGGTATCTTGCCCTTATTTAAATTCATTTTGTACTTACCTATACCCTGGTTTAAAATAACACAATTGTGTTAGGGCATACCTAACACAGTTTGCCAGTTTCAGTGCCTACCATACTAAACCACATACGCACGTACGTACCTAGGTGAATGTTAATCATTTCGATTAAACTGAAGCTGAAATCCAGTCAATATTATTTACAACGCCTTTTAATTCCTTCTTTTAAACAATATTAGGGCGCAAATCAACTGTACCTAACAAATTTAATCATTCCTATAACCTCACCTTTATTTAAAATCAAAACAAACTTTGATGTGCCGCCTAGCCTAAAACTAATCTTTGATGTGCCGCCTAGCCTAAATCAAAAAATCGTTGATCGTGCCGCCTAGTCTAAGGGATTGTAAATCAAATAATTAAGGTTTCACTGATTAATTTACATAATACTGATATTATGCAAAAGAACATCCTCAATGGGCATAGGCATAACAAATTATTTATGTAATTGTTGGGTGTTATGCGTATTTACATTATGAAGTGCCAACTAAGGTAGACGGTCCTCAAAATGGCATTTCATTATTAATAATTTCTAGTAAAATACTTTTAATACTTAATGAAATGGAAACTTATCACCACATTAAGTTAATCGATTTATTATTCAATATCCTTAGGTATCGTTTGACAAAAGTAAAAACCATTTGAAAAGTAATAAACAAAAAGTTGGGTGGTAAAAATGGGCATAAGCGACATAAGTGTAGCTCTAGGCTCCTTGCCTAAACCTATTGTTTACATTTCGTTTGATCCGCGCCGCGACAAAGCGCGGCAAGTCCTCAAAGGCTTACAGGTGCCAGGATTGGTCAGCGCGGGCGCGGACTGCAAAGAGCGCGCGTGCCGCGTAGGGATGCCCGATCTTTTGCTTTGAATCGATCTTTTAAATCGAAATGGATCGTAACCCTGTGAATCGATTCACGCTTACGCAGTGTTTAATCATTACTTAATTCGAATTTTATACTACTTCTTCGTTCGGAATCTACGAAAATTAAGTGAATACGAAAATGATTCCTTTGCAATAACAATAAGTTGTAGTGTTTGAGGTTATGGGCTTTAAAACTTAATATTTACAGATTCCAACTCAACTAAAATGATAAGTTTATTCCGAATTCAAACAAAATGATACGTTTATTTTCATACGATACGATGTCCAGGCATACGATTCGATCTTAGCATCCCGTTGAATCGATTCAAAAAATCGGCAGATCGTATTGCCGTGAATCGATCTTCAAACAAATCGATTCAGATCGGGCATCCCTAGTGCCGCGCAATAGTAAGTGAGTTATGTATGTATTTTATGATGCGAGTTAGTCGGCCAAGCAAAATCATTTCGTTGAGATGTGCGTGCGCGCGGCGCGTAGCTAAAATGCCGTATCGGTTTTCGACCAGGAGTACCTCAATATGGCTTTATGCTATCATGACGCAGGGGATGTTTTGTTGCGGGCGCAGCAGCTGTACGCTGAGCGGTATGGTCGCGCAATCAACCAGCGCACCATTCTTGGCTTGGCTGTGCAGCGCCATCGAGAGAGTGGGAGCTTCTGTCCACGTCAAGGCTCGGGCCGACAGCGCTACCCAGCGCGGCTCAAGGACGACGTCATGCCTACGGGTCGGGCGTACCTGGACGAGGCGTTTCAAGGTCGGTGGATCGGGCGCGGTAGCGTTATTCGCTGGCCGCTACGTTCACCTGACCTGACGCCTTTGGATTTCCATGTGTGTGGTAGGGCCAAAGACCTAGTTTATGGCAACGACGGCCATACAATTCAAACTGTTAGTGAATTACGTGCAAGGATTGTGAGTGCGTTTGACGTGATGTCCAGGGAGGTTTAAGTGCTCAGTGCAGTTCGGAGGCATTGCCTTGATCGTGCCAGACTATGTGTGCGTCATCAGGGAGTTCATGTACAATACAACACTTAATGTACATAAATGTTTTGTGTGTAAATAGGGACTGGTAAGACTGTAAATATCAATGAATTAAGACTTTTAAACACGCCAAGTTATCACAAAATCTATCAGCCATTATTGTTAAGATAATAATTTAATTAACTGTTTTGTGATAGTTATTTTATGTTTTAACTTGTCAGTCCAAAGCCTGAGAAAGTGTGAATTTGTTGTGTATTTTTATTAATAAAAATAAACTAAAATTGAAACAGAGTTGTCATTTATTCCCGAAATTCCTGTTAGTTTGTGGGTAAGTATTAACTGAAATAGCTACGTTAAGTTATTTAACACATGTAGATAGGGTTTTCTTTTACCTAAGTTAGTCAGTTCAGTCTTGGCGTAGGTTAGGTTAGGTGTTAGGTTGTGCGCTTACAGCGCCTTGTTGTTTTAATCTTTTGCCTGATAATAGATTCATTACCTAAAATTAACGTACCTAGATAAACATTCACTGAAATACGTATCTACGTAACACGTATCTTCCTAGCAGCCTCATCTCGCAAAATGAGCTTGTTTGTGTGCTGTGAATGAAAGTTGGAGGAGGCGTGGCAGCAGCTGTCATTTTGCTACTTTATGAATTACTTGAGGGAAGAATAAGACCGATAGAAATTAATTTTGCGAATGAAATGTGGTAGAAGAGGCGTGGCTTAAGGGAAAGAGTAAGACTGATAGATATTAATGAAATGATAGAGATAGGTAGTGTAAGGACCATCTCACATTAATTACATTTATTTTGTTAGGAAAAATCAAATAAAAAACTAGCGTATATACACCATTTTTTTATTAAGATTATTTATTTGAATTAATGCATAGAAGCTACCCTTAAAATATTTGCGCTTAATTCGAGGTGACCTTATATATGTCGTCTCACCGTATCCGGTGACGGCAACTCCTGAAAATTTTACAGGTTTAATCTTTTTTAAGATGGACCCTGCTGTGGCTGGTTAAACCAAACTTTGTCTTAAAGACTCGGTTACAAGGTGCACAGTAAAGTTGGCCAGTGGAATTTTATTTATTTATTATGTAGAAACAAAACAGGTTACAATCACGTAAGGTTATTAAATACAGGGTGTAAAAAAAACCTTAACGAAGCCGTCAACCACGCGTTCAGTACATCAAACCAAATCGTATGAAAAATAAATTTTGGCTGGGAAACAACTTTTATTTTTTGACATCAAAAAAATAATAATTTAATTCCAACCCGAAATGTACAGCGCGCACGCGGAAGTCACTCCGGGGCGTGTTGCTTTACGCCGCCGCGACGCGGTTCAATTCGAGTGCGCGCTGTTCAATGCGGAGTGTGCCATTTGGAGGCTTTTTATGAAAGAACTAGTGAAAATTTCTATCATGTTTCTTTGGAAAAAAGTTCAGTTATAACGGACAGAAGTCATTTCTGTAAAAATCATCAATTTTTTTTCAAACTTTAACCATCAATATCTCAGTAACCGTTAACTTCCCAGGTATGGTGTAAAGGAAAAAAAAATGATCGTAACAATTGGTAGAATATGTGGTATTCGGCTTCGTTAAGGTTTTTTTTACACCCTGTATAATAAGACAAGTAAATGTATCCGCTAGATTATACCCAAAATATGTATCTGAGTTTGAAGCAAGATCATATTTTGTGTTTAACAGTGAAGGTATTATTAAGTAAAGACATTTTTTTTTCCAATAAAAGTCCTAAAGTTAAAAAGAAAAACTAAAAATTAGGATAAGCTTAGTTATTATAATCACGGAGTACAGTTTTAATTCTTTTTAGGGTTCCGTACCTCAAAAGAAAAAACGGAACCCTTATAAGATCACTTTGTTGTCCGTCCGTCCGTCCGTCAAGACCATTTTTCTCAGGAACGCGTGGAGGTATCAAACTGAAATTTCTATATGATACTTAGGTCTACTGTCCCTGGAAGCTATAGAAAAATCAACCTTCTAAGCCAACACAATCAAGAGATACAACCATTTAGGCCACAAATTTCCGCAAACTTTCGAAACTCGCACGGGAATCCAAACCTACAGGGTACTTCCCGTAAACTTAGAATCTTGAAATTTAGTACGAAGTCACGTCTTAAAGTACAGATATAGGAAAAATTACGAAAACAGTAAATTTTACGTTTTATCATATAAAAAAATATATTTTGAAAAATATTTTTGTCAATTTTGTAAATTTCAAAGTTACTACTCCTTAACTACAGGTTTGTACGGAACCCTCGGTGCGCGAGTCCAACTCGCACTTGACCGGTTTTTTTTTGATGATACTTTGATTAGAAATAAATATGTCAATTTCGTCGGATTCTTGTGAAAGATCCATATACAAGCGACACGGCTTACAGGGTTATAAAAGTACTCGTATGAGTACGTCTATGTGATTTTCGGCCTAGTATTCCGTATTTGGCGTTAAGCATCAAGGTTCTCAACACTCCTCTGAATAGTTTGTCGCCATCAATTTACTTTACTTAGGTACACCAGTGGGGTGAGCACGAACTACTATCGTAACGTATTCGTAGCGTTTACCTATCGTTAACTTGTCAATTTGTATAAGGAACAGTTTCTGACGTTCGGCCGACACGAACACGTCACGATAATGTTCGTGCTCACCCCACAGTTCGCAAAAAAGAGAACTAGCAGGTTTGGCTATACGTAAAAATAGAACATTGGTTAAAACTTATTGTATAAAAACGTCAGTGTTACTTAATGTGGTTGATTAAAGACATCATCTGAAAATTTTAATGTCTTTTTTTTATTTTTTTTATTTGGGATAGGTTTGCTCTTGACCCAAGACTAAGCCCAACGAGGCAAAGACTGAGTCTACGATGGAGTGAGCTCACCTAGAAGATGCCTGTTCACTCTAGCTTTGAAGACTCCTAGGTTGTAGGTAATTACAGGGACTGACGCAGGTAGTGAGTTCCACTCTTTTGCAGTGCGCATCAGGAATGTAGATGGGAAGCGCGTGGTTCGTATCATAGGAACATCGACACGGTACGGATGGTATCCCGCGGTACGTCCCGATAGTAAAAGGGGGCCGGCGGAATAAGCTGATGTAGATCATGACCACACTCTATGATCTAGTATTTTTCTAAAATATTTTTGTAATTTTTGAGTGTCAAAAATGGTTGTCAGTGGTTATGAGTTTTGGCTGTCACGTATACTGAATGCGAAATCGTTGTAAAATAAAATAAAAAGTGTTCGTTTCAGATAATAGTCCTCCTGGCCGATTTCGACCACGGCGGCCAATCTCAATAGAGATCAGCCAACTACGCAGGAGATATTATAGAGTGCAAGTGTGAGCGCAATACAAAGTTCGCTCTTTCAAAGTTCGGTGTGACGGCAATCCGACATGACCGGAAAGAGATCAGGCGCAGGACCAACGGCTTAACATGCTTTCCGAGGCACGGGAGTTTCTGTCTTACATCCGAGAGGTCCTGGGTTTGAATCCCCCAGGTCGAGCCAAAATTGTTTCTGAGATTTTCTGTCATGAATTTCTCAAAAACAGCTCGGAGTTGGGAAGTTGGCGGTGTTATTTCAGATAACTAAGATCCTTAATGTAAGTAAATGTTTAATGACTATGTTAGTATGCTATCTTAAAAACGGATTTGGTTTTATTCATCATTTGGCCGATCAGTGGACAATCCCCACCTTCGACCATCTCCTTCAGCACGCTGTGTTATGTTACAAAAACAGGACAGTTCTTTTTCCAAATAAAATAACCGAAAAACTTAAGTGAAATTGCGCAATTTACCATTGGTACATCCAAGATTTACTTCAGCAGTTTAAATGCAAATGGCACGCGTTAAGCGCACCGTACGTCTCGGATCACACTAAAATAACATTGGATGGAAATTAAAACTATTCATTACGGTACGGTACAGCCAGGCGTTGCAACACCCTATCGTTTGGGAGCAGACGGCAATTATCCAGATTGCATTCGTACAGATTCCACATAAATCAGGATACGCTGCGTTCCTGTTACGGCGAGAATTCCCGGTTGTGTGGCTGTTACGTTAGCGGGTATGGGAAAATTCGCTTCGACCATTGATTCGAACCCAACTCCTATCGGATTTAAGTCTGACAATTCGCGACTACACAAAAGAGGCAGTCAAACGCAAAAATATTCATTTATTTAAAACTTTATTGCACAAGAAATGTACAAAAGGTGGACTTAATGCTAAAAGCAAAAATATCAGGCAATATCCGTACACTGCTGGAAGTTGGCCACTCCCAAGTCGCACCACACCGTTCGGCTCTCAGTCTACCGCATCCAGCCTCGAGATCATCGAACCTTAACAGATCGTCAGATCAAAACCGCGCCCCAACTCTCCCTCAACTCCCCTATCAATCGGTTTTGTTTGCTATCCCCACGCCCCTTTTGCACTTTTTTGACTTATAAGTGCCAAAACTTTCTTAAACCCTTTACAAAGTAAAATATATTTAAATACAAATTTGTTTGAAAAAAAAATTGTACGTATTAATAATTAATAACCAAAGGGTGGGATTTCACATACATGAATGTGTTTGGGTACCTGCGCCTGCGTCGTTAAGCAGCATAATGATTTTCTTCTTCTCTAGCTTTTAGTAAACTTACAAAACATGGTATTATTTAGTAATTCGCAAATGTAATGGCCCTACACCGTACTTAGCGATAAGTCTCAACGTGATTTAGTTTTGTTATGCAATTAGCGTGTTTCCTTCCCAGTTTTAGGGTTTCCCGGGACACTCGCGTTCATCCCAATATTTTCCTTGCTCATCCCAAAGCCACCTCTTTAGTGTAATTATTTATTTAAAGTGCTTTATAAAGGTTGTTTAATTAGCGCTCTGTAAATTATCGTAGCTTTGTTTGGATGAAATAGTACCTAGTTAAGGTTTGAAGATGTTCCCCCGACTCCTCACCCTAACAATGGGTCGAATAGTAAAGTGTAAAAGTAAAAACACTAAAATTTATAATTTAAAAAACCTCTGACGTGAGCTAGGAAAACAGCTGCTGAGTTTCAACGACGGGACAGATTATATGATAAGACATAACAAAAACATACGTAGGTACACGTCTGTGACACGTCCCTGCACTCGCTTATTTAACACCTTTCGATTAAAAAAAAACGTACTAAAATGGGTCCATCCGTTTAGGAGTTCTGATACCACAGACTCACACAAACACAATACACATCTTCTCATCAGCCTATACACGTCCCACTGCTGGGCACAGGCCTCACATCAACTATGAGGTGGTGCGAGCTATACTCCACCACGCGGGCTCAATGTGTATTGGTGGAGGGCTGTATAAGGTTCATATCTAAGGTAATTTTTACAGTGTTTAATCAAAGGAATTAATGCCTATACGCATTAGCTACCAGTCCACCGAGTGGGAATGCAGAAAGTATATTTATTTTTATTTTAGCTTTCTTGCACAACAAAACTTTGTAAAAAAGGTGGACTTAACGCCTATATATAAATGTATATATTAGTGGCTACCGTTATTGCCTGACATAAAATATCTTCATCAAACTAACAACTATTTGTTTAAGCCTTTAATTTATGTATTTTTTTAACACGCTTTTATTAGATCGGGGTGTATGTATGTATGTATGTAACGGAACTTTTGAGCTCAATTTTCACCAACTTCCAGAAATCGGATTAATTTGAAACTTTGCACACGTATTAAGTACCGATGACAATGCAATAATTTGATAAGAGTTTTTCATTATCCTTATTAACTAATAAAATAAAAATAAATAATAGTTTAAAAAACGAAAAAAAAACACGCTTTTATTGCTAACTAAAAATGAGAAAAAAATTCTGAGTACACAGAATTTATATTACAGTAGAGTAAAAAGCGTGGGGTGCTTGGTATAGTAGTATTTGAAAATCATACTATTTATTGGCAACTATAAAAAGAGAAGTATGAAAACGTCATAAAGTGCACCCCACGCTTTTTACTCTACTGTAATATAAGTTCCGTGTACTCAGAAATTATTAATTATTAAGATAAAATTTCAGTGGGAGATGTCAAATATAATCAAATATAATCAATATAACCTCCTAACCTTAAATACTCACAAGACAAATTACATTTGTTTTAGTATACAAAATAACATGCAACCCAATAATGATTTTAATGTAAAAATACACACATGTCAATATCATACAAATGTAGAATGTAGTTGTGCGGTTATAGAACGAGTAGATCATATAAAATATTTGGGTGTTCTTATTGACCGTAAATTGTCCTGGTATCTACAAATAGAATTAATATCATCTAGAGTCAGAAAATTTATTTGGATATTTAAAACATTACGACACATAGTTCCATCCCACAGAAGTTCAAGAAACTTACTGAATGAAATATATCTTTCATTGGTCCAGTCGATAATAACTTATTGCATACCTGTTTGGGGTGGAGCCTACAAGACGCATTTTATTGAAGTGGAAAGAGCACAGAGAGCACTGATAAAAGTAATGTACTTTAAAAAACGACAATTCTCTACAAAGGACCTTTATGAACTCAGTGATTTACTCTCGGTGCGTAAACTTTATGTCTTGAATATAATTATAAATAAACATAAGACAACAACATATAACCCAAACATAGAAAAGCGGAGAAGGAAAGACAACGTATTCAATGTAACTGCCACTAAAACGGTTCTTGCAGATATGCAATATAATGCACGATCGACTCGTTTATACAATAAAATTAATAAAGAAATTGGTATTTATAAAAAAACATATCATGACTGTAAATCTTTATTAATATCTTGGATTAAAAGTCATAACTATGAAGATGTTGAATTATTATTAAAATAAATTAAATAACAGTAAAATATATTATTTGGTATATTATTCATTAGGTATATATTGGGTTTAAATTTTTGTACATACATAGTGATAGAAATTACAATAAATACACACATGCGCACAAACACCACGCACACTCACTCGCTCACACACACACACACACACATACACAACACACACACACACACATGCACGCACACGTACACATACAATTAATTAAAGCACCATATATTAATAATATAGGTAATAGATTTTTTTCTTTAGACTACGTACTTACCTTATTTTATATAGTGATAAAGTTTATAAGGCAAAATTATATCTACACTTGCGAACTTATCCTTGGACCACACACTAGGCATACCAGTTTTGTTTTTTTCATTGTAAGGATTAAGTGGGTATTTGTAATTTTTGTTTTGAGATATTGTTTTTTGTTGTAAATCTCACATTTAGAAAGTAATGTTGTTATGTAGAATAAGTTAATTAATCACAATGTTAATGAAGAGCAGAGGCTCCTGGCACAAGTATTTTTATACTTAAAAGGAGACCCCTAGCTATAATACTACGAATATTTAAGGTTAATAAATAATTTTGATTTGATTTGATTTGATTTGATTTTGAACTGATAAAACCTCACCCAACAATAATCACATTTCCAATGCAGGTAAGAAAAAAAATGGAAGACTAAATAAAATCCCAATTACCCCAAAGAAAAATTCAATGCAGCAAATATGGACGGTAAAAAATTGGTCGCAAACGTTTATGAAATAACCGTTCGTTTGACTCGGTGGTCTGAGTTGCTCCGTGTTCCCCTAATTGGCAACACTTGAAATAACCCGGTACTAGCTGGGGAGGCAGGGGACTTTTGTCACCTCAATATTAATAGTAAAAAAAATCGAATTTATTTTTTGGGTTTGAAGGTTAATTAAAAGGCTTTGCATTTTGACTTAACGTTTAAGCTGACTTATCGAACAATATGCTGATATTTGTTTAGCCTCTGCCGTACTATGTTTGTTAAACACAAGAACACGCTTGATAAAACTTAAAACGTCTCTGAACTTACCTAAATTCTATGCATATTAAGAAGATACTACTTCTATGTATGGCGTCGTCCTACGTGAGCAATGCAATGCGAGTCGCGACGCGATGCGACCAATACTTGTTTGGCGCAACTGATTTAGAGTTAGGAAGCTAAAGAGAAACGCTTCCTACCGACCGGGTGTTATAGTCGGGGACCAAGGTGCAATAGACATCATCTTGATTTGTCCATCTATTATATCCTGGATATAAATCTTATATGCCGCGGTTCATGTGCGGTACTAAGCTAGCAACGCCATCTAGCATGTGGAGCCGTATCAGCGCTCGCTGCCGTGCTTGCCACCGTTAGGCATGCGCTTGTGATGGCGAACGGTAGAGTTCATAATAATTCATAATTCTTTATTTGCTTAAGAACATGGTATATTGATGTTACAATAAATACAGTGCACATGTCTTGCCAAAACTGTTAGCATGCAAATACAATAAACAAAAATTAACAATGTCAGTAAAAATATTCTAAATTTAAAAAAATAAATTAAATTATTATAAAATTCAATGTCAGAGCACTATTTAACAAACCGTTCAGTCAAGTAGATCATTTAAGTCGTATTTTTTTTGGTCAATAAGCCATTTATACAATTGACCCTTGAATACATTAAAGGTGTTATTTTTTTATGTTACGGTAAATTATATTAACAGTCATACAAACACAGCTTTTATGGAACTTATGTGATTTTGGGATAGTGCTTAAGACCAGCCTGTCGGGGTTTCTTTCGTGGGTTTGGGGTCGTCACACTTGTGTCAATATCAATAGCGCTTTGACACCTACACGTACCTACATACATTTGATATTGTCGCATCGCATCTTACTTGTCGCGTTTGACGCGCACGTAACAACGAATGTACTATAACATCTTATAGATATTGGTACATTCCTAAGTTAATGACATACACAGTCTACAATGATCTATTAATTGTATTTGCTAAGCGTTAATTAGGAAATCTGGATTACGTTCTAACTTAGTACAGTATACATTTAGGTTTATCAGTAGATGCATATACTTAATGCGTTTCGAAATAGCTCAACTCTCTAAAAGACATGAACATGTCAGTGTCTCAAATAAATAAATAAATCAGTAATATTAATAAGACTTTTGCACCCAATTCCCCCTTCCTGTAAACAACAATATATTTTACCCGAAGGTTGCTTGGGAGAAATCGCTCTTAGCGATAAGACCGCCTAAATTGTGCATCTTTCAATAAAGTGTTCTCTATCTATCTATCTATCAGTAGGTAAATTACCAAATAGAACCGAGGTACATGGCATAGGTTGCTTAAAATAAGTAGTTAAATGTAAGCAACCCAAGTAGCTAATAACTTTAGTATTTAACTTTAAGACATACGGCCATCTCATCAGCCTATATACGTCCCACTGCTGGGCACAGGCCTCACCTCAACTATGAGGTCTCCACCACGCGCGCTTAGTGCGGATTGGTGGAGGGTATTTGTAAGGTAAGTGACCACCCTTACTGTCAGATGTTATTAAGCCGCCCGAGGGCCTCTGACCAGGCTTAACGACTAATATCTATCGATATTAACCGGGTCCAACAGCTTAACGTGCCTTCCGAAGCACGGAGATGCTTATAAATAGACGTCACTTTAATGGTCAGAATGGTCACCCATCCCAAACATGACCGCGCCCGAGGTTGCTTAACTTTAAGTATCACTACCAAAGCGCTGCAACCACTGCGCCACAAGCACCTCAACGTCCATACGGCCTTGGAACTGCATAGATAGATGGAAGGGCGGATCCTCCAAATATAAGCATTGTTTGAGCAAAATGCTAACTGAAATAAAAATCGCAAAATAATAAGAGTTTTTTCTTTGCTCTACTGATTAGACTGAAATATTTCAATAAAAATACGGTATTTTTATTGAAATTACCGCAGTGTCTAAGGCCAAGGAAAAAAAAATCTCAGCTCATAGCTGCTCTTTGCAAGGTCTTAACAGGGGAGCAGGAATGTTTTCGAGGGAACGCTTTTGAGAGACCTACTTTTTTACTCGCCCGTACTACCTGGTTCTTTTATTGGCTAACTCTTAGTCTTTAACTTAGGGATGTTGGTTCAGTTAAAATATCATGTTTTAACTGCTGTAATCTGTGATGTGAGAGTAGCTAAACTGTTTAATGTGTCTGATAAAAATACAGGCTTTTCCCCCCCTACTAGGCTATGCGAGAAGCGCAGGATCAGTCTCGGTGGAAAGCTGTATTTTACTAAGTATTATATACGTGTTTTATGATTAGAAGGTATATCTTTCTATTTTTTTTTTTTTTGATTAATTTTATAAATGTCAACCTTTATCGCATCGCCTACATAAGGTCATTTACAAGTACACAATCAAGTTCAAATATTTAATATTTTCCGATGTTGATTGATTGTTTTAGCGAGTGGGATATTTAATTTCATTATATTGTTAAAAAAATATGGTCACCAATGAAATGATTCACTTTTTACGGATTATTTCGCGATTTATTTACATTTTGTTTTAACCTGACGTTTCGGACCCTTTTCAGCGTCCGTGGTCATAGGTAGACTAAGGTGTTAGTTGTCATTCAATAGCCTCACGGAGCATACGAGGAAGCCAACCAAAAGTCCTTGCAAGAGAACGTCGTTTTCTTCCTCGTATGCTCCGTGAGGCTATTGAAATTAGAAGACACCCTAATTTTAATAGAGAAGATGGTTGGAAAATTCCACCAGCTTGGGATCCTGTCTGCTAAGAATTAAAAGTAAATTTAATAATATATCAATATTGAACGCCTATGCACCGACAGAAAAAGCTGATGATGAAGACAAAGATAGCTTCTACGAAGATCTCGAAGCTGCATTTGATCAGATCCCGGACTACGACACCAAAATACTGGTAGGGGATTTCAATGCTAAAGTCGGACGTGAAGAGGCTTACCTACCCACTATAGGTATGTACAGTAAACACCCAAAATCAAACGATAACGGCCTAAGACTGATATCCTTTGCATCTTCAAAGTCTATGGTCATCAAAAGCACAATGTTCCCGCACAAATCCATCCATCTAGGAACTTGGAAATCTCCTGATGGCAGAACGGTGAACCAAATTGATCATGTGCTGATAGATGAGAGACACAAAAGCATGGTTCAGGATGTACGGTCTTACCGTGGAGCTGACTGCGACAGTGACCATTATTTAGTGGGTGTTAAAGTAAAGGCTAAAATCAAAACTACAAGACATAAAAAGATCTTTAGAGAACCAATGATCAATATTGATAGTCTCAAAGATAAACCAACAAGTCTTAAATTCAACCTGGAGCTAAACAATCGATTTGCGGAGTTGGATAAAACAGTGGACATAAACACGGACTGGGAACAAACAAAACAAATAGTGAAAGATGTAGGGATTCGAGTACTTGGCAGGAAGAAGCGACAGAAAAGAAGGAAATGGTGGAATAAAGATTGCGAAATGGCAATGGAGCGAAAGAGAGCGTACAAGGTACTGGCTGAACAAGACAATAGATGGGACGGAAAACAACAAGAAGCAAGAAGAGATTTCAAAAGGCTAGTGAAAAAGGCAAAGAGAAATCATCTGATAGGAATATTAAATAATATTGAAACGTTAATAAGATCGAACGAATCACGGAAGTTCTATCAAGAAGTGAGAACAGTTAAAAAGGCATACCAACCTGTCTCACAACTCCTCGAAGATGAATATGGGAACCTTGTATCGGATCCCGAAAAGCAGAAGACTATGTGGCGCCAGTATTTCCAACAACTCCTTAATTGCCCTCCGGTCACCGACCAAACCCTAATAGTCTCAAACACGTGCCAAGACCAGGATCACGACCATCATGCGGAGCCACCGGACTTTCACGAGGTACGAAAGGCAATAATGAGGCTTAAAAATCATAAGTCCCCTGGCATAGATGGTATAACGGGTGAGCTGTGGAAATATGGGGGGGGAGCAGTGCAATCTCGACTGTATGAAATAATACATAGAATCTGGCAAGAAGAACAACAGCCTAGCGAGTGGAATGTGGGTATTATTTGCCCGATACATAAGAAGGGATGCAGGAAGAAATGCGGAAACTACAGAGGGATTGCATTGCTGTCGACGGCTTATAAGGTGCTCTCGTACGTTATACTTGCCCGGTTAGAACCTTATGCAGAGCAAATACTCGGGGACTATCAATGTGGTTTCCGCAAAAACCGCAGCACAGTGGACCAAATGTTTCTTCTGAAACAAATTATGGAAAAACGGTGGGAGTATGCCCAATGTGTCCATTGTCTTTTTGTGGATTTCACTAAAGCATACGATAGTATCGACCGAGAGAAACTCTACCAGATAATAACATCTTTCCAAGTACCGAAAAAGCTTGTCAGAATGATCAAGATAGCTACGGGCACAAGTAAAATGCGGGTTAGAGTTGGAGGGGAACTAACTGAGGAGTTTGAAGTGGTTACCGGACTCAAGCAGGGGGACGCCCTCTCGCCTGTTCTGTTTAATTTGGCTCTCGAACACATCATCCGAAAAGTTCTACTGATTGATGGGGGAGTAGAATTGAACGGAAAGCACAAAATCGTAGGATATGCTGATGACCTTGCAATTCTTGGGCAATGTGAACAGGAGGTAGTCAAAATGACGGAGACACTGGAGGAAGAAGGAAAGCATGTGGGTCTCAGAATCAGCCGCGAGAAGACTGAATATCTTTACATGAAACGGTACAAAGACTCCAGGACCAGGAGAAAAGATCTTCATGTCAATAGCATAACGTACAAGGGTGTCGACAAGTTCAAATATCTCGGGTGCACGATTACTGACACAAATCAGAGGGAGGACGAAATCGACATCCGCATAGTCAAGGCCCTAAGATGTACAGCAGCCCTTCACAAGGTGTTAGGGTCCAAGTTGATAAGCAGAACTACTAAAATTCGGATTTATAAAACAGTCGTTAGACTGATTTTAATGTACGGGTGCGAAACTTGGACGTTAACTTTGAAGGAGGAGAACAAACTCTTAGTGGCAGAAAGAAAGATTTTGCGGAAAATTCTGGGACCAACAAGAGGAGAAGATGGGGTATGGAGGCGTAGGTACAACCGAGAGATAGAAGATCTAGTGTCTGAGCCGAACATCATCGGAGAAATAAAATCTTCCCGACTTCGCTGGCTAGGACATGTGGAGAGGATGGGAGAGGATCGAGCCACAAAAAGAGCCTATCTTGGACAACCTTCCGGGCGCCGGCCGGTGGGGCGTCCAAGATATCGCTGGAAGGATGAGGTCGCCAAAGACCTGAAAGAGCTAAAAGTGCCCGACTGGTCAGATTTGGCACAGAATAGGGAAGAATGGCGCACTTTAATGTCGGAGGCCAAGATCCACTTCGGGTCGCTGAGCCAGCGAAGTAAGTAAGTAAGTAAGTGGGATCCTGTTTTGGCCAAGTCTCTAGCTCGACCCCGCACTGCAAGACCTCAAGATACTGTGAGCTCATTTTGTGTGGATAGGAACGTAACTTAATATTTTTGAGTGATGGTAGTTAAAAAATTTTCAAACTATGTAATGACAACTAACACCTTAGTCTACCTGTGACCATGGACGCTGAAAAGGGTCCGAAACGTTAGGTTAAAACAAAATGTTAATAAATCGCGAAATAATCCGTAAAAAGTATATCATTTCAATGTCTACTGTTCGCGTAAACCGAAGAAACAAATATGGTCACCAATATTAGAATAGTTAGTTTAGAATTTATAACATTGTTTTCTTAAAGATTAATTTAGTATTGACTTCTGTATTTAACTAAGTGTTTCAGTACCAGTATACACTTTCTTCAAAGGTTATTTTCCAATATTAATTTTAATTGTACCTATTACTCGAATAATGATTCATGTAACAATCCTACTTGCAGTCATCTAAAAATATTTAGCCACATTAGGATCATCAAAATAATACGAAAGAACAGCATTCCCTAGAGAACTGCAATTTTTTGCCATAGTACTCACTGGTAATTTTGCAATAAAAAGTTATCAATATAGTAAATATTTCTATTAGAAACCTTTTTTGGGATTAACCCTCCTCCACCCCAGCACCCCTTGCAAGACATAACCGTTATGATACCTACAAGAGAGTCCATAGAACATATCAATTATCGCCGGAACGCATTTAGGTAAATCATGAGCAATTATCTCCAGTAATTGGAGGCGAGGCGGGTCCGGGATTATGTCACTTGTCATATAATAACGCAGATACATATACAACATGGCAACAACCCGCGATAACAGTTTCGTGGCATTAAAAAAAGAACATGTCAGAAGTTTCATCAAGCCCTTTGCATCCAGTCACTACCAGCTGCCTTCTTCAGGTCATCTGTCTATCTAGCGGGGGGGGGGGGGGGGGGAGGGGGCGTCCCACACTACGTTTACCTAAGCGTGGTCTCCATTCAAGAACCTTCCTGCTCCACCTCTCGTCAGCTCTGCGACAGACATGGCCAGCCCACTGCCACTTTCAGCTGGCTACATTTTTGGACAACATCAGTCTTATGTCGTATGACCTCGTTCCGGATCTTATCTTATCTAAGAAGTTTCATCAAAATGCAATAAAATTTTTTGTTTTAAAATGTTTTTAAAAAATATGGCCACTAACCAATACTTTACCGATAGTTGCATCTGAGTTCGGTAAGTAGTTGCATTTTGAAAGGGTCGTTATTTCATTCAACTGCTGGAAATAAGTATCGTTGGAAATAACTCTCCTTAAGAAGCAAAGTGGTTTAATTTTTTTTTAAACATAAAATTTCATATGGACTGTCCTTTAGGTTTGACGAACGAGGAAGAACAAAAAAACCTGGAATTACCTACTTCCAATTATCGATATTATAATTCCAATTGCGGTGGATTGCTAGTCTCCACTAATAATTTAAAGAGGAAATATTTGATTGTTATTTGAATTGAATAGGCTCCGAAACTACTGGACCGCTAAAAAAACCATTAGAATCTTACATTATCCCTGATGATATTTCATGTGGCTATATTTCATATATCTCTATATATATAACATTCTCGTATCACAATGCTCGTTCCCGTACCCCTCTAAACGGCTTGAACGATTCTTATGAAATTTCGTAAGCATATTGAGTAGGTCTGAGAATCGGCCAACATCTATTTTTCATACCACTTAGTGATGAGAGAAATAATTTATATAGCAAAACAACGGTTGCTGGGTCAGCTAGTAATACTTGTATCATAAATTAAGAACCGAACCGAGAACCGAACGCCAAGCGGGCATAGCTGCTGACGGGAAGTCAGTACTCAATAAATTCACAAATCCATGAAATGTGCAGTTTAAACATCATACGTTACAACCTGTCAGATAAATATGACTCTAGGATTTTTTATTATTATTGTCATCATAGTGCCATAACCATTTGCAGATCAGTAAAGCAGGATAGAGGGACGTAATCATAGCATTAATGTGCCCAAATTTAATTTCATTTTTGCCCTATTATCTGGGATAATTATGATATGTGCCCGGACAAATTGGACGTAAGGCTGGGGCCTGAGTGCTGGGGTGGCGTTAAGCCTTTATATAGTGTGTCCCGAAAATAAGAGTCAATTTATCGTCCTTCTTTTTAAAACTAAGTCAATGTTAACTAAGTAAGATGCTTACTTAAAGATAAATCATACTCAAGCTCCTTTTTATTTTGAAACAAATTTTCATGATTATTCAACGCCTTTATTGGATGAAATCTATCGTTGAACGATCAAAATCGCTCCATCGTAGACTCAGTCTTTGCCTCGTTCGGGCTTATTTATTTTATTTATTTATTTAAAACTTTATTGCACAAGAAATGTACAAAGGGTGGACTTAATGCTAAAAGCATTTTCTGCCAGTCAACCTCAAGGTCATGCAGAAAGAAGGCAATGGGTGCAGTGAAAATTATATAAGAAAGGAAGTGTTTAATAACGCAAAAATAAATTAACTTAATATATAGATATAATATCAATACATAAAAGTAAATATTAAATTATATTATAATATACAAATAATAAATATCAATTAAATAATATGTTTAATATATATATATTACTTAGTCTTGAGTCAAGAGCAAACCAATCCAAAAAAAAAAAAAAATAAAAAAAAAATTGGTTGCCTGTAAAGTCGGTATACGGGCGAAAGTTTAACGTGACAACGACTTTGAGTGGTAAAATAATTTTAATGTGGATATTCATTCGTATAACATGAACCGGTGTGTATGCCTATCTCTCTCACTCTCTCACTCACAGAGCGAGAGCGCTCTGTCTCTCTCGCTCTTAGGCGGGCTAACTGTGCTCGAGTGGAAGGGACGCGTGCCTTTCACTTTTTATGTCTGTCTCACTCGCTCTTAGGCGGGCTAACCATGCCCGAGTCGAAGGGACGCGTGCCTCTCACTCGCTCTCATTGTGAGCGCATAACGTGAGCGGAGCGTAACGCAGTTTCTTGAAGTGTCACCCGGTAAAACCAATTTATAAGACGTTGTCACGTCAAAACGTGTAAAAACGAATGAATAAACGTTTTATTTTGACACTCCTCTGTAGTCTGCGAAAAACCGATACGTAATGGCCAAAACTACATCTTTGCACGAGACATTACTCTTTAAGACACCCTGTGTTTCCTCAGGGCGCTCTAATTGGCATTTGCAGAGCTTAAGCTCTAATCTGCTAAGGCTAATGACCGTAATCGCAAATACTTTATTAAATTACTCATTAGCTGGGAGTGAGGCATATGCTTAGTGGTGGTTACGTTACGTGTTGTGTCTCTCTTGCTCTTGATCTTTGATTATCACATACACATTGAGCTATTTCGTCGCGGGTTTTATGGCGGGTTTAAATAGTATTTCTTTTACTGAAAGACATGTACTTAATTGTCTGTTACATAGAAAGGGCTGTAGTCTCAGATACCTTTAGGCATGAAACTGATAGTTATCTAATTCAGTAATAATAATAGTCCTCCTGACTGATTTCGACCCCGACGGCCAATTTCAACAGAGATCAGCCAACTACTTCCCGACTCCGGGCTGTTTCTAAGAAATTCGTGATAGAATATCTCAGAAACAATTTTCGGCTCGACCTGGGATTCGAACCCAGGATCTCTCGGATGTAAGGCAGAAACTTTGCCACTATACCAACGAGGCAGTCCAATTTGGTAATACATACTTAGATATTGAAACAAGCCGTGAGTCGAACGGCATACGTAGGTACCGGTTTTCAGGGTGATGCCATCTTTTAACTTCCTCGTTTGGTTCCTGGATGGGAAAACAAAGGAAACCAGTTTTGTTGTTGTTAAAATGATGTCATGGGTTCGGTACCGTTAAACGGTAACTTTGCTGTACACCCATTACTACACCACAAATGTTTTCTTCTATGTATGTGATTGTAACTGATCTGGTGACATTGGCTGCCATAAAAAGATTTTATTATTCATTTTATTTGAAACTTTATTGCACAAGAAATGTACCTACAAAGGGTGGGCTTAGTGCTAAAATCATTTTCTGCCAGTCAACCTCAAGGTCATGCAGAAAAAAAGGCAATGGGTGCAGTAAAAATAAAATGAATATGATAAATTGTGCCTCATAACGCAAAAAAATCAATATATAATGTACAGATATAATATTATAATCTCAATAAATAAAAGTGAATATTAAAATTTTACCTAAATTATAAGAAGATTTTACCAAAGAAGATGTGACGTTTGATATGGTTCAGACATACTAAACGCAGAAATTGGAGACCAAAAACTCGATTTCATTCATTAATCTGCATTCTGCAGTCAAATGCGGTGCACCTTTCCTCATAAATTATGTACCCCCATCCCTTATAACGCCATGTTATAACAGAATTAGTTGCACAAAACACTAATATGCCTCCAATTTTCTAGTCCAAATGAAACGTGTCTGGAGCGAGATTTGGTTGCAACTCTAACACTGGACATCCCCGTAATTTAAATAAGTTATACCCGCTACACGCTACGCTTGTCGAGCCCGCGCAGCCTAATGGTGGAGCCGCAGTAGCAGCGAGTAAAACAAAAATTGCCGATTTAGGGCCATTTCAGAGAATTCACCGGTCACACATCCGTAATTTATTATTATTGTAATTAATTTGAGATTGAAATTTAATTGAATCTAATTGAATTTTAAATATAATTATTATAATAATTTATCAATAATTTATATAATTGTAAGTCACATATATTTGCATGTCTGACAAGACAAAACATGCTGAGCTTATACCTATTTGTGATGTCATTATTGTTACCATGTTTTGTGCAAAATAAATATTTCATTTCATTTCATTTCTTTAATTGTTAATTAACTTGAGCTTTGACGGAACTTAAGCTTGGGTCTTCCTTACAGGTCTCCAATGCGACTCTTTGTCAATAACTGGCATGTCATGAAAATACTGTCTTATGCAAAGATATAAAGTGACTATTAAATTCTAGAGCTGTTGTGCAGTCAGCTATATCTTCTTTGCCTTTATAGAGCTTACACATAGAGGCATCTCTCCACTCCTGCGGCAGAAGTTCGGTTTCCCTGATCTTTTAAATCAGTTCAAATAGCCTGACGTTCGAATAGAATGAACGTTTGGTTCACTGTCATTGTATATCTCCGCTGATAAACGGTCAGTGCTTTGTGTTATGGCATTTTTGAACTTTTTAACTGCCTTTATGAACTTCTCATGAGTAGGCAGATCCTCAAGATTCTCGTTCAACGACAGTTCTTTGAGAGTACGGTATGGAATGTATGATAGGTCAATTTGTGTGTTTACAGGAATTAAAACCTCAGTTAAGTGTTTTTTTTAGTTTAAGAACCTTTTTTTTGTATTCAGCTTATCCGCTACCCGCGACCAGTGGCGCCCCACACCAGACATTTGCAATGCTTGTTATTGTTAATAGGGAATTTGAATTCAACCGGCGATCACCTTCCAGCTTACTGAATATCCATTTCGAGCGTATTACTGTATTTAATGCATCCATAATATTAATATGTCAATACGTCTTAGGATATTAGCTCGAACACGCGTGCTTAAATTTTAATGCGATGACTAATGCAGGCGGAAATGCATAAGTGGAACAGTGTACGTTTTGCGCTTTGGAATGAAGACTTGTTTAGGTATTGGCTGAATATAATTATGGAATCGAAGTTACAAACAATGAAATATCTAGTTTATCCTTGAATTTGCCCATCATCTGATGATGATGGCAGATGATCATATCAGCAGTTTATCGTCCAATGCCAAGCACTGACAACCTAACAATGGAATAGCATATTATATAATGGTTACAGTAAAATGCTTGTAACTTTTTTTAAAGGACCTTAAACCCTTAAAGGTTATTGTTGTTTTGTTTTTTAGTCCTAAAGTGCTGTGAAAACTGAAGAGACGGAGTAGGTACTTACCTAATCTCAGAGCATAGTGTACGAAATGTAGATGTAGTTCATATATACTTAAAATCAATCTGTAGAGAGGTCAATTCTGTGCATAAAATATATTTCCAAAATAACTATCAGAGTGATTGGGGATCGATACTAATGCCAAAAATGCGATCAGTAAAAAAATATGTATTTATTTAAAATGTTAGTCCATTTTTAGGGTTCCGTAACTCAAAAGAAAAAAAACGGAACCCTTATAAGATCACTTTGTTGTCCGTCCGTCCGTCCGTCTGTCAAGACCGTTTTTCTCAGGAACGCGTGGAGGTATCAAACTGAAATTTATATATGATACTTAGGTCTACTGTCCCTGGAAGCTGTAGAAAAATCAACCTTCTAACCTAACCTAACCTAACCTAACCTAACCTAACCTAACCCAACGCAATCGAAAGATACAGCCATTTAGGCCACAAATTTCCGCAAATTTTCGAAACTCGCACGGGAATCAAAACCTACAGGGTACTTCCCGTAAACTTAGAATCTTGAAATTTAGTACGAAGTCACGTTTTATAGTACAGATATAGGAAAAATTACGAAAACCGTAAATTTTAAGTTTCATCATATAAAAAAAAATATTTTTGAAAAATATTTCTGACAATTTCGAAAATTTCAAAGTTACTACTCCTTATCTACAGGTTTGTACGGAACCCTCGGTGCGCGAGTCCAACTCGCATTTGACCGGTTTTTTAAGCTAAAGCTCCTTGTGCAACCATAAATTATGTATGACGAAAATGTTCTTCTGAGTAAGTACAAAGAATTTATTTTTCAGTGCATGCAATGCGTGGGGTGCACTCTATGCCGTTTTCATAGTTCTCTATTTATAGTTGCCAATAATAGAATAATATATGCTATACTAAGCACTCCACGCTTTTTACTCTACTGTTCTTTGTACTCAGATGTTTTCCTTTTTTTTAGTTAGCAATAAAAGCGTGTTCAAAAAAGAATTAGCAAAATCGGTACAGCAACTCTTGAGATTGGCGCTAAAATACCTACACATTTAGCGATTAATGTTTACCGAGAACAGGGTCAACGATTTCTTTGCAATAATGAAAAAAAGAGCGGCTTCGTTTATGAATCGAATTAGGAATTGTAAAAATGGAGTAGTTACGGCTGTGTACGAAAGTTGCAAAATGGTTGTCTGTGATCTTTGATAGTGTGCGGTTGTATTTATTTGGTTAGACAATTTTTGACGAAAAATTTGCATTTGATTCTAATATATTAATTTTTGAATCAAATGCAAATGTTGCAACTACCTATTAAATGACTTATTATGAATTTATGACTTTGACGGTGTTTTTGACGTGACAACGTCTTATAAATTGGTTTACCGGGTGACACTTCAAGAAACTGCGTTACGCTCCGCTCACGTTCCGCGCTCACAATGAGAGCGAGTGAGAGGCACGCGTTCCTTCGACTCGGGCATGGTTAGCCCGCCTAAGAGCGAGTGAGACAGACATAAAAAGTGAAAGGCACGCGTCCCTTCCACTCGAGCACAGTTAACCCGCCTAAGAGCGAGAGAGACAGAGCGAGAGAGATAGGCATACACACCGGTTCATGTTATACGAATGAATATTCACATTAAAATTATTTTACCACTCAAAGTCCTTGTCACGTAAAACTTTCGCCCGTATACCGACTTTACAGGCAACCAATTTTTTTTGTGTTATTGTATCTGTATCTGTGTATCTCCTTGTATTGTGTTTGTGTATGTTTCTATGAGTGGATTCTCGAAATAAATGATTTATTATTATTATTTATTAATATTATTATATTATAGATTTCCTGATTCCCCGTACCGCATAACCTACGAAGATTTATTCTGCAATAGTTCGTAAACTCACTGATTTGTTTAGAACCTTCGTAGGTGCATGCCTCGGAGGAATTGTTCGCCAACTAATATAAACCCCTTGGTCTGTCAATGCCGAACTTTTCACTTATTTAATTGTTTTCCTTAAACACGCTTTGTTCATCGTGTTTTCATACAAGTTTTGTATTGAGCGGTTCGATGGAGGTATGTTGTACTCTTATTATGGAATTTAATGGAGTTCAAGGTTTCTTTGATGTTAGTGATTTATGATAAAGGTAAATTGCCTCGCCCCAAATATGAAAGTATTTTTGCAATACCCAAACTGAAAGGGTAACTAAGTTATAAGTGCAATTGTCTAGCATAAGACCTGCTATATGTACTCGTATGTAACACTTAGTTGGCAAATAAATGAATATGAATATGAGGTAGTGCGATACGCAAGTGTGAATTTTGTGTGAAGTTAGAAATTGGTCTTGTACTTTTTTACCACCCGACGAAAAAAGGGGTATTATAAGTTTGATCCTTCTGTCTGTTTGTGTGTGTGATGTGTTTGTGTGTGTTTGTCCGCGGCATCGTAGCTCCTGAAAGGATGGACTGATTTCAAAGCGGTTTCTTTATTCGAAAGATGATTTAAACACGGTTGTTCTTAGCTATCATCATCATCATATCAGCCTGTTGCAGTCCACTGCTGGACATAGGCCACCCCCAAGGAGCTCCACAGCGCACGATCTCCCGCCCTTTGCATCTAGTCACTACCAACTGCCTTCTTCAGGTCGTCTGTCCATCTAGCCGGGGGGCTTCCCACACTACGTTTACCTAAGCGTGGTCTCCATTCAGGGACCTTCCTGCTCCACCTCTCGTCGGTTTTGCGACAGACATGGCCAGCCCACTGCCACTTCAGCTTGCCACATTTTTGGACAAGATCAGTTTTTAGCTATGGCTGTTCAAAATTCGTTCAGCCATTGAAGCTCACCGGCTGTTTGGCTCATTCGGGGTTTTATTGTAACTGGAATGTTAATTTTTTTATCTAGCGTCTGTCGATATCCCTTTTTTCAAAACGTATTAAAAACAACGGAAAGTTCAAACAAAACTAAGTTGCTGGATTGAGTGCAACTTTGGGAGCAAGTATCTATTTAGTATATTGTGATGACCACTTTGGCGTAATGGATATTATTAACGAAGAGGTCGCGGGTTCGATCCCCGCACTGGTAAAAATATTTATATGCATGAGCATGTCTGTTTGTACTGATCTGGGTGTTATATGTCTTTTGATTTTAATACTGTTGATTTTAATATCTGTAACACAAGTGCTTAAGCTACTTACCACGGAGTCAGATCAATGTATGTGATGTTGTTGTATATTTATATCTATTTATTTATTATTATTATTTATTCAAGATAAAAGATTACATTGATCCATATTTGTTAGTAATTCTTAAAACTATATAAGTACAAAATATAAAAGAATTGAATTAATTTATACAAAAAGATGATTTAATATAATGACACGGCTAGCGAAATTGTTACTGGAGTTTTTCAGCCGTGATAATAATCTGCTTTTTACCAGCAGCGTTAAATTTAATTATAAAATTTTCACTGACACTGACAATAATTAGTTGATACCATCTTAATCAGTTGTGTAAAGTTCTTCGACTTGGCCTTCTGAGTCACTAATGACCCCTTTATTATTATAAAGTAGGTTATTATTTGAATTTTTCATCGCGGATCCAAAAACGGACACCAATATTATCTGAACACCGAACAATTCATTACAGACTGAGTACCCTTTGCAATAACTTAGGCAATAAATAAAACAAAAGCCCTCTCTAAAACATCAATAACTTAACGTTTAATGAGCACGTACCAATACTAAATTACCAAAAACTGGTCACGCGAAATGATTCCCTGGAAGTGTGTTATCAATTTAAAACTAATGACTCAATTTGGATTCAACTGGGGACCTTCGCGATAATAAAATTCATCATGAAAGCATCCCAGGGCAAAAATTAATATTCGAATGATGTAACTCAAAGCTTTATTTGGCAGACGACCGAGGGAAAAAAGATTAGCGTTTTCGTATGAAGTTTGAGAATCTATTTACTGCATAGTGTCAGCAACGACATTTCAAATCCTTAATTTAGTGATAACTATATTGTTTTAATACCATTCGCATTAATAAGTACCCGATGACGACCGCTTGGTGCAGTGGTCCACATGTCGGACTTTTAAAACCAAGGGTCGCGGGTTCGATCCCCGCACAGTACGAGCATAAGTATGCATGAACATATGCGTTTGTACTGGTCTGGGTGATTTCTATGTATAATATGTATTTATTTACAAAAAAAAAGTATTTAAGTATGTTTATCCGTTGTCTAGTACCCATAACACAAGCCTTGTAGCTTACTTTGGGACTAGAGAATTGGTGTGATTGTTGTGAAATATTTATTATTTATTATTATAGTAAAAATATAAATATTATTAGTCACAGCATAGATTGGAGTGAAGTTGACTATCTCACTACCTGTGAGTGCAGCTAACTTTAAGACAGACTGACGAGTCCATAACGGGAGGAGACTTTAAAAAAAATAACGTCAGTCTAATCTACGCTAAGGAGGAGTTAATTTGTGTACAGTTTTGGTGATAAGTTGTGTTGTGAAGGATAAATCAAGTATATAAGTGATTATTTCTGGTTTTATTTAAAATCCCAGCCTCCTTTACTTTAACAGTTGATATTATTTCAAATGTACCACAAATTTGCGGGCTTATTCACAATAGTATGAAGCAATGTTGCTTCCCACGTTCTTTCTTACGTCTGTACGTTTGTATCCTTAGATCTTTAAAACTTCTCAACGGATTTAAATGCATTTTTTTAATTGATAGAGTAATTTGAGATGAAGGTTTATATGTTACTATAATAACATGCTTAATAGATAATAATATAGATAAAAGCACTGAATTTTACGCGGGCGAAGATGAAGCTAGTGAGATTATAAACTTGACTTGCTCTTAACAGAGTTTTAACTTACCCGTTTGTTAAAGTAACTGAAGCTAAATATAAATAAATATACAGGGTGTAAAAAAACCTTAACGAAGCCGTCAACCACGCGTTCAGTACATCAAACCAAATCGTATGAAAAAGAAATTTTGGCTGGGAAACAACTTTTATTTTTTGTCATCAAAAAAAATAATTTAATTCTAACCCGCAATGTACAGCGCGCACGCGGAAAAGTCACCGCGGGGCGTGTTGCTTTACGCCGCCGCGACGCGGTTCGGTTCGAGTGTGCGCTGTTCATTGCGGAGTGTGCCATTTAGAGGCTTTTTATGAAAGAACTAGTGAAAATTTGCATCATGTTTCTTTTGAAAAAAGTTCAGTTATAACGGACAGAAGTCATTTCTGTAAAAATCATCAATTTTTTTTTCAAACTTTGACCATTAATATCTCAGTAACCGTTAACTTCCCAGGTATGGTGTAGGTATAGGAAAAAATGATCGTAACAATTGGTAGAATATGTGGTATTCGGCTTCGTTAAGGTTTTTTTACACCCTGTATTTAGTTTCAGTTAATGTTTCTGCATGTGAACCTTTATTTTATGACTTATATCTACAACAGAAGATTCAAATTGGTGATTGTAAATCACCAATACTTTCGATCTAGTATTTTTCTTGATGCTGTGTTCGTATCACATCATTTGTGACTGTTATAACATCCCGTGTGACTGCAAGAGATCGCCCTTTATGATAAGAGCGTATACTGATCATCTTTCTTTATATCGTGATTAATATTTTTAACTCCCGACGAAAAATATGGGGTTATAAGTTGCCCCTATTCTGCTTGTGTGTAATTAACTGTGGCTCCTGATCCGATGAACCGATAACAGTGCGGTTTTTTCCAAAGTTATGGCTCTCAACTATGGCTGGTCAAAATTTTTCCAGTCGTTGAAGCTCGTCGGAAAATTTAATTTTACTAATAAAAACAGTTATCAACCTTTATTGTACGTCAAAGGATGATGATGGTCACCTAGCTGATTTCGACCAATCTTAACCGAGATCAGCCAACTACGCAGGAAACTTTATAGTTCACAAGCATGTTTGTAAGTGGTGCACTCACAGCTCCTACACTCTCAAAGTTCGGTGAGAGGGCAATCCCATAACCGGAGGTCTATCAGACGCACGGCGGACCAACGGCTTAACTTGCTTTCCGAAGCACGGGGGTGTAACACCGCCAACTTCCCGACTCCGAGCTCAAATAAGAGAGCTGCGTAAGTCAAATAAAATATACTGAACTAGTGGCCGCCCGCGACTTCGTCCGCGTTGAAACCCTTTATCTTCACAACTAGCTCTTACAACTTAACCCAGTAGTGGCGCCATCTATCGGTAAGCTATAAGCTAATTTTTCAAGTTTTTCATGGCATTAAGACGTTTTGTAGCGTAAAAAAATAGTGTTTTCTTATAGACTTTGTCACTCTCCAGCCTCTTACCTTGGCGTTATGAAAGAAGGACAAAGAAACAAACTCCCATTAATATAAGCCGGTGTAGGGGTAACTTACCCTATTTCTGGTCATCGCCGCGTCCGCCCTAGCCTCGCGCCGCCTTCCCAAAACGCGACGGCGAGCCAGCGATGAATTACTGCAAATTAAAATTGTATAATGAATCAACGTTATTGCCTCCAAGATTTGTTTTGGGTTAATTAAGACGCTTGTTATTATTGGTACGCCGTGTTTACACCTGTTACCGGACCGGTATGGAACCGGTATGGTACCGGAACGGCACATGTTGTATGGTGAATGAAGGAAATGGGAAAGTTTTGTTAAATGTCAAAATAAAAAATGTATATCACCATGATTGGTATTTCTACAGGGCTACTGGTAACTCGACGTCTTCTTTCCAAAAAGTTATAGTAAAGGTGATTTCCTACAAAAAAAAGTCCCATCAACAAAGGCTATGGTGGGTAAATATTGCACTTTAAACCCTTTAACAAGAACTTTCCCAATATTAAAAGCAAGATATCTAAAAAATCAATTCCTTCTAATTTCTAGTCGATGGAACCTTTTTTGTTGCTGATTACCTCTTCTTTTTCTCTTTTTAAGGAATACGTCGAGTTACTAGTAACCCTGTAAATCATTTTTGTAAAATTGTAACTCCTATGTTGTATACCAAGGCAATCTTTTATCTATCACAGTAATGTTGTTTTTTTATATAAGAAGTTTAAACCTGTAACTTCTTAGGTATATACCTAATATATCCTGTGAAACGCAACGCCAAAGTTGAAAGCATCATATTGTTTTTGATGTTATATTATAAACAACTTCCAAAGCCCCACTCGTTACTTCATAAAGCGCCACAAAACAGCCGTAAAGCGATCGCGAAAATTGTACCAAAATTGCGTGACGGGGGATGATCAAAGCATCAACCGACTATAAATAATGAACATTAAGTTTAACGCGGTACAGAAATGAACGGAAAACAATAGATTTGCGAGAGGAAACGGTAGCTTATCCCGGGACTCAGGCCGCGTAGGCCGGGGTAGGGTGACCACGCTTTTGGCTGAATTCAGGACTTTTTTCATGGTGTGGCAACCTCTACTGTTTGCCACGAGCATATGACTATGAGTGCCAGTTTGACAGCGAGGGTTGACGCTCTTAGTTTGTTTTATTGATCCAATATAAATGATTTAGAAAACAGAAACTAAATTGGTAGGTAAAATTGTGAAAGTATCATCTACGTACCGTTTATAAAACCTAGGTGTTACAGATGCTGTGCTCAGAGCTCTGGTCTTGAAGTCTTCCATAAAAATGTTTGCGATAACGGGTGAAACTGGAGAGCCCATTGCTACACCATCTACTTGTACATAGAAATCATCTAAATCATTTAAATTTCATACATCCAAAAATACAATTTACTATTTAAATTGATCCAATATGTTTAGTTTTCAACCGGCTTGACATTTTGTGAAATATTGATGTAGGTTTAGGTTTAAAGGCGTTTATTTCTCAAAGAACTTATATACAAAAATGCACAGTTCGCTTAAATGAGTTTAACTTCATCAATTGATTACAAGTATATTATTTTTATAAACATGGCAGGAAGTAATATATGTAAAATTATTATGAACTAAGACTTCTTACTTCATGGCGAAACTAACATAACTTGAAGGCATCAATATTAAACTAATTACGTCTATCTTCATTATAGCCCAGAAAAGTAAAAATATATATATATTTTTCATTTTAACTTATGTTTAAATATCGCTAGATCATCAGCAAAGAAGAAGGTTCATTTATCAAAGATCAATCTAAAAATTGATACCGAATGTTTGTGTGAAATGTTACAGCGGAGTTATGGATTTTTTTTTAGTATAAAAAGGTTGCACATTGCAGCTTACGTATCGTAAACTTGCGTTATAGTCGTAAATTTATTAGTTATCCTTCTATTCTGTAAGTTTTGGTCACCCTACTCCAGCAGAGCGGGTGGTTCCCGCATAAATCGGCTGCGCGCATGATTTAACTAGTGTTAGCACCTAGATTTTACATTTTTATTTCCCCACACATTACGTTAAGTAAAATCGGGTGGAAAAGTGAATTAGGAACGGAATATTCTGGAAGATATTTTGTTAAGTTAAAGTTACGCGCCCGTGTTCATAAACCATTCTGCTCAATATCTCTTTATTTGTGTGATAGGTTTGCTTTTGACCCAAGACTAAGCCCAACGAGGCAAAGACTGAGTCTACGATGGAGCGAGCTTACCTAGAAAATGCCTGTTCACTCTAGCTAAGAAAATTTCTACGTTGTATCTGACGCGGGTAGTGAGTTCCACTCTTTTGCAGTGCGCATCAGGAATGTAGATGAGAAGCGCTTGGTTCGTATCAGTGAAACATCGACGCGGTACGGATTGTATCCGATCCGATCTGGTGGTCCGATGGTAAAAGAGATCTCTATAATATTAGTTGTCTAAGACAAAAAAAAGTTCCGTGCATCTTTTTCCGCGATGGTTTGTTCGAAAACATTGATTCGAGTATCATTTTAAAGGTCGATCGATTGACCATAGAATCTAATATTTGTTTTATTGTTTACGCGAACAGTAGATATTGAAATGTGACACTTTTTACGGATTATTTCGCGATTAATTTAAATTTTATTTTAACCTGACGATTGTTGAACTGGTAGAGAATGCCTTCGGTATCAAGTCCGCCATCGTATATAAGTATATGAAAAAAAAATTCAGATATTTTTAATCCCCGAATAAAAAGAGTCAGAGAGGGTGTCATAAGTTTGACCCTGGTGTCTGTTTTTTGTCTGTGGCATCGCAGCTTTTGAATGGATGGACCGACTTCAGTGCGGTTTTTATTCAAAAGATAATTTAACCCAGTAGTTCTTTACTATGGCTCGTCAAAATCCGTCTAGCCTTTAAGGTTCACAAAGCTGTTTTCCCGGCTCATGTCAAGGTTTTTTGAAATTTTAGCTGGTGACTGTACAGCCACACACATCAGCCGTATCGCAAACGATACAGCAGATAGCGCGTGAGCTACGCTGCAACTCGACGGCTATTAGGACGGGGCGTGGCCGGGAAATTGGGATTTATTCCGCTGGAAAATACTGTCTAGAATGCACCTTTGATATACTTAAATACGTAGGTACACTTGTTTATTTATTTATTACATATTTGTATATACAAAAGTAATAAAGTAAAAAAGTTTAGTAATAAATTCTAACACCAAGGGTCGCGGGTTCGATCCCCGCACAGTACAAGGATATGTGTGTATGAACATGTGTGTTTGTACTGGTCTGGGTGTTTTCTATGTATAATATGTATTTATTTACAAAAAAAGTATTTAAGTATGTTTATCCGTTGTCTAGTGACCTAACAGTCGTAGCCTAATTTGGGACTAGAGAATTGGTGTGATTGTTGTGTAATATTTATTTATTATTCGCTATAAGAGTCGCAGAGGGCGGCCACCGGCAAATTAAACCAATGATCACCTTATTGAAATGGCAGGCTAGAACAGCGCTTTTTTGGCATCTTTGTGTTAAATGCTACAGTAGGGTGTACAGATTAATAGAGCATAATAAAAGGCAATTGTAAACATTTTAAGGTTACACGAAACTGTAACCAGTTATGGCCATGTCCGTAAGCAATAGACAGACACCAAAAAAAAAAAATGATTGTAGTTTTGTACGTAGGTAAATAACCTGTACAACTTGGAAGGCTTCAGTCGGTATCCACACAGTAAGTTTTCTTTCCGTTCCATCCCTTAATATATAAAAAACAAACAGACATACAAAAGGCAGCATACGATGTGACCTAGGACGGATCTTGTCCAGTAACAGCCTACGATAGTAAATAATAAAAATAAAAACATTTATTATTCAGACAACAAGATCCTGACTGAGTGTTAGTAACAATAGCTTATCTCTTATGTTGGTACAATTTAGAAAATATAGTAAGTCGCAACAGATTTCACACGTAGAATTAGTTTGCTAATTAATGGACAGTCCCCACGATTGGCTATAGCGTTCAGAACACTATTGCGGCTGCCGCAAACCCGTTTTAGCAAAGAACCGGCTTTTTTGCGCAGTATTGACAGGAAAATGTCGACCTGCGCATCCGCGAACATGCCCGATGCACTACACCATCGCGGCAGCCGCAGCAGTGCCCTGAAAGCATTAATTAGCGTGTGCTCACTTGTGTATGTAAGTGTCTCAACAATAACGAATGCATTTAATCAGCAAAGCATCTGCGTGCTGGGTCCATACTCTCTAACCGTTGTCGTTAGTTTCTGATGTAACTATCCCTGTCGAACTTGCAACCTCGACCTTACGAGCATACGCTAGACCCGGCAATACGATTTGTCTATTACGTTTCATTACTATTTTTCTGTAGTTAATGGAATCTGGCGTTACTTTGCGGAAATACATATTTTGCCTAAAATTTCACTGAAGGAAACAAAATACATCCAACTGTAAACTGAAAAAGCTGTAAGCTGTAAGCTGGAAGTCGCAGGACTTACAATACCTACAACTCACAACGTGACCCAGACGATGCACCTGTTATCACAACACTAACACCAACGAAACACTCAAAAAAAGTTGGATGTATTTTGGTTCCTGCGCTGGCGTCGATTAGTGGAATTTTAAAGCAAAATAATCCTCTTTTTCAGCTTTACAATTTTTCTAGTCTAGCTACTGCGTTTGCTGGCACAGTCAAGCTTGTTAAAGTACAAGTTAGCAGCCCGTTACATGAATCAGCATCAGATAACAAGTCGTCGCAATACTTCTGGTTTCTATGTGACAATATGAATAACGTCGCTAACTTTGTTTTGAATTATTTATGAAAATTATATGTATACAAACTGTAAATATATTATTTTGATGAAAGTTGTATGTATACAAACTGTAAATATTATAGTTATGTAAATGTTTGCTAGGTCTGGTAGTGACATCTCCAAACCTCAGTGGATCCCACAATAAACCAGCGGAATGGCTTGCCGTGCCAATAATGGGACAATTTGGTCATGTTATTACATATTTTTTTTGTGGTTTGTTCTAAGTTTTAGTTTTGTGTTTCATCATATTGCAATGTAATGTGTGCTCAATATTTTTTTCTTTCTTTCGTTCTTCCTAACTTCAAATGGCGAAGGGTATTTCGTACAAACACAGAGAAACCAGAAGTGACGCGACGACCATGTCGTCTGCTTCTACTTCATGTAGTAGGCTTCCAACTTTCACCTCAATATTGACAGGGATACCTGCATCCAAAACTACGGACTACAGCTTACAGAGTAGGGGATCTGGTGTGGGATCCACACGTGAATAATTCCGGTGGAACTGCGAAGTCACGTACTGAGCTAATTTGAACTAAAGCACGCGTTGTGTTTGTATAGAGGTGACATTTTTGCACGTTTTGTATAAAATAAAGCTGGTTTACCAAAGGTTACCTAGCCTTTCGGAAACCTTTCACCAAATCCACGCTGTTAAAATAACTTAAGCTCTAAAAACTTGCACTCAATTTTCACAAAATGCAGATTTAGATTTACAAATAATGTCACGTAAATAAATAGATTGACCATAAATTTAAACAGTATTTTTTATAATGAAACAAACCAGCTCGAAATATACGATTCTTGAAAGTGTTGTGTATAAACTGTGGCCGAATTTGTAGGCAATGATACTCGCAAAAGGTTATTTTGTCTCTCTTTTAATATCTGTGGTGATCACAACTCTATACAGTCTTAAGTACGCGGCAAGAAGGCGAAGATGTTCAAAACTTATTATAACAATTTTGCGTCGCGACGCTCCGCTATACTCTATTCCCTCTGCCGTCTCTTTGATTGAATGTGCTGAATATTTTATTCGCTTAATAAGCGTATGTAAGCAGTCTTGAGGGTACAAGTTCTCTGCTTAATTAGCTCCCAACCAGTCAAACACATAATTGTAGAAATTCTTTTCTTACGTAGATACGACTTATGAGTGGCGACAAAAGACTTGGTTTGACCTCCGGCATAACATTTTCTTTCTTTATTTAAAGCTGTAAAGTATCCTATTGCATTAGATGAACTATAGATCTTAAAGTCATCATCGTCAGAATTACAGTTGACTATTAACCAAAAGGTCGCGGGCTCGATCCTTGCACTGTACAAACATTTGTGTGCATGAAACACGTCTGTCTGTACTGGTCTGGGTGTTATATGTATTTATTTAAGTTTATTCTGTTAATTTGTTAGTGTTGATTCTGATATCTGTGATATCTGTGCTTAAGTTCTTACCACGGAGTCAGATCAATGTATGTGATGATGTTGTATATTTAAAAAAAAAAAAAAATTGGTTGCCTGTAAAGTCGGTATACGCGCGAAAGTTTTACGTGACAACGACTCTGAGTGGTAAAATAATTTTAATGTGAATATTCATTCGTATAACATGAACCGGTGTGTATGCCTATCTCTCTCTCTCTCTCTCTCGCTCTGTCTCTCTCGCGCGAAACGTGAGCGGAGCAGCGTAACGCAGTTTCTTGAGGTGTCACCCGGCAAACCAATTTATAAGACGTTGTCACGTCAATAAAAATTTTAAATGTCATTGAAAGTAGTCGTGTATAGTATACAAATTTTCAGCTCAATCAGACACCGGTCAGTAAGTAAAATTTAGCTTGCAAGAAGATTTGATTGTAGACAAACAAACACGGTACAGTTGACACTAAATACGAGCTTCTAGAGATTCATTTGAAGGAAACAGATTAAATGCACAGAGATGTCAATGTGTAACAAAACCCAGGATACCCAGGTCACCGGGGAACTAGTGTTGCACCACACCCAAAGTATCGGAGCGGATACGATTATATAGAAAAACATTCACTCAATTTTAAAAGAACGAGTTGGACCGTCGGCAAAACCATTATAAGCGAATTAAGGACGGGGTTTCGTAGAGCGCAAATATGTATGTATGACTTTTAAAAGAATAAATATACAACAACATCACGTACATTGAGCTGACTCCGTGGTAAGTAGTAGTAGCAGTAGTAACTCTCATTAGTGTTACAGATATCAGAATCGGTATTACAAACAGCGGTATTACAAATAGACTTAAATAAATACATATAACACCCAGACCAGTACAAACAGACATGTTCATGCACACAAATGTTTGTACAGTGCGGGGATCAAACCCGCGGCCTCTTGGTTAATAGTCAACTTCTTGACCATTACACCAAAGTGGTCGTCACACTTAAGACTAAGGATAAAAGAGCCGCACTCCGAAATCCGTTCAGGAGCTACAGTCAGGCATACACACAAACAGAATAGGGTTCAAACATATAAAATCATCCCTCTTTCTCATCATCAAGATTGGAACTGTAAACCCCTATGAGATGCAAATCTATCTTGCGACTGATCATGATGGCTTCACTGTCAAATTAATTAATATTAAGTTGAACTAAAAACTGTTTTTTTGCTGACGGTCACTCAAGGAGCACGTGTACAGTCAGACAAATCCGCCGCGAGTGGGCGATACCGAGAAGTATATGTTTGCTGACGGTACCTCGTCTTGGCTAGGGATGCGGCTTGATAATAGCGTGGTTTATATAAGAACAGATTAAATAATTTATTGCTCATCAGCTTATACAGGTTGATAAAGGTATTGCTAAGATATATCTGTTCTCTTTTTCTGTCACTTACATTCTTGATTAAAAAAAATAGCTATCCAGACGTTTGGCCACAATCTCATCCGATGGTAAGTGTCGATGTGGCCGAGGATGAATCATGTCTATCTAGTAACAGCCACTCTTTTCTTGAAAATATCTAAGTTATAATCTAAGGGGAACACTTCACCATTTGTATAATTGTCAGAACACCTCCGTGGTGGAGAAACGTAAGCGCCGGTTTTCAAGGTGACATTATCTCTGAGGAGCCGTGTGTAGCTGTGTAGAAAAAAAAAATAAGTAATATAAAACTATATAAATTTTCTTGCTATGTCTGATTTTCTTGTGACAAGTACTGGCTACTAACTTAGGAACCAGAGCAATGCACGCGATGTTGTCAACATTTTTTTACTAATAATATTTTAAAGTTCGTTGGATCAGTATGAATTAGGGTATGAAGACGTTTTAGTTACATGAGAGGGGGACTCACATGTTCTGCAGCGGATGTCTTGCGGCTAATTATGAAGTATTTTTTTTGATCAGTGGATTAAAAGTATTTTTTATTCCCGCTGCCCCACGGACACAGCTTTACCTTCAAAATGACATTTAACTCATATTGATAACTTGCGAATAGTTTTTTTTCTCTTCAGCACTTATGAGACATCGGATCACATTTCTTGGGACATCAAATCTTGAAACGAAGGTTTAAATTGCACTAGTTGAGAACTACTGGGTACAATTTTCATACATTAGAATTTTTTCAGCACGATCGTTTGTATGTAGCCAGCAAAGCGTAGGTGTTTAATAAAAGATTACTTTTAATTACCAGGTACATTTGAAGACAACGACAATACCGACGAGTCGAAACTTGGAAGTTCGTAAATTTCAAATACACTTAAAGAAAACTGGACTGCCACAGGCGGGACCGGGTGTAGTTATCAAACCGCAACAGTGATGAATCATGGCTGGCTACAGCCTAAGGAGCACTTAGCCATGATTCCGTTCCGATTCGATTCCATGATTCGGTCGCGGAGCACTTAAAGAAATTCGGACCGATGAGTAAGTGTCACTGTTACTCAATCGGGACAGCAATCGCCCAGCTTGCGAGAGGTGCTCGTGTCCCGCAGTCCATTGTTCTTTTAGTGTGTTTTAATTTCACATTGTAAAGAAGTTTGCATTGTTAGTGCTAAAAAATAAAGTATTGTACGTAAAAATTATTGTACGTGGTCAGAACCACACTTAGCGTTCGAGTGGTGATCGATCGAAATTTTAACGAATGATAACTCTTTTCGATTACACGAGAAGTGGCTATTATTTATGTTAATATTTTCGTGGTATCGACTTTGGATAAATACAACTTGCCGGAGAACTATGATATGATGACATTATTTATAATTTACTAGTGGCCTCCCGCGACTTTGTCTGCGTGGAATTCCTTTGTTTTCACAATCGCGGTCGAACGGGATAGAAAGTATTCTATGTCCGTTTCCCAGTTTTACGTAGAGTTCTCCACTAATTTTCAGCCATATCGGTTCGTCCGTTCTTGAGTTATAATTAGTATAACTAACACCACTTTATTTTATATATATATATATATATATATATATATATATATATATATATATATATATATATATATATATATATATATATATATATATATATATATATATATATATATATATATAACGTAACGTAACGTAATAAAGTTTTAACTCCATATATATATATATATATATATATATAGTTAAAACTTTATTGCACGAGAAATGTACAAAGGGACAAATGTACTAATGACTTAATGCTAAAAGCATTTTCTGCTAGTCAACCTCAGTCATGCAGAAAGAAGGCAATGGGTGCCGTGAAAATTGAATAAGAAACGTAACTAGTGGTTAATAACTTAGTCAATGCCGCTTTTTTTTTGTCGTTGGTAAGCACACAATTTTTTTTTGTACAGTCCAAGCATGGAAATTACTGGTTCATTTATTTATTTATATTATTGCGGTTTTATTAGTAGAACTGTTCTGGTGGTTTATTTGTCGGTTCATTAACTCGTTGTGGTAAGCCGACTTAACGCAAAGCTAGTTATTGATTTCTATAAAATTTTGTGTTGGTTGTGAAAATACTGCAGTAAAAAAGTCCTTTCAATGTTATAATTACTTTGTGTACAGGATGTAGTAGTTGTTTTTTGTTATTATTATTATAAGGTTTCAAAATATTTGTAAATTGTAACTGTTAGTACCATCGGTAATTTATGTAAATAAAAAGCGGACTGTTATTTAAGGTGCTGTATTCTCGCCCTATTGTAACAGATTTTAAAATCACGCGACAATTCTAAGCGACCGGCGACGGCGATGAATGCGTATGGGCAGGTGGCGAACGTTCGGCTCGGGCGCTCGTGCTGACGTAGTTGCTCGGCCGGCTGCCTGCACTCCCCTCTCCCGCTGCCGCGCGGGTCGATGCCGATGTTGTCCGAACATAACAGTGTGTTAACTAAACTACTTTATTTCACTTGTTTAATATAACATTTGAAAATAGCATGTAAAAACTTATGCCACTAAGAGAGAGCGGGACCTCCTGATACAAGCATTTATATGTTTTAAACGTTGGTCCTAACCACTATGCATTGTCTGTTTTGACATCTATTGAGATAAACTTTTTCATTTTCCAGCAGTGAAATGATTCTTTCTTAGTAGTTTAATAGATTTGTGAAGTTTTTTTTTTGTAAAAAGAAATAAAAATAGATTTTGTATGGGCGGCCCCGCTTTACGGAGCGCTTGCAGTATGAAAAACCTAAAAAGAATCAAAATACCAAAACAAAAAATATGGGTAGCCTGATGTGACCTATGAAAAAAAAAGTTTTATAATTCGATTGCACTAGCTAGTGTGGCTAGCACATCAGGCTATCCATTTTTTTAGAAAATCACTCGTGTAACAAGCGCATAATATACCGCAGTGTTTACCGTGACGTGCTGGCCACCGTACTAGTAAAGGTAAATTGTTCTGCTATAGGAAAACAACCACTTAAATTCCTTAAAAGATGAAAACCAGAAAAATCTTAGAGGTATTTTTGTACGATGTTTATTGAAGTTTATTAACAGGCAGTAATTTATTATGAAATAATAAATTCTATCCTTCCGTAATCAACAACTAAGACAAAAAGACAAAAATTTTCGAAACCGTCAACTAATCCTGAAAAACCCAGAAAATATGCGTTTTATCGAATCAATGTGAACAAATTTTGATGACATTTATGGTCTAGTGGTCTGAGGTTAGACTACGAAACCGGCTGTTGCGGTTTCTAATCCTGCTAGGGGCAAAATATATTTGTGTGTTGGGCCCGAGCATCCGTACCTTCCTGTGTCATGGGTGTTAATAAATGTATTTAAGCGATTAAATAAAAATTAAAAAATATTTCACAACAATCACACCAATTGGCTTGTGTTATGGGTACTAGACAACGGATAAACATACTTAAATACTTTTTTTTGTAAGTAAATACATATTATACATAGAAACTCCCAGACCTGTACAAACACAAATGTTCATGCACATGCTTGTACTGTGCGGGGATCGAACACACGACCCTTGGTTTTAGAAGTCCGACGTGTGGACCACTTCTGACCTGTGGAGTAATTCTATCCGTTATCCTAGTCACCATTTTTTTTAACGTCAGGGAAATGCTGTTACGCATACTCACCAGCCGCAGGGGCGGGGGGGGTTATGTGGGACTTAAGGCCTCAGAGAGAGAACCCGCCTACCCACTAAAAACCTGACGGTGCCCTCCGGTGCCATGTGAGTCGGGGACGTGGCGGGTTCACCGTAGGCTGAGAGGCCACAGGCATTCATCGCAATAATATCCTAGTCACCATAGCACAACCTAATGCGTAATTCGGGGTTAGGTAATTGTTGAGTTTGTCCGTAAAATCCAGTATTTACATCATATCAGCCTGTTGCAGTCCACTGCTGGAAATAGGCCTCCCCCAAGGAGCGCCACAGCGCACGATCTCCCGCCCTTTGCATCCAGTCACTACCAGCTGCCTTCTTCAGGTCATCTGTCCATCTAGCCGGGGGGCGTCCCACACTACGTTTACCTAAGCGTGGTCTCCATTCGAGAAGCTTCCTGCTCCACCTCTCGTCGGTTCTGCGACAGACATGGCCAGCCCACCAAAATCCAGTATTTACAACCCAATCCAATAACCTGAGCTGGACAATAGGGAGGGTTCTACTGTAAATTTTGCCAAACAAAAAAGCGTGAAGCGATGGCGTGACACCGACGCGATAAATAATAAAACAGCGGACACAAGCCGCGTTGCCACTTGCGCTCTGCAAACTGCGTTGGGGTGACCATAATAATAAACAATAATAATATTTTATTGATAAAAATTAAGGTTCTTGTGACGCTGTGGTTACAGTGCCATGGTAGTGATACCAAAAGTTAAGCAACCTAAGGCGCGGTCATGTTTGGGATGGGTGACCATTCTGACCATTTATGTGACGTCTATTTACAAACATCTGCGTGCTTCAGAAGGCACGTTAAGCTGTTGGTCCTGGTTAATATAGATAGATATTAGTCGTCAAGCCTAGTCAGAGGCCTTCGGGGGGCCTAATAACATCTGACAGTAAGGTTGGTCACTTACCTTACAAACACCCCTCCACCAACCCGCACTGAGCCCGCGTGGGCTCGTATAGCTCGGACCACCTCATAGTGTGGCCTGTGCCCAGCAATCGGGCTGATGAGATGAGATGATAAAAATGAGAAAAAAATATTTTACATATTAAATTATGGACCTACAATAAAGAAGTGGTAAGATGCTATAAAAATTAAAATAAACCCCTGATATGAGCAAGAAAACAGTTGTTGAGCATCAAGCGTAGGACGGGCGGCTTGCGGATAGGTCGAGGATTTTGTTTTCAAGTGTTTAGTAGAACAAGTGTTTTAACTTTTATTTCAGCGGGGTGTTAAAAGTTAACTTCCTGTTCTGTATTTTTGTGTATGTATCTGTTTGTGGCATCGTAGCTCCCACACGGATGGACCGATTTCAGTGCGTTTTTTTATTCAAGAAATAAATTAATCACGGTGGTTTCTAGCTATGGCTGATCAACTTCTGTACAGCCGTACACGCTCATCAGCTGTTTTCATGGCTTATGAGGGCGGTCTAAAAAAACCTCCCTCATGGTCGCCCTACTGTCTGAAAATATCCAATGGCGTATGTGTGCACAGAATAAATACACCGAGTGGTTTATTTGCCGCTTTTTCTAGCCAATTAATTGTGCAAAGAGAAAAATTACTACCGTAAACCATCATAAATTATATTTACCCGCATTTTCTTATTAAAACTAATGGGAGTGAATTTGGTAACAAAGTTTACTTTGGAGTTAAAGTGGAGTTACTCACTTAATTCATATGGAAAAATGAGCTGAAATAATTGAACTAAAACTACTTTTTGTCTTTTTTACTATGAATAATTTGTATATGTATAACATTGTAAGTACCAAGTACAATCTTGCCTTTGACATGAAAGATCCGATATTAATAATTAATGCCAATAAATTATCTTCTTGGTGATATAGGAATCAAATGATCATATTATTTCTATACCTTTGAAATGACGTATAAGAGACACAAAAAACTAGAACCCAACTGCTTCTAAAAAGTATGACAAGATTGATCTTCAATGAAAGCCGTATGTGACCTTTCGACTAACAATATTTGTTAGTGACGCGCTCCTATTGTTAAGTTTAAATAATTTATTTGTAATATACCCTCTACTTTAGTTATAAGTTTCTACGATGCGTCTGCGAATGCATCCGGGGCCGACCCCACCAGTCCGCGATAAACCTCTAGCGACGCCGCACGTCGCTCTCGTGTAATAAAAAACCATGTGCTTTGAAATATACGCCATTTTGGAAGCCACCAACGACTTTTATTGAAAAGTGTACCTCGGAACAGTAACAAAGTGGTCCTTCGAGCCGGATCTAATGTACCGAACACCGCCGAAAATGGTACACACGCGAGGATCCATACGACGCGAACGTGAAACGCAGCAAAACCAACCAGATTCTGTCCAATCCACTCAACCTGCACAGGCGAATACTGAAGCTGATGGCCCGAGCAATGAAGCCCAAGGCCAAGGTGGATGTAAATCGAGTGTAAAATCAAAAAAATCATCAAGAAAATCTGTGACGTCATCCGCTGAGTGCCGACGGAAAAGACTCGAACTGGAGTTGGAAGCTGCTAAAGAAAAAGCTAAAATACGTATGGAAATAATCGATAAGCAATTAGAGGTCAATATTGCGAGTCTCGACGATGAAGAAAACCAATCATACAGTTCACAAGACGAAGAAACAGTGCCTCAACGAGTTTACGTCAATAAGTGGTTAGAGAGCCTCAAACCCGAGCTGGATATTGTCAACGGCCACGGTTCAATACCGCCGGAGCTTCCAACCGCGCCAGCACAACAGCTGGTGACGACGGAAGCCGGCGACCAAACGGAACCACGACAAGCAGCGCCACGACTTACGCCGCTGCCGTCAGAACTGATGATAAACCCGCCAGCACTGAAAGGAAACAGCCCTCATCTGCCACTAATTACGCCTGAACAGGCACCAGTACTACAACCAGCCTCCACGGCGCCGCCGCTCGCCGCGCCAGCACATTTACCTAATTATCCCAGTACTTCAGAGGCTACAATTCAAGCTTTGGCTAGCGCACTGAACAACTTAACTGCGCACGCAGGTGCTCGTGAGAATAATAACTTATTAAGCCGCTTGTGCACACCACGAGACTTACCTGAGTATTCTGGTGATCCAATGGACTGGTTGCAATGGAAGCAGGCGTACGAAGAGTCGACGAACGTGTGTAAATTTACCGATAACGAAAATTTATGGCGATTGCGTAAGTGTCTTCGAGGTGCAGCTAAAGAAGCCGTGTCTGCCCTGCTGATAAGCGCGACGTGTCTAGCTAAAATACTAGCTACCTTAGAGCTACGCTTTGGAAACCCGGAATATTTATTAGCAAAACTAATACAAGACGTGAAAAAGTTACCACCGATGGCAAATGAATATCAGAAAGATATTGTTGTATTTTCGTGTAAAATTCAAAACTTTGTAGAAGCAGTACGCGCGATAAGACGAGAAGAGTACCTGTATGGAATGAGTATTATGCCTATTCTCTTATCTAAGCTCCCAGCTGTTCTACTCGCAAAATGGACTGACTACAGTTATCCGATAATCACCGCTAACACGAAGTCACGTCTCGTAATATTGTCTGACTTTCTTAGAGAAGAAGCCATGAAGGTATCAACCACAGCCAATATTTACATCAGACCCAGTGATAACACGAAACAGAAAGTTATAAATCAGCCTACGCTATCCTATCACACAGTTTTAGCGCAATCTGAACGCACAAAAAGTGAAAAATGCAGTTTCTGCAAACTATCAGCGCATAAGTTATCTGAGTGCAAGAAATTTAAACGTGCATTACGTAAAGTAAGATGGGAACATGTGAAACGAAACGGCATATGTTTTAAATGCCTAAACGCACGTCACAACCGTGAAACCTGTCCGGCGCCGGCATGCGGCAAAGATAACTGCAATCAAGCCCATCATCAGCTGTTGCATTACTCATTCGATCGCGAACGCGACAGCGAGACAGTGCCACCTTCGATCCCCGACAATCAACTGCCTGAACAAAGTGAAACCGTTACGCACATAAACGCGAGTGATAAGTGTAAAGTTTTATTGAAAGTTGTCCCTATACGTATACATGGTCCCAACGGTGTGTTTAGTGCGTGCGCGTTACTCGACGACGGATCCACCATCTCGCTGATAAGCAGTGAGCTGGCGGCGCGCGCAGGGCTGCGCGGCCGTCGCCAGACAATGCGAGTGAGCGGCGCATGGACTGATAACGAGCTCGTGTGCGAAGCTACGGTAATGAATGTGAACATATCAGGTATGGACAGTAAAATTAATAATATCACAATGCGAAGTGTTAACGAACTGAATTTGCCTATTCAAAAGTTGTCATTAGTTAATTGTAATAAATATGTGCATTTAATGGGTATAAAGTCAGGCTTATGTATGTCGGATTGTAAACCGCAACTATTGATAGGACAAGATAACTATCATTTATTGTTACCATTAGATGTTAAGTTAGGCAAACGTAATGAGCCGTCCGCTACACTAACTCCCCTCGGCTGGTGTGTTCATGGTAATGTGTCCGTGCCGGGTACGCAGCCTCTTTGCGCATCCGTTTGTTTTGCACACTCTGACACGAATTCGTTTTCTGACGCAGAAGACGCGCATCTGTTGCAGAATATACATGAAGAGGTAAGACGCTCATTCGCACTTGATGTCGCTGGCATCTCAGGTAAGCCTAGACAAAACGTCAATGACGCACGTGCCATAGCTCATCTTGAAAAAACTGCTAAGCTCGTCGATGGGTGTTGGTATGTAGGGCTGCCTTGGAAGGATGACAATTGTAAAATGCCAGATAGTTACCCTAGTGCCTTGAGGAGATTCTTGAACATTGAGAAAAAAATGTGTATGGATGAAGGTTTCGCCCAGAGATACGCTGACCGCATACATCATTTATTAATTAATGGTTACGCACAAGAATTGAATGCCGCAACGACAGGTAATAAGATTTGGTATTTACCACGTTTTGGAGTCGATAACCCTAATAAAAAGAAGTTGAGACTTGTATTTGATGGAGCTGGTAGGGTCGACGGCTCTTGTTTAAATGATTATTTGTTTACGGGACCTGATCTCTTATCATCGCTTTTAGGTATTATGCTGCGCTTTAGAACACACAGAATAGCAGTAACAGGTGATATCAAAGACATGTTCCTCAGAGTGAAGATACATGAAGAAGATCAACACGCATTACGCTTCCTGTGGAGAGACAACCCTGGCGAGCCCATCAAAACGTATGTTATGACTTCTCTTATTTTTGGTGCCAATTGTTCGCCTTTCGTTGCACAGTTCGTAAAAAATATGAATGCTATACGATATGAGTCATCGCTTCCGGCCGCTGTTGACGCGATTGTCAACTCCCACTACATGGACGATTACATTCAAAGTTTTCCGGACCTAGCTACAGCAATCGAAATGGTAAAGAATGTATCTTATATACATAGCCAAGGTAATTTCGAAATAAGAAATTGGACCAGCAATGATTTGTCACTACTTGAGAGCGTTCCAAAGAACACCCTAGGGTCTGCTGCAATTAAGTTCAAAATGGCAGAACAGAGCGAGGGCGAACGCACCCTCGGGCTAATTTGGTTTCCGGAAACAGACGAACTAGGTTTTGATGTGTCTTTTAAGCGCATTCCTGAATGTGTTCTTACAGGAAAAAATAAACCGACAAAGCGAATTATGCTACGAGTCATAATGTCAATTTATGATGTGTATGGAATTTTATCACCATTTACCATACAGGGACGCATTATCTTGCAAGATACATGGCGATTAAATTTGGGATGGGATGATAACATTCCAGATGACATTAATCGTAAATGGCGCGCTTGGGTTGACCTACTAAAGGAAGTAAACAAGGTGCGAGTGCCAAGGTATTATTGGAATGCAGCGGGTGTGAGCGAGACGGAGAAGGCGGTAAGTAACTGCAATGGTAACAGCTGTCGTAGCCAGCGCAATGTTCCCCCGCCAGCCCCGGCACCGATTGATCCTGTTGTGACGTCGGCGTCTACGCGCCATGCTACGAACGAGTGCTACGATGATACTACGACAAACCCATCTACTACGGAAAAACATTATAACAACCTACAGTTGCATGTTTTTAGTGATGCATCTGTCAAAGCAATGTGCGCCGTAGCATATTGGCGTTGGGTTGATAATGAAAAGGTAAGGGTTGCACTAATTGGAAGTAAGTGTCGCCTTATGCCAGTCAAATCACTCACAATGCCTAGGGCAGAATTGCAAGCCGGTTTGTTATCAGCTCGACTAGCGGATTCAATCATACGTGAACACAAATTAATAGTTACTCGCCGTGTATTCTGGAGCGATTCAACAACCGTATTACATTGGATTCGAAACAATACACGAACTTACAAAGTATTTGAAGCTAATCGGTTGGGTGAAATTGACGATCTTACGCAAGTTAATGAGTGGAAATACATACCCACAAAATTAAATGTTGCTGACTTAGCTACTAGAGAAGCATTCGACATGGCTATATTTAGCACCGAGTGGTTCACGGGTCCCTCATTTTTGTATGACGCTGAAGAACACTGGCCAGTTGACGTAATTCAACCTAATGCTTGTGAAATTAATAGTGCTTGTGTAACAATTAATGAAGATATACCTGTTGAATTACCTGTACCTGACGCAAGCCGTTTTTCCTCTTGGTTACGTTTGCTGAGAGCTACTGCTGCTGTACTAGTGTTTGTAGACAGATGTAGAAGGCGTAAAGCTGCCGTTGACTGCTACATGCTGAAACGAGCTGAGTGCATGCTCATAAGGCACGCCCAATCCACATCGTTCGCCAAAGAAATAGCTGCAATACGCAATGGAAGACCCTTAGAAAACTCAAGTAAGTTACTCACCTTAAGTCCTTACCTTGATGAATGCAGTGTACTTCGCGTGGGAGGCCGTGTTGATGCCGCTCGAAACGTGGACCTGGAAACTAAAAGACCAGTAATATTAGATGGAGGAAATGCATTAACCCGTCTTCTTGTGCGTCATTTTCATGTCAAAGCGGCTCACGGCAGTCAGGAAACTATTGTTAATGAGCTGAAACAAAGATACTGGATTATTAGAATAAGACCAACTGTGAAGTACGTGGCATCTAAATGCATGTTATGCAAGATACGCAAATGTAAGCCGCACGTACCTAGAATGGGAGATCTGCCTGCCGCTCGTGTGTCACACCATTACAGGCCGTTTTCGTTTTGTGGCCTGGACCTGTTTGGACCTGTTGAGGTGGCCGTGGGAAGGCGCAGGGAGAAAAGGTACGGAGTCTTATTTACATGTTTAACTGTACGCGCTATTCACTTGGAACTTGTATCTTCGCTATCTGCGGATTCGCTTATCATGGCGTTGCGAAGAATGGCGGCACGCCGAGGTTGGCCGAAACAATTGTATTCTGACAACGGTACCAATTTACGCTGCGCTGACAAGGAGTTGAAAAGGTGTCTTGATGAAATGGATGTGGAGGCCTTGAAGCGCGAAGGCGTGCACAATGGTATGGAATGGTGTTTCATACCTCCCGCCAGTCCCCACTGGGGTGGAGCGTGGGAAAGGCTCATTAGGTCAGTAAAGACTTCACTAAGGGTCATACTCAAGGAACGAGCACCTCGAGAAGAGATCCTGATAACTCTTTTCGCTGAAGTCGAGAATATCGTGAACAGTCGACCACTGACACATGTCTCTGTCGAACCGGGCTCATCCGAAACGTTGACACCTAATCATTTTCTGTTGGGAAGTTCATCTAACTTACCTATTATTGGTGACTTTAGTGATGAGGATTTATGTTTAAGAAAACAATGGCGAAAGGCGCAAAGATTAGCTGATATGTATTGGAACAGATGGGTCAGGGAAATATTACCTGAAATGCTGCCGCGAAAAAAGTGGAACAATGAGCAGCGTCCTTTACAAGTCGGTGATTGTGTCCTCGTGGTAGACCCCTCTATGCCGCGCAATGTGTGGCCAAAGGGTGTCATACAGAAAGTCTACCCTGGCAAAGACCGACGAGTGAGATTGGTCGAAGTTAAGACAAAGACAGGTGTACTGCGTCGATCTGCAGCGCGCGTTGCCCCCTTTCTATGTAGCGGTTAGTGCTGTGCCAGCACTAGGGGGGGGAGTGTTAGTGACGCGCTCCTATTGTTAAGTTTAAATAATTTATTTGTAATATACCCTCTACTTTAGTTATAAGTTTCTACGATGCGTCTGCGAATGCATCCGGGGCCGACCCCACCAGTCCGCGATAAACCTCTAGCGACGCCGCACGTCGCTCTCGTGTAATAAAAAACCATGTGCTTTGAAATATACGCCATTTTGGAAGCCACCAACGACTTTTATTGAAAAGTGTACCTCGGAACAGTAACAATATTGCTAAAGTATGTTTGAACTGAACATGTAACAATACCTAAAATATTTCATAATGAAAGAGGTTACTAGTGTGAGTGTTTGATATACTTATAATTTATTTAAAACTTTATTACACAAGAAATGTACAATAGGTGGACTTAGCTAAAAGCATTTTTTGCCAGTTAACCTCATCATTAAGTTAAGGTCATGCAAAAAGAAGGCAATGGGTGCAGTGAAAATTAAATGAGAAAGGTAAATTGTGTAACATAATTAGGTAGGGTAGACGGCCTCAGTGGTATAAAATCTAATTTTTAAAACGTCGCTCGTAGTCTGTCGAAACGACAACATCTCCTGAGGATGCCACGTGTAGTGGCGAAAGCCGAAACGCGTCGAGTGTTCTGTTGGTGTCAGTGTTGTGATTCCAGGTGCATCTTCTGTGTCACGTTGTGAGTTGTGGGTATTGTAAGTCCTGCGACTTCCAGCTCTACCTTTTTCAGGTGATTACAGTTGGATGTATTTTGGTTCCTGCGCTGGCATCGTTTAGTGGAAATTTAAAGCAAAATAATCATCTTTTTCAGCTTTAGTCATGGATTTCTGGAAAGTAACGCCTGATTCCATCAACTCTATTTTTCAAACTAAGTCTATCCATCTTACCGTAATCTTCAATCGAACGTGGATCATACAATTGAAGATTTACGAGACGTAGGATTTATAAATCCACTAGCTGTGCCCGCGACTTCGTCCGCGTGGAATAGTTATTTTGGGCATCATTTTATTTTTGCAAATTTATTTTTTTCTGTTTTTATTTTAGACCATTTATTTTTTAAGTTTTTTAAAGAACATAATTATTTTAAAGTACTTCTGCGTTAATTATAGTTCTATTTTTATTTTCTTGTATCAGAAGAACATATTGGTTTTCTCCGCAACCTGATCTTGACAACGCGACATATGTGTGAAAAGCAGTCTTGACGTTAATTAATTCTTATGTGTTTAAATGTTTGCCCCTGTGATTTATTAATTGTAACGGTAAAAGATAGCGTAACAGGAAATTCTTTTTAAATTGAAAGGTAAATCATGTGGAATCATTGAGGTGGACCAGTATAAACTATTACAACCATCACGTTATTGCGAAGAAATTTGATTTGAAGTCGGGTCCCGTTGCATATAATTGGTGGTTTAAGATTTCTAAGTAAAATTATTGGGGCACCTATTTTTAACTTGACGGAATATGGAGGAAGGCCACTTGTGTTCAATCCCATACATTGATGATCTTTATTTTCTATTTCGCTTATTTCAGGGTGAACCTTCAATATAAAGTCCTCAATGTGACTCACTTTTAATCCTAAATCTCGTTGAATTTTAATTTTATTTTCAAAATAATGGTACTTTCCCGTCTCCTATTAAAAGTAACTTTGAAGGAAAAGTTATTCTACCTCCCCATCACTGCCTCGTTGGTGTAGTGGCAAAGTTTCTGCCTAACATCCAAGAGGTCCTGGGTTCGATTCCTAGGTCGAGCCAAAATTGTTTCTGAGATTTTTTGTCATAAATCTCTCAAAAACAGCTCGGAGTCGAGAAGTTGGCGGTGTTACACCCCCGTGCCTCGGTTCGCATGTTAAGCCGTTGGTCCTGCGCCTGATCTCTCTCCGGTCATGTCAGATTGCCGTCTCACCGAACTTTGAGAGTGATGGAACAGTGAGTGCACTCGTGTATTGTGCTCACACTTGTGCACTATGATATCTTCTGCGTAGTTGGCTGATCTCTGTTGAGATTGGCCGCCGTGGTCGAAATCGGCCAGGAGGACTATTACTACCTCCCCCAAATTTGCTCTCATATTTGTAGTTAATTTTAAGATGTTTACAAAATTAATTTTATAATGATAATTTTTGATGATGTAATTTTATGATGATGATTTTATATAAATAGCTTCTAATATCTCTAAGCGTCCTATTTAGAGCCTCTAGATGAGCCCTATGGATCATGGAACATTCGTCCCAGATTGTTATGAGCGGTCACCTGGTCATTCATCATATCAGTCTGTTACAGTCCACTGCTGGACATAGGCCTCCCCCAAGGAGCGCCACAGCGCACGATCTCCCGCCCTTTGCATCCAGTCACTACCAGCTGCCTTCTACAGGTCGTCTGTCCATTTAGCCGGCGGGCGTCAAACACTACGTTAACCTAAGCGTGGTCTCTATTCAAGAACCTTCCTGCTCCACCTCTCGTCGGTTTTGCGACAGACATGGCCAGCCCACTGCCATTTTAACTTGCTACATTTTTGGAGAACATCAGTTACCTTAATCTTATGTCGTATGACCTCGTTCCGGATCTTACCCTGAATGAGATCCCCAACATAGACCTTTCCATAGCACCCTAGTCAGTGAGCCAGCTTGATTGTCATGTTCCACGTTTCGACTTCGTAGGTAAGACTGGTAAGACGCATTGGTTAAACATCCGGCTTTTTAGGCACTCCGGCAGGGTCGACATGAAGATATGATGCACCTGGTCATTAATTATATCTTATTTTGGTTCATCATGGTACCTCGTAGGGCTACACTCCCCTCTCCGCGTCGCTCGCTAGCAACGCCTCTCTTCCTCGCAGCGTCATCATGCAGTGCGGGTGAATTTTATATCGGTGTTATTTTAAAATTGTAATATCTTCTAAGATATTCATTGAAGTTAAGTGATATGAAAGACAATTTTGTTCACAATTAAATACTCTTAATCAACAATAAATTTATTTGGATAAAGGTTAATATTATTACTTTGAACAACTCTTATCAAATAGTGCATTGATTTTGACCAAATTTGATTACCATAAAAAACGGTTCTAGTGACTTAATCTTAAAAGATAGACATATACTGTCGCAGACATTTTCTTAGATCATTTCAAGAGGAATGATTCTTGCATACATATATTTTTGGTTGAACCCTTTTCGCAGCGTACGCAATGGAAGCCCTCAAGGATGAATAATTTTCCCCGTTTTTTTTCAAATTTTCCATTATTTCTTCGCTTTTAATAGTTGCAGCGTGATGTTATATAGCCTAAAGCCTTCCTCGATAAATGGTCTATTCTACACAAAAATAATTTTTCAATTCGAACCAGTAGTTCCTGAGATTAGCGCGTTCAAACAAACAAACAAACAAACTCTTCAGCTTTATAATATTAGTGTAGATAAGTCATTGGAACACCATCACCTTAACCTGCTTCACAATATCAAAAAAATAACCATGTGTTTTAAATAGGTTAATTATGTATAGGTACATAAATAGTTATACACTCAAAACTTAAAAGTGAGTCGCCATGTTTGTTTAAATATTTAATTAATGCTAAAAAATAGACTAAAGTAATACTAGTGCTCAAGCTCTACATATATTACTTTGGAATCATAAGAGCAATGCTTGTCACCATTTTTTTAAAGTACGCACAGTCACATCTTCACTTTATGTAATGGACAACCACTTTGGTGTAATGATCAAGAAGTTGACTATTAACCAAGAGGTCGCGGGTTCGATCCCCGCACTGTACAAACATTTGTGTGCATGAACATGTCTGTTTGTACTGGTCTGGGTGTTATAAGTTTATTTGCAATACCACTGTTCTGATATCTGTAACACAATTGCTTAAGCTACTTACCACAGAGTCAGATCAATGTATGTGATGTTGTTGTATATTATTATATTTATCTCCATCAGTTAACTGCAATTAATTCCCCTAAACAGTAAGGAATCTACATACCTAATACCTACTTGGTTACATACCGAATATTAGTCCAGGATCAAATGACCCCAGCATTTACAGTGTACATAATTAAACGTAGTAGTCGGAACGCCGAGGGCCATTGTGAGACAATCAATTGGCGGTCGGAATGCTATTATAAGCTGATTCTAGCCGGATGTACCTACAGTATAGGTGTTTCATTAGGCACATAGCTGGGCCTTTGATTATTGCTCGGCCAGAGCGATAATAGTAGAAGATACGAACTTAAATCGACCTTCACCGAGCTGATAATAGAATGAAACATATTTTATAATAAATTTAGTATATTAGATAATATATAAAAGATGGGTTTGCTGAAATATCTTGGACAGACTACATAATTATTTTTATTGAATTATATATATATATGATTATTTTTAATTAATTATATTAATAATTAATTAAAAATATGTTTTACCCATAATTGTTACTGATTCGTGTACCTAGTAAAGGTCGCTAGTCGGGGCTGTATGCGGAAGCCAAGCGGTGTGTCGCTCCCTGGGAGAGGCCTACGTCCAGCAGTGGACGGATTTTTGCTGAAATGTAAAAAGACTATGATGAGGAAATAAAGACCGTGGTTCTAAAAGTTTTACTGTAGGTAGCTATTTATGCATTGGGGGTGCATCATATAGAATATTACAGATTAAAGACGACAGAGAACAATAGCTGCTTAATTGGCCGGTGTCTACAAGCGCTTTATTAGCGCGGCTGCTGGCTTCGCTGCGTTACAGTAAATATATAAGCAGTATAGAAGCAAAGAACAAATGATCGGAATACGATACGCATATAGACGCATGTCTCAACAGGGTCCTCGCCCGCATGAGAACCCTGGACGACAATTCTTGTGCAATCGAAAACTGTTCGAACAAATACCAGTTTCCCACCCAAACGCAACGTGTGGTTCTGTGCGGTGAGCACGAACTTTATCGTAACGTATTCGTATAATTTAAACGTCAGAACTGACAATTTTCTCATACATATTGACAAGTTAACGATAGGTACACGCTACGAATACGTGACGATTGTTGTTCGTGCTCGCCCCACAGACTAAATTTGAGATTCGTATGCGAACTATTTTGCACCTGCCAACAGTGATCAAACATTTCTAGCATTTCTTCTTTGCTTCGGTACTGCATTTGGTATGAAGCCACATCTTCCTCAATCACATGTAATGTCTACATGCTGGTTACTGCCTTTGTTAACAGCCTGCATTGTGTAACTATTAGTGTTGATGTTGAGTGAGCATAGATACTAGAAATAATAGAAACAGGGCCAGGACCAACTTTCAGTCCTGAACATTTCAGTTATCTCCAGCGCATATATTTTATATAGGTACTTTCGCCGCCACTTGCGAATGACGGCGTCAAGCAATCGAAAATAGCAATTTTGCTATAATAATTGTAATAGTCCTCCTGGCCGATTTCGACCACGGCAGCCAATCTCAACAGAGATCAGCCAACTACGCAGTATATATTATAGTGCACAAATGTGAGCGCAATATACAGGTACATTCAGTGTTCTATCACTCTCAAAGATCGGTGAGACGGTAATCCGACATGACCGGAGAGAGATCAGGCGCAGGACCAACGGCAACGTGCGCACCGAGGCACGGAGGTGTTACACCGCCAACTTCCCGATTCCGAGCTGTTTGTGAGAGATTCATAAAAGAAAATGTCAGAAATAATTTTGGTTCGACCTGGGGTTCGAACTCAAGACTTCTCGGATGTTAGCAGAAACCTTGCCACTTCACCAACGAGACAGTAAATTTTGCTATACCTACCGATATGTAGAACCAATTATTGCAAAAAATGTTTTGTTATTAGAGCGACCAGTAAGTAAGTCTTAACTTATGTGCATGTTGACATTTTTTTACGAGCGATTGGCGCGTTTACGTTGTCTTCTTAAACTTAACAACGAAAACTTAACTGTTATGTGATACGAGTAATGTAAATTGATTCAAATTCAAAAAATTCAAAAATTCTTTATTGATAACAAAAGTTTTACATTGGGAATCTCCTTTCACCCGCTCTTTCTGTATGTAATTGCATTAATAAAAAAAATCATTTTCTTCTGAGATATAATCAAATAACCTAGCTTACAAGCAAATCAAAAACTTTGTTTTGTATATTAAATTTGTAGTGTCTTGTTTGTTCAGCTGTGCTGATGCAAACCAGTACTCAACCCACTTAAGTCTATTTTTAGCATTAATTAAATATTTAAACAAACATGGCGGCTCACTTTTAAGTTTTAAGTGTAAAACTATTTATGTAGATGTAGATATGTTTTTGTTTGTATATAATATAAATATTTGTGTATGTGTGTTTGTTTGTTTGTATATGTGTGTGTATATTTGATTGTGTGCTGTGTGTGGGTGATGATTATAAGAGTGCGTTAGTGAGTGAGGACTACTCATAAATAACAACTTTTATTCTAATTTAGTAAGTCTTGCGTGTCCTCGTAATTTAGAGTTTTTAGCCATGTCAATAAAAGCTTTTTTACTTTCTCGGTAGGTTTTACCATATATTTTTATTTTTTGGTTAACATTGTTATAGATCCTTTTAGATTGTCCGATATATTGTTTTGTAGCAAACACTGTTTGACATATATCTTGTGGAATTACAGCATTCTGATTCAGTTTATTGAGTTGTTTATCATCTATACATAAGGTTTTTTGAATTTTCAACGTACATTGTAATATATAACTGCCTAATTGATAATACATCGGCCTCTTCATTTAATAGTTTTGTGGAAAACCGTTACACTTACCTTAACATTACTTTTAAAACAGATCTTTGGGCTCTCTCAATGTAGATAAATTTAGTCTTGAAAGTTCCCCCCCTCAGATCGAAAGGCAGTAGGAAAGAGTGGATTGGACCAGAGCTTTATACTAAGGCACTATCCCATCTCACGGCCAAACCTTTAAAATAGTGTTGGGACTACCGAGTATTAGTTTATACACTACGTCCGATTTGAATCCGTCAAAATATGCTCCGTAAAAGCCCGTATAACTATTTCTATGGTGAATCGGATGACTCGTAGATATAAGCAATTAGCCGTTTATTAGAAATTAAATGACCATGATTGGTTGAATGCGACAAAAATAATGTAAAGTTCTCACTTGTTTTCATTAACTTCGTATCGTCTATTTGACAAAAATTGTATATACTAACATTGCAAACTTTAAATTGCTAGTGCATAAGTGCCTTTGTATTTAAGACTACCTATGTGTTATTTATAGCTGTATGCGAATAAATAAATGAGAAAAAATGGTTTAAATATCTGGCAATCTTGAGCTGCGGCGACAGTATAAGTGTTCCCAGATTTTACGTCAAAATCTACTTATAACACTCCATTGTTGAGCTTCAAGGTTGAAGACTTAGTATTAGATCTGTTTGGTCATGGTAACTTAACCTTAATGTTTTATGCTCTCAGAACGTTTTTTTTTAATTGGGATAGGTTTCTTTTGACCCAGGACTAAGCCCAACGAGGCAAAGACTAATAAATAATAATTAAATCTTTGTTAAAGCAGGAAAGAAGCTAAGATTTATGTGAAGAAGTACAGGACCTACTTATGTTCATGAATGCCCTTCATGAAGGAAGATTTCTGGCCGCAGGGCGTCGTGTTTCGGAAGTGCCGAGGACGGCTGCCAACCGACACCGCGCGCTACGCATCTATTCGCTGACGCGTGTGATTTGTGTAAAATATTTTAATTACATTGAGTAAATTTTATTATTTGTATGTATGTGAGTCTGTAAGGTATTTATAATATGGGCCTGTATTTTTTTTTAAATCTGTAGCCTGAAATAAAGGAATTATTATTATTATGTGCTACACATATAAAAATGTTTTATTTTAATTATCTTATGTTGCTGTGCCCTGCTGGGTGTATTATTTGTTGTACTATTAATAGTCTGATATATATATCATTATTATCAGCCTATAAACGTCCCACTGCTGGGCACAGGCCTCACCTCAACTATGAGGCAGTGCGAGCCATACTCCACCACGCGGGCTTAGTGCGGATTGGTGGAGGGGTGTTTGTAAGGTAAGTGACCAACCTTACTGTCAGATGTTATTAAGCCGCCCGAGGGCCTCCGGCCAGGCTTAACCGACTAATATCTATCGATATTAACCGGACCAACAGCTTAACGTGCCTTCCGAAGCACGGAGATGCTTGTAAATAGACGTCACTTGTATGGTCAGAATGGTCACCCATCCCAAACATGACCGCGCCGTAGGTTGCTTAACTTTTGGTATCACTACCAAAGCGCTGCTACCACTGCGCCACAAGCACCCCTATATGTATATTTGCAATAAAATAAGTAAATAAATAAAAGACTGAGTCTACGATGGAGTGAACTCATCTAGATCTAGAAACGGACGAGTAACGTTGGAATATTTGGCGGTGAAAGCTTACCTAGTGATAATCTAGGAAGTGTTGCGAAAAGACATTTTCGAATTTATAAATTTTTAAAAAAATAAATAAATAGGAAGTGATGTCTTAAAAATCACTTACGATTTATTATTTAACTTCTGCAATTTTGAAGGATATTAAACCTTTGTCCTTTTTTGACCATTCTGACCATAAAAGTGACGTCTATTTACAAGCATTTCCGTGCTTCGGAAGGCACGTTAAGCTGTCGGTCCCGGTTAATATCGACAGATATTAGTCGTTAATCCTGGTCGGAGGCCCTCGGGCGGCTTAATAACATCTGACAGTAAGGTTGGTCACTTACCTTACACACAACCCCTCCACCAATCCGCACTGAGCCCGCGTGGTGGAGTATGGCTCGCACCACCTCATAGTTGAGGCCTCAGCCTGTGCCCAGCAGTGGGACGTATATAGGCTGATGATGAAACCTTTATCCCTGAGACTCCATTACTTAAAAACTTAAAAATTTTAATGGGCAAACTGGAGCAACCTTATTAATCTTCAGATATTGGCACTAAAAAGCACAAAGAACGTATTTGCTGACGGAAGATTTCCTGATTGATCCGGCGCCGCCATTGACAAAATGGCTTAGAACTTTGAGATTCCTTTTACACGGATTCTGGTTTCTTTGGCGTTTGCACGTGATGAAAAAACCTACGATACCTACAGAGAATATGGCAAAAACAGCATAATATTATTATATTAATAATATTCTGCTGTTTTTTCCATAATCTCTGAGACACTTATAAATAAGTGGGTTGTCTATAATGGTAGGTAGTCAGAGACACTCGTAAATAACCTTCTTGGTCTATAAGAAAACTTGACACCTAAGTATTATACGACTTTGATGATAATATTACCTACTTTAAAAGCAGAAAGTAGGAGACAAGGAATCCAATAATAAAATAACAATCAGAAATACAACTTTTCTAAAAAATTAACAATCAAAATTTGACTCGAGTATAAATATTACGTGTCGCAGAAATAGCGCTCGTTTTAACGCCTGTTAGATATTAACAGCACACATTTTCATTCAACGTCGTTGTGACTAATATTTTTATCAAAGGCGTTTTCTAAGCGTTTTCCAGTTATTATTACAGAACATTTTTTTTGGTTATTAATTTTAATAGCAGCACACCGTTCAGTTCTTCACAAGTGTAATACGGAAGGATTAAAGGCAACCCTGATTCGCCATTTTAGGTGTACATCACTAGCTTTTTCGAACTGAGAGACGGAATTTAGTTCCGTGTCTTTTGGCCGTTGTGTGAATAATAAATAGTTGGGCTAGCAATTCAAATACCAAGTCAATTTCGAAGATCGCAGAGATCATAATCATAATCCTAAATTATTCTAATACTATTCAAGTGATACCTTTTCTTAAACATTATTTCGCGATTTATTTACATTTAATTAAAATAAAAAACAAAAAAAAACCTAATAATGTTTTTGCGAAATAGTTCGTAAAAAGTGTACCTATCATTTCAATGTCTACTGTTCGCGTAAACCGAAGAAACAAATATTATTATACTAACATAATTAAACAGTCCTTTAACTGAAGGTTGTCTGGAAGAGATCGCTACAATCGATAAGACTGCCTAAATGTAATGTACCTACATCTTTCTTTGTTAAACTTGTCTGTAATTTTATTTTATGTTGTACAATAAAGTGTTAATATATCGATCTATACATATATCCTATTGTTACGCGCGCTGCATTCAGCCAGACGAAGTTCAATGGTAAATCTGAAAAAGAGGATTATTTTGCTTTAAATTTCCACATAATGACAACAGCGCAGGAACTCAAATACATCCGAATGTAACCACCTGAAAAAACTAGAGCTGGAAGTCGCAGGACTTACAATACAACTCACAACGTGACACAGAAGATGCACCTGGAATCACCTGGAATTGTATTTCGGCTCGTTTACATAATTTAAACAAGTTGTGAAAACCTATAAACACTTCGATATATATAAACTCTGTAGCATAAGTGTAATGTATTATGTGGTTGGTTATCCAATAAATAAAATAAAAAAAATTACAACACTGACACCAACAAAACACTCGACGCGTTTCGCCACTACAAATGGTGTTCAATGGGTTAATAAGAAATAATGTTTCAGTAAATCAGGTTAACTTAAAAAATATTTTTACAAAAAAAAAATTGGTTGCCTGTAAAGTCGGTATACGGGCTAAAGTTTTACGTGACAACGACTTTGAGTGGTAAAATAATTTTAATGTGAATATTCATTCGTATAACATGAACCGGTGTGTATGCCTATCTCTCTCACTCTCTCTCTCTCTCTCTCTCTCGCTCTTAGGCGGGTTAACTGTGCTCGAGTGGAAGGGACGCGTGCCTTTCCCTTTTTATGTCTGTCTCACTCGCTCTTAGGCGGGCTAACCATGCCCGAGTCGAAGGGACGCGTGCCTCTCACTCGCTCTCATTGTGAGCGCGGAACGTGAGCGGAGCGTAACGCAGTTTCTTGAAGTGTCACCCGGCAAACCAATTTATAAGACGTTGTCACGTCAAAAACCATAAGCTACCTGTTTTAAAATTTCAAATTGACCCCATAAAATTGCCGATGAAACGAAACCACCTAACTCGTTAATGAAAGCGGCGATGCTATCTTTCGTGGCGGTGTACAGGACAAACAGTTTCATATTAGGAATAATCATAGACAAATCGCTACCATGGACACATACTGTATTAAAGTACCTGTAGATTTTATAAACATGTTGCTGACTTCAAAATATTTAAAAAAAACAGACATGAGCCAGGAAAAAGGCTGGTGATCTTAAACTGGCTGGATAGATTCATACCATACCTTAGAACAAATTATCTTACGAATATTAAAAAAAAAACGCACTGAAATCGGTCCATCCGTTCGTACGATGTCACAGACCGACACACAAATAGAATAGAAATCACACTTTTATCACCCCTCTTTTCTCTCATCAGTCTATATACGTCCCACTGCTGGGCACAGGCCTCACCTCAATTAAGAGGTGGTACAAGCCATACTCCACCACGCGGGCTCAGTGCGGATTGGTGAAGGGGTGTCTGTAAGGTAAGTGACCAACCTTACTGTCAGATGTTATTAAGCCACCCGAGGGCCTCTGACCAGGCTTAACGTGCCTTCCGAAGCACGGAGATGCTTGTAAATAGACGTCACTTAAATGGTCAGAATGGTCACCCATCCCAAACATGACCGCGCCGTAGGTTGCTTAACTTTGGGTATCACTACCAAAGCGCTGCAACCACTGCGCCACAAGCACCTCTTTTCTAGTCGGGGCACAGATTACTAAATAGTTACTGTCGGGGGTTAATCATCAACTGCTTTGCTTTGCAGTTACCAATACGATTGCTAAATCGGAGATTTCCTTCCTTCTTTTGAGGACAGTAGATAAAAATAGATAAGACCTATTTTTCTATATGAAAACTTTTGGCTATTGATGATCACGGTTTGAAACTCCATTTTGTAAGGCTATTTAACGGCCTCTGTGGTGTTGTGGCGTGCGCCCCGATTTTCAAGGTGCTGCCATCTCTCATGAGGTTCCGGGTTTGTTGAGATAATGTTGAAAATCAATTTTCTATGCTGTTAATATAATAAATAATAATAAATATGCAACAACATCACAAACATTGATCTGACTCCGTGGTAAAAAGCTTATACTTGTGTTACAGATATCAGAATCAACTGTGGTATTTAATAATAAACTTAAATAAATACATATAAAACACAGACTAATACAAACAGACGTGTTCATGCACATGTTACGGCTAATAGCCGAAGTGCGGCTACACCTAGTTTTAGCCGGCTACAACTAGGTGCGGCCCGACACATGCGGTTAATCTTAGGTGTATCCTACTTATCTTCGGTTGCAACTAGGTTTAGCCTTCATTATAGCGGCTAGAACTAGGTACAGCCGCACACTGGTGGTTAAACTTAGGTGTATCCTATTTATCATCGGCTAGAACAAGGTTTTCAGTTTAGTTGTTTCGAGATTCTAATTTTGCGTTAACCGATTGATTCGCTTACATGGAATAAATAAAAGACAGGGATGTTTAAGTGACATTTATTATTTATTATTTGACAGGCAAATATCTTTTAACAAAAAGAGGCTTTATTATAAGTAATTAAAACAGAAAATATTATAAATCTTCTCTATATAAATATAAGGCGGTGGGGACCTGGATAGTACTTTTGTCTAATTGATTGTTTGAATGCACTTAACTCAGATCAGGATTACCTTCTCATGGTCCGATTTTGAAAAAAAACCTTTGTGTAAGGTACAACGTATCTAGCAAGCCTAAAAAAACACGTTATGTCTTTCAGGAATGGAGTAAAATCAAAAGGTGCGCATGAAGTCCTCGGGGACTGTTATTTTTTCTTTACTAATATTATAAAGAGGTTAGGGTCGGTTTCACCATACCTCACATTATAACTGGAAAAACGGAGTTTTTTTTATTGATTTGAAAAAAAATTTTTTTGTTAGATAGCTTATTCTCGAGGAACGCTTTGTATGAGCTATAAAATGCTTGATACCTACCTAGAAATCAACGGGGAAGCAGTTAAATCAAAAAGCACGGACGAAGTCGCGGGGGACCGTTATAATTAATATGTTCATGTTATTCACACGCGTTTTGATTCTTATCTTAAAAGAATACTCCGCTCCTAACAATGCCCACAGGAAATCCTACATTTACGCGAACGAAGTCGCGGGGGACCGCTCAAAATAAAACCAAAATCCCTAACTGAACGGAAAACCTAGTTCTAGTCGATAATAAATAGGAAGCACCTAAGTTTAACCACCAGTGTGCGGCTGCACCTAGTTCTAGTCGCTATAATGAAGGCTAAACCTAGTTATAACCGAAGATAAGTAGGATACACCTAATATTAACCGCATGTGGCAGGCTGCACCTAGTTGTAGCCGGTTAAAACTAGGTGTAGCCGCACTTCGGGTATTAGCCGTAACACACACAAATGTTTGAACAGTGCGGGGATCGAACCCGCGACCTCTTGGGTAATAGCCAACTTCTTGACCATTACACCAAGTGACAAGTTTTTATTTGGTATATGATCATACAATGTAATGTTTGAAAGCTGTATTGCATTTCTGGGTAACCAATCTCTTCGCGCCGCCTAGCCTGCGCCGCACATTCCGAAAGCTATTTCACTAGACTTAAATCTAGTAACATAAGTATATCACTGAACTTGGACCGTTTTATAACTATATTCCTAGTGAGATAGTAATGAATCGCTCTCGTATAACTATGTTACGGTATATAATTATATCACTAGGGATATAACTATATTACGGCTTTATCTATCTTACTGCGACAGACACATGACAAAATAGAAAATTGTTTTTCTGGCCTGAGTGACAGTGATCGTCACAACCCTCTTCATTAGTTTCTATTAATTAATAACATTTGTACTTTAATTAAAAATAGTCATTAAGTCATTTGTTTACTAACAATAATTATAGATAAATACGTTAGCTACAGAGGAGCCAGAGGATCTAAAAAAACTAATTTTAATATTACTAATTTAATTAAAAATAAAAATTACAATTTAAATGTACTAAAACTAGAGAGAAGTGCCTAGGTTCGAGGTGTGAACGCAAGTGGGCGAAATTTGGGCAGCTCGTGGAAACGTCGCGATGGGCTTGACGTCATGTAGGGCTGAAACCGCTGATGGGGCAGCACGTGCAAGCGCCGAAATCTGGGTCGTCGTCGGGCAGGCCGAAGTGGTGCAATATAATGTGCTGAATAGGCTGGTTTAGCCTATGTAATTAGAAACGAGTATATGGTCTGAAACAAAGTTATATTATTTATTTTGTTGTTCCTGTGTTGTTTCTGATATTCAAAACACATGTGTCGCGGCGCTCGTAGGCGGTGTGCATCGTGAGCTTGCCGCAGAGGACGAGGCGACGGACCCATTTGCGCGTACATTCTGAGAAAAATGCGTTTTTTTTTTTTTTTAGCTATTTACATTGGGATCAGAGCAATATAATGTGACACTGTCCCAACTTATTTATTAATTTATTTCGTCGTAAAAGTAGGTAAGTTGTCTTTATGAATATAGAACAGACTGTACACTGTTAGTAATTTCACCCAAACCACTTGGTTCACGACAAAACATACTGGCTAGCATGTCGCGGACTGACGTGGGGTGTTCATGGCACACGCGAAACCGGGCGTAGTACATTATACCATTTGTTTTCATTAATTACCACCTTTCATTTGGAGTTTTTATGGCTTGTGACAGGACAGGACATAGCTATTGTGGATACAGATACCTTATAACCATTAATGTTGCCATAATGTTGCTACTGGACTCTGTAGCAGCAAATTGTTTTTCTAAATAATTGTTGTTTAATAGGCTTTCCACGACCACTTTGGTGTAATGGCTAAGAAGTTAACTATAAACCAAGTGGTCGCGGCCTCGATCCCCGCACTGTACAAACATTTGTGTGCATGAACATGTCTGTTTGTACTGGTCTGGGTGTGAATGTATGTGATGTTGTTGTATATTTCTTTATTTATTATTTTCGCCGCGGTGATTGGTTGATATAGCTGTCAGTCGCGAATCCCGGCGACTGTATGCCGCAGGTATATTCGCTGGGGATAAAAGTTCCAGTTTGAAGACTATATTTTGATAGAAAATGTACCAAAGAAAAAAGTCATTTGTTTCGTTAAAAAATAAATTGTCTGAGACAGGAATCGAACCTGCGTCCATTCGACATCAGGCCCGTGCGCGCTACACCTGATATTCCCGACAACGCTGGTTCTTCAATTCGCTCGTTTCAGTTTCGGTTCAATCCTTCGTTTCGTGTTTCTTCGATGACAACGTGAATGCTCGAAAAACCTAATGAGTCATGTACGGAAAATGGTTGATACCTCCGAACAGGCAGTTATATTTATCGAACATCTGGCAAACCTAACTTTTTTCTACCATTTTAAGAACCAAGAATAGTATGATAGTAGTCGTCCTGGCCGATTTCGACCACGGCGGCCAATCTCAACATAGATCAGCCAACTACGCAGGAGATATTATTATACTCAAAGTTCGGTGAGACGGCAATCCGACATGACCGGACAGAGATCAGGCGCAGGACCATCAGCTTAACGTGCTTTCCGAAGCACGGGGGTGTTTCACAGCCAACTTCCCGACTCCGAGCTGTTTTTGAGAAATTCACGACAGAAAATCTCAGATACAATTTTGGCTCGACCTGGGATTCGAACCCAGGACCTCTCGGATGTAAGGCAGAAACTTTGCCACTACACCAACGAAGCAGTCAAGAACCAAGAACCTGTCAATTAGAACAGTAAAAAACTTTTTGCAACAAAATGAATACTAAGTATTGATTGTACTTACAATACAGATAATTTAATAGGTCAACACTGTGACGGTCATATCATTCGTATGAGATCATGCCTGTTAATAATTGCAAAGGTATTTTAACTGTTTTTTGGACTCTTTTATTTATTGCACTGTTTTGGTTAGAAGCAATAAACCGAGAAGTGCCAATGACTGGTGGTAATATCTGATACATTTAAACCGATTTCAAGAAATTCTTTTACCAATAGATAGCTATGTTTTTCGTGAGTGCTATTAGATTATTTTGTTTTGAAAGTGTATATGCTATGGACCAAATGATAAGTTGGGCATTAAACACAATGCCTGGATCATGATGAAAAATGCCGAATAGGAAAGAGAGATTTGATGATAATTATTTAAATAATCAAATTTACCGATTACTGAGAGTTCAAAGATGGGATGAAATGTTGAAAAATCATCCAATAAGACTCAACACATTTGGTACAAATCATTAATTTGAAATGTCGGATCATTTCACAACAATTGTTTTATTATAGTAATTCTCATACGGACAGCAACACAATCTTGACTCTTCACTTTCTTAACGCTGCGAACAGTAATTATTATTGTAGGCTATTATAGCGTAGGTATTTTAACTTTTGAATGTGAGTGATGTATCTGTTACGATTAGTAACTATTAAGTATTCTGTGCCAAAAGAATCACATTGCCCAAGTGTCATGTAGTGATAATAATTATTACCGTACAATGTGAAAAATAATCAAGCTTCAATATCAATTTAACACTTAGCCCAACGGAAGTAGACCATGTTCATAATGACGGGGCATTATTTGTTATGCCAGCATTAATCAACTGGTCTATAACATATAGATTGCTATAAAATAATATGATAATAACTTTAGTTAGTTTAAATGTTCATAAGCGGCAATCTTAGGAGCTACTGTGCCGATGTTAAAAATGCTTTCACCAATAAAAAGACACGTTATCATTGAATGCTAAAGGCTATATGATATCAAGCGGTACAAATCTTGCTCGCGAGTGGTCACCATCCCGGTCAGGTCTGCTAGACGTTTCGGCAGATGCAAAACGTCGAGCAGTGTATACATACATCATTCTCGTTAAAATATAAGCCGCTTATAAGTTATCACTGTTACAATGCAACGCGAAATCCATACTACTATTTGTTACTCAATCACGCCTAAACTACTGAACCGATTTGCATGAAATTTGGTATGGAGATATTTACATACCCGAGAAAGGACATAGGCTACTTTTTACCGCGGAAAAATGACACATTCCCATTGGAAAATTCAAGTGGGCCGATCGCTTTTAAGGCCTAAACTACTAAACAGCTTTAAATAAAATTTGTTAAGAAGATAGTTCGAGATCTAAGAAAAGAAATGAGTTACTTTTGACCACGGGAAAATAACGCATTCCTATGGGAAAAGATACTTTTCGGGGAATCTGATCGCTTTCATTCCTAAATTACCAAAGATTTAAGTTATATTTGGTTAAAATTGGTATTACGGAAAAACGACATAATGCGGACAAAGTGGCCGGTAAAAGCTAGTTTTAAATGAAGACACGTCACCAACAATCAAATTAGTCGCCAAAGTTCAAATACGAGGTGTAGCTGCATCTATGCTTTTGTTACTACAAACTAATAACATAATGGCAACCTGTAAAAACGGACGGGTTTAAGAAATCGTTTCTTAGAAGGTGGTTCAATTTCACGGTCAGTTGGTTTGGTTAAATCTGAACCGTTTTTGAGGTCACATGTTACTTTTTTTCTGATATCTACCTACCGCAGTATGACGGGTCACTATACTTTATAATACTTTATCTCTATATATATAAAATTCTCGTGCCACAATGTTTGTTCCCTTACTCCTCCGAAACGGTTTGACCGATTCTCATGAAATTTTGTGAGCATATTGAGTAGGTCTGAGAATCGGCCAACATCTATTTTTCATACCCCTTAGTGATAAGGGTTGTCCACCTTAAACATTTATATGGCAAAACAACGTTTGCCGGGACAGCTAGTTTAAATATAAGGAAATCACATACAAAACAATTTTCTAGTTACATTTCGCACGTTAATTTTGCAATTAAACTGACATCTGCGTCTGAACTAGACTAAAACATAGTCTGTATCTCAGAAGCGCAGCGCTCAACCCTTTAGGACAAGAAAACTAAATATATAACATAAATGAAGTTGCACCAATAAAAAAATTGGTTGCCTGTAAAGTCGGTATACGCGCGAAAGTTTTACGTGACAACGACTTTGAGTGGTAAAATAATTTTAATGTGAATATTCATTCGTATAACATGAACCGGTGTGTATGCCTATCTCTCTCTCTCTCTCTCGCTCTGTCTCTCTCGCGCGGAACGTGAGCGGAGCAGCGTAACGCAGTTTCTTGAAGTGTCACCCGGCAAACCAATTTATAAGACGCTGTCACGTCAAAAATAATTCTTCTTTGACATGAATGAAAATATTATTAAGCCTAAATAAATATGACTTTGAAAAAAACTCTAATAAAACATGTAACTAATATTTGATTCTCCAATGTAGTTTAGAGAAATACAACTAAAAATGGTAAATTATGTAACAGTAATAGAGTAGATTAGATTTGTAGACTATATAATCCGTAAAAACGTTTGTTTAATAAATAATAGTTCTCCTGGCCGATTTCGACCACGGCGGCCAATCTCAACAGAGATTAGCCAACTACGCAGTATATATTATAGTGCACAAGTGTGAGCGCAATATACAGGTACATTCAGTGTTCTATCACTCTCAAAGATCGGTGAGACGTTAATCCAACATGACCGGAGAGAGATCAGGCGCAGGACCAACGGCTAAACGTGCTTTCCGAGGCACGGGGGTGTTACACCGCCAACTTCCTGACTCCGAGCTGTTTTTGAGAAATTCATGACAGAAAATCTCAGAAACAATTTTGGCTCGACCTGGGATTCGAACCCAGGACCTCTCGGATGTAAGGCAGAAACTTTGCCATTACACCAACGAGGCAGTTTAATAAATAACTTAATATAACAAAACCATAAAATTAATTGTTGAAGCAAATTGGCTTAATAGTGCGCTAGTTAATATAGTACTACTACTCTCATTATTAATAGGTACTCGTACATATTAATAAATGTTTATAAATAAATAAATAAATATTTCTCAACAAGCACACCAATTCTCTAGTCCCAAAGTAAGCTACGAGGCTTGTGTTATGGGTACTAGATAACGGATATACATACTTAAATACTTTTTTTTGTAAATAAATACATATTAAAAATAGAAAACACCCAGACCAGTACAAACACACATGTTCATGCACACTTATGCTTGTACTGTGCGGGAATCGAACCCGCGACCCTTGGTTTAGAAGTCCGACATGCGGACCACTGCACCAAGCGGTCGTCAAAAAAAAATAAACGTTTATAAAGTCCAATCTACACTAACATTTTAAAAGGGAAGTGTTGATTGTTTATTTTGAATTGAACAGGCTTCGGAAATACTAGACCGATTTTGATAATTCTTTTACCATTAGAATCCTACATTATCACTGATGAACATAGGTCATATTCATTTTATTTATCTAAGCTTTATTGCACAACAAAAATATGTGTGAAGGTGAACTTATCGCCGTAGGGCATTCTCTACCAGTTATACCTTTGAGCTAAGCAGAAATGATTTCATGTTAAATAAGTAATAATAACCGGATTTCAAACAATCAAAAAAATCAAAAATCGTTTATTGCATACCGAAACACATGACAAATTTATTTATATATTAGATTGATTTATATATTAGAAAACCGAGTTTTACGTGGGCGAAGCCGCTGGTGGGAGCTTATTGATAAAAGGCATTGTAGAAACCTTTAATTCTTCTTTTTCATTCATTTATCACGGCCCGCTTGCAGTCTGAAAAGCTCTGGCCGATGGCGTAGCGTGCCTAGTGTCTCGATAGTTCAATGGTTAGAGCAATTGGTTTGCGAGAAGTTGTGGGTTCAAGTCCTACCTGTGGCAGTTAGAATTTTTCTTTCATTGTGTTTATATCACATTGTAATAAATAAATAAGGATTGATAATGCTAAAAATATCCCAACTAAACTTTTTTAAAGAGGCAAAAACCTACTGTACAGAAGAATATAGGTATTTTGTATGTACGTATACGTATTATGAATAAGTTTTTTTGTATTATTGATATTATAATATATACTTTTTAATCTATATATTTTATGTTCATTTATTTTTTGCGTTTCTAACCAAAATTTTATTTACCTCTCTCACTGAATTTTTACTGCCTCGCCTTCTTTGTGCATCACCTTGAGGTTGACTGGCAGAAAATGCAGTTAGCATTAAGTCCAACCTTTGTACATTTCTTGTGCAATTAAAGTTTTAAATAAATAAAATGTAATCGGAAAACTACTATACAATTGACACCTGGACAAATAATACATACCATTAATAACGTGAGAGACACAATATTAAATATAATAGCATTCACCTCGAGGCCATAAACCTTTGTGTTTTCATACAATTTTCCGTAGTGTGCACCAAGAGTGCAATAATGATTCAATGTACACAGTAAAGTTAGATTCAGTAGGTTAGTTTAATGGAAGAGATAAAAATAAAAGACGTTTAAACGGGACTGGTCGGTGTGACTGTTGCGCGTCACGATTATGAATTGCAGAGCCATAATCGGGGTGCGTAGACCTCAAAATAATATACGTAGATATGTCACCCCTTACAGTGTTGATGTTCCTGTTGTTGGAGTCCTATGGCACCCTCGTGGTGCAAAAGGCCTTCGTGAGTTGTCGCCATCTCCCCCTGTCCTGCGCTTGACTCTTGACATCCTCACATAGTAGACCTGTAGCTATTATCTCCTGGTTGATGGTTCGTCTCCACGAATGTATGGGTCGTCCGCGTCTTCTCTTTGCTACCGGGCTGCCATTCGAAAGCTATCGATGCAGCATTGTACTCACTTCGATGCAGCATGTGCCCCTTACAGTGTGCATAGATTAAAATAGACTAGCAAGATACGTAACGTGCTTACAATAAGGATTCAAACAGTGGTCGCAAGAAAACAAGGAAAGCGACCAAGCTAACAGGAGGCGAGAGAGTAAGATAATGGTTGTAGCATCCCATGTAGTATGTAGATTCCTACGTAGATTAGAAAACCATAGTAACTAATGACGACCACTTTGGTGTAATGGTCAAGAAGTTGACTGTTAACCAAGAGGTCGCGGGTTCGATCCCCGCACTGTACAAACTGTACTGGTCTGGGTGTTATATGTATTTATTTAAGTTTATTTGTAAACCACTGTTGATCCTGATATCTGCAACACAAGTGCTTAAGCTACTTACCACGGAGTCAGATCAATGTATGTGATGTTGTTGTATATTTCTTTATTTATGTTTAGTAGCAAAAGACGCTGGTGCGATTATTTTCCTATAGGTTAGAAAACTTCTATGACTAAGAAAGCTTTTATTGGTCGACCGTATTCTTTAAAGAAGAGGAAAACCCAAGGCTTCTCTCAGTAAAGTTTCATAACACTGAATTTTATAGGTTTTCCTGTTTTTTTTCCTGAAGTTTTACTGGGAATCGAGGAAACTAAACCTTTTTTCCTGTAAAACTACAGCATTTACCTTACCTTAGGTCTATCTTGAATACGGCTAAGGAATAGAATTCGCCGCCGGCTTGCAGTGTTCCCCTTAGATTGTAACTTGGCTCTTTTCAAGAAAATAGTGAATAGGCTGTTACATTACATCTGAGAGGTCCTGGGTTCGAATCCCAGGTCGAGCCAAAATTGTTTCAGAGATTTTATGCCATGAATTTCTCAAAAACAGCTCGGAGTCGGGAAGTTGGCGGTGGACGTCGGTGGACCCTTGGAAAGCACGTCAAGCCGTTGGTTCTGCGCCTGATCTCTCTCCGGTCATGTCGGATTGCCGCCTCACCGAACTTTGAGAGTGATGGAACAGTGAGTGCACCTGTGTATTGAGCTCACACTTGTGCACTATAATATTTCCTGCGTAGTTGGCTGATCTCTGTTGAGATTGGACGCCGTGGTCGACATCGGCCAGGAGGACTATTATTTTTATTATTATTACTAGACAGACATGATCCATACTCAGCCACATCGTCTCTTACCATCAGTTGAGATTGTGGCTAAATGACTACAGTATCTACCCTTACCTAGTTCTATGTATTTATTTATTTATATAAAACTTTATTGCACAAGAAATGTACAAATGGTGGACTTAATTCTAAAAACATTTTCAGCCCGTCAACCTCAAGGTCATGCAGAAAGAATACAAATGGATGCAGTGAAAATTAAATGACAAAGGTAAATTGTTGTTAATAACGCAAAAATAAATAAACTTAATATCTTATATATATAAAAGAAAGTTGTGTTAGATACACTATTTATAACTCAAGAACGGATGAACCTATTTGGCTGAAATTTTATGGAGATGCAGCTTAAAAGCAGAAATCGCACGCGGACGAAGTCGCGGGGGGCCACTAGTATAAATATAATATCATAATATCAATAAATAAAAGTCTATCTTATCGACCCAACTAACAACAACAACTGGTGCAATTTTGTTCGCTGTGTGCACCGAAACTACAATAATGAGTCAATGAGTCATTACATTGCACCTGATCTAATAAGGCGTATCATCAATCACTCCGGGCAAACCTGTCCGCCGGACCGACAGCAAAAAAGGCAAAAAAGATTAAATGCAAAGATAAAACATAAACGGGTTTGTGTAAAAAATGGAAGGCGTTTTATATTTTTTTAAATTTGTTGATTATTTATTGTTGGTTCAATTGGAAAAAAACTGACGTAAAGTTAAAAATTAAACCGAAGATCGGAAACTGTTTTAATATCTAAATAAACAAAGAATAACTATCTAGAAGGTTGTCTGGAAGAGATCGCTGGAAGCGATAAGACCGCCTAAAATGTACATTTCTCCTCTTTGAATTTGTCTGTAATTTTGTTTTGTGTTGTACAATAAAGTGTTAATCTATCTATCTATCTAGATTTTAGATACTGTATAAATCATCATCTTATCAGCCTATATAATACATATGCTCCACTGCTGGGCACAGTCCTTACCTCATGTTTATGAGGTTGAATTTTACCATTAGATAAGTATTGAAATGACAAACTAGGTTCTTAAACTTAGTTTGTTGTTTATACATATAAGAGGGGTACCTCTTGGTAACATGGTTATGTTATTTATTTATTTTATTCTTGGCACATAATACGAAATACTAAATGGTCAAGAATAAAATTTATTGACAATTTCTTACGCTGGATAAAATTATTTTTTATAAAATAGTTTGCGTTTCAGGCTTCACCGACTAACAGCCAAATATTAATTAAATTAGTTAAACAATTATTCTAACAATCCCTTCACAAATATTGGTAGGTACAAATCTATTTGCTATAATCATTAGTTAGCAGTCTGGCATGAATTCGATGGAATAATACCAGTTGTTTCGCTGACATTACTTTAGTAATTATTAACGAAAGCCAAAGTTTGAAGGAAAGGATACAGCGGGCGTCGCGGTATTTCGATTAAACTAGCGTTTTAGGGCGCATAGTTTTACAAATTATTTTTTAGACATATTATTATACACTTACATTAGTATACTATTGATAATGATGGTGATCATGGTCTCTTAGCTAACTGCGACCACGGCGACTTATCTCGAAAGAGATTACCCAACTGCGTATGAGACATATAGGTAGTGCCGATTGTGAACGCAATATACAGGTGCAGACTGATTCTTCACTCTCAAAGTTCGGTGAGACGGCAATCTTACATGACCGTAGCAAGATTTAGATGTAGTGGCAATTAACAATACTATTAATAAAAAATTAAAACCTTAAAAGAATAACGTAGAGAGTAGAGTAAAGATAACATTTTTGACATTCATCGCCAGTAGACTCGACTGCCCCTATGTAGATAGGGCGCTGTGGTGGCAGGCATGCTCCCGTGTGCCTTATGTTTTTGATTTTTAATTCTATGTTTTATTTGTATTATTTTATTTTATCTTGTGGTAATACCTTTTGAATTGACAAGGTAAATGTTTTAATGTTTAAGAAAATTTTAATTTAAGTATTAATATTAATGTTTTCCTTATGTAAATTTTTAAATTATTCAATGTTATTTATATAATTTAATTTTGTATTGTATGGTCACTATTATGGGTCTTAGTAGTGTTGCCCAAATTCAGTCTTGGTCTTGCAGTCTTGGTCTTGTTCTTGCGTTTTTGCAAGACCAAGACCAAGAACAAGACCGCGTATTTTTAGCAAGACCAAGACCAAGACTGACCGTGCAAGACTTGAGCAAGAACAAGACATAGCCTGCAAGACTCTTGCGTCTTGCAGCTAGGACTTAGCGCTATTTCACTGAGTAGTTAGGTGTAACAGTTCGGTGTATAGGAAGGTACGCTTAGGAATTCTATGAGACGCAAAAAACTGTATCAAAGAATATGAAAAACTGGACCTATGCGCATTACGACTAATACCATAAACATAGCGAATAAAAAAATATCTATTAAAATCAAACTGAGTGCATGCATAGTTATGTTTTAACCATCGGCACTTTGATAATCCGGCATCAAAGGTTTTGTACTTACTTCTCAAAGAAATTTGCCGCTTTTCGGAAGTACATGGTTATGATACACGCGCCGGCGGCTTCTTTTGAAATCTAAAACAATCGTTGCCGCCACGCCGAAATCATAACATTTGACACTATTTGATTGCCGCCATAGGGCGTAGGTATACTCATGCAAAATAATTTCGAATTTTCGAATATTGAAATAAATGATAAATCGTAAAACTCTTTTATTAAATTTCTTATAAGTTGAGGGTTCAATCTCTTTCTAGACAGATAAGTATTGTTCTTTAAAATACAGTCAAGTTATTGTAATTAATTTGTTTTTTTACATGTTTTAGCAAATGTACCTAAGCTTAAAAATCATAAATGTTTATTAAGAAACAGTTACTTCCATGGAAAACGACATATAGGTCAGTTGATTTTTCGAATTTCTTATCAAATCTTCAGTTATTTATTAATCTGCTTGATCTTTACTATAGCTATGTTAATTCAAGCTCACAATGTTCCAATTCTAATACGTTTTTCTAAGATTTAAAGTAAACTTCAATAAATAGTAATAGACTAATAGGTAATTGCAAGACTTGCAAGACTCTTGCTGCAAGACCAAGACCAAGACCAAGACTGGGAGCGCAAGACCAAGACCAAGACCAAGACCAGGTGTATTGGCGCAAGACCAAGACCAAGACTGGCTAAGTCTCGTCTTGTTCTTGCATTTGGGCAACACTAGGTCTTAGTAACCTGAAATAAATGTTTTTAAATTGTATCCATACAGGTTAAGGTAATAAAATTTTACATAATTTTGTTTTTTTTTATCTTTTCGTTTTTATATACTAAAGTTAACAAAATATATTTTTTTTACCAAGACATTTTAGTTTAGCTTAACCGTCATTCGATCGTCACATACACCACCGCCAAAATTCGTGAGTCAGCAATCGCTTAGCTATGAAACAAAAAAAAGGTGAAACACCAACAAAATGTGGTGCGCACTTGTCTGTATCGCTTTTGAACAAAGGGCTTGCGCCAATATTGGCACAGTTGTTTGGTACGTGCGCATCGACCTACTTGTAGGCCAGTGATCATGTGGATAACAACCTTTGACTAGCTATTTTACATTCGATGACTCGACACCACAGCCTTACTTATAATAAATAAAAAACAAAAATTAAAAAAAAAACAAATATGAGCCAAGAAATAGGAGAGCTTTAACTCGACGGATTTTGAACAAAACTAAGAAAAATCTTTCAAATAAAAAAAGCAGCACTGAAATCGGTCTAGCCGTTCGGCGGCTATATAGCCATAGACAGACACAAACAAAAGATAATAACACAAACAGACATAGGTGTCAAACTCATAACTTAACTCTTTTTCGTGGATTTTCCTAACTCTGTAACGAGCTCATCGGCACGTATGTCAAGATAATTTTTAAGTCACGATTTCGGGGAACTCAGGTGACGAGAACCAGTGCAGTCATAACAGCAACACAAAAACACACAAATAGAATAGAAGTCAAACTTATACATCCCTCTTTTATGTCGAAAGTTAAAAATTGCATTTAAAGCGTAGTGTAGGGAGTTCAACAGGAAGATGGATTGGTGACCTTATGAAGATCACGAGAACAAGCTGGTTATAGACCACTGGCCTGACATCGACCTGGAAATGATACGATGGATGATATTATGATGATGAATCAGGTAAAGAAAGTAATAAGCCAGTAATTTTGATTCTAAGCCCAAATTAATTGTAATTTACCTTTTGAATCTGAATAAATTGTATTATTATTATTACTTTTGGGATCAGAGCATATCTCTCTCGAAGCATATTTTTTTGTCATTGCTCCACTTTTTGCTCACCCAAAAATCTATACCCGTTTGATTTTCCTGTATCATCAATTGTAATTTATTCATGAGGTCGAACTGATTGCAATGTCTAACTGTCGTACCTAGCTTATCTAACTATAGGTAGGACGATTACTTGCTTGTCACCGTGACATTGTCGGTGCAACCGGCCCGAAACTGTGATCTGAACGTAGGTAACGACCACTTTGGTGTAATGGTCAAGAAGTTGATTATTAACCAAGAGGTCGCAGGTTCGATCCAGATTTGATAAGGGCGATGTTATAACAAAAATGGAAAGCCTGATGTGCAAGCCACCGTTCTCTAGACAGGAGTTTCTAAGGTAAGGTTTGGAGAATCTGTAATCTATATATGTACTTCACATACTTACTTGACGGCCGTTTGGTGCAGTGGTCTACATGTCAGACTTCTAAAACCAAGGGTCGCGGGTTCGATCCCTGCACAGTACAAGCATATGTGTGCATGAACATGTGTGTTTGTACTAGTCTGGGTGTTTTCTATGTATAATATGTATTTATTTACAAAAAAATAAAAAGTATTTAAGTATGTATCTAGAACCCATAACACAAGCCTCGTAGCTTAATTTGGGACTAGAGAATTGGTGTGATTGTTGTGAAATATTTATTTATTTATATAACTTTATTTATATATATAACTTCAGACTTATAACAAATTACGCTTCATTAGTTTCTGCCCTTACACCCAAATAAATAATTATTTTAGCGTAAAAAACTATCATTTTATTATAAACACAGTGGGTCTTTTAATAATTGACCATGAAGACCCTGTTAATATTCACTATATAGTATAAAGAAAAACCATTTCCGGTGTCTGTCCCTATGTATGTATGTATGATCTCTAAAACTACTCAACGGATATTAATGCAGTTTTTGCTATATATATCCCCTTGACGGGGTAAAAATGTAAAACAATCAACATATCTCACATAAAAGAACTGATTAAACTTCAGACAGTCTAACAAACCCTTTCGTAAAGACATGCTCTATCAATAATCAAATAAATAATAAATAAATAAATATTTCTCAACAAGCACACCAATTCTCTAGTCCCAAAGTAAGCTACGAGGCTTGTGTTATGGGTACTAGATAACGGATATACATACTTAAATACTTTTTTTTGTAAATAAATACATATTATAAATAGAAAACACCCAGACCAGTACAAACATACATGTTCATGCACACTTATGCTTGTACTGTGCGGGAATCGAACCCGCGACCCTTGGTTTAGAAGTCCGACATGCGGACCACTGCACCAAGCGGTCGTCATATCAAAAAACTTAAGCTGACAGTAAGGTCTGATAGCCCTCACCGTGTAGACGATCAGTGATCAACGATTGCTGTTCTCTTGCTCATCATTAGGCCAAAGTGATGAACTTCGGCTTAATAACCAATTAGGTAAGTGCCCATCCTTACAAATATTATAAATGCGAAAGTACCTCTGTCTGTCTGTATGTTACTCAATCACACCTAAACCACTGAACCAATTTGCATGAAATTTGGTATGGCGATATTTTGATTCGTGAGAAAGGACAAAGGATACTTTTTACCGCAAGAAAATGACACATTCCCATGGGAAAATTCGAGTAGGCCGATCGCTTTTACGCCTAAACTACTAAACAGATTTAAATGAAATTTGGTAAGGAAATAGAATTTAATAAGTATATTAATATAATTTAATGAAATTGGTATTTCGGGAAAACAAAAACTACCTAATGCGGACGACGTCGCGGGAAAAGCTAGTTGCAAAAAAAAAAATACCCTCCTTCTGGCGCAGTCGGGTAAAACGAAAACTAATTGATATCATCGCGATTGTACTGTACGATTGAATTGTTGATTTGTTTTCATAAGCTCTATTTCACAAAAGGGGGACTTATTATAATTTTCTTCCAGTTAAGATTTCATCTGACAGCGCTATCCACTTGAAACACCAAACAATTGAGACCAAACACATTCTCCCTAATGCTTGCAGCGCAGCTCATATTTTTTTAGGTTTCATTGCTAACATTGATAGCTCAAAGTTCGGTGAGACGGCAATCCGACATGACCGGAGAGATATCAGGCACAGGACCAACGGCTTAACGTGCTTTCCGAGGCACGGGGGTGTTACACCGCCAACTTCCTGACTCCGAGCTGTTTTTGAGAAATTCATGACAGAAAATCGCAGAAACAATTTTGGCTCGACCTGGGATTCGAACCCAGGACCTCTCGGATGTAAGGCAGAAACTTGGCCACTACACTAGCGAGGCAGTCATGCTTACAATAGCTAAGTGCACTTTATTTTTAACATTGCATTTAAACACTATCCCAGAGCTTTGAAAACTCGTTAGACAGACACGCCTTTCGAAATAAAACCCTTTTCTTCTCGAATCTTCTATTCTATTTCAATTCTTTCATTAGGACTTTAACAATCAATTTCACGAGTGCATTTTAGACTCTGAATTGAGGATGGTAAGGTTGATAAAATGGGGGTAGAACTGCAGCGAGTACCACAGGGTTGCTGTCCATTCATTGTGGAAAGCATAGATTGATGGGAGTGGTCGCCGGAGCTAGGTGGTTACCCGCAAAGTTGAGGAGCTTTAGAGGGTACGATTTTGGTCGTCAAGTCGTTAAATGTACGTCGTACTTAAAATATGCAAACACATTGAAACGAGGAGTGTCGCGACGACATGTCGTCTGCTGCTGCTTCATGTAGCTGGCTTTTTTGAAATCTATTCTAATCTATTTTGAAAATATTAAACTAAACAACTAACCAGTATTAGAAATCTATTTTCGTACTAAAATAACGAGCAGGACAACGTCTGCGATGGCTGCTAGTTTATAATAAAATAACATGCTCGCCCCAAACGATTAACAGTGGGGTGAGCAAGAACAACTATCGTTTCGTATTCTAGCGTCTACCTATCGTTAACTTGTCAAATTTTATAGAAAAACTATCAGTTTTTGACGTTTGGACGACACGAATACGTTACCAAAATGTTCTTGCTCACCCCACAGTACATGACGCGGCCGCGGCGAAATTATGTGTCATGAAATTACGATAATTTCGACCATGAAATGACAAATGACAAACGTCCGCCGTTCACAGTGGCGCTATTGCTTATTGCAAAAAAAAAAGAAGTTGTCACTCATTGAACTACCACATAGGTTTGAACCAAGCAGTAATTTATGAATGAAAATTGTAGATAATCGAAAAATTACAATTACACGTTTGGAGATTTTGATGAAATGTATACCTATTTATGCAATCACGTATTGAAAATGTTATGTCGCCAACAGAAAAAACGTCATGTTTATAATTTTAAGAGGTACTTTCGAAAGCAAAATGTATCGAGGCAAAATCCTGAAATCGTTCTGCAACTTCACGATTGGAGCTACAGGTATAAGGAATTTCAGATCCATGAGCTCGTTCAGTTCTCATTGACTTTAAACCCGCACAGGCTATGAAAACCTTGTAGCACCTTAATGGTAAATTTGAGAGAGAGATGGAACATAATCGTTTCATCAACCCATTGCATTTCAGAATCTGCAATCTTAATTCAATATCGCATTTTGTAGGGAATGTGATGTTGCCTAACCTGATCTTATTCAACTAATTTATTTAACTTATTAACAAAAATGGCTCTTCCTACATTTGAAGTTTTGTACGCTGCTCTTTGTTGGTCAGACCGGAAGTTGGTCGTGTCGTGGTCGTGTCGTACCGTATATACAGACTTAAGGTTAGTACAGATTACAATGTGGAAATAAAATTGATGTATGTAAGGTGTATGGCTTAAATCGACGTTGTGGTGAGTCTTCTGTTCTTACTTACGCTTTTAGAACTTTAAAGAATAGACATTGTAACGAAGTTAAGCTAGGGTGGGAGTCTACTGGTAAACGTTTACACGTTTAAACAAACCTCATCAGGACAATCTCTTATATATAAAAATGCATTGCTGTTCGTTAGTCTCACTAAAACCCGAGAACAGCTGAACCGATTTCAATAATTTTAGCCTTCAAATATTTGTAGAAGTCCAGGGAAGGTGTAAACGATGAGAAAATATAGATAAATTGCTAAAACAGCGGGCAGGACAGCGTCTGCCGGGTCCACTATTATTATATACACCAATGCTACGGCAAATGTTAATAATTGCAAATTATGGATAATTTTTGATTAATACTAAAAGAAACGTGTGATAAACATTCATCACATGATAAATTAATCACATTGTCGATGATACCTTGGTTCCGATAAATGAATAAATTTTAGAGCTAATGAACCTACGTTTACTACTTTATCTCGACTTAGCAACAGAATGGGGTGGTGGGGCGGTGTGCGTGATGAGTAAGCGTCCGGATTGAAACCTATTTCTGCCCAATAAGGTCTTTTTTTTATTATTTCTCGGTACTATTTTGACAAAAATACAACGCAATATTGAATGGATGAACAATCCGAATGGCGGCAAACTTTTTAATTTTTGTGACGTGGTATTTTGACAAATTTTTTTTGCATAGAAATTCTTGTCCAAATTATGCCAGAAACCAAGTTTCATCGAAGTAGTAAAATCAAAAGAGCAATCGTCCGGTTTGCGAGAGGTGCGGGTTCAAATCCCGTCTGTAGCAGTCCATTATCTTTAAGTGCGTTTTAATTTCGCATTTCCTGAACTTTTTTTGAACAGCCATTAAGATTGACCTTTTCAAGTTTTACACCTGGAGGACATTCAGTCGGGGGTTCAATCAATTTCACAAAAATTTTGTGCATTATTGCTACTAACTTCGATTTTACACCGCAGCTTCGTTAGTGGAAAAACAGCCTTAGAACTAGCGAGTCTTAAGTCTAAGACAGTCTTTGTTTGGCTCTAAAAGAATCATTGTTGGATCTCTGATGGAGCCTGAAAGGGAATAATAAATGAGGTTCAATTTATAAAATTCCAAAGAGGTTTTGTACTTTAATCTCTATTCTGTTTGTAGTTTTCAGAAAACAATTTAATAGGAGAACTGGCGGAGTGGGAATAATAAATAAATCGTACAATGAGTTTGAAACCTTTCATGGGTTTAATCTTTTTTAGAAGTTTGTTGTTTTTTAAGTGTTTTTTTAGAACTAAATTATTCTCTAAAGGTTACTCTAAACATTACTGATTCTCTTCTTGTCTTAATACTGGCCAAGTCATCGCAAATTAAGACACATACAGTATCACACAGATTACGTTTGACGTCAAACATTATCTTTATATAGTTAATGGAATCAGGCGTTACTTGTGGAAGTCCATGACTAAAGCTGAAAAAGAGAATTATTCTGCTTTAAATTTTCAGTAAACGACGCCAGCGCAAGAACCCGAATACATTCAACTGTCACTTGAAAAAAACGAAAGCTGGGAGACGCAGAACTTACTATACAACTCATAATGTGACACAGAAGATGCACCTGGAAACACAACACAGACACCAACAAAACACTCGACGCGTTACGCGGCATCCTCAGGAGATGTTGTCGCTTCGACATAAAACGAGCGACTGTAATCTATCGAATCTATTTTTCAGCTTCATTATCTTCATCTCGTATACTTCGGGCCCCAAAATGTTATAATATGTGCACGCCAAAATTTGACCAATAAAAGCAGCAGGCCACTTGGACATACACGCTCTCACACAATTTGGCTCCATAGCAAAAACTATAATAACAATTGCACAAAGAAGTCACAATTAAAACTGTCCGGTTCTGAATATAATAGTTTTGCAACGTCGTGTACCCCGTTCGCAGTTACACACTCTTATCTGAATACAAATAAAGGTGATTTTCGATCGTTCGTTGATTTTTTATGGGCATGTAGGTTGGTAGTGAAAAGTTAGAGGTTTGGCAGCGCTGCCAAGCTAGCGGCGGTCACTTGAGGATTGTTTAGGTGGCTACTGTTCGTTCACATTTTGGGACGTTGTTATATTAGGTAAAGAGAATAGGTTCATTGATCTGCGTACGATTTTTTATTAAAAGCTATCCAGAGGTGCTTCCAAAAGTTAAGCAACCTACGGCGCGGTCATGTTTGGGATGGGTGACCATTCTGACCATAAAGTGACGTCTATTTACAAGCATCTCCGTGCTTCGGAAGGCACGTTAAGCTTTTGGTCCCGGATAATATCGATAGATATTAGTCGTAAAGCCTGGTCGGAGGCCCTCGGGCGGCTTAATAAAATCTGACAGTAAGTTTGATCACTTACCTTACACACACCCCTCTACCGCACCGCACTGAGCCCGCGTGGTAGAGTATGGCTCGCACCACCTCATAGTTGAGGTGAGGCCTGTGCCCAGCAATGGGACGTTTATAGGCTGATGATGATGATGATCCAGACATTTGGCCTCAATCTCAACATGATGGTAAGTGACGATCTAGCCGAGGATGGATAGTGACTGTCACGTAACAGCCTATTCACACTTATCTTGAAAAGATCCAAGTTATTATCTAACAGGAACACTTCATTGCTAAATAGTTTTCCTAAAATGTAACCTGTTTACCGTTTTGCTGTTGGAAAGCCTATGTCAAGCAATTCTAGTAGTTTAAGTAATGTAACGCTTAATAAATCACCCGGTATTGAACTAAAGGATGATATTTGTAATTTGTTGACGTGACAACGTCTTATAAATTGGTTTGCCGGGTGACACTTCAAGAAACTGCGTTACGCTGCTCCGCTCACGTTCCGCGCTCACAATGAGAGCGAGTGAGAGGCACGCGTCCCTTCGACTCGGGCATGGTTAGCCCGCCTAAGAGCGAGTGAGACAGACATAAAAAGTGAAAGGCACGCGTCCCTTCCACTCGAGCACAGTTAACCCGCCTAAGAGCGAGAGAGACAGAGCGAGAGAGAAAGAGAGAGTGAGAGAGATAGGCATACACACCGGTTCATGTTATACGAATGAATATTCACATTAAAATTATTTTACCACTCAAAGTCGTTGTCACGTAAAACTTTCGCCCGTATACCGACTTTACAGGCAACCAATTTTTTTTATAATACGTTTCTGACACCTGCTGAGCCTTTCGATTGATATAACTAGGTACTAATTAAGTTACTTTATTTTTTAGCATTAACAATGTAAATTTCCTTAAAATGTGAAATAAAAACACAGTTAAAGAAAAATGGACTGTGCCACAGGTGGGACTCGAACTCGCACCTCTCGCAATGTAAGATACCTTCTACGTATAGGTTCAAGTCCCCCTGTTGCAGTCCATTTTTTTCAGTATGTTTTAATTTCACATTGTAAAGAAATTTGCATTGTTAATGCTAAATAATAAAGTAACTTAATTAATAAGTTGATTCATCTTAACTAATCGTTAAACAGTTGTCAAGGTGCACTTAACGAAATTCGGACCGATGAGTAAGTGTCACGGTAGCTCAATTGGGAAAGCAATCGCCCGGCTTGCGAGAGGTGTCGGTTCGAGTCTCGTCTGTAGCAGTTAATTTTTCTTAAATTGTGTTTTAATTTCACGTAACTAGGTACACAAATTTAATTTCAAGTTCTACATCTCGTTCAAATGATATCTACCTATATCAAACACATTCTTTTAAACAGTAAGACCAAATACTTACACGAACATTTATGTATTTAGCTTCTTATATACCACAAAAAGCATTAAATTATATAACATTAACATTAAATAAATTGTATTGACTTTTATTTACATTTGTAATAGTATAATATTTAACTGCCAAACATAAACATTTTTGCATGCCATTAGGTTAAGTGATGAATGTACTGAACACTATTTAATTGAACATCTTGTAACCACACACACACGCAAAATAAATGAATTGAATTGAATTGAACATTAAGGTAAAGTAATGAAGCCGAAACAGATTTTTTAAACAAGGTCTTTGATTTCATTAACTCAATTTTAACCAACTATAAAAGTCACAACTATTCAATGGAAAATTTAACTCCGCAATAGTTTAAAAGCGACTGTAATCTGAGTCATATGTGACCAATGGTGGCATATGTTTCCGCGTTGTTTTTCTATAATGATCCGTTAGTCACAGGCGATTACATGTTTTTTGTAGCTGTAAAGGGGAATAGCGAATATTGAGTTAGTAATTTGCTCAGATATGAATCAAACGCTTTTTGTGATACACCTATGATTTGTTTGCATTTAAGAATTACGGCGTAGTATCTTCACCTTCATTCCATTTTGGACATTTGAAAATTAATAAATAAATATTTCACAATAATCACACCAATTCTCTAGTCCCAAATTAAGCTACGAGGCTTGTGTTATGGGTACTAGACAACGGATAAACATACTTAAATACATTTTTTTCGTAAATAAATACATTTTATACATAGAAAACACCCAGACCAGTACAAACACACATGTTTATGCATGCTTATACTTGTACTGTGCGGGGATCGAACCCGCGACCCTTGGTTTTAGAAGTCCGACCTGTGGACCACTGCACCAAGCAGTCGCCGGTAATGTTTCGTTAGTTTTTCTATCTTACAAGCGACTATTTTACAAGACATTGGTTAATGTTTTACAGCCTATGTAAATATTGATTGTGTATAAAACGTATGAATACCTATTTGTATCGAAATAAGACAAGTCAGGGTCTACTCAATAAAAAAGCAGATACGAGTTCTATGCACAATTCCCTGTTTTCTGAAAAGTTTTTTTACACAAACTTTATTTTACTGTGATTGGCGGACTTAATGCCAAGAGACATTCTCTAGCAGTCAACCGCGTGGGAATGCAGAAAATTACTTGGTGGTGGAAACAAAAAAAGGAAGAAGGAAAAAATTGTTTCAAAAGCTTACAAGTGTTACCAAAATCAACTAAAGCAATGACGTTTTACTCTGGAATTAGTTTCTTTGTTTATTTTATTAAAAAACTTGCACAAACCTGCATACAGTGGCTTAATGCCGGAGGCATTCTCTACCAGTCAACCACAGCTCTTAGTAGTGTACATACAGGCGGTTAGTTTAAAGTATAAATTTCTGTTCTTCAATTTCTTTAAAACCGAACACCAACAACTGCCCACAATACGGACGCACATAAATAAAGAAATATCTACTCAAGTTGTATTTCAATTTATAACAAACTACCTTATTCGCTGACTAAGCTTCCATTGAACGAATTTAAAAAGAAATTGTCTGACTGGTTGAGGGTTAAGTGTTTTTACTCAGTTAATGAATACCTAGACTCTAAGATTGACGTTTAATTTAATTAATAATGTAATGTATAATATAATTTAATTTGTTTAGCAATGGAAATTTAATTGTTTTATGATGACCTTGTATATGATATTATTTTTTTCGCTATATTTGCATGCTATACCGTATTATAGCTGAATATGTATGAACTGTATGACGTTTATTTATTATCTGTGAAAATACCATATTCAAAAGCAAATAAATGATTCTGATTCAGAACAAAATATTCTCACAATTTAACTCTCAGTAAGTGCAAACTCCTTAACTCGCGTCCTCGCAAACAGTATCGGTTTAAAATAGACGAAAAGATAATTTCGAGGACTTACTCACTGCCCACTCACCAGTGACTCATTGGATATAACTGTACCGTGTGTGGCGCGCTTAATGACAAACACGATTTTGAGTGATTGCCGCATTAATATTAATTTATCGGTTAAAAGCGGTTTGAAACTTTACAGTGGCTTTTAAGCTTTTACGAAGATGATTTGGGTCTGCACGACTTATTAAATGTCCTAAATTTGAATAAATAAGTAAATATACAACAACATCACATACATTGATCTGATTCCGAGGTAAGTAGCTAGAGCATACTTGTGTTACATATATCAGAATCAACAGCGGTATTACAAATAAACTAAAATAAATACGTATAACACCCAGACCAGTACAAACGGACATATTCATGCACACAAATGTTTGCACAGTGCGGAGATCGAACCTGCGACCAATGTGGTAACTAAAATAATAAAATAAAATAAGTAATGAATCGAATCAATGATTTGAATATTGACGACCGCTTGGTGCAGTGGTCCACAGGTCGGACTTTTCCGACGACCGACGACCAAGGGTCGCGGGTTCGATCCCCGCATAGTACAAGCATAAGTGTGCATGAACATGTGTGTTTGTACTGGTCTGGGTGTTTTCTATGTATAATATGTATTTATTTACAAAAAAAAAGTATTTAAGTATGTTTATCCGTTGTCTAGTACCCATACCACAAGCCTCGTAGCTTAATTTGGGACTAGAGAATTGGTGTAATTGTCGTGAAATATTTATTACATTTAATACACTGATGCAATTGATCGTTAGTATGATCACATGCTAATAACAACATTGAATTAAAAGTTAACACATTTCTTTTTGTTAATCGTTTTTAAATTCGTTCGGAATTTAGTTGTGCGTACAAATTGATTTCATTGTCATGTCTGAGTTAAGAACAATAAAGGTTAGTCGAACTTAACATGGTGTTGTGTATTTTGTTATGCAGCATTTTTACTAAAAGATTTAATTATAGGTAATGCGTGGAAATTGAGAAAATTAAAGTGCAATAATAATCCTCTTAATTTTATTTGCTTATATTGTTTACGCTTCTCATACTGAAACCATAACCGATTTTTTCTATAGCTAAAGGTTGATGATATTTGTTCTATAACCACTGGGACAGTCACCTATGTGAGCCGCCTGAATTTTCTCTTCTTGGACCTATGGTTGACTGGTAGAGAATGCTTTCGGCATTAAATCCACCGTTGTACACATGTTCGTACAGAAATTAAATAAATTAATAAATAAAAAGTAAATTTGTTAAAACATAAGATTTACAAACATATGCGATCAATTTGTGTTCTAAAGCAAAATACTATCCCCTTTTAAAATTCAATGCACTTAAGTCAAAATCACCTCCCAGCAAGGATCTGAGCTTGAATATTTTAAATATTCTCAAAGACACGGATAACTTAGTAAGTGTGATTTAAGAACAGCTCAAACGAAAATGTGTATGAAATATTGAGTGCATACTAAAAATGCAATATTGTTTAAAAGTGCGCGTTATGCGAAATTCCTGTTGACTTTTAACCCGTAAGTGCTCATGTGATTTAGCTAGACGGTTTATAACAACTAGGTTACACTGTATCACAAATAATGTATCTATATTTTAGAATAACTTACACAATTAAGGGTTATACTTAGGTAAGGCATCATTGATAAATAAAACATTATTAAAGCATCAAGTGACCTGAATATCAGCAGAACGCTATTACAACTTTGAGTCAAAATTATTTAGTTATAGTAAATATACATATATAAATATACAACAACATCACACACATTGATCTGACTCCGTGGTAAGTAGCTTAAGCATTTGTGTTACAGATATCAGTATGAACAGCGGTATTACAAATAAACTTCAAAAATACATATAACACCCAGACAACAGACATGTTCATGCACACAAATGTTTGTATAGTGCAAGGATCGAACCCGCAATCCCTTGGTTTATAGTCAACTTTTTGACCAATACACCAAAGTGTTCGTCAAATAGTATGTATCAAAAATTGTAACAAAGCAATTTTTAGTGTTTTCCTATGTGCGTAATATTTATGTTTAACTATCATCTGCCTTTACGACCTTAAATTGCATTGAATAAAATACGGTAGTTGACACCACCAATCGTTGACGTACTTTTTATCAACTGTCAAAACGCTTTTCTTCATAGAGCTTGTATGGGAATAACACACTTTGACGTCACCGCGTGCAATGCCGACTGAGTGACTAATTATCATTTGAATTCCAATTAAAAATCAAATAATACGAACTGCAGAAAAATATTAGTGTAAAAGCATCTGAAATTATGAATTATTTTAGAGAAAATCAGTTTTTTAATATTTCTTTCATAGTGGAAACAAGCCTATTGCTCCGATGTTAATTCCGCTCTCGTAGAAAATTAATTGCGAGCAAACACAAACCGAAACGAACTGAGCGCTATTTAGCTTTGTAAAGAAAAGGCCTACAAGCCCTTGATTAGTAAAAGAGCTGACTGCAGCAGAATGGAGGTTAAGCGAGCGAGCTTGAGCAGAAATTAAACCTCATTTACTGTGAGCGAAGCGAAAAAAGCAACGCGCCGTAACAGGTTAAGCCTTAAAATGAATTATGGTCGTCTCGCCACTCTCTTAGGATTATTTCATCAATTTAGATATGAGGCTAGGTAATAAATTACCGCCTTTGCCTCACCTAAGAGGGTTGCCCGGGAGATTTTTCAAATTTTCAATAATAAATTAAAGTCACTGAATTACGATAGAGTATTTCGTGGAAATGTAAAAAGTGAAAACATCAAACAAAATGTATATACTTTGTTTATTCAATTCAAGTTCTTTCTATAGAAACAATTTATTATGAAATAGCCGATTTAAAAAACACTTTAAAATTGAACGAAAATAGTTAAGAAAACTGTTCTAAATAAGTTGATAACGATGTTGATTGCGATCTGGGGTTTTTAGCTGACGAAGTAATATTTAATACTTACTTAATGTACCTAAGTAATTTTTGACGACCACTTTGGTGTAATGGTTAAGAGGTTGACTAATTACCAAGAGGTCGCAAGTTCGATCCCCGCTCTGTACAAACATTTGTGTGCATGAACATGTTTGTTTCTACTGGTCTGGGTGTTATTTGTATATACTTAGGTTTATTTGTAAAACCACTGTTCATTATGATTTCAGTAATACAAGTGCTTAAGCTACTTACCACGGAGTCAGATCAATGTATGTGTTGTTGTATTTTTTTAAAAGTAAAAAATAATAATAAAAAAACATACCGCAAGAAGGGTATGATAACAGATATGAAAGTTTTAAATTCCAGATCTTGGAATTCTTTCACTAGATTACTGACCTAAGGGCAAATTGGCCCGAGCCACATGCAAACGGTAAAGTTGCTATTAACTTGTCACATGTTCCACAATACAGATATGTTAAGTAGTGTCACTTTTCTTAAATCGGAAGTAAAAAGAAAACTTTAATATTTTCTTTCTTCTTATTTGCCTTTCCTTTGCGCGTTTTTTGATGAATTCTAGTCAGAAAGACATGATCTACACTTGAAAGGATATATTGCTACCTAATGGAATTCATGTAAGTATTTCTGAAGGGTTTTTAATTCAGGTATATTTTGGGCTCTTTTTGTATAGGTACTTAGATCTATAATAATAGAACTTTTAGATTTAATATTTGAGTTGACATTTTGTTATGACTGTCTAGAGTCTGCAGTTTGTTTTTTTAAATCAGCCATCTTGGGAACTTATAATAATAATAATAAGTTTCACTTCAGGCAACGAATTTTAACAAAATTATGGCCCATATCATAAATCCCTTAAAGTCTAACATACATATTCTTATAAAACATAAATATAAGTTATAAAAATAAAACAAAACAATACACTATTTAGTCGGCGTAGTGTTACGCATCTTGGTGTCGGGTATCCGTCCACGAAATCGACGATACACAACACCCTTCGGCCAAAATTCTTCCTTCGTGAAGGTCGACAGCTGTTCTATGGGAACCTTTACCACATACGAATTGAAATTCGTATTATGACGAGACTCCAACCGTTCGACCCTCAGAGTGTATTTGGTCTTCACGCGGATGTACTTATACTAATCTTAAAAGATTTAGATAGCGCGTAACGCAAAAATGCCAAAGCCTTTTCTTTATTGAAGCTTATTATTTGTTTCTTCGGTTTACGCGAACCAATACCAATAGAATACCAATTTTGACTCTGATATGTGTAACACAAGTGCTTAAGCTACATACTAGCCAGAATGTATGTCATGTTGTTGTCGTTGTTGTTGTTGTATTAACTATTTTATGGATTATTTTGCGATTTATTTACATTATATTTTTTATCTACCTGCGACCACGTACGCTGAAAAGGGTCCGAAACGTCAGGTTAAAATAAAAAGTAAATAAATCGCTGCCTCGTTGGTGTAGTGGCAAAGTTTCTGCCTTACATCCGAGAGGTCCCGGGTTCGAATCCCAGGTCGAGCCAAAATTGTTTCTGTGATTTTCTGTCGTGAATTTCTCAAAAACAGCTCGGAGTCGGGAAGTTGGCGGTGTTGTTGAAACCCCCGTGCCTCGGAAAGCACGTTAAGCCGTTGGTCCTGCGCCTGATCTCTCTCCGGTCATGTCGGATTGCCGTCTCACCGAACTTTGAGAGTGATGGAACAGTGAGTGCACCTGTGTATTGCGCTCACACTTGTGCACTATAATATCTCCTGCGTAGTTGGCTGATCTCTGTTGAGATTGGCCGCCGTGGTCGAAATCGGCCAGGAGGACTATAAATAAATCGCTAAATAATCCGTAAAAAGTGCTGCTAAACATTATACAATTTTTATTTAAAACATAAAGACATAGCATAAAAATAGGGTAGCAATACCTAATCTTACCACGACCCTGCTGTTCAAGCCTTGGAGAGATATGTTTTTTTACAAAAATTCTAGCTGACCCGGCAAACGTTGTTTTGCCATATAAATTATTATGGACAACCCTTATCACTAAGGGGTATGAAAAATAGATGTTAACCGATTCTCAGACCTACTGAATATGCTCACAAAATTTCATTAGAATCGGTCAAGCCGTTTCGGAGGAGTATGGGAACAAACATTGTGACACGAGAATTTTATATATATAGAGATACGTGCAACTTAGCGTTATAAATATAATGCCATAGTGCAATGATACTTTTGACGTGACAAAGTCTTATAAATTGGTTTGCCGGGTGACACCTCAAGAAACTGCGTTACGCTGCTCCGCTCACGTTTCGCGCGAGAGAGACAGAGCGAGAGAGAGAGAGAGAGAGATAGGCATACACACCTGTTCATGTTATACGAATGAATATTCACATTAAAATTATTTTACCACTCAGTCGTTGTCACGTAAAACTTTCGCGCGTATACCGATTTTACAGGCAACCAATTTTTTTTTCAAACATAAACTTTATTATCATCATCGAGAGTATTCTCTGCGGAGATGACTCTGCTCTGCTGTGCCTTCATTTCTGTATGATTATTATCTTGTCACCCATTCGCTCCACATTTTTTGTTGACACACTCTAATCGTCGTATAATCACGGCTACTCGTAGAACTATAAACTGCACGGGTTGCCAGACGAAAGAATTATTTTAATAACTTAAAATGTAAGTCTTTTAAATAAAAAAAAAGGCCAGATTATGTTTAAACTTGATTGTGTTATTTTGAATGTCTTTTAATTATAAAACAACTTATACTTACACTTACTTAACTTATTTAATAATTTAGACTTTTGAATAAAAAAGGACAGATTATGTTCAAACTCGATTGAGTTATTTTGAGTATCCTTTTCAAACGATGAATTTGCACTATCCAATTTCATAAAACCTAAAGCCTGAATATACGGAGTATTAATAATATATGTAGGTGTTTTATATCTCAACGCAAAAACAACGTTTAATTTTTATGTCAAAATGAATAGAAAAAATAACCAGCTTCTATTCTTTGTGGGTATAGATGTTCACACACCGTCTGAGGCAGTTTAAATTTAAATTACATTACAACGTTTTTCAGCCAACCAATAATTTTCTACACAGTTGTTGTCAAGTTAAGAGAAATGTTTTTTATTGTGAGTCGCCGGTATTTTTAAATGGGAAGCTGGCAACACTTGCTTTAAGCGAACTAACGGAGTTTGTCTTGACGCGTGGTGAGGTTTGTCTTGTCAAGTTGGACGGTGTACATTGACTTGCCTATGAGTCCGTCTATCTACTAAGCTAAGGGTAGAATAATCTGTTGTCGCTTTGGGTGAATAATGACTGAGTGTGGCCAAATTATTATTATTTTATCTGACGACAACTTCGGTCTAGTGGTCTGATAAAACCGGCTGGCGCAGGTTTGAATGCTGCTTGGGGCAAATGTTTGGGTGATGAGAACGAGCATTTATTCCTGAGTCATGGGTGTTTATGTATTATGTATTTCTATCCGTTATTCTAGCCACCATAGCACAAGCTAACGCTTAGTTTGGAGCTAGGTAATTTGTGTGTTCGTTAAAACAATTTATTTATTTATCCTCTTAAGGACCAATGTGACGATCGGGAATTTAACAAGGAAATATTAAGTGTCTGGTTAAATTGACTCAAATAATTTAATAACTTTTTATTATTTGTTTTAATGCCAATACAGAAATTGGATATTTCTGTACATACTCCTTAAGCCTAGGGTGCTCAAATTTATGTTTTTATTAGCTATCTATTTTTCATATTTCTCGGACCATGATCTAGAGCAGTGCTTCCTAAAGTGGTCCTGATGGATCCCAAGAGGTCTGCGTTAGACTCAACGGGGATCCACGTCGTCAATACTTGTAAATGTTCTACGATTTGTAAGCATTTTAATTTTTATGTTATCCAGGGGTACGTAAATTATAAGTTGAAAAATGTATTTAGCATAAGAACTGAAATTATTACGTTTTGAGAACATGGTTGAAAATTTCGCTGCAGGGGCCATGGGTCTAAACTCAAAAAACTGAAACTCAAACATTTATTTGCTAAGAACACAGTTAATTAAGATCACATTTAAAAGTTAGTAGCGCATGTGTTCAATCTGCTCGCAGACGTGAAAAAATTCAACTATGAAATAAACAATACAAATTCAATTACAATATATTAACGTATTAATGATGTCCATGAAAAATAAGTTTAGGAACCTCTGATGTAGAGACAAATGTATAACCCAGCAATGTACACTCCGTCTTCAATACACTCGCTATACTCCCAGGGCCCTGCGCCTGCGCGTGCGACTGCCTAATGGCGGCCGGCGCCGCGTGGTAACGGCGCACTTGATTGGTTAATTTATGAACCTTTAATGCTCCTAGCTGTGTATACAGCAGTCGACATAAATTGCAGTAGGTGTAAAAAAGCCTAGCCATGTATCCTTTGGCCGAGGAATCCTTATGGTCATCAGTGTGTTGAGCTAACCTCTTCTACAGCTTTTTCAAGAAGGCGATAGACCTTTATTTAAGCTATAAATTGTTTACCTCACGAATTAATTACATACATTGCTTTTTTTCGTCACTTAGATTTTTATTTTAAAAAAAATTGGTTGCCTGTAAAGTCGGTATACGGGCGAAAGTTTTACGTGACAACGACTTTGAGTGGTAAAATAATTTTAATGTGAATATTCATTCGTATAACATGCACCGGTGTGTATGCCTATCTCTCTCACTCTCTCTCTCTCGCTCTGTCTCTCTCGCTCTTAGGCGGGTTAACTGTGCTCGAGTGGAAGGGACGCGTGCCTTTCACTTTTTATGTCTGTCTCACTCGCTCTTAGGCGGGCTAACCATGCCCGAGTCGAAGGGACGCGTGCCTCTCACTCGCTCTCATTGTGAGCGCGGAATGTGAGCGGAGCGTAACGCAGTTTCTTGAAGTGTCACCCGGCAAACCAATTTATAAGTCGTTGTCACGTCAAAAGCCTAAATACTTTACTAAGTATTAAGGATTAATAACAGTATTTCAAGATACCTACTTGACCTTAATTTGCTTAGGTGCTTAATCTACCTTGTTCTGCTACAAAGCATCTCCGAGTTTTCTGCGTCATAATAAATGAAACAGTAGTTACTGCGAAAACTTTTCCAAGCTCATTTTGCTCTGACCCTGAGGTTAATTTGATATACTCCGGTGAAAGCCTTTTGCATTTTACCTTTACCCTTTAAATAAACACAAAACAGGAATGTTTTAGATGTAGGTACAAACAAAATAGACGAATATATTTAGGAGAAAAATATGTAAAAAAATCTTCTTCTGTATATTCAGTACATCTAATTTAGCTGTAACTAAGATATAAGAATACAATATAATAGCTTTTGAATATGGTACATGTCAGATCTTTCAAAATAACGCACATAGTTGTTTTTACATAGCCAGCTATATAAAATGCATGCAAATATAAAGATATAATTGGATTTTTTTTGTGATCTCGTTAAGTATTCAAAATTAATGTCCATATACAAAAAAAAAATTAAGTGTTGTCTTTTCGAAATTAAAAAAATAGCATTGTGAACGCAAAAAATACTTAACAAATAAAATTATAGCCTGTTTCATCTTAACCGATTGTCATATATTTGTAAAAATATTTCTCTCGGGTGATTTGAGGGTGTCTCCCACAATCATTGATGAAACATACGCTGGCTCAAAGCGTTACAAAAGCACTTACTTAAAATTCAACGACTCCATTAAGGTTCTCGGTAGCTCAGTGGTCAGAGCATTGGACCGGACTTCCAAAGGTCGGGTTCGAATCCTTCCCGATAACCGGAGCCAAAAAGAATTTTTTAAGTGTTGTCTTTTCGATATTATTATTGTAGTCAAGAAATTTAAGAATGGAAATAATAAAAAGAACTTTTGAAAAATGTTATTTTCAACAAGCTTTTTTAATTAAATCGTGCATTGTTGTCGAAAATACACGTGTAGGTATACAAAAAGTGGAAGTGACAAAAATTTAGCTTGCAAGATTGTAAATTGTAGATTGCAGATGAAACTAAATTAAAACTTATTAAAAAAAAACATCAATCTACTGACTCACATCCCAAAAGTACTTGATGTTTTTAAAACTACACATGTTTAATAAATAATATTCCTTATGGCTCTCACAAATTATTCAGAATCAATAAAAATAATCAAGACCCCAATATCATCATCATCATTATCAGCCAAAGGACGTCCACTGCTGAACACAGGCCTTCCCGACAGGTTTCCACATTGACCGATCACAAGCGGTCTGCATCCAGTGTGATCTGCGGTCTTTGCAAGGTCGTCTTGTCGGTGGACGTCCTACGCTGCACTTTTGGTCAAAGTGTCTCCAATCCAGAACTTTTCTGACCTAAATATACACAATCAAAACTTTTTACGTATGGTTAAAAAAAACTTTGAACTCTAAAGCGATGATTTCTAGGAAGACCTTTTTACTAAGTACAGCCAGTTATTTGAAAAACGTATTATACTACTATTTAGCCACATGTTAACTTGAAACACACTCAAGACCCATTAAACTAGATTCACCTAACTATACAGGGTGTCCTAGGACACCAGAACCAGCGAAAGTCTGGGGTCCTTACTGTCTCCTAAGACACGAATACCTAACGTATAACCATTTTTATTATTTAAAAAAAATCATTTGAAATCAAGAGTAATATTTAAATCCTGCTAGTAGATAGAATTTGGGCTGGATAATATTTTGGCTGGAGTCTGTGCTCACCTGTTTAAATGAATAAACATTCATTTAAACAGGTGAGCACAGACTCCAGCCAAAATATTCAATTAAAAAAAAAGTAAAACAAAGACCATACAGAAACATTTTATAGCCAAATCCCCCTGAAATATAAATGAACAAAAAAAAACATATCTCGAGAACTGTTAAATATTGCAGAACACACACAGAACACACATTAGGGTCAAACGTTTGGTATTAGTGACCCCTAACTCCAGACCTTCGCTGGTACAGGTTTCTATTTTATTATTTATTATTTTTCCATTTTATTAGGTTGGCCATTTTATTATTTTAACATCTGAAAAATGTATGCAAATAAAGATTAGATTTGTTTTATGCAAACAAAGATTATTCTCATTCTATTCTATTCTATTTTATTCCTGGGACACCCTGTATAATTTATACGTAATTGAGCATAATATCCGATCCATCCTCAAACGACATCCGATATTATATCTCGGAGCCCTGTTGACCTGGAGCACATAACATTATTAAATTACTTGCCCTATCCACAAAGGGAGCCTTATAAATTATTATTATAATATAAAAAGGTTGAGAAGCGTCGTCCGTTTATTTTTGCGATATTTTTTTGACAGTGACCACGATCTAATGGGCACATGGACAGACAGAAAAAAATGTCCAATGTCCTACAAATATCTAAAAAAGTGTAAGCACGATGCGTTTGTCATTGTGGCTATCGTTGACAAAATAACGGCAAGAACGCGATTGGTTGTGTTCGTTGTGGTCTAATTCTGTTTGTGTGTTTATCTGTGTTTTTATCTCTCTGCCTCTGGCATCGTAGCTTCCAAACAGATGGGCCGATTTCAGTGCGTTATTTTTAAATCGATAGATAATTGAATCAAAGTGGTTCTTAGCTATGGCTGGTCAATATTCGTCGAGCCGCATAAATTCATTAGCTGTTTTCCTATGAGATAGGAACTTTAACTTTGAGTTTTGTAACTTTCGTGACACAGCCTCGAATCAAACATGATCTGCCGTCATCGTTTTAGTTTTTAAGGTTGCGTCTAGCGACTCTTGGATACAGTCAGCGGCAAAAAAATAGTGGAATTTATTCATCTAGTACAATGTTTTACTGCAGGGGCACCCTTAGGGAAGGGCATTTGATACCAAAATAATAAGTCAGTTCGAAACTAATGTTCATTTCGGTTGCAATCGAGTTGTAATCCAAACGGTTTGTATTTCTAAGATGACTTTTACTTTAGTTTTGATTCAAGCGAAGCCACCGCATTCATACCTATTGTGTTGTTACCTATCCCCGCAAACTATAACATCGTTCGAGAAAATTACACATAACCCGATCAAATTAAATCTAACTGTGAAACTTGCTGACGTAATGAAAAGCCAATGATTTTCGCCAAATTCGTATATTAGTTGAAACAATTTTCTTGAGTAAAGCGAAGTTTAAGGATGATAGTCGAGAGAATGAAAGAAAACAACTAAATTAAGAGGACTAGTTGATGTTTTTTTTACATATAAGTCATTTCTGATACTTTACAGCCAGTGCACATTCGCGACTCGCGACTGACAGTGTGTCAATAAATAGCCGCGGTTTATTCGGTGACAGTTGCCTGTTGCGGCGACAGTATGGCGTATATGTGCCCTGACCCTTATTTATATTTACGAATAAACCTTTCGAATTAACCGCTTTGGTATAAATGGTTAAGAAGTCGACTATTACATTAAGAAGTCAAGGGTTGGATCCTGGCACTGTACAAACATTTGTGTGCATGAACATGTCTGTTTGTACTGGTCTGGGTGTTATACGAGTCGGTAGGTGTTTATTTAAGTTTATTTGTAATACCACTGTTGATTCTGATTTCTGTAACACAAGTGCTTAAGCTACTTACCATGGAGTCAGATCAATGTATGAAATGCTGCAATATACTAATATAATTAATAAAATAATTAAATTTCAAAGTTTCAGTAGTAAAGTCTATACCTAAATAAGATAGATATATTAAACTTACACGGGTCAGTCATGCCTGTGATGTGGAATCAGGCCTATTATAAAGTTTGAAACTTTGACGTCCTCAGGCCTCCTTGAGTGATCTTCGCGTAGTCCGTAGACTTTTAGTGGGTAAGTGATACCCTCAAAGGATACTCTAGTACCAGCTTATTACGAATGCATGGAATACTGAGGGTACAGTCGCCAGGAATATTGGATTGTCTATTGTTTCTGTACACTGTAAAAAAATAATAAGATTGTCGGTCGTGATAGCGTAATTTGAGTTTTGTATCACTTGTAAGTCCTGGTATTGTATGACTTGTTCAGATATCGAAGCTATTGTCGCACTCTCTTTGTGGTCTGTGCATTTCTGTACGCCTGACTACGAGAAAACTTAATCTGAATGTCGAAAAAATTGATACTCGCCCTGAGAAATGAGAATGACATGCTTTTTCCAAATCAGAGTTAGATTGAATTAAAAATTAATAGAAGAATTCCTAAGGTCTAATAAAAATATGTTTGTTAAAATAATTTACGACGAATAAATAAGTGATACTTATTAAAAAATATGATGTTTATTGAATAAATCATATTTGAAAAACCCTTAAATGTAATAAAATACTGAACAAGACTTAAAAAAAAATCTAAACTAATCTAAACTTAAAAAAAATCGCCAAAATATTTCCTGTTTAATTATTTCTCCGACTGTACTTAAAATAATACACGTTCAGCCTCTCTACACATTCGAAACTCATCGCCCAAACTATTACTCCAAAACCTCCAGAGGCCTTTACTAATTGAAAGTAATTTTATTACAAATGTGTGTAATTTACCTTTGTAATAGGCAGATGAAGAAAGTATGGTTGAAATATGCTAGGAGGTAGCCGATACCGACCACGGCGGCCAATCTCAACAGAGATCAGCCAACCACGCGGAAGATGTTATAGTGAACAAGTGTGAGCGCAATACCCAGGTGCACTCACTGTTCCATCTCTCTCTGAGTTCGATGACACGGCAATCCGACATGATCGGAGAGAGATCAGGCACAGGAGCTACGGTTCAACATGCTTTCCGAGGTACAGGATTGTAACACCGCCAATCTCCCGACTCCGAGCTGTTTCTGAAGGAAAATCTCAAAAACAAGCTTTGGCTCCAGCTAGAAATCGAACCCAGGACCTCCCGGACAAAGGCAGAAAATTCGCCACCACATCAACGAGGCAGTCAGATACTACGTGGTAAGTGTCGAAAATCATTTAAGTATTTCTTTTGCTGTGTATTTGGAAGGAATTGCTAGGTCATGAGGATAATTCCAAACTCTCACTGTAGTGTCAGACTTATCAGTGATCTTAACATCAAATTATTTCTTCATTTTAATATAAAAAAATTGGTTGCCTGTAAAGTCGGTATACGCGCGAAAGTTTTACGTGACAACGACTCTGAGTGGTAAAATAATTTTAATGTGAATATTCATTCGTATAACATGAACCGGTGTGTATGCCTATCTCTCTCTCTCTCTCTCTCTCTCTCTCTCGCTCTGTCTCTCTCGCGCGGAGCGTGAGCGGAGCAGCGTAACGCAGTTTCTTGAGGTGTCACCCGGCAAACCAATTTATAAGACGTTGTCACGTCAATAAAAACTAAAATTATTTAAAGGCATGTGTAGATAATTATACAGCCCAGTTTACAGGCAGCAGGTTTATTTTGACACTAGATTTATTTACGAGTTCTGTCACTGTCAGTTTATTAAAGAGCGATAAAGACAGAACGCGTTTATATCAACGCTAGGGATCTAGAGATTAACGAGAGAGTAGGTGTCCTTTTCATATATACATACTTAACTTTACATCTAATCCATAAATATTATCTTACTTATATTATAAACGCGAAAGTTTGTCTGTCTGGATGGTTTTTTTACTCTTTCACGCCAAAACTACTAGACCGATTTTGATAAAATTTGGAACATAGATAGATTATAACGTGGTGTAACACATAGGGCACTTTTCCCGTAATACTTCGCGGTTCCTGTGGGATATGTTGAAGTTCAAAACAGCTGTTAACAAACTCTTAAATAACGACTTATATTCTTGATCATTTACTTACATTGTTACTCTTGAAATTGTTATTACTAGTATCTTATTATTAATTCATCTGTTATTATTAATTTATTATTCCATATTCCAAATTAGGGATTATTTTTCTTTTATGGTTTTTATCGGTAATTTAATTTCAATTATTAATATTCTGAATATAATATAATGTAATAATCTAATTATATTTTAAATATGTTAACTCGATTTGCATGCTGAGTACACTTGCCTTTGGAGCTGCAATCAAATCTGTGTGTGTAACAATTTTTATGTTAATTGTTACGATTGTGTCTCTGTTATGTACCTATAAAAATAAAAAAAAATAGAAATACGGGTTCTATGGGGGTGAAACAGCAGGGTACAGCTAGTTCCTAATATTAATCAAAAGGTACTTTTGCACATGATGAATACGATATTGCGATATCGAAGCGATCTCGGCCAAAAATCATTGGGTATACTCAGCCGCGTAATAAAGAAGAACATTGCTAATCCGAGGTTATTTAATCAAAATTTGAATAGCTGGCCTGCCATGCCGTGTCACAACAGACGAATACTAAGCAGGCTTGCTTTTTAATGCCAATAAATTGTCAAAAAATATGTACGCGATTGGAGAGGAATCAGAGGCAGAAATTTAAGAAAGTTGTAAAAGCCTGTATTCTTCTACACGTCAAAAGATATTAAAAATTGTCCAAGATACTAGCCAAGTCCGAAGATTAAATTGTGTATATTAATGTTTTATTGAAGTTTATTTGTAATACCTCTGTTGATTCTGATATCTGTTATACAAGTGCTTAAGCTACTTACCACGGAGTCAGATCAATGTATGTGATGTTGTTGTATATTTCATTATTTAAAAAAAGACAATGCAGAACAATGAGGCTTAGTATGAGTACATTTTTTTATTGCGATATTGACTTTGCTGGTAACATGTAGTGAAATTTTTTCGCCTTCGCCGAAATGTTAATTGAACTGACCTGGGCTGGGGATACATTTCCAGCGACGTTCTTACCTAAAACAACTTAATATATAAGTTTTTATTTTACTAGTTGACCCGACAGACGCTGTCCTGTCCGCTGTTTCCACAATTTATTAGCATATTTTCTCATCGCTTACACCTTCCCTGGACTTCCACAATTATTCAAGGTTAAAATTATTGAAATCGGTTCAACGATTCTCGAGTTTTAGCGCGGTAAAAAGTAGCCTATGTCCTTTCTCGGGTATCAAAATATCTCTATACCAAATTTCATGCAAATTCATTCAGTAGTTTAGGCATGATTGACTAACAGACAGACAGAGTTACTTTCGTATTTATAATATTAGTGATTTGAGGGTGTCTCCCACAATCATTGATGAAACATACGCTGGCTCAAAGCGTTAGAAAGCACTTATAAAATTCAAATCACTTTGGTAGCTCTGAGCATTGGACCGGACTTCTATAGGGGGTTCGAATCCTCCCCGATGACTGGAGCTGAAAAGAATTTTTAAAGTGTTATATCTTTTCGATATTAGTATGGATTCTACTGTTCCATCCAACATTGCGTAGGTTGTCACGGCTCACAGCGGCCGATACGCAGCTAATTTCACACCCACGTTGACACGAAAGGCTTTGAATTTTGATATCGGCGTTAGCAGCCGCGAAATGAGTTTGTGCACTCGTTTCTTTTGTTGACTGTACACCGACGGTAATAAGCCAATTGCGCCGGGGTAATAGGTTTTTGGGAAAATTTTACAATTTCACATACAATATTTGCATATTAGAAAGATTTATTTATTTATTTAAGTTATGCACAAACATGTGTACAATGGTGGACTTAATGCCGAAGGCATTCTCTACCAGTCAACCATAGGGCCAAGCAGAGAAAATTCAGGCGGTGCACATAAACTAAAAGGCAAAAACAAACAATTTGAAGTTATTTAAGTACAAAATAAATTTATAAATATACAAACTAATTACTTACATAAAATGAAATAAAAATACATAAATAATATATAAAAAATACATAAAAAGATATATTTCTCGTATATAATGACAACTAACACCTCAGTCTACCTCTGACCACGGACGCTGAAAAGGGTCCGAAACGTGAGGTTAAAATAAAATGCAAATAAATCGCGAAATAATCCGTAAAAAGTGTCTTATTGCAATTCCCTCAGAAAGTCTCTTAACTCATCAGTCTATATAGGTCCCACAGTTGGGCACAGGCCTCACCCCAATTATGAGGTAGTACGAGCCATACTTCACCACGCGGGCTCAGTGCGGTGCGGAGGACGGGTATGTGTAAGGTAAGTGACCAACCTTACTGTCAGATGTTACTCGTATACCCTTCAGAAAGTTATAGTTAAAAATTCTTTTCAGCGTTTTAAAGCGTAACCTTAAGCTGGCTTAACCGTAGTTTTTAAGGGACAGATAGCTTTTATTTTATTTAAATACACTAAATATATTTTTTCATACTAAGTTACCCTTTGAATTATGTGCAAAATTTTAGGTCGGCAACATAGTTTTATCAAATCTAGGTTGCCACAAACATAAATAAATATTTCACAACAATCACACCAATTCTCTAGTCCCAAATTAAGCTACAAGGCTTGTGTTATGGGTACTAGACAACGGATAAACATACTAAAATACATTCTTTTTTGTAAATAAATTCATATTATACATAGAAAACACCCAGACCAGTACAAACACACATGTCCATGCACACTAATGCGTGTACTGTGCGGGGATCGAATCCGCGACCCTTGGTTTTGGAAGTCCGACATGTGGACCACTGCACCAAGCGGTCGTCACATAACATACGCTAATTAACACGTAACATACGCTAATTCAAGTTTTAATTTTCCATTATGAGGGGCCCCGATATTTCTTATTGGGTAGGTAGGTATAGCGAAACTCTTGAATTCTGAACTCCTAACCCTAAACCTATTCGGAGCACATCTCACGGCTAATATTCATAACTGCATTGACATTTCGGTTAGGGGTCTAACAGGCCCCCAGGGAGCGCTGAAACATTCATTAATTTGCCATTAGGCCTGAACTTTTCGGCCCACAACGTCTGACTAGATTCAAATCTAATGGTATTTAGTTAATTTATGGACGTGTAAATTAATTTTATTGCTTTCGCTGATTAATTGCCGGAATTTTAAAGTTAAATTGTTTTTAATTTGGATTCAGACTTTTTAGAGTTCAGATAACACTTAGTAATAATGATAGGTCGACGAAAAAATTAGCCTTTTGTAGCAATTCGGTAATAAAAAGCTAAAATACGTTTTTGTAGTTCTTTAGTACCTGCAAAGGTACAAATTCATGGGTTTCACTTGGCCTTTTCGGCCTTATCAAATAGTCAGTAGTTAATTTCAACGTGCGTGTATGTATTTTAACGTACTTACAAAGTGTTTCAAGTAGCTTCATTAAGCGCTTGCAGCCGGTTGTTTTACCTGTAATGAAAAATGGACTTAATGTAACCGTATATCAAATAAATCACGAAGACGTACATACGTTCTTCATCCAAGCAAGCGAACACAACTTTTTGTCCGAAAGTGTATTATAGTTCAAATAAAGTACACTTAAATTCCACAAAGCTGGGTCAGAGGTACAGTCGGCCGCAGTAAAAAGCGGCGACGCGGGCGGTTCGCGCCAAAACAACGGATATAGGACCGATATCCTTATCTTTATAGCCTAAACTTCCTTGTAATATAGGCGCGCCATGCGTTCCACGATGCGGGGACTCTCATTTTTTGAATTTGGAACGCGGCCAAACATTTTCGTGTTCTTAGCTCGATAAATGCGCAACGATGGAATGTATGTGGATGACATTGTCGTAATTTGAGGATAGAGATTTTAAGAATAGTGCATGCATTCTTAGTAAGGCGAGCTTTTTCGTTTGTTTTTTAAGTTGCATTAAAGTTTATTAGTGTTACTGCACCAAAATAATGATTTACTTTTGGTGAAGCTAATACTCAAATTTATTATTACATAAAAACTTTTATTAACAAATACGCTTTGCTTCATCATTTACTTTATAATCTCATAATATCTGTACGAAAGTCAGAAAACACGTTATATTATTTTTTTATAACGATCTTAATGTATTAACGAGCTTTGACCGAAGAGAGTAATTTTTTTTCATTAAAAATTCAGTTGTATCCAAGGACTGTCTCCATTATTGTCACCCCACCGTAATACAATACTTCACACGGCTGATAGCGTTCAAATAAATTCGGCGCTCGCGGTCACCGGTTCCCGACCGCAGGGTTTTTTGCAACGTTTTACTGATACCCGACTGTACCTACTTGAATTTGTAAGGTATCAAATGTTTTTATTGTTTTTTCGTACAAAATGTATGGCAAGGTAAAAGTAAATAAGTACTTATTGATAAGAGTCAAGTTACTTTATTTTTTAGCATTAACAATGAAAATTTATTTACAATGTAAAGTTAATACACAATTAAAGAAAAAATGGATTGCCACCGGCGGTACTCGAACCCGTAACTCTCGCAAGCCGGGAGATTGCTCTCCCAATTGAGCTACCGTGAAACTTACTCATCGGTCCGAATTTCTTTAAGTGCACCTTAGGCTGCAATAAGAGTAATTACTCAAAAAGTAAAAAATAAATCAAGGAAACAAAATTTTTAACTTTATAGAAAAAATATCACCCCCAGCGCTGCCATTGGGTATGGTGCCCAAAGGACTGGCAGGGTTTCCTCTCTGTATGGCAAGGCTATGAGGTGCTTGCGGCGCAGTGATTGCAGCGCTTTGGTAGTGATCCAAAAGTTAAGCAACCTACGGCGCGGTCATGTTTGGGATGGGTGACCATTCTGACCATAAAAGTGACGTCTATTTACAAGCATTGAAGGCACGTTAAGCGGTTGGTCCCGGTTAATATCGATATATATTAGTCGTTAAGCCTGGTCAGACGCCCTCGGGCGGCTTAATAACATCTGACAGTAAGGTTTGGTCACTTACCTTACACACTCCCCTCCACCAATCCGCACTGAGCCCGCGTGGTGGAGTATGGCTCGCACCACCTCATAGTTGAGGTGAGGCCTGTGCCCAGCAGTGGAACGTATATAGGCTGATGATGATGGCAAGGCTGATCCTTTGGCCGAGGAAACTGCCAGCCTTATGGTCACCAGTGTGTTGAGCTAACCTCTTCTTCAGCTCTTTGAAAAATACTAAAATATAAGAAATAATATATATATATATATATATATATATATATATATATATATATATATATAAGAGTCAACCATTTTTTTTTAACGTGCGCAGAATGATATTTACGCAAGAAAAGGATTGGGCAGGGTATTCTCTCTTAGAGCCTAGGGTAGATATGGAACAATGATTAACAAGATTTTTTTCATCAGAACACAAACCATAAGTAAAGAAATTCTTTTGAAAATTGGAACCTTACAAATGCTATTCAATTACACAAAATGCCCATATACATTTAGGTGCGAAAACACAAGTGTATGTATGTACATACTATTTAGGTAAATAAATAATAAATTTTTTTTTATAACAATCACACCAATTCTCCAGTCCCAATTTTAGCTACGAGGCTTGTGTTATGATGGGTACTAGACAACGGATAAACATACTTAAATACTTTTTTTTTGTAAATAAATACATATTATACATAGAAAACACCCAGACCAGTACAAACACACATGTTCATGCACACCTATGTTTGTAGCGTGCGGAGATCGAAACCGCGACCCTTGGTTTTAGAAGTCCGACCGGTGGACCGCTGCACCAAGCGGTAAAGTAAATTTCATAAAACAAATCCAAAAACGTCAAAACAGTTTTTTTTTAATTTGTTCTCGTACACTTCTTATTTTAAACATAAAATTCTGAAATACAAAATATGTTACTTAAAATTGGACATAAATAAAAAACCTCGTTAAACTGACGAAAATACAAAATAACACGAATCCGTACTAAAACGGTATTAAACAATGAACGCTTTAAACTGTCATCGGAGTCATACATTCTCATTACATCCGAAACAGAGTTTAGTAATGAGTTACAGAAATATCTTGGCGTGTGCTTTATCTTACATACAGGGCGACAGAACTGACGGAGCTCAGTTTATTTATTGTATTACAAGTATATTATATCCTTGCTAATTTCTAATAACAATAAATAAATTGTTTCAACGAGCACACCAATTACCTAGCCCCAAACTAAGCGTTAGCTTGTGCTATGGGGACTAGAATAACGGATAGAAATACATATATAAACACCCATGACTCAAGTACAAATGCACGTGCTCGTCACGCAAACATTTGCCCCTAGCAGGATTCGAACCCGCAACAGCCGGTTTTGCAGTCTGCACATCAGACCAGTAGATCAAAGCCGTCGTCAATGATATTACAATAATAGTATAAATGGGAAAGTCACTTTGTTTGTTTGTCCTTCTTACACGACGCAACGGAGCAATGTCATGACATGTATTTTTTTTTGTGTGGAGGTTCATAAAAAATAAATATAATAAAAATAAATATACAACAACATCACATACATTGATCTGACTCCGTGGTAAGTATAGCTTAAGCACTTGTGTTACAGATATCAGAATCAACAGTGGTATTACAAATAAACTTCAATAAATACATATAACAACCAGACCAGTACAAACAGACATGTTTTTTTTTTGTAAAAAAAATGTTTGAACAGTGCGGGGATCGAACCCGCGATCTCTTGGTTAATAGTCGACTTCTTGCCAAAAGCAAAATGTTAGTCATAAGGCTGGAGAGTGACATAGGCTACTTTTTACGCGACAGCACATGTCAATCCCATGAAAAAATTAAAAAAAACAAGACATAGCTTACCAATAGATGGCGCTATTCAGTTAAGTTTTGAGGACTTAGCGCAGTTCGGAGCCGAACGCTGGTTGTGAAGATAAAGGGTTTCCACGCGGACGAAGTCTTTACCAAAGCGGATTGTCACTTATATACACTTTACTAAATTATAGAATCTACAAAAGCTAGGTACTTTTAGTACTGATTCTCGGTTTAATATGGTGGAATTTTGCAAAACTCGACGAGTGTTTCGATTTAAAGTTTTCAAGTTTTACAGTTTTGGATTTACGGGTTACGTAGCTGAAGTCGCGAGGGACTACTTAATTAGTGCTAGAAAAAGCGTTATGGGTTGACCATTTAACGCAGTGTATGGTATTAGACTAGACAAAGTTAGAAGACTACCTATATGTATAATAGGGGAGGCCTATTTTCAACATCGTACGTTCGGCGGCTAATTATGATGAGAATGATGATAATATTATCAAAATAATGAAATAAATTCTCAGAGACAATCTGGCCCGACCGCTGATTCGTACCCGGGACCTCTTTGATGTTAGTTAATTAACCACTAGACTTAACGAAGCAGTTAAAATATTTTTTCATAACATTGTAGTGCAGTCGATTTTCTAAATAAATAAAATATAAGTGCAGTAACTTTTAGTAACTTTCAAACAACCCTGTATAAATCGTCTCATTATCACATCCCAGTCCCAAATATGCTACATCTTGTGCAAAAAACTGCAGCGCAAAAGCGAAAATGTTTCAATGTTGACGCTCGCATTTCGGCGAATAAAGCTGTTTACAAAATAATTATGCATTTCATACTAAATCCTACTAAGCGTTACACAGTTAAAATGTTGCAAAATTATCTTTTTCATGAATTTTGAAACATAATATGAACCTTATTTTAATTCGTAGCTTGAGTTACGAAACGAAGAGTCATGTTTTCTAAGCATAGATAAGTCTGTTACCTTTAGACTTTTCGATAACACTTTTGATGAAGGGGTGGTAGGGTTAATTTTAGTTGATCTTTCTTTGGTCATATCGGATTGCCGTCTCACCGAACTTTCAGAGTGATGGAACAGTGAGTGCACCTGTGTATTGCGCTCACACTTGTGCACTATAATATCTCCTGCGTAGTTGGCAGATCTCTTTTGATATTGGCCGCCGTGGTCCAAAACAGCTCGTAGGTCTATTATTATTAGGGTTAGGTAATTTATATTATTTGGACGTGGAAAAGTGCCCCTTGTGGATTTATTAAGGTCAATAAAACGATTTTAATTATCGATTCAGATCACAACTATGGATTAATCTTTTATATTACGAGTGTTCTCATGAAAATTTATCTATCAATAAAATATTCACTTTTACACTTTTGCGTTAGATTCAGGCCAAATTTGACACATGTTTATAATAACCAGGTAATATACCTATTATATTACGTTCTGTTTATTCCCATTTTTAAGTGTTTATTTTCAGTTCAGCCACTTGCAAAATTATACTAACTGATTGACCCTCTTAATTTTCAAGTTACTTTCAACATATTGCATGGAATAATTACTAAAATCCTATCGTTGCCGAAATTAGTGCCAAAGTTCCCATTTCAACCGGGTTTAAGGTAACAGTCGACCTAGGCGTAAACCCGTGATACATTTTACGATTCATTTAATGTGCCTAGAGATCTCACTTGGATGCCTGAAATAGAAATTGTTGTATTTTCTAAATTTACTTTTTGAAAACTTATATCTTTAAACATCATCATCATCAGCCTATTATATGTCCGACTGCTGGGCACAGGCCTCACCTCAACTATGAGGTGGTGCGAGCCATACTCCACCACGCGGGCTCAGTGCGGATTGGTGAAGGGGTGTGTGTAAGGTAAGTGACCAACCTTACTGTCAGATGTTATTAAGCCGCCCGAGGGCCTCCGACCAGGCTTAACGGCTAATATCTATCGATATTAACCGGGACCAACAGCTTAACGTGCTTTCCGAAGCACGGAGATGCTTGTAAATAGACGTCACGTTTATGGTCAGAATGGTCACCCATCCCAAACATGACCACGCCGTAGGTTGCTTAACTTTTAGTATCATTATCAAAGCGCTGCAACCACTGCGCCACAAGCACCTACATATTATATATTTACACAATATTGCACCTATAATGTTTGTACAGTGGGGATCGAACCCGCGACCTCTTGGTTAATAGTCAACTTTATCACCATTACACCAAAGTGGTCGTCATATTGTAATTGTTAATATGATCAATATTAGTCGTTAAGACTGATGAGCGGCCCTTGGGCGGCTTAGTAACATCTGGCACGTACCACCTCATATACGAGGTGAAGCCTGTGCCTGGCAGTATTATATACAGGCTGATACATATACAGATGTACATATATACAGGCTGATGATAATATTTTTGTTTGAAACGCTTTCATGACTAAGCTACCGTACAGATTCGGATGAAAATATAAAAGTGTTAGAGGGGCTGGCATTTAAGAGAAATATAACAGATTGGCTAATGTTTCATTGTTTTTATATTATTAAGGAATTTTGAGATTATAAGACCAATTCATTAATTATTTTTTTTGTTAATATTTGCACGTCTGCTTGCAGGCTGAATACGTTTGCTTTGTTTGTGCTTGGAGACCTTATTCATGTATGTATTCTTGCAAATAAATTTCTGATTTCTGAAATTTGGTACGTATAAATTGTCATCACCATTCTGTACGTGTATGAAATTTCATCCAAATCTGTTCAGTAGTTAAGGCGTGAAGGGGTAACGGACAGAAAGTCAATTGTCGTATTGTGGTCATCACCCTGTATAGGCTGATAAGAATATTTTAAAATTGTAACAACTTGTACACCACTTCCCATACAAATAAAACGATTTACCTGCTACAGTATTAAGTAAGTAATTTTTATAGTAATAGCGGAACCTCCTGCCACAGGATTCTAAACCCTACTAGGCGACAAATTACTAATATAAACTACTGGTAATTGGGTCTACGCGATCTATTTTAATGAGTATTAGGCACTCACTGCTCGACGGCTGGATTGCACACAGCCGTGGTCACGATAACAAGTGGTTAGTGTTAAAATGCAAGTTTAAAATCATAAATTATTATCGATGGTGTAGTTTTTATTATTTGTATACATGTTAGTCTGTAAGGTATTATTTATAATATAGGCTTGTATTTTTTGAAATCTGTTGCCTGAAATAAAGGAATTATTATTATTATAAATTACTAATATTATTTGAATTTTCAATTGGAATAGAATTTGAATTAAAATATGTATTTCACGTAGCCAAGTAAGACATGGCTGCAATGAGCCGGCGGCAGTAAGTTTAACTTGGATAGTTAAATTTTAACAGTCTACTTGGCTAGTGTTCTGTCTTAAAATTTCGCATGGGACTGGCAGGTCTACCGAACTCATTAAGATACACAGAACGACTTCCTTAATTCATATGAGCTTACTAAGTAGGTAGTTATATGGTTTAAATGAGCTGGGATAATGTTTTCAAGTTTTCGCTTTCAAGTTTGTATATTAGTAGTCTCTAATAGTCCTCCTGGCCGATTCCGGCCACGGCGGCTCATCTCAACAGAGATCAGCCAACTACGCAGGAGATATTATAGTGTACAAGTGTGAGCGCAATACACAGGTGCACTCACTGTTCCTTCACTCTCAAAGTTCGGTGAGACGGCAATCCGACATGACCGGAGAGAGATCAGGCGCAGGACCAACGGCTTAACGTGCGCGCCGAGGCACGGGGGTAACTACCAACTTCCCGACTCCGAGCTGTTTTTGAGAAATTCATGACAGAAAATCTCAGAAAGAGTTTTGGCTCTTGAACTCTTGAACCCAGGACCTCTCGGATGTAAGGCAGAAGTTTGCCACTACACCAACGAGGCAGTCTATGAAAGACATGAGAAAAACATAGCAACCTTACAAATGACAGACACGCCACGTTTGCTACCTAAGGCGTACCGCCCATAAAGTAGCTGGGCTATATTAATCTCACTCCCTTTAGGAAATCGACAAAGCCCACGTCAAATCTTTTAACGTTCTTAACCGTTGACCTACCTGAGCGTTTCATTGCAACAAGTGCGAGAAACGTGACACAAGGACGAGACGCAATTGACATAGACATAAGACATTTGAAGTATTGGTCGCGTCGCGTCGTGTCGCTTTTGTCGCCTTGCGTAGCTCATGTAAGACAACACCTTATATTATTTTAGTTCAGATTTAATGCATTGGGAATTAAGATCTCATATCGATAAGATTTGATGCCACGGTAAGAAATTCATACAAACTATTTATTTGTTTCTTCGGTTTACGCGAACAGTAGAGATTGAAATGAGCCTCTTTTTGAAGGTTTATTTCGCGATTTATAATCCGTAAAAAGTGTATCATTTCATATAAACTACAAAAAGAGGCTTTCTTTAAAAAAAAAAGGATTTTAAACACTAAATTAATCACAAAATGGAGCAGCTCAACCAAAAAACCATTTCAAAAACGTATGAGCCAAAAGGATTTTCAGTGCAAACATTCCTTCTCAAACTGAAGCGGTAATTTTCTCAAACAGTCCAGAATTTTTCACTTCCACTTTGAAACGTACAACTTCAGTTTTAAAGTTGTAAATTAGTAATTAGAAAACGTATGTGGAAGTTAATTAAAAGCAAATATAATGGGAGCTTTGCGATTCCCATACCGTTATTTTGGGTGAAGTTTTAAATGAAAACTGTAATTAGTTTGAGTTTAATAAACACATGGTTTTGAGGTTTGGGGTTCGAGTTTTGCTATAGAAATACCGAGTTTACCAATACAAACGAAGTATTAACGCGCAGTTTGTAACTTAGTAGGATAAAGGCGAAAGACCTGTATGTGGACTCTAAGCTCTGATCCTAAGGTACATAATTCGTAGGGCATACAGGTACTCCTTCCTTACAAACACCCAAAAGCAAATTCACCCATACGAGCATACAAACGCACAATCATACAAGCACGCACAAGGTCACACATTAACATACACAGACACTAACATACAGTGTCTAAGACTAAGTCCGATAAAGATCAGAAATCAATTGCTACTTAAAAATGGATTTTTTAATAAGCAAAATATGATCACAAACTCAATAGGTATAGTAAATTATAAATGGATCTCACGCCGCTAGAACCCAACTCAGCCAAATTGTTTCACCGGAACACCTAATACTTTATATTATTTTTTCTTTTTTGTTGTAATACAACAAAGAATATAGCTACCCGTAACGTACCGCCACGATTTTTGCTGAGCTGGGGACTTTGTTGACTCTTTGCTTTGTGTTTTTGACGTGACAACGTCTTATAAATTGGTTTGCCGGGTGACACTTCAAGAAACTGCGTTACGCTGCTCCGCTCACGTTCCGCGCGAGAGAGACAGAGCGAGAGAGAGAGAGAGAGATAGGCATACACACCGGTTTATGTTATACGAATGAATATTCACATTAAAATTATTTTACCACTCAAAGTCGTTGTCACGTAAAACTTTCGCGCGTATACCGACTTTACAGGCAACCAATTTTTTTAATGTACTTTTTTTGTAAGCCCAAAAATTATTTCAATTTTCGTATGAAAACCCTTCCATTATGTTACATGTGGACGGTGTGCAGTTATAATAAACAGGTAACGTTTGTGAGTTCATCTGTTCGTAGAGGGGTATGTGGAAGCACATCACAGTTATGATGAGGCCTGTGCCCAGCTGACGTATATGGGCTAGCTTTATTTAGCTAATTTCTGGAACTAATGATTTGACTTCCTGTTTTCACTAAATCTGAAAGCTTCATTCTTATTACTTTAATTAAATGTCTTACTAAACTTACTTTTTTTTAAATTTTTACTTTAATTAAATTTTAATGAAATTAAAGTAATATTATTATTACTTAAATTAAATTATTGTCTGTGATTGTTATTACTTTAATTAAACAAATTTTAATTTTAGCGGACGAAGACATAGAAGAGAACTAGTTAGAAATTAATTATAAGAATTAATATGATGTATATCTTATATAAGTCTGATGTATAAGGAAGTATAAATAAATATATGATATATTACTTAAATATGATATCTATTAAAAAGCACATACACTATATCTCTTTACACTTGGTTATTGATTTCTAGTTTATTTAATTATTTTGTTCGTTAACTGGCAGACAATGTCTTTGGCATTAAGTCCGCTAATTGTATCCCAATCGGTGCAATAAAGTTGAAATAAAATAGTTACACATTTAGTTTGCCACTCTTAATTTCCAGAGTTGTATCATATCAAGCTTTTTTCACGAAGATTTTACACTAAGCAACGGTTAGGTCTCAGGAGGGGAGGTGAAATATCTCGAAACATGACGGTTATTTATGAGAAGTTCCTACTTGGTATATTAAGGTAATAGAGATGATTCCTTACCCACTACTTGCAGTGGAAATGGTTTGAATAATTTTGTTAATAAAAACAGTCTACCTGTGACCACGGACGCTGAAAAGGGTCCGAAACGTCAGTTTAAAACAAAATGTAAATAAATAGCAAAATAATCCGTAAAAAGTGTCTCATTAAAAAATAAATATATAAATATTTCACAACAATCACACCAATTCTCCAGTCCCAAACCAAGCTACGAAGCTTGTGCTATGGGTACTAGACAACGGATAAACATACTTAAATACTTTTTTGTTTGTAAATAAATACATATTATACATAGAAAACACCCAGACCAGTACAAACACACATCTTCATGCACACATATGCTTGTACTGTTACAATTGTTATAAAGACTTTCCTAGTTTGCATGTTCTTTTTTTTAAATATTTGATTGAATTTAAATTACTATCTCTAGGACACCAGGAAATATATAAACTAACATTATTTTCTGATTTTTACTAATTTGTTAAGAAAGATAATTGAAATTTAGCTTCGACTTTCCGATAATTTAACGTTTTGCGATTCGTTTTCTTGTAAAAATTCTACGACATTCTTATGATCTCTTAAAATTCCAAGAGTTTTTCGATTCTTCGTTTAAATACCCTAAAATTAACCCTATTAAAGGGTTAAAATACCTTTTCATAAATGAAATGAAATGAAATATTGTTTATTTTCGTTTGTATAGTGTCTACAGAAGATGTCATCGTAGTTAATGAGCGCCTATCCAGCCATTGCCATTTGCCAAGACAAAAAAGAAACATAAACTGACCTCCTCACCTTAAATCACGACACAGTCCCTCTTATCTCAGCTTAACCTATATTACCTTATCAGTATTTTCTCTAATTCTCTGCTAAATCACCCTTAAAAATACATTTGAGCTAGCGGGGCGGTTAGCGCCGATTATCGGGACAGTTAAGACAGATTTATCTTGACAATAAAAGTAAACACGGCTCTCTACCGTGCGCCGTTAGTGTGGTGATGCCCTGAAGGGGTTGCCACAAGGTATAGGGGGTAGCAATTTGCAGACAGTTTAATTTTTTTTTTCAGTGGAAATATCAACTTTATACAATATTCAAATATAAAATATTTTCTTTCCTTTTACATACGAGTAGATCAGCTTAAACAGGATGTGACCAGTATCTCCTTTTAAGCTTGATAAAACCTGTGCCAGGAGTAACTGCTTCTGTGAGACTGTCATCTCGCAGAAGGAAGCAGCAGAGAGGGAGCGAGAGGCTTTGGCTGAAGTCCTAATGATCCACCGCCAGTGTCAAGGGCACCGGAGAAGGAATTTCAGGAAGGAAGGGGGCCCGAGACGGCGTTGCGCGTGTTTCCGTGCGCCGTCTGTTGTTTCTGGGATGGGGTCGGGTTTCTCCATCCTCGCAACCGGTAGGGGCTCGCTGCAAAGTGCGTCGGCTGAGCCCGAGGAATTGCGGTGAATGCCTGTGGCCTCTCGGCCCACGGTGAACCCGCCACGTCCCCGACTCACATGGCATCAAAGGGCACCGTCAGGTTTTTAGTGGGTAGGCGGGTTCTCTCTCTGAGGTTTAGAGTCTCACATAACCCCCAGCTGCCCCCGTGGCTGTTGGGTATGCGTAACAGCATTCAGCTAAGATAGATCTATCTAAAAATAAACATAATGTGTCTGAGAGTGAGTACGTGTGTTTGTTTTTTACTTTATGAAGCAGAAACCGAGTCATTTTAGCCTCTCCGCGATATGTATTCAATGGGTGAGCATTCTGACACATAGTGAAGTCTGTCAAATGCATCATCGTGATTCAGAAGGCACGTTAGGCTGTTAAGCCTAACCCAACAGAGTTAGGCTAGTATAGTTGTCGATTATTTGTCAAGTTAGAAATCCTTTAACGGTTTAAAGACATGTTACACTGAGTCTGGTCACTACTTACTAACATCCTTTAACTAATCCACACTGAGTCTTCGTGTATGTAGTATGGCTCGTACTAGCTGATGATTGTGAAGCCTGCAGAGGATTGGTGACTAGACAAAGCTAGAAAAATGACACAATATGTATGAAATAGAAATAGAAATACATTTATTTGCACAAAACATGGAATTTTAAAGTTGTTACTAGCAGGGTGTACACATGTTTTACCTTATTATTAGGCATGCAAATATAATTAATTGGTTAGGTACCTACTATTTATTATTATTATTATTATGATTATTATTAAATGACAATATGTAAATAAACCTAGTATCTACGTCAAGAGATTTTTAAATGTCATACAATAAAAATTTCATCAAATAAAAATGTCACTAACTTTATAAAAATTATTATCTTTGAGCCATTTTACAAGCTTCTTCTTAAAGCATAATATTGGTGGCTGTTTTATGTCGTTTGGAATAGCATTGTATATCTTCACACACATAGCATCACATTGGTTTTGGTAATGTTGTTTTGGTAATGAAATTGAGATAAGCCATAAAAAAGTTTCCACGTGACTTAGTGCAGGAGAATGCCATTATTTTTTGGTCATATCTTTTCGTCATCGGTTATGTTTAATATTTTTGTGTATGGATCCAGTGGTAACGGACCTATATATATAAAAATGAATATAAAAACGCGTGAATGGCTGGAGCGATTTCACTAAATCTTTTTTTGTTGTATTTGTTATTATTAGGAGAAGGTTCTTACGGAAAAAAATATTAAGAAAATCTCTCAGAAATATTGAAAAATATATATTTAATTTTGCATATTTTAAAAAACGCGCGTAACTGATGTCAATGTCATTCGATGACATTGTTCAATCATTGCAACGCTAAGGCGGTACGAAGTTCGCGGGGTCAGCTGTATAGTTATAACTTTACTAGAGAGACAGAAACTATGTACAAGCGTTTTTCACACGCTTAATCCTACTTCTTGCACCATAACCGTATTAGTTGATGGGAGGGCTCCGGATCGGCTAAATGTTTTCAACTAACCCGAAAGCTAGCGTTTTGATTGTCTGAGTAGTGGCATAGAGTAGGGGATGAACGGAGGCCTGGTGGAGGCAAATGGAAGATAGTAGTGGTACCCTAAGAGTTTGGACGGGGAAATTTTCAAATCATCTAATGTATGATCTACTGTATTTGGCTCGAAGAGTGGGCGTGAGAGAGAGAGCGTGAGATGGATTCGCACAAGTTGGTGTGAAATTCCTTAGGGTACCCTTTTAGTGTAAATGCAAAGGGTCGGTTGTTCGGTGAAACTAATTCACGTATGTGTAAAATGCAATTTCCATGCGATGTAAGTAAATGTTTTACGATCATTTTTTTTTTTCGCTGAATTGTGTAATTTTTGTTTAATGAACTAAAAAATCTGAAAATAAATACGATTTGATTTGATTTCTAAAGTGATTAAGTTACTAACCATGGAGTCAGATCAATGGATGTGATGTTGTATATTTATTTCATAAGAGAACTTTAAAATTCAATCAATATACACAATCTGTAACAATCTTGAAGATAAAGCTTAAATATCAAAGCTTAAATAGCACGTCCATAACTGAGCAAAGGTCTCACCCACAGATTTCAAGGTACTTAGACCAGTTACTGCTATCGTTGTCAGTACTTGCCAGTGGTCGCACTATACTGGGCTTTTGATCAAATGGTCTTTAATCTAGAAATTTTGAACCAGACCATCAGTGGGATATGTCTTATCATTTTTCTGTTGGTGACATCTATCGGAAATATTTTCAAGACCATGGTGCTTAAAAAAACATAACCGCTATGAAGTTAATGAAACCAATTAATTTTCAAAAACCTGTAAAAAAATAGTTACAATTCAATAAACATTTATTTGTAATACTACTGTTGATTCTGTATCTGCAACACAAGTGCTTTAGCTAATTACGGAATTGGGCCGTCGGGTAGGATTTTTAAAAAACTATACAATTTAGTTTAACTTATTTATTTAACTTAATTACAATTTAACTATTCTAATTTGATCCCGATTGATCTGGTCTTAACTAACGTCCTGTCGCTTCCGCGATTGAAGCAAAAAGGCACACGAAAACTGTCCCAAAGTTCCAATGTGAACGAGAACTGCTAACTATGCACTTTCGGAATTATTGCCTAATCTTTAACACCTGCACTTGCACAACACATATACACTGGTGACGCATAGCAGTGATGTAGACGAGGCTTGCACTCGTAACACCTCCCCTCTCAGATGAGCAACTATTTGCGAAGGTTGAGAGCAAAAGTTGCGGCTCTTTTATCTTCAAAGCATGTTGTAGAAGCCATTTCTATGTCTTGAGTTTGTGAAGATGTAGTTTCATTTCGATTTGTTCGGCGTTTCAGGTAATAAGTTAGACTAATGAGTGCAAGTGCACTTAACAGTATGATGACGTAGGTAGGTATCGTGGTGTGATACAGGCTGGATGAGTCAACGGTGCTGATTTGAACAGGTGTTTCCATGACTAATTGATGTTGAATATTGTGCAATTGGTTCAAATCAATTGTTGTGAAATTGTAATGAGGCATTTGATTCTTCGAATTAGCTGACAGTGGGATTGAATGTGGGAATGTCATTATTTCGACAGCTTGACCTCGAAGTTTGTCATCGGTGTTAACAATTGTGAATTCAGGTGTTCGAATGCTGCAATTTCGTGGAATCGTTGCTAAGTAGCTTCCCTTTAGCAGATGATATTTTTCTCGTGCGCATGATATTCGTACTTTGATTTCTCTGGGTAAAGATATAATATAATGTTGGCTATCGAGTTCCAGTAGTGCATCCTTCAGGAGCGAGATAAGTGTGGGATGGCAGTCTCCAGTCTCTTGATGATAGATGACGTTGAAGATACAGTCACTCCGTGTTCGTATTTGATGGCTAAGCTGCTGCTTGCAGACGTACCAGGTGTCGATCTTCGGGCATTCAGCCTCCATGTACGCAAATTCCTGGGAATTGGATGCCATAAAAGGAAATGGTGGTAGGATAATTTCGGAGTTTTTATTAGGGACAGGACAAAGTCTATATAGATCGTATGTTTCTAACGACATTATAGGAAATTTAAGGACGATAACAATTTTCCTATCAATAAAATATGAACCTAAGGTAATTAAATCATAATAGTACCTAATATCTATGTTTAGTAATGAGCCAGGGTTGTATATAGTTTTTAGCTGGCTCAGCATTTTAGTTAAATCAGTGATTGATAAAATAGAATGGTGCATTACGTTAGTACGACTAAAAGCTATTATATTACTTAATCTACGAATTTCAAAAGAAAGTTCCTGAATGTTTTCAGTAATGATACTGAATAATTGCGAAATTTGAGCATATTGAAACATCTGTTCCTTGCTTATTGCAGATGCGTTGCTAATCGAAATTATAGCCTTTTCTAGTTTTCTTTGATTAAAAGTTAGATTATTTAAAATATGAGTTTGTTGGAGAGTCATTTCCTTATATAAACTAATATGCTTATTGAAACTAGCAGAAAGCTCCAAGTCATTGTTTTGCAATATTTTAAGGGCATTTTCGAATTCCAGAGCATCCTCGTTGTCTAGATTTCCGGATATGCTCTTAATAAATGTTCCCAGTGGGTTAAAAAGTCCTCTTTTAACTCTTTTAGGTTCAAACGTTTCTAGCTCTAATGAGGTTTTATTGAGTTTAGCGAACAAATGTAATATTTGATGTTTAAATAGAAGAAAATCTCGATTGTTTAGTTTACTAGATAAGTCAGTTAATTGGGTTTGCAATAGGCCAATTTGTTGATTGATTTTGTCAAGGTTAATTTCTTGAAGAAAAGTGTGGTAATGGGATATGATTTTTGTTAAGCCAAGTTTAAATGGGAGAATTCCAGGTCCGTCAGAAAGGTCGTCAAGTCGGATCGAGTTTAGCGTCAGTGGTTCTGCTAGTGCTCGGTCCAGGTCCGTTACGAGGAGCAGAATCCTGTAACAATTTAGTGTTTTTATTTTTCTTATCCTGTTTCAGGCGAGTCTTGGCCACTGGGCCTCGTTTTTTTGATGTATAAATATGGATAGGTAAATTGGCTATTACTTTATCTTGAGTGTAACGTGGTGCAGTTTTTTGTCTATTAGCTGCGGGGTTTTTAACGTAAACAATTTGATCTTAGCTATACTGAGTTTCAGGTTCGCGATCTAAGTTACGCCGCTCCATTATCGCTGTGCGCTCAGCGTAAGATGAGTCATGTATGATATCGTAAACTGTGTCCATTTTACTACGGTGTTCTTGCAAATACTGTTGTAAAAGACGTTCCGATAAATCTATGTCAGTCGGGTCTCTAGGGTCAAAATGTCCAGATATGAGGTCAAATGGTCGGCATTTTGTGAGGCTATGGATAGAGCTGTTATATGCAATTATTGCATATGGTATCAAGTTTTGAACGGGTTCATTCTTGTGTTGTAATTTTAACAGCCGAATATGTTCCAAAAGGGTACTGTGGAAACGTTCCACCATGCCATTTTCATTAGGGGCATGCGCAGCTATTTTATGATGATGCACTTTATGTAATTTTAAAAACTCGCTAACTACTTGGTTCACAAATTCTGTACCTTGATCTGTTACCAGACAAATTGGGAATCCGTGATGAGTAGAAAATGTTAAGAGTGCTTTAACTATATTTGGGGCAGTGCAATCTGGTAGTCGGTATACTTGCGCGTACTTTGAAAAGGAGTCGATAATCGTGAGATATTTATCCAGTTCTATCGTAAGTACATCTGCATGAGCTGTTTGATACGGTTTGGAGGGTGGGGGAACTATTTGGAACTTAGGTTGTGGGGGGTCGCGATCATATTTGGCGCGATTGCATAAGTCGCATTGATTTATATATTTGGTTATGCTTTCTTTTAATTTTGGCCAAAAATACCGTTGGGATAGTGCTAAATGCGTTTCATTTATACCGCGGTGATTCGTTTTTCCTTCGTGGTACTTTGATATTATATCTTGTTGGTTGAGAAAATCGCAAACGTCTTGAATTTCATTTTTGACAAGTACTAAGTTAGCTGAAGCATTTTTGAAAGTTTTTTGTAATATGGGAACGATGTCGTACATTTTACTTAAAGGTTGAACTAAGATGGCTGTACGCAGTTTGGAATCAATGTGGTTTTTTACGATGTTTATAATATCTTGTTCAAGGTTATTTTCGAAAATCTGAACCGTTGTTTTCCTGAAAGTTTCAAAAGGTGTGGTCGTTATAGGTTTGGTATTACAGGGGTTTGCGTTAACGCGTATAACTAACTGTCTTTTGAATTTATTTAAGGGATCTTCCGATACGGGTAATTCGAGTACAGGATGTTCAACACTGGTGTGTACTGTGCCTTCTTCGAAATCGGGTAAGAACGGTAAGTCGTCGTTATTTTCAGGTGGTGGGCTGCTAAGTGGTCTCATGCTTGGTGCTGTGTCAGTTGAGGACAGGCTGATCAGAGGTCTGTCATCAGGGGCGGTAATTGTCGAGGATGACGAATCGTTGATTTGGATTGACGAGGAGTCGCTGATGTTAACAACCACGGAGTCCGACTCCTGATTATGAATTTCAATGCGAGACAGAGCGTCAGCATTGGTGTTAGCTTTGCCTTTTTTGTAAATGATAGTGAAGTTATATTCTGCCAATTTAAGTCGCCATCGAGTTAGGCGAGAATTCGGTTCGCGTAAGTTGAGAAGCCATTGAAGGGGCTTATGGTCCGTGATAATTTTGAATTTTCGGCCAAATAGGTAGGGTCTAAAGTATTTTGTTGCCCAAACTATTGCAAGCAACTCTTTTTCAATTGTTGAGTAGTTTAGTTCACTATCATTTAAAGTTCTGGATGCGTAAGCAACTGGTCTGTCTGAACCTATGGAACCCTGCGATAGAACGGCTCCTAGGGCAACGTTTGAGGCATCTGTAGTCAAGATAAAGTCCTTGGAGAGGTCTGGGTATTGAAGTATTGGGTCATTTATGAGTAAGGTCTTGCAATGTTCAAAGCAACGGACATATTCGGGGGTCAGTGTAATTTTGGAACCTTTTTTAAGACATGCTGTAAGGGGTTTAGTTAAACGGGCGAAATCAGGAATGAAACGTCGGTAATACCCTATGAGTCCTAAAAATCCTTTTATTTGCTTAGTCGTTTTGGGGATGGGGTATTTTAAAATGGCTGCTATCTTGTCGGGGTTGGGTTTAACGCCTTGGGGTGTAATTATGTGTCCTAAGTACGCGGTTTCATGTCTCAAAAATTCGGACTTGTCCAGTTGAACTTTGAAATTAGAGTCACGGAGCCTATCAAAGATTTTACGAAGGTTTATCATATGTTCCTGAAGGCTTGTCGAAAATACTAAAATATCATCTTGATAAACGACACAAATGACGTTCTGTAAGCCTCTTAGCACGTTGTCCATGACGCGCTGGAATGTAGATGGACTATTTTTAAGGCCCATAGGCATTCGAAGAAATTCGAAGTGCCCATTGCCGTCTGCAACACTGAAACCTGTTTTGTGAATATCGTCCTGATGCATTTCAACCTGGTAAAATCCACTCGCCAGATCAAGGGTGGTAAAATATTGGCACTTGCCTAGCTTGTCTAGGATGTCATTCAAGTTGGGAATGGGATATTTATCGTCTACAGTTTTTTCATTGAGTTTTCTGAAGTCGACTACAAGTCTCCATTTGACTTTGCCGGAGGCATCCGCTTTTTTAGGGACTATCCAAATAGGAGCACTCCAGGCTGAAGTTGAGGGTCTTATAATACCTTGTTCGAGCATTTTTTTAATTTGCGACTGGACTTCTTGCCTGTGTACGAAGGGGTATCTATATGTTTTACTATGAACGGGAATTTCGTCTGTCGTAGTGATTCGGTGCTTAATTTTGTTCGTAAATGTCAGGGGTTCGTCTTCAAGATAAAATATGTCAGAATATTGTCTACACAATGAAAGTAAATTAGCTTTTTCCTCAGGGTTCAAATGATCAGTTCGCAAGCGCGACGAAACTTCTCGGAAACGCTCGTTATCAAAGTCATGAGTCATATCAAGTAAGTCAGTCTGTTCATTAAAGACGTGCACCTGTAATGGTTCGGTTAAAGTAAAAATGATATCATTTTGGGAGGGATTTAAGATTTCTATGTAGGCTTGACCATTTTGGGCGGCTGACAAACAGTCCGTGATGTAACAATTGCATATCATTTGGGATTCTATGGAAATATCGCCTTGAAAAATAGAAGTTGGAACTTTAATAAGTTGGGTTGATTGGGCGGGAATTATTGTCTCAAATGAATTAACTGTGCCAGATTTGTACATTAAAATGGGGTTTTCTGCGTGCCGCGTTCGTAATACACGATCACTCAGGTCAATTTTAGATTGCCATTTTTCTAGGAGATCTAGGCCAATAAGGCCATCGAAATATTCATGAAATCTGTATACATATAGTTTTATGGGGGTTTGGTCGTTGAATTCGGGAAAACAGGGAATAGTCACGGAATAATTATTTTGGGTTGTCGCATGTATGTTAGTAACAATAAAGGGGTCATATTTCAGCTCATAGTGCGAAAAAAAAAATTCCACCGCTTCAGGGCTTATAAAAGATTTGTTTGCTCCAGTATCTATTAGAAACTTTAAAGGGGGGTTGTTTATTTGAATAAATGGCAACTGCCTTTGATCTTGGACGTTTAATTCTATGTTGGGGATGTTTGATCCGAAGTCTGGTAAAAATTTTCCTGTTCGGAATAATCTGTCTGTTCAGTTATTTCTTCAGTCTGACAGTAATTTTCAGGGTCAGTCATGTAAGCTTGTTGATAATAGTCAAGGTCAGTAAAGTCGCTGTAATAATTTTCAGGGTCAAGACATTCATTAACGTTAATCTGCGGGTTAGTATTTTGCTGAGAAGGTGGTAGTACGCGGGCAACTGGATGACTAACACCACTCATGGGCGTAGGAAAATTCCTGAAATTATGAGGATTTCCTCGAGGAGGAATTCTGAAACCGGTAGTCATATTGGAACGTGGTAAGGCTCTCATCATTTGTTGAGTCCTAGTAGGTCCTTGCTGATTTTGGAAGTTATGAGGCGCGGTAGGCCTGAAATTATTAGTGGGAAAGTTGATATTATTTGGTACAAAATTATTTGGAAAATTGCTTTGTTGCATCGTAGGGAAATTATTAGGCCTAAATTGTCTGAAAGGCACCGGGAAATTAAACTGTCTCGAAGACATCGGTGATTCATGCTGTGAATTTAAAGGTGAGTAATTGAACGGGTTATAATTAGAAGATTTCTTGGAATTCGGCGGGTTCCCGACTTTACTTTGCAAATATAAAACATTTATTTCTTCCTGGGCAAATTCCAGGGCTTTTTCTAATGATTCGGGACGCATGCACCGAACACGTGAGCCTAGGGGCTCGGCAAGACCTCGAGTGTAAGTTTGAAGGGCTAGTTTTTTATAAAGAGTACGTTTAGCCTCTACCGTAGTTGAAATAGTATCGTGCAACTCTACATAGGTCATAATAACGCTTAATAGGTTTTGAACGCGTTCGTAAAATACTTGGGGTGTGTCTGAGCCTTGAGTTAATGTGGACATATCTGTGTACAGGGCGGATTCGTCTCTGTGATCCGAAAAGCTGTTAATAAGAGCATTTCTAATACCATTCCAGTCCTGGGGAATACCATTTGTAGCTAAAGTTTTAGCTGCATGTCCGGTGATCTTATTTAAAATACCATTAAGTAAAGCAGAATTATTTAATTCATTGCCCGGGGCTGGATTGATGTAAGTTAAAATAAGCTTGTCACAAATATCTAAAAATCTGATTAAAACGTTAGAATTTCCATCAAACTCTGGTACTAATCTTAAGGCTTTCCAGATTTTATCCGTCATGTCTACTGGCACAAAGGCAGCTGCTGGCTGTTGGTTTTCCATTTCTTCTTCTTCTATATTTTCTAAGCTAGATAAATCAATATCGCGATGAAATCGATTGTCTCTCGAAGTAGCTCGGATATTGCGCCGCTGATTCGGCCCAATACCTCTATCTTTCCTTGGAAAGAAAATTTTTAAAACTAATAATAACTATTATTTAAAAAAAAACTACCTAACGCTATGCCCTATGGGAGTCAGGAAAGGGGCCACTGGCAACCAATAGGAATGCGTAACTAGCAATATAATATAACTCACAGGAGCAGGCCGCTTAGCATACTGGATTGACGCTGGTGCTGCCACTGGTGCTGCTGCAGGTTGTGGTGGGCCATCAATTTTTGGATGAACGCCGTTGAGTGAAGACGATTCTTCTTTACCATCCGACGACCGCTTCGCGTAGATTCTTAGGGATAGTCGACGCGCCGACGAAACGACTATCAGGCGGATCGAAGTGTGATAACACGCACTGACGCGACTATCCTACCGACTGCGCCAATTACGGAATTGGGCCGTCGGGTAGGATTTTTAAAAAACTATACAATTTAGTTTAACTTATTTATTTAACTTAATTACAATTTAACTATTCTAATTTGATCCCGATTGATCTGGTCTTAACTAACGTCCTGTCGCTTCCGCGATTGAAGCAAAAAGGCACACGAAAACTGTCCCAAAGTTCCAATGTGAACGAGAACTGCTAACTATGCACTTTCGGAATTATTGCCTAATCTTTAACACCTGCACTTGCACAACACATATACACTGGTGACGCATAGCAGTGATGTAGACGAGGCTTGCACTCGTAACAAGCTTCTCACAACGGTGTCAATTTATTTATTAGTGAATACTTATTCCATTGACTCGTAGTTCTGATCCTGTAACTAACGTGACAGTACGTTAGAATATTCCCATACAAAATTTATGGAAGCATATCGTTTTAAAAGTTGATAAAGAGCATGTCAAGGCTTAAAGGTGTCACCTAGCCTATTCCCATTCAAACATTAGTACCGACCAGCTGCACACTGACAATCTCATCTTAATTTTTATCACCGTTTCCTTAAACCATTTACGCGTCCATAAATCCGCGCACAAAACCGTATCGACTCGCATAAGGGGATTGCACAATGGGGAACTCATCAAGCTTAACATTTTTGTTGCAATATAGCCCTTATCACCACTGAAGGTGAATAAGAAAGTGACTATGGTGTTCAACTTGTAGTGATATGTGTGTACAATGCGCGACAAATGAAAACGGTGGATCCGCGACAAAAGGCGACTCGTAAAACAACCGGATTAGGGGGCGGGCACATGTATAGGTGACGGCTGGGCCAGGAAAAACGCGGGCAATTCGAAATAATAAATTCAGAGGTGTATTTTTTAATTCGGTATAAACTTGAGAAATATCTCCTAACAGAATTTTTATAGTCGGAAAATATCAGGCGTCATTTTTCTAAAGAGTGACATACGTAGAGGTGCTTGCTACCAGTTTTTTTGATAGAGTTGGTCGCGTATGACGTTGCCAGACTGTTGGACAAATACAAAAATTAATCAGACCATTCGCATTTCTTTAAAAAAAATATGTTTTTGTAAACAAACAATAGCAAATAAATCATGTTAAATTTTAATAATAAGCGCTCAAATAATAATAATCACGGACAAATCTTAACAAAAAGAAAAACAGACTGAAACAATTTTTGGTGCCCTATAATGCGTCGGTTATCCTTGTAGTATATAATCGTTAATATTCCCTTTAATCGCAAAGAAGATCCTTTGTCATCTTCGTATCTTAGAGATATGTTCACATTCCTCTGTGACACTCATGACCGTGCTCTTCGCTCCTCAGACAATCTCCAGCTGGCCACACCTGCTCATCGCTCATCGTGCGTCACAAAGTCGCAAAAGCAACGCGACTGTGGAACTCACTTCCTATGGATATAAAAAGATCAGACTTGGAAGTTGTCGTTCAAGAAAAAAGTTCGAAGTTTTCTAAATGAATAAATTGCATATATATATATATATATATATATATATATATATATATATATATATATATATATATATATATGTTTATATATATATAATATAATTTAATATTTACTTTTATGTATTGATATTATATCTATATATTAAATTAATTTATTTTTCGTTATTAAACACTTCCTTTCTTATTTAATTTTCACTGCACACATTGCCTTCTTTCTGCATGACCTTGAGGTTGACTGGCAGAAAATGCTTTTAGCATTAAGTCCACCCTTTGTACATTTCTTGTGCAATAAAGTTAAATAAATAAATAAAGAAGACCTTTACATTTACACGTGACTAGATTGATTACTAGATTAGTACGGATTGATTGATACGGCAAAATTGACGAAGTAACATGAGGCCTTTTCCTAGAAGCCGGAATCATAAACTAACTTTCCATTTAAATACCCTCCAATGAGCCAAGGACACAGCTAGTAAGCTTCAATAGCTGGATGAATTTTGACCAGCCATAGCTAATAATTAAAAAAAAAGAACTTAAATGGGTCCACTGGATGCAGCGCTTTGGTAGTGATACCAAAAGTTAAGCAACCTACGGCGCGGTCATGTTTGGGATGGGTGACCATTCTGACCATAAAAGTGACGTCTATTTACAAGCATCTCCGTGCTTCGGAAGGCACGTTAAGCGGTTGGTCCCGGTTAATATCGATAGATATTAGTCGTTAAGCCTGGTCGGAGGCCCTCAGGCGGCTTAATAACATCTGACAGTAAGATTGGTCACTTACCTTACACACACCCCTCCACCAACCCGCACTGAGCCCGCGTGGTGGAATATAGCTCGCACCACCTCATAGTTGAGGTGAGGCCTGTGCCCAGCAGTGGGACGTATATAGGCTGATGATGATGATAAAATCGGTCCATCCGTTCGGCAGTAACGATGCCACAGACAAAACACCCAAAACACATTTACACATACACCGAAACTTATAACACTCCTTTTTTTGTCGGAGGTTAAAATTTTATGTAACTCAAAGTATAAATAAATAACTTTTTTTGCAACTACCTTGGACATCATATCTTAGTACAATGTTCTTGCGACATGAATGAATGGTTATTCTTGAGTTATTGTTATTTGCCTTGGATGAATATGTTCTTATTCGCACTGCAAAATTATGGATTATACTTACTATTAATAGCTATATTATAAAGCTGTTTGTTTTTTTACGATAAATAAATAAATTAAAAGGTGTGATGAGGTGCTCGTGGCGCAGTAGTTGTAGCGCTTTGGTAGTGATACCAAAAGTTAAGCAACCTATGGCGCGGTCATGTTTGGGATGGGTGACCATTCTGACCATAAAAGTGACGTCTATTTACAAGCATCTCCGTGCTTCGGAAGGCACGTTCAGCTGTTGGTCCCGGTTAATATCGATAGCTATTAGTCGTTAAGGGGCTCGGGCGGGTTAATAACATCTGACACTAAGGTTGGTCACTTACCTTACAAACACCCCTCCACCAATCCGCACTGAGCCCGCATAGTGGAGTATGGCTTAGACCACTTCATAGTTGTGGTGAGGCTTATGTCCAGCAGTGGGACGTTTATAGGCTGATGAGAGAATTAAAAATAAACAATAAAATCGCTCATTTCATAGCTCCCACCTAATTCCCTAAAACTTTCGAGCAGCGCCGCTCACCGCCGCGGCCGTCGGCTGAACTATAAACCTGCCCGTAATAAAACCTCTCCTTTAGCATACATCACTAATGATTTGGCCATCCATCGACCGTTTACTGCCGTGTCCCTTGAGGTAACACCTTTATGGGTGCACGATGAATGAGATATGCGGGGTACAGTCGGTGGTAGAATGATTAACTTTTAGCTACCGACCTACACGTCTCATAGACGTACGACTTTTTCATTTTTCAATATTTTGTGATGCAAGGCGTGTGATGGTCGTGTCTTCCGCTACCTTCCTTAACTGCTAAATTGAATCGTTACTAGACTTCACACACACACTACACAGGTGCCTGTAACAGACTCATTTCCGTCTGAAAGACGTCAGCACGGTATCTATGTAAAAAAATCTACGTCTATTAATCGTCACCTCGGTATGGGTGACGATTAATGAAGGATTCACTCAGGGTTAAATATTAAGATGTGTAGAAGTTAAAGGAGCGTCCGCAAAATTTATTAATTACTAGCTGTGCTCTGCGGTTTCACCCGTGTAAATATTTATTTACTTTACCCGTTTATTTATTTTAATTTTGTTTATTTAAGACGAAAAACAGATTACAATTAAGATTGCACAGAATTTATACACAAGGAAAATAAAGCACTAAATTGCGACCTATTCAAATGCCTATAAGTTCCAAATGAACATTAAACGAACAAGTTTTCATAGACTTCAAAATAGACTTAAGAATTACACTTTAATGTGTGTGTGATGAAATAACAATAAAAAAGAGAGGTGAAAAATATTATGAATATAATTTAATTAATAATGAATGTATACTATCATCAGAAAATGGTAGCAATACTCCTGCGAAAGACATGGTTTTCTACATATCCTACAGGAACCGTAAAGGTTTTTCAGGAAAAAAAATACCCTATGCTATATTCCAGGTTATAATTTATCTATGTTTCAAATTTCAGCCAAACTGGTTGTGTAGTTTTGGCGTGAAAGGGTAAAAAACATTCAATACTTATTATTCTTGAAATCTTTAAAAACCAAGACAAAACGCCTATTAAAAATGAAAAGTATTCATTTTTAATTGAAAATAACAAGTGGGTAATGAACTTCTAATATTAAAATTATATAATTAAAAGTAAAATTAAATCTTCATTATTTTACTGTGTTCACATTAACTTTAAAATTATCACTAGATAAAATAAAGCAAAGTCGCTTTCTGCGTCTGTCCCTATGACTGTAATTAAATAAATATACAACAACATCACATACATTGATCTGACTCCGTGGTAAGTCTCTTAAGCACTTGTGTTACAGATATCAGAATCAACAGTGGTATTACAGATGAACTTAAATAAATACGTATACCAACCAGACCATTACAAACAGACATGTTTATGCATACAAATGTATGAACAGTGCGGGGATCGAACCCGCGACCTCTGGGTTAATAGTCAACTTCTCGACCATTACTCCAAAGTTGTCGTCGTGTTATGTGTTAAATCTTTAAAACTACTCAATGGATTTTGATGCGGTTTTTTAAATAGATAGAATGATACACAAGGAAGGTTTATATGTATAAAAGAATGGAAAAAATGCGGAAGCAGCTGGCCAGACAACGTCTCTTAGGTTCACAAGAAAAATAATAGTATAATGTTTTAAGATATAACAGAACTCATGAAAATGAAAATCTCTAATCAGCTTTGGTAGGAACACATTGTCTGTCTAATTTATAAAAAATATTTTCCCAAGTCTAAATAATCCTGTACCTGCCTGTACAACAGTTATGATAACTTTTTTATAGTTTCCGCTCGTTTTGGTAGGTGCAAAATATTTGATACACCATGTCCCTCTTTTACACGCGCGGATAATTATGTGCGTCCTATTGTTTTCTATGGCTAAAATGTTTTTTACGAGTTGGGTTTATATGCCCAACTTTGTTGGATTTACAGGGATATTAAATTTAACTGACGGTGCCTTTTGCGCGTGTTTTAATGGTGTATGCCAGAGAAGATAATCGCTGTTTGTATTCAAGTGTGGGCGAAATAGTTAAAGGGTTTATAATGTCATTGGCTTATGGTTAAGTGAAAATTAAAGCTCTGTTAGCTAACCAAACGTTCAGGTTCATAATGTTCCTTTCCAATAATGTCCCTCGGTTTTATGATAAATAATAATACTTATTAAAACCATTAATTTCAGACACACAAAGTGAGTGCATACATCAAAAATTATGCCGGCCTAATGTGAACTCGCCACGTCCCCGACTCACATGGCACCGGAGGGCACCGTCAGGTTTTTAGATGGGTAGGCGGGTTCTCTCTCTGAGACCTAGAGTCCCACATAACCCCTCAGTTGCCCCCGCGGCTGGTGGGTATGCGTAATAGCATTTCCCTGACCTTAAAAAAAGGGGATAGGATACTTAAAATCCCGATTAAATGATCCCTTGGGATAAACACGTTTGCGCGAACGATGTCGGGAGCGGGCCGCTAGTTCCCAATAAAATATTACGTAAACAAATCAAAATAGTCATTTCTTAACCCCTCCGCTGTTTTGATCCATTTATTTCGACCACGGCGGCCAATCTCAACAGACAGAGATCAGCCAACTACGCAGGAGATATTATAGTGCACAAGTGCGAGCGCAATACACAGGTGCACTCACTGCTCCATCACACTCTCAAAGTTCGGTGAGACGGCAATCCGACATGACCGGAGAGAGATCAGGCGCAGGACCAACGGCTTAACGTGCTTTTCGAAGCACGGGATTGTAACACCGCCTTTGGCGCAACTGATTTATAGTTAGAAAGCTAAAGGGAAGCGCTTTAGCTTAACACCGACCGGGTGTTATGGTCGGGGACCAAGGTCCTTTGATCCATTATAATTAAATTGTAACGTATTCGTATAGGAACACGAATAATTAAATTCGATATTGTTGTAATTTACAAGGCCTCCCATTGTGTGTCTCCTGATGTTAACGTATGTAGGTACCATTGATTGATTTAGTTACGTGAATGTAATTTTAGGATGACATAGAAGGTATTTGCCTGTTATAATTTAACTTTGCATTGGTATACCTAATCGGTAATAGTGTTTAGAATGGTATATTTACTAACTACAGTGATTTGATATCTTCAGTACAAAAAGAAATGAAGACGATGGGACTACACGATATGACGCAATGAAGACCTGAATGGCGTAATAAGATAAGGAGACCAAAAGACATGGGATATAGGAACGGAGGAAGAAGAAGAAGAAGAAGAGTGATTTGATATCTTTGAGTTTCCGCTTATATTAGTAAAAAAAATATGGATACAAAAAGTTTAAAAAAATATTTAGAAACTTATGTCTTTTGGTTTGTTGACAAAATGGCTACTATAACTACAATTGCTAAAAAGTACCTACCAATCACTTGTAAAAGACTTATTTTACTAAGTTACACATACACATTATAAAACTTGTGTATTATGTCAACCCGTGTCAACTTTGATCTTTATTTGTTCTTTTTATATAATGTAAATTCGTTATTGGCTGTAAGTTTAGCATGTAAGATAAGTTTAATTTTTGTAATAAGAGCTGTGAATTTTATAACAGTAAAAAAAAAATTAAATGAAGAGTAGGTAAAATTGACCAAATGTTAAAATCAAATTTTACTAATATAAATGGGAAAGTCAGATTGTTTCTCTGTTTGTACTTCTTTCACGAGGCAACATAATATGAGCGGAGCAATGTTACAATATGTTATTGTGTTCGGTAAGAGGCTGGAGAGTGACATAGGCTACTTTTTTCCGCAACAAAACATCTCAACACCATGTAAAAATTGAAAAACCAACTCATAGCTTACCGATAGATGGCGCCACTCGGTTAAGTTTTGAGGGCTAGAAATTGTGAAGATATAGGGCTTTCACGCAGATAAAGTCGCGAGCGGCCACTAGTATAACATAATAAATGTTTGGCGCAACAGATTTAGAGTTAGTTAAAGAGAAGCGCTTTCTACCGACCGGGTGTTATGGTCGGGCACCAAGGCCCGATAGTCATCATCTTGATATATCTATCTATATAATTCAGAATCTAAATCTTATATGCCGCGGTTCATGTGCGGTACTAGACCGGTACTAGGCTAACAGCGCCATCTTGCTAGATGGCTCTATATGCCTATAGAGCCGTATCAGCGCTTGCTGTCATTCTTGCCACCGCACGGTTAGGCATGTGCTTATGATGGCCAACGGTAGAGGACGCCACAAATATGATATTTTTTTTTTGTTTGGATGTTTGTCCGTCAATCACGCACGCTGAAACTACAGAACGAATTTCGATGAAATTTGATATATAGACTGGATATGACCTGATTTGTGTGATAGAATACTTTAAATCTCGATTAAATGCTCCCTTGGGATATCCGAAACTAAGGCGTCCGCTAGTACCGAATAAAAACCGAACCGCAAACGGCTGTAACATTTCCATTAAACATCCTTAGTCGTAAATATCTGTAAACTATAAATCTCCCATGGCGGGTAGGTGGCGCTGCCCGGAGAACACTTTATTCGGACATTTACATTCGGATGGACACTGAAGGGGTTAAATTAGTTTTCAGATTGCCTTATTTGCGGAATGGGGACATTGTGCGTTGGATATGTGGGTAGACGGTTTGAAATGTTTTTTTAGAATAAATGGAAAGTGATTCTTAAGGAAGTTTTTACTTAAGTTATAAATAACATACTTAAACGACGACCACTTTGGTGTAATGGTCAAGAAGTTGACTATTAACCAAGAGGTCGCGGGTTCGATCCCCGCACTGTACAAACATTTGTGTGCATGAACATGTCTGTTTGTACTGGTCCGAGTGTATGTATTTATTTAAGTTCATTTGTAATACCATTGTTGATACTTATATCTGTAACACAAGTGCTTAAGCTACTTACCACGGAGTCAGATCAATGTATGTGATGTTGTTGTATATTTATTTATTTTATTTTATAAAGTTAAAAATGTATTTTTGCTTCCTATAGAAAATTTTCTTGCAGATCCAAATCTGTGTCACAAAGGTAACTTTCTCGGGAGGATGACTATATGAAAACTAACTTTCCAGTTTAAAAACCCCCAAATGAGCCAAAAAATCAGCTGATGAGTTTCAACGGCTAGACTGATATTGACCAACTATAGCTAAAAACATTGCGTTGTACGGCGGCGAAACGTGGGTAATGACCCAATGTGACAGAGAAAGAATAGAGGCGTTTGAAATGTGGTGTTACCAGAGAATGGACAGGATTAGTTGGACTGAAAAAAAGACTAATGAAGAAGTTTTGAACATCGTGGGAGAAAAAAGGGAAATCCTAAAGACCATTGAAGATAGGAGAGGAAAGATGTTAGGACACCGACATCGGATAAGACGGGACGACCTTATAAGAAGGATAATTGAAGGGAAAAAGAAGAGAGGAAGACCTAGAAGGTCATACATGGATCAGATCAAAGAAAAGTTAGGTGTCGTGTCATATCAGGAAGTCAAAGAAATGGCATTGAATAGACCAACATGGAAGAAACTCCACCGACAAGAGCATAGGTCTTAAATTTGATGATGATGATAGCTAAGAACAACAAGTTATAAATTATCTATCGAATAAAAAAAACCGGTCAAGTGCGAGTTGGACTCGCGCACCGAGGGTTCCGTATAAACCTGTAGGTATATAAGTAAAAGTTTACCCATCACGGGTATTATAGACTTAAGTATTTAAAATAAATTTTAATTTAATATCTCAACGCGTTCATGAGATAAGCAGTAGTAACTTTGAAATTTTCAAAATTGTCGAAATTTTTTTTTAAATTTTTTTTATATGATGAAACTGAAAATTTACGGTTTTCGTAATTTTTCCTATATCTGTACTATAAGACGTGACTTCGTACTAAATTTCAAGATTCTAAGTTTACGGGGTACCTACAGGGTACTTACCCTGTAGGTTTTGATTCCCGTGCGAGTTTCGAAAATTTGCGGCTTAAATAGCTGTATCTTTTGATTGCGTTGGCTTAGAAGGTTGATTTTTCTACAGCCTCCAGGGGCATTTGACCTAAGTATCATATAGAAATTTCGGTTTGATACCTCTACGCGTTCCTGAGAAAAACGGTCTTGACAGACGGACGGACGGACAACAAAGTGATCTTATAAGGGTTCCGTTTTTTTCTTTTGAGGTACGGAACCCTAAAAATGCACTGAAATCGGTCTATCTGTTCGGAAGCTACCATGCAACAGACAGACACACACAAACAGAAAAGTAGTCAAACTAATAGCACGCCTCTTTTGTCATGGCTAAGAATGTAACTCCTAAGAATTCTTTGCTGTTAAAGTAAAGAGCTTAAACTAAAAGCAAATTAATAAAAACCAACCCAAAGCAACTTATCGTCTGGCTACAAAGCAGGTATTTTCCACCCATTTATTTGTCTGATTGCCAACCATAAATAATAGAGAGCGTTATGTCAAAAGTATGGCGAAAACTCAGTGCAAACTACCACCGTCAACTGTTTCATAGTTTCATAGAATTAACTCATATAAAACTTGTAGCATAAAATCAAAAGATGTAATCTACCATAGACATTCGCGTGATATTCATAAAGAAGCATTACAGTTAAAGTAGGAGCAGTAAGGTTACTTTGAAAGATTTGCATACTGGAATGTTACTAAATCTGATACCGGTGTCCAATACCGTGAGCTTGTACGATCAATGAGCTTTTAAAGTGCACACTTTTCCGCAGAAAAGTGTGCACTTTAAAAGCTCTAGAATAGAAATACGCATATTTCTATTATCTTATATGTTATAATGTGACATAGTAATCTTACATGACCACATAGTGAGAGAGAGAGAGAGAGAAACTTTCTGACTCCAATTTACACCAAATTTCTAAGCGCTTTACCCAAATCGTACGAAAACTCCGGCAACTACAAACATCAAGATTGAATAAAACTCAAATGATTATCGTATAGGTAATTTGATATGAAGAAATATTTATTTGGCACATATTACATTACAATATAATAAAAATTAAAACTAAAACTTCGCATAAACAAACAAAAAAAATGTATGAAATAATATGACCAAATTGGCTCAGCGTTATAGCCACGGGAAGCCATGGCGCTGGGTATGTGAAGATCTTCACACCAACAAGACATATTTACCTAGAGAGGTGAATGCAAGAAAACATGCAAGTTTGGGTGAGTACTTTTGTAGACTGGGAACCTACTGATTTACTTACGTTGTAACATAAAGAAGCATTGTTTAGTTCTCATTAACATCCAGTACTTATTTTAGAGGCGAATAAAAAACATAAACTTATGCCATTAAAACAACAGTTCACTGACATCTTATATACATGGGGGCAAAGGTTATATTCGCTTGTAGTTTCGTTTAGTGCAAAGACATAGTGAAATCATAACAGTATGTTTGAGAGTCAGAAATATTTGAAACGAGAAGGATTAACCAAAATTACATATTACACTAGCTGACCCGGCAAACGTTGTTTTGCCATATAAATGTAAAGTGCAGACCTAGTCAATATGCTCACAAAATTTCATGAGAATCGGTCAAGCCGTTTCGGAGGAGTACAGGAACGAACATTGTGACACGAGAATTTTATATATATTATAAAGATATATTACATGTACTTAGTTGTTTTATCAAGCTGAGAGGTTTGCTAAGTAAACATTAAATTAGAAATTCGTCTGTGTAATGATTACAAATGACAAAAAAAAAAATTGGTTGCCTGTAAAGTCGGTATACGGGCGAAAGTTTTACGTGACAACGACTTTGAGTGGTAAAATAATTTTAATGTGAATATTCATTCGTATAACATGAACCGGTGTGTATGCCTATCTCTCTCACTCTCTCTCTCTCTCGCTCTTAGGCGGGTTAACTGTGCTCGAGTGGAAGGGACGCGTGCCTTTCACTTTTTATGTCTGTCTCACTCGCTCTTAGGCGGGCTAACCATGCCCGAGTCGAAGGGACGCGTGCCTCTCACTCGCTCTCATTGTGAGCGCGGAACGTGAGCGGAGCGTAACGCAGTTTCTTGTAGTGTCACCCGGAAAACTAATTTATAAGACGTTGTCACGTCAAAAAATTTGTTTTAGTTTAGGAAAACACCTGATGAGCTTCAATAGCATATCAGCATAGCTAACAACCACCGTAATTTACCGTTATGTTCGCTCGCTGTGTTTTAGTATTACTTCATATTGATTTGTATGTATCTAACATAAGTGAATTGTATGATTCTTTGTGGGAAATTAAAATAATCTTTAACCTGAATTAAATTAACTTACGAATAAAAAAACCGCACTAAAAACGGTTCATCCGTTCGGGAGTTACGACACTACAGACAGACACACACAAACAGAATAGGGTCAAACTTATTACACACCTATATTTCGTCGGGAGTTATTGACAAAATGATGGTAACCATTCTGTATTAGTCTAACGCCATAACATTGAATATCATCATATGTTATAGAATTACTTTTTCACGTCAATTAGATATACCTACTCGTAGTCTGTCGAAGCGACAACATCTCCTGAGGATGCCACGTGTAGTGGCGAAATGCGTCGAGTGTTTGTTGGTGTCAGTGTTGTGATTCCAGGTGCAACTTCTATGTCACGTTGTGAGTTGTAGGTATTGTAAGTCCTGCGACTTCCAGCTCTAGCTTTTTCAGGTGATTACAGTTGGATGTATTTTGGTTCCTGCGCTGGCGTCGTTTAGTTGAAATTTAAAGAGTTGTTAAGAGTTGAGGTTCCTGGGAGAAGTTCACTCACGCCTTTACCCGTCGTCCTACGAGAGCAAACGCGACAAGTGCGAAAAGACGCGACAATCAAAGGTATAAAACATACGTACAAACATACGTATATGATAAAAGTAAGTTAGGTTAGATGTCATGCGACGTTCTGCGACAGGGTCAAGTTTCTCCCTCCTCGCAACCAGTAGGGGCTCGCTGCATAGTGAGTCGGCCGAGTCCGGGGAATTGCGGTAAACGCCTGTGGCCTTTCGGCCTACGGTGAACCCGCCACGTCCCCGACTCACATGGCACCGGAGGGCACCGTCAGGTTTTTAGTGGGTAGGCGGGTTCTCTCTCTGAGGCCTGGAGTCCCACATAACCCCTGGCTGCCCGGCTGGCGGGTGTGCGTTACAGAATTTCCCTGACGATAAAAAAAGGTGTAACAAAGGTCACGGCGACAGGTATGGCACATATGTGCCCTGACTCTGACTCGTTGACGTGTGCGACAAACGTGACAATTGCGATGCGACGCGACAATATCAAATGTATGTACGTTTATGATAGTTTCCTATGTGACGAAGCGCTATTGACATTGACACATGTATTAAAAATAATAGTAATAGAATATTATTTCAGACCGTGTCCATAAATTGTTAGTATTACACAGTATCTTAAAAACTAATGTTTGTAGTGCAATTAACATATAAAAAAAGTATACGTGTGCGGCTCCTTGACAGGTGCGCAGGCGCTTCCAATGTCGCAGCATCGGTGAATCCCATCGTTCAGCAAATGCGCCCAGGATGCGGTTCCGGCTGCTCCTCATCCGATTCAAGAGGGCTGCATACATTGGTCGCATCGCGTCGCTTTGCACTTTTCGCGTTGCGATGCTCACGTAGGACAATGCCTTAGCCTTATCTTAATTTGAAAAATGTGTATTATTCCTCCCTCGGATAAAGTTATACTTTTTGTTTCAAAATGTCAATAATCAATTTGCAATAATTTTAAATTTGACATTAGTAACACCATTGTTTTTGATTAAAACCTTCTGTCGCTTTAGCCTCTTGTGTAACGGCAGTAGATATTAAAAGTATGCAGTTTGATAATGAAAATATATATTTGTTTCTTTGGTTTACGCGACTAGTAGACATTGAAATGATACACTTTTACGGATTATTTCGCGATTTATTTACATTTTGTTTTAACCTGACGTTTCGGACCCTTTTCAGCGTCCGTGGTCACAGGTAGACTAAGGTGTTAGTTGTCATTACATACTTTGAAAAAAAAATTAACTACCATCACTCAAAAATATTAAGTTACGTTCCTATCCACACAAAATGAGCTAACAGTATCTTGAGGTCTTGCAGTGTGGGGTCGAGCTTGAGTCTTGGCTAAAACAGGTTCCCAAGCTGGTGGAATTTTCCAACCATCTTCTCTATTAAAATTAGGGTGTCTTTTAATTTCAATAGCCTCACGGAGCATACGAGGAAGAAAACGACGTTCTCTTGCGAGGACTTTTGGTTGGTCAAAGCGTATGAAGTGGTTGGGTTTATCTAACGCGTGTTCACACACAAAAACAACACAAAGGAACACAAAGTCTGCAGTGTGTGAACAAGACACCCTAATTTTAATAGAGAAGATGTTTGATGTTTGTTTTATTGTTTGATTTGATGAACCTGTTTTAGCCAAGACTCAAGCTCGACCCCACACTGCAAGACCTCAAGATACTGTTAGCTCATTTTGTGTGGATAAGAACGTAACTTAATATTTTTGAGTGATGGTAGTTAATTTTTTTTTCAAACTATGTAATGACAACTAACACCTTAGTCTACTTGTGACCACGGACGCTGAAAAGTGTCCGAAACGTCAGGTTAAAACAAAATGTAAATAAATCGCGAAATAATCCGTAAAAAGTGTATCATTTCAATGAAAATATATTTAGGTAAGTACCTCAAACTTTCCTGGCTGTACTTTTTACACTACCAAGGGGCGTCGTGAAGTTCGATCATTAATCTTAGCACCATAGTCCGGGTGACGACCTTTTGAATTAATTCTGCATAAAAATGCAACTGTTCGTGCTAATATACCGTAATTAGCAGGGTTGGACACATCGCGCCGACATTTTTTTATTCAAATTCCACTCGAAAGAGTAGCGTTTTTTTCTGTGGGCATCGATAAAAGAGGTTTTAAGTAACACCGTTAATGAATTAGGTTCACATTAACCCAAAAGTTATGGGTGTCAGGTTCAGTTTACCGACTCTCAGGAGCACTCTTTTTTAATAAATTACCTGAACATTTTATTTCATTGCCTTTTGATAAATTTAAAACAGTTATAAAAGATGTGTTAATGTCGAAAGGATATTATAAAATTGATGATTATATAAATGACAAAGATATACAGGGAAATGTTTGAATGTAAACAATTACAATTATTGTAAATCAAGTTGAAAAGAGATAATGACAATAGTGACTGCGTTTCTTGCGTCGCTTCTTCTTAGCATTGGCCCAGATTGTCCCCAAGCGGTGGGAAGGCTAATTTATATGTTGGGACGTATGAAAGTGCTCCTTGTGAGATTGCTTGCAATTTATTTTTGTAAATATAAATAGACTCACAGTCTAGTTATATTTACAACAATAAATTGATTTTATTTACTCGGATAAACGAAGGCCACAAAGCTGCCATCCGAGGCTTATTATTATTAAAATTGAGTAAAAATTACAGTTTTAAAAGTGTGATATATTGCTTGAATTGCTAATCAAGTTTCCTTGGTGATGCTACTGTAATCATTTGCGTGTAGAACTTCTAAGTTTTATTTCTTTTAACTATGTAATTCAATTCCTCTGTTATTTACGCGTATCCACGTATATATAACTTTATGGCCCAACCTCACCGCTTAGTCATAAACATTCACTATCAATATAAATCTAAGTCAAAACAAACAACAAACAACTGTCAACTCGAAATAAAAAGCGAACAAATCTTGTATTTGTGTGTAAAATGTGAGATATTTTAAAATTCAATGACGGAAAACTCGTACGGTCGACGGCGCCCTGCGAATCCACCGCTTAGCGGTAGGTGCGGGGGAAATGCCGAGACATTGCGACGGAGGTACGAAGGCTGAGGGTCATTGTGGAGGAGGCGCTTTTGAATTGTGGAGGCTGACTATAGCTTAGCCTATCGAATTTATAGGCACAACAGATTTAGAGTTCGGAAGCTAAGTGACGTTAGCCAGACGCGGTGGATGAACCGCGCCATGATTTGCAATAACCGATGAACGTGCATTAGCGTGTCAAGCCATATTTGAGGTCACGGGTTCGATTCCCAGACAGAAAAGTAAAAAAAAAAACTATTTTCTATGTTATCACGAGTCCGTCATCTCTGTGGTGTTTGTCACGATCTTCTGTATCATGTCAAGGTATAATAACGACTTAAGTGCTTGTTCACATAGGATAGCCAGCCCAGATACAGTGACTGACCCGTGCTATGTTATGCAATAACCGATGAACGTGCATTACCTTAATGGTTGTCAAGCTCTGAGGTCATGAGTCCGATTGTCCGACAAAACGTTTGGAAAAAACTATTTTCTTTATCAAGGTGTAATAGCTGCTTAAGATATTTTACGGACTCTCATACCTCATCCAACCGGGACAGTATTTCGTACCTCCGCCCACCGGGACAGACATTAGACATAGCCAGCCCAGACGCGGTGACTCACCCGCGCTATGCTATGCAATAACCGATGAACGCTAATGGTTGTCAAAGTGTCGCCATCTCTGAGGTCACGGGCTCGATTGCCCGACAGAACAGTGTAAAAAAACTATTTTTACGTCAAGGTGTAATAACGGTTCAAAATTTTTTGGGGACTTTCATGCCTCATCCAACTGGGACAGTATTTCGTACCTCCGCCCACCGGGACAGACATTATACATAGCCAGCCCAGACGCGGTGGCTGACCCGCGCTATGATATGCAATAACCGATAAACGTGCATTAGCTAAATGGTTGACAAGGTGCCGCCATCTGTGAGGTCACAGGTTCGATTCTCAGACAAAACGTTTGAAAAAAACTATTTTCCTTATCAAGGTGTAATAACGGTTTATAATATTTTTACGGACTCTCATGCCACATCCAACCGGGAGAGTATTTCGTACCTCCGCCCACCGGGACAGACATTAGACATAGCCAGCCCAGACGCGGTGACTGACCCGCGCTATGATATGCTATTGCATGAACGATGAACGTGCATTAGTGAACTTGTAAAATGGCCGCTGTTTTTACGACTGGGACGGTTTATGGGACATAAAACATGTGTGTGTCGCAAATCAGTTATGATAAGCTATTTTTAATTTATGTATAACGTATGAATAACTCTTTTTATAATCGTATAATTAAACGTGGTTGCAAGGCTAAGTATTCACTTTTTTAGTTTTCTAAGTTCGACAGTTCGCTAAGGACTGCAAAACTCAAAGGTTCAAAACCTGCTACGGGAAGGTAAATGGAAAGCACGCACATATGTACCATAAGCTTATAAAAGAAAGAATGGTACACCGAATGATTTACGGATTATTTTACGATTTACATTTTATTTTAACCTGACGTTTCGGACCCTTTTCAGCGTCCATAATAATCCGTAAAAAAATGTATCACTGTAATGTCTACTGTTCGCGTAAACCGAAGAAACAAATAGCTTATACTCGTATAGGTATTAATCTATCCATTATACTAGTCTCCATTGTACAAGCTTCGCTTTGTCATTTGGTGTGTGTTTTTTCGTGGTCGTTTGAAAAATTCATTAATTTATTTACTTCTGAAACGTAATAATTTATTTATTTAATCATTACTTTATCATTGTCTACCCATCGAACTTTTACGCGGATACTTAAATGACTTTATCAAAAATGACTGCCGCGTTGGTGTAGTGGCATAGTTTCTGCATGACATTCCGGAGGTCCTTGGTTCGAATCCCAGGTCGGGCCTAAATTTTTTTCTGAGATTTTCTATCATGAATTTCTCTAAAACAGCTCGGAGTCGGGAAGTTGGCGGTATTACACCCCCGTGCCTCGGAAAGCACGTTAAACCGTTGGTCCTGCGCCATCGATGCCATCGCCTGCGATCTCTCTCCGGTCATATCGGATTATCGTTTCACCGAACTTTGAGAGTAATGGAACAGTGAGTGCATCTATTTATTGCGCTCACACTTGTGCACTATAATATCTCCTGCGTAGTTGGCTTATTTCTGTTGAGATTTGCCGCCGTGGTCGAAATCGGCCAGGAGGACTATTATTATGTAAAATGTTTGAAATGATGATTTAGGTAGATATAAGATCTTTAAAAACCAAAGAGACACAGATTTTAAGAACAATGTTTAAGATTCCAATATCTTTATTAATACTTATTCTGATTCAATCGAAAGCTACTATTTCGTATGAAGACACAGCATAAAGTCCCCACGTCGACATCGCTCGCCGCGACAAATCTGTCCCGATAATTGCAGGCTCGCTAGACGTGCCCATGCCGGCCTTATACGATGTCAGGGTTATCCCTTCACAATAATGCTTAAAATATTTTTTATTTGTGCATTTTTCTATTTAACCTGATATTTACTAGGATCACCAATTAAAACATGCCCATTTATTTATTATTTTTAGGGTTCCGTAGTCCGACAAGGAACCCTTATAAGATCGTTCAGTCCGTCCTAGTCTGTCACAGCAGAATATCTTCTACGTTTATGGACTGATTTGCATGTAGCTTGGTTGGAGGACACTTCACATATGGATCTCATTTTTTAAAATACGAAAAATTATTACCCCTTTTTAAGGGTACTTCCCTATACATGTAAAGGGGGGGGGGTTATTTTATTTTTTTGAGTGCACTCCCTAGTGTGGGGTATCGTTGAAAAGGACTATTAAAATAAGATAGGGTTTCGATACAACACTTTTTTATCAGCTCTACCATTTGCGAGTTATAGCCCGCTAAAGTCGTTTACACGGTGTCCCCCCCTGTAATTTCTAAAGTCCTACGGACCTATAAACTTTAAATCTCTCACGTAAAGAAACAGGCACGGAAACTCTTATTTAAAATTGTTTCGGGTATCGTGTGATGAAGTAATAAAAAACAATATACTTTACAATGATGACATTGACGGCTAGGGAGATGATGATGATGCAAGAAATGCAAAACAGGGCGGTGCCAAAATTGACTACGGAACCCTACTTTATACGTGGTCGGACACGCACTTGGCCGGTCTTTTCATATTAAAAAGTTACAGTTACTTTAACTTAATTGTGTAAGTTAAAATTATAATTATTCAACAGCACAGTCAGGGTCTGTACAGTTAGTTTTTTTTTATAAGGAATAAAACGCAAAAATATAATTAAATTAATAATTAAATAATTTAGGGCATATTACATTAGCCTGCACCCGCATTTGTCGTCAGGAGCGCTTATGGTAGATATTGCATTAAACCAATTTTGGATGTGTAGTTCAGTAAATAAAAGAGCTCCACTAAAGTGCTCCCAAATCACAAGGGTTTTAATTAAATATCTTTCTAATTTTTTTTTATTATGTGCCAGCCCTGAAGCAAGGCGTTTCGAGTATTTCTTTTAATCTCTCACTTATTTCTGAAACGTTGCGTATTTGTCTCTTGTTCAGCGATCGCGTCGGGACGAAAGCGTGCTATTTTTTCGATTCCATTTGAAAATGCGCTGCGCTCATGTTGCGTTACGGCATTACGTTAGCTGGATAGTTTTGAAAGTAAGTCTTGAAAATACGTGTGATATAAATTATCGGTACCTACTTATTCAGGACGCGACTATTTATCTAGCGGGCTACTTGATTTTAATTAAATCTTTACTAGCTGACCCGGCAAACGTTGTTTTGCCATACAAATTATTGTGGACAACCCTTATCACTAAGGGATATTAAAAATAGATGTTCTCAGACCTACTCAATATGCTCACAAAATTCCATAAGAATCAGTCAAGCCGTTTCGGAGGAGTACGGGAACGAACTAGCGGACTGACCCAGCTTCGCACGACTTTTCCATCCATCCGAAGCCCGGACGGGTCGCTAGTATAAAATGCACCCTATGCAATAGGGATAATATAGGATTCTAATCGTAGAATATTTTTTATTGGTCCAGGAATTTCGGAGCCTATTCAATTCAAATAAACAAACAATCAAACCTATATATCCTCTTTAGCTATATAATAATAATAAATAATTTATTTCAAGAATTCAACTCATAGAATCATTTACAAATACCAATAGATACAAGACACAAAAACACAAAAAAACATTGTCAAAGTCATTAAGTTCACATGCATAATTCATAAATTCACATGCATAAAGGTAGTTTTTAAGATTATTTTATAATATTATAATTAATTACTATATTGGTGTAGTAAATTATAACGTCATTGTATTTCTGATTAACATCACCCAATTAGTTCTGGATTAGAGGCTATTCAGTCAAGAGTTTAAGGTGTCTAACGGCAAGATGCTAGGGCGTCGTCCTACGTGTGCGAAGCAAACGTGACAAGTGCGAAGCGACGCGATGCGACTGATACTTTTGTCATTGTCAATGGCGCTTCGTTACGTAGGACACTATCAAAAACGTACAGTGGCCAGCACATCAAGCTACTCATTTTTGTTGCAAGTTACCGCAGTGTTTACCGAGACGTGCCGGCCACCGTATATACATTTAATATGACGACCGCTTGGTGCAGTAGTCTACATGTCGGACTTCTAAAACCAAGGGCCGCGGGTTCGATTCCCGCACAGTACAAGCATATGTGTGCATGAACATGTGTGTTTGTACTGGTCTGGGTGTTTCTAAGTATAATATGTATTTATTTATAAAAAAAGTATTTAAGTATGTTTATTCGTTGGCAAGTACCCATAACACATGCCTCGTAGCTTAATTTGGGGCTAGAGAATTGGTGTGATTGTTGTTTAAAAAAAAATGTCTACAACCTTTTAAAGGTCGCAGGGTCAAACTGTATGAAAATCAAAATGTATCAAAATGTATGCTTATCGGAAAATCTATGGGGATGACGCAGAGTCACTTGCATGCCGATCTTTTACAGGCTTTACTTTGGCGAGTGTGGTCATGATCTACACCAGCTTATTCCGCCGGCCCCCTTTTACCATCGGACCACCAGACGTACCGCGGGATACCATCCGTACCGTGTCGATGTTCCACTGATACGAACCAAGCGCTTCTCATCTACATTCCTGTTGCGCACTGCAAAACAGTGGAACTCACTACCTGCGTCAGTGTTTCCCTGCAATTTCAACCTTGGATTTTCAAAGCTAGAGTGAACAGGCATCTTCTAGGTGAGCTTGCTCCATCATAGACTCAGTCTTGGCCACGTGGGCTTGGTCTTGGGTCAAGGCAAACCTATACCGAATAAAAAAAAATGAAAATGAAAATAGCGGATTTTCCAGCAAGAAATTTTCATTTTCAGGCTTGTAAATTAAACTTACATGAAAAGTGATAAATAAATGTTCCGTCTACTTTGAAACACAAAAGATCCAACGCATCTGCGCATTAAGTACCTACAGCTGACTGAATATTATATTCCAACAAAGAGAAGTTACAGCTTAAACTACGATGTAAAATTGAAAATTTTCCGTGTGGGAGTGACTCAGGTTGTTACTTATACGCAAATGTCAAAAGTGTTGATGATGTGTGCGTGCGCAGCGAATGAAGTAGGGAGAAAGATGTGTCATCACACCTTGAAAGACAGGTTTAGGCCTTTGTTTAATTTCTTTTATTTTTACGTAAGAAATTAGGCATGATGACACCTATCTTAAATATTTTCAAGACCAAAATCGTTTAAAAAACATAGTCCCCATAGGGACTATGTTTGTATTTTTTCGTTAATCGAAGTCAATTGACTGAATATTTACAGCTTTTTGAAAACAAATTGGTTTTGCTGGCTTCATAGAGGTTATGTTTCTAAAAAACATGGTATTTTGGAAATATGTTCGATAGGTGTCATCATGCCTATTGGAAACCAGTAGGTAAGTAAATCGGAAACTAGAACAAGAAAAAGCAATCGTGCCCAAGTCCCACCTGCACCCCCACCCTGTCTTAGTAAATGCTAGAGGCTAGTGTTTACAAAAAAAAAAAAACAATAAGCTTTTACAATAAATTAATGTGCAATGTCATTCAAACTAAAAGTATAATTATGTACCTTTAAAAATTGGAAGTGGCTAAAATAAAGCATGCAAATTTTTTTTCCAAAAAAACTATTGTAGAATCTCATAATTTCGAAAAGACATAACACTTAAAAAAATCTTTTCGGTTCCAGACTCAAAGCTGGCTCAAAGCGTTAAAAAGCACTTACAAACACGCAAACAACGGGACAGGTGAAACTAAATTAAATCTTTTAACAAGCGGTGGCAACTTCCTTAATGCTGATAGAGAGATAGAGAGCCAGGGTAGCCATACCCTGTTTTGAACAAAAAGGGCTAATTCACAAAGTTTGTAATCAAACATTGTTTTGCTGCAATGTACTCGTAAAAATGACAACCACCGACACTAATCCCGCTGTCACTGCACAATACCTTGTTAATTACAGGGCAGCAATTAACAGGGATGACTCAAAGCAGGCCCTTTGTCTTGAAATTATGCGCATAATTACGGCCTGATTATGGCTTTTTTTTCTATTTTCGCATTCAAAAATGTTTATGCAAATCGCCACGTCAGATTTTTGTGTTTGCCAACGATTTATTGTGGTTTTTGAATTGTTTAAGTACCAATTAGTTCGGTTAAACTGAAGTAAAACATTTTATTGAGAGCACCAGGTTTTTTTACTCAAATATTTGTATGAATCTGGATACAAACATTTTAATGATACTTTTCAGGTCAGTAAATAGATTCGCTTTAAAAAAAAGGCTAGGAGATAATTTCTTAATCTATGGCAAGGGGTTAGTAGGTGTTAATATACCTACCTACCTACGTTTACCTAAAACAGACTTAGAGCGGGAAGGGGAGAGTGGGCCAATTGCGGCCCTTGTAGGACATCTTTAAATAAAATCCATGTTAACTTTATACATCAGTCTCATTTTTTACACTCTGGTTCTTACATTACAGTATGAGCATAACACTTATTGCATAACTTATCAACGTCCGTATTTTTTTAACGAAATCGAAACTGATGATGTCTGTATTTACCCGGTACATCATGGGTAATAATTACGGATACTCATTGGGAACTGCATGGGGTTGGCGATGCAAATTCTTACATAGATCAAACAAATATATCGTTACATACATCGTTGTCATCCTAAGCTAAAGCTAAAATTTATAAAAAAAGGTCTTAAAGGCTTTGATAACTTTCTGGGCACTAAAATATGGGTGGACGCTGCCCGCTCACCGTATTGGAGAGGCACGGGCGAAGATAGACTTTGTTAGACAACAATTTCCGGGATTACCCGGTGTCCGGGAATACCCCACTCTCCCCTACACATTAGGTGTTCGGCGTTAACGTTAAGCGCGCGTTTTCAAATTATGCTAGACTAGAAGCGCGCTTTTGCACGTTTATACTTCAATAGAACTACCTGCTACTCGTAAAGTGCGTTAAGAAAGCGCGCGTTAAAAAGCGCCCAATGTGTACCCTTTAACCATTTTTTTTTAAATCTGTGTACTTAATAATCTTTAAGATAGCTCGTTCCACTGCAGCACTGTCGACTTTCAGCCTAAGTACAACGCAAAAGACGGTGTTAAAGCCTTTAAAATGCAACGCAAATTGGTAAAAATTTAGAATCGTTTTCAACACCTTCACGATGATTTGTAGTAAAGCTGTATATTATTGCTACGTCTGGCGTTGTGTAGAGTCAACACTGGGTTCATCGCGCTAATATTATAAAGAGGAAAGATTTAAATGGTTTGTATGACTTGAATAATCTCCGAAACTACTGGACCGAATTTAAAAATATTTTACCATTAAAATCTTGCATCATCCCTGATGTACATAGGCTATATTTAATGTATAATAACATGCTTTATATATAATATAACGGAAATCTACGTGGGCGAAGCTATTGGGAAGCTAGTTTCAAGTAAAAAGAGCAAGGATCTAGGGCTTAAGATACAGCTAGCCACCACACCCATTTAGACAGTGCAAATCAATACAAATCGTATACCATATAGCATCGTGTAAACAGATTTCTTAATCAACCTACACGCATATAGCTCAAACGAGCCATGTACAGTCACCACTTATGACCACACCATTGCCTACTTTATGACAATGGGATAAGGGGGTGTTTGATGTGTTTTTCACGTTCAGTGTTGTACCCAACAGTGCCAACTGAGCTGTGTAACAGGTCGTCTGGACGCGTCCGGGTGTAATGCTAGTATAGTATACGCGGGTCACTCACACCCGTCTGGCGAACATACGGACATGAAGAGTGGCGAGTAATAGTCCTCCTGGCCGATTTCGACCACGGCGGCCAATCTCAACAGAGATCAACCAACTACGCAGGAGATATTATAGTGCACAAGTGTGAGCGCAATACTCAGGTGCACTCACTGTTCCATGTTCGGTGAGACGGCAATCCGACATGACTGGAGAGAGATCAGGATCAGGACCAACGGCTTAACGTGCTTTCCGAGGCACGGGGGTGTAACACCGCGAACTTCCCGACTCCGAGCTGTTTTTGAGAAATTCATGACAATAAATCTCGGATGTAAGGCAGAAATTTTGCTACTACACCAACGAGGCAGTCAATAGTCAGGCGAGGGATACTAAAGTTTTTTACGATGACTGATTTTTTTTTACTTACATAACAGCGGTCATCTGTAACTAAAAGCAGGCCTCTCTCACTCGATGTACTTGCGCGCGGTAATAGCCAACTCTCGCCCGCACAGCCGGCAGTGCGAATTCAGTGGGCTGCCAACAACCGTCGGACGCGCTCACGACGCACTATAATTATTCGTGTTACGCTTACGATCAATTTAGTTTTCATACGAACCAAATTAGTAATCTGTGCTTGTTAAACGTACATATCTTGATAAATCGAATTGAGTTATGAATGAGGAAGTCAAAAGTGGCTACAAATGGTTCGTGTAATACCTATTACACACGGTGCTGCTCGCCAGTTCTGTTAGCTTGATCTTGGCTTGACACGCTGCTGCGTGTCTAAATATGCTTTTATTTTTCTAATAAATAGGATATTTGACGGATTTTTTTTATTGACTTAAAATGTTTATAGCAACACTACATAGGAAGGTACTTATTTTAAATACCTTAATTTCAGCGATATAGAGCATCAGACTTTCTAATTAGACATGGAGACCGCTACCAGTCAGTGACGTCACATGCTCGTAGCGCCATACTCTCACCGTAGAAAATTTCGTTTTAGAAAGAGATAGCAAGAGTCACAATTAAGTAGCTCGTAATTCGCTTGTTGTACCTAATACTGGCTGAATTTCTTATTTTACATTTGTTATTCAATAATATTATTTTATTTCAACAACAGTCAATCAAATACAATTTTAGGAAAATGTCGTTGAAATATTTTTACCGAAAGTGTCCCCTAGTTCGATTGTCTCAACGTCTCACGTCACGTGGTCTCGCGCAGCTGCGAAGCAATAGTGACATTAAACTCAGAGTTGTAGGTGCATTTTTGTACGCGGCAGAAAAAGTAGTCTATTAACGCTGTAGGTATCGAAATTTTTCAATGGAGTGATTTATCTGTTACGTAGTAACTATTTAGTAATCTGTGCTAAAAGGAGCAATAGACGAGTGAAATTTTGCTGTACTAAATATGTGGAAACTGGAACCACTTTGTTTAGATCTAGCGGCATGTCCCTGTCATCGGACGGGAGGTAAATTGCTTTTTTACATTAACTCATACAAATAGTCAATGTTCATCAGGGATAATGTAGGATTCTAATGGTAAAAGAATTGTTCAAATCGGTCTAGTAGTTTCTAAGCCAATCAAATCTTTTCTTTGACGACCACTTTGGTGTAATGGTCAAGTAGTTGACTATTAACCAAAAGATCGCGGGTTCGATCCCCGCACTGTACAAACATTTGTGTGCATTAACATGTATATTTATACTGGTCCGGGTGTCATAAGTGCTTAAGCTACTTACCACGGAGTCAGATCAATGTATGTGATATTGTTGTTTATTAATTTATTTTTGTATCATTTTTCTCTTTATAATATTAGTGTAGATGGATCAAGTTATTATGAAAACTATTATTAGAGCTCGTGAAGCATTTTCAGGGTCAGTAACTAGTGTTTCGGTATTTTGTAAAAGTAATTTGGAAATAATCGAGTGAGATCACATTATTTCTCACTTTGTTTAAGACAGATTGGCGGTCCCAGCCGACTAGCATAACAACGAATAATCAGGCTTGGGAAAATAAATATTTAATACCGACTGACCTTAACATCGAGTCCGTAACTGTTAAGAGGCATATCACAAATTTTTGACAGCTCAGCAGTATTTTACCGAAAACTCTGTTTTCAAACGATAAATCGAATAAAAACCTTCTTCGCAGCGGCCTCCGACTTTTGTTTTATTCTTTGAAATTAAAGTTTTCGGCAAAAAACTGCTAAGCTGTCAAGATTTTGTTAAATGCCGAATAAAGGATGAAGCTGGAATAAAGTATTTCTTAGCCATTTAAGTACGAGCACCACAAGTTTGGTGTGATCTCCTCTACCTACCTACAATTGGAATCCCTTTTACCATCGGACCACCAGACGTGCCGCAGGATACCATCCGTACCGTGTCGATGTTCCACTGTTACGAACCAAGCGCTTCTCATCTACATTCCTGATGCGCACTGCAAAAGAGTGGAACTCACTACCTGCGTCAGTGTTTCCCTGCAATTATAACTTAGGAATCTTCAAAGCTAGAGTGAACAGGCATCTTCTGGGTGAGCTCGCTCCATCGTAGACTCAGTCTTTGCCTCGTTGGGCTTAGTCTTGGGTCAAGAGCAAACCTATCCCAAATAAATAAATAATAGAATGACAGGCGCTCGCGTATAAACTCTTTGGGTAATTAAATGTATTATTAGGTCGAAAAGAAAGAGCATATAAATAAACCGTTTTTTTTTTAACTTATTTACTCATCATCCTACCACGCTGTGTACACCCATTGGTGTACCTTCCAAAACTTCCCAACAGACGAATGAATTCTCAACTCCTTGAAAACTTACCCCGCCGCGGACGACGACGTTTTGATACTTGGCGATATAGCTTGACAAAGAGGCCGCAGACAAAGCAGTTTGATACTTGCCGCGATTCGTACTTATGCTTGAGTTTTTTGTTTTAAATTATAAATAAATATAAAATTTTACAACAATCACACCAATTCTCTAGTCCCAAATTAAGCTACGAGGCTTGTGTTATGGGTACTAGACAACGGATAAACATACTTAAATACTTTTTTTTTTAAATAAATACATATTATACATAGATAACACCCAGACCAGTACAAACACACGTGTTCATGCACACATATGCTTGTACTGTGCGAGGATCGAACCCGCGACCCTTGGTTTTGGAAGTCCGACATGTGGACCACTGCATCAAGCGGTCGTAATTAACGTGTGTGATATTTGTAATTAAATATGTCTCCTCGAAATTGACAATACAAACATAACTTCAGTTAGATGAGTCTCGTCTGTTTCGGACAATTTGTATAAGTTGATTTTCCTACGTGAAAATTATGTATTTATTTAGTCACTAATGCACATCAAACTTTTCACAAAAGGTAGCTTTAACGCCATAGGGTATTTACTACCAGCCATTTCTTAAAAAATAATAAGTTGTTGTCAACTAATTGACGCACATTTTAGTTACACGAAAATGACGTCACAAATGTGTTTTTTTAATCTTAGAAGATGGAAGGTTACTTTTAAATCCATGGCAGGTTCGATTCTTGCCTCGGATAGTTGATCTTGTTCTACTTTAAAAGTATATTAATGAAAGGTGTCATCGCAATAACGCAAAAAAGACATTACACAAACCACAGAGCATTCGGAAACGCTAAAAATGGTATACAAACACATTAGGTTCCGTATAAATGTATTATTTATTATGTGTCAATAAATAATACTAACTAACGTTATGTAATAAACAAAGCGATGTTCAATGGAACTGTAATAATAACTTCATTTTATTTAACGTAGTGTAAAATGAGAGTGCTTTTGTATAATTAAGCGTTATATGGCTTTTGGTTTTACTTTTCAATTATCGGCTTTTGTTAATTAAGTTTTATTACAAATAGAGAGAACGCTTTGTTTTACAATTAATTTTATTTTACAATGGAATCTGATTTTCATTTTATAGAGACATGCCTCTGTAAAATGAAAATCAGATTCAGATCACCAAGTTTGGAAAATTAAGCAGTTTTTTTCTGAAGACTTGGTTTTTATAGGTTAAATCTAATATCGGGGGCCGATATGAATGTAAGAATTTCGTTGTTCACGTACAATAATCTATTGCGTTAAAACATTTTTAATTTACAGAGCGATATGATTAGCAATAAATCCGATTTTGATTTATTTTTTTAGAACCAACTTTTCGGCAAAAACCAGATGAGCTCTCAAAATTTTAGTGATATGGCTCTTAAGAATAACCTATACAATATTCTACGTTTTGACGTGACAACGTCTTAAATTAGGTTGCGGCTCGGAGTCACTCATGAAAAAGTGTAACGCCCGGTAACGTAACGATGAGTCACCGAACGAGAGAGAGGCCTGCCGGACCGGCGAATGCCTTGCGTCTCTCTCCCACTCAAACATGATCGGTGTCACGTAAAATCTTTTTTGTTCATACAAAATATCTCGTGTATTATCGACACACTTGACAACAGCTTCTAGGGTCCAGTGATTCATACTGATCATCACTGCACTGATTTTAAATGAATCTATTCCCTCTGGGATAATAAGTGAAAGTATCCCAGAGAGAACAGATTGCGCTCGGTTCGGTCAATGATAGGTCTTGTTGTTAGTTTGGCTGTTAGGTTAGCTACTACCTAGAGATTTAGATAATAACTTCATTTTACCATTTAATCAAGTGACTGAGAATATAAAGTGACTTCCTTCACTTATTAATATTAATGTAACAAGAGATGCGCATTTCCGTGCTGGTATCACTCAAGGCCGCATGCGCACTCGCAAACGTTTATGCTATCTTTTGGCAAACTGCACTGATGTGCGTGGGTGATTTAACTGGATTTCCTTCCTGCATACTTTGCAGTCTGTAAGCAGGAAATAGACATTGCATCGTAACAATGTAATTATTTAAATTTGAATGATGATATTGCTATGATTTTAGAAAGAGACTTACGATTTCATACTACTTAGGTAATCAATTTTGTGAAATACAATCATGGATGCATTGTGCAAGTATTGCACAATGCATCCATGTTTGTAAAATGTTAATTATTTTAATAACGCTAATATTTTTATTAAAGTTAATTCTAACAAGAAAACTTTAAAAGCCTTAAAGATTTAGTTAGAAATCTGATTAGGTATATAGATATTTGTTTATTTGTCAGAACTATGTGTGGAGGGTCGCAGTCACAAACAGTTATTTTAAGAACTATTTCTGTTTCTGTTCGATCATCATGTTTCAGTGTGGAGAGTTTGACGGTAGCCACAGTAGCATAGGAAATCACGTAAACAATTTATTTCGGATTTTTGAGCTGATCCACCAAGGCCTTGAACCTGCGACCTGCGACTGCAAAGTCAACAACACAAACAATCCCACGCGCTCGCGTACGCACCGTCCAGACTCGCGGTCATGCGTGTGGGCGGGGCTAGTGATGTACCTTAGCTCTTAGCATCGATATAACGCAAACGTCAAAATTTCACAAAATCTTAAAAAACTAGTTGACCCGGCAAACTCTGTTCCGCCTTAAAGGCAACAAATCAGCAGACTTTGGATTTTATTCAATTTTTTTTTAAGAACGGGATAATAAGTATCCTAGGTCCGTCTCTTGGGTTCTAAGCTACCTTCAAACATTTTCAGTCAAATCTTCATCTATAAATACTGTATCTAGCACCTTTTTCTTTTTGTTTACAGATAACAAGCTGAACGAGGAGTGTACTATTCTGGCCCTTACTCAACCCCTACACTTACGCAGTTGTCGATAGTCGGTAGTTTCCGATATAACAATCTCTATCACTTTTCCTTGACTATGCGAATGATCGCGCGAGCTAGACACGAAATAACGAACAAAAAACTAACGAATTGGCTAGAAGACACCACCAATCGTTGACATACTTTTTATTATCTGTCAAAACGCTCTGCCTCCATAGATTTCGTATGGGAATAAATGATTGTGACGTCACGGTCATGTATCAGAAGTCGGAGTCAATTGACCAAATATTTATTGCGTTTTGTGTGTTTAAAAATTGGTTTCTACAGCTTTTTTGAAATATATTGGTTGTATTAACTTCATAGGTGCTATGTTTTTTAAACACCATGTTCTTGACAATATTTAAGATGGGTGTCATCATCCCAATTAGGAGGCCGCGCGAGTCAATTTAATTACTGGCTCTTGTGTAATTTCTCTGTATGCCACCCAGACCAGTCTTTAGTCTGCTGCAAATTTCTACTGCTTTCTACAAAAACACGAACGCCACTGCAGGTGACGCCTGCAGTTGCGGCATGCGGTCCATTACGAAAATGCACCTCAACCTTGTGATCAGTAAACTGCTTCACACTCACTTTTTACATAGCATGAATGAGAAAAGAACGATAAATTCGTCTCCGCCAGATGTGAAGATATAATTATATAAATTAAAGTAATAACACCTCATATGATTACAAAGGGCTTTACAGTTTTAAAAAACACGTCGATATCGACATACATAGTTATAACCTTCAAGGAACATCCCTATCCACCAGACGCACACGCGTCGTCTTCCGCGTACGTCTTGCATTTATGTGCATCGTGAAACTTTTAATGACTAATGAGGTTAAATATCAAGCGTAAATATTACCGTTGATGTTTATCTCGTTGCAAAATATTAATCTTCTTCTTATAATATCTTCTCTTATAAATAAAAATTAATTGCTGTTCGTTAGTCTCGCTATAACTCGAGAACGGCTGAACCGATTTGAATAACTTTAGTCTCGAAATTTTTGTGGAAGTCCAGGGAAGGTTTAAACGAATTTTTTTTAAAAGCAACGGGCGGTCTGCGGGTCCGCTAGTTTCAAATATTTGTTTCGCTATTTTGATCTTAAACATACACGGCAACGTGATTTGAACGTTGTATCAAAAGCTAAGATATTTAAGTTTTATTAATGGTAAAATTTATTAATGTAAAATGGTATGTCGCCGAGTTCAATAAAAAAACTATGCTTGGCGGTGGGCTTCGCCTCAAAAACAATGGAGATCTAAATGAGTGCCAAGTTCTGTACAAAATCCGAGATCTTAAAGTAGGTTAGAATTGACCTTCGGCCAATTCATCTGGAAGTAGGACACCTTTATATGTCAGTCAGTGAGTCAGTGATAAAAATTACGACTTTTGGACCTTCATATCTTTATAATCATTTAAGCTAGCTTCATGAAATTTGGGTTGCTAAGTTGTACATATGAACAAAATCAAACACACGTATTTTCATGTGTCTTTGATAAATGGGTTTTGAGTTATGGAGGGTTCAAAAGTGGCACCAAGTATTTCGTGTAATACGAGTATTACAATCGGCTCTGGCTGGCCGGTTTTTTTGCTTGGAGTTGACTTGACACGCTGCCGCGTGTCTAGATATTTCGTCCAATTGTATTGCAAGAGGCTTGTTAAGCCCAGACTTGTCAAAATGGTAGTCACACATACAAGTACGTGTATTCCCGTGAAACCAATTCAAAATTGTAGCCTCAAAACTTAATATGACAGTGAACGAATGCGAAAAAGAATATTCAACAGGCTGAGTCATTATCTCCAAATTCATCGGCTTATAAGAAATTAGACAAGCGTTCAATAATTTCTTATTTATTCAGGATGTTAAATGACTTGTCGCACATGACTTTTTATAGATACTCGTATGTCGATTGTATTATGTGTGTTATTGGGTTACAACAGCTACTTCCATTTACAATTACTTATATCAGTTCATTTATTCACTCCAATATCCAAAACTTCCGATTACGCCCGTTCGCGGACAGATGGCAGCACTTGTACCAAAATGGCCGTAAAAATTCGCGATTGAAGTGCAACTGACCAGTAGATTAGCACTTTCAAACATTACGTACGTCCCATGTGATGTCCCATCATCCAACATAATAGGCGATGATTCAATAGGCCCACGCAGTTTATGTTCTTGAAGTTATAGATATGATAGGCAATGGCTCAGGGATTGAAGATTCCAAGTATGGTGTGCTACTTACTACCTTCAGCCTAATCATGTAATATCAGGTATAATTAAGACTAAGTGCCACCCATCTCTATTCCTACTATAATATTATAAATGAGAAAGTCCGTTTGTTTGTTTGTCGTTTTTTCACGACACAACCGAGCAACCCTGTCGATTAGCCAAAATATAATTTTAAATTATCATTAAGACTGAAATGCACAAGCCTACGGAATCCTAGTTCCATTGCACCGTTACAACACCCTTTGTGGCCCATACAGCTTTGTGATAAAGTTGAATATGGCACGTCAGTTACACAAAGGGTAGGTAACGACGTGTGAAACGAACTCCTAATTTCGTTATGAGTTGAACGATTACTAGTAAATGCTGTTTTGTGCGGACCGATCGGTTAATCACTCAAATGGACGCGTTTTTGTACGTAGCCGGTAGAAATTTTGGTGTTAGATTAGAAAGAAAGAAAGAAGAAAGAAAGAAAGAAAGAAAATCTTTATTTGGCTTATACCTACTTACACTAGAAAACTATACAAATACAAATAATATACAACAACAACATTTCATACATTGATCTGACTCCGCGGTAAGTAGCGTACGCACTTGTGTTACAGATATCAGAATCAACCGTGGTATTACAAACACACTTAAAAAAATACATATAACACCCAGACCAGTACAAACAGACATGTTCATGCACACAAATGTTTGGGATCGAACTCGTCGCGAGTTCTTCTTCTTCTCTTCGTTAATAGTCAACTTCTTGACCGTTACACCAAAGTGGTCGTCAAATTAACAGAGGACCAGGACTAAGTATATTATAAGACTAAAATGCAAGAAAGGTGTAGGTTTAACCAAATTGGCCCCCACTTAGCGTTATTGCCATGGCAAGCCGTGCCGCTGGTTTTCTGTGGGTACCCTTGAGGTTTAGAGATGGCACCACCAACAAAACTAACACAATTGACTTTACTCGTACATGAAATAACTAAGTATATATATCATAAAAAGTAACAGATTTAAGTTGAAAGGAAATAATTTATTGCCACAAAAATAATTCAAAAGTAATACCTTAAACGACTACTGTATTTTGACTCTTTGGTTCTCAATTAAAAATACTCTGAGACGGTGTTAAATGAAACAAAAAAATTATAATTGCCTTATTGGTGGCGGCAAGTTGTTCCAGCAATTCGTAGCAGCGTAGCGAAAAACTACCACGAAAAGCAGCCGTTTTGTGTTGTGGGAACATCAGATTATAATATGTTACTACCCCTATTCAATCAATATTCAATAGTCATATCGTTTATTTATGTCAAGGCACATATGACTCCATTTATAAACGTCCAAATTACATTTGATCAGGCTTAAACATGTCTCCTTATGTTTTAGACTCTACCAACGCCCAAGATGACGTAAGACCAGAAAACGCGTGGAAATAGTTTGCCCCCATCATTCGTACACGCATTTTGCCCCTTTGCGAGATACAAATTTGCAACAGCTGGAAAACCATTGATAAAAATCTAGAGTTCAAAACAAACCACCGTTCGCGTAAACCAAAGAAACAAATATTCTTCAAGAAGAAAGATGACCAGCATAATATGTGGACTTACTACTTATTATTCCATTAGGGCCCACCTAATAGAATATGATGATTTTAACAACTATTGCAACTCATATCTCTATTCAATTAAGATTTTGTTTGGTTCTTGTTACAGTTTATTGTGCTCTTGGCAATCGTTATAAAGCATCAACTAAAATGTTATGTTAGCAAGCAATTCAATCAATTTTCAAATTCAGACTCAAGGTGTTATGGTATACAGACAGACAGCCTCGTTGGTGTAGTGGCCAAGTTTCTGCTTTACATCCGAGAGGTCCTGGGTTCGAAACGGTCACAGGTCGAGCTAAAATTGTTGCTGAGATTTTCTGTCATGAATTTCTCAAAAACAGCTCGGAGTCGGGAAGTTGGCGGTGTTACACCCCCGTGCCTCGAAAAGCACGTTAAGCCGTTGGTCCTGCGCCTGATCTCTCTCCGGTAATGTCGGATTGCCGTCTCACCGAACTTTGAGTGTTGTGGAACAGTGAGTGCACCTGTGAATTGCGCTCACACTTGTGCACTATAATATCTCCTGCGTAGTTGGCTGATCTCTGGCCGCCGTTTTCGAAATCGACCAGGAGCACCATTATTATTATGATATACAGAAAACGATATTCCAGACATCTACTTACCAAGAGACAGCCATTCGGCGAACCAGCAATATGCTCTGTAGAGAATTTTGCCGTGTCATACATTCGCTGCAAATCTGCCTCTAGCCACAGCTCAAAATGATACAGCAAATGCAGTAATAAACTCAATTTATTATTATTATTTGTAGTATCTTCTAGGATATCACAGCACAGGGCCGGTCCTTTTGGAAGGCGTACGTGGGGATGTGGATCCAACACGAAGAGGCCCCTTAGTGATACATTAATCTTTTTTAAATTTATTTATACATAAGTGAGTTACATTATTTGACTTAATGCTAAACTGCCAAACTGCTGAGCAGTTTGTCGGCAGACGTTCTCGTGCTCGTCTTTTGATTTAAATGTAACATTATTATATACTTATCAAATCCGCTGATATTATAAATGTAGGTAACTTATATTATTTAACATTTAAAGTGTAGGGATGTGTCAAATGTCAATGTGCCGAAGCCAACACGCAGAGGCCCGTTAGACATTAAAGTTATTAAGGAATCAAAATGAAAGGTGACACTAGCCGGCAATTATCCCTGTATGCACTATGTAAGTACATCCAAGGACAACCCCCGGTTAGTGTAGGACTATTGCAAGGTATGGTGAAATAATACTGGGTTATGGGTTTAAGAGCTGGTGGACAAGGTAACTGGGACTATGGATGGAGAGACTACGGGACACCTGCCTGGTTCATAGCCTCGTCTGAAAAAGTTGGCAGGTGGTGACTCGCCGACAACTAAATGGGCCCCCCCTGGCGCCGTGGGTCGTCTAGACCGGACTGAGGGGCAACACTAGCGTTCTCGGCTAGAGGTGGAGAGGTGGTTCTGGACTTTCAACGACAATCACTTGCTTCCCTGAGGGTCCGGCATCATGTGCCCACTCGCCACTTACGAACCACATTCACCTTCGAGCATCACGCTCTCGCGACTCCACTCTGGCCGGCCGGTGAAGGCAAGCCAGAGGTGAGAGTGCTGCAGGCCCTCTTGGGTTCCACTTCGGCAGAGCCGAAGACGAGGGCCTTAACCGACTCTCAGGAGCACTCGGATTAACGACTGACCCCGTGGTGTTGCTACTCGCCACAGCTCGCCACAAAGCTGCCCTGCGGGGTTATTATTATTATTATTAAAGCAAAACTTATTTTTCTAATTTGCGCGCGTATAACTACGTAGTATACAAGGTGTAAAAAAAACCCGTCATAACTGAAGGGTGTTTTTGTGCCCGGAAAACTGCACAACATTCCCAATGATACCTTGGTCAAAATCTCAAAGAAAAAAAAATCGGACCTCCCATACAAAATTGCCAATCAGCTGATCGATTTACTATGGGAGAGCCAAAAGATTTTTTGAGATTTCGACCTAGGTTTCTTATTTGGTTGTCTCTTGAATCAAGACTAAGCCCGAACGAGGCACAGACTGAGTCTTTAAAAAATAAGTAACAAAATACTGTCCGCAAATAAAATAATTATCCATTCTTCCTTGGGCCCTACTTTTAAGGCGCAACTATGTACATATTATTGATGAAATGTCTGGTAGAAATGTTTTTGTTCATAATAATAATACCGGATGTACGAGTATTCAGTTAAAAGCGCAAGATATTTTTGTAACTTCTTTCTTTGAGGTCAGAGCAACAAAAGCACACATTTTTCTTTCATAAATATTTTATTTGTTTTTTATAGGTGTCTGACTTATTTTTTTTGTGCTGTGGCCTAGTGTCTGACATTTGCAGGCGTGCGTTGTTCAAATGCAATACAGGGTGTTCCTAGATTAAGTGCAACCTCTAAAGAAGGTGAAACTAGACAAAAATAATCCAAAAAGTAGGTATGTACTATTTATGATATTGTGTAAAATAATTTAAATCTGATAATTAATAAGAAAATAATTGTGTAAGGATATATTTAGTCAATTGAACATTATAATTTTTTAAAATTATTTCTTACACAGTTACATAATTACCTTAATATGGGCTTGAATTTGTACAATTTAGAGATAATTACAAAGAAACAACAAAAAAAAGCCAAATTTTCTAAGTCGTAGCGAAGTTTAGGTATTGATAACGACCTTTTTCCTTACTTATTTGAAACTTAAAATAAATAAAAAACTCATAATTAAAAAAGGGCATATATACGGGTATTTGGTCTCGTTCCGTCGCCTTTCGTGGATGTACTTGATCCAGGGACACCCTGTATATTGGAAGCTTATTCACTGTTTGTGCCGATAATGCGTTTGATAAAGAGCATTTATTTATACCTACCCGCCGTTTCCAATTAGCTATTCCAATAATTAGCTTTCATCGAATTTTAGTGCAATGAAATTTACTTCAAAGTACAATCAAACAAAATTAATTTTTTTAATAAGTTACTATATTTTTAGCATTAACTGGGCAAATTACTTTACAATGTTAAATTAAAACACACTTATAGAATATCAACGTATGTGATGTTGTTGTGTAATATTCATTATTTTCATAATTTACTAGCGGACCCCGCAGACGTTCCCCGGCCCGTGTTTTTTTTTCATCGTTTAAATCTTTCCTGAACATCCACAAATAATGCGAAACCAAAATAAGCAAAATCGGTGAAGGCGTTCTCAAATTAGCGTGACTAACGAACAGCGTTTAAATAAATAAATATTTCACAACAATCACACCAATTCTCTAGTCCCAAATTAAGCTACGAGGATTGTGTTATGGGTACTAGACAACGGATAAACATACTGAAATACTTTTTTTGTAAATAAATACATATTATACATAGAAAACACCCAGACCAGTACAAACACACATGTTCATGTACACTTATGTTTGTACTGTGCGGGGATCGAACCCGCGACCCTTGGTTTTAGAAGTCCGACCTGTGGACCACTGCACCAAGTGGTCGTCAAATCTCTGTATCTGTATACGAGTTTAATAGAAGATTAGGTAAAAATCCATAGATTCGGAACTTTTTTTTTGTATGCCAGCTGTAACAACAAAACAGGTCTTAGTAACTTTTATCTTACAACACAAAGTGATCTCTGACTTGTACATTTTACCCATGACATGAAGCTTAGCTACACCCTTGACTTTGTCTGATGTTAATATACCTGATGATTAAAGTAGACATTATAGGCGCCAGACAGACTGCCTCGTTGGTGTAGTGGCAAAGTTTCTGCCTTACATCCGAAAGGGTCCTGGGTTGGAATCCCAAGTTAAGCCAAAATTGTTTCTGAGATTTTCTGTCATGAATTTCTCAAAAAACTGCTCGGAGTCGGGAAATTGGCGGTGCTACACCCCCGTGCCTCGGAAAGCACGTTAAGCCGTTGGTACTGCGCCTGATCTCTCTCCGGTCATGTCGGATTGCCGTCTCACCGAACTTTAAGAGTGATGGAACAGTGAGTGCACCTGTGTATTGCGCACACACTTGTGCACTATAATATCTCCTGCGTAGTTGGCTGATCTCTGTTGAGATTGGCCGCCGTGGTCGAAATCGGCCAGGAGGACTATTATAGGCGCACATTTGTACGGCTGTTTTTGTAATCATATCTAACTATTTTTAATGTGTCATGTGTTTTATTATGAAGTTGTTTACTTTTTCACTTCTGCCTGTTTTTTTTTTGCGTTCTGTAGTAAATCATTGTATTATGTGAATGTATCCTGGCAAGGTCGCCATATAGAGGTTCAGGGCGAAGAGTCAACTGAATAAAGACTGCCTTTATTGATAGTGAAACATCCTTATTTATATGCCTACTACATCTCAGTTTGTGATGTCCATTGATTATTTATGTTTTTTATTTCTTTTTTTTATTTCTATGATGTGCCAAATAGTGCCAGCGCACTGTCGCCACAACTCGCTGCTAATCGTGTGTTAGTCGCCGCGGCTAAAGTCGCTGTCACTCGCTCACAGTCACGAGTCGCGGCGATATTATGCCACATATGCGCGCTGGGTCTAAAATATTCGAAGCGTCTTCATCAGTAGCGTGCTACTCACGTGTCGTAATATTTAAATCAGGAAACATGATCTTGCCTGAGGGGTTTTTTTTGGTGGTTAAAGGGTGGTGCACACCCGTGAGAAATTAAACTATTTTGTTAAATAACTTTATTTATTGGCATTAACAATGCAAATTTCTTTACAATGTGAAATTTAAACACACCTAAAAAAATTGGACTGCTATTTTCTTTAAGTGTGTTTTAATTTCACATAACACATATTCACATTGTAAACTAATTTTATTTTTTTAAAGAAATTACGTTATATTTTGTTGCATAGGAATTATGTATTGAATTTTTGTGTAGATAGGTACAGAAATGAAGCCAATAAATACATCTAGGACGAATAAAATATAATACCTACTTATACTTATTCAATTCTTTGAGCTAGAGAAGGCGCAACGTATTTTAATTAAAGTTATGTACTTTAAAAAGAGACGCTTCTCCACAGATACTCTCTATAGCATCAGTGGTTTACTTTCAGTCAGGAAGCTTTATGTATTCTGCACCATTGCTAAAACCCACAAAACATTAACATACGACTCTAGTCAACTAAGAAAGAGACGGAGGAATGTTGTTGCTCAGCCTTCAAATATAAGGACCACATTTGCCAGTAGACAATTTATGTCACGTTCTGCTTTTCTGTATAATAAAATAAATAAATATATAAATATATATGACAAAACATATCGTATCTGTAAGGAAAGTTTGTTAAATTGGATAAAAAATAAGACACTTGATGAGGTAGAAGAATTACTAGAGCGCATTGCATAACCGAACATACAAAACACACACGCGCACACAAAGACACACACAATCACTCACAGACACACACACACACACACACACACACACACACACTCACTGACACACACATACACAAACAGACACACACACACACACTCACTGACACACACATACACACACATAGAATAAGTCACCTTATGTAAGAGTATTAAAAGAATAAAAATAAGTAAAGAAAGAAACATGTTCACCATACTGCCTTGTAAAATAAAATATAGTTAAGGAAGAGCGGTCCCCCAAACACAGGCAAATTTTGCTTAAATGGGGGCTCCAATGTACTAGTTTTAAGGCAACTTTATAACGAAATAAAAAACTTATTATTATTATTATTACTGATAGTGATTTTCTGAACGAAACATTTTGCAATCATGAAATTTCTTTTAATTAAATCATTTTTAGAAGCGATCAAATAAAAAATATTTGTACAAAATGAAAGTCTTATAAGTATTTATATTAAATAAACTGAAGCAACATGTAGGTACCAGACGAATTAGAAATACTTAAGTAATAATGTCTCACATCAATAGAGACATAATAAATGATTCTTCGAGAATCCATTAATTTCCAATGTCACATCTTGTCAAACGACGGAATTCAATTAATATGTTGGACGCACAGCAAAATAGATTTGCAGCGCAAAAACTAAAACGAAAAACGCACCTCGGACAGTCACTGAAGTGAAGTCAAAGACAATATTTTATGTCTCTCTGACGACTGATTTATTTCAGCAAAAACCATATATTTATTACCCTCACTCTTTTCCTAGATTATTGTGTTGATTCCGAATAAAATATCATGTTGTTATGTTGTTCAAATAGTTAAACATGGTTTACAAGGAGCTTACGTAGAACCTTAATAGGGTAAGTCATTTAAGTTTTTATGGGAGGTGATATGTTTTTATGACGGATATAGCTTTTTACTTTACCCATATCGATTTGATATATTAATATTATTAGATCCTACCATATAGATCCTTTTCCTAAGCGCGTTATTACACATTTTTTTGGTGCGGTAACCTCGCTTAAGGTTGACTTAGTCACATAATTTACAAGCAAGTAATACAACTAGATTTAGATCAAGCGACAAGGCCCCCGATACTCTGTATGGTCTAAATTTACAAAGAAGATTAATTTTGCAGATTGCCCAAATCAGTGTCCAATGAACAATTTATGCCTAGTTTTGCTACATTTCGAAACCGTCACGCACGCTACTAGTTTATGGTCATTAAATTTTGATTGAGCCCGCGGCCACACTGCGCGTTGATCGGTCACAGGTCACAGAGAAACACTAATAGGCGTATTACTTCCGCGATAATGGCGGACAATGCATTCGATTTGTTCAATGAAACGGACTAAATGTTGGTACTGACCAAAATGTTGGTTGAATTATGTATCGTTCTGCGTTGTTATTGGAACATTTGGAATTCGTTATCGTAGAAATCTTTCTCGTTTGGTTACAATTATTTATGGTTCAGTAATGAATGAAACCGTAGTCATAGATGTACCCACGACGGCACATAAAGTAGACACAGCGCCATCTTATATCATTGTAAATAAGGGCAATTTTGTCACAAAAATAGATAGCCTAATGCACTGACAATCGACTCTACGAATAACTTCCTAACTCAAATTGAGTTGCTGAACCAACCAAATCAAATATTTTTGTTCCAAGCAAGGAAGGTTGATCAGAACGGCACATCGATTTTATTGCAATTATTCCGCTGATGTGTTCGAAGCTTTATTCGACTGTTTGTTCCTTCAAAGGCCATGCCTCATGTCGTGAGGATATGTGATCTTTTTTTTTTGTTTATTTTTTCATTTTCTGCTTCTCGGTCGTTCGGTTGCAAAGATCGTTCAGACGCAGATCAATCATTGCATTCAATAACATGGAGTCGATTTAATTTAACGTAAGAAGAATATAAAAGACAAATACAAATGCGTTTATTACATTAAAGGTCTTGAATTTGCAAGAGTCAGCGTGCAAATATACAGATATAATTATTATTTAATAAATTACAATTATGTCAGTAAAGTAAAGTAAAAACGTATTAAACTTCACCAACCAGAAAAGAAGCACAAAAACTTATGCCTGGCATATTATGTATCGCTTTGGTTAAATTAGAATATAAATTTTCAAAATTATTTATGGTCCAAATATTGTATAAACTTGCATTGTAAATTTGAACTTTGAATATTATTAATTTTGGGTATTATTTATTAATTATAAAATACCAAAGTGCAGTCATCTTTTAGCTTTGCCAAGGTGAAACATTACAACACTGACCCTTCTATTATTTTACTCTTTGTCTTATAGGTGAAAGCGATATGCTAAAAAGTGTTGCCAGTCCTCATGTACTGTTAATTTGTGTGTTTAAATTATTACAGCGAGTATAACCTACAACGATGTTAACATTATTTTTAAAAGCGTGCCGATGTACTCGCTAATTGAAATAATAAATACGTCCTTAAGATTTCTCTTGAGATAACTCATTCGGAGATAAGAATTGGGCAAAAGAAATTGTCAGCGAGAAAAAAAAGTTACACTTTTCTTATGTAAGTACCTACTTACCTAAACCTTACCTTCGGGAGAGACATGAATAAATGTGATCTCTGGACTTGAAGAAATGTTAAATGAAATTGAAGCAATGTTAAAATTATTTCTCCAAAAGAAAGCTGTGTTATTTGTAAATGTATAATATTTTTTTTTTATTGACCTATTTCATCCTACTGCTGGGCAAACTTTTGGGTTTTAGGTCTCCCCCAAACTCCTCCACTGTTCCCTATTGGCGACTAAGGATTCCCAATCTGTTAGAAAACTCGTCAAATCGTCACACCATCTTTTTTGGGTCTACCTCTGCGACGACAGCCATCTGCTGGTATCCATTGTGTGTCGATTTGAGCCCATCTATCCGGGTGCATCCTGCATACGTGACCCGCCCACTCTCACTTCAGCTTTGCTGTCTTTTCGCCTACGTCCATTATGCCAGTATATTTTGAACAAATTTATACATCTTCATATAACTATAAGGATATTTCATGTTTAAAGGGTATGCAAATTTACATTATGCACAGATGAAGTCACAGGAAAGCGCTTGTTTTTGAAAATATATAATCAAGTCAGTAAGCTTGATACGCACGTTCGTAATTCCAATTAATATAGATTGGTTTATTGAATGGTTCAATACACCTCTATTAAATTACCTATTCGATTCAATCACTTCACTAATGACACAGTACAGTTTTGGGTCAGTATCTCTGCACCTAACCTAAGCCGAAAATATTGAGTTATGGAGGTGGCATCATCCTTTTGGTCCTCAAGACGCTAAACTTGAGTATTACCGAGTTTATTTTGAACTCAAGTACGGTAAGGTGAAAAAGAACTTACTTGACTATGGCGAAGCAAAAAAGGAGGGTTATGTGTTCGTCGTATTCCACATACCTATCCTATCGAAACAAACTTTAGCACATGTCAACGGAAAAGTGGCATAAGACTACGGCTATTATCTAAACTTTATGTTCAATATCTATCTAGTCTATCTATCTAAGAATCTAATTTAATACATTTTAGAAGAGTCGTGTTTTAGATTTAAAACTTATTTTGTAAGTTTTAATTGCGATCGTTCTTAGTATCAAGCAAAATGAAGAGCTTAAATTATCTGTTGATCTCTAAACTTAGCAAATCGCCTAATAATTTTATCAGCAAATTTTTACGCGACCTTTACTTAGTCGACTTACCGCAATCTTGTATTTTGACTGTGCCACTACTAAGTTAATTTATAGTGACTAATGAATTTATCATTAGGTTCAATTCAGGGCAGGGATGCATCCTTGAATTGTATTTTGAAATTCGTATGCAAATGAAAAATAATAATCAAAAATTCATAATTATTTTAATCGCTCAGTATCGAAGAACAATAACAACTGAAATAGAACGTTGTAATGTAATCAGTGACCTATTTAATGTCTGAATGAATGTACTAGAACAGATATTAGTCATTTCTATTGATCTAGAAACCTATTAATGTTATGAATGAGGATAGTTCTATTGGTCATAGTTTACAAGGACATATTAGTGTAAGAGTTTTTGTTTCAGTATGTACTTACCTATATGAAATAATTTCTTTTTTTTTTCACTAAAACCTATTTACAAAGATTTCGATTAGATCGACGATGTTTTCAGGATAATTGTAGTTTAGCAGCTAGAAATAAGATAGCGTGAGTCTCAGGGCTTGAGAATTCCGGTAAAAATGCGCTTTCACCTTAAGCCTTCATCTTCATCATCATATCAGCCGTTCGACGCCCACTGCTGAGTATAGGCCTCCCCGAAGGATGTTCACCGCTATCGGTCCTGCGCTTCCCGCATCCAGGGGCTTCCCACGACCATCATCAGATCGTCGGTCCACAATGCAGGGGGCCTGCCCACGGAACGTCGTCCGGCACGCGCAAGCCATTCGATCTCATCATTATCAGCCAAAGGACGTCCACTGCTGAACATAGGCCTTCCCCACAGTTTTCCACATCGACCGATCACAAGCGATCTACACCCAGTGTGATCCTGCGATCTTTACAAGGTCGTCAGTCCATCTTATCGGTGGACGTCCTACGCTGCGCTTTTGGTCGAAGAGTCTCCAATTCAGAACTTTTCTGCCCCAACGGCCATCAGTTCTTCGCGCTATGTGCCCTGCCCATTGCCACTTGAGCTTACTGATTCTCAAGGCTATGTTCGTTACCTTAGTTCTTCTACTGGCCATTCGACCTATTCGACTGATTCGCCTTATGTATTAACACTTAAAATCAGTATTTTATATTTGAGATAGGTTTCCTCTTGACCCAAGATTAAGCCCATCGAGGCAAAGACCGAGTCTACGATGAAGCGAGCTCACCTAGAAGATTTGATCAGGGCTATCTAATATTTTGACACTGATGATTCTCAGTTAGTTCTTTTTTAATTTATTTGTGATAGGTATGCTCTTGACCCAAGGCTAAGCTGACCGAGTCAGACTGAGTCTACGGTGGAGCGAGCTCACCTAGAAGATGCCTGTTCACTCTAACTTCCAAAATTACAGGGAAAAATTATTTTATTTTGAAACACTCGCAACAAAGGTTCCAATTTTATCAACCAGGAAAGCAAGTTGATCCTTTGTTACTTTCATAATAATGTCATCTTTATGCCAAATCTTTGGCCTCATTAATGTATTACAGTAATTTGCGACAGTTAACACCAATGGCGGTTGTATTGTCGATTTCACGTCCCGCTGCCGTCGAATGCGCGAGATGAATTCTTGAAAGTGCATTGTCACATCCTGAATAACGCATCGGTGCAGGTTTGGGTACATACGGACGAGAAATGCGGAAGGCAGCGCTAGAAAATGTTGTAGTTTAAAACGAACGATTTAGCAGTACGCTTATTTATATATTTATTTTTAGGTCCACCTTTTATGTATATATACAATAATGTGTAATAAATTTGAACAATACAATGCATAATGGACTCGGCCAGTTTTTTCTACGACGATTTATTAAATTGTCACAATAGGTTTTGCCTAAGATAGACTTAGTATTTTGTAAAAGGCAATGTCATTGTTGTACTATACAATAAAATCTAAACTATATTTATACATAAATGTATGTATATTCATACATAAATTAGAATGATAGTGCCCATAAGGAAGTATCAGGTCGGGTAAATGAATGCTAAGGGTAAACCATAACTTTTGTGTAGCGTTCATAATTCGTTTCAAATATTTTGTTGTGACCTTTATAATAGCAGATGATATCAATATATCATCTGCAATGCAACAATTTGCATTAAAGTGAGAAAGTAATCAACGCACGAATGACTAGCACAGAAATTTAAAAATTCAATATTTATTCAACATTTTCCATTCAAACGCTACGCGCTCGTCCATATTTCTCACCCCGTGTGTCCACATTTAATTAGCCCATCGCGTTTCATCTTACTTTGTCACTCTGTTCGCGGAAGCATACAGACAGACAAAGACGACGACCGTCAAAGGACACCGTAACACTTACATACGGGTCACTAGAGCGTAACGACACGATTTGAAGTGAATCATAATTTTTGCGCGTTTTTTGTTGGAATGAGGGCATGTTATGTACTGAAGGTTGGAAAGTTTATGCTTTGAGACGGTTCTTTTGTTGACAGGGCGATTTATGAAACAATAGTTTTAAAAAAAAATGGTTGCCTGTAAAGTCGGTATACAGGCGAAAGTTTTACGTGACAACGACTCTGAGTGGTAAAATAATTTTAATGTGAATATTCATTCGTATAACATGAACCGGTGTGTATGCCTATCTCTCTCTCTCTCTCTCGCTCTGTCTCTCTCGCGCGAAACGTGAGAGGAGCAGCGTAACGCAGTTTCTTGAGGTGTCACCCGGCAAACCAATTTATAAGACGTTGTCACGTCAAAAAAATATAGCATAGGTACGGTGACGGTCAGCGCCGCGTGAACACTTTCTAACGAAAATCGTTTGCATGCACTTCGACACACGTGGAGCAATAAGCTAGCGGGATTGCGTGCGATTGCAGAAAAACAACAAAAAAACATTAAAATTTTGATACTATAACTCAAAATCTATATCATATCAAAAAATTGCATGAGTTACCTTTCTTGGTTTCGCCATAATCGGGAAAAGTATTGCACAGTTACTGAAAATCACCTCTCCAACGGTAGTCAAAAATTCAACTGGCTGTCAATGACACATACGTTCGGAAACACCGAGTTTTAGTATTTGGAACCATAGAGTATATATTAAACATTAGATTTTGATAGATTGTGGGCTTTTATTCACCAAAACCTGGCTACGACGTCAAAAAATCTATGTGGGAAGCATACGTCCGCGGCCTGCTTAAGGGTTAAAGGTGTACGCGACGCAGACCGCGATAGTACCTATTACAAGTATTTTAAGTACATCCGTGGATTTTTTTGGAAGCTCATAGCTTCGTTATAAACATTACTGTACAATCAACCAAATTTTTACAAAGTCCAATGTTTTGATCATTGCAAAGGTTACATGGTTCAACACATATTTACTTATTTTCAATTACATACATGCTACATAGTAACTTTCCTCTAAATATTTGAAAATTATCAGTCAGATTTTTACAATACAAATACAATAATACAATAATACAATACAAATATTTTTTATTGCCAACAAGATTATTGTTATTATACATAATAAGGTAGGTACAGAAGATATAATACTATAGAATAAATTATTACACAATGCAAATCATGTTATGCCAATAACAATACATTTAGCAATTAACTGTGGGCCCCACACTAGGATATTCCTGTATCGTGGGCACCCGATGGTTCTTACAGGATTGCGACGGATGCAAGTAACTATGTGTAATGAATGTATTGAAGATGATAAAGTGTGTGTGTGTGCGCGTGTGTTGTGTATGTGAGTGGATGTGGATATGTTTGTGTGTATGTGTGCTTGTGTGTGCGCGAGTGTGCCAATGTAATTTCATGGGCGTATGAATCGGGAAAATGCGAACGTGTGTATTAGTGGGTACCTATATAACGTGCTTAATCAGATCCTCTGTTTGTTGGTAAGACATGGACAAGAGCTTTGATGTTATTGAACTCTTGGCTTGTTTTAAGGTAAGGGCTTTAAAGTCACAAAATTTGGCTACTTTATTGTATACGAAAGGCAGCATGTGTGCAGGCAGTCGACGCGCAAAGGCAGTTTTTACTGCTACCGTCGGCACCCTAAGCGATCTTTTTCGGATTAAAGATGGGAATTCTACCGACCGTAGCACTTTACGGTGCATCTTTAGGCACGCTTTGAGGATGTAAAGCTGGCGCACACTCAGGATCCTAGTCTCAGCAAAGAGTGTCTCCGTAGGAAACAGCAGTGGTTTGCTGCACATTGTCTTTAAGACAGCCCTTTGGGCTCTTTCCAGGACCAGCATTGAAGCGACCCCAGATCCTCCCCAAACCGGAATACAGTACGTTAAAAGAGATTCACCTAAACTCGTGTACACCAAGCGAAGCGTATCCATGTCGGCAGACGACCTGAGTAGCCTCATCACATAGATCAATTTCCGTATGCGAGAAGCAGTGGTTACCAGATGTTTTTTAAACGAGAGATTTTCATCAATAACCACCCCCAAGTACATAATATCGGCAACCCTATCAATGGTTTGGCAAGAGCAAGTGATAGGGTCACATCTAGAGTGTAAACGGAGGCTTAAAGTAGAAGGAGGTGCAGAAGGCTTGGTTTTGTAAAAACATAGGTATTTGGTTTTACTAGCGTTCAAGGTAAGAAGGTTACAATCAAGCCAGTCCTTAAGTGCAGCCATCCCCCTCTCAGCTCTGCCAAAAGTACTTTCCCAGGATTCGCCATGAAACAAAGCCACAGTGTCGTCCGCGTAACAGACGAGTTCGACGCCCTGAGGAGCCACGGTATGTATGTCATTGATGAATAGAGTGAACAGGGTTGGACCCAGGACGCTACCCTGTGGGACGCCAAAGCGTATAGGGAGTTCATCACTTACCGTGTCACCAAGTCTAATGCATTGCCGTCTGCCTGTCAAATAACTTCGAAACCATTCCAATGGTAGTCCTCTAATGCCAACATTTTCAAGTTTTTCTAAAAGTAACTGTGGTGGAACCGTGTCAAAGGCCTTTGCCAGATCTAAAAAGACACCAATGCACTTTAGACCCTTATCAAGCTTATCCGCGACAAATTCCACAACAGTATTTACGGCATCCTCCGTTGACCTTTCTCGCCTAAAACCAAACTGTTTAGATGATAGTAATTTATGATCCTCCAGATAGCCTTGAAGCCGTTTCTTAACGATTTTTTCAAGTATTTTTGAGAAGACGGTTAGGAGAGAAATAGGTCGAAAATTTTCAGGACATCCTTTGGAACCACTCTTATAAATCGGAACGACCATGGCCTTTTTCCAGGCCGTAGGAAAACAACCACAAGCAATACTAAGGTTCAGGATATGTGTCAGAGGGCCTAAGATTTCGGGTTTTATACATTTTAAAAGAGTGGGGCTAATGCCATCTACACCAGCAGCGCTGTCATTTTTAAGTTGCATTATGATCCTATCTACCTCATAGATATCAGTCGGTTGCATGAAAAATGAAAAGGGTGTGGGAGGACTCAATTTGCTTTGCCTTGATAGACTATCCTCTGTGTTATTTGTTTGAATGAGTAACTGATTTGCTAAACGCTCACCAACATTAGCGAAGTATTCGTTGCAGTAGTTTGCTGAATTAATTATATGTCCAGCCTTTGCTTTTGTGAGTTCCAAAGCGGCGTTCGATTTTAATTTTGCATGGCTTAACTTTCTGATAACTTTCCAGAGCCCCTTTGGATTGTTTTTGTTACTAGCAAGTTCTGCAGCTTCGTACTCTCGCTTAAGCCGGTGTAAGAGGTTTCTGAGAAAGTTTCTGTACCTTTTAAAAACTAATTCTTTTAATTTATCGTCTGGATGTTTTTTTGAGTCCAAATGAAGTTTGTCTTTGTGTCTGGTACACCTAACTAGGCCAGGAGTCATCCAGGGTTTTAAAATTGTTTTAGAGTGTCCAATCCGTTTTTTAGAGGTATGTTTTTTTACAGCAGAGGAGATTATCGACTCAAATTTTTCACAGGCAATATTGACATTATGGCTTTCCATTATTGGAGACCAATCTACCAGTTTTAACTCGTCAGATACAGCCTTGTAGTCAGTTTTGTTTATTTCTCGCCTTCGTGATTTGGGATTATTAGACGAGCAGGCAACACCAAGCATGCAGATACTGTGGTCAGTAATGGCAGTATGACCAATAATACCTACACAATCATCAGCCTGTGACCTAGTAAAAATGTGATCTAGACATCTGTTTCCCCGGGTGGGCCGCGTGATAGTTGGTATCATTTCACGCCTAGCCAAAAGGTCAAGATATTGTAAATTTTCAGGATCATTAACGTCTAGTATATTTATATTAATATCACCGGCCAGTATCAGCGAGGGCAAATTTTCAAAGGAAGACAATGTCGCGTCCAAAGAGTCCAAGAATTTGGACTTATCCAAAAATGAAGGGGAACGATAGATGCCTAGGATTGTACATACGTTCGGAATATTAATGGAGAGACCCTCAGCTTCCGCCAAACTCAGCTCATGTGCTGTAGCTTTTAATGTGCTAAGGACATAGACAGTGACTCCTCCACACTTGTTCAAGTTACTTTGAGTTTGGAACACATCAAAGCCGGGAATATGACCAACTAAAGGATTGCACTTCAGCCAACATTCCGTCAATATGATCGCATCAAAAGCTATATCGAGCCTTTTTAGAGCCAGCAGAAATGAGTCTAAGTTGCAGTTAATACTGCGCACATTGAAGGTTAGTATTTTAAGCCCATGAAGATCACTTAGCACAGTTTTGCAATTCTCCAGCAGATCGAACTCATAACAAGGAGCAGTAAAAGCTTCATCCAACTCACCGACAGTGTCCACATCAATAAACGACATTACTCACTCTCTCAGATAAAGAAAGAAAGCATCCAGACGATAGTTGAGTAATATGATGCGGACACTGCCGCCGAGGTTTAGGGTATGTACAACATGGGAGAAGCTTATGTGAAATGATCTGCTAGCAAGCAATAAAGTAAGGCTGCGTTTAACTTTATAGCCTGGCGATGAGGCATGCGAAAGAAAGCCAGTGTTAGTGTGTAATAAAGTGTTTGTGAATAGTATGATGGGTATGTGTTTAGTTGTGTGTAAGCGTGTATATTTGGCAATACAAACTATGATAAGGTAAGGTAAGAGTTCACTGTGTAAAGCAATTGATAACCATAGAACTTTGCAGTAAAAAACAACGTAATAGAGATTGTTGAAGGCTTGCGTGGGAAACCGCCTATTGTGGGTGTAGTTCTTGAATATGTCGAACGGGTCCATCAAGGTCTTCTCCAACCCTCTCACTGAGTTCCTTGTTTTAGATGACTTGTTTTAGATTTGTTGTTTGTTTCACTTGTTTTAGATGACGCATTTTTAAAAATTTTAGTCTATTGACCAAAGTACCCCAAAATGGTTATTAAAATAAACTTTTCACAGGTAAGACACTTACCGATTGTCCCCTTAAATATTTAACGGGAAAATTATTTCCTTAAGAAATCGGACTTAAGAGCTCTGAAAAGTTGAAGTAGTTAAAGTTTGTTTTCAGTCATCCTGAAAGTTGGGTCGTAAGGAAAACGCCGTTAAATTGGCCATGTGGTGGTTTTCAGGACTGTAAAAGATACGAAAACCTTTTCTTAGACACTAAATCTCAGTTTTATAGTTAACTAGCTGTCCCGGCAAACGTTATTTTGCCATATAAATGTTAAGGGTGGACAACCCTTATCACTAAGGGGTATGAAAAATAGATGTTAGCCGATTCTCAGACCTACTGAATATGCTCACAAAATTTCATTAGAATCGGTCAAGCCGTTTCGGAGTATGGGAACAAACATTGTGACACGACAATTTTATATATAAGACTAGATTTTCCCCGCGACTTTGTCCGCATTAGGTAGTTTTTGAGAATGCTTTGTTTTCCCGTAATACCAATTTTATCTAAATCTTTGGTAATTTAGGAGTGAAAGCGATCAGATTCTCCGGAAAGTAATTTTTCCCATGGGAATGCGTTGTTTCCCGCGGTCAAAAGTAACTCGTGTCCTTTCTTAAATCTCAAACTATCTCCTTATTAAATTTAATTTAAATTTGTTCAGTAGTTGAGGCGTAAAAGCGATCGGTCCACTTAAACTGTCCCACAGGAATGAGTCATTTTCCCGCGGTAAAAACAAGCCTATATCCTTTCTCGGGTATCAAAACATCTCCATACCAAATTTCATGCAAATTGGTTCAGTAGTTTAGCCGTGATTAAGTAACAAACAGACAGACAGAGTTACTTTCGCATATACAACATTAGTATGGATTTGATAAGCCGTTGATTGAATATTGCATTTAGTCACCCCTGCACCAATCCACACTCAGCCAGCGTGATAGATTATGGCTACTACCGCCACATAGTTGAGTCACAGATATAATAATACTCTGTAGTTGGGGTGAGGCCTGTGCCCAATAGTGGGATCTAGATACTTATTTCAGCTATAACAAAAACACCTTGATTGAGATTTAATGTGCAGAAACTAACACTGACACGGTTTCTTGAACTATTTGCAACATCATATACATTGATCTGACTCCGTGGTAAGTAGCTTGAGCACTTGTGTTACAGAAATCAGAATCAGTGGTATTACAAATTAATTTAAATAAATACATATAACACCCAGACCCGTACAAACAGACATGTTTATGCAAATAAATGTTTGTACAGTGCGGGGATCGAACCCGCGACCTCTTGGTTAGCAGTAGTTCTCTTGGTCAATTTCTTGACCATTACACCAAAGTGGTTGTAATATTCGAACTATATCTTATCAAAATAATAGTCAATCTAACTATAATAGTTAATCGTGAATGTTGTTAACCAAGCCTCTTTGTCGGATTGTCTGTCATTTTAGCATTTTTCATTTGTTTGTTTTGTTTTAGATAACTATTTACTTGGAGTAAGGAGTTAGTTTCCGATGAAATGCGCATTCGGCATTTCACTGTAAACTTAACTATTCCTGCTTCTATATAATAAAAAAAATATCCTTGCTGTCACTCGCTTGTCACTGTGACAGTATGCCGCATGTGTCATTAAATCATATACATAATGTATTATTTACTTGTTTACACAGAATTCCAAAAACGTCACGTGCCGTCGGCATCCCGCTTCATGTCCACAAAAAAATGCGACACATTAAATTACGCCCGTGTAAAAGTGCAATAATTCCCTCGCGTTTTCGTCCATAACAATGAATAATGCACTCTTCATACATCAAAGAGGCAATAAATCATTTTATTTCAGTTCGTAGGCCCTCCGCCGAGAGTCACTCAACTCAACGAGTGACGTCTCGTCCACGGTCTTTGTCCTATATTTTTATGAAGACAATACCTAAAAGGTGAATGCACTTGTTGCATGTGCACTCACCTTTATATCAACGAACTAAGAGTTCAAAACACGGCACGCAAAAAAATTGGCAACAATTTTTAGTTGGGTTTACTTTTTGTTATTTCGTGCGTATTTTTTTTGCAACTTTGCGTCTGTGTTGCAACATTTCAAATCGTAATGAACCTTTTCCTAATTGGCGTTGTTTTGGAGAATTTTAAAACTGTGTTTGCGTTTCTTATTTCAGCATTTAATAATGCGTGTGTAATTCTCAAGTTTATTGTACTACGTAACACGGTTGATTTTAGAGGTGAATGTATGCGAGTTGATTGACTTAATGAAGGTTCGGTGTAAGTGAATAACTTTAGAACATTACCGTTTAAAATATATTAAAGTAAGTGATTAAGCAACCTTCGAGTTCGAGAGAACCAAAACCATAGAAAAGGTATTCTAACTATAATATATAAACTAATAATTAAACATCCATATTTAGTTTAATTTTTGTAAAAATATAAGATTATTTATTTAAAAAAAATTGTTTATTACTTTCAACAAATAAATGGCACAGCACTTAATAATAAATACAATAAAAATAGAACATGGAATATTTGCGTTATCAACCACAATTTACCTTTCTCATTTTATTTTCACTGCATCCATTGCTTTCTTTCATCATGACCTTCAGGTTGACTGGCAGATGATGCTTTTAACATTAAGTCCACCCTTTGCACATTTCTTGTGCAATAAAGTTTTAAATACATAAATAAAAATTTGGAACACAAACGAAACTTTCTTATCAATGATTACATTAATGTATTTACAGAATCAACCAGTAGTGAATCACTAACGCAATAACTAGCCAGTGTAACGATCTATTATATTGTATTAAAAAAATTGGTTGCCTGTAAAGTCGGTATACGGGCGAAAGTTTTACGTGACAACGACTTTGAGTGGTAAAATAATTTTAATGTGAATATTCATTCGTATAACATGAACCGGTGTGTATGCCTATCTCTCTCACTCTCTCTCTCTCGCTCTGTCTCTCTCGCTCTTAGGCGGGTTAACTGTGCTCGAGTGGAAGGGACGCGTGCCTTTCACTTTTTATGTCTGTCTCACTCGCTCTTAGGCGGGCTAACCATGCCCGAGTCGAAGGGACGCGTGCCTCTCACTTGCTCTCATTGTGAGCGCGGAACGTGAGCGAAGCGTAACGCAGTTTCTTGAAGTGTCACCCGGCAAACCAATTTATAAGACGTTGTTACGTCAAAAGTATTTTTTTTTAAAATAGCATCAAAACAAAATAATAGTCGTTTAACAACAATTTCCCGAAGCAATAAACAGCTCATAAATTCAATTACTTAATGCAAAAATTGATTTACAGCCCACTGTGTGGTGGTATCGCCGAAATAAAATCGTATAGTTCCCGCCCAAAGCCCAGGCAGCATGCCAAAAATCTCCGCTTTGCACAAAAAAGTCGGCCATTTGTAATTTTAATGGTTGAAAATAATAAGCTTACTCCATTTATCATTGGGTCTCGGTGCTGCATTTGATTTTTCATATGTTTTGGCTTAAGACCTGAACGCTATTGCCAAAAGTTCAGAGTGATTTAGTGAAGGCGTTCCAGTTATTGAATTATTGCTGTTTTTTTTTAAATAAACTTACACGAAAATAAATATGAATTATGCTCCGGTGATACTCGTATATCGGTTGTTTGTCTGTGACGCGTGTCACGTTTCGATTTTTCGTGGTAGTTAAAAAAAATATATCCATAACCTACACATGCCACAACATTCCTTTTATACGAATGTATTGAGTGCTTAAAGCTCGTTTTTTATTATTATTTGACATTTATGACTTTAAAGAACTAGATGTTCGACATATAATATACATATATAGTTAATTATGTAGTTGAAAATATGTTATATGTATTTATGAGTTTTAGTAGATGTAATAAAGTTTAGTCCTATATATCAAAGATGTTTCGTAAAAATTGTGTTTTGCATTATCCATATATATATATATATATATATATATATATATATATATTTTGCTCCGATTCCCATTTCCTGTTAATCAAATGTTTTTCTTAACCAAAGGTTGTCTGGAAGAGATCGCTACAAGCGATGAGACCGCCTAAATTGTAGGTACATCTTTCTTTGTTAAACTTCTTTGTATTTTTTTGTGTTGTACAATAAAGTGTTTATCTATCTATCTATTTACCTACACCTATACTTTGCTGTCACTGAATTGAGTATTTCGGGTGATACAAGTATACACGCTAGGTTTGCTAACCTTCAAATATTAGTATTTAATATTGAAAAAAATAGATTGTATCACTAATAGAACCTTCAATATTAGTACTTAAAATATTACAAATGATTGTATAATGTATAACTGGAAATTAGACAAAAAAGATGATTCGTAATAGCATCAGAACCAATCAATAAAAAAATCTACTAATGCATATTTTCTTTCATTTTATTTCAGTCTACCTATGAACAAGGAATACGAACTTTTCCATTATAACGTGCACATACAACATTAGCCTTGTGCATTGTCCGGCCCAGGTGCAAATATCGGTATATTTGCTTTAATAACATATTCAGTGTAGTTAAATCAAACATTGTGTTTTAGGAACAATGGCCGTAATATATGGGGATATATATACTATATAATATCGGGCGGTGCCTAAATATTACAATTTCAATGGCGAACGCAAACACAAAATGGCAGAGTTGAATTACAGTATAATAGAAGTTAAGTCAGTAGGTGAACTCTATAACGATATGACGATTTTTTCTTATGTCTGTCTACAAATTGAGCAATGACAGCCAGTTTGGCATGTTATCAGTGGGGTGAGCACGAACATTAAGGTAACGTATTCGTCTCGACGTCAGAAACTGACAGTGGGTGAGCAACTATCGTAACGTATTCGTTGCGTTTACCTGTCAATTCGTATGGAGAAACTGTCAGTTTCTGACGTTTGGACGACACGAATACGTTACGATTTTTAATAAATTACCTGAAAATTTAATTTCATTGCCTTTAGATAAATTTAAAACAGTTGTTAAAGATGTATTAATGTCGAAAGGATATTATTATAAAATTGATGATTATATAAATGACAAAGATATATGGAAATGTTTAAATGCAAATAATTACAATTATTGTAAATCAATTTTGAAAAGAGGCAATGACAATAGTGACTGAGTTTCTTGCGCCGCTTCTTCTCAGCACTGGCCCAAATTGTCCCGAAGCGGTGGTAGGGTTAATTTATATGTTGGGACGTGTAAAAGTGCTAGTTCTTAGCCTAGTTACAGAAATAAATGAATTTTATTTTATTGAATTTTATTGATAATGTTCGTGCTCACCTCACAGTTTCTCCATACAAATCGACCAGGTAACGAAAGGTAAACGGTACGAATACATTACGATAGTTGTTCGTGCTCATCCCACAAATAGGTTACGTTAAAAGAATATCAAGAAATCAGAAGGTCTATTCCGAAAAACGAAATCTGTCAAAACGATAGCGTGTACAGACGACAGCACTTGCGAGTTACAAAATTTTATTTCAAATCACTATTTTTACATCCATATAAGACAAGTACCACAGTTTCTATCGTGACGTGTCAAAAACGGAAAATAAAGATTATCGTTTTGACAGATTTCGTTTTGCGGTACAGTCGTTCAGCTCCTTAGATTGAAACGTTCCAAAAAATGACGTATGAAAGATTGAGAAAGCTTTTCACACCGTTACTTGTTACTTAGATGAGAAAAGTGTAAGGAGATTGCGATCTACAGTTTGAACCCCATACTAATTAATTATTTAGCATTTTTTCAGCATTGGCTATGCAGCACCTGTGACCAATTTTTTTAAACTTTTTTACATAGCAAACAGACCCTAAGATCGAAAATACGATGAATATCATTAAGAACTAACGTTTCGGTTAAAATATCCCCGATCCATAGTTTGAATCTCACACTTAAACGAAAAAGTAAAACGTAAAAGTTATTAGCTAAAACGTATTTAGTTAATTTTTAGCACTGGGTATGGAGTCCCAGTGGCAATTTTTCAAAAACTTGTTGACGTTACAACGTCTTATAAATTGGTTTGCCGGGTGACACTTCAAGAAACTGCGTTACGCTGCTCCGCTCACGTTCCGCGCTCACAATGAGAGCGAGTGAGAGGCACGCGTCCCTTCGACTCGGGCATGGTTAGCCCGCCTAAGAGCGAGTGAGACAGACATAAAAAGTGAAAGGCACGCGTCCCTTCCATTCGAGCACAGTTAACCCGCCTAAGAGCGAGAGAGACAGAGCGAGAGAGAGAGAGTGAGAGAGATAGGCATACACACCGGTTCATGTTATACGAATGAATATTCAAATTAAAATTATTTTACCACTCAAAGTCGTTGTCACGTAAAACTTTCGCCCGTATACCGACTTTACAGGCAACCACTGTTTTTTTACTTAGCAAACAGACGCAGGATTAAAAATACGATGAACATCATTAAAAACTTACTTTCCAGTTGAAAAATCCCCGAATGAGCCAGGTAAACAGCTGTTGAGTTTCACCGGCTGGACGAATTTTGACCAGCAATAGCTAAGAACCACCATCATTAAATTATCTTTCTAATAAAAAAACCCGCTTTAAAATCGGCCTATGCTATACTAGCTAGATACGATGGTACAGACAGACACAAAGAACTCCAACACATATACACAAACAGAGGTCTGGGTGTTATGTGTATTTATTTAAGTTCATTTGTAATACTACCTTTGATTCTGATATCTATAGCGCAAGTGCTTAAGCTACTTACAACGGAGTCAGATCAATGTATGTGATGTTGTTGTCCTTCACGCTATTTTCGCAATTTTTCCCTTATTTTCTCACCTCTTAAACCTTCCCTGAACTTCTACGAATGTTTTGAGACTAAAATTAGTGAAATCGGTTCAGCCGTTCTCGAGTTTTAGCGGGACTAACGAACAGCAATACATTTTCATATATAAAAATAGTCATCCTGGCCGATTTCGACCACGGCAGCCAATCGCAACAGAGATCAGCCAACTACGCAAGATATATTACAGTGCACAAGTGTGAGCGCAATACACAGGTGCACTCACTGTCCCATCATCACACTCAAAATTCGGCGAGACGGCAATCCGACATGACCGGTGAGAGATCAGGCGAAGGACCAACGGCTTAACGTGCTTTCCGAAGCACGGTGGTCTAACACCGCCAACTTTTGTGTTTTTGAGAAGTTCATGACAGAAAATCAGAAAAAGAGTGGAACTCACTACCTGCGTCAGTGTTTCCCTGCAATTACAACCTAGGGATCTTCAAAGCTAGAGTGAACAGGCATCTTCTAGGTGAGCTCGCTCCATCGTAGACTCAGTCTTTGCCTCGTTGGGCTTAGTCTTGGGTCAAGAGCAAACCTATCCCAAAAAAAAATATATCAGAAACAATTTTTGGCTCGATCTGGGATTCGAACCCAGGACCTCCGGATGTAAGGCTTCTGCCTGAAACTTTGCCACTACGCCAACGAGGCAGTCTTAAGATATTTTTAGATATATTATTATTATAAATCCTCTTATGAAATCCTTACATCTTTACATAGTTTACCAAACCTACTTCGTTGGAACAGTGTGTGGAGGTGCACATAACAAGCCCGGTAATGCATTGGGCACACGCCACACTGATTGATTTTCCACGAGGGATTGTGGTTTTCAAGACCGATGCTGGAATCGTTCGACTGTTTCGGTAATGCGATAGTTGGTTCTGGAATTCATAATGTACTTAAATACAAATATTTACTGCAACATACATCAATCGGTGTTTATCTGAAATGGGAAATTAACAAAAGAAATATGCGGATCATATTTGGAAAGTACCTACCATATCTCCTATCTGAAAATCCTAACTGTTTGGGATACAAGCTTTTTTTCCCGTTCTACCCCGAATTTTATCTTGCCCCGGTCTCCCCTATCTGAAATCGTCTAGAAGTAATATGGAAAATTATTTGAAGATCTTTTTCCTTATTAAAATGTTCCGAAATCGTGGTTCCTTAGTCTACTAATAATCGTACAATTTACAAATTACTCAATAAAAAGTAGAGCGATAGCAAAATCATTCGATGCATTCGTATTTTGTCCACCACTTTTTGTGGCTGGCGCACTGTGCGGCTTTTGTGCCGAATTCGGGTGCCTCAAATGGCACAGTGCTTTGTGATTGATTTATTTAGAAAAAAATACACTGCTCCGAGCAGTGCACAGTGGTACCGATTGATAGATCGAAGACAAAATGTTTTGTGAATTTAAAGCACCGGCGAACGTTCAACCCTTTTCTGGTTGCTAGTTTTTTTTTTTATTTGCTTTGGCGAGTTCTATTTGGTTTTCATTAGAGAAAACGGCCAAGGAAAACAGTTTTCGGTAATGTGTTTTTGTGTTTGTTTTTAAAATCAATCTGACTGATCGTGTGGAATTGAAGTGAATAAATAAATGAAAATACTCTTACCGATAATTTAAAAAATCTAATAGCAAATCATTCTTAGTTCTTTTTCAAATGATGAAATGAAATTATGAATGAATAAATCGTTTACAAAATATCAGCACTGAATATGAATATCTCTCATCAGCCTATATAAGTCCCACTGCTGGGCACAGGCCTCACCTCAACTATGAGGTGGTCCGAGCCATACTCCACCACGCGGGCTCAGTGCGGATTGGTGGAGGGGTTGTGTGTAAGGTAAGTGACCAACCTTACTGTCAGATGTTATCAAGCCGCCCGAGGGCCTCTGACTAGGCTTAACGACTAATATCTATCGATATTAACCGGGACCAACCGCATAACGTGCCTTCCGAAGCACGGAGATGCTTGTAAATAGACGTCACTTAAAATGGTCAGAATGGTCACCCATCCCAAACATGACCGCGCCTTAGGTTGCTTAACTTTTGATATCACTACCAAAGCGCTGCAACCACTGCGCCACAAGCACCTTATATGAATATCTAGTGTGATTATTATCAAGACTAAACAGCTTACAACAGAAGCAAGCATAAATCATTTATTTGAAAGCTTTTCCTCAACCGAACACACATTTTTCACATTAACAGCTTACAGCGAAAGCTCGAACGATAAGCTCCGTGAAACATCAAATAAATTATTCATTGCAAATAGACTATTAACAAGCATTTTTTTTCCATTCGATTCGATTGCATTCGATTACATTTTGTGTGAATATAGTTTTAATATCGGCAGCCTCTGTGTTGTTGTTATGTTTAGTATGAAAGCTCAATAAAAGCTTGCCCCCGGATATTATTCGTTGTTGCGTGTTTTTTTTTAAATAAAGTTGTGCAATTGCACACGGAAAAGCTTCCTTTTTTAAATTACCGATCTTTGTGTGCTGAAATAAAAATGTAACAGATGTTTCTATTAAAAATTCCATTGAGCTTTTAACTTTGTAACCATTGCAAATTAGAAGAATGGTTGTAAATACAAAAAAAAAATGTTTCTTAATTGAATTTACTTCCTTTGATCAGAGATATCAATTACGTTTAAAATTGAAACAATAAAAGCGAAATGAAAATATAATGAATGCTCTGCAGAAAATATAATCTTTCCAGTTTTCCTGTATTTGTACATTGGTATTAAATGTTAGTCGGTTAGTTTCCTCTTAGCGCTTTAGCAATACCTCATCAAAGTCGTGCCATCTATAATATAAAAATGAATCGAAAAATGTGACCGATTTGGCCAATCCTCTTTTATATTACAATGTTCCAAGATGGTTTTTACAAAGAAAAAAAAAACAACTAACAGGACAATGGCGGAGTCAACTAGTATCTTTATAAAAATAAATAAACATTAATTTTATTATTTAATTGTACCACCAGAGCGAATTATGTCAAATATAAGAGCAATATTGCAAAACAAACGTGTGTCGATTTTTGTGACAACCAGCATACAGTATATTGTGGCAGTCAGTTGCTAGCGACTGTCGCGACCGCGACGCGAGAACGCGTCACAACCGTCACTTTGGAAAACTTGGTCGCGTTGAAAAAGATGGTGGCGAGGATGTGTCAAGAGAAAGACATGTGTATAGCTTGAATGTCGAATATTAATTGGATCAATTAAAATCTTGTACATAATTGCAAAACACAGTAAAAACAAAATAACATTTGCTTACTTAACATAAACTTGATACTATGTCGCAGACATTTATTAAAATATTTGTGTTATGGTACAACTTACAAATAACTATACTTCAATGTCACGACTCGGGGTCTCGCGTCGCGGTCGCGCTGGTCGCTAGGAACCGACCAGTCAGCAGCGACTGGCGCGTAGCTACGTGGAAATTGCGACCCGCGACGTCGCGCGACCATTTGAGGTTGTCGCGCGGAATATTTAGTGATAATGATTTATATAAATTCATATTAAGCAGTAAGTCGCACGAACGAACCGAAAGCGGCCTTTCTAATTACACGTCTAATCCTCACAAGTGCCTGTCAAAATGGCGTTTCAGCAATAAATAATGCCGCCATTTACGTGTCATTTCATTTGCGATATTTATCTACGTCGCGCCGTGTGCCCTGAAAAGTTGACATCGGTGACACATCCACTATACTTCAATGTCACGACTCGGGGTCTCGCGTCGCGGTCGCGCTGGTCGCTAGGAACCGACCAGTCAGCAGCGACTGGCGCGATAGCTACGTGGAAATTGCGACCCGCGACGTCGCGCGACCATTTGAGGTTGTCGCGGGGAATATTTAGTGATAATGATTTATATAAATTCATATTAAGCAGTAAGTCGCACGATCGAACCGAAAGCCGCCTTCCTAATTACATGTCCAATCCTCACAAGTGCCTGTCAGAATGGCGTTTCAGCAATAAATAATGCCGCCATTTACGTGTCATTTCATTTGCGATATTTATCTACGTCGCGCCGTGTGCCGTGAAAAGTTGACATCGGTGACACATCCCTTGATGCTATCGGCTACCCTCTAAGCCGCAAACGCTATTCTGCCTCAGCAATTTTCAACTTTTCATGAAGTCGGTAATTTTCCCGGTCGAAACGGTAGCGGCCATCAATTATTATCGATTTTTTAAATGTCTGTTGCGGTCCGACTGAGCTACGGGTAGTGATGGGGCAAGGGTAGTTTAGCGATTGAGTAACGGCTGATTGATTTGATTTTTATCGAGCACCTATTTTCTGGTTTATTTTGCATAGCACGACGATTTGGATCTTTTTGTTTTCAGGCAAGGTGGTCTAATAACTTGATAAGGAATCAAAATCAGAATCTTTATTGCAAGGCACACGAGTAAAAGGATCGCAATTTTCATGACGTTTGTAAGCGTAAGAAACGTTTGAAAAGGCTTATGTTCAACTGTAGATATATTGCGGCAGATTTTCAATATTCTAGTTTACCTTTTAGCCTTGATTTTTAAGCATTGAGATAAAAATCCGAAATGGTTGAATTGAAAAGTCGACACTGTCGTATGCAGCAAGTCAAAACTTATGTCATATTTAATTAGGCCGGTTAAAATTTAATAGTCCGATAACTAGTTATCTGAGTTTCAGATAGAGTTCTCACCGAACTTTGAGAGTGATGGAACAGTGAGTACGTGCACCTGTGTATTGCGCTCACACTTGTGCATTATAATATCTCCTGCGAAGTTGGCTGATCTCTGTTGAGATTGGCCGCTGTGGTCGAAATCGGCCAGGAGGACTATTATTATCTGAGTTTCAAAAAATCAGCCCTTAGTCCGATTTTACAAATGAGTGGCACAGATGGACAGTATGGATCATGTTTTAAAGTAGTAGGTACCTAATAATTGTACCAACAAAAAGTTTGCGAGTATTTACAACCGTTACCTAGGGTTTAAACTAAAATAAATAAATATAATAAAAATAGTTTATTTCGGACAACAGAAATCCTAAAGCTAAAGCTAAGCTAAAACTTTGGTTAGCAAGGTTAAAAGAAGCGAAAAGCAGGAAGATATGACTCCCCTACAACTCGCCACCATGCCAGGGTGTAAGTCAAAATAAATACAGATTGACCCGCTGCGGCTATGTGTGGCAACTCGCTATTGCGTTTTGATTATACTATGTAGCTTGTAAAAATTTTTTACTAACAAAATGGACTTGCAATGTCTGATCTCCTAAAATAAAATAAATAAATTAAAAAATGATTTAGCACTATCATTCAACTGGTCTTAAGATTTATCGATAGGAATAGAGACATTGAGAAAATATTAATCGACGTTTTAGCCATCCCTAGCCCCGATTTCGATGTTATGCTGGTAATATGTTGAATGGATTCGCCTCTGATAGATTGTATTGCAAATGTTTGATTTATGTGGTACGAACGAAGATTTGTTTTACATTATTGTTCTGTTCAAGATTTCACATTTGTGTGAATAGAGAACTTATCACGTTGAGAAAGTCAATTTTGATGTTTTCAATAGTGATGTATTTTAGACCTTATTTACAAATTTAAAATCAGGTATTCTGTGGGAAAATTCTTCAATGGGCTTTGGTAATAAGATTTTACCTATGCAAAAACAAAAACCGCCTTATAAAAAATAGCAAAATGTTTAAACTGACTACGGGTTCTTACACTTGAAATGCTCTTTAAAATTAAAAAAAAAAATTGGTTGCCTGTAAAGTCGGTATACGCGCGAAAGTTTTACGTGACAACGACTCTGAGTGGTAAAATAATTTTAATGTGAATATTCATTCGTATAACATGAACCGGTGTGTATGCCTATCTCTCTCTCTCTCTCTCTCTCTCTCTCTCTCTCGCTCTGTCTCTCTCGCGCGAAACGTGAGCGGAGCAGCGTAACGCAGTTTCTTGAGGTGTCACCCGGCAAACCAATTTATAAGACGTTGTCACGTCAAAAAACTTTAAAATGTAATTTACGTTAAGACATGTTATTGTATTTGTTTACACAGTGCAAAAATCTCTTAGGATTTATACACTGTGTGTACAAATGCAATAACATTTAGATAATTTTTAGATTTTTGCACTGTGGGTACTGAAATAAGGAGATCAGGAGATGAAATTAAAATTAACAAGGACAAATATAGCAAGAAAACGAGTCTTTTAGAAGTTCTTCTAGTGTGAATCCGATCCGATTTTCTTTTAGAAACAATAAAATATTAAGACTTCTACCTAAATAACTTAAATTATGGTAACAAGAAGCGGATCCAACTTCATTAGTAATATCTCTCGATTCCCGGCATTCCCATAATCTTCTGGATTAAAACGACAAAGAGTTAAAATCCGGCGCATTTAAAAAGGCTTTGGATGCTTTTTTAAAAGGTTTTAAAACAAAACGAATAGCAGATATGAACTTAATTTCCCGTCCATTAGTTTTGATTATGGAATAAAGGGGGTGACACAAAGGCAAAAGGAGGGGGTTACGGAAATAACGTCATTGGGAGATGTAACTAAACGTTTTTTGTTGGAGATTGGATGACATTTTGTTAAGGTACGGCAGGAGAATATCAAGACCTTAATGTTTCAAGCTGGAAAGAGGATTAATTTGCTTTACATTTCCGCATCGCGTAAGATTAGTTATTATTTAATATGTAGATAGTGTTTTGACTGCATATTTATTAATAACAACAGAAGCCTAAATTATTGTATCACGGTATACTCGTAGTATGTAGTTGTTTGCTATTCCAAATAAAGATAGAAAAAAAATAACACTATCAACTACGGAACCCAACAACCTCCAGACAGCTCGGAATACCGTTTCTTTCAATTAAACCGAAAGAGTTTGTCTCCAGAGATAGTTATACTAACGTCCGCGACGTTCCTACAATGTTTTCCTTTTCATTAACTTTCTAGAGATACGTTTGTAACGGAGAAAAATATTAAATAACACTGGGGTTGCGCCGAGAAAATCTGAAGTCACGGTATTCTACACCTTTTCTTGGATCTTTGCTGAAAAGTGTAAAGGTTATAAGGTACTTACTAAGTTAAGAAAGAACATATGATGTTTCAGGAGTAAAGCTGAAAAAAAATGCTTTAAACTTGCACTAAACGAAGCCAGCGCAGTAACCCAAATACAACCAACTGTAACCACTTGAAAAAACTAGAGCTAGAAGTCGCAGGACTTACAATACAACTCACAATGTGACACAGAAGATGAACCTGGAAAGACAACACTGACACCAACAAAACACTCGACGCGTTCCGCCACTACACGTGAGCCTTATGAGATGTTGTCGCTTCGACAGATTACGAGCGACATCATAATTATCAGGAGTAAAATCAGACATCTGTAAACAGAAAATAAATTGTTAGATTTTTTTAGAAAGTAAATTATTTTTACGTTAGTATAATTTATTTAGGATCACACTAGATGCAGACCACTTATGATCGGTCGATGTGGAAAACTGTGGGGAAGGCCTGTGTTCAGAAGTGGACGTCCTCTGGCCATTGATTTGGCCTCTAACCATTTTTATACCATAGCACTGTTGGCTACAAAATTATATATTTTTTATTACGTTCGGTGCTCTGAAAAGTGATCGATCTATTCTCGTTTAAATGTGAAAACAAAACAGGCCCCTAATAACCAAATGTTACAAAATCGTACCTTATTGAATTGCCTGATTTTGATCTTATACTCATACTAGGAATGTCAAAAATTGACAAATTAACTACGATTGATGAGCGGAATTGGCCCCTAGACTCGGAACCACATTTTTCATTCAAAGCATCCATAAATAGGTCATTTAAACTTTTTGTTTTGCAAAAGCTACTAACCCCATAACTTACATGCAATATCTACAGGCAACATTATAAATTTCATATGAAAATGTACCTGAAACCTTGACAGAAACTTCACGTGTCGTGTGCAAATGAATAAACCTGAAATATACATGACGCTTAAACTACATTTTTAGTATTCAAACTTTCATTGCTCGTAAGTTATGACTTTAAAGTTACTCAAAACAGTAAGGTTATGAATTTATTGTTATTTCAAAAGTTTTTATATAGCTCAAAGCTAAGACACACAATGGTCTCAAGAAAGTGAATAGTAGATTGTTATACAAGGGTGGAAAGAAATCAATTCCCATACGAGGTATTTAGACGCACGAGCGAAGCGAGGGCGGCTATAGTCCGAGTGGGAATTGATGACTTTCACCCGTGTTAAACACTCTATTTTTCATTTCAAATATAAGGAAAGTAAAAAAAGTAGTTTTTCTAAAATATTTATTGATAGTAATAACATGAGTCGTACCTATTTAATAGTCTTTTTTAATTTAAATTTCAAATATGGAACACACCGCCCGCGTCACCGCCGCGGGCCATCCCACTTTAATAGGTTTTTTTTTATTTGACATTGGCCGTATACAAGACCGCAGCATTTTTTTATATTTTTCTTAATTATGTAAAAAAAATTATAGCCGACTAAATAACCAATTTTAGTTCTATTTTTAAAATTCATTCCCGCCCTAGGGAGGGAAGCAATTACTATGAGTCTTTCCCGCCTAAGGGAGGGAAGCATCGTTTTCGACTCGCTGCTCTGATCAAACAAACACTACTTTCCGAGTATGAGAAATGAAAAAGTATTTTCTTTGTCAGCAAACATTATTTTGAAATACTCAATTCAAGCCATTGCTTCGCCTTGCATGCTGAATTTTACATAAATGGTGTTTCAATTTTCGGACGACGCTCTGTGGGCAGGCGCTGTGTATGGTGGACCGACATTCTGGTTACGGTTGCTGGATGCCACTCCACTCCATTCCACTGGATGCGGGAAGTGCAGGACTGATTGCGGTGAATCCTCGGGGAAGGCTTATGCTCAGCAGTGGGCGTCGAACAGCTGCGATGATTCGAAAAGATATCTCTTAAAAAATCTTTTCGGCTCCAGTCAGAGAGGATTCGAACCCCCGACCTTTGGAAGTCCGGCCCATTGCTCTAACCAACTGAGCTATCGAAAACCTCAATGAGAGTCGTTGAATTTTGTAAGTGCTTTCTAACGCTTTGAGGCAGCGTATGTTTTATCAATGATTGTGGGAGACACCCTCGAAACACCCGAGAGAAATATTTTTACAAATATTTAACAATCGGTTAAAGTGAAACAGGCTTAATTTTATTTATTAAGTATTTTTGCGTTCACTACGCTATTTTTAAAATTCGAAATGATTCTTTTCGGCTTCAATTAAAAAATTGGATTCGAACCCCCGACCATTGGAAGTCCGGTCCAATGGAGCTACCAATATCAATATTAAGCTGTGATGATGATGAGTGTTGCAATAATATGGTTATTCCAATAAGCATTGACAAAGTAACGACTCGACTCTCAAAATTGATTCCGCAAAAAACAATTTTCATTGCAAAAACTTCCCCAGTCACCGCTAAATGGGTAAAAACGCGTGAAATCCAAGGTGAGCACTATCAACTAATTATCATAAATTATCGCAGTGCAAGTGCAGGCCTTGCCCTTGGCTGTGCCATCGACTTGACACAGTAAAAATAGGTGCAGAAGGCTCACTTCACTCTGCCTACATTTCTCTGCCCTCTGGGAAAGTTCGAGGACAAGTTTAGATATGATAAAAGGGAACAGAGTTGCGTAATTCTATCAGGTTGGGATTATTTTTATCCGATGCTCCTGCTGTAGCAATAGCATTAAAATCATCACCATACTGCAAGACCATAAAGCATTATGACTATCCTATATATCTATGAGGATATTTTGTGGGTAATGAGTCTTCAAAAATAAAGCAACCACTAAAATATCACCCTGTATGTTCATTGTGTACTAAAACTAACACCCTTAGTTTGAATGTTTCAAAACGTCAGATAAAAAAAAGTTTTTAATAACATAGTATAATTTTGATAAGACATAGGTAATTATATTACCTATTTTGCTAATATGTTAACACACCAAGCTATAAACACAAACCAAACTATGATCATGTGTGGTTCACAAGAACAACCACGAGTAATTAAGTAATTTTGAATATTTGAGGTCATTTGCCAAGAATAAATTTAGACGACCACTCAGGTGTAATGGTTAAGAAGTTGATTATTAGACCAAGAGGGGTCGATCTCCGCAATGTACAAACATTTGGTTGGATGTCTGTTTGTACTGGTATAGGTGTATAGGTGTTATATGTATTTATTTAAGTTTATTTCTAATACCACTGTTGATTCTGATTTCTGTGACTAAAGTGTTTAACCTACTAACCACGGAGTCAGATCAATGTACGTACTCGTATTTATTGTTTAAAAAAAATGTTCGTAAGTATTGACAAATCTAACTCTAATGAGATATATCAAAACCTCATAGAAAGGTTATAAAAAGCTTTTAGAAGAGTATGATTGAGGCTTTACATCGCAACTTAGATTGTTTTCTACTTAATTGTTTTTTTAAGATTTAAATTGTTTTGGCATCATGTGACATGACAGCTTTTGCGAAGGTATATCATTTATTTTTATTTTAAGGATATAATAAAAAAGAGAAGACGCGAAAATACAAAATGCTCATTACGTACTCATCATGACTCAGAATAAAAGTGTTGGCATGGTCAGTTAAGCGCGATAAATCCTAAAAGTGCTATAAAAACGACAATAAAATGACTGAAAAGGTATTGGGAAGAATAATAAAAATAATGAAAATATGCCATTCCAAATGGATATTAAACAGGAAGTAAACGCCTACTCGTCGGTAAATTTTGCATTTACAAAAGTTGCTAAGTAGCTAAGTTACTTAATTTTTTAGCATTAACAATGCAAATGTCTTTACAATGTGAAATTAAAACACACTTTAAGAAAAATGGACTGTCACGCACGTGGCTGACCATTTTTGTTAAAGTGTGTTTTATTTTACACTGTTAAATAGCCTTAAAATGGTTATTCAAGTTATTTTAATGTAACTTTAGGTGTTTAATGTTTTTGATTGCTTATTTGGAAACAGAGTTCCGGTGATGCAAAATTAAGCGAAGGAAGCGACTTCGCTTAATATTATATATATTAATTCGTCTGTCTCTATGTTTGTATGTATGAAATGTAACGTATGTATGTCTTTAAAAGTATTCAACGGATTTTGATGCAATTTTTTTGAACAGACAAAGTGAATCAAGAGGAAGGCTTATATGTAAAAAAATATGCAAAAATGCGAAAAAAGTGGGCAGGTCAGCGTCTGCTGGGTCCACTAGTTAAATAATATGACAAAGTTATGTTAAGTTATGACATTATTTACCCTGTAATTTAACAAAAATAGGTTAAATATTCATAATGCACTTCACACTTTTACATAGCTGCACCGAAGGCAGCAAACGATGGTTGTTTTTTAATTCATTTTCAAATTTAATCTTCAACGCAGCAGAGCTATTTTAAACCATTGTGAAATTATAATTACGTGTTTTAGAGGTATTTTCAGAAGAATAGTAGTTTAAAAAACTAAAAAACACATTGCTAACTAAAAAAAAGAAAATAATTTCTGAGTACACGGAATTTATATTACAGTAGAGTAAAAAGCGTAGGGTGCACTTAATGACGTTTTCATATTTCTCTTTTTATAGTTGCCAATAATAGGATGATTTTCACATACTACTATACCAAGCACCCCAATCTAATAAAAGCGTGTTAAAATAGTCTGCATTATGGAACTAAGAAAACCTCAACGGATATCACACAAAAACATTGTCTCTCTCGGTAGGAGAAATCAGAATCAATCTCTTTGTATTCCGAATACCGTATACAAAAATAATTACTGTCCTTTGTTTTACAATGTATCATACACACGTCACAGTACAAGTTTAAGCGTAAGCAGTACCGAGGTGCTTGTGGCGCAGTGGTTGCAGCGCTTTGGTAGTGATACCAAAAGTTAAGCAACCTACGGCGCGGTCTTGTTTGGGGTGGGTGACCATTCTGACCATTTAAGTGACGTCTATTTACAAGCATCTCCGTGCTTCGGAAGGCACGTTAAGCTGTTGGCCCCGGTTAATATCGATAGATATTAATCGTTAAGCCTAGTCAGAGGCCCTCGGGCGGCTTAATAACATCTGACAGTAAGTTGGTCACTTACCTTACACAAACCCCTCCACAAATCCGCACTGAGCCAGCGTGGTGGAGTATGGCTCGTACCACCTCATAGTTGAGGTGAGGCCTGTGCCCAGCAGTGGCACGTATATGAACTGATGAGAGATGAGAGTTATTTATATAATTTAATTTTAACCTGAAATGAATAAATCTATTTTTTAAATTGTTATTTATTGCACGTAGCTTTAATACTGCATTAGCTGATACCTACACTGTGCACATGTCCTTCGAAACAGAACAAAAAGCGTACATTATACCAGCATGACGCGCGCCAATAAAACACACTGAAAACAGGAAGCGCAACAGCAAAACCTACTGTGAAGAGGCGTGTTTATAAATACGCCACTCTCACCTTCGGGCTTGGACCGAAATTATCACGTTGCTTACAGGGATCAAGGTGTAGGATGAAGCGGGAGATTACGTTCATATTTTTTTTCTATGTTATTCTGATTTGAATGTCTTCCCCAAACTATTTAACTGATTGGGACAGGTAGGCTACCTTTTTATTCTTAAAAATAAGTAATTATAAGCATTGTTAACTTTTTTATATATTTATAAAGCGCTATTAAGGTTAAGTAAATATTCAATTTCATTAATATATGACATGAATAAAAATTCCAATAATTAGTGTCAGGACAAAACACAGGTGATTAAATGCACGTAAAAGAAAAATTGTTTATGTTGCCAACTAAATTTTAATTAGTACTAGTTTTGAAAAACGCTATATCTTACAACATACACCGCATCCAAGTGCATTAAACTGCGGTGTTAACCTTGACTGAACCGAAATAGCAAAAACACATGACACACTGAACTTGTGTACATATTTCTTAAAGCAGGAAACTGGAATTAATAAACTAAAACTTTTTAGTGGTAATTCTTTTTAACGTTTTTATATGTATACATTCTTACATCTCGTACCTTGCCGTGTAGTTTGTTCATAAGCAGATAAAAAAAATTATTTCGTTTTAATTGACATTCGCCCGCGGTTGCGCCCGCGTAGTGTTCGGTTATATTGCACTCTTTGGTTTTCAGAATAAAAGGTATTCAATATTATCGAACCAAATGCAAATTTTACTTACATACCTACGAGACGTACACACAGATAAAAATTTAGGGTTTCCATAAAAAAAAGATTAAGTACTCATTTTCCATAAATTTTTTTGACGTGACAACGTCTTATAAATTGGTTTGCCGGGTGACACCTCAAGAAACTGCGTTACGCTGCTCCGCTCACGTTTCGCGCGAGAGAGAGAGAGAGAGAGATAGGCATACACACCGGTTCATGTTATACGAATGAATATTCACATTAAAATTATTTTACCACTCAGAGTCGTCGTCACGTAAAACTTTCGCGCGTATACCAACTTCACAGGCAACCAATTTTTTGGAAGAAAACAATATACTAGACGAAAAGAATTACCATCAAAAAAGGATCAGTACTGCTGGTGTATTATGTATAGTATATAATACACCAGACATATACCTATACATAAACATAGCTTACAGACGACAGACTGCTAGAGATACTTAAAGGAAAAAAATCTTTAATTTAACAGAGATACATAAAAAAACTTCAATATACAGAGATACTAAAAAAAATACAATTTAATAGTAGTAGCGTTGTTGTTTGTTCGAATGCCAATACTTTCAGGTCATTATCTCGTGTAGGGTGAATATCTTACACACAAATGGCATAATTCATTAAACTCTTCATTAAAGTCATCGATCTTCGGTGCGTGATTGCACTCAGTGTTTTTGACGTGACAACGTCTTATAAATTGGTTTGCCGGGTGACACTTCAAGAAACTGCGTTACGCTCCGCTCACGTTCCGCGCTCACAATGAGAGCGAGTGAGAGGCACGCGTCCCTTCGACTCGGGCATGGTTAGCCCGCCTAAGAGCGAGTGAGACAGACATAAAAAGTGAAAGGCACGCGTCCCTTCCACTCGAGCACAGTTAACCCGCCTAAGAGCGAGAGAGACAGAGAGAGAGAGAGAGTGAGAGAGATAGGCATACACACCGGTTCATGTTATACGAATGAATATTCACATTAAAATTATTTTACCACTCAAAGTCGTTGTCACGTAAAACTTTCGCCCGTATACCGACTTTTTATTCTCAAATACATGTTACCTACTTTATGTCAACCACCTAAATAGCTGTTTGGCGATAACACGCTTTTCACTCTTCACACAACAGGTCGTTCATCGATATTGCATTTTTTTTAATGAACGCCCTTTTTACTTTATATTTGATTATTACATGTGATTTTATAGATATATCTTTATGTTTATTTTTAATAATTTTGTTTTTTATTTATTTTAATAAACCTAATCTGTTTTATTTATAAATATGCCGAGTAAATGCATTCTATTCTATTCTACTAGTGTTCATTTTTTTTACTTTCAAAATGGCAGCGAGAAAGACTGTAATGTCCCTTGATGATAGGTGATTTATTCATTAGTGTAGCTGGGGATCTATCATGTTTTATTGAACAATTTAGTACCAGCCTTTTCTGTATAACAGTGCATGCTATGTTGTTTAGGAAACAATACAGCTGACGGCGTAATCTATTTCTTGTCAACAAAAACTTTTACTGGAATTGCTGAATGAAGCTACCAATTCGATCGTTTTTCTCAGAGCAGTTTTGCATTAGCTAAGCTATGAGAAGCTGGACATTGGCGACCGCTTGGTGCAGTGGTCCACAGGTCGGACTTCTAAAACCAAGGGTCGCGGGTTCGATGCCCGTGCAGTACAAGCATAAGTGTCCATGAACATGTGTGTTTGTACTGGTCTGGGTGTTTACTATGTATAATATGTATTTATTTACCAAAAAAAGTATATAAGTATGTTTACCCGTTGTCAAGTACCCATAACACAAGCCTCGTAGCTTAATTTGGGACTAGAGAATTGGTGTGATTGTTGAGAAATATGTATTTATTATTTATTTATTTACATTACTCTTTTTATCATGACTTTGATACGGCTTAATTATGTTCTGTTATAGTGCATTTTATTTATTTATTTATGTTTTTTTGCACAAAAAACCATGTGAAAAAGGTGGACTTAACGCCGTAGGTCATTCTCTACCAGTCATACATTTAGGATAAGCAGAAACGATTAGTGGGGGGTAAAATAAATAAAAGAGAAAACACAAAAATAATAATACCAATAATATGACGTCGACTTAATGCCTTCCATATGAGGTGCCTGCAATCTATTCTAGGCGTTACGTGGGAGGACAGAATGACAAATGAATCGATTCTCTCGAAAACAAACTGTAAGAGCATCATAGCAATTTTGAAACAGAGGCGACTCCGCTGGCTGGGCCATGTCCATAGAATGGGTCCCGATAGATTGCCGCGTGAAGTCATGCTTGGTCAAATTGCTGACGCCAAAAGATGTTGAGATTTAAGGACTCCTGCAAGCGCGACATGAGTTCGTTTAAAATCAACTCCGACACCTGGGAGAAACGTGCCAACATGAGACCAGAGTGGCGTCATGATATAGCCCTTGGCATGTCGCAGCATGATGAGGCCTGGCTGGGACACCTGCGGAGGAAGAGACTTCAACGCAGCGCCGCGCCTCCTCTTGACTCTCGATTCGTCTGTGACAGGTGTGGCAAGAGGTGTCGTGCTGCTATCGGACTTCAAAGTCACCGCAGACGTTGCACCCCCCAAAATTTACCCCCGTGATACTGCAACAATCATCTGCAAAGATGCTGTGGCCAATGATGAATAATATGACACATGAGATGAAATATAAAATGTGCAATACATTTAGAATACAAATACACATAATATATACTAATATACTCAAAAAAAAAGTTTTTTATTGTCAAAATGCGATATTATTGGCGAGTTGTAACACTGACACAAATCGCTCCCGCTACAGCTCATGCATCGTCCCACAAGCCAAGTGCATTAAACTGCGTTACATAGCCTTGACTGTGCTGTTTCCAGTCAAAATTAGCACTATGACATACTGAGTTGACAGCGAGTAAGACGTTAAACCCGTTAGATATAAGTACAGAAACACATTTAATTTTAATGGCCAGTTTTCGCTGATCTCTTAAATAAAGTCAAACGTTTGAAATGGTAGTTTAATTTACACTAGACAATTATAACATGGTTGGAGTTTACCTAAAGTTTAATACTCTGCCCTTGACAATCTCCGATTCGAAGTAAATCTAAAATTAAATGTTGTTAATTAATGTTATTCTTGACATTTGTGGATTAATGCTTAAATCGTAACGATACCAGATTCAAATCATTAAGGCATTTTTCTGGTATGAAAAATACTAATGGAATACTAAAATACAACTGTTATTATAATTTTATATGCAACAAAAACCAGTTATCGTGTTTGATTAATGACTTATTCCCGACTAGTTAAGAAGGGTAATGTTTTTATATTATACTAGCTGACCCAGAAATCGTTGTTTTGCCGTAAAAATTATCGTGGACAATCCTTATCACTAAGGGTCATGAAAAATTGATTTTGACCGATTCTCAGATCTACCCAATTTCACAAAATATCATAAGAATCAGTCAAGCCGTTTCGGAGGAGTACGGGAACGAACATCTGTGACACAAGAATTTTATACATATAGAGATTATTGAAGTACTTACTGTTGTCATATGTTTTACATAAAAAAAGGACAGACACGTACTAACAATATCCTTAACCCGAAGGTTATCTGGAAGAGATCGCTCTTAGCGATAAGACCGCCTAAATTGTACATCTTTGTTTGTATGTTGATTTTATATTATTTTTAGGGTTCCGTACCTCAAAAGAAAAAACGGAACCCTTATAAGATCACTTTGTTGTCCGTCTGTCCGTCCGTCCGTCCGTCTGTCAAGACCGTTTTTCTCAGGAACGCGTGGAGGTATCAAACTTAAATTTCTATATGATACTTAAGTCTGGCCCTGGAAGCTGTAGAAAAATCAACCTTCTAAGCCAACGCATACAAAAGATACAGCCATTTAGGCCACAAATATCCGCAAATTTTCGAAACTCGCACGGGAATCACTTTAGACTTTCAACTTAGAATCTTGAAATTTAGTACGAAGTCACGTCTTATAGTACATATATAGGAAAAATTACGAAAACCGTAAATTTTCAGTTTCATCATATAATTATCTACAGGTTTGTACGGAACCCTCGATGCGCGAGTCCAACTCGCACTTGACCGGTTTTTTTTGTATTGTGCAGTATAGTGTTCTCTGTCTATCTGACTTATAAGAAAGATTAAATTTAAACAGTGGGATTTACGGAGTTATTTCAGACTCATCTAGCTATGTGTTATGGGGTTATGTATTATGTGGTTTGTAAAAAAAATATATTATTACAGGAAACATAATTTTCCACCACGTTGCTTTTTTTAGAGAGAAATGATATTTTCATACACGCCAAGGAATTTTGGGAACCGACAAAAATTTCATATTTTCTCCATCCATTTCTATAGCAAAAAAAAACACGAGTCGCATTACGCGATTCAACATAAAAAAGCGAATTCAATACATAAATCAATGGCGACATAACATTCGGGCAGTCGTTGTAACCGAAATTCGTAACGTTATATTTTTACGATGTGCACACTTGCCCGCCATTATCGCTGCGAATGCTTTGATGGGACATAAACTGGACGCAGCTGCGGTACCGGAGAATATACTGCGACTAAACAGTCTTAGTAGTTGTATTTTTTTATTTTTTTGAGAGACTGAAAACCAAAATCATTAAAAATATTTATTAAGACGGATTAATATTGATTTTTACGGATTATTTTGCTAATTATTTACATTTTGTTTTAACCTGACGTTTCGGACACTTTTCAGCGTTCGTGGTCACATGTAGACTAAGGTGTTAGTTTTCATTACATAGTTTGAAAAGATTGAATAAACTACCAACACTCAAAAATATTAATTTACGTTCCTATCCACACAAAATGAGCTAACAGTATCTTGAGTTCTTGCAGTGCGGGGTCGAGCTTGAGTCTTGGCTAAAACAGGATCCCAAGCTGGTGGATTTTTTTAACCATCATCACTCTCGTCTCATTTCAATGTCTACTGTTCGTGTAAGCCGAAGAAACAAATATAAGACGTAAATGTTGCTTATCAGTCGTTATCTGAAAATCACAGTTGAACAGAGGCCTCTTCTCGTGGACTTTTGTATTGTTTGTTCCAGCAGCGTACATTCAATTTGATCCTTTATTGTGGCTTTTGTCTATTTTGACGGTAAACAGCTACTCTTTAATAAAAGTTGATAGAAAACACGGATGTAAAGCCACAAATCTGACTGTCGCTTCTCAGACTTGACCGACTTCAATATAATATTTCATTAAAACTAATAATATAGAGATCTAAGGTAGAAGATTTGCCGGTCAATACGGATTATGAGACTGACTGTACCTACTTATTTCTGCATGACAAATACCATTTCGAAAAAACTTACACTTATTTCCTAAAAATAGCGATTTGCATAACTTCAACACAAGACAAAAAAAAATAGGCTTGCCGTTCCACATTTTAGGCTTCATAAGGTTGGTCACTCATTTATGGGTAGATGTGTATCATTTTTTAATAAATTACCTGAAAATTTAATTTCATTGCCTTTAGATAAATTTAAAACAGTTGTTAAAGATGTATTAATGTCGAAAGGATATTATAAAATTGATGATTATATAAATGACAAAGATATATGGAAATGTTTAAATGCAAACAATTACAATTATTGTAAATCAATTTTGAAAAGAGGCAATGACAATAGTGACTGAGTTTCTTGCGCCGCTTCTTCTCAGCACTGGCCCAAATTGTCCCGAAGCGGTGGTAGGGTTAATTTATATGTTGGGACGTGTAAAAGTGCTAGTTCTTAGCCTACTTACAGAAATAAAGGAATTTTTATTTTATCATGATAAATTAACTACGAATTAATTCATCAATGGCTATTCCTCCTCACGTTATTTCTATCTACGAAAAAAAAGTAATATGCCTTAAGTGAAACTGAAAATCTTAGTAAAATCTTACTCAGCTTAACCATTTCTTTCTGTCTGGATCAAGACTAGTCGATGCGACTGCAATTTCCAAAGGAGGCATAATTCTTATATTGTACCGTAGTTTAGGGCCCCGCGTCTATTGAATAATCGCTTCGTCAAATATTCACTCGCCTCTTAAATATTAGTAAAATACGCTTCTTGTTTACAATGTTACTTTTGGGATTGGTTTATAACAGTTAGTAAATGCTTACATTAAGTATTATCTTATCTGTGTTTCTGCAGCATTTTGGCATTTATTAGGTTTGCTATAAATAATTTTACTGGCCAACGTCAAGTACACCTTATATTCAGAGTTCATAATAATAATAACAACATCACATTGATCTGACTCTGTGGTAAGTAGCTTAAGAACTTGTGTTACAGAAATCAGAATCAACAGTGGTATTACAAATCAAATTAAATATAAAAATATAACACCCAGACCAGTATAAACAGACAATGTTCATGCACACAACTGTTTGTACAGTGCGGGGATCGAACCCGTGACCTCTTTCTTATTAGTCAACTTCTTAACCATTACACCAAAGTGGTTGTTCATAGTCGGTAAATATCGGTGATAAGTTGCGCATAGAATGTTCGCAACAGAAGAATAGAATATGTAGGCTATCACTATAAAATCACTGATTCTAAAAATGTAATTGTTTTCTCGTTTTATGACACCAGAACACATGACAGCGCGTCAAGATTAAAAGTGTGGCATCTTCATATCTTATAAATACAATTCTTGTGTCACAATGTTCGTTCTCGTACTCCTCCGAAACGGCTTGACTGATTCTCATGAAATTTTGCGAGCATATTGAGTAGGTCTGAGAATCGGCGAACATCTATTTTTAAATATTCTTTAGTGATAAGGGTTGTCCAAAAAAATGGCAAAACAACATTTGTCGGGTCAGCAAATGGTCTGGTCAGGTCTGAGAATCAAAAATCAGAGGATAATAAAATTTCATCACGTCCTAGCCTATTTTTGTCTTATTATTTTGAGTAAAAAACTCATTATTAGCAAAAAACCAATTATTCATATTAATCCCTTTCGCAACAGCTTCTGCTGTAACATTTAGGCCTTTTTGCGTGTCCGTACTTCAAATTAAATTACATACTAATTGTGAAATGTGTATTGCGCCGGAAATTGGCGAGAATTTTGCGGAATTATATTTTGATTAAGTTTAATTTGCATTTCAGTTTAAAATTAATTGAAAGCGGACCGCGCGAGCCAACATTTTTTGTGTAATAAAAAGCAATTTGCACAATCAATGCAATATCTGATCGTTAAGGCTGAAAAAGAGATATGTTTTATGTTAAAACCATTTTAATACAATAAATACCTCCTGTCTATAGCTACCTACTGTCTGCGTGTATCAAGTGTAGTTTTATTTCCAAAAACATGATTGATGCATTTATAGTTTTTAAGTATTTTTTGCTCACAAGTGGAGTTCTTTGTACAATGTGATTGAAACAAAATGCTTTAAGGCATTTATTTGTGAAAGTTTCAGGAATGCTTATCCATACATGATGACATATATAGGTAAAGGTTGACAGCACGTCAGGTTATCCATGTCAACTACGAAAATTGGTTTTATTGCGAAGGGCCTAGAGGCGGTCTCAAAGTCTAAGTGTAGCCTGACAGATATATAGATAGATAGATAGAGAACACTTTATTGCACACCACAAAAAATAATACAAAATCAACATACAAAACAAAGATGCACAATTTAGGCGGTCTTATCGCTAAGAGCGATCTCTTCCAGACAACCTTCGGGTCAAAGATATTGTAATTTACGGGAAGGAGCATTGAGGAAGTTTGGTGCATAAGTCATATTAATATTACTATAAGATGATGAACATTAGCAAAAAATATATAAAATAATTGCTTTCTAGCAAAAAGGACTCCCAATTTGTTCACTCTGCGATACGTTTGAAAATTACTTAAATTATCACCTGCATCAAAACACGTACGCAATAAACTACCCTATTTCGAGTAAGTAAGCTTGAATTTGGTGTGGCTGTGTAAATGTAGATGTAAGTAAGTTAGTGATTATTCTTTCTTGTCAAATTTTTCTCATATTTTGTAACGCCTGAGTTATCAAGCATGTTGTGTACATCTTTAATTGATAGTGCAATTAGCAACACTATTTTACTGTATGTAAGTCTTTTGTTTGGTCAATTGTAACCGTCGTTGGTGTGCCTAATAAATAAATAAAATAAAATAAAATAAATTTCAAAGTCGGACCGCCAAAATCGTCCGTCATGCAAGCTGAGCATGCAGCCGACCGTGTGGATTTTTGTAAGTTGTAGACTGACAAAAATTCGGGTAAGGCTTTATAGACAGGCTTAGTCTTGGGTCAAGAGCAAACCTATCCCAAATAAAAAAAAAAAGACACGAGTGACTTATGTTTACCTAGCGACCGCCCGCGACCTGTCCGCGTGGACTTTAGTTTTTTGCTACCAAGTTTCATACAAAGTTGCAACCCCTTTTTTTAAAACCCTTCTAGGTGGAATTAAAAAAAAACTTTCTTAAGGATGCTTACGTCATAGCACATAATATGCCTATATGCATGCAAAGTCACAGCCCGATCGGTTTGAAATTAACAAAGTTTCATTCCCTATTTTATCCCCTTGGGGATAAAATTAGTCAAAATTCATAGGCCAAATTGCAGCTCGATCCGTCAAGTGGTTTGGGCTGTGCGTTGATAGATCACTATATCAGTCAGTCATTTATATGTATATATTTAGATCATATGTTTCACTCAAAATGTTATGAATCCATGTAAAACGTAGACCAAGTAAAATATCGCAAATTGAAAATCGGTTATACTAGTACAATCTATTTCCTCTGCGGTCGGATCTCCTCCATCAAAAATAGGACAAAATTGAGGTAAATGATTTGAACGAATGTCTATATAAAAATCTTTCAAATAAAAGTATATGACCACCTACTTATGTTGTGAAGTAAATAACCTAAGCAGATACACTTTTAAAATTAGATGGATATTATAGTATACATAATAGATTATTGAGACTATTATGTATGGATATAATACATTATTAAGACAAGCGTTGAACACTGACGTTTAGTTGTTGTACAGCTGGTAAAGTTTAATTTAGGAATGCTCAACCGTGTACAATTCCTAACTCAGTCAGACACAATACAAACAAAAAAAAAACAACAGGCAAAATTAGGCTGGATCCGTGATCGTCGACCGTGCCCTGCAAATTAGGGAGTGACGCCAAACGTCACTGTAGCTGTCAGATACGTCTGGAGAATAGCGCACTTTAGGTTGTGACAGTTGGCATGAAAAAAAAGTCTTAAGGCTTTGTCAATGGTAAGCGTTTGTTCGCGTAGACTCGCGGGCGCGGTGGCGGGTGCGGTCACGAAATACCAAAGATAATGTAAAGTGATATCCAAGTCACTTACAAAACGCACGTGCGGTCTAGACAAAACATAAGCCACTATGAAAAAAGTCCTCCTGGCCGATTTCGACCACGGGGGCCAAACTCAATAAAGATCAGCCAACTACGCAGGAGATATCACGCACTCACTGTTCCATCACTTTCAAAGTTCGGTGAGACGGTGATCCGACATGACCGGAGTGAGATCAGGTGCAGGACCAACGGCTTAACGTGCGCACCGAAGCACGGTGGTGTAACACCGCCAAACTCCCGACTCCGAGCTGCTTTTGAGAAATTCATGACAGAAAATCTCAGAAACAATTTTGGCTCGACCTGGGATTCGAACCCAGGACCTCTCGGATGTAAGGCAGAAACTTTGCCATTACACCAACAAGGCAGTCAAGCTACTATGACAAGGAGTTTAAATGGCTTAGTTCTGAATCTGAGACGGAACATACCGGGTCTCGTCCCTGAAAGCATGACCATCGTTTGACATGGGCAGGCAGTTGACATAATGACCTCTGTTATTTTAAATCCATATCATAAGCCTATATACGTCCCACTGCTGGGCACAGGCCTTACCTCAACTATGAGGTGGTGCGAGCCATACTCCACCACGCAGGCTCAGTGCGGATTGGTGGAGAGTTGTGTGTAAAGTACCTAAGTGACTAATCTTACTGTCAGATGTTAAACCGCCCGAGGGCCTCCGACCAGGCTTAAAGACTAATATCTATCGAAATTAACCGGGACCAACAGCTTAACAAAGCGCTGAAACCACTGCGCCACAAGCACCTCCAAGCAAGTAATTTTACATTCATACTCCTTATTAATAGTATAAATGCGAAAGTAACACTGTCTGTCTGTCTGTTACTCAATCACGCCTAAACTACTGAACCAATTTGCATGAAATTTTGTATGGAGATATTTTGATACCCGAGCTACTTTTTACCGAGGAAAAATGACGCATTCCCATGGGAAAATTCAGGTGGGTCGATAGCTTTTTTATATATGAAAATGGATTGCTGTTCATTAGTCTCACTAAAACTCGAGAACGGCTGAACCGATTTCAATAATTTTAGCCTTGAAATATTTGTGGACGTCCAGGGAAGGTGTAAACGATGAGAAAATATTGATTGCAAAAATTGCAAACACAGCGGGCAGGACATCGTCTGTCGGGTTCACTAGTATTTTATGCGTAGGTATTAAACAATATGAACCTAAGTAATTTTTAAAATCGCGAAATCGATCTAGACGCTGATTGCTCAAGCTGAAACGCTAAACAGCCTCTTAAAAATCAGTGACCTTCCTTGAAAATCTTTTTTTTTTTTCTGGTATTTTATAACTCTTAGCGCTAATTTGCGAGCTCAGAAACCCTTTTATAATTAGCATTTTATCTCAAACTGTCCATAGTATAGATCAACAAGGATCTAAAGCCCAGAATATAAAACTTTTACGACTGCTAATTACATTCGTGTGTGCACTTGTTAGAGTGCACTAAACTGACACCTGCGAGCTATAAAGAAGCCACAACATTATTGTTCTTCGAATGCTAGGGTTATTTTGTTAAGGTTTAGAACTAAAGACTATTAAATGAACATGAACATACCTGTTTGTACTGGTCTGGGTGTTATATGTATTTATTTATGTTTATTTGTAATACTACTGTTATTTCTGATATCTTCAACACAAGTGCTTTAGCTACTTACCACGGAGTCAGATCAATGTATGTGATGTTGTTGTATATTTATTTTTATGATTATTTAGGTATAACTGCTAGGGACAAGTTTTAGTGCTATACACTCATCTTGTTTGTCTATATAATAAATATTAATAATTACTAAATATTTTACAACAATCACACCAATTCTCTAGTCCCAAATTAAGCTACGAGGCTTGTGTTATGGATACTAGACAACGGATAAACATACTTAAATACTTTTTTTTGTAAATAAATACGTATTATACATAGAAAACACCCAGACCAGTACAAACACACATGTTCATGCACACTTGTGCTTGTACTGTGCGGGGATCGAACCCGCGACCTTTGGCTTAGAAGTCCGACCTGTGGACCACTGCACCAAGCGGTCGTCATATATCTTTTTTTTACATAATATCTGGGTAAATTTCAACAAGTAGATTTTTTTTATCACTTCGGTGAGATTTTTTATTTCAATGCTATTCTACAGATTTTTGATGACAAATAAAAGTTTAACCCATTATATAACATGTGTGAGAGCGGGCAACAAATATCATTAAAATTCAGAGAAATATTCAAGATTGAATTTTTATAGGTCCACCGAAATTAAAAGTATCCTCCGAAATGATAAAAATGTCCACCGAAATGAAAATTTGTCCACTGAAATGATATAACTCTACACCGATATTATTAATGACCACTGGAATGATATAGCTAAGAGCAAACCGAAATGCAAGTTGGGGTTTCTTACATTGTTATTTATTCAGTTTATACTAAAACGCTCTGATTAAAAGTACGATTTTTACAGGTATTTACATTTTCATTATTAGTAAGATATCAAACCACCAAACACCCACGTCACGAACAAAATACCAAATAAACACAATAATTCTGACTTCTTCTAGGTTAAAATACATTTCGGAACTATGAATAAATATTTGAGACCGGGATCCCTGATTTATCATTTCAGAGGTGCATTTCATTTCCGTGGACTGTTATCAGTATTACAGTCCACCGAATCCTCTGAAATGATAAAACTGAAATGATAAAATGTACCTTAAATTTACATTATCTCTAGAACCAAAATCAGTATCAAAATATCAACACTTCTCAAACTAGCAGTCCTTACGGCGAGTTTAATGCACAACTTTGAAATAAATTAAATAAATCTAACACGAGTTATAACGGCTACCGAAATGAATTTTTTTTTGTCCCCACATCACTGAAATGATAAACTTTCGTTTTTGGCGGGAAACCACAACACGTCACGACCGGTGCGTTCGCGCCGCGGGCTTAAGCCGCACTGATCCGAGGTGGGGAGAGGAAAGGGGAGCACAACAGGCGCCATGTTGACGGAATATCTCTACGAAAAATACTGTCCTCTAAAATGATAACTTTTCGCCGGACAAAAGTTGACTGGTTGTCAAATCTATAACAACGTAGTTAAATAAACAAAAATAGTTTTTGTAGATAGATAATATAAACTTCAATGAAATTAAACTATACTTACATTCAATTAATTATTCGTATTTGCAGGAAAACTTATTTTGTGAGTCGAATAGAGTTTAGGACAGGTCACTGTTATGATAAAATGACACTTTCTAATTTTTTTTCGCATGTTATCCGATATTGTAACTCAACAATTTTTTTTGCCAAGGTAGAGGAGGTCTTATTCTACTAAGAATAAATATACATAATCCTATATCAGCATCTTGTACACCCGTTCTCACGTTTGCCGTGTGTTTTTTCTGTTTGCGCAATTCACCCATCTACGTTGCAGTCTGTTAAGACCTTTTATTGATAGTGCTAAAGATGTGGTATGAATTGTTGTGCCCGTAAAACTAAACAACTTTCGCAAAGAAACCTAGGTGAAAATCTCAAAAAAAAAAAAAATTGGCTCTCCCATAGTAAACCAATCAGATGATTGGCAATTTTGTATGGGAGGTCCATTTTTTTTTGAGATTTTGACCTAGGTATCTTTGGGAACATTCTGCAGTTTTCCGGGCACAACAACACCCTTCAGTTATTACTGTTTTTCTTGCAACACCTTGTATAATACAAATGGAGCCATGACATTTTAACTGTTAGCTCTATCTGATCATTTAGACAACGATTGCTAAGTTTTGGTTTTACAAAATCAACTAACAGAATTATCACTTAGAAAAACTCGCATGCAGTACTCGCATGTAGCGACTAGCAAAGCTCAATTCAAAATGTTTCAAAATAAAAATAAAAAACATTATTTCTTTGCAAAGACTTACATTAATATGAGATGTGAAAAATTTAAGTCTGTGTCAGGAGACAACAAAAAATAATAATTGAAACTACTTTTTAACACAAACACATAAACACACACACTAATACGTTCATTGTTATTTTATTATTATTTTTAACTAGAAGCCTGTTAATTTAGAAAATAAGGTTTATATTTTGTAGCTATGGAAGAGCGACGGCACCTAACACAGGCAAAGTTTGCTTAAAAGGTGTCCCCGATCATTTCAAAATAAAAAAAACTTTTTTTTATTTCTTTGCAAAGACTTACATTAATATTAGATGTGAAAGCCTCTTTTCTGGCTCATGTAAGCCTGTGCCAGGAGACAACCAAAAAAAAAAGAAATATACCTACTTTTTATCTTCACATCCGTACGACAAACTGTTCGGAGAACATCGGGATCGACCCGCGCGGCAGCGGGAGGGGAAAGCAGGCAGCCGGCCGAGCAACTACGTCATCACGACCCAAGCATGAGCACCCGAGCCGAACGTTCGCCACTTGACCATACGCACCCATCGCCGTCGCCGGTCGCTTACAATTATCGCGCGATTAAGAAATTTGTACAAATAGCGCGAGAATACAGCACCTTAAACTACAGTCCGCTTTTTATTTATAATTTGCCGAAGGTATTAACACAAACAATTACATAACCTACGGAAAAGCGGTCGGTACGCAAAAGGAAGCAACTCCAAAACGGATCGGTTTCGCATGACACCCCACACAAAAAGCCGGATGGCGGACCGCATCCAGCCTTGAGGGGAAGCTCGTGGTCACAAATCGCAAAAAACGCCGATAAATTTATAGAGCCATGCGAGTCACGAGTGTCGTGTGAATTGAGGACATGCGAATACTATTTTGTAAGGATCTATTTTGTAGCTTACGTATGAAGGAGCACAACTTTATAACTACCGTCAAATATTAAAAGTGAAATTTATTTTAAAGAGTTTAAGTCAAAACTGGCTGAACACGTATTTAGTAAATATTTTTGAATTTCGAATAACTGCTATGTTTTATAATACTTTGAGTATATTAGATTGTGTTTTGCTCGGAGGAAATTAATGAAATCATAAACATTGTAAGCTCAGTTAATCTCATGTGAGTGACTGCATGTTATATCTTTTATCAGAATAAATACCTTAAACCTAAACCTAGCTCTTTCTATATACAGTAAAGTTGGCAGAAATCATTCGAATGGCGGCTAGATTCGAAATTATAAGTATCACAGAGATTCTATGTGAGAATAAAATAGTCCTAATATCAAAATTAAAGAAATTAGGGCCCAGGGCGTTTATTGTCGTTTCAGTATCATATAAAAACTATGAAGCAGTTGAATGGCTACATTTTGACATCTGTAAGTACTTAGAATGGATGGAATTTTGAAAATACAGGTTTCATAAAAATTTTATCGTTTTAATGGTAGAAATAATAAGATATTAGTGAGGATGACTCTTACAAGAGCGAATCTCATCAACGAAATTTTGAAGATCCTTTTGGCCAGAATACCTACAAGTAAAACGGTGAACGTCAAAATGCATCAGTTTTACATCAAACCGAACTACCCTCGTCCAATCATGTGTCTCATCTTTCATCATAGATGTTTTACGAGATCATCGTTATCGCTAATCATCGGCTGGCGTGTTGCCAGTGTTAAAAATATACCTTTTCAGTAGCCATTTGTATTCTGACGGAGAACTCAAAAAAAAAGAAAATCAAATTTGAAAAGAGGCAATGATAATAGTGACTGAGTTTCTTGCGCCGCTTCTTCTCAGCACTGGCCCAAATTGTCCCGAAGCGGTGGTAGGGTTAATTTATATGTTAGGACGTGTAAGTGCTACTTGTTAGTCTACTTGCAGAAATAAATTGATTTTATTATTAATTTTATTTTTTGCCAGTCTGTGAGTCCGTCTGAGATATGACCGCTTTTGGTGGTATCTTGATTGATATTTCTTTGCATGTTTGACATGTCGAAATGTATTTTAATGTGGTGGTGATCCAGCGGGCGTCGAACGACTGGTATTATGAATGTATTTTACAGTAATGGAGTAATCCTCAACTTCAATTATTTTATCCACGAAAAAAAAACACATATTTAACTTGTTATCAAATCTAAACGCGATATATTTAATGAGTATAAATCATACATCTATATCTGTTGCGTAATTAATAAGATTTAAGCATATTTAGTGGAAAGTGACTGTTTCGTACCATATAGGTTAGAGATTGATAAGCTGTGGATCCAAGCCAAACCGAAATTTCAGTGGGAAAGTTTAGTAGGATAACCAACTATAGAATAGAATAGTTAACTTTTAATTGCACACTACGAAACACAAAAATCAACAGACACAGAAAGATGTACAATGTAAGCGGCCTTACTGCTAAGAGCGATTTCCGGCAGACAACCTTCGGGTTAAGGATATTGTTACTCACATGGAGGGGGAGTTACGTGCGAAAGTTATCACTCAAAAGTCAACAATATTGTCGTGTGAATTTAAAAAACACTTAAAAATAACAGGCGGGATCCGAACCCGCACCTCTCGCAAGCCGGGCGATTGCTCACTCGAACAGTTTTTTCTTTAAATGTGTTTTAATTTTACATTGTAAAGAAATTTGCATTTTTAATGTAAAAATATAGAAACGTAACAATATTACAATTTTTCACATCTTATACGTTGTTAATTTGCCACTTATAAGTAAGCGTTAACCAATAACTAAGGACCACTCAGACGCCCATCATCCCTACAGCGCTAAGTTGCACAATATTATGCATGCAGCAGCTTAGCTCGCATGCCATTTGCGCGCGTGTCCAAACTTTGCGACACGCCGGCTTAACGCGACAAAAAAGTCGACACATGCATATCTAAGGGACAAGTACACTTGGTGATTTCAATACCAAAAGCCAGCAAACATCTGCCGTATATTAACGCAGCGACTGGCTGCTAATCAGTCGCTTTCAGTTGCGTGTCGCGGTTACACAATTTTTTCTAACTATATAATAGTCCCCCTGGCCAATGCGGCCAATCTCAACAGAGATCAGCTAACAACGCAGGAGATAGTATAGTGCATAAGTGTAAGCTCAATACGCAGGTGCACTCACTGTTCCATCACTCTCAAAGTTCGGTAAGACGGCAATCCGACATGACCGGAGAGAGATCAGGCACAGGACCAACGGCTTAACGTGCTTTCTAACTATATCATCCCACAGGTTGGCAAAGGTCTCTGGATCTTGCCAGTACCTTTCCCAGTCCCTTGAGAAAGCAACCAGATCGTCACTAACATTGTTTTCTTGGTATTCTTCTGTCGCAAACTCCGTTAGCTTGTACTCATTTTGTGGCGACATGTGTCTAGAGAATGCAATCTAGCAGCATTTTGACTCCAGCTAGATTTGCGAGAAACCAGCGCAGACTCAGCAAAATGTTAGATTCTGATGGATTGCTGGCTGCTGGATCCAGCAATTGCAATGTCTACTTAAACTCATCTACCATTTTTTTTATCTCCAGGGAAATGATGTTATTCATTCCCACCAGCCGCGGAGGCAGCTGGGGGTTACGTGGGACTCCAGGCCTCAGAGAGAGATCCGGCCTACCCACTAAAGCCTGACAGTGCCCTCCGGTGCCATGTGAGTCGGGGACGTGGCGGGTTCACCGTAGACCGAGAGGCCACAGGCATTCACCGCAATTTTGAATTTATCTACCAGAGTCAACTTTAACGGCCATCAGCCTACAGCACTAAGCTGCACAATACTATGCATACAGCAGCGCGGCTCGCATGCCATTTGCGCGCGTGTCCAAACATTGCGACACGCCGGCTTAACGCGACAAAAAACCAACACATGCATTTCTAAGGGACTAGTATACTTGAGGATTTCAGTATTTGAATTGATGTTTTGATAGCTTAACTAACATATCATATTATTATATGATTTCCTCGCGGTACAGTTGGCAATGATGACTACTCGTATTATAAATATAAGATAAAATATGGAAACGGAGGCAAATATTTTTCACCAATAGATGTAACTTATCAAGCACAAGGAATTATACCATAGGTAATCATTATTCTGGTGAATCAGTCAAGCGTCGAAATCAGGACTCTCATTTAGCTGTATATTAATATTGGTTCAATCAGCAGCTTATTTCCAGCAATATGCTGCAGCAAATTCCAACTCAATAAAGTATGTTATGTGTGACAGTAAGGACAACAAGCCCTCCACCGCTGATGAGACCGCGTTGTGGAGTATAGCTCGTACCACCTCATAGCTGTGATGAGGACTCTGCCCAGCAATTGGACGTATAAAGGCTGATGAAAGTGTAGTATGTTCTCAATAATTACGTGCTAATATTCAAGACAGTTCCGTACTATCGAGTGTACATGGGCTCTAACCCACAAATGCAAATGCATTGATATCCCACCCGCGTGCGATTTTAACGTGCAATTCAATCTTTTTATGGCCATCGAGTGCGTTTCAGGGGCCGTAAGTTTGAATTTTAACTTAATTTGAAAAAATTAAAAATTTTATGTGATACGGTTGGGGGACCTTTACGAGTACAGTGTTGCTTTAAGAACATGGTCCGTGTTTTCAAATGATTTAAAGGGACATTAAACTTATAATTTTCTTTTAATATCATGCGCGAGCGTTTGTGGGAAGAAATACCTACAATTAAAAGTTCGCACATTGCTTGCGGTTTAGTTTGATGTGCAAATTATTTAGCATTAAAAGATGTTAAAATGTACTCGTAAGATCTTTTAAATTACCTAATTTGATCATTTACGTAAAACCTTTTGCCCTTACCTTTTGAAGTTAAGAATGAACATATTTCTTTCAACACAAATGATTTTTTTTATCGTAACCAAATAACGAACTTTTCCAAGGAAGCAGATAGGTACATATTAATTTTAAAATCAGAGATTTATAAAAGTTGCTTTTGTAAGCATCAGGCGTCAAAATCAAATTCTTAAACCAAAACGAGGTAGCGTCATTTGTAAACCTTTATTCATGTTTTCACTGCGTGAGATGTTTCAAAATATTAATTACTATTTAAAATTAAAACACACTTAAAGAATAAATGGACCGCCACAAAGAGCTGTAATAAATAAAATAATGAATGATAAAAATTATTGTTTATTAAAAAATTAAGTTAGTTTAGTTTATTACATGTATATAATTAATTAATAGAAAAATAATGTTCTTCTTTTATTAAAATGCAAAAATACTATTGTTAAAATGTAAATTCGCATATACCTATATACATATACCTATGTACATATAATTTTATTTATAAAATATTTTCCTACTATTATTATTATGATAAATACTATTGTTAAAATGTAAATACTTCATATACCTGAAAAGGTGAAACATAGAGCTCGCATTTAAACAACCCACAACCTCTGTATGTACCTATGTTTATGAATGAATAAATGATTATGATTATGATTACAGGTGTTTCTTTCGGATGTTGTAGGTATCTTACCACACCATTGACGAATCATGGCGCGCTGCAGCCTAAGTAGCACTAAATGAAATTCGGACCGATGAGTAAGCGTCACGGTAGGTAATTGGTAGAGCAATCGCCCGGCTTGCGAGAGGTGCAGGTTCGAGACCCGCCAGTGGCAGTCCGATTTTTCTCAAAGTGTGTTTCAATTTTAAATTATAAAGAGATTTTGCATTGTTAATGCTAAAAATATAGAAACTCAATATATTTCAGACCGGCCAAGTTTAATTTAGAGATGATAAGTAACTCAATTTGCAAAATGCATGCTTATACACATCTTGATACGTCTATCTAACTCGGATTAAACACGTTCGAATCCAGTGGCTGAACGTTCAAAATACTCTCAATCAGTTCTGCATTCATTAATCTAAGTTTTGGAATCCTGCAACGATCTCGGCTTTCTCTTCTGGTGTTACGATTAAACTGGGCACTGCGCTGTTTAATTTATAAATAACTAGTGGACCCGGCAGACGCTGTCCTGCCCGCTGTTTTCGCAAATTAATAAAAATTTTCATCGATTACACATTCCCTAGTTTTCCACAAATATTTCTGGACTAAAATTATTGAAATCGGTCCAGCCTATGTCCTTTCTCCGGTATCAAAATATGTCTTCACAAAATTTCATGCCAATTGGTTCAGTAGTTTAGGCGATGATTGAGTAACATACAGACAGACAAGAGTTACTTTCCCATTTGTAATATAAAATGTAGCATTATGCCCTATTTTACAGTCCAAAGTCTCTTGAAAAGAACCTAATCGCATTTATTTTTACTTTTCAATCATAATCATAGACGTTAAGTCAACTTTATTATCCAAAATTGTATTAAAATGGTCCACAATTTCGACTACATGCGTAGTGTAGGGCGTCCACAGGCAAGATGGCCCAATCACCTTTTAAAAGAAGCTTGATCAAATTGGATGCTGGCCCCTTTAAATCGGGAAATCAATAGGAGACATCTATGTGATGACATGACCTGTGAACGTCATGGTGCTGATTTTATATGATCATCTCATCAGCTTACATAAGTCCCACAACTGGGCACAGGCCTCACCTCAACTATGAGGTGGTGCGAGCCATTCTCCGCCACGCGGACTCAGTGCGGATTGGTGGAGGGGTGTGTGTAAGGTAAGTGACCAACCTTACTGTCAGATGTTATTAAGCCGCCAGAGGGCCTCTGACTAGGCGACTAATATCTATCGATATTAACCGGGACCAACCGCTTAACGTGCCTTCCGAAACACGGAGATGCTTGTAAATAGACGCCACTTAAATGGTCAGAATGGTCACCCATCCCAAACATGACCGCGCCTCAGGTTGCTTAACTTTTGTTATCACTACCAAAGCTCTGCAACCACTGCGTCACAAGCACCTCGCCTATATGATCATGATGTTAAAGAAGCGATTCATGGAAACATGTATCTTGATTTTCCCTAAAACTTGAACGTAGCTAAACTCTAGCTAATTTCGGTCACATATTGGATGGAATACCCGACGTAACCTCACTCAGAGCGCGATACGCGGCAATTAAATTAATACGTGAGTTGATAACGAAACTTGCGGGTCTGCGGAACTCCCAGCATGTTCTAATGCGATACTCAGGTATACAGGTGTCTTCAATTTGTAGTTCTACGTTGAATCTGTAAGTAATTACCTAAACGTATTTGTGAAGAGTGGCATTAGCTTAGCTCAGACTTATGCAGGGGCAAACCTTGGACGGGTATGACACTCGACACTGACATGTATGAAACTAACTGCTTAGGCAGCGTGTATTGAGTATGTAAAGTAAGAATTGTGTTAACGCAAATTGTGAAAGCAATATTAACTAGGCTATTTGAGGGTTAATTTGAATAAAACAAAATTTACTTATTTTACAATAATTGACAAATTATTCTTGCTCATCGTATTTTAATTTTGATTAATCACAATGAGATTTAAAACATATTTCGTAAGCCATTCAAGGCGCATCATGGAGGTTCTCTGCACCGTGTTTTGTCAACTTTGTACCATCTATGATGTAGTTATTTTTATTTTATCCATGAAAGAGAAGTCATGCCCTTGCTCCCAAGTTTTTCTAAAGGTTTAGTTAAAAATTAAGCATTGCAATTCAACGCACAACATGTAAATACCTAAGAACTTATTTAAACATTTAATATTCTTTTTTATGATCAAGGTGAGACAAAAATACTTCTTACAGCCGCAAAAATTTCCGAAAGCCAAAAGTGATTTAATGAAAACGACCTCACCTTCTTCATTTCCCAGGAGTCAGTTAGCTTAATCGCGTAGAATCCTTAAAAATACGTCATTAACAAAAAATATATGCCAGAAACCGCATTACGGACGATAAAGCGTTACGCACGGCCGGGCGTTCATACCACACGATACGATTCCGATACGATACGTCGACAAAGATTTAGGTGACCGCGGTTGATGTGTGGATCTGATGAGTCTTCTTCCGCCAACACAATCGTTATTAATTATCCTGCATTAAGTCCACCATTACACAGTTCACAAGTTTGTGCAGACGTTTTTAAATAAATAAATAAAATTACGATTACACAGGTACGTTTTTTATTGCGCTGCAAGAATTGGGTCCTATTAGAACTTTAAAATCAATAATTTTATTTAAATTATTTTCCCCGCTGAAATCGAATTGCAATTTTAATTACCGGATTCGATTCTTTAAAAAAACATTAATTTTATTGAAATATCATTTTTGTATAGGACTGTGTAGGTTAAGAACTTTATTTTGACGTGACAACGTCTTATAAATTGGTTTGCCGGGTGACACTTCAAGAAACTGCGTTACGCTCCGCTCACGTTCCGCGCTCACAATGAGAGCGAGTGAGAGGCACGCGTCCCTTCGACTCGGGCATGGTTAGCCCGCCTAAGAGCGAGTGAGACAGACATAAAAAGTGAAAGGCACGCGTCCCTTCCACTCGAGCACAGTTAACCCGCCTAAGAGCGAGAGAAACAGAGCGAGAGAGAGAGAGTGAGAGAGATAGGCATACACACCATTATTTTACCACTCAAAGTCGTTGTCACGTAAAACTTTCGCCCGTATACCGACTTTACAGGCAACCAATTTTTTTTTTACGTGTTCACTGTAGGTACTCGCCAAAATCTTATCACAAAAATCATCATATCACAATCATCAAGTCTTCAAAATTAAATGTGTACACAAAATATCAATTCTCTATGTCGAGCAAATATTTGTCCATACTTGTAATGTTTTTATTTTTATTTGAAGCTCTGTTTTTTACTATTTGCACCATTGTAAATTAATTTGAACACGCTAGAAGCACTTTTAGAATTACAATCTAGCTTTAGCTAAATTATTAATTATAATATTGTTGATGTTATGATGGTTGTAACATAAACAGGGGTTTATGTTCTTTGAATAAAATATAAAAAAAATGGAGCTCAATTGGACATTAAGAAGCGGGTGCAATTTATCTTACATGTTTTGATTACTGACAAACACCCTTCGAATACGCAGATCTCAGGCACAATCAATATTCTATTGTTACGCTATATAGATTCAGATGATAACTGATCAAAACATAATGAATTCACATATTTATTTCAAAATGGACGTATTTATTTCTGATTCAAGTATCTTCAAAAACAATTAAAAACTGTTCCATGAGTGTAATATAATTTAAACTTATCTTATTTTTTTTTACTTTTTCATGTAAACTTTAGGACTTTTATTTAAAAAAAAAACTGTTTTTAATGATACTTTAACTGTTAAAAACCAAATATTATCTAACTTGAAACTCAGATACATAATAATATTTTGGGTTGTAATCTAGCGCATACGATTACTTGTCTCATCATATTAATTTAACTAACCTGATTGTAACCTGTTTTGTGTCTATATAATAATAAATAAATAAATCAATTTCAGTGATTACCAGTGTATGAGAACGTCGTCGTATTATTTTTTATTTTACATCGTCTGGTGTAAATCTTCGGAACACGATACGAGGAAGATGGTATCTGCTATTTATTTATTATCTGTGTACACACATCGCCGCGCAAGGGACTGAGGTTTATGTCTGTGGCGTTTAGAAAAAAAAGGTGACGCCATTTTTTGCTATAATTAGTTGTTTCTCTTTACATTGTATGAAAGTCAGGCTAGCCAATCTGTGGTTAGTTAATAAGGGTCGATATTTCAGACTTTGTACATAACTGATTAAAAGCAACGTTTGTTTGTGTTTAACTTGTACCAATTTATTTTCATTAGCCAGAGGTGCTTGTGGCGCAGTGGTTGCAGCGCTTTGGTAGTGATACCAAAAGTTAAGCAACCTACGGCGCGGTCATGTTTGGGATGGGTGACCATTCTGACCATACAAGTGACGTCTATTTACAAGCATCTCCGTGCTTCGGAAGGCACGTTAAGCTGTTGGTACCGGTTAATATCGATAGATATTAGTCGTTAAGCCTGGTCGGAGGCTCGGGCGGCTTAATAACATCTGACAGTAACCAACCTTACTGTTACACTTACCTTACACACACCACTCCACCAATCCGCACTGAGCCCGCGTGGTGAAGTATGGCTCGCACCACCTCATAGTTGAGGTGAGGCCTGTGTTCAGCAGTTGACGTATATAGGCTGATGATGATATTGTGCCAAATAAATAATTATCTTAACATCAGCCGACAAGTTAATTTTATACGAAAATTGACACTTGTTACGCGATTAGAGTTTACATGTTTAGTTAAAAAACTGATAAATGATCTTTCATTAGAAAATTAAACAAAATGCTTAAAGGAAACAGCTCAAGTGAATATATATTTTTTAACAACATCACATATATTAATCTGATTCCGTGGTAAATAGATTAAGCACATGTGTTACACATATCAGAATCAACAGTGGTATTACAAATAAACTTAAATAAATACATATAACACCCAGACCAGTACAAACAGACATGTTCATGCACACAAATGTTTGTACAGTTCGGGGATCTACCCCGCGACCTCTTCGTTAATAGTCAACTTTCTGACCATTACACCAAAGTGGTCGTAATGGTTAAATCTTTTAACAGACTTTGGTCACATAATTCTAAGATTTTGAGTTAAACTTTTTTTTTTCATGTTCATCTTGCCATAATGTTATTTTGAATTCAACTTTATCTTTATCAGAAACTTCATCGCTCAAAAGCTGTCAAGTATCGTGTTTAGCCCAAAATCCTTTGTTACTATAACTCCTTACAAATTATACTTTAAGATTAATGTTAATTTTATGATATTTCGATCTGATTTAAGAAGATTTATGTTCCAAAAACAAAGCTCCAAATATCTTCAAGCGCTTAGGTACAAGGAAACCATTTTTATAATAAACCCCAAATCACTCGTTGCGAAAAAAACATAAAAATTACAAAGTAAAATACTTGCAAATTAAATCTTAATTATTGTGCGCCGGATACGCACACCAGGATAAGAAGATCAGCTACCACACTACACTTTAATTTTTTTAACCAAGTTACCAACTCAGTTATTAGGCAACATTTAACAGAAGTATATATAGTTTATTGAAAAAGCCAAAGGTAAGATTATATAGTCCTTCTGGCCGATTTCGACCACGGCGGCCAATCTCAACAGAGGTCAGCCAACTACGCAGGAGATATTATAGTGCACAAGTGTGAGCGCAATACACATGTGCACTCACTGTTCCATCACATTCAAATTTTCGGTGAGACGGTAATCCACATGACCGGAGAGAGATCAGGCGCAGGACCAACGGCTTAAAGTGCTTTCCGAGCCACGGGGGTGTAACAACGCCAACTTCCCGACTCCGAGCTGTTTTTAAGAAATTATAATAAGTAAGCCAACCGTAAGATTACTAAGATTTTAAATTTATTAGTATAAATTTTGCGTGACCTCATTTTATATTAAGTAATACTTATTACTAGCTGACCCGGCAAACGTTGTTATGCCATATAAATTATTATTTTTTATTTGTATGAAAAATAGATGTTGGCCGATTCTCAGACCTACTCAATATGCTCACAAAATTTCATGAGAATCGGTCAAGCCGTTTCGGAGGTGTATGGCAACGAAAACTGTGACACGAGATTTTATATACTTATTATATTATATTATGAAGGAAAGATAAGTAATACTTAGTTTAATATAAAAAAGTAGCACATCATTTATTAAAGATAACTTACAACAATTTATTAAATAAAAATAATAAAAAACAACCAATAAATAAGTGTATAAAAAGAAATAAACAAAATAAGGTTTCCAGGTTACTCATTGAACTGCCTTATCTATTTGATCTGCGCACAAGAGCCCGGCCGACCGGATATTATTCTTGCTCTTTTAGAGACGTTTTTAATAAACCATAATTATATTTGCGCCGAAAATTAGACTTTAATAGATAATTAATTTGATTTTAGCTAAGCTCCTATCAGGAAAGCGAAATTTGAGGATGCTTCGAAGCAAAATATTGGAATTATTAGAATTCGTAAGATATATTATTTGTTTAAGAGCATAATATTTTAAGCATACCACGTAGTTACTAACGACAAAATTATCACGCCGAGAATATAGTAAAATCTTCATTGTAAAAACTGTAGAAAACATATCATATATTCAGCAACAATTTGACGCACAGTGGATCAAAACTATAATTTATGGGACTTACGAAATTTCGCCTTAAATTTAACTTTAGAAAACTAATCGCGTGGCAGCCCAAACAGCCTCCTGAAGACGGTAGCGGCGATGCTGGACGTAGACAGTGCCATTATGCAGCACTGAACACGGGTACAGCTCGCAAATACACTTAGCCGACACTATCCTAGTTTATAAGTTTTGAGTTTGTTACTAACACTTTTATGGCTTATACTAAAATAAACCTGTTTTTACTTTGATGTAATTTTATATCTCTTTACTCCGAGTTATGAAAAAACCTCACCAAGTGTTTACTCATGGAACAAGACATTCAATGAGCTCATAATGGCCAAGTCTACAGAAAAACTACATGAGCATCAAACATTGCCCTGTATACTCGCATTTTCGATCCACTGTGCAACGTTGAAAATGCACAAGCAATACAAGTCATTTATGCGAACAACAACTAATTTATGTGAGCCTGTATGCAATTTTTTCGCCCCACTGGTTGCATACAGAATTATGCTCATAAAAGAATCCGTTTATCTGATCTCACAGACCGACGGATAGTTCGTTTAGGGTTCTTTCTATATATTTGTAAACACAATTGCCTATTTAAAGCTGAAAATGAGGATTGTTTTGCTTTTCGACACTGAGTCTGTCGAAGCGACAACATCTCCTGAGGATGCCACGTGTAGTGGCGAAACGCGTCGAGTGTTTTGTTGGTGTCAGTGATGTTATTCCAGGTGCATCTTTTGTGTCACGTTGTGAGTTGTATTTTAAGCCCTGCGACTTCCAGCTCTATCCAGCAGTTTTTTTTCAAATGGTTGTAGCTGGATGTTTTGGGTTCTTGCGTTGGCGTCGTTTAGTCGAAATTTAAAGCAAAATAATTGTCTTTTCAGCTTTTGTCATGGATTTCCGCAAAGTAACGCCTGATTCCATTAACTACAATTGCCGATCTAACTGCAAAAATTTAAAATTATTCTAATAATTCTGTGATTAGAGCTATGTCACCATCAAATCAGCCATTCAAGGCCTTTTGCTGAGCTTCGGCCTCTCCCAAGTATTTCCTTCCTTGCTGGGCTTCGCCTTCCCGCGTTCTTCATCACATCGTCTTCACCTTGTAGATAAACTCTACCCACGGAACGCCGCATGGCTAGCGGTCGCCATTATTCATTAAGCACAATCGTCAAAACGTTCACTGCTGATCATAGGCCTCCCAAGTTTCAATGTTCGAAGGGATGTCAGTGGCTTGCATTCAATTTGGAGTAATAAAAAAGTGCAAGGAATATAACCAATCTCTGGATGGTGGCAAGGCTACACACGGGCTTCGTACCTTTTTTTTTTTTTTGCGTCAGGAAATGCAGTTACGCATTCCTAAGGCCCTGGGTTCGGGACACCTGGGATATGTGGGACTCGGAACTCTTGGGAAAACGGAGACCCCTACCCACTAAAACCTGACGGTGGTCACCTTCGGCGCAGTATGGAAGGGAACCGGGATCCCCGACAAGGGACTCTTCACGGGACCCTTCCGTGCGCAAGGCCGCCTCGCAGCCAGCCTCGGGAGGAGCAAAGCTCAACTCCAGTGCACGATAACACAGACCACTGTGTCCGAAGACACGCGTTACCGTCTTCCTCGGGATCGCAAAACGAAGCACAAGCAGGCCCCCCCGCGTGCGCCTCGCGACCCCAAGGGCCCTTTTAGTCGCCTCTTACGACAGGCAGGGATACCTCGGCAGTATTCTACTCCCCTAACCGCAGGGAACCTCCGGGGTTAGGCACCGTCACCCCGGCGGCGTCGCCTCCTACGTCGGGCGGGATTGTCCAGCTCGCGCTGGCGCTCGGCGCTCTCCTTGTGCGACACGACGGCGTCGCAGAAGGAGAGCACCGCATCCCACGAGCTCGCGCTCGCCACCATGGAAGAAACCACGGAAGGCAGCGAGAGGTCGCGCCCGATCACGGCGATGAGCGTCTCGCGCTCGTTTGCCCAAGCTGGGCAGACCTCCAGCGTGTGCTGAGCCGTGTCCTCACTGGAATCACAGTGGTGACAGGCATCGCTCGCCTCCCGTCCGATCCGGCACAGATAACTCCCGAAGCAGCCGTGCCCCGTGAGTATCTGCGTCAGACGGTACGTTACGGCGCCGTGACGCCGATTCAGCCACTGCGTGAGGACAGGGCGGATCGCCTGGATCGTGCGATGGCCCGATCCGGGATCCGCGAGCCGCACATCCCAGAGCTCCACAGCCAGCGTGCGGAACTCTTCCAGCCAGGACGGAACCTGGCTTGGGGTAACCCCGTGGACTGTGGACCGACGCGCCTCCTCCCGGTAGTGAAACACCGCCGAGAGGGTCCTCGCATCAAGGTCCCAGGGGAGTGTGCCGGCCAGCACACAGGCCGCCTCGTAAGAGATTGTGCGGTAGCCCCGTATAATCCTGACTGCCATCGCCCGCTGCGGTCTCCGCAGTTCGGCGATACACTGGCTTGTCAGGGTGTCGGCCCACACAGGTGAGCCGTACAGGGCCATGGACCGCACAACTCCCGCGTAAAGCCTCCGGCATGAAGCCTTCGGCCCCGCGATGTTGGGCAGCAGTCTACCCAACGCGGCCGCCGTTCGCACCAGTTTAGGCGCTAGGCGCTTAAAGTGGGCGTGGAAATTCCAGCGACTGTCAAGGACCAATCCCAGGTACTTCATGGTCGACTCGACACGGATCTGGACTCCACCCACCTGGATGCACGAACCGGCTGGAGGTCCTCTCCGAGGCCCGTGAAAACAAGTTGCCTCGGACTTTTCTAGGGCTACTTGTAGCCCTAGGCGTCGGATTCTGCCGACGACATCCGCCACGCCTGCTGTGGCAAGGACGGCTGCATCCCGGAAGTTGTTCCCTCTCGCCGTTACCAGGGTATCGTCGGCGTAACAAGTTACTTCGACGCCCTGGAGGTTGACTGCGCGCAGCACCCAGTCATAACCAATGTTCCACAGGAGCGGCCCAAGAACCGAACCCTGTGGGACACCGCACGACATGGGATGACGCTGCCAGTCATCGCGCCCCAGGAACTCGACATACCTCTCCGCCAGGTAGTCTTCCAAAATGAGCCGTAAATAAAGGGGAACACCGTGGTGCCTTAGTGCCTCCCTTATGCAAGTCCACGGCAGGGTGTTGAAGGCGTTAGATATATCAAGAGATACCGCTAACACCACTTGACCCTGTGACATTGCCTCCTCAGCGATGCCCTTCACACGGAGGATCGCGTGAACCGTGGACCGACGACGCCTAAAGCCGTACTGGCAATCTGCCAAGTCCGGCCCCACCTCCTCGAGGTGCCCAACCAGGCGGCCAGCGATTATGCGCTCAAGAAGTTTCCCGACCTCGTCGAGCAGCACAATCGGGCGGTAACGGGCTTCGTACCTAACCCAGGTACGACAGTTCCTGGCTTTGAAGGTTGTTACTGAACTTTTTTTTTTTCCAGGCAGTATTAATTTAAAATATCTTATAAAAGTATACACAACTTTTACGCAACGCAAAATTTTACTTCACTTTGAAAACTTTACCCTCATTTGAAAATTAATTAGTTACCTAGTGCAAAGTAGGTGCCTAATTTTGCCACTTTGGTGTAATGGTCAAGAAGTTGGTCAATATTAACCGAGAGGTCGTGGGTTCAATCCCCGCACTGTACAAACATTTGTGTGCATGTACTGGTCTGGGTGTTTTATATAATTATTTAAGTTTATTTGTAATATCACTGATGATTCTGATATCTGTAACAAAAGTCATTTAGATTTAGCAAACAATTTTACCATCGCAATTTTCGCTATCGCAAAGATACCATCGTTACTTTAGAAGTATTACGGAACCCCATCCTTTCTTCGCATTAACGCACTTACCCAGTTCAAGACTGTGAATTTTTATAAGCGCAATCTTTATAGGTTGTTTACTGCATCAGTTATGCATCATGGCGGTCCGTGTTATTGAGCGCGTATGCTCTGATAAGGGCTAATTAGGATCTAACTTGCTAAGAATTTGCTAGAGTATGTCCATAGATATTAGCTACATTATCTGTGAAAACGAAACGTTATGTTCATAATAAGTTATTAGTCATGTAAAACTTCCGCTTTGCCTTATGGAAAAGTTTGAAATGCTTTTAGGATTCGAACAGTTGACAATAGCTGAATAATATATTCGTTCTCTAGCTGTAATAGATTACAATTAATGACTTGCTGTAATAGAATACATAATATGAATTATGAACTATTTGACAATACGAGTAAGAGCCTTTACCCACAGGGTGATCCATAGAACACGTCGATATATTATCTGATCTTAAAAACGTCCTTTTTAGGGTTCCATAGTAAACAAGGAACCCTTATAGCTTCGCCGTGTCTGTTCGTCTGTCTGTCTGCGGTTTAACTTAATGACTATAAGTGGTAGAGTAGAGCTGTAATTTGGTTTAATTGAAAAGTCGAAGAAAAAAATCTAATTTTTTAAAGTTATCTTCCATAGAAGTAAAGTGGTATTTATTTTTCTCCACTAACTTATCGAGTGGGGTGTCGTTAAATAGAAGACCTATAAAAACTTTTTTTCTTTATTTAGGAATCCGTTTCTGAAATATTTGATTTATATATTTTTTTGCGGATTAGTGAAATACACACACAAATGTTTGTACAGTGCGGGTCGAACCCGCGACCTCTTGGTTAATTTTCAACTTCTTGACCATTACACCAAAGTGGTCGTCAGTTCGTACTAAAAACCTGTACACTCGGCCCTAAGCCTGAACGTACTTTCATCTATCTATACAACAAACATCGCTATTTCTCCGGCCTGCATACACGTAATTTGCTTTAGCATAACAAAGCCATAACAAAAATAATGTTGGAGTACCTAATGTGTCCCACACACACATACAGGAGCCCAGTTACACCGTTAGAAGTATGAATATATGTGCAACTATTAACATATGAATGAGGGCAAAAGTAATTTTGCAATGAACACTCATCGCCCCAAGGCTGTTCCTGGTTCGCGATGCAAGGCCGAGTGTGACACACGCGTAAACTCATCGTGCGTTTTGTATGTTTCTGTGTTGATAAGATATAGGTACATAACTTTTTTTTATAAAGGTATACTACTAACGAAGAAAGAAATGTTAAATGTTTAGCTGAAAATTCTAGAACGAGTATCTAAACTTTCTTTTTAGTTTTTTCTTTATCTCAGCATTAGGGTAAACCCGGGATAGGTGCCCCATTTTTAGAAATCGCTGTATAAGTTCAATAAAAAATCAATACAATTTATTCATGAAACAAATTTATTCATGAAACAAATTTATTCTTGGGAGATTTGTCTTCAAATTTGTGAAAAGTAAAAAAAAAAACTTGTTTTCGATATATTCAAAGTATTAGAGACTTTTGCGGACCTCTAAATTTTGTGACATATATCCCATACAGGGTATAGATGCCCGACCCATATAAATTGCGTTTAGGATAGATGACTCACCGGAAAAATGGGCATCTATCCTCCAAAATCTTTGAACTCATTTTGGCATTGCATGCTGTCGCTACGGGACATACAACTGAGTCAATTGAGAGTTAGTGATTCTTTTGATAGATATAAAAAAAAAGTTATCGAATTTATCTGCGAAACTAGTGTAATTAAAATCCGGTCATCAATACCACTGTATAGTCATCTATCTCGGCTTTGCCCTATTTGTATCATCCAAAAAACCCAACCCAACATGTTAAGGGCGTAAAAATCTTAACGCTCCAAGACACATTATCCCGATCCACAATCACAAAGGTTCCGCCCAAGTCGGGAACCGAACCGAACAATGCGCTGGACCAGTGGAGCGTTTTTATTTCCCGCAAGCAATCGAACCTGCCCACCGTAAAACAACTTCGCTTCCCATCTTGGCTTTCGCACGCGCGTTGAAAACACGCTCGCTGCTTTTTAAACGCGGGTCTTCCAACTGTCTAAGAAATTAAATAAATAATAATAAATAAATATATCATAACAATCACACCAATTCTCTAGCTCAAATTAAGCTACGAGGCTTGTGTTATGGGTACTAGACAACGGATAGACATACTAATATACTTTTTTTTGTAAATAAATACATATTATACATAGAAAACACCCAGACCAGTACAAACGCACATGTTCATGCACACTTATGCTTGTACTGTGCGGGGATCGAACACGCGACCCTTGGTTTTAGGAGTCCGACATGTGGACCACTGCACCAAGCGGTCGTCAAATTGATACATCGCATCTCCGTGGTTTGGCCGTGCAAACCAATGGATGAATTAAATTTTGGCATCATTTAAGTATAGTTAGTATAGTATCAATCCCCGACGAAAAAGAGGGGTGTTATAAGTTTGGACTCAATGGCAGTTTATGTGTGTAAGTTTGTGTTTATGTGTGTGTTTGTCTGTAGAATCTCAGCTCCCGAACGATTTCAAAGAGGTTTTTTGTTCGAAACATAATTTAACTACGGTGGTTTTCAGCTATGGTTGGTTAAAATCCGTCTAGCCGTTAAAGCTCACCAGCTGTTCTCCTGGCTCATTCAGGGGTTTTAACTGGTAGACTGGATAGACTCAGTATTTGCCTCGTTGGGCTTAGCTTTGGGTCAAGAGCAAACCTATCCTAAATCTCTATATATATAAAATTCTCGTGTCACAATGTTTGTTCCCATACTCCTCCGAAACGGCTTGACCGATTCTAATGAAATTTTGTGAGCATATTCAGAAGGTCTGAGAATCGGCTAACATCTATTTTTCATACCCCTTAGTGATAAGGGTTGTCCACCTTAAACATTTATGTGGCAAAACAACGTTTGCCGGGACAGCTAGTAATACATAAAAATACAATAAACCTGCTTTTAATGGACAATGAAGAGAGATCAGAACACTACTTCCGGAATCCTGAGGCCCTGGCTATTTTTAACTGTCATCATCAGCCTATATACTAACGTCAGAATGGTCACCCATCCCGAACATGACCGCGTTGTAGGTTGCTTAACTTTTGGTATCACTACCAAAGCGCTGCAACCACTGCGCCACAAGCAATTCATTTTTAACTGTGCAACACAATAAGGTCCTAACAAAAAAAAAATTGTTAAGACAGACTAAGATACCTAAATATCATGCTTGGGCGTTACAAGCGTTTTTTCGACGCCAGTGCTAATACAAGACAGTCGAGGCTTGTTTCCAGCGCACTGTAAAGGGATTAACGGCACGTGTACACCGACACTATAGTTAACTCCCGAGAAAGCACTTTCAGTGTTAAGTTTTACAGTTTATTTACAGGTCCAGTTACACTATAATTTGTTCGGTGTAACTGTTTTCCAGAAAAAATGGGGAAACGCGAATTAAAATTACAAGTTACTACTCATCAAGTTAAAAAATGGGGTTTATACGAAGATCACCGTGTTTATAATTGAATGCTAAGTAAACTGTCAAGTCCCTAATTAGAATCTCTCTCTCATCAGCCTATGTACGACCCACTGCTGGGCACAGGCCTCAACTCAACTATGAGGTGGTCCGAGCCATACTCCAGCACGCGGGCTCAGTGCGGTGCGGTGGAGGGGTGTTTGTAAGGTAAGTTTAACGTTACTGTCAGATGTTATTAAGCCGCACGAGGGCCTCTAACTATGCTTAACGACTAATATATGTCGATATTAACAGGGACCAACAGCTTATCGTGCCTTCCGGAGCACGGAGATGCTTGTAAATAGACGTCACTTAAATGGTCAAAATGGTCACCCATCCCAATAATGACCGCGCCTTAGGTTGCTTAACTTTGGGTATCACTACCAAAGCGCTGCAACCACTGCGCCACAAGCACCTAACATAGAATAGAAAAGAAAAATCATTAGTGCCAAAAACACATCATATGTACATTACAGTTTTAAATAACTTCATTAAAGTTGATATTTATAGCTGTATCCAAATAAAACGTCTCTTTCTAACGCTACTTCTAATTTAAAGGACAAAAATTATAGTTAAGTTGTTGATAAATGTGGTGGTACCAGTTTCAGCATATGCTTAATGCTACGTGACACACCGAACAACACGTCAACGACCTTGCGTGTAAACAAAAACATTTTAAATAAGTTTTGTTATATTTTTATATACATATGTTATAAGGTATATATTCTTTGGGCCTGTATTTAATTGTAAATCTGTTGCATGATACAAATAAATAAATAACACTATTGATATATTGGTTCAGCGCTGTTTTACAGACTGGCACTTACATTAGGTCTGATATTAAATCAAATTAATCAATTCATTTGGAGCTCGCATAACTAATTGAATGAGGCGGTTTTTGCAGTTCGTTGTACAGTGGTCAGAACATCAAGCTACGATTTTTTGTAGCAAAATCGCCCGTATCACAAGCGCATAATATGCCGCAGTGTTTCTCTTGACGGGCTGTCTGTACGTGTGCGTGAGTATGTCGATGAGTGTGAGTCGATGACGACCACTTCGGTATAATGGTCAAGAAGTTGACTATTAACCAAGAGGTCGCGGGTTCGATCCCCGCACCGTAAAAACATTTGTGTGCATGAACATGTCTGTTTGTACTGGTCTGGGTGTTATATGTATTTATTGAAGTTTATTTGTAATACCACTGTTGATTTTGATATCTGTAACACAAGTGCTTATGCTACTTACCACGGAGTCAGATCAATGTACAAGTATGTGATGTTGTAATATAAAAACATGTGTAAATTGATAAATGTTTCTTTAATTCAAAATACAAATCTTCTAAAATATTATCCAAATTGCTCAATTCAAAAGCAAATGTCATTGCTTAGAATTTAATTCGAAGATGAATAACTTCGCAATCCGTCAGAGATATCTGATTGGGGTAATTGAATTAGAAATATGATTCGAAATGTCTTTCACAATATCAGACATTCTAAATATTCAGACAACCTTTGAGAACGATCAATAATGGACGAAGATACCTATAAATACTTGTAGTTTTCATCATCTTCAATGCTTGCACAATTCCTTGGAATTATTAGAGACAATGTTACTTTAATTTATCTTAGGCGAACCATGTACAAATGGGGTACATACTATTTCTAAGTAATTAGATCGCTAGTGTTCTTACTCTTAATAAATGCAACATTCAAATAAGCTGCACAATATTTAATTAGCTCATATATCGCAGTAATTGCACGGAATAAACTCTGTGTAAACACGATATGAGAATTCAGATTCAATCTAATTATTGTATGCGAGCGCATCTGTGCCACATCAAGTTAGGTATATTAACATCTTATAGACTTGTTATAGGGACTGTATTGCAACGAATATGTAAAATCCACAGTGCATCTGAGATGGAATAAAGAACACTAACTACAACCACTGTTCAAAACAAAGAATAATGTTTTAGAAAATACGAAACTATCAGTTTGGTGCCTATCTTTAGGCGAAGATCGGTTCTTTGTAATTCAATATTTTATCTTTAATAATAATATGTTTAATAACTTAGTGTGCAACTTCATAAGATTTTTATTTAAAAAAATAGAACCGGCTCCAAAAGAACACAATGCAACGCAATACAAAGGTTTAAACAAGAAATCATCATCATCATCATTATTATCAGTCAAAGAACGTCCAATGCTGAACATAGGCCTTCCCCACAGTTTTCCATATCGACCGATCACAAGCGGTCTGCATCCAGTGTGATCCTGCGATCTTTACAAGGTCGACTGTCCATCTTGTCGGTGGACGTCCTACGTTGCGCTTTTGGTCGAAGGGTCTCCAATCCAGAACATTTCTACCCCAACGGCCATCAGTTCTTCGCGCTATGTGCCCTGCCCATTGCCACTTGAGCTTATACAACCACAACAACAAGAAATTATTCTGCCCAAATTGTTCAGAAGTCGGTGCCACCTACGTTGATGTTTCGCACATGGTCATATTCTTATCATAGTTATGATCACCCAGGCAACGACTTAAGAAGAAATCGGATAGTAAAACTCCTTGTTTAAGACGTTTCAGTAGGTTGTGTTCTTCTAAAGGCGGTTCTAACTTAGAAACACCGACTTTCATATAGGCACAAAGTACAAATAAACGTTAGGATGTAATGTGATAATACCAACATTTCCAACCGTACAAGATTTGGTACTTACAGCCGGCAATCTGAAGATGTTGAAATACAACGGCGCATACTAATTAACTCCTCAACAACTCCTATTTTAGTAGATCATATAATATGTCTGTGCAAAAGCGCCACAATACTTAGTATGATACCTACGTGATATTGTGAATTTTTAATTAGTATTTAATTGTAATATGTCATGTATTTTCTAGGGTTATTTTAAAACAAAATTTTACATAAATGTACCTGCATTCTGTTGTGATATCTCGTATGTAAGTGCAATCCACTTTTGACTCATATCACACCATTTTTTTTAGTTATATCTTATTTAATTTATTTCTTATTGTATCGCCAAGCCTCAGCCACCATAGCCAATCATAGCCAATCCTAGCCAAGCCAGCCAATCCTAGCCAAGCCAGCCAATCCTAGCCAAGCCAGCCAATAGGAAGCCACCGCCATGCCAGTTGACGCTCTCCACTACAACTTCCGCCAGCCGTGCGCCCTTGGGTGGGAGCAAGCCCTTATAACGGCCAGACAGCTCAGTCTAGCCACTTTTGCCCTCTTAGCCACTGAATAGGCCGAAACTCTGCCAATTTGTATTTGATAGTTGATTATAACCTTATTTAAATAAAATCTGTGTGCTTATCGTTTTGCCTGGTTTTTTTATTTATGCCACTCATTACATTATTATGTCTTTTGGCTACTTAATAGGCTTGTTTCCACTATGAAAGAAATATTCAAAAACTGATTTTCTCTAAAATAATTCATAATTTCAGATGCCTTTACACTAATATTTTTCTGCAGTTCGTATTATTTGATTTTTAATTGGAATTCAAATGATAATTAGTCACTCAGTCGGCATTGCACGCGATGACGTCAAAGTGTGTTATTCCCATACAAACTCTATGAATAAAAGCTTTTTGACAGTTGATAAAAAGTACGTCAACGATTGGTGGTGTCAACTACCGTATTTAGGGTCAGAGATGGCCGCCCGACCGGAAGTCTTATTTGCACGTCTTTCTTTTCTAATATGTTGCTTAATAAAATAATAGTCTATTCTATGTACATTTATTTTTTGTGTGGTTATTAAATTATATCAGTTGCTCTAACTACTCGCATCGTTTTCACTAGAAGGCAGAAATATCGTTACTCAAACGCATTTGGGCGCTCATAATCTTGCCCCGACCGCGCGAGATGGAAAGTTTTAATAAAATATGTTTCCGCGTAAGCTCGCGTCTCTCGTCACGTTCATACATATCCTTTAAACACTTACAATATCAAAAGCACACTTACAAACCCCTATCACTATCAAAATAGAGTCCAGTTTTCCAAATGCGGAAACTAAAAGAATATTGCGACCTTAAACTATGGCATCCGTAAGGAAGATATGTGCCGCGATTATGAAATATATATTTAGTCATTTCTAACGATGCTTACAGAACATTGTTATTTAACATGTTTGACAACAAACACATACAAATTGTTTGTCATATTGCAATGTTAGACGTGTTATTTAACAGAAGATATATCAAATATTACAAAATGTGTACGTACCCTAAGAATAAATTGTTTCAATGTTAACGCAATTTTAAGTCGTTTAAACGTTTTGCTAGTGCGCCGAGTGAGATGCAGAAATTAATATGATTTCTTAAATTTTTTTAAAACTTTTTGTTAACATTAATAATTGTTTGCATGTGAGTTCGCGTTGTGGCGACCTCTACCGTTCGCCATCACAAGCGCATGCCTTATGGTGGTAGCACGACAGCGAGTGCTGATACGGCGCCATAGGCGAGATGGCGCTGTCAGCCTAATAACCGCACATGAACCGCGGCATATATCTAAATCTTTTAGATACTGAAAAATATAGATAGACAAATCAAGATGATGTCTATCGGACCTATGTCCCCGACCATAAAACCCGGTCGGTAGGAAGCGCTTCCATTTAGCTACCTAACTCTAATTCTGTAGCGCCAAAACATATTTCATTTCCGTGCTGACCTTTTCAATTTACTTGTTAAAAGAAAACTATGAGTAATCGCCAAAACAGAAAAGCTGATTGAGGTATACAGGATGTCAACAAATATAATGTAGGTACCTACCTATTATTTAAGTTTGTAGATGAATTAAGAAAAAAAAGATGAAAATAAAGGTAACAGACAACACTTAAAAATATTTCTTAATACTTTACTTTACTTTATATTTTAGTATTGAAAAACAATGTCTTAAGCAATATATTAAAATCCAACTATGTATTTGACAATAATTTTACGACGCGACGTCCTTAATTAAGAACTTTATGTGACACCGTAATAATCGTCAAACAAAAGTAGTTGCCATAAATATTGTTATAAATTATACATCTCAAAACATTTAATGAGTAGTTCTAATTAAAAATTTGATAGCTGACATTAACAAAGACAGTCAAAGTTTGTCATCTTCGTAAATTCTTGGGCTATAATAAAACTATGTCTAACTTTAGTGACCACCCATTATAATCGTATTAAAAATGCCTTATGCCAACATTGTTACCTACATTTTAATTTGCACTTAAATAAAAAAAAAGACTTTGGAGTAAGAATCGTTTGTCAGAGCAGGGAATCAAACCTGGGGTCCATCGGCTCCACGAGCCGTGCGTAGCCTCACCACCGCCAACCACACCAGAGTTGAAATTACCTATTTTATTAAAAGCGTAGATACAGTCAGCGTCAATAATAGCATCATAGTACCAGTTCAAAATAACTATGTTGTCAAAATTCAACAGATTGCTAAGGATGTTAATTCTTAAAAATTTTATTTTAACAAAGATAGATTTAACACATTACTCTACAATACAAAATAAAAATTACAAACAAGTTTAACAAAGAAAGATGTACAATTCAGGCGGTCTTATTGCTTTTAGCGATCTCTTCCAGACTACTTTCGGTTAAAGGAACATTTGATTAATTGGAAGGGGGAATTTTCAACAATTCTTCGAAGCAACTAAGATATATACGAGTATGACTAAACTTTAATACATTTACTTAAACTCATAAATAGATACAAACACTAAAGTACATAGTGAAAAGTAAAGTGCCACTATATGTAAAGTAAAGTGACGACCGTTTGGTGCAGTGCATGTCGGACTTTAAAACCAAGGGTCGCGGGTTCGATCCCCGCACAGTAAAAGCATATGTGTGCATGAACATCTGTGTTTGTACTGGTCTGGGTGTTTTATATACATAGGTGTATAATATACATAGGTATATTATGTATTAATTAACAAAAAAAAAGTATTTAAGTATGTTTATCCGTTGTCTAGTACCCATAACACAAGCCTCGTAGCTTAATTTGGGACTAGAGAATTGGTGTGATTGTTGTGAAATATTTATTTATATTTATTTATTTTATATTTTTTGATGCTGACTGTATCCACATTTTACTCCACAGGCTTTTTAACTATTCAATATGTCGACAAGTATAAAGTAAGTTAAAATTAACCATTAAAAGCCCACTCAGCGGACATTCGCATATAACACAGTTAATACCAATGTAAATAGCACATAATGTATGTAAACAGTATAATAAAATTACCTAGTCAGTGATAACATTAGGCATTTGCATACAAAATGGCTATTGATACAAATTGGTGTAGTAATACAAAACTAATTTAAAACGTTTAGGTAAGTACCTAAAAAGTATAAATTCAATTTGACATATTTCTAATTTAATACGATATAAATCAAATTCTGTGCAAGCTGTCTTGAAAGACCTAAAGCCTGAGATAAAACAGTTTTTTTTTGTTAATATAAAATAGTTTCCTTTTAGTTCTTATACTCATATTATGAATTATGACCTCACTATTGAAGATTTTATTACTAAGTAAATATGATTTGAAATACATATTACATGTAATTGTCCTCCTGGCCGATTTCGAGCACGGCGGCTAATCTCAACAGAGATCAGCCAAATACGAAGGAGATATTATATTATATTGCGCTCATACTTGTGCACTATAATATCTCCTTCGTATTTGGCTGATCTCTGTTGAGATTAGCCGCCGTGCTCGAAATCGGCCAGGAGGACTATCATATTTCGGAACGATCTTACTTACCACTAAACAGCAGCGCTGCTAATCTTTATATGTTTCTTATTATCTTTTTTTTTAGTAAGAAAGCTATCAGTGTAAAAAAGCAAGATCGTAAAAGAACCCCTGGTCTATCTCAGAACGTCAGTATCGTCAATATCAAATCAAAAAAGAAATCCTCTTGATTTGGTTGGTGTTTGAAATGTTTGTTTCAAACTCCAACCAAATCAAGAGGATTTCTTTTAATAACACAACTTATTAGCACTTTGACATGATAAGAAATCACACGTGTTAGTGAAAGGTTAAAAGTAAAATTACCTAGTTCTGTCAAAATCTGAAAAAGAATCCATCCAAAACCAATTATATTAAATAGCATCTCAAATCGTCAATCTCAGCCGAAGCTGAACACCAAATGGCGGGTAGTCGAAAACTATTTTTATTGGCCGACTATGTAGTATACATGTCGCCAGATGTCGTCCGGGAACTAATTAGCGGATTCCAATGGCCTTTGTGAGAGCCGCCCTTTTGATAACATGGATCATTAAGTCGATGGAAGTGCTACTGAAATGTATATATTTTTTTGGGCAGTGACTGCGTGCCCCAGCACCTGTACCAAGCGAGGACCTATACAAGGCTGATAATGCTTGGTCGGTAATTGAGTTTTTCAAAAATATAAGTATGCCTAGGTTGATACGATAAGAAGAATGGACAGTTTATGAAATTTCAAAAGGTAGGATTAGAGAAGATTTGAATAAGCTTCATGATTCATCGTCTTTACGAAGAGAAATCGCCTCTATTAAAACAAACGTAAATAATGTCTAACTGACAAGTTTTCATGTTCATATTTTCATGTAACCGGTCAGTAGGAAGCGCTTCCCTTTAGCTTCTAACTCTTAATCAGTTTTGCATTGTAGATACAAAATAATAAAAGAAGAGATCTGTCACATCCAGTACTTTTATGTCATAGTCGATAGCAACACACTGCCACATAAAAACGGAATCATAGCATGTGCGTGGATTTATTACGGGCGTGATGTAATCCGAACAACATTGTGATTTTGTAAGCCTGCTTCTGGAATAAGTCACGCATCTGTTTATGCCTAATTAATGATCAGTATACCTACTTTATAAATATGGGAGCAGTGGTGGTAGTGCTTTGGTAGTGATACCAAAGATAAGCAACCTAAGGGACTGTTGTGTTTGGGATGGGTGACCACGACCGTATAAGTGAGTGAAGTTTATTAACAAGCGTTTTCGTGCTTCGGAAGGCACGGTAAGATGTTGGCCCCAATTAATATCGATATATATTAGACGTGAAGCAAGGTCAGAGGCTCTGGGGCGGCTTAACAACCCCTCTGAGAATCTGCAACCGCGTGTTTGAGAATGGCACGTGCCATCTCACAGTTGAAGTGATGCCTGTGCCCAGCAGTGAGACGTACTAGGCTGATGAAATGAGATGATACGAAAGCGAGGACTTATTTAGTCCGACTACCTGTAGCAATACCAGCATCATCACCATTACCTAAATAGGCTGATCACAGGATATCCACTGCTGATGTTCTAAAGAGATGGTTTGTTGACAGTCATCGTATTTAATTTACGAAAAAAATACACTTTTCAAAATTTGACGGTAAAATTAAAAGTATTCATAGGAATTAAATTAACTAACAGAACTTTTGAGTGTTCAACAAAGAAATGTAACATTTATCACTTTATCTCTTTACTAGTTTCGCCGTTTCATTCAAAAGAGCATTTTGGTTTTGGTTTTACTATTCCGCTATGAAAGCGAGACTTTTTCTATATTAAGGCACCATTTCAATATAGCCTGCAGCAGATCTGGACTGCCGGCTGTGTAGAATAATAATAATAATAATAATTTTATATTGTAAAAACCAACCCTATGATAAAGTTGAAATAAAGCGTAATAATAATAAATTGTTTCAACGAACACCTACCTCAATTACCTAGCCTCAAACTAAGCGTTAGCTTGTGCTATGGTGGCTAGGATAACGGATAGAAATACTTAAATACATGTATAAACACCCATGACTCAGGAAAAATGCTCGTGCTCATCACACAAACTTTTGCCCCTAGCAGGATTCGAACCCGCGACAGTCGGTTTTGTAATCTGGACCTCAGACCACTACACCAAAGCTGTCGTCAAAAAAGCAATAAATAGAATGAACTATATCTACTTCTAAAAGATAATAACATTGATTTTTTCTCCGAAACAATGTAATAATAGGATTCTGATGCACTGAGAAGAAGTCCGCTTGCATAACAGGAACTTTTCCCAAAACATGATAGAAAACTATATTTTTTAATACCAAAAAAGTACTTAGGAAATTGAAGCTTTACAGGAAATGGTTAAAATTAAAATTGTTTCTGAGATTTTCTGTCATGAATTTCTCAAAAACAGCTCGGAGTCGGGAAGTTGGCGGTGTTAGGCACGGGGCCTCGGACTCGGCCCGTCTCACTGAACTTTGAGAGTGATGGAACAGTGAGTGCACAGTGTATTGCGCTCACACTTGTGCACTATAATATCTCCTGCGTAGTTGTCAGATCTTTGTTGAGATTGGCCGCCGTGGTCGAAATCGGCTAGGAGGAATATTATTACCGGAAATGGGCATGGGCCAAAACTTTTAATATCATTTTTTATTTTCATTCAACTCGCGACAGTCACGGTATGGTGATGCCGTAAGTGTGAGCTGGCCCTAAGACGAAAATTATCTATATATAAAATATCTAATTTCAAAATTAATGACATTTTTTTTTTAAATTCTCAATTTTTGATTTGCAACGTATATTGGAAATGCGCCTTAAATCGCTTCGCCATATTTGATGTCGGTACAGTCGCCGTAAAACGGTTGATTTATTTCATACCCAACCGCCAGGGGGCGGTGCGGCGCTGGCGGAAAGGATTAACCTTTAGGCGCTTGTCTATGGTATAATAAGTGTCCCTTTTTAGTGGGCTTTGCTATTTTATGGTGAGGCGAAAACTAGGAGGGATGTTTAATCGACTAAAGAAAATAAAAGATTCTATGATATCGTCACTTACAGGAACATTTGGTTTAACTGACAAAATACGTAAATTGAGTTATTTAAACTGTTTTTCTTGGAATTGTTGCTCTTTTGAATAGCATACTTAGAAAAAACCAGCTCTAAAAAATGCAGTTCTTTACCATTCCTTTTTTGATTGTGTACTATATCAATTTCTTTAAAAAAATTGATTTTATCGACAAAAAAATACAGTTACATCAATTTGACATTTAAATATATTTGAAAACTTGTGTAATGTCTGACACCGTCCTATCTACAAACTGTTTTTATCAAAGGTTTTACCGAAAATCATTTTTACTTTTTGAATGTCCTTTTTTGTCAAAAAAGCTTTCTGATTGAATGATAATGACAAATGAATAATTCAAATGAAACTGTAATTACAATGGTGCAAAGTTACAACAGTATCAATTTTGTCGATACTTCAAACACAATACATTAAAACTAAGTTAGTTTCATTTGTTATCATCACTTACAGACTCTCGTTTTACTGGCAAATTAAATTCTCTAACCATATCAAAATACAGCCCTGGGGTACTACTAGCAATGAACATAGCAACCAGTTTGTATTAAAAAAGAATCTTCATCTTCATTCATACCAGGCTTGAAAAAGCATGTGCATAAATCTAAAACAAAAAATAATGAAATATAAGTTCTCGTTGTGTTTTGCTAATTTACAGGGTTAATCGATGTGTAGTGATTTTTAGTATTTAAACAGTTGCGACAACGTCACATTACTAATATCTTACGGATTTAACAGCTAAATTTTTCTCATAAAAAGGTTTACGTTTTACGTTTTTCTTCTAATATTTAATCGTTTGGAACAGACTGACCTATGTATGACCATAAGTAAGGCCTGGTGCGCACTAGTTATTTTTGGTCACCGTTTCAGTATCATCATAGTAGCCGCTTGACGCCCACTGCTGAGCATAGTTCTCCCAAAGATCCCTACCGTGAACGGTCCTGCGCTCCAGTGGCTTCCCACGACGTTCACATCATCAACCTGATGTCGACGACCTCGTCGACAGTATCTATATCTTTTTTTGATACATTGTAGAGAACATTTAGAGCGAAAGAGGTAGATCTAACATCGCACGATGACAAATAAGTCACCAATGCGCGAATAGTCTGAGGCATACTGTCAACGCGTGTCAACTAATTGCCGCAGCTAATTAACTGACAATCGCGATGACAATATGCTGAAGGTGTGCTGAGGCCTTAATGCCAATGATGATTGAATTAAAAAAAAAAACATGTAAACAAAACCTCATCGGTATTTCGCACTTCTATGTCTTTAAAGTCATAAATGTAAAGAATTCTAAAATTGAGTTAACCACATGTTTTCTTTTATATGAATCTATCGAGTGCTTAAAGATCATTTTTTTTCATTTATGACTTTAATTGAGTGCTTAAAGATCATTTTTTGTCATTTATGACTTTAATTGAGTGCTTAAAGATCATTTTTTTGTCATTTATGACTTTAAAGAACTAGAGTTGCGATTTGTTAACAAAAAACTTTTTTTTGTAAAGAATCGATTTGTATAGTTGTTAATTAAACCTCCAGCCCTGTTTGCAGTGGATTTAATTCGGATTCCCCGCTTTCAGTCATTTTACCCCGCAGGTAACGTTTCGGGGAATGTTTAAAATTAACAGTTTATTGCCCTTGTCGTGTTTAATTAAATTCGTACCGAGTTTGAGAGATTCCCGATCTATTTGCGAGGACTTTTGAGCGAAAGGTGGAATTTTATTGTGTAGCGATTTTTTATTAATCAGTTTGATAAAAAAAGAAAGTTATTTCAGTTGGTCCGTTTTAGCTTTAGTAAAAATGAATTGCCGAAATGTATGTACAATGTATGTATGTACGCGCATAACTTCAGACTGACTGTACCAAATTGGATGATTATTTTTTATGTTTTTCCTATTGTCAGGACAAGGTTTACACATCAAAACATTATTTAAAAACAACAACGGGCTGGACAACTCTACGAGTTATTTGCTCTTTATAGAAATGATATATTTTATTGAAAAAAACATCTTATCACAAAAAACAAAACAAGTTGAACTTTTAACAATATCGTACAACGAACCGAAAGTTATTGCTTTTTTTTTAAACTTACATGAATGCTAGCCTGTTTTTGATCGATGATTTAATTCTAGTCACAATGAAATCAAGACCAAAAATTTTGGTTCTTTGCTAAACGGTAAAATTGACAAAATAATTGCAGAGTGCAAAATTATAAAAGGTGCCAAGCAAATGGAGCGCTCGCGTGTAGCGAGCTCGAATCAAATTTGTCATTAACTGTAGTTCCGCTGAAATGCCTACCCAAGAAACGCTAAGTGGACTAGCTTGACACTCATCAGAAAGGAAACCGGCTTTGAAGTTTTTAACACAGTCTAATTAAAAGTAGTAGTGGTGAATAGGTTAAAAGGACACTAACTATTGTTTTCGGGTCTAAACGCAAACTATATTAATGAGTATTTAGGCACTCAGGTAGGTATTTAGGCACAGTCACCTCGTGACCACGGCTGTGTGCAATCCAGCCGAAGGTCGAGCAGTGAGTACCTAAATACTCATTAAAATAGTTCGCGTTTAGAACCGATAACTATAGTTAGTGTTGAAATGCAACGCAAAAGTTTAAAATCATATAGGTTAAATAGAATCGGAGGTCACAGAAAATTTGTTAACAGATCAGATGATGATCAGATTTTGCTATCAGGTTAATGTCTGAAAGAAGTTTCATGAAATAAAATCCCTGGTGTAAAATGTGATGGTCTGTTTGCTTGCATTCTATCGGGATTAAAGAGCTGATGAGAAGTTACCCTTATAGTTTAAAAATCCTCAAGGTAAGACTCGGTCGTGTAGAAACAAGCTATTTTGGGATAGGTAAGTCTTTTGCCCTTTGAACGACTTTGATTCTTCATCAAAAGTCTTTCAAGAGGGCACGGCAGTGCCCCGCCAGGTCGCGCAAAAAAGCGGGACGGCTGTTCTATCCTTTTCTTAAAGCAATTCAGGCCCTTTTTGACCTCTTGTAACTTCGTTGTGGATACAAACAAGGTGAAAACAAGGCTAAATTTTCAGTTGATAAGCAAGCATTGTATAAACTTGGTACATTTAAAATTTTATTCAATTTGAACTTGTAGTTTAAGAACTGTAATCTGTCACACTTTCTTAATTTAGTCAGTAACTGACTGACTGGCTAACTGACCGATCACCAAAAGTCTGAAGCACTTCTAGCAGACATAGAACCTTCAAATTTAGAATATGATTTGTGTATAGTGTCTAAACCAAGGGAAAACCAAAACGTTTCATAACTTCTGTCCAGTTCACTAGATACAAGTCGTGAATCATTTTGTAATCCCATATTAATGTACACATACTATCGTTATCTCCTAAACGTATATTGGAAGGATATAATTAAGTTTAAATAAGTTATCTAAAAATAGGAAAACACAGGATGTTTGTTATGGTAATTTTTTTATTATTCGCAGCGATTCAAGGTGTATATCTTTAGATCCACGTTGTCGTTTTTAGAATAACGGTTACTGGTTTAATTTAAAAGAATCGGCATGGTTTGAAACAAGAAACTGATACGAGTTTCTTTCAAGGGCCTCAATTTACACTTGGTGAACACACTTGGTTACATTTAAATTTTCTGACGAATATCATCTTTCAAGGCAATATATCACGTTTTATATTTTCACCTTAAATCATTATCATTATCATCAGTGGAAAAGGAAGTCTAAAGTTTTAACATTAAACCTCTTTTTCCACGAGTACCGTTTTGGCGCTTTAGCCGTTTTCCCTTTCCACTGTTTGATTACCTACAACATCGACCTAGGTCTGAATCATACTTCAAATTGCAGGCATCAAATTATCGAAATCTGGCTACCTTGCAGCTAAACTTATAATTCATAATTCTATATTTGCGTAAGAACATGGGACAATATGGATGTTACAATAAATACAGTGCACATGTCTTGCCAAAATTGTAAGCATGCAAACACACTTATATACTTCCTATGTTTCTTAGATCAAAATAAAAAACGGAATCGATTTTACGTTTCAAAAAGTGGAAAAAGATATAATAATGCTACATTTCGACACACAGTCCCTTTGGTAGGCTCCATTCTTTTGGCCCATTTTCAAGCATGTCTTTCTTTATTTAAATTTAATCAAAGCTATATTTCACATTCACCAAAACCACCCCATTCGACCGATTACACAACAGCCCACACGAACATCTTTGAGGCCTATTAATCAACTAAGAGGCTTTTACGATGGAACGACTGAGGAAACTTTGGCATCCCCTAGCTTGGATGGCTTTCAAATGTTAAAATGCGTTTTTGTACATCGTAATGGCTCATAATGTTAGACTCAACAGGCCAATAAAACGGGCGGCCAAATTGTTTGAAGGGGTTTAATGTGGTCTAAACATCTGGGTAAGTGTTGGGGGAGTGTGTCGTTTTTACAGAACAGTTTATCAAGTTATTCCAACAGCCAAGTTTATCAAGTTATATTTTTTTGTATTGTGAATCGATAAAATACCGTTCTGCTGAACTCATACTGGCATTTTTAAAAATAAAATGTAGTCCCTAGCTGAAATCGGACCGATGACTAAGTGTCACTGTAATTCAATTGGGAGAACATTCGCCCGGCTTGCGAGAGGTGCGGGTTTGAGTCCCGCCTGTAGCGGTCCATTTTTCTTTAAGTGTGTTTAAATTTCACACTGTACAGAAATTTGCGTTATTAATGCAAAAAAAATAATAAACTTTTGCTATTGTATCTCGTTTAAATAAATACAATGATTTTTATAGCTATTATACTAGTATTCTACTTGTGCAAATTGCTTTAAAATTGAGACCAATGTCTATACTGATGTGTCATTGTGTTATCAAAACTTTATCTCATAACGATGAACATGCTATCATGATGGGACATGCATTTCCGACCAGAGAAAATAGTTCGCTTGACCACATTATGTTAAAGATAGATAAAACTAGTACTGAATGTCAGGTTGCTGTCCTCAATGTGACTGTGACTGATCAAGCCCTGATACTGCTCCATATCCCCTTAGAACGAAAATTTTATAGTGGCGTTAGGCGAACAAGGGTCAAAACAGATTATGGAGGTGCACTCAATAGCCTAACAAAGAAAAATCTCTCAGAACTATTACTATGCGATGATCCTGAGGAAATAACACAAAAACTAATAAATGGAATAGCTGACTCTCTGAAGGAAAATACGAAAGAAATTAATATATCCAAAAAAGACCGAAGTATTAAACCATGGATTACACCTGGTATATTACGATGCATAAGGAATCGTAATGAACTTCAACATAAATTACACTGTAATCCTCATGATGAAATTCTTAAAATTACATATAGAAGATTTCGAAACTTTTGCAATAATCTAGTTAAAAATTAAGGCGCAAATATGAAAGACAGTTACTGCATGAATCTACAGGAAACCCTAACCGCCTCTGGAAAAACATTCGTGAGGTCACTCATCTGAAACAGACACCATCAGACAATACTAAGTTATTAAATATTAAATCGTCACCAATTGAGTCAGTTAATTTCGTAAGCCACTTTTTTGGAAGCGTTGGGAAAATATTAGCAAATGCCATAGATCAGCCTACACTTAATACTATTGATTTCCACAAATCCCCTCTTAATTCTTTCGTCCTTACAGACACAGACCACTATGAAGTTCACACAATCCTCATGAACTTAAAATCAGATAGTGCCGCAGGATGTGACAACATTCCGCCCACCTTTTTAAAATTTTCGAATAACGAGATAGTCCCTATAATTACTCACTTAACAAACCTCTGCTTTAACAAAGGCATTTTTCCAACGCTTCTCAAAGAGTCCATAATAACGCCCGTACATAAGGGCGGAGATGGAGACGATGTCAATAACTACAGACCAATTTCAGTCCTTACTTCAATATCTAAAATTATAGAAAAATTAATTAACAAAAGGTTACTAAGCTACTTTGAGAAAAATAACCTTTTTTTTTTCTCGCTGTGGAAATGCTTTTACGCATGCCCCCCACACATCTGCAGGGGGGTATGTGGGACTCAACGGCTGGTGTGCAAGGTCGTAATACCCACTAAAACCACAGCGCATTTCACCACTCCGCCATTGTGGGGGGTGCCATGGGGTCGCGTGAGCATTCACCACGGCACCCCGGCGGATAACCCGAGGGCCACAAACTCCTTGGCGGCGGAGCAAGGTGTTGGGCTCCGCCACCACTCGGCCGCAGAGGATAGGGAGGACGGCAACGACACACCGCATCTCCTCTTCCTCTGCGGCCCCACCGCAGCGCCATCTAACGGTGCGCCCCCGTTTGGTCGCGGGAGATAGGCCGCACGGCAACGACACACCGAGACGTCTCTCCTCCCGCGACCGCACCCGACTGCGAGAGACAGACAAAACTGTCTCCCACACCCGCATCCTTGGACGCATCCTGCGCAGGCCACCCCAAGCCCACGTGGAGCGTCCCCTCCCTGGATCCCGCTTAGCTTCACCGTGGGTAGCAAAGCCACGGTTACTGAGCCCCCCCACCACGACAAGGTGGAGATCCCACAGGGGGGGGGAGAAAAATAACCTTTTTTTTTAACGTCAGGAAATGCCGATTACGCACCGTACCCCTCCGTCGGGGACCGGAGGGGCGTGTGTGTGGGACTCCCCCGGATTCGGGTAGACCCACTAAAACCTGACGAAGCCCGCTGCGTGTGGCTGTGACAGCAGGGGCCGCGGTGTCTCAACAGTCCCGCGACCCTTGCCAGAAGCAACGTTCGCCCTCTAAGCAGGAGGTCGGATCTCCACGGAGTGGGGTGATGAGATCTCATCCCACTCCAGACGGCACACTGGCGCTGTCTCTCAGGAGGGTCCGGGCGGTTAAGCCAAGACCCTCGTTTCGCCACGAGGACCAGAGTCCCAAGGACATCCCCTGCCTCCTCTGATAAGCCAGAGGGGTGCTGGGAGCCACAACCACTTCGGTGAGCCGCCGCTCGATGCGAGACAGACGCGACTCACTAGTGCCTCTGCCGCCCGATACAGGAACAGACGCAGAGGCACTCTCAACAGAGCATCTTGGCTTCACCTGTCGCTGGATTGTGACAGGCTACTGAGCCCACTCGCCACGGCAAGGCGTGCTCTATTCGAGGGGGAGAAAAATAACCTTTTTTTTTCTCGCAGGAAAACCCTTTTAAGAGCCATAGCCGAGGCCGGGGTGCCTCAGCCGTGTGTGGGACTCCCAGCGTCCTGAAAAGGACACGGCTCCGCTCCGGGGAAAACCCGGAGCGGGGACTACCCACCAAAAACCTGCGGTATCCCTTCCCTGTCTAGGAGGTGACATGGGTGCTGGCTAATCCTTTACGTCCATGACCACCTCCGACAGTGTGCCCACCTACAAGGTGGGCCCAGCGCGTGAGTGACTCCCTCTGGCACAGGTGCTATACACTTAAAAGATCGAGACTACACAAATATTGTTGTTATATTCTTTGCAACGAATAAAATATTTTTTCATTTTTCATTTTCATTTTTCAACGATTTCTTAATACTTTTATTTTTCATAATGGTATTTTTTTATAAAATGTAGTCCCTATTTAAGCTGAAATGAGAAGATTACATAAACATGTAATAATGAGGAGCGTAGAGCCTTATCTTTTCCAAAAACTGTTTACAATATACTGTAAAAATAATAAAGTGCTAATTAGCATAATTACATATTTGTACCACAAAACACTACAAAGTAACGTGACACTCACCTTAAAAACACTGAAATCTTTCAAATAATCGCTAATTACATGACTTAAATGTTTATTTATGTTTCATAAACCGCTGAATCATGTAGTTCTGTAGCCACACTAATTAATTCCAGCTGATATTTTTAACACTCGTGTTAGCAATTAACCTAAGGTTATCGTTGACATGATTGATCGAATTCAATACGGATTTATTGTTTACGCTTGTAAATTGTAATTAGCGATGTTAATTTGTGTTTTCTGGTGATCTTTTGCAGCTGCGATAGATTAGACTGCGTAAATCAACTTCGCTATAATGAGCATGCATGTGCGAAAAGTAATAGGCTTAAGTAAGACTTATGGCTTAAGATAGGCATATGTATGACTTTAAGGTATTTATGATATGGGCCATAATTATGTTGTAATTCGTTGCCTGAAATTTAATAAACGTTATTATTATTAAGATCGGTTGCACTGTAGAACTTTTACTGTACCAAATATAAGAAGTAGATCAAAATCTGACTTTTCAACGTTTCAAACAAATACAAAAAAACTCGTCTACCACCAGCATTTCCGACGCGCTGCAGTGTCGCGGCAGCCCCATCATTCTTTTTTCTCTGTATGTTCTCTGCTTGGACCTGTGGTTGACTGGTAGACAATGCCCCCGGCATTAAGTCTACGGGAGTACACAAGTATGTGCAGAAGTTTTTTGAATAAATAAATAAATCAGTCCTCTGTAAGCATGGAATAAACGTGTATACAAAATTTCAACTCACTCGGGCACTCAAGTTGATAAAATTTCGCTTGTAAAATTTGATTATAGACGACTTAACACCAGAACGGGTAAAACTAAATAAAAACGTGGAAAAATCGACTTAAGCAGTAAGTACCTACGTATATGCGACACACCACATCAAGCTACTCATTTTCATTGTGAAATCACGTTTATTACGTAAGAATAAGTTGACGCTATGAACTTGACGTGTGGCCATCTGTACTACTCAGAAATACCTTTCAAGTTCAAGTCTAGGAAGTGAACACTCTAGTACTTCTATAATGAATAATAACCAATTCCATTTCACGATATCGGCGCTGTAAAAAATAAATATTATTGTATCTGAAATTAAAACCCACTTAAAGAAAAATGGCTGACTGCAGCCTTAGGAGCACTTAAAGAAAAATGGCTGACTGCAGCCTAAGGAGCACTTAAAGAAAAATGGCTGGCTGCAGCCTAAGGAGGACTTAAAGAAATTCGGACCGATGAGTAAGTGTCACGGTAGCTCAATTGGTAGAGCAATCACCCGGCCCACAATACTTTAAGTGTGTTTTTAATTTCACATTGTTAAGAAATTTACTTTGTTAATGTTAAAAAATAAAGGAACTTAATATTATTGTATCTCTTTTATGTGTGAGTTAAGATTATTCTAGCTGTTTCATTCTACTCGTGCAAATTGCTTTAAAATTCAGGCCAATGTTTTTGCTGATGTGTCATTGTGTTATCAAAACTTTATCTCATAAGGATTTTTTAATACCTTTCTTTTTCAGCTTTAATAAGTAGCCCTTTTTCAATCATTACCATCCAACTCTATAATTATTGTTTACATATAACGCGTTCACCAATTTCCCTTACATCACATTACTAATTCAAACCCCCTAAAAGGAATAACGTACGCGCCCTGTAATCACCCTGTATGTAATATACAGTCGCTACATATAAAGCTATTAACTATTGCATCTTAAATGTTAAAAAATAGGTTCCATTTTGCAACAAAATCGTATAACGATACACTGTACGTTCGTGTTTACTACTATACAAAATTGCGTTATTATAATTAATTAGTTTTAATAGTAATTAAAAGTAAAACCCTGATAAGGCGTGCGTGCGAGACCGCTTGGTATGGACGGCGTTATGTCATGTGGAGTCAGCGATGTTTATTCACGAAACAGCCTGCACGTCAGCATGATAGGTGTACTGTCAACATGAGTTTCATAATCAGTCATGCACGATCACCTGCAATGTTTGAAGAGTGATTGTGTTTTAATCCGACTGCTAAATGAGGGTTTTCATTTAAAACCAATCGTATGAAAAGGTTTGTTTGATTTTTTTTAAAGTTTTCATTTCATTGGTTGCATGTCGGTTCTTTGAACACATGTAATCTGTGTTTGACTGCCTCGTTGGTGTAGTGGCAAAGTTTCTGCCTTACATCCGAGAGGTCATGGGTTCGAAGCCCAGGTCGAGCTAAAATTGTTTCTCCGGTCATGTCGGATTGCCGTCTCACCGAACTTTGAGAGTAATGGAACAGTGAGTGCACCTGTGTATAGCGCTCACACGTGTGCACTATAATATCTCCTGCGTAGTTGGCTGATCTCTGTAGAGATTAGAAACCGGCCAGGACTATTATTAATCTGTGTTTATCTCTCGCTGACATCTGCTTAAAAACACAGTTATCTGTCGCATTTTTGGAACAAATGAAGTCAAATTGCCTTTCGTAACATTGTCGAAATCGTATTTTTACTACCAACATCGCCAGTGAGGGTCTGACATCGTAAAACACATCGGACTACTGGACGATGTTGCCAGTTTTGAGGGTCTGTTCTCATATGAGGTCACTAGCCGGACAAGTAGATAAGATAGCAATTTGCCGGAAAAAGAAAAAGCAAATATTTTGAGTCCACGCAAAACGAGACACTAAATGTTTTACTGTCATGGTATGTAAGGTAGTCGTAACTTATTTACAGTTTTCAGTTTATATTTTGCATAGTTCATATAAATTATTTGTAAGGTGGTCAATTTTATAATACTATATTTATTGTAGGTACCAAACATATTCTACGAAATTAAACAAAAAAAAACACAATCTTTTAACACCAGCACCGACAATCCGTCATCGAACGTCAATCTTTAAAATATACTTTATTTTATTTGCTGTTTATCCCATCCTATTAATAGAACATGTCGTATAACGCCGTCCTTTTTATCTGTCAACAGTGTAAGGGTACGATAATAAATATAAAAGTACTGCGTAGTATTGCGGATAACAACGACTTGACCTATTTAGTACGACGCAATTGCAGCTCAGGGAGAAAAGACAGATAAAATAAATATTTCACAACAATCACACCAATTCTCTAGTCCCAAATTAAGCTACAAGGCTTGTGTTATGGGTACTAGACAACGGATTAATATACTTAAATACTTTTTTTTGTAAATAAATACATAATATACATAGAAAACACCCAGACCAGTACAAATACACATGTTCATGCACACATATGCTTGTACTGTGCGGGGATCGAACCCGCGACCCTTGGTTTTAGAAGTCCGACATATAGATCATTGCACCAAACGGTCGTTATTTTGTTTTATTATACGTAGTGGGATGGCTGCGATCCCTCCTCGAACGGGCTTAGCGTAACTGGATAGCAATTCGGTCTCTTCTTGTTCGAGGACGTGGACGTGTAAGCGCTTCATCATATCAGCCTGTTGCAGTCCACTGCTGGACATAGGCCTCCACCAAGGAGCGCCACAGCGCACGATCTCCCGCCCTTTGCATCCAGTCCCTACCAGCTGCCTTCTTTAGGTCGTCTGTCCATCTAGCCGGGAAAGCACTTAGGCTAGGCCAAAGATAAATGTCAAATGTGCTCTGGTAGCTGTTTTAATTTCTAACTCAACCTCACTTCCGGTTTCTAAAATTATGATAAAAATCCAAATGGCACAAAAAAGTGACATAGAAACAGTTACAAGCTCAGCATGTTTTGTCTTGTCAGACATGCAAATATAAACCGAGGTGGTTTACAATTACAAATTCTGTCCATTACAATTTCTATTACATGTTTTCCGAGGTCAATGTCACATTGACTATAATGATAATAATTTCAATAGTTAAAAAATAATGTCAAAGAAATTACAAACTAAAAAATACATTAAATGAATAAAACAATTATTCTACAATTTTCTCTTAAATTGATTAAAAAGTAGATCAGCTATCAAATGATTGAAAATTTAATTATGTCAGGATGTCGTCTTCTGCATGTAAAGAAATGAAATTTTGTAAAGAAATGAAGATTTTTTTTTTACAAACAACGCAATTTTGTAAATATATAGGCATGGTAGTGTCAATAAATTCAATTTAACACACAGTGGCTTACATGAGTCTAAAGGGTGTGCGTTGCACATGGCTTTTAGCTTAGTAAATGCAATGCTTTGATAGTGACACCACCTAGGACGTGGTCGTGTTCGGTATGAGTGAAGATTCCGACCCTTTCTGTGACGTCTATTACAAACATCCTCGTTCTTGGGAATGCACGTTAGACTGTTGGTCAAAGGTAAACCTGGTCAAAGGCCTTTGGGCGGCAACTAACAACGGACAGTAAGGTTGGTCACTTACCATTGCAAATAACCCCAAAGACATTCCGCACTGAGTCCGCGTGGTGGAGTATGGCTCGAACCACCTCACGAGGTGACGCCTGAGCCCGGCAGTGGGACGTGTATAGGCTGATGCGATTATGTAACGACAGTTAGTTGCTTTTGACAAAAAATATGCTGTAAAAGGAAAAGTTATGAAATTGTCGTTCTGGCTTTTTTGTTTGAGATGTGTTAATAAGCTACTTTAAAACAAGAGAAGCGTTTTCAAAACTGAACCTTACCCCACTCTTTTAGGGGCCATGTCTAGTTGCGTAGTAACTAAACAGACTGTGACATATTTAATCGGGACTTAATCAATGTTTATATTTATAGAGACACTTGTGAGCTTACTCACAAAAGGGGTACGATTCTCATGCATTCGTAATATTTACGCACAGTTATAGACATGATGACACCTATCATAAATATTTTCAAGACAAATGGTGTTTAAAAATTATAACCTCTATGTAGTTATAAAACCGATTTATTTACAAGTGTAGAAACCATTTTCTTATTACACAAAATACAATAAATATTCAGTCAATAATTGACTCCGATTTCTTGGTACTCTAATATGACGTCACGTTAGAGTATTCCCATACAGAATCTATGGAGGCAGATTTTTTAGACATATGATAATATGGATTATGTCAAATTGGTGGTGTCATGTTGCCTATTCGTATGCATAACTTCAAATTGCTGTTGACAGGTGCATTTCATGACAACTACAAGATACTTCAGCTATGGTCATTATGTCTGGTCACCACACGTTGCGTTCGAGTGGTAATCGATCGTATTTTTAACGAATGTGCACTCATTTCGATTGCACGAGAATTGGCCCCCAGGTCTGGTGTGTGTGACCCCAATGCCAGATGACATTTGTGCCTAGATCTCAGATTAAGAATTGGTCTAGGCAGATGTTTCAGACTAACATACGTAAGTAGCTGTTTGCGATTAGTTTTACTATGTATATGTACTTGATGTATGTATCTTTACTAGGTATCTGTAATATAGATAGGACGGGTGTTATTTCGGTAACTGGCATATTATGCCATATATATATATATATATATATATATATATATATATATATAATTCTTTTTGTATTTTCTCATTTATTTATTTTGTCGGAACCCACCACTAATAATTTCTGCTTAGCCCAAAGGTATGACTGGTAGAGAATGCCTTACGGCGTTAAGTCCACCATTAGTACATAGTTTTGTTGTGCAATAAAGCCTTAATAAATATGCACATACTTCCAGATCGAATAATACTTATATCAAATTAATTCTGTTCAAAACGAACAAGTTAGTAGCGGGTTATATGAAGTAGGCGCTGACGACATGTCGTCGCGACACTTTTTCTATGTGTTTGTATGAGATACCCTCCGTAGCTACGCTAGCTACACGATTTTAGTGACGTCATTCATACAAAGTCATAGAAACAAGAAGTGTCAGGATGACATGTCAGCTGCTGCGGCTTCTAGAATAATAATAATAATAATAAATCATTTATTTCAGATTTGCATCCCTAAGTGTTAGTAACAAGGTAGTTGTATATAGCCTGCTACCAACTTGCATCTAAACTTAAAAGTTGTTATATAAGTAGTTATCTACCTAAACTATATTGTATTGTAATATGTGCCAAATAAATATTTCTTCTTAAACTACCTTTTCAGTGTGCAGTAGAAAAAACTTCCCATAATGTCGTATCATACATTTGTTTCACTGTTTCTTCTCGAATGGATATTTGCAAAAGCTTGCAATCTCAAAATACAGACAGCCATTTTAATGGGTGCAGACGAGCGCCACATCAAGCTAGCCATTTTCACTGAAACCCTTATTACGTTAGCTAGACGCATTGATTAACTTGATATGTGGCCAATGGACTTAAGTTCACCAGCTCACTACATAACGAATGCACAATTTGGCTTCAGCATATTTGATTATAAATAAATAAATATACAACAAAACATGTCGGGGGTTTTTAAAATTTGTTTTTTTTTTTTTGTAAAGTTTGCTTTAGATTTGGTTTAGAAATTATAGACGGTTTTCTTAAAAACATATTAAATTATTTTGATTAAAATTATTAAAAGTGTGGTATCCGTTCAGAATATAATTTGTATCTTTATTTAAATTTGTGTTGCATGTATGCGCTTTCGAGTGATCTGTGAGCTTACATGTTGATCTGAATAAATAAATAAAATAAATATAATAATAATAAAGTCATTTTATTTCTTTCCACAAACCAAAATATATAGTATTTTACAATATATTGATCTGACTCCTTGGTAAGTAGCTAAACCACTTGTGTTACAGATGTCAGATCAACAGTGGTATTACAAATAAACTTAAATAAATACATATACCTAACACCTAGACCAGTACAAGCAGACATGTTCATGCACAAAAATATTTGTACAGAGCGGGGATCGAACCCGCTTGATCGATAGTCAATTTCTTGACATCTTTCTTCCACCAAAGTGGTCAAATATTTGTTTCGATTTATTCATTCGAATCCTACTAAGTGTCCTTATAGAAATACTTGAAGTAATTAATTGCTGCATATAAGATAGACAGTTCACACGCTCAGAAAACACTTCCTAATTAAATGTACATGCCAAAGGCTAAATAGGGTATAATGTAAAAATGCGAAGCACCAACATTCTTAGGTAAACAGATCCTTAGGTGAGGCAAGTGTGATGTCACTTTAGAGATCCTCAAGAAAATATTATTATTGTTACAAATCAGTTCAATGATAAAAATAATGATCTATTCCGATCCAATCGTAATATTTAATACCATTAGTGTTTGTTTATAACCTTTATCATTTTATACCTAAAACATTTTCCTTTATTTAAATCTTGATGTTTGTCTTCAAATATTCGTAGAAGCCAATCCGGTTCTCACTAGGGATGGGGGCCTGGTGACCCGTAACACAGGTTTCTTACCTACCACGGGCACCAGCGATCCGCAGCCATTATATTGTATAATGAATCAACTTCTATTGTTTATTTATCATTTAATGAAGTTTGCCATTGTACATATTTTGGTTAATGAGTATTGTAAAAATACTATATATTTTGGTTTGTGGAAACAAATAAAATGAATTTATTATTATTATATTTATTTTATTTATTTATTCAGATCAACATGTAAGCTCACAGATCACTCGAAAGCGCATACATGCAACACAAATTTAAATATAGATACAAATTATATTCTCAACGGATACCACTCTTTTAATAACTTTTACCTAATAAATCAAAATAATTTAATATGTTTTTTTTTCCTTAGCCGCCAATAGGGAACAGTGAAGGAGTTTGGGGGAGACCTTTGCCCAGCAGTGGGATGACATAGGTTAATAAAATGTTTTTAAGAAAACCGTCTATAATTTCTAAACCAAATCTAAAGCAAACTTTACAAAAAAAACAAATTTTAAAAACCCCCGACATGAGCAAGTAAAACAATTGGTGAGCTGTAACGGCTGAACAGATTTAGAGAAGACATAGTTAAGAACTACCGTAATTAAATTATCTTTCAAATGAATGAAAAAACCGCTCTGAAATCGCGATACCCCAGACAACAAACAGATGACAAAAGATTATGACACACACTCAACAACACAAACACATATAGTATAACACACAAATAGAATATGGGTCAAACTCAAACACCCCTCTTTCCTGTTGGGGATGAAAATTCAAAACATTAATTTAAAAAAAACATCATAGTTTCACCTACTAGCATTGAAATTGTAAGGATTATCTGGATGAAACTTTTTTTTTGTTGTAAAAACTAAGTACGTTTTTCAATTTAAATCAAAGTGATATTTTAAAAAACTCATCTAGAACGCAGTTGAAATTAACTAGATCTGAAATTATATTTCCTGAAAAAGAATGAACTTCGTGCCGTACGTGTGAAATGAACTTTATAATTTGTGGATAGTGAACACGGAGACTTAGTTATCTCGAGGATTTTTATGTATTTGAAAACTACCGTATTTAAGAAGCTAGTAAAAAGCCAAGAACTTATCACATTTTATCTAGATAAACGTCAAATGCAAGTTGTGGTCTGAGTTCTATCTAATTAATAGTGATAGCAAATCACTTAGTTATTATTTTTGATAGTTCTGTATGTCAACTTATATGTTAAACAGTAATATTAGTAATTCAATCAAAAGCTCATTACCGTTAATTTTGCGTTTGCCTTTAATCGATCTCCATCAATACGTATGTCTATTTTTAATTAATGAAGACTAAAGTAATTATGTATTGTTATAAAAATTTAGATTTCGTAGTAATAAATATTAAGGGTTAAAGAATAAACAAAAGCCTTCTTTCCAAAGTTCAGTTGGCGAAAAACCCATAAAATAATAAGTGCTAGGTACATCTTACGTAATCGAATAAACAAACATACCTATCAGAATACCTCATCGTCAAAATCACACAAATGGTTTTTTACAACTTCATTGGTTGTAAATAAACAAAAAAAAAGTGTGGGGAACCATTGACTAGGTTAAATGTATGAGCGCATTTTTTTCCATACATAACCATACATGGCTAAACAACTCCGGTAGACACGGTGACGACCGTGAGATGTCACACAAATAAGGTGTGATCATTAGGAAATAATGTGCGAATATAGATTTCATCTTGTGAACATTTTATTTATTTATTTCCTTGATCGTAAATGATGCTTGTTACACTGGCAATTGTTTATATGGAGTTCAAGGAAATCCATACTAATATTATTATTGCGATAGTAACTCTGTTTGTCTGTCTGTTATTCAATCACACCTAAACTACTGAAGCAATTTGCATGAAATTTGCTATGGAGATATTTTGATACCCGAGAAAGGACATAGGCTACTTTTTACTGCGGGAAAACGACGCATTCCCATGGGAAAATTTAGGTGGGCCGAATGATCTTTTTATATATAAAAATGAAATGCTGTTCGTTAGTCTCACTAAAACTCGAGAACGGCTGAACTGATTTACATAATTTTAGTCTTGAAATATTTGTGCAAGTACAGGAAACGTGTAAACGATGAGGAAATATTAATAAATTTCGAAAACAGTGAGCAGGACAGCGTCTGCCGGGTCCAATTGTTATTTATAGTTCATATTAGTATGAAAAATTTATCTCACATCAGCTTAAACACGTCCCACTGCTGGGCACAGGCCTCACCTCAACTATGAGGTGGTGCGAGCCATACTCCACCACGCGGGCTCAGTTAGGAGAGGTGGAAGAAATGTGTACGGTCTTCAATATATATATTTTAAAAGAACTTAATTTTAAGAGTCAAAACTTATTAGCTATAAAAAAAAACAACGCTACTTGGCTTTCAAACTATAACCCTAACCACAGTCCCAAGAAATAAACACAAACTGTTAAACGAAACTAAACTACCGTCCACTTGTAGCATTTAGAACAAGCGTTTATTTATTCACAGAGTCCACTTTCACAGCACTCAACGTAATACCATTTTCGGACCTTTTAAAATGGCCGTCCAAATCCTTCAAAGTATCGCAAAACGCATAAACCCAAAACGTAACATAAAATAAAACAAGTTTCAGAACATTAAAGGAGAGACATCATCATAATTCGACTTAATCCCAAACGGGGCCGGGGCGCAGAAGGGCCTAAACCGCAAATCATAAATTCCGGGTAAAACGTCGTTTGTGCCGAAGAGATGGTTATCGGGCTGTGACGCGATAATTTCTTCAACATTAGCGCGGCCCGGGGAACGGCGTAAGTGGGACTTTTTGGATTTTTATTTTTGGCTGTTTTGACGCGATGTTATGACTGGATATTGCCATTTATGGCGTTATTAAGGAATGGGTAACAACAGCGTTGAAACGTGCGCCAAGATTGTATTGAACTTAGTTCCTTTCGTATTTTTACAGGTGGCTTTATCATGTAAGATTTTTTGGTAATTTCAACCCATTTTTTTTTTCTAAATTGGTGGGTGGCACTTACGGCTTTTTTTAAATAACCAAAAATTGTAAGTAAAAAAATCTTACTGTTTAATCTCAAATGCAGATTTATAGTTGATTCAATAAGAGTATCAAACTGTTTAGGCCGCTGACAAACTTATATTTACACAACCCAAGAAATATTTTTTAAATTTATTACTTACGCGTTTTCAAAGCTTTTCCGCGATGAGATCATACTACTGGGTTGTTCAACACTTGTATCCCTGATGGATTATTAATGATAGTTTTTATAAACGCTTTGGGTTAAATCCAATAATAACGTGTTTGAAACTGAACGTGATTTTTAGAGTTCTATATTAAAATAACCGATCCTTTTCTAAGGAGCAGTACTGCTGAATTACTTGCTTTAACTTTTCCTAACCAGAAAGTACATCTTCTAAACTAGATAAAAATACTTAAATCATCATCAACAATATCAAAAACCTAACATAGTGAATAAATAAAAAAATCACCTACTATAAACTGCTGCGGACTTTTGCGGACCTCTAAATTTTGTGACATCTTTCCCATACAGGGGATAGATAGATGCCCAACCAAGCGTTTAGTATAGATGACCTACGGGATAAATGGGCATTTATCCTCCAAAATCTTTTTGGCATTGCATGCTGTCGCAGAAGAGACATACAACTGAGTCAATTAAGATCGAGTTGGAGTTTCTTTTGATAGATATAAATAAATAATTCACAACAATCACACCAATTCTCTAGTCCCAAATTAAGCTACGAGGCTTGTGTTATGGGTACTAGACAACGGATAAACATACTTAAATACTCTTTTTTTTGTAAATAAATACATATTATACATAGAAAACACCCAGACCAGTACAAACACACATGTTCATGCACACCTGTGTTTGTACTGTGCGGGGATCGAACCCGCGACCCTTGGTTTTAGAAGTCCGACCTGTGGACCAAGCGGTCGTCAAATATGAAAAAAGTAATCGAATTTATCTGCGAAACTAATGTAATTAAAATCGGCTCATCTATACCATTGGGGCATCTATCTCGGCTTTACCCTACTGACGAATGTACCTCCCGTAAAACCAGCATAAGGCGAATCCATTTCTTGTGAGGTTTTATAATAAATCAAGACATGTTAAAATCGATTTTTATTTATGTTCATTTGTGCGCTACCTTCCAATTAAGGAACAGCGGGCCTTTTTTTGCAAACAACCTTTATTTTGAAGACTGCTATAATTATGAGTCATGTAAAAATCTACATAACAGCATACTTTGAATAAGAGCATCATCCAATTTACCAAGCCTTTTGCCAAATTTCTTTAAGAAGATAGAAAGGCAATATTTTTGTTCGGCTGATCTTAAAATTTTCCTTTGTCAATTTTTTTTCTATAGGTTTGTTCTTGACCTAATACTAAGTTCAAAGAAGCAAAGACTGAGTCTTGATGGAGCGAGCTCGCCTAGAAGATGCCTTTTCAATCTAGCTTTGAAAATCCGACAGTTTTTTTTAAATGCTCACGATCGTTCACGATTGCAACCTTTACTTACTAACTCCTTCGCGGCGCAGCGACCCAAAGTGTGTCTTGGCCTCCGACACAAGAGAACGCCATCTGATCCGGTCTTGCGCCGCCTCTTGCCAGTCCGCAACTTGTAGCTCCTGCAGATCTGACATGACGGCGTCCTTCCAGCGGTATCTGAGCCGGCCGACGGGGTAGCGGCCTCGAGGTATTGCAAGATACGCTGCTTTTGCGCTACGATCCTCCCCTATTCTTTCGAGATGTCCCAACCAACGGAGTCTCTGGGCTATAGCTTTTCCCAGGATGTTGGGTTCGGCGACCAGCTCCTCGATCTCGTGTTTTTTCGGGATCCTTCAGCTGCCATCTTCTCTCTGAGTTGGACCCAGAATCTTCCTCATGATCTTCCTCTCGACCACCAAGAGCTTTTCTTCTTCCTTGAGGGTTAGTGTCCAAACCTCACCGCCGTACATCAAGATGGGTCTTATGACAGCAACCTCCAAATCAAAACCAATACGAAACGCAATTCAAAAGGATTGTAATTTATGCACTCTTTGTTCTAGAGAGGCTTGTGTAAAATCTGCCATTAACAAACAGTAATTAAAGCTGAAAAAGACTGTCGCTCGTAATCTGTCGAAGCGACAACATCTCCTGAGGATGCCACGTGTAGTGGCGAAACATGTCAAGTGTTTTGTTGGTGTCAGTGTTGTGTTTCCAGGTGCATCTTCTTTGTCACATTGTGAGTTGTATTGTAAGTCCTGCGACTTCCAGCTCTAGTTTTTTCAAGTGGTTACAGTCGGATGTATTTGGGTTTCATTTAGTGGAAATTTAAAGCAAAATAATTCTCTTTTTCAGCTTTTGTCATGGATTTCCGCAAAGTAACGCCTAATTCCATCAATCAAGACAGTAATTACTATTTTTTTGTTATTGGGTCTAAACGAGATATGTTTGAATAAGTACCTATTTGGTACTCACTGCTCGACGTTTCGGCCGGATTGCACACAGCCGTTGTCACGAGCAGTAATTAAATAAATATTCTGTATTCCTGTCAAAAGTATTTCGTAGCTCGGGGCTAAAAGGTCCCAATGGACACCGGATAATTCGGCCCGATATTTCCGAACAAAGCCTTTCGATACCTGGTGTACGATTCTCATGCATTCGAACTTTTTCCGCACGGTAATTTGTATGAAACCAACAGTACCTAGGTGTATAATAATAACTTGGGCGACCACTTTGGTGTAATGGTTAAGACTATTAACTAAGAGGTCGCGGGTTCGATCCACGCACTGTACAAACATTTGTGTGCTTGAACATGTCAGTATGTACTGGTCTGGATGTTATATGTATTTATTAAAGTTCATTTGTAATACCACTGTTGATTCTGATATCTGTAACACAAGTGCTTTAGCTACTTACCACGGAGTAAGATCAATGTATGTAATGTCGTTGTATATTAAAAAAAATCTTCATATTACTGTTGACAGGTACACGTCACGTCAGCTACAAGATATTTCGTATACGAATTGAAAACTCCGACTGGTGAGCACCACACGTTGCGTTCATCACATCGATAGGACTTTTTACGAATGTGAAATTTTATCAACTGCACAAGAATAGGCCTCCTGCATGGCTTGATTAAATTTAAACGTGAACGTGTTTTTTATTATTTTTTTATTTTCGCACTAGTTTGAAAACGTGGATTTTCTCGTCGTTTTAATTTGATCGTATTTTCGAACCTTTTTTGATGAAAGACTAAAATCAATCGACGACTTAGTGTTTACTTTATCGGGTTTGATCTTTTCAGATTTCAGATTTATTTATTGCAAGTCACAAGTTGGTTATGGTGTTACAAAGTAATAAATAGTACAAGTGACGCCCTGCCAGGGCATTGCAAACATGAGGGGCGACTATTGCCAATTTACTTATTATAAGGCACAAATATAATTATTTATAAAATAGCGCTTAAATTAATTACATTCCTATTTTAAATAAATATTAGTTACTATTAATAACAAATACAACAAAAAAAGAATTAGTGAAATCGGTCCAGCCATTCACGCGTGATGCCGTGACCAAGGAAAACGGGTTTCATTTTTATATATATATATAGATAACATAATTTCATTGCATAAAATTAATTCAATATTATATTATATTTAACTTTGTGTCAAGAAAAGTTTGAAATATAAATAGGCTTCTTTGTAAGACCTTAAGCACTTTTACTCTAATTTGTCGTCAAAAAATTCTGAAATATTATAATAATACTTTTTTATTAAGAAATTTTTGAGTTGTTTATCAAATAATTTAGGTTTTTTTATATTTTTTAAACTATTTGGGATGTGATTATATATTTTTATTATCATGTGATGAGGACTACTTGACACAAGTTTCATGTTAGTGTGTGGCCTGTTTAATTTATTTTGGTATCTATAATTTCTTTTTGGGATGGCTTCGACTGAGGAATATAAGTCAGCATGATTTCGCACAAACTTACAGGACTCTAAAATATAGATGGATGTTAGGGTCAGCAATTGGTGTTTCACAAAATACGATCTACAGGATGTCATCTGGTCAACATTTGTAAGTATCCTGTCAATTTTTTCTGCAGAATAGAAACATCGTCTACATCACTGCAGTTTCCCCACAATATTATGCCATACGACAACCTACAAAAAGCATACGTATAGTAAGCCGCTAAGGCAGTATTGAAGTTCGTCACGCGTTTTAAGTGGTAGAGAGCATAGATAAAGGAATGCAGTTTATTCCTCAGTTTTTCAATGTAAGGCTTCCACGTCATATTCGTGTCCAGCTCGATTCCTAATAATGTTGCAGTGTTGACAAGTTCTAGCTCTGTGTTTTGAAAATTTTAAGAATTTTGCAACGGTTTTTTTTTCTCCGCAATTTTTTTTATATTATATAAGTAGTATCAGTTATAAATCGTTGAACTACAACAAATAAATAAAGTTTAATCTATTTCAAATAAGTAACTTTATTTTTGAGCACCAACCATGCTTTCTTTACAATGTGAAATGAAAAGACACTTAAAGAAATGGATGGGTGTGGCAGTCCATTTTTATATAAGTGTGTTTTAGTTCACTATTTCAAATAAATAAATAAAATAAAAACAGTTTATTACATGAAACACTTATTCAATAAAATTAATTTCATGACTACCTGCCTACTTGATGTTTTAAACGAACTTTTTTCTTTATGTGTCAAAATATTTATTTTTATGCTATAATAAACTAGCTTCCCGCGACCGGGTTCGACTGCGTGGAATTCTGTTCCCTAGTATATAAATCATGTACATATAAACCTTCTTCTTGAATCACTATATCTATAAAAAAAATGAATCAAATGTTAAGTAGTTTTAAAGATCTACACATACATACAAACAAACAGACATAGACAAACGCGAAACGACTTTGCTTCATACTACGTAGTGATTCAAAAGAAAATAACCAGCCAGCTTAGGAATTGGGATGATGACACCTATTTTAAATATTGTCAAGAACATGGTGTTTAAAAAACATACCTAGCCCCTATGAAGTTAATACAACCAATATATTTCAAAAAAGCTGTAGAAACCAATTTTTAAGCACACAAAACGCAATAAATATTCGGTCAATTGACTCCGATTTCTGACACATGACCGTGACGTCACAATCATTTATTCCCATACGAAATCTATGGAGGCAGACCGTTTTGACAGATAATAAAAAGTATGTCTACGATTGGTGGTGTCGTCTAGCCAATCAATTTCACATAGCAATATTCTGTGATATTTGTGTTGCTCAAAACATACGCATTCGTATATATAGAAAAGTAAATAAAAACTGTTATTACAGCCAGACCAACTAGCATTGCATGTGAAGGCTCGTCTACACTGCATAATTTTTACAGAAGACAAATGTTTATGTTGCAATGTGAAATTAAAACACACTTAATGAAAAATGGACTGCCACAGGCGGGTTTCGAACCCGCACCTGTCTGAAACGGGGCGATTGCTCTTCCAATTGAGCTACCGTGACACTTACTCATCGGTCCGAATTTCTTTAAGTGCTTTCTTACGCTGCAGCCAGCTATGCTATGATTCATCACTGTTGCGGTTAGATAGCTACATCCGAATGAGATTATTTTTTACATACATTAGTATCAGTAATAACGCAGATAATATTTGTTTCATGTAGAGTTTCTATATATGAATTTCTTCTGAAATTAACTAGATTTTCTATTAAAAGCATCATCATCAGCCTATATACGTCCCACTGCTGGGCACAGGCCTCACCTCAACTATGAGGTGGTGCGAGCCATACTCCACCACGCGGGCTCAGTGCGGATTTGTGGAGGGGTGTGTGTAAGGCAAGTGACCAACCTTACTGTCAGATGTTATTAAGCCGCCCGAGGGCCTCCGACTAGGCTTAACGACTAATATCTATCGATATTAACCGGGACCAACAGCTTAACGTGCCTTCCAAAGCACGGAGATGCTTGTAAATAGACGTCATTTTTATGGTCAGAATGGTCACCCATCCCAAACATGACCGCGCCGTAGGTTGCTTAACTTTTGGTATCACTACCAAAGCGCTGCACACAAGCACCATTATAAACATTTAAAGCATGTTTTCATCTGATTCTTAGCAATATCTGTACAAGTGAGATAAAACTTGTATAGTTTAAATTTTCTTATATGTAGCAGTTGAAACTAGAACTTGGCTTTTAATTTAAATATTGTCAATGGTAGGGCGGTTTTCCTAAATAAAGTATATTGTTTGAAACAAAATAAACGGGGTCCAAAAAAGGACACCTCTATTTTTAGAACAGCAACATGAACTAGCCCAACGTTAACATCCAACTTTCCAGATACACTGTCACACAATATTGTTCATCACAGTTTCTGGCAAACTCAAAATAAAATATACTCAACCAGTGGACCTGGCAGAATTCATCAATATTTTCTCATCGTTTACGTTCCCTGGACTTCCACACATATTTCAAGGACAACATTATTGAAACCGGTTCAGCTGTACTTGAGTTTTAGTGAGACTAACGAACAGCAATTCATTGTTTTATACAGGGTGTAAAAAAACCTTAACGAAGCCGAATACCACATATTTAACCAATTGTTACGATCATTTTTTTCCTATACACCATACCTGGGAAGTTAACGGTTACTGAGATATTGATGGTTAAAGTTTGAAAAAAAAATTGATGATTTTTACAGAAATGACTGCTGTCCGTTATAACTGAACTTTTTACCAAAGAAACATGACACAAATTTTTACTAGTTCTTTCATAAAAAGCTTCTAAATGGCACACTCCGCAATGTACAGCGCACACTCGAACCGAACCGCGTCGCGGCGGCGCAAAGCAACACACCCCGCGGTGACTTTTCCACGTGCGCGCTGTACATTGCGGGTTCGAGTTATATTTTTTTTATGTCAAAAATAAAAGTTGTTTCCCAGCCAAAATTTCTTTTTCATACGATTTGGTTTGATGTACTGAACGCGTGGTTGACGGCTTCGTTAAGGTTTTTTTTACACCCTGTATAGAGAGCGATCGGCCCACCCGAATTTTCCCATGGGAATGCGTCGTTTTTCCACGGTAAAAAGTAGCCTATCTATGTCCTTTCTCGGGTATCAAAATATCTCCATACCAAATTTCATGCAAATTTGTTCAGTATTTAGGGGCGTGATTGAGTAACAGACAGACTGACAGAGTTACTTTCGCATTTAAAATATTAGTATGGATAACAAAGTTTCTTTTGTATGACACATTTTGTAGCTACACCCTTACACCCACATCGCAATACGTTTGAACTATGCAGTATTTTTTTTTGAATTCACACGAAGAAATAAAAGTGCACATTAAATTTTATTCATATAAAAAATCGCTACACGAACGAGAGCGATTTATAAAAATTGTATGAGCTTACAAAATGATCCATGAGCTGCAATATTGGAATATTCGAAAGGTTTTACAATTTTAAACAATTCGGCATGCGTTATTATTTAAAATTTCTCTCTTTCAGTCTGTTTCGCGAAAATGTTTTGCATCAGAGGAATTAAACAATTACTGTGCTTCAATACTGTTTTACCTTTAACAAGGCATTCTCTGTGTTTCACGTTGGATTTTGAAAACTGTTGGATCAAATTGTTTCGGATCAAATTTGGTTTTACAGCAAATTTTAAATAGCCTTTGTAGTCGGCCGAGATTTCAATATGTATTCTGAAACCTTTGCGCGTATTTTAATTTATTTTTCGAAACAAAGGACGAGGAAAATGAGTATTTTTAAAGGTTTTCTATGTATAATATGTATTTATTTACAAAAAAAAAGTATTAAAGTATGAATATCCGTTAACTAGTACCCATAACACAAGCCTCGTAGCTTACTTTGGGACTAGAGAATTGGTGTGCTTGTTGAGAAATATTTATTTATTTTTATTTATTTTTTATTCAAGTTCCATCACAAATGTTATGTTAAATGGTCCTTTAACCGAAGCTTGCCTAGAAGAGATCGCTACAAGCGATAAGACTAAATTGTACATCTTTCTTTGTTAAACTTGTCTGTAATTTGATTTTGTGTTGTATAATAAAGTGTTAATCTATCTAACTATATATTTCTATTAAATTTCAATTATTATTAACATATTTGTAATGTACATGTGCAGGTACATACGAGTAGTTTTATTGTCAAGTGAATTGACATTATCGTTTTGACCCCTGATTTCAACAAGGTACTTTAACCAACGGTTAAGTTAACAGCCAGTTAATTAAGTATTTTACGATGGAAATTAACTGATCAAGTCTTAATCAACCATTTTTTAGTTCTTAAACTTGGACCTAAAACGAAATTCAACATTATTAAAGTAAGCTAAACATCCAACATGAATAAAGTAAATAAATAAATTAATATTTCACTACAATCACACCCATTCTCTAGACCCAAATTAAGCTACGAGTCTTGTGTTATGGGTACTAGACAACGGATTAACATACTTAAATACTTTTTTTGTTAATAAATACATATTATACATAGAAAACACCCAGACCAGTACAAACACACATGTTCATGCACACTTATGCTTGTACTGTGCGGGGATCGAACCCGCGACCCTTGGTTTCAGAAGTCCGACACGTGAACCACAAGCGGTCGTCAACAGGAATACATTAGTGTTCCAATTTATGTGAAACAAAACACCCTCACGTATTTTTAGGGTAATAAGCACTGAAGTTTTCAAGGAAACAACTTTAATAATACTTCATAATAGAGAAAATATACAAAACTGTATTGTTTGAGATGCAAATCTCCGTCTCATAATTTAACTGGCACCCTGTATAACACGGGCCTATTCCGTACGATAGTGGAGATCGCCGTGTTAAAGTTTTTCATTCATGCTCAAGAGGCTTAATCATAGTCCTACTGGCCGATTTCGATCACGGCGGCCAATCTCAACAGAGATCAGCCAACTACGCAGGAGATACTATAGTGCACAAGTGTGAGCGCAATACACAGGTGCACTCACTGTTCCATCACACTGAAAGTTCGGTGAGACGGCAATCCGACATGACCGGAGAGTGATCAGGCGCAGGAACATCAGCTTAACGTGCTTTCCGAGGCACGGGGTTGTAACACCGCCAACTTCCCGACTCCGAGCTGTTTTTGATAAATTCATGACAGAAAATCTCAGAAACAATTTTTGGCTCGACCTGGGATTCGAACCCAGGACCTCTCGGATGTAAGGCAGAAACTTTGCCACTTCACCAATGAGGCAGGTAAGAGGCTTATACATAATAAATGATTGACAGCTAGGCAGGTTTTTGCCTAAAACTTGTATTCCGTATATTATCGTACTGTACGCAATAGGTTACTTAATAACCTCCTGAATGTTTATTTTTTTTTTATCAAAAAATCATATATTTTTTTGTTGCATATTTATAATATTATTGTCATTAACACAAAAAGACAAATTTTGTTATGATTTTTTTTCAATAATAGGCTTTTATTGATGTATTTTTGAAAATACATTGGCACTCAGTATTGATTATGTGATGTATTGTTTAAAATACAACGGTTTTGAATATGATTGCTATAGCCTAATATAATAAGACACAGCAATGTAATTAAGCTTATTTATTACAAAGGAACATCATTTTCAACATCAGTCTTACAAATAAGGTAAAAAAAGATCTTGCTCACTCATGTCTCGCGCCCCGGAAAGTAAAAAAGTGCAGTATTTTGTATTTACTGCAAAATATTTCTTTGCAAAATCTGAGAAATTAGCAATTGGAATTCCTACGATTTGGTGTGGAATTTCAATCGTCGTATGAATGAAGATCCTGACGCAGAGAACGACGACGTCTCTGATCTAGATTCTTCATCAGATTCTTCATTTGTCGAAGTATCAGATGAACTAGAGTGAATCACTGAACCCCCTAATTGAGGATCTTAATGTGGTGGTTCCCTGTTCGTCGTCCGATAGCTCCAACTCAGAATCATCTAAAGGTTAGTTTATAAGCTCGGCAATTTCTGATTCAGCAACACCTGAAAACGATATTCATGATATTAACCATCACTATCAATATTAATTTATAGACGGCAGTCAAGACCAATGTCTTATGTAAAATACATACATACATACAACTAAGAACCAATGTATTGTACAAAATACATCAAATATTTTAGGTTATTACAATGCAAGAAATCAAAAAACGTGTGAAATAACATGTTATTATAACAATAAAACACCTACATTCAATAAAATAAATAAATTCAAAACCTAAATAAGTAGGATTCTTAGTATAAATATTGATTTATTTACCTCGAGTAGATTTACGTCGTGCCATGTCTCACGTTGAAGAAGACTTTGACACACGAAACGTCAAAATGACACTGTCATTCAGTTTTTTTTTTACTATTTGGTACCATAGACTGAATGATGAACTTACTTTTCTCATATCAGTGTTGCAAGGACTTGAAATTCATCGATATTTCCAATGTATTTTAAAAAATACAAAAACACTCAGGAGGATAATAGGTAATCATTAAAAACTTAATGCGTAACGGTCTCCAATTTTCGATTTATCCTTAAGTTTTGTGATAATATGCATTTTAAGGAAGAATTCCAAGACCGACTGGCTAATGGAAACTGCAGGCGACACTGCGCACTATTGCGTAATAATTCAAAAATTAAGATATTTGAAAAAGCGCCTTTCAAGTAAAGACTATATTTATGTACATATATTATTGAGATATTTATTATACCTACCACCTAGTGTCTTAAAACGGATTATTTTTGCGCTTCTGACATTTTTACGCGATTTTTTATATGCAAATTACTGTTACAATGCATCTTGGTACATACCGTTAGCCACGGAAGCGCTATGAGTAGAGATGCCATGAAAAGGCCACTGTCAAAGTCCGGCGTGTCACCTGTTAGCCTCAAAGCGACCGGTTGCTATGACCACACGTAACGCAGGCGCAGGTCGGTGTGAGGTTACGAGGCAAGTTTCAGGCTCGAGGTGCATGCACTTGTTGTAATGCGTTAAGTTTGAGACGCTCGGTGATACGTGGCTAGTGATGTTCTTTTATGATCGTGGAACATCGATGAAAGCTAAGTTTCCAATTAAAAAAAATATATTTGTGAGTGTTTTTACTACTTTCTTTAGGTAAAATAATCAGAAGTAAATGTTCCTAATATATTTATAAGTTAGTTTTTAATAATCTTAATTAAAAATTTTACAATTAAACTTAATGCCGTCTATTTTTAATTATGTTTTTTTTTAAGTTAAGGCAATTAAAATAAAAATAAAGCAGCAATAAATCCAATTATTTTCAATATGTTAGGAATTGTTTTCCTAACATATTGAAAATAATTGACGTCAATACAAAACTTTTATGGGATAGGCAGGCTGCCTACATGCGAAAAGTAAACTTTCGCTAAATTCTTGTTTGATTCACATTTTTGGCTCGAGCACAGAAATCCACTCGGGAATCGGAATACTTTTTTTTTGTTCCAACTTTTAAAAGTTGCTAAATTGGCTGACGGCCACTTCACACCTATTAGTTAAGTGGACGTGAAGGTTCAAGGGCAATTTGGATAACTCGACTTTTCTGCAGTAGTTGTTGAATTCTATTTCAGGTAGATACATACTTAAAAGTAGGTTTAATAGAGAAGTACTGACATTCACGGTACCGAAATAAAACATATGATAAATTTAAGACAAGAATATATTGTCAGCAGAAAAAAAAATGTTACAAATTGGGACATCTATTGCGTTGGCTAGGGTTTGAGAATAATTTGAGAAGAACGAAATCTCTGAAAGTCATTTTTTTTAAGAAAAAATATAAGCAGGATATTTAAAACTAATTAAAATGTATCGACTGTCGATACTCGCTTACAGACAACACTAGTAGTTAATAGTAACTCGTCTTGGAGAACGTCTTTGCTCTCTTAAGACAATTTCCAAGAGTATACGCCACTGCATCGAGTTTGCAACATTTCGGGGCGCAATTTTGATACTTTCATTTAATGTAAGAATTTTATATTAGCTTAATATTTTATCTTACTTTATTTTATTCAATTACATTACCTAAAAATACAGCACATGTCGTTGGTACCTATGCTGAAATAGTTTTAGGATTAAAACTAAATAGGTACTGAATAGTAAAAAACAAATATTATTTTGGAATTAAGATCATGTTTAATTATATAAGTTACTCGTAGCCACTGGATAGTATGTAATAATTCTGTACAAGATACTGAATTACTATTTTCATTATATTTCCCTGTTGCAGCGTGAATAATAGTAATATTAAATTTAATCAAGTGTTAGAATTTTTTTCAGATTGTCGTCAATCATCTAGGCGTTTCTCTCAAAGGCTTCTACATATATCAGGGAAACTTCTGATGGCCTGTGTAAGTGTGTAGCTTCAACACCCTGTATGTTACGTTTCATCTTTATGACTTTTTTGTAATTAAGATAATAAAGATAAATATACAACAACATCACATACATTGATCTGACTCTGTGGTAAGTAGCTTAAGCACTTGTGTTACAGATATCAGAATCAACAGTGGATTTACAAATAATCTTTATTGAATTCATAAACACTCAGACCAGTACAAACAGACATGATCATGCACACAAATGCTTTTAGGTACAGTGCGGGGAACGGACCCGCGACCTCTTGGTTAATAGTCAACTTCTTGACAAAATCCTGTTGTATTTTAAAACTGTTTCAGTAACATTTCCGTGACATACTGTTCTATTTAAAAAAAAAACTTTAAAATTGTTGGATGCCTGTAGGGCTTCAATAGTTATAACTAGACAATTGAACGTTGTCCTGCCCGTTATTTAAAAAAAAATGACTAAAAAAATGTTTAATCCCAATAATCGCATTTAATCAAGATAAAAAAGTATCGTACCACTCAAGTCAGCTCACACCCTGTCTGTATACCAAGTTTTATCAAAATCCGTGCACAAGTTTCAGCGTGATTGACGGACAAACATCCAAATAAAGAAACATATTATAGTAGCAGTTGTTTATAGTAATAATAATATTCCTCCTGGCCGATTTCGATTACGGCGGCCAATCTCAACAGAGATCAGCCAACTACGCAGGAGATATTATAGTGCACAAGTGTGAGCGCAATACACAGGTGCACTCCCTGTTCCATCACTCTCAAAGTTCGGTGAGTCGGTAATCCGACATGATCGGAGAGAGATCATGCGCAGGACCAACGGCTTAACGTGCTTTGCGAGGCACGGGGGTGTAACACCGAAAACTTCCCGACTCCGAGCTGTTTTTTTGAGAAATCCATGAAAGAAAATCTCAGAAACAATTTTGGCTCGACCTGATATTCGAACCCAGGACCTCTCGGATGTAAGGCAGAAACTTTGCCACTTCACCAACGAGACAGTATATAGTGCGATGAGTACTGTGATATAAAAAGACACTGCTTTCTTTGACAAAATTGTTCATTGTCACATAATAATCACAGGAAGATAAATTAGTTCCCGTTAAAGTGTGCTTGGTTCCCGTTAAGGTGTTTTAATATTTTAAAGTATCGATATTATTCAACACAACACTATCCGCGTATTAGCTTTTCGATTGTATGATAATACCAAACTGAAACCGAGCGTACTAATGTTCGGTGCATTTGCAATACAAACACATATTCACCAATAGTACCTTTACTTAACCAGACTAAGTTGAACTCTCGTTGTCGTGGCCTGAGCTTCGATGGATGTGTTGGTCGAGAGAAAGATAGAGTTGATAAGAAGAAAGAGTTTTATTAACTGGCTCACAAACGATACATAACAATAAGAGTTAGACTAATGTTTGGATTATGCACTGAGCCCGCGTGGTAGAGTATGGCTCGCTCCACCTCATAGTTGAGGTGAGGCCTGTGCCCAGCAGTGAGACGTATAGAGGCTGATGATGAAGCTGAGTGGGTATTTAGTTGCGATGCACCGAATAATCATAGCCCAATAATAAGCCCTGTTAGAGTTCTACTTATGTTGGACATGTATAGATCTATGGGAATTAAACGTATTCAATCATAGTTAGGAGTGGGATGCATCAACGTCGACGTTACGCTGAATGTCTTATCATTATCCGTTTATAAACGTGGCTGGATTAATGCAGTCTGAGGTTCTCTTCTGTAGTCACCACGAAAAGTATTTGAACAACCTAGAACTAGAACCGTGTCAAAGTGTTTTCAAAGAGTTGTCTCATAAAATGTTAATATTATTTTGGATTCCGTTTTTTTACGGTGACTGCTAATAAGTACTTATTTAGCATAAAACAAAGTCGTTTCCCGCGTCTGTCCTTATGTCTGTATGTATGCTTTGATCTTTAAAACTACTTGACGGATTTTGATGCGTTTTTTTTTCATAAACGGAGTGTTTATTTATAGACACATACTGTAAAAATTCTAAAACAGCGTCTGTCAATTCTTATGAATGAAATTTTGATCTGATCACACCACTTGTGAATGATGGCAATTTTTGGTCAATTTAAAGATTTAGATATTAAAGTTATAAACTATTTTTTTTATTACACAATCATACCTTTGTATGCCATAAGTTATTCTCAGAACTGGCAATGTATTTTGACTAAAGTTAATAATTACAAAATCACATGTAAAATTTTTTTTAATCAAAAATGCAATTGAAATTAATTATTACTCGTAATTTCAATCTTCAAATTACGTTTTACGCAATCAAAACCCTGAGCTAAATAATAAAAAACACTCAATCAGACCACGATTTTTGAATCCATTATGTTGGCCATAACCTTTTAAGACCATATCGTTATTCAAAGTTTACTTTTATTACATTAAATTACTTCATTTTTCTTCTGACAACGTGTTTGACACTGCACACCTTTAAAATTAAGCCTTTCAAAACGCAATTTTGGGACATAAAGCAAATTTTTATAGTCGCAATCCTGTTTTTGCATGTAATTTTCGATGGTATTAACATTTCATCCAAAATTCGCGGTATTTTTCGGTGTAATTCGTAAAAATCATAACACAGTTGAATGGAGCAGCTCTACTTACTGTATTTGTTTAAAAATATTTTAGAGAGCATAGACTTAAACGATACACTGAGAAACCGATTGGTTTTTTAAAAACTGTTGGTAAACAGGGGTGTTATAATTGTGACCCCTATGTCTGTTAATACTATTGTTTGTGTCTTTCTGTGGCATGTTAGCTACCGCACGGGCGGACCGATTTCAAAACGATATTTTTAAAAAAAAAATGATTTAATCACGGTAGTTCTTAGCTATGGCTGGTCAAAATCCGTTTAGCTATTAATAACAGAATTTATTTTTCTTTTTCGCTGAAAGAACGCTGAGCATGACCCTCACAGATTGGGGTTTTTATTCAAGATCATAACCGTTCGCCAGCTTTCCTAGTCCGGGACCCTAAGCAAAATAATATTCGAACAAAATTTAGAAACTGTATAAGAATGCACTCATTCAATTGACAAAGCAAGCCAAAGTAGTTTTTAAAAAAATGTCGTTATGTCTGAAGATTGTACTTGCAAAATAATAGCGACTGATGTATTAGTTAGATGACAATATACAGGGTGTCCAGGAATTAATGGATAACCATTAATTCCTGGACACCCTGTATAATGATGTAATTTTAAAATATTTGTATATTGTACCACACAGCTAAGTAGGAAGCAGTTTTATTTTAATATTTAAGATCACATTTATATGTATATAACTACTTATCAACAAATAAAGAATTTGTTTTTGTAATAATGTTAACAATTTTTTTTAATAATGTTAACAAATTATTAAAAAAAAAACATTGTCATGGCCTTTAGATCTTGGGGTTTTAGGAAACGTCCTACAACGAAAAAATTACGTCGTACAGCTAGATTCTTAACTATGTATATCAGATAAGATAACAAATTCCGAGGAATCTTTCTAAACCATTTTCGACTGTGTAAAAATGCACGTAATACGTTTTTCATGTGAGTGACGCCATCAAACGCAGTGAAAACAGTCACATTATTTTTTATGAGGGCGTTATGACGCGTCCTTTAAAATACGGATTTTAAAAATCGAAATAATATTTACTTTTTTAATCGCCAGTTTGATTATCAGTGTACCAAGTTTCTTGTCATACCACCAAAACTGCAATTTGTACTGCAGTTATATCTCGTCATCATCAAATTTAAGAGCTATGCTCTTGTCGGTGGAGTTTTTTCCATGTTGGTATATTCAATGCCATTTCTTTGATTTCCTGATATGACACGACACCTAACTTTTCTTTTATCTGATCCATGTATGACCTTCTAGGTCTTCCTCTCTTCCTTTTCCCTCCCTTTTATATTTCGTGTTGTGTCCAATTAATAAATTAAATCGCATTATTTACTAATGTCCATTTGGATGGAATTGAATAAATGATTATGATTAGGGACGCTTTTATAAAGTACAACAGAAGACAGAAAGACCCGTAGAACAAACACGTATAGAAACATGAGACAATTTTAAGTTTTTTAAATAGTATGCTAAATGTAATATCATCCAGTTAACCGTCAGGTCAAAAAGTATACCAATGCTATGGTTCTTATAATATGATCGGGCTTACAAAGCAACTGCTGAAATAAGAAACAAATATAACTCCGATATTGTAGAAACATTTGTATATCTTTTAAAAAAAGGCAAATGATTCCACATTTCCTGTACCGAGTCACAGCCCCGGAGGCTTAGTAAAATATGCATTCACGGATAATTACAGGAGAGGGGCTAATTTTTACAGCCTCGTAAATGTTTCGTACACGTAAATGTGTGTGATGGAGGATCCTTCACCTGTAGTATAACGCATGAATATATAGACAACAACGTCACATACATTGATCTGACTCCGTGGTAAGTGGCTTAAGCACTTGTGTTACAGATCAGAATCAACAGTGGTAATACAAATAAACTTAAATTAATACATATTGTAACACTCAGGACAGTACAAACAGACGTGTTCATGCACACAACTGTTGGTACAGTGCGGGGATCGAACCCGCGACCTTTTGGGCTGATAGTCAACTCGTCAACCATTGCACCTAAGTGATTGTCGCACAATATACAAGTACCAAATACAAACAAATAAGTTAACATGTTTAAAGAAAATAGTAAAGAAAGCAATGACGAGTAGCCATATAGCTAAAAACCGAAATTAAAAATATCAAGCTAAAAATCAGGCAATAAAACAATTTATTATAAAATTAATAATTTGATTTCGGTACTTTAAAAAAACGATATTCACCCTTCAAGTGCTCATCTCGCACCATGGCAACGACCCAGGAAGATTTAATGAGCAATTAATGAAATTTCCCTCCTTAAGGTGCCGGAATTAAAAACATGATCAAAGTGATTTGGGTAACACTGTAATATCTCGGCACCTTTGATTAAAATGGAAAAATAAATTTGCTCCTGATCAAAGAAATATTTTTTTCATTAATTTGTTCCAATACACTCTTCGGGCTTGTTACACAAATTAAACTTTAATTATTGGTTTTAACAAGACTAATAATAATAATAATAGTCCTCTTCGCCGATTTCTACCACGGCGGCCAATCGCAACAGAGATCAGTCAAGTGCGCAGGAGATATTATAGGGCACAAGTGTGAGCGCAATACACAAGTGCACTCTCTGTTCTTTTACTCTCAAAGTTCGGTGAGACGGCACTTCGACATGACCAGAGAGAGATCAGGCGCAGGACCAACGGCTTAACGTGCTTTCCGAGGCACGGGGTTGTAACACCGCCAACTTCCCGACTCTGTTTTTGAGACTGCCAACGAGCTGTTTTTGAGAAATTCATGACAGAAAATCTCAGAAACAATTTTGGCTCGACCTGGGATTCAAACCCAGGACCTCTTGGATGTAAGTCAGAAACTTTGCCACTACACCAACGAGGTAGTCAATTATGTTTGTGTGTTATGGTTGTCTTATTCTGAATTATCTAGTATAGTGTTAAAACCATATTTACATGCCATGATTGTGGCGAAACATGTCGTTCTATCAATGTAATGTAAATCTGTATTTGTACCGTGTTTCGAAGTAAATAAATTGAATTGAATTGAATTGAATGGGTGTTCTGTGTGTGTCTATCATTGGATTCGTAGCTCCAGAAGGCATGGACAGAGTTCAGTGCGTTTTTTGAGTTTGGGAGTTACCATGCCCCAGACAGTTACACACAAACATAAAAACTTATAATACCTCTTTTTTTCGTCGGAGTTAATAAAATTACACTCCCCGGCTACTTACAAAACCACCGATTAAATTAAGTACCTTAGTTAAATCAGCTAGGTATTTAAGAAAGAAGCGCTTACCTAAGCGACAGAGCATTTCTTAAGTAAAAACAATAAAATAATAACGTTGTCAAATTTAGATAGATAGATAGTTAGGTAGATTAAAACTTTATTGTAAAACACAAAACAATAATTACAGACGAGTTTAACAAAGAAATATGTACAATTTAGGCGTTCTTATCGCTTCTAAATTTTTTTTTTTTAATACAATTTCCTTTAAAACCTTTTTTTCGATATCAATAAAAAATTCTAATAACACATTGCTTTCATAACAGTTAAGATAAGATTAAGAGATAATCTAATAAAATAACAGTATTACGTGCCACAACAAAGGTTGCGGTAGATGGGCCCAAAACACCCGATAAGGCCTGGTCACCCATCCAATCAAGACTTTGCTGCGCGTTGCTTTGCTTAACTTTGATAATCGGTAAAGCGCCACTACCACAGTATATTTAAATGCAGTACAGAAGTAAAAAACTGATGCACGAAACGATACCTGGACGAATACGCAACGCCAATCTCTTGAGCCACGCACAACGAGACACAAAATACATTTTTTTCTGTAACGGGAAAAATATTATCGAGTACTAGTGGACCCGGCAGACGCTGTCCTGTCCGCTGATTTTGCAATTAATCAATATTTTCTCAACATTTTTACCTTCCCTGGACTTCCACACGTATTTCAAGGCTAAAATTATTGTGATCGGTTCAGCCGATCTCGAGTTTTAGTGAGACTAACGAACATCAATTCATTTTATATATAAAAAAGCGATCGGCCCACCTGAATTTCTCATGAGAATGCGTCATTTTCCCGCGATAAAAAGTAGCCTAAATCCTTTCTCGGGTATCAAAATATCTCCATACCAAATTCCATGCAAATTGGTTCAGTAGTTTAGGCATGATTAAGTAACAAACAGACAGACAGAGTTACTTTCGCATTTATAATATTAGTATTGAGTATGGTTTGGTGTCCGTGACGTCCTTAGGGTTCTGTTGAGACATGCATCTGTGTGCGTTTTTTCCCATTTTCAACATTTGTTGCTTCCGTACTGCTGTTGAACTGGTGAGGTGCTTGTGGGGCAGTAGTTGCGGCGGTTTGGTAGTGATAGTTAGTAGCAACCTACGGCGCGGTCATCTTTGGGATGGGTGACCATTATGTCCATTAAAGTGACGTCTATTTACAAGCATCTCCGTGCTTCGGAAGGCACGTTAAGCTGTTGGTCCCGGTTAATATCGAAAGATATTAGTCGTTAAGCCTGGTCGGAGGCCCTTGGGCGGCTTAATAACATCTGGCAGTAAGGTTGGTCACTTGCCTTACACTCACCCCCTCACCAATCTGCACTGAGCCCGCGTGGTGGAGTATTGCTCGCACCACCTCATAGTTGAGGTGAAGCCTGTGCCCGTGCAGTGGGACGTATATAGGCTGATGATGTACTGCTGTAACTTCTATCTGTTCTGTACCACTACGACTCAATTGAAATTTAACGCTTATTAAAAAAAACAGGGTTTCGAAAAAAAAAAATCGCTTCCCAGCGTATATTGCATCGATTTTTTCAATCGCAATCAGCGGTATCCACGCGGACGATATCAGCCATTTTTAATTCTACTTTGAAAAAAAAAATTAATACGCAAAAAAGCAAACAGAGATATAAACGGGTGGCCATTTACATACAAATGAGTTGGCGCGAAATTATTTCAGCCGGACGGCTGCATAAGGCTGTGGGGGGGGGGGGGGTGAAATAAAAATGGCTGGGGTTGAGCTCCGTATGTTATCTTAAACCCTAGATTCAAGTTTCCATATCGTTTATACAGGATAAGACACATACAATGCCATTTATGAACTAAACTAAATGTGGTCCACCAAAAATCTTAACAAGTCCGAGCCCGCGATCTCTTGGTTAATAGTCAACTTGTTGACCATTACACCGAAGTGGTCGTCGTCGCTTGACCATTACACCAAGTTCTTTGGGCTATTAGCCCTTCCCATTGCCACAAGAGCATAATAATAAGCTAATTATCTCACAGCGATGATCTACTGAAGGTACTAACAGTACAGAAATAGATGTTTTGATGCTGATCATGGGGATGATGACGGTAAATTTGAACTTTACTTGTGTTTGAAGATTACAAATACATCTTCCGCTGTCGTTTCTACATATTGCTCTACAGACCCCCAAAACCTATGCTCCTTTTTCCCAAGCCATTTGGTTTGGGAATGGTCACTTCTCTATTTAATGCATTTATTTTGGCCCCACTGTTTTTATGTTTAAAGCTGTTTTATTGGTATCGGATTAATTGAAAATTCTAGCCTAGACAGAGGATGGGCGTTTTATTTCGAATGATGCACTTTTTTCGCCGTTTAATGCGCAGATTAAATGGGAACGGGGGAGTTTCGCTCCGGTTGGTCATTTTGGACTTAAATACTATCGTAGGTGGGACGAAAATTCCCAACTATTCGGGTCTAGAAAAAAGGTACTATGCAATTTAGGACAATTCTATTTGTACAAAAAAAGGACAGTCAGTTATAGCGAAGTAATTTAGCGCACTCAAAAAATTTTTAATGTCACTGTTAAGTTCTTATAGCCTATGGCAAATCGTGAGCATTTTTGAGATACCTATAGCATAAATAAAGGCTAAGAGACCGTTTCTACTTATAAATTAAACGTAGTTCTGCCCAATTCCAGCTTAATAACAAAAACGAGACATTATTTTAAAGTAGTTTTCATCAATGGCTGCACGCTACAATTAAATATTCGTCAAACAAAATCTCGATGCAAAATCACACTTACTAGAACTGAATAAGGCTCCGCATTGTACAGGTCGAAGTGATGTCATTTGTAGAAAACCAGCTGTCATTTTTCGCCACATCATTTTTCATAGTGTCAAAAAATCGATGTGCCGCCGTGTGCCCGGTCATAGATTTGTTAAAAGAATGGCGCAGACGGGACATATCTTATAGACTTGTTAAGTGAAATTTGAAAAAGTGCCGAGGTAGGTAAAATTTATATTCCACTCGTTTGCAGCATTACTCGTATTCGATATCGTTGTGATAGATGATTTTCTTATACCTACAGTCATAATGAAAAGTTTGCTAACACTAACACTACATGATAGAGTGCAAATGATATGTGTACTCATTAATTTCGATAAGTAAATAAAAAAACAACATAACATAAGTATTTGGATCTATATAAAAACACTTCCTTTCAAGTCTTGTTAATTTAGAAAAGTTTTTTTTTATAAAAATGCATTACACCTTTTGCTTTTAGCATAATCGGAGTGATCGTATGACATAAACAAACAAACAATGTGACATGCAAATCGCAAAAACATTAAAATTACAAACAGCAAAACTTTAACAATGGCATGATTCATCGCCGACTAAATGTATTTAAATTTCACTCACGACTATTAAAAGATAATAAAATGCGTAATTTATTACCTTCAAACAAATTATTGGTCGAAGTAAATTACACAAATCGTTTTGACTCTGGGGTTCGATGGTTTATTTCGCCCTACGTTCTTAGTGTTTTAGTATCAGTCCATCTCATTTTCAAACGATGACGAGTGACAAGGACAAGTTGAGTCGAAAATTCAAAGCCCAGCTTAACAGAGTAGAATGCCACAGTTGGTCTTCGACCGCGGACGTCGCGGTTTCTTCAGAATTGTGAATCATTAAATCTGAGGTTGATTAATACGTAATTGTTTCGAGAAAACGTATTTGGGCACAAGTAAGCGTGTCGAACCCAAATCACTGTACTTACATTGTAATCTGACATTGTGAGAGGTGATACAGTACTTTCAAGGTAATTTTAGGATGTTTCGAAACTTTTTATTATTAAGTATTTAAAGAACCTCTTTTTGTCAGAAACAAAATTAACTGATGCATCCGAAGAATGACCAATGTTACTTTTGACGCATAGCATGTATGGTGTCATAAAACGTATTACAAACAGTAGTTTTACTCGTAGTATTGGATTTAGAGGTTTTTTAGTAAGTTACTAAATTGCACGTTTATGTATCTAATCAGTTACATCCTCAAAAACTACTAAGAGACTGTTTTAACTGAAAAAAAAATGATCATGATTTTAGTTTATGAAAAAAAACAACATAAATTATTATTTAAAAAAATACTAGGCATTAAGTCTAATGTCTTTTCTGCGTCACCACCACTAATCTTTGCGCGCAAACGATTACAATAGCTCGCTCCAAATGTGTGGCCGGTGCAAATGGATTAAGCAATGATGGCGCTGAAAGAAACCGGCGACGCACCGAATCAATTTATATGCTAATTCTATTAGGTTTTTAGTCTAACGTCCGTCCAGTAAGCTCCGGTTGAGTTCACTGTTTTTAGTATTACTGGGGGGTAGTGATGGGCGGGGTTGTTAGGTAGAGTAAATCTTGGTTGGGATTTGTTAAATTTAAAAATTAAAGAGTAGAGCAGAGAGTAGAACAGTGTCTTCATCTTAAAAGGGCGACATAATGTGATATTTCTGATATTGCAAAGACAGTGACATGTCAAAAAATTATATTGACTTTTAATTTTCCACGTGACTTAGAAATTGCGATGTTGGTTCCAGCTGAACAGCAGTGCTGCTTTTCCAAGAAAATCGCACAGAATATTGATGAGCAGAATGTAACATTGAACTTTAGTTTTATACAACGCTAATTGGTAGACTGTATAAAATGCGAAGGTTTTTGATCTTATATTATACATTACTAGAATTCTTGTTAATTAATTAATAACAAAAAAGAACTCAAAACCAGGACAATAAGTCCTGGTTTTGAGTTATTTTTTGCTATGGCTATTTATTATTTTATTATTTTCATAAGACTAACATTTTGCTGATAGAACAAGGAAGCTATAAATGTACCCTTACACCCTTAGAGAAAGTGTAACCTTGCGAAAAAAATTACAGAACTAAACTTTAACTCGTTATATGAACTGTGAGCAAAGCTTATTTAATATTCATAACGTAACCTTATATGAACAGTCGGACGCAAAATCGTAAGTAATAAATAAATAAATATAAAAATAAATATTTCACAACAATCACACCAATTCTCTAGTCCCAAACTAAGCTACGAGCCTTGTGTTGTGGATACTAGACAACAGGATAAACATACTTAAATACTTTTTTTGTAAATAAATACAAATTATACATAGAAAACACCGAGACCAGTACAAACACACATGTGCATGCACACTTATGCTTGTTCTGTGCGGAAATCGAACCCGCGACCCTTGGTTTTAGAAGTCCGACGTGTGGAACACTGCACCAAGCGGTCGTCTACTATAAAACCTAATAACTAGTAAAACCTTACATCTTAATAGGTTTTATAAACTTTAAGTATTAAAACCTTTAAGTAATAAAACCTTACGTCTTAAGTACCTAGTATTAACCTAATTTAGCATTCATCCCATCCCTATTCGCAAAAGGTTTTCGTATTTCGAATGCTTATTCGGACGATCGGGAAGTTGGTGTTTTTGTTTCGTTCCTACTGAATAATGTACGTGGCGTTAATGTGATCGAGTTTTAAAAGTAAAGACAGGATTGGAGGTAATCTTTTGCACGATGTTTTTGGGATGTTAAAGCAGTTAAGTAACATTTTGGGAACGTACTGGAATAATAAATTATTCATGAAATCATAAATACCAAGGACAAAGGCACAGTTGCGGTATACAGTCTTTTTTTATTGTTATTTGGGACTAGCGGACCCCGCAGACGTGGTCCTGCCCGTTGTTTTTGAAGTGAAAACTTATTTAGCGGCGTTGAGCACTTTTGTGGCATGGGTAGAAACTGTGAAACTCGCGTCAGGTCACGTGATGCTGATCGAAAAACCGTAAGACGGTTGTTAAGTTTTCACTTCTGCCGGCACTCCCGGAGTGCAACCCGTGTTAGTTTTATTTTTTAATCTTTAGGACTTCTACAAATATTTCAAGACTAAAATTATTAAAATCGGTTCAGCCGTTCTCGAGTTTTAGCGAGACTAACGAACATCAATTCATGCGTCAATTTTCAAAAATGAACGGCAGAACTTACAGTACCTAGACCATGGCCACATATGTTTGTACAGTGCGGGGATCGAACCCGCGACCTTGGTTAATAGTCAACTTCTTGATCGCTACACCAAAGTGGTCGTCAAATCAGTCACTCAGTGGAACGAAAACGGGGTTCAAACTCGCGACATCACATGACTGGTAACCCTTCCACCCCTAGACCGTGGCCACATAATAACAAGTGACACGCGACAAATATCTCCAAAGCGTCCATATTCCGCGCGACGTCGCGCTACGCTAATTTGACGCGCGATGTGTCTGCGACAACGTGACTGTCGTGTTAGGGTGGAGGTACTCTGGGAGCTGCATATATTACGTTTTTGTCTACACTAATGTTATCAAGAGGAGAGATTGGATTGTTTGTTTGTTTGAATTGAGAGGCGCCAAAACTACTGGATTGATTAAAAAAAAAACTTTTAACATTTAAGAAAAATCGATTGCCACAGGCGAGATTCGAATCCGCACCTCTCGCAAGCCGGGCAATTGCTCTCCCAGTTTTGCTACCGTGGCACTTACTCATCGGTCCGAATTTCTTTAAGCGCTCGTTAGGCTGCAGCCAGCCATTATTCTTCAAGGATCTGGTAAGATACTTAAAACACCCGAACGCACGTTAAGCCGTTGGTCCTGCGCCTGAACTCCCTCCGGTCATATCGGATTGCCGTCTCACCGAACTTTGAGATTAATAGAACAGTGAGAGCACCTGTGTATTGCGCTCACACTTGCGCACAATGGCCTAATCAAGCGGCACAGTTAGCACACAGCACAACTAATTTTGCTAATGTAGCTTGACTACAAAAACTAAACTTGGACATATTTCAGTCTAACAATTTTTAATATTGATCCGCTCTCTGTACCCGCAACCTAACCCATGTCGTCGCGGCATGCCGCTTCCATGTATTAGCTTTTAATATGCAATATAAAAATGCATTCCTCGACAACCTATATTTTACCCTCGCCTCTTAGCGCGAGAGAAATAAACCTCTTTTTCATAGGAAAATGTGAGTTTAATGTTTTTGTAGGTACTTTATGGTTATGAAAGATGTGTAATGGCAAACGTAATCTTAGGATTATTGTGTTGTCATTAAAAAATATGAGAAATAAGCCTTGAATGATTTTAAGATAAGATTGTCTTGCGTATTGACGACCACTTTGGTGTAACGGTCAAGAATTTGTCTATTAAGCAAGAGGTCACGGGTGTGATCCCTGCACTGTGCAAATATTTGTGTGCTTGAACACGTCTGTTTGTACTGGTCTAAGTGTTATGAGTATTTATTAAAATTTATTTGTAATGCCACAGTTGATTTTGATATCTGTAACACAAGTGCTTAAGCTACTTACCACGGAGTCAGATCAATGTATGTCATGTTGTTGTATATAAAAAAAAAAGATTGCCATTCTAAGATATATTTTCACGGCATCAGGTTTTTGTCTAACTCCACTCTCACTGAATCAGGTTTTTCTCCTGACGAAAGACAGGGGTGTTATCAATTTCACTGACAATTTACTGCCTCATTCAGTGGTTTCTTAACTGGAAATTTAGATTTTCGATATTTTAGATAGATAATTTACTGTTGCAAAATTCAGACGTTTTTTTTTAAATTTGCATAATTTCGTTAAAAAAAAACTAAGTCCATGTTAATTTGAATCAGACCTTCTTATTGCTTAGATGTGTTAAAATGATAAAAGCGGTCTGATTTTCAAATGCCAGTTAAACATTACAAAGAATAATCACATTTCTTTGTCCTAATGTCCATGTATAAACCAAATTACATTAATTAATCCGCCGTTAAAGTAAAGTAAGGCCATCAAGCACTTCCTCTTCTTTGGAACCACAATCGAAGTACGTTCAGCAAGACCACTCCAATTCTGATTTGTATTACCTACTTAAAGTTTGCGGTAACAAAATAGCGCCAATAAAAATTGGGAAATTCAGGAACCGAGTGCTACAATTTAATGTCAAAATTTGAAGCTAGTGTACAATTGTAACGATCAGATTTAATTATATTTAATATTGATATTAATTTTGGCTTCTTTCAACACTTAAAGAAAAATGGACTGCCACAAGCGGGACACAAAGCCGCACCTCTCGCAAGCCGGGCGATTGCTCTTTTTGAAAGAAGAAATTTGCATTGTTAATGGTAAAACATACTGTTGGAATAAAACAAGCTGTACAAGAAATTTATAGCGTATTGCTATTTTTTGTAAATATTAACACAAAACAACAATGTTCCGGTTCCCGTTACAAAATGGGAGCTCCAAGAGGGAGAAAAAAAGGTTGCCAACACTAAAAATAAAAATAGTGATGCCAGCACCAAATTGTAATGACTACCAATTCATAAACCTAAGATTGTTAAATAACAAATATATGTTCATGTTGTATTGAACACATATATAATACCATTGAGTAGAAAATAAACCATTTCTATTTCTAAAATTTTGATAAATTAACGCCTGTTTGCATAAACTGCGCCATTTAGTTTTTTTTTCACTTGCGTTCAACGTGAGCCTACTACTTCCATTTATATTACACACAAACAGCAGCACATAAAATCAACTACACAAAATTAAGCTCCAAAGGTGATAAATAAAGGATCCGAACAAAGCCTTCCTTTAAAACAATTATTGCTGCAACAGCAATTAATATTATCGTATTGCGAATCAAAGTTCCCACCATTTAGGTACCGATCTGCAAGCATCTCACTCACTCACTCTTAAAGTGAATGAAACAGCAGAGGCCGTACTTCGTGAAGTTTCGTTCGAATTTTTGGGTCTAGCTAGCGCGTTTGCTCGTACGATTAAGCATGTAAGAGTGACAGGGATAGCTACATCCGAAACTACGATAACAACTTACTCTTAGTCCTAGGGTAAGCCAGGATAGATGTCCCACTTTTCTAAATCGGTCTATAAATTCATAAATAAAAATCAAAACAATTTATTAATGAAACAAATCTATTTGACGAACACTTTGGTGTAATGGTCAAGAATTACAAAAACATGACTATTAACCAAGAGGTCGCGGGTTCGATCCCCGCTCTGTACAGACATTTGTGTGCATGAATATGTCTGTTTGTACTGGTCTAGGTGTTATACGTATTTATTGAAGTTTATTTGTAATACCACTTTTGATTCCGTATTCCATTTCCGTTGTCGTATATTTATTTATTTATCCTGGGGAAACAAATTTATGAAAAGTAAAAACATTGTCTTCGATATATTCAAAGTATTAGGGACTTTTGCGGACCTCTAAATTTTGTGACATGTATCCCATACAAGGGGTAGATGACCGATCCATATAAATTGCGTTTAGGATGGATGACTCTCCGGAAAAATGGGCATCTATGCTCCAAAATCTTTGAATTCATTTTAGCATTGCATGCTGTCGCTACAAGCGATACAATTGGGTCAATCAAGATAGAATTAGAGTTTCTTTTGACAGATACGAAAAAAGTCATCGAATTTATCTGCGAAACTAATAAGTAATTAAAATCGGGTCATCAATACCATTGGGGCATCTATCTCGGCTTTACCCTACGTCAAACGACATACGCCAAACCAACGTGACTAAGGGACGAGACGCGACTGACATTGACACATGACATTTCAAGTATTGGTCGCATCGTGTCACACATGCGCGTGCGTTGCTTACGCGGGACAACGGGTAAGATTGTATGGTTTAGTAACGGATTAGGCATTGTCTTTGAGAGTGGGACCTCAGATGCATCGCAATTAGCATGAGACATGCTAAATGCACCAGGTTTTATGAAGATACCTGAACGTTATCTGATAGATCTGATGAGGTGTGGTGCAGGTGCGTTGTTAGAGCGGATTTGTGCAAGAATGTTGTATTTATACTTTTTCAATCAAGCCAGATTTTTGTTTCACGTTGTAAGTTTTTTTTTAATTTTCAGTGTACGTCTAATGTCTTTTTATTTGCAACGGACATGCGGATAGTAGTATACCTTTTTTGTTTTTAAATAAGTGCATTTAAACGCATGAAATGCAGGTCTCAATTCAGTGGGTATTGTTTATTTTAACGATTACTTTCATTTAAAATGTTGAAAGTAATCGTATTTAGTAATAAAAATATTTATTGAAAATTTTAAATATCTTGCGTTAGCTCAAAATTGGCTATCTTGGTACACAGACGCAAGCGCATTGAACGCTGCGGGTGGTGCGTTTAAGTAGCGCCATTGCTTAAAATAATACGATTAAATTATACTTATTTTTATCATGATTGATTAAAATCTAAGAAATATGAAAATTATATCTGATTTCATACGCGATTTTTATAAGGTAATGCTCTAAGGTAAGTATTTATCAATTACCATGATTAAACATCATTATTTTAAATAAATGCGCAAGATATATTTGACGGGCACCAATTTCGCATCGTGTGCTTACAATTAAAAAAAATAGCAAAGCCATGATAATCTATTGTTTTCTTTGAAAACGTAATCGCTAACAAGTGCAGCAAGTGCAAAAACGTTTAAAAATAGTCCTCCTGGCCGATTTCGACCACGGCGGCCAATCTAAACAGTGATCTACAGCCAACTACGCAGGAGATATTATAGTGCACAAGTGTGAGCGCAATACACAGGTGCACTCACTGTTCCATCACTCTCAAAGTTCGGTGAGACGGCAATTCGACATGACCGGAGAGAGATCAGACGCAGGGCTAACGGCTTAACGTGCTTTCCGAGGCACGGGGGTGTAGGGTGTAGCACCGTAACATTACAGGAAATCTCAGAAACAATTTTTGGCCCGACCTGGGATTCGAACCTAGGACCTCTCGGATATACGGCAGAAACTTTGCCACTACACCAACGAGGCATTCAAAACGTTTAAAAAATTGGTTGCCTGTAAAGTCGGTATACGGGCGAAAGTTTTACGTGACAACGACTTTGAGTGGTAAAATAATTTTAATGTGAATATTCATTCGTATAACATGAACCGGTGTGTATGCCTATCTCTCTCACTCTCTCTCTCGCTCTTAGGCGGGTTAACTGTGCTCGAGTGGAAGGGACGCGTGCCTTTCACTTTTTATGTCTGTCTCACTCGCTCTTAGGCGGGCTAACCATGCCCGAGTCGAAGGGACGCGTGCCTCTCACTCGCTCTCATTGTGAGCGCGGAACGTGAGCGGAGCGTAACGCAGTTTCTGGAAGTGTCACCCGGCAAACCAATTTATAAGACGTTGTCACGTCAAAACTGGACATTTAAAGTATATCTGCCAACATTGTGATGAGGACTCCTTTATTTCACACTCCACTATCAAACGCATCAACATGCAAATCCTCAAGTCATCACTCGTTACCTCCCTGTAATTTCACAATAAACCATGTCCGTCGTACACACTACAGCAAATCGAGTCGAACACTGAAACATCTTATTCACTTGTAATAAGTGATAATTTGTCACAAAATTGTGTAGCCTCATGTGCTTCAGTCCACATTTGAACGGTTGTAACCCTTTCCTGTAATTAAATACTAATTCTTGACGCGTTAAACTTAACAAAAGATCGTTAATAATCCGATTGCAACAAGGTACGTGTTTTGCGGAAGGACGATTTACAGCTTTGGGAAACGCAATGCATGGTATAGTCTATTTTTTAGCATTAAGTCAAAAATAAAAATAAAAACATGGCAGCTTACTTTTACATTTTAAGTGAAAAACCATTTAAAACATATGGTTATTGATTTGATGTTATGAATTCACACCATCATTATAATTTTATAAATCTAATGACTAATTACGGATTTCATAATCGTGCTCGTGGAGGTTATGTATACATTTTGGGTTTAGTGCTAAAAAAATACACTATAAAACGAAAAATGCTTATGCAGTTTTATACATATACTAGCTGACCCGGCAAACGTTGTTTTGGCATATAAATTATTGTGGACAACCCTTATCACTAAGGGGTATGAAAAATAGATGTTAGCCGATTCTCAGACCTACTCAATATGCTTACGAAATTTCAGGAAAATCGATCAAGCCGTTTCGAGGGAGTACGGGAACGAACATTGTGACACGAGAATTTTATATATTAGATAGAGAGAGAGATATATATATATGTATATATATATAGATATATTTTACCATTTTGATCCAATCTTTCTTTTTTGACTTTACAGATGGGTTAATTACCTAATAATGTTTTTTTTCACACCGCAAAAGCCACAAACATAAAATACTTTTATATTGTTTTTTTTTTTAAATTTTGCAACTGATGCGTGAATGTGTGATGATTTGAGTTTTTTTTTTAAGTTTTAAAAGCCGAAGCTTTACCTTTTTGAACTTTTTGCCATTTACGTATACCTTATAAAGTACTAAACCGTCCTTTTCACTAAAACCGAACAAAGGCTTCCATAAATTTGACATTCTGACAGAATGGTACCTACCCGTCACGGTTCGCGTATTGTGACTTTAATTACAACTTAAGTGCTAATAACGTCGTTATCGGTCCAGAGGAAGAAGTTAAACAGGGCTTAAAGCGGTATTAAAACTTTTGTATCGGCTGTTATCTTTTTGATTGTTTACAACGCTTTGTTAGGTGTTTAATACCTAAAGGATTCTATGGGCTATAAAAATGCAAACTGAGATTACATTTTGAAGGGATTTAAATCGATATCGGTCTGTGTTTCTGAGAACCTATAGTTGATGGAATCAGGGGATTATTTTTAAAGCAAAATAATCCCCTTTTTCAGCTTAAACCAGATGCCTTGCTACGAAAAACGAAATCTGTCAAAGTCAAAACGGTAGTCGTTTTATGACAAAGCTACACATTTCAGGTTTTCAGGACGTCAAGTCAAAAACTGTGGCATCTTACGCGCATGTAATAAAGGCGAGGAAATTCATAGCGTTTCGTAGAAGGCCGTCTGGGACGTACTTTTTCATACTTCATTATCAGCCTATATACGTCCCACTGCTGGGCACAGGCCTCACCTCAACTATGAGGTGGTGCGAGCCATACTCCACCACGCGGGCTCAGTGCGGATTGGTGGTGGGGTGTGTGTAAGGTAAGTGACCAACCTTACTGTCAGATGTTATTAAGCCGCCCGAGGGCCTCCGACCAGGCTTAACGACTAATATCTATCGATATTAACCGGGACCAACAGCTTAACGTGCCTTCCGAAGCACGGAGATGCTTGTAAATAGACATCACTTAAATGGTCAGAATGGTCACCCATCCCAAACATGACCGCGCCGTAGGTTGCTTAACTTTTGGTATTTGGTTTCACTACTAAAGCGCTGCAACCACTACGCCACAAGCACCTCTTTTCATACTTACTATTTCATATTCATTTAACAAAATCTTGTACTGATGGCCAGTACAAGATTTTGTTCATCGAGCTCTCATTATATTTTTTAAAGAAACTTTTTAAGTTGACATTATAATAGCAGCAACATGCTTCTGTTTATCTTTACAATCTTTGTATTGATAACAAACAACAAATACGACTCGCGGAAATTTCTTACTTCACTGCTCCATTTTTCAGCAAATTCTATAGTTACCTACTTTTGTATCTACTAATTGATTGATCATGTTTTGCTTTACTCGTACTTCATAATTAGGTTCTTAAACGGATTAACTGGAGACTGGAGACTAAACCAGCCATAGCAGAGACAGACAACGATGGACCGACCTCTCCAAGAAAGTTGGAAGTGTATCAGTTTGCTTAGTGCACAATTGTAGCTTAACTGCCTCGTTGGTGTAGTGGCAAAGTTTCTGCCTTACATCCAAGAGGTCCTGGGTTCGAATCACAGGTCGAGCCAAATGTATTTGAGATTTTTTGTGATGAATTTCTCAAAAACAGCTCGGAGTCGGGAAGTTGGCGGTGTTACACCCCCGTGCCTCGGTGCGCGCGTTTTGTCCTGCGCCTGATCTCTGTCCGGTCATGTCGGATTGCCGTCTCACCGAACTTTGAGAGTGATAGAACAGTGAGTGCACCTGCGTTTTGCCCTCACACTTGTGCACTATAATATCTCTTGCGTAGTTGGCTGATCTCTGTTGAGATTGGCTGCCGTGGTCGAAATCGGCTAGAACCGGACTATTATTATATTATTACTATTGTAGCTTAAGTTCCGAGAGCAACAAATCAAAAAGTTTGTAGCAAAAACACCCTAACTACGATTGATAAAGATGCCACAGCAATGGTTCTGTCGTGTGTATCAACACCAGCTGGTCCCTGTGACTTTGTCAGCATTCGACGTTCATTTCTTTTAAAGATATTACTACTAGTTTTTTTCTGGGGCAGAGGAAAATCAAAGAAAATAGTTGATGGAATCAGGCGTCACTTTGCGGACATCCATGACTAAAGCTGAATAATAAAGGATTATTTTGCTATAAATTTCCACTAAACGATGCCAGCGCAGTAACCAAAATACATCCAACTGTAACCACCTGAAAAAATGAATTGCTGTTCGTTAGTCTCACTAAACTCGAGAACGGCTGGACCGATTACAATAATTTTTGCCTTGAAATATTTGTGAAAGTCCAGGAAAGGTGTACACGATGAGAAAATATTAATAAATTGCGAAGACAGCGTCTGCCGGGTCTACTAGTATACAATAAATTTATAAAAGAATTGGCTAGACGACACCACCAATCGTTGACATACTTTTTATTATCTGTCAAAACGGTCTGCCTCCATAGATTTCGTATGGGAATAAATATTGTGACGTCACGGTCATGTGTCAGAAATCGGAGTCAATTGACCGAATATTTATTGCGTTTTGTGTGTTTAAAAATTGGTTTCTACAGCTTTTTTGAAATATATTGGTTGTATTAACTTAATAGGGGCTATGTTTTTTAAATACCATGTTCTTGACAATATTTAAGATAGGTGTCATCATCCCAATTACATATTTATATATAAACATAATATATATGACGGCGCATTACTAGCGCCATCTTCGGTGATACGTCGGAACGAGATTTGACAGCTGTCAGTCTGGCGGAGCGTCGTGTCGATGGTCAGCGCCGCCATATTAACGACACTTGTATTCGAGTGTTAACGGCGAGCGCACCACGGTTGTGACGAATCGCTTTTGTTCCGCGTAATCCGTTGCTTTTTGATATTGGTGATTGTTCTTATTCGTTAATCAAGTGATTTCCAAATTAGTAGTGAAGATATTTTTTAAGTTTCGTTAATTAAATAACTTGTATGATTGACCGATTATTTCAATTGGCTCCTACCTACCCACATTTCTGATGGCTAATTCTGAAGAGGCCGGGCATTCGCCCATATCAGAAGTGGGATACCACGGGCTAGAGACCGAGACAAATCGACCGCCTGATAAAAAAAATATCGCCTTGAAGTTATTGAGTAATATGGAATGGCCCTACTTTTCCTTGTGTTGTCAACGACTCAACCATCCGTGTCAAGCAATAGTTCCCAGTCTGGTGCGGTGCAACTCGTGCAGTTTAATCCGGATGAGGCCGACGCGGACATAGAAGAACCTTAAGCGGGATTTCACTAAAGCGAAGATCGGAATTAACTGACACCCAAGAACCTGATTTCAAGCGACCCAGATTTATTGGTGCTAAATTTCGTGGTAAATGTCATTGGTGCTGACTTGCTGGACACCGGTTAGCCGACTGTCAAAGGCACCAAGAAGATTCTTCTGCAACGACCAAATTGCATGATCTATCAGCCGTTGCACGTACGCCCGAGCGGACTTTTGTTCTAACGTGCTTCATTTGCGGCAAAATCGGACACATTGCAACAAACTGTCAAGAAAAAGGAAGAAATGGTGGTGCTGCTGCAAGGAAGGAAGTCAATCTGTGCGAACAGTGACTGTCGAGGGGAACCTTGAGGACGTCATCCGGTGAGCTAGTTCCTTTTTTATTTGATAGCGGATCGTCTTGCTCTTTGATCAAAGAAAGTTTTTCTGGTAAATTTCCGAGTACTGCGCGCAACAATCTCGTTTATCTTGCGGGTAGTTAGAACACGTGATGTGCACTTTAAAACGTTTACTGACAATTATTGAGAAAGATCCCAAGAAAAGATGGCGTGATGAATTAGGAAATGTTCAGTTAGCGCTCAATATTACTATGTCTACAGTCACAAATTCACGCCAACTGAACTCTTGTTCGGTATTCGCTCACAATATTTAAGCTTGGCAAAGGTTAGTTCTTCAGTTTCTGATTCCAACCAAGAACAGCGCATTGACTTAGATGCTGCCAGGCAAAACGCATCTAGCAACATACAAAAAGCTGCCGCTTCTGACACTAGACAATTTAATGCAGGTCTATTCATTCGTTTTCTTGTGGTGACTCCATATTTACCAAAAGCAGCGAACGAAATCAGACCAAATTAGATAGGAAGTTTAGGGGTCCCTTTGTACTAATATCTTCGGTTTTGGACAATGTTCGATACTAGTTAAAATCATATTCGGTTCCCAACGTACCTTTAAATACGCTCACTAGAACGTGCGTACATTACCTCGGGTTGATGACGGGTTAGTTGAAGTCTTTGCAAGCTTGATGTTACAGGAGGAAGAGGAGGCCATGACGGCGCCAGAACACGTAGAACTCTATATTGCGAACCTCGACCTCCGAAACACTGTCCGCAAGTCAGATACGTTTACAGCAGAGTCCGATACGCTTAGTAACACTCAGATTAAGAAGTCATTGAGCACGAAGTTCCGATTCACGGAGAGCAAGACAGTCCGTAACCTATGGGTATATGATTTGTTACCTTTGTATGTATGCATGAAGTCTACATTGCTATAGTGTGAAGGTGGTCGAAGGGATAATGTCGTCCGGGCCATGCAGCTATTAGCGGCTGGTTGAAGGGACACATTCATCCGGTCCAACCTTGAGTGTTTGCCTACTGGTCGAAGGGACAGTGTCGTCCGGGCCATGCCTGAGGGGCTGGTTGAAAGGACACACTCGTCCGGTCCAGCATGGTAGCGTGTGAAAGATCGGTACGACGGTATCGTCCGGGCCATACCCAGGGATTGGTTGAGGGGACATACTGATCGTGGATTGTTTAAATTGTTTGGGGAATGATGGTGTCGTCCGGTCCGTGCGCGGTCGAAAGGACACACATTTTATCTTGTTGTGTGACGCGTAACTTGAGTTGAGATCGTAGTTGTCTGTGTTGAACTTGTCAGGTTGGACGAGCGGGCTACCCGTCCAGTAGACACCCGTTCGATTGATCGTGTGATTGTTTCAGGACTGCAATCTGATGCGCCCGAGGACGGTCGACAGTCAGTCTGGCCGTGACGGCGCATTACTAGCGCCATCTTCGGTGATACGTCGGAACGAGATTTGACAGCTGTCAGTCTGGCGGAGCGTCGTGTCGATGGTCAGCGCCGCCATATAAACGACACTTGTATTCGAGTGTTAACGGCGAGCGCACCACGGTTGTGACGAATCGCTTTTGTTCCGCGTAATCCGTTGCTTTTTGATATTGGTGATTGTTCTTATTCGTTAATCAAGTGATTTCCAAATTAGTAGTGAAGATATTTTTTAAGTTTCGTTAATTAAATAACTTGTATGATTGACCAATTATTTCAATTGGCTCCTACCTACCCACATTTCTGATGGCTAATTCTGAAGAGGCCGGGCATTCGCCCATATATACTACGGACAACGGCTTAGAGAGGGTGACTGATGCTATCATCCGTAAAATTTTTGTTCGTAGTTTCGAGTCTAGCCATTGCGTTCACTCGCATGGACGAGCTTGTAAGAGCGACAGAGATAGCTTCAATCTCAACTAGAAACAAGGGCTTAGAAGTAGGGTGACATAAGCTGTACTCCGAAAAAAATTATCCTTAATTTTGAGTCTAGCTATCGCTTACGCTCGCACGGTGTAGCTCATAAGAGCGACAGAGATGGCTATAACCTAAACTACGAACACGTGCTTGGAGAGTATGCCCTCTGAATCCGACGGTCATATAAATGCAAATTAAACACTTAAGTTTAAGGTCCCATTCTAGAACTGCTTGGACTTGGACGACTAAGTCTTGCTGTGTAGCGAGTTCTAGTCTCGGCGTTTAAGTTTTGTAATCTAGATAAGTGATTCAGTCACTTAACGCCGTTATTAGAAAGTGATAAAACAAATGACAACGTCGAATTCCATAACAATTATTAAAAAGCTTTCTGAGGCTTATTATTGACTGCCTCGTTGGTGTAGTGGCAAAGTTTCTGCCTTACATCCGAGAGGTCCTGGGTTCGAATCCCAGTTCGAGACGAAATTGTTTCTGGTATTTTCTGTCATGAATTTCCCAAAACCAGCTCGGCCTGCGCCTGATCTCTCTCCGGTCATAATGGACTGCCGTCTCACCAAACTTTGAAAGTGATGGAACAGTGAGTGCACCTGTGTATTGCGCTCACACTTGTGCACCATAATATCTCCTGCGTAGTTGGCTGATCTTTGTTGAGATTGGCTGCCTTGGTCTAAATCGGCTATTGAGGACTATTATTGTCATTATACAAGTTATTACCTTCAAGGTGCTTGTGGCGCAGTTGGGGCAGCGCTTTGCTTATGATACCAAAGTTAAGCAACCTTTGGCGCGGTCGTGTTTGGGATGGGTGACCATTCCGATCATTTAAGTTACGTCTATTTTATAATAACAAACATCTGTTGATTCCGGTTAATATCGATATAATATCAGTCGATAAAACTAGTCAGAGGCCCTTGGGGCACTGAATAAAATCTGACAGTAAGGTTGGTCACTTACTTTACAAACAACCCTTTACCAATCCGCCCTGACCCCACGTGGTGGAGTCTGACTTGTACGACCTCATAATTAAGGTGAAGCCTGTGACCAGCAGTTGGAAGTAGACAAGACAACCACTAATATATTCTAACATATCCTTCCATCATAAACTTTCATCTTTAGCAACTCTGTGATTATGGCACTTACAACGCTGTCGAAATAACACATAGATTAGATGCATAGTAACAATACACCGTCGTTAAGCCTTATTAGCCAAAGTTAGCTTAGTAAACCAAAGATCTGGAGACAAATCTTTGTAAGTAGCGGGCTAATCGAAGCAGCAGCAGACGACATGCCACGACAATTCTGGCCTCTATGTGCTTGTATGAATCACATCGCTAACTTCGTGTATCGACACGAATCGTGCAACGGAAGGTATTATACAAATACATTATCTCAAGTGTCAACTGCTGCCACTACATGTAGTATCGCAATGACATGTCAACTGCTGCCACTAAATGTAGTGTCGCAATGACATGTCAACTGCTGCCACTAAATGTAGTGTCGCAATGACATGTCAACTGCTGCCACTACATGGAGTGTCGCAATGACATGTCAACTGCTGCTACTACATGTATTGTCGCAATGACATGTCAACTGCTGCTACTACATGTATTGTCGCAATGACATGTCAACTGCAGCCACTACATGTAGTGTCGCGATGACATATCAACTGCTGCCACCACATGTAGTATCGCAATGATGTATCTACTGCTGCTACTACATGTAGTGTCGCAATAATATGTCAACTGCTGCTTCTACATGTAATGTTGCAATGATATGTCAACTGCTGCCACTACATTTAGCCAGCTATCAACTTGTACCTTTAAACTTATACGGCTATTAACCCTTAAGCAGGCCGCGGACATATGCTTCCCACATAGATTTTTTGACGTCGTAGCCAGGTTTTGGTGAATCAAAGCCCACAATCTATCAAAATCTAATCTTTAATATATACTCTATGGTTCCAAATACTAAAACTCGGTGTTTCCGAACGTAAGTGTCATTGACAGCCAGTTGAATTTTTGACTACCGTTGGAGAGGTGATTTTCAGTAACTGTGCAATACTTTTCCCGATTATGGCGAAACCAAGAAAGGTTACTCATGCAATTTTTTGATATGATATAGATTTTGAGTTATAGTATCAAAATTTTAATGTTTTTTTGTTGTTTTTGTGCAAAATGTTATAAAAATAAGGTCAAATAACACGTGGGGAACATATGACCATAACCTGTTGAGTTGATCTATTTGTGGGAACTATATTTCCTTTGCCTGTTCTAATTACCTTATTTTTTGTATTCTAGCTTATTCACCTTACTTTGTTCGTGTGTTTTAACATAAGCAAATTTAATTAGAAAATACGCATGGTTATGAGATTTGCAATAGGATATTTTTTTTCTGGTTCTGGGGCATAAATATATTTCATTTATAAATTTCATCAAAACAAAAAAAAATACAGTTATGATTATAATACGACTGAATAATATTGTTGTTTTATTTCAAACTCCTTACAAAATAAAAGTAAATAAGTACATAAAATAAATAAATTATGAACAGACTTATAGCCTTCACCATTTATATATACAGATAAGAGTTGTCTTTACCCAGGCAATGGGATTATGTTTTCCCACGTCATTTTTTCAGCTATTTCAGTGTTTTTTCAGTAATTTGTTGATTAGGATTCGAAAAGGGCGTTATTTTAAGCCTAAATCCATATATAACACTTAATATACAGAAGCGGTTTATCGGGGCCTGTTTAAGGGTTAATGAAGAATTCGAATATTACCTAACTTTCATAACTGTTACAGGTAACTACAAGTTCGTTTGAGCGTTGCATTCAAGTTATAAGCTGGTCCATTAGCAAATATATTGCATTTTTTGTCCCCTTTTCTTAACCGGAGTGGAGTCAAAGGCACTTTGTTTTACTTAAACCGGGGTTAACTTCAAGTTTCTCGGCTATCTGCTATTAGCATAACTTGTGAGAACTCCGTAAAGTCTTAAACTTTGTCTGAAATTGATAACGTACTACCAGATTTTAAGCCGGCGTTTTTCATAAATTTTGTAGTGAGATGGATTCCGCTGCAACGGCTGGGTGTGGTGAAAATCGCTTCCTTTTAATTGTGAAAGTAATTTTGTAGACTTTAATTGATATTTGTGATATTTTTGATATCAGGCTCAGTAATAACAGAACACAGTAATTTTTATTTTTTATTTTGATATCTGTAATAATCGGGCTAAACAATTACGAATTTGTTACAATTATTTAAGATCACTTTTGGTGTAATGCTTAAGAAGTTGATTTTGTGCATGAACATGTTTGTTTGTGCTGGTCTGGTGATACATATTAGACATGTATTTATTTATGTTTGTAATACCACTGTTGATTGTGATATCTGTAACACAAGTGCTTAAGCCACTTACCACAAAGTAAGATCAATGTATGTGAATTTATTGTTTATTTATTATATTTTTTTAAATACGGACGAAAATAAGAAAGTAGTGAATTGGAATTTGCGATATGTCAATTTTCAGTTGCGTCGAAGGTAGCGCACTAAACGTCATGCTTACGATCCGCTAAATATTGTTGGAATAAGGGCCTAGGTTCAGGGATACCGTTATATAATAACGGTGATTACATAAATTATGTCGTACTGAACTATTTATTTATTTTTATTTAACATGAACTTTAAAAAACTATGTACAAAAGATGGACTTAACGCCGTAGGGCATTCTCTACCAGTCATACCTTTGGGCTAAGCAGAAATGATAAGTGGGCGGTGCGACAAAATAAATAAAAGAGAAAACACAAAAATAATACTACACGCTTAACATTTAACTAACAGAACATATCCTTCAAAACGATAATTCAGATGAGAATGTATAAAGGAAATAAAGCCCTTTCATAAGATATAAGAACGCAAATACAGCCGTTCTTGTGAATTAACTATTCCGCAAAGATAATACGAGCCAACTTTATTAAATTTCGTCTGTTTGAGGCACTTTAATGGCCCATAAAAATGTGTTTTGCCGAAAGTCCATGTTTCTCCCATACCTGTAAATTTACCTCGCCCTACTCAAAGCCAATCCAAACTCAACCCAATTTATAACTTTATAGAGTTGAAAATAACTTTTTCTCTCCGTCACAGTACACTTAACATGAATGTAACTAACGCGCCTCCAGGGATGGAAAAGAGTTCCGGGTTCTAGTCCCGGGTCAGTGTTTGTTTCAGTTCGACCGCCGCGTTACCGGCCCCAAAGGATACCGACTACGCTATAAAGTGCTATATTTGGATTGGCGTATTTTAAAACGCCGTGAAGGAATTGGGATAGAGTGTTTTTCTTACGAAATAATTTTGTGTGGTGTAATTTTTTTGTATAATGAGTTTTATGTTGACTTTATGAATTAATACTAACCTTAGTTCACCGGATTTTACATCATTTTTAAGCCAGTGTTAAAATCAATTATAGGTACATAATACCTAGTCATTTGAAAAATCTAGACATATGACTTTTTTTTTAATACCCTGGACTCAACTAGTAAAATAACAAGTCAAATAACTTAGAAGCAAAGTCCTAACATATTATTATACCTGTTCCATTTTTTTCTTTAGCGTTCCTTGAAGCTTATTATTTGTAAAATAACTTGGTTTAGTGTCGAATTCGAAATAACGACGACTTTGGTGTAATGGTCAAGAAGTTGACTATTAACCAAAAGGTCGCGAGTTCGGTCCCCGCACTGTACAAACATTTGTGTGCATAAACATGTCACTGGTCTGGGTGTTTTTGTAATACCACAGTTGATTCTGATATCTGTAACACAAGTGCTTAAGCTACTTACCACAGAGTCAGATCAATGAATGTGAAGTTGTTGTGTATTTATTTATTATAAAAAAAACATACAAGACTTAATAGATCTTGAACTAACTTAGCAATAACATAAAAATAAAAAAAACTAACAACGTAAGTCTAAATCCGCCTTTAAAATGTCAAAACTTGCACCGGAAGCCGGCACTATCGCCACAAGAGGACTTGCATTCAAGGAAATATGATTTCAGCTTGTGTATTGTCAGGAGCCGCGCTACCTGGCCATTCGTTTTTATTACGTTGGACACTAAAATGCCACAGTAAACATATTTCTAAAACAGTAGACTAAGATTGTTCGACGTTTTTGCGGGACGTAATTTGGGGGTATCATACTGAGACTGCTGTATTGTGATCATAATTTATTAATTAGCTTACATAATGTAACAGTATCAGTTACATTATGACCTTAAGAGACATTAGTGATTTTTATACAATGTTAATTAAAATATATATTCAATGTCAATAATATTACAGACGTCGCGCCTAGGAGTGTCGGACACATGAGTTTTCGGCAGAAACGATTTCCAGCCGAAAGCTTATAGGTACCACAAAAATAAATTATCTGCCAGGTGTAATACTTGACGCTGAAGTATATTTCCCCTTCATAATATAATAAAGTATATTTAATATATTACCCCTGCACTGATCAAAGTAATTCCGAATGAACCGAATATTAAACAAGCAGTAATTTTGAATAGACTTAAAAGACACCGTATACAGACTGTTATATTTTACACACACTATTTTAAACACTTGCGGACCTTGTCCTGTCCGATGTTTTCTGATAGACTTCTACGAATCTTTTGACACTAAAATTAGTCAAATCGGTTAAGCCGTTTTTGAGTTTAAGTGAGAGTAATGAACAGCAATTTATTTTTAAACAAAAGTAGATATTGAAAACATTTCTGGACACTTGTAACCAAGAAGATATCGGGCGATTACCAAAAGTGATACACCATCTAGATATAGAGACCTGTTTTTTTCTTACATAAGTTACTGTTTCAATTCTTCTGTACTGTACAAACTCTGCAACACCTAAAACTGACTTAGAGTCACTTTTATGCGGCATTTGAATAGAAAACTTTTGAATCGGTTAATGCTTTATAGGTGTGGCCTGCGGTATAAGGGCCCATTGGTTTTTATGTGACCAAATTTGCCACTGTTTTGAGACTTCATTTTGATAAAGTTACTGAAAAAATTAACTTTGCAGTAAAAAAAAAACGTCCAAATGAGTCGAGAAAATCGCTGGTGAGATTCAATGGGTAGACGGATGTTACCAGCTATAGCTAAGAACCACCGTAAATAATAAATCTTTTGAAAAAAAAAGTGGTTGCCTGTAAAGTCGGTATACGGGCGAAAGTTTTACGTGACAACGACTTTGAGTGGTAAAATAATTTTAATGTGAATATTCATTCGTATAACATGAACCGGTGTGTATGCCTATCTCTCTCACTCTCTCTCTCTCTCGCTCTGTCTCTCTCCCTCTTAGGCGGGCTAACTGTGCTCGAGTGGAAGGGACGCGTGCCTTTCACTTTTTATGTCTGTCTCACTCGCTCTTAGGCGGGCTAACCATGCCCGAGTCGAAGGGACGCTTGCCTCTCACTCGCTCTCATTGTGAGCGCGGAACGTGAGCGGAGCAGCGTAACGCAGTTTCTTGAAGTGTCACCCGGCAAACCAATTTATAAGACGTTGTCACGTCAAAAAAAACTGCTTTGATACAGTCCATTCATTCGGCAGCTACGATGCCTCAGGCAGACAAAAACAGAAACACAGACACACACAAACAGTCAAAGTTAAAACACCACTCTTTTTTAAAAATAATACTAGGGGTTCTATGTAAAGTAATATGTTTATAATGGTGAGTACATTAACTAAGTGACCGGAACTAAAACTTTTTCAGTGTCAGAGTGCCATTTTGTGACCTGTTTTCGTTGCAAAGTCTCCTGTATCTCAAGTGTAAAGGATATCTACCTTAACGAACTGTGTATTTATTTATTTAAGTTTGGTACACAAACAGATATCTGTAATTAATTACATATGCAATATACATTAACAAAAAAAATTTACAAACAGAACAGGAATCCAAGATCAGTGTACACCACGTGTTTACAATATAATTAATAAAATAATGCTACATTATATATAATATAAACTACTATTTAATTTACTATTTCTTAAATCTACGTAAATGTGTGTGAGCAGGGTCGAGGGTATCTATCTAATCACTCTGAAATATGTTCGTAACAAGTTTTTTGTACCGGGGAAAACTGTCATTAAACAAATCAACATCTGTACCACTGCGGGCCAACTCGTTGTATGAACGGCACATCCTCACCACGGGATTAAAAAAGGAGGTGTTGTTCCTATATACCTGTAGTGCAAATATGTTTTGGTTTCGCGACCTATACAAGGTGTTAAAGTTGAGTGACGATAATAAATCTGGGGCGTCGATTGTCGAGTGCACAATTCTATTCTAGTGTAAAACTAAATACAAAATGTAAAAAAAAACAAATAAAGACCGTAGAATACTTCATTACTTAAACACTTTGCATAAAATAACCTTTATTCTCTCTTATTTTTATTATAACATATATAAAATGCTATTAACAAGTCATAGCTACAACCATGAAGCTTATTCGTACAATAGTAAAGTTACGTTACACAATATTTAGTGTCATAGAGTACTACTTTAATTGGGATGATGACACCTATCTTAAATATTGTCAAGAACATGGTGTTTAAAAAACATAGCCCCTATGAAGTTAATACAACCAAATATTTCAAAAAAGCTGTAGAAACCAATTTTTAAACACACAAAACGCAATATATATTCGGTCAATTTACTCCGATTTCTGACACATGACCGTGACGTCACAATCACTTATTACCATACGAAATCTATGGAGGCAGACGGTTTTGACAGCTAATAAAAAGTATGTCAACGATTGGTGGTGTCGTCTAGCCAATTATAATAATAGTTACTGATCTAAGTACTTCCAAATTATATGCAAATTCCCTCCTGAACTTTAGCTCTATACTGTGCAGTGCTGGTATACCATATACAGGGTGAAAACTTGTATTAATATTAATTGCATTTGTTGAAGATAAAGAAAAATATTTATTTAAGCTTCATTGCACAACAAAACTTTGCACAAAAGGTAGACTTAACGCCGTAGGGCATTCTCTCCCAGTCATACCTTTGGGCTAAGCAGAAATGCTTAGTGGGCGGTGCGACAAAATTTTTGCAGGTAAGTAAACAATGTTTCGTCGACCTGCTATATATATGGGGGCACGGCAGTGCCTCTGCCAAGTTCAGCAAAATGCCAAAGCATTTCATTTCATTCTCGAAGCAATTGAGGCCCTATTTCGTGAATAACTTTGTAATCCTTTATAAATCGATCTATGTATTTAAGACGTAAAAGATTTTTAATATAGGTAGAGACTGAATAAATAAACCGAGTTGGTATTACATGGATCTCACAACTTTTTACCTGATCCTGAGGATGCCACGTGTAGTGGCGAAACGCGTCGAGTGTTATGTTGGTGTCAGTGTTGTGATTGCACGTGCAGGTGCATCTTCTGTTTCACGTTGTGAATTGTAGGTATTGTAAGTCCTGCGACTTCCAGCTCTAGCTTTTTCAGGTGATTACAGGTGGATGTATTTTGGTTCCTGCGCTGGCGTCGTTTGATGGAAATTTAAAGCAAAATAATCCTCTTTTTCAGCTTCAGCTTTAAGACGCCACGAATCACCCGTACGTCCTCAATTCACAACCTTTGAATTCAATTACCATTTTACAACCTTACAACTTACCTCCTGTATGTTTGTATGGAACTATTAGCGGAACACACACAGGTGCGGATAACAATTTGCTTATGCTAATGCCAGACGACCTGCCCCACTGGTTGTTCTGTATTGATTTATGGGCTCACATGTCACGGGGTACCGTCAGCAAGAGTTTAAGTCAACTAGAGTTAACTAGATCTTACATCAAAACAAAAGTGAGTAAAAGTTACTCAAAAATTATTTTATTTTATTATTATTTTATTTTACATTTTTGGAAGACTTACAGCTAGAAAGATACTTAATAATAGTTTATATAAAAAGAAGGCCAAGGAAATTACTAAGAAGATCTGTGAAAAAAGTAATAAGTAAGTAGATTTAAGGATTTGGTTTTTGTGGCGCAGTTAATGCTTTGCTATGGTTAAAGTATAAAAAAGTTAAGCAACGTAAAGCGCGGATAGGTGGGCGTTCGGATGGGTTACCATTCCATTTTAAGCGATAATTTACATGCATCTTCGTGCTTCGGTAGGCACGTCAAGCTGTTGGTCTTGGTTAGTATCGATAGATATAAGTGGCATCCAACCACAGCAATCATTTGAGTAGTCGGATTTTAGTTTTGGAACTTTTTTTGCTGTCTGTACCCAGTATCGGCTGACATTATCTCTGGTTGCAATTCCGAAGGTGTTGTGCAGCGGTTACTGATTTATTTTGCGGTTGCGTTATGCAGTTATTGTCGGATTAGCCAGTTAGTTATCTGCATTTTCGTAAAATTAATGCCACCCTGTATTACGTTATGCCTTAAATGTAAAACGTGGAGTAGTAAATGTAATATAGAAACCGTTCAGGGAATGTTAAAGTCCCTAACGACTTTAACATTTCCTGAACGGTTTCATGTCAAACTTGTACATAAAATGACTTCAGCAGCGCCTCTGATAAGTTCGCAGAGGCGCGCACGGACTGCTATGCAACACTCATGCGCAAGCGCTGCGCTTCCATGTTACGCCGCACATGTGACAGCCCCAACATGATCCTGAGCGCGTTGATGGACCGTTGGGACTGCCATGTGCTGGTACGCTCGATTACACTGCACGGAGTTAAGTGGTCCAGAGTGCCAGCCCAGCACTCCCCGAGGTTTTGTATTTTTTTACTAACATTTGTTTTTAAGTTACTGTATACTAACTAATTATTATTATTGTACGTTTTTCTTTTTATCTCGGGGCAGACCGAAAGAATTGCATCTTTCTGCCAGTCTCGGTAGAAAAATGAGACGGATGGCCCTAAGCCAAGTGGGCCTCATTATCTAAACGTAGTTATTTATTTTTATTATTATTAAAAGTTAAAATATAAAGTGTATTATTATTACCCACTAAAATATAAAGTGTCGGATGACTAAATAATTACTAAAACCGTAAAATATAAATCACGTATAATGTCCAAACCAAGAGACCTCGATTTTGAGTAAATACTTGTGAAAACAATAGTAATTAGGTACTAACATAGTTGTGGCGCAGTGGTTGCAGCGCTTTGGTAGTTGTTCCGGACGAGAAACCGACGCTGCTGAATAATGTGTATTTTGTTATTTTGTTAGTTTGTTATTTTACATAAGGATAAGTTAGTTATGTTAATTGTATCTATGTATAGTGCTAACTTATGATTTGTATATTGCTTTCTCGTTTTATGTTCCCCTTTATTTGTGTTTTGCTTGATTGTGCTTAATTTTATAGTCTTATTTGTTTTATTTGCCTAATATTGTAATCTTATAGAATAAGTGAATTGTATTTAGTTATAAGATTCTTGTTGGAAAATAAAAACTATTGATAGGTACACAACCCATTACGGGACATAGGAGGGAAGGAGACAGAGCGCGGCCTCCTTGTCGTTGCCTGCCTCTATCTCCGTCCCGCTCTAAACCTCCCTTTCTGGCGCAACTAGAACACTAAACCGCATTAGTCACTAATTGGGTGCGTTCGATCCGCACATAAGAACGGCATTTGGCCGTCGAAAATCAGTCCAGTCCGAGCCAGCAGCTCCAGCTAAACCAAGAAAAAGCTCCAAGATCCAGAAAGGAAGGAACACATAGTGAACACACACCAGCGGCATTTGAAGAAAGGAATTCTGGCCTTTTTATTTGGCACGCCCCGCTGCTACCTTCCCGCTTCAAGCGCACACACCCGGCGGTACCCGGAAGGCATTATTCTGGGCGCAATCCCAGCAACATTGGTGCGGCGGACCCTTCCACTGCTCCGTGTAACCAGGTCCGACGGTCCCGCACATTTTCTGGTCCTTCAAGAGCCGGATTGTCGTCCAGACGAAATCATCTGAAGATTTCAAGCCATCATGCCTGTCACAAGGTCAACGTCGGGAAAATCGAAAACATCTACCCCTGCCGCATCGTCGTCGGCTCAGACCGCGTCAACTGAAGAGACGCGCACTGAGACCAAATCATCATCGGCAACTGAAGAAGCAACTGGATCAAGCGTCACCGCGTCCACAGTGAGGATGGAAGAACCATCTACGAGGACGGAGCGCCCCCCGCAGCCCCCGCAGCCCGCGGCCACGTCCGCCTGGCAGCCCGAGCGGCGCGCTAACATCGCGCCGCCTCCGGTAGTCGCACAGCTGCTGGAAAGGAAGAAGACTGCGGAGCGCCCCGCATCCAAGGCATCCACGTCGGCATCGCGACGCGCCGCCCGACTCATGAAGGCCCGCGAAGAGTTACTACGCCTCAAAGTCGAGCTGGCCGCCGCCCGTATCGCGGCCATTGAAGCCGAATCGGACTCAGAAGCGGACGATATCGACACCGTCGTGGAAGATAAGGACGCCGAGGAGAGAGTCGACACATGGCTGAACAACAGTGTGCAACCGTTGGCTATAGCCAACGAACCCCACAACCAGCCAGCACCGCCGCCGCCGCCGACAACCCGAGACTCTGCAGCGACACCGGCGGGAGAAAAGTCGCTTGAAGGAGCAGCAACGGCCAATAGGATTGACATCAGCGAGCTGGCCGTCGCTATAACACAGGCAGCAAGATCAGGGCAGCACAGCGCATCGAGGATATTTCATGAGCTGCCGATCTTCACGGGAAACCATCAAGAATGGCTGGCCTACAGAGCCGCGTATCAAGAGTCGCAGAGCGGGTTCACCGATCTCGAGAACCTAGCCCGCCTGCGGAAGAGCCTTCGTGGAAAAGCCCGGGAAGCCGTCGAATCACTGCTGATCTACGCTTCAAACCCCAGAGACATCATGAAGACTTTGGAGAACCGGTTTGGAAGAACGGACGCCATAGCCGTGGCAGAACTAGAGAAGATACGAAGCCTGCCTCGCCTCACTGACGCCCCACGTGATATGTGTATATTCTCCAGCAAGATAAACAACGTCGTGGCTACTCTGGGAGCCATCGGGAAACAGCAATACTTGTGCAACCCCGAGCTGACGAAGACAACTATAGAGAAGTTATCACCGACGGTCAGGTACCGGTGGTACGACTACGCCGCTACGCAACTGGAAGAGGAACCGGACATAGTTAAGATGGCGCGCTTTTTAAACAAGGAAGCGGAACTTTGTGGCCCGTACGCGCAGCCAGAAGGAGTAGGAAGAAGTCAGAAAACCTACACTTTGGAGTCCGGTCAAGGCGAGCGGCAAGAAGAAAGAAGCATACAGCGCTGCCCGGCGTGCCGCAAGGAGGGACATGGCATAACCTCATGCACGGAATTCAAGACAGCTGGCGTCCCAACCAGGTGGGACATTTGTAAGAAGAATCGACTTTGTTTCCGCTGTCTGAGATTCAGGACTCAGAACCACCACTGCCGGGGCGGCCCATGCACTAAGGAAGGGTGCAAGTATCGGCACCACATCATGCTGCACCACGAACCCGCCGAGAAGAAGGAAAGTGAAGTGGTCAGCTCAACATGGACTGGCGAGCGCAAGCATGCACTATTGAAGATTGTTCCAGTCAAGATCATCGGTCCGCGCAGAACAATACCCACATACGCTCTGCTCGACGACGGGTCTACGGTGACCCTGATAGATGAAGATCTGGCACATCGAGCTGGGCTGCGAGGAAGGAGGGAGCCCCTGCACATAGAGGCCATTGGAGAGACGAGAGTGGACACTTCCGCTTCGCGACGGCTCTCCCTCCTCATCAGCGGGTCTGGCGCACAACATCGAATTGAAGCACGCTCAATGAAGAATCTTAGGCTGTCACCACAGAGCATCGAACTTGGAGACCTGAAGAAATGCAAGCATCTTCAAGATCTACCAGCAACCACGCGCTACAGGGAAGCGCGCCCCCAGATCCTCATCGGTCAAGACAATTGGCCTTTGCTACTCGCCGAGGACAAGAGAATTGGCAGCAGGAACCAACAGGTCGCATCAAAGACACCCTTGGGCTGGGTGTTACATGGCGCCTGCACACGAACCCTCGGCCAGCGAGTACACTATTTGGACGGGGAAGGCTCTGCAAGCCGCATTGACGAGCAGCTTCAGCACTTCTTCTCGCTGGAGGCTCTAGCCGTGTTACCCAAACGGCCTGCCAGCGACCCTGAAGAAAAGGCCATGAAGATTCTGGAAAAGAAAACTACAAGAATGGAAGACGGTCGTTTCCAAACCGGCCTACTGTGGAAGAATGAAGACACCAAGCTACCAGATAATCGGCAGTATGCGATAAAAAGATTGGAAGCCACTGAAAGGAAGATCGAGAAAGACCCAGAGCTCAAGACCAAGGTGCTGGAACAGATGGAAGAACTCGTGAAGAAAGGGTACGCCGAGCCAGCACCTGCTGAGAAGACCCCGCACCGCACCTGGTACCTACCATGCTTTCCCGTGCTTAACCCTATGAAGCCCGGCAAGGTGCGCATGGTACACGACGCGGCAGCAACAACTCAGGGCGTGTCACTCAATGACGCTCTGCTCACCGGTCCGGATCTACTCCAATCCCTGCCAGGCGTACTCATGCGAATGCGCCAACACCAAGTAGCAGTGTCAGCCGACATAGCCGAGATGTTCCTGCAAGTGAAGATAGTGCCTGAAGACAGAGACGCCATCCGCTACCTGTGGAGGGGTGGCGACAGATCGACCGAACCGAAAGAATTCCGGATGACTTCGCTTATATTCGGTGCGACTTCGTCTCCGGCTACGGCGATCTACGTGAAGAACAAGAACGCTGAAGACTTCAGGGAAGTACATCCAGCGGCGGTAGCAGCCATCAACAAGAACCACTACATGGACGACTACATCCAGAGTTTCGAAGACGAAGAAACCGCCATCAAGATAGCGAGTCAAGTCCGCGACATACACCGGCGGGCTCACTTCGAGCTGAGGAAATGGGCATCGAACTCCGGCCAAGTTCTGAAGGCATTAGAAGAGAAAGAGGGAACCACAGAACTTAGCATCGGCCCCAAGACGGAGAAGATCCTCGGCATGGTCTGGGACACATCAAGCGACTCACTGCGCTACAACCTAGACCTCTCCAGACTCCCCGAAGGCATCCTGCAGAACCAACGACCAACCAAGAGACAGGCCCTTCAGATAGTCATGTCACTCTTCGACCCCCTGGGACTAGTGTCTCCGGTGACTATCAAGGCGAAGCAAATACTGCAGGAGATCTGGAGACGGAGCACGAAGTGGGACGACCCCCTGGACGAAGACCTGGCGGAACAATGGGTCAAATGGACTCAGCACCTCGAAGCTCTGCGGGATGTGAAGATACCAAGGTGCTACCCAGGCTACAGCAACGGCCATAGAAGAGAACTCCACATATTCGTCGACGCAAGTGAGGCAGCCTACGCAGCGGCAGTATACTGGCGCGTGGTCGACACCGACGGGCGTGCGCACACATCCCTAGCGCTCGCCAAAGCCAAGGTGGCCCCTTTGAAGACCACCTCCATCCCACGCCTGGAGCTGCAAGCCGCACTGATGGGTTCACGGCTCGCCATCAGCGTCGCAGAAGAGCACGATGAAAAACCGGCGTCTAAAACATTCTGGACGGACAGCAAGACCGTCCTAACTTGGTTGAGAACCGGCGCGCGGTCCTACAAACCGTTCGTCGCGCATAGAATCGCAGAAATTGAAGAAAATACGAAGATTGAAGAATGGAGATGGGTCCCCACGAAGATGAATGTGGCTGACGACGGGACTCGGGAGGTGCCTCAAGGATTTGATGAACAACACAGATGGTTCAGCGGCCCGAGTTTCCTACTTGAAGACCCATCAACTTGGCCAGCAGAGACGGCGACTTCCCCTCCGGTCACCGGGGAAGAGAAAACGATGACAATGAGCAAGAAGAAGCCGCCTGCTTTTGAAGTAGTTCCGGACCCCTGCAGATTCTCTAGGTGGGAGAAGCTCATCAGAGCTACCGCCAGAGTCCTCCAGTTTTTGGCGATATGCAGAAAGCCAGCATTAGTGATGTACTCGAGGACAAGGGCCCGAACATTGGAAGACCCCACCTGGCGAAGAAAGGAAAACCTAAAGCCAAGGCCCGGAAGCAACAAAAAGAAAACGGACACGCAAGACAAGTTCAGGAAGATACCGACGGCACTTCTCCTGGAAGCCGAGAAACTGGTCATCAAGGCGAGCCAGCAAGACAGTTTCGGAGAAGACATCCAGAACTTGATGAAAGGCCTGCGAGTTCGGACTGACAGCAAACTGTACCGGCTGTCCACGGAAATTGAAGAAGGAGTGGTCGTGGTGAAGACAAGAATTGGAGCAGCGAGAGACATCCCCCAGGAGATGAAGCGACCCCCCATCCTAGACGGGAAGCAACATGTGACGCGTCTGTACATCGAGCACGTCCACTGCATCGGACATCACCAGGGTGTGGAAGCGACTATCAACCAGTGTCGCCAGAGGTTCCACATCCTCGGACTCCGCACGACAGCGCGCGGGGTCATTCACGCCTGTGTCCCGTGCCGAAGAAGACGCCTGGCGCCACCCGAGCCCCCGACAGGCGACTTACCGCCAGACCGGCTCGCGCATCACCAACGCCCCTTCACACACACTGGGGTCGATTATTTTGGTCCACTGCTCACCACGCAGGGAAGGGCCACCAAGAAGACTTATGTCGCCCTCTTCACCTGCCTCACCACCAGGGCCGTACACCTTGAGATGGCGGCCACCCTATCGACCGACTCCGCCGTGATGGCGTTGAGGCGATTCATCGCCCGACGCGGATGCCCACACACCATATGGTCCGACAATGGGACCAACCTCCACGGTGCAGAGAAAGAACTCCGCCTAGCGGCTGATGCGGCTACCGAAGAGGAAGCAGCGAGGAGAAGGATCACTTGGCGGTTCATTCCCCCGGGCGCGCCGTTCATGGGCGGGGCCTGGGAACGCCTCGTGAGGACAGTCAAGACAGCCCTCGCAGCCGTCCTGGACAGGCCGACATCAGAAGAGGTCCTCGCCAGCCTGCTCGCCGAAGTAGAGATGACGGTGAACAGCCGTCCCCTCACTCACGTCAGTCTCGACCCTGAAGAACCCGAAGCGCTGACCCCTAACCACTTCATCCTGCTGGGGCCAGCTCATGAACCACCCATGGGCGAAACCACGCCGCAAGACCTTCAGGGAAGACACACCTGGCGAGCCTCCCAGCGCCTAGCCGACTTATTCTGGGCGCGCTGGATAAGAGAGTACCTCCCGGAGCTCCATCACCGGCGGGAGCCACACGGAAGAGGCCCGCCGCTCAGCTTGGGTGACATCGTCATCATCGCCGACAACACCCTGCCTCGCAACACCTGGCCGCTAGGGCGCGTTATTGCGACTTACCCTGGCCCCGACGGCGTGACGAGAGCGGCGGACGTGCGGACGAAAAACGGCATCCTGAGAAGACCTACGAAAAAGCTGGTGACCCTTGTGCCAGCACCATCAGCAGCGGTCGTCCTACCTGCACATCGGGATGCGTCGGACTCCGAGGCTACGTCGCGACGCACGGCGGGAGAATGTTCCGGACGAGAAACCGACGCTGCTGAATAATGTGTATTTTGTTATTTTGTTAGTTTGTTATTTTACATAAGGATAAGTTAGTTATGTTAATTGTATCTATGTATAGTGCTAACTTATGATTTGTATATTGCTTTCTCGTTTTATGTTCCCCTTTATTTGTGTTTTGCTTGATTGTGCCTAATTTTATAGTCTTATTTGTTTTATTTGCCTAATATTGTAATCTTATAGAATAAGTGAATTGTATTTAGTTATAAGATTCTTGTTGGAAAATAAAAACTATTGATAGGTACACAACCCATTACGGGACATAGGAGGGAAGGAGACAGAGCGCGGCCTCCTTGTCGTTGCCTGCCTCTATCTCCGTCCCGCTCTAAACCTCCCTTTCTGGCGCAACTAGAACACTAAACCGCATTAGTCACTAATTGGGTGCGTTCGATCCGCACATAAGAACGGCATTTGGCCGTCGAAAATCAGTCGTCGCCCGCGAGTCGTTGTACGAGTAGGACGTTGGATGCTAATTACGCACCTCCCTTTATAGGACGCTGGTCGTATTACATCCTCCCTACACTGCCGCGCCGCGAGTGCCTTGTTTCGTTTTCACGTATTTTGAAACTTTTGTTCCGCGACTTGACGCTTTGTGTTGTTTAGTTTTAAAATAGTGATTAAGTGTACGTGTTAATTTTAGTGACTAAAATTGTGCGTGCGACCATTAGGCCAGCCTGTCCCCATTACCTGCAGTTATTTTCAACACTTACCCTCCCTTTTTGTTTTTATTCTTCTACCCTCTTTTTCTTTTGTTTTTATTTTACCGTGTACCCTTCGTCTTGGCATCGTATTGTGAAATATGAGCGACCGAGACCGTGTCCCGCCGGACCCAGGACGCTCGTGGCCCCGCAGGACCACAGCGCCCAACACCACCAACCCACCCGCTAGATCGGCGATCCCGATCCTAGCCGCACCACCGAGGCCGCCCCGAGTGACCGAGCAGCGCCCGACTGCCCCGTCGCCGTTCAGGCCACCCCAACGCCACTCATCGGACCCATCGCCGGTTGTTGTTGAACAACCACCCGCGATGGCCCACCGTGAGGCGCACCCGCGCGACCCCCGCAGGAGACCACTTCCCGAGGACAGCTTCAGCACTGTCCAGGAGGAGAAGCGCCTCTGCCAGGAAGTCGCCAGCGAATCCGTGTTGTCCGCCTCGGAGTCGGACAGTGAGTCCGACGAAGCGGATGACCACCCGCAACCGTCCACATCAGCCTCGCAGCCCTCAACATCGTCCGCTATGGCGTCGTCATCGACGTCATACGCGACGATGGCTTCCCAGCCGCCGTCCGCTCGTGCGCTGCGGGAAACCAGGAGCCCGCCGGCTTCACCTCGCCGCACCCCGACGCCACCGGCTACCACCGGGACCGATGCCCAGCCCGCCACACCGCCCCAGACGCCTAAGGTAAAGGGATACCCGCCAATAATCGTGGAGAACCTTCCCAACTGGTGCGTTCATTTCGAACGCATCAAGCGCACCTTAGGCCACCCGCCCAACGCACGTCCATTCGGCAAGGGGGTTCGTTTTATCCCCAAGAGCCCGGAGGAGTTCCGCGCCGTTCAGGCCTACCTGACGGAGGCGGAGAAGACAGACCCGACAGTAGCCTGGTACTGTTACTCCCCGCCCGAAGAGCGTCCGACGAAGGTGGCCATCAGGGGCCTACCCGCCGACACGCCGCACGACGCCATCCGCGGAGCCCTAGAGGAGCGCGGATTCAACGCCTCCCACATCAGGGGGATTAGAGGTAAGCGGGGCAACCCGGCTTGCCTCTTCCACGTCGAGCTGGAGCACCTGCCCAACCAGGAGCTCGCTCGCCTCTACGCAGTCGACGAGCTGCTGAACATGCCCGGTGTCATAATCGAGGCATGGCGCCCCCGCAAGGGCCCCGCGCAGTGCCACCGTTGCCAGGCGTTCGGCCACTCGTCGGTGAATTACCACCGACCCCCCCCCAAGCTCCCCAGGATTTTGCCTGCGGGGGGACCATCACCGCAGCCCACGCCATCCCCCCACAGGCAGTGGCAACCCACCGCCCCTCCTCTTGGAGGGCCACGGGACCAGCCCAGCCCCCCCGCCCAGTTTCCCAGCCCTCACTGAGGCCGAAGTCGGCCCAACGAGGCCCTCAGCTGGGAACACGACCCCAACCGGCCTTCCGGCCCCCCCGTCCCCAGCTGCCTCTTCAGCCCCCGAGCGGGTTTGCGAGTCGGGTGCCCCAGGCCCCGATCTCGTTCATGAGGCCCCAGCCTCCCCTAGAGGCCCAACGACCCCACTTCCCACAGCAGCAGACGGGGGCAACCCCCGTGATCCCTCTTCAGGCTGTGCTGCAGCTCCTTCACACCCTGCTGATCCAGATCGGGCAGGGGATGGACCCGTGCGCAGCGATCATGAACGGGCTGAATCAGCTCGTTATGAGTCGCTGCGCTTAATCTACTGGAACCCCGGAGGGGTCCGGGGTAAACAGCAGCAGCTGCGCCATCTCGCCCAGTCGCAGGACGCCCACATCGTCCTCCTGGGCGAGACCCACCTACGGCCGTCCACGCAATTCTCCCTGCCGAACTACAAGATTTACCGCAGGGATGAGGTGAGCCCACAGGACGCGCCCTACAGGGGCACAGCAGTAGCGGTAAGGCGGGACGTGATCCACGAGGAGCTACCGTGGACGGAGTTTAAGACTCTGAGCTCCCTGGGGGTCAGGGTCCACACCCCAGCCCACGAGCTCCGTATCTTCGCCGCCTACCGCCCACCAACTGCCGCATTCCACCCGTCCGACCTCGACGAAGTGTTTGTCGACGGTCTACCGACAATCCTAGCAGGCGACCTCAACTGCAAACATGTGCAGTGGGGCTCCCGCATCACGCGGGCAGACGGCCGTCGCCTGCTAGACGCCACCACCACCAGGGACATCGAGGTGGTGGGCACGGATTCCCCGACACACATCCCCACCGAGGAAGGTCACCAGGCGGACGTGATCGACGTGGTCCTCCACAAGGGCCTGCGCGTCCCCCTGTCGACGGAGGTGCTGTACGAGGGAGACACCCAGCACCTCCCCCTGCTAATCACAGTCCCCACCTCTCTAGCGGCGGTGAGAGTGCGTCCGCCCAGGTCCCGAGTAGATTGGCCAGCCTACAAATTGGCCCTCAGGGACCTGACAATCGAGGGCCCAATCTCCACGCCAGAGGAGATTGACGCCGCAGTGGCCCTCCTGACCCAGCGGATGAGGGAAGCGAAGGCGGCTCATACCGAGAAGGTACCGCCGCCCTCCCAGAAACGCTCCCAGCTTCCGCTTTTCTTGAGGGCACAACTTCAACAGAAGAAAGCCCTCAAGAAACTTTGGTGCGAATCGAGATGCCCTAGGGTCAAGGCGGACTTAAACGCCATGACGGCCAAGGTGACCGAGGCGGTGAGAACGTGGCAAGGTCGTGAGTGGGACGACCTTATCGACAGGGCAGGAGAACACCTGCCCACACTGCAGCGCCTCAACAAAGCCCTCACCGGGGAGAAGTCCCACACATGTCCCCTCCTGGACTCGGACGGTCAGAGAAGATTCGCGGCTCAGGACAGAGCCCGAATCCTGGTGGAGCACCTGACCGTCCAATTCAGGCCCCACCCGCCAGCCCCCAGAGCCCTCCACCACCACGCAGACGTGGTACAGAGAGTGGAGGAATTCCTGGCCACTACCCCACCTCCACTCCCGGGCGACACCTTCATCTCCCCATCGGAGGTGAAGAAGATTGCCGCCCGGCTCAATAGGAAGAAGGCGCCGGGCCCCGACGGCCTTCCACCCGCAGCCCTGGCGGAGCTGCCCAGGAGGGGAATCCCCATCCCCCCATCGATGCAGAGGTCCCCCAAGGCAGCTGCCTTTCACCGACCCTGTACGCTGCCTACACCAACGACGTTCCCACCATCAACGATCAGCTTCATGAGTGGGAACCCAAGGTCGAGCTGGCGCTGTTCGCGGACGACAGCGCATTTTTCACCACCGCCCCATGGGTCAAGGCGGCGGTGAAAAGGATGCAGAAGCAGCTCGACCTACTGCCGGACTGGCTGGAGAGATGGCGGATAGCGGTTAACGTGGGTAAAACCGCCGCCATCTACACGGGCCCCCAAAGGAAGAAGATGCCCGAGCTGGTCCTAAACGGCCAGAAGATTAAGTGGCAGCGAAGTACTAAGTACCTAGGCTGCCACTTGGACCAGCGCCTTACACTCAAAGACCAGGTCAAGCACCTGGTCAACTCCAGCCGCGGGGCGCGCGCAAGACTGCGCCCCGTATTTCAGTCCCGCCTGCCCACCAGAACAAAGGTGGGCATTTATAAAACGTACGTGCGCTCCAGGCTAACATACGCGGCCCCAGCCTGGTACGCAATGATTAGCGCAACCCACCGTACGAAGCTCCAAACCCAGCAAAACATAGCGCTCCGAATTATAACGGGGGCTGGGCGCTATGTAAGGAATGCTGTCATCCACAGGGACCTCAAGATGGAGGCCCTGGAGGAATTTGTGGTCCGCACATCCCGAAGGATGTACGAAAGAGCGGACCACGGGCCGCACCCCGGGCTACACAATATAGCCCCCATGCCCACGGTAACTCAGGCGAGCAAGAGGCCAACCCCACGACAGGTCTGCTCCCTCAATCCGCCCTCCCACCTATCCACTCACCAATCCCAACCTCACCAATCAAACTCTCTTCCCTTTCCCAGCCAGAGTCAGCCGCAGTCAGCTTGCCCTGCTCATCGGGCCTCCCCGAACGGGGTCTCACCTGATGGGCAGCCCGCAGCGACTGTGCAGCCGGCTCTGGCAGAAGACGAAGATAGACGAGACCTGTCGTCGCAAGACGGCCGCGCAAGCGGCAACTAACACCGTGGGCCAGTAGACCCATGAGAAGAAGCCCGGGGAAGGAGCTTAGGTTCGAACCCGAACCGCCCCTAGCGGGGCGAAGAAACCCGTCGTCGAAAATCAGTCCAGTCCGAGCCAGCAGCTCCAGCTAAACCAAGAAAAAGCTCCAAGATCCAGAAAGGAAGGAACACATAGTGAACACACACCAGCGGCATTTGAAGAAAGGAATTCTGGCCTTTTTATTTGGCACGCCCCGCTGCTACCTTCCCGCTTCAAGCGCACACACCCGGCGGTACCCGGAAGGCATAATTCTGGGCGCAATCCCAGCAACATTGGTGCGGCGGACCCTTCCACTGCTCCGTGTAACCAGGTCCGACGGTCCCGCACAGTAGTGATACCAAAATTTAGGCATCATGTTTGGGATGGGTGACCATTCTGACCATAAAAGTGACGTCTATTTACAAGCATATCCGTGCTTCGGAAGGCACGTTAAACTTTTGGTCCCGGTTAATATCGATAGATATTAGTCGTTAAGGCTAGTCGGAGGCCCTCGGGCGGCATAATAACATCTGACAGTAAGGTTGGTCACTTGCCTTACACACACCCCTCCACCAATCTGCACTGAACCCGCGTGGTGGAGTATGGCTCGCACCACCTCATAGTTGAGGTGAGGCCTGTGCCCAGCAGTGGGACGTATAAAGGCTGATGATGACTAACATTGTAATAGTAGTAGTAGTTATTAGGTACTAACATAGTGTGTAAGATGTATTGTTTACTAACCCTCCTTGGAAATTTTGTTGTGCAAATAAATAAATAAATAAAAGTTTATTGGTACAAATTGTTACATCTGGTATCTTAGAATAGGTACAAACAAAGTATTGGCGACACAATAATGAGATACGGTTGAACGTTAACGGCTGTACTAGTTCTTTTAAAACTGTATGACAGTCATTAGCGCCCTCCACCGGACTTAAAACAGGACTCAGATAAGCTATTGCCATCTCTAAAAATATATATCTACTTTTTTAAATTTAATTCAAAAGAAACAAAAAGAATTAGGTTTAACAAAATGTCTTAAATCAACAAAGGTGTGAGTGTGTGCGTGCGTGCGTACGTCGTGTGTGTGTGTGTGTGGTGTGTGCGCGCGCGTGCGTGTGTGTGTTTGTGTGTGTGTGTGTGTGTTTTGTATGCGTGCAAGAGTGTGCAGTGTGTTTGTAATTATGTGTGTGTATGTTCATTTGAGCGTTGTTTGCCCTAACAATTATTATTTATTATTCTTTACAAGGGGGATATTTTCAAGAGGTCCTCAGTTTCCACATATGTCAGCCCCTGCAACCACTGGCCCAAAACCAGTTTACACTTTCTTGAGTTGGTGCCAAACATCTTGAGTTCTTTGTTTATTTATTATTATTAAATAAATAAATTATAGTAACTGAGTTGAAAAAATAAAGTGCCGATTGCTTTCGGTGAATGAAAAAACGGTATTTCATTTCGTCCTGTAAGGTTCGCGTTACTCACAAAACGTTACTTTTATAGTATCAGTGTGTGGCGTCGCATTTATTCCTATCTACAATATTTATTCTAGCATGTGGTGGCCCTTATTTATGCCTTGTGCTGCAACAATACAATAGGGATGTGGACTGTACTCAAATAAGTATATAATTTTACCACGAAAGGGTAGTTTCTATAATACAAATAATAAAAAACACAAAATTTTCTTCAACAAACAAGGGAATATTTATTTATTTAATAAAATGTAATTAAATATTTCACTCTCAAGTCACGTGATAATGAACACCAATCAAAATTCGTGACGTCACCTGTTGCCAAACAAGAATTTTCACTGTCAATTACTATGGTGTTTGTTGATATTTGGATAATATTATTGTTGTGATTCCTGTGAAATTTCTTCGAAATTCGTTCAATTTTCTTATTAAATCGATTTTTAAAGGCTTTCCCATAATGGAAAGTGGATATATAAAGGCAGATAGTTCAAATTTGCCAAGAATCGATTGCTTTACGGTGGCTAATTTCTTCGCAACAAATAGTAACTTCTGCTCTGCTGAATTTAGAAATGTGAAGACCTCCATGTAAGTAATATATTCAGGATACATTATAATAGCAATCGTAGGTATTTAAACTGGAAAAGTTACATTTATCAAATTAAATGATTGATGTATGATTTTGAGGTAATGTTTTATTTTTATAACAAATTGTTTCATTTCTTTTTAGCTCCTCGAGGCGGTCATATGGAGACGATGCTGTGGGATATGTCCAACTTCGTCGAGATTCAAAATTGTGCACAGTTAAGTGCAAAATTTGCCCGGAGCATAAAGTTCGTAGCAAACCATATTCAGCCACTATGGTTGTGGATGAAGAAAACGGTGAAATAGTAAGTGCCGAGTGTCATGATTGTGCTGCTTCTCAAGGAGGTTGCAAACATGCTGTGGCATTCATCATGTGGGTGCATCGCCGAAGTGAGGAACCTTCATGCACTTCTGTAGAATGCTACTGGAAAAAGTCACGTCTAGCAAAAGTAGGCACAACTTTAAAATTTGTAACATCAAAGGAGCTCTCTAAAGGGAATCCACGAAGTTACCTGCCAGATCCTAGTGTTTTATCTGAATTTTTAAAAGAGGGTAAGGAAAGAAAAATTAAAAAAATTCAGTTGTTAAAACACCAGCCGGATTACCGCAAAGATGAAATTATAATGTGTTCAATGCACCAACTGTGCTTGAAATACAAGGATGCTGACTATGAGAATTTTTTGGTAAATGCCAGCTCCTTAATTACTAAGCATACCATAATGGAAATTGAAAAACTCACAAGAGATCAATCCCAAAACAAATTATGGTTTGAGTTGCGATATGGACGCATAACTGCATCGAAAGCTTATTCGGTTAGTAAATGCAAAACCCCTGATGGAAGTTTAATTGCCCAAATTATGGGTGGCAAAATTCCTGATACACCTGCAATGAGCCGTGGGCGAAAATTAGAAGATGCTGTTCGCAAAATCGTAGAGATTAAACTTGGAGCAAAAATAGGAAAATGTGGATTAATGATTTCTCAAGAGTATTTGATGATCGCTGGTTGACCAGATGGTATAAGTGATGAATTTGTCATCGAAATTAAGTGCCCAACTAGTGCCAATAATTACAAGAACTATGTTCAGGAAGAACAACCTACAAAATTATATTATGCACAAGTGCAGTTACAAATGTTTTTGTCTGACAAGAAAAAGAGTTATTTTTGTGTAGCAGATAGTAACTTTGAAACCAATGAAAATGTGAATATCATTTGTGTTCACTTGGAAGTTGACTATGTTAATAATTTACTAGTTCAACTTTCAGCATTTTGGAAAGAGCATGTCTACCCATTGTTGAATAAAAGTGTACAATAAAAAATTAAACAATACTTTCCGTTAACCATGTTTTATTTTCAAACAGCCTTTCTAATATTTAAAATGATAGTTACTGTTTCATGGAAATTGTGAAATATTCAACAGTTAAGTACACTTAAATTTTATCTAGACTACTGAACCGATTTGAATGAAACAAAGCTCAGAACCATCTCGATTAAATTGGCTTAAAAATAAAGAAAACTGCATTAAAATTGATCCAGCTATATGGAAACTATGGTGCCAAAGGCAGACATACAAACGTCTTGTTTGTATGTCACACTTTTAATACTCTCCTTTTTGTAGAGGGTTAAACATTACATAGTAAAACTTAAGTCTAAACTTATTAGATATGATTTTCATCAGCCTATAGTATAAGTCCCACTGCTGGGCACAGGCCTCACCTCAACTATGAGGTGGTCCGAGCCATACTCCACCCCGCGGGCTCAGTGCGGATTGGTGCAGGGGTGGGTGTGTGTAAGGTAAGTGACCAACCTTACTGTCAGATGTTATTAAGCCGCGCGAGGGCCTCTGACTAGGCTAACGGCTAATATCTATCGATATTAACTGGGACCAACCGCTTAACGTGCCTTCCGAAGCACGGAAATACTTGTAAATAGATGTCACTTAAATGGTCAGAATGGTCACCCATCCCAGACATGACCGCGCCTTAGGTTGCTTAACTTTTGGTATCACTACCAAAGCACTGGAACCACTGCGCCACAAGCACCTTATTAGGTGTGATGATTGTAATAAAACTAAACATGGTCTTTATTTAATGACAGAGTCCTGTAAATTTATCAAAGCACAAGCTATTATAATTACTTCATCTAATACCTTTATTAAATAGTTATTAATGCAAGCATGAGGTTTTAACATGGCAAATTCTCTTAAGCGGCGTATCACCCTCTCAATATGTATTCGCAAACTGGCAATTTGCTTAGTCTGGCGAGCTTCTTGCTTGGATAATTTTGATCCAGTACTAACACTTGGAGGTCGAACTAAGTGAAGACCTGCATGGAGTACCATCTGCTCTATATGCTTGAAACCCCTATCTGCCAGGATACATATCTCAAGTGCTGGATCCCGACGGGCTAGTTGAAGCCACATTTTCCGCATCGTTTTTGTACGTGGAACGTGAATAAATAGTTTTTTTGGTGTTTTAATAGTAGTACTATTACACTGCGGCACCGCACAATATTTATAAAATTTAGAATCCATCTTAGTAGCACAAAACTATGAAATAGCTTTCTTTTACATACAACTTCGACAACGTTTTGGAACAGGTGATGTCACAGCGGTATATTTTGACAGGTTCGTTCGTTCTGGCGCGAAATTTGTAATACAATTTTAAATAATTTATTTTCAAGGTATTTGTTGTATTAAAAAAATAAATAAAAATATTTAGTGCTATATTTGGTACTTATAGATGGTTTTAAACACTTTCCCAAAAATAGTCCACATCCCTATTGATGACGTATTTCTCTCCTAATAGACAGGATATGAAATATCTAGACTAGACCGTTATAGTGGTTATATCTCTAGATATCTTTATTCAAATGCCGTTCAATTTTCCTAGGATAATAAATTTAGTTGGCTTCTCTTGTGAGTTAGAGGTTGACGCAAATAGGTTTTTTTTTAAATAGTCCTATCATATAATAGAAAAATAAATTACAATTAATACAAGAAATGATATTTTGCACAATATGAAAATATAACTTACTTAAAGAAGACGAGTAAGTGTCACGGTAGCTCAATTGAGAGATCAATCGCTCGGCTTGCGAGAGGTGCGGGTTTTAGTCCCGCCTGCGGTAGTTCATTTTGCATTAATCTCATTTTTGTTTTATTTCACATCACACGAATATTATAAATGCGAAAGGTTATTTTGTCTAGATATTTGAATGAAATTTGGTAAACAGTCAGGGTATGACCTGACTTGGGTGATAAAATATTTTTTTCTCTTGGAATAAAACAGGATAGAGGAAAAATCCAACGTTTGCGCGGACGAACTCGCGAGCGGACTGCTAGTTGAACATAATAGCAATTAACAGCATGAAGTCATGGCACACATTTGCTCCAATAAAATCAATAGTACCTATCAAAACAAGCACTTAAGATAATGTTATCAACGTATGTCTTAGGATTATGTTATTATGTTTGCTATCATAAAGTCATTGCGCATCATGCAGGCGACCAGCTGTCTGCGGTCACGTAGATACAGTCGAAAGCACATCAAGCTATCCATTTTTGATGCAAAATTTCCCTTATCATAAGTGAAGAAGGTGCCGCAGCTTCTACCCTGAAGAGCTGCCGTGTGTACTCGGTTAAAGCTGGCTATGGGCGATGCGAATTTTCATCTATGCATTTATATTTTCAAATTTATTAATACGCTCTTAGCCATATCGATGACCCAAAATGTAAAGCTACTGGAATTCGATCGACATCGAAAACGGTTGGCCCAAAAATTAGCCTAAAATAAATAAATTAACCAACTAAAGAAAGGCCAACGCTTTTTTTTACATAACCTAGGCAAAAGATGCTTGGGCCATTGATTTGGCCAGTGTGTGGATCCGGGTTTAGCAAGGAACTCGAAGGACATTTGAAAATGTAATGATGGCCTTTAATTGCATTCGAATAAATAAGCCAACTGCGTCAAAAGATATGATATCAGCGTGTGATATAATAGTCATCGCGCGTCATGCAGGCGACCGGCTGTCTGCGGTCACGTAGGTGCAGACGGCTCCACTTGAACCTACTCATTTTCGTTGCAAAATTACTCTTATTACGAAAGCATACGATACACAGTGAATAACTTGACTTGTCGCCTTGCGTGCGTACGTAAGGCTGGCTGTGAGCGGTGCGCCTTTTTATATTTGTAATTTTGCAGGCTCATGAGTTCTTTGCGATGGTTAAAGAATTAATTGTTAAATAATGAAAAAATTCTTCTTTGTCTTGATTCTGAATTTTACTCCAGTCATAAACCAAGCTGATATTGTTTAAAACAACTATAAAATATTATTTTCTTTTTTTTTTCATTTTTACACCGCACATTTCCATCTTAATGACTTTAAGATATTCTACTTTGAGGTTGTCATAATCAAAACGAAGAAACTTGACGAGATAATGTAGAGTTTAATACGTAAAGTAAGTTTGACGACCACTTTGGTGTAATGGTCTAGAAGTTGACTCTTAACCAAGAGGTCGCGGGTTCGATTCCAGCACTGTAAAAACATTTGTGTGCATGAACATGTCTGTGTGCACTGGTCTGGGTGTTATATGTATTTATTTAAGTTTATGTGTAATACCACTGTTCAATCTGATATCAGTAACACAAGTGCTTAAGCTATTACTACGGAGTCTGATCAATGTATGTGATGTTGTTGTATATGTACCCGGAAATAAAAACTGTAATGCCCTTCCAATACAATTTTGTTCTCTATGAAAATAACGACCACCGTCCATATCATATATTTATATGATTTAATTGATCTTGTCGCACCGACCGTGTCCAGCCTTATTGCATTCTGCGCAAATTATTTACCGATAAGAAAAAACTTACTTACGTCAAGGAAAAACTCGTGATAATTTCTTTCCATTCTAGAATAATAACTGGTAGAACTAATCTGTTAACCTCTTAGGTATAAAATTATCTGCAATAGTTTTTGCGGTGGTTTAAAAACTTAGATAAAACATTTAATAGTTCAATTAGGATTTACCTTATTTTTATTGCTTCTGTTAACAGGAATACACAGCTAAAAGGCCGTTCAAGAATTACGTAATTACTATGGGGTCTAGTATAGTGGATTCCCGTTAATAAATGCAAACGTTTAGTGGGCACACGCTTTGGAAGCGACAGCCGAAACCGAAATTACCGCTCGCTATGCACATGTCAAAAAAAATCAATTTCCCGAAAAATGTTGACGTAAGCATAGGAGGAGGGGGTAAGAGCTTTGCCTACTCTTGCTGACGAGGGGGTTGGGGGGTAAATAATTGTTATAAAATATTTGCTTACGTAATACTTGAATGGCCCCTAAGTACTCCTATTAATAATACAAATGGTTATAAAGTCATGTTGGTCTTTCTTTTTAACAAACTAGCATTCCCCCGCGACTTCGTACGCTTAAGCATGGGACTCCAATACCTTGGTCCGGCCGCGGTTTTGCCTAGGTGAAATTAATTTTCGAGCATAATATATTTCGAAATAAAAAGTATCCTAGATCTTTTCCCATATTCCAATAAAAAAGAGCCTAAACATACCAAAATGTAGCAAATACAGGTTAAAGTAAAGACGTGAATCAAAAGTAACATACATAGTTATTTTCGCATTATAGACTATAAATTGTATTCAAAACTTTTTTTAAGTTAAAAGCTAATATAATTATCATTTGAATTATAACATGATAAGTTGTTGCATACTAAAACAATATCAAGAATATGGTAAAATCATCTACTAACTACATTACATTACGTTTTAAGTACCGAATTTTTGATTGACAGACACAGATAGCGCTAACAGTACGTTAAAATTAAATAAGCGTTAGCGTTTGTATAAAGTCAAAACGGATTTCATCTTAATTAAGATTGGCTTAGTTATCGCACTGTTGGATTATATTCAACAGTGCAATAACTATGTATCTCACAAATGAAAATCAGCCCGTCTATGCCACACCATTGATAAATTTATAACATGACATTACATACGCGTTTATTACTCAATAAAGTATGTTCTTATACATTCGACACGACTGTAATACTTGGCAAGTTACAACTAAATTAGTACTTGGAACTAACTTTACGATTACATTTGGTCCTGAACTTTGACTTTAAAGATAACTCGTTAATGTTTGCACGCGGGTTTTCTTGGAAATTAAACATTTTATGTCAATTATAAAGGATAACGTTAAAAAAATTGTATAAGCTTATATTGGGTGCTGGTACTTTCTTTATCATAACTATGGGAAAAATCGAAAGTCATCACAAAGTATTGAATTTTATTAATTCATAAATAGATGTATTCAAAAATGAATTTTCTACTTTCAAGAAAGAAATATCATAAATCTTGGAGGCCGAAGCATCTTCAGCCTCACCTCGTATAAAATAAAATATTTAGTTACGATATGTTAAGCTTGTAATATTCTTTATCTAGTATATTATTAATATTTTATATAAACTGTTCGTTACAAGAAACATGCTGTGTACACTATTTTTAGGTTGCCGTCTTGTCTTAAATTTAACAAAAAAAAAACGTAATAATATGTCTGACTAATCAGTAATTGTATTGTACCTATAATAAATAAATAAAATAGGTGTCAGCCATGGCATAAAATAAATAATATACAAATTATATTCAGTCTTTCTTATGTAACTCAAAAATTGTAACTTGGAAGGCATTGATTATTTTACTTCACGTCGTTGTTTTAATGTGTCAATTTAAAGACATTTCATTTGACCAAATTCGAATCCATCAATAACAACAATCAAAATATGCAAAAACTATAATTTAAAATATCCTTGACAATTTTTTTAGCTGGTGCGCTTCAAAGACTAACTTTGTCCAACCAAGCTAAAAACTACCGTGATAAAATTAACTTTTGAATAAATAAAATCATTTCGGGAGCTACGATGCCTCAGACAAACACACACAAACATACAAACACTTAAACAGAAAACAGAATTAGGGTAACAAACTTATAATACCGTTTCAGAAAAAAAAAACAATAAATGTCACTTTAAAGTTAAACAAACTATATTTTCCCAATTAAAGAAAATGATTTCTTTCATATTTTTTTTATTATTGTTACCATCCATGAAGGATGTACATCATAAAGTATGTAGGTCGCCTAAGCGACAATAATAGGTAATTTGTGATGATTATCTAACACATTGACAGGTTTCAATTACCACGTTCGTTAGTAAGTCATAATCAGTAATAATGGTATGATGTCATTTCTATTGTTTTAATCAATTGAGTGTTATAGTTTTAAATATATTTTTATTCAGTTTCGGTAGACATAATGTTGAATTAAAATATCAATAATTTTTAATTTATCTATGTCATATCATTCTGAGCACTTATTGGCTGTAACTTTTTTTGTTGTATTTGTATATCTAGTGTTTAGTTGTAGTTATTGGTCTATGTTCTTGTGGAGTCATTGGTGACAGCGCTTTGGTAGTGACACTGAAGTTACCAATGGCGTGGTCGTATATGGTTTGCCTTTCCTTTATTTTCAATTTTCATTATTTTCTATTCTCTTCTATCCAAACACTACTGATCTTAAAAAAAAATATCATTCCTCCATACTTCTCATGACAGATCCCTTCGCTCTAGTAATACCCTTCAACTCTCCATCCCCCGTCACACTTCTGGCTATATGTCTAATTCCTTCATTCTCACTGCTTCTCGACTTTGGAACGGACTCCCTAAGGAAATCCAGCGGTCGACGTCGTAATTGTCCTTTAAAAGGTCACAACAGTCCCACTACAGGAATGAACTGTCTCTCCTGTCTTTGTGACATTGTGTTCTTACCATGTGTACCATACTTATTATGTTTACGTAATAATGTATGTCTTATATTTTTAATGTATTTTTATTTTATTTTATGTAAGTAATTAGTTTGTTTGTTTCTAAATTTATCTGAGTACGTAAATAACTTGAGTTCATTGTTTCTTTTTCCTTTTACTTTATGTGCACCGCCTGAATTTTCTCTGCTTTGCCCTATGGTTGACTGGTAGAGAATGCCTTCCGCATTAAGTCCACCATTGTACACATGTTTGTGAACAACTAAAATAAATAAATGAATAAATTCCTATCTTGGTTCACCATTCAACGTCGACGTACATATTTAAGCATTTTTCGTGATTCGGTTATTCACAAACATACAAAAAAGCACTGTTTGAGGCATGTCAGTCAATTTTGCCGGTGGATGCTCTACTCTGTGCTTTTTATTAAAAAGTAAGTATTTAATTTAACACCGAACTATTTTCAACGAACTTCAAATCTATTGATACGCTCACGCTTCAAACTATGTATAAATCTAAACAGAAGTTTGTTAGCACCTAAATATTTGCTAGTACATGTTAAACCTCGTAAAAGACTCCCAACCTCGCAAGGTCTTTGTCCTGTCACCACAGAGTAAAAAACCTCTCACATGCGCGATTGACGTCTGCAAGTTTCAAGCACATAACTGTTTGTATTAGTTTAGTCTGTAAAAAAAATGCAGTAATGCACAGAGTGCACTCTCGGAACGTTCAAATATTGATTTTGTGATTTAAGAGGCAAGATTAATTACCTGCCAAAGTTTATTGTCTCTGGTTCGTCTTGTTTTTGTTTTATAAAATGCCGGTGGTGTACTGGCACACGGGGTGGTTTTGGTAGATACTTGTCTTTAAGGAATATGCATCAAAGGAGTTAAAAAGTGTTGGTTTTAAAGTTATTTTTTGTTACTGTTGATTTAGAAGTAAAGAGTAAGTCGAGGTTATACTGGGTAAAAAAATAGGTTGGAAGTGTTTGTCGTACTTTTCAGCAGTATTCAGGTTCAATAGTTAATATCGTTTATTCAGGTTAAAACGCATATTATGCCATTCATGAACGTAAAAATTACATTTTAACAGTACTCATCGCGAATTCAGGTCTTAGTGCATAAACCTATTTACTAAATTATGGTCTTATTTAATTAGTACTCAATACTTTTTCACAATAAATTCGAAATAGGATTTTTTCAATTTATTTATATGTCACATTCACATCACTTAAAAAAACCAATTTGATTACGTTGATCCAAAAACGCCCTTCCTAATAAGTCAATTACTAATAAAAAGGTGTAAAAAAAATCAATAAAAAAACTATATAGCAATGGTGAGAAATTCCCCTGTGTGAAAACACAACAAAAATACAGGTGGAGTCGTTGACATCATCAACTTCGTGTTGGTTCTACGTGTTTGGGTTTTTAATATTAATGACTTATTAATTGCTTACTCATTATTCTCAAGTAGCACCTTTAGCTGAGTATCTGAGTATGGAGTACATTTTTTCAGTTTCATTTATCTCTATGAATTATTTGTGTAAGATCTTTCCTTTCCAACCACCCTGTGTCGCGGTGTCAGGGCCAGAATCTATGAGTGATGTACCGTTTCAAAGATATCGGCGCGTAGACTGGGCCAAAACAACTAAATAATAATAATAAAAAAATAAGTTTTCGTAATAAATTATTTAAAACAAAAACAATAAATAATGTACTGCATTGTCTGTCCGAATAATTAATCAACTACGAAAAGAAGCTTTTATGTTCAAGTATTCATTTATGCTTTTTGGTATTTATTTATGAGGTGCTTGTGGCGCAGTGTTTGCAGCGCTTTGGTAGTGATACCAAAAGTTAAGCAACCTACGGCGCGGTCATGTTTGGGATGGGTGAACATTCTGACCATTTAAGTGACGTCTATTTACAAGCATCTCCGTGCTTCGGAAGGCACGTTAATCTGTTGGTCCCGGTTAATATCGATAGATATTAGTCGTTAAGCCTGGTCGGAGGCCCTCGGGCGGCTTAATAACATCTGATAGTATGGATTGTCACTTACCTTACACACACCCCTCCACCAATCCGCACTGAGCCCGCGTGGTGGAGTATGGCTCGTACCACCTCGTGAGGCCTGTGCCCAGCAGTGGGACGTATATAGGCTGACGACGATTCATTTATGGCTCGTACCACCTCATTGGTGAGGTGCGGCTTGTGCCCAGCCGTGAGCCTATTGCTCATGAGAAATAGGGATACATTTATATATTCGCATCGCGCGTTCTCATATCATTCTATCATTTTAGTCGTAAGAGACTTTCTATCAATACAACTACTCGTATCAGTTTATCACTATCAAGGAGATTCATTCCGTTCTACTATAATTCTATCAGCAAAGAGTACGAAACCGTACAAGTAACTTATTTTTGATTTCAATGCTTTTTTTTAAACGTAGCATGCAGTCATTTTATAAATGAAATTATTGTTAATCCTCCCCGTATCGTGAAAAAAAAGCCATGACTACTTTATTATTCCGCAAGACTTGATTACACGTAAGTATGATGACAGGTACAAACGACGATGTAACTTGTATTTACCGACGAATCGAGCTTAGGAAGTGCACTGAACAAAGTCAGCACGTGTAATTATATTAATAAATATTAATTAAGTGCACCAATGTAAGTGGGGGTCGCACGCGACGTTGTCACGCAAGAGGTTAAAGGGGAAAAGGAGGGGGAGCTAGTGGGCGGGTAAAAAAACAGTTTTTGTAAGGTAAAATCTGTTTAGAAAGGGCTGAGTGAATTGCAAAAATACTGCACATATTTTATGGAAAAATACTTTTTTTTTTCAGAGACACCAATGGAACAAAACGCTTTTCTGGTTGATTGATTCAGAATTTATAAACTTTTGTATGACTGGTTTTCTAACTTATATTAAAAATTCAGTAAAAAGTTACTTGTACGTGCTTTTTAATTTTATTCTTATTCCCTGAAAAGTCTTGTAATATGAAAAAAAGCCGTACCGACAGTCGGTAAATAATAAATATAAAAAAAAAAACAATTAAACAAACGGTTGATATATTGTTGTGTATCTTAAGATGAATATGATAAAGGTAAGATTGATTTCAAAGACTAAGTTGACTATCAGTCGATTTCCTAAACTTCTGCGATTTAGAAAAAGCCATAAAATTATAAAAAAATTAAAACAAAATTATGTATGCCTTTCTCCATTGATTTTTGACGTGACAACGTCTTATAAATTGGTTTGCCGGGTGACACCTCAAGAAACTGCGTTACGCTGCTCCGCTCACGTTTCGCGCGAGAGAGACAGAGCGAGAGAGAGAGAGAGAGATAGGCATACACACCGGTTCATGTTATACGAACGAATATTCACATTAAAATTATTTTACCACTCAGAGTCGTTGTCACGTAAAACTTTCGCGCGTATACCGACTTTACAGGCAACCAATTTTTTTTTCTTCTTTAAAAATATATGCATTCCTGATGAACCCTAGTGTAATATTTCACCAGGAATACTCTACTTATTAAAGTATTGACTATTGTTTTAAAGAATGACATGATGATAGTATCTTAGTGACTATGTAAATATTTTACATGGTAAAGGGTACTTGAAACAGAGTATATCATGTGAGGAAGAATCAAAATTATTTTAGGCTCATCAATTTAAAGGAGATAATTATATTTCGACAGTATGGTTGGTGTATAACTCTAGTCATCAAACCCTCTACTGTAGGGACAAGGGGTTAAATCGTTCATACCGAATGAAATTTGACTTTGACAAAATAATGGGGCCGTTTCCACTTTGTTTCTTCTTTAATTCAAGGATAATAAGTCAAAGGAAAAGTTAAAATTGGATCGGCTGTGGAAAAATTTAATTACTTTTACTGGGAAATTCAATTGGACTTCACTTGTTGAAGAAAGACAGAAAACCAAGAGTTGGTTGAAGTTGTTATTTTGCAAATTATGAGTTAGTTATTATTACTTGAAAATATAAACATTAAAAAAAACATAATCGCTTTTTCTCTGCATTTTGTTTTTTTGGTATCTAATACGAGTATAGTTTTTGTGAAGCACATCACGTAAAATCTTTTTTTTTAATTACTTAGAGCTAATTTGTCAAGAGTCAGATAAAATAGTTATTGGACTGTTAAATACAAGCTGATCAAATTTAAGATAACATTCGGTTTGACCTTCTGCATAATTAAGTTTGACATTTCAAATTAGCCATTATTGAATTTTATTCGACTGTTAACACTATCTTACTATCGAAAAACCGGCCCCATCTCGCGTTGGAATTCCCTTACTTTAACCTCGTGTCAAAACAGGGTGAAAAAATATCAGAAAAACTCTACATAAAAATCAGGAAAATCTTGTATTTTTAATGGCCCTGTGATTATTGCTTGACACTCGACCGGAAAAACACTATTCTTCCGTAGAAATGCTTACAACAGGAAAAACAATGTCACCAATCACTTCCCCGTACCTATATAATTAAGTAGAACATAATTAAAAAAAGCCATACGGAAAACTGAAGCTAGTATAAAGGGTTTTCCAATAAGAGGTGTTATTTTGATATTCAAAGAAAACATTTTATTTTTTAATTTAGATGTTTATTTCATTTAAATTTCGCGGGTTGAGTTGAGAACATCGACTTAGGATGGGTTAAGAAATAGGTTGAATTATCATAGGATAAAAACGGAACTACCCAATTTACTATTAGTGAAAAATCATCTAACTTAAGCCGCCAAAATTGTATAAATTTTGTCAAATAAATGAACATTATTTACTTAAAAGGGTTTTGTTACTGTTGTAGCTATGAAATTATCGTTCATTATCCTTAAAAGCCCTGTAAATAATAATAACTAAATAAATAAATAAATACAAAACAACCTCACATACATACATTGATCTGACTCCGTGGTAAGTAGCTTAAGTACTTGTGTTACAGACATCCTACCTATTACAAATAAACTTAAAATTATACGTATAACACCCAAACCAGTACAAATAGGCATGTTCATGCACACAATAAGTTTTGTACAGTGCGAGGAACGAACCCGCGACCTCTTGGTTAATAGTCAACTTCTTGACCTTCGTCCCTGTATAGGTACTGGTTTTAGGTGACTAAAATATTTTTAGAACAAATTTTCATGTTTTTCAAGACCGTAAGCCTTTTATCTTTATGCTGGCTACAAAAAAAACTCATCTTTACTAATCATATGAGCATTTGTATGCAAACTCTAACCTCACCATTTGTTTCCTTGTGCAAATAATTTAAATTTATACAACCTTCCGCGTGGCTGTTAGTCATGGTAAAAAATATAATATTTTATCTAATGGGTAATTCATTAACCTCATTATCACGACTCTTACTCATGGGGTACCTCTATAGATCATCAACTTCGGTTACAATCGCCTTAGATAGCACGAGAAACGCTAATACGTGCCGTAGCATAACCGAAAATTTGACATCAAAGTCAGCAATTAATTTTTCTTAAAACCGGCTCCACACGTTTGGCGAACAGTTTGCCCAAAGAATAAAACTATTAGCCATTGATCAAAATAGAGGCCAACGCCCTTTTCTAGGTCACTATAACGCCTCACATTGGGTGATGGATGGGTTTTATACTTAGTTGATGGCCAAAAAAGTGATTTGGTACTTAGTTAAGGTATATCTTATGAAAATGTGATACAGTTGAAGTGTTAGCCAAGTTCAAGAATCATCTAATTGAATGCGCTAGAGTTTTAAAACGCAACGTGCTAAGAATACACATTTTTAAAATACTCGGCGCATTAGCTAATGAAGGTCACGCTTCGAGATATTTGGTCTCCGGTTCGTTAGCCGATCTTGACGCTCTACTGTATATGATTTCTGTACTATCGACAAGATAAACACGTCTTGACGACCACTTTGGTGTAATGGTCAAGAAATTGACTATTAACCAAGAGGTCGCATGGTCGATGTTGTAGCTAGTGTGTGGAGCCGCGGTATGACATATTAACAAGATAGTAAGTAAATGTTTTTTGTTTTAGAATAGTTGTTCACGAGGTTTCTACCATGTACCTTATTATTTTTGAGTTTCCGATATTTGGCTATGTCAAATATGTAATTAAAATGATAATTGCTCTATTAGTCCTCCACAGCTTTCATTTTGATTTCATTAAGTTACTGTCTTTGATAAAATATTTTGTGTTCTTTTACTATTTAGTGACTGAACTATAGAATAAGGTGTTTTATTTTGTGTAGTTCTTACACAAAATAAAACCCCTTATTCCAATTCCATTCTGATAATTATTCAGGAAACTTTAATAGCTGAAAAGTAATGGGGAGCTACTTGCATACGTACCTACTTCATATTTATTACCAAAAAAAAACATTTTTTTCTACTAAACGACCGTCAACGTTAATCCTGAACCCTTTACAAGTGCGTTAAAAGAGCAAAACCGCATTCAATAGCATCAATCAAAACGCATACAAACACTATGACCACAGTGCACATCAATCCAGTAGAGCTAGGTCAGTGAAATCTTTTCATTTTTTATCCATAGAACGCGTCCCAATAGGTACCTCCAACCACTGCTTGGGTGAAGTCAAGTTTATAAATGTGTGTCAAATATTTTCAACCATAGCGCATGGTCTGTAGTAATAATAGTCCTCCTGGCCGATTTCGACCTCGGCGGCCAATCTCAACAGAGATCAGCCAACTACGCACGAGATATTATAGTGCGCAAGTGTGAGCGCAATACAAGGTGCACTCACTGTTCCGTCCGAATGACTGGAGAGAGATCAGGCGCAGGACCGGCGGCTTAACGTGCTTTCCGAGGCACGGGGGTGAACACCGCCATCTTCCCGACTTCGAGCTGTTTTTGAGAAATTCATGACAGGAAATCTCAGAAACAATTTTGGCTCGACTTGGGATTCGAACCCAGGACCTCTCGGATGTAAGGCAGAAACTTTGCCACTTCACCAACGAGGCAGTCTGTAGTAGTGACAGAATAATTAATTTCAACCTATATACATCAAGATTGTTGCACTCACATAAAAAATACGTAGAGGCAAATAAGTGATGTGTTAAGTGAAAATAAATGTAGAGTAGTAGATGCCTACCCAGTTTTGTCCACGATGCACACCTTTCGTACAGTTATTATTAGGGTTGTAACGGAGGCCTTCTTAGCGGAGGCGAAGGCGGATGCGAGGGAGTAGAGATTCGCCTCCGCGGATGCGGAGGTTGACGAGGTGAAATTTGTAGTGGGAAAATAGAAATTCATGGTTGGTTTAGTTTAAATATTAGTTTCAAATTGGTACTAAGTAAGTGAGGGCTTTGGGAGCCAAAACCTCCGTTAAAACTTTGCAAAAATTTTGCGAATGCGGATGCGGGGGTACAGGTTCAATTCTTTGTGGAAGTTCCGCGTATATAAGCGATAATAGGCGGAGGAGGAGTTTCGTTACAATCCCAGTAAATTATATTACACACTGTAAGGACATTAAGATGAAAAAGGGCCTAATTGCGAGACTGTACGGGTATAAAAAGAAATAGAAATAGGCTGTGCTTTTGGGTTTCATTGACCTTTCTTCGCGATCTAATTTTCGCGAGAAAGGAACTGATCACTTGCTTTGAAATTTCCAAACTACTTCGCTTTGATTTCTGACAAATTTGGACATTCCAAAGACATTTTTAAGGTCACCCGCAACAATCTAAGTTTATTAGATGGTATTTTCAAATTTGGCCGAGCTGTAGATTTTAAACAGGAGTTGCAGTGCTGAAAAGGTGTATAGAGTTAAGTCCCGAATCCAAACATTGGTTGTTTTACAGCCTTAAATTAGCAAGACTACTATCCCCACCTCAATTATATTGTGTATATTATTCTATACATATCTCAGAGTAGGTATACTTTATGCAAGTCCATGACCTGGCTCAATGCTACGTTTTCGATATACACAACGCACACATGGACAGACCGATTTGTGTATCGCACACGAAAGAGATATAGGGCTGGCAATGCTTAATGGCTTTTTTATTGGGTACTAAATATCGGGAACAAGTTTATTCCAAGTCTCTGTTTAAGTAACATGTTAAAGCAAGTATATACATTGGGGAATCCAATAGAATGGTAAGTACTTACTTACTATTGTAATGGTTGCCTGGTAATAAAGTTGCGGAAAATACTTCAAACAATTAATAGTGTTTGGGAAATTTTGCTTAAACAATTTTTTTAAATAAGTGATTAGACCGCCTTAATTTAACATGTGATAATTAATGCTTATTACTGTATGGCGTGCAATGAAGAATTTTTTATCGATCTATTAGGTACCTTGGTGGCTAGATATTGTATCATTGATTTGGTTAAACAAAAATGTTCAAAAGTACACATTTTACAAACTCTAGCTATAGAAGAATAGAGTTTTCTCGTCATTTTATGCACGTTATTGAACTTGATCGACTTATTACTGTCATGCCTGCATGAAATATTACCTTGGCACTTAACAGCTGAAATTAGAAAACTCCTTTGCTTAAAGACAGAATAAATTGCTTAAAGAAAAGAAAGAAATTTTGCGCTAGAGTCAAAATGTAAATCAAGCGATTTTACTACTAAAAATGAAACCAAAAAATAAAAGGAGAAGAGGTAACCCTACATTTTACACGCGCAAATTCGCCAGAACAGATCGCGCATGTGCCGGCGCAGTGTGCGCATTATATTCGGATTAATCGTTTTGATACTTTTATTTAATGCATTATTTTCACTTGCTCATTACCTACTAATTAGTATTTTTTTTAATAAGACACATTTGATTTGTATTTAATGTAATCTGTAATGTATCTTTTTAGAAGATATAATTATGTGCTACTTATACGATAACACCATGTACGATACGATACGATTATTATTATGTGTGATACGATTATTTATAAATCTCAGTTATTTATCATCGGCAATATTGACTTTTGAAAAGTAATTTATATACCCATTGCAACGCTTAATGAATATTTACACATGGCTTATGCAATAAAAAAATATGTACATACTTGTATATTGAAAATTATGACGGGAATTTTCATTAAGAAAAAACATATTTTTCTAGCAATGCAGTATTGAAATACAATCCATCGAAATTTATAATAATATCTATCTATAAATCTGTCTCTTGAGATTTTAACCAAAGTATCAAACTAATCGGTTGGCGTACACCCACACAGGCGAGGCCGGCCGCGCGCTGTTTACAGATAATAAAGTACTATATTCGCGTGTATTCAACTCGCGCGCACTATATTCGTTTGGCAGTGGCTTCACTGCACACGGTGAGGTATTTCTACAGTATTCTGGAATAAAATGTTGTTTTATTGGGTGAATAGCAGAGGACTATGACGGAAGTCTTTAGTCCCATATATACAAGGGATATACTAACTGTCGGTTATCGGGTCTAAACGCGAACTATTTAATGAGTATTTAGGTACTCACTGCTCGACGTTTCGGCTGGATTGTACACAGCCGTGGTCATAATTATGTTTGTTAAAATCTAAATTTTTACTAATATAAGACGCAAGAACAATTTTACTAACAATATGGATCTAAAGTTATCCGAAAATAAATAATTGTAATTTGAATTACATAGCTTTGGTTCCAAAGTAAGTACCATATCATGGTTATGACGATAACATTTCCACAAATTGATTGCTTGACATACAAATGTTTAAAGTAATAAATAATTAATATTTCACAACAATCACACAAATTCTCTTAAGTTAAATACTTTTTTTTTATAAATACATATCTATAAATATATAGATATATAGATAATAATAATATATAGATATAATATATAGATATCTATAAATATATTTTTTTTTATTTTTATATATTTTTTTTTATATGATATTAGTCGTTAAGCCTAGTCAGAGGCCCTCGGGCGGCTTAATAACAACTGACAGTAAGGTTGGTCACTTACCTTACACACAACCCCTCCACCAATCCGCACTGAGCCCGCGTGGTGGAGTGTGGCTCGCACCACCTCATAGTTGAGGTGAGGCCTGTGCCCAGCAGTGGGACGTATATAGGCTGATGATGAATGAAAGAATTACATAGAAAACACCCAGACCGGTACAAACACACATGTTCATGCACACATACGCTTGTACTGTGCAGGGATCGAACCCGCGACCCTTGGTTTTAGGAGTCCGACATGTAGACCACTGCACCAAACGGGCGTCAAATTACTACAACAACAAAATTACTGAATTCCCGTAACACTTCTTACACTATTAGGTATAGTAAACCTTGTTGTTATTGAGTGACATAAATGACTAGAAATTACAGTGGGACAATCAATAGTGTTAACTAGTATAATTAATTATTAAAACTATTGAACTGCTCCCACCGCAGCTCGCTTAAACCTTGTGGTTTAGCTAAACTGAACGTTTATCGGTTTAGTTTTTCCATTTTGCTTATTATTTTGCGGTTTAGAAACTAAAGATCGATCAGCTACATTGTGGTTAAATGGCCAGCAATAAAGATAAGATATATTTAAATGTCTGACTGTATGTCAGAAATTTTAATTAGAATCTTATTTATGTAATAGGTATTACTCGTAGTATGCCTTAATGGAGCTTCTATGATTTTGACAAGGCCTGTTTATATATTTCATTAATTTTTTTGGTGTTTTATTGGTGTCAGTATTGTGATTCCAGGTGCATCTTCTGTGTCACGTTGTGAGTTGTATTTTAAGTCCTGCAACTTCCAGATCTAGTTTTTTCAAGTGGTTGCAGTTGGATGTATCCGGGTTGCTGCTCTAGCGTCGTTTAGTGGAAATTTAAAGCTAAATAGTCCTCATATTCAGTTTTTTTTGCATATTGTCTTTAGTGACAAAACTAGGCTATCAGACTACTATGATAAGGGCTATTCTTTGAGTATCCGATTTCCGGAGAACCCCAAAGGATGACTCTTAATTGTCCTCTGGGACGGCGTGCTCAAGGCATATCCAGATTTTTCTTAAGCTACTATCAAAATTATCAGTAATCACTTGATTTTCAAAGTAATACCTACTTCGAATTAATAATTTTAAAGTGGCCCTTAATACACGTTTATTGGTCAACAAAACGTTAGGATTAACTTCGTTACATCTGTCCTCGTAAATCGAAAACGAAGACCAACTCAGACTCTAGATAGCGCATAAATTAACAAGGATTTGTAAAAAGGCAAATGAAATGAAATGAAATATATTTATTTGCGCAAAACATGAAATTTTATAGTTGTTTCTAGCAGGATACACATGTTTTACCTAATTATAGGGCATGGAAATATAAGTAATTGTTAATGACAATTATTACTTATAATCTGAGTATCTAAGTCAAGAGACTAAAATAAAATATTTATCATTTTAAAATGTCATACGATAAAATATTCATGAAATAAATAATGTCACTTACTTTATAAAAAATCTTGTCTTTGAGCATTTTGCAAGCTTCTTCTTTAAAGCATAATATTGGTAGCTGTTATGTCATTTGGAATACGAGTAGCATTGTATATCTTTACACACATAGTATCATATTGCTTCACATTGCTACACTGCTCACACACATAGCATCCCATTGCTTCTTAATAGTGATAAAATAAAATAATTATTCAAAAAACCGAATAGCCTCGCCGTGAGCCTACCCTGGATAAACTACTAACAGCTATTACCACAAACTTAACGAGTAGTTTTAAAGCTACACCTTAGTCTTATTAAATGTTACAAAATTCAAACTTACAAAATTCAACGACTCCATTAAGGTTCTCGGTAGCTCAGTGGTCAGAGCATTGGACCGGACTTCCGAAGGTCGGGGGTTCGATTCCTCCCCGATGACCGGAGCCGAAAAGAATTTTTTAAGTGTTGTCTTTTCGAAATTAAAAAATAGCGTTGTAAACGCGAAAAATACTTAACAAATAAAATTTATTAACATTGTTAGACAACGGAGACGATATAATACTAGAGCCATTGTTATTCGGCTCTACCTTTAAAAGTAAGATATAAATTCAGCAGGTGCCTCTATCTTTTTGTAGTCTATGATCTACAAGTGAATTTCCGAAGACAGAGTGAGTTATTCCAACCAATTACCTGATATTTACGAGTCGAATTTAATTGGTCGCAGTCTCAATTAGTTTGTTGCCCAAAACTACTAGAACAAACCAAAGATTAAAATTATTGTAGATAGGTCACGATAATTTAAAATAAATTAAATCTAGCCACTGTTAATTACATATTTTTCTCCATACCACAGGGTAAAACATAAACAATAGGAATTAATTACTCACACATTATGGTAAAGTGAAAAAAAACGTAAATTTGCATTTTAATATTCAACACACGAGATTATTATGAATATTTTAAATACCTAATCAGAGAGGTCATTGCTACAAAAGTTCAAGAAAACCAGCATTGCCAAAATACGCTTTCATACTTATGACAAATCATTCAAGATCGAAATCCAAGTCTTTAAATGGATTTAATGAACCATAATTCTTTATTTGCGTAAGAACAAATGTTATGTGTATGAATGTTACAATAAATATAGTGCACATGTCTTGTCAAAATTGTTAGCATGCAAATACAATAGGGCTTCGGCTTATATCTTTCATCATCATCAGCCTATATACGTCCCACTGCTGGGCACAGGCCTCACATCAGCTATGAGGTGGTGCGAGCCATACTCTACCACGCGGGCTCAGAGCGGATTGGTAGAGGGGTGTGTGTTAGGTAAGTACCAACCTTACTTTCAGATGTTATTAAGCCGCCCGAGGGCCTCCGACCAGGCTTAACGACTAATATCTATCAATATTAAGCGGGACCAACAGCTTAAACCAACCTTCCAAAGTACGGAGATGCTTGTAAATAGACGTCACTTTTATGGTCAGAATGGTCACCCATCCCAAACACGACCGCGCCGTAGGTTGCTTAACTTTTGGTATAACTACCAAAGCGCTGCAACCACTGCGCCACAAGCACCTATATCCTGTATCGACCTATATCTTTCAGGTTAGTAAAAAATTTTACTATCAGTAGGTACTATAATTTATCGCTGTAGTTATTAAGTTGTACAAATATTTTTACAGATGCTGTCTGAACCTTTGAATCAATTGTAAAAATACTTAAAGTAAAACTGCGCATCAACCAAATTGCTTACATAATATACCTAACGCATGGCTCAATTTATCGGACGCAAACAACAGAGCGAACAAAACAGCATTTATTGAAACTGATTCAAATTAAATTACTTATCAGTAATGCCTACAGCCGCCAACAGCTGCGTTTGTGACTCACGCATAGACAAACGTGTCGACTTGTACAGATGTGTCATTCGTTTGACACGATTTATTTTATTGCGTGCTAATAATAACAGCAATTAAAACGCATTTCGTGTTGGATTACTTTTTGTCTGATCTGTCTAGTGTTTATTAATCACAGTCTCATCAGAAGTTTCCTGGATTTTATAATATAACAATTGAGAGATAACAAAACAGGCTGGTACGTTTGCTATTCGCATGTTTTTGCGGGAAAGACATCACTGCAATCGTATTTTTCATTCTTTATTGGCAGATATATGTCTATCAAGTGAAAAATCACAGATTGGTATTTTTATCACAATAAAAGTACACTTATAATAAATACTATTTGTACAGCTTAGGGTTTAAAGCAGCTTAAAGCAACTTTACATGGGAAAAGATAATACCTAATTCTCAAGCGAATTAAAAAATAGAATTAGCAAAGAAAATCGGATAACCATAACATAATCAGAAGTAGTTATAAATAAACAAACTCGAATCATTTTTACAACAATGACACTTCTATATCCTTTACTCTATGTATTGCCTCTTTGATCGCACCGAATTCAATATTTACTGGAATTACAAAGTAGTCAATAGCGACTGCGACCGATAACTATTAATTATACAAAAAATCTCCATTGTATTTGCTTATTTACAAGTTTCCTTTTACAGTCGCCGGTATTATAATTGACATTTCTGTTAATGGTATAAAGTAAGCGTGGCTGAAGTAATAAGGAATACTCGTATAGAATGAATGAGAACATTTTTATGTAATTTTACAAACGATAGCTGTGTTGAGGTACTTTTATGAAAGAAAAAGGAAATAAGTATTAGGATCTTCATCAGAAAATGTTATACCTTACTCAAAGAAGAGACATAATGGGCGGTCTTGTTTTCATAAGTAAGGACATCCGTAAAGACGTGGCTAGCTCTCTGAAGCGGTATAAAAAAGAAGAGCGGCACCCCTTCCACCATCACACGCCCGTGACACAGAGGCTAAAAGCCACAACTTCTTGAAAGAAGTCTCTCATCTGGATGGAAATGCCAAAGACAAAGACTGAAATTATGGAAGGAGAAACACTCAACAGACTTATGCATCGAGCAAGCAGAACCACTCCCTCCTGGACATGATCTTCCTTGGCCAACTTGGAAGTCCCTAAACAGACTACAGACCCAAGTAGGCCGAAGTAAGAAGAACATGCAAAGGGCGACAGCTCGGAGAGCGCATGCCTGTGCGGTGTTTCCCCCCAGACAATGGCACATCTTTTGTCCTGCCCTGCGTGTCCCAGTAGCTGTACACGCGAGGACCTCTACAAGGCCACTGACAATGCTTTGTCGGTGGCTGAGTATTACCTAGGACGACACTATAAGAAGATGGAAGAGAAAAGTTAGGATGTATTCAGCCCAAAGATAGCCAGTAACTTAGCAATGTATTTTTGATACCTTTAGAGCAATATAATGGTACAGAAGTACATCTTAATCAACGTCACAGATTCTCACAGCCGTACTACAAAACTGATAGATTGATAGACAAGGAAGTCACCAGTCCTGTCTGTATCCTGGTGGTTTATTATAATGCATTTGTGACATTGTGCAACGTATATGGTACAACCAAATAGTGCGAAGAGTAGAGTTCAAATGGTCACATGGCTACGTAGTTTGTACGACAAAGCAGTAATTTCTTTTTGTACTTAAGTTGTAAAAATCTATTCAGATCTAAGCTTGTCTCCACACCGCCTCAGCATAAGCGGAAAGCTATTAAAATTACATCACAAGAGTGCCATTCACATTCCCTGAAGGCTGGATTTCAAGAACTCCTGAAGAGGCTTTGCGCAGAACTGAATGCCTGCACGGATTATACCGTAAGTCGTCTCGGGGCGTGTGTGTGCACAGTGTGACAGGGGTAGAATGAGCTGGAAATCTGCATTTTTTCAAATTCGTTTTTACACACTTACAATGTATAGCTATTTGTAATTTATCTTGCAACGTGTTCAAATTTCAAAACATGTTTTTAATTATTTTGTAATTGATTACCTAACTTAGGTTTTATTTATTAATTTATAATATATTAAACAGTTTAAGAAACTGATGTGAAAATGTTATGGTATAAAGATTCACACATGATCCCAATTATTAGGCAAATGAAATAATATTTGGACATAAATAGAAAATGTTTGTTTTTCTTGAGATATAAAATATTGTTGGAATAAATTGAATGCTGATGAAGCTTTTCTTACTACAAGTGAGTGTTTGATTATTTTAAAGCACCTGTAATTTATAATTTTTTGATAAGAAAAAGAATTTATCTGTGGACTATAATAACGAAGTGTCTAGCGAACATAACAAATGATTTTTTGCGTATAAGAATACTGAAAGAATATTTGTAATGTCCAGATGCAACCACCATCCGACACACTGTGCATCCACTCCAGCACACTGCACACTACATGCGCAGCGCGCGATGACACTCGCTGCAGCTATTTGCGCTAATTGCCGGCTTTATTGGCCTCCTCATAGATGGCGCTACTGGTTTTAGTTAAACAACACTGTGCACCCGCAAAATCGTTTTGGTACTTTAATCGTGCTAAATTGCGGATTTCGACATAGGAAAACGTTTTGAGCATTAGAGGGTATCCACTGGCAAGATCAGAACGACGTAATTTGTAATAGGTCTCTGTAATAAAAATAATATTTTTTTATTTTTATTTTCATGTGTAAATCTATGGCGAGCCCGTGATCACCATATTTATGACACATTGCGATTGGTGACAATAATATAGGTCCAACTATGATTAAAATTGAAAACCACAAGTAATTTAATGTTTTTTTTTTTTGGAATTAGAAGACTTTTCTGCGTTCGTATTAACCCCAGGAAGCTCTACCTACCTGTCCATATTACCTATATTTTAGGTTGCATGAACTAGACTACATAGTTAAGTGCATAGGATAATTTGTAACAAACAACTTTATTATTTACGTCAACGTGGAAGTATTATGTCTCATCACTGGAAATCCACAATTGTTTGTACATACATTTTAGCGTGGGTAAAAACTATGTTTTGTATCGTTAACACTATTATTTATTGTAGTTTTATAGCGCAAAGATATTCGAAAAACATGTTTACAAACATATAAATAGATCAAGAATCACCATTACTATTAATTCTTTACTAGTTGTGTGTATTTTAAGGAATGTTGCAAACTGCAAATGGACCTGCGTTGTCTGATTCTAAAAATAAAATAAATAAATAAATGAAATTACAATAAGTTTTAGATCAAACGTAATGTAATTTAGTTGTCCACTTACTAGAGTTAATAATAAAGTATCCATATGTACTTAGAAACCTGTTAAATTATTCATAAATTGAAACATATCGTAAGCAATTATTTTTTGTCTCTACATTGATTTGGATGAAATCTAAAACTCAATGGTGATTGACTTAGTGATATATCAACGCACAGCTCAATTCACAGCCCAGATGGGGCTAGAATTTGGAATTTCACATGTTATGTTATGAAGACGACCAGTTTGGTGTAATGGTCCAGAAGTTGACTATTAACCAAGAGGTCGCGGGTTCGATCCCCGCACTGTACAAACATTTGTGTGCAGGAACATGTCTGTTTGTACTGGTCTGGGTGTTATTTGTATTTATTTAAGTTCATTTGTAATACCACTGTTGACTCTGATATCCGTAACACGAGTGTTTAAGCTACTTACCACGGAGTCAGATCAATGTATGTGATTTATAAAAAATCACATCATTTTTTTATAAAAAAAAACAGTAACTAATAAAGGATTTAACTCATACAAAGGTATAATGAACTGGGTTGATTGATACACAGAATCTGTTTAACCGTCCCTATGTTTATATAAGAATAAAATAAGGGCTACAATGAACCTTAAAAGTTCAAACTTCCGCACAACAAAACAATACAAAGAAAACAAATGCGTATATAAACAATAGGACCAAATAACAATGCATTACTCCACGTGACCACAGAAAACATTTTTTTTTCCGTTTAAAAGCATTATCATGACTAAATCGGATGTTACAAAGTTGATTTAATCAGGCGTTACTTTGCGGAAATCTAAATACAAATCGCTCGTAGTCTGTCGAAGCGACAACATCTCCTGAGGATGCCACGTGTAGTGGCGAAACGCGTCGAGTGTTTTGTTGGTGTCAGTGTTGTGATTCCAGGTGCATCTTCTGTGTCACGTTGTGATTTGTAGGTATTGTACGAGGGCGGTTTGATAAGTCCATGACTTTCAAAAGAAAAACATGTATTTTGTGTACAAAAACATTTTATTTTTCTACATACTCTCCTTTCAACTCTACACTCTTTTTCCAGCGATGCTCCAATCTCTTCAACCCATCCAAAAAATACTTTTTGTCAAAGCCTGCAAAATAGGCCTCGGTTGCAGCTATCACCTCTTCATTGGATGAAAATCTTTGCCCAGCAAGCCATTTCTTCATGTTTGGGAAGAGAAAGAAGTCACAGGGGGCTAAATCTGGTGAATATGGAGGGTGCGGCAATAATTCGTATCCTAATTCGACAAGTTTTGAAGTCGCGACTGCAGACGAGTGGGCCGGAGCATTATCCTGATGAAATAGAACTTTTTTCTTTGCTAGATGCGGTCGTTTCTTCATCAACTCTTCATTAAATCTTTCCAGCAATGCAGCATAGTAAGCACCGGTTATTGTCTTGCCTTTCTCCAAGAAATCGATGAAAATAACCCCTTGACTGTCCCAAAATACTGTTGCCATCACTTTACCAGCCGAAAATACCGTTTTTGCCTTCTTTGGTGCACGTTCGCCGGTAGAAGTCCACTGCTTTGACTGTTGTTTAGTCTCTGGCGTATAATGGTGGACCCACGTTTCATCCACGGTTACGTACCGACGCAAAAATTCACTTGGATTGCGATTATACATAGCCAGACATGCCTCAGAAGTAGTCACGCGTTTTCGCTTTTGGTCGACTGTCAGTAAGCGCGGCACCCATCTTGCAGAAAGTTTTTTCATTCCCAAAATATCGTGCAAAATATGAAAAACTCGTTCAGTTGAGATGTGCACAGCCTCAGCTAACTCGCGTATCTTTACTCGACGGTCAGCCAAAACAATATCGTGGATTTTGTTAACAATGTCCTCAATGGTTACCTCAATCGGCCTTCCTGGGCGCTCGGCATCATTGGTTGTAATACGTCCACAACGAAACTCAGTAAACCATTTATGTACCATTCCATGAGACGGCGCTGAATCCCCGTAATATTTTTTCAACTTGTCTTCGGTCTGCTTAATGGATTTCCCGCGTAAAAAATAGTGTTTAATCAAGACTCGAAACTCGGATTTCTCCATTTTCGAAGAACACCTTCACAGCCGCCAAACTTCTTTTGTTATTAAATATTGTTTTCGCGCCATATTTGAAAATAGAATTATTTTAGGTTCGCAAAAATATTACTTTTAATAAAATATCATTAAAAATAAAAAAAGTTTCTATTCAGCCTGAAAATCATGGAGTTATCAAAACGCCCTAGTAAGTCCTGCGACTTTCCAGCTCTACCTTTTTCAGGTGATTACAGTTAGATGTATTTTGGTTCATGCGCTGGCGTCGTTAAATGGAAATTTAGAGCAAAATAATCATCTTTTTCAGCTGGTTACAAAGTTGTAGTTATCATAATACTATCAGTAGGTAATTTTCCTGACGAGAATTCAGAAGCAGCTCTGAACTCCGGCCCTTGAAATAGCAGAAAGGTTTTTTTTTAATTGATGTTTTGGACGGTAAGAATGTGGCTTAGGTAATTAGTCTAAACCAAGACCAAGGTTAGAGGTCCAAAACAGTAATGAATAATTTAATTCGAAAAATACCTGATACACAAAATTGGAGCAATTGATAAAACGAGATAGACTATATACATACATCAAAAGTGTCTAGGGATCAACATATATTTTTGCAATAACTGTTAATGCAATAACTCTTGATTGATATTAATTAAAATTTTCTTTAAGGATTCATAAGTGTTTTCGTTTGTCTACAGTAACGATAAACCAAGTCACCTGCGCATTAATAAAGAAATTTGCCATTTTCCTAATAAAGGGATTTTTGACATTTGAACCACTAACATTAAAGTTCGAAAAAAAGACTGAAATAACAGTTTTCTTTAAAATTTTATTGGGTAACTTAAACAATTAATAATCCGTGTTTCTACTGCGAACACTAACAACACAAGAACATCGGTTTGGCATACTCAAAATGAGTTCATCCAAATCACGCTGTGGAATGGCCGCCCATGTTCGTTGCAACAACAAAAAAAGGTCTTCTTGCGACTGGATACCCAAACAAAAACACTTTATTTGATGAATCCTTAAAGAAAATTTTAATTAATATCAATCAGGAGAAAAGTTATTGCAAAAATATATGTTGATCCCTAGACACTTTTGATGTGTGTAGTTGTAACATACAACATGAAAACTAATTTGAAAACAAACCATTATTATTGTATTACTTACATTAATTGTCAATTTAGAAAAATAACGATATAGAAACAAAATACATCTGTCTCACTTAACATGAAAAAACATAATATGTGAGGTACATCAAAATTGTGGATTTATCGATCACCCACTTTGAGATTGAAAAAATCGTACTTGCTGGATCAGAACAGTTTGGCAGTTCGACGCTGGTTTCGTTATCATACAGACGTATGTCACGTGATCGCCACAATTGACATTGATTTCATTGGAATTTTCTTGAGTACAGGTTTCAGCTTCAGTGGCACTATATGCGTCCCGGCTAAGTCTTTCAAATAACCCAAAAAGGAAACCATTCATGACCTCATTAAAGTCATGAAAGTTTTATAATTCTAGAAGAAGAAAAACTAACTTTGAAGTTAAAAAAATTGGTTGCCTGTAAAGTCGGTATACGGGCGAAAGTTTTACGTGACAACGACTTTGAGTGGTAAAATAATTTTAATGTGAATATTCATTCGTATAACATGAACCGGTGTGTATGCCTATCTCTCTCACTCTCTCTCTCTCTCGCTCTGTCTCTCCCGCTCTTAGGCGGGCTAACTGTGCTCGAGTGGAAGGGACGCGTGCCTTCCACTTTTTATGTCTGTCTCACTCGCTCTTAGGCGGGCTAACCATGCCCGAGTCGAAGGGACGCGTGCCTCTCACTCGCTCTCATTGTGAGCGCGGAACGTGAGCGGAGCAGCGTAACGCAGTTTCTTGAAGTGTCACCCGGCAAACCAATTTATAAGACGTTGTCACGTCAAAAACTGCCTAATGAGCCAGAGAAACATTTGGTGAACTTCAAGGGCTGGACGGGTTTTGACAGACATAGCAAAGAACAACCGCGATTAAATGAGTTTTGAATAAAAAAACAGCTTTGAAATTACTGTTTTGGTTTTACTCGTCACAAAGATTTAATTTTGAAAGAACGAGAAATTTAATTTTGATTGAATTAACATTGTATTTTCAGTGGTTAAATAAAACATTAATTTAAATCTTAAGCGATTGTAAATCGAATAATTTCAATTAATTTTTAATCGATCTATTTTCGTATTGATTTGCAAACATACAACTCTAGTCCACCTCGGATGACAGCTGTTATAACGAGCCTTTTGAATAATTTTGACTGCAATAGGTAACTAGGTAGTAGGTAGGTAATTAGGACAAGTTTTTAACTAATACACTTTTTAATGGATTATTTCGCGATTTATTTACATTTTATTTTAACCTGACGCTTTGGACCTTTTACAGCGTTCGTGGTCACAGGTAGACTGAGGTGTTAGTTGTCATTACAAAGTTTTGTAAAAAAATGAAAACCACTCAAAATATTAAGTTACGTTCCTATCTACACAAGAAGAGCTAACCTTATCTTGAGGTCTTGCAAAGCAGGACTAGCTTGAGTTTAGTCTAAAACAGGATCCCAAGAATGTCTATTGTTCGCGTGAGCTGAAAAACCAAATAAGTTTTTATCTGTTTATTGATCATTTTATGAGAATAAGGTACTATCTTCGAAAATGAGACCACAAAGCATTTTCTAATAAAAGAATAACTTTACACATAAAAAACCCCCGACATGAGTTATTAAAACAATTCGTAAGTTTCAACGGCTGACGGATTTCAACAAGCCCTAGTAAAGATTAAATTATCTTTGAAAACCCCTTTGAAACCAGTCCTGCCTCGTTGGTGTAGTGGCAAAATTTCTGCCTTACATCCGAGAGGTCCTGGATTCGAATCCCAGGTCAAGCCAAAATTGTTTCTGAGATTTTCTGTCGTAAATTTGTCAAAAACAGCTCGAAGTCGGGAAGTTGGCGGTGTTACTCCCCTGTGCCTTGGAATCACGTCACGTGGAAATCACGTTAAGCCGTTGGTCCTGCGCCAAATCTCTCTCCGGTCATGTCGGATTGCCGTCTCACCGAACTTTGAGAGTGATGGAACAGTGAGTGCACCTGTGTATTGCGCTCACACTTGTGCACTATAATATCTCCTACGTAGTTGGCTGATCTCTGTTGAGATTGGCCGCCGTGGTCGATATCGGCCAGGAGGACTATTAAAAACCAAGAGGAAAACAAAAAGACTGAAGCTTATGTGTCGAGTTACTATTCTACGAACACTCACGCTCTTGGCATATAATGCGCTCAACGTAAGAAGTTTCTTAGAACGAGTCGAGTTGATACATCTAATTAGTTAATTGCTGAAACGGAAAGTTTTCCCTGAATTAAGCGATGAGTTGCAATATCAAATTAAACATAAGTGTGCGGCTTCAAACCTGTCTCATAAATAATGTTCGTATTTTTCGTAGATTATGACGCATCAATCCTTTACTACATACACAATGCAAGTTCCGAATGCGTATTTAATTTCTGTGTTAGTAAATGTTATTATTAAATATCAAGCTTGTAAAAAGAAATTACTCTACGTTGTATGAAGTTAGTTAGCTTCATACAACGTACAGTGATTTGCATGTTTGTATACAGGAACCCTACAACACAAATTTTGAGCACGGAATGATCCAATAATAAAATCAATTGCAGCTATAATCATTGTGGTTTTTTTTCCAGATTTAGTTGTAGTTTGCAGATTTAAATTAATGTTGAATGGACGACCACTTTGGTGTAATGGTCAAGAAGTTTCTTAACCGAGAGGTCGCGGGTTCGATCCCCGCACTGTAAAAACATTTGTGCGCATGAACATGTATGTTTGTACAGGTCTGGGTGTTGTATCGTCGATCAAAACCGCGACCTCTTGGTTAATAGTCAACTTCTTGACCATTACACTAAAGTGGTCATCAGAATAAGCGAATCAATAAAAATAAGCAAAGTAAATTAATTAACTAAACGGTGCAGGCTCGTTACTGCAGTCCCAATGAATCTGGAAACAAATTAAAAACTCTTTAAACCATACGTATATTAATTTACCATACCCAAAACAAAATTGAGCGCGAACAAGTAAATGAGAGATAACGAACTTTAGGCAGCGTAGCTTGAACGTAATTTTTATAAAAATAATATAATAATAAATTTATATCAGATCCAACGAAATGCCATTCATACAATGTTGTTATTAAAAAATCAATAATACTTAAAAGCTATGTCAGTTGACATAATCTAAGGCATAACTACACGACACTTTTTTCTGCAGCTCGGTCCAATGTCTAAATATAAGACAACTAGGCTTATCTTTAGTTCCCCTAGGATGGTGTTCTTGCTGTGCCTTACCCTGCAGTGCACTGAGGCGGCCCTTTCGAATGATTGCATAAAAATCATTAATATGAGTTTTAGCAAACATTGATGAATTTTGATGAATTTAAAACAGTTGTAAAAAATTGATGATTATATAAATAACAAAGATATATGGAAATGGTTAAATGCAAACAATTACAATTATTGTAAATCAATTTTGAAAAGAGGCAATGACAATAGTGACTGAGTTTCTTGCGCCGCTTTTTCTCAGCACTGGCCTAAATTGTCCCGAAGCGGTGGTAGGGTTAATTTATATGTTGGGACGTGTAAAAATGCTAGTTATTAGCCTACTTTCAGAAATAAATGGATTTTATTGGATTTTATTTATTTATTGTTGATGTACTGCAGAATCAGGGGAGCCCCATCAGCATTCTAAAGGCATTATTGTATTGCACGCGGAGGGCGTTATATGTCTTCTGCTTAAAGTTGCACCACAGACTGCAAATCAATATTACTAGAAAACTATTACTTCGTAAGTGAAGATTCTGTAATAACTACTATCATGTAAAGAAAAAAAGGAAACTGAAAATTCCTGAACGACTTACCTAAGCGATTAACCTTGAATATGTTGATGTATCAGTCAAGTCACGCCATAATTTTTCCGAGAAAGTTGGCTGTGTTTTCCTGTTTCTTAAATGTGGGGAATTCCTTATATTGAGTCAAGTTTAATTACATGTGATGATGTGTCCGTAGGAAGTGGTTAGAGTTTGAGGGGAAAATATGTTTTTAGATAAAAGAACTTTTTTACCTAAAAATTTCCTGTCTATAACAATTTTGTCACTAGGGAATTCCTTGATGATCGCAATAAAGTTTTTAAACTAGCAACAAATAACTTAAATAGGGCCGATTCTGAAAAAACGTAATACACCAAAACGATACCGTGTACAGACGACAACACACCAGACAATGAATTTATCGCCCTTATTACATGCGCTAAAGATGCCAAAGTTATTACCTGGACGTGATGTCGTATGATCGTGTGTCAAAAAATGAAAAAACTATTTTTGTTTTGTAGTATTTCGTTTTTTGGAATAGGCCCTCTGTTCTAGTTCAATAACTACGTCAAGAAAATCATACCTTTTGATATAGTATCGATATATAAATAATATTTATCTATGAAGCTTTGTATAATATTTTTACATGTCTTTACTATTATTCCGCCACCAATTCACTTTTCTGCATTCCCACTAGGTTGACTGGTAGGGAGTGCCGTAAGGCATTAAATCGCCCATTGTACACTTTTGATGGTACACAGCCAAATATGCAAACCTGTCCATTTTAAACTTAATTTGTGTGACTTGTAAATTTGAAAAGCGAAGTCTCTTATGGTTTTTGTTCATAAACACTTTAAACTTAACCTCCACTCCTTTTTCAGGAATAACAGCACAAAAAAAACTAGCGTTCATGTAGAATCCATTAAATAAATAGTCTTTCTCAAGCTCAAAACCTTATTTCTTATTTGTCACCATATCACATCATCATCATCAAATTTATGAGCTATGCTCTTGTCGGTGGAGTTTTTTCCATTTTGTTCTATTCAGTGCCATTTCTTTGACTTCCTGATATGACAAGACACCTAATTTTTCTTTTATCTGATCCATGTATGATCTTCTAGGTGTTCCTCTCTTCCTTTTCCCGTCTATTTTTTCTTCAATTATCGTCCTTATAAGGTCGTCGTGCCTTATCAGGTGTCCTAACATCTTTCCTCTCCTATTTTCAATGGTCTTTAGGATTTCCCTCTTTTCTCCCACGATGTTCAAAACTTCTTCATTAGTCTTTTTTTCCGTCCAACTAATCCTTTCCATTCTCCATATCACATACGCCATTAAAAATTCCGAAAACCGACCGCGCTGGTTGTAAAATTCATAAATGAAAAACTGCCGTAAAACCCTTTAAAATTTTATTGTTCAAACCATACGGATCCTTCTTTCAGTCACGGCAGCACGTACGAGAAATTTATTATAATGCGGATCATAAAATATTTAATTACATCTTTATTTGCGAGAGGCGACGTAAAACGGGACTAAGGCATGATGACTTTTTCTCTCTGCACGTGAACGTATGTTATTAAATAGTTTTGAGTTTAACGGCCTTTAAATTACTTTTAAAAAATATTTTTTTAAAAAGAAAAAAAATCATTTTGAATGCGTGTCCTCAAAACACGTTATGACTTTAATTGTCTTCGCTGTCGTTGATGAATTCGAAATGAATTATAAAGGTTAATCGATGTTTAAGCCTTGTCTAAGTTATATATAAGACAGTGAAGCACACAAGGCTACGCAAATCTTTGATACACGACTACTCGTGTATAAGTCTCAATAAATTTGTATGGCGGTAGTCACATGGAGACTAAAGTCGTCGAGTATTGAAAATTTGCGTACGATGAGACTAATAATAAATATTTCACAACAATCACACCAATTCTCAAGTCCCAAATTAAGCTTACGAGGCTTGTGTTATAGGTACTAGACAATGGATAAACATACTCAAATACTTTTTTTGTAAATAAATACATAATATACATAGAAAACACCCAGACCAGTACAAACACACATGTTCATGCACACTTATGCTTGTACTGTGCGGGAATCGAACCCGCGAACCTTGATTTTAGAAGTCCGACCTGTGGACCACTGCACCAAGCGGTCGTCAAGCGGTCGTCAGACTGAAAGTAACAAAATGGTGTTTGACATAAACTAATAAAGACATTGCAGTACATTGAAAGTACATTCTTGATCATTATTTAATAATAATGATCAAGTATTTACTTTAAATGTATTAATTATTAATAATAAGTATACATATTTGCACGCTGACTAAAATGTAGCAAATTTTCTATAACTTTATATACAAGACCTTTAATGTAACCCCCAAAAATACGCGAATAAACGCATTTGTATTTGTATTTATAATTATATTAAACTTTTTTGTAGTAATTTCGTGGCTGTTATACATTTTAGACAATCTTTTCATAATCCTTTTTTCAAGTGTCGACGTTAATTACAAAATATTGAAATAAAGCTAAATCCAGCATCATACAAAAATACAACCAGTTGAAAAAATCTTGACATTATGAGTGTAAACTCAATGAGAACAGATAATAACTGTCTTCTTTTGAACATATACTTTAAGAAAAGTGACTGAAATTTTTCAGAATTCAAGCTTTTGGTTTCAGTGAGCCTTTTTTGGATATTGGTTTAAGTTTTAATTGAAAACAAATAACCAAAAGAAATCAACGCAGGAAAATTTATGGTGATATAATTCACAGCATATGGACGGCTAACTAGGTTTCTCTTAAGTTGAATTGAAACGCTAAGATAAAATTGATTTTAGTTTGGTCAACCAATAAAAAACATTAGGAGTCCGACTCAAAATTTTAAAAGATAAGCCTAATATACGTCCTATATACGTATTGAGGTTGTATACTTAGTATATAAATAGCTATCTATTTATAAACTAAATATCCTTCTAAGTTTCATTAGTTCGTATTTATCGTAGAGATTCATGACGGAGTTTACAAGTGATATTTTAACATTGATGCTCAAAAAAAAATATTTACCTCATGTTTTCGGTCGTTACCGTCATTTTGGCTGAACATTTTATAGCATTATTAAGATTTTTCAGGACAGCAATGCAAGTAAATTTACGTCTTCGTCCGGTCTTTTGTATTTTAAGCGATTAAATCCTTATTTATTGTTTGAACGTTTAACCCAAAAGTTTATTTTTATTTTAATGAGTTCAGACGTACTGTACAGAGCGACAGCTATCATAAAACCCGGATTCGGCTTGCAATGACAGTTCATTCTTTCGTTATTACACAGTTATGGAATCTTCTCGAACGCACGATAATCCGGCAGTGACTGTGAAAAGTTGGCGAAGATAGGTGTTTGTTATTTTAGCAAGGGGTTTTGAAATGAGATCTTTTTATGGATTAGGTATTTCGCGATATATTTACATTTTGTTTTAACCTGACGTTTCGGATCCCTTTCAGCGTCCGTGGTCACATTCAATGTCTACATTAAGTGTCTCATTTCGATATCTACTGTTTGCGTAAACCGAAGAAACAAATAAACACACTAACTTCTTGCACTACATATAGAAATGTCATAAAAATATACTATCTTAATTGGCTTGTGACAAATTGCCTTACTATAATGTTGCCCGATTGTACGATTAAATCACAAATTTCGATTATAGAATGATACAATCGCCAAATTTTAAATAAAATACAGAGTTACTGGTAACTTGGTAGTATTTTTTTTTATATTTTTCAAAAAGTGCACGGTTTAAAAAAAATTGTTACTGGATGTGCATGCTCATTTACAATAAAATATGCCAGAACATAAAAGACTTGCCCTTAAATAGATTCAAATGTGTCCTTTATAAGTGAGAGTCCTTTATGAGTAAATTGGAATATTATGACATTGTGAGGATGACTGATGATAATATTATAATGTGCATCTTGATAAAATTGTAAAATATTTGCATGCTATTTCTTATACGAGGGCGTTTTGATAACTCCATGACTTTCAGGCTGAATAGAAACTTTTTTTATTTTTAATGATATTTTCTTAAAAGTAATATTTTTGCGAACCTAAAATAATTCTATTTTCAAATATGGCGCGAAAACAATATTTAATAACAAAAGAAGTTTGGCGGCTGTGAAGGTGTTCTTCGAAAATGGAGAAATCCGAGTTTCGAGTCTTGATTTAACACTATTTTTTACGCGGGAAAACCATTAAGCAGACCGAAGACAAGTTGAAAAAATATTACGGGGATTCAGCGCCGTCTCATGGAATGGTACATAAATGGTTTACTGAGTTTCGTTGTGGACGTATTACAACCAATGATGCCGAGCGCCCAGGAAGGCCGATTGAGGTAACCACTGAGGACATTGTTAACAAAATCCACGATATTGTTTTGGCTGACCGTCGAGTAAAGATACGCGAGTTAGCTGAGGCTGTGCACATCTCAACTGAACGAGTTTTTCATATTTTGCACGATATTTTGGGAATGAAAAAACTTTCTGCAAGATGGGTGCCGCGCTTACTGACAGTCGACCAAAAGCGAAAACGCGTGACTACTTCTGAGGCATGTCTGGCTATGTATAATCGCAATCCAAGTGAATTTTTGCGTCGGTACGTAACCGTGGATGAAACGTGGGTCCACCATTATACGCCAGAGACTAAACAACAGTCAAAGCAGTGGACTTCTACCGGCGAACGTGCACCAAAGAAGGCAAAAACGGTATGTTCGGCTGGTAAAGTGATGGCAACAGTATTTTGGGACAGTCAAGGGGTTATTTTCATCGATTTCTTGGAGAAAGGCAAGACAATAACCGGTGCTTACTATGCTGCATTGCTGGAAAGATTTAATGAAGAGTTGATGAAGAAACGACCGCATCTAGCAAAGAAAAAAGTTCTATTTCATCAGGATAATGCTCCGGCCCACTCGTCTGCAGTCGCGACTTCAAAACTTGTCGAATTAGGATACGAATTATTGCCGCACCCTCCATATTCACCAGATTAAGCCCCCTGTGACTTCTTTCTCTTCCCAAACATGAAGAAATGGCTTGCTGGGCAAAGATTTTCATCCAATGAAGAGGTGATAGCTGCAACCGAGGCCTATTTTGCAGGCTTTGACAAAAAGTATTTTTTGGATGGGTTGAAGAGATTGGAGCATCGCTGGAAAAAGAGTGTAGAGTTGAAAGGAGAGTATGTAGAAAAATAAAATGTTGTTGTACACAAAATATATGTTTTTCTTTTCAAAGTCATGGACTTATCAAACCGCCCTAGTAGCTGGAAAAGCTGAGCCGAATCATTTATAAAATTATAACCTACAAAATTGTACCCTTTTCTAAAAGCAAATAAATATTTATTTCGTTTCATTTCATTTCAATCAACGTTGTTGAGATGTTTTTTTTTATTAGTAACAACCGCATACCCTTTGGTCTGTGCCTTTTTTTGAGTTGTTTTTTTTTGTATTGATGGATACAGTATCAACTGCTCCGCGTTAACTGACGCTCATATCTTAAAAAAAAACGTTTTTTAAGGGCTGAGATGTTAATGATCTTTATAGTCATGATATGGTGATGAAGTTGACTGGTAAAAGTACAGCTATCTCTAACACGCAGAGTGTTTGAGTAAAGAATCAATTTGCAGGTCTATATTTAGCAGATCACCGCTCCACAATAATTAACGAAGTTCATTGCTTCTGAAGAAGCTCGACGTTTTATGTTTACGCGTAAAAATTATAACACAGTTGCCACATGACATGTCATAAAAGCCTGGCCATAATCAACTGAAAATAATTTACCCAAATAATAACGACCACTTTGGTGTAATAGTCAAGAAATTGACAAGAAAAATTTGACGCCTTTTAAGTACCATTACAATCCACGATTTCAAAGCTGATTTTGCTTTTGCTTTATTTTGGTAATATCCTTTTTTATTGTGTTATAAATATTTAAAGAATATACCTCTTTTTTTTATTAGTTTTTTTTAGATAGACTTTTTTTTTTCTACAAGATGTTAGAATTTTGACGACAGCTTTGGTCTAGTGGTTTGAGGTCCAGACTACAAAACCGGCTGTCGCGGGTTCGAATCCTGCTAGGGGCAAATGTTTGTGTGATGAGCACGAGCATTGGTACCTGAGTCATGGGTGTTGATAAATGTATTTAAGTATATCTATCCGTTATTCTAGCTACCATAGCACAAGCTAACGCTTAGTTTGGGGCTAGGTATTTGGTGTGTTCGTTGAAAAAGTTAAGTTATTTATTTCTTCTATCTGTGTTGTGTCGTTATCAAACAGATATAACTCAACAGGCACTCAACAAGCGTTAACGAGCAATAAACAAAAATAATACTTCTCTTCAAACGGGCCGGTTACTATAAAAAATTACAACTCCCCTTTACGAGTTTTCTTTTTTACGAATTCCGACTTTGGGTTGAACGAAAATACTGAGGAATTGTCACCTAATGACGCTTATTCACTAAAATTTAACATATTTTTTAAAATAGGCATGGCGACAGTTTTAATTCTGTTTGTAAAATTATACTGTATGCTAAGTACTTACTATTTACTGCATATTTACATGAAATATCGTTACGCTATAGAAGAGCGGGACCTCCTGCCACAGGACCCTAAATCCTACTAGGCGGCTCCCAACCACTGAATGTTATTATGTAAAACTGAATTGAAATAAATATTTTTGATTTAAAAAAAAAACATTTTGGAAAGCGTATTTTTCTTAAATACAGACCCTTTTAATCCAATTACGTCAAAGTTCAAAAACATTATCGTGTCTTTTAAAAGGGGCTCTGCGTCTAATTTTTAATAGAAAAACGAGAAACAAATCCGAAATTTAAAAACAGTATCATTCACGTAATTTAAAAATAAGCCTCTTTTACTCCTTTGCCATGTTTATTGCTCTCCTTCTATTCACGATAAAAAGAAATAAAAAAGGGCAAAAGTTTTTCCATCGTCCAGTTTTGTCCAGTTTTTATCTTTTTGAGATCAAAGGACTAATATCTCTAAATGCGTACCTATGTACGCCAGTCAATGTTGCCCGCGAAATGACTCAAAAACGCATTAGAACTGCTATTTCTTCGTTTACTATAAGTTGCAGGAACCACTATCCGTAATATATATTCAATTTTGCAGCTTTCAAATACTTATGTTTATTTTGAAGGAACAGTAATTATTCCTTTTTTTATTGGAGTTCGGAAATAATCCGTAAAAAGTGTCTCATTTCAATGTCCAGTGTTCGCGTAAACCGAAGAAACAAATATTTATGATTGATTCTACTTTCGACCTCGGTATCTAAGAGCGCTTTTTTTATTGAATTGTCTACACCGTGTTTTGTATCATTTTAAGCCTGAAATTTGCATTTTAGTGATATATAGGTCTGAAGTGTAACAAGTCTTAGTATTTCACCTTAGTGTATAAAGTTCGACTTTTTTAGAAGGCTGTTGCATAATGTCTATTGCTGCTACAGATATGGTTCTGGTATTCAATTGTTGTGAATATAATCTTCTTTAAAACTTGTAAGGACTCATGTAAATTGCAAAAATTGGATCAAATATATGAAAACAAATGGAAATAATTGCCAAATTAGCACATTGTTTGAAAAACTGCAAACTTCATTTTAATGTACATTGAAATTACTGTAGTACTGTAGTGGTCCCTACAACATATCAAAAATGGAGAATTAGCATTTCATTTGTTTAATTGTTTTTTTCGATTCCGCCTCTAATGGTATTTTGCTCATTTTTATCACCTCATCGCGGCAAATATCTTTCTTGCCGCCAATCGTTTTATGAGCGCAGTGACTAACATTCAAGAGAAATATACACATGTAACAAAACAATACATCATTGAGCTCTTAAAATAATCTAAACTCATTTTATAACTTTAGGGTTATTTTTAAGCGACAGAGAACGTGGGGATCATAAATCAGCCGTTAGGGTTGGAGCACACTGAGTCGATTAGTGTGTTTTTGAAAGAAAATAAATAGTAAACAAAAAAAGTGATAATCCTCATTCAAAATAGTGATATAAATTAGAATAATACAAATATGTCACGGTTTCTTAGTGAGCTATATGGAAACGGAAGCATTTTTACTAAAATAAACTAAAAATAAACTCGTGGAAAAATTGGTGTTAGTACTCAAAGCTACTTGATCAATGGTTATAGTAATCAAGAACATTTAACTTTAATGTCACTTAGACCCAAATTTCTCTTACACCCTAACACCTTAGTCTACCTGTGACCACGGACGCTGAAAAGGGTCCGAAACGTCAGGTTAAAATATAATGTAAGTAAATCTCGCAATAATCCGTAAAAAGTGTCTCATTTCAAATTCACCTACTTATCGCATGCCCCAACTGTCTGAGCTTGTTTTAATTGCCAAAGAAGCAACAGAAAAAAAAAACCATCGGTTAAAAGATTAAAGTGATTGAAATGAGACACTTTTTTTTACTTTTCAACGTCTACTGTTCGCGTAAACCGAAAAAACGGTTAAAAGATGTTTATAAATGTTACTATTTAAAGTTATTGTTATTCATTATCTGTGCTGTGTCTGTTGTGTCAAGTAAGTAACGATAGCTAGAGAGCCATAGTGATCTATAACACAAAATGATACCACTTTCAGTACTTCAGATATTAAAAATCCACAAAGTCCACACTTTTATGTACGTTACAGTGTGGACCAACTTTAACTTTTTCACCCAAACACTTCATAATGTGGCGTTGTCGCGATCTGTTTCGCTTTGTTTATGGTTTTCCAGAGACAAGCCCGATTTGGAAGCAGGTGTTTAAATCAAAGCGGTGACGCGTATGCTTTGATCTTTGGTATTCGAGTTTTTGACTGAGATACGTGGATTTGTGAGGATTTCGATAATATAGGTAGAATGCGAACGTGAAAATATACGTTTTGTGATTTTTGGTGTTGCGGTCTTGGAATCGACATATAAAAATGAATTGCTGTTCGTTAGTCTCACAAAAACTCGAGAAGAGATTTCAATAATTTTAGTCTTGAAATACTTGCGGAAGTCCAGGGAAGGTGTAAACGATGAGAAAATATTAATAAATTGCAAAGGCAGCCAAACAGCGGGCAGGACAGCGTCTGCCGGGTCCACTAGTCGATAATATAAAAATAGTTCGCAAAATGTGTTGGTAAGCGCATAACTAAAGAACGCCTGGACCAATTTGGCCAATACTTTTATGTGGTATTCCTTAAAGTACGGGGATGGTTCCTACAAAGAAAAAATAAAAAAAACAACGGACGTCTGCGGGGTCCGCTAGTCCATACATAAAATTTACGGATGATACTAATGACGTAAGAAATAATATTTAAATGTAACATTATTTTATATAGCTTTCAATGACACAAATAGGTGCTTGCCTCAATGACTGATGACTAGATTAACATTAAATTCTAGTGTACAAAACGATAAATCTATAAAGTAAGATTATTACACGATAAATCTTTAATCCCGACTGTGTTGGAAGCCATAAAGGGTTCTAAGTGTTAGTAGCAAAATTTGAACTGAATCTCCTTAATATTGAAGCTGAAAACACTCTCAATTTTTTGTGCTAAGACTTTTTGTATAAGGCGTTGTCCTGCGTGAGCCACGCAACGCGACAAATGCGACGCGACGCGACTAATACTTGTGTCAATGTCACATGCGCTACATCACGTAGGATAGAACACTGTCATAGACGTTCATACATATGATACCTATTGTCACGTCACTCATGTAAGTAAAGTGGTTAGACTGACTGTTGGAGTAAAACCGGGATTGTTTCCTCACTTTTCGAAAGCGGTCTATAAACTTCAACAATAAAAATCCATAACAATTTATTTATTAAACAAATTTATTCTTGAGAGTTTTGTCTACAAATTTATGAAAAGTAAAGAACGTTGTTTTCGATATTCTAAGTATTGGGACTTTTGCGGACCTCTAAATTTTGATCTATCTATCCCACACATGGGATAGATGTCCGACCCATGTGTAATTCGTTTAGGAAAGATGACTCACCGGAAAAATGTGCAACTATCCTTTAAAATCCTTGTATTCATTTCGGCATTGCATGCTGTCGCTACGAGCCATACAACTGAGTCAATTAAGATAGAGTTAGAGAATTTTTAATAGATATGAAAAAAGTCATCGAAACTACCTATGTAATTAAAATCGGGTCATCTATACCACCATCTATACATCCGAGAGGTCTTGAGTTCGAATCCCAGGTCGAGCCAAAATTGTTTCTGAGATTTTTTGTCATGAATTTCTCAAAAACAGCTCAGAGCCGGAAGTTGGCGGTGTTACACTCCCGTGCCTCGGAAAGCACGTTAAGCCGTTGATCCTGCGCCTGATCTCTTTCCGGTCATGACGAATTGCCGTCTCACCGAAATAAGAGGCCGCCGTGGTCGAAATCGGCCAGGAGGACTATTATTATTACCCTATTCGTGTAGCTAATTAGATAACTGCCTTCCTATAGTGACAGACTGAAAAAATTCAACATGACGACTCTAGAGACTAGACGCAACCAGTTCGATCTTTTAATGCTCTATAAAATTCTACATTCTATAATCGACTCGTCATCGCTTCTATCATCAATTAATTTCAATACTATTTATAGAACCCGAAATCCAAAACTTTTTTCTTTGCTGGTTTACCGTAATAATACATCTTTCTACAATCCTCTCGTTCGAATGTGTCGCCTGTACAACAACTTACTCGTATCACGTGACTTAGACATTTTTCACCCTAGCCCAAATGTTTTCAAGAGAAATCTCATATCTGTTCTCAGCAATTTGTAGAGTGAATATCTGGCCTTACTACTCATTTCATTTCTATTTTTTTATAATTTTTTTTATTTGTTATTATAAGGAAATTACTGCTTCTTTATTTTCTTCATACTCGTATATATTTAAAATTTTATGTACCCTTTATTTGCACCAATGTAAAATAATAAAATAATTTATAAAAATCATAATATTATACACGCTAGGAGCACTTTTTAGGATTACAATCTAGTTTAAGCTTAGTTCATAATATTGTGATTTTGTAAGGGTTGTACTCTGTTTGTGTTCTTTAAATAAATAAAATAAAAATAAAATAAAATAACGATGCGCGATAACTTCATACCTACTGAAAAACCAAACTTAGTCACAACAATCGAATTATCAGCTGATTTAATTTAGATAGCAAACTCAGAACCGATAATCCACTAAACCGAGGTTGCCACCGTAGTTATATTTTACCAGCAACTGGGTAAACAGCCGGTATTCCAATATTGGTTAGTCGATTCGCATAGTTGTATTACTAAAGAGAAGTTTGCCGAACTAGGGGCCGTTTTATAGGAAGCGATAATTTTATGTTATCTATACATACGTAGCTCCAGCGGCTAGTAAAATATTATATTTGTACATTTTCAATAGTTATAACTATTCTAGAACTTGCAATGGCATGTTTCGTCCGTCTATCATAAGAATTTTTGAATTGATTTATTAAGTGTTATGTTGTGTTTTAACTATTATTTCTTGAATTATTAATTTAATTAATTTATTTATTTGATTTATAACGTAGGTATCGTTTTTAATTTGATTTATTTATAGTATTGTATCAAAACCATATTAACATGCCATGATTGTGGCAAAACATGCTGTTCTATAAATGTAATTCAATATGTATGTGTACCGTGTTTTAAAGTAAATAATATAAATATATAATTATACATATTTCACAACAATCACACCAATTCTCTAGTCCCAAATTAAGCTACGAGGCTTGTGTTATGGGCACAAGACAACGGATAAACATACTCAAAATACTTTTTTTTTGTAAATAAATACATTTTATACATAGAAAACACCCAGACCAGTACAAACACACATGTCCATGCACACTTATGCTTGTACTGTGCGGGGATCGAACCCGCGACCCTAGGTTTTAGAAGTCCGACATGTAGACAACTGCACCAAGCGGTCGTCGAATAAATGGAATTGAATTGTTTTTGATTGTTTTTGATATCAGATATGATACATGCGTGATTTCAGATCATTTTTGCCTTCATGTAAGCGACTGTATCAGGTGTTAAAATAACTGCATCAAATTCAGTTGAGCACTTTAAAGATCTTAGTTTACCTACAGACATAGGGAAAGACGCGGAAAGCGACTTTTTAATACTATGTACATCGTATTTATTTTGAACTTTCTTTCTTTTCGACCGTATTTCCACAGTAAAAGTGTCGTTTGCAATTTATTTTTTGTATTCGACCAAAATCGTACCGTGTAAACGGTGCAAAAACTGAAAACTAACTATGTTGAAAACTGCATCCCTTTATGGAATACTCGACAAAGTACATCTTTCGATAGTGGAGTTGTTATAACTTTTTGTTTGTTTAATTGAGTGTAAAGCTGGTTATTGCAGTAAGTTGTTTTACAAGCCTTTTACAGATAACACAGGATATATCTTTTAAGGTTCTGTGTCTAGACGGAAATGTGGAAACCTTATGGGATCGTTTCGTTACCTGTTTTTATTTATTTTTTGTTCAATACTGGTAGCCTGTTCCGGCTTCGCACAGGTGGACAATTATTTATTATTATAATTCCTCAAATTAGCCTATGTTCATCAAGGCTGATGTAGGATTCTAATAGATTTTTTGACGTGACAACGTCTTATAAATTGGTTTGCCGGGTGACACTTCAAGAAACTGCGTTACGCTCCGCTCACGTTCCGCGCTCACAATGAGAGCGAGTGAGAGGCACGCGTCCCTTCGACTCGGGCATGGTAAGCCCGCCTAAGAGCGAGTGAGACAGACATAAAAAGTGAAAGGCACGCGTCCCTTCCACTCGAGCACAGTTAACCCGCCTAAGAGCGAGAGAGACAGAGCGAGAGAGAGAGAGAGTGAGAGAGATAGGCATACACACCGGTTCATGTTATACGAATGAATATTCACATTAAAATTATTTTACCACTCAAAGTCGTTGTCACGTAAAACTTTCGCCCGTATACCGACTTTTTTTTAAATGGGTCCAGTAGTTTGGAACCAATTCAATTCAAACAATCAAATTTTTCCTTTTTATTAGTATAGATATTTTTTAATTACGAGGATACGTTTGTGAGATTAATAGGAGTATTCCATTATGGTTATGTTATCTAATTCAGATAATCGAGGGGACTATTGATCCAAAATCAATTCATCAATCCTTGAGTCAATAGGTACGTATCGAAATATTGTTTTCGCCAACAAATTTTTGCAGGTGATCGCTAATTTAATGTTAATTTATGTAAAACTAAAGACCTTCTAAATCTCGGAATTTCATCGAACTGGTAACGCTAACTGACTTGAAAAATCAGTACTTTATCTACAAGCCCCCATCAATATAACGTTTTCTTGTTGATAAATGACATCTTAAACAATACTCGTAATCTATGATAAAAAATACAATCGCAAAATGTGTTGGTAAACGCATTACTCAAAAACGCCTGGACCAATTTGGCCAATTTTTTATGATCTTTCTTAAGGTACGGGTATAGTTCTTACGAAGAAAAAACAAAAAAAAACGGGGTAGGACAAAGTGTGCGGGGTCCGCTAGTACCTAATATTTATTTGGCCAAAGACCAGCCTCCACTTACATCAATTCAATTAATTGTACAAATCGCACGATCGCACACACACGTGACCATTTTATGAGCAGTTCACCGAACCCACTCACCTATTGCGAGCGCTGCACGCATTAAACAGAATTATCTAATAAACGCACTTTTAGGGTTGGCAGAAGCAATGTAAATGGAGTTAAAAAATCCAATATTTCAAAATTTAAAAAAATAATTGTCTGAAATCGGCTTCGGGGAAAAGCCAAGAATGACATGTATTTTTTTGAAACGACATTTAATTTAACAATTAAACACTAGTTATACTGCACTTACTTACTTCGCTGGCTCAGCGACCCGAAGTTGATCTTGGCCTCCGACATTAAAGTGCGCCATTCTTCCCTATTCTGTGCCAGATCTGACCAGTCGGACACTTTTAGCTCTTTCAGGTCTTTGGCGACCTCGTCCTTACAGCGATATCTTGGACGCCCCACCGGTTATACTGTACACACTTAATTTGTTAACGTTTGAAACAGCAGTTGTGGCCCCTACTGAAATTAGGATTACCTACATCCAGGTCAATTTTTTAAAGTATAATAAGGTTTAAGGGCAAAATACCTGTGCTGATTTAAAATCATAATATGATACTTATTTTTAACGCGCGTTATACAAAAACTTATTATACTTACTCGTAAATACCTCTTCCTGATTTTTACACTTTAAACGATTATAAATTATTATTTTAAATTGCGCATCAACTTATGTCGAAATCTTATAGTATGTTAGGAAAATATCAAATTACGTATTTTCCTAACCAAGTTTGTCAGAAATATATTTAAGTAAGGTAAATTAAATAATCATTAACATGTCACTTACACAAGTGTCCGAATATCGGAAAATGACTGCAATGAAACAGAGTTCACATCGAAACAAACCGCAACCTCTGATGTACCTATGTTTTTGAAGGAATAAATGATTATGATTATTATAAAACAAAAACACTTCTTGCTAGTGCTATCCTGCTGCCGCTGGCCTGCATAGATTTAAATCAAGTCAAAACAAATATTTTTATTGTGCCTTCACAAAATGGCCACTTATAACCTCATAACATGAGGGAAAACACGATGCATGTTGTAGCCCTGATAGTGAAGGCTGGCCCCTGAAATCTAGGCTTCAGGAAAAAGCCATGTCATTAAATACACAACTGTTTATAGGACAGCATAAAATAAATCAAGTCAAAACAAATATTTTTATTGTGCCTTCACAAAATGGCCACTTATAACCTCATAACATGAGGGAAAACACGATGCATGTTGTAGCCCTGATAGTGAAGGCTGGCCCCTGAAATCTAGGCTTCAGGAAAAAGCCATGTCATTAAATACACAACTGTTTATAGGACAGCATAAAAAAATACTATTAGACTTTTGTCAACCCTACACCGCCGCCCGCGCATCCAACGCATCGTCCAATCACAGCCGGTTCAATGCGCTTCGTTTTTACGTAGCGTGCATTTTGACGGATTTCATTTATACCAACAAAAATCATACTTATTACCTAACTAGCTTTTACCCGCGACTTCGTCCGCATTAGGTTATGTTTTTGCTATGCGTTGTTTTCCCGTAATACCAATTTTATCCAAATATCATTCAAATCTTTGGTAATTTTGGAATGAAAGCGATCAGATTCCCCGGAAAATATTTTTTCCCATGGGAATGCGTTGTTTTGCCACGTTCAAAAGTAACTCTTTCTTAAGTCTCCAACTATCGCCGTATCAAATTTCATTTAAATCTGTTTAGTAGATAGTGTAGGCTTAAAAAGCGATCGGCTCACCTGAATTTTCCCATAGGAATGTGTCATTTTCCCGCTGTAAAAAGTAGCCTGTGTCCTTTTTCGGGTATTAAAATATCTCTATACCAAATTTCATACAAATTGGTTCAGTAGTTTAGGCGCGATTGAGTAACAAACAGACAAAGTTACTTTCGCATTTATAATATTAGTATGGATATAGAAAAAACAAATCTGCAGGACCACACGTTTAAGTTTGCCCTTGACTTACCAACATCGAATCGCTTGCAATGCAGACGATAGCCACCATTTTGATAGCGATCAAGAAAGATCTGAAAGAAGCAAAGCTCGACCAAGACGACGCACAGAACAGTGTCTTATGGAAAATAAGGTCAAGGAAGGCCAACCCTAAGTAAATGGAAACAGGTTCAGGTCTCCCTAGACCTGTTCCCATTTACTTAGAGTTTAAGAAAAAGATAGAAAATATCCAGTAACATTGCAACAGATATAAATAAATAGATTGTAACCTACCTCATTGCAACCCTAAAATAAATAAAAAAGATTCCATTTTTTTTAAGTTTCTCACAAAGAAGGATACAGCCTTTATACTGTCAAAAAACGAAATGTTTTTTTTTTTCAATGTATAACAAACTTTCGTCAACCCTACACACTGCCGCCCGCGCATCCAACGCATCGTCCAATCACAGCCGGTTCAATGCGCTTCGTTTTTGCGCACCGTTCATTTTGACGGATTGCAAATCATCGCAAATCTCGTATATAATACTATAATAATTTATATTAGTTTACGCAAACATATAGTAGTAAAAAGTGAGCAATCAATTTTTTCATATTTTGGTTAAGGACACATTCACTGACTGAAGGTGATCGATGAAAAAAGGTATAAGTACTTTGTTGGAATGGGTACTAAAGAGATAATAGAATATTATTGTAAGAATATTTAATGGATGTATTACGAATGAATGGTTAGATTAGTATCTTCTCTTTAGCATATGCTAAACCTAATGATATCATTAGGTACAGAGTTAATTTGCGATAGATTAGTTTAAAATAAGGTTTTTTAAAGCATACATTAGACTGTTCTCACAATAAGCAAATTACTGTACATAGGATAGTGAAGGATAAATATGAAATCTTTACGAAAGAGTAAGAAGTTTTGCATACCTTTTAATTAAAAACATCCAACAGTTTCATTATCTTGGATTTGAGATACACTGACTATAAAACGTTGAACAGTGGCTATAAAACGTTAATTATTGAATTGAATTCGTAACTTCTTGTTACCTAAGTTTATGAAAGTTGGATACCTAAAATATTATGGTATATCAGTACTTGTAAGAGCTAAGTCAAAAAATTTAGGTATTTTATTAACAGGCTGACGGCTGCTGGTCATGGCGCGTAAAAGTACTTAACCTATCAGATTCTGACATTATCAAAAAATACCTATAAATATCGATTTTGCTGTGATTTATACATTTTTTTAATGGGGACAATTTCACATACTTTGCTATGATCCCAAAGTAAGTAGCCTAAGCATTTGTGTTATGGAAATCAGAAAAAAGCAAAGGTACCACCACATACACCCAGACCCGTGACAACATTGAAAATCGCTTTCCAACATTGACTCCGTCCGGGGATCGATTCCGAGACCTCATTCAAACCGGTACTCGACCAACTATACCACGGAGGTCGTCTATATAATCCGAAATCGCCAGCAAAATCCACATCAAACCGGTTCCATGTGGTTGCCACTGCATCAACGTTAGTCATTTGAAGTGCATTACCGAATGACGTTGGCCTTTTTAACGTAATTAGCATCATCACCGTTAGTTAGGCTTGTGGAAAAACAAAACACAAACGCATAAGATGAACTTCTTGCTTCGCACCACAGTTTAAATATTTCTGTACAGTTTTGTAACTTTACATTATTAATAACCGATTCTTGGCAGATGACACGTCTGCCTCTACAGTGCCATCACTTTCTTTTCGGCAATCGGCATGATGACACCTTTCGCAAATATTTTCAAGACCATGGTGTTAAAAAAACATAACCTCTATAAGTTAATTAAACCAATTCATATCCAAAAAGTTGTAGAAACGATTTTTCGCAATCATGTGTGCCTACCGTGTTCATGGCGTGTGCTAAACGTGGAACACGCGCAACTGACAGGAGCGCGATTATCGCTCAGGAGCCAAGTTTAGACGTGCGTCGGTGTTCTCTTGTCATTTTCAGCATTTGGTCTTTGCATCCCTTACTGTGTGTATATATGTACTGTGTTCGCATCGAATTATTAAATGGTTGAGCTAAGATGTTGTTTGGTGAAGGAAAACGTCAAAAAGAACTGATTAGCGTGTGTTGACGATGTGTGTGTGATGAAAAAGAAGCCTGTCATAAGTTTGACCCCTATTCTGTTTGTTTTTTTTTTTGTTTTTTTTTTAAATAGGTACCTACACATAACAGAGACACAATCGTAACAATTAATATAAAAATAAAAATATTGTGTGTTTGTTTGTGACATCGTAGCTCCCGAAAGGATGGACCGATTTCAGTGCGTTTTTTTTTATTCAAAAGATAATTTGATCACGGTGGTTTTTAGGTATGATTAGTCAAAATCCGTCCAATTGTTGAAGCTGTTTTTCTGGCTCATGTCGGATTTTTTTAAAATTTTTAATTATAGTTTTTGTCACTATAGGCAATTTGCACAGTGATCCAAAGGATGGTTATACCTACTCGAAGGTAGCCTTCTTGTTTAAGTCGATAAAAATATTCTTGTGACTATTTATAGATCTTGAAAGAGCCGTACAGACTGTCTGTAAATTTTGAACTGCAATCGTAGGAGCCTTTGTCCCTTTTTAAGAAGCGAATTTAAATATACTTGTAAAAGTAATATTACAAAATAGCATTCATTTTACTTTGACTTTAAGATAAGCTAGTATATAAAAACGAAATGTGCGCAACTGGATTTATGCGATCGTGTTAGAACAACTAACGCATATCGATTGACCCGGCCAATTATCACAAACATATCATTTTTTTTTTAAAACCACCTTTCCGAAGGCTCAATTTCTTGGAAACCCGACCCTGCGTTTAAACCGCACAGTGGGTCGGGCGACTCTTTTGTGCGAACAAAAAAAAACGTAACGAGTCGGAAAAAAAATTTGCAATCATTTGTCCATCAAGCACAATGGTCCACCGTTAACTCTGTTATAATGCAGGATGCTAAATAATTATACATTTACATTCAAATGTGAGCAACGGTAACTGAAAATGGCACACTTCGGTGGAACGTTGCTGTCAAGATCGTTGCACTGTGGGCACCATTGTGACAGATTTGTTAATCGTAAACAATTATGTTTGATTACGTGAAATATGAAAAGGTCGGTGACTTGTTTACGGTTCGTTTGTTTGTTATTTGTTTTTTTTTGTTTTCGTGGATTGTTTGAACTTAGGTACTTAACGTATTTAAATGTCAGACCCGAAAGCTTACGTGAAGCGACAAAGGGACGATCACGCGATTGACATTGACAGAAGGCGTTGAAGTGTCGCGTTCTTGCATTCGGTCGCGTTGCACTTGTCACGTTGCATTGCTCACGTAGGACGACGCCTTACTTAAGATATAAAGTAAACCATGTAGGAAAGCTATGCACTAACTAAAATGACATTGCGTATTAAAAAATGTTGACCAGGACTGCAAACATGTCAAAATTTAAAAAAAATACAGGGCATACGCCACACTACATATGTATAACACCCAGACCACTGCAAACAGGCATGCTCATGCACACAAATGTTTGTACAGTGAGGGGATCGAACCCGCGACCTCTTGGTTAATAGTTAACTTCTTGACCATTACGCCAAAGTGGTAGTTATGTTATGTTAAATTAAAATTCTAGGAAGGTCAATAAAATATTCTTTGAATTTTAACACAACCTTGGTAAACCCATCGCATGCGCAGAAAACCGCAACTTCCTGCTTTTCTAATTTACCAAAAATACTCATTAATAATACTCGTTCCGAAAACCGCAAAGATGAGGAATGGAACTGAAAATGCGATAGATAATGCGTTACAGGTACTGAAAACTGAAAATGAACACACGCTATGGTAGTGCCAATCACAACAGTGATGTTCATGGTGTTTTAAAAAAACAAAAGGAAATTGTTATACTAAAGAATTACTCAAAAGTTTAATTGTAAGATACAGATGGAGGAAACAACAGCCATGCATGCATGCTTGCTCCCGCTGACTACACAGAAAAAAAGTATCTTTTTAAGTATCATTTACTCAGATCAACTGTCAAAAAAATCTGGAAGCCCTCGATTTAACGGGAATAAGCACTGAACTTTAATTAATGGGCTGGCACAATAAATAAAAGCTGGTAAAGTTAGCAATATAAAAATAGAGACCTAAAGATAAAAAAAAGTGATAAAAAATATACAAGTAAACGAACCAAGGTAGATGCATTAATACAATCTGTAGAACGTTACTGTTCTATCAATAAACTTATAATACGACTAAATCTGTAGAGAGGTCAGTTCTGTACTCGTATATATTTAATATATTTCCAAAATAACTATCAGGGAGCGATGAGGGATTGATACTAATGTGAAAAATGTAATCAGTAAATTTTTTTGTCTGACTTTCTGTCTAAATAGCCGTTATAGAAATAAAAATTAGGTACTCGGCTGATTTTAACGAAACTTGGTAGGTAAAATTATATTTCATACTCCTGCGCTGGTTACTGGCTACTTCGTCGAAATGTAGCATGAAGGTAGATGTTATAAAGAAGGCAACCGCTAAAAAAAGATTAGAAAAATTCTACCCCAAGGGGATAAAATGGGGTTGCAATTTTGTATAAAACTCGGTGGCAAAAAAACTAAAGCTCACGCGGACCAATTCGCCGACCGGCCGACCAAATAAAACTTTATTATAATTTTAAATCGAAAAAGTTATTATTTACAGTTGTTTACTTTCAACTGTATCACAACCTGTACGCTGTGAATTTTGCACATATTTTATACGTTTAAAACACAGTTTAAAAGCCTTTCATTAATTTAAGGCTGAAAATAACCTAAAATTATAAAATAATCAAAGTATTTGTAAGCGGGTATGCAATAAAAAAATGATATTGTCAAATTAAGACACAGTTTCACATCACTAGGTGTGATGCCCAAACCCTGAAGACGCCATTTTGGTGGTTTTCGCCACCTTCGTGTCTCCGCCTTACTCCAAAACCACAGTAGGTGAGCACAGTGCAGTTCTAAAAGCAGTATACTAGCTTCTTACAAAACATTTTTTAATAGTTTCTAGTTCAATTGGCACGATCTTGAAAAAAAGGCAAGTAAGACTTTGTTTATAATAATTATAATTAAAATATTTGCTTTGGCAGGCTAAAATACACATATTTGATTGTGTGAGATGACAAGTAATTAATTCCGTGGTAACTGCTTATTGCAAAACCAGCTGTTACGGGTTCGAATCCTGCTTGGGGCAAATGATTGTGTGATGATAAGCAAGAACATCTGTACCTGAGCCATGGGTGTTTGTCAATGTATTTAGGTGTTTACATCCGGTATCCTAGTCACCATAGCACAAGCTAACGTCAGCTAGCTAAAGTTTGGGCCTAGGTAATTGGTGTATTCGTTGGAACAATTAATTATTAGTATCATTGAACAATATATGGATTTTAAGGTAGTTAAACGTTAGTGTTAATTTTTTTTACTAAAACACAGGTACATTTGAATAGCTTTAAGATTTTTATGAGTTGCGTGAATATTGAAAAGCACTGCAATGAAATAATCTAAACCGTTTAATAATACGACCACTTCGGTGTAATAGTTAAGAAGTTGACTATTAACAAAGAGGTCGCGGGTTGGATCCCCGCACTGCACAAACATTTGTGTGCATGAACATGGCTGTTTGTACTGGTCTGGGTGTATATTAAATATTCGTATTTTAATGCTGATCTTTTATCTGATGATACCCAAGCTGTTGACTATGGGACTTAACGCGTAATTTTTAATAAGTAATAAGGTACTTACTGCTCATTACGTCCATACATTGTAACAACGCAACGCAAAAGTTTAAAATCTTTTTTTGTATTAGCTTTCCACCAGCGGCTTTGCCTTAGTGGAATTTGGTTTTCAAGCATGTTATTTTACATTGAATATAGCTTATGTTTATCTGGGATAATGTAGGATTCTAATGGTAAAGTATTTTATTAAATCGGTCCAGTGGTTTCTGAGGCTGTTCAATTCTAACAAACAATCAAATATTTCCTCTTTATAATATACATAAGTGTACTAGTGGACCCGGCAGACGCCGTCCTGTCTGGTGTTTTCGCAATTTATTAATATTTTCTCATCATTTACTACGTTCCCTGGACTTTCACAACTTTATCAAGTCTAAAATTATTGAAATCGGTTCAGCCGTTCTCGAGTTTTAGTGAGACTTACGAACAGCAATTCATTTTTATACATAAAAACGCGATCAGCCCACCTGAATTTTCCCATGGGAATGCCTCCTTTTTCAGCGGTAAAAAGTAGCCTATGTCCTTTCTCGGGTATCAAAATATCTTCATACCAAATTTTATGCAAATTGGTTGAGTACTTTAGGTGTGATTGAGTAACAGACAGACGGACAGAGTTAAACTTTCGCATTTATAATATTAGTATGGACCAGTATGGATATAGAATAGTAATAGTCCTCCTGGCCGATTTCGACCACGGGGGCCAATCTCATCAGAGATCAGCCAGTTGGCTTACGCAGGAGATAGTGCCCAAGTGTGAGCGCAATACACAGGTGCACTCACCGTTCCATCACTCTCAAAGTTCGGTGAGACGGCAATCCGACGTGATCGGAGTGAGATCAGGCGCAGGACCAACGGCTTAACGTGCTTTCCGAGGCACGGGGGTGTAACACCGCCAACTTCCCGACTTCGAGCTGTTTTTGAAAAATTCATGACAGAAAATCTCAGAAACAATTTTGGCTCGATTCGAACCCAGGACCTCTCGGATGTCAGGCAGAAACTTTGCACCTACACCAACGAGGCAGTATGGATATATACCATGTCATAGTATTAAAACAGAAAACACAACACCTACACCCTGTATAACTATACAGGGTTACAACGACATACAACAGTTTCAGTCTCGCCCGCCTGTCTGGCCGGTAATTGTTTAATTTGTCTGCGTTCGTCGAATGAGTTTATGATGTCTGTGGTATTCATAAAAATGTTAGGTGTATACGATTTTTTAAGTATGTTTATCTGCGTGTCTGTCCCGACGTCAGTCGTTGTAGGCTAATCAACTTTTGCAGTCGATGTACCAGTCAGAAACCTTTTTTAGTTTTGATCAAAGACAATGGAAAGGCTTTGATAGAAAACCTTATTGCGCTGATTGTAGTTATTTATCAAAGTAAATATCAGCTTATCAATATTCAGCTGTTCTAGAGATAAAGCGAGACTAACGAACAGCAATTCATTTTTATATATAAAATATAAGACAGATTGAATATCAAGTATGCAAAGATCTCATACGCTAACATAAAGACCTTCGCTATTTCAAATATGATAGTCCACCCTCAATCGCACGCTTAACCCTCCCGACCCACCGTTGGACTTTAACAATTACACAAAGTAGTATACCCTAACAAAAAAAAAGAAAAAGGTCCCAGGCGTGACGTATTAATTAAAATGGAACAATTTAAACTATAACACGGGTCGTTGGGCAATAATGCTCTAGCGAAAATGTGAAAGAGATTAATATGAGCCGCTGCGAATAGGAATTCCTTTGCAACGCGCGTAATGCCACAGTCACACAAAAAGCAATGCTATAAAACGCCTGTTTAAAGCAAAGTTTAGTTGCAACCTTGCTCAAATGCACAACCTTCGAACAACGCAGTTCGACCTTTGTATTATTAGCCTAAGTACAGATTCATGTATTTATTATTTTTAAGGGTGCGTCCACATCTCATGAATACGCCGCGAACGTGCAGCTCGCGATCGGCTCGCGAGCTTCCCGCTAGTTGCACGTGCGCAGTCAGGCAATCGCTTGGTGCGGCTCATTAGTGCGAATTATAGGGTCCATATTTGTTTGCATAATTTAAAAAGGCATATGTTCAGGTAGCGTACCGTTTTTTTTTGCATACTGTTAGTTTCGTATAACGCTTATTAAAAATTAATCAAAAGGCAAACCGTGTTTTCGCATAACTTCTTTTGTCATAATGATGTATCAGCATAAAATATAAATGCATATATGATTTTAACATAACAATTTTATCGCACAACATCTATTGGCATCTCACCTTAAAAGAAAACCTCCATAAGAAAAATATTATAAAATAACCACAAGAATGAAATACAAAAGCAAATTATTTCAGGTTATTGATTTTTGTGTATGGTCTTCACTTTCGTGTATAGTCACCGTACTAACCGAATCATACCTAGTGTCTCTTCGCTCGCTCATATATCGCTATATCGCTTATAGCTCGGCAGCCGCTACGTCGGCACGCTCCCTGCGGTCGCTCGCCTTCGCGCATGTTTGTGGTCACCATACTTCTTTTCTCACCAGCCTGTGTTTTTTTACTTTATATTTTATTTTATTTGTGTTGCGGTGCTAAGGCTTAAAAATATGATCCGTACCGTTATAATCATAAGGTAACGTTACCTTTATCTCGGCGAGTGGACTGGGCCAAAACTCTAACATTTGTTCGAACTTGAACGCGGACGAAGTCGCAGGCGGCCGCTAGTTTTCATTTACTAGTACATCTTCCACTGTGGCACAAGCCCCGCTCTTTCCAGCAAGCGCGAAGTGTGTTGACGCGACAGTTGACGTTGCCAAAACGTTAGCAAAAGCAAGGCATATTCCGTCGCCAATATCGTCCTGTTGGTCGCCAAGCGGTTCAGCTGGCTTTTAAGGACAGGGCAGATGTTTAGATATCAATTCCTGTGGCATATAATTAAGTCACTATTAGCGGTACAAAAATAAAAGAAAGCTAATTCCTAATGTCCCGTTTAAAAGTTAAGCAAATAGTTGTACATTGATGCAGTTGTTGTCCGCAATGTCAAAAAAAAGTTAATTAACTTTTTTTTTGACATAGCAAATATCATTTATCTTTTATTTTGTTTGTATTAGTACATCTTCGACTGTGGCACAAGCCCCACGTGCTCCAGCAAGCGCGATGCGTGGACAGTTGAGAGTGTGCCAAAACGTTAGCAAGAGCAACGCATATTTGCGACGCGTCGGATTCCGTCCGTTCACTACGCCCCTTCGCAGGAAGGTTCTCGAATGGAGACCACGCTTGGTAAACATAGTGTGGGACGCCCCCGGCTAGATGGACAGATGACCTGAAGAAGGCAGCTGGTAGTCACTGGATGCAAAGGGTTGGAGATCGTGCGCTGTGGCGCTGCTTGGGGGAGGCCTATGTCCTGCAGTGGACTGTAACAGGCTGATATGATGATGATGACTACGCCCCTTTGTTTTGCTTTGACTTTTGCTTGCGATGCGTATGACACCGACCTGTAGACGCTTGTCTTAAATGACGCATTTTAGTTTGCAAAGTGATGCTAGCAAAGGAATCAAGTTTAAAGGCGCAGGAGGGCCTTCAGCAGAATCCATGTTAAAGTGAGCGTGTGTAAGTATTTCAAATACCAGTTAATCAATATCAATTTAATTGGCCTTCAATCCACAAAATAACAACTAGGCTATAATAACTAGCTCTATGAATAGCTAATCACAAAAACATGTCACGAACATACCATGGATTTCTTAGAATTTAAGCGATTCCTCGGATCTATGTCGCGCAAACGGCAGCCATCTTTCAATGTGAAGTTGCCGCCGCACTACCACAGCCTATGACGTTCCGCTAGAGCCAATCACGTGACTTTTATTCTAAGACAGCTGTCATTTTTGACTTTAAACAATCAAATCAACGTTAAAATTACGTAGCGCTGTCAGGATTTTTTTGTGGCCGTTAAATAGTCTTTGGTGGGCTGAAAATGTTTTTCACGGCGCGTTTCACGTAACGACTAACGCTCTAGCAAAACTAACAATTTGGTTTCATTATGGATATACATATTATAGGTCGCGGGTTCGATCCCCGCACTGTAGGTACAAACATTTGTGTGTATGAACATATATGTTTGTACTGGTCCAGACCAGTACCCACCCACTGTAACACCCAGGTGTTATATGTATTTATTTAAGTTTATTAGTAATACCACTGTTGATTCTAATAACTGTAATACAAATGATTAAAGCTACTTACCACGGAGTCAGATTAATGTATGTGATGTTGTTGTATATTATCAAATACGTTGTTGTATTATTAAATTATTATTACATACCCTCTCAATAATATATAAGGATAATAAGCTAATTAGTTTCAATCATCTACATTCGCAATTATGTCAGAATATACAGTCATCTTAGAATTTAATAGGTATGTAAGCGTTATCTGACTTATGCAAAGTCAGGCCTTAGTTGTTTACACGCAGGTAAGACGCACTGAACTCTGCCTCGCTTCAGTTCAGCCCTGAAGCGGTCGCTACCCTCCTACCGAGGTCGTTTCACTTGCTACGTTCACTCTGACACTGTATTGGTACAAGCTAAAGCAGTACAGAAGATAAAATAAATCAATAAAATCAATTCATTTTTGTAAAAAACCTCACACTTTTAATCGTCCCAATATATAAATTAACCCTACTACCGCTTCGGGACAATTCGGGCCAGTGCTGAAAAGAAGCGGCGCAATAAACTCAGTCACTATTGTCATTGCGTCTTTTCAAATTTGATTTACAATAATTGTAATTGATTACATTCAAACATTTCTATATATTTTAAAATGAGAAGCGGAGGGTAATTGCTCGAAATGACGCGGAGACAAGTAGAGAATTCACCAGGAATCAAAGCTGGCTCAACAGAAGCCGTACTCGCCGTACTCGTAAGGCGGCTAAATAATTAAGCCGAAAAGTTGGCCCAACAAATAACACTATTGGCCATTTGACCAACGCACGAATCAATGAGGTCAACGTAATTTTCTAGAATCAGTAAATGGGCAATAGGTCTTTGGGACAACTATTCGGCCAGGGTGTGGATCCGGGGTGATGTGCCAATCTTAGTTTCGGGTCTGGCCAGCGCGTTTGCTCGTTTGTTCAGCTTGGAAGAGTGACAGGGATAGCTACATGCGAAATTACGGATAACAGCTGGGCAGGAAGAGGGCTGCGTCGGTATGCGTGTGTCATATTAGGCATTTTTTCTTCGCTTCTGTACTGCTCATGTCTATACTGTGAGAGTGGCGCGTTAGTACGGGCCTTAACTCATTGTCTGCCACATTTCCTGTTTGCTGTCGATCAATTATTGCGCTTGTGCAAATGAAGTGTTAATGGATGGTGTAGCATTGAAAAGTTTTGGAAATTGCGAGTTGAGGAACCAACATGTTTTTTTAAGAACTAATTAAATAATTTCTCTTTCCGCTTATTTTACTTTAAAAGGGAAAAATGTAAATAAATTTGTTTTTCATTTAGAAATATTTTTGCTTTCAGCTTTTTTTCTTTGATATTAATGCCAACAAGACCCACTTATACTGTAGTAAAGTATGATTACCACATTCCTCTTACGCAGAAGAACTTAATATCTAAAAACTGAAAAATTCAATATCAGACCCACAAAGTGAAATATTGTATATTCAGAATATGCAAACACGTTCACAGTCATCTTTATTTACAATACTAATTGAAATCCAAGACATTTCTCCGCCGAACACGCATACACGTCAAAAGCGACGTGTAAATACGAGGGATTTGGCCAACCTTGGCGTCCTTTCAGTTTATATTACGCTCCCGAATCATACACTCCCTTTTGATGTTACAGGAACGCACGGATAAACAGAATATAGCTGATAATTTCACAAAGATTTTACAAGGAGCCCGTGGCGTTGTGGCGACGGTGGTTTGAAAGCGGTATTCTTGGATGTGGTCGTGTTGGGATGGGTGACCATTTTGTATAAATAATTATTAATGTGTTGCAACTTATAAAATGAGTATATTGTGTGAAAGTGTATTGTGACTGCCTCGTTGATGTAGTGGCAAAGTTTCTGCCTTACATCCGAGAGGTCCTGGGTTCGAATCCCAGGTCGAGCCAAAATTGTTTCTGAGATTTTCTGTCATGAATTTCTCAAAAACAGCTCGGAGTCGGGTAGTTGGCGGTGTTTCACCCCCGTGCCTCGGAAAGCACGTAAAGCCGTTGGTCCTGCGCCTGATCTCTCTCCGGTCATGTCGGATTTCCGTCTCACCGAACTTTGAGAGTGATGGAACAGTGAGTGCACCTGTGTATTGCGCGCACACTTGTGCACTATAATATCTCCTGCGTAGTTGGCTGATCGCTGTTGAGATTGGCCGCCGTGGTCGAAATCGGCCAGGAGGACTATTTTTATTGTGTGAAAGGAAAATAAGTGCTAGCCAAAATTTGTTTGACAGTGGTACAATAAATGCTTTGTCACACACAGGCAGTGCGGCGTGTCTTACAAGTTTCATTTTTATACAGAAACTATCTGAACCGGCAAAATATGTTGTTTAGCCATATAAATTATTATGGACAACCCTTATCACTAAGGGATATGAATAATATATGTTGGCCGATTCTCAGACCTACTTAATATGCTCACAAAATTTCATAAGAATCAGTCAAACCGTTTCGGAGGAGTACGGGAAAGAATATAGTGACACGAGAATTTTATATGTAGGAACGCTAAGATCACGCGCTGCCGCAATACCTCTGTGACAAAACTTGAAAACCGTGTAAGAAGAACCAACTTACTACGTTTTTGAGGAAAATGATCAAGGCACTTCGTGTATGGTATCCTTATGAGCGCTTATATATCTCTATATATATAAAATTCTCGTGTCAAAATGTTCGTTCCCGCACTCCTCCGAAACTTCTTATGAAATTTTGTAATCATATTGAGTAGATCTGAGAATCTGCCAACATCTCTTAGTTATGAAAGAAATAATTTTTATAGCAAAACAACGTTTGCCGGGTCAGCTAGTATTTATATACCATTTAGGTCTTTGTTATAAGCAGATACGATCTGACTGATACCTATTTAACAAGTTAGGTATTTACTTTGTGGTTTAATCAAATACACAAATCAGCATATTTGAGTCCGATTGAACAGGCTCGTGTTTAACTATGATTGTTTAATCAAAATTAAGGCCTATCTATTCTGCCGCGTTATCATTTTCCACACATTAAATTTTAGTTGGTAACGTGGATATGAAACAAGAGGTACGTGCTTTTCATAACAACACATCATAACGTCAAAATAAAATAAAAATAAACTTGTAGGTCCGCCTTAAAAGAAAATTGAACAAGAAGGTGTGAACGAATATATTGTGCAAGCTCTTTAACATACAACAAAATCACATACATTGATCTGACTCCGTGGTAAGTAGCTTAAGCACTTGTGTTACATATATTACAATCAACAGTGGTATTACAAATAAACTTAAATAAATACATACAACACTCAGACCAGTACAAACATATGTTCATGCACACAAATGTGGATCGAACCCGCGAACTCTTGGTTCATAACTTCATAGTCAACTTCTTGACCATTACACCAAGGTGGTCGTCCTTTTGTTTATCAACAAGTGCAAAACTAAGTTTAATTCAGTACTTTAGGTAGGTAGGTACAAACTGAACTGCAATACAAGTATCAAATAAATATTTTTCAACATTACAAAAACACGAAACTATACATTACAAAAGTAATGAGTAAATGCAAATTAGGCATGCGTCATGTGAATTAATGCTAAAACGTTAACTCGGTTTAATTTAAGTCAAGTGACGTTGTATTTGACGAGTTAGGAAACACTGCACTAATATAATTATTTGGCTATCGCAATAAACACTAGTCTATATTTTTCCACTTAAGTACGGTCACATTTTTTTTTTGTTTATTTAAGCTATATTACGATTTTTTGTATGCAACTTACGATTTTATTGAAATCAATAATGTGCTCCAAAGAATAATCTTTTGTGATATAAAAATGAGCCGCAAAATAGCACGATGGCCAATATGGCCAATTCTTTTTTTTTGACGTGACAACGTCTTATAAATTGGTTTGCCGGGTGACACTTCAAGAAACTGCGTTACGCTGCTCCGCTCACGTTCCGCGCTCACAATGAGAGCGAGTGAGAGGCACGCGTCCCTTCGACTCGGGCATGGTTAGCCCGCCTAAGAGCGAGTGAGACAGACATAAAAAGTGAAAGGCACGCGTCCCTTCCACTCGAGCACAGTTAACCCGCCTAAGAGCGAGAGAGACAGAGCGAGAGAGAGAGAGAGTGAGAGAGATAGGCATACACACCGGTTCATGTTATACGAATGAATATTCACATTAAAATTATTTTACCACTCAAAGTCGTTGTCACGTAAAACTTTCGCCCGTATACCGACTTTACAGGCAACCAATTTTTAATGATATTCCTTAACGTACGGGAATGGTTCTAACGAAGAAACAATTAAAAAAAACATAGAGCTGGACATCGAATGCGGGGTGCGCTAGTTATAATATGAAAATGAATCGCTGTATGTATTTCTGAGCGAATATCTCGAGAGCAGCTGCACCGATATCGGTGAACCTTTTTTTTCTTACGGAACGTGCGTGGTTCACAAGTATTACATCGTGTACTATGGAATGTTACCATGTCATCAGCTAACAGTAAACGTTCATTAATAACTCATTTCGCGATTCACAACGAATAACCTCAATTTGAGTCATGATTACTTAACTAACAGTTTGAAGACACCAGCGGCAGACTTCAAGACGACGAATAACCCATAACATAAACATTTCAATACTGTATGACGGTTACAAATTGTTTAGATAAATGTTGTCTTAATTTTCCTGCAAAGCGAATCAGCCACAGAGCTATGCGGCTTCCTTTGGTAATGAATGATAGATAGGGTAAAGCTGAGATAGATGACCTTCTTTTTTTTTACATCGCTCTATAACTTCAATAAAAAAAAATCAAAACAATTTATTTATGAAACAAATTTATTCTTAGGAGTTTTGTATACAAATTTACGCAAAGTAAAAAACGTTGTCTTCTTTATATTCAAAGTATTAGGGACTTTTGCGGACTTTTAAATTTTGTGACATGTATCCCATATAGATAAATACCCATACAAATAGCGTTTAGGACAGATGACTATCCGGAAAAATGGGCATCTATCCTCCAAAATCTGTGAATTCATTTTGGCATTGCATGCTGTCGCTACGAGACATAGCACTGCTGAGTTAATTAAGACAGAGTTAGAGATTCTTTTGATAGATATGAAAAAAGTAATAGAATTTATCTTCGAAATTAATATTATTACAATCGGGTCATCTTTATCACTGGGGCATCTATCTCGGCTTTACCCAGCTAGATAGAGAACACTATTGCATACCACAAAAATAATACAAAATCAACATACAATGAAATCGCTAAGAGCGATCTCTTCCCGACAAGCTTCGGGTTAAGGATATTGTTATTTTCAGGAAGGGGGAGTTTGGTGCAAAAGGCATATAAATATTACTTTAAGATACACAAGAACCTTTTGCAATTTGCCCTTAATTCCGAGTTTAAGACCAGTACCACTAAACGACAAAAAATTCTTTTTTTTTGCATTTTTTTTAAAAATACCCGTTAAATTAAGGCAAAACAAATTGTTTAACTGATTGTCACACTGATCAAAATAAGGCTGTAAGTGTATTTTTTCGGGACTTTTTGATTCTTGAATATAAAAAATACTGCTGGTACAATATTGATGCTAGACAAAGTTTCATATGGAAATCAAAAACAAAAAATACTTTATACTCGTAAAGAATATTTACTCTTAGACCTCCTACATAACTAAATAACATTAATAAGTGAATACATGTATTTTTTATTAATATACTACAACATCACATACATTGATCTGACTCCGTTGTAAGTAATTTAAGCACTTGTGTTACAGATATCAAAATCAACAGTGGTATTACAAATAAATTTAAACACATACATAAAACACCCAGACCAGTACAAACAGACATGTTCATGCACACAAATGTTTGTACAGTGCGGGGATCGAACCCGCGACCTCTTGGTTAATAGTCAACTTCTTGATCTTTATGTACACCAAAGTGGTCGTCAAATGCCATATCAATCTTTGGCCTGAACTAGCGATTAAAAAAAACATTTTAGGTATTTACATTTTTTAAATATCGCGTATCAACAAATATGAATATTAAGCTTCGCTAACTACTTGGGAATTCCTTAGCCTATAGGCGGTGAAGTTAAAAATTAGCAAAACAAAACATCATTGTTCGTGGAGATTTAAATTCATACCCTGCGGTTTCATGTCATTTCCCTTTGTCACAGTATAAAATTACTCAGTAACTCTGTTGTTGAAATCAAATTACAAACTTCATAACAATATAATCTTTGATATTGCGGAAAAGCGATATTCAGAAATATAGTTTCTACCCGTATTTGGCATGCCGAACACTGCGATGTAATTTTTATTTTTAGAGGAGGATCTTTATCTTTTTCTTCAAAATTATAATTTTTTATTCATATTCTTTTATTTATTTAGGTATCAAGTAGGTATGGTTGGGCTCACACTTTTACACTGTAATATTTTCTGTCTGATGGCCGATTTCTGATGAGATACTTAAAACGTTTTTTTTTAACTACTTAATTTCTAATAATTTTCGGAACCCGAGATAAGAGCCCAAGTCCATTATATTTTTTTATTTTAATTTAATTCTTTCATTCATTTTGATTCTGAAATTTTGTCTAATTTTTGTCATACGTAGTTCGTACTAAAAATTTATCTATTTGGAGGCCTACCTTCGCATTTGAACTTACATTATCTAACAAGCAGGACCACTGACTTTCATACAACTGTAATTTTATCACACACAATTATTATGTGCATATTTTACTTCAGACAACAAATACAATGAGATACAAGCGTATACTCGGGTCTCGGCAACTATTATTATTACTCATTGTTTGTATGGGAGAGCATATAAATATTCTTTTTGATTTGTGAATAATTTTGCAAAAATGCACTTGTAATTTTGAAGGACGAGTAAAAGGCGTTTTTTACGAAATTGTTTTTTTTTTTGAAATAACGAACACACCAATTACCTAGCTTGTGCTATGGTGGCTAGGATAACGGATATAAATACTTAAATACATTTATAAACACCCATGACTCGGGTACAAATGCTCATGCTCTTCCCACAAACATTTGCCCCTAACAGGATTCGAACCCGCGACGGCCGGTTTTGTAGTCTGGACCTCAGACCACTAGACCATAGCTGTTGTCTGACCAAATATGTGAGGCGTTATTTATTTGTGTTTTATCTCTCTGTTTTTTTCTTTCTTTTTTGTGTCTTTTTTGGTTTTATTCATCTTCCTCGACCATATTCTGAAGTTTTAATGGCTGCGATTGTTCTTACAGGTGCTTTAACATCAGATTCTTATACTTATAGTTTCATCAAGATTTCCAAATGTTTACAGGGCAAAAGAATCTTAAGTGTCATATTATTCTTATTTTTTTTGTTTTCTCTTTTATTTATTTCGTCGCACCGCCCACTTATCATTTCTGCTTAGCCCAAAGGTATGACTGGTAGAGAATGCCCTACGGCGTTAAGTCCACCTTTTGTACAAAGTATTGTTGTGCAATAAAGCTTAAATAAATAAAAATAAATAAATCCCTGCGATTAATAAGAATATAAATGACAAACAAACTAACTAACAAATGTGTACCCCATTGAAGCATAGTAAAGCAGAGTTCTTAATATCAGTCTGTTGTTATGTTATTATACGTTACCAATAAAGTTAAAAAAATTGTTTACCAAAGTAGCTTCAAAACAAAATTAAAGGAAATATTTTTCCAATAAAGTATTTTTATTGGAAAAATGTTTATATGCTCTCGATGAATTAATACCATGACAAATTAATTATTGACATTTAAAGTTATTATTGGCAAGAAATTAAATTCAAGTGTAATAATGATTATTTTAAGAATATTAAGTTAAGAGAAGCGTTTTTATATTATTTTTTTAGTTTAATTTTGCTGTACTATTCCACATAATGATATTGTTTTGAATAAAGAATTGAAATTGAAATTAAGATACACGAGTATCACTCTTCTTCTTCTTCTTCAGCCTGTGGTCACCCATAGTCGGGTATAGGCCTCTTCATGAGCACGCCAAGTGTTGCGGTTCCGTGCCAATCGCATCCAGCCCCTCCCTACCACTTTTGCGATGTCATCGACCCAACGAGTGGGTTGTCTCCCGACTTTTCGACGTCCCAACTAGGGTCCACTCCACTCAGCAACCTTAAGGGGCCACCTGCCATCTGTTCTGCGGGCTATATGGCCAGCCCATCTCCACTTTAATCTGGACACTTTTAGGGCTATGTCGGTCACTTTTGTGCGTTCCCTAATGGTTACATTGCGAACTCGATCCAAAATTGATATGCCCAGCATAGCACGTTCCATAGCTCTCTGCGCTACTTGGAGTTGGCTAATGTGTGTCATAACGGGAAGGATGCACTGCTCGAACATACGTCTCTTGAGAAATAAGGGGATTTTCTTATGTTTTAGCTTGCTGAAAGCAGTATCACTAGCAGTACGAGTATTACTAGTTCACTAGAAAAATGTAAATAAAACATTTTTACTATTTTTTTTAAACCAGTTCCTAGAAATAGATCAAAAATATTTCGTAACGAATTACGGAAAAATGAACATGTGACCATTGAAAAACTTTCCGCAAATATACCTTCATTTTACTATCAACAGAGGTCACTCTATTTTTGCCTCACTATTTTCGTACCAAAACACGTACAAACTATTAACTATTTTTTTAATTATATACACTGCGTATGAGTGGCAATAGCAATGACGCTTCATTGCCAAGCTGGTATTCCTGTATGGAAAATCCGGAAATGTCATGTACGAGCATGTAATATGTAAATTTTATAGGTGTAGAAAAGCTTTTCTATGTAACATCTTTGTCGTTTATATTGTCGCAGTTGGCAAATGTGTTTTCCGGGTTTGTTACTATGGAATGCTTTGTTTCTGTTTGATTGTGAGTGGTGTAGACATTAGTGCTTGATACAAATGTTATTTACATTAATTATGTTATTGTTTCGTCACTGGTATATCAATAACGAAAGTTAAACAATCTCTTTATACATCTTAATGCCACTTTTCATTGTAATTTTCTAACTCAAGAACATGCTAACCTATCAAAACCAAATGTTTATTTAGGCTTCGGTATTCGGACTATTTAGTTGATTAAAATATGTAAAGTTTGTACAAAATCGGTATATGGTTCTTTATCGATAACATTTTTGTAAGAAGTGAATTTCACTTTAACGAAGCACGTACCGGGTCGCTAGTAAAATATAATTAGAGGTCTGAATCGTCGTCCGAAAAATAGACCTCAAAATCACTGGCGAGACGATCTCGACCACTTCAATGACTAATTCCAAGCACTGACCTCCGAAAGCGGCGAATGGAAAAGTTTGAGGGAGGCCTTCGCCCATCAGTGGGATAGTAGGTACAGTAATATAGGTTCAGTGCAAAAAACTGGAAAAGTGCGAGTTGGACAAACGTTTTTCAAAGTAAAATTAGCATACTAAAATATGTCACTAACCGGTTGTTTAGTAGACCGTTAGTTAAATATCCTTAGAGAATTAATTATAATAGCATTTAATATACTAGTTACAAATAGTTCTTGAATTTTTGATTGTACAGAGCCCTAATCTTAAAAGTTTTATATATGAATTAAGTTTCATTTATAACAATTTTAATCGTGCAGTAACATTTTTCTTTTTATATGTTGAAAAACCAGCTGTTGCCAATTCCATGCAATTTACTTCAAACAAAAAGAACTACAAAATGTCATTACTAATTAACCTACTTTTCATTTAAACAATTCCAATTGGAATGAGTCTATAATCAGGCACCTATTGACAACCTACTTAATAATACACTATTGCACTATTATGTGAGTAAATGCACCATTATCTCAGTAAGTGCACACCACACACCATTATGTGTGTTTGGTTCAAGTTACAATATTCTGAAAGTATTTTAAATCTCTGTTGAAATTGTAATATTTATTATCTATTATCAAAACAAAAGGAAGGGGCTAAGCGTTGATCCTTGATGTAAGCCTACAGCCACATTGAATCTCGTGGTTGTTCCAACAGCGGCCCGAACTTGGGTTATGCATCTGCTATACATCACGTTGATCAAGCGCAGGTATTTTGCAGGCACACCTTTCACTTTCAGATCAAACGACATAACTTTACCCCGTGAAGTTGTGTCGTTTCATCTGAAAGTGAAGTGCCTTCGTCGTATGCGTTTTAGAGATCTACAAACACCATGTGTACTCATAAGTTTTTATGTGCACTTCTATATTTCACAGCCAGGCATAAAAATCTAGTTTTGTGAAATTCCACTCTCCTCTCTGTGACGTTGATACAGGCGCAAAAAAGTCATCATAATGAATATGAACACTGACCTCTATTATTCCTCAAATATCCACGGATGGATACCGGTATCAAGAACATCGCTAATGCTACTAATCGCGTAATAAGCCTGAACCGAAGAGTATTGTTAAACGCGATTTTAAATCACATTTGAAAATTTTATTTTCATTGAATGGGCAAATGGGTCGATAACAATCTCATGCTGAAAAAGTTTTGCTTTTTTATCTACTGTATGTTTAAATGTGAATTAGCTTTAAAAGCCCTGTGTGCAAGCAAGAAAAATGTACATTGTAAGCTATTAAAAGGAAAAGGATCAAATTGTGCCAAATCTTTTTAGCATTATGTTTGTTTAAGGTCCTAATACGACTTTACTAGTCATACTTAGTTATGAAATGAAATCAATTACTACATAACAGCTTTGAATCTCTACAACTCGCGTAAATTTATGACTTGCGTCACCTTAGAAAGGCGCATTAAGTTGTTAGTTTTATCAAAGAGACACGCCTTTGATACGTCCACTTAGCCGACTCTATTTAAATATTCAATAGCTTTTCAACTGACCGATGATTCGCTAAAAGAATTTGTACTGAAAATACTTTCTTTGTCAGGACTCTTTGAAAAAAATAAACCATCCGTGTGAAATCGCGCATTCTGTTGTAGATTAAAAAAAAATATAGGATTATAAAAAAACAATATAATTTAAATATAATAAAACAAACCCGCCTGCTTAAAAAAAGAATAAATACAAAATCTGATGAGGCTGCAATAAGATACAAAATTCAATAACAAACCAAATCTATAAAACTTACCAACTTGATAAAACAATAATTCATTTATTATCACTTTCACTGAGCCCAGTGTGCTTGCTTATAATTGTGCTTGTAATTGTAATTTGTTAGAAATCTTCTTCTTATATATAAAAATGAATTGCTGTTCGTTAGTCTCGGTAGAACTCGATAACGGCTGAACCGATTTGAGTAATTTTAGTCTTGAAACATTCGTGGAAGTCTAGGGTAGGTTTAAACGATAAGAAAATAGGAAAAAACATCGGGCAGGATGACGTCTGCCGGGTCCACTAGTAAAATATAAATTTCTTATCCATACAGCATATTGTATATCATCATAATAAATATATACTTACGGATACCGTAGCTTTCTACCAGTGTAGGACTTTTAATGTTTGGTTATCGTAGTAAGAATGAGTGCTTGTGGTTGGGGGTATAACCTTAGCTTGTTAAATCTAACTGTCTCGTATTACATAAACTACTTACATAAATCTAATCCTATTGTTTCAAACTTTTTCATATTTTAATTGTTACACACAACACTCCTCAAGGAATCTGTGTCGTCCGTTACTTGTATGAATACTGATACTTGGGGTGGATTTCGAAAATTATCACACCCTTAAATGAGTATCGATTTGCTCATATTAAAACATGTATAATTTATGCTTTCCTATCGTAATGTAATTGGTAATATGTCAATTAACTGTCAAACTATGTTTACATTTCTTTTTTCTTCTCTATTTTAGAACACTTATTACAGGGCTCTTATTCTTTCGACTGATTGGGCTGGTCGTGGGTCTGATCTTGATCAATAGGCGTACCTTTAAGTTTTCAAATTGTAAGAAAATGTGTCATTCAGTTGCGCTTTGACCCCGATCCGGCTCACGAAAAGCTCCGGAATAATCTGTAGATTTGGGTAGATAAATATGTACCTACCTGCTTACTCCTAACGTCATATCCACCCCTTTTACTTATTACTTGCTGACCCGGCAAACGTTGTTTCGCCATATAAATGTTATCACTAAAGGGTATGAAAAATAGATGTAAGCCGATTCTGAGACCTAATCACAGCTCATTATGCTCACAAAATTTCATGAGAATCGGTCAAGCCGTTTCGGAGGAGTACGGAAACAAACATTGTGACACGAGAATTTTATATACAGAGATTATAGTACCTCGAGGTGAACTCTTATTGGCTAATTAAGTTATTTCCTCATGTTATTTTTTATGTTGTAATGCTGTTGTTGGCTCTATAAATAAATAAATAAAACATCATACGTAACATGCAGGCGGAGGCGAGAAATTGAATTATAAGTAAAAAAATACTCTCTTTGTACATGCCTCCGACTGAATAAATATTGCTCCAGCTATAGCATATGGTACATCTATTAAACAAGAGGACATAGTATGACTTAAACATGGTCATACCAATTTGGTATAAAGGTCAAGAAGTTGACTATTAACCAAGAGGTCGCGGGTTCGATCCCCGCACTGTACAAACATTTGTGTGCATGAGCATGCCTGTTTGCACTGGTCCGGGTGTTATATGTATTGATTTAAGTTTGTTTGTAACACCACTGTTGATTCTAATATCTGTAACACAAGTGCTTCAGCTACTTACCACGGAGTCAGATCAACGTATGTGATGTTGTACTTTTTTTTAACTCTCGACTTTTTCCAGTTTTTCCATTAATATTAGAAATGGTTTCAAAAAACAACCTCCAAACTAAATTCAAAATGCATCTGCTGCCAAAAGCATAGCAATCTCGACCTTATAAAATATTCACAAAGGCTATTATGAAGCCGTTTATTGATATATCCATTATTGTTAGGTAACATGCAATTAACTTCAGCTAAGCCAAGGGAAAATGCACACTTGATGCCGTCGCAATTATTGTGGAAAATACTAGGTTCTGTACAGACGACATCACATCAGGCTACCCATGAATTATTGCAAAATTATCCTTATGACAACTGAATAAAAAGCCGTATTGTATTCCTTGACGTGCTGTTGAGTGTACAATTATAATAAAAGATCACTTGTCAACTTTGTCCGTTGATAATAGGGTTGAAATGAAAAGCGAAATGTTGTTGGCGCAAAAATGGTTGATAGAAGCTATCGAACGTTTTTGTGCAAATTAGTGATGTACAGTATACCAGCATATCAGGCTACCGATTTTAGTTGCAAAATCGCCCGTATCACAAGCAAATAAGAAACCGCAGTGATTACTGTGTCGTGCTGGCCAACGTACAAGGATTAGGCCGTCCGAATCCTTTTGCCTAGAGCTCGGTTTCGTTTTTAGGGCATGCCTCGTTTGTATGCTGCCCCATGACTCGGGAGTCTTTTCAGAGCTCGAGCTTTTTAAAAGGCCTTTTATGGGGATTCGAGCTCTTTTTAAAGGCTTTGAGCCTTTTTTGAAGGCTTTATGGAGGTTCGAGCTCTTTTTCAAGGCTTTGACCCGTTTATGAAGCCTTGAGCCTTTTTCGAATGCTCAGGCCCTTTATGGAGGTTCGAGCTCTTTTGTAAGGCTTGAGCCCTTTTTCAAGGCTCGGGCCTTTTATGGAGTTTCGAAATCTTTTTAAAGGCTTGAGCTGTTTTTGAAGGCTCGATCTCTTTTGAAGGCTCAGGACATGGCTCAAACAGTTTGTGGCTCGGTTTACGCAACACAAACACTTTTAAAAGGTAAAAACTTGGTATTTACCTTCCCGACGTTTCGATCTGGTTGCACAGATCATGGTCGCGGGCGAACCCGTGAAAAAAAAAATCTGTGTCTATTGTAATAATGCAACAGGAAAGTTTAAAACAGTAGAGAGGAGATGTGTTTTGGATAACCAATGAGATTTTATTATTTACAAATCTCCTCTCCGCTTAGCTTCGGTGGAAATGGATAGAGCAAGCGGATAGGAAAGGAGATGTCACATTTTTGTATTTAATCTTGTGCTACGCGCGAGCAAGCGGCGGTGCCAAGCGGAGATGTGTGTAGCGGAAAAATACCTTTAGTATTTTATTAAGTCCTTTATGTAAATGAAAATTATTTTAAATGCGTTTTATTAAGTCGTTTCATTGGTTATTGAATATTGTTGAAGCAAGGCTAAGTGCTTAGTCAGCTCAGTTAGTTGTGTTGAATTACAATTTTTTTTTATTAAAGAAAATAAAAAGCCCTTTTTATAGTTAATTGAGTATGTATGTACGCACGGCTACACGTTAATCACTGCGGTATCTTATGCTTCAGTGATAAGAGTGATTTTGCAACAAAATTGAGTAGCTTGATGCGGAGACGCAGCTTATAATATTGATTTTCAATTTGCTATACTGTTCATAACTATAAATTGATATGTAATGAATGATCATCAATTAATGATCGGTTCTGATGGGATCAAGTATTAATTCTTAATTATAATAAATGCGAAAATAACCCATCCGTACACGTCAAATTTTCACAACTCATCGGCTAAACCGATGTTAATGGAATTAATATGCAAATTGATTTGATCTGGTAATAGTTTGGCTTGTCTACTTTGATTGTATCCTACCTATATTGTAAGCGATATAATATTCAGATCTTAGGGTATTATCCTAAGACCCCTTCAAGTCACGGTAAAAGGCAAGAAATCAATACTTACACAACAAACTAAGCACTAAGAAAAACTGAAATGAAGTACCCTAGTTGAGCAGGTTAGTTATTTCAAGTGGAAACTAGATAAAAACAAACCCGAATCCAGATGGCAACAACCGTTTATTTACAATTCAAAACTAAAAACAAAATATAATCGAAAAGAGTAAAAAAGTATTAGCAATTTGTGCATTCAGCACACTTCTTATGATTTAGTTAATTACTACTAACAATTTCTACCTATCCTTCTTGTGAATCATTATCTGATTACATGCCTACATCTAGTATTTTTAACCATTATTTTAATGCCTTTGCTATGAACGTTGTAATATCAGACCTGCTACATAATTTCAAACAATTACATCGATTTTCAGACCCATTACACCTGTATCTCACTAGGACATGAGTGGTGATACAACTAGGCATGCCGCATAGAAACAAAGTTATTTTTTCAATGATTATACATACGACTCCAAGCAAACACTAGGTCCCTATGTTATCTTTTTTCCAATTAATTAATTATACCCCGACATTTGGCTGCAACCTTACGTGATGATGATGGTGATGATGTTACTCAAGATTTTACTGATACCAGATTGTACAATTAACTAATTGAAAATAAAATAACTTTCCTAATGTTTGCTTGGAGTCGCATTCAAACGTGTGACAATTTGGTCGTGCTACCAAAAGCTCAACCAGTCTTGATCCATTAAGAAAGAAGAAAGGGCCGTCATAGTTTTATGGATCTATCAAATGCCTTAGATATACAGTTGCGCTCGAGCTTGGCGAGAATTCTGACAGTTGACAAACATCAAACAGTTAATACCCGATTGTAAGTTAACGTATTTGAAAAAAGATGACTTACCTCGTGTTTGCTTGGAGTTGCATTCAAATGTGTAACAGTTTGGTCGTGCCACCAAAAGCTCCACCAATCTTGATCCATTAAGAAAGAAGAAAGGGCCGTCTTAGTTTTATGGATCTATCAAATGCCTTAGATATAGGTACAGTTACGCTCGAAAATTGGCGAGAATTCTGACAGTTGACAAACATCAAACAGTTTCTAATACCAGATTGTACAGTTAACGTATTTGAAAATAAATAATAGTTTAAAAAAATAATAAACATACGCTTTCATTGCTAACTAAAGTAGAGAAAATAATTTCTGAGAACAAGGAACTTAAACATATTACAGTAGAGTTAAAAGCGAGGGGTGCTTGGCATAGCATATATCAAAATGATTCTATTATTGGCAACTATAAAAAGAGAAGTATGAAAACGACATAAAGTGCACACTTCTCTTTTTATAGTTGCCAATAATAGGATGATATTCACATACTACTATACCAAGCACCCCACGCTTTTTACTCTACTATAATATAAATTCCGTGTACTCAGAAATTATTTTCTCTTTTTAGTTAGCAATTAAAGCGTGTTTTTTTTTTAGTTTTTTAAACTATTATTTATTTTTATTTTAATAAAGATACTGGAAAACTCATATCAAATAATTGCATTGTCATCGGTACCTACTTAATACGTGTGTTAAGTTTCAAATTAATCCGATTTGTGGAATTTGGTGAAAATTGAGCTCAAAAATTCCGTTACATACATTCATACGAGTACATACATACATACACCCCGATCTAATAAAAGCGTGTTAAAAATATGTCTTTTGCTTGGAGTCGCATTCAAACGTGTGACAGTTTGGTCGTGCCACCAAAAGCTCCACCAGTCGTGATCAATTAAGAAAGAAGAAAGTGCCGTCTTAGGTTTATGGATCTATCAAATGCCTTAGATAAATAGTTGCGCTCGAGAATTGGCGAGAATTCTGACAGTTGACAAACATCAAACAGTTTTACTACCTGGTCCAAGGCGTTCGACGAAATTAGCTCGCATTATAAACAATAATGTACTTTCGCAAAGGGCGTACTTCAAGGAGGCATATTTGGACCTGCGGTCAATGTCACTACAAATTGGGTCGCCATTTTGAGAGTGTACATTAAAAAGGTGTGACTTTGTTTTCGTGTAAATAAAATTTATGTTGACAATGATGTAACGTCGCGTCAGTAGTTACCGGGGTGCGTGATTTGTGATATGTCACCCACCGCACATAATTTATACGAGCGGTTGAAAATTGATGGCGTGATACGATTTTAATGTTCGAATTTTGAGTTTATGTACACAATACTAACGATCTACGATTTAAAAATACCATCGACATAAATGTTTACTGTTTCGGGTGATATTTGCATTACGATGAAATAGTCTTAGACTAATAATAAATGATAAATTTTACAAGTGGTTTGGTGAGACAACTCCAGAAAGTAATTGTATACTTGTGTCGGACTGACTCGCTCTTGACTTAGTGCTAGTACTTAGTTTTTGAGTTATTACATAACAAGTGCATTATCTTAACTTGATTAACAGTTACTTTTAAAGAATTTACTTATTACTATATTATTAATTTTAATAAGTAGGTAAGCAACACAAGTATTTTAAAACAAACTAACTCAATAAATGCTACGAGTTACACTTCTTTATTGGTTTTTTTTTTGAGATTTTATAAAAGTCTTATTTAATTACCGACTTAGGTACTCGTTTTCCTATTTTCTATGCAAACTTTCATATACACAGATTATAAGATATTTCTTGCATATTTCAAAAGTGAACGTAGCAACGAGACAGAACAGAACTTTTTAAAAGTTGTTAAATTTATCTGTTGTGCCAATTGATTTATAAAAACGTCATTTCTAAATGTTAAAGTTATTTTCCGTATAATTGTGACATTGAAAATTTAAAAGGTCAAGATACTTTGGGAATAATTCGACCTCACGATTTTCCGCAACGTCCTGCCAAATTGACAAGCAATGTTTTGTTTTTAAAAATAGAATTAATAAAATCTTTAGGCTCAATCCATTGCCATTTTCATGATGCATGATCCCCGCACAGTACAAGCATAAGTGTGCATGAACATGTGTGTTTGTACTCGTCTGCGTGTTTTCTATGTATAATATGTATTTATTTACAAAAAAAGTATTTGAGTATGTTTATCCGTTGTCTAGTAACACAAACCTCGTAGCTTAATTTGGGACTAGAGAATTTGCGTGATTGTTGTGAAATATTAATTTATTTATATTTATTTTCTAACACGCCAGTCTATGACAACTTTGCAGTTGAGTTTGCATTAGCCGAAACCATTTTCCCAACCCTACCGTAAAAATTCCCGCTTACCCCATGCATAACACGGAATTAAAACCCAGCGAATCTCAAATTCCGCATGCATCACACATCACGGCAACGCCAAAAAACTGCAGCTCAGACCAGACGTATCGGCGTATCGATATTTTAAATTTGAATTTCAAAGTTCGGAAAGCAAAGTTTAGTTTTTATGCATCGCTCTAACCGAGCTTACGGACGGACGGTCGGACGTGAGCGGACTTGCTGACGTTAGGGCAAAGATTATTGTTGGGCGTTTGCAGAAGCGTCACTTTGCTTATCTAGACGATACAAGATAGAACATGGCGGTTATAAAATTAGCAGGAGTTACGTGAAAACAAGTAGAGAAAAATAACAATTAAAATCAATAAATGCACTAGAGGAACTCCCGCGCAAACGTGTTTATCCTAAGGGAGCATTTAGTCTGTCTTAAAAGTATCCTATCACCTAAGTCAGCTCATACCCTTTCTGTATACCAAATTTCATCGAAATCCGTTCAGTAGTTACAACGTGATTGACGGACAAACAAAGAAAATTTCATATTTAAATTATAATTGTGATAGTGTGATTATTGTAAATGTAATTTGCCGACGAAATGGCAATAGGTCAGGGCGCATATTCTAATCAGAAACAGTGTTTTAATTTCATGGGTTAATTCCACTAAGTCATCCAAGAAAGCTACTACAATTGTTGCATTGCAAATCGTACAAGATTATTCCCCGAAAATAGAAAAGTAGAATTCATAAGCAAACTTTCTCTGCCAGGAATCTGACTCAACTACAGGAACCAATTCAAATTCCAATATTGCCTTGTGCTTCAATCCAATCGATACAGAATTCAAAGTTAGGCATTAACAAACACTCGAAGCACTCTCTGCGCAATTATATATTATTGTTCTTTGTCAAACGGACCCATATCGACTACAAATTGTGCGGACTTGCTCCGGACGAAAATAATATTGTTTCTTTGGCAAATATTTACCTTTCCCCTTATTTGAGTGTCGTTTCGAATGTAACTGCGTATGTTTAGAGTTCGAGTTAAAATAACCGGCCAGATGTTACTGCTTTCGATGGTGTATTTTGGTTAAGGCTAAGTATGTTGTGTATAAAACTCAGTTCGATTATTGCAACGAAGGTACATATTTGTTTCTTCGGTTTACGCGAACAGTAGACATTGAAATGATACACTTTTTACGGATTATTTCGCGATTTATTTACATTTTGTTTTAACCTGACGTTTCGGACCCTTTTCAGCGTCCGTGGTCACAGGTAGACTAAGGTGTTAGTTGTCATTTAACGAAACGTCAGGGTAAAACAAAATGTAAATAAATCGCGAAATAATCCGTAAAAAGTGTATCATTTCAACGAAGGTACATATTTAATTTATTATTTACTTGTGGTCCTTCCCGCTATTTCGCAATTTATCAATATTTTCTCATCGTTTACACCTTCCCTGGATATCCACAAATAGCCAAGGCTAAAATTATTGAAATCGGTTCAGCCGTTCTCGAGTTTCAGTGAGACTAACGAACAGCAATTCATTTTTATATTTAAAAAGGCGATCGGCCAACCTGAATTTTCTCATTCTATGTCCTTTCTCGGGCATCAAACTATCTCCATACCAAATTCCATGCAAATTGGTTCAGTAGTTTTGACGTGATTGAGTAACAGACAGACAGACAGAGTTACTTTCGCATTTAAAAATATTAGTATTGTTTTTTTTTATTTACTTGGTGGCTGACGTGGTGGTTTAGTCAATAGACTCTTAAGATATTTGAGTTTTAAATACTAACGTGAGTTTAAGTCCTAATCTACAACTATGGATTACAAAACGTAAGAGGAACCTACAGTAACTTAAATAACGGTGGTGGTGTTTTGTAATTGATAAAAATGCTTTTTTTTTTAAATAAAAACTTTTGTTCTTTATAAAAAATCAACCAAAACAAAAAGAACCTGGCATTCCCCCTTTCCAGTTCAAATGTTCCTTTAACCAAAGGTTGTCTGGAAGAGATCGCTACAAGCGATAAGACCGCCTCAACAATTGAGACATCTTTCTTTTTATTAAACTTGTCTGTAATTTTGTTTTGTATAAATAATAAAGTGTTAAACTGCCTCGTTGGTGTAGTGGCAAAGTTTCTGCCTTATATCCGAGAGGTCCTGGGTTCGAAGCCCAGGTCGAGCCAATTTTGTTTCTGAGATTTTCTGTCATGAATTTCTCAAAAACAGCTCGGAGTCGGGAAGTTGGCGGTGTTACAGCCCCGTGCCTCGGAAAGCACGTGAAGCCGTTGGTCCTGCGCCTGAGCTCTCTCCGGTCATGTCGGATTGCCATCTCACCGAACTTTGAGAGTGGTGGAACAGTGAGTGCACGTGTGTATTGCGCTCACACTTTGTGCACTATAATATCTCCTGCGTAGTTGGCTGATCTCTGTTGAGATTGGCCGCCGTGGTCGAAATCGGCCAGGAGGAATAAAAAATAAATAAAGTGTTAATCTAAATATCTGACAACATCTACCGATGCAGTACTTGCTCCATAAATTGCCTATTTGTAAGTATCATTGCATTATAGTACAGTCATTCAACAAATTGTAATACAATTCACAAATCAAGCAAACGAGACACTGGGACTGTCATTATACTTAATTTAAATATTCCGACAGACAGCCAGAAACGTATTACGTATACAGTCAACGACAGAAGTGTTTTAAATATAAAAGTAGGTCGAGTAAGGGCTTTTTAAAATGCAACTTTAATGCCCCTCGCAATTATTTTGAATCGCCGTCTGTGTTTTGTTAATGAAGTAACAAAGAGGGTACCCTTTGACGAAATTCAAGGCTGTGAAGATTTCAAGCTGTTCAGAGATGATGCAAATTTTCATGTTTACTTGACGCAAATAACTAAATTATTTATAAGGTACTCAAAATCTAGGTGCTCGTGCTTAGCTCGGAATAGTTTTTAAAAAATCCATCGGGATTCGAACTGAAGACTGTCAACGTAGATACTGCTTGTCACATTTGATTAATATAGTATTTTGGATATATTGCAGGTTTATTTTTTTCACACACCTAAAAATCTCATTAAGATCACAACCTCATAAACACTCCAAGAATAATTCACCACCACGCCATTAATAGTAAGCATGTACTATAAAACCATAAAACCACAAGTACAAAAGTGAAAGGCTCCCAACACTTTTGTGGGTCAGTGTACAAATTGTGTAAGAATAATTTTCTAGTAATTACCTGCGGCCTTCTGTCCTATACGAATTTATCTTAGAATACGAACCCATTTTTCAATTCCGATTTAAAGTCGGGTTCAAGAAATAATAATAAATAAATTCAAATAGACGTTCGGCTCCGGTCATCAGGGAGGATTCGAACCCCCGACCTTTGGAAGTCCGGTCTAATGCTCTAACCAACTGAGCTACAGAGAACCTTAAAGGAGTCGTTGAATTCTGTAAGTGCTTCCTAACGCTTTGAGCGAGCGAATGTCTCATCAATGATTGTGGGGGACACCCTCAAATCACCTGAGAGAAATATTTTTAAGATAAGATAATTTCTTTATTTATTAATTTACAAATATTTAACAATGGGTTAAGATGAAACAGGCAAAATTTTTTTTGCGTTCATAACGCTATTTTTAAAATCGAAAATAAATAAATAAATAGCGTTGTGAAAGCAAAAATAAATAAAAAATTATTTATTTCTAAAATTTTAGTTATATACTGGGCCAAGTCTACCCATTAAGTTGTCAATGACACTTGTATATCTATTGGGTAATGGTTTGCTTCTTCCCTTACGGCTAGCTATGACAGGTAACATGAAATGTAGGTTAAATTAGGGATATACGACGGGAACAACATAAAAATGTTTTTAAAAGAAAACTTAAAACGTATTTTCTAGCTAACTTATCTTAGTATTTAAGATTTAATTTATGTTAGAGACTCGTGATCCCTACTATGTAAATAGTTTTGTGGGACTATTGTCATTTCACTTTAAAACGTTGTTTGTTTAATAAATAAATAAAATAAAATAATATAAAATAATTATTTTATTTTATGAAACATGTTATTTATTTATTTTACTAAGATATGTATGTATAGTATGTGAGTTAGTCTGAGTGTGAGGAAAAGTTTAAGAGTGTTAGAAAGCCTAAAAAGTACCTATAATTTTATCTTCTTGTTTAAGGAAACTTTTTTTGCACGGCCCTTACTCTAAAGTAATTGAGTTTAAACGTTCTCATCTAATTAATCCAGGGTAAATTAAGTTGAAAAAATAAAAATTTTTTGCTCAAGGGTCTACGTTGCTGTAAGGCTATAAAATATAAATATACAACAACACCACATACATTGATCTGACTCCGTGGGAAGTAGCTTAAGCACTTGTTTTACAGATATCAGAATCAACTGTGGTATAAAAACATACCAAGAAGTTTTATTAAGGTAGGTACCTACGCGCCTAGAAATAAAAGGTAAAAAAATGGATCTTGGCTTTAAAAGCATCTTGTACTAATCATATTTACTTATCCGACAATGGAAACACACACTAAGCTGCCACTTATTCCAGCCAATCTGCATGTTACACGTCATTATTCTGATTGATGATTTCACTTTGTCATTACGCTATCATTACAAATATAATAATAAAATTTCCATTTGATTTAGACCATCATTTTTTTGAAGATTCGACACTCACATTGCACAATACAAATTGAGTTATAATTTTTTGGTCTTCATGTAATTGATATTCTCTATGCCCTAATGTTTAGAGATAAGACATGTATTAATAGAGTAGTTTAAAAGCTCAAATCACTATATATATAAAATTCTCGTGTCACAATGTTTGTTCCCATACTCCTCCGAAACGGCTTGACCATTTCTAATGAAATTTTGTGAGCATATTCAGTAGGTCTGAGAATCGGCTAACATCTATTTTTCATACCCCTTAGTGATAAAGGTTGTCCACAATAATTTATATGGCAAAACAACGTTTGCCGGGTCAGCTAGTTATATTATAATAAAATATACATCTACTAACCTTAGTCTTATTTACCACTACCCTATTCGCGGTTATACTCGTACTTTACATAAATTTTCTTTTGAACGGTATACGTCTAAATTTGCCTTAATCCTTACTAACTCTATCCTTACGAAGGCGGTCTTAACTATTGTGTTAAGCAAATTTCAGCTTTTAGTTAATGGAGGAGCAAACTCAAGATGATACTATTCTAACGATGAATCAATAACTATAAGTGGTGTGTTCATTAGTAATAAATAAATATTCCTACGTACGTAGTATTCTTGAATATTGTAGTAACATATGGTCCCCGCAATATATTACATATAAACAAAATCTAGAAAAAATTCAAGCATTATTTGTCAAACATTTAAATTACCGCTCATTCAGATCTTTCGAAAATTATGATGATGCATGCAGATTTCATGGAATGTCTACCCTTGAACATAGACGGACGCTAATTGATATGTCTTTCTTATTTGATATCTGTAACGGTGATATTGACTCCGTGAGGTTATCAAGTTCATTCCTGAAGTTTTTTGCTCCAGCCACCCGCACTAGACACACACCCTCATCCTTATTTCATACACCACTTTCACGGACCAACTACGCACGTAACTCTGTAGTAGCCCGAACTCTTAGAACGTATAATAAACTCTTCTCCTCGGTAGACGTGTTTCACCTAACGAAGGCAGCTTTCAAAAAAGGGGTTATAAGCGTACTAGAGCCACTCTCTCAGTGTGAGAAAGAATAATTTGTAATTTGTAGTTTTCTGTTTATTTTTAAATTTAAAGTGAAAGTTTGTAAACAGTTGTATCCGCGTCAAGACTTGTTACTCATATATAAATAATTAATAAATATATACATATATATAAAATTAATGTTAAATTAGTTCAATGTGATTTTTAGACCATTGTTAGCAAGTTACACATACACATTATAAAACTTGTGTATTATGTCAACCCGTGTCAACTTAGATCTTTATTTGTTCTTTTTATATAATGTAAATTCGTTATTGGCTGTAAGTTTAGCATGTAAGATAAGCTTAATTTTTGTAATAAGAGCTGTGAATTTTATAACAATAAAAAAAAAAAAAAAAAAAAAAAAAAATATAAATATTTATATAAGACTATATCCCAATTTCTTCAAGTGAAAATAAACATGTGTTGCTTCTGTAAACAAAGATTTTATTTCGTTAGTTTTACTACAAAACGGTACTGAAACATCGTAATTAAACATAAGTCATAGTAAAACCTTACCTGTAAACAAAGAAACGACATTTAAAGTTTATTTTCCACCTATTTAAGTTATTTTCTGTGAAAACCAATTACAACAGCAAATTCACCATTTCATAGTTCCTAACCTTCAAATGTCACCCGCACTGACAATGACGTTTCGTTTAACGCGCAACGCGCCAAATTTAAAGAAAGAGATTTTCTTTCTTTACATCTCCCCTCGTGGAGAAGAAAATTCATCCGTGAATTTTCTCTTCAAGTATCTTCTAGTCCTTCTTCACCTGCCTCTTCCTCTTTCCCATCTCCTGAGTTTTGTACTGGGATTAGTTTTGAAATATGGAACAGGTTAGACTCTGTTTTCCTGTGTCCTACGTCTATCTCGTATATTGTATTTGATTTCTTCTCTCGAATCTTATATGGTCCAATTCTTAGTTCGTCTAATTTTTTTCTATTTAGTTTGTTTCCATTTTCTACATATACTAAATCTCCAACTTTAAATTCTTTATTTTTTCTGTTTTTATCATAGCGTATTTTGTTGTATTTGTGTGATTTCAAACTATTATTTAGGGCAATTTTTTTAGCTTCCATCCAGTCATTATGTGTACATTCTTGTCGTAGTTCTTTTGGCAAAACAGTGACATTTGTACCGTATAATAAGTAACATGGTGCATATCCTGTTATAGAATGAATAGTCCGGTTATATTTTTCTACACATTCATGTGCTATTGTAGTCCACGCCTTTTTCTTTCCATCTCCATTTATTTTGCATCTTATCTTGTTTATTAAGGTCTGATTCAACCTTTCATTTAGGCCATTCGAAAATGGAGCGTTTACAGCAGTAAATATCATTGTTATTTTCTTGTCATTTAGGAATTTCTTGAATTCTTTAGAATTTATTCCTGGGTACTGGTCAGTAAGAAGCAATCCAATTTCTTCTGTTTCAGTGACTATATCGACACTGGAAATTTCAAATGTCGTAAGGGACATTTTGTCGTAAGTACACTTTGTATTGCATAGAACTCAGATTTTTTTTCTCTGTCGATCTGTATAACTAACTTTTTGATATCCCTTCAAATAAAGAAGTTATGAAGGGATTCAATTTTGTTGTAACTTCCTTATGCTTAAAAAATTATGTTGTATGGGTCAAATTTTAAATTTGAAGGTCTTACGTGTTTATTTCCAACGTCGTATATCTATCTTATTCATAAATCCTAATGTTGTAAGTGACTACATTAAAAATTAGTTTCTTTACGACATTCTATCTGATAAAATAAAAACGAAACTTTGAACGCACATTGGCGTAAGGGACAACTATTTTAGGCTTTTGTCCGTTACAACATAATGCCGTAGAGCCTTATGGCTCTCGTTTTTATACAAAGTTTGTTATATGTACATATAAATTAAAATTAATTTTAAAGTTTCATGTAGTAACTCGCCTTTAAACATTAAAAAGAAAAAGTTACATTAAACTCGGTACAATAATGATAGTTACAACTGAGAAAAGACGAAATTAAAAATCTTGAAAGGGTTTTTGTGTACGTTATAACATTCAGTTTAGATTTTTATAGCACTTGTAACAGGGCCGGTGCACGGTGCGACATGTCGCGACATGTGCGGGAACGTCTCAAGGGGAGGGATGAAGGCGGAGCGGTATGTTTATTACGCCACGGGTTTGTTTTGTTTTTGCTTCGTTCCGCGTCATCGTCAGTGATAAATCAAAACAAATAAGTGAAAAATGCTGCGCACGCGACATTTTTTCAAGTGTTTAATGTTGTTTCAAATAACTGTGTTATAACTATGACGCCTAAAACCGTTTGAATCCTCTTCAATCTAGAAGAAATACATTAAGGGCTATTAATGTTTTTCAAAGCCGAATGTTGAGGTAAGTCTTTTTTTATTATTACGTATATTTGTAATACATTTATTGTTTTAATTATTAACTAGCTGTGCCCGCGACTTCGTCCGCGTGGAGTTGTAATTTTGGGCATAGACATGTACTGTCGCAGACAGTTTTTTAGATCATTTCAAGAGGAATAATTCTTTCATATTTATATTTTTGGTATCTTGAACCGTTTTCGCAGCGTACGCAACTCAAGGATGGTTTAGTAGATTCTGAGATTCAATTTCCTGCCTGCCCCCTAAGTTCATCGGCGTGATTATTTATATCCCAGTTTACTCTCCAGGTGATACTGAGTCAAATAAAAAAAGTCCCGTCAAAATCGGTCCAGTAGATTCTGAGATTAGCCCGGACAAACAGACAGACAGACAAAATTTTTAAAAATTGTTGTTTTGGCTTCTATTACGGTAATTAAGACCCCCTGTAACAATTTTTCATAAAAATCTTCAATGTACAGAAATCGATCTTTTACAGTCTTATTATATGTATAGATTAATGTTTGTGTTTTTACGTAAGAAAATTTGACAATAACTCAATTATTCGTGACAAAATTTTGTCGTAAGGGACTTACGAGGTAAAAAAATAAGGAATAAAAGTGTAGTAAGTGTTAAGTTTGCGTATAACGTATATATGACGGACAGTAAATTACAAACTTGTTTTACTTGCGACTGAAATTAAAGCAAAAGTTAACCTCAGCTTTGTTAGTTACGACATAAAATTGAGTAAATAAGAAATGCTTGATGTTTTTACTACCTAAAAACGTACTTAGTTTTGCATTTTATTGAATGTTTAATGTCGCTAATGCGGCATAATTTTCCTATTTACTGCCTTAGAACTTGGTTATTATTAATTATTTTTTATATAAATACTTTCCAGAATTGAACCTGATCATAATATTGATTACAATGTACCTGATGAATCTGAGCCTGAAGCTAATAAATGGCACGACGGTACCGCAGCTCCAACAAGTGTGTTAGAGTTTGTTAATTAATATTATTTTTAAGTATGTTTTTTAATTACTATAAGTACCTAAAGGAAAATAATTGCAGTATCATTCTGTTTGTTTTATTATATTATTTTATTATGAAGAAATTGCAAAATTACTTAACCAATTTTTATAATAACATAGTTTTACTATGTAATTTATCACCTAACTCTCTTTGTTTACTTATTAAAAACGAACATGAAGTACTCGAGAGGTTTGTTAGATAATAATTAAGTATGTACCTAACTGTAAAACATTAAGATCGTATTTATTTAGAACTACTGTAAAACATTAAGATCGTAGTTATTTAGAACTTTGTAAGCGATTAGTATAATTATGTTGTAATACATTTCACGTCTTATAAAGTAGTTTTATCTGTTGCTAAAAGAGACATATTCACGTACCTAATCGTATTTTTTTATTTTCAGGACTAGAGGCTCAAACATTAAACAGGACAGAATCAATGCCAGCGACGACACCACCAGTTACAAAAAACTATGTTGAGAAAATTAACGACAGTGCACCACCTGGTAGGTATTGTATATTATTATAATATATTATGTTATAGTTATACTAAAAGGTAATTAGACTCTCGCTGTTCAATTTGAAATTCTTATTTTTTAATTGTTTTTACAGAACATGGTGAAGATCCTCCAGACTTCACTGATCATAATTTTAATTACAATATTTCTGACGTATCTGAGCCTGAAGTTAATAAATGTCACGAAAATACCGCAGTTTCACAAGGTATGTTGATTTGTTATTAAAATAAATTGTCAAATATGTATTTTAATTACTTGCTGTATGTTTCTGTCTGACTGTTTTATTATGAAAAACTCGCTGAAGTACTGTACTTATTTCGATAATTAATCACATAATGAATTTAACATCTTTGAACAGATTGAAAAGGAAGCAAAAAAAATTGAAGAGGAAGCAAAAAAGATGGAAGCACATATAGAAGAAAAGAAGGCAAGTTATGCTCGGTTTAAACTGCATCAAAATATGAGTGACCCTGAAACGATAACAACAAGTTTTGACTTGCAAAAAGTATTAAACACACCACACGGCGAAAGCATGCTATTATATTATTCTAGGAAGTATGCCATGTATAACCTAACATTTTACGAAAGTGGAACACAAAATGTGACCTGTTACCTGTGGGGAGAAACAGAGGGTAAACGAGGAAGTCAAGAAATATCTAGCTGCCTTAACCTGTACTTAAAGGATGTTGATAATAGAGGCATAAAAAACCTTTTACTGTACTGTGACTCATGCTTTGGACAGAACAAAAATAAAGAGGTATTAGCGGCACTAAATCATTTTCTGAAAACATCAAAACATTTGAACAATATTCAAATTAATTATCTCATTCCCGGTCACACTTACATGCCCGTAGACTCAGTCCACGCAGTTATTGAAAACGAAGTTAAGAAACTCATCGTCTGGAGTCCATCTCAATGGTCTGCTTACATTGAAATGGCTAGAAAACGGCCTCGACCTTACAACGTACATTTATTAGACCATGCAGATTTTTTCAATTATGAAGAAGTAGCCTCAAAAGCCTTTTCTACTCAAACAGCAAAAAAACTGAAAATTAGTCAAATCAAAACAGTAACTATGCAAAAAAAATATCCTAATGAAATAACGGTTAAATATTCAATGAAGCCAGGAGCAGAAGTTCACAAATTTCAACTTTATGAAAAACCTGTGATTGATACAAGACCGAAGAGGGGCAAAGGAAAGGGCAAAGGGAAAGGCAAGGGGAAAAAACACCAAGAGCAAGAGGAGGGTTCGAGTGAAAACCAGGCTGAAGAAGAAGTGATTCAATTAAAACCATTATACGAAACAAGACTACCCCGGTCCGTGGCAAAATATAATGATTTGCAACGCTTATGCAAGAACGGTACAATTCCAAAGCGTTTTCATACTGAATATTCAAACTTTCCATATTTGAATGGCGTCCCTGATACATTAGCGGAGACTGACGAAGAAGATGAGAAGATTGAAGAGCCAGAGGAGTAATAAGGAGTAAAAGCGTCAATAATAATAATATCTATTAGGACATATTTCGTTTATTTTCGGGAAAAGTTTATTTTTGTTTCGGTAATTAAAAATTAGTGCTTAAATATTAAATAATACTATTCCTAAAAATTTAACTTCATGGAAAATTCTATCTGTTAATAATTATTAAACAATATTTATTGCCTGCTGGTTGTGATTACAGGGAATATTGAGGTCAATTAATAATTTATACAGAGCAAAGTTTTACTTTTCATACTATTTTAGTGTTTTCTGCTAAGTCCTAGGTGTTAGTTATTGTTAAATGTGATTGTTCCTTGATAAAAATGTATCTGTAGATGATACTTTGTCAAATTCTCATACTGGTACTGTAGTACAAAGTATAATTATTTAGGTGCACATACAATTTGACTGACTTTGTTTTAAAAACCCAATATTAGAGATTAATATTTTTTTTTAGTTTCTAAACAGATGATACTCATTTTGAAAGTTCCTTTTAGATAGGTAATTGTTATTTAGTTGGTACTGTAATATTATAGTTACTTAAAGTATTGATTTGAAGCCATGAGTAACGAATAAATCTTTTTTATTTAAATTAATAGATAACACCTATTATGTAATATAGGAATCTTTGACAGAAAGATATCTTGAACGGCTATTTGATCAGGCTACATTATCCTTTCGTGTACCACAAAAGGCTCCATAATAATTTATATTGATTGGTAATTCTTTGATTCAGTTCTTTGTTCACATTTAAAAATAAAAACGAATGTAAAAAAACAATATAAACCAACGTTTTTGTTTTATTTCCCATAACCTGTAACGGACTACCTAAAATAAAACAAATTCCGCGACAAATTGATCTTCGGTTATAAAAATAATACAATTGTAAGTACCCAAGTTTATGTTTTCATATATTTTTTCGCTACTTACTTCAAAAAACTTGGAAACTAGAATGACTATACAACAGAAAAAATCGCAATGTAGAATGCTGTTTGACAGTTATGACAGTGAGATTGTATTTTAGTTTATGTCACAAGGTATTTTCATAAAATTAGTAAGATTTCTTGGAGGCGTAACGGACATATTTACAGTAAATTTATTGCGTAAGGGACACTATTTCCTAAACTATTGAGTTTACAACCATATACCTGTTTGTGTGATGTAGATAAGGTTTTTTGAAAGTTATGTATGTAAGAATCATATAATTCGGATACATATTAAACAAGTTACGATTTTTTTATATTTTGGATTTTGTTTATTGGCTCTCCTGAAAAGTGGACCTTTGTCCCTTACGACATTTGAAATTTCCAGTGTCGATATTTATTAGTTTTATGAAATCGTGTGCATTCTGGGTTTTTGATGTTATAATAACTGCGTATCTAGTGAAGTGGTCTACTAAAAGATGAAGGTATTTTTTCGTTGACCTTGATCCGCCAAAACCTCCAATTGTGTCTATTGAAACTATTTCAAAAGGTCTTGTCGCTGGGCCTAAATGGGACATCAAACCGTATTTGTCCTGTCCTCTAGTTTTATTTTTTATGCAAATATCACAGCTTCTACATATCTCTTTTATATTCTTTGTTAATTGTTTTGTTACGTATAATGAACTGATAGTCCTTAGCATTTGTCCAATTCCAATATGACATAGTTCTTCATGTATTTGTTTTATAAGTCTTTTGCTGAATTCTTCTGTTATTATTATTTTTTCCTTGTTTCTTATTTTTTTGTAGTATATGTTATCTTTCTTAATTATTTTGTTTTTATTTCTTTGTATCTCTTCATTTATCTTTTGATCTATTTTTATATCTTTTAGAGTAATCATATTTACAATTTTTAACTGTTCTTCTTTATTATCTTCTGGTTCCAAAACAGGATTTCGACTTAAACAATCCGCTTCCAGATTCTCTTTTCCTGGGGAATATTTGATTGTAAAGTCATATTGTGAAAGGTAATATGTCAAATCACCCAGTTCTTCATCTGTTCTGGCTTTTAAGTTCATATTCTCTAACGGTTTATGGTCGGAGTAAACTGTGAAAGATTTACCTATTAACCAATACTGCCAATATCTCAATGCTTCTTTGATAGCCAAACATTCTAAAAATATCGCTTTTTTCTTTTTTTGTGCTTCATTAAGTTTTTTTGAAAAGTAGGCTACTGGTTTTTCTTCACCATTTGTTTGTATCTGTTTTAAAATTGCTCCAACACCCTCTATCGATGCATCAGTATAGATGTTGATTGGTAAATTTTGATCAAATATTTCCAGAATTGGTTGTGAACATAAGAGTCTTTTTATTTTCTCAAATGATTTTTGACATTCTTCTGTCCAATTAAATTTTTGATTTTTTCTAAGTAAGTTATGTAGTGGGTCTAGTATTATTGCGCTTCTTGGTATGTATTCGTGGTAAAAATTTATTTTCCCTAAAAATTGTCTAACATTCTTCTGATTTTTCGGTGCTGGAAAGTTTTTTATTGAAATAAGGTTGTCCTTCACTGGTTTTATCGAGTTATTTTGGATGATGTGTCCTAGATATTTAATGGAATCTGATGCAAATGTACATTTTGTAAACTTTAATCGAAATCCTTCAGTTTCAATGGCTTCCAACAATTGATTCAAGTGACTTATGTGTTCTTCAAATGATTTTGAAAATATCAGTATATCATCTATATAATTCACAGCAAAGTCAGTAAGTTTATATTTTCTCAGTATATTACTGAGTATACGTTGAAATATTGCAGAAGCTGTCTTTAGTCCGAATGGTAGACAAGTCCATTGGAAGTGTCCTTCTTGTGTTACAAATCCAGTCTTCTTTCTGTCTTCTACTCTTAAGGGAATAGACCAAAAAGCTGAGTTTATGTCTAGACTTGTAAAATACTTGCAGTTCCTTGTTTTTATCATTAGGTCTTCAATCAATGGGAATGGTTGCGCTTCAGGTATTACTATTTTATTTAAATCTCTGAAGTCTATGCAAAGTCTTGATTTTTTATTTTCTTCTTTCTTAAATGCCAGAGTTACTGGTGCTGCAAATGGACTGTAGGATTCTTCTATAAGATTATGATCCAGTAACTTTGCTATCTGTTCTGCTATCTCTTTTTTGTCTTCTAAAGTACACCTATAAGGCCTTTTACTGCAGTATTTTTCGACTAAAAGATCTATTCTTGCTTCATATCCTTTAACTGTTCCTACATCATATTTATCTTTGGCAAATACTGATTTATGTTCCTGTATCAATTTACTAATTTTTTCTATTTTATTTTCATCTAAATGATTGACTTTCATCTCAAAATCCTCTTCCTTTATATGCTCATTAAAATTTATTTGGTATTCTTTTTTGTCTTTATTTATTTTCTCTTCATGCGAGTCTTGTTTTTGAGTTATTTCTAACTTTTCATTTTGTACTAACTTGTATTTCTGTATCATATCTAATCCAATCAGAAAATCATGTTTGAAATTTGGCTCGTCAATGATAAAAACATCCACGTTTTCTTCTATTTCAAAAATTTTTATTTTCAAATTTGTCAAACCACTTGTCTTATTAACACCATTAATCGTTTGTAAATCTGTCTCATTTATACCGTTTTTGTTTGTTTTTAATTTTAATAATTTGATATTAATCAGAGAAACATTTGAACCTGAATCGTATACTGCATTTATTTCAAATGTCTCATTTATTAGGAGTTTGACTAAGATTAATGGTGTTACCATCAGTTTTTTTGTTCTGTTTCGTTCAATTCTGCTTCAATAACTGAGTTATTAACGTGCCTTATATTTTTTTCACTGAACCTTTCATCATCTTTAACCTTGAACCAGCATAACGTTTCAGGGTGATAGCGAGTACCTTTGTTCAACTTTTCACATGTTTTGCATGGAGTTCTTTCTTCGTTTCTGATAATTGTCTTTTGGTTTTCATACTTTCTGTAAAACACATTCTTATTTTTGTTTACTAAATGTTCATATTTTCTCACTTCATTAAATAAATCTACGGTATCTGTTATTGCTTCTCTATTTATCTTCTCTAGTACAAACCCCGGCAAACCAGCTGCAATCAGATCCACCAGTGTACCTGTATCTATTGATCTTCTCATGTCCAGTAATAGTTTTTCTTTTTTAATAGCATAGTCCACCAATGAACCATCCCTGTATTTGAAATACAGTGCAGAAGTAACTTGGTTCCAGCCTTGATTTGCAAATGTTTCACAAAATTTATTTTTCCATATTGTCCATTCCGCTTCTAGAGTAAATTTTATAATCATGGAATTGTACCAATCGACACAACTTTTATCCATAAATAGTCTGAGTATGTCTATTTTTTCCATATCCTCGATTATGTTGCATCGTGAACACTCCCTCTCAAAAATATCCATCCATTGGCTTGGGTTTGGATTTTTGCTAGTGAATTTTTCAACTACAAACTTCTCTGCGATCAACTTTAGATTCTGTGTTTTTGTGTCTTCTCTGTTTTCAATTAGTTTTTTGAGTAATGATTCCAGTGATTTTGTATCCTTCTCCACACCTCCAGAGGCTTGTTCAATCTCTTCGAGGTATTGGTCTGAAAACTGTAAATTTCCGTCTTCATCAATATAAACTTGTTTTAACTCCATTGCTATCCACACTTTCCTAGATTGATGTCTTTTTTTAATGCTATTTTTGACTTTATTGTATGCAGTTGTCTTCATCAGTTCTTTATGTAGACCGGCAGGCTGTAGTTCTTCTGGTATAGCAAATATTTTTTTATCTTTTGTTGTGATTGAGGTTACACAATAGACATTAGATTTTCCATCATTTGCCGGCAATATTTTAAATTCAAATTGTAGCTGATCCATAGTTCTCTCCAATAGTATCAATATTTCGAAAAAACAAAATGTCGTTTTATAGGACTATATCCCAATTTCTTCAAGTGAAAATAAACATGTGTTGCTTCTGTAAACAAAGATTTTATTTCGTTAGTTTTACTACAAAACGGTACTGAAACATCGTAATTAAACATAAGTCATAGTAAAACCTTACCTGTAAACAAAGAAACGACATTTAAAGTTTATTTTCCACCTATTTAAGTTATTTTCTGTGAAAACCAATTACAACAGCAAATTCACCATTTCATAGTTCCTAACCTTCAAATGTCACCCGCACTGACAATGACGTTTCGTTTAACGCGCAACGCGCCAAATTTAAAGAAAGAGATTTTCTTTCTTTACATTTATAAATATTTCTCAACAATCACACCAATTCTCTAGTCCCAAAGTAAGCTACGAGGCTTGTGTTATGGGTACTAGACAACGGATAAACATACTTAAATACTTTTTTTTTAAATGAGTGAATGCATTATTTACAAAATCAGAGTACTTACCTACCTTTTGAACTTTAGATACGTTGTAATTCGAACCCTTTTTTTAATTTAACAATTTGATTCCTCAAATGTTTTGTCATTCAAGTAAGAAAAAATTTATCCAGCTTATCTTATTAGTTTACAGGAAAATAATATTTCAATAGGTATATAGGTATAAGCTGACCGAATTAAGATGACATTCGGTTTGACCTTCTGCGTAATCAAGTTTGACACTTCCAATCAGCCATATTGGAGTTTTATCGGACTGTTAGCGTTATCTGTATATTTAAAAAACGGACTTTAACGCCATGCCTTAAGCTCCCCAAATCCTTTTCCGTGGCTGCATAAAACAACGTTGTGTCAGAAAAATATTAATGCGCCTATGAAATTAATTGTTAGTTCCCGAATTTGCATACAAAACAAACCGTCAACCTCGGTCTTGACTCCGGATATTTTTGAACTCACACTTGGCCAAACGCCAAAAGTCTCTCTGACCACCGTGTACAGGGTGTAAATAATAAAGAATCCTGTATCCTCGGCTGGAGGACTCTAAAGCCTATCATGCAAACATAGGTACAAACCACCTTTTTTTTTAACGCCAGGGAAATGCTGTTACGAGTACCCACCAGCCGCGGACGCAGCTGTGGGTTTTGTGGGATTGCAGGCCTCAGAGAGAAAACCTGCCTACGAAACAAAAACCTGACGGTGCCCTCCGGTGCCATGTGAGTCGGGGACGTGGCGGATTTACCGTAGGCCGCTATGCCACAGGCATTCACCGCTATAGGTACAAACCACCTGACGCAATTAGTTTCGTTGTTATAATTTTTACGAAAATTGGTTTTCTTCGCTCATTAGACCACCCACCACTCAGTCAAAAAGTTTGTAATTTTATGACACGGCCTAGAGTACTCAACCCAAGGATATAAGGCTATTTGTTACTCTTAAAACCTCCTGTATACACAATACAACCACGACGATCATGAATATGGCCAAACCACAAGGCTTAATGTTCTTTCTTTATATGGAGTCTGGGTTCAAATGTCTACTTGTTCGTCGCTTAGAATCTTAAATTGTCAGACAACAGCGATTATCATGTTGAAGCGGCGCTACAAGCAAAAGTTTTTAATTGATTTATAATATATGACACAAAATTATTAAATAACTTTGTATTGGATTTTTTTTGATAATGTAGTTATTATCAAAGAAATTTTTGTGCGCGAATTGCAAATAAATTTAAGCGTTTTAAGCGTTTACTGTGAAAGCGGGGACAAGACTCGAGTAAATGTTTCCAACTATGTAATTGAACGCCATCCAAGGGATAATAAAGAAATAAATATATTGTATTGTAATAATATTTAGGTACTCTTTATGGTAGGAGTGATTTCTTGAATTGCATGATCAATGCAAAATTGTCACCAAATTCATAGCCTTCCCTTGATAAATATAATACACTCGAAATATCAGTTTACTCATGCATGACATTTAATTTTTTTTACCAAAAGACCGTTTACAGAAATCCTGTTTATCTTAATTTAAACCGCTAATAATGACACCGGCTTAATTGTACAACTTCTGTGAAATTTAATGTTTGTAATCTTCTTTATCTTTATTTATGTAGCATTCAGGGACCTCTCTGAACTGCTGGGCCCTGTTAACTTGCAAGAAGTAGGTAGGATAGTGTGCAGTGGCGCAAGATCGTGTTAGAGACCAAGATCCACTTTTGGTCGCTGAGCCAGCCGTGTAAGTAAGTAAGTAATCTTCTTTATATGTGGTATAATAAAGAATATTCTATCATATAATTTGGTGTGTAAAAATAAAACTGAAAAAGAGGATTATTTTGATTTAATTTTCCACTAAACGACGCCAGCGCAGGAACCCAAATACATCCAACTGCACAACTTGAGAAAACTATTTAATGTATTATGGTTCCTGCTCTGGCATCGTTTAGTGGAAATTTAAAGCAAAATAATACTCTCTTCCAGCTTTAGTCATGGGTTTACGCAAAGTAACGCCTGATTCCATCAAGAATATTACTATCTATACATAATATTCGGCAATCAACCGCACTTGTAACATACTGCCTACTAAATCGATCTAAAATACTATACATTTGCATCTATTAAAATAAAACAGCAAAAATCCCATTCCGCATAAGCAAAACAAGTCGGACGTTGCATTTGGTGCGCCCGCGCCGGTTCAACGACCGGCGCATTCGGTCAAGGTTCGCGGTGTGCCCGCTGCGCCACCAGATGGCGGTCTATTGGTTTGTTTACGAGCGATACTCTGAACTTTGCGATTGGTTTACTTTGGATAAAAAATAGAACATAATGTATTTTTTTAAATGTAAGTACATATTCCTTTTTGAGAAGTGTGCTAATTTTGTTTAGAACATAAAGTGAAAAACTCTGGTTCGACCCTGAATCTTTAAGCGCAGTTACTTTTTAACCCGCGGCGAAAAAGACGGGTATTATGAGTTTGACCCTCTGTCTGTTTGTGTGTAGGTATGTGTTTGTGCGTGTCTGTGGCATCGTAGCACCCGGACGAATAGACCGATTTCAAAGCGCTTTTTTTATTTATTCGAAAGTTGATTAAATCACGATAGTAACTGTTCTTTGTTACAGCTGGTCAAAGTCAGTCTCGCACTTTTCAGTTACAAAAAACCCCGAATGAGCCAGAAGGAGTTTTTTGGCTCATTCAGGGTTTTTTGTAACTGAAAAGTTAGTTTTGTTAAAGAAAAACACCATCAGCACAACATCATCTACTTAGTTACCTTAAAGTCGTTTTTCAGAAAGACTAGAAACTACTTCTTTAATTTAACGTGTTTAAAAAAATTAAGCTAAAATCATAAAAAGGAGTATACTAACGCAGAATAATCTAAAAAAAATTTATGCCAGTAGCAGGCCTCTCTCTCTCGATGTACTTGCGCGCGGTAATAGCCTACTCTCGCCCGCACCGACGTCGGTGCGAATTCAGTGGGCTGCCAACAACCGTCGGACGCGCTCACGCACGACGCACTATAATTATTCATGTTACGCTTACGATCAATTTAGTTTTCATACGAACCAAATAAGTAATCTGTGCTTGTTAAGTGTTAGCTTTATTTAAGAAAAATGACTTCTGGTGGTGGAAATGTATGTGCTGTTGATGGGTGTAGGTCGAATACTAAGAGAAATAAAACGCCTTTTTTATTCTACCAGCTAATGAAGAAAATGTAATTATTACCTGGCAAGTTAGTAATTTATTTACAAAGTTTAAAAATAAACAATTTAGTAGGTGGTACCTACGTAGGTAAATTGGATAGATTCAGGTAAATTGGGGTTCGGCTTTATTGAATTAAAATGTAATACCTACAGTGAAACATAGGTCAGTTACTTTATCGAAATAATACCTAAGTACCTATTATACCTATTAGTCTACTTTTTATGGGCTGCGCACCACCTACGAACTGTGTGTACCTACCTACCTACCTACTCGACGTGGTGGTTTAGTCGACTAATGACTAATTAATTAGCGAAATGACTAGGTAGGTAGGTACCTACGTAGTTGACAATAAAATCTCGAAATGTACCTACCTACTAATAATCTACAAACGACTGATTCCACAAATGACAGATTCGTTTTAGAAAGAGATAGCAAGAGTCACAATTAAGTAGCTCATAATTCGCGTGTTATACCTTATACAGGCTGAATTTCTTATTTCACATTTGTTATTCAATAATGTTATATTATTTCAACAACAGTCAATCAAATACCATTTTAGAAAAATGTGGTTGAAATATTTTTACCGAAAGTGTCAACCCTAGTTCGATTGTCACTCGGTCTTACGTCACGTTGTCTCGAGCAGCTGCAAAGCAATAGTGACTTTATACTTAGAGCTGCAGGTGCATTATTGTACGCGGCAGAAAAAGTAGTCTATTAACGCTGTAGGTATCGAAATTTTTCTATGGAGTGATTTATCTGTTACGTAGTAACTATTTAGTAATCTGTGCCAGTAGGTACTTATGACACTTCTAAACTAATTAATATTGTAACTTTGTTACAACCTATTTGTTAAATCGTGCAAATTCGAAAGAACAAAATATCGATTCCCGTTTTATGAAGTATCGTGTACAATAAGATAATCTTAATATTAAGTGCTTCTAGTTAATTAATTTTCTTATTTTATCTATCTCACAAATTATGCCAATGTTGCACTAAGTATTTGTATTCGGATCTAAACGCGATATATTTTAATGAGTATAAGTTACTCACTGCTCAACGTTTCGGCTGGATTGCACACAGCCGTGGTCACGAGCTGACTACGTTTGTGTACAACCCAGCCGATAATCACAATCCAACGCGAAAGTTTAAAATCATATATGCCAATGTTACAATTCCAAAATAAAATATTCAGTGCTAAATAGTTACAAAATTCAGTACCGACCTCTTTAGACATTGAAAATATCTGGCCGAAATTCATTCGGGCGGCCTCACCGCTCGGGAAAATTCCTGAAATTTCAGGCCAAAATGTGCAACGCTGAAAGAAGCAGCATTTTGGCAGCATCTCTTTACGTATAGTGTGTTTGTAACCTTGACATGACTGTATCTAGCAGTAAACGGGCCAGTGGCGTACTCTAACGTTTCGTTCGTATTTCGGGTCTAGCCAACTCATTCGCTCTTACTATCAAGCTTGTAAGAGTGACAGGGATAGCTACAGCCAAAACTGCGGACAACGGCTTAGAGATTGGGATCACAGTTCCCACGCAATTTCGACACTAGCGCGGACTGCAGATAAAACTTAATGTTTAGCACCAACGAATTTAAATACCCTAGAAGCAACATTGCATAGAAAACCGCCTTCAAAAACTGTCCCGAAAGTAGTTGCAACGGCGGGAGGGACTTGTAGAACAAAAATAATATCAACTTTAAGTTTAATATTCAAAAGTTGACCTTAAATCACTAAAATACGATCTCACTTTAAATGTACTCATCCCAGAGTTATGACATTTTTGAATGTACGCAGGCAACAAGCTCATAAAATTTTATTGCTTTATTGCTGTAAAGACGAATGTAGCCTGTAAAACAATAGATATAAGGTTTAGTTCTGCTTGCGCTGTTTGGAAATCATATAATTTTTGAATCTAGAACAGAGTAAGAAGAGTCGTCGGCGGTGTAAATAAAATGTATTTGAGTTAAATAATTAAAAGTGTGTGTGTCAGCTCCGACGCACGACTGGAGTTTACTCCTTAAGAACGGTTATAAAAATTTAATAGATTAGGGAATAAGGATAAATGAATGTATTTTTTATGATACTAAAGGCATTTATGATACATTAATTTTTATTAATTATACAATGAATCTGTTGAAATACATAGCAAAACCATAGAAATATAAACAATAGTCTCCATAATACATACATACTACAATACACCTTTACAATACTCGGTTGAATGTGTCAGAAAATGACCGATGCGTCTTCGGGTCACATCGTGTGACATCGCCGGTCGCCCTGTGACATTTTCGTGTAACATCGCGTGACATCGGATTTTTTTTAGATTTTGTTGTTGAGAATTTGATTTTACTTCCATATATTTTCATACCTTATAAAATCGATTATTAAACAGTAATTTCCAAAAACCTTTACTTGTTTATGACTAACTAGTTCTATTATTAACTAGCTTTCCGCCAGCGGCTTAGCCCGCGTGGACTAGCTGTGAATCTATTGACTGTGCTTTAAGTATGCTGGTACTGGATGTGCTCGATAGCGAACTCATTGAACTTTCTATGTTTGGTGTTGACAGTACAGCATTTCCGGGTGATGTTGTTTGATCGATCTGAAAATAAATTGTCTTGATTAGACAATAGTTTCGCCACTTTTCTCTTTTTATTTCATTTTTCGGAAATCTGAAATGATACAGATAATATTTTATAACGATATCCACTAGTAATAAAATTTCTTGTCGAACATTGTAAACAATATTTACATTCCTTTTCCTCCAAAATTACCATAATAATCTTTAGTACAACGCGACTCCATTACTATGTTCCAAATATTACTCTGTGTGAATGCGTTAGAAGCATTTAGACCGCAGCGCGTGGGAAAGGGACAACTATAAAGCCAGTCGCGCGTTTGATTTCTTCAGATTTTTTTAGAAAATTACAATTTTAGCACGTTTATAGATAACTTTGCACCACTAATGCATTCTCTTATCAAAGATGGATTAATACCTTACCGGAAATACGAAACTCCATCCTTTTTCGAGTGGTTAATGTATTGTTTTTGCACTTTTTCACGGAGCACTTCGGCATACTGACGCTAGCACGGTCCGCGCGCGACTACAAGCCAACGAGTGCTTAAGGCGTGTTTAAGCACTCGTTTTGCGAGACATTTTTCGAGCGCTGTCAGTGTATCTAGGGTATTTAATATCGTTGTTTAGCACAATTAAGTAACTACTGTCACGTTCCTATTTTAAAATGCAATTTCGGGCAATGTAATGTTGTTTTGGTAATAGTTCGGTGCAATTGGAGTTTGCAGTATAGGTACAGATATAAATAGCTCTTTTTCAGACGTCATCCTTCGAAAAAAAACTAAATACAGAGTAATAATTGACTGGCAAAAAATGCTTTTAGCATTAAGTCCACCCGTTTTACATTTCTTGTGCAGTAAAATCCTACTAATATTATAAAGGCGAAAGTTTGTAAGTATGGATGTTTGTTACTCTTTCACGTAAAAACTACTGAATGGATTTGGTTGAAATTTGGCACAGGGGTAGATAATAGTCTGGAATAACACATAGGCTACTTTTTATCCCGGAAAAATATGCAGTTCCCGTGGGATACGAAAAATATTAGTCCACGCGGGCGGAGCCGCGGGCGAAAGCTAGTTTTAAATAAAATGAATAATAAAAATTACTTATAGGCACAAATTTAACCACGTAAAAAAAGAAGTTTGGTAGTTTGATTGAATTCACGGCTAGAGACAGTTGCAGATAAAATTTACTAACAAAGAAAATTAAAAACAAATCGAAAACTGTTGAATACCCATCGAAACAAATACTAGATATGTCGACGACCACTTTGGTGTAATGGTTAAGAAGTTGACTATTAACCAAGAGGTTGCGGGATCGATCCCCGCACTGTACAAACATTTTGTATACATTAACATGTCTGTTAGGACTGGTCTGGATGTTATATGTATTCATTAAGTGTATTTGTAATACCACTGTCAATTCTGATTTCTGTAACACAAGTGCTTAAGCTACTTACCGTGGAGTCAGATCGATGTACGTGATGTTGTTGTATATTTATTGTTATTATGTAAATATAAAAATTTATGAAAATGGGTCCAACAACACATACATTGCTTTGATCCCAAAAAAGGTAATAACAAATTAGGTACATACAACTCATCATCAGTACGTAGATACTAATAGTCCTCCTAGCCGATTTCGACCACGGCGGCCAATCTTAATAGAGATCAGCCAACTGCGCAGGAGGTATTATAGTGCACAAGTGTGAGCGCAATACACAGGTGCACTCACTGTTCCTTCACTCTCAAAGTTCGGTGAGACCACAGGATACTACAAGTAGGTATTTATCTTCAATATGTCAAGCAGGGGTAAACGTACCCAGCAGAGATCGTAAACCAAATGACATTAACTATATACCTATCCCGTACTGCCATTGTAGTACTGTATGTATTATGCATGCAATCATTGTGTTTTTATTTCGTCACTCACACTTGAGCAGCACTAGCCATGTAAGTAGGTAGAGTAGGCTCACTTGCATATCGCATATATAAAAAAACTAGTTGACCCGACAGACGTTGTCCTGCCCGTTCCTTTTTTTTAATTTTAGATCTTTTAAACCTTCCCTGGACTTCCACGAATATTTCAAGACTAAAATCATTGAAATCGGTTGAGCCATTCTCGAGTTTTAGCGAGACTAACGAACAGCAATTCATTTTTATATATAAGATTACGTTTAAAATGTTACACGCTTACGCTTGTGTTCAATTTGGAATTACGGACAGCGTTGTAGAAGAAAAAAAGACATAGAATAAACGTCAAAATAGTCAGTACATAAGGCTACCCAATTTTGTTGCAAAATCGCCTGTATCACATGCGCATAAGATAACGCCGTGTTTACCGTGACATGCTGGCAACCGTACATTTTAAAACTGAAATTTCCTAAGAAACAACTTTAAAAAATAGTTGGCGAAGTGCGAAACGCTATCGCTTCCTTTAAGGACTACTTAGCACGAAACAATCATAAAAATAGTCCTCCTGGCCGACTTCGACCACGGCAGCCAATCTCAACAGAGATCAGCCAACTACGCAGGAGATATTATAGTGCACAAGTGTGAGCGCAATACACATGTGCACTCACTGTTCCATCACTCCCAAAGTTCGGTGAGACGGCAATCCGACATGACCGGAGAGAGATAAGGCGCAGGACCAACGGCTTAACGTGTTTTCCGAGGCACGGGGGTGTAGCACCGCCAACTTCCCGACTCCGAGCTGTTTTTGAGAAAGTCATGACAGAAAATCTCTGAAACAATTTTGGCTCGACCTGGGATTCTAATCCAGGACCCCTCGGATGTAAGGCAGAAACTTTGCCACTACACAAGGCAGTCAATGGTGTTCATTTATATCCGAAATAATATAAACTGTGTTTTTCAGTATTTCGGGCTTTTACTTCGCATGGCTCACATCCTAGTCAACAAGGCATCACTTTTATTTTTCCACCTAATTTATTTGGCTATTGCCTATCGATGGTCGTCGTTCGAAAGGCAGACCTGCAAATCGATGACGAGACGACCTCGATAACAACAACGAGTACTGGCAAGCCCTGATCGTTGACAGGTACAAATGAAAAGATTTGGGGGAGACCATTGCCCGGCTGTAGGGCAGTAACGGATACATAAATATATTTTCAGAGGTCCTACCATTAGATCACCTCTATGGCAACGGCGTCTGACCCTTCAGAGCCTATCAAAGGAGATCAATCTATATACAATGGGAATTAATTAAATTAAAACAAATTAATTAAATTAAAAATATGTACCAATGGCTTCTAGATAAATGCTTTTATTCAATTAATGAATTTGTTAGTTTATAATTTGTTTGACAATATTTTTAAACTACTGAATTTATTATTATTGTAATTAGTTTGAGATTGAAATTTAATTGAATTTTAAATATAAATTGTAATGTATCGAAAACTTATATAATTGTAAACCACATATATTTGCATGTCTGACAAAACAAAACATGCTGAGCTTATACCTATTTGTGATGTCATTATTGTTACCATGACGTTTTGTACGAATAAATATTTCATTTCATTTCATTTCATTTCATTTAGAATTGAACGCAAAAAGGTTTACAAAAAAGTCTTTCATCAAAAGTATTTGTTATTATTACTACTTAGTATTTTTTTCAGTTTAAGAACCTTGCACAAAATATCTCTTGACACATCAACACTATGTGTGTATTTGTAACAAATTTCATCCAAATCTGGTGAGAAAGCGTAACAGACAGAAAGTCAATTGTCGTTTTGTATATTTTAAAGATCTATTTTTCACTCTTCACTCCTTAATTTACTTATTTATTTTCTTTATTCAGGTAAATAAACAGCTGTGTTATTATAGTACATAAAGCTTATAAAACAAGGCGTCGTTCTTTAGCCATACAGTTTTCACAATTAGTTATACAATTATGATGTTGACGAGACGTAGATCGAAAGCGCGTTTACAAATTTATTTTCACTAAATTTATTTAAACAGAAAGTAATAATTTTTGATCTTGACAAAATAAAATGTCTACAATAATGGACTTGGGAACACCAACATCAGGTGGCCTCTCTTTTTAGCAAGTAACGAAAGCGATTATTGATAAAATTAACCTTCAAACATTACAGCTTTAATCTATTACAGCTGAAAGAAAAACAAACAAGTATTTTTTCCTTACTTTCCCTAATCTAAAACAACAGTTTAATTTATTCAATATGGTAACAGTAAGACGCGCGAATCCAATGGATAGATGCTGGCGTGCCACCAAAACGCACAAGATTCCGCTCTAATGACGGACTTCCGGTTGGATACTGCGACATAGGGATGTAACCTTAGTACCGAAATAATACTATAATTTGTCGATAAATGTTGAAAAATAATAAACGCGTTCAATGATAAATCTATACCTAATATTATAAATGCGAAAGTATCTCTGTCTTTCTGTCTGTCTGTTACTCAATCACATTAATGCTAAAAAAACATTATTGTTAAGGCGACACAATAAGATAAGACGGTAGCGAGACAGACAAACAATAGGTCCAAAAACTAACTAAATCGAGTACAACATTTGCACCCATCGAGAATCGAACTGCGGAATTTAACCTCTGGGCTTAACAGGCGGTCCAATACTATGGCATAAGTATCATGAGCCATGAGTCTTGTTCTGAGTATTCTACTATTGGCCTGCATCAAACTGATGTAGCTTTACTTTTTGTATTTTTCCTTTGCAGTTAGGGGTCACTGAGTTGGTTCCGGCGTTTCTTCTTAGCACTTGACAAATTGTCTGTGTTTTGCTTGGAGGCCCTAGAAGGGCCTAAAAATAAGCAGATATGTTCTTAATACCTACTTCAAATAAATAAATAAATTATAATTTACCGAAATCTTACATAATTGTTATCCACATTTATTTATATTTGCATGTCTTACAGGACAAAACATGCTGAGCTTATATATATTTGTGATGTCACAATTTTTACCATGTTTTGTGCAAATAAATATTTCATTCATTCATTCATTACATTCATTCATTTCATTCATTCGTTTTTCATTGCATTCATTTCATTCATTCATTCATTACATTCATTCATTTCATTAATTCATTATATTCATTCATTAAATCATTCATTTCATTCGTTCATTTAATTCATTCGTTCATTTAATTCATTCATTTCATTCCTTCATTAATTTCATTCATTCATTCATTTCATTCATTCATTTAAACATGACGGTCACAGGTGTTGTTATGTATCCAAGACTGAAATAAGTTTATTCATTTCAATTCCGTTAAATTCATACCGTGACTATCGATAACGTCCCAACACTCAAACACTTTCAGGTTTGGTAGATGTGATAAATACGTCTGTCTGTCATTTTTTATAGTGAAATATTGTACCTAGAACTCATCGGTTAGTTGCGCAGAATCAGGAAAATTGTTTCTCTTTTACGTTGTTTTCTGGGAACGTTAAATTATAGAGTGATAATATTGTTTTTGTGAGACGAGGAAATGGATTTATTAAAGTACGGCACACTACACTATTAATTGAGGATGTAGGTATATACGATTAGAATGTGTCATTAACCAAGTAACTGTATAAGTAAGTTATGAGAATCCTTTTTTCATTTTTAACTATAACTAGTTGCCCCCCGCGACTTCGTTCGCGTGGAATCTCTTTGTTTTGACAATCGCAGTCTAACGGGATAAAAAGTATCCTATGTCCGTTTGCTGGTTCTAAGCTACCTTTCCACCAATGTTCAGCTAAATCAGTTCATCCGTTCTTGAGTTATAAATAGTGTACAGTAACTAACACCACTTTCTTTTGTAGTATAACAGATAGATTGTAAATAAACTAACTTTCAAATAAAATAACCGATGCTGCAGACAGACACACACAAAAACACACCAACACATATAGACTAACAAACAGGGGTCAAACTTATACACCTTCATAAAAGATTACCCATTATAATAATAGTCCTCCTGGCCGATTTCGACCACGGCGGCTAATCACAACAGAGATCAGCCAACTACGCAGGAGATATTATAGTGCACAAGTGTGAGAAGTTGCCGAGAATCTCCCTCCTGGACATGATCTAACCATGGCCGATCTGGAAGTCCTTAAACAGGCTTCGGACTCAGGTCGGTCGAAGTAAGGAGAACATGGCCAGGTGGGGATTTTCGGCAAGCTCCGATGTGGACTGTGTTTGCGGTGCAGTGCAAACTATGGCACACTTAACATCGTGCCCGGTGTGCCCCAACACCTGCACGCCAGCGGATTTAATGAACTGCAGTCGATCCGCAATACGAGTGGCTGATTTCTGGGCTGCCGCTATATAATTTCTCGTGTTCCATCGACACGCTAAGAAGGAGAAGACAAGTGTGAGCGCAATTACACAGGCGCACTCACTGTTCCATCACTCTCAAAGTTCGGTTAGACGGCAATCCAACATGACCGGAGAGAGATCAGGCGCGCTTAACGTGCTTAAAAATTACCTATACTAAATACCAGACCACCTCCCATACTTATTTAAGTATGCTCGACTACACGTCAAGTTAATCACAGGTATCTTACGTAACTTACGTAATATACGGTTGATTTTGCAACAAAAGTAAGTAGTTTGACGTGTAGCCGTGGGTACATAGGTACCTATTCACCGGTTTTCGACCCGGACGTCCTTTTGATATTATAATAAACAAGCTTGTTTCTCCAATGGTACGTAAGAACGAAAATACATTTTACGGCCTCGCTTCTGCCAAACGGTAATCAATTGCTGGATATAGATTAAATTGTGGGTCGTTATTGATATGGACGTTCGGTGGCAATTACCGAAGTTGCCAGACTACATTAAATCGTCTTCGGCTAGGACTTCCCTGTCCATTTTATTAATAAACGCTGTTCAATCAAATTGAATTGTTGTTGTTGTACTGCTTTGCACGGTAAAAATAAACCTGTGAAATCGGAAACTACAATAATTTGTGCCCAACTAATTATAATTGGATACTATCAAATGTTATTTACCCCTCCGTCAAATCACGGTAACCGCACAGAGCCCGCTTGGTGGAGTATGGCTCGTACCACCTCATAGTTGAGGTGAGGCCTGTGCCCAGCTGTGGGACGATTATAGGCTGATGAGATGAATTTAAAAATATATATTTTTCGGACAAAATAAAGATACGTGTAGTCGAAGTTTTGTTAGTAAGCTTAGTAAAACAGTTTTGGATTAAGTTGTTTCTCTTGCAATCATATTTTCGTTTTATATTGTGCTTGAAAAGCGTGTGGTAAACTGAACAACGTTATTTATGAAAATTTATTAGGGCTAGGCCACATGTATGATCGACAGACGCGGCGATTCGTTAAAACTCTATCGTAGCACAATATATTCTAACACCCGATAAAAACATTAAGCAATAATTCAATAACGATTGATTTAATAGCAAATTTAGTGTCATCGAATTGAAATGGGTCGTAAAGGATATTTATTATCAAAACAGCGAACGGCCACCGTCAAACACTTAACCAAAATCATTGGGAACGAAATGTAAACTGGCAAAACCGAAATATCCAAGTTTTCCGAAACCCAACACACTGTGTATAACATCAATTATACAACTGAGATAAGTTTAGTAAAGCCAGATTCGTACGGAAATAGATAACACCTTTTTTCCAGATTTCCATAGTGGCACACGCATTGTACATTTTTGCCGAACAAACAAAGTTCGAATTGTACATTCAAATGTACAATGTTTTTGCGACTAAGTATGTATTTGCTAAGCGTGTCTTCAATATCATCATAATTGATGTCAAGAGGTCGAATGCTGAACATCGCCCCGAAGATTTTCGTGGAATACTTATGAATAGAGGAACGATACGCAAAGCTAATATGAGTGACAGCAAGGAACAAATATATACTTGAATTTAAATGACCAAAGACGAAAGTCACCTGTATATGATAGAGTTGAACGTGAAAAGCGATAGAAGTGAGGTGTTAAAAAACTAAAGTACCTACAACAAAGTGTGAAATGTAGGTGTGAGGAAAAAAAAAGTTTTATGAACTCCACCCATCTGCCAAGATTCTATTTCAGATCGTACAAATTCATGATCGATCGGTTGTCAACGGCTTGCATAAAGTTCTTCGTATTTTACTAAGTCAGCAGCGTAGGACGTCCACTGGCAAGATGGACTGATATCTTGCCAGTGGACGTCCTACGCTGCGCTTTTCATCAAACTATTTCTTCAATCCAGAACTTTTCTGTGCTTTGTGCCCTGGCCATTGCCACTTAGGCTTACTGACTTGCTGTCAAACATGACGTAGGTATACAGCATAAAGCACCACTATACTGGCCACACACCATACTTCTTATCGTCCATTGGCATGATGGATCCAATTGGATCAGTTAGTACTGATCGTATGTGGGTGTTAATTCGCATGACAAGTCTGTCTGTTAGTTATCATGCGATAAAAAGCATGGTCAGTGGCCAGCATACATAAAAATTTGGATCGAGCCTACTGAATTATCGTCAATATGTCTAAAATCAACACTCGGGTGCATCCAAGGTGATTTTGAAATCACATGCACGTTAACGTAAACCATCGACAAATAAAATAAACAGACACGCTTTACGACTCGGGCGCAGCAGAACTAAACGTTTTGCAATCGACCCATGTACTTGCTACATTTTGGGATGTAACGCATCTTAAATTCTCAGGAGAATATGTCCTCCGGCATTAAGTCCACCACTGTACACAAGTTTATGCACAAGTTTTTTAAATAAAAACAAATAAAATAATTTTATTTATTTTTCAAATTTGAATACCCGATTAACGATGACGCGGCAATGTATCAAAAGTGTCGTCAAAAAATCGTTTTTCTGTCATACAAGTACGAGTAGCGTCATGTCAATAATATTCAATTTATTTGGGATTGGGACCGGTATGAACGGAAATTGAAATTTCGTCTTTTTGCCTTTGAATTGTGTAGACTGACGGCCCGATACATTTTTTTATTTACTTATTTATCATTATGATGAAGTCAACTTTTATATCTACTTATTGCGTTATAAGTTTATGACAATGCTTTTTGTGGAAAGCTTAAGTTAAGTATCTTTTGTATCACAAATATCATTTGTGTTTTACATATTCCAGGAAGTGAAGAATATTAATTTGATTTAATTTATTTTTAAAGTTTTATATTACACAACAAAACTATTCACAAAAGCTGGACTTCACGCCGTAACTCATTATCTACCAGTTATACCTTTGGGCTGAGCAGAAATGGTTAGTGGGCGTTGCAACAAAATAAATAAAATTTAAAAAACAAAAATAATAATACAAATAATATTAGTACATATTTTTAGGGTTCCGTACCTCAAAAGAAAAAAACGGAACCCTTATAAGATCACTTTGTTGTCCGTCCGTCCGTCTGTCAAGACCGTTTTTCTCAGGAACGCGGGAAGGTATGAAACTGAAATTTCTATATGATACTAAGGTCTACTGTCCCTGGAAGCTGTAGAAAAATTAACCTTCTAAGCCAATGCAATCAAAAGATACAGCCATTTAGGCCGCAAATTTCCGCAAATTTTCGAAACTCGCACGGGAATCAAAACCTACAGGGTACTTCCCGTAAACTTAGATTCTTGAAATTTAGTACGAAGTCACGTCTTATAGTACAGATATAGGAAAAATTACGAAAACCGTAAATTGTCAGTTTCATCATATAAAAAAATGTTTTTGAAAATTTTTTTTTGACAATTTGTACCGACGTACATACTCACTTGGTATACTGTTAATAATTTGTTCCCGGTTTGGGTTTCCAGTCATTTTCATTCTCACAATATATGCATTTTGCGTGTATTATTATTATTTTCCGTGGAATCTGTTTTCGTTCGTTTTTTACTGGAAAAAAAGGAATTTCTAATTACGTGTTCATAAACGTCAAAGTTTGTATCACCTATAAATGTGATATTCCGCTGTAAAATAGGGAAAAAGGGTTATAACTAACTTTTAAATGGTTTTCCTCTTCTTCTCAGCATAATTATTTCTTATTATGAACACGATTTATTAGTATTTTTCCGAATTTTGTACTTTTTGACACTGTGATTGACATTTTGAGTGACGGGAGTCTTATTATTTTTTTCTGAAAATTGACAACTTTTAGCAAAGTTTCAATACAATTTCCATTTCAAATTCTGCAAAGCACGAGTTTTTCGCGTTCTATCCACGCTCTAAATTTGAACGGCCCGGGCCCCTATATAAGCCCAGACCATCCACATCTTTGGTATTCTATTCCTGGCTTCGATTCTATAACAGTAAACTCTTTACTATACGACACTTCAAGAAGTACTACAGGAAGACCAGGACTTCTCTACCTCCGGAAGGCCCTCACCCTCTACATTTCTGAGGACTGACCCCTCCTTGCCAGAGGAGGGACTGCGAGGGACTGAAACCTCCTAGCCTGAGGAGGGACTGCAAGGAACTGAACCCTCTTAACCTGAGGAGGGACTGCGAGGGACTGAACCCTCCTAGCCTGAGGAGGGACTGCAAGGAAACTGAACCCTCTTAACCTGAGGAGGGACTGCGAGGGACTGAACCCTCTTAACCTGAGGAGGGTCTGCGAGGTACTGACCCCTCCTAGCCCGAGGAGGGACTGTGAGGGACTAACCTCTCCTAAGCCCGAGGGACTGCGAGGACCTGACTCCGAGAACGCTTCACTTCACTTCGGCGCCTCCGGACCCGCCTAATCTTGTGAGGACACCTACCCACGCCCACTCCACTCACTATACTCGCTCAATTTCACACATACATTCTTCTCACTCGTCTAGGTTTATTTTTTTTTAATTTTCCTGTTTTCCTTTAAATATAATTTGTTTGTTATTTCTCAATTCTTTTCGTTTTTCCTTTTCCCTTCCTTGTCGCTCCACGACAAGCTAAGTCATTTTTTTTTTTTTTAAATTGTCGCTTCACGACAAATTTTGAAAATTTCAAAGTTACTACTCCTTATCCACATGTTTGAACGGAACCCTCGGTGCGCGAGTCCAACTCGCACTTGACCGGTTTTTTGAAAACACCGACGCTTGTAGCAACAATGACTACAATAACTTGAGTCGTGATTATTTTATTAGGTGTTTAAGCATTTACTTTTCCTATTTATTATTTCATACTCGTATCCGATGAAAAAAAAAATCATAATTGAATAAATTGTGATGATCAGTCAGTAAACCTAATACATGCAATTTTAATGTCTAAAAAATTATCAGGATCCTGAAGAAAACGTTTTTTTATTCTTTCAAAATAAGGCAAAGTTTTTCAACAAAATTTAATACTTTTCAACCAACGATTGACGACTACTTTAGTGTAATGGTCAGGAAGTTGACTTTCAACCAAGAGATCGCGGGTTCAATCCCTGCACTGTACAAACATGTGTGTACGAACATGTCTGTTTGTACTAGTCTGCGTGTTATATGTTTTTATTTAAGTGTATTTGTAATACCGCTGTTCATTCTGATATCTGTAACACAAGTGCTTAAGCTACTTACCACGGAGTCAGATCAATGTGTGTGATGTTGTTGTATTAATTATTTATTTATAAACTGTAATGTAAATATATATAACTGTTCACGGTCGTCCACCCTATTTATTTCTTGCAGTTAAAAAGCAGTTTCGCTTCGTTTAAAACTACATTACAAACCCTAAAGTAGATAATCACCGGAGAAACTCACAATTCGTCCACAGTATCATTGGAAGAAACGTCGACCTCTGTTCTTGAGTTACAACTATGCACTTTAATCTCAACTGCATACAATTCGAATTTCCATGTGCGAACGAGAGCAAATAAACAAGAGTGCAAAAATATTCAACAAAAAATGCATGTTTTCAATACATTTTATATCTTTTTAATCGAATGGTTGTAAAGTTATTTTGGCGGAGTGCATTGGACTGCTTTATGAGTGTCGGTCGAGTTTTTGAAGAATTTTCATCTCGTCGTAAAAAGAAGGGTGTTAGCGATTTGACACCTATGTCTGTTTCTGTGTATATGTGTTGTTGTGTGTATGTCTGTGTCATCGTAGCTAGGGTTACCAACTGTTTTTTCTATCAAGTATAGTATAAGTACATATTTTGCGTTTAAATATATAGTAGATGGCAGAAAAATGATAAAAAAATATATTCTAGGCACGCGCGCGGCACGCACACAGCACAGCCAGGCCAGAGCGGGCTTTAGTTAAGGCTGCGAGTTTCGCCTACTATATATATTTTTCAGAATTATAGTATTTGATGTCCTGAAATAGTAGGATACTATATTATATAGTAGGGTTGGCAACCCTAATTGTAGCTCCGAATAAATGGATAGCTTTCAATTGTTTTTTTTTAAATTTATTAGATTTTTTTTAATTTAATCACAGTGATTCTTAGCTATAGCAAGTTCAGGTCAAATCTGTTCATTTGTTGAAATTCACCAGCTGTTTTTCTGGCACATGTTGGTGGTTTAAAAAAAAATATTATTGTTCACACACAATAACATAAGAATAACTCTTGATAAAAACGGTATGACTTTTTTTTTAATTGTTTGGATCGCATTTCTGTGGGTCTGAAATAAATGTTTTATTAGTAACAGTACTTAGACGATGAAAATTTAATTAGTACTGTTAGAATGACCTAAATTTTTTTGATGTATTTTTACATTCTATTTTATAATAAATGTGAAAAAAAGATTTTATAAAAATAAGTATACAGATGATACATTTATTGTGTAACTTTAACCTCTGCTGTCGATTTTCGAGCTTTCCATCAGAATATCGTAGGAAAAACGGAACGTATTCAATCAACACCTATTATTTTGGCATTGACCACGGAAAGCTTTTGGCACGAAACACGCTAGTTGGGAGTTTTTTTTTTAAATAACTATTGACGTTTAGTTTGTATCTAAGTACCTTCACAGGTACAAATAAAATAAGGGGGCTTCGCAGCTTTATCACGTTACCTTGAGCACTCTTGAATCAGTAAGTACCTATAGCTGACGACCACTTTGGTGTAATGGTAAGAATATGACTATTAGCCAAGAGGTTGCGGGTTCGATCTCCGCACTTCATAAACATTATTTTGTGTGCATGAACATGTCTGTTTGTACTGGGCTGGGTGTTATATATATTTATTTTAGCTTATTTGTAATACAATTGTTAATTCTGATATCTTTAACACAACTGCTTAAGCTACTTACCACAGAGTCAGATTAATGTGTGTGATGTTGATGTATATTATTAAATTATAACTAAATTAGAAATACTGGGGAGATCAGGTACAGTCCTTTTGGATTAGGAACATAGTTTTACCCATCTCTAAATAAATATGTATATAAATTGACAAAAGTAAAATGTACCCCATTTTATCTAATATAATGATGACCAATGTGCCTATAGTAATTCCTACATTATTAAGATTTTTGCTTAAAAAATACATGTTTTTTTGGACTAGCTCTTCTGTTCCTTATTTAAAACTACTGATTTGTTTTAATCTATGCGATACGCTGCGACAAGTCGAGACGTGTCTAAGTATTAATATTTCGAGTCTGTTGCGTCAGAATATCTTTTGCGTTAATTTACTTCGATAAAGTACACACGAGCATATAGCATGCCGTACAATATAAAGCCTTCGAAAGTTACTATGCCACAAGCTTCAAGAGACATGAATTTAGATTTAAATACAATAAAGTCAAATAAATTTATGATATTGTCATTGAAGGCTAAATTCGGCAATGGACAGTTTTGGTAGGTGCTTTTATTTCCTACATTTAACTGCAATATCCATAAATGTAGTTTAACTGGTCGTTTTTTTGATTAGAATAAACCGTACCTGACCAGATTTTTGGTTATCTTTATAAAAAGCTAAAAATGTGAAGGTACCTACTGCTGTTGTTTTATAATAACACCAGCCTTTAACATAGAAAACAGGCAAAATTGCACCGTAAACAAACGTAACAGACATGGTTTTCTAGCGTTGCTAGTTCGGTAATATCTACATGTAATGATTCAATTTAAAGATATTATTTCAGAATATCATAATTGCATAACTACTTATGAAAACTGTTTGGCTAAAGAACGACGCTTTGTTTTATAAGCTTAATGTAACTATAACACAGCTGTTTGGTTTAATAACTAGAGAAAATAAAAAATTAAAATCATGTGTAATGAACTAATAACTCAATTAAAAGATCTTATTTCAGAATATCATCAGCATCATCATATCAACCGTTCGACAACCCACAGCTCAGCATAGTTCTCCCCCAAGGATCTCCACCGCGATCGGTCCTGCGGCTTCCAGCATCCAGCGGCTTTCCACGACCTTCAACAGATCCTTGGTCCACCTTGTAGAGGGCCATCATGTTACTAACATTGCACAAAACTAAAGTAACTATCGTCAGGGAAATGCTGTTACGCATACCCGCCAGCCGCGGGGGCAGCTGGGGGTTATTTGGGACTCCAGGCTTCAGGGAGAGAAATAGAAATCTTTATTTGCGTTCGGTTAAGGTACACTGAAGATGGTCATAGTTATAAATCAGAAATTATACATCCGCTTAATCAACCATTATTAGTGGCATGCAAATCTTAAAGTTACATTAGGATAATAAATTTAAATAGTAAAATGTCTATCAAAACAATCACAAAATGTCAACAAGTCATCATTAAATAGATAAAAAATTATTAGTTATCATCTTTTATCGCAATTTAAATATTCCTGGATAGTGTTAAAAGCCTTTTCACTAAGCCTAAGCACCCGCCTACCCATTAAAAACCTGACGGTGCCCTCCGGTGCCATGTGAGTCGGGGACGTGGCGGGTTCACCGAGGCCGAGAAGACACAAGCATTCACCGCAATTCCCCGGACTCGGCCAACTCACTTTGCAGCGAGCACAAAACTAACCTACCTTAACCGCCTCCTTCTATTTACTTTGAATAAATGAATAAAAACGAAAGGAGAAACCAAAGTGACTTCTGACGGCCCGGTGACACATACTGAGCGAAACAGGTACAAATCAGAAACGCACGAACGCAAGATCAAAGAGAATTTAATTTTCAAAGAGTTCCAATAATTAGCATGGTAATTTGTCAACGAATTGTGGCTGCCCACGGTGCGACCGGCGAGCCGAAATAAACCAATTTTTCGCAGAAACCGACGTTCTTTTGGGATGGGGCTACGAAACAAGCGACAAGGCTAAGGCGATGTCCTACATGAGCGACACGATCTGACGTAACGCGACCAATACTTTCAACGCCTTCTGCCAATGCAGTCCCACTACAAGAATGAACTGTCTCTCCTATCTCAGTGATATTGTGATCTCACCATGCATCATCCTTACTATATGTACGTGCTGTTGATACAAACCTTTGTAAACTAATAACGTAATATGACACTGGTGTCGAATGGACACATGCTGTCACTCCTGTTATATTGATATTTGCATTATGTACGCGTTATATTAAATTTATTAATTATTGTTTAATCGTATTCTTTTTCTGCCCATAACCTAATACGTGATTTTTTATGTATTTTTATTTTATTTTATGTAATTAATTTGTTTGTTTTGTTTGTTTATAAATTTATCTTAATACATAAAACTATGTTACATTATTTATTTTTCCTTCTATTTTATGCGCATTTCCGCCTGAATTTTCTCTGCTTGGACCTATGGTTGACTGGTAGAGATTGTTTTCGGCATTAAGTCCGCTATTGTACACATTTTTGTGCAGAACTTAAATAAATAAATAAATAAAATGCTAGTCGCGTTTTGTCGCGTAAGACGATAGTGCCTTACGTGACGGAAAGCGACGACTGCTTATTAAAAAAATCCAAAATCCCCGTGGCAGTCTTCAAAACGAGAAGTGTTTTGTATGTGAAGTCGTATTCATTTACTGTGTTCAGTTCTTCTCGAGCGCTTACCAGGAAGACACGTCTTACTCGGTGCAAAAAAAAAGTTACTTAATCCCAAAGTTTGAAGAAAGATCGCTGCTAAAAACAAAACAAAGATAAACTGGTTTTATCAATGTGACATTTTCACGGCAAAAAAACACCACTAAACGTATTCAGTTCGACAGTTTTAATCCAAATCAGTCCCTGTATTCTCTAAGTTGTCCATAGTTTTGGAACGTATTAAAACAATACCTTCTATCCAAATCAGTTCCTGTACTCTCTAAGCCGAGCTTCACTCTCTAAGATGAAGCCTTCTCTGTCACTCTTACAAGATTGACCGTGTGAGCGAACGCGCTGGCTAGATCCGAAAATACGGACGAGACGTTAGAGAGTATGGCTTCAGATAATATCTGCATATAATAGTCGTTTTCGCCGATTTCGACCACGGCGGCAAATCTCAACAGAGATCAGCCAACTATGCAGGAGATATTACGAGTATAGTGCACAAGTGTGAGCGCAATACACACTCACTGTTCCATCACTCTCAAAGTTCAATGAGACGGCAATCCGACATGAGCATGTCCGGAGAGAGATCAGGCGCAGGACCAACGGCTCAACGTGCTTTGCGAGGCACGGGGGTGTAACACCGCCAACTGCCCGACTCCGAGCCGTTTTTGAGATAATCTTGGCTCGACCTGGGATTCGAACCCAGGACCTCTCGGATGTAAGACAGAAACTTTGCCACTACACCAACAATGCAGTATATCTGCATATATACTTATATTATAAGTATTATTTTATGTCAGATAATGAATTACAGGCTATGAACCCCCTCATCTTATGGCCACAACACCAGTCGGGGAGTAACATTGACCTTAGTCAATGAAGTCCCTAGACAAGGTCAAAAACCAGTTTAAAACTCTGTAAAAATACATTTTCAAAGCTTTTTCGGGATTATAGAAATACGATGTTGATTTTAAAAAGCCTGCAATTTTTATTTACGTATTTAAATGTTTATTTAAGCTTTTTGCAGAATAAAACTTTGCACCAAAGTAGGGCATCGCAACATACATCATATGAATTTTGCATCAAACTCCTCCTTCCTGTTAATAACGATATCCTTAGCCCGAAGGATGTCTGGAAGAAATCGTTCTCAGCGATAAGACCGCCTTAATGCACAATTTAGGCAGTATTTATATTTCATCTTTATTTATATGTTGATTGTGTATTATTTTATGTGGTGTGCAATAAAGTGTTCTCTATCTATCTATCGATACCAGTCTAAGGTTCTCTAGCTTGACAGAAATGAAATTATGTAAGTTGCGAAATTAATACGTTTAGTGCAAAGTTTATATTAATTTAGAAGAGAACGAGTGAACTCTTAAAATTTACCTACAAATTAAATAAAATATATATATCTCTATATATATAAAATTCTCGTGTCACAATGTTCGTTCCCGTACTCCTTCGAAACGGCTTGACCGATTCCCATGAAATTTTGTGAGCATATTGAGTAGGGCGGACAATCGGCCAATATCTATTTTTTATACCGCTTAGTGATAAGAAAAATAATTATATAGCAAAACAACGTTTGCCGGGTCAGCTAGTATATATATATATATATTAGTACCACGATTACAAAGGTCAAGGTCATAATAGCCCTGGCCAAGGTCATCCCATCGGCGAACGTTGCCAAGCTGATCTAGGGCCAAATTTTAATTAAAAAGAGTGTTACAACATTATTCAGTTGACAACATGAAGCGTATATTTTTGTAGGTACTGACGTGTGAAATAGGAAAATTATGTAAATCTGTATTTCGAGTAGACATTATCTAATTGTGTTCGCTAGTTGACCTTTGAAACTATCTGGAAATATTTTTTTTGAAACTGCATTATCAAGTTTTTTTTAAATATTCACTTTTATACTCTAAGTGTCATTGAAGATTGTTAGGTACCTAAGTTACGAGTATTATTCTAGCACGGATAATGTTTGGATGTACTACCTTAATATCTAAGTATGTTTTTTTTACAAACTTTTACAATCAAACTAGGGTCCCACTCGCGACTTTGTCCGCGCAAACGTGCTTATCTCAAAGAAGCATTACAAGACAGCTCATACCCTGTCTGTATACCGAATTTCATCAAAATCCGTTGAGTAGTTCAGCGTGATTGCCGGACAAACATTCAAATATCCAAACAAATAAACTTTTACATTTATAATATTAGTGTGATTGTGCAATCTCATCCAATCGAACGTTGTTCCAAAATTTCGACTTAATTCTCATCCAATCTATCATATTTTTCATCCAATCAGACATTGGGAAGTGGGAGAACTGTAGCTTGCAAGATTTGATTAAAGACCGGGACCGATTTGACACTGGGACAGGTAAATTAATTAAATAAAAGGTAAAAAAAAAATCAGCTCGATAAGACATTGATGGTGTGTGTTTAGTTTATAAGAATTGCAAACAAACAAACAAACGTAAAAACATGTATAGCTAAATAAAGGATTCTGATGAAAAATTCCTTACTTCATGTATTCATGCAATTTCATAACTCGTTAAGTAAATTGTAATGTAATTCCATAAAGTACAAAAAATAATTGTAGCTTAAAGTCACGAATCATGAATATTTAAAATTTTAATTATCTTTTTTATTACCAATGGATATACTGTTAAAATATTACCTCTGTCATATTGTCAAATATCACTCACTCAATAGAATTTTTTGAATGAATGAATTAATGAATTAATGAAATATATTTGCGTATGAAAAGCGGTACATTTAGGGGGTAGGTTTGACATTATGGTTCAGTTTTTTCAGCCATATTATTACAGCGTGCAAATTCTATTTAAATCATTTTGAAATACAATATTCAAGTTCAATAAACACAAAATCACAAAATTAAATTACTATGTCAAATTACTATATCAAATTGCTGCATCAATCATAAAATTACAAATTTATCAGCATTAATAAGATGTCCAATTCACTATCTAACTCACTTTGCACCACAATTAACGCTCTTTACAAAGTTATTTACCTACATTTACTAATCAATTCCCAAAACTAAAGAACACTGATCCAAATTCCGCTAATTGTACAACAAAAAAACTACGTCACCAGGTCTACTCGTATTCAGACTCAATAGGGATGATGACAGGGTCAAAGAAAACTAAGAGAATAAATATTAAATAAATATACAACAACATCTGACTCCGTGGTAAGTAGCTTAAGCAAACAAGCTTGTGTTACAGATGTCAGAATCAACAGTGGTATTACAAATAAACTTAAATAAACACATATAACACCCAGACCAGTACAAACAGATATGTTCATGCACACAAATGTTTGTACAGTGCGGAGATTGTACCCACGTGTGGGTTACACGTGGGTACGATCTCTTGGTTTATGGTCAATTTCTTGACCATTACACCAAAGTGGTCGTCAAGTAATAATATTAGATTATTTTTTTTTTTGAAATTTCTCACATTATGCCATAAATGAATTAAAATAGGTACTCCTAGCCGTAAAAATACTAGAAGTAATTTTGATTTATTTATAGCACAATTTTGAACTACAGACATTTGGTTAGATTGTAGCCCGATAGAAAATGACGACGTAGTCGAAGACAGATCATGTCAAAGATAATATTTTTGCTGTAAAAAAAAAGATATAGGCCCACGTGCTAGATTCCCACGGATTCCGCCTCAAACAGTCGATTTTTTTCCTGCAAAAATATTATCTTAAAAAAAAAGATGTCATCACACCAATTCCAGGAAGCCCGACTCTTCGGCAGACGTCCAAGAGTGAGAGGAACCTTGGAGCATCGAGCATCGGGTGAAGGTCAAGCGCGATCAGCGACGGGCCGACGAACCGACGCTAAATAAATAAATATGACTGAAACGGTGGACAGGGATATAGAGGAACTAGATCTGGCCTGCGGTTTCACCCGTTCTAAAAAAATACTGTGTGTTCATCCAGGTTACCACACTAATAACACTAATATTATATGAGAAAGTTTCTTTGTTTGGATGTTTGTCCGTCAATCACGCTAATACCTACTGAACGGATTTTGATCAAATTTTAAAGAGAGATAGAGTATAAGCTGACTTTGGTGATCGGATAATTTGGATCTCGATTAAATGCTACTTTGGGATAAAACAGGAAGGAGGAAAAATCCAACATTTGCGCGGATGAAATTGCGGTTGGGCCGCATTGATTACTAAATAATGTTCCAAATGACAGCCAAATCGGACCAGTAGTTTTGTACAAACACCTATACATACAAACTATCGCGTTTATAATATTAGTAGGATAGCGAGATGAGTGATATATATGTGGGACGTAGAAAACAACAAGAGAATAAAAACATGGTAAGGAAGTGTTTAAATCAACGATGATTTGTCGAAATTGTATGATACAATTAAATATAGTAAAGTTATCTAAAACGTAGAAGCAAAACCGTTCTTATTTTCTACACTAATATTATAAAGAAAAAGGGTTGTATTGTTTGTTCGTTTGCTTAAATTTAATAGGCTTCGAAAATATTATACTGATTTAAAAAAAATATTTTATCATTAGAATCCTACATTATCATCAATAAGCATAGGGTATATTTAATACAAATGGCCTGAATAAATGTCTACCCGTGCGAAGTTGGGATGGGCCGCTAGCATTTTTTTTTTAATTAGGACAGTAATTCAAATTCAAATCATGTATTGCGTGTCACATTACAGTAATACATAATGAATGGAGATACAGCAGAAGTTATAATCGAGGCCTTTTTAAAAAAAAAAACCACAATGTAGAGTTAAACAATCAAAGAATTGTCACCAAACGTTAGCCAAACGAAAAGTATCATAATAATATAATATATTACAACATCACACACATTGATCTGACTCTGTGGTAAGTAGCTTTAGCACTTGTGTTACAGAAATCAGAAACAACAGTGGTATGTATTACAAATTGACTAAAATAAATACATACCCAGACTAGTACAAACAGACATGTTCATGCACACACATGTTTGTACAGTGCGGGGATCGAAACCGCGACCTCTAGGTGTAATAGTCAACTTCTCTCCCATCTACACAAAAGCGGTCGTCAAACAAATAAAGTATACACGAAACAAACGCAACGAGCCATCATGCCACATCCAGTGCATCTATTCCGCCAACGCACAAAATTTCGACTCTTGCGCAGCTTTTACGATCTAATTATGAAGATGCACTGATGTTTACGATCTCTGTATCATCTCGCCGAATAGTGATGGAAGATGCATTTTTTTATTTATTTAAAAATTTATTGCACAAGAAATGTACAAAGGGTGGACTTAATGTTAAATGCATTTTCTGCCAGTTTCAAGGTCATGCCGAAAGAAGGCAATGGAAAATTGAATGAGAAAGGTGAAATGTGGTTAATTACACAAAAATAAATAAACATATTATAATATCAAATATAAAATTATAATATCAAAAAATAAAAGTAAATATTAAATTATATTATACAAAAAATAAATACAAAGAATAAATATACAAAAAATAAATATCAATCTCATCATTTTATTATTTACAAAATTTTCAAGTCTACACATTTTTTTTATTTTTTTTATTACACCGTTTGTAGAGCATGAGTCTCACAAATACGCTGCCTCAGTGTCTAAGATTTTAGTGCACAACTGCAAGCCTTTATTTAAGTTGTATTTAAGCTCAAATTCCTCTCGGAAAAACTCATACTACGAATTAATTTTTAAGCTTTCGTTTCATACCATGCCATCACCTAACCGAAAGAAACAATGGCTTAAGTAACCTGCGGTCGACAACAAGTACCAACTTTTAGACAAAAAATCCATTTTATAATTTCAAATTATATCATTTACCGCATCAAAAATACATAATCAGCTAAAACTTCACCTATCTAGCTTTGTGATTCAGAAGATACAGCCTGATAGCAGACAGAAAGAAAGCCAGCGAAGTCTGAGTTATAGGGTCCCGTTTTTACCGACTGGGTACGTGACCCTAAAAAGTACCTAACAAAGTTCAATGCGGTGCATTACACTTAAGTTTTGCGGTTTATGGTCGTAAAAATGAAAATACATCAGAATAACCTTGAAACATCTTACATTCTGTGACAAAATATCATATGACGCATCGTCACAGTGTCTTAAATTACAAATAATATCGTATGTTTAGTCACTAAACTTTAACGGTGCATATTTGTTGAAAACTGGAGGTTTTATAGGCCACATCTGTTGAAAGCATAGGCCGATAACTGGTCTGTTTTGCACAAAGTCCAGCTCAACAAAGACAGTAAATATACTTAAATATGCTTAAACGTTAATTCCCTTCACATTGAACCCTTAAATATTACTTGTTCATATACAATTATTGTGTACAGTTATTTCGAGATCTATATTTACGGAGTTAGTGATGGGTTTGGGCGAAAATAAACAAAGGATTCACTTGGAATACGAAGATAATTTATTAAGACGATCATTAGCCTAGCACAGCGAATGAGAGCACACACAAAAAAAAAATATGTCAAAGACAATCGATTCGTTCAAAAACTAACACTACCCCTTGAACGAAACGTTTATTTGAATTACAATAAATACGCTTGACAATAACCCATACAAACAACTTTCCTAATAACATTCAATGATCAAGCTACATATTATGCTCATAAATTGACTTGCAAACATAAACATCAGGAACGTTCTTTGGATCTATGTATGTACTTTAAATTACACCTAACCTTTTTGAACCCAAAGCTAGAAAAGGTTACAAACTATTTAAACAATAATTATCACAAATTATTCTAAACAATCATTCAAAAGTTTAAGTTACATACCTTCAGTAGGTAATCTAAGTTAATTAACAAAACTATACCTACAGTAAAAAGTTACATACTTGTACTTTTGTAATTAAAAGAAAATTTTAAGAGGACATGTCATAAGTTTTAGGTGTATTACAGTTTGAACATTAACAAAACAAACAATAACCTTTTATTTCTATTGCAAAACATAACTGTTTATATATAAAATTACTACAAACAAAGATTACAATATAATATATCTGACATGACTTACATTTTACAATTACACTTCAGTTAATAACAAACTTGAAACAAATTTCACATGTTTTTCTTTAGATAACGGTTTAGTTAGCAAATCTGCTAACATGTTTTCTGTAGATACATAAGGCAATACAAAAAAATTACTTTTTACAATATCACGAATGAAATGGTGTCTTATATCTATATGTTTTGTGCGACTATGAAACATAGAATTTGAACAAAGTTTCTGAGCAGATTGATTGTCATTGTATAAGTTTACTTTACAATCAATATTTAGACACTGCAATAGGAATGAATGCAAAAAGATAGCCTCTTTACCTGCGTCAGAGATAGCCATGTATTCAGCCTCAGTGCTGGATAGGGCAACGGTCCGTTGCTTTCGGCTTTCCCAAGACACCACTGAATTTCCTAATAAGAAAATGTATCCAGTGTAGGATCTTCGATCAATAACATTGCCAGCCCAATCTGCATCGGTATACCCGTGAATATCTAAGCCTCCATTTTGATATGACAAGGAATAATGACATGTACCTTTTAGATACCTAAGTACCCTTTTTGCAGCCTTCCAATGCTCCTCACCATAGCATTCGTTGAACTGGCTCAGCACACTGATGGCATGAGCAATATCGGGCCTGGAACAAACTGAAATATACATTAAGCATCCAATTAGGCTTCTGTAATCAAATTTAGTATCCTTCTTATCATTCTCCTGAAGCTTAAGTCCCACTTCCATTGGTGTATGTGCAGGTTTACACTCAGACATATTGAATTTATGCAAAACTTTTTGAATGTAGGCGGATTGATTCAAGGTAATTTTGTTCTTGAACTTTTTGATCTGCATTCCTAAGATTTGGTGAGCAGGGCCTAAATCTTTCATTTCAAACTCTTCCATGAGTTTTTGTTTCACTATTTCCTTTTCTTTTACAGAAGAGGGAGAATGAAAGAGAATTATGTCGTCTACATAAAGGGCAATGATGACCATATCTCCCCCTTGTCCCTTATAGTAGACACATGGCTCTGATGTCATCCTTTTGAAATGTAATTTATTCATTAAAACATCATTTATTCTATCATACCATGATTTTGCTGCTTGCTTTAAGCCGTATATAGCCTTATTCAGCCTATATACTTTATCTTCTTGTCCTGCTATAACAAAACCTTCAGGCTGTTCCATCAGAACTGTTTCATCCAGATAACCATTCGAAAATGCTGTTTTGACATCTAAATGATTCAATTCCATGTTATATTCTGCTGCAAGAGCCAACAATAATCGTATAGTTGAGTATCTAACTACTGGCGAGAATGTTTCATAATAATCAATCCCATACCGTTGAGTATATCCTTTGGCTACTAGACGTGCCTTGTATTTAATAATTTGACCATCTAATCCCCTCTTTTTCTTAAAAACCCATTTAGATTTTATCGGCTTCTGTCCTGGGGGTAAATCAACTAGAGTCCAACAGTTATTTGTTATAAATGATTGATACTCATCTCTCATGGCTTCATTCCATTTATCAGCTTCGCTGCTGGCAAGCACTTCTTGTAGAGTCTCTGGTTCAGTGTCCTCTGACCACGCTGTCTCTGCCAGCTGCGCCTCTATTTCAGTAGCGTCGAGAAAATCCATGGTGTTCGAGTCCTCACTGTCTATTGATGACAGACCTGGAATGTAAGTTTCATCCGAGAGAGTATTTGTTTCCCCTGATGTATCTATGTCAAATATTGTTTCCCTACGAGAGTCTCTATCAGATGGTTGTGTAAAATCAACATCACTAAAGTCGTTTATTTCAGTTTGTGGACTTTGTTGTATTACTTCTGTGTCATTTGTACCAGTAGCTGGTACATACACAATATACCGGGTATCATCATGAGACTGCTCATTTTTCTTCCAGAAACAATTTTCAAAAAATGTGACATGCCTTGCCTTTAAACATTGCTCCAAATTTGATGGGTCTATGAGTCTATAACCTTTTGTGTTTGTACAATATCCTACAAAAATGTATGCTTTTGATCTCGAATCTAATTTCCTTTGATTTGATCTCAAAGCATATGCAGTACATCCAAAAGTGCGTAAGTGACTAACGTTTACCTTTTTGCCAGACCATTTTTCTTCTGGTGTTGCGCCCATAACAGCCTTGGTTGGTGATCTATTTTTCAGGTACACTGCAGTGTTTGCCGCTTCAGCCCAAAAGCTTTTATCCAGATGTGAATCCTCTAGCAAACAGCGCACTTTGTCCATTATCGTCCTATTGATCCTTTCTGCGACACCATTTTGCTCGCTGCAATGTGGGACAGTAGTTTGATGCTTAATCCCATGTGCCAATAGGTATTCCTGAAAATTACGATTTATGTATTCACCGCCATTGTCACTTCTTAGAATTTTTATTTTGCAATGAGTTTCATTTTCAACTTCTTGTTTAAAAATTTTGAATTTACTAAAAGTTTCATCCTTAGATTTCAAGAAATAAATAAATGTTTTTCTTGTAAAATCATCTGTAAAGGTTAGAAAATATTTGGCCCCACTCATTGACTGTATGTGCATTGGACCACATAAGTCTGTATGGACTAGCCCCAATATTTCTTTAGATCTACTTAAGGACTTCTTGGGAAAAGGCAATTTAGTTTGTTTTCCTTTAACACATGCAACACAAGGCCTAAATTCTGAATTATCAAAATACATACCAGAAACCATTCCATTCTTCATGAGTGACATAGATCTGGAATTCAGATGGCCCAGCCTCCGATGCCAAACCTCTTGTGTTACCTTGGACTTGTCTGTTGGACTGGGGCCGCCCATCACCTGCTTCCCCACACCCGACTCCAAACACTGAGGCTCCATGGCACAATTTGTACTAGCTACGCTGCAATTCAAAGATGTATCTATCGTATCCAACTGATAGACACCATTAACACAAGTAGCGGAGGCTATCAATTCACATCCATCCATAATTTTGCACTTTTGATAATCAAAAACAATATTGTAACCTTTTCTTGTCAATTCACTAATTGATAACAAATTACAAGTCAATTTAGGCACATAATAAACGTTGCTTATTGTCCTTACACAATCCGGTAATGTTACTTTGACGTTTCCACACTCAGCAGTTGACAGTTTATGTCCATTAGCGACATTCACTTCACACCTATTTGTTGTTTTGATATCACTCATGATGTTCCTGTCGTTGCACATATGGTTGGTCGCTCCGGAGTCCAAATACCAGACGTCACGCTTCAGGTTTACCGACAAAGCTGACAGCAGTGCTTTGTCTCCATTGTTCTGCTTGCTTCTGTTTTCAGTTTTCTCTTTCTGACCAAATCTAGTACAGTTCTTTTTCACATGCCCAGGCTTCTTACAACGAAAGCATTTAACCTGTTTTCTTGTAAATAGAGCCGTTGAATCTGCCTTTTCATCTCTCCGAAGCGATTCTTGTAATAATTTGTTTTTTACAGTCTCACTTGCCAATTTTCCTAATTTAGAGTTCTCTAAGGCCATGATTAGCGGGTCATAATCTGAAGTCAAGCCATTCAGCATCAAAACAGCTATGAAGTCGTCCTCCAGCGGTGTTCCCATATCATTTAACTGCTGGGTAGCATCAATTATTTTATTAATGTAACATTCCATGCTGCTGCACCCACTCAAACGGATATCACACAGTGATCTTAGTAAGCTGAGCCGTCTGATCAAACCCTTGTCTTCATAAGCAGCCTCCAAATTCTTCCATGCTTCGTATGCGGTTTTAGCGTTACGCACATGCGACTGCACCGATGTGTGCACAGACAGGCAGATTTTCGCCAGCGCCTTTTGGTCTTTCTTAGCGTCATCTTTGCTATAGTCCGGAGTCAACACACAATCATGCAAATCTTCATGAATTAATAGATTCTTCATATAAAATTTCCAATGGTGATAATTTTCCATACCTTGAAGTTTTTCTATTGGAATTGAGTAGTTTGAAGAGGACACGCCGCCGGACATGTTGAGGTTAGAAATTGCAACTTTTTGTATTTTCGCCTTTTTTCGCAGAAATTAATTAACAGTAACGCGCCTGAACGTGCTGGTCCCATGACCTGATGGGTTTGGGCGAAAATAAACAAAGGATTCACTTGGAATACGAAGATAATTTATTAAGACGATCATTAGCCTAGCACAGCGAATGAGAGCACACACAAAAAAAAAATATGTCAAAGACAATCGATTCGTTCAAAAACTAACAGTTAGCACGCATTATTGTAACAAAACAGATTAAACCATCACGAGAAATATTTCGTTAATAAAAACACGTTCAAAATAGTACATTATGGTACAAATGTGTAATGTTGGTGATTACCGCTGAGGCGCCATTGAGACCCGAGCCGTCAGGTGAGGGTCTTAAGAGAGCCGAGGACGGTAATCATCAATACACACGTGTATCATACGACGTTTTTCAACACACTTGCGAGGAAAAAACAAACATGTATTGCATAAATCGTTTAATTAAGTATGGGAAAATTGGGAAACGGCGCGCAATTTTTTTTTTGCACGCGCCAAATGTAAGGTGATTGATTACAGCCATACAGCCTACTTCAAAATGATAATTTTAGTGATAAAATGCAAATATTTTATAAGAAATTATTGTGAATTATAAATAATTTGATAATAATAAATGTTTTTTCGTCTTAATTAAATAAATGTGTCCCTTATTTATTTCAAAAATGTAAATGGATTTTCGGTGGCATAAAACCTCTTTGTTGTTACAAAAAAAAAACTGTATTACCCGGTTAAATTGAAAATGCTCTGTTTACTCGCATATAATTTGCAGTTAGGTACTAACTTAACTTTGTAGGGATCATTCTATTATGTACTAGTGTGTAATATTATTATGCACGTGTATGTTATAGTTCGGTTTATGGCCCTAAGAACGATATAATAAGGCTCACTTTACGAGCAAGTGTGTTGAAAAATAGATTGTCTTTGCGAACATCTAAATGTCATTAAAATAGAGTAATGATTCGAAGTAAAAATCTTGTTTATGTCAGTTGTACCACCTAACCACTAGTACATATTATTAAAGCAAGGACTGTTAGTTAAATTTCTCTTGTTTTCTAACACACACACACGCCCGCACGTGTACATTAGGCATAATAGGTAGGTTTACCTAAGGTAAAATAGTGTGATGGTTATGTATGATCTCAGCACGATGTTACGAATTTCTTTCACCATTTATGCAAAAAGGACAACTCTACCTATATCTTTTTTTTATCATCTGGTGCAGTTTGGGAAGCAGTTCTTATCTGATTTGATTTTGTCAACTAGTTATATGTACTTACTGTATGATATTAAACCTTATAATTGGCTATACTAAATATAATAGTTCAACTATTGTGTATAAATCTGTAACGCTGAATAATCAATATACCTATAATATATAAAAGAATAATCAATATACCTATAATATAAAAAAGTGCTGATAGTTACACTATTTATAACTTAAGAACGGATGAACCGATTTGGCTTAAAATTGGTTGAGAGGTAGCTTAGAACCAGGAAACGGACATAGGATACTTTTTATCCCGTTCGACCGCCATTGTGATAACAAAGGGATTCCACGCGGGCGAAGTCTCGGGAGGCCACTAGTTAATTAATAAATAAATAACCAAAAGTGTGTCATGAATAGAGCTTAAGGAAAAAAAATAAAAAAGTTTTTTTTTTTATCAATTTTTGTGATGTTTTTGTTTATGTACTTCACTGAACATACTTTTTATTTATTTATTTAAGTTTGATTGCACAACAATACTTTGTACAAAAGGTGGACTTAACGCCGTAGGGCATTCTCTACCAGTCATACCTTTGGGCTAAGCAGAAATGATTAGTGGGTGGTGCGACAAAATAAATAAAAGAGAAAACAAAAAAAATAAGAATAATATGATACATACACATAAATCTTTTCCAGGCTTCAATCACAATCACGTTTAAAGGTTGAACCGATCCCAAATATTCAATATGACATCCAAACACTTAATAAATCGATGGTCTGTAAAATTGTACAGGCGTGCCGTGACGTCATACGCCATTATCATCTGTGCACCCATTAGAACGGTCAATCAAACTGCTGTATTGTTTATGGGTTCGGCTAGTTCTGACACATAATAGACAAGAATAATTACAATATTTTCTTCGTTAATAATACGAATAACGTGCCGGCACGGTCACGATAAAGTTTTTTAAATAATAACACGAGAACACAAAAGCTAGCATTATGAATATGGGTTGAACTGGAAACAATGATATGTTTTGTTGTATTTAAGAACATGCACCCTGAAATCATGATTCATGATTCAATATTGTTTTTTTTTAAATATTTCACAACCATCAGATCAATTCTCTAGTCCTTAATTAAGCTACGAGGCTTGTGTTATGGGTAATTACGGATAAACATACTTAAATGCTTTTTTTGTAAATAAATACATTTTATACAAAGAAAACACCCAGACCAGTACAAACACACATGTTCATGCACACATATGCTTGTACTGAGCGGGGATCGAACGCGCGACCCTTGGTTTTAGCAGTCCGACATGAAGACCACTGCAAGTAACGGTCGTTGTAATAGATTTTGTTTTAGGATACCTACTGTGTTTACTATTATTAATTTAATTTGAATATAATTTAAAATATTTTAAAGGATTAAGATTAAGAAAGTATAGTACTTTCGAGATAAACCTACTTATATTATAAGCGCGATAGTTTGTAAGTATAAATGGATGTTTGTTCCTTTTTTTACTAAAACTCTACTTTATACATTTAAATGAATTTTTACACAAAATAATGTTGGTAGTTTATACATCAGAAAAACACATATAGGCTACAATATAAAGATAAAGGCTTAGGACGTGGATGGAGTCGAAGGCGCGGCCCCTAGAGCTCTAGTATTTTCCACATCAGCATCTCATTATATCAGCCTGTTACAGTCCACTGCTGGACATAGAACTTCCCCAAGGAGCGCCACAGCGCACGATCTCCCGCCCTTTGCATCCAGTCACTACCAGCTGCCTTCTTCAGGTCGTCTGTCCATCTAGGCGGGGGGCGTCCCACACTACGTTTACCTAAGCGTGGTTTCCATTTAAGAACCTTCCTGCTCCACCTCTCGTCGGTTCTGCGACAGACATGGCCAGCCCACTGCCACTTCAGCTTGCTACATTTTTTGACGACATCAATTACCTTAGTCTTATGTCATCAGCATCTTGTAAAAGTATATCTTTAAAGTGACGAACTGACAAACTTATAAATAAAGCTGGAAAAGAGGATTATTTTTCCTGGAATCACAACACCGACACCAACAAAACACTCGACGCATTTCGCCACAGTGTTTTGTTGGTGTCCGTGTTGTGATTCCAGGTGCATCTTCTGTGTCACGTTGTGAGTTGAAGGTATTGTAAGTCCTGCGACTTCCAGCTCTAGCTTTTTCAGGTGATTAAAGTTGGATGTAATTTGGTTCCAGCGCTGGCGTCGTTTAGTGGAAATTTAAAGCAAAATAATCCTCTTTTTCAGCTTTAGTCATGGATTTTCGCAAAGTAAAGCCTGATTCCATCAAATAAACTTATAAATAAACTTATAAGCTAACAACTTATCTACATAAATATCTTTGGGAGTAGCTTATGTTCAGCATCAGACTTCTTGTTGGTGATGACAGCATTTGTTATTGTTATTGAGCACTGTACTCGAACGTCAGCGCGTAAAATATTTGGTTGCACTTTAGTAGATACCTAAAATAATTTCTGAGTACACGGAATTTATATTACAGTAGAGTAAAAATATATATTGGTGCTTGGTATAGTAGTACATATGTGAAAATCATTCTGTTATTGGCAACCATAATAAGAGAAGTATGAAAACGTCATAAAGTGCACCCCACGCTTTTTACTCTACTGTAATATAAATTCCGTGTACTCAGAAATTATTTTCTGTTTTTTAATTAGCAATAAAAGCGTGTTTTTTTAGTTATTTAAACTTTTTTTAAAAATAACGTCTCGAGCGGCTTAATGACATCTGACAGTAAGGTTGGTCACTTACCTTACACACACTCCTTCACAAATCCGCACTGAGCCCGCGTGGTGTAGTATGGCTCGCACCACCTCATAGTTGACCTGTGCCCAGCAATGGGACGTATATATAGACGTGTATATAGGCTGATGATGATGAGAAATAGCGTGGAAAATACCGTGTTACGTCAGACCATTTTATATAAACATGACCCGTATAGCGTGTTGTTATCTAAACACTGAATGTCATTTTCCGTTTCCGTGATATAGGTAGGCTATATATATATATATATATATATATATATATAGGTAGGATATAGTCATCTACGTTTAAAAAAAGACTTGGAAAATTTTCATGCTTTACTTTTACTTTACGAGTAATAGTAAAACATGATAAATTTCCAAGTCCAGTTTTCCAATTATTAATATTATTTAGCTTGTAACATTTTTGTACTAACATAATGGACGTACGTTGTCCGATCTCGTCAAATAAAAATAAAATAAAAATTGTTAATTTGTGATGATTTAAAATCAGATTTTCCACATAAAGTGTCAGCAAACTCGCTGGGCCGTGTCGCAGTCTCCCTAGAGGTACCAAATAGACTGAAAGTATGAACATATAGATGTTCTAAGGTCCTTTAGCAACGCTATTAACACACCAACATGTCCTTTAGAGAACAGAACCTTGTACATATATCCCTTGAATTTGAATAATATTATATTTAGAAAAGTTAACAAGGTGTTGTTTTAACTTAAAATTATTAAAAACCTAAATTCAAGAAAGGCACCCGGGACCTGATAACATTGCAATATCTGATATAAAATTAATAGGAGAATAAATATCTTCCACCATTTCTGATTTAATTAACTGTAGCTTAAGAACTGGGATATACCCAGATAAACTGAAATAAGAATGTGTCAGACCGGTACACAAAAAGGGTAAACGCAATGACTTTGCGAATTATCGACCAATCACATTACTATCATCGATTGATAAAATTGTAGAAAAATACGTCTATGAGCAAATACATAACTTTTATAGAAAACATACTGTTATAAACCCGTGTCCATTTGGTTTCCAGTCAGGTAAAAGTACAGCAGGCCTCCTATCGAAATTCACGGACGAAGTGAATAATCACCTAAATGAAAAAAGGCAAGTGCTGGCTCTATTTATCGATTTTTCTCGTGCTTTTGACACTCTTGTTCATGATCAGTTAATAGAGAGACTAAACAACTGCGGAGTACGGGGACCCTTGCTAAACTGGTGCCAGAATTACTTGCAGAACCGGAAATTCTCTGTAAAGATCAACGGCGCCCTCAGTGAACCCGTGGTAGTGGAGGGGAGAACGGCCCAAGGCTCCGTGTTAGAACCTTTACATTTCTTGACCTACGTCAATGGTATGTGCAGCTGCATTATTAATAGCTCGTGTTATCAGTTTGCGGATGACACATGTTTGTTAATGCACAAACAGCCCGTGATCTTTTGCAATCTGATCTCGATAGGTTGACAAGATGGTGTCACGATGCTGGCCTCGTCCTCAATGCCATCAAAACTAAGTTATTGGTAATTAAATCACCATATGTCAAACAAACTCCAATTGACAGACTTGTGGCTCACGATCATAGCTGCTTACATACTAATAGCATTACTGCATGTTGCTGCCCAGGTATCGAGATAGTGGATAAGAAAACTTACCTTGGATTAGTCATTGACAGTAAATTTAATTGGAGATACCACATTGAACACGTCTGTACCAAGCTGAGACAGTTTCTGGCAAACATCACTATCCTGAATAATCGCATACCATTTAAAATTAAGTTAATGCTGTACAATGCACTTGCGGAGTTACATGTCCAATATGGTCTAAGTAGCTACGGCCGAAGTTATAAATCATATTTTGGCCAAATCCACAACCTACAAGTAAGAATTCTCAAAACCATAGTTTCCAACAAAATTAGGAATAAATATCAAGACAATACCGGTGCTCTCTTCAAATACTGTAAAACATTGCCAATACATTTGCAGGTGCAATACAGTTTGCTAAAGGAAAATTTCTTTAATGAATCGTTAAAAGTCCCTATTAGCCACCCTGTATGCACCCGAGCAACGTCTGCTAGCAGGCTTTGCACGCCGCGCGCAAACAATGCGTACGGCGAGCGAACAACTGGATACCTCATACCTAGACTTATCAATAACATTCCTCCTACTAAGCTAGTGAATGTCACACAGAAAAATATTAAAATTAAGTTCAAAGAATATTTTCTCGGAACATTGTAGCCTAAAATTATTTTTTGTTATTAATATTGTTTTGAATTGTACCTATTGTTTGAATATGTAATAGAAAGATAAGTAGTTATTTCGCTTCAGAGTAATTTATTGTACTATTTGTAAATTATAAGCTCCGATAGCACAAATACAAACCTTAGTGGTTTTAGTTGCTATCTTTATTTTCATATATGTTTGTAGTGTTTTTATATGATAAATAAATAAATAATAATAAAATAACTAAAGTGTGTCTGTAAATCTTCCACCACAATTGTAGCTTTCGGCATAGGTAGGAATGCCAAGCACTGAAATAATGTAGGCTGTACTAAATTCAGAACATTTGTTGCATGAAGTGAACTTTCTTGATCTAGTCAAATTCATGTTTAGGCTCTTAGTTTTATTTCTGGTTTAGCTTTAGTTTTAATTTATTATTTTTTGGTAGGCTTTTAGTATAAGTACCGATTTAAGCAAGAGTTTGAAAGTAGCACTAGAGAGAAAAATAAATTGAACGTCGTTACGCTTGGTATGGCCATGTGATGGATGAGTATAAAGTTGAGATATAGAGAGGTAGAGGCCGACCTTAGAAGACTGTGTGAAGAAGGACACGAATGTGAAAGGAATGGATGATTTAGTGACAAAAGATAGGATAGTATGAAAGAGAAAAACATACTTCGCCAACCCCAGACAACCTTGGAAACGGGCAAATGAATGATGATGGTGGTTGCCTTTTAATGACCACTTATAGCTAAAGTAGACTTAGTAATAGTAATAGTCCTCCTGGACGATTTCGACAGAGATCAGCCAATTACGCAGGAGATATTATTGTGCACAACTGTGAGCGCAATACACAGGTGCATACACTGTTCCATCACTCTCAAAGTTCGGTGAGACGGCAATACGACATGACCGAAGAGAGATGACACTGCCAACTTCCCGACTCCGAGCTGTTTTTGAGAAATTAATGACAGAACATTTTAGAAACAATTTTGTCTGAGACCAGGGATTCGAACCCACGACCTCTCGGATGTAAAGCAGAAACTTTACCACTACACCAACGGGGCAGACAAGAGTTAGTATAGAGTGAAGTGTATTCTATTCTTCAAACAAATACAATTATATTAATGCAATCCTAACAACTGTTTACTGCGACTATCTTATCCGGAAGGTCACCCGCATACTCGATTCGTTAGTCAACTTAGACAATATGGCGACATCATACCTAAATACAAAGAAAGAAAAATGTGTATATTGCATTTGGTCTTGGAACGCATAACTTCAAAATCATATTCTTTTCATCAAGGAGGATCCTCCCTGATGACCGGAGCCGAAAAGATTTTTAAGTGTTATGTCTTTTCGAATTTGAAAAATAGCGTTGTGAACGCAAAACATATTTAATAGGTACATTCACATTCAAAAGCCTTAATTCCGCTATTGCAATCGTAAGTAAAAATCGTGATTCAATTGCCCGATTTTACCATTTCGTCCATACTAGAACCAAAGTAGGTATATCAAAAGCAGGAATTCAATGTACATTTTGATACGATTGTATTAGCGAAATAGACTGATAGATGACACCACCAATCGTTATCATCTGTCAAAACGGTCTGCTTCCATAGATTTTGTATGGGAATACTATTAATTAATACTATAAAGTGATTTGACGTCATAATTTAGTTTCAGAAATGGAAGTCAATTGACTGAATATAAACTTAACTGCATGTAAATAAAAATTGGTATTTACAGCTTTTCGGAAATAAATTGGTGGTGATGTTTTTAAAACACCATGGTGTTCGAAATATTTACGATATGTGTTATCATGCCTAATTGGCCACTGAACTGAACACTACAGATTATTAAAAGCTCTTAAAGACTTAGGTAAGATAGTGATATCCTTATTTTTAGGAAAGTCGCCTGACACAAATTAGGAAGTCACTACTAAATCGGTTAGGGATCACGACATGTGTCACTAGTAGAATTGACAAAATATTAAAAAGTTACAACACAGGGTTTGATACAAACTTAAAAAAAATACATTAAGAAGGAATGTCAGGCAATAAGAAAGGGGTCCAAATACAGTTGCATAGTTCAAAAAGGGGTATGTTCAGGTAGCATATTGTTTTTTGGCATAATGTTTGATGACAGTCTGTTTTTTCTTTAATTCTGTTTTAATTTCAAACTATTTTTTTGTCATTAAAATTATGCGACCGAAAGGGCTTCCATAAAAAAAAAACCTTTCCTTCACTTATTTCAGCTTCTGCAGTACCTAGGGAAAATAAACCAACAACTTAGCAACCTTCCATAACAAACCAGACAACTTTTTTGTATTATTCAAACCCTAAAACATTTTAGAGCTGTATAGAAGTATCTTAAATTCATAATTCAGAATTCTAATTTCAAAAATTTATTCACCAACTCACAAAGTTACAAAGTTCGTAACCCTTTTGTCGAGAATAATAATTTTGTAACTCATTATTAAAAAACCGTTACAAAACTAATACAGTATCCAAAAATGGTGCGAATTTCGATGAGCCCTCTCGGGCAGTAACAGTTATTTTGTGACAGATTATTTGATTGAAAAATCGTCTTTATTTTAATGATGGTAAGATGTAATACAGTTTGTCACGCCACCTTTTATCGGTTTCTGAGGATTTAATTAATTCTTAGTCACCGGTAACGGGCATTGGTGAGTCAGTACAGGCCACTGACGTTGGATTAGATGTGGTGTTAAGATACGCGCGTAAAGATTTTGCATATTTAATTTTTATTCATTTAGTATTTTATTTATTTTGTTAGGCACATATAACAGAGACACAATCATAACAATTAACATAAAAATAGTTACACATTCAGATTTGATTGCAGCTCCAAAGGCAAGTGTACACAGCATGGAAATCGAGTTTACGTATTTATAATAAAAATTAGATTATTACATATTCAAGACTTCCTTGCTAAAAAACCTAGTCACGTTTTTTTTTGCAAAGTATGACGAGAGTTTTGTAGATATAATGGGTTATGGAGTAAGAATTTTAATAAGTTTTTGGCGAAGCAAGCTAGAGCTAATCGTTTAAGCAAGTGGTACTTTTGAACTTGTTTCTAATGGATCTCTAAATGTATCCTATCCAAGCCGATAATGAATAAAGATGGTATATCTTTAGGCCTGTGTATTGCGCTCACACTTATGCACTATAATATCTCCTGCGTAGTTGGCTGATCTATGTTGAGATTGGCCGCCCTGGTCAAAATCGGCCAGGAGGACTGTTATTATTATTATTACTATTATCTACAGGCCAACACTAGTATTTTCTTGTTGCTAATAAAGTGATGTGAGTAACTAACAGGTAAACATTTAATATCACGCATGAGTTCACACACATCACACCTCTATGGTCATTGGCGTTGTGCGTGAGTCGTGCCAATCTGAACAAGTCGGAACAGGTATCCGTGTGTCCCAGCCACCGTCAAACCATTAACACTTGTTGTTCTTCTCATACTTACTGTATTGCTGTTTTGTTATCCAGAGCACATCACGTCTTTGCAATTTACTAACAATGCTTTAATGTTGAGAAGCAAGAATAAATTTATTTGCTTGATTTAATATTCTGTGCCATTATAAAGCCTTTTTGTAGATGGTCGAATGAAATGTATCAGATAGAATAGGCTTGTTTCCACTATGAAAGAAATATTCAAAAACTGATTTTCTCTAAAATAATTCATAATTTCAGATGCCTTTACACTAATATTTTTCTGCAGTTCGTATTATTTGATTTTTAATTGGAATTCAAATGATAATTAGTCACTCAGTCGGCATTGCACGCGGTGACGTCAAAGTGTGTTATTCCCATACAAGCTCTATGAAGAAAAGCGTTTTGACAGTTGATAAAAAGTACGTCAACGGTTGGTGGTGTCAACTACCGTATTGTAGACGACATGTCCTATCATTGCTCTGAAAAGATACTCCGATATCTGTCCAGCAATTCCCGTATCCCCGTACTTTAATGGATACCATTAAAAAAGAATTAGCCAAATTAGTCCAGGCGTTCTCGAATTATGCGCTTACCAACACGTTTTGCGATTCATTTTTATTATTATAGATATTGTATATAATAGTCATTTATGTAAGTTTAGAAAAATCAATTCAAAGGAAACAAAAACCCTTTTCTTTGTACTGACGACCGTACAATGATGATGATGGAGTAGTACTATTGGCGACCAGCATCAACACTCACTTTTTTCGGCTTTCTATTTCCAAATTTAATGAAGTAAAAAATCTTGGAAACAAATTCATTGTCAAGCTATAAAATTCAAATGTTTTTTATCGGTCTGAAATGAATTAATAATAGTAGTTCTGACCGGTTTCGACCACGGCGGCCAATCTCAATAGAGATCATCTAACTACGCAGGAGATATTATAGTGCACAAGTGTGAGCGCAATACACAGGTGCACTCACTGTTCCATCACTCTCAAAGTTCGGTGAGACGGCAATCCGACATGATGGAGAGAAATCAGGCGCAGGACCAACGGCTTAACGTGCTTTCCGAGGCACGGGGGTGTAACACCGCCAACTTCCCGACTCCGAGCTGTTTTTGAGAAATTCATGACAGAAAATCTCCGAAACAATTTTGGCTCAGCCTGGGATTCGAACCCAGGACCTTTTGGATGCAAGGCAGAAACTTTGCCATAACACCAACGAGGCAGAAATGAATAATACTTGGTGCAACACGAGGGTCCTGGTTTCCTTCCACATCCACATGCTGAACAGAAAATCTCCGAAACAATTTTGGCTCGGCCTGGGATTTGAACCCAGGACCTTTTGGATGCAAGGCAGAAACTTTGCCATAACACCAACGAGGCAGAAATAAATAATACTTGGTGCAACACGAGAGTCCTGGTTTCCTTCCACAACCACATGCTGAACATAAATACACTTAGCATTTATTCAAGGTCGGAAACTGGAAAACGGTGAAACTTTGAAATATTGAAATTGAAACGGTGAAATATTGTCACGAGGAAGAAACATTCGCAAGCGTTGTCATTCGTGGCGTAATCTTCACAGAAGTTGCATTTGTTAAAAATATTGTGCAATAAACTTTCGATATTAAACTATACCTTATCTAAAAATCACAAGTAGTTAAGTAGCTTGAATCATGCTACCTAATAACAAATTACTCATTCCTTATATGACACTTAGTTTATCACATAAAATAGTATTTTTTGTTGGATAAAGGAGTGAATAGGAATTTACTATACCTATCTACAACACATTATGACATGAAACACGGACGATAGACAATATTTATATTTTACAAGAGTTTTAACTGGAAAAGGAGCATATTGAATAACCTATTTTTGTTATATAATGGTAAAACCTTAATGAGATCCCCATCATAGACCTTTCCATAGCGCGCTGAGTGACGTGTAGTCACGTGGAGACCACGCTTAGGTAAACGTAGTGTGGGACGCCCCCCGGCTAGATGGACAGACGACCTGAAGAAGGCAGCTGGTAGTGACTGGATGGAAAGGGCAGGAGATCGTGCGCTGTGGCGCTCCTTGGGGGAGGCCTATGTATGCAGTGGACTGTAACAGGCTGATATGATGAATGGTAAAACTGTGTTTCCCAAAAAATAATAAATTTAAACAAAAAGATAACTTTAGCCTACAATTATCTTCTCCAGCTTAAATATAGATGAATAAGTGGGTAGGTTTGTAATAATATGTATTTATATCGATAGATGACATTGGATTGTATCACTGAACTAATCATAAAAGACCAGAATAATAACCAAAATAACTAAGTAGAGACTTCAAACGTAAGATGAAATCATAAAGAAAGCAAGCAAAACGTAGATTTGAGAGCCACAAAACAAAGAAGAGTGGAAAAATCTAGAAAAGGCTTTAAAGCAAACAGATAAGAAAGTGGATGTTAAATATCAAAATACTAAATATAATAAAGAAAAATGGACTGCCACAAGCGGGACTCAAACCCGCATCTCTCGCAAACTAGGCGATTGTTATCCAATAGTTAAATTATTTGCACAGTTAATGCTTAAATAAAGTAAACTTAACAAATTAGATCATACTTTTTAACCGATTGTTAAACATCAGCTGTTTAACAAAGGGGTTTCATTCGGGTATTGTAGGTATCTAAAAAGTGATGAATTATGGCTGGCTGCGGCCTAAAGAGCACTTAAAGATATTCGGACGGATGAGTATCACAGTAGCTCAATTGGGAGATCCCATTGCCCTGTTTACGAGAGGTGCGGGTTCCAGTCCCGCCTGAGGGAGTCCATTTCTCTTACCAATTGTTTTAATTCACATTGTTAATAAATTTGCATTGTTAACGCTAAAAAAAGTAACTTAAGTAATTCTAGCCTATAAGTAAAAAAGGGCATACGAATTTTAAAAACCGCAATAAAGCTTTCATGAAAACTAAAACATTAGAAATACCTAATAAGGTACCATTGGTCAACAGGCAGATCCGCTCAATATTAAACTAAGCACATACGATCATAGTGTAGTATTATTATGTTTTTGCAAATTATCTAACATTGTAAATCATTCTAACATAATAATAATAGTCCTATTGGCCGACTTCGACCACGGCGGCCAATCTCAACAGAGATCAGCCAACTACGCAGGAGATATTTTAGTGCACAAGTGTGAGCGCAATACAGAGGTGCACCCACTGTTCCATTCACTCTCAAAGTTCGGTGAGACGGCAATCCGAAATGACCGGAGAGAGATCAGGCGCAGGACCAACGACTTAACGTGCTTTCCGAGCCACGGGGGTGTAACACCGCCAACTACCCGACTCCGAGCTCTTTTTGAGAAATTCATAACAGAAAATCTCAGAAACTGGGTTCGAATCCCAGGTCGAGCCAAAATTGTTTCGGTGATTTTACAGAAGAGAAGTACTGATATACGGGAAAAGCCATCCCTGCGCCAGACAGTACTTGCATTGTCTCCTAAAGGAAAAGACGTGTGTGTGTGTAAGCCTATGTAAAAGTTGTTTGGTGGAATAATTACACAACGTTTTGTTGATATCCTATTTAATTTCACATCTCAGCAGTAGCACCTATCACCAACAGTATACTAGAAAACGTAATGACAAAGCCGCAGCAAAAAAAAACCCTTTTTATTTGGGTTTGATGTACGTAAATTAAACGAACAATCCAATTACTATTATCCAATACTTTAAGTCGGTAGAGCAAGCGTACTGTCCATAATTCATACACAACACTAACCTAGTTTAAAATAAAACGATTGTTTGAAACCTTGGATCTGCTAAAAATGAATCAGCCTTCCAAGATTGTATACAAAATTATTAAGATAATAAGCGGATACGTATATTTTGATCACGAACCAATTGACAATGATTCGGTACGGCTCTATTCTAATGATGATGTGAATTTATCGACAAAACATTGCTTTTATCGATATCGATTGACGACAGCGTTGGTTCAGTGGTCAGAGGTACAGACTACAAAACTGGCTGTTGCGGGTTCGAATCCTGCTAGGGGCAAATGTTTGTGTGGTGAGTACGAGCATTTGTAGCCGAGTCATTGGTGTTTATTATTAAAGTATTTATATCTGTTATCCTGGTCACCATAGCACAAGTTAACGCTAAGTTTGGGTCTAGGTAATTAGTGTGCTCTTTAAAAAAATAATATAAACAAAATACTTTTAAACATCAGACCAAAGATACTGGGACCAAAAATACTTTTTCTTAAATCTTAAGCCATGAATTTAAAATCAACAAACAGACATCGATAATCCAGTATCTGTGTGTATATTTAAAAATCATTTTAAGAATCAAACACACGAAAACAAACAACTAACGTTAAAATTTGGATACAGTACTTTGGTTTTATATTTATCATAAGCCAGTATTGAAATAAGTACCTAAGTTGATACTGATGATATCTGTGGTGTAAAAAAAAACAGAATCGATGTAGAATGTACCGAAAATAAATTAAGTTGTTTGTGTTGATATTATTTTTACATTATTACTCACTAGTGGCAGCCCGCGACTTCATCCGCGCTGACATTAGTTTTTTGTCAATGAGTTTTCATCCCAAGTGGCGCCATTTATCGGTAACCTATGAGTTGGTTTTTCCATTGTCACATAGGATTGAGATGTTTTGTCGCGGAAAAAAGGAGCGTATGTCACTATCCAGCCTCATACCCACCTCCATAGAAAAAAAAACCGTATCATGGCTCCGTTGCGTCGTGAAAGAAGGACAAACAAACAAACTGACTTTCCTATTTGTAATATTAGTAAAGATAGTAGTTAAATCATTGGCCTACATAAGGTTCAATGGATTATCTACATTCAACCGATACTTAATGAAAACAAAATCAATACAAAAACAATTTTAAAAGGTTTTTGCATATTGTTATCAAAATTACCTACCAGTAATCAATACTCTATTAATAAAACGTGGTCAATGGCAAATGTCAATGATATTGTGACCTGGTGCGTAAACATAATTTATAAACACCTTACGATAGCAAACGTAATAAATTAATTTAAAATTAACAACAAGCAAAAACATTGATTAAGTGTCAAGTAACAAAATATGTAACGTCTATTTTATCGGTCGTTGTCTAGACATTTCTCCTTTTTTACCCGCCTGTAAGAAAAAGGAGGGATATATTGACTGTATTGTTTCAACTGTATGCTAACTGCCAAATTCTATTTTTTTGTAAGGAAAATAAATAAATATTATGATGGTTAATTAATTATACTGTAAAAGTACCTATATTGAATAAGCAATTGTTTTGCTAAGTAGTGCTCTCTCTCTGTCTGGGTGTCCACGAAAGATCACTGTCATTGATGTCAATCAGGTGTGGCATTCCTGAGATGCTACGACACATGTTGAGTGGCCCACCTTTTCAGTATCTTGTGTATGTGCATTTGAATATGTGTTTTTCTATTTTGGAAAGTATGTGGTACTGAATAAACATGTTTTCTTTCTTTCTTTGCTTTAAATTTTAATATTAAATTAAAATAGTGACAGACCACTAAATGATATCTCCAAACGTTTTAAAAATATCTCACATATTGTAAATTGAATCGAATCAAAATTTTAAAGCATTAACAAAAAAAACTTCGATATCTCTAATCAATTTCTGGCTACATCACTAACCACCGACTAACCTTTACTCGACTGTATTTTGCTTTTGCAAGTTTAATCATGTTCCGCGAGCGCTCGTGACGCAACGTTTCGCAAGCCAAATCATAATTTTATCTTACAAATTGTGTTCTGTGGCGATACGTCGATACGTTGCGCTACATCGATAAGAGGTTTAGGTCATCTCTATTTAAATGAGTGTGATAAAGTTTATTGACCTCGTTTGATTTGTAACGTATGCGTTTGTTTTATTTGAGGTGATTATTTGACTATATTTCCTCGAGTAGGATAAAAAAATGTTTTCGTAATTAGATTTTGATGGAATTCAAAGAAGATTACATGACAGTTTTCAAGGAAAAATGACTTTAGGTGAAATTAATGAAAACTATAACAAAAAATATATACTAAAAACCGTCAAGATTAAATTAGTTGTTTTCATGGCTCATATCGAGGGTTTTTAGTTCTACTTAACGGACATCTAGTCTTTAAAGTCATAAATGTCAAAACATCTCATGGCGGTATATCTCTGATGTTACTATGCCACTAATCTCCTCTTATACGAATTGAGTGCTTAAAGATCGCTTTTATGTTTTTTTTGACATTTAAGACTTAAAAAATCTAGATGTGCGATTAGTAAGTCTAGTATTAGTTATGAGCCATGAAAACAGCTGGGAAGCTTCGATGGCTGACGGATATTGACCAGCAATAGCTAAGAATCACCGTAACATAAATATTCGAAATCTTTCAAATAAAAAAGCCGCACTGAAACCTGTACATCCGTTCGGCAGCTACAATGCCAAAGACAAACAGAATAGGGGTCTAACTTAGAAGTTAAAAATAGTGTTAGAACACTATTTTTTGTCGGAGGCTAAAAAGAGATTGAGATATCGAACAAAAGTCGTTCATAATTAATGGATTATCATGCAAAATAATCGATCCCCCAACAAACTAGCCTTGACAACAGTCGCCTAACAACTAATCCAGATATATATCATCAAAGTTTTCTATTTTAAAAACGCCGCAGCCCGGTCCCGATAGATATTAGGCACATAAATCCTTTGGAAACGTTTTTTATATCTGCACGCAGGGCTGTAAATGATATGTGAAAAAAACATATTCAATTTCTCGAGATTTCAAGTTGTAATGGAATAAGATATGTTAATAGGGAAACGCCTTTAAATTTGACATTTCAAATCAGCTATCTTGGACTTTTATCGGACTGTTAGTGCTAAATAATGATGCGTCTGTCAATCAGGTCGTCTGGCCATGTTGTCGGTGGACGTCCTACGCTGCGCTTTTGGTCGAAGGGTCTCCAATCCAGAACTTTTCTGCCCCAACGGCCATCAGTTCTTCGCGCTATGTGCCCTGCCCATTGCCACTTGAGCTTACTGATTCTCAAGGCTATGTCCGTTACCTTAGTTCTTCTACGTATCTCCTCATTTTGAGATGAACAGACGACCTTGAAAGATCGCAGGATAACACTGGATGCAGACCGCATGTGATCGGTCGATATGGAAAACTGTGGGGAAGGCCTATGTTCAGCAGTGGACATCCTTTGCCTGATAATGGTGATGAAGGATGATGTCAATCAGGTGTGAAAAACCCTAAAGGCACACACACACCTATGTTGACAAAATTCCAAGATGGCTGATTTCAAATGTCAAATTGGATTATGCAGCAGGTCACAGCGAATGTCATCTTAAATTCAGTCAGGTCCAACAGTCCGATAACTATTTATCTGACTATTGAAAAGTGAGCCCTCATTGAATTAAACTTTAAATATTTAAATTGTATAAAACTAGAATAACTTTGCAATATCATTGCAATACAATTGAAAAAATAGACTATTTAAAATAAATAAAAAACTTTTGAAAACCAATATTATGAAATGTATTGTCTTCCGATGGCAACCCTAATCATTCGCGGTGTCCGCCCGAACATTTATCGATAAATCTGTGAAACTACAGGCCCATCCCTAGTGGCAAAGAAAATCGAAAATCAGTGAGCTGTGTTGAATTTACCATTGTTAATATTAAACGTAAATAATAATAAATATTTATTTATTTAAGCTATATTTCTTTATTGCTTATTGCACAAAATAACTTTGTACAAAAGGTTGACTTAACGCCGTAGGGCATTCTCTACCAGTCATACCTTTGGGCTAAGCAGAAATGGTTTAGCGGGCGGTGCGACAAGATAAATAAAAGAGAAAACACAAAAATAATACCAGTAATAATACACATGAGATAAAATATACAATTTCATTTCATTTATTGACATTTGCATACTAGGTGTATATCTATATATATATATAAGATTACATATTTAAAAATACACATCTTCTTCTTATTCTTCTTCTTCAGCCTGTGGTCACCCATAGTCGGGTATAGGCCTCTTCATGAGCACGCCAAGTGTTGCGGTTCCGTGCCAATCGCATCCAGCCCCTCCCTGCCACTTTTGCGATGTCATCAACCCAACGGGTGGGTTGTCTCCCATAAAAAAATAAAATAAAATACACATAATTTATACTAATATACACTAAATAAATAAATTTATATTATTTATTAAAACATCGTTCAGTTTGTAATTGATCTAAACTAATAATACAGCTGACGTAAAAATAACGCAATCCAATAAATACTTAATTGACCAACTATAACCGAGACCAATTCTATAAAATCAATTACGACAATCATTGCAATGTCATACCTATATTTGCTACATGCGTCAATCATGTAATGACGTGTGAATTTCATTGCGGATCTTATAGAGAAGACGATAATGTGACTTTAATTTATCATTTAGATTTTCGTGTCGACGGTTTAATAACTTTAATAGTAAGACATGAACAGGTACTTCAGATTTTTATAAACAAGCTTTATATAAAACCTAAGGCGCGGTCATGTTTGGGATGTGTGACCATTCTGACCATTTAAGTGACGTCTATTTACAAGCATCTCCGTGCTTCGGAAAGCACGTTAAGCTGTTGGTCCCGGTTAATATCGACAGATATAAGTCGGTAAGCCTGGTCAGAGGCCCTCGGGCGGCTTAATGACAGTAAGGTTGGTCACTTACCTTACAAACACCCCTCCACAAATCCGCACCTCGCCCGAGTGGTGGAGAATGGTCGCGGGTTCGATCCCCGGACTGTACCTACAAATATTTCTGTTTCTAGTACTGGTCAGGGTGTTACATATATTTATTTAAGTGTATTTGTGATACCACTGTTGATTCCGATATCTGTAACACAAGTATTTAAGCCACTTACCACGGAGTTAGATCAATGTATGTGATGTTGTTGTATTTAGTATTTATTTATTAATGATACTTTCATCAAATAAAATCCTGAATTTCCTGTTATCTTGTGAAGGCTGTCAATTTCCAAGAACACTACGAAAATATGCTGTTTCTGTTAAACGTGAATTTAGTCTTAAAGACAAAACATGACGGACTTAGTAAGTGGTATGCATTTCACAAAAGCTCTATCCCAGTTTAAGAGTACGGTATGCTTTGGTAAATTTATTAAATTCCCCGTATAATACGACCGAAGTGACCAAATAGGTATGAAACAAAAGGAATGCCGGATTGCATTTCTCATATTTGTCGACGTGGCTCTCCACTGTCGGAAACGCTTACAAAGCTTGGAAATCGCACTGCTAAGCCTTTTAATATCACTAGATATGCTTTGTAGCTTAGATTTTATGGAGCTTGAACACAATTGGATGGTATTTTTTCATCAGTACATCATGAGAGCTAAATTTCAAATTCCTTCTTTCAAGTTTTTCTTGCAAACTAGCTGGTTTGTCTTTGGAGTAAAATTATCACTTTTCATAATGGAAATTTATTCACTATTGTTTGTTATTATTTGGGTAAAAAACTTATCAAGCGCAGCCTGTAAAAATAAAAGTAAAAAACGTTGAATGAGTTACTTATTTTTTTATGCCTTCAATTTGTTATTTTAGTCAACAAAAAATAACTGCTTTATAACCATATCGAAATAACCAAAATCATTAACGACACATTGCTGACTAGACTAAGTAGACTTATAATTTATGTTTAGTAGCATAAGTATACCAAATTATTTAGTGTAAATCATTCCCTTAAAGGTTGCATGGAAAAAATTTCTTTAAGCAATAAGACCACCTAAATTGTACAACTTCTGTAAACTTAATTGTTTTTTAATTTATGTGTCACACATAAATGTGCAATACAGAATATACTATCTATCTATCTCTGTCTGTCAGCTGTACTGGGACTGATTTTTTCATCTTTATTTGTACTTACCAGTGCCAATGCACCATTAATTAATGTACTCGAGTCCTCGAGTCTTGGTGCAAAAAAAAAGTGCATAGCCTCCGTGAGTAGTGCACGCTCGTGACCGGAGGGCCAAGGCCCCACGGCCCAGGTTCGACGGCCGGCGTACGTGAGCCCAACCGGTGTGATGTATCGGTGACTCATTTTTAGTGATTTTATTTGTGTATTGGATTTTGTGATTTAAGTCTGAAGTTGCACTTAGTAGGTTGGTGCTGTTGATTTTTTGAGAAAATATTCGTGCTTTGAGATAATTCGTACTTAAGTACTTCCATTTTCTATTCAGATGAAAAAAAAAATCTTGACTTCTTCTTAGCATTCGTTAATGCCTGACAAAAATGTTGTTTTCAGGAATTTTTTGGTAAGGTAACATTTTTTCGGAGTTGCAACAGAACTTGAGGTAACTTTATTATAACGCATCTCAAGTATTTAATAATTCAGTAAGCTTTTTCAATGCTGATAATAAATAAAAGCTGTTTTTTGCAGATCATTGAGAAAAAAGTGCTCCAAGCGAAACGCAAAATCTCAATCACGCCTTAGATTCTGTTAAAAAAAGATCGCTGCCGTTATAAGTGAAAAGCCTCATCGCAATGCGGCTCTAAATCCCAAAAACATAACAGATTATCTATAAACTGTCTAAACGACTCAAAACCAGACAATCAGATATCAGCACGATCGGTTGCCATAGGTCGCGGATTGTGGAGGACAGAGTTCATTGCTCCGTGATGTGCGCGCGATTCGCCAATTTGTACGTTCATAATATGTACGCTCAACAGCACATAAGGCTACCCATTTTTGGTGCGAAGTCACTCTTATCACAAGGGTGTAAGATGCAGCAATGTTAACCTCGATATGTTTACTTAGGTGTGAATTATTTATCACTTAGTGATAATGCGTAGGCTGATATCATACGTTTGCTTTTAATCACGCTTCCATAGTTATAAGAAATCATATCACTAGAGTTGACACCTAAATATATCAAATTTTAAGTGTCTAATATTTTTTTGATATTAAAAGTATATTTAAAGCACAATAGTTCTATTGCAATAAGCAAAATTTTGTTCTTTGGATATTGTCGCAGGTTTCAAAAGATACAAGGTGTTGTAAAGTATTAAACGTGTATTTCTACGACTGAATTTTTCTGTTAAGTTTGATAAAACTTACCTACATTCTTATTTATTCATGAATAAACGATTACTAAATTAGCCCTAAGGAGATATTATTGTGATATAAATATCCATTTCAAAATATGCTATTTTTAAGAAATAATTAAAGATGCTACCTCCTTCACCGCGTCATAGTTGAGATGAGGCCTGTGCCCAGCAGGCTGATGAGATGAGAAGTAAAGATTCGCACTAAGTACGCGTGGTGGAGTATGGCTCGTACCACCTCCTAGTTAAAGTGAGGCCTGTGCCCAGCGGTGGGACGTATACAGACTGTAGAGAGAGATAGAGGGAAGTAGAGATTTATAAACAATGTTTTCTTAAAGACTTGTTTGTAGGTACATTTTCATGTAACGCAAAAGCAACATCCTTTATATCATAAAACGGCGGCCATCGCACGCTTTTCTTATTTTAAAAATTTAATATTTTTGAGTGCACATAAAATATTAGCGACAAAGGTATAAAACTAAATAAAACACTTTGTCCCGCCTCGTTGAAATTAAAGTGTGGGTTTTAAGGAATAGCAGTATTTTTATATTCTAGACGCATTTCAGTCTAGCCAGCCGTGGCCATTACAATAAAGACTCGGAAATATTCATGGCGAGGAGTTACAGAACCAGGAGTAAGTATTTCGTAACTAAACGCCATTTGAGTTCCTTCGAGACTCGAATTATAAATCGGGGAAATGTTAAAATATTGATATTTCGAATGGAGTGCCATTTTGATATCGCGACTCAGCTTTACCACTTTTAAGTAAAATCTGATGTTTACCAAATGTAAAACTAGACGTGAGCTAGAAAGAAATCTGGTGAGCTCGATGATTAAATGGATTCAAAGAACCACCTCGTTACTACCACCCATTAAACTATCTTGTAAATCATAAATGATTTAAAACGTTCATAGAATAAAATTATAATATAGGTACTGTCATGTGTTTTCTTAACTGGTGGCCTAAATGACAAAGCAACGTCATAGTAATTTTATTCACTTAAGATCGACCACTTGTACTTGTAATCATCTTGTGAAATTGTAAAACCCTAATATATATAGTTTGGCGCTAGTTGTCTATTTACTATATATTTAAGTTTCCACCATGTAATCATTTTTGTAATTACTGTTTGTCCCATAATAATTTGAAAAAAAAAACGGAATCTCTGATGAACGCAACGAAATCAGTTAATCCACTCGGTAGCTACGAGTTATCGTATGTTTGTACATAGACAAACTGAATAGGTGTCAAATTATACACCTCTCTTTTTTGTCGGAAGTTGATAAATACATAAACATTATTCTACTTACTAACTTCGCTCTTGATCGCTCGGATCTTGGCCTACGACGTTAAAGTGCGCCATTCTTCCCTATTCTTTGCCAGATCTGACCACCAACCTTCCGTACGCCGGCCGGTTGGGCGTCCAAGATATCGCTGGAAGGACGAAGTCGCCAAAGACCTGAAAGAACTAAAAATTCTTCTCAAATGACTTATTTATTGAAGCTATTAGAGACTTGTACTAATTTGCTCATGAATGAAATTATCACCCCCGTCCGTCTACGTGAAGCATAGAGCTACATTTAAGACAAGGTAATATGAAAATAAATGACTTTTACGCAAGGTAGTAAAATAAGGCAGTCAAATTGATTATCTATTTTGCAGATACTACACCAATATCCAATTCAGAACAAACGTATCAGCAACAGCGAGTTTTCTACAAACCCTAGCCTTAACTGATACCGTAATTGAAACTAAATTTACTATCATTACTTGTAAACCGAACCCAAAGCTCGGAGCCAGGCAATTTGATAACTCAATTACCACTTCAACTTTTACTCGTGAAACGCAAAAAAAAGAAGAAAAATCCACTAGAAAACACACACAGCTCTCAGAACTTATTAGTGAGCTTAAAACGCTCAAAGCTTTTTCGTTCGAAGTTCAATTAGCTTATACTGAAATTTGATTGCAAAGTTCCACTGAGTCAAAGTTTCTAAGGAGCTTAAGTCCTTGACGTAGAATCATATTCAATGAGCGGCTGTTTAAATATCGACGGGCAAATTTTAGGGTATGGCCTTACAATGGATGCTCTTTTGAGAGACTTTCAGTGAAAGGTCAGAATTGGAACTTAAACCTACTTGTAAATGTATTACATATTACAATATTATTTTTTTTATCGATAAGTTGGGACGATTGACTGAAAATGACGACCCCTTTGGTGTTATGGTCAAGACGTTGACTATTAAGCAAGAGGTCGCGGGTTCGATCCCCGCACTGTACAACCATTTGTGTGCATGAACATGTCTGTTTGTACTGGTCTGGGTGTTATATAGTGCTTAAGCTACTGACAACGGAGTCAGATCAATGTATGTGATGTTGTTGTATATTTATTATTATTATTATATTGAAGGTAAAACGTCACTGTTTATCCGTTCATTCATTATCAACAGTGGTATTACAAATAAACCTAATAAACGCATATAACACCCAGACAAACAGACATGTTCATGCACACAAATGATTGTACATTGCGGGAATCGAACCCGCGACCTCTTGGTTAATAGTCAACTTCTTGATTATTACACCAAAGTAGTCGTCAAATGTAAAAATATCATCAAGTATCATTTCTAATCAGTCCGCAATGTTTTCTTCACCCCAAATGACACATTTAATATTCCGGTAATTCCTGAAATTGTCTCGTTCTGGAGATATATCGGCGCAGACCTACCTATTGTCCCCGGAGAACTTACAACCGTGCACATAGCCTATTATTTAAGAAATTAGCTTTCACAAACAAAAACCTACCTTCCCATACTATGATACACCTCAAAATCATTTGGGTCCGTTTTGACTCCGTACCGTGAAATTGTGCAATCAAGTCTGTAACTCTATCTGATGGATTTAAGGTTGCATTTGGGTGTACACGGGTAAGACTTGAGACGTATTTAGACTGGGAATCAACCGACATTGGATAAAGGGCATACATTAATCGTGCAACGATAATATCGGTTTTGTAATCCACGATTACTAAGCGATCAGCTTGTGGCCTGCTGATGGTCAGAAAACGCTATAAGCCGAATTGAAAATTAGACAAAAATCAGGACGATGACAATTTTGACTGATGGTAAGTACAATCCCAAAATATTAATTCGGGTTCTGCCCTTCAAAGGATTCAATTCAGATTTGATATTAAAAACTATTTTTTAGAAATTCGGAGTTATAAATTGACATGCATTTTCTATAAGTATAACTCGGACCTCATTTATTGTAACAAGAAAAGAGGGATCTTGCAACACTAGTGAGGTATACCACCCTAAAACATAATGTTGTATATTGAAATATTATTTTGAGGTTTGAAAATTAGTTATATTGCAAAACACGTTAAGACAGGTTTTTATGTTTAGTGAATAGTAGCCGAAAGTGTAACAACTACAAATTTATATTATTAAGTATTTCTTTATTTTTATTAACTAGGGTATAGTTACAGCAGGCAAACTGCCAATTAAAAATAATACACTTTTTTAGCATAAAAAAATTGTTTAGAACAAAAAATCATTTTAAATTAAGAAACACTTAAATTAAAACTGTCAAAATTACACTAACTTTTTTTCTTTGAGCTTGATACATTAATTAAATAATCAGTAACACATTATTGTCACGAACTAAAAAAATATTACTTCCCATTCGTAGCACACGGTGTTGACACACATAATCGAAAATCAAAAATAGAGGCACATCTAAGTGGTCGTATTAAACCGTCAGCCAATGGCCATCGATCTCCCGAGCTTAAAGCTTTCCAGGAACAAAGCTCTGACACAATAAAAGTTGGCACAGTAAGCTTCATACAACGTAAAGCGATTTGCATGTTTGCATACAGGGTGGAGATCACAATACGACAATTTACTTTCTGTTTGTTACGCTTTCACGCCTAAACTACTGAACAGTATGTGGACCAAATTTCATCCAAACCTGTTATGTAGTTTAGACTTCAAAGCGTACCAAAAAAAAATGTCAGCAGCTATAAATTAATGCTTAATGGAATTCCGGACAGACCATAAAGTAATGAAAGAATACTCGTGTGTGCAAGCAATATGATTTGACTTACTTTAAATGTTCGAAAGGCTTATGAGCGTAATCGTTTAGAAAAAATAGCAGATGATTTATTGCTCTGAAGGATCTCATAACAAGAAGGCAACCGACGCAATTGCGTTTTGGAACTTAGTAACAACAATGCCGCAAACACCTAGTCCTAAGACAGCATATAAAACTACATCTGCCCAGGTCGACGATCACACCGGGGATTTCAGATGATTTATTCCCTGAGGATCTCATTCTACGAAAGTGTCATCCTAGATTGTGCAATTGATTGAGTGATTTTTCTATATCTTCAAGACAAAAATAATTTTGTTTCAGCCTCTTCTAGAGTTGTCAAAGCCTTTAAAAGTGGTGAGTATGTTACTCGACAATTATTTGTTTGTAAGAAGTACCTTATTAAGTATTTAATAATAATCACAGTCTTCCTGGCCGATTTCAACCACAGCGGCCAATCTCAACAGAGATCAGCCAACTACAGAAAAACATACTTCGCCAACCCCAGACAACCTTGGAAACGGGCAAATGAATGATGATGGTGGTTTCCTTTTAATGACCACTTATAGGTAAAGTAGACTTAGTAATAGTAATAGTCCTCCTGGACGATTTCGACAGAGATCAGCCAATTACGCAGGAAATATTATACTGCACAACTGTGAGCGCAATACACAAGTGCACTAACTGTTCCATCACTCTTAAAGTTCGGTAAGACGGCAATCCGACATGACCGGAGAGAGATCAGGCGCAGGAACACCGGCTTAACGTGCTTTCCTTGTCACCCTTGTGACTAGGAAAGCACCCCCCCCCCCAACATGTAACCCCGCCGACTTCCCGACTTCGAGCTATTTTTGAGAAATTCATGACAGAAACAATTTTTAAACTTAAGTATTAACAGAAGCCAACAACCGAGACAGGGCCAACGACTGTGCCTACTGATCCCATTTACACTATGAATGTGATTTGTATTGAGTCTCATATAAAACCACGCTTCTTCGAAACAGTAAAGAACTAGATTATTTGGAATTTGTGCTATCGTTTTAACAATGAAAAAAAAACGGTTTCTTTGTAAATCTACCGTTAGAAAGTTTCGGCTTCTAAATATCTTTCTGTTCGGAGAAATGTTAGCTTATAGAATTATAGTTGGAATTTAAAAGATAATCAGTTTTTGATAAAATATGATCAAAATTTCATGAAAAAGTGTGAATTAGAATTAATAGTTCGATTTGAATGTTTACAGGTCATGTTTGTAGAGTTTCATTCAGCACATTCGGCTAAACCTCATTAATGGGTTTTCCTGCGATAAAAATAAAAATGGTACTTTATGTCAATAACCTTGGTTACACTCATTGATTATATTTCATTGCATCAAAGAACTATTAACATGTTATTATTATTAACGATATGATTTAAAGTCAAAGTAACTTTATAAAATAAACAAAAAAATAAAATTGTTACAAAAAGATAACCTTAAAAAGAAAAAATAGGTCACTAAAGATTCTTGAAGTGTTGTCAAAAAAAACAATCGCCAAATCAAATTGTTTTGACTACATCACTCTTAACGTAAACATTTTAGATTAAATAAACAAATTGGATCGTAAATTAGTGAGTGAACGATAAAAAAAAGTTTTCGACCTACAATTGATAAACTCTGCTGGATTTATCTAATAGAATTATAAGTTGTCGACATTTAAGTAATTACGAGAACAAAATGCGCATGCATGTTACCGTTTAAAGGATTAGAATGACCGATTACTAAAAAAAAAAAACGATAATATACAATTAAGAAATAAAAAATTCAAATTGAAAGCTATTCGTCTTGGAAAAATTGAGTAAATTACCTATAAGTGATCATTTAGTGCAATTAGCATCTATTTCGCAATAATAAAAAACAGCATTTATCGTTTTTTTGCCCAACACGGTAGACTTTATTTTGTTCTACTATTCCATTGTTTAGGGACACTCTCCTTGTAGTTCCCTCAATTAACACACATCATATTACAACGGGTTCTTTTCAAAGTCATCATCATCATCATCAGCCTATATACGTCCCACTGCTGGGCACAGGCCTCACCTCACAAGTGGTGCGAGCCATACACCACGCGGGCTCAGTGCGGATTGGTGGAAGGGTGTCTGTAAGGCAAGTGACTAACCTTACTGTCAGATGTTATTAAGCCGCCCGAGGGCCTCCGACCAGGCTTAACGACTAATATCTATCGATATTAACCGGGACCAACAGCTTAACGTGCCTTCCGAAGCACGGAGATGCTTGTAAATAGACGTCACTTTAATGGTCAGAATGGTAACCCATCCCAAATAAGACCGCGTCGTAGGTTGCTTAACTTTTGGTATCACTACCAAACCGCTGCAACCACTGCGCCACAAGCACCTTAAAGTTCTTTTTAAAGTGTGAAACTATATTTAAAAAAATGCATTTGATAGCGCAAACTCAAGAACCGCCATAAACTGTCAGCTACTCCCCTCTCCACAGTACAAAACTCAAATCCATTGAGCTCCCCCAGCATTAAATTAACCAATAGACTATATAAAGACCGTAGTGGCAACACAAAACAATTAATGAAAGTTAGTCAATCAGACGTCCACAGATAAGGGGTCTACCTCCATTACCGAGATAGTATCAACAGGGGCCAGCAATTACTATGCAATCTAAAGATAAATCAACAATGTACCATACAAATAGATTTTGTATCTCAATAGTTGTTTGTGGTGCAAGTTAAGGGTTGGAAGAATTTGGTGAAAATAACAACACTGCAACTTTTCGAATGTAAAGGGTTAGAGTCGAAGGCACACGACCGGCGAGACACATGCGGTGTCTCAAGTGAGACTCGCAACGCGACAAGAGCGGCGCGATGCAATGCGACCAATACATGTGGCAATGTCCATAATCATTATGTCAATTTGACATAATGATTTGTAATAAATTTGCAATATTTATTGTTGAATGATTAAAATTTATGGATATAATTTGTAATGATACCTATGTAAAAAATGTATTAATTAAATTATATCATTTTATCTAAACATCATGAATGCCTTAGAAGGTCATATTGTAACAAATTGAACATCTTTTGTACCTGTGTTGTGAACTGCTGTTACTTTATGGAAGTGATTAAATGAATATGAATATGAATCGTGCTTAGTCACGTAGGAAACAATCATAGATGCAGATACATTTGATATTGTCGCGTTGCGCATTTGATAGTACAACGGGACGTGTGCGGTTGGGTGAGGACAGGTTATACCACCACAACATCATTCCACCCAGAGATTGTCAGCAATTGAAGGTTATTCGCGGGTTCGATCCCCACACAGTACAAGCATAAGTGTGCATGAACCAATAACCCAAGCCTCGTAGCTTAATTTGGGACTAGAGAATTGGTGTAATTGTTGTGAAATATTTATTATTATTATTATCTTCAAAGACAAATTTTAGGATGTTCTGCTTACTCAGCCGTAGTTGCATGCAAATTTTAAAAATGGAATTAATTTACAATTAACAAAATATCAAGATTTCATAATATATTTTAAATTAAATAAGGAAAAAATAATCGCTATAATAATAATAATAATAAACATAATAATTTAAGTAGTAAATAAGAAAATAATTTCAAGAACATTAATAATAAGCAGCAAAAGTCAAAATAATTATAAATAGTCTTACGCCACTTTTTGAATTAAGAAATAATAATAAATAAATATTTCACAACAATCACACCAATTCTCTATTCCCAAATTAAGCTACGAGGCTTGTGTTATGGGTACTAGACAACGGATAAACATACTTAAATACTGTTATTTTTGTAAATAAATACATATTATACATAGAAAACACCCAGATCAGTAGACCACTGCAACTGCACCAAGCGGTCGTCAAATTCAAATTCCTGCGTTGTGTAGAATGCCTTTTCACTAAGCCACCTGTATAGGGCGCTTTTAAAATTACTTGTGGGTAAATATTTTATGAGTTTTGGTATCTTGTTATAAATTGTCTAAATAAAGTGTTTCCTCTCCCCGCTCAATACTTGTCACTCACCCAGCCCGTGTTTAGTGGCCATAAATATTTATCGGCACAGACAGACGGAGGGATTAAGATGAAACTCAAGAAATATTGTTGTAAAAGTAGGTAGGTACTCCTAATAATACACTCACTTTGTAAGCAATTGATTTGAATTGAGCAGCCTATTCTATATGGTTAATGTCATCCATAGAATTGCTTTAACTTGTTTTCTTTTCAATACATTGAAATAAGATGGATTTGATTTAATTAAATTGACGTTTCATACACTTTACAGCAGTACGACAGCTGTAAATTGTATGAAACGTCAACTTCACAAATTAAAAACTAATGGGTGATGTGCTGACATTGGCTTATTAAACGAGTATTAAGACGACATTAGAGTAGGTTGATTTAATTATATGAAATGATACGCTTTTGAGAAAAAAAATATTTAACAACAGTCACACCAATTCTCTAGTCCCAAATTAAGCTACGAGGCTTGTGTAATGGATACTAGACAACGGATAAACATACTTAAGTACTTTTTTTGTAAATAAATACATATTATTATTATAAGTATTTAAGTATGTATATCCGTTATCTAGTACTCATAACACAAGCCTCGTAGCTTACTTTGGGACTAGAGAATTGGTGTGCTTGTTGAGAAATATTTATTTATTTACATATAATACATAGAAAACACCCAGACCACTACAACACACACATGTTCATGCACACTTATGCTTGTACTCTGTGCGGGGATCGAACCCTTGACCCTTGGTTTTAGAAGTCCGACATGTGGATAACTGCACCAAGCGGTCGTCATTTACGGATTATTACGCGAAAGTGTATCATTACAATGTCCACTGTTCGCGTAAACCGAAGAAACAAATATGGCAAAATGACTTACATTTGTTTTGAAGTTGATGAATTTGGCCCCAAAATTGTAAGTGTTTTTGGTAACAAGTAACTACTTGAATGTATTCGTCTCATAAATAAATGTACACAATTAAATAACACCCAACTGTTCCGTACATTTTGCTTTTGCAATTATTATTAAAACTCAAACTTTCCTTTTAGTATACAAGAGAAACTTATGTTGCCAATAACAACACATCGTTTATTTAAAGTAGTTAGTTGGAATAAGGCACAAGATAGTCAAACAGTACTCGTACGAAAATAGGTAGGTAGGTACACTGTTTAGCTTATTTCGCAGAGGTGATTAAGCATCGATTAACCGACTGGGTTCAGACAGTTCAACGGTGTTATTGCCACTATGGGCCTACTGTCAGGCTGCGTCTAAGTTCATCGCCGTCTCAGTCACTTGTGCTACCTTAACATGGCATTAGAACGAGATGGCTACAGTCTGATGGATAGCGCGTTAGAGAGTAGAAATTTAGGCATCGTCTGGAAAATTTGAAGGCAAAGTGAAACCACACACGACTATATGACTATAGACATGCCAGGTCATTGATAGTCGAAACCTAAACTTCTATTCTACCAGTGATCTGCTATAATGTGAAGCGGGTTAGTAACCAAATGATGACACGGTTCTTCAAATCATGAAATAGGATTATTGGCCGCAGGGCGTCGTTTTTCGGAAGTTTCGATGACTGCTGCCAGCCGACACCGCGCGCTACCCATCTCTTCGCTGACGCGTGTGATTTGTGTTTGTGTTGTTGATTTGTGTTATATTTAACTTAATTTTTATTAATTGTATGTATGTTAGTCTGTAAGGTATTTTAAATATGGGCCTGTTTTTTTAAAGCCAGAGCGGCTGATGCGCAGACAAGAGGTCCCGAGGCGATTAGTCAACGAACGAGAGAGCAGCCGCCGGCCGGGGTAACGTCATGCGTTCTAGCAGGTTCAGGGATGCTTATTAGACGTGAAGGCTTTTGGGAGGTACGAAACAATTGCTTAATGATCAGGATCGGATTTGAAAGGTTAGTTGATTTAATTTGATTTACTTATCTTAGTGTCTACGTATCTTAGTGTATATAATTGTATATATTTTTTTGTATTTCTCTTTCAAAGTACGCCATTTAACATCCATTTACCAATCATTAGCAGAGTCCAAAAAATAGAAAAAAATTTAGCCGACTGCAAACGTGATTTAAAAGAATTTGACAAATTAATAACACAAACTTACCAAACTTACAAAAAAAAAACATTAGTAGTAGAGTAGTGAAGTAGGACCAAAAAACTCGGCGATACTGCCGCAGTACTCCTTAAAAACTTAATCAAATAAAATAAAAATGCATCCAATACTGCACGTCCGCACTGAAAATTTCAGCTGAACAAACATACAAGGGTTATTGAATAGTTATTTGCCACGAAGATTTCAACAAAACAAACCAGTTACAATAACTAGATGGAACTGGCTTTCATATCCGGTTCAAGCCAGTTTCAGTAACCGGTTACTGACATGTCCTTTTATTAGAACAATATTTGCGCAGCGGTGCTGGGGAAATTTATTTTTATCGTAAGTCTTTTTAAGTCCTCATTATTTACGATGGAGTTAGATATGTCAGTGTCAATGATCTAAAAGTCTAGATCTAGAACATAATTGTACCTATTTATCAATTTGTACTTACCTGCATAAACAATAATATTTATGCCACCGTTTTTTGTTATAAAATAGATACACAGTTAAATTTGTAACTATAGAAAAATCGGATCAACAAAAATAATACTACTGGTACTGGCATATGTATATTTAAAAAAAAAAAATTTTTCTCCACCACACTTTTGACACAATTTACAATGAGCCATTACTTGTACCTAACTACATTTAATTAACACATTATCCTTTAATGTAATTAACGATCTTACAATCCATAAGTAAATGCATTCAATCACATATAATTGACGAAATTATGTAATAAACAGAAAAATATATCACAAATGCACATAAAAAGGACAGACCAATCCTTAAACGAACAGAAATTTCCCCTTCATTACATCTGCACTCCAATCTCCAATCAAATTGCGACCTTGGACAAGAGGATCACATAATAAAATCGAATAGCCAGATGAAACATGACGTCAATACCCCAATAGGTTTGGTAAAATTTGGCAAAAAACAATTTCACGATACGTTTGTTTCCAGTTCAATTGATGTTTGCAATAAACTGTGACACGCCGAGATATTGTGACCGATACGAGATGATACGGCCTCACCTCAACTATGAGGTGGTCCGAGCCATACTCCAGCACGCAGGCTCAGTGCGGATTGGTGGAGGGGTTGTTTGTAAGGTTAGTGACTAACCTTATTGTCAGATGTTATTAAGCCGCCCGAGGGCCTCTGACCAGGCTTAACGACTAATATCTATCGATATTAACCGGGACGAACAGCTTAACGTGCTTTTCGAAGCATGGAGATGCTTGTAAATAGACGTCACTTTAATGGCCAGAATGGTCACCCATCCCAAAAATGACCGCGCTTTAGGTTGCTTAACTTTAGGTATCACTACCAAAGCGCTGCAACCACTACGCCACAAGCACCTCTTGCAGTTCTGGTGTAGAACTATTATGATTAACAAATTGGAATAGTGGGAACCATACTTTAGTATAACACTAAAGACGAATGCTACTCATTTTAATAATAAAAATAAATATCAGTACCAAATACCAGTCTAATCTAACCATCTCTCGCTTCTAATAATTGGTAAACTGAAATCCACTTAGGAAATATGACCAATATTAAATGTCACCCATATTTTTATTTATTTATAATAACCATTTATTCATAACCTCAGGTTTACAGAGTTTTCTTGGGTGTTTACGGGGTAATTTAAACGTTTTGCATCAGAAGATTTATATCCCTGACAAAGAGACTAGTAAAAACTGTATCTTCAGTGTCAGTTTTTGACAATTAATTCCTAAAAATACTCAATTTATTTTGAAGTTATTTCAACAAGGACAATATCCCTGAACCGTTGGTAATGAATGTGGCTCCTTCGCAAAGGAGTTCGCAGGTGATCTCTACCTGGGGTTTCTGTTAGCTTTCCCACAGCTGAGCACAGGCCTCACCTCAACTATAAGGTGCAACGAGCCGTTCTCCACCACACGAGCTCCGTGCGAAGTCGAAGTCCTGCGACTTTCAAATAGCTTTTTCAGGTGATTACGGTTGGATGTATTTTGGTTCCTGCGCTGGCGTCGTTTAGTGGAAATTTAAAGCAATATAATACGTCTTTTCAGCTTTAGTCATGGATTTCCGCAAAGTAACGCCTGATTCCAACTGAACTGTCTCTCTTCATCCGACAAAATCCAGTCTTATTTAAAATAGTTAAAAGATCTCGCAATCGAACATTCTTGCAGGCCATAGATCCTACCCCACATAAAACAGCCCTCTATAGCAACAGCATTCTTGCTATGGCCCCAAGGGTATATAATAAAATACCTTAATAAGTATATTAAAGAATGCAATGAGTTTGTAACGTTTAAGCAAAGACTTTTTAGGTTTCTGATCTCGCAATCATTTTATTCTGTAAAGGAATTCCTAGATTCTCGTTCACCTCATAAATTAAGTTTCACATATCCGTTTGACTGCCTGCCATTAACTTATTTGACATGTTATTAGGTCCTTACCTATGAAATTGGCGTTTTGTATGGGAGGAACAAAAAGTCGAAATTTTTTTATATAGCATATTTATTTAATCAAAGTATGAGCCATTGTAATCTATTCACTTTTGCCATCTCATAGGTAGTTCATTGATCCCTTTACTAAAAAAACCATTCGAACGGGAATCAATAAAATCTTTGAAGGCGACTTGGACTGCCCCATCTGAGTTGAACTTTTTCCCTTGCAAGAAGTTATCCAAATTTCGAAAAAAATGGTAATCTGTTGGAGCAAGGTCCGGGGAGTACGGTGGATGCCTTAGAGATTCCAATTGAAGTTCTTCTAATTTGCTAGCCGTCTGTTGTGCAGTGTGTGGTCTAGCGTTGTCGTGAAGCAGCAGTGGCGTAGAGCGATTGACCAGCCTTGGTTGTTTAGCAACTAGCTTTTCCATCATGGTTTGCAATTGCTGACAATAGATATCTGCCGTAATCGTCTGGCCAGATTTGAGAAAACTGTAATGAACGACACCGGCGCTAGTCCACCAAACGCTTACAAGTAACTTTTTATTGGTCAATTTTCGCTTGGAGCAGGCTTTGGCTGGCTTGCCAGGGTCCAGCCATTGCGATGAGCGCTTCCGATTATCGTAGAGAATCCACTTTTCATCACAGGTAATGATTCGATTTAAAATCCCTTCGTTATTGTGCCGGTCAAGTAATGTAACGCAGCAGTTGACGCGCGTTTGCCGGTTTGCTTCACTCAATTCGTGAGGAACCCACCTTTCAAGTTTTTTAATCTTCCCAATTTGCTTCAAGTGGATTAAAACAGTTTTATCACTAACGCCAAAGCCTGCAGCTAACTCGGACGTGGTTTGCGATGGATCCGCTTCCACAATAGCCTTCAATTCTTCATTATCAACTTGGGTCTCCGGCCGTCCACGGGGCTTGTTTTGCAGGTCGAAATTTCCAGAACGAAAACGTTGGAACCAAAAACGCACTGTGTTTTCTTTTGCGACACAACCGCCATACACATCATTAACCCTTCGAGCCGTTTCCGCAGCACTGGTGCCACGGTGGAACTCGTACTCGTAAATAACGCGATATTTCAAATTTTCCATTTTGTAAATTGAGCGATGCAAACAGAAAAAAGATAAGTAAAAAAACAAATGAATGACGGTTTACGAAACACAACTACATGTGGAAATAGCTGTATAAATTTGAATTTCGAATTCCTAACCAAATAGGAAAAATTTGTGATCAAAGTGGCCAGTACGACAAAACGCCAATTTCATATGTAAGGACCTAATATATTTAATTTTATTTGACTTTATTATTTTGTTGATGCTGTATTATGTTTTTTTTTTCACTACATTTGTATGCCGACAAGGCTGATCACAGCGCACTCTTTATTCCTGTATTTGTACATTGACATCTATTCACCTGTGTATCACAAATAAATAATTTGAATTTGAATTCCATCAACTATATCGTACCAAATCCCTAACCTCCTTCATTCGCGTCCGTAACCTCATTCGCGCCCGTAACTTCAACTCTGATAACCCTAATGTTTACTGAAAAGTAAAAAAATCGTTATCACTCCACCGTCGTCGTCGAGTCTGCAAGCGCGCACCTTGACAGCTTATCGAGATATGCTATCAGACGACTTATCTTGGGGTTTGGGGCAAGGCAATAGCTTATGTGCTCAAGAAAAAAAAAAGCAATTTTGTCAAACGATTGCAAAGGAAATAACAAACTAGCTTCTTTTCCTAAGTATGCTTCAAAACTACATTAATTTATTAATCATATGAACACGTGTGTTTGTACTGGTCTGGGTGTTTTCTATGTATACTCGTAATATGTATTTATTTACATAGAAAAAAGTATTTAAGTATGTTTATCCGTTGTCTAGTACACATAACACAAGCCTCGTTGCTTAATTTGGGACTAGAGAATTGCTGTGATTGCTGTGAAATATTTATTTATTATTTATTTAATTAATAAAAACTAATTTTCCAGTAAACAAAAAACCCTAAATGAGCTAGGAAAACAGCTGATCACCTTCAAAGACTGGAAGGATTTTGACCAGCCATAGCTAAGAACCACCGTGGTATAATTTTATTTCGAATAATAAAAACACTTTGAAATCGGTCCATCCGTTCGGTAGCTACGATGCCACAGATAGACACACATAAACTCAAACATGCATACATACATAAGTATACAAGCATATATCGGGGTCAACTTATAACACTCCTCATTTTTGTTGGGAGTTAAAAAGTTCATTCAAGGGTTTCAAACGATTGCAAAGGAAATACCAAATCAGGAAAAAACTACAAAATGGGTACACTGATATAATGGTAAAAAAAAACTATTTCTTCAATAGAAAAGTTTGTCATTTAAATAAAATCAAACTTGTCGTAGAGAGCAGTTAAATCAATTTTGACTTAGCCTTGCTAACTCTTGCTACAAGACACAGAATTGTGAATTTACCACTTCAGCCATGAACTCTTTAGTAAATAAGGAAAAGAAAACATGTTGAGTATAAGCATGACTCAAAGTTACAATTAAAAAGAGTAATTCGCTTGCTTAGTACCTAGTATAATTGAATCTATCTGCATACGATTTTGAATTCAAAATTTAATATAGAAAATAATTTGAAATATGGAAGAGCTCCATAGTGTTTACGTTTTGTATACTCTGACGTGACGTCACAATTGACGCCATGACATTTTGAACCGTTCTTGTGGGAAATTTTAAACTGAATATCAAATGCATATTTTCAATATAAATCTTGTTTTTTTCCGAAATATGATGTTTGTTACAATAAGTAAAAATTTCCGAATACAACACAACAGTTTTCCAAAACCTGTCATCATGCCTTTTGATGTGTTTAAAACTAGTCCTATTAATCTGTCCGACAAGGTGACAGAAACTTTTCAAAATATGCCGAAAACTACGCTAGAAACATCATAAAAACGCTACCGCTCATGGCAGATACCAAACGCGGCAGCGGTATCGAGCAATGAACTTAATGTGAAGGACAAACGACGTTTGTTTTTATATTGCGGTGGAACATTGGTTTGTAATTCGTTTTATCTGACGTTCAGCCCAATCTTTATTGCTGGCAGATAAATGTACCCTTTTTTGCGATTATAGGGACATTAGCATTGGTTCTCTTTATTCAAAACGTAGAAAGCTATGATGTCATTTAGATCATACAAAACACTGATCGTCTCTGGTTGTACCTGGATTACGAAAAGTGTGAGATACGAGAGTTTATCTTTCTGCATGTCATAAAGTTTGACGGGATTCCATAAACACTTATCTAAAATATTAGACAGGACCTGGATCAGGTCATGCTGCATTTCGTACTACAAAACGATGTTTTGACAGTAAACCACGATCTTCATTCACTCACCATTCATTCAATTCGTAGAAAAAGTTTCGTTTTAATCAGGAAGCATTTTTTAATCTTGGAAGACGTTCAAAAATAAATTCGAATCAAAATAAGTTTAAAAATGGAACGTGTTTTGACGTATGTTATCTGGCAGGAAAATGGTGGATCTGAATATATGATAATTATTAGAAATCTTCGTAAAATCGTTCACATGTAAGAAATAAATAAATACTTATCATATTAAAACACTAGATTCGCCAAATCGATATAATTTCTGATGTTAAACTCACTTTAACTACTTTAAATACTGTCCAAGTTATACAAGATAGATATCTTGTCTAACTTGTGTTTAAAACAGGGTGTTTAGTGCTAAACATGCTTTAGTGGTACATAAATGTTGAGTCCCTGGATAAACTGCGTGCAGACCTGAGATTATTTCATCTGTAGTATGACGGTAAGTATTTAATGCGCAATTCGATGACACATTTAGCCGTCCCTTTCACACATACTAGCTTGACCGTACGTGCGAGTGCGATGGACGAGTCGAAAACACTGACAAGTTAAAACGTCACATTTTCAAAGCAAAAATCATTTGCACGCAAACACTGGCGTATCGCGTTGGCCCCGGAGAGGGCAGTTCCGTGATCTTGGGGGTAATTTTGCTTTATGAGCTCATTCAGCGTAATCCACTTGAATTTGACGGGTCGTTTGCGAAAATTCATTGGCAAAGCGATTGGAGTACGTGACGCGAAACGCTGCGTTTGAGCACAGTATATATATGACATAATACAGTACGAAAATAAAAAGGACGAATATTCAAAATAACGCACGCCCTCAGACGTACGTCTTAGGAGGCTCTGAAGACCTATTCTGAAAAGTGAAATCCGTCGAAACGATACTCATCAGCCTGTATACGTCCCACTGCTGGGCACAGGCCTCACCTCAACTATGAGGTGGTTCGAGCCATACTGTACCACGCGGGCTCAGTACGGATTGTTGGAGGGGTGTTTGTAAGGTAAGTGACCAACCTTACTGTCAGAATTACGAAACGATACTGCACAATTTAAATTTCAAAATCGCCCTCAGTACACACGGCCAAGTCGAAGGGCCAAGGGGTTGTTACCTTGACGTGCTACAGTGTGTACATGGGTAATGGACAAACGAACGATTTATCGAATTTCGTTATTCGAAATAGGTTTTCTGAAACAGGCGAGGCCCTGTTCAGACATCCGTCCATAAACGTGTGCCGTCTCAACCATTTTGTTTATAGCTTCGGTTCTGTTTGTATCTATTCTGTGCTAAAGGACAACAGTGCAACAGTGAAGCAGCGCTGGACTTTAGTTATAATTGACCCTTCAAAGAAATTGATAAATTCAATTTCTTTTTAGAAGTTTATGCATTACGAGCTAAAAATAAATACAAATTAGTTAAGACGTAGCTAAAGTGTGCTTAGTTTTCAGACAAAATAGATTTTTTATTATTTTTATAGTTAACACCCCTTTTTATATCATTGGGCATTGCTAACTATCTACCAAACAGCCTTTAAAGGCACCATTAAACGACGAATTAAAACAATTTCGAAAAAGAATCCTTGACAGCTCAGTTATTAAAGGTAAAAATGCAATATCTACTTTCTGATCACGAGGAGCGACGTAAAAATGACAACATTGCAAAAGAAAATTACCCAAATTGTTAGACAAAAGTTTAATCTGGGAAATGCCGGTGCTACGTTCGGTGTTGCCAAGATAAAAATTTAAACATGCACTTTATCTTTAGGGCGGAATGCGTCGGGATTTTTCCGGCCCAAGATTGTGAATCACGAACCCCATTGTAGAGATGGGATGGTGCCTTCATGCATATTGAGAAGACTTTTTTACAAAATTATTACCATACAGCATACTCATAAGCAAAATAAAAAAGTTGCAGTAACATTTTTTAATAAATGCCTTTTTTATCGATTTATGTAATAACATACATATAATACAATGCTGAAATTTCACCAAATCTCAAAACCTAGCAACCCTACTAACGTTATTTTAGGCATTTTCAATAATGTACCGAGTGGGTTTTTTCGCTCGCTCACCGGGTCACATTACTCATTCACCAATGCGACCAGTGACGTGACAATCTCCATCAAATTCACAAGCCTCTGTACCACTATATGCCAATTTTGGTACACAGCGATAGCCATTATCGCTATAGCTGTCGCTACGGTAAGGTAACATAATAAGGGTGCGGTACGTCGCCGGTCAACTATGCGACTACGACGGTAGGCAAAGTTTTTTTGGAGCCATTTTTAAGTTGGGGCAAAGGAATGGAGCGGATGGAAAACTCAACCGACCGTTGAGAAAATTTTTTAAACGCTGGAAATATTTGAGATTTTTTCTACGTCTGGCAAAAAAAGTAAAGTTTAAAAATGTAGTTTAATACAAATAGCCCGGTAGCCGTCGATAAAGCATTAATGAAAACTTTTCACACAAAAAAAACACATCTTTCAAAAACATAACTCAAAAAAAATTACACAAACGTCACCTTTCGTTTCCCAACAATTTGTAAGCTGCAAGATGCCGAGGAGGCAAAACGCCGTAACTTTAAAATTACAAAAAAGTTGCCACCAATAACAACTTTCGTCTAGTTTGAATTTTAATATAGTCGTTTCGAAGTTAAGTTACTGATCTCAACTTGGACGGTAACTTTGGCCTGTAGTTTTTAAAGTCACGGTAAATTGTTCGGTGTATTGAAGTTGCGCTGGAATTTTTCGGCATCACTTAAAATGTTTGAATTTTTTTGTTTAAATGAGAGAGACACTTTAATCTAACGAGTTTTTGTTGTGGAAATTATATTTACTGGTTTGGGTGCAATAGTACGTGTTTTAACATCACCAGTATAGAAGACACATAGAATTGACGCTCCTTGCATATCATAAAAATGTGTTGTAGGTAATTTTTATTAAAAAAACATTGATATGTACTTTAATATATCATTTGGTTAGTATTATCTTAACTCTTTATGGATTTCGAAAAGACATAACACTTAAAAAATCTTTTCGGCTCCGGTCATCGGGGAGGAATCGAACTCCCGACCTTTGGAAGTCCGGTCCAATGCTCTGACCACTGAGCTACCGAGAACCTTAATGGAGTCGTTGAATTTTGTAAGTGCTTTTTAACGCTTTAAGCCAGCGTATGTTTCATCAATGATTGTGGGAGACACCCTCAAATCACCCGAGAGAAATATTTTTACAAATATTTAACAATCGGTTAAGATGAAACTGGCTTAATTTCATTTGTTAAGTTATTTTTTTTTCTAAGGAATATCATGTTTCCTCTATCCATTGTGTTTTCATTTCAACACCCAAGTTGCTTCGTATCAAAGAGCGCCATTATTAACTGAATCTTCTGTAGCTTTTGCCAAAATTACGACAATTCACACAAAGGGGGGATCAAGATCAAGAAAAAAAAGAGATTTCGTAATACCCCGAGAACTTTCTATTTGGCGCGGAGTCATAACTTAAGCTGAGAAATAAGGCGGGCGCTAGACTTGCTGCGAAACAATAATAAAAATAATAAATCCCCTTCAAAACCCTCTGACAGACGCGAAACTATTCGCCGACGATCCCAGGGCGGCAACGGTTTGGAAAGTTTTGAATTTTTTGGCAAAAAAGTTTTTTTAACAAGTTTTGAAATTTTTGGCAAAAAAGTTTTTTTTTTAAATTTAGAATTAAAAAGTTTAAAGTGTTGTAGTATTTTTTTCTTTTTGTTCTAGGAGAAAGACATACCGAGATTCAGCAATTTTGGATTATTGTTTATTGTTTTCGGCGTTTATAAATGAAACACGTACAGCTGAGACAATAAATAAATGAGTCACCGTATAAGATATTATCTACCAATTTTATGTCATTTTGCTTGAAAGGTCCGATATAATACACACACCAATTTTTCTAGTTTATATAATTATTATCATTACATAGTATGAGGCAAAGTCGATCCCCGCGTTTTTCCCTATGTCTGTATGTACTATGTATGTATGCTTAGATCTTTAAAACTAATCAACGGATATTGATGCAGTTATATTTTATTCAAGAGGAGATTTCATTTGTGACACAGCGTCACATTGTCTGACGGGTTCGCCAGTTTTCTGATAACGCTGTTAATTTCTCAACATATCCTAAACAAGCACTTCATCGTGGCCACCCTACCAAAATCCCGTCACCAGCAGCATCTCCGCAGCACCAGACGAGTGTGCGACTGAAATTTTGTTTTACATGGGAAAATGGAAAATTTCCTCCTTCAAAACGACAGCCACAATTGACTGTTCAAAGGTACCATTCTTTGTTGTTACTATTCCTGTTCGGGCGTGCGACAAAACTGAGCGGCTAACATCTTAGTAGTCAGGAAGAAAAGGTTAAACTGTCATGCGAATAACTCTAGGACTGAGGGAAACCGGTTTGTCGCACCGCCCACTAATCATTTCTGCTCAGCTCAATGGTATGACTGGTAGAGAATGCCCTAAGGCGTTAAGTCCACCTTTTGTACAAAGTTTTGTTGTACAATAAAGCTTAAAAAAAATAAGTTTCTGGGGTACACACTGATGCCAAGACAACCAACTACTAACTACCAACGATATCAGATCAACAATCAACTATCCAAATATATGCAAACGGGCATGCAAACAAGATATATATTCGCATTGCGAAAAGACATAACACTTAAAAAAATATTTTCGGCTCCGGTCATCAGGGGGATCCTCCCTTTTTTAATTGTAGTCTTTTCGAATTTTGAAATAGCGTTGTGAACGCAAAAAAAATAGTTAACAAATAATATTCGCATTTAAAAAAAAATTGGTTGCCTGTAAAGTCGGTATACGCGCGAAAGTTTTACGTGACAACGACTCTGAGTGGTAAAATAATTTTAATGTGTATAATCATTCGTATAACATGAACCGGTGTGTATGCCTATCTCTCTCTCTCTCTCTCTCGCGCGAAACGTGAGCGGAGCAGTTTCTTGAGGTGTCACCCGGCAAACCAATTTATAAGACGTTGTCACGTCAAAACTAACTAAATGTCACTATCACTACGCCCCTTTGGCTGGCTAGACATTGTAATTTTAATGCTACAATCTAGGATCAGGTAAATAGATATTCAAACTTGAACATGTTGTAAAAAAAAGATTCCCTTCAAGAAAATGCAAAATTAAAAGATCCGTAGGTCTACGTTTCTTTAGAAAATCAGCATTCACTGAAAGCAAATATTTTTTTGTCTGTTAGGAATTATATGGAAACTGTAGGTTATTATGATTTTAATATCTCTGTGTTTAAATATTGCATAGTTTTTATTGCCTCATTGAATGAAATAAATTTATTTTATAATGTCCTATTATTTTTTGTAATTACTTACATTATTATTTTAGCACATAACTCACTTAGTTTCAAAGACAAATTAGGTAAAAATCGCCAAGGATAGATATTTTGCGATGTTCACCTAATTAACATTATATATATTTTTAAACCAAGATTAAAACTAATTTCATTTTTCACCCCACCGCGCAATATACATTCGCGGCCTATTAAGCCTCCTCATCCCGGCTTACTCCGTCCGCCGCGCGCGCTGTAATAACGCCACTCACGTTTGTAAATTAGTTGAAAACTTCACAAATACTCAGATCCGACGCTTGATAACGTTGAGAATTAAAGTTTTTGTTTGTTTTTGGGTTTTAGTGTGAGTTGTATGAATAAAAATGGATTTGATTTTAGAATTCTTAAATTGCGATTTAGGTACTAGTATCATATGTGAATACAGCGTTATTTCAGGCGCATATAACGTATTTCAATCATGTATTGTTTTGCGAGGAATAAAAGGTATCAAAGACTAATAGCACTTTTATCTGTGACCTCAAATTTCAAGAGTGTAATAAGTAATAAAACTTTTTTTCAGCATTAAACTAAAATGTTGTTCACATTTTATTTTTAGTGCTAAAAATAAGTTTTTTCAAAACATGGCGACTGTAAATAAGTTTTTTCAAAACACACAAGTTACCTACCTAGCCCCAAACTTAGGGTTAGCTTGTGCTTTGGTTACTAGGATAACAGATAGGAATACTGAAACACATTAATAAACAGATAATAGGACAAAAAGTTGCCTCTTAATCCGGATACCAAACCCGTCACAAATACTTTAAAAATTTTTTCAGCTCCTTAATTTCCCGATTTACTCACGATATTTTACCAAAACAAAACAGCATCGCATTTCCCAGCTTCCAGAGAAATGTGTCTCTAAAATCACAAGCACCGAGAAACAGCTCCGATCACCTGGGCTCTTTGAGAGGGAGACATTTTAATATCGAAAACGGTGGCTAAATACCAAACGATGTAGGGCTGGACGAGCGAGAAAATAAACCTTTAATAAAATATAAATATGTCGTAGACGGTAATTATATAATTATTTAATAATTTAATTTAATTTAATTATTTGAATTTAAATTAAACTGTCTGTCTGTCTGTATTTTAATATTTGATTTGTGATTTATATTTAATTTTAATTATTTTAATTGTGTGTCTGATTATAATTCCAATTCAAATTGTTAATCTAATATAATATATTTGAATAAACAAGAACTAACATTAGCTTTTAAGATTTTTGTCACTTACTAACCACCACACTATGAGCTTCAAGTTGCTCGCAATAAATAATTTTTATTTTATTTTATTTTTATTTTATTTATTTTATTAGTATGGACATTAATCGGATCGCAAGCGCGCCCTCTAGCGGTGTACTTCGAGTGTGCTTCGACAGAGTCGTGATGTCAATGGCGGATTCGACCGAGCTCAGTTGCGATCGAGACGCCACAGAGTGAAGTAGTCGTCACGGAACTGCTCTTAAAAGTGCTAGATTTTGTATTGTTCAAACGCCGTAATTAAATAGTGTTTATATCAAACGTATTCTCATTGCACGATACCCAAGTCTGCCCACACGATGTCTGAAGGTTTGGATCGAAGTTACTCGAAGCGGACTAAAAGAAAATCAATGATAAGCTCAACCTTTATTTTAAATTTCATTTTGCAATAAAGCATAACATCGAATCAAATCAATTTTTTTATTTGTTATTAAATAGGGTGGGTACAAATAAATGTTGATCGTTGTAAATGACAAAGTGCTCCTATTTAGCATGCAAATGTAAAACCATCAAATAAAGTTTATTACTGTCACCCTTTAGGAGGGTGAACAAACTAGGAAATAAATAAATTAAAAGATAATGAATTAAAAAAATATATATATATATTTATTATCGCTAAGTTAAGGGGGGAAGTTCGGCCAAGGTCAATCCCCGCTCAAGTCGCAGTCCACTCGCAACACTCCCCTGAGCTCCCGTCTCCTTCTTCTCCGTTATCTCCAATCTTCGCCTCTCCTCCAATCGACCCCAGTCTCCCCTTTGTGGCGTCAATCGCCCCGGGTGGGTCCCTCGGACTTCAAAATCCAGAACGTGTTCCTAGAACCACACGATGATTTAAGAACCCTGTTCTTAAAGCCAGGAAGTAGGAAGCAGTAGGATTGTGCAGCTAGCTAGACTATCTACAAATTAGCGTTTGCTAGGTGGACGAAATAATTATGGTGGTCGATATTCAATATAAGTAAACTGCGATTGTCTGCGGTCGAAATAAAAATAAATTTAAAGATAAGTGTTTTGGAACAAAATATTTGCAACCATTTCATTAACGACCGTTATTTTTTTAAGCGAAGAAGGAAAGTACGTACCAAAGCACAAACACAAGCGTGGAGTAATCAAATCACAACTCACCCAGTATGGGAACACTATTAAGAGCACACACGAGTATTTTTTTATCCAAATAACGATTTGTAGTGATATTAAGTATGATGCTTCGAAGCCGTTAAAAATTCAAAGTTCCTTAGAAGAGAACGTACGTCCGCGCTCCAAGTGGTGGAATCGGAACTGACGGCGACTCGAGATGCGAGAGAATAAATGAGACGCTAACCGGCGCGCGTGATCCGATCCTAACCGGTCGGCTACCAGCTATCTCGTGCGCGGCACGAGTTACTATATGTGTACAGTGTTACATTACATATAATTAATTAGACAAACATAAAAACATTCAATGTCAGATCAATTAGGTACGTATCGATTATATTATTATTTTAGGTAGATCTTCTGTTAAAATCTTGCTATCCAAAAACTCCTTTACACGCAATGACTTATTAAACATTGGGGTGGGCAGTTTCTTAATAGAGTCTGGGATTTTTTGTAAATAGTCGTGCACATCGCAGGACAATTTTTCAAGAAACGCGTCGTTTTGGGTACTGTGTTAAGTATAAGTCGGTTAGGGTTCCGGAGATTTCTATCCGTAGTTTGATTTAGTGGTAGGAATAGGTGACTATTTTGTTTAACAAATTTTGCTATCTCGAGTATATATAGACAAGGTAACGGGAGTATATTTAGGTTTCTGAAATAAGGCAAGCACGATATATCAGAAGGTATACACACAAAGAGCGTATACATCTTTTCTGAGCAACAAAAGCTTTTTTTATGTTAGTGCCATTGCCCCAGATTATCAGCCCATATCTTAACACCGACTCAACATATGCAAAGTACGCAGTGACGGCTGTACATTTTTTGGCAATTTTTGTAAGCTTGTACAATGCAAACGCGAATCTATTAACCTTATCGCATACTTTATATATTTGTTCTTTCCAATCTAAAGTAGAATTCATATCTTAACCCAAGAAAGTCACCCTCACTGCATTACACAAGATTTCGTCATTTAAGTCGATGAGTATTTGAGAAATTTTAAAGTTATTAAAAATTTGTATACTAGTTTTACTTGAGTTTATTTGTAGATTATTTTTAGTAAGCCATTCAATTATTTTAATTAGAGTCATTTTAATGTCATTTTTATGTTGTTCTAAACTATATTTTTTATTTGACGTTACAATTATTGAAACATTATCAGCAAATAGCGTCGTCTTATGATCAAGTATATCTGGCAGATCATTTATGTAAACCAAAAACAGCAACGGACCGAGTATGCTACCCTGCGGCACGCCGAGGTTATTTTGACGAAATTCGGATCTGTATACCAGATCCGATCTGTTCTCATCAACCTGTGTTATCTCGACACATTGCTGTCTGTTCTCTAAATATGACTTAAACCAGCTTAGGGCGGGGCCTCTTATTCCATAGCGCTCAAGTTTGCTCAATAAAAGTTTGTGTGAGACAAGATCAAAAGTCTTTGTCATTTCTTAAAAGATCGCTGTTGTATAATTCAGTTTGTTTACACTTTGTAAGATTTCATTGACTAATTTAAAAGCTGCATGTACAGTAGACTTATTTTTTTGAAAACCATGCTGATTCTGATTTATTACGCCATGTCTTTCAAAGAAAGACGCCAATTTCTTATGCATAACTTTCTCAAATATTTTTGAAAAAATTGGAATTAATGCTATCGGACGATAGTTTTCATCTCCGATTTATTTCCTTTTTTGTGAAGAGGCTTCAAAACAGATATCTGAAACTCATTTTAGAAAGTACCTGTTTCCAGAGATAGATTAACCAGGAATGTCAACACTGGGGCAAGTTCGTCCCTGCAACTTTTAACTACCTGGGTACATATGTCGTCGTAACCTTCCGATTTTGTGTTATTGAGAGTCCCTATTATCTTTTTAATATCGTCGACGTCAACTGGTTTCAGAAAAATAGAATTTTGTAAATAATTTTTAGATGTATCAACTCGATAAACGACATCTTGAAATAGGTACCTATTCAAGAAGCAACTATCAAGAGAGTTTACATCATTTTGATATAGTAAGGGTTTATGAAGGATAATAAAATACCCCAAATGAGCCAGGAAAACATTAGGATTGACCATCATTCATCATAATTTTATCATACCTACTTACTTTACTTTTAGTTAGGCTTGTTAACTATTGTAGCAACATAATAAATAATGGGGCTATAACTTAATTGCATCTAGAAAAGAATCAAGAAAATATCTAGCAGGTGTGTTTTGATGGGTTGACAGATTTTGACAAGCCACAGCGAAGAAAAATAAACCGCTTTGAAATCTGTCCAGCCGTTCGGAAGCTACGGTCGCTGCCAAAGATAGAAAAAAACAGACATATACAAAAACGGCATTAGCTTTGTCTGTTTGTGTGTGTTTGTTGGTGCTTTTGTGTTCAAACTTATAACACCATTTTTTCGTCGGGTGTTAAAAATAAACAACACACAAATGCGTTTTTAACCTCAAAAATTACGTTTAGACTTCATCAGATCACACCCTAAACGGGTTTTACCGCAATTTTAATTGAAGCCATTTCGCATGATTTACTCTTTTTTTGTGACGTATTTTTTGAAAAAACAGATAAAGTTGGCTGTGATGAGAATATTATATTTCTAAGAGAACAGAACAATTCTAATGCCGTCAATTATTGTTAAATTAATATGGAGAGCCTCTACCACAAGTATTTATTTACTTAAAAGAAATCCTCGATTGCAATATAGAAATGTAAATCAATCGCTTATGAATAAAGATATTATTTGTATTTGTATATTATTAAATTTCTTAAAGTATCTATACGATGAAGATAACCATTAAATTTATGGTGTACAAACAACGGAATCTAGCTAAATTTTTGTTGAAAAAGCGAGCCGCCTTAATTTTCAAAAGAAAAATATAGCCACGTACCGCTGCCGAACACGACTGATGCCGTATACCGTGAAATCCAAAGTAAATGGAATTTCTAAAAAGTTTTTTTTGCCCAATATCCGTGTAAAAAAAACAAACCACATCCCACCGAAAAGTGCATCAGCCCTAACTCAAGGCACGGACGCTCCAAAGGGAAAATTGAACTGTTGTTTTCAAAATGTATTAGAGCATTTATTCGCGCGGAGCGAGACGGCCGCTTCGATCCGGCACGATAATATTTTAACTTTATCTTGGATAGTGTAACGAGAATTCCTCGGTGCCGGCACACAGAGCAGGGAAATGCAGAAAGAAGCAGAGATTTTAATCAGGGCTTGTTAACCGGTTATTTTTTTACCGGTGACAGTGCAAGTACGTAAGAAGCGTTTCAAAAAGGTTGAGGTTAACCTTAACCTTTTTGAATCAACGAGCGAAATATAAGGGTCTTGAATCCCGGTTTTGAATACCGGAACTTACCTCTATAAACCGGTATAAAAGTTGAAAAGTCCAATAAATTGATGCCTCCACCTACCTACAGATCAAGATTTCTGCACAAACTGGTTTATTTAGGTTTTTGAATCGCTCTCTTGCAATTAAGCTCCGAGCCAAACGTTTATAAAAATACTACCAAAACCAGTGTTAACCGGTATTCTTTAAACCGGTTCGAAGCCATGATTTTCATAAGACTACAGCCAAACAACAGAGTTTAACTTTATGTAAGCTACCAATTTACCAACGAGAGGTGTTAAAAAAAAAAACTATGAAACAGATACCTTGCTAAACCAGGAAACAAACCAGATAACAATAAGGGTCTAGACCAAATTACAAGATAGTCGTCCATGACGAACAAAAAATTTGGACAATCTATGACATTTACAATAACCATAGAAAAAACCTAGCGTGTTTTCTCTGATTAATGGCGTTTTCATACAAGGAAGGTCCAAAGCTTTCTTTAAGAATTTTAGTTTGCGGCGACGTTAAAATCGACTCTATGAAAAACAATCATTCTATCAAATGTGAAATTGATAAAAAATCAGTTAACTAACCACAACACTTACTTGGCAGCAAATACAGCAAAGTCTAATTACTTAATCAATGTTCAATCAACTTTCGAAAACTGCATTTAAAATTGCACCAGCGCGTAGCTCGGCTGTAACTGTAGCCAGTTTACAGAAAGTTTCAAAACCACCGGATTGGGAATTAACAAGTGAACGAAAGCAACAATTTCAATTTGTACGTCATTGCAACTTTTGGTCTGTAACCAGGTTAAACTCCGATGCATTCGATTGGTATTTGATTTATTTGTGTTTTGAAACGTTAACTTTGTTTGTATGCCCACATTACCGACGTATTGTGACCGTGTTCATTATATAACTGCAACTCGAATAAGGCTGATAAACTTCTAGACAATACTGGTTTTGAAGCTCAAATTCAGAAACTTTTGGTAATGGATTTATGTCGAACTTACAACAAATATTTCATTGCACCGTGCAAACGAAAGACAAAACATCAGTTTTTACCATCATTCATCATAATTTTATCATACCTACTTACTTTACTTTTTGATATGCTTATTAATATTGAGGCGACAGAATAAATATTAATTATCATGGCATCTAGAAAAATAACTGGGCAGTGATTAAATAATTTGGCTTTAATTATATTGGACAAGTTAGTTATGGCAATTATATTTGGTATCCATTTTAATTATTTTTTAAACCAAATATCAGATTAATTAGTAGCCGCATTAAATACATGTCTTTTTGATATGCTCAAATAGAAAATTTTGGTTTTTACATTTTTAAAATTATTATATTATACACACAAGCCATGTATGCCAAAAACAGCAACCAAAGAATGTTAATCCCAATAAGGTATCAATAGCCAAAATACAAGTAACAAGCACCTCCAAAAAAACTTCAGGGACCATAGACAAAGCTCCATCGCATTAGTCAATGACAAAATCCGCTATCGACTATCATTGCAAAATGTTGGAATGACATTGGCTTTCGCTGAGTCATCCGACTAAGTGAAGTCGAATGTCATTTCTATTCTTTCAGTAAACGAAGTTGATAGCGATTAAACATATTATAATATATTTATATACTAGTGGCCCCCCGCGACATCGTCCGCGTGGAATCCCTTTGTTTTCAAAATCGCGGTCGAAAGGGATAAAAGGTATCCTATGTACGTTTATTTATTTATTTATTTATTTTAAACTTTATTGCACAAGAAATGTACAAAGGGTGGACTTAATACTAAAAGCATTCTTGCCAGTCAACCTCCAGGCCATGCAGAAAGAAGGCAATGTACGTTTCCTGTTTGTAAGCTACCTCTCCACCAATTTTCAGCCGCGATTTCGAAATTTCGAAAAACGAAGGGATTCCACGCGAATAGATATATATATATATATAATATATACAATTTTGAAGGTTGAAAGTACGGATTTTAAGATTAAGGCTTTTATATATATATATATATATATATATTATATATATACGTACGTAAGTACGGATTTTAAGATTAAGGCTTTTATATATATATATATATATATATATTATATATATATATATATATCTAAAAGCCTTAATCTTAAAATCCGTACTTTCAACCTTCAAAATTGTTTAGTCAGATTAAAACATTTATAAATTTCGACCATCTGATATTTTTTACTCTATGCGAATAGCATGGAACATCGCAGAAGCGACACCGAACATGTTTATGCCCACGCTGAGCTGCACAAAAAGTGCAACCTCTTTAACATAATAATAGATTTTGGCTGCAGCCGATTTATACCTCACTAGTTACGGGTAATACCCAGAGCCAATAAAGATGCAGAGTAGACAAAATAGTTTGCTATAGAAGAAAAAAAAGCGAAGATAGGAACAATGTGTAGGTACATACTCTTATAGGTAGGAAATGCGTAAAATATACTTTAAAAGTTTTTCACAAGACTGGTATCTCGCTTGAGCTGTATTTGTGATGTCGATTTCGCACATGGGGCAGCACTGCTATTCGAATAATGAATTACAGCGCTACCATTAACGGAACGCACCATCGCAATAGGGTTAAGGTCTACTTAGGATTAGAAGAAGGTATTCTGCTCTTTTGGTCTTTGAAGTTTGAATATCTTCAACTTGAGCATGATTTCTGTCAAAATTTTGCAATTCTAAAAAAACTACCTTGTTGAAACTCACCGAAATAATCAAAAGATACGCATTTAAATTAATAATGCTGAGAAATATAAATGGGTGTAAAAAAACCGAGGTTTGAAGCAGAAGAAGAATCATAACAGTCACAACCTAATCCTCTTTTGGGCGACAAATTTCATAACTCACTAAATATATACCTACCAGCCTACGAGTACAACACTTTCCCTTTAATATCTAAGAATATCCCTTTTTTCTTTGTTAATAATTGTTGTAAAAAAATATTTAGGTTATTTGAGTTTAATGACATTTTATGGCAGTAGTGACAGACAGCAGTTGTTTTTCTTCTGTTCGTTTTGTGACAGATAGTAGTTAAAGCATGTTCTTTAAAAAAGGTTTAAACCCAAAAAGTTAAAAAAAAGTTTGCATTGAACACATTATATAACGAAGACATTTGGTGAAATAATTTTCAAGAAAATCACGACAATAATTAAACGCTAAGGACAATACTACACTTAAATGTCGTTTATTTGTAATTGTGGACTTTGTCAACATAATAACAACGAAACTAATCCATACATAAACCAATTCTCTAGAAGTCTACTGGGAATGGCATTCATACTTTCGCATGAATTTCACATTTGCATACAAACTCAACAGATGTCGTTATGAAAGCGCAACGTTATGATATTGTTTGACCTATTTACATAGTACATACAACAAGAGGCTCAAAATACTTATGCATTACTAGCAACGAATTTAAATACCCTAGAAGCAACATTGCATAGAAAACCGCCTTCAAAAACTGTCCCGAAAGTAGTTGCAACGGCGGGAGGGACTTGTAGAACAAAAATAATATCAACTTTAATTTTAATATTCAAAAGTTGACCTTAAATCACTAAAATACGATCTCACTTTAAATGTACTCATCCCAGAGTTATGACATTTTTGAATGTACGCAGGCAACAAGCTCATAAAATTTTATTGCTTTATTGCTGTAAAGACGAATGTAGCCTGTAAAACAATAGATATAAGGTTTAGTTCTGCTTGCGCTGTTTGGAAATCATATAATTTTTGAATCTAGAACAGAGTAAGAAGAGTCGTCGTCGGTGTAAATAAAATGTATTTGAGTAAAATAATTAAAAGTGTGTGTGTCAGCTCCGACGCACGACTGGAGTTTACTCCTTAAGAACGGTTATAAAAATTTAATAGATTAGGGAATAAGGATAAATGAATGTATTTTTTATGATACTAAAGGCATGTATGATACATTAATTTTTATTAATTATACAATGAATCTGTTGAAATACATAACAAAACCATAGAAATATAAACAATAGTCTCCATAATACATACATACTACAATACCCCTTTACAATACTCGGTTGAATGTGTCAGAAAATGACCGATGCGTCTTCGGGTCACATCGTGTGACATCGCCGGTCGCCCTGTGACATTTTCGTGTAACATCGCGTGACATCGGATTTTTTTTAGATTTTGTTGTTGAGAATTTGATTTTACTTCCATATATTTTCATACCTCGGCCTTATAAAATCGATTATTAAACAGTAATTTCCAAAAACCTTTACTTGTTTATGACTAACTAGTTCTATTATTAACTAGCTTTCCGCCAGCGGCTTAGCCCGCGTGGACTAGCTGTGAATCTATTGACTGTGCTTTAAGTATGCTGGTACTGGATGTGCTCGATAGCGAACTCATTGAACTTTCTATGTTTGGTGTTGACAGTACAGCATTTCCGGGTGATGTTGTTTGATCGATCTGAAAATAAATTGTCTTGATTAGACAATAGTTTCGCCACTTTTCTCTTTTTATTTCATTTTTCGGAAATCTGAAATGATACAGATAATATTTTATAACGATATCCACTAGTAATAAAATTTCTTGTCGAATATTGTAAACAATATTTACATTCCTTTTTCTCCAAAATTACCATAATAATCTTTAGTACAACGCGACTCCATTACTATGTTCCAAATATTACTCTGTGTGAATGCGTTAGAAGCATTTAGACCGCAGCGCGTGGGAAAGGGACAACTATAAAGCCAGTCGCGCGTTTGATTTCTTCAGATTTTTTTAGAAAATTACAATTTTAGCACGTTTAAAGATAACTTTGCACCACTAATGCATTCTCTTATCAAAGATGGATTAATACCTTACCGGAAATACGAAACTCCATCCTTTTTCGAGTGGTTAAAGTATTGTTTTTGCACTTTTTCACGGAGCACTTCGGCATACTGACGCTAGCACGGTCCGCGCGCGACTACAAGCCAACGAGTGCTTAAGGCGTGTTTAAGCACTCGTTTTGCGAGACATTTTTCGAGCGCTGTCAGTGTATCTAGGGTATTTAATATCGTTGATTACTAGATACCTAACCTAGAAAAAACACCAACAAAATTAACCCCATCATCACAACGACAGACTCCTAATGTCTCCGCCGGACATTTTTAAAATTGGCTAAATGACACCACCAATCGTTGACATACTTTTTATTATCTGTCAAAACGGTCTGCCTCCATAGATTTTGTATGGGAATACATGATCATGACGTCACGTTCATGTATCAGAAATCGGAGTCAATTGACAGAATATTTATTGAGTTTTGTGTGTTTAAAAATTGGTTTCTACAGCTTTTTGGAAATATATTGGTTGTAATATAACTTAATAGAAGCTATGTTTTTTAAACGCCATGGTCTTGAAAATATTTAAGATAGGTGTCATCATCCCAATTTCTGTGCCCAATCTTCTGCCTAAGCGATGACGGGAATGCTAATCTTTGCCTTGGTTGTTATTTAAAAAAAAGTTTTAAAGACAGATTCATGGGATGACTATTACATTTTCTAGGCAGTGTTTTGTTGTGATAAATAAATTGTATCAACAATTCAAAGCAGCTTTGGAAGCGTTATTTTTTAAAACAGGTATTTTCGATGTTGTTTTAGGCGATAAAGGGTTAAGTCTTGTAGATGGTATTTTTGTGCTGGTCACAAAATAAATATTTTGGTGTAAGGGGCAAGAAAATTTATTACAACTACTTTATAAGAGTTACAAAATTGTAAAGAAAGTACAAAATCGTATTTATAATTTTTGTCTATGTCATGAAGTTCCTACAAATTTTCAACAGTTTTTCAACAATCACGCCAATAACCTACCTACTACACTTTTTGTTGTGAGCAACACCCAAAGCGTCAACTACCACGCAGTAGTAGATAAGTTACAAAAACACAATTATTATAAAAAGATTTCATTTTAATAGAAATCTAAATCAATAGGGTAGTTGACATCACCAATCGTTGACGTACTTTTTATCAACTGTCAAAACGCTTTTCTTCATAAAGTTTGTATGGGAATAACACACTTTGACATCATCGAGTGACTTGCCGACTGAGTAACTTTTTATCAATTTAATGTCAATGCCAATTAAAAATCAAATAATACGAACTGCAGAAAAAAATAATGTAATCATGAATTATTTTATAAAATAACAGTTTTTGAATATTTCTTTCATACTGAAAACATGCCTATTCTATGGGGTTATAGATGTTTGTCTTTCCACTAACCCTGTACTACTAAGCTTTAGTTACAAGCGACAGCAAGTTCAATTTTTTTATTGAAAAATTGCCCTTGTTAAAAGCGCTTTTACTTATAATATAACACAGTATTAACTTTGACATGCTGTCGTGTTAACTGTGTACCTATGATATTCTTAATATCAATACGTGTCTTTTATTTTCTTTATCCCTTGTTATCTCATCAGCCTATATACGTCCCACTGCTGGGCACAGGCCTTACCTCAACTTCGAGGTGGTCCGAGCCATACTCCACCACGCGGGCTCAGTGTGGATTGGTGGAGGGGTGTTTGTAAGGTAAGTGACCAACCTTACTGTCCGATGTTATTAAGCCGCCTTAGGGCCTCTGACCAGGTTATAGTCTATCTCTTGTTAAGTGTCCATCAAACCGTTTGAGACGTAACTTAAGATATTCCCAGCTAGCTTATTACCTGTCTATCGTAGCCAAGCATTTTTGATGAAACACTCAAAAATATTATACTCCATCCCGGGTAATGCCGCCCGCTTAAGAAACTCGTAAAATAACGAGAAAATTGTTTTGACACCGCTTCTAATAATATTAAAGTATGTTCTCACTAGATGAAGGATATTTTTCAGTTTCAGTGCTTTTTGTTTATGTAAATTATGATCAAGAGTGGTTTTTTCATTTGATGTCAGACGTAAATGAGTCAGTTTACCTATTTTTGCGTTAACGTCAGTCAGAAGTTTTTACGAATAAGCTTAGAACCTATTTACACTTTTTTGGAACAAATCCTTAACTTTAAGTTAAATCCTTAACAAACTCAGACCTTAGAAAACGGGTATAACAATAAATTTACAAATCAGCAGAGAACTGTTTATGTCTTTTACGCTTACCAGACTTAAAAATACAATTCATATACCTACAAGCTTATTTTTTTTCCACCTCAAAGTATTACCAAAACAGTAATACAGGCAGTATTTTAGCACGGATAGGTAACAAATGGTATCATAGCTACGAATTATTATCGCTTTAAAATTTTCTGTTTTTTTTTTCTTTTTCACTCGGCTAATTTTGGCTCAAGACCTACACCAACACAGTCACGAGCTCACAGACGTTCTCTTCATTATTTCTTATAAAGAATATTCGTCAAACGTAAAACCGTTCCCAAATCCCCGGACCCTCCCGACATTTTACGATCACCCACGAACGCTGAGCTAATCAAACGCCTGTAACGCCACGACGACTTTAATTAAGCTTCATTACGGATTTTATCCACTGTAAAGATTTTATGACGTTTGCATCTTTTTTTTATGACGGGACACTTAAATCTGGAGGATCTTTAAATTGAGGCTCTTGAGAAAATACCCGTTCTTGAGGATATCATCCTGTCTGATTTTTGTTGTTATAGAATAAGGATTTATTTTGGTCCTGATTTTAAATTTTATTTTTCTGTAATTTTGAAATGAGTTATCGGTGCTTGTACTCGTAAAACGAGCGGGCGCCGGCGTGAGCTTCCTTCTTATAAAATTTTTAAATAAATAAATAATTTAAACAATCACAACAATTCTCTAGTCCCAAATTAAGCTACGAGGCTTGTGTTATGGGTACTAGACAACGGATAAACATACTTAATTTTTTTTTGTAAATAAATTCATTTTATACTTAGAAAACACCCAGACCAGTACAAACACACATGTTCATGCACGCTTATGTTTGTACTGTGCGGGGATGGAACCCGCGACCCTTGGTTTTAAAAGTCCGACCTGTGAACCACTGCACCAAGCAGTCGTCACCTGTGGACCACTGCACCAAGCGGTCGTCACACATGCGTTTTGTGCGTGCGCCTGCGCCGGTGCAAGCTTGCTTCTTATATCACACATGCGTTTCGTGCGTGCGCCGGCGCCGGCGAGAGCTTGCTTCTTATATCACACATGCGTTTCGTGCGTGCGCGGGTGCTGGCGCGAGCTTGCTTCTTATATCACAGATGCATTTCGTGCGTGCGCAGACGCCGGCGCGAGCTTGCTTCTTATATCACACATGCGTTTCGTGCGTGCGCGAGCGCTGGCGCGAGCTTGCTTCTTATATCACACATGCATTTCGTAGGTGCGCTGGCGCCGGTGCGATCTTGCTTCTTATATCACACATGCGTTTAATATTGTTAGTGAAAGATTGCGAAAACAACGGGCAGAACGACGTCTGCTGGGTCCGCTAGTCATTCCTTAAACCTAAAAAAAAAACACTTTTTTAAGTGCCTCAAGATTGGTTCCTTTAAAGATTTTATTTGAAGACTGAAACGCAGTTAGTGTGACGCTTCATCGAACATATCTAAAGGAATCAGCTATCAAATTGCCCCTAGCTCATTATTTTACTTATTTTCAAATTCCTCGTCTGGGAAAGTGAACTCGACCGGAAAATGAATGACCAGAGGATTAACGATTGTTTTAGTCGAGTAGTTATTAAAACATTATTCATGAATGTCTTAAAGCAATATATCGAAATAAAGTCACAGTTCTAGACAGGCCGAAACTGAGATAACTACTTTTCTGAGGTTTAAATTCTGAACAGAAAAATAAATAAAAATTAAAACGCAATTTTATCACCTGCGTTTCGGTCTAAATCAAATTAACTGTATTTGATCTATCTGATGTTTTATAAATTTATTAGTTCTAAAATGACCGAAATCCACTTAAATACTTCAGTTGCTATCAAATTCTACATGTAAGTTATCAAAATAAACAATAGGCATAATGACACCTATCGTAAATATTACCAAGACCTTGATGTTTCAAGAACATAACCTCTACGAACCTAGCAAAATCAAATTTTTTCCAAAAAGCCGAAAAACCAATTTTTATTTTCATAAAATTGCGTTAATATTCAGTCAATTGACTTCGATTTGTGATACTGTATTAATACTGAAACTATAGTATTCCCATACAAAGTCTATGTCTGCCGACATATCGTTTTGACAGATGATACCCATTGTATGTCAACGATTAGTGGTGTCATCTAGCCTATTGAAATGGTTGATCAAAATTATTTTGTACAGAGACTTACGTCTGGAAGAAATCAGTAGATTTTTCGATAACAGATCAATGGCAATATTCACTATTAGTCGCTGATTTAATAAGGTATGACAAACAAGGTTTTCTACAAAAGCGTTGGAACTGCAGTTAAGCTCAAGTGCAAGCTAAGCCCATGTCATCTTTCATTGTTTTAATAAACAAATGTCCAAAAACACCTTACAACTAATTTAACCGTGATTGTCTTAATTTTAGAAAAAAATAACTGAAATAAATAACTTGACTACCAGACGGTTCGGTTGACCACGCCCGCAGCAAAACCAAATTCACGACAAACCGAGTTTCTTGTCTCCTGAATTTCTTTAGAACCAACGAGACACCGCCATCTGCGATCATCACATTTGTATCATGTCAAAATTAATAAATACTTTCTTTAATAAAACACTACAAAATTAATATTGCATTAAATTAAAACGCATTTTCATTGACCAACAGACAACCACTAGAGCTACTTATTAAATGAATTAATATTTTGAAACAAAATTCAATGCCTGCTTTTATTATATAGAAAATATTTGATTTAACAAAAAATTGGGAAGCTTGTAAATAAGTTTGCAAATTGAATAGATTGTACCAACATACTGTTACTTTAACTTAAGTTTGAAACACCAACGTATTGAATTATGTGTTTTATTTTTAGTTTAATTATATGTATAACTAGTGGCCCCCTGCGACTTCGTCCGCGTGGAATCCCTTTGTTTTCACAATCGCAGTCGAACAGGATAAAAAGTATCCTATGTCCGTTTCCTGGTTCTAAGCTACCTCTCCACCAATTTTCAGCCAAATCGGTTCATCCGTTCTTTAGTTATAAATAGTGTAACTAACACCACTTTCTTTTATATATAAAGAAGATTTAAAATTTTCCGTATAAATTGTTAGGGAAATGTAACTGTAGTGTATTCAATACGTAATAATTGTATTTTAACATTATATATTTAAGAACAAAATAACTAGACCCTACAAATTAATTTACTCAAAGGATATAAAGTAGGAAGTGTTGACACTTTTAAAGACTCCCAGTTTTTGAGGAAAATACCTTCTCATTAGGAAAAACAATGGAGGGATTGATTAGTTACGTTTTCCGGAACTTAATCTTGAACACGCAGCGTTACAAGGATATTTGCTTCATATTAACAAATACCTTGAGGTGATAAGGTGATCGGTGAACAAGGGTTTTCAACACGCTTTTATTAGATCGGGGTGTATGTATGTATGTATGAATGTATGTAACGGAATTTTTGAACTCAATTTTCACCAACTTCCAGAAATCGGATTATTTTGAAACCTTGCACACACACGTATTACGTACCGATGACAATGCTATAATTTGATAAGAGTTTTCCATTATCCTTATTAACTAAAAAATAGTTTAAGAAACTAAAAAAATGCATGCTTTCATTGCTAACTAAAAGAAAAAATAATTTCTGAGTACACGGAATTTATATTACAGTAGAGTAAAAAGCGTGGGGTGCTTGGTATAGCAGTATGTGAAAATTATCCTATTATTGGCAACTATAAATAGAGAAGTATGAAAACTTCATAAACTGCACGCTTTTTACTCTACTGTAATATAAATTCCGTGCACTTAGAAATTATTTTCTCTTTTTTAGTTAGCAATAAAAGCGTGTTTTTTAGTTTTTTAATTCTGATCTTAATTCGATAAAGGGGATGTGAATTGAACTAACTCAAATATGTGTCGGATAGGTGACGTCAAAGTATATTCCCAAACAAATTCTATGAAGGGCAGGCGTTTTTATAGTCAACTAGCTTCCCGTCAGTGGCTTCGCCCGCGTAAGTATAAAGTGTTCGTAGTAATAATATATTAAGCATATCATTATACATATAAACCTTCCTCGAAAAAATCGGAGTTAATTGACCGAATATAACTTTGTAACATAATACTGTTACGTTCTAGGGGTGTGGGATCTAGATTGAAATGCACTTCTAAACCGATGAAGTAGAGTAGGATTTATTGTACACACTTTACGTTACAACACTTAGTACACAAACACTTATATCGCACTCCAAAATCTTCTTGTCGCAGTTTTCGCTTCGATGTTTACTCGTCGCTTTCCCAAATTAAACTCAAACTCGGTCGCATTCCCGGGCTCCTTATATACCGGCCGTCAAGGACTCCCGAATATTCGGTAGGTACCTACTACCCAGTACGAGACTGTTCGGGATCCTTCCAAATGCCGTCTTGCCTAGCCTAGACCTTTCTCGAATGTTCGGCATCATAGTGCTATCCTTGTCTTGTGCTATCTCTGTCACACCTTTCTGGAATGTTCTTAGTATAGCTGCCTCTCTCTAATCGTGCTATCTCTTTCACTCCTACTGAAAACTACGTCATATACTGAAGTGGGCTTCAAAGGCCCATAAGGGGTCCTGAAAACGCCTGAAAACGGGTTTTCAGGTTATGGCGTCATCTGATAGAGGGTGGCCTGAAACGGACTAAAAACATGTTTCAGGCGTCTGAAAACAACGGCAACTTGGGTGAAATTTCGATAAACTAGTATGTGTTAGAGCACTCTCTGAAACGGCCTGAAATGGTATTTCAGCCTGCTGAAAACGCCTCCAAGGCACGGAAAAACACGATCAAAGTTTTAGCACTAGCCCACCGGCGTAACAATACTTAATACTACATAGTACTTTTTGTAATATAATTTTGTAACTCATTGTATTGTACTTCATAAACACATGTTTTGGCTTACAGTTTAGTACTTAATCATTTCATTTTTAAGAAAATTGTATCTCCATAACTGTAAACTGTTTTGTGTTAATAAATAAAATAAAATAAAATAAAATATTTTTTCAATTTTGTATGTCCAAAAATTGGTTTCTATAGCTTTTTGGAAATACATATACTTTTTGTATTATCTTCATAGGGGCTATGTTTTTGAAACGCCATGGTCTTGAAAATATTTAGGATAGGCGGCGTAATCATGCCTATTTAGTTAGTAGAATAAGACTTCTGTACATAATAGTATCGATCTTTTGTTCTTTGTGATTCCTTCATTTATATTTCATACACATGTTAAATAAACGTAGCAGTTGTTATGATGGGTGCGTGTCAGTGAGTTTGTTGTTCACTTATTATGTATTGCCCCGATCAACTTTTATATAAGACGGCCGTGAAAGGCGAAGTTTGACTGACACTAGTTACTTATTCATGCGCCTGTCGGAAGGGTTGGGTTGGGTTAGCTGAGCCTCTACTATGTTCTTCCTCGTCGCCGACGGTAGGGGCTCGCTGCAAATTAAGTCGGCAGAGTCCGGGGAATCGCGGTGAATGCCTGTGGCCTCTCGGCCTACGGTGAACTCGCCACGTCCCCGACTCACAAGGCACCGGAGGGCACCGTCTGGTTTTTAGTGGGTAGGCGGGTTCTCTCTCATTTCCTTGACGTTAAAAAAAGCCTCTTCTATAAGAACCTCTCGCATCAGCCTTAGTATGCGTCCCACTGTTGGATATGATGAGAATGGGTACACACTTCTATTCACGAGTATTCACTAATTTTTATCAGTCAAGCTGAAGATCCCTGTGCAAGGGGAGAGAAGGTGTTCAAAAATTTCGGTGAAATGAGCTGTTCTACTTTTAATTCCTTATTTTTTCCTGATACCTAGGTACTACACCTCACATAAACTTTTATTTTTAGGAGTGCACTATACTATCTCTTGCGTAGTTGACTGATCTCTGTTGAGATTGGCCGCCGTGCTCGAAATCGGCCAGGAGGACTATTATTATTATTACCTACCCTAGTAATTGCTATAACAGGGTACTGAATGTTATCTCCTGCTGAGACAGACGGTCAAATCTTCAACCCGTGTCAAAACACGTAGTAGGGCCCGCGACCCTTGAAATACAAACATCGACCATGTTTATAGAACTTCCATTCTTTGCCACAAAACTGACTTTAGTTTGTGCCTAAATTCACGACGGATCTCAGAGACTTTATACCTACCTACTCGTCTTATTTGTTGGTCCATTTACTTCGGGACTTACTTACGGGCCGTTTAAGGTACATTCCGTTACTTTGCAAGGCTCATTTGCTGCCCGTGTCAGTAATTTTTAGGCGCACTAGACGTTCAAATACATCTTAAAAAGACGTATCGAATGAGCCTCGGGCGAGAGAGGGTAATTTAAGTACGTCTTTTTAGGCTTAATGTTTTAAATATTGACTTGAACTAACTGCTTACTTAAATTGATAAGTTCTATTTCTGTTTTATCCAGTTGATGCCTACAAGGACGATATCGTCATCGTAAATAGTAGAATATGTTTTGTATCGCGTTTATCTTGGTTCTATATGTAGTAACTATGTAGGTACTTTGCAGGTAGATTTAACTATTTGCTATTCGTTAGTCTCACTAAAACTCGAGAATGGCTGAACGGATTTCAATAATTTTAGTCTTAAAATAGTTATGGAAGTCCAAGAAAGGTTTAAAAGATAAGAAAAAAAAGAACAGAAACGTTCGTTAGTCTCGCCAAAACTCGAGAACGGCTTAACAGATTTTAATAAATTTGGTCTTGAAATATTCGTGGAAGTCCATGGAAGGTTTAGAAGATTTTTTTTTTAATAGCAACGGAAAGGACAACATCTGCGAGTCCGCTAGTATAATTATAGAAATATACTAACAGTAAGCGAGTGAGTTAAGAGACTTTATCTCTCAGTTGGTTCGTAATAACAGTGGCAAGCACATAAGGTTACCCATTTTTGTTGCAAAATCGCCCGTATCACAATCGTTTAAGATACCGCAGTGCTTACCGTGACGTGCTGGCCGTACACAATCGCTCAAATTCATCGGCCTATATCATAGCACCAGTTGACACATCTTCCATATTTTATTTAAATCAAAGTATAGTTAGGTAAATATAGGTATAGTTGATGCTTGCAAATAATAAAAAATAGCTACCCACAAACGTGTGGTGTGGCCCATGATTAATAAGAGAGCTAACCCCAAATATGTTGGTATAAATACCCTTATATCAAACCTGAATATACAGTACGTTTTAAAAATCATCAACTCAATTATTGCTAACTAGAAAAGAGAAAATAATTTCTAAGTACACCGAATTTATATTACAGTAGAGTTAAAAGCGTGGGGTGCACTTTATGTCGTTTTCATACTTCTCTTTTTATAGTTGCCAATAATAGGATGATTTTCACATACTACTATACAAAGCACCCCACGCTTTTAAAAATAAATTCAGTGTACTCAGAAACTATTTTCTCTTTTTAAGTAAGCAATAAATGCGTTTTTTTTCAGTTTTTAAAACTATTATTTATTTTGATTTTTTTAGTTAATGAGGATAATGGAAAAATCTTATCAATACTTACTTAATACGTGTGCAAAGTTTCAAATTAATCCGATTTGTGGAAGTTGGTGAAAATTGAGCTCGAAATTCCGTTACATACATTCATACATACACCCCGATCTAATTAAAGCGTGTTAAAAATGCACCGCTCACGCAAACGCACGCACATGTAAACAACTCGCAGTGTTGTCGACGACTAGCAGCGGAGTAGGTCCACTGTACTCGTTTTAGTAGGACCATGCGTGACTAGCTCATATCTTGGAGGTGATCATTGATCATTCTATGAGGTGTGAGGCTGGTTACCTGTAACACGGGTATTTTATACCTCGCATTTGCACTAGTCTCACACAAACATTTCATTTCATTGTACATCAAATGTTGTCCAACTGTAAATGTATGTTTATTATTATTATTATGCGCGGTCATGTTTGGGATGGGTGACCATTCTGACCATAAAAGTGACGTCTAATTACAAGCATCTCCGTACTTCGGAAGGCACGTCAACCTGTTGGCCCCGGTTAATATCGATAGATATTAGTCGTTAAGCCTGGTCTGAGGCCCTCGGGCGGCTTAATCACATCTGACAGTAAAGTTGGTCACTGACCTTACACACACCCCTCCACCAATCCGCACTGAGCCCGCGTGGTGAAGTTTGGTTGGGACCACCTCATAGATGAGGTGAGGCCTGTGCCCACCTGTGGGACGTACAAAGGTTGATGATGACTTCTCCTAATCTCAAGTTATGGCGTAGTCATGGCAGCGGTTGTTAGTGATACCAAAAGTTAAACAACCGTAGGCGCGCTCATGTTTAGGATGGGTGACCATTCTGACCATTTAAGTGACGTCTATTTACAAGCATATATATACAAGCGTATATAGGCTGAAGATTATTATGATTATTATATCTGCCTCTTTCTGGTTTGGTCTAAATAGAAGCTTGGAGAAAGAGGAAGAAGATGTGGAATGATGCTTATTTCACAGCAAAAACATCGGATATAGGTATTGGCCGTGAGAGAAGGTAGCTGATAGTGGGTCGTTGTTCGCCTCTATCTTCGCGTTATCAGTATTTAAATGAAATAGGTACGTTGAATTTCTACACTGTTAAGGGCAACGACCGTTTGTTTATAGAAAACGTTGGCGATAACAATGTAAATATTTTGGTGGAATTCGCGGTCATTGAGACTTTGCAGTAGTTTAATTAGAAGACACAAAGTCTAGAAAGTTTATGATCAAGTATAATTATGTACGTATTACGTGTATTATTTTCGACCACAATACGACAGTTGAATTTCTGTATGTAACGCTCTCACGCCCAAACTAATGAACAGATTAGAATGAAATTTAATACATATATATAAAGTTGACGACCATGTATGTGCACCAAATTTCATTCAAATCTGTTCAGTAGTTATTACGTGAAAGCGTAACAGACAGAAATTCAATTGTTGTATTGTGGTGGCCACCCTGTATTTCGATATCTCTATATATAAAATTTTCGTGTCACAATGTTCGTTCCGGTACTCCTTCGAAACGGCTTGACCGATTCTCATGAAATTTTGTGCGCATATTGAGTAGGCCTGAGAATCGGCCAACATCAATTTTTCATACCCCTTAGTGATAAGAAAAAAAATATTTATATAGCAAAGCAACGTTTGCCGGGTCAGCTAGTATGTATATAAAATTCTCGTGTCACAGTGTTCGTTCCCGTACTCCTCCGAAACGGCTTGACCGATTCTCATGAAATTTAGTGAGCATATTGAGTAGGTCTGAGAATCGGTCAACATCTATTTCTCATACCACATAGTGATAAGAGAAATAATTTATATAGCAAAACAACGTATGCTGGGTCAGCTAGTACTTGTATATAAAAGGCTTGTGAAATAATAAGCAGGATACCACGTCATAACCTCATCCATCATTGAGTGAAGTTACGAATGATACTAAACCATCAATCGTCAGTATTAAGGGCGCGAGTTCGATCCCCGTTTCAGACAGTTAATTTTTTCTACTTCAAAAATATTATCGTTACGTATGACAATTTGTAAGTAAGTACTTGATATTTGAGCATTGATCGGTATTATGATAGCGATGGTAGTTATGCTTTTGTTACATGTTATAAGGCAAAGTCGCTTCACGTGCCTGTCGCTATGTCCGAATATGTATTAGTATGATTCGATGAAGTTTTTGATAGATATCTTATGTATTCGATTTTATAGTTTAAATGTTTAACGAGTGGACCCCGCACACATTGTTATGCCCCTTGTTTTCTTTTAATTTTTCTTCGTAAAAACTACCCCCGTACTTTATGTAATATCACAAAAAAAGAATTGGCCAAATTGGTCCAAGCGTTCTTGAGTTATGCGCTTACCAATTTTGCGATTCATTTTTATATTAAGTACAGATAACATAGCATGCAGAAAATCGTTAGCTGGGTTAGCTAGTCATATACAAAAAAAATTGTTATTTAGAAGCTTAGATTAAAATATTTACCAAATAGACTGATAGGCAGATAGATACCCTTTTATACAAGAGCGAGGGAGGTTTCATTTTTGTCCTTTTAAAACAATAACGCAGTACTTATGCATGTTTTCAGCCGGCGGTAATGTTTACCCTCCCAGTGCGGAGTGCGGAAGTCGTGTCACTCCGATGTGGGTCCGACCCGTCACTCCCTGGCTGTTCAGGAATGCACGGGGGCTTGATTCACTGAGACTCCTTAAGAAAAGATTTGCTACACCTATCGCGAAATGCAACATCCTTTCAAGCTTTATAAATTTGACCCCTACATCTGTTTCTGTGTATTTGTGTTTTTGTGTATGTCGTTGCATTGTAGGTCCCGAACGGATGGACCCATTTCAGTGTGTTTTTTTTTATTGGTTAGCCTAATGGCCAGTAGAAATCCATTCATCCGTTGAAGCTCACCAGATTTTTTGCTGGCTCGATTCGGGATATTTTTGAATTTTATATTTTATCTAGTTTTGCTATAATTGTAATAGTCCTCCTGGCCGATTTCGACCACGGCGGCCAATCTCAACATAGATCAGCTAACTACACAGGAGATATTATAGTGTACAAGTCTGAGCGCAATACACAGTCACAATACACTCTCAAAATTCGGCGAGACGGCAATCCGACATGACCGGAGAGAGATCAGGCGCAGGACCAATGGCTTGACGTGCTTTCCGAGGCACGGGGATCACCGCCAACTTTCCGACTCCGAGCTGTTTTTGAGAAATCCATAACATGTAGCACGTTTTGGGCCAAATAGCTCTTGAATCTCAAATCCATTACGACTAACATCTAGAAGCAACTTATAAAAGTGCAGTGTCCCAGTGTGACAGTGCAGTCAAACGATACACCTCGCCGTAGACTTGCTAGGGCGTGATAGTATTCAGGACAGCCCTTTAGCATCTTCAGTGGAGGGACGCGCTCGTTAGCGGGGCACGGTACGTGGATTTGAAAACATACACCATGATGTACGTAATGTTATGGGTTAAGTAGACAACGTCAGTTTTTAATGAAATTGTGCTTCATAACGAAAAAAATACGTAATATGTAGATATAATTTAATATTATCCATAAAAAAATATATTGTATTGTATACAAAAAATAAATATCAATCAATTTATTAAAATGGACAATGAATTTTTTTTTTTGTTGGCCTACATCATCCCACTTCTGGGCAAAGGCCTCCCCAAAACCAGGCCAGAGTTTGCCAATCCGTTAAATATTTTGCCAATGAAAATAAATAAATATAAAATACATGCAATTAATTAATTTAGAAATTTTCAAACGTTATTCTTGAACGACAGCTTCGAGTCGGATCTTTTGAGATCCAGGGGTAGTGAGTTCCACAGTCGCGTTGCCGCCACAGTGAACGACTTTGTGACGTACGATGATCACATAAACATCAGTTTATCAGTGCTATCAGGCTCATTTAGTGTAGAAATGTTCTAAATTGCACTGGCAACATGGACAGACGACCTTGTGAAGATCATACGTATGAACTGGATGAAGGCTGCTTATAATTATTTGACCGGGAAGTCTAGAAATCTATAGAGGAGCCCTAAGGTCAACAATGCAATTATTTTAGCTCATTATAATGTTATATATATTTAAATATGTTGTTAGTTTTATGTTTGTATCCATCCAAATTATAATAAAAATAAAAATAAATTATTTCAGACCACGAAAATTAAAAAAATATAAAATTAAAAAAAGTCTCCATTGTTAATCCTAACAAAATACTCGTACGAGTATCAATATATATTGTCAAATGTCATCGTTGTGCAACAATCCCGTACTACCATATAAACTCTTCTCCTGTCAAATCTTCTTTGTCACAGCAACACAAGCAATTAAGCTTAGTGCAAAGTCCGCCGCAAAAATGTAATACATTTAAGGGTTTCTTATGGCAATAAAAACTTATTATTATTATGTCCATAAATTGTTAGTCTTACACAGTATCTTTAGAACTAATGTTAGTAGTGCAAAAAAACATAAAAAAATATACGTGAGCGGCGCACATTGGCTGCATTTACCCACCTTGACAGGTGCGCAGGCGCATCCAATGTCGCAGCATCGGTGAGTCCCATCGTTCAGCAAATGCGTTCAGGATGCGGTTCGAGCTGCTCCTCAACCGATTCAAGAGGGCTGCACACCGCTTTATCATTGGATGGAGGTGGATGGAGGATAGAGGATTATACGGGATACAGGGTGACAAAGCAAACGTCACGTTTCTGACCACGAGGTGAAAGGTAGTTCAAATAACATACAAGGTGACACTGATACATAATCACAGTTTATCGACCTGCTATCAGGGACAGGACGATACCTTATCACTTTCGTAGTCAACAGTGTTATGATGGTGTTTGATACGAGTAGTTGGTGAAATTGCAAACTGCCAGTTCATTAAAAATGCATATTAAGAACTGAGCTGTTTTAATTAGCAATCTAGTTAGGTGCGTTTTGCTTTAAATGTTTTTAAACCAACACTAGACATTACAACGCAGACTGCCTCGTTGGTGTAGTGGCAAAGTTTCTGCCTCACGTCCGAGAGGTCCAGGGTTCGAATCCCAGGTCGAGCCAAAATTGTTTCGGAGATTTTCTGTCATGAATTTCTCAAAAACAGCTCGGAGTCGGGAAGTTGGCGGTGTTACACCCCCGTGCCTCGGAAAGCACGTTAAGTCGTTGGTCCTGCGCCTGATCTCTCTCCGGTCATGTCGGATTGCCGTCTCACCGAACTTTGAGAGTGATGGAACAGTGAGTGCACCTGTGTATTGCGCTCACACCTGTGCACTATAATATCTCCTGCATAGTTGGCTGATCTCTGTTGAGATTGGCCGCCGTGGTCGAAATCGGCCAGGAGGACCATTATTAGACATTACAACATTATCTAAGTAGTCCATTTGTAAATACACACGCTAAAAATTTTGGTGATTTCTAACTATGTATAAGACATTTAATGTACGAGTAACACCCAAAATACGCGAATAAACGCATTTGTATTTGAAAAAGGGTCTGAAACGTCAAGCTCAATATTAAACGTATGAAAGGTTTAATAATTCGATTCAAATTTGATCGACATTACATATCTTTCAACTGAACATTCTATAAGAGCTGTGTTTGTATGTCTGTTAAGATATATATATAATTCCTCGTAACATAAAAAAATAACACCTTTAATGTATTCAAGGGTCAATTGTATAAATAAATGGCTTATTGATCAAAAAATTTACGACTTGAAGGATCTACTTAACTGAATGGTTTGTAAATAGCCTCTGACATAAACATATATTTTTATAATAATAGAATTTAATTTATAAAATTTAGAATATTTTTTACTGACATTGTTAATTTTTTGTTTATTTTACCCTATTGTATTTGCATGCTAACAGTTTTGGCAAGACATGTGCACTGTATTTATTGTAACATCAATATACCATGTTCTTATGCAAGTAAATAATACGGTAGTTGACACCACCAATCGTTGACGTACTTTTTATCAACTGTCAAAACGCTTTTCTTCATAGAGCTTGTATGGGAATAACACACTTTGACGTCATCGCGTGCAATGCCGACTGAGTGACTAATTATCATTTGAATTCCAATTAAAAATCAAATAATACGAACTGCAGAAAAATATTAGTGTAAAGGCATCTGAAATTATGAATTATTTTAGAGAAAATCAGTTTTTGAATATTTCTTTCATAGTGGAAACAAGCCTATTATGAATAATGAACAATGAAGTTTAGACGACCACTGTGGTGAAAGTAATGCTTGAACAGTTGAGTATTAGACCAAGAGTCACAGATTAAATCCCAGAACTGTTCAAACATTAGTGTGTTTAAACTGGTCTGTTTGTACGGGTGTGGGTGTTAAATGTATCAATATAAGTTTATTTGTAACACCACTGCTCATTCTGATTGCTATGAAGTTTAAAAAATGCTTATAGGTATTGAAAAAAAAAACAGTTTGTGTAATAAAGGAACGTGAGCAATTTACTCGCGTTTTTCAGTTACGGACATACCTTAAACACGAGTAGTCTTGAACTTATTACCTCACTGAACTAATCGTATGAACACCGACATTGGCCTAAAACACAAAATTGAGAACCACGCGAATGCTCGCGTGATCATCTGAGATAACAATTATCTAGGTGTTAATGTTAACAGTATAGCAAATGAGGGTACATGCGCATTCAACTGATCAGAGACAGTCAAAAACGAGTTAGGAAAAAGTAATCATGAACTTGTTTTGTAAGCAAAATTGTATTTTGTTGAATATTTAAAACAGCTACAATACGTAAAGATCAGTGTTTTTACCCATCTATACATTTTACTTAAAAAAAACTCTTTAATCACATTTTTTTGTCAATTGAAATCCAATAACTATGGCTTAACATTGATTTTTTATAGTAGTTATAGTCAAATTGTTGTGTCGGTAATAGTACCATAAATTCAAAGGTCTCTGTAAAGCTTGGTAATTTATTCATGTTAACACATTGATAAATTTGTCAAGCACACTAAACCCTGCACTTGACGAAAAATTCTGTAGGATTTTTCACTCAACATCGCAATCAATTAGTTTTTTTTTCTTGTTCTTTTGGTCTTAGCTCGACAATTTTAAAAGACGTTTCGATTCTCTTGGCATCATAAAGACATATAAATATATACCACAACATCACATAAATTGATCTGACTCGTGGTTAGTAGCTAAAGCACTTGTACAACAGATGTCAGAATCAACAGTGGTATTACAAATAAATAAATACACATAACACCCAGTCCAGTACAAACAGACATGTTCATGCACACAAACGTTTGTACAGTGCGGGGATCGAACCCGCGACCTCTCGGTTAAAATTCAATTTCTTGACCATTACACCAAAGTGGTCATCATCATTCTTGGTTCATTGTCCTTTTAGGTGTTGACTACATAACCTTTATGTTCTTGGTTGACCTTTGTAATGACAATAGCATATTTATCGTGGCGTGACATGTGATTCATAGATCCTTAATCGGTATTTATGTGCGGTCAGGTGGTATTGTCAGTACATAACCAAACATAGCGGTGAAGTTGTAGTTGAAATGAATAAAACAAATTAAAAAAATTGCGGTTTAATCTATTTATATAAAAATGAAGCCCGTTTTCCTTGGTCACGGCATCACGCGTGAATGGCTGGACCGAATTCACTAATTCTTTTTTTGTTGTATTTGTTATTATTAGGAGAAGGTTCTTACGGAAAAAAATATTAAGAAAATCTCTCAGAAATATTGAAAAATATACATTTAATTTTGCATATTTAAAAAAACGCGCGTAACTAATGTCAATGTCATTCGATGACATTGTTCAATCATTGCAACGCTATGGCGGTACGAAGTTCGCCGGGTCAGCTAGTACAGAATAATTAAGAAAACAGTAAGAAATTCGTTGAATTTTTATGACAGTAAGGTCCGGGGCACACCTGTAGCAAACTGTAGCCGCTCGTGACTGTTAACGAGTCAGCCGCTGTTATTGGTTGATGCTCTATGACAAATGGAAATTGCATTATTCTAATTGGTTATTAGTAGAGATTCTGAGTTACACATAAAAGACAGTCTACCTGTGACCACAGGCGCTGAAAAGGGTGCAAAACGCCAGGTTAAAAGAAAATGTAAATAAATCGTGAAATAATCCGTAAAAAGTGTCTCATTTCAATGTCTACTGCTCGCATAAACCGAGGTAACAAACACATAAAAGACCCATGGATTCTTTCAATAGGCTAGATGACACCACCAATCGTTGACATACTCTTTATCATCTGTCAAATCGTTTTGCGTCCATAGATTTAGTATGGTACCTATATATGTAGCTGTTACATCAATACTAATCCACACTAATATTATGAATGCGAAAGTAACCCTGTCTGTCTGTCTGTTACTATATATGAATTTCTGAGGGTGAGCATGATTTAAATTGTATTTGCAACGTACCTAGGTGTGCTGAAAAAAAGTGAATCCCATTGTTAACCTCTACGTCATAGTTATCTCGTTGACTGCCTCGTTGGTGTAGCGGCAAAGTTTCTTCCTTACATCCGAGAGGTCCTGGGTTCGAATCCCAGGTTCAGCCCAAATTGTTTCTGAGACTTTTAGTCATGAATTTCTCAAAAACAGCTCGGAGTCGGGAAGTTGGCGGTGTTACACCCCCGTACCTCGGAAAGCACGTTAAGCCGTTGGTCCTGCGCCTGATCTCCCTCCGGTCATGTCGGATTGCCGTCTCACAGAACGTAACATTGAGAGTGATGGAACAATGAGTGCACCTGTGTATTGCGCTCACACTTGTGCACTATAATCGTCGTCTAAATCGGCCAAGAGGACTATTATAATAATTATAACATCAATTATTTTAGTATAGCTTCGAAAATTTTATACACTCCAAAACCTAATTAATACCAATAACTTTTAAAGTAACTTAATCCTTTTCGGTCATATCGACCGCAAAACTACCATTAAGCCCCCCGTACACGTATTATAAAAAATAAGGGCCAAGGATTTTAAAATGACCTCACAATAAACCACACATTTAAAATCTCGATTAAACAACACGCGATCCTGAATCACACAACTTCCTACATAATTTACAATTTCATGGCAATGCATGATGGCCCAATTGTTTCAGTAATGATTCATACTTAAATTGCATGACTGAGCATTTAAATACTTCTCATTTTTTAATTATTGTTTTATTTTGTATAGAGTATAGTGCTAGACTCGAATATAAACGATTAATACATGTGATAACATTGTAATTGTGGTGCTTGTGGCGCAGTGGTTGCAGCGCTTTGGTAGTGATACCAAAAGTTAAGCAACCTACGGCGCGGTCATGTTTGGGATGGGTGACCATTCTGATCATAAAAGTGACGTCTATTTACAAGCATCACCGTGCTTCGGAAGGCACGTTAAACTGTAATTGGTCTCGGTTAGTATCGATAGATATTAGTCGTTATGCCTGGTCGGAGGCCCTCGGGCGGCTTAATAACATCTGACAGTAAAGTTGGTCACTTACCTTACACACACCCCTCCACCAATCCGCACTGAGCCCGCGTGATGGAGTATGGCTCGCACCACCTCATAGTTGCGGTGAGGCCTGTGCCCAGCAGTGGGTGTAGTGAGACGCCGATTACTGTCACATCTAGTTAGGGAATTGATGGTAATACTGTGACGAACAGAAAAATTAGGTCTTAATCAGTATTACCTTAAAAGAGAACTTCTGACCCGTCAGTATGGAATTCCATTTTGAAGACAGGGCTCATTTCTTTGAATTTTTGAATGAAACAAATATCATGTCAAATAAGATTTGTTAGCAAGTAAGAGCAGGGAAATCTGACTGTAAACAATTTTATGAATACTATTTCATTGCTTTATTTTAATATTTAGCTTATAAATAAACATCACACTGAGCTACCACGCACTGGCTTCACTTAGAAGAAGTACGAGCCATAAAAACGGGTTCAGTGCATACAAGTGAAGGTATGTGTAAGGAAAGTGACCATGTCATGTCAATTGGCATGATGACACCTATCTTAAATATTTTCAATACCATGCCGTTTAAAAAACCCAGCCCCTATGAAGTCAATAAAATCAATATATTTCCAAAAAGCTGTAGAAACCAATTTTTAAACACGCAAAACTCAATAAATATTTGGTCAATTGACTCCGATTTCTGATACATGACCGTGACGTTACGTTCATGTTTTCCCATACAAAAACTATGGAGGCAGACCGTTTTGACACATAATAAAATGTATGTCAACGATTGGTGGTGTCATCACGCCCATCGAGGGTCTCTGACAAGACTCTACGACTTTTATACAAGTGATAAAGCCGAGAGAAACACCTAAAAGTGCCTTCAATGCACGTATAAGTTTCTAATGAACGTTATTTGTAAAGTAAGAATGGTCACCCATCAAAACACGGGTCTGACTTTGAATGTTCTCCGATGTTATTGACACCAAATTTTCCTACGAGCATCCTTCAAACTTAGCCAAGGTCAGTCTCTCACCATTAAGTTCAAAATAGTCTATCACCTATGGAAAACACGTCTAAGCCTGTCGGATGTGCCGTGTCATTGTTTTGAAGTAACTTTCGTCTGTCATTTAGGTCAATCACCCATTTCACGTAAGGTCATTGCTCGTATCCGAGTGATAAGATCTGTTTTCGACGTGACGTCACGGCTTTATAATCATCAACTTGATAACGGTTTACGATCGGTGTGACGTGACGTGATTATCACGTGTTATTTAAAAGAAGACAGGCATACAATTTTAAATTAAGAAGACTCCAACGTGAGCCAGGAAAACATCTGCTGAGCTTCAATGGCTGGACGAATTTTGACTAACCATAGCTAAGGACCACCGCGATCAAATTATCTTTCGAATAAAAAAAACCGCACTGAAAACGATCCATCCGTTTGGGAGCTACAATGCGACAGAATAGAGGTCAAACTTATATCACCGTTTTCGTTTGGGGTTAAAAATAAGACTACGAGAAAATTAAAGTTACTATTACTGTACACCTTATATATCAAAGGGAGAAGCTTTGATATATACTAAGCACTTGACTTACTTTTTGTGCCCCCGAACGACATCGAGTGAGGAGAGTGCTGGTGCTCTGTATAACCGGACCCCAAGCCTAACTCAGACCCCAGTTCTCTCACAATCTAATTAAGTCCACCCATAAAATGTAATCTTCATGTACTGTGATGGTTGTGATAGAAGAAATAAACATTATTATTATTACCGTAATCATGGCTCTTGTAATACGGCCGAAATATTGGGAACTCAAAAATAAAAATTGGTTGCCTGTAAAGTCGGTACCTATACGAGCGAAAGTTTTACGTGACGACGACTTTGAGTGGTAAAATAATTTTAATGTGAATATTCATTCGTATAACATGAACCGGTGTGTATGCCTATCTCTCTCACTCTCTCTCTCTCGCTCTGTCTCTCTCGCTCTTAGGCGGGTGCTCGAGTGGAAGGGACGCGTGCCTTTCACTTTTTATGTCTGTCTCACTCGCTCTTAGGCGGGCTAACCATGCCCGAGTCGAAGGGACGCGTGCCTCTCACTCGCTCTCATTGTGAGCGCGGAACGTGAGCGGAGCGTAGCGCAGTTTCTTGAAGTGTCACCCGGCAAACCAATTTATAAGACGTTGTCACGTCAAAAATGTACATGGGATAAGTCCTTTATGGCATAACATGTAAAATGGATCTTATAGTACGTATCACCTTATAAATAAAATAAGTACTAAACGGTATGTATCTATCTTCGTTGTCCTGTCATACGACCGACGACCACTTTGGTGTAATAGTCAAGTAGTTCACTATTGACCGAGAGGTCGCGGGTTCGATCCCCGCACTGTACAAACATTCGTGTGCATGAACATGTCTGTTTGTACTGGTCTGGGTGTTATATGTATATATTTAAGTTAATATGTAATACCACTGTTAATTCTGTTTTCTGTAACACAAGTGCTTAAGCTACTTACCACGGAGTTAGATCAATGTATGTGATGTTGTTGTATATTGACTTATTTATTTTATATTTTGCAATACAAATTGTGAAAGTCTTATAATAACGATAGGCTTATCGATTTTGCGATAATTTTTTTATCACAATTTCACTTTATCAGCGAGTTCAACGACCATTTTGACATCATCGACATTGTTAGCGATCATGATAAATATCGATTTATTATTCAGACGTTGTGAAAACATGTTTTCACACAGTTTTCATTTATTTTTAGGACTTAATGTAGACAAGCTTACAACCGTTCTGACTATTAATTTATTTTATATTTCAGCCCCATAGAGCCCCATGGACATGTTAAGTTTTAGATTGGACAACAGTTCATAAGCCCAGCGTAGAACGTCCACCGAGAAGATAAACCAAAGGACTTTTGGAGATCCAAAATAAAATAGAATGCCACCGGCCAATATCCGTCCGTCCGTCATCAACTCTAGTTTATTTAATAACGATTCGATCGATTTATCAATTTTCTTGGATTTTTATTTTGTCTCTTGAATTATTTTGATTTGCCATTTTTTATCGTGTAGGTATCAATGACTTACTTACTTACTTCGCTGGCTCAGCGACCCGAAGTGGATCTTGGCCTCCGACTGTGGCCATTCTGTGCCAAACATGTCGGTCTTCTTAAACCAAGGGTTGCTGGTTCGATCCCCGCACAGTACAAGCATACGTGTGCATGAACATGTGTGTTTGTACTGGTCTGGGTGTTTTCTATGTATAATATGTATTTATTTACAAAAAAATTGTTTTTACGTATGTTTATCCGTTGGCTAGTAGGTACCCATAACACAAGCTTACTTTGGGACTAGAAAATTGGTGTGATTGTTGTAAAATATTTATTTATTAATAAACCTGACCAGGCGGACATCAATCGATGACAGGCATCAATGATGATTATGTTGTTAAATTGTACCTATATGTAATTTTGTCATGTTAGTGCTCAAGTCCTCGTTGGTCCTCGCTGAAAATCAGTGCCATCGGCTGTCACGATTTATACTCAGCAAAGACCATTTTGGCACACGATAATATTAGTACTTTTTTTTACATATTTACCTAATTAACTATTATTAATTGTTATTAACATAAACATATTTTTGATATCATACGAGTATTACAAAAACTGAAGCTAATTATTATTTTATCTAATGTATTATTTCCTGTTCTAACTCAATAATTTCTTTTTTTATAGAATTATAGAATTAGAAGAATATTAAGTTATAGAATTATAGCATGTTATATCCTCAGCAAAAGCCTCAATTGTGTTGGAACCGCTGAAAAAAGGCAGATACGAAAAGTGGACAGTGCGACAAATTGTCAACCTGACGCTAAAAAAAATGAATTAAAATTAAAAAAAAATATTACTAAGACTTGAAATGAGACACTTTTACGGACTATTTCGCGATTTATTTACATTTTGTTTTAACCTGACGTTTCGGACCCTTTTCAATTTATTCTGTGTACAAGTAGATGGTGTTGCAATGGGCTCTCCAGTTTCACCTGTTATCGCAGACATTTTTATGAAAGACTTCGAGGCCAGAGCTCTGAGCACAGCACCTGTAACACCTAGGTTTTACAAACGGTACGTAGATGATACTTTCACAATTTTACCCACCAATTTAGTTTCTGTTTTTTTAAATCATTTAAATTCTATACATCCGAAAATACAATTTACTATGGAGTCGGACTATTAGTATGGATTGAGGCAGACAATCAGCTAGCTTTCTTAGATGTTTTACTTATAAGGAATCTGGATCATACACTTAGTCACACAGTCTTCCGCAAAGCAACCCATACTGACAAATATCTCAATGGTGCTTCTCACCATCATCCTAGACAGTTGGCTACCGTGGGCAAAACTTTGTTTCAGAGAGCAAGGGGCATCTGTGACGACCAACGCTTGGCTGCTGAGCTTCAGCATGTCAGGACGGTACTACGGGACAACCAGCTACCAGTACCACGCCGTTGCAGACCCCGGACCAAAGTTCATACAGTTGACCGCCAACCTGCCATACTACCATACTTGAGGGGTGTCACTGACAAAATTGGAAACATCTTGAAGCGTGCTGCAATCAAAACTTACTTCAAGCCGCCGAAGATGATCAACTAATTCTTACCACCGGTCAAGTGTAACATACCTCTTCAAGACGCAGGGGTGTACAGACTGGAATGTGACTGCGGACTCTCCTACATAGGGCAAACAAAGCGTAGTATAAGCGTACGGATTAAAGAACATATAGCCGACGTTAAACATAGACGGAAAACAAAGTCTGCAGTGTGTGAACACGCTTTAGATAAACCCAACCACTTCACACGCTTTGACCAACCGAAAGTTCTCGCAAGAGAACGTCGTTTTCTTTCTCGTATGCTCCGTGAGGCTATTGAAATTAGAAGACACACTAATTTTAATAGAGAAGATGGTTGGAAAATTCCACCAGCTTGGGATCCTGTTTTAGCCAAGACTCAAGCTCGACCCCGCACTGCAAGACCTCAAGATACTGTTAGCTCATTTTGTGTGGATAGGAACGTAACTTAATTATTTTTTAGTGATGGTAGTTTAAAAATTTTTCAAACTATGTAATGACAACTAACACTTTAGTCTACCTGTGACCACGGACGCTGAAAAGGGTCCGAAACGTCAGGTTAAAACAAAATGTAAATAAATCGCGAAATAATCCATAAAAGTGTCTCATTTCAATGTCTACTGTTCGCGTAAATCGAAGAAACAAATATTACTAAGACTTCTATAATAGCAATCGCCTGAAAATGCAGGTAAGTACGGTTTGTCCTTTCACCGACCTATTCTGTCGCCTCTTCATACCCAGATAAGTCCGCCTACTATCTACTATCCGCACTAAAATAACTATGACAGTATGTATTCCGTTCCCGTATCTTATCGTAGCGACAGATTGTCTGCCATTCCAGATTAGTCGCCTTGTTGAGTCGGTAAAGTCTGATAGCGCTTGTTAAAATAATACGGAATTTACTTCTCCCAATCTCAAGTTGTGGCGTAGTCATGGTAGCGGTTTGGTAGTGATACCAAAAGTTAAGCAAACTAAGGCGCGGTCATGTTTGGGATGGGTGACTATTCTGACCATTTTAGTGACGTCTATTTACAAGCATCTCCTTGCTTCGAAAGGAACGTTAAGCTGAAGGTCCCGGTTAATATCGATAGATATTAGTCGTTTAGTCTGGTTAGAGGTCCTTGGGTGGCTTAATAACATCTGACAGTAAGGTTGGTCACTTACCTTACAAGTAACCCTCCACCAATCCGCACTGAGCCCGCGTGGTGGAGTATATAGCTCGGACCACCTCATAGTTGTGCCCAGCATTAGATAAGATGAGTTGACTTGTACCCTAGCTCAATTTTTAATTACAACTTTCAATTAAAAAGTTCACACCACGTATTTGTGTAGTTGCACTAGAATTAAGACGCATTTCGAAAACTATTTCATGGAAACATGTAGTTATATACAAAATAGGTGAACTTAGTTAGATTAAATAAGATAATTTTGAGTCTTTGAACATACTTAGATGGTCAAGTGTAGTGTGTTTTTAAACCAAGTATATTATCTAATAGTTACAGATAGTCACAAAAGCAAATAAGCGTCCTTACATATTTCCCTCAATATTAGGGGTGATGACACCATCAATCGTTGACATATTCTTTATCATCCGTCAAAACGATTTGCCTCCATTTATTTTGTATGGGAATATTATAGCGTGACGTCATGTTAGAGTATCAGAAATCGGAGTCAATTGGCTGAAAATTTATTGAATTTTGTGTAATAAGAAACTAGTTTTTAATTATTTTTTTACATCATTTTGGAAATAAATTGGTTTTAATAACTTCATAGAGCTGCGGCAGCGACAAGCGATTGACGGAATGTCAACCAATTACCGCGGCCAAATCGCTGACAGTCGTGAGTCGCAGCTACAGTATTTCACATGTGTGCTCTGGGCTTAAGTGTTTTAATAACACATTCAACAACCCTCCTTTTTGGTTCCGTCACATTAAGGTAAATTAAATTAGGCCGTTTCATATTTACCAGTCCTACTCGTATAACTATTTATCTGTCTATTCAAGAATCAGCCCATAGTCTGTTGTCAACAATGTTATCTGTGCATGCCGTGACAGCCTGTAAGTAAGGCAACACTCTAAAATGACCCCTAATGATCAGTGTACCAGTGTACTATATCAATGTGTGGTGTATAATAAAATATAAATAAATAAATATTTCACAACAATCACACCAATTCTCTAGTCCCAAAGTAAGCTACGAGGCTTGTGTTATGGGTACTAGATAACGGATATACATACTTAAATACTTTTTTTTTTGTAAATAAATACATATCATATAATAAAGGGTGTATGCTTTGTTGGTTGTCCTTATTAAATAAAACAAAAATGAAAACAAGCTTTTCAAGCGAGCAATCGTCCATTACAATTAAGTTTACATCAGCCTGTCATTGGATCCGAAATTTTTACGCATACAGCATTTTAACTTGAACCGTCCAAACGTACACCCAAAATGCGTTCGTACTCCAAACGTTTCGTGAGAATATTCCTCTCAAACTGTTTCGTTCTCTCGCACGGTTTGTCCTAGCATGAGGGACAGGGACGGCAATTTTTGATGTTGCTATTGGTTTTAAGAGTTAAGAACATAATGTCTGTGCTTCGCTTAGTATTCGATACGTTGGTCCAAATTAATTCGTTTGCAACGTAATCGTCGACTGATGAAGAGATGAGATATCCCGATTGGGGTGACCTCGCGATGCTAATAAGGGGTTAATTATGCATGTTACTGCTTTGTGGTTGGATAATGGATTGATATTTCGTCTGGTACAATTTTTTTAAGTAACTAGACAAAACTTAGAACAAAATCTTACCATATTGCCGAAATGTCGTTTTAGTTTCATCTTGATACTTACTGATATTTCCCATTGCAAACTAAAAATGTTGCAGTAGAAAAATATCGACTGTCTGAGACCAGAATCGAACCTTCGTCAATCGGGTTTTACTTTTGCCAATAGCAATACCCACATTTTTACTAACAAATTATACTTACATGTCTTTCATTCCAGCGTCTGTTTCCTGATTACACACGTGAGTCACATACATACCGCCAAACAAAAATATACAAGGTGTTACAAAAAAAACCTGTAATCACTGAAGGGTGTTGTGTGCTCGGAAAACTGCACGACATTCCCAAAGATACCTAGGTCAAAATCTCAAAAAAAATCGGACCTCCCGAAAATTGCCGATCAGCCTGATCGTTTTACTACGGGAGAGCAAAAATTTTTTTGAGATTTCGACCTAGGTTTCGTTGCAAAAGTTGTTCAGTTTTACAGGCAAAACAACACCCTTCAGTTATTACAGTTTTTTCGTAATATCTTGTATAATAAAAATAAAAAAAATAATATTGTTTAAATGAAATTATTCTCATCAAAACAATTTGAAAATAAAATTATAACTCAAGATCATGTTAAGCTATGGCCGCAGACATATTGTTGACAGTCGCGAGCCACGGCGACAGCATGGCGTATATGTGCAATGGCGCTGTATTAGACACTTGGTAATTTTGACGTGACAACGTCTTATAAATTGGTTTGCCGGGTGACACCTCAAGAAACTGCGTTACGCTGCTCCGCTCACGTTTCGCGCGAGAGAGACAGAGCGAGAGAGAGAGAGAGAGAGATAGGCATACACACCGGTTCATTATTTTACCACTCAGAGTCGTTGTCACGTAAAACTTTCGCGCGTATACCGACTTTACAGGCAACCAATTTTTTTTTTGTGGGAGTCGAACCCCAAAATACTGAGAAGGTACGGTGGCCAGCACGTCACGGTAAACACTGCGGTATATTATGCGCTTGTGATACGGGCGATTTTGCAACATAAATGGATAGCTTGATGTGCTGGCGACTACATACTACACTGTGTTCCTTCTGACCCAATTTCTGTTGTGCCAAAGGACCTTTTGAGGACTACCATTCAAATTTATTACTTTAATTTTATATGCTTTTCCTTATATTAAGGGTTTCATCACTCATTTTTGATGACGCCATCTCGCCGGTAGCAATTTCATATCTCCTTATTATGGTGTCAAAATTACTTTTAAGACAAGCATCTTTATGTCTGATAAAATTTAAATTTTCTCACCGCAGACTTCTATTATACGATCTAGAATTCTAAATACAGTAATTTATATGATAATGATAAAGAATATGACTTCTTAAATTAAGATACCTGGTAATCCTACCAATACTTCGTATCTCATACCTACGAAAACCTAAATCGGAATATTTCCAGGTCTATACATTAGTTTCGACGACGGTTTTCTTCATTGTTTGACGTAGTTAACTGCTTTTAGATATTTATTCTTTACACTTATCTCTCTAATATGGTTCCCACTGAAAACCAGCGCCATGGGTCACCATGACAACAAAGCTGAGTGGGATCCAATTTGGTTTTGTAAATTATATTCTATTTTCATTGTTCTTTGTGTAATACCAAATAAAATATTTTTCTTTCTTTCTTTCTTTCTAATATGCGATTCTGATAATAGGACCTAAATTGCTTGCTCGACCAAAACTGTGTTTCTTTCTTTCTCTGAAGGCTCTCTGTCTTGATTAATAATAACTCATAATGTTTTTGTAAGTCTTTTTTAAAAGTAGGCACCTAAAATGTTTGTGTGAAGGTAAGCAGATATAATTTTTTCCTACAATTCATGATATCAGTTAAAGTATGCTGATTATCTACATATTTTCTTTTTATGGTATGTTTTTGTCATCAGTCAGGAAGGGAGTTTAGGATTTGGGTTGGCTATTGAAAATCTGGTTATTTTTTAAAAACTGAATGATTTATTTTTACCAATGCGTTATAATATATATTCATTATTGAACAAATTACGTTACAAAATGTACACGTTTTCCTTAAATCGACAGGTAGCTACAATATTATTATTTCATACTTAACAATTTAAATGTCTACGTACATTATATGCAGTTAGAGTAAGTATCTTAAAAAATACATAATATCAATAATTTATACAACGAATGACGGAAAAATCATTTAGCTTCCACAAACCACACACTCCTCGCTACACGAAAACTAAAACCGATACAAATTAAAAAATCTTAAACTATTACCAGAAAAAAGATTTTAATAAAATAAACCCCTTACAGGGTGACAATTTTGATTCGTTTGGGAGGATTGTGAGTTTCCTTGTTCATCTACAAACAAGCCCGATCTAATATGTACAACACTTTTGAACCAATCAAAATGTAGAAAACAAACGTTCTCAATATTTGGTTAGCCGAATTCTCGAAATAACTGTAAGTGCTACAAATAAGAGATCCATCGGTAACAGTTTATAAAAGCATCATATTTTTTTTGGTATAAATTGAATATAAAAAAAAACTAAAGAATTAGGTGTCGATGATACAAAGGCCACCAAATCGCAAAACGTTAAGCTGTGAGAAGCTGCTCAAGCAACGAAAATGAGTAAAGCTGAGAATCCCAGAATATAAACTTTCAAGACTAGACTAGTTTCGGAACACCTGGCAGGAAAACTTCTTTCCAAAGCTAAAGACGTGGCCTCAACAGTACAACAAGATATTTACAATGACCAATGAAAATTGGAAAGCGTGAGTCGTCTCAGTCAAATTCTTTGTTAGGTTAAAGCCAAGCTCCAGTTTTATACGAAAAATTTGGCATTTCATTTGAAAATTTTCAATGCATTACAAGGTATACTTTCTGCTGCACTAACATATATCTTATAATAAAATCTACAAATGGACCATCCTTATATTTTTGTTCCTACGAAATTGATCAACATATTTTTATTTACAGTTAAAAAAAATATTGGGATAACGTCAAATACAAACTTTAACAACTTCCATGTCAAATGCCGATTATTTCTGAAAATTATTTAGACAGTGAAACAGTCAAACGTGATAAAAGTAATAAAATTCTTCCAGAATAATACTCATCATTTTGTTGTTGTTTGAAAAAGTTCACCGAAGCATATAAAAGTTTAATCATTTGTGTCGAAATGTCATTTTATCTCCTATATCTTACTCCTCTCTTACGAATTAATATTGTTTTAAATCTATTATTGTTATGCCTACATTAGTTCCTTGACTCAGATTGTGCGATTTCTTTGTTTCATCATTATCAATAACTTGCTTAATACCAATTATCAGTAATGACACAGCTACGTCAACAACATATTTGATTATATATTTAATGAATCCACTACAGGTTCATCTTGACATAATATTATACGGGATATTAAAATGTATACTGTTTTATCATCTTAATGTTTCTTATAGACACCAATTTATATATCATAATAATTACGTGATACATTTAAGTGCTGAGAAAGATATAAAGAAAGTTTCGTTGTGTCTCAAAATTTTTGGGAGTTCCAGAAACAAAATACATAGAAGAAGTCGCTTACCAATTAAATCAACAATAGAGATAGATATATACATATAGATAAAATTACGTTCAATTTTTCACAACATAACGAGAATATTTCAACTTTTCAGTTCTGTGAATAAATCACTAACGTATCGAATTGAATAACTTTACACCTAAATATACAATTGTATATGTATACATTACATATTTTGAGAGGTTACAATTTATCTGACGCTGTCGCAGGAAATGTATATCTACTGGATGGCAAGCGAAATGACAAGCTTCCATGCGATTTGATGAACAAAGACAACAATTGTTATTTTTATACATATGTTTTTATTATACCCTACAACAACTAACTACGTCTTCTATGATATTTATTCCGTTGACACGTGTATTATATATAACTTCTAATTTTTTCTCACAGTATCGCTTTATTTTGACTTCATTATTATAAACAGTTTCATTACTTATATACATACTGTTAAATTTAAACTTACTTCCATGGATTCATGAATTTAATAGCTACTTGAAGAAAAGCTGTGTTCGCAAAGGATCTTTTACAACATGAAGGTTTGAAGGCAATTATAGTAATATTCAGTGTTTATTATACACTAGAACGAAATATTTAACCCTGATAATTCCAAATATTGAAATACAACAAGAAGCGCTATATTACAACATTATAAATTCGATGTTGCGTTCAATATAAATACTTTTGGGGTTATCAAAATCTCCAATAGTTAAAACTGTGACTGTTATCGCTTTACACTAGACAGCAAAGAAATTCTATAAGCTAGTGATGCTACAAGAGATTGTGATGTTAATTTAACAAAAGTATGTAGCAGTCACATTTTAATTTTCAGAGATTTGCTTTAGACTAATTTGAGCTTCGCTGTTAACATTCATATTGCTTTTTTATCGTTGGATCCAAGTATTTATTTAACAAGACACGAAAATGAAAAGTACCGAACGAAACACGAAAAGAGAGTAATAGCTTGAACGCAAGCAGTTTCCGAAATACATTCAAATCAAATGCGATACAAAACTGTGTAAGAACGCTTCGAATACACAAAAAGGAAAAAGTGACATTTATTGTCAAAGTTTTAAATTATGGAGGGATATTTCACATAGGCATAGTACACGATCCAATGAAATGTATTTGCTTGACAACATTGAATGGAACCATTTTATCATACTACTGAAAGCTAGCAAAGTTATATCAAAGTCAAATGCAGTTACTGGCATTGAGAAATAAACTATCATTTATTTTATTTTAATTTTTTTCTTCTAAGCAACAGCATCTAAAAACGACTACATGCTTAAAAATACCTTGAGCATTACTAAAATATACTTATTAAGTATTATGTATTATGAAGAATCCCGAGTAGATTATTAGGCACAAATTTATTTCTTTCCTTCATCGTTTCATATGTATATCAATATATAATTAATAATCATATATTCTACGACACACGAGATAGTGTAACTTACAGATTTGCAATAATATAGATAGTAACATGTAGTTTTATGTTTTTTTTTTTCACATTAATTGGGTTTTCGTAGACACCTACTAAGTAATACATGAACTTGTTTTTTTTACATATATATTTATAAGAATATAATAATATAGGTAAAGCATTTTCTTTCTTATCAATTAGAGCACAACGGATCCCTTACATTAACTTTATAATATTAGGGACACAGGATATCTACAAATATTGTTTTCACAATCTGAAACAGTACATTAGTAGATTGTTTAACTATTCTTAAGAATGAACGAAGCAAAGTTCATTTTAAACTTTAGCTTCCTAACTGACACCATTTTCACTGAATTGACAGGTTTTAGCATTTTCACAATTTAATTCTATGTGCTACTGTGAAAAGTAAAATTTGAAATGGACAGAGTTTGACGACAAGTAGTTTACGTTTAATTCTTAACACCTATACCAGTTATTTACAATATTGATGAAAATGTTAGCTTTACTATTACGTTTTTCAATTTAGTTCAATAATCTTGATTTGTAAATAGAAAACCGCTTTTCACAGCAGCGCAAAGTATCAAAAATAGGTAAATATTGTTTTAAAGACAATGCAATTATGCCCAGTTTTACAAATTATAGAAGTTACAGAAGCTAGCGCTGCTAAAACTAATCTATGCGTTTTCAGTCTCCACTAGAACCTTATAATTTAGAAAATCCGTAAAGTAAATCACAGTGTTTAAAACAGCAAAATAATTTGAAAGAAACCAGACAATTGTTTTACCAAACCTTATTTTTTCACCGTCCCACAGTACAACACATCCCATATTGATATGTATCTTTCTATAGAACATTTGTATTTAAAAGTTTAGCATCAAGAGAAAGTAAATATAAATTGAAGTGTCCCAACGCATGATCCAGAGGTGCCATTACATAAAAGTCCGTACCTAACCATTGAACAGTAATCCTTACCTTAAACATTCTAGCATACCTTATATCAAGACATTCAACACTGAATATTAATCCCTACCATGACATATAATATGACCTTCGAAGAACAAGAGACGCATATATCAAGACACAAGATAGAAGGGCAAGTTTATGCGTCGCTAGTTCATTTCCAACTGAAACATGGTAAGGATTCCCCTCGATTCATCAAACATCGAAAACCATCTCCAAAACCCGCTCCGATATTATCTCTGGCATACCAAGTAGTTCGAACAGTAAACTTAAGATCAATCGTCAATTATTAAAATCTACATGTGCATCAAAGTATAAAGTGTACTTACATAGTCAACGCAAATGACTATAACCTATCTTATTTTTCTATTACGAATACATATTTCATCTAATATTCCGAAAATAAAATGGTCACGCTTAAATTACAAATGTTAATAAAATAAGCGGTGTGTCACAAAATTGCAAAACTTACTAGTTTTAACGTACTAGAAGCCAAGTCAATAATACGTTACGGACGCGACGCGGTGCGACGACAATATCCCCAAAGAAATTTCACCTTCAATTTAGCTTTCCAGATCCACTTCTCATTATATACATGTTCGATCGAGTCAAATCGAAGACGAAACAAACCAAGTCGATCCCTAACTGACCCGTGACTAATTAAACAGGCGACGGAGTGTAGACGGATTTATTTAACTGTCTGAGACGTGCCGTTTGGAAATCACCCATAATTTACAAAAATAGAAGAAAAATTAAAGAAATTTTCAACTATAGCAACACCACAAAAGAACCGACTCACAGCCTGAAACATGATGCACTTCGTCGAAGCGTCGCCTATTAGAACTAAAATTAAGAACGTGAACGGAAGGAGAATGCGGCCGTGGCGGCCGGTTGACAATAAACATAGTTATCTCCCTCGACCCTTATTAAATAACTTTGTACATTGAATCCAAATGTCGACACGTCATTTTGGATGTAGGCACTCTCTAGGCGGGGCGGCGGACGGGCGCCGCATCATCGGCCTCCAGTGGACGGCTCTCTGGCCAACCGTATGAGATCAGTGGAACAGCCGGCAACGGCCGTGGCGACCCGAGCACCGCTCTAAGACGACGTTAGGTACGAGGAGAAGGTATTATCCACCCAGTCTCCGGCCACGCCTATCTCGCTGAGCATGTCTGACACGTCAGGCGTGCAGGAGAATTCGAAATGGGAACCGGAGGAGGAGGACGCCGTCTCGAAGGATTCCATGTCCGTCGTCAGAGCGTCGAGGTCGACCTCGCAGTCCGCGGGTAAGGGTAACAGATCTGTGATGGAGTATAGGTCCGTCAGGTCTGCTTGTTCGCGGCGTGTGCTGTCTTCGTACAGACACGCGGACTCAGGGGAGTCGGGGGATCCAGCGGGGGATGCTGGTAATGGGGGCGGGGCTGGTGTTTCGACTGGAACGCTGGGGACCGTCGGCGCGGTAGGTCTCCGCCGCCTGGACATGCCCCTGTTGTTGTTCGAGTCGGCCTTTTGCTTGCGCTTGGGTTTCGTAACCGCGCCCGTCCTGGTCGCTGGCTTCGCTGTCTTCTTGCGCGGCCTGTACTTGTAGTCGGGGTATTCGCGCATGTGCAGCTGCCGCAGCCTCTCCGCCTCGTCGATGAAGGGCTGACGCTCCTCATCGTTGAGCGTCTTCCAAACGCGGCCCAAGTTCTTCGAGATCTCCGCGTTGTGCATGTCGGGCGTCTGCTCGCATATTTTCCTGCGCTCGATCTGCGACCAGACCATGAACGCGTTCATTGGCCTCTTGATGTGGTTCGGGTTGTTCTTCTTCGTCTGTAACAATCGAAACGATCTCGTTAATACAATCGATTAACATCTATTCGATGGTCCATAAAACAATTTTAATAGTCGAGACAGAAAATCAGTGTTATCTGTTTAATTGTGCTGCTATTATTATTTCAAACATGTCCGCTGTGCCTCCCTGCAAAGAGCTGGCTTTATTGAATTAGTATGCATAACATTGCAGCATTAAGTCTGCGGTCTTACTATTAATGATATTGTTATCATAGGAATTATTATAACAAACAGGTCGAATTGTGTATATTGAAACAGTTTGATTGTGGAAAATTTTATGCTAGCGCTCCGGTTGAATTCGTAATGTAAGAAGATAATTGGTGCGGTTAGGTCTACGCCTGACCTAATTTTATCCGATTCTCGTGTATATTTAAGGAGAGGTTGTTTTCAGTGCAGTATTACTTCCTAGTCTCGTCTAAATGTAAAACATTGACAAATGAGGATGTCAAAGGACACAGGAAGTCATTATCAAATCATGTAGGAAGCGTTAGAGGACTATTAGCTCTATACTTGGACGTGGACAGATAATTTTCCTTAAGTCGAAACGTGGAGCGGCAGATAAACGTTTCATGTGAAATTAAAAGTTAGTTTATACAGATGAGATTAGTATTCATTAAAAAAAACGAATGAATACCTAACGTTTTTTTAAGAAGGAAGCCGAAATGCCAGAACATTTGCCATTCGATTTTAGTGCAAAATTCGGCACATCAAAACCATGGAGTGGTTAAGCCGCGGGAAAACTTTACGGGCACTATCTCTGGCTTCTCCCGAACATAAAAACAACATGTGGTAAGAACATTGCCGAATATTCCCTTTTATTATTCAAATCTTACTTTCGCTAAACTCCGCTCGGAAGGTCCCAGTGGAAACTGCAAAAAAATACTCCGGTCGACTTTATATTTTTTCGGGTTGTACGGCGGAAGGGAAAAACTGAACTCATTAAAAGATTTCAACTGGAAACTAAATGAAAGAGAAATGTATTAGCTATTTATTTATTTATTTTCTTTAAAACTGCTATGTAGGAAAACGTATAGCAATCTCAGACGTAATTATTATTCAAGCTATAAAAAAAAATCCAAAAAAAATGTGTCTGTCGAAAAGGTCGTAAGTAAGTAATATGAGCGAAAACAAAAAAAAACATAAGCATTTCTCAAAAAAAAACTGGAATATGATTAAATTAATCAATATAAAGTAACCGTTGTTAAATTTACTTCTACGGAACCCGCCGACTAACCAGCTATGTCAGTGTTGCCAGTTTTTTGTTCGTCTTATTTATATTCAGGACAAAAAAAGGGTTTGTCAGATGGCGAGTAAATCAAGTTGGGGACGCCCGCGCCGCGCGGCTCAAGGTGAACTTAGTAAAGGTAGATGTAAGGCCAGGAGGCGGCTGCTTTATTGTAGCAGTCTTCTTTTTCACCTTCTTTTTAACAGTTTTTTTTATCTTCTTTTTAACAGTTTTTTTTTCTTTTTGACAACTATTCTGATACAATTTCGGTTGTTGATATGAACTGTTAATAAAATATCAATAAGAACTATAAGGGTGTTTTTAATCCTGTGACTGAAATAAAGGCTCATAACCATGATGACAACTTTACATTTAAAGTTGGAAATGCTACACTTACGATCTAAAAAAAATATTTATTACTCCCAATAAAATAAGTTTAAGCAGCTTTATGTGACCATCAATCAATTAAAAGCAACCTCAGCCACTTTTGAATGAATAAAAAACTTAAACATTGCCACCCCAACGCAGTTCTATATAACTATCAGAAAATATAAATCGGTGCTTGCTCAAATAAACTATACCAAGCGCTTGGACTAACATATAGGTAGGCAGTTTTTTTGTGTCCAAACTATATTATTATACACTTTTTTTGGTACGCCAATTTGTTTTGGACTAGTTTCTAGACCAGTTTTGGAGCAATTAATCACGGATGCATTTTCGTGGCTAAAATATACCGTGTTACTATGCGCGGTTTCAAAGTCACCTCTTTTTATATTATTACGTACTATTTATCGAAATTGTGTTATGTTGTTTCGCAGATCAGACTTGATAATTGGTGCCTGCCTCGTTGGTGTAGTGGCAAAGTTTCTGCCTTACATCCGAGAGGTCCTGGGTTCGAATCCCAGGTCGAGCCAAAATTGTTTCTGAGATTTTCTGTCATGAATTTCTCAAAAACAGCTCGGAGTCAGGAAGTTGGCGGTGTTACACCCCCGTGCTTCGGAAAGCACGTTAAGCCGTTGGTCCTGCGCCTGATCTCTCTCCGGTCATGTCGGATTGCCGTCTCACCGAATTTAGAGAGTGATGGAACAGTGAGTGCACCTGTGTATTGCGCTCACACTTGTGCACTATAATATCTCCTGCGCAGTCGGCTGATCTCTGTTGAGATTGGCCGCCGTGGTCGAAATCGGCCAGGAGGACTATTATTATAGACTTGATAATTTGTGTTAACTTTCATTTGTCTATATCGCTACGAGGCGCTAATGTTTAACGTGTTTATGATAAAACAGATACTAAATCACAGTCTGAAATATAAATCACGAAGCGATAATTTCATTATTATTTTTGAGCCTTCTTATAGACCTTAGTCTGTCACCGACTAAAAATACTTAACAAATAAAACTGATATAAGATTCTTAAACATCGCAACGGCATTTTAAAACTAAACAAATAACAGTAAGAGCGTTCTAAATTTAAAATACATATATAAATGAATTGCTGTTTTGTTAGTCTCGCTAAAATTAGAAAAGGGCTGTACCGATTTGAATAATTTTAGTCTTGAAATATTCGTGGAAGTCCATAGAAGGTTTAAAAGATGAGAAAATCTGGAAAAAGTAAGAAATAAGCGGGCAGGACAGCATCTGCCGGGTCTTCTAGTCTCTAATAAGTTTTTCAATTGTATTGTCTACAATAGTTCTGTACAAAAGATTTAAAAATCGTTACACAAATATAAGCTAAGCTAAAAAAAGCTACTCAAAAAGCTATCAAGCTGTATACTGTATACATGTCTGTATATCTATGTAGGAAACGAAGTGGGCGCCCTTGTAGACCGTGTAGCGACGCATAGCACATAATAAGCATATGCCATAGAGAAGTGGTATCAGCCAACTCACTCGTTGCTACATTTGTCTACCATCAGTTAGTATTCTTAAGCAAGATTTGAACGAGAAGAAGCCAGGCGAAAAAAAATTTCATAAGGTTTATTTTTTCATGTAAGACCCACGAAAAATATTTCAAGGAATTTTACTATTATTTGTGGTGATAATAATGATAGAATCAAATTAATCTTTGCGTTGCTGACAGCATTTGAGAAACTGAATCACATATCGTGAGAAGCGAATAGGTACTGATAGATAGATAAAGGAAAACATTATACGAGAGTAGATAAAATATTGTATACATATAAGCGTGTTTTTTAATTTTTATAATGAATAACATTTTCATTTTCTAATGAAATGCAGTAATGTGCACCCATTTCTGGTAGGTACCCAGATAAATTTCTCGATTTGATTTGTTAGTTATTATTTTACACACCACATCAAATATGTTATCCAAAATTTTCATTAATTGTATAATGTCCACCACGTCTAGTTTTTCACATCCAAAAGAGATCGCGGGCGTTCATAACGCAAACGATGGTTACTAACCGAATTGATCTGGCCGTTCCTGTTTGAATATTCACAAACACAGTACCTTAAATGGAAGGTTAGCAAAACACCATACAATCCGTTCTGGGCACGTATCATGACCACGTGCAGACCATTGCTGAGAAATCAGACATTTTAAATCCTTTTACGAGATATTTATGCGGCAGTATTGTTTTACTCTGACATTAATACCGTCTAGACTTCCTATAGCCATCTTGGTAGGTCTGTTTATTTTAGTTATTAAATTTATAGAATGCAGCTGCGTCCCATTATATTGTTATTAAGGTAAGTTCAGTTTGTATTAGCGCAATAATAGGTACTGCTTTAGTAATTGTCGTTAGTTAGCAAGAGTGTGAATGTAGAAGGCATATTCTCAATACTGAAATACCACCTTCGCCAAGCTCTACAGCTTTCCTAAATGGCTAAGGCTTGAATATTAGTCTTTAAGAAATACTAGTCACCAAAGACCGCCTAAAAAGTGAATAGGCAAGATCGAATTTTTCAAACCTACCATGAAGGTCACAGATAAAAAAATTACAGAGAAAAGGGTAAAAAATGGAAGATATCGAAGTACCATACCAAAGCAATTCTCTATTATACTTTTCATAAGTACCTATCTATAGGTAGGTACCAAGCCATATCACCAAGCCAGACCGCCATGTATCGAGAAACAAAACGAAGGCCATTCGACGTTTCCGCATTTGCAAACTGACGGTAAGTTCGGAATTTTGCCGACGAATTGAGGTCACAGAAGATAAAGTTTTTTTATAGATGATTAAAAACAACTTCCTGAGAGGAAGCACGTGAAGCCCATCCAATGTATGAATATGTTAAGCGTCATTTCGTGTTATCACAACACAAATTGTGTTTTTCCTGGTTCCACAATCAATGGTTTAATAACTGTTTGATTAAGGCTCAAGTTCACGGAGTTTAAAATGGCCGGTTAAGACTTAATCAGCCAATTTTTGACAGTGTCAGTGTCAATATCTATACTAATATTTGACATAAACCGGCTGTTTACTAAAACGTTGGTTAAATTACCTTGGTGAAATCAGGGCTTAATCAATAAGATTTACGATAAAATTTGCTCAAATTCAAATCAGGTATATTAACTCAAACATCCAAAAAAAAATTAAGTGCAACACCACGCAGGATTGTAGCAAAAATTTCAATTCTTGTCGTTTTTCAAGTGTTCTGCTATTCAATGGCAATTCTAAAGATTGGATTTAGAGCTTTATCCTAATACGAAATTCAATAAGTCTCAGATGCAAACAGACATAACTAAAGCACCGAGATTGTTTCAAAAGGCCAGACGTAAAGTGAAGCTACAAAAAGGTGTTTAGTCTTTCACACATAAGTCAGAAAGAGCTAGTGAAAATAATAATGAAGATGTTGGACACACACCCTTCTCCCGAACAAAAGGTTCGCCCAACGATTATGTCCCTTTTGTAATATCCAGAATTTCAAGAGTCCGTACCTTTTGTGTTTGCTGATAATGACTCACAATTGTCGGAATGAAACTTTTTTTTATCAACTCCAGACCCTTATTACAGAAGCAATTTGATCGCTCCCCGTTTGAAAATAGAAATTGGAAATTTTTTGACGACATCTTGCGCTTTATTAAGTCTTCATGCCTTTTTTGTTCTGTTGATATTAACTTATCGAGTTCTAGGTGACAGACCTGCGAATTGTGCTTTTGGACATTGATCCTTTCATTAATTACGCAGTGGATCGATCGATTTTTACTTGTAAAGTAACTTATCTTTAAGCTATTTTTTGGAATATCTACATTCCTGATACGCACTGCAAAAGAGTGGAACTCACTACCTGCGCCAGTGTTTCCCTGCAATTACAACCTAGAATCTTCAAAGCTGGAGTGAACAGGCATCTTCTAGGTGAGCTCGCTCCATCGTAGACTCAGTCTTTGCCTCGTTGGGCTTAGTCTTGGGTCAAGAGCAAACCTATCCCAAAAAAATAATGTGAAAAGATACTAGATCAGAAAAAAAAAGTTTTGTGAAATTTAAATATCTCAAAGTGTTGACTCGGTATATGCTAAGCAGGAGTTGCCTAGAGAAAAGTTGTAGCGTATAGTGCCATGAGGAAGTGAATATAAATTACGTATAAGTCAAGGATTGTGAGACTGTAGGGATGTGCTGTGTAATAGTTTTGTTTTATTATCTGTTTACGGAATCGCTGTTGATGATACTTTAAAGGAATGTGGAAATGGATTTGATTTAACAAATTGTCCTCCTGGATGATACCTATGTTCTTTAAGTATGGTAACACATAAAAAGCAGTTCTTTTTTATGTAAAATACATTCTTGAAAGACTTTGAAGGCGACATCATAAGTTTTTGTTTCCTATCTTTTTGTCACGGCTAAGACTCAACTTGAACCTCGTAGTATCGACACGTATCCCTTTCCTTCCCCGTCCCTAGCCAGTCACGACACGACGCACACACGAACCCTTTCTAAGCTACGACTATTTTGACCTCTTTTCGCCATAATCGCCCATTCCTACACGCACACGACTTGAATTTTAACTAACCTATATCACTATTCAAACACTACATCCAACTGTCAACGTACTTTAAGGAGTTGATGTAATGTAACATTGTTACAGTAGACCTAGTCCAATGACATTATTATGACATCGTGACGTACATAGACGCACGAACGTTGCATTTTCAGAAAAAAAAAACTCTTCACCGATTTATAAACTAATTCGTGTGTGTGTTTGATTAAAATTAAAATTTAAATAAGAAACTACTGAGCCGTACCTGCTCGCGATGAAAAAAAAACTTCGTCCGTAATTCGATCGCTCCCAGCAATTTTAAGATTCACTGGCCAGAGTAACCGTTTTTTGACCCCAGGTACAACATTGGGCTTACTGCCGGATGCAATTGGACCATGTCAATCACTGATGCATCACTACTGAGTGAGGAACTCGAATTATGGTTTGGCTACTCCACAAATACAGAGATATTTAGATCGTTAATATGTTGAGCAGAGAAAAGATTCGGCCGTCATATTTCGCTTGGTTTTGGTAAACTTTATTGAATGTTGACTAACATGATTCTACTGAGCCATATTTTTCTGTGACAGTACTAACTTGTCATATTTATGTGTGAATATTAAAACATTTGGCTAGAGCATAGGATCGTAAAATGTTATGATTATGGCTTTTTAGTTGAGCCTTTTTTGGAATACATTTGGGTGCAATCACGATTTATTGCATAAAAGGTTTTGGCATAAATATACGCTATACTGATTCAAATTGTTTAAGTGCATTGCATAGCAAAAAGGTTTTTATGTTTATAAACATTATTAAATTTTAATAAATCACAGTTAGATGACAAATGAGCTAATACACGATAAAAAGTTATACATTTTTTCTACATGAAATAGCCCAACCGTTTCTACAGCAGCGTCCAAACTCAACAGAGATCAGCCAACTGCGCAGGAGATATTACAGTGCACAAGTGTGAGCGCAATACACAGGTGCACTCACTGTTCCACCACTCTCAAAGTTCGTTGAGACGGCAAGCTGACATGACCGGAGAGAGATCAGGCGCTGGACCAACGGCTTAACGTGATTTCCGAGGCACGGGGGTGTAACACCGCCAACTTCCCAACTCCGAGCTGTTTTTGAGAGATTCATAACAAAATCTCATAAACAATTGTGGATCCACCTGGGATTCGAACTCAGGACCCCTCGGATGCTTACATCCAATGTTTCAAGCAGAAACTTTGCTACTACATCAACGAGGCAGTCAAGATGACATAGTAAACGCAATGTCAACTAACTTAAAAGAGTTCATTACATTACATTCATTACAATTATTGTAATTCAAATATTTTTTTGGTCCAAAAACAATTAAGCGTGACCTTATTTGAGCAACGAAGATTAAATTCAATCAGCACTTAGTTCAATATTAATAACGTACGTTAAATTATCATATAACACAACACTACTATATACTTAACGACAACATTATAGGTGGGTCGATAACCACTGTTTGTATACAAATTTGGTACGACCAAGCGTGTGTTGGATTATTGTTGTACAATTGTAACCTCTATAATCGTAGAAATAAGTATGTAGTGATAAGTATTACAATAGTGACAAGGTATGCCGTATGATAGTTTGTTGTAACGTTTGAGGTTCGCTCAATATGGGCGACACCATTTTAAGGTAACACATTTGAAAGAATTAGAATACAAGTTCATCATCATTATCATATCAGCCTGTTGCAGTCCACTGCTGGACATAGGCCTCCCCCAAGGAGCGCCACAGCGCACGATCTTCCGCCCTTTGCATCCAGTCACTACCAGCTGCCTTCTTCAGGTCATCTGTCCATCTAGCCGGGGGCGTCCCACACTACGTTTACCTAAGCGTGGTCTCCATTCGAGAACCTTCCTGCTCCACCTCTCGTCGGTTCTGCGACTATCAATAATTTTCCAAATTTTTAAACCCACAATAGAAATGTATCGAGTCACAATATATAATTTCGCCAACAATACTATTCTTATTGTATCAAAACACTCGGTCGCAGTATCATCTACATAACATCGGGTACCGGTTAGTGCTTTTGTGGTAACTTAATGGTCCAAGCTTCCGATTCAATTGGGGAGGTCTCGGTTCTAGTGATGTCACTATATCGATGGTTAAAAATCGTTGGCAGTCATAATTTAACGAGTTGTTTCAGACTCCGACGCAAAAATTTTGAAATTTAGCATAATACGGTAAGAATTCCATTTTTTTTTCAAGTTTCGATAGATTCTGAATAAAATTTGACATGACCAGCTCATCTACATTTGAAGATTCTTTTAATTAAGTATCTCATTAAATATGATTCATTTATCAGTGTATTCAGGTAGAGAATAATACGTTTTGTTTTGTCTGATTTGGCTAAAATCTTTGCAATAAACTATATTTGACGACCGCTGGTGCAGTGGTCCACATGTCGGACTTCTAAAACCAAGGGTCGCGGGTTCAATCCCCGCACAGTACAATCCCCGCACAGTACAATCATAAGTGTGCATGAACATGTGTGTTTGTACTGGTCTGGGTGTTTTCTATGTATAATATGTATGTACTTACAAAAAAGTATATAAGTATAAAAAAGTTTATCCAATGTCTAGTACCATAACACAAGCCTTGTAGCTTAAATTGGGACAAGAGTATTGGTGTTATTATTGTGCAATATTTAAAATATTAATAAAATAATATTTATATATGAATAACATGCTCATTCCTGTCCAATAGTGGTATTTCCAATATTAAATATTTTCTAAACATCGATATCTGATTATCGACCAATGTCACCACTCATTTCCATTGGGGGACGACGTGACAGTGATAAAATAGTGCTATATTGGCCTTTATAAACACTTTCCTATAGAATTGACGGTTCGCTTGCTCATTTTCGACAAACGTTATGGTCACAGTGCACAATAATTTTGGTATTTATTGGTTTACGGCTTAATCAATTTTCTTTTATGGTTATGTTTTTTTAGTATTTATGTACTAGCCAAATAAATTGAGACTAAATATCAAAAACAATATCTCCACATAGTTCTTATTTGTGATTTCATTGAAATGTAACAGAATGACCCGGCAATGATTATAACTGCTTTTATATTGGAGAACTAGTAAAATTTCATTTCATTCAAAAATGATACCTAAATATACTTATATTTGATTATCGGAATCATCCACGTATGCAGACATGTAGGCCTTTATGACCTTAGGAGAAGACACAAACGCAATAACTGTTTTAGTATTTGAAGAGAGAAAGCACTTAAAGTGAATGAAAGTTTCAGAAGTGACAAAAAACCGTGGCAAAACCATAAAATGTTCCCTTATGTGCTCCAATAATGCAAATCACTGCTTTTTTCCCGACCGTAAAACACAATTTGATTTTTTATTTTGATTTTTTTGCAAAATTTTGCCAGCACTACCTGGTGCCTAGTAAGTGAAACATATTTTAACTAATCAAATAATAAACTAATTAAACTAATCTATTAAACTAATCTATTGTTAGGCTCATTGCTACGCTTTCACTTTTAAACCCTAATACTCGTATAACCGATTCAAAATATGTTAATTTTAACCTTGCCGATACCAGATCGATTCTAAACAGGTAACTCATTCAATATCCTTTATAGAAACTTTACCCAGTCAGCATACAAATGTGTTTCAAGATTTATAAGTAAAAACGCAAAAAAAAACCTTAGCAAGACTACGTGATGCTCATATACCGCACAACCTTGGCACAAATGTTTCGCTCTATGATTTCAAAGGCAAACTTAAATTTTTGATTATACAAGAACAATATAAAAAATAAATCAGCGCACTCAGTATTGTTATATTACAAGTTTACAACGGCCTCTCACGTACTGTTGTTTAATGGATTCGTGAATTGTTGGAACAACCAAAACTAGTAACTTTGATTTCTTTCGTAAATAATCTTATTTTTAGAAGTGTCAACTGTTGGTTCCACAAGGACGTATCAGCTATATTAACAGTGAAATTTCTTGATCGTTAGAGCTATCTCACTTTGATGTTATTTACGGTGTTATAGGACCGCAGAATTTAAAAATTCAAACTAGATCACGTCGTCGTAGCTAACAGTTTATGTTTAAGAACTAACACTTCTTATTATTACGTATCCAGGAACTAAGAATTCCAATCAACAGCATACTACTCAACAAGCATGCTAATATTTTCCGAACAGTAATATCCACAGCAGTATTTCGAGGCACTTTTCGATAATTTCAAACTAGGACTCCGATACCCCACTTTTAAGAGCACGATTTTCACTATAATAAAGTTACCGGCCAATCAATGTTAACGTTTGTGGGATAGTACGATGAAAATTGGGTTTCGAGAAAAGAAAATAACATTTTGGTGATTCTAACGAAGCAAATAACGATACCACAAAATCTAACGAACACTAAGACACTAAAGATCAAATAAAGCATTTTGATGGTAACGGTGAAGGCGATGGAGGATATTTCCATTAATTTTGTCGCAAAAGTCGTCGTGTGTGCTCTAATCCACATAATGATTACTATCTTTCGGATTCAGAGGGAATAAGGAAAACGATTAGCGATTTTCTCGTTTTCGGAACTAAGTCTGCGAGTAGTAGAGTTTTCATTATATTTGAACAGTCGTCACAAAAAGTAAGAACAGTAAAATAAAATTTCTCTAAAATTATATTAACTGAACATCGTTTTCAAATAGTAGCGACCAATATCTGTCAGTACTAAAACTCCAACACCAGAATGGATTTAGCAAATATAATATCGAATATTTAAATATTCGCAAAATTTTGACCTTAATTTCACTACATAATTTTAACTGGCGTGTAAGTTAACAATTGATTTATGAGTTCGAATAAATCAGCCAACCCAAAATGGCACGATCCAATCCAATGGCTGCGTTTACCACAGAGATTTGTTTTAGTAACGGTTTGACGTTGATACATACACCTTTACCGCTTGCAAGTGATATTACCTGGGCCCAAGCCCTACTTTTTGAAATGGTATAGTTCCAACTAAAGTCATCTTACTCGCTCGTATAGAGACTACTGCTTGTAAGAATGGAACAGGAAGATTTGGCGATGAAAACGTTCACACAAAGAGTACAGCCCCTGATTCATCATCTGTCTCAGATCGGACAGTAAAGACTGAGGTCGAAAAAGGTAATATTGAAAATGCCACGGTAAGCACAAAGATTTTGTCTGAAGCAGACAAAATATATAGCAATATTTCATCATTCTTTGCGACTGAAGTATATGTAAAATGAATTCAAGTTTGGAAATGCTCGGTCATTATCAGAAGCCCAAAAATATATGTTGTAATAACTACTGGACTCAGTTGTCCGAACCGCTTTTTCACACGCATCTTCCAATATTATTTTCCACCGTTCCCCATTATATTTGCTAGGAAAACAAAATGTTACCCGATCTTATTTCGACAATGCCGAACCCACGACTCTAGTCTTACCTTACAAATAAACTGTTTGTACTTATAGAAAAAATATAATCCGGAGTGATTACCTACCGTACGTGACTTTGGTGTACCGTTAGCAAAATTATGTAGAATGGAATATAGTTTTGTATGATTCATTTCCCACCGATGTACAACAGATTTGGTAGTTATATTGTTCAATAATGATGGTTGAATTTGATATAACGAATTCTTCGAAATTGATTTAGGGTAACTTCTAGATCACCAAATTGGACTTGAACGGTCACAACAACTGCATTTTCATCACAATACAATCGAGTTTTCTCGCTTGCAGAAATACTAATATTTTTATTATGAAATTTTTCGAATTCAAACTTCAACTAGTTTGCTGGAACTTGGTTGTTTTACTACTTATTTTTTGAAGTAAGTTTGCAGTAATATTTGAATAGTAAGTCACTTATAAGTGTAAGACATTTTCAAGACACCGACCGCTATATTTTATCGTTCAAATAATTACGATGCGATTATTATGATCGTTCGATCTCAATCGGATCACGCACGAGAAATAGCCCACTTTTTGCGTAGAAACGTTGCATATAAACCAACCGGTCCAAATTATATGTAAGGTAGTTATAAAATGTGTACCACCATTAATTATTGCCCCGGGAGACCATTTGACCTTGAGTTTGTCTATAATGCTTGAGGCGCCGTTTAAAAATAATATTGCTATTCGTAGCTTTAGTTTGTGATTGGTGCTAGGTACGAGTATACTGCACGAGACTGCCTCGTTGGTGTAGTGGCAAAGTTTCTGCCTTACATCCGAGAGGTCCTGGGTTCGAATCCCAGGTCGAGCCAAAAATTGTATCTGAGATTTTCTGTCATAAATTTCTCAAAAACAGCATGGAGTCGTTAAGTTGGCGGTGTTACACCCCCCGTGCCTCAGACAGCACGTTAAGCCGTTGGTCCTGCGCCTGATCACTCTCCGGTCATGTCGGATTGCCGTCTCACCGAACTTTGAGAGTGATGGAACAGTGAGTACACCTGTGTATTGCGCTCACCTAACATCTCCTGAGTAGTTGGCTGATCTCTGTAAAGATTGGCCGCCGTGGTCGAATTTAGCCAGGACCCTATTATTACTGCACGAAAGATAAATGCTTTGGCTTAGTCGAGCTATGTTTTAAGGACGATTAATTTGGTGTAATAGTCAAGAAGTTGACTATCAACCAAGAGGTCGCGGTTTCGATCCCCGCACTGTACAAACATTTGTGTGCATGAACATATCTGTTTGTACTGGTCTGGCTGCTATATTTATTAATTTAAGTTTATTTGTAATACCACTATTGATTCTGATATCAATAACAAAGTGCCTAAGCTACTTTCCACGGAGTCAGATCAATGTATGTGATGTTGTTGCAAATATACAATTTATTTATTTAAGTCATAAGTGTTGTGCTTTTTTGGGACGATGTAAGGATAGCAATCATTCAAATTTCAATAAACAAAACAACTATGACTTAACACCATGTTTATAATTCAATTTAAAAAATTGATCAATGGAGTCCAAGACCTTTTATTATACATAAGTCTGCCAGTTTATTAAGGCGTGGTACCTTTCGGCGTGCATCTAATAAGGCAATTTTTCAAACCTAATATTGAGGCATTAATTTTGCAAGATACATTTCTATAGATCTTTAATTATAATGATACTGTTTTGAAAGAAAGAAAGAAAGAAAACATGTTTATTTAGTATCACATACTTTACACAATAGAAAAACACATATTCAATACACAAGCACATACACAAGCTACTGAAAAGGTGGGCCACTCAGCATGTGTCGCATCAGGAACGCCACGACAATGTTTTGGAAATCATAATTCAATTTATTACTTCTATAGTTGAAAAGTTACTCAGTAACGGTTTGGTTCTTGGCGAAATGTACAGATTCAGTAAAGTTATAAGAAAGCCTGCAATATATAACTTCGTAAAGAGAAGTCCCAAACAAAATTTCACAACCTTGTTATTTATTATGAGGTGAAACAAGTTGAAAAATGATTTAGAACAGACTCAAGGGCTGTTGGTTTTGTATCAAATACGTTTAATGTACCGCCTTAAGCTAAAATAACTTAAACATTGTATCCAAGTTGGCTCTGCGATGAAAGGTATATAATTGGAGGTCAAACTAGTGCTGAACTCAAATCTCGAAACGTTATCGATAAAGCTGTATCGTATTCAGTTAAATCAGGAATTGTGTTTTTATAATCAAAAATAACTACCTTTTTTTTCATGTTCTTTTCATCACATACACACACACACACGCACATATAGAATAAGTCACCTTATGTAAAAGTATTAAAAGATTAAAAAATAAGTAAAGTAAAGAAAGAAACATGTTCACCATACTGCCTTGGTAAAATAAAATATAGTTAAAGAAGAGCGGACCCCCAAACACAGGCAAATTTTGCTTAAATGAGGGCTTTAATGTACTAGTTTTAAGGCAACTTTATAAAGAAATTACGTTTTAACAAAATGTCCCCTAAAACTTTTATTAAAACGTCCTGCGGAAGACTTATATTTCTTTAAGATATCATTATCGACCCGTTATGTAAAAAAATACACTTTAAAGTATACCCTTATTGCCCTGACCCTTACAGCTGTCAATCATCCAACCAAAAGCAAAACAACTTTTATTACCGATACAAGCATTAATCATTATATCACATCACTAGACGAAACCGCCTTTGTGCTTAGATCTGAAGCTATTGTACAATGGCAAACCTAAATCGTCTAGTTAATATTCAGTTAAAATAAACCTCTAAGGTTCAAACTCCATCAACCGTGATGACTTTACTACAAATCATGTTAATGGTGAAATATGAGTATGTATTAATTTGATAGCTACGTTATACGTTACACTGTAGTGTCGAATCATCATTTGGGATTATTAAACAGGAGGCTTTTGTTCTATTAAAGCTGGGGCACATTTAGCCCCTTAAATAATAAATATTTCACAACAATCACACCAATTCTCTAGTCCCAAATTAAGCTACGAGGCTTGTGTTATGGGTACTAGAAAACGGAATAACATACTTAAATACTTTTTTGTAAATAAATATATATTATACATAAAAACACCCAGACCAGCACAAACACACATGTTCATGCACACTTATGGTTGTACTGTGCGGGGATCGAACCTGCGACCCTTGGTTTTAGAAGTCCGACCTGTGGACCATTGCACCAAGCGGTCGTCCTTAAAGGGTAGCTTGACCAAGCCAAACCATTTATATTTCGTGCAGTAATATTAGTCTGTGCAAATGATTTTCTACTTTACGAACCTTGTCTACGAAGGGGCTTAAGGTATACGGTTTTCAGTCGCAATCGTCGCGGGGATTGTACGCAACACACGTGCGCTGGCCGTTAAAGTTATAATTAAAACACTAGCTGACCCAGCAAACGTTGTTTTGCCATATAAATGTTTCGGGTGAAAAACCCATATCGCTAAGGGGTATGAAAAATAGATAATGTCTGATTCTCAGACTTAGGTACTCAATATGCTCAAAAAATTTCATGCGAATCGGTCAAGCCGTTTCGGAGGAGCACAGGAACGAACATTGTGACACGATAATTTTATATATATAGAGATTATTTTGACGTCTTGGTCCTGTTGAGCGCAAGAAAATGTGTATTTTATAGTATCGCGGTCCATTTCAACATGAGTTTAAGATAACTCTGACTTAAAAAAAAATTATGTCACTAGAAGGTCATCATGCCTTAATATGACTGTATTTTTTTAATAAGCTACACCTAAGTCATGAATTACGTTTGAATATTTATTTTAAATATATATTTCCACAGACATTTGCCGTTATAAATACACTGTGTGTCGAAAGAGAAAAGCGTACGATGAAAATCTTGTTCTATCTCAAAGTTTCACCTCGGGCTAAGTGGTTAATAATCGATAATTGTCGGGTTCGATTCCTGTTTCTGCGTACCCAACTTGACCTAGAACTAGATTACGCAGTATCAAATGATTTCTAGTGTGATACAAAAAACAGTTTAAGCCTAATAAAATTCACGCTTTTAGTTATTTTATTGGAAACGTGTAGATACCTTTATTTTTTGCTACAGTAATAAAACTGAACTACAAATCAAAATTCCGAATTTTCATGCGAACAAGTAAAATCTCAAACACTATTTCGCAGAATGTTCAAATTTCAATGACCCAATATTCTGCGTAGCAAAAATGGTGTACTAAATAAACGAGATGTCAATAGGGCCGACGCAAAATATCATTACAGCAGAATTTATGATTTTCGAAGATAAATTGGATACTAGAGTCGATCGTGATTTCCTGCATATAATGTATTCTAGTGGGACGGCCGGCTCTTGCCTTCGGTGCTCGTCAAAGAGTATAATACCACAGAATGGACATAAAAAGTTTTTTTTTTTTAACTGTAGAAATATATCAATAAAAGTACCTTTAATATATATATATATATATATATATATATATATATATATATATATATATATATATATATATACATATATTTATGGTGATATTTTTATATAGCACGTCGCTTTGTGAATGTTGATGTCTTTGATTCGAAAGCATGTCATTTTGTGATATTAACGCACATAAGATTACTGATAAGTAAACAATTAAAACATCCATGTCCTAAGTATTCAGTTCATTCGTTCAATATGTAAGCGTCTTGATTTCATTACCATTCGCGACCTTTGCCCATCGACAAGTATTCACCCGCTTCCTCTAAGAAGTCCGACATTCGTAGGCAGTACACGCCCACCGTCTGAACTAACCGTTCTGCGTCTTGTTAATTTGTGTCCAAATCACGTACTAGGAGCCAATGCGAGTGGCCTACCGATCGGTGTTTTTTATGTCCCACCACACAATGTTTATTGAATCTTGTATCGCTGGCGTAGATCAATGCAGACTTGACTTGCAGGAGTATTGACTGGTATAGACGTAGGGTTGAGACGTTATAAAATCAACGAAATATAGAGGCACTTTAAATTGATATCCCTGTTTTTATGTTTAAAAAAAATGCACCATTTCGGATCAAAACTCTTAACATAACCTCAAAAATAATAAATAAGTAAACTTCAAATTGAAGTGCTAAAATAAGATTTAACCGAAATATCGAAGCATCTTCATCTCGTGCAAATAACACTGTCCATCAACGAAACGAACCGAAAATGGATATTGAAAATTTTGGAATGGACTTCAAAAATTTCTGCACATTCAACTGTCTGCGCATTTATTTACTTTTTATCCAAATTGAATTTGTTTTGGACAACGTGGCTATGTCTCTTTCAGTTACTCTTTACATTAAGGTTGAAAATATAATGCAACTGGCATACACTTTTATGGGACCAGTGCACCTTGGATGCGTTGTCTGTTCTCTTATCGGTTCCTACGTAATGTTCAGCTATAGCTATTGTTGTGACAGGATATTAAAATGTTATACGGGTATTGAGTGTCGTTTTGTAGTCGTTTTAATTACAATTCAAATTGAGTTTTAAATGTTTATGTGCTGTATTTATTTGTAGCTTTATAAAAAAACAATGTTAATTTTTTAAACTTTTTATTTAGGTTGTAAATATTTCCTGTATATTCATATTAAAAAAAACTGCAGTCCTTTTGAAATAAAAATATATATTTATATTCTTTATTTCGTAAAATTCAATACACATACCGTACCAAGGTATCATACCTTCGGCAATCACATTTCAAATCTTTAAATGCTCATTATTAATTATTATTACTACAAATATTATAAATCTAGTTTCAGACAAAACTAAACTTATATGCGATTAACTGTCTATCCGTGTTTTTGGAACTATCAAACCGTTAAATCTAGTTTTTAAAATTAAAAGCTCTAAATTCTCAAGTTTTGAACGCGGAAGACAGTTGAGAATAGTGTTGCTAAGTATTTAAACTTTTCCCACATTTATTTTAAGCACTATTTCTTTTCAAAATTTTACGTTAATTCAGATTGTGATCGATAAAAATATTCAATAACCTTAAAATGTGTCTCTAAACTGTTTGACACGGAAATTTATGCCTAATGTGACTTTCGTTTGAAATATCTGCTTATGTTGCAGCAAATCGGTATCAGTTATGTTTTACTGCTACTAATCTTATCTTTAATCAGATGTAAACCTAAAATCTGTTCTTAAACCTGCAAATCCAAAATCTGTGCTTAAAAGTGCAAAACCAAAATCTGTTCTTAAACCGTCATTCAAATTATAACTACCATTAAGTCTTTATAACATGCATCTGGCAACACTGGCGATGTTTGTTTGCAAGTGACGTTAATCTCACCGAGTCTGTGGTAATGATACTGCAAACAGCGTTAAGGCCCCGTTTGTTCTTTATATTCATAACTTCGAATTTATTGTCCCGTATAAATTTGTGGAGTCAGAATAAATTTTAAATTTTCGCTTTTGCCCCTTTTGTGGTGCTTTCGGTGTTATCATTGCGAATAGTAAGGTGTTTGTTTGGAAGATCTACTGGTTTTATTACCTTTATTTTACATCATAATTCTGTGAAATATTTACTGTGTGAAAATAATTCTTACATTTTAAATCCATAGCTTCAAATTGGACATTATACTGAATTGATACACTTTTTTACGGATTATTTCGAGATTTATTTACATTTTATTTTAACCTAACGTTTCGGACCCTTTTCAGCATCCATGGTCGCAGGTAGACAAAGGTGTTAGTTGTCATTACATAGTTTTGAAAGAAATGTAAACTATAATCACTCAAAATTATTAACTTATGTTCCTATCTACACAAAATAAGCTAACAGTATGTGGAGGTCTTGCCACAGTGTATTTGGCAGTCCTCTGTTTTCAAGTCGCATGTGTTCTACTAAAGACTGTTACCGATGTTGATTGGTCTTACCATAAGGTTCTAATTTTTATTTTTCAATATCATACTTCATACTAAAATCTGATGTCAAATATTTTTTTATTTTAACACAACCGTCTTTACTTAACTTAAACGTCTAACATCTGAATTCTCGAACTTCTTGAACGAAGCTAGACTTCGGAAACCAAGAATTTTACATGCGTGATAAATGGCTTTATTATCATAAAGCAAAGTATGGGGATAGAGTTGAAATTTTCTACCTCATAAAGCAGTGAGACTATGTTGATCTCAGAGTTCTCTTTGTAAATACTTCGGCGCTTGTTCCTAACGTAACTACCGTCTCTCGCATGTTCTTTTTCTTTTGCGTGCAGAAATCTTGGCTTTTATCTTGTACTATTTTTGTTTAAATTTTAATTCTCGCCAAATCGATTTTTTGCTAAATTTTTAGATTTTTCTCATACATGTGCTTAATGTTAATTGACTATGAAGTGAAGGTTTTCTGTAAAACTACTTAATCGGAAACCAAATAGCGTTTTGCTTTTGACAAAACACCTAATGGAACCAAATAGTGGATCTACTTCGATTTTTTTGATACATATTCTGAACAGAAAGGATATTCTCAACACTCAATAGAATGCAAGAGCAAAATCCATGGAACTACAAAAATATCAAAATTTGTTTTTTTCTTCTTATCAACCTCCCAAAATAGGTATTACCTCGGTTAATTCCCTAACTGTAAACGCAAAAGTCACCGTGAGTAATCAACAATATCCATGACAACATGATATTGACAATCAATTGGGAGAGCAATCGCCCGGCTTGCGAAAGGTGTGAGTTCGAGTCCTGCCTGTATATTTTTGTACGCCTATGAAACGGTTTCTATAAAATAGTCGAGTAATACAGATTAAACGTGGCGATTCTAATGATGGACAATGTCATGGTACCATAAGACACACGGCCTATACATATAAAGTGCTAGACCTACCAATACCTCTCAGCGACCGAGAATATAAAAATATATCTAAACTGCTAATGTGATTTCCAAAACTTTAATTTTTGTTCAATCGTACAATTTTCGTCGTTGCCCCGTTCATATTCTTGAAAAAGTGTAAAAAAAGTCTGTAAACATTTACAAAACTCCGTATAAAATTTTGTAACTTAATTTTTTCATCTCATCCCAGTTATTGGCGGTGGGGAGTCTCGTAAATTCTCCGCTGTCAATGTTCCGAGTTGCAAAGTAAAAACTTGGAGGCGAATGCCGCAACCACGGGGCACCCTCAGTTGACGGTTCGTAACATAAAACTTTTTAAAAGGTGAGTCCCAGACGAGTTACTTTATAGCCTCGGATATAAACACCGGAACAGGCCAAACGGTTAAAATTTAAACATTATACATTTGAATTCTGAACTTTTTATCAGATTATTCAAACTGGAATATTTCGATTATAGATACTTGTAGGTGCTAAACTAATATTGTCGGCTAATTTGCGTGAATTTGTTAATAATAATTCACAGCTTTCGTCGTTATTTATGAAAATATGTGATGCACGCTAACGCATAGGATGAAGATAGGCAAATGCAAGGATCACTACTACCTACATGATCACCACGTTAAAATTTTGATTTCTCAATGCAAGCCAGACAGAACACCGAACTGTCTCAATTCACGCCCAAAACGTGTTTCTGTTCTGCTATCAGAAACAGCAAAAGCTATACAAACAACAATATCTTCATTTAATAAACTTGTAACTAACATCATAATAAGTACAAACAATAACGAAAGCCCCGCCGAGTTTCGCAGAACTTCAAAAAACAATTCAATTACTAGAATAGTAGTACAAAACGAGGTTGCCTCTGGCACCCCCAATAACAATATTTCAGTCGAACAACTGAAGTTGGCCGGGTTAGGTAATGGTGGAACTGAGGCTATTCAAAAACGTTGCGCTAAATACAGGAGCGGAATCCTGAGAGTGCACTTTGAGACCACCTGAGTAAACACAATGCAAGCGAACAACATCAAAAATACGATACGTTTTAAAAAAAATAAGAAATAGAATTTGCGATAAGAAAACTCACTAGCGTAAAACAATCTTGAGTATGTAGCCTTCTATTAGTCCTTTCCATGCCAAAAATAAGCATTCTTAGTTTGTTCAAAAGTAATTACGAAATAAAGGCAAAATTTCCACTCATCGTGTTGCGAAAAAAAACTGGAAGAATTAACATAAGAGAGCACGCCACTCAAGATGGAATCTCCTAATAATTGGCTAACATGAGTATACGAAAAACCCAACAAATGATAACACCAGACATGCAAAGAATACATTCGAAGGTAAATACTTTAAATTATAATGCGTGCCTTTTTAAACAAACCTTGTACTTATTAAACCATTTATTCAAAAATACAGATAGCGTTTGCTTAAATTTTATCATCAGATCAACGTTCAAGTTAATTTAACACAGTTCTTGTAGCTAATTAGTCGGTTAACCAGCATGCAAAGTATTTATTAATGATATAACAAAATTAAATTTACGTGAAGTTGGCAAAGTTCCGCATATATCGTTCAATATCATAACTCTCAAAGCAAAGGGCAACCGATGGCGACATCTTAAGAAGTTATGATCATGCTTAAGTCAAGACTAATTCAACTCTTAATTAAGTTAGCTTTAACTCTCTCAAACGTCCCAATTCCAAAGTCGGCTGACGCGGAAACTTATCGGGGGGTTTCAATGAAAATTTATTAGTCGAACAACTATTTGTCAAAATTGTCCCAAAGGGTCCGACCGGTCGGAATTTTAGCGAATATCAAGTTAAACGGCCAATTTGTTTAGATGTGCGGCCCTCTGAAATATTTCGGGATTTCGGAACTTTCTATTACAAAGTTATTCTTAATGACAATCAATTTGAGTGAATTAAAGTCCCATGAAAAATACCTGATGCAATAACGACTTTGAAAAATAAAATGACAACTTTGGTAGCAGAACGTTTTCTGAAACATCTCTTGATTCTTAAGAAAAACGAAACATGAAAGCTTAGTATCCAATCTAAAGTTTCCACCCATACAAATGTACAAGAATTACCCATAAAATTTATTCCTGTCTGTTATTACCAATTCTGATATTACCTTGACACGAGAGGAGCATTTAGCGAGAAGTCTTGCCCGGAAAACATATTCGCAACGAAGTCTTTTCAATAGAATGCTCGAGCTCACTGTGCAGACAACAAACTGTTGCCTCGGTTTTATTTTTCCAATAGGCGCCTCTTGCCAAGTGTTCCGAGGTAGTTTTGCGGTTGACCAACTCACTCGTATCGGCAGCGACTTTTAAAACTCACATACGTTTAATATAGTGCCTACAGAAACTTTAATTTAATGTCCGTAGAAAACTTGTTTTATTACCGCCTGCGCCAGACTCATTCGCTTTCAACCACTATTTTATTTTCTTGTTCCTCCCATAACGCTTTGGTTACAACCGAGTTTTAAGAGCCAACCTTTCGGGACAGAAGCTTATTGATACTGAATACTGAACATCGGATTTGTCTTTTCTTTTACTGTCTCGGATCTTCTGCCATTGTTCAGAATATTACGACCGTCGTAAAGTGTTCTCTCAAAAAATAGTCTCCCTAAAAGCAATAAGCATAAACATAGCTCGGCAAAGTTCGTTTGAAAAGAGGTTCACAATATTCAAAACGGGGGGAGTCTTAATGATATTCATGAATGTTAAAGCGAAGCTTGTGAAATGTCGCTTAGACTTGTAACTTACAAAACAATGACACTAACTTAAACTCGGGATGTAAAGTCGGTGTTATCTCCATTTGATGGCGAACATAAACAACAGATACGCTTTATTACCACACCGCAATTTCGTATTAAATTTCAAACTTTTGAAACTGGAAACTTTAATTAAACAGCTCGGGGATTATAACGAAATATGTCACCCGAAAGGTGAATGGCGTCTTAACTAGAATTCACTTAAATCCAGAGCTAACAAGATAACTCAGGGCTTATCAGCGCCACCCCGAACCTGTCCGAAGTTAAAACAAACAAGTTGCTGTTAAAGAAAGCCAAACAAAACGGATCGACTTATAAGGCTCCCGGCAAAACTAGACTGAAGGCTTAAAAGCAAAAACGCCTTACTGACTGAGGAATAAAAGCATAATCGTGTTGCCTTAGCAAAAATGACGTCCACTCTGCAAGGGAAAAGGGAATAAATTAAAAGTAAGGATTCAGTTCATTGTTGTTTTTCACCCAGTCTTTTTGTGTGCTTTCCATAAAGAATACTTAAATATATTTCGGCCAGGATAAAAAAACCGATAGCAGCTCCGAACGGAAAGGTAGATTCTGCAAAAGCTGTCGGAGAAATTACAATGCAACCAGTTTGAGACCTAACTCGGCTAATTTTAAGGCCTATTTTCAAGAGCACAATAACTTTCGTACAGTTTTAGGCATTGTTTGTCTTTCTCGAAGTTTGCGCAAAAAATATTCTAGATAAAAGTTGCTGGTTCCGTTAATCTACGTACGGAAATTTGCCAAGTACATTAAATGCAATTTAAGGGAAGAGCTAACTTTTTCAGAGTTCGAACTGGACCACAATGTATACTTTTATAATCCGAACTGCTTTAACGGAAAATTAACTTGAGTTAATCCAGTAAATCTAAAAGCGTTTAATCCAAATTTACCGAACCTCCCTGCACATGGCGACATGAATGTTCAAGGAACTAGCTCTAAACCGTCTTCCGATCATCAGATGCAAATAAACTGCGCCGAAGGCATCGCATGCACCGCCCATTTCGGTCCAAATCTCCATAGTCAAATTATTCACTCCAGCAATCCGACTAAAGCCCGGCCCTACAGTCGGCGCTCGCTCGTGTAATATTAAATAATAGTCCCAACTAAGGCATTTCCAAATGGAAAATTGTATCTGTACATTTTGCAAGACCATCCATAAAGAGATTTTCAGTTTCGTTCGCAACATGTTTTAAGTTCTATTATAAAATTCTGTGTATACCACCAACAGCTAATGGATTCGATTCTTCGATTTTATTTAAAATCGGTAGTCTAGACTTGTTATTAATACCTACGTCGTTATATTCAAAATTTCTCATGTGAACGTAAAACAGGGGGGAAAGGATGTCTGGGCATGTGAAATATGAGCCGGGATCAGAGTGTCATTCTTTGGTAGAATTTATAGCATTTCTGTTTGTTAACTGGACAAGCAAAATAGGCTAGCCAAAGCACAAAGTGAATTGGCTTTCGGTGTGCCTTTTCACTGGATTGGGTCTCCCGAAATATTCTCCATATTAAAAGGCTCCTTCTGGCGTTATTCAACTACTAAGCTCTTTCTGGTTCGCTTGAGGCAACGTTATATTAAATGGAATAAGATGCAGCATTGGGGCTCTATTAACATTGTGGGTTTCCTCTTCAGGTGTATTTGCTTTAAGGTTTCTGATGTTTTATCAAAATAATGCAGCTATTTTAGGGGAAATAGTCCGGCACAAGTTATTAATTTGCAGATAGGATGCCCATTGAAAATCATTTACGTGTATTAAGTTATATCATTTAGCTAGACATAGTAATTACAGACCGGTCGTACTAAATTGAATTCCACATACGCAGTGCCTACATAACACGGATAAACTTATCATACAAGTAACATGAGTAGATGTGTGATGTCCTAAAAACTTATCTGTGAGCACGAGCGCAATACTACATTCTCGATGTGCCATATCCATTTCTGTGTCATAATACAGAAATAACTTAAGCTAATGTAATTACTTACATATCAGAAGAAAATAATGATTCACAAAAGTATTATGAAGATATCTTCGTACTGCGATACTTATCTAGATTTGTAGGTCAAGCATGCATCGATTATAAACAATATACATTTTAGGTAAGAGTGTCACATTCAGAGGTCGGCATTTAACAACACCGTTACAGTAAGTAATCACTTACACAAGGAACAAACGAATCTAGCTGCCGCAATGTTCAGTGAACATCAGACAATACAAGAGTTCACTATTCGTAACAATTTGTTTGTACCCCACATTGTCTACATACAATGTGTATGTAATAAATTCAAACATAAAGGCCATTCAACCGGCAACCTTGCCGTTATCATCGCACGTTTCGGAAAACTGTTTATTTTAAGACAAAAAATCTTTAAACGAACAATCGTGAACTTATCGCTTATTTGAAATCAATTTTCTACAGTCAAATCGATCACTACCTTAATTTTCGATTGCCATGCCAGATATTTGAACAAAAGAAGAGATCACTAAACGGGTTATAGCTTTGATTACACCTGTTTGAAAAATAAATAAAAATGTGTTGATCATTTGAGTTTAAAAAACCCGTCTCAAAGATTGGGAAACACGAACAAGTAGCGTAGTTAAAAATTAAACACTTAATACGAAGAGCGTATCTCGTTAAAACATGTAAAATGCAATTAAGTCAAAACAAGTTTGGTAGCAACGAAACTTTAGTCTTACAAATCAGAAGAACAATCCAGTTGAAATTAAATAAAGTTCTTCAGAGCTGAGTGTCTACGGCTCGCGTTTGTTGTATACAAAGTGACAACGAATCGTATCTCCGCGAAGTTGGACTTAAGAATAGTGTCACATTTACAACGATATATCAAAAACTTTCTTCTGTACGGTTACTCTTGCATTCAAACTTTGGAAAAAATGCGCAAATGTCTTTTCAGAAGATTAAGCTGAATAAAATCTCCTCCTTTTTATTGGAACAGATTTAAATTGTAAAGCATAAGCATTCACAATAAAGCTAACGAAGCAATTTAATCTCTTGAATCTCAAAGTTGTGAAGACCAAAATTGTACAAAGCGTACCAACAGAAACATTGGCACGCAATCAAATTTTTAACCGAACTCCACACTCTCAAAAATTTAATTTACCGCAACGGAATACTGGCGCGTGTTAATAAATAAAATAAGTAAAAACAGTGCGAGGCCCGATCCGAATTGCAGTCATAACAGGGCAATAAAACCGGGGCTGGGCAGGCGAGGCGACCTGCACCAGATGTGCAACCTCCAATTTCAGAGAAATAATACAAAACACACATAAAAACTTCGCTCTCTGTTACGATACCTGCGAACGTAAATAGGGCTTTCAGAAATCCCAATACGAACACAGCGTTCGTTTTGTGAAACCATCAGTTTCGAATTTCACTCTCGAGCAAATAAATCACAATGGAAATCTAATTTAAAAGTACACATTTATGGCTATAGATATCTTGTAATGGAAATGTCAATAGACAATAAAATCAAGACATTCATAAACCGAAAGCAATTAAGTTTTGTAACACATCAAACGTAACCCATGTCGATATAAGAGAAAAAAATTACTAACCCATGTAATACACATCAATCAGAACTCCTTGAATACAAGATCATAAGCCTCCGCGATACTAATCCGAGGCAAAACAAATTTCCCAACGTCAAAATTGACTTTAAGCCTTATATCAAAGTAATAACAAAGATAATGAACTGGCGTGATGGCAAAGTTATCCCTGAATTATAATTTTGCTTTGGCGCACTCGTATCTCTCATTTCGCGCGTCTAATGTCAATAATGTTAAGTGCTCTTTTGAAATATTGCCAGACTGAGGAATTACTTCGGGGATTTAGGTAGGCATCCTACGGAGAGTTAAATCGGTGGAACATTCGAAATTCCAAACATTAGTTCCCCCGAAGCTTTTTGCAGATTATTCACGCTTCATTAGCAGTAACTTTTTTTTTTTATTTAGCAAAAAAATAACACTAAATGGATTGTCAGTCGTGCCACCCTTAAAACAATTTAATGTGGTATTACTGCGGAACATTAATGTTTCTCTCTCAACTGATTAAGTTATAATAAATCTCAGTTGGAAGAATACTAGCTCCACCGTAATACAGGTAACTCGAAAGCTTTTTATCGATTAATGAAATAAATTTTCGAGTCGTGGTTGTCGAGTCACGATTTCACGAGACACTTTCGATGTTGTCAAAAAGTTTCGCCACATAAATATTTTAAGTGACGTTAAACTGATGCTTTCAAGATGGATCTTAATCTTGGCGGATATTCAAAATAACGATTGAAATACAGAAATGTTTATAAACATCACGGGTTGTGATCGAAAGAGGAATCAGAAATACCAGAATGCCAATCTGATGCGTCCCCAATAATGAGAAATCCCACTGAATTCGTCGCGGCCATATGTTTTCGTTATTAGACTTTGTGTAGTGCGTGTTAAAGGACAGTACTGTGTATATATCTGCAAACATATCTTTCTCGGTGTGTTCAACATTTATCGAGCGACCGTCTGTGTCTAACGATAACGCAGGATTTAAACATCGGCTATGTTATCTACGACGAAATTGGACTCTGAGTAGCCATTTCAGTCTCGCTACTGCTCAGGTAATTCCCAGAAATAATTCTACAAAACGAGTCGAAAAACATAAATTTAGTAGATACATAATTTACCGGAGGCCGAGAAGCAAATAGGAAAATAAATGAAAGTATCTTAAAGGTTAATGACCTAGCTCTAAATTGTATTTTGTGAGGGAGGGTCGGAAACCTGTCTCAACCACGAAGCAATGAGTTTCCGAAACCTATATACATAATTTATCTTTTACCACGGGTAAGGTAAACATGGTGTGGAAACTCACACACGTGAGAAGAAATTTGTAATGTTTATGCTGGGAAAGCTTTGCGAAGTTTGGATAGAGGGAACTTTGGGGAGAGATAGAACTAGTTTTTTAAACTGTTATTCTTCAGAACTGTTTTCTGTGAGATTAAAGGAGTTTCGTGTGATTGTGTTCGGGGGAAAAAACGGGTTGGCGTTATTGAACGGAATCTCGTATTGAATGCGTGGATTAAAATGTCCATCGGTGTTACTATTGGCTGGAGCCTGGTGCTCGATGATAAACGTAGATTAAGCCCGGATCGACGTAGCTGTAATCCGTTGCTGAACTTGATCCGCCGTTTTTAATACATCAGTATTTTAAATGTGCTCCCCAGATTTACGGATTTTCTACTGTTGACTTTTACATGCAATATTTTACTGTCTTCATCATTATTGGCGTATCACTCAAACGTAAAAAAGAGTGTGATTTTAGTATTGATGTTCAAGAGTTTTGTCTTTTTATAACCTTTACATAAACTATATTGCTCTTTTAATACAATAGTAGGATGGAACAACTTCTCACACAGCCTTGCCCTAAAATTTTATATAAGTATCTAACATAATATTCGCTGTGGCTATCATAATTTTGGCGGCAAACTTTATTACTTCGAAGTTAAGTCAGAAGGTCTTTCATCTATCTATCGGTACTTAAATTATAGAAAATGTTGTTATTTCGTCATGCACGCTACGTTTTTTTTTTATATGTAACAACGTCGTTCGTCTAATTGAAATCACCCGGAGCATTATGTGTCATTAACGGTAATTTGATAGAACGCAGTGTTTCGAAATTGATATTGGAACCAATTCAATATTTATCGTCGATTACTTCTAAGTTGTTATCACTGGTATAATATCACAAACAATATTCTCGTACTTCAATTATTTGTCGTAAGCATTGAAAAAGATATTAAACTTATTGTCATTAATAACATAATTCGTATACACGCTCTCAATAGTATGAAATGTGTAATAGCATTAGAAAGTGATAGGCGTGTGTTATCAGATGTGGCATTATAGAGACCGATGTTCGTGGATTATCTATGTAATAATGGTATCTATGTTAATGGCAATACACGGCAACTAGGTCAAAATATGAAGTTAATACTTCTCATAAAAGTACTGGGTTGAGTACCACTCGACTTTATTGGTTTGGATCTAAAAAGATAATTTTATCTGAATGAATATTTATATAAAGCATGTCAATCAAACCAAATGTGTTTCAATATACGAGTAAGTATTTTATTTAGTTGATGCACCTACAAACCAATCTTATGACGACCGCTTGGTACAGTGATCTACATGCCGGACTTCTAAAACCAAGGGTCGCGGGTTCGATCCCCTCACGGTACAAGCATAAGTGTGCATGAACATGTGCGTTTGTACTGGTCTGAGTGTTTTCTATGTATAATATGTATTTATTTACAAAAAAAAGTATATGAGTATGTTTATCCGTTGTCTAGTACCCATAACACAAGGCTTGTAGCTTAATTTGGGACTAGAGAATTGGTGTGATTGTTGTGAAATATTTATTATTATTATTATCATCGACAGTGAAGCTTGAAAAGAAAATCAATCGAATTTTTTGACAAATTTGAATAAAACGCATCCATATGTAGTGTATTATATGTTTAAGTTATATTTTTAATGTAAGTAATCGACAAACGCGTTTATTAATAATCAAAAATCAATTTGCCCATTAATTACGACTACTAATTTACCTATCAAAACGATGTAACTGGACCAAAACATACCTTTAGAGTATTGTAAGAATATATTAAAATTTCATAAGAAATTTTATCCTTACCAAATTATTGTAAAATTGATTTGAAAATTTAACGCGATAATTTTTGTGTTATAAATAAGTTCTTAATAAATAAATCAAACTGTTTCAACGTGAATTTATTGCGTAGTTGAGAAACGAACAACATTTAAATTTGATTAGTAGTAAAAATCATTTAACGAATGTGAATAGTTACCGCTGTGAAAACATGTAGTGTGACAAAGATAATGAGTTCAGTGAACTTGCAAAGCAATAGTAAATAATAAAATGTCACTGATAATGCTTCAATTAAGATATTATCGAAAAATTATCTGCACACGAACGTCCCGTTATATTGTCTGAAGGAATTTAAAAATTAGACTTTTGAATTTGAAAATTAGATTACTTAATATTTCTTTTTAAGTCAGGAAACATTTTGAAATAGCTGACAACTTCTGTTCTATGGTAAATTGATATTGAAGATGTCTCAAAAATGCAAAACGATTCGTGGAGATTCATTTTTAAAAGTGAAATACTCTTTCGAATGCATCCCAAAGATAAAATAATTCTCATATTTGTATTGAAAATTGAATCTATGCACATATTATAAGCCGTAGACGTCTCTTCATTTTTTTTTTTCGAAGTCACTGAACGCTCTCAAGACTAAACAAGTCCTGAGGTTATTGACTTTCGACCTTACGGTGACAGTCTACTTAACGATGACAATTAAGTTTTCGAGAGCAAAATCTTGAATGGATAGGTTTCTGATTTAAATAGCCTTCAGATACAATTGTAAATAATAATAAAAAGAATAAAATATTTAAATAAATGCATTTTTCAATGTTAACTTCTGCACCAGAGGTCATTAACATGACATTAAATCACAAGAATCCAATCCGTACATTGTTAAGAATCCCAAATCGCATATCGAAATGTCAATGCACCGGGTCGTTTACCTTTAACCTTAACTAAAACCCTTGCAATACAGTCCATATTTGAATCGCTGTGACGCAACACGGACGAAATTTGTAGATTCACACGCCAAAAATTGTCCCATATTTTATCCACGACGCAAAGTTAATGAGGGCGTTGAACCCAGCGCTTAAGATACAATCGAATTCAAGTCTTTCCGAGGTGTCAAAATGTACACCGACACATTTGGGGGGGAGTCGCCATCGATTGGATAGTAAAAGTTATTTGTTGGCGGTCTAGACAACACGGTGTTTGGGTGTACTTACAAAAGCTAAGGTCTCGGGATGTTTGTTGCGCTCGCGATTCTTACCTGGAAAAGATTAAACACATTGTTAGTTCGCTATTTCCATCACGTATAATAAAAAATAAAACCATTTTTTTTTTCTATTGGAAACATTTTGCATGTAAATAACTTTTTTCTTTACTTTCTTAGAATAGAGTTTCTACGTAAAGCCATAGAATATTCAAAGTCTGAAAAAAAATTTTTTCTAAAACTAATGTAAGCAGTTGAGTACCCTGCACCACATTGTGTAACCCGGGACAAGTTGAATGACCGACCAAATTTTTAAATCTCCACCCAGATTTCAGTGTGAAAAAATCTTAATAACACGTTCCATAACGCTCCATAATTCATAGTTTACAGTCCATATGTGTTCCCCGCGTCTATATTTCACGTCACATTCATTCATGTATTCGATATTTCCGATCTAGATATTTAAATTTTGATTATCGTCGGTTCTGGTGTATAAGCGGGTTTTATTAAGATTCCCGTGTTGAGCCGTTTCATATTTTCGGGTGGGGTATGTACGTGTGTAGATGGTTACGTAGCTACAGTTGTTTCCCTTATATCCATTCCATGCTCCGGTACTCCCACCCCCCTCCCGTCCGCAGTAACCGAGCTACCACCCCCCATGGCCACTTGCCTTACATCCTCCCATTCCTCTGAATTACTCCAATGCTCACCTAAAACAGAACGTATGACGCTAATATAAAATTTCGCTTCGCTTACCTCACCTTAATATTCGGTTGTTTATTGAAAATGCTTACACAGATTGCAGCCGAGAAAATCTTATAACGCTTCTCAAATACCAATTCTTCGCTGGATTTCGGTTCAATTTTCTCTCTCTGTGTGCTATATTTTTTTTCGTTTAGTTCGCGTTACGATTACGACTCGAGCAGTCTTCATCTAAAATTAGGTACAACGTTTATAGACCATAAAATTAAAAAGCAATGGTCACAAAATTATCGTAAAACGTGACCAAAGAACTGTGGCTGTACTATTTCCGTTTTTGAACAAAAAACATGTCGGTCTGTCCCGACAGATGTGGGTACATCTGTTTGTATGATTACCTGACATGGCTGAGAAGCAGGTGATCAGGCTCGCCGCCCATAGGGATGCCAAAGTTATGATTACTTTTACAAACTAATCTGTCATGGCGTTGTTGCGCATTTTTCAAAAACCGCGGGAAGCAGGCCGCATGTATGCTCGGTTCAAAATGAACATTTTCTGTGACTTTTGGACGGTAAAAAAGGAAACCTCATAAAGATTTGCGACTGTCTATAGACATTGCGTTTTTATTACTTTTGCAGGTACATTTTTCAATTTTCTCTTTTTATATTGCCTAAAGTATGCCACAAAAATTGGTTAAGTTGTACATATAACTAATATTTTATCATATTTCCTATTTCATAAGTACTATCAAAGCTAATTGTAAGTTTTGTTTTTGCCTAGTCGTTTCAATTTTTGTCATAAATAGACATCAAGAATTCAGCACTGAATGCATTCACTCAAAAAATAATGTTAAATCGTCGCCAATAAAACAATGTTTTAAAATACTCAAAATGCTTTAAGAATAAAAATAAAACACGGCATTAAAATTCATATCTTGGGAAATCAATTCACCTTTAACTTTATGGACATTTTAGTACTTACATTACAACAAACAGTAAACTTGAGTGGCCTAAAAGATTTCCATTTGGTATTAAAATTATAAATATACTTTTAACGCATATTTAAATCTATTTTAGAATTGTTTGGATTTTGGAGACGAATTTTTTTCCAAACTGTTGGCTTTTAATCTCTGATAGACTGATGGTATAGTTATCTAATAAATGTTTTAATTTAAAAAATAATTACTACAAAAAATTATGAACTTTCATTTAAGTAACAAATAACTTCCATATTTGGTGCTACATAAATATCAATGATAATAAAACTTCGGCCACTCAAAATATAAAATTCTTGATCAATTTAGCCACAATTGAACCAGATTCAGTATTTCATGTGAATTTTCATGAGTTTCTCAGCATCTAAAAGTGCAATCGGATTTCTTGGTTACATATTTTGTTCCTTGTCACCCACCAAATGTAATTACATATAATTTTTCAACTCAATTTTTAAATAACACTAACGTAGTTTTAAGTCAACTGTTACTAACACTATATAAGATTTATGGTCCGAAATAAAAGATTGTTATTTTTTATTATTTTTAATAAGTGTAAGTTTGATTTATAATGATAAATAAATAAAAAATTGTTTCAACGAACACACCAATTACCTAGCCCCAAACTAAGCGTTAGCTTGTGCTATGGTGGCTAGAATAACGGATAGAAATACTTAAATACATTCATAAACACCCATGACTCAGGTACAAATGCACGTGCTCATCACACAAACATTTGCCCCTAGCAGGATTCGAACCCGCGACAGCCGGTTTAGTAGTCTGGACCTCAGACCACTAGACCAAAGCTATCATTCAAAGAGTTATTCTATCTATTTATTTATTTATTTATTTAAGCTTTATTGCACAACAATACTTTGTACAAAAGGTGGACTTAACGCCGTAGGGCATTCTCTACCAGTCATACCAGTCATATATTGGGACAAATAAATATCGTAGCAACAGAACAGCGCCGTGCAGTGAGTTAAGCTTTCGGAGGCCACATACACTGTGGCAATTCTGTCCCTAGCCCGATTTGGTATTGTCAAACATGCCTTTTTAAGGTTATAGTGTGGGTGTTATCAATAACGGTTATTATTCAACTTATAACGACCAGTTACAGGCCATGGCGAATGTCAAAATTTTAAATGGAGTGCTGCAATCAAATGTTGACCTTAATAGGAATAAATCTTGATTATGATGTATGATATACATTTTTTATGTTCTCACTACTGATTCAATGTTTTTGAGATCGTTATAGGTGTTATATTTGTAGATGTGAAAATACGATATGAATCCTAATAGAGTTTAAGTACAAGATACGAAATCAATAACCCCCGAAAAAGTAGGGACTCAAATCACTTTTCTACGAATTCATCAAGGAACTATTCAAAGTATCTAAACAGAATGCAAACTCAAAACATGTAGTAATAATTTAAAATATCATCATATATATTTTTATTTTATCGTTAGCATATTCTTGAGCCATTGCGCAGTCGTACAATTAATAGCCATACTAACCGTCTTATTCCGTGCCCTAAAAGAATTATTTTGAGACTTTTTATATCCTTCAATAATCTGGACTTGCTCATCATCATCATCATCATCATATCAGCCATTCGACGCCCACTGCTGAGCATATGCCTTCCTCAAGGATCTCCACCGCGATCCCGGTTCCCGGTACCTTCATCAAATCGTCGCGTCAGATGGTCATCTACGTTCTAAATCCTAGTTTCCTTTAACTTATACAATTTGAATTTATTTATCAAACTAAGCTAAATCGGAAGTTGGCCGGGACCGGTTTTGCAAATTTCCGCAATTGATTTTACCGGTTTCAAACGAAGGTTAACAGGTGTACAAATATAACTTTTATTTAGTTGTTAAACACACAAGGATACATAAAGACGAGTAATAAAATTTGCATTTAATATTGGCTCAATAAGGTTTAATCCTTAAGTTAATGCGTTAGGAATGATAGTTCACGAGGCTGATTTTATTTAGATCTTATACCATTACTAGCTGACACGGCAAACGTTGTTTTGATTTATTTATATAAATCTGCTAAAACTCAATATGCTCACCAAATTTCATGAGAATCGGTCAAGCCGTTTCGAAGGAGTACGGGAACTAACATTGTGATACGAGAATTTTAGATATAAAGAGATAATTAACTCCTCCAAAAATATAGCTAAGAACCATCACGACTACATTTATCTTTCGAAGAAAAACCCTACTGAAATCGGTCCCTCCGATCGGAAGCTACGATGCCACAGACACACACAAACAATCAGAGTAGGGGTCAAATTTATAACATCCTTCATTTTTGCCAGGGGTTGAAAACTAAAAGAAACTGCTCCACTAAATTTTCTTAGTTAACCGGTACAGTGCAGAGTGTTTCGAACTAACATCCAACTATCGGTTGGCAAGTGATACGTGAAACTCGGCCCAGTGGCGTGGAAGAAACGATTAGAGAACGGTCCAAGGATCATATTTCGAAGACCTTGGAACAGTCTGATGAAGACAGGCAGGCCATTGCAAATAAATACCAACTTTACGTGTAACGTGATAAAATTCGATTTAAAATCTCGTCGTAAAATGAGATGTGAACAATTTTGAACACAGTAAATGCATTTATGCTAGTAATGTATTACAACAGTGCAGTTAAGTTAGTAGATAATGAATCTTGTAAAATACTCTTTATTGTTAGAATTCAAGCAATAATAGAACACTGGAATCAAATTTGCTTACCTAATACTTTGCTTTCAATTTAAATATTAGGGCTTTAAAAGTTCTTTGACTAATTTTTGAGATATTTTTTCTTATCCCATACTGAGTTAAGCTGTTCCTTTTTTTTGCTCTGTAACCTTGGTTCTTTAGATTGCTCGACCGATAACAGTTAAATTGTATTCGGCTTTTACGTTCGATATTAGTTGCGATCAGTCGCGATATATGCTGACTTTAATTCTATTTTACCTTTCCTGTTACAATCCTCAATTAAAAATTATGTAATCAAAACCTAAGTAGTCATTTTCCGCATTCGAGAATATCGAAACATCTTCAATAGTATTTAAAGTAATATTTGTATCATTAATAAAATAAAAGAGCTTTTAATTTCAATGCTACATTTTTTTCATTTCCATCAAAAAGTTTATTAAGTGCACTGATGGATATCAAACCACCACAAAGATCTCAGACGTTAAACTCAATTTCTACACCGCACCACTTTTTATGTGCCCGCCTCTTCTTATCTTTCCGTTCTTACGTTTCGTCTAAATGGATCTTGATTTTTATTAATCGTTTCATTTCCAACTAATTGTTCAGTAGCTCGACTGGTTTGTACCAAAAAAGCGCAATTAGATAAATCAGTATCAGTATCATCAATTTTATTGATAGGCTCTGTAATCATTATCTTCTGATCGTAGACTGGGCGTTTTAGTTTTGTGTTAGTATTGAAGGCCAGTTCGGTCGTGACTAGGCACTTTTAAGTAGTACGTTTCCTTCTTCTTCCATCACCTTGGTTACTGTGATTTTGAAATATCAAGTGCCCGACGATTTTCAAGGAAGTGTAGTGAGGTCATTTTTTTGTATCGCTCTTATATTGCCATAGAGCATGATATGATTGATTAATGTCATAGATGTAATGACATCTTGATTGATGCAGATATATATTTATGCGATTATTATTTTATGGCTCATTTCATTTATTTCTGGTGAGCTAAATTAGGCTATGTTGCGCAATATTGACTGCACAGGTATTTTTTTCCTACAGAAACAGCGTGTACGACGTGTAAGATTGAACAGGATTCATGCTATTTTTGTGATGTAGAGTCCACACTTTGGTAAAAGTCATTCTCTGTGCTGTTTAGTAAATAGTGTCTTATTAAGAAGTTTTATATTTGGATTGTCAACAGTTCTTCACACTGTAATCATTACTACTTGAGCCTTTTTACTCAAACATTCTCAAATAAAAAAGTATCTTTACAAAATTGCAGCAAAATGTTAATTTCCATTCTAAAATCAAATTACCATTAAATGTTTTACACTCAATATTACAAATTGTAATAACCATGACACAACTCCATTTATTCAACATCTATGGTCAAACATTAAGCAAATGTGCTATTATAACACAAATAATTGGCCTGTACATTTGTTACTTGTAATTTACTAAATACAACGCTTTTTGAGCGGTCTTCATTAACGAAATCACGCACTGCATACAACTTGGAGTCAGTTTAAAGTAACGCTGAAATAGCGTTTTTAAAAGCGGGTTCTAGATATAGTCATCAATCTTTGAAACTGCTATTACACTGTCAGTTTGTAGTTGTCATTTATTCTTTTATTTCTAATGTTATCATTTAAAAAACCAGATAAATATCACATTTTTAATAAAATTCACTATTGCAGCAGCTGGACTGAAGGGTCTTGTGTTTTTGATTCATCTGTCTAGACTAACAACTGTTGTTTTTTAGGTCAAATTTATTTGATGTTCTACACATTGATATCACCTACCTAATTCAAAAAGAATATAATAATATCATGTTGATTTTGTCGGTTCCACCTCTTCAATGTATACTGTATCTAACTTGCAAATGACATTACCAACATTAAAATTTAAGGCCGTTAAAGCCATGCCTCTTATCTACGCTAGCGCCCCAACCTTCGAAGATCCGTATTTTTTTAAACACAACACCGTAACTATATAACCATCCATTGAATAGATAGTAATCTTGAATCGTTCGCGTGTTTCCATTGCCATGTTCTAATTTAGGAAAACCTTATTAACTGACCGAATTGTGGAGGTGCTTGTTTGTGTGAGTACGAGTAGGTCTAAGTGTGTTTTTTAGTTGATGCCTTTTTGGTGATCCGTAGATGAAGGGCTTGTGTGAAGGTCTATCAGTACTGTAGCCATTTTATTCAATGTGAGATGTAATTAATTGTACTAAAACTGTCAAACCTTTACTCAACAAGATGTTCAAACTGTGGTTTTGAGACTATTAAATGACGACCACTTTGGTGTTATGGTCAAGAAGTTGACTATTGACCAAGAGGTCGTGGGTTCGGTCCCTGCACTGTATTAACAGTTGTGTGCATAAACATGTCTGTTTGTACTGGTCTGGGTGTTATATGTGTTTATTTAAGTTTATTTGTAATACCACTGTTGATTCTGATATCTGAAATACAAGTGCTTAAGCTACTTACCACGGATTCAAATCAATGTGATGTAGTTGTTGTATATTTATTATTATTATTTTATCAAATGCATAAAGCGTCTACTGGCAAGCTGAAAGGATGACATTTAAAAGTGTTGCAGGATCAAACTGAATGCAAGGTTATCAGGTGGATCGGTAAATCTGTGAATCTATGGGAATTCAAAAGTGGTCATCTGCAGCTGATCTTAATTACGATAATGTTAAAACCTTGGGCCCATGCCACTAAACACCGACTCACTCTTCACACAATTTTCAAAAGAATGAGCGCGTGAACGACAATTATGCCGTCAACGAATTCAGTTGTCAGCGTCAAGACGTGTTATGTCGAAATTATATTAGGTTAAAGTATCCATGAAAGTGTTAACTGTTGGTTTTTGAGCAACGCCAAACGAACACGGAGTGGGCCGAACTGAGAAAGTTTAGGAAACGGCGACAGGAAATGTTGTATGTACAGTGAAATTAGATGCTAATAATATAAGGGACGTGGAAATAAAAGGAGATTTGTGGAGCGATATCAATAATAACTGCTTTAAGAATAGGGTTAGTAACTATAGTGTTTTGATGTTATAATTGTGATACTATTTTGAGGGTAATATTATAAGCGATATTTATCAACTCGTATCAATCTAAGTTTTATTTAGATATTTGTTTCGTTTGTTTAGAATTTTGCGTTCCCGCACAATATTTTAATACAAGGTAAGGGTTATTTGCAATATATGTATTGAACCTTTATTCCACTCTTTGTCGTAACAATAGAATCATCTTAATGGATCCTAAGCTTACTAATTATGTTCTTCCGTTTTCTAATTTACTCTGTCGTTAGGAACTTTAGAGTTAAAACTGTGATAAAAGACCACTGCTATTCCACCTTCCACCATTACCCATTAGGGTTTACGATCAAGTGTTTTATAAGCAATAAAACTAACAGTTTCAAATCACTCATTACAACGCGAAGACGCCGTATACTAAAAAATCCAATTTGTTTTTAATTCTTTAACTATTTAACAGTTTAATGCGTCTAGATTTTTATCTGGGCCCGTTAAAAATAGAAAAAGGATTATTATTAGTAATATTTTTTTTAAATAGTTATTTAAACAATATATATATATAATAGGTTTTTTTTCTTTTTGTCGTAGTAAAATGCACGGCAGAAGCTTATGAGACAAAATGCCTTTATTTCTAAACTTAAAATATATTATCAGCTCAAAACATACTGCATTTTTTACACTCAATGAATTTTCGCAGACGACTGTACTTTACAATTTGTGTGGTTAACGTACTCGACTTTTATTGGCCGTTATACTGATAATATTGGGAGGACCGGGAGGTTACTTACCTCCCGTTGTCATGGCAACCCTGCACTCTTGTGCACACATGTACTGTAGCTAGTTTTGAATATGTGCTGGTGTAAATATATTGGTTGTGAAGTGTATAATTTCTGAAGAAGAGAATCAAGTATTTTGAGTAGACTTTGAAGTAATTAAGGGTATGTTTAAATTAATTAGTGCTTTTCGTTATGCAACATTTTTTTTCTAAGGCAATAGCAGCAAAATCGCAAAATCCAAACTCTTCAAAAACCTATAGGAAGTACACAACGATATTCTAATTAATGATTTAAGTATCTAATTAAATTGAAATTCAAAACACATTACATAGCGACCTTCAAATTAAAAACTTGCTAAAAATATGCTCACATAATTATCATGCTACATACATATTGTTACGTTCTAGGGGTGTGGGATCTAGATTGAAATGCACTTCTAAACCGATGAAGTAGAGTAGGATTTATTGTACACACTTTACGTTACAACACTTAGTAGTACACAAACGCTTATATCGCACTCCAAAATCTTCTTGTCGCAGTTTTCGCTTCGATGTTTACTCGTCGCTTTCTCGAATTAAACTCCAACTCGGTCGCATTCCCGGGCTCCTTATATACCGGCCGTCAAGGGCTCCCGAATATTCGGTAGGTACCTACTACCCAGTACGAGACTGTTCGGGATCCTTCCAAATGCCGTCTTGCCTAGCCTAGACCTTTCTCGAATGTTCGGCATCATAGTGCTATCCTTGTCTTGTGCTGTCTCTGTCACACCTTTCTGGAATGTTCTTAGTATAGCTGTCTCTCTCTAATCGTGCTATCTCTTTCACTCCTGCTGAAAATTACGTCATATACTGAAGTGGGCTTCAAAGGCCCATAAGGGGTCCTGAAAACGCCTGAAAACGGGTTTTCAGGTTATGGCGTCATCTGATAGAGGGTGGCCTGAAACGGACTGAAAACATGTTTCAGGCGCCTGAAAACAACGGCAACTTGGGTGAAATTTCGATAAACTAGTATGTGTTAGAGCACTCTCTGAAACGGCCTGATATGGTATTTCAGCCTGCTGAAAACACCTCCAAGGCACGGAAAAACACGATCAAAGTTTTAGCACTAGCCCAGTGGCGTAACAATATTTTATAATATCATCAACAATCCTACTTGTATATTCAGTTCAATTAATACTTTTGCAATATAAACGATATAACTAGACACAGATTAAGTATGAATATAACACATATTTTCATCCAAAATACTGCATAATTTATCATTCTTGTTAACTTCGGAATCAGAGCAAATGTTATTATTTTGTCTATGTAAACTTAAAAAGGTATTCCTTACTTGCTTAATCTCGCTATATTCTTAAAATGCTTTGTAATAACAATATTCAAAGTTAATATGATGACTTAATCCAACAAAATAAGGCGTGAGTCTTAGTCTCCGGAGGCCTGAAACCATTACAATATCATAATGAAATGGATTACTCATTTTAGGGCCTACACATAAATCATTGGAGACAGGACTGTTATTAAAGGACATGATCCTGGAGTGTATTAATTTATCAAACTGATAAAGGTATACTGAGTCCCGAATTTTTTTAAAGTCATACGCTAAAGTTTATAAAGTGTGCAAAAGTTTAACAAAATGTCGACGTAATCGCCATCAATGCGAAATTAATCATAATAAACGTCAAAGTCACATACATTGGTCTGACTCCATGGTACGTAGCTAAAGCACTTGTGTTACAGTAATCAGAATCAACGGTGGTATTACATATAAACTTACAAACATCCAGACCAGTACAAACAGTCATGTAAATTTTTGTACAGTGAGGAGATCGAACCCGCGACCTCTTGGTCTAATGGTCAATTACGTGACCAAGAGGTAATGTCACATTTTGAACGTGCTAAAATGCTATATAAATTCCTTGATTACAAATAGGGTCGGATCATCCTTAATTAACTGGTATTCAAATGATGGTGTGACTCTTTTGCATTTAACAAATTAATTAAACATGGTACAATATCCACCCATATTAAACATTCTTCCAACTTTGTTCTTTCCAATATTCGTATTAAAGAACGAGACACGTCGTGATGTATGAGCAGATTCATCGAAATTTAAACTCACACCCGGTGTACTTTATCGGTGCAAGATCCCTATGCTAATAATTAGGTATTTTATAAACCTCAGTAGTCATTAAAAAAAACGAATTTAAATATTTACGCGATTCAATAGACGAACTTTAATAATAAGGGTGTATGACCAAACACCTGGTTTTGAGTTTCGTTAACTCTTAATATTGGACTCATATCCAATTTGTGCACTGATTTAGATAATCAAGATGATTATACTCTACTCATACGTTGGCCGGCCATTACATTGCATCGAGTAACCTCGGCTTACGAAACTGTTCGCATGTATTATATACCGCGTACGTTCTAACACCTCATTATCACGGCCATCGTCTACCAATAAAGCCGGTATAGTTTCCAATGTTACTGTTCCTGTCACTCTACTTGACTTTAAAACGCGTGCGAAAGAGATGTACAATGAAGAGAATGTTAACGAAGCGCTTAGAATAAGGACAGCAGCCGCCGAAGACTTGACCTTGCCGTAATTCTTTACCTCGTAACTTCGGATTGGAACAGAAATTAGAGTTAGGATTTTTTATTCGCTCATTGTTTGATGTGATACATTTTTTGGTGGTATAATTTGATGTTGCTAGATTGTTAGGTCTTAGTTTTTTATAAACGCTGTAATAAACTTATTTCTAAGAAAACCTGACGAACCTAAATTATTTAATTTTAACTTTGCACAAAACTCTACTTATAAAAATACCTGACCTTTACAAAGAGGTCAGATTCACTTCCAATTAAGCTATTAAACTGTATTTAAAATTATACTTGATAGTGATAAAACACCGGTGTAATTGTTAAGGTAATGTAACTATATAAATTCTTGTGCCTTAAGTGAGTTTACTTTATAAAACGCGCAATGAGGAAGCCATTTTCTTTTGAATTACCGACATTGTTTGAATAAGATTCATTAAAGAAACCAGGTATTTTACAAAACCTTTTGATAAATCAAGTTTTTTTTTTTTAATATTTAATGCAATACGTGCGCAATAGACTTTCATGAGATCCTTAAGGGTCCTACTGTGGACTCTATTTCTTGATAGACGAAAAAAATTGTGCAGTTCCTGTACAGCGAAGAACGACATCGCAAAATGGCGTCTACAAATCAATTTCTAAGTCTCAAACTCATAAAACTGGCACCAAAAGTGGACCAAGATGCAGATGTAATTTCCAAACGCGTGTTTAAAATTTATAACGTATCTGCGCGATTTCGCTGAAATATGCAAATGATCACACGAAGGGCAAACTGGTATTGCAAATCAGTTCGTGCATAAATAAACCTTGGGTTCTTGTGTCGCATAAAACCACAATTAATATGACGATTAATGTCAAATTTGCGTTCGTAATGTGCGTAAAGTTAAGCGATTCTGCAATCGACGGTACGCATTTCGATAGCCAATACGACTCTTATTCCAAAAGTGATAAAACGCAAATTGTTTTTGGTCATATTGAGTAAGCCGATGCTCGTTTTGGAGTTTAAAATGCGATAACAGTGATAAAATCGTTTGAAATCATGAGAGATAGTATTTATAGCTGGTGACTATATGCAAGAAAGAATACGTACTCGTACAAACAGGGCATATTTTTAGTGGGTCATTGACGAAGAAACACAAGCATTAAGCTTTTCCTAAAACTTTGTAAAATTTATTTGTAAACAATAAAAAAATAAGATTTTTGATTTTGATTGAAGAAAGCAATGACTATCTATAAGTTTTTAAATGACACAATATAATATTAGAAAAGCATCTTTATGTCACACCAGAAAACTTAAGCAAAGTGCGCGTTTAGATTTGATTTCAATTTCTCGTTTATATTCGAACCAAAATCATACAACCTGTCAAGAAGAAAAAAAATTGACTAGGAAATCTCGTCCGGTTACTCCTAACTACTTAGGCATAACGAAACACATCTCAAAAGCAAATAACTCACTACAATGATGTTCCAGTTTTAATCTCTAATGTGAAAGCACAACAAGTTGCCGTAAAGTATTCTTATCTATTGACAATAGGGTCAAAAGCTTCAATTAGTAAGAGAACAGGCTATAATAATAAAACCGTTCCGATAAGACAAGAGACCATACTGACGATACCCAATGGCTCTTACTTAGTCTGGACATAAAATCACTTCCAAGGTTCTATAAATTTGTCCAAAAATAAGATTGTACGGACATTTGACATTATTTAAAAAAATATAAGATTTGCGTAAAATAAATATTTAATTTTTTTTAATGCAAGTAACCAAACGAAGCCCGGCAACATTAACAAGAACCTTGAATAAAATAATGAACTAAAGACTGCATAGTAAAGCAAAATATCGATGGAGACCTTGAAAGATTTCAATAACTAGAAGCACTGATCAATACAGAAATGTAAACGAGGAGACGACAAACTACGAAAATCACTCGAAAACAGCGGATTATTTGTATTGTTGAAACTAAATATGAGTTGACTTATGAGTTGATATAACTGTGGCCCCAATACGTAGCCTTGGGTGAACCTCCTTGCAAGCTATGTGGGTGTTCTCACTCGAAGATTGACGCATTTTGTAACAGCTTGCACAATACTGTTCGCTCAGATAATGGCAATATTTCAAAAGCAGATATCCAATTTATTTAATAAAACATCATCTGCAATTGGTTTATTATTTTATATCAGCAACGATGACAGTTTCATTCGGAAATATCAAAGTTGTACCTTAAAATATTAATACCCTTCAAGATTGACTTGAAGATAATTGATATTGACATGACTGTCGACCCATTTCAAGATAATGTGAGCATGGATACACGTAATATTCTAACTGGTTATTATTCAATCTCAAATCAAAGTAACATTTGCATTGCAAATCTTTTTATCTTATTGAGGCCATGATTTTGGGAGAACAATTATATTATCCGGTACAAGATTTATATATTCCTTAATGATGATGTTCCGCGAGAGAGGAAACTTTCCCAATTTGTCAAAGTACGGAGAAAAAACAAACTCATCTTTAATACTTAATCAATAGTCAATTTAATAAGCGATAAAACCGAGTGCGCACCCATGAAACCTCCGAACGTAAAGTTAAACGAAAAAGTTGCAATACGCTTAAGTACACTTCTTTAAAGTTAATAAAAATCGTACCCAAATGACTGTAGCTAAACTTTGCCGTAAACAAACCGATACCGGGCCGATACCGTGAAAAAAAGTAACCCCCGCTCCCTATAAACAAGAAAAGCGAAAAAGTAATTTGTCAAGTAAATCCTTGTGGAACCCCATTTAGTCCGGAATGGAGATGTGAGTTAGAGCGAGAAGGGAATAGTTCAAGGTTGTCGCATGTCCTGATTTATGATGAATGTCCCATTAATGATCAATGGTTTATTTGTAAGAGATAACTAGCTAAGCGTGCTAACTTGTCTGACAAAGGAGTTGATACACAGACACGAATGTTGCAATTAGAATGATGTTTCTGAACATTATTTTGTTCTTGGATTTTCACTTAAGCCCATTTTGATAAAACGGTTTAGGGAAGCATAACCAATGAAACAAAAAACTTCAGATCATTAGTAACTTCGCGTTTTGGCAACACCAACGGTGGTATTAAAAGGTTTGTTTATGTAGTGATTTATTCCCTTCTCCTTTAATTTATAACTGAGATGTCTATTTTTAATTGAACGTCTCTCAGGACCTTATTTATGTGTTTGCGAGTTTCGACTCAGGATTCGAAGTCAAAAAGACTATACTGTTTCACGTTCGCGAAGATGTTTGTCTTTATGTCAACGATCGCACGGTTTGTTTTAAGCAAGCACTCATCTACTAAGGTACAAACAGATGTTCTACAATTTAAAGGTCTAAAATTATTGCTCAAATACTAGTCACGTCAGATATTGTAATAGATGTTAATCATTCAACGACTCCATTAAGGTTCTCGGTAGCTCAGTGGTCAGAGCATTGGTCCGGACTTCCAAAGGTCGGGGGTTCGATTCCTCCCCGATGACCGGAGCCAAAAAGAATTTTTTAAGTGTTGTCTTTTTGAAATTAAAAAATAGCGTTGTAAACGCGAAAAATACTAAACAAATAAAAGATGTTAATAATTCATAGAATGATTAAAAAATCGATTGACTACAATTTTAGAAGATTCACACACTAGAAGAAAAAATAAATTTAATGATCCACTGACTAACACAAATAAAAAAATAAAGGACAATAAAATACATACACAATTGAAAAAATATTAACGAATCACATTAACTCAAACAGCTCTAACGACTCGAAACGATGACAATCATTCTTTTCCCGCGAGCAAATTATCGCGTAAAACTGTTTCATTATTATAAAATACAAACAAAACAAAAGAGCGTCCAGAGAAATAGGGTGGAGGGGGGGAGGGGATAGACACCGTCCAAGTCCCCTTCCTGTCAATTACCTTGATTAATGAACCTTTCGAATATTGAAACGTTTATTCGGCCGGCGCAAAAGTATAATATTACTTGAAAACTGGCGTAGCGGTACCTTATCAACTTTTAATAAAGTTGCCCCAAAAATTACTCTTGGAGAACTTACGATTATGGCGCTCTGTCAACAACGTTTAAAGTTAAGAATCTAGGAATATTAAATTGGTAGCCCTGAGTTACGGGGTTTATTTGATACTGAAAAAAGAATAACCAGTTACCAGTCGATAAAACATTATTCACTTTATAAAAAAAAATGGCCTTATAGATTTGTCATTTACAGATTTGTGCGTTATTAAACATGATTAGCGAATAAACCTTATTTTTTTCTGCTAATAGAATGAAATAAAAATAGAATCCACATTTGCAATATAAATCTAATCCTATCGACTGCGAATTTAGCATTCAGGAACAAATAAAAGCGAAAAAACACTTTGGGACACTCTCGTATACAATTCCACATGAAAAAGTTAGTAAGTTTGTAAAAGCGAGGAAGGAAAACATCAATTCCCAACCACTTAAAGTGCTCCTAAAGGCAATTGTCTCATGATATCGGGAGACTGCCAGGAAAAATAGTCACTTTAGAGGAGGCAACTGTTTTTTCCTAGTTGGCAACATTCAGACATTTTTATAGCGACACTTTACCGCAATCAAGTGGATCATTAGCCTGTAAAGGCCTGCCAAATATCTTCAGTCCGTTTCTACTGTTTTCTCACCCTTTTGCGTGAAAGATGCTGTTACATACACCTTTTTTGGACGAAACCTCATCGTCCACTGCCAAGTTTTAGCGGGTTTCGTCCGACGATCGCTCGCATTCTTTTTTCACTTGCTCTCTTTGCTTTTCGGTTAAGTCACGAGGGGAATTTCTATACGGCTACTGTAAATAACTTTAAGAGGGATGTTGGCTCGAGATTATTTCTTAAAACTGAATTGAATTAACAAAAAGAAACTTCCTGGGCCAGAGTCGACCGAAAAACAAAGGCATCACTCTTGGGCGAGCGTCGGTCGAGCGAAAAAAAAAACAAAACATCAATTTTAATGACTCGAAAACCGAGAATTTTCTCTTCCATTTAGAGAGCAATATTTTTTCTACAACATTTAATCAGAGTAAGAAGCGAAATGGTAATTTGTATGGACCGCTCGATGTAAATTTTATGCGAGAATTCGTTCAGTGCTCCCCTCTCCCTAAAAGGGGAAGATTTTTGCAGCGGACAGAAAATTTTGCTTAGCCAAGTGAAATTTTAACTGCCTCGACAGAGACAGCTCTGGAAATGCGAATACTTAATGCTAACTTACTTCACTTTGGTTCATTATACTTCATAATTTTTGAGGCAAAAAATTGAGAGCCAAAGGGTTGGGATATTTTGAACCGTTATAGCGTTTGCTTCTGTTGTTTTAATTTATGATCGATGAGGCACGAGCACTGTACCATAAAAGGCGCTTAGCAATAACCATTTTAGTCGGCATTATCTTTGGTAGGTTTCCGTTACAATTTCCGTAAACACAATCTAGGAAATATCTGTTATAAAATTAATAGGACCAGTTTATAATGCTCATTACAGTCTATTTTATCGTGTTGTAATTATTAGATTTCTGAATAGGTTTTGATTAAAGTTTTAGTTGGCTCAGAAATAAGATTGAACTCAAGTTTATTTTAGGGATGATAAATTGTAGAAACGAATATTAAATTCGTTTATGAGATTGAATCAAATTAATAACTCACAAAAGCATTTCGAGTTTAAAGAAGAGCATCGTTCCAAAAATACTCAACTGAATAGATGTTCAACCAATTTGATTCAAGCAAGACTGAATTAATGGAGGCGCCCTTATTTAAGAACGGTTACTTAAAAAGTCCCAAGCTGAACTTTTGGGTTGGTTTCAATTTGTCAAGACTGATGGAAATCCAATGGCTATGACAATAGCTTTTATAATGATAAACAAAAGCGTCAGTTTGCTTAATGAATTCAGTATGTTTTGTTGTTCAAAGGACAACATGAATTGATACAAACAAGTTTGTTCTTGCTGCTGTCGATAAGAGATTATTTTGCAAGTTTGGTATTTAAAATTCATGATGTTGACTTTGAATAATTTATGCTTGATCTAAAGTGTTTGCTTTGGCATAAATAATACTGCTTGTTCCATTGCTGCTGTTGGATGGATAATATTATTTTCTTTCAAAACTATGATGATGACTGAGCAGTCAATCTGATGCATTAGCTATAAATAATCAAAAGTGTGTTTAAAAAATCTTGTCAGCTTACTGTATGGATAATAGAAGTCCTTCTGGCCGATATCGACAAGGCGGCCAATTTAAACTGAGATCAGCCAACTGCGCAGGAGATATTATAGTGTACAAGTGTGAGCGCAATACACATGTGCACTCACTGTTGAACCAAGGACCTCTCCGATGTAAGGCAGAAACTTTGCCACTACACCAATGCAATGAAATAGTCTCAGAGACTGTATGGATACTTTTATTGAAGGGCCATATTTTACGTCCAGTTTTATAACTAGCATCGCAATTGGCTCGAAGGTAATTGGCGGTAAATTTCGAGTCTTTACTGATCGCACACGACTCGGATTAACGACGGCGATCGGACACCTCCTGCCACAGTATTTGTTTAATACCAGTAGATTTAAAATATATTCCGGCATTTTCATGTTGGGTATTGAAGTGACGGTTCACTTAAGTAAGCTTTAGAAATATTAAGAAGATGTTTACTGATGACATCATGTTTCTGTAACATAAACGAAAGGTTGGACGAAATTTGGACTCATTGGTAGAAATAAATCAAATTTTAATTATCATCAGTACAAAATGCTGGGAGAATCAGCTTTCACATAAAATAAGCAGCAATAAGAATCAGCTTTCAAATAATAAACATTTGTTGTTCCAGTAACTGGTATAACAAATGTAGTCTGATGTCAATAATTTCATTGATCAGTTTTAAATTGAAACGAAAACAAAAAATCTTCCGAAGAAGTTTCTACAACAATGACAAATAAACATGACCACAAAATGAATGAGTTCAAAAATACGCCATTCTTTCAACTGAACACACAAGCTGAACTTCTGACCATTTCTCTACTACACAACGACGGTGATACGCCGTAAATATACCACCTAATAGAGATAAACGCGCCTATTAAAATATCAGAGGGCAGCCCAAAAAGAGGAACCGTACTACTTGAGAGCCTGATCTTGTTAATATCCTTAATTTAGAACAACGAGGTAGTATATGTCTTCTTGCTGTTATTTTAAAGCTACTTGAAGATGAGATTGGAATCCATCATAAAACAGCATTGATGTTTTTTTAATTAAACTTTCGAAAAAGATGAGCATTTTTCCGACAGCAAGGAAGAAAATTGTTCACTAGACAGACCGATCACAATAAAAGGTCACACTACAAAATTTAAATTTTAAACAAATAGAAAATTTTTTTTTCATGCTCATACCATTTTTGTCCTATATTCCCAGCAATTTGGACAAGATTATTCAAACTTCAAATGAAGCAGGTCATTACTTGTGAGAACTAGATTGTCATCAATCTAAACCTATTATTTTTAGTCCCGTAACCTGAAACCTTCCGTATTCACGAATAACCCACTGCGCCAATAAAATTGTCATTTGCACAAAGTGTGGTACCATTCTTAACGAAGTATAATCGAGGTGACTCCAGAAGTTAACTAGGATAAATAATAACAAAATAGTTAATGAGGAAGTCGGTACTTAGAGCTGTGTTAATGCTCAAAAAGAACAGGAAAGAGATGATATTTTTAACGCTAAACCTAGATTAGGGCTCGTTAACGTTTATTAAACTAATCAAATCTACCGACCGAGATATGACGCTATTTCTAAAATCTATGATCTAGATTAATTATGCTTAAATTACACTAGACCAGCGAAGCTTAAAATGTTTTGGCGTTGTGTTTAAAATATTGTACCTAAAGAGACATGAGAAAAAATCTTAACTGATTGCAAACGCCACTTTTTATTAATTAAATTATACTGTATCGTATATAAACACAGAATAATATTAAAATAAACTTATATGAGTCGGATTAATTTCATAATACAAAAAGGTAATAAATATTTAAACCCTAGACATTGTTTAATCATTTACTATGAACGAAACTTCTCATGTACCACATAAACAAAAAGCAATTTTCAAATCAAAAGCGAAATATTTAATCAGAACAAATATAAATAACAAAACAAATACCAACGATAATCTCACAGATATGTACCCCATATTTTCCGAGGGAATTCTTATTCGAGGAGAAAATATTTTGAATGACATCGGTTATGGTGGATGCGTGGCATTCCTCTGTTCATTTTATTATCCCATTCTCGTCCTTATATAGGAGAAGTCACATTCATTAGAATGTTTGTGGATATTTGACAGCTACTTCAGATAAAAGCAGGATTAAGTTTTTCTCTATTCAATCGCTCATCTTTAATCTCTTCTCTATATGTAAATAAAATTCTCGTGTCACAATGTTCGTTCCCGTACTCCTCCGAAACGGATTGACCGATTCTTATGAAATTTTTTAAACATATTGAGTAGGTCTGAGAATCAGCCAACATCTATTTCTCATATCTTTCAGTGATGAGAGAAATAATTTTTATAGCAAAACAACGTTTGCCGGGTCAGCTAGTATCATTATTATAAAAAATTTTCAATTTCTCTGACCTTATTTAAGATGAAATTGATACTTACATAAAGACTTGGACTGCAAAGAAGTATATTACAAGAAGGCTGGTAATTTGTTAACTGAAGAAAACAAACAAAAATGCAATTAAAAGAAGTTCCAAGCAAGTTTTAACTTCTTTTAATTGATACAGTTATGTTGTCTAAACAGAGTCTTTATAACAAACTTGATATCAACGTTTAAAGTCCATTATCAAAAGGGAAAACAAATAAAAAAGTTTTAAAAACTTGAAACAACAAACGTTTCAATTTTTTTCATATTTCTACATTGTTCCGACACGAAACAAGAGAATAAGTAACAGAAGGTTTATGGAAATAATGAAAGCGGCCTTTTAGTGGTAGCAAAATTAATGTTATTTCTAGCCAAGATGCAGTTTTTTTTTAAATAAACATACAACAACATCGCATATATTGATCTGATTCCGACATATAACAACCAGACCAGAACTATAAAAATACACCCTTCATCTACAAGATACACTGACGAGCTTAACCTCTCAAAGCAAATTGAGACAGAAGCCACAAGACTCAACTGAATCTTATTCTATTATACAAGGGGAAAGAAGCAATTAAAAACTTTGTAAGTCTGTTAAACTTCCATACAGAAACCCACTGCTGTAGCATGCAGTAGATTAATATGAAATTCGCGTGTATTATACATTATAGCACTTATCAGAATTATGCTTTTTGCTTTTTTTTATTTATAACATAATGAAATGCAAGCCATCGATTAGCATTAACAATGTATGGTCATGCTCAAATGTGGAGGTTTGAAGGTTTGTTTATGGATAACCTATATTTATTATTCGTGACCCCTTTTCTTTATAAAACTTGGAACTTGAAAATTATTGACTGAAAGAATTGTAAAGAACTGTCTGTAACTACAAAAATCATTTTTTGGTAAAAATAATTTTAATTTAATATTTGAAAAGAATTGCCAAATAATAATTTCTTTCAGCTTTTGTGAACTAGTAAACTAGGTATAGTTTAATACTTTATTATAAACAGGGTTTAAAATAAACTGTTATCATGATGTCCAGATGTCTTAGAGAAAAGCGAACCTAAATTATATCTCGTATTACGTCCCAACTTTTGCTAATTAAGTTTCATCAAAACTATAAAACTTCCACAGTAAGCCTCATAACTGTTAAGCTTAAAAACTCAATCTGAAGGAGTTCAGTTAATACTTTTATTTAACTTAAAATATTCTCGACCAACAGTGTAGTGCCGTACGCTGAAGTTGGATTCAAAAAGAATTTCATGAATGAAGTTGGAAACGTTAAATACAACATTCCTGGTGGCAGACAGAAATAAATTAAAAGAGCTGTAAAAATTGCAAGCGCGGTAGACGAATAGGAACCCATTGGACATTAACTCACGAAGGGTCTGTTGCACTATCTAACTGCGATAACAAACTTAAACAAACCGTCGCAACTATATACTGAAGATAATTTTCAATGTTTGGTTATGGTAAGAGCAACATAAATGATTTCATTTTCTTTTTCGGGAGAACAATATTGTTATTATTTAAATTATTTCATATACCGCCTAATAATAAATCTGATTTCATGATCAACAATTGTATTTCGGTTGTCGTGTCAGTATCCTACTTTATTTACTTTTGTAATCAAATATATTCTTTATCATTCCTCCTCTTCAAATCTATCTCAGCGTTTAACTTCTTTAAAATCGCATCAACATTTTAGGTAACCGGGTTACTTTGGCATTTATATAATAAAGTAAGGATAGTGAAGTCTAAAGAGACATAATAGAGCGGAAAGCCCACAACCCCAGACAATCTGCAACTCGAGCATCCTTCCTCTAATGAAAAATATTCCAACACCATCCCCGTAATTTACTTCGTAAAGGATGAGTTGTTAAACATCGCCGCTGTGGAATGAACAAAGTTCTTGCAAATTTATTGTTATAGTTCAGCTGAGAAAGGCAATACTGTAGGTGCGCGTAACACTCTCGTAAAAGGTCCCGATATAATATACGGGTATTATCAAACTGAATAACGACGATGCCGTTTCGCGATGCATATAAAAGTAAATCAAAATTAATAGACTCTTACAGCCATTTTGGGATGCAACGAATATTGTGTTGGCGAATTCTGAAGCTGGTTTTATTGATAGTGGATTATTATTAGGTGTTTTAGGGTTGCGTTGTGCTATACAATATCTCCTGCGTAGTTGACTGATCTCTGTTGTGATTGACCGCTGTGGTCGAAATCGGCCAGGAGGACTTAATATATAATTTATACCTTCGTACTAATAACTATTATCATTACTTACTGTATCCATCGACACACATCAAAACCGCTCACCAGAAACCTTTTCTGCGGTACTAAGTGTTATTTTAATTACCTGTAAAAAGAAAAATTGTTATGAAAACTTTATTTCCACCAACTCACGACTTACTTTTCTATCGAGAAAAAGCAATCTCTTTCATATTTAACTTAATATAAATGTAAATTCACATTGATAACAGGGTCATGTAAAGTTTTTGTATGATTTGAAATCGCGTGGAAAAGGATGAAAGAAAATATACAGTTTCACATTAAGATATAGCACGCGAACTGTTCAAGGGTGTTCATACATTACATTTATAAAAGTTTCGCCGTTGATTAAAATAAACGCCTTTTATATGCTTTGGGTACAGAGACTCAGAACTGAATGGCAGACATTGAATTTCATACCATTATTTGGCCAGAAAGACTAAACATGACAGTTTTTTTTTTTTTGATAAATATGTAGCAGCCACACAGGCCAGGCAGTTTTGAAACTTCTATTCTCATAATTATGGCAATCAAAATGTATGAAGACGAAACAACACATCGTACAAAATAAGTCAGCACATTACCCAGAGAGAACGTTCACTCCACAGATAAGTTATGCGGCATCACGCCTCCGCCAGACAACCGGCGAACGACAAAAATAATTCGGAACACCCAAAATTTCTCTCTGAAGAGGGTTATACGATAAATCTTTTAATCCTCTTATTCAATTTTATCGAGATTGCCACGGGAGCCGTGTAGGTAGGTACTCTTTCGGGGTACCGCGCTAAGTGGGATAAATTGTAACCTAATATTTATTCGGTCAGTTGTACCCTTTTTTGGCAGCTCAAGCATTCCAATTTTGTTACTGAGGGGCAGGGTTAACGCATTTCTGTATATCTCTTACTGTCTGTTTTATACCTGAATAATGAATGACACAGTATTTTTTTTAAGGTTTTTTTTTCGAATTTCGAAATAACTATTAATGTCTTATAAACAAGCAAGCAATAACTTTTTTGATATACAATATGGCACAAAATATTAGGTGCCGTTTGAAATACCTACAAGAACAGTTTTAATTAATAACAAGTTTATCTCTTTGGTTTACGCGAACATTGAAATGATACATTTTTTACGGATTATTTCGCGATTTATTTACATTTTGTATTAACCTGACGTTTAGGATCCTTTTCAGTGTCCATGGTCATAGACTAAGTTATTAGTTTTCATTACATAGTTTTGTAAAAATTGTAAACCACCATCTCTCAAAAATATTCATCGTGTCTATCCAAACAAATGAAACGTCAGGTTAAAACAAAATGTAAATAAATCGCGAAATCATTCTTAAAAAGTGTCTCATTTCAATAATAGCAAGAATATAATAACAGTTTTAATTTAATTTTAAACTTAGCTTTTCGTGCGCTTGACTCAAAAACTATAATATTCTACTGAACCCTCGGTCTACTGCTAAAAGTCACTTGGCAGATACTTTTTTCATCATCTCCCGAACACAGGGCTGGGAATTTGGATCTCTTTTCGTATTTGTAATTGATTTTTATCTCCTGACCGATCTCAACTTTACACGTCGTGTCGCTACGCGTATTCATTAAATATACAGATTTAGGGATTGGAGATTAGAGAAACGACTATTTAGATCGTATCATATAAGTCAACATAATTAATTTGTAATATTTCGTGTCGAGGCATATCGAGTGTGAAGTGCACCATCATGTAATTTGAGCAGTCATGTGAATTTTGATATTCCTGATCGTCTCTCCGTATTTAAAGCTTCAATTTTGAGAAAACACATTTAAGATTTTAAGTTCGATTTAAATGGTACAGTTAAGCACTTAGCACTTCAAGATTCCGATTTACTACTCAATTTTTTTGTGTCTTGGACGAAGATTTATGATGTTATACCAGACAGGTTCCTAATACTTCAAAGTCGTAAGCTTGCGGGCTTACCCTTTGAGCATTATAAAAGGCAATAAGAAGAATCAAAAAGTCTACAGCACTCGAAACGAATCCATCAAAAGTGGCACCTTCGTTATATGCCAGAATACTTTGAATAGTAAAAAAAGGTTATTGATGAAGACAGGTAGTCTTGCATTAGATATACAGGTTGTTTGATGTATTGTTCTAATAGATACATATCGTATCGTATGTCACAAGCTTCAGATAGCGTATTATGGAGATATATAGTGTTTACGGCGACTGACACGCAATGCAGTTAATATCGTGAGCCACCAAACCCCACCCCATATCGTAACCCCCGTAAAACAGATACAACAAAATACACAAGCACACTAATCAAAAAACTAAATGACTTCGAACCCTCTGACGTGACACTCAGCACAGACAACATAGAAACCAATGTACAGTTCCTGACCGCTGCCTTAACGAGCAGTTATGAAGAAGCCTGTCCCGCCGTCATACCTATCGACTCGGATAAAAATCGATGGTGGGGGCCAGAGCTTGAACGGCTCAGGAAGGCACTCAGGACACTTTTCAATCAGGCAAAAAATACCAGGACCACTGAAGCCTGGGACAAATACAAAACAGCACAGAAACACTACAAGAAACGTATCAGATTCAGGAGGACGGAAGCCTGGCACAAATTCTGTAGCAGCATAAACTCAACAAACCAAGCCGCGAGAGTCAAGAAAATACTGTCCAAAGGGGATACTAATCTTCTGGGCTCTCTCAAAAGAGAAAACGGCACTTACACAAATACAGACCACGAAACCTGCAAACTACTCCTAGAGACCCACTTTCCCGGAAGTCAGATTGCATCAGACTCCGAATGGCAAGATGAACACAAAAAAGCACCAACTATCCAAGAATGGGAAACTGCAAGTAGAATCGTAACCACGGATAAAATTGGCTGGGCCCTGAGAAGCTTCCAACCATTTAAATCCGCTGGACTGGACGGCATATTCCCAGCGCTTCTACAATGGCATTCGAACCAAATCACTCATCACCTACTACAAATTTATAGAGCCTGCATAGCTTTCAAATACGTACCGAAGCAATGGAGGGAAGCAAAAATAGTCTTCCTGCCTAAACCAGGCAAAGAAGACTACACCCTAGCCAAATCCTTCAGGCCTATCAGCCTAACCTCATTTCTCCTGAAAACACTAGAAAAACTAGTTGATAGACACCTAAGAGACGATGTGTTAAAAACCAGATCTCTTCACCCACAGCAACATGCCTATAGGAAAGGCAGATCAACAGAGTCAGCGCTACACATGGTAGTGCATAAAATAGAATCGGCCGTTAACAACAAAGCATCAACACTTGCCGCTTTTATTGACATAGAAGGGGCATTTGATAAAACAATGCACAACAGCATCAACCATGCCCTACAAAAACTGAAAGTAGAACCAGTCATAACGGAATGGATAAATGAGCTGGTCAGTAAAAGGGCGGTCCAAATTGCGTTAAAAACGATCACCCGTGCAAGGGTGGTCAGGGGGTGCCCCCAAGGGGGCATTCTGTCACCACTCCTATGGAACATAGTAGTAGACAGCCTCTTGAGGACACTGAACGAAAGAGGCTATACTACCATTGGTTATGCAGACGACCTAGCAATTCTGATAAATGGGAACGCAGAGAACATCCTCTGTGATGTAATGCGTGCTGCTTTTCAGATTGTAGAAAAATGGTGTGAGGAACACCAGCTGTCAGTCAACCCCAAAAAAACAGAGCTCATCCTTTTCACTAACAAAAGGAAGCTACCAAATCTAAGACTACCAAAATTATTTAACACCGAATTAACCCTATCAACTCAAGTAAAATATCTGGGCATCACTCTCGATAGCAAGTTGAACTGGGGAATTCACATTGACAACAAAATCAAGAAGGCCTGTATAGCATTCTATCAGTGTAAAAGACTCCTTGGCAGAAAATGGGGTCTTAATCCAAAAATCACACTTTGGCTATACACATCAGTTATCAGACCCTCCTTAACCTACGGATCAGTTGTGTGGTGGCCCAGAACGCAACTGTCCACTATCAAATCCAAACTACAAAGCTTGCAGCGCCTAGCGAGCGTAGCAGCTACAGGATGTATGAGAACCACCCCATCAGCCGCCCTAGAGTTCCTACTGAACCTTAGACCTCTTCATCTGGTCATACAGGAAGAAGCTAAGGCAGCTGCCTTAAGACTAAGAGCAAATGGGCTATGGAAACAAAACACTATGACAACGCACTCCAAAATCATGGAGGACATCACGAAGGAAAGACCCCTTCTAGATGCACCCATGGACAGGATACCATGCCACTACATCTTTGATCGAGAATACATTATCCAACTTACCGAAGAACGGAAAGACAACTCTGGCGTCAAAGAAGTTAGGATATACACAGACGGCTCCAAAACCTCACAAGGAACTGGAGCCGGAGTATTCTCATACGACTTAAACATCAACATATCAACCACCCTGGACAAACTAAACACAATATTCCAAGCAGAATGTATCGGAATTATCAGAGCAGCACAGGCGGTTGCAGCCAGAGACGTCGGAGACCTCAACATCAAAATTGTCTCGGACAGTGCATCCGTACTTCAAGCTCTACAAAACAACACCATAACCTCTGCCCTCATATTGGAATGCCACAACGCACTCCAACACATTGCAAGGAAAAATAAGATAACCTTGCAGTGGATCAAGGGACACAGCAACTCTCTCGGCAACGACGCAGCCGATGAACTCGCGAAAAAGGGATCCGCGACAACAGTGTTTGGCCCAGAACCGCTACTACCTATACCGCAGGCCCAAATAAAAATATGGCTGCGAGAAGACACCGCAAAAAACCATCTGCTAGAATGGACGAACAGTGAAGGCTGCAGGCAAACTAAAAATGCAATTCAGTTGCCATCTAAAAAGCTTGCCCGCAACCTCGCCAAACTAACGCGCGACAATCTACGCAGAGTTATAGGGATAATAACAGGCCATTGTCTCCTAAACAAGCACCTATTCAACATAGGTGTAACAAACAGCCCTCGATGCAGAGGATGCCTCGAGGAAGAGGAAACGCCACAGCATGTACTCATGGAGTGCACAAGCGTGGAAAAACAGCGAGCAGACATTCTAAAAAACCCAACATCATTCCCGGAAATCTTTAGTGGCCTAGGCAGGCTGCTAGCCTTCTGGGAAGACTTGGGCTGGTTGGAATAAAGGCAAACACGCACAATGGCCCAATCGTGAGGCTAAGTGCGGAAAAAGCCCTGCAAAACTAACTAACTAACTAACTAATATCGTGAGCCGTGTGCGTGAAACGTTTTACGTTTTCGTCTGATATATCAAGATACGCAGTTAATATAGTACATTTTTCTTCGTATTTATCTTTAATCTTTACTTAAGCTTTCATTTTTCTTTCACAAAGCTCCAGGATGGCCAACTACAGTTTTAAAAGCGTTTCAATTGAAAAGATTTGCAACGTGATTTTTTATCCCAACAACACAGCAGACTTTTCGAGCGGCGAAATACAGAGTGTTGGACCTTTTTTCACTTGTCGATCGCCCCCATGTCGAGCCACAATAAAACGTTCACTTATCTCCTTCACTATATTTTCGTTTAAAACATTTTCGTTCTTTCATTTTTTACTTTACGTTACCGAGTTTTATGCAGCCCCTATCCTGTATTGTCCGATCGTTGTTTGATTTTAAGACCAAATACTTCTAAAGGAACACCCTAAATGGTTTCAACTGAGCATTTTTTGTCCCCCGCTATTGACTCTTTTGTCTATGCTCAATTTTTCTGTATAAATGTTCTTTCTTTAGTATTTTGTCTCTTGGGATGCTGGATCCGAGTCGAGTTACTTCTCCAAGATGTTTTGTTCTTTGAATAAACTCCTAAACTCCGAGAGTGAACCATTTAGATATGAATATTTCAAGCGGAGTGAAATGCTGAAAATTGTTTTAAAGTTTTGTACGTCGCTAATAGCAAAAAAGTCAATTTTGAAGAAAATAAACTTGTACAAGGAAGGGAAATGGATTGGGTGTGCAAAATCGAGGTCGCAACAAAATATTTACTCAAGTGTGCGAAAGCCGGTACGAAATATCCAACAATTGACAACTGTTTCCAAAACTCTGTTGGACAGATGGTTCTCAGTTACTCAAGTGTGAAAAATGTCAGTTGTATGAGGTGATCGAACTTATCTGTAATTTGCCCCCCTTATCGTAGAAACTAATAATTTGAAGCATTGTAAAATATTTTGAGAAATGGAACGTTGATGATAAATGTTGAATTTGAAGAGTAAAATGTACATTTGGGGCGCATCATAACGAACATTAACAACTGTTAAGAAGCTTATACAAAAGACAAACGACAGGCATCTTTTGTCGCCATAACAATTATAATTAGAGATTAAAAAGCGTTGAGAGCAGTATAACTTAATTTTATCAAAGGTTGCTCTTATCCTGCGGTTTATTACGATCGCCATAAATTTTATCTGGATTACTCTGAAAGCGGTTTCTTGGTTTTAAACTTGTTTAATTTGATGTCGACATCAAGTGAGGGGCTCGCAAGAAAATATTGTGTGAGCAAACATTTGTGTTAAGACTTACAACCTTGCGAGTACTACGCTTATCGGTGTGCAAATACTGCTTAGTGGAGTAACTTGGTGGCCTAAGCATTAGCATGATGGGTTAAGCGAAACTTCGCTGCCCCTGTTTGTATTACACAAAAGTTTTCATTGGTAGTACTGGCTTGGTGCTACAGTATAACATTCCCATGGGTTTTTTAATAACATTCTTAAAGCCGTTTTTTTGAAGTCAACATATAAAAAAAGTACAAGCTGTTATGACCATGTAGGTATAGCAATAAAGATGTGATAAAAATGATCGGAAATATTGAACTACTTTTTTTTCTAGAAATGCTATAGGTCACACACACACACACACACACACACACACACACACACACACACACACACCGTATGTGAAATGACTCAACGTCACATTTTTTTACTATTTTCCTCTTTTTAACCTTAAGTAAGTCATGTTTTTAGTGTAATGTTGTACAAATCGCCAAATTTTCATCACCAACACCACTGTCAAGCCCGTGGTTAGTTAGCCGCCGATCGATATCAGCCAGCACTTGATTTAATCTGTCCACACAAACCTAATATCGCTGCAGAAATGTGTTCGATAGCTTTTCAAGGATTTTCAAATAAACGTGCATTAGGAATAGATAAAATAAACATTTAAAAGCCAAGTTTGAAAACAAATTGTGAATGATTTGAAAACTTGAAGCTCAATATGTTTTTTTTATGTTTTCGAACTATGGGTGTTCCCTGCTATCCAAAATATCGATTAGCGAAAAAAACTTTAGATATTTAGTAGGTATTGATTTTTTGTGGAAGCCATATTATGGTAGCCAACCATAGCAATACTAGTTTATACGTATATTTAAATGAAAAGGTAAATAAATAAACTTTTTTTTTAGTAACCGCTTTTTTGTCGCCATAAGCATAATGAGTAGAAGCAAGTTGCCCGTTAGTGGCAGATTTTAACACTTGAATTACCTGCACGCAACATTTAGGTCAGTTGGTGCACGTTACTAGGTGGTTTAGTTGCTGACGCAATTATTTTCTATCATTTGCACCCTCCATTGTTTTTGTCTTAAAAACTATTTAAAAATAAAAAATTGAATAAAAAATGTCACAATAAAAAACTTTTTTTCTTCCATCATCAGGTTTAAAAAAATAAAACATAATATACATGGTGAAAAGAAACTTGCATAATGAAATTGCTCCCATAAACAAAGAAGTACAAACAAATGAATTAACCACGCAATTTACTTAACATATGGTAAAATATGAGGTAATTATGATGTGAATCAATAACGACTATCAAACCTTTTTTGGAGCATTCCATTCTTTGATATTAAGGCTTTGCTATTGAATTTAAGAACACTTTTTTTTTCTTTTTTTTTCAGTTTTGATAAATACAAAAAAAACCCACGCCTATTTACGCCTAATACCAAAAATATTTTAAAAAGCATAAAAACTTTCAAGCGACACTACCGCGGCGTAGTCGTTAGAACGAACCATAAAACTGTGTCGGTTAATTTATTCTCCACCAACATGAAGTTTTATAAAGCCAGTTGACATATGACATAATGTATGAGTGGCAGTAAAAGTATATTATGGAAAAACACATTCGTTTCCGTGCTAGAAATGATGCTAACGTAAGGGATACATAGGGTAGTTTTGTTTAAGTGTTTAGCTACAATTAAGAAAAAGTAAGTGTCCAGCGACGTATGTATTTCATCAGTTATTTCAAAGTATCTAAACATGAGGTCTTAACACAATCGTAACAAAACTTAATATAATTTTATGACTTTGGAATTTCCTCCACACTAGAACTGTCAAAAAAGGGCAAATTCAAATATCGTTATTATCGTTAATATCGTTGCAATTGCATCAGCTGAAAAATGTCCCAGTTTTTCTACTAGTGTGACCCGAACCTTAAAGTTGCACGCGAAATGATAAACTGACGTAAAATATTCTACGAATTTTTAATTCAATTTGTTGTTATCGTTTCAAGCAATTAACGTATCATACGGTTTTAAAAAAGAAAAGAATTCTAGTAACTTATATTAAAGAAATGTGAAAACAGTAAAAAATTTGGCAAACGTTTCTCTGCTTCACCATATTGAGCTCTACCATTAATGCAATTTATCATAATATCCTAGTTCACTGATTTACAACTTTTTACAATGTCCAAACTACATAATGCCTTATTACCTTGCATTAGCACGTTGAATGTTATCTTTTGTGATGAACTAAGGGTCATTTCCGGAGAGTTTTAGTAAAAAAAGTAGCCATTGAGCACAGCGAATAACATTTCGACCGTAAACAATTTCCTGTGACAAGAGATTGTTATTAAAATTCGAATTGAATACTGCGATTTGGATTAGACCGGCTTTATTTTTATTACATTTAACTTTCTGTCGATTTGTTTTTTATTGTGTTAATATTTCATATTAGTTTAATAACCTGAATCAAAAGTAAGTTTTAAATCACGTATTTTTTATTTTCTTGTTTTTTATTTTTTTGTTTATAAATAACTGATTGTTTAACTCTTTTGTTTACACATTGACATATTTTGACAGTGCTACAAAAAGCAATTAAATCCCAAAGGCTACTGGTTGATCAATAACTGATTACGTAATATTTAATGCAGCTCAGGCAACTTCCCCATCTTACAATGTGAAATTAAAACACACTTAAAGAAAAATGGACTGCCACAGGCGGGACTCAAACCCGCATCTCTCGCAAGCCGGGCGATTGCTCTCTCAATTGAGCTACCGTGACACTTACTCATAATAATAAATAAATTTCTTTTTTCAGGTGCTAAGTCCCATTGTACATCACAAATATATATGAATAACATAAAATACAGTTAAAGTAGATAGATAAAATAAAAATAATTTTAAATAAATTAAAATTTGTATACAGTAATAAAATTAATAGAATTTAATTAATTAATATGCATAGGTCAGAATTTCTATAAGTGCTCTCTAGGCTGCAGTCAGCCATTCACAATCTTAAATATTTTTTACACGCGTTTTATTTACACGGTAACTATTAAATTCACATACTATTACATGGTTTTCTTTCTAATTATTTCAAGCCAATATCACGTAGAGTTAGTCAAGCCCAGGTGCGATGATGGCCAGGTGGTGGTCAGTGATAAGCTCAGTACAAAACATCAATACGCAGTTACATCATTGCACGCGCTCACTCCCGCGCCTGCGCCGAGTTTATTAATATACACACGTGTGCGGCATACGTGCGCTTGCGATTGTGATGTTACATACACAGTGGAAGCGAGAGCGGGTAGTAGTGACACAGAAACTGAATCATATCAGTTGTAAGTCGCCCACAACTGAGCATAGGCCTCCTAAGGGTCTTCACTGTGATTGGTGCATTTAGAGGCTTTCCCCGACTTTAACCAGATCGTCGTTCCACCTCGTAGGGGCCCACGGAACGTCACCTGATATACTTCTGTAACTTATCCACCTCTATTTTCACAGGATAACAGGATGTTATGAGGAGTAAGGCTAAGATCTACAGCTTGGAAGAATCGAGAACTAGTAAACCAAAAATATATATATATCCGAAGATCTCTAACTAAACTGTGTCACGCTATGAAATAAATCAAACGCTAAAATTGGAGTTGCAATCAGGTTTTTGACTGACATCCCTCCAGTGGAAATGCGTATACAGATGGCAAACAAAGTTTTATTGAAGGTCTAAAAGGGAATGCACCATAGAAGTAGTTGCCATTTCTACGATGTAAAATCATTATAGCTGGGTACTTCTTTCACTGATGACATTAACATTGAACATCCTGAGAAATCTGCTGAGTATCAGATCCTGTCATAAAAATCAAGATTTTAATACAACTGTGATTATTAGCTACTAGTTCTAATGTTATACACAAACTATGCTAGCACGTGTGAAGAGTGAAGGTCAGGTCATAGCTATAAAAGATAAGCGACTTAGACACTTACATATACATCGTATAATCTGATGTTTCGATAATATATAAAAAGTACCGTTTGTAAGGATATTCCCAATACTGAACGTCCATAAGATGAAAAAAGTTCCTAAATTTTTGTACCTATCTTACCCTCGAAAGCGCATTTACAAACACCACACCCAGCAGTGCACAGCCATCCATATCTCATCCGCATGTTAGATAGCAACATACAGGCTCACTGTAATGCGATATTATAGTAAACACATAGTTTTGCAATATAACACGAGTCATTTGTTAAACATAGTATGGTCACACTTGATTTTTATACAGTAACTTTGTTACGTTCTTGCAAGTTAAATATCGTCGAGAGGAATGAAGTATTACCTTTTCTTTTAACACAGCATAATGAGTTCTGAGGACCCGGATTTTTTATATAAAGTATAATCGATTAACAAGGATTTTTTAGTAAAAATATATATTTATTTAAAGCTAAGCTGTACTCACATTTACATTTTAGACCCAAATTAAGTTACAATAGTGCCCTATAAAATATCGATGACAATATCATGATTCGCTTAATAAGAAGTGATCTTACTGGTACCAACCTTGACTATGGGTTTAGTTTGCATAATCGCGTTAAACGTTAATTGGACTGTGTTCTTGAAACATAATCCTATGAAAGTGAGTAAGAAATAGATAACATAATATGGACGATAGATATAGCGCTATGAAGCAATAATGAAAACTTACGTACTTATAAATTAGTTTAAATGGTGGTTTTTGAGACGGAACTTTTGCCTTCTTGTAAACAAACTGCAATGAACTAAATATAAGTTTAAAAGTTGTGGATCTTTAGGTAAAATATGAGTCTGGGCACACTTGAGCCATACATGTAGTCGCGACTGTTAGCGATTTAGGTGCGGCGATTGGTCGTGAATCACGTCGACTAGATTCCGAATGTATGCGCTGGCGGAAAATTCTATGCATAAATATAATCTTTTCAAAGTTCACTGCACGTATATCAGTCGCCATTGGAGGTTAAAAATTCATTTACTACGCACTACGTTGACACTGTAATTTATTGACAACACGCATAACAGTGTCGTTCAATTATAACTAGATCGTCATTAAGATTTATAGTGATAATTCCACCGGTATTAATAGCACTCATCCAATATTTTTTTGTTATTATTGAAGAAGTTGTTACTTCTCGTAGAAAATACAGGGTATTAAGGATATAATCGTATGACGCATCATTCCATTTTCATCCTGTATATATCAACTCGTGTAACTGGCATAGTGAAAACGGTAAACAGTGTTGTTGTTATATTTCCTAATCATACACGTGTACCGTTTTTATCTGCGTCGAACAACGTATATTAAATGTGCACTATTTTGTATGCTACCAACTGGAAAGTATTTGTTGTAAAATTTCTCCAATATTTTTTTACAAGGTAAATAGTCAAGTTAGTTCGATATTATTCTTATTGATACCAGTAACGTCAGAGAGAAATTCTTACACATTGGCCTTCAATGTGATGATGTTGTTTTCTCAGAGAGTATTACTTGACTGACAATGATTGGCAGTAAGTAATTTTATTAATGGACTTTAAACTTCGCAGACATTATTATATTATGGAGTTTAGAGATGACGGCAGTGAAGGATACGCGTATACAAATTTGACATTAATGACTTTCTCCATTCTCTCCTATTTGACCTTTTTGTACTGTAAATCACACATTGCACGCCATGGTGGCCACCGGTGACCCCCAAACAATATTATTTCAATTATGTGTAGTCTCTCGACAGTCAAAGACTTAAATTTCCATAGGAAACATTAGTTTTGTATCTAATACTGTACGGAAAAACCCATCACGTCTCTAAATAATATTCTAAGGACACATAACATTAATAAAAGTGTTTTACAACTGATAAATGTTTTTGGAATGTGAATCTCGTTGTTTTAAATTTTACTAATAATAATTACAGATATTTTCGAGTTACTTTCTAGTAATAGCTCTATATTCTCTTGTATCAGTGTGTAAACGAAGATATATATTTTCCATTTCATTAGAGCTGGGAAGTTGAAACTCCAGATCAGTTCTGAGCCTGAATACTCTCTTATTAAATTACTATTAAACTGGTCTGTTTGAGGTAACAGAGATTGAGATTATGATTTTTTCATTGGCTATACGAATATTTAGGAGTACAACAACTTTCTCAGTCAATTTGTTACGCACATGTTTTTACCCGTAGTACCCTACTGGCCCGAAAAACTTTCTTCAATTTGCATTGAATAAGTGAACTGGGACAATTAACTATTGGAATTAATGAAACGAGGATATTTCCAGAATCGTGAGTCACTTTAGTGACCTTTGTTTGCCTTTACATGTGGTTATAAACATTTTGAATTCCACAACTGATGCGTAATTACTAGAACACAAGAAGAGAATTGTTGATGGATATCGAAATATGTGTATTGACACAAACATGCTTTTCTGTAAGAAATAATGATTTAACTAATGTAAGGGAAATAACTACATTACACTTTTTGTGGATTTCCAAAGTTATATTTCATACTAGCGGACCCCGCAGAAGATGTCATGCTCGTTTGTTTTTTTTTTTTAATTTTTCTTCGTAAGAACCATCCCTGTACTTAAAGGAATACCATTAAATAAAATTGGCCAAATTGGTCCACGCGTTCTTGAGTTATGCACTTACCAACATATTTTTCGATTCATTTTTATATTAAAGATATACCTATTAAAAGTCCTAGTGTCCTAGTCCCAATGCTAGTAATGGTTTACGCTGATCATTAACAAGCACATACTACTAGTACTCGTATATTTCATAACATTAGTAGATGAAGAACTTAACTTTCAACATTCGTGCCAAAAGATCCTGTCGGTTAAATTGTAAGTTGGATTCCAATGGAGTCCACGGAATACCGCATAACCTCCAAATCTGATCCCACATTACTCTTCTTGGCAATTCCTCGTTATCTTGGTAAAGGATTGGTCTGGAACGATCCTGTGTCGATACGAGCGGGTTGTGCCAAAAGTAATATTTATTATGACAAAGCAAGGGAAACGTTAAATCTCTGATAAAGTACTGCTGATATGCTCACAAAATTTGCAGCCCAAGCTAACTATATGCTCATATAGTTAGCTTGGGCTGCAAATTTTGTGTTTTAGGTTTTCCGTGTAAAGCTTATTGCACTCGAAACGTGTCATCCAGAATCTATATTTTTTTAAAGCATCAGCAAAAGTATAATGTGATCAGATCAAGAGGACGCATGGTGTCTAAGAAGGTGGTTTTCCTTATAGTGTCAAATTTTGCAAATTTTCTTCTAAACTTTTTATCGGGTCTAAATGAGTATTAGGTACTCACTGCTCGACGTTTCGGCTGGATTGCACACAGCCGTGGTCAGCTCTAGACCACGGCTGACCGCGGTCAGCTTGAGACCCGATAACAAGTTTTAGTTTTCTTCATATAATTTTATCAAAAAATTCACGACTCAAAGCCACACACAGGATATTTCATTAAATCACCCTACCACGTCGGTCAGTTTGCAGTTTACGATCGCCTTAGTCATGCCATTTATAGATTTCTGCCACACGTTTCGCTCGTCACAGCTTAAGATGGCCGGCCGCGTGCTCTCAGAGTAAACCTTTGACATCTGACTGGAGTAAACGACCGGGGTAAGATTGTTGTAATCAGAGTGTGATTTTGAAGTGTGCATGTGCCTAGAGCAAGTCGGATCGCCCCAACTGAAAATGGAATCTATCGGATTAGGAGCCAATATAGAAATGTATTGGAACAAATTTTAGGATAAGTATTGGTCCGATTACATGAATTGCGTTGAATGGACGTATATGTAGTATGAGAGCTTCCTAGGATTCTCTTCTGAGTACAAAAATTTTAAAAGTTATGATTCTCAAATACAATATTCAGTTAATGCAATTTTGTTGTCATATTACTTGTTGACTTAATACCTGAGCCCATTGAAAACTCCCTGATTACATCGGCCTATTTCACCATCAACTTTCTCAAATTAAGTTGCAATAAAAATCATATTTCAAATCAACGCTTGCAATCTTCCGCCAGCGCCAGGTGAGGCTAAATCTGATAATTTTCCAACTTTAGAAAGTAAATAGGCTGCTATAATTGTAGTGATTCTGTGCTTTCTGCGTAATAAGTGACATAGGTAGTAAGTTCAACACGTGCAACTCTCCACGCCGCGAGATCTATTTCTGAGGCGATTCCTTAAGCCAAGTTTAGATGTTAGTCATCCGCACTTTCCCCTGTTTTGAAAGCCGTGTACGAGTGTTACTGAGATTTCTGTACTTAACAAAAAGGGGCTTATAATCGTCCCTTGCGAGACTCAGTATGAAATTGCGATTAGATTTCTTGCGACTTATTAAAATTCAAAATTTTCTTTTCTATTTCCTTAAAGTTAGTGGTTATTTTTTAATACGTGTTCATACCTTGTTATAAAGAAAGATTTGAAATATGAAGTGTTTTAAACTTTCTCGTGATCCATAATAACCTTGGACTCCCTAATCGTTTAATAACAATTTGTCACTGTCCAACATACGAGTATTATACAGACGTATGTAAATTAATTGTGGTACATTTGCCAATTTCGCATTAAATCAAATCTATTAGCCAGTACACTATTACTATCACGAGTGCGTCCGATGCACGCGTTTAGAAGAAATAAATTTACCTTCACTAATCCAAATAGAGATTTACTCTGCCTTAGTAATATAACATTCACTTAAGTATCATTTATATTAATTTTCTCAGCGTCGCGACATAAACACTTCGTAATAATTTAACCATAAATTTCAAAAGACGTTTAGTACGTTTTGAATTAATTAAAACCGCCAAATATAGAAACCAAGGATAGTGTAGCTGCAATATCTACTGAGGCCAACGTAAATAAGGGACATTACCACTAGGTATCTCAAATGAGTTTTGTTTCGAAATGTAAAACAAAATGCGATCATATCGCTCCTTAAATACAAAAGTCACACATTTCAAAAAATATCAAATATGATGTTTTTGCTTAAAATGTATCTTGAATGATGAAACTTTAATATTTTGCAAAAACACCCGTCGTTTTATGATCAAAAACACCCGAGAACGCACAAACTTCAGTTTTGTTTTGTACCGTTTTTGTTACCGACTTCGGCGCAATAGTACCATATTGTCAGTTGCCCACAGACATTCGGCGCAAACGCAAACATTTTTTGTGAAAAACTACCACATTCCAAATAACTGCGAAAAGACAGGTGAAATTATATATTCAAAAGTGCCACATTCAAAAATATATTTGTATTGCAGACAACGTACACGTAAGTATCTTATAATTTTTATGTGCAATAGTACGATATTTCGAAATAGGTTAGTTTTGCATTTTTAAGTTTTAAAGATTCTCATAATTTTGTATGCAATACTGTAATATTTAGAATTCATGTAGTTTTGCAAAAAAAATATCAGTACAATTTTTTTTATTTCTTTATACTAAAGTACCACATTTCGAAATAGGATGCATTTTGTATTTAAAAATATGATGCTTTTTCTTATTTTTGTGTGTAAAAGTACCTCATTTTGAATTAAGCCTGTTTTGCAAAAATGATTAGATTTATTTGATTATTTACTTAGTAACTTTTTTTTAAATATGGTAGTTTTCAATTGAAAGTAATTCTAAATATATTAAATTTATATTTAAAAAAGTTGATTTTACTGAAAATGTTAGTATATGTAACAACTATCTTATGGATTAATAAAAGTTTTCGTTACCACATAGCTATGTTAACGTTATGCCTGATAGCGTTTTTTCACAAGACGGTAATATGGTTAGTGCAAGTAGGTACTCATTTTAGCTAAATTGTTTTTCCTATTTTTAGAATGACAACAAGAGCGCACCGTATTTTAAACATGATATCGCCAGTAAATGACTCTCCAGAGAGACGGCAATTTCCGTCAATAATACGACCTAGTAGAGTGGATTCAAGTGATATACAGACTGACAATATTATTGACCATAAATATTATTATGACGACGTGAGCTCGCTACCGGACAGTCCGTTTTCTTTAGGTATTCTGAACTCCGGCGGAGATGATGAAGATATTCAAGTCTTCTTCTTCTTCTTCTTTCGTGTCGGCAAGACGGGCTAAATCTTACTTGCCCAGAAAGCGGCAGGTGGTCGGGCACGCGGGACAGTTTATGAGGTGGGCCATGGTTTGTAGGGGTTCTACACATTCACAGCTGACATCTGCGCTGCTTAATTACCCCCTCCAACACAGGTTATCTTTGCTTCGACCAACCTGGGTCCTCAGCCTATTTAGACTTCTCCAGGTTGGCCAAGGTTCCTTATAGCCTGAAGGCAGATTTTCATTGGGGGGGTACAGTGGATGATACTCGCCTGCCCAAAGCCTGCACCTCATGTCAGCGGGGATTTCTTCAGTAGACCTGCGTAGATCGCAGGAAGTTTTTGCGGCTTCGCAACCAACCTGTGGGGGAAAAGAGCCCGTAGAGTGGATGTCTCGGGTCGCTCTCTTGTTTTTGTTTTTCAAGCGAACATGTCACCTCTCTACGGACTCTGGGTGGAGCTATTCCCGCAAGAGGAAACAGCATACCGACCGGGGTTGGCTTGAGACAGCCAGTCACTATGCGGCAGGTGTCGTTCAGCGCTGCGTCCACGTCTCTGGAATGTACTGACCTAGCCCACACTGGACACGCGTATTCTACTGCTGAGAAACACAAAGCTAGTCCCGTAGTGCGCATGACCGTTGGGTTTGCACCCCAGTTGGTGGAGGAGAGACGGCGCAGAAGGTTATTACGGGAACTAACCTTTTGTTTTGTGTTTCTGCAAAGGGTCTTGTAAGTCAGAGAGCGGTCCAGTGTCACTCCCAGGTATCTAGGAAAGTTACAATGTTGGATGGCGACGTCTTTCCAGAAATTGTTCAGCTCCCTGTTTGCCTCGTGGTTATGTAGGTGGAAAGCACACGATTGGGTTTTGCCTGGATTGGGCCTTAGAGCGTTATGCTCGTAATATTCATGGAGGTTTTCCAGGGCAAGATTCAGTGTACTTTCCACGTATTTAAACGTAAACGTTTTATCTATAACTATTTTTTGTGAGTACTCTATCTACACGACGTTTGGTTGCTGTATAGGTACTGTTTCTTAATGAAGACCATGGATATGATTAATTTTAAAGACGTCTTACACCAGGAGTGCCTTGTTTTATAAGACTGATAATACCTGTTAATGATACAAATGATAACCTTTATTTCTCAAACGTAATGTTATGAACCCATGACATAACTTAACCAAAGAAGTATTGTCTTAGGTCATATCGTAACTCTGTGGTGGTTTATTCAATTGCGATATTTCAGTATAAGTGTGTTTTATTGTTAAAGTATTTGAAGTGTTTAGAGAGATTTTAAAAGGATTTTACACACCTGCTTTTTAGAGAAGATACTCAGTATTGTGATTTCATATGGCACATTACTATAATTATAGCTTGTTTTGATTAAAGCTAAAATCTCAATTATTAAAATAGGTTTAGTTACTTTTAGTTGCGGTTAAAAAAGTCGCTTTTTGCAAATATTAATGAACGATAGCTCATTGTGAGAATAGTAAAAAGTACTAGCAAAGAACTCTTTTGTTTGTTTTGTTGATTCTTGAAGTGGTTATGCAATTTTGTTTAAATGTCTTTACTAAAATAGGCAATAATATGAGCTTCATTGATGATCTCATGATAAGATTTAACTATTTGTTATGAGTTTACCACAAAGTAAGTAAGTTTGTGCCATTTTTTTCTTTTATTGCTGTTTTGTAAGGTTGAAAGCTGAAAATAAAACTATTTTTTTTCTAATTATGGTACTTTAATATATAAAAATTATTTTTTTCGAAGTCAAAGTTTGTTATACAAAACTAACTTATTTGCATTTTTTCGAAAGTCCATTCATATTATGGTTAAGATTGCTTATTTGAAAAATAGGTCTTTTAATGAAGCATCTTTTGATACCAAAAACGTCTACGTAATACATATAGTTCATACAAAAATCATAAAAATATCAAAATTATTTTTACAAAGGCCTCTCCTGTACAATTTCGTTATTTTGACTTGTGGCGCTTTTGTATTTAAGGAGCGATATTTTAATGGTGAGAAAATTTCGAGAGCTTGAAATAAAATCACAGTTGTAGATTAAGCCGTTTCATCTGTACGGTAAAAATGATTTGAACAAAACGCAGAAACCGAAGCAGCTATCATTGTTAGACTTATAATTTTAGCTAACGACATACTTGATGGGAAAAAGCGGCCGCGAACGCTGCAGTAATTTTCCGTGTATCGTATACGTAATTTCAGAGCTACGCACTATATTTGTTCTAACGGAGCTAAACGCATCTCCTACGAGCATGGGAAAGCAGTAACAGGCATGCTTGACGGTTTATTACCGCGTGCTTTGCCAACGAATAGCCGTTAAGAACTCGTAAGGGATTTAATTACTCAGATAATAGCCTGACAATATAGAATGGAGCGTTATGTTTTCCACTCAGATGAGGAGAGTGCGGGTTGTAATTTGCATCCAAACAAAAACGTTTATTATTCTCAGAGCTTATGAAATATATTTTCTTGCTTGTTGAAAAATGCTTAGTTGATAGTCCGAAGTAACTAAATTTCGTGTAAAGTTTATAACTAATAACAGTGAACACTTTTTTATCACGTTCGTAGAGAATTTTGATTCATCGCCATGTATTAGTTGTAAGTATAACACAATGTAGACCGTCATTCGTTTCTCGTTTAGGAGGTTCACGGTTAAGCATACCATTATAGCAATCACGACAAATGGATATACATGGAACTCTCAAACTGGAGACTTAGCTGTTCTGGTTGTCACGACCTACATATAAACGTAATTATAAACACATTACTGTGAGTGCCTTACCGTACGCACCGAGAGAACTGGAACACAATTCTTTTCGATCTGACTTAATGGCGTACGGGCATGTTTTAACAAAATTCCCCACCATTCCCTTTAATCTTTAAGGAACTCGCAAACAACAGCTACACGAATATCAGTATATGTTATAGACAACGAGCCTACATTACCAGTTATTTACGCAAACAAATCCCGGATAGAAATAAAAAAGAAACCTTACAGATGAAAATTCAATATCTCCTTATCTCAAGAGAGATAGAAACAGGAAGGAATTTACTAAAAGGGAAACGGGACTAGAAAAGGGTAAAAAAGACCGTAATAAAGAAATCATAGACGTCTTGTTACTAAATTGTTTGATATGCTGACTCGCCGGACGCAAGCGAGCCCTCGGCGAAATCGATACTTAAGATATTGTTTTTGTAGGAGCTACGTTATTGCGTTTAAGATCGCATTATAGGCAAACGCATTAAGACTGATGATCACCGTTTGCCCTTAACGTCCAGTAATAGCCTTGTCTGCGATAAAACTAACTGTACCCGAGCTGAGAAACAAGGAATTTAATTTAGCACGAGATCAAAAACGTGGAGGATACAAACATCTACATTAACAAGTACACAGTACAAACAATCGAATTATTCCTCTTTAAGGAGTTTCTCATTAAACTTGAAATTAGTAACTTAATTCTCGGGGCCGCTTAACAGATGGCCATGACTGTCTTTGTATTCGCGTTAATTCAAACTTTTGGATGTAAGATCAAAGGTATTAAGTTTAGTGCGCATGGAAAGGCCTCTTTCTTACATTTTCCCGGCAAGAAGGACGTCAGAACTTTTCTTATTCCCGAAAGCTGGTTCGGGAAATGAGAGACATTACAGAGTCAATAGACTCCGGTATAAACCGAAGGGAACAGTCAATAAGAGCCTTGCTTTGAGCGTATCTCGTTTAGACAACTTCTGGTTCAGGATGCGGGAGGAATTTTAAGCTGCCCTTAGTATAAACTATTCGCGTGTTGCGTCACCGTTATCATTGGAAGTCGAGTGAGGAAATAGGGGCTCGATATGTTTAGGAAGCGACGCGGGTTGATGTTGATATTCAAAGGGAATGAAAAACTTTGCGGTCGGCACTCCGAGATTCTTTGTCGCAACGCTCTTACCGCTTAGATATTTTGACGCAGAATGCATCACACGCAAGACCAGATGCTTCCAATCAATAAGTTTGGAACGGACACAGATGTGAATAGTCCAAACACGGACCGAGACTCATACTTCGTTCGAATTGAACTTTTTATTTCCACGTACAAAGTGGCCGTGTTTCCAACGTTCTAAATGTAAAATTTATCGCTCGCTAAAAACTGCACTGTAATATCGCTGAACGGTTTCGAAGTACGAGTATATTGACTCCACATGCGTTTTAGCTCATTTGCTTGATATAATGTGGCTCTTTAAAGAGATCAGGCCAGCTGATTGTGAATAAGATCAAACTGGATTGGACTTGATACGATAGAAGTAAGAGCGATGTAATGTGTATAACGTCTGCTTAATCATTGCAGATATAGCACCTCCCCAGTAATCAGTAACATTGTCTAAGGCCAGACATCACGTCAACTAACGGTTAATGACAATCTCGCCTATCCAATCACTATAACCTATTAAATGGTACAACGATAAGGATGTTATACAACCACGTTGCCCGCAGGACATTATAAACTCAAAGCAAGGACAAATAAGTTCTAAATTACTACAGCACTAATGTGTATATTCATTAAAACTTTCTTCGCTTTTACAATAACTGTCATTAGTTGTCCCGTAACGAGTATAGTTTATAAAATTAACAAAAACGTAACTAACGGTACTTAATTGCTTTATTTCGCTGAAGTTCGACCAATTTAGGTCTAGACTATACCATATTATTCGTATGTATTTTTCGCTAAATTAATACAACCTTTGAATTTCACTTTGCTGTCATAAAAAGCTATTCAAGCCCTCATCAAACAATAAACGTGTAAATTAATCAAGAATCTTTCTTTTACACCGTCATATAATTACACTGATTGACGACGATAAAACGTTTTTTCAAATTGGGTTGTAGACTTGAAATATAATTTTAGTTATTAATATTAAGCACGAAAAATAATCTCAAAACTTCGTGCACATGGTCCTTAAAAAAATGCATCCGTACTTTATTATTCAGAGAATCGTAGACGGAACATATTGAATGCGGGATATATCCTAACATTATTAGCGTGGAGTCCCAAAGGCATCCCACACTCGGCCGGCAGAATGCATCCGAGCCATTCGAAGACTACGGTGTTTGTGCTATGAAACGTCCCGACCAATCCCTTGGGGCTTGCCGGGAGAGCAAATATTGGCATGGTATTAGAAGCTCCGTAACGAGTCACTTTTGAACCAGCACCAGCGAACAGTTTACCTACGTTTTTAACCTCTTTTTCAACTGCTTCACCTTTTTTATCAAATGTTGACTTTGAATTAAACTCGTCCCTATTTACTATATCGATTCCGTCTGCTATACTGTCAATATGTAAATTTTCTTTCTCTATTTACTAAGATGGAATTATCTGAGAGAACAAATTCGCATCATCATATTTACATTTCAATACTGTCCAAAATAAATTCCCGACGACTGCTCGGTTCTATTTGCAAATTTATCTCTCATCTAAAGGGGAGGTACTAAAAAAAGTTTCAATGAAAATGGTAGCGACGACGCCATATTTTGCTCGGCCTTCTTCATAAATCGTCAGCACTCTCCTCATCTACATATCTCGTAAATTGCCGGAATTCGGATTCAAAAGTTTCTCGCGACCTTTTCGTTTCCACCCTTTGACGTTAATGTGATATATCGGTCTGGAGATTAGATGTTTTTAATTAACGAATATCTGAGTAAAGGGTAAATATTTAATTGTACCTCTCGTTACAGGGATCGTAAAATAGAAGTCTGAGACGTCAATTAAGAACGAAATTTGAATGCTCTTGAGTCGTGAATGTGTAATTAAGCCAAAAGGCTTGGCTCGTTTGGTGTTATTGAAAATTCAGTCTGTTTCAAATCTCAGATCTCGACGAATGGTGTTACTTGGTATAATTATATTTTTGAAAGAAACTCGGTGAAAAATTTAAGTCTCCTGTCATAGCACTTTTTTAATAGAAAAGTTTGATATTATAATGAAAAATATATATCGCAGTAGATAAAGCTCAGCGTTATGGAATAGCGATATGCTAACAAAGAACTTTTTTGATAACACTAGCTGACCCGGCGAACTTCGTACCGCCTAAGCGTTGCAATGATTGAACAAAGTCATCAAATCACATTGACATTAGTTACGCGCGTTTTTTAAAATATGCAAAATTAAATGTATATCTTTCAATATTTCTGAGAGATTTTCTTAATATTTTTTTTCCGTAAGAACCTTCTCCTCATAATAACAAATACAACAAAAAAGAATTAGCGAAATCGGTCCAGCCAGTTCACGCGTGATGCCGTCACCAAAGAAAACGGGTTTCATTAATATATATATAGATTATGACCATAAGATTTTATTTCTATACTTGTTTAGAAAACGTATGATATGAATTAGATAGTTATAAATCTTTCAAATGTGAATAAATTACAATAATAATTTTCTATCATAACAAGAATCTATTGAATCATTAAAATACTTCAACTTTTGTTATGACATCTTAACAAAAAGACTATAGGCTATGTATGATATCAACTCTTTTTATGCTCGTTAAAATCTTGACTTTGAAAGTTACTGGTAGTTGATATTGAAAGAGTGGTTACTGCCTTATACGGCCTGCCTGAGGCAAGAGCACACCGGTCCGAGAGGCGAACGACTCCAAGGCACCGAAGTTCAAGGTCACACAATTGTATTTATAAATGGTCTTCAGCTTCCTTGAGCCAACTTGCTTCAACCGCACCCTCCATAATACTTTTAACTTTAAATCTAGAAGCTTTAAGTTCAGTTTTGAAAGATTTATTTGTGTGAATTAAAAAAACATTATTGTTATAGTTGTTTCGATTGCACGGACCATAATTTTCGCAAAAGTCAAAGATCGTATTTCTTAATTAGTATGAGTGGAAACGTTGCGAGAAAATGTACATGTAATTTACTGTAGGCTTCTTTTGGCGAGGGACAATTTTACTTGGAATGAACTTTTGGTCTGTTGCTCATTATTTAATGGGCAAACTCATCTATTATTTATGGCCTGTGAGTTACTGCGGAAGTTTTCATTTCGTGGTTGGGAATCAAGACTAATTTTTGAGGAGTGGTTTGTAATAGAACGTTTCTTAATAAAGTAGTTTGTGAACGTTCGAATTTTGTATTCTCATTTACATAGTTAGTTCATAAAAGTATTATATCAGGTAAAACGAGAGCATACTAAACGGTACCAAGAAATCAGTACAGTTGGGTGTACTAGGAAGATATTACGCTCTCGTATAAAGCGCATCGAAAGATTTTATCTTGTACCATGGAAGCGACCGGTTACGCGACATTAACTTTAATACGTTATTCACTATATGAATAAGTGCACTGCTGTGATCGTAGGCAAAAACTTTTATGGTTCACTAATAATGCCGTAGAAAAACTATGTGGATCTTTGAGATCAATATCATTGGCGTCACTATCATTGCTACGATTTTAGTTAGTTTTTATAGAAGAGTTATTAAGAACACCTTTTCTTTCACATGTTGTTGGAAATATTTGCATGTAACTGTCAGTCAGCATTCAAACATTGGTCAGCATCTCTACCAAAAGAGGATCAAATTGCCTTTCAAATTGCCTCATCAAAAATTTGACCTGGTATTGAGTCGTACTATACCGTACCAATGGTGGTATTTTTTTTTCATAAAAACCATTCCTAATAAAGGAGCACTTATACTTTAGGTAGTATACCTCATCTCATTAGCCTATATAAGTCCCACTGCTCGACACACAGGCCTCACCTCAACTATGATTTTTATTGAGCCGCCCGAGGGCCTCTGACTAGGCTTAACGAGTAATATCTATTGATATTAACCGGGCCTAATACCTTAACGTTCTTTCCGAAGCACGGAGATGCTTGTCAATAGACGTCACTTAAATGGTCAGAATGGTCACCCATCTCAAACATGACCGCGCTATAGGTTACTTAACTTTTGGTATCACTACCAAAGCGCTGCAACCACTGCACCCCAAGCACAGCCAATTTGCATCTTAATCTTATTAATATAAACTTGTAATAATTTTATTGCTCTAATAATGCATTAATTAATATTCATATAATGAGGATGTTGGGCTGGTGACTGATAATTGCTGCTGATATTGACAAATAAATTACGTTATCGCCAACAACTCTAGTGCATAGATTTATCTTACACATGTATTTGATTTTAAGAAAAAGTCGATAATAACACGAATTAAAATTATTAAGGTCAAGTAAAGTAAAATAGAAAAAATCATTTTATATATTTTACAACAATCACACCAATTCTTTTGATGAGGATTATTATTATTAGATTTATGGTTTCAAAATGTTTCGTATATTGCTTAACGAGGCAAAAATAAAAAGAGGTCACAAAATTAGAAACTAAGAGCATGTCCAAAACTGAGTAACATGAGCATAAACTTGATTATTGAAGTAATCGGTTTCTTTTTCAAAATGTACCTCCGATCAATCTATTGTTAAATAACAAATGCCAGAGTTCACGGTGGAGTTAGGCAACGCTCACAGTCACAATGGAACTACAATTACAGTAAAGGTGAAGGTATATTTGGATCAAGTTCAATATTGTTCGATAAAAACCGGTTCGGCATTTAGGCCCCTGCGTTAAAAGTAGTCGCTTGCGTCGAATGCAGCCATCTCTTACGATCATACATGGCTTGGCTTGACCGTGCGAGCAAAAAGGATGACTATAGTTGAAAATATATATGGAAAATTTGAATAAACTGTTCAGTTGAAGTGATTTCTTTCATATTTCGGCCTTTATGTAATAGTGATAAAAGAGGTTCTAAAGAATATATTGGAAGAGGCACCCTTGTCTAACACCCCGTTTAATCCTGTAATTATTTGGAAACAGTTACGTTGTTATCATTTACCACTATAGTTAGTTTTTTTAAGACTATTTGATCACATCACTGTTCATGCAATTCGAATAGCAAATGTGAATTTAAAAGAAACTCTGGAGTCATTTGGTAATCAACTAAGTTAAGCTTAATGAATTAACTTGACTCGTAAATCGTCAAGATAAATTTGATTAAAGTACCTGCCTTCAAGCCGAACCCAGACTTAGGCGAAGTTAAAAGTAAAACTGGATAAAGCGAAATCTAGTGATCTGTAAAACTGGGCTTGCAAATACAAACACCATTAAAATAAAATTTAACAAATGATCATTAAATAACTCGCCCTAATTACTGTGAGATAGTACGACTACTAATGGCCCAGATAACTTACTGTAGATAGGAAACCAGTGGTATCACGTGTGAATTGTATTTCGAATAAATGCAAAGATCTAAGTTTTTCATATTTGAATTAATAAATAATATGCCAGTACGTAGCAAGTCAATTTGTTTCATTGAACTACTATTGTCACAACGTTATAAAAACTTTTTGTTACTTTTGTATCTATCAAGATATTTTATCTCTTGATATTTATTTCACTTCAAATCAAAGCTTAAGCTAACTTGTGTTATCATTTTTTACCTTGCTTTAAAAATGTAAAGCTTATTTTGTCTTTCTTTGAATTAGAATATGAATTGCAACATTTTCATAGACATCATAGCTTATTTCGTTGAATGAATTTTTTCAAAGATATAAAGAGCTACTCGTAATGAAAGGATAATGATGTAACCTATATCCAAGTATTTCTTATATCTCTTTTATAAAATCTTTGGAATTTCGAATTTTCATTCCAAATATTTGTGTATGATAGTTACCACAAATTGTACCCATGTATTATAGTCCTGATCCAAAGTCAAATGTCATTTTCAGCTGTAGTTAATAACGTTCCATTAATTTGGTGCAACGTGACCTATTACGACCCATTACTACACAGTCCAAAAACTTGCCACTCTAAACACCAAATTCACTTACCGATGTTTTTGCACCACAAATGTGATGTGATTTTGGAATTCTGCGCATCACGGCCGCTTCGGATCCCTTATTTATTTTGTTAAGGGTACCGTTCAATTAGGACGAGATAATCCGCGAACCGTTAACAGTGTGCGTTTGATTGCGTTTCGGATGACTACGGTGAGCTTGTGTTACTTCGGATTGCCTGGCTTTATTTGCTAGGTAAGCTTTGGTGAGGGATAATTTATTGTTATTGTACAGGTTAATCGGTTTTTCTTTTTTGTTCTCAATGTCTTTATTATCCGAAGTTGTTAAGCACCTTTTTTTCAAAGTTGATTTTTTTCTGTAATTTGCCTAATAAGAAACCTAAATAAAAGATAGATTCCGTGCCAAACCAAAAAGAGTCTTTTTTCCCACTATTTAATACATACTTCCAAGCGACACGTTTGCAAATCGTTCCATCATTTACTTATTCGGCTTTAGTTGTTGCAATAATGGAATTTTCATAAAACTTTACACGAGGGGAAATTCAAGGAGGGTGATTAATTTCACTGGCATTCAAAGGAGTTAGGCCGAACTCTCACGGTGCAATTGTTGAACGTTATTAAGTAGACAGATTCAAAGTAACACTGTGTCTAGCAATATAAGTGGGTATAAAAGTAACTTTACATAATTCAAACCTGTTAACGGTTTCCTTAAGCGTACCTGTCATGTCGGAGCACGTGTAATGTTTAACATCGTCTTAAATTAACCTTGTTTTAAGTCGACCTGTCTCGCGAAATAGGTATTATGTTTAACTTTAAGTAGAACAATATCTGTTTAAGAGCCCCTCACTGAAATTTCTAAATTGTTTTCATTAATTTCTATACCCAGTGCTCATTCATTTGTTTTCTAGTTTTCTAAATGAGAATAAGAACTAAATAATGGTTGGAGATAGCAATCATGAAATCACTAATAATTTTGTCAGTTAAATTCGAATGAGACAATTGAAAATCATCAAATTACTATCTTCAAAATGACTCTCGTAATGATTGCAGTAGTACACCTTATATTTATCAGCTACCAGGCATTGAGCATTTCAAATCGCAGAAGTCACCAGTTCAACTCGGTCAGTCAGCTCCCACCCTAACCTTCCGTTCCTGAAGTCACGCGACTGAGCATGTAAATCATTTGTGCCCTGTACTCGATGGCCTGCCTTGCCTTTTTTGTCGTATCCGTGTAAATTTTAAGTTGAACCCTGAATGTTTGGTACTATCACGCGAAAACTAAGTGCTAAGAATTCTGTTGTCACTACTACCTTTTGTTATTGTGCGATGTAAATCGCTGGTAGTGTTTAAGTTTCGACTTGTTTGAAGCGGACACAAAATTTCTGTTTTAAATATATTTATTGCATAGTAAATTAGGAATGTTAAATGCTAACGTCATGACATGAACATTAAATTTTAGTCTGATATAATATAATATCGAATGTTAAATAAATAAATATACCCAATATTACTAAACCATTTAAATTTTATTCAGTAGCTTTCAACAGAATAGTTAGTTGTTCCACTAAAAGAAGTGACACATAAATACTTTTTTTTTAATAAGTTTTTTTTTCCATCAAATACAAAAGTAATAGTATAAAAGATACATTCACAAGTTAATCGAACAACACGATTAGGGAAGAAGCAAGTGAATATCTAGAAGTTGGATGGACGTTGGAAGTTTGGGCAAAGTGAGGTTGCCCGCGACACCAGTCAGCTTAGTGTTGCCATGCTCATAACAGCTGACGGTCGATATTTTATAGTAAGACCAGTAACTTAGAACTTTGTTTCAGTTCCCAGCTACTTACAGAATTTCTTAATATGAAGTCACGAATTTGTTATAGTTGTTGGGACCTTTTGTGAATATGAGGATAGAATCATGGTCTGTTGACTAGAAACTCTGATGGAAAATTTCTGTTAGGCATTAATGGCGCCTTTACGAAGTTCAGTAATACCTACATCTGAAAATACAAAACCAGAAACTTGCATTATAATATAGTATATGCATTGCCACTATGTGCGAGTGATTCGAAATGACAACTTGATCGATGTTCTTCTTTAAAATCGCTGTCCCTATCAATATTCTCTACATTTAATTTCAGCACTAACCAGGACTCAAACAAACATTCGCTTAAGTCGATGCTATTGATTTAAAGTTCGTTGTTGAAATCAGTTTAGTCTTAACCGGGAATTTAATGATTGATCACAAACAGACCAGAAACAAATTTAAACTTTGTCTTGTTTCGTATTTGGTTCCTCGAACCGTTTTGAATACCATTTGCATATAAAGCTTCAATAAGCAGCTGATCGTTAAGTACCAATTAAAATTAATCCGGAAAATATCATAAAAGACACATTCAATAAAGGATATTCACAATTAGAAACGTATAATTGATTTAGCATCCGTTGTAACTCTATAACCAGTTGTACACATTTATGTTTGTCGATTTGTTTGCGTTATTTTTAGAACTATTTTTCTGTCTCCAATGGGCCGTTCAATAACTTTAAGCTTTTACTCGGTTCGTCATCTCACTTATAAAGGCGACCAGTATACCATACCTGTGTGCAACACAGGTAACGATTTTCATCTTTACGAATTTCGAGACGTATGAATTGGAACATAACGTCTAAAATTCCTTGTGAAACTTAAGACGAAGGTGTAGTACACACGTATGGACGGCTGTACTCCTCGAGCCTATGAATAGAACCGGTTTCAATTGAACGAAATAAAAGTAAGCTCTCAAAGGTCATTGTCGATAATGCACGCTCGAGTTAGCCGATTTAGTTTTAAAGCCGGAATAAGTTAGGAGTTTAAGCGTTAGACATAAAAATTCACGGTTTTTAGCCGTAAACAAAACTGGTTCTACCATTGTCGACTAGAAGTTTCGAGTTAACACAAAAGGTAAAAGAGCCCAGAAAGAATACGCTTTCATACAAAAGGACGGGATAAGCTATTAAAGTGAATCTGATCGTCGAAATTTAACTGAGCCCCAGTAATGCTCACGCTATAAAATCAGGGAGTGAGTTGCGAGGTGAAATAAGCAGAAACGAAACGGTAGCTTTAACAAAAGAGAAATTTCTTTTCGAAAGCAACCGGGATCGAATGTCGTCCTTTTTAAAAGCCAGTCGTAAATTTTATCGTTTTTAGTGTTCCGCTCAGAAATGAGAAAACGGAACGCTTGGAGCCATAACGCTAGGTACAGTAAAGTTGACCTACTTGCTGTTATGAGAGGTTAAATTTTAAAAAAGACCCCATCTTCAGAGATTAACGGTCATGATACTCGTGGATGGAAAATGAGTAAATATTTGCTGCCATCAAATCGAATTTAAAGATCTCATCTTCTTTTCAAATACAGAAAACAATGGTTATTATGATGACAAATAAAAATATGCCAGCAATTTTTGAAATCATATTGCTATATAAAGATTTTGAATGTACATAAGTACCTGGAATGTGACGAACCAACTTCCAAATCACAAACCCGATTTGATCTACAAAAGTATTGTTAGGCAAGTTGGGCAAAACTGATAATGTTAGTTTCATGCCCCCTCGGGTCTCCATTACTTTCCAATCAAACTTGCACAATAAAGTTTCTTCGACTAAAACACCTAATCAACCTGAGGGTTTACGGAACTCCTCGAAAGTGGCAAACTTTTTGAGGATCCAATCACCATACAAAATTCGGTAAATGGGCCAAACTCTAATGAGATTATTTTGATAAATATACTAAATTAACCTGTCAAATGGAACAGATAAGACGATTTATATCAACTGGATACCAAATGCAGTCGTCAACATAATGTAATGTATTTTTTCACTTCATTTTTTACAGCAATATACTAAGGTCCAGGCGTTTCGAGTTACAAAAAGTTGAAAACAAGAACGATAAATCATAACCAGTTTGATATAAAAAATAAGATGAAAAAACCATATCCATAAACCATTGATTATCCATAAACCTGTAATCAATCTGGGAGATAGCAAAAAATAATGTTGAAGAACACTTAAGCAAAAGGAAAACAGTTTTACGGAACGGACTACAAATTTACGAAACAAACCCAAAAAAACTTACGCGAGAATATTCAAGTGAAAGATATATGTTTTATTTTTGTTGTTCAAACGTAGAAGTTGGTCGTTGCGATTTTTGCCCCGTCAACGTTGTGGAGGCAAATTTATAGCTATTTGCAGTACAGACTTTCTGTTTTCACATGTCATGCTTTGAGTTTCAAGTTGGAAGTTCTGCGATGCCTAAGTTAGCTTGGTGCACGTTCACAATATTGGGGTACATTTAAGTAATCAACTAAACGAGTAGACCAACTAAACTTATCCTTTAATTTAGAACGTAGGATTAAGTAAAGAGTCGAATCTTTTAAACGTAATGTTCGTAAACAATTTAGACGGTAAAAAATAATTATTAATAGAGAATATTATCTTGTAATATTTTATCATGTTTTCAACTTGGAAAGCATCATAATGAAATCATCATCGGCTAGCCAGAAATAGTATCGACCTCTCCAAGATTCCAACTTATAAACAACCGACGTCTAATTTCAAAGAACACCTTTTCTAAACACACAATTTCATTGAACACATTCGGGAATCTCCCACGCCGTTTGTTGTTACACTCCATAAGAGCGATCTTACTAATTTTTGTTGTAAATACACGTACCAAGTTTATCTAAGCGGTAATTTTCTCGGGCAACATTCGACTCGGAGGCATAATAGGACCATTAAAACACCACCCACTAGTGTAGAGCAAATTGCATTTGCCGACATGGGTACGTATTTTACAATCAAATGTTGATTTGCTCACGCTGCCAACACTGCATTAGGGTACATAAATTTGTTTACTTAAGCGATAAACTTGCGAGGAAAGGCTCTAACACGAAATTGTTTCAGAAGGTAACCAGGAGCATTAAATGTTAATTTATTACCGTCCAAACATTACTCGAGTACAGGGATTAAAAGTTACGTATCAATTCCAACTTATTATCCCCGAGGGCCTCAATCTAAACTCTAAGCGGGTGGATATTGAAAATTGTTCAAATTCCAAAACAAAACCTTCCGTGTGTAAAAGTTGTAAAAAAATCTACATTATAGTAGACAAACACGAAGGAAAAGTTGCCATTCGACTTGTACAAAGTGCCTTTTCTTTCTAGGAAGTGTTTAAAGTAAATTAAAAGCAAGCGAGCCGCGTTTTTCAGACTCCAATGTGTAATCTAACAATCGGTTTGGAGAACGGACAATCATTCTAGTAATAAAGGCTCAGAGGTGTGGGGCAACCTTGGGTCTAACAGTATTGCGACTTGGCAACAACTGGCTATGTGTACGATATAAAAAACGCAACAAAAACTAAGTCCGCATTTTGCTTGCCGCCGAGATTACAATGATCTGAAACTCCGCCCTTAGTTCATTTTGTTATTTTTGACCCGTCCCTGTTGTATACGCATTGGATTTCTCAATCTATCAATTTTAATTGTCCTGCAACTCGATAATTGTGTTAACTGTAATGATGTAAACGATACAAATGTAATCGTTTCCTCATAGCTTATAGTACTGCAAAAAAATTCCGTACCATCTGTTTTAGTAGTTGTAGGATTTAAAGAGGATGATTAAGCATTTCCCTGAAGATTTCGTTTACAGTCACCGGCGCGAATGACCTGAGATTATCATTTCCTAGTAGTCGAGAGCCTCACAAGCATAACGATACAGAAACGCACATGTCGATGGCATACACGAAAGGCCACTCACACAGAGGAGATGACTAAAAATATTGCGGGATGACATTGAAATGTTAATGCACTCTCGGGGTACGGCGTGGCATTTTACGGATATTTCGTTCGAGAGTAATAAAACTTTACTTTTTTTTCTTTATAGATTGTTTTGACTGGTTCAGCTCGTATAGCTTCATTTTTAAACGATATTGGCTATAGAGTAGAATTAAATTCGTTAATAAATAAAAATCGTTGGCTGTGTCGTTGCTCTCTGGTCGTTGGGACGTGTTAGCGTCAGTCGCTGCAGTCAATTTATCTTTGCCCACTTTGAAATTTGCTCGTTTGTTTTATTCATTACTATCAGCTTCCACGTTTTATGGTACGTTAACTGTTTAAGTGCAGATCCTTTTCGTTTTACTGACACTAAATTAAGTCGACGCCTGGCACATTATTTTCGGCTGTGTTATACGAGAATAGGTTGGTACCCGGTAATTCACTAGTTCTTATTTTGAATACAGAACGTACGTGACCTGAAGCACTGATGTTGTATTGCACAATTTTTAATTTCATTGCACTGTCATAAATATAGATATTGATTTATTCCTTTTCTCCTTATACCTACATAAGCGTGTCACTATCTATTTTGTATTAAATTTAAAATGTTGTATTGTCATTCTTTTAAAATGCCATCATCACTCACGGACTTGGCTTCACGAACTCATATTTTACGTTACTTTTTTTTTTAATTTAACATCCGTATAAACCGTATAATCCGGTTTATAGATGCGTTTCGTTACTGCACAGACGATCTTAATTTAGCCTCTACTTTACGTCTTTCATTAAGTTTAAAACATTTAATTAGGGATCCTGATTTTCTTGCGCCAAGTTTTATGGGCACTAAAGTTTGAAGAGTCGAATCGGCTCTCGTGGGAGCTTTATTTTTTCTAGGGCTCCCCACTGCACTCGATCGCATGTTCCTACATCGTTACCAACTCGTTTATATGGTGTATTGAATTTCTCCGTCTGTTTAATAGCAATGTTAGCCAACGCGCGATTACCAACAGGATAATAGGTTGACCCTTTTTTGCGAAAGTCTAGAATAATAGCATCAAATTAACTCGATGCAAATTAAATCAAGAGTTTTATTGATGTTTTTCCGCGTTGTGAAACGTTCAATTGTTGTTTTTTCTAATCTATTGACCAAGGAAACATATCATCGCGGTTAATGTGGTTTATTTCTTCAATACGGTCTAGATATTGATATTTTTGAAAACATGTTTACGTTTTCTTTTTGGGCATATGACGACTGTATTTTGAAGATAACACCGAATTGCGCTTTATTTTAATTTTATTACACGGTTTGTTGGATTAAGTGTCGTGCGATGCTACTTCAAATATTTGCGTATTTGAAGTTGTTTATATTAATCTTGATATTATTTTCTATCAGTTATGATGCTTGCTATGATTTCAAGAAATGTTATGAAAAGTCCGATAAACTCTTAGATAATTCGAAACGCACGATTTTATTTTGATTGCGATCTGCGTTGTTGTGACGCTGTTTTTAATGTCCATTCCGATCACTTTTATTTGTATCCTTGTGTTGACATTTATTTTATTTGTTGGTTTGCTGTGACTTTAAGTTTTTTATCGGCCTTGACTTAGCAGTTTTTTTAGTTTAACTGTATGTATGGGTGTTTATTTATATTTTTAATTATTTCAAGCTTTTGAATATTTTGTATTTTGTTGCGTATATTGTATTTTTGTTCACTTTCCTTGTTTTTTTATTTTTCATGAATTATGCGATGTTTTATTGGATTTCGGTTTGTAGAATTTTTTGAGATTTTAGAGGTTTTGTTTTGGATTTTTGCTCACTTCTTAGGGCTAAGATCGACTTACCTGTGTCGCATCCGTGTAAGGGGTGGACGAATTTTTGTCCACTAGCTGAGAACCGAACACCGGCACTCCGCTCGATGTCGGCGTCAGCGATCGTACATCCGAAATTTGTTGGGGCACCATTTTGTTTTTATCCAAAATAAAAATACAAAAACCCCAAAAGTAAAAAAAACAAACACAAAAAAACACAGTTCACGTATTGCACTTATGAAAAAAATCACAAATAGTTTATGTCCAATGAGTTCAAAATTTTATAGCAGTCCGAACGGTTCTCTCAGCCTCTGTTTGTTCCCGTACCGAAGCCTTTCGGCGGCCGATGCACCGGAGACTTCCCAGTACCTGGACACTATCCTTAAATCTTTGTCTGCTAGAACGTGTTGTCTGCTGCTATCTTCTTCGCCGGCGATCGGTCCAAAAGTCATAATTTTAACGTGTCCCGACCGCAGCTCAGTTAGTACTGCGGGGCGATCGTGGCATAATAGATTGTGTGATAGCGGCTACGCGCGCACTCCGCGAGAGCAGAGAGCATACTGACGTCGCTCCACCACGCGTCCCACTGTCAATAGTAGAGTCGCGCGCTCAGCTGTTTGGTCCCCCCGCGCGCCGCGTCCCGCGCCCCGCGGCCGCCCGCCATTCGCGCTCGGGCGGCGGACGCAGGCGCTCGCTCGGCGTGACGTAGAGCGCTTGACTCATGCGGTAGGTGATACATCGTAACATTGAGAACCCTTCCGCGTTTGATATGGCAACGGGGATTGCGAGCGTTTGGTTTTGTTCGATTTTTAATTTTGTTCATGGTTTAAATAGTACGTTCTTTGATTTTATGGCAGAAATTCTTAATCCGACATTATAATCTTGAGTAGGCTCTTCTTACATTTTTGAAAATATTAACATTTATAATCAAATGCTATAGAGATAAGTTTGAATATCATCGTTATTCATGATGATAATAATAACATGCAGACATACACTTGACTTGTGTAGGTAAATACCTACATAAGTCAGGTTTACAGTGTTACCTACATAGCACTTTGCAAGTTCTTATCTGCTCAAAGAACAAACAGGTCATTGATCTAAATCAATAGCAGATATTTTTGTAACTACATGCACTATCGAACATAATCAAAATAACAACAGAAAGATAACAATTTTAAGTATCATTCTGATGTTATGAAAAAAGAACCTAGATGATGAAGATGTGACGTAGCGTGTTCATGTGGTTTTGATAGATATCTTTAATTAAAACATTTTTGATCTGAGATGATATCTCTGATTTGGTAAAATTGTGATGCAGAAATAAGTAGGTAGGTACTTAATTAAAAAAAGTACAACGAAAATCAGACTGAGTTGTACATTTTAATGTTTACTTTCGATGTTGACATTACGTGTTGTAGGTTACTTAGGTTTCCAAACATTGTATAGTAAAATGTTTTTTTTTCAACTTGGTGCGTTGCAACATATTAAGTTTGACATTTATCTTATCCAAGAAAATATATAATAATCCATACTACGTGTGCATCGTACCAGCACTAAATGATAATTATACCACAAACGGAATAATGATTTGCCAATGAGACAGACCTTCATCATTGAAGTCATCATTGCAATCGCAAATAACAATGATCGTTCCTAATACGGTTGAATCTTGTTTTAACGTTCCATGTTATGAAATCATAAAAGATTTATTTACGAATTAAGATACACTGGAGCACATTAATATCCCGAAAACATCCTACTATTACGTATTTTGAAACTGTGGCCTTATTCACACACACACGAATAATCACAGTTAAAAATATCATAAGTCATATAAAATTAAAAATCTATTAGTCTTATTAAATATTCCCCTTGAAATGTGAAAATTGGTCGCTACTTGTAAACATTTCACCAACTTTACTTACTTATTTAAATTTGATATCAAAACAAGTTTTTCCTGATTAGAAAAACTGGTAGCGCCATCTAGCGAAATGTTTTGCAAACTCATGTTCGTTGTGTCTTATTTTGATAAAATATTTCCTCAGTTGTATTATTAGGTACCGTATGAATTTTTTAAATATTTAAATGAGTCTAACGACCTGTCTAATATATAATAAAAAAAATGAGGCCTGTTTCTGTGGGTCCAAGTAATGATCAATACAAAAATGTTTTATCTGAGTATTTTAACAAGTTACTTACCAAATAGACATGTCGTTAACACACCAATGTAACTATGTTAATGAACTTTTTCAATAAAAGTTTTTTTTTCTTACAGAAGTAAGTAAATTTTAAAACGCAGACTGACATTTACACCAAAAATGTTTCAAACATTGTATAACTTAATTTTATTCTTTAATTATTTTTAGAGTCGCTATTGTTGCCCCAAACAAATAGACTACACACAGGTTGTATGACTTTGCAATGTCACTCAAAAACCTACGGCTCACATGGTAACTTTTTTCTTTTAAGAAAACCAAACCTATGATTAGCTTACATTTTTCTATAGAGCAAAACCTTGCGCACAGCTGTCCTGCGGTGGGCCCGCATCCTATTGGATATTTTAATATTTATTACCTGTTCGGAATTAATGCACAACCTATGAGGGTGCACAGTAGGTTCTGTCAAAACACAAATAGTGGCAGGAGGAAGTGAATTCCCCTTAAGATTTATTTATCATATATATTTAAGTTCTGCACAAACATGTGTACAATGGTGTACTTAATGCCTAAGGTATTCTCTACCAGTCAACGATAGGGCCAAGCAGATAAAATTGAGATGAGGAAAATGTAGCAAACCTTACATGCAATTATAATTTACTCATACAAGTGAATACAAAAGTTAATACTATTCAACGTCTTCAGGTTACTTACTACTACTAACCGCTGGGCTACGTGCTCGAGTATTTCTCTTACAAAATCATTTACAAGTCTCTCGTTCCTCTCCTAATGTTACATATTGCCATTTTACCAGACTATGAAAAAGCTACTATGTATTCACACACCCAGAAGGATTTTTCATCTGTTGGTATCTGTTGGTACCTAAAATTGCCGTTGTCGGATCTTGGCTCAAATAATAATAATGCCGTGTTTTAATGAACACACAAATAACCTAGCCCCAAAACAAAGCATTAGCTTGTAACAACAGATATAAATACTAAAATACAATAAATAACCAAATGCTCATGTTCATCAAACAAACATTTGCCCCTAACAGGATTCAAACCGTCAACAGCCGGTTTAATAGTCGTTCCGTAACATTAAAATTTTCTTGCGCACATGGATTTTCAAACTTCAAAATGAATCTACTCCTTGCCTCTACATTAGGTACCTGTTTGGAATTAACGTATTCCATCAGGTGAACGGCGAATAATACAAGTGTGTTCGCACTCCGAGTGACACAGACGTGACGACTCCATTGATACGCCATTGAAACTTCGATGAAGTTCGCTTCGCGCTCGAATTTGGGTGAACTAATTCTTTACAATATGATATTAAAACACACTTAAAGAAAAAGGCCGTTGGTCCCGGTGAGTAGGTATCGATAGATATTAGTCGTTAAGCCTGGTCGGAGGCCCTCGGGCGGCTTAATAACATCTGACGGTAAGGTTGGTCACTTACCTTACACACACCCCTCCACCAATCCGCACTGAGCCCGCGTGGTGGAGTATGGCTCGCACCACCTCATAGTCGAGGCGAGGCCTGTGCCCAGCAGTGGGACGAATATAGGCTGATGATGAAAGAATAGGTACCACAACATTGATGAATCATGGCTGGCTGCAGCCTAAGCACTTAAAAAATTCGGACCGATGAGTAAGTATCACGGTTGCTCAATTGGTAGAGCGATCGCCCGGCCTGCGAGAGGTGCGGGTTTGAGTCCCGCCGGTGGCAGTGCATTTCCTTTAAGTGTGTTTTAATTTCACATTGTAAAGAAATTTATTACATCCGTTTAGTATTTTCAGCATGATTGACAGACAAACATCCAAACAAATAAACTTTCACATTTATACGTAATATTACATTTAGACGACCACTTTGGTGAAATGGTCATTATATTTATTATTAATAAAGAGGTCGCGGGTACGATCCCCGCACTGTACAAACATTTGTGTGCATGAACAGGTCTGTGTGTACTGGTCTGGGTGTAATATGTATTTATTTAAGTATTTACGTAATACCATTGTTCATTCTGATATCTGTATCACAAGTGCATAAGCTACTTACCACAGAGTCAAATTAGAGTCTTCCTTCTCAGAGTTTCGTTACAGCCAAACAAAATTTCTTATTTAACGCGGCTAGCTCGTTACAAATGCTGAACACTCACCCATCAAATAACAACCAAGTCAAGTTTTAGCAATCACTAAAGCTCTGCCACGCTACAAAAGCCCCATCACAGTGATTCGAAAATAATAATACTAGCAAAATGCGTATTTCACGCGAATTTCGGGGCGGCTCGAACCGTAAGACCCGGGGCGTTACCATAGAGACAATGCGGATAGACTTGGATAGATTTTAATGTTAAAACGTTCATAAGAGCATTAATAAAATAACGCTGCATTTTCTCTGGTGAGGAATGTGTTGTTTAGTTAAAAAACAACTATGTTCACAGATACTTCGATTTTCGATCAGGGCAGTTTAGAGAATATAATACCTAATAGTCCTCCTGGCCAATTTCGACCACGGCGGCCAATCTCAACATGAATCAGCCAACTACGCAGGAGATATTATATTGCACAAGTGTGAGCGCAATACACAGGTGCACATACTGTTCCATCACTCTGAAAGTACGGTGAGACGGCAATCCGACATGACCGGAGAGAGATCAGGCGCAGGACCAACGGCTTAACGTGCTTTCTGAGGCACCGCCAACTTCCTGACTCCGAGTTGTTTTTGAGAAATTTATGACAGAAAATCTCAGAAACAGTTTTGGCTCGACGTGGGATTCGAACCCAGAACCTCTCGGTTGTAAGGCAGAAATTTTGCCACTACACCAACGAGGCAGTTTTAAATAATACTCCTTGATTCTGATCTCAACAGTACACAAGCTTTAACAATATACTTTAGTGAGCAGATATTATTGCTTAATAGTGCATACCTACACGAGAGCGCCTTGGGTCTACTTCCACCATGGGTTTCCACGCTCCTCATGTTATTTAGTTAGAAAACCAACAGCGTTACATTTCAATGTTGATTATATGGTATGACTATCACCTTCTTCTGAGAGCTAAAGAAGAGGTTAACTTAACTCACTGGTGACCATAGGACTGGCAGCTACAGGCTTTTAGGCAATGACAGCGCTAAAGGTGTTTTTTTTTTAAATAATTATTAATAATAGCGAATCCTGCTTTCCTGCTCTTCCTGTAACATCTCCAAGTGCGAAACGCACGTTGCGTATTGATTACGTCGGTTTCCCTTTAAGCCTCGTCCGTAATTGAATGCGAGTTGTGATGTTTACATAATGTTAGCGAGTGTACTGCGGTCGTTATGGAGACAACATTTTCGTTATGACGAGTAAAGATTGAGAGAGAATAACTACAAATCCGTCCTGTTGTTTTCATATCATCTCATCAGCCTACTTACTGCTGGGCACAGGCCTCACCTCCACTATGAGGTGTTACGAGCAATACTCCACCACGCGGGCTGACAGTGCAGATTTGTGGAGGAGTGTGTGTAAGGTTAGTGATCAACCTTACAGCCAGATGTTAAGGAGCCGCACGAGGGCCTCTGACTAGGCTTAAAGATATTAAACGGAACGGGGATTTCATTTATTTTTATTTAAAGTTTAACTAGTTTTAGTTTCATTTATTTTTAGTTTAAGTGGCGAACTCATGGTCACCCTTACCAAACATTACAAAGTCGGCTACATCCCATTCAACGATTTTGCTAAATGACGTTCAGTCAAGACGTTGAACGTTACATTCAACGACTTGACGAGTTATCCTTTAATCATTCAATTGAATGTCGTCATTTAATGAACAGCCTAGTCATTCAATGAAATCGCGGATTCAACTAGATGACTGCGACATATATTACCACTTTTGAATCTGATTTCCGTAACACAAGTACTTAAGCTACTTACCACAGAGTCAGATCAATGTATATGATGCTGTTGTTAAAAAAATACAACATGTTTTACTAGATTGATCCTTACGCCGCACCCTTAAGTGGTCTTATCGACACACTGTCATTACGAATTTCAATATAAGTGTTTCCGCGTTAGTTCGACGTCAGAAAAAACGTCCTAAACGACCGTTCGTATGTTACATTTGCATTCTCCTTCTCGGTCGTCACACTCTTGGCAGAGTAGTCGCAGTCGCCTTTTTAGGATTTGTGACACGCTTCACAATCCTTCACTATTCGAGAACGAACGAGTCGAGAACATTGTAGACCACGTAAGTAGTCCAACGTCACCCTGAGGGTCGAACGGTTGGAATCTCGCCACAAAGTGAATTTTAATTCATTTGTGGTAAGGGTCCCGACCCATCATCTAGCAACCTTCATGAAGGAAGATTCCTGACGGCAGGCCGTCGTGTTTCGGAAGTACCGAGGACGGCTGCTAGCCGACACCGCGCGCTACGCATCTGTTCGCTGACGCGTGTGATTTGTGTTCAATGTTTAACTAGATTATGTAATTTTTGTTATTTGTCAGCTGCAGCGAGTGCGGGGCAGCGCCAACAGCCTCTTAAAGCCGGTCGTGGCGACACACAAAATTAAAAAAAAACCTGATTTAACAATTTATCTGCGACATAGAATACATCAAACGGTCTGGTTATCTTTTTGACAAGCTTCCTTCACATAATATCCAAACTTTTTGGGTAATTTTATTTTTCAGTTTCCTTGTTGTTTTACCTTACGGCCGGTAGGAGCATGATGTTGAAGGATATTTATTTCTTCTCAAGAAAATACTTTACAAAATACGGTTAAGAGTACCCTTGGGACGTAAGGGAACATATTAATTTTACATGGTTGTTGACAATCCCTCTTAAGGACGCCTGTCCACCAGCGTGGAGCGAGGCCGCGGAGCGGAGATACGGAGAATTATCAACCAATAGGATTGCACAAAATCTCCTCTCCTCTTCAGAGGACAGAGAGTTGCGTACTTGTTTAAAAATTCATACAATATCGGTAAGCTTCAAAGCTTCGCTCATCGCCGAAGAGTCGCCTGCTTGTCGATCTTTTACAGGCCTTACTTTGTCGAGTGTGGTGATGAACTACACCAGATTATTCCACCGGCTCCCTTTTACCACCGGACCACCAGACGTACCGCAGGATACCATCCGTACCGTTTCGATGTTCCAGTGATACGAACCAAGCGCTTCTCATCTATATTCCTGATGCGCACTGCAAAAGAGTGGAACTCACTACCTGCGTCAGTGTTTCCCTGCAATTACAACCTAGAAATCTTCAAAGCTAGAGTGAACAGGCATCTTCTAGGTGAGCTCGCTTCATCGTAGACTCAGTCTTTGCCTCGTTCGGGCTTAGTCTTGGGTCAAGAGCAAACCTATCCCAAATACTACGGGGAAGCTGATCAGCCTAGCTCCGCATACTGAAAGATACAGCCAAGAACTCCGCTCACTTCGCTCCGCTTCCTCGCTCCGCACAGTCACAGTACGCAACTCCGCTCCGCCATACCACGGTTCTCCGCTCTGCGCCCTCGTCCCGCGTCGGTGGACAAGCACCTTTAAGAATTCTTCTTATTCACTAACATCGATAGAAACCGTTATTTCATTTCCTTTTACATTTCATTTAATAAAAACCTTTTACTTCCAATACTAATCGCCCCGTTTCATAAGTAAGATGATTGCTATAATACACGTGGCTATTATTGCATGTTGTAAACGGCACAAGATATGTTTTTGTCGCGGCTGCATCCGTCACCTGACGCAATCTCGGCCATCACCGCCAGGGCACACATGTAGCATATTATCGCTGCCACTAACACGACTGACAGCGTGTCAACTAATTAAACGTTAATTTGATGACCGCTTGGTGCAGTGGACATGTCGGACTTCTTAAACCAAGGGTCGCGGGTTCGATCCCCGCACAGTACAGGCATATGTGTGCATGAACATGTGTGTTTGTACTGGTTAGGGTGTTTTCTATGTATTAAATGTGTTTATTTACAAAAAAATGTATTTAGGTATGTTTATCCGTTGTCTAGTACACATAACACAAGCCTCGTAGCTTTATTTGGGACTAGAGAATTGGTGTGATTGTTGTGAAATATTTATTATTATTATTATTATTACACTTTATTTTAACTTTATCATAAGGTTGGTTTTTAAAGTAAAATATAAAATTATCCAAATCATAAAAATATTATAAAAACCTAACCCTAGCAAGCTGCCAGCAGCGGGGCAGGGCTCAAGCTACCGATAGTTAAGGCTTCAGAGAGAGAAACCTCCGGACGATGAGCGCCGTGTCCAAAAGTACTGCCTTCTGCATCTGACCCCTGACCCAACCATCCAGCGAGAGCCTCTTAAGGTGTTGATCGAGGCTCTTCGCTATTAAACCGTTCACAGACACAACTATTGGGACAATGATCGTCGAATCCACATCCCACATGGCGGTCACCTCGTGGGCCAAGTCAAAGTACCTGCTAAGCTTGTCCTTCTCAGCCTTCACGAGGTTTTCGTCATGCGGAATGGTGATATCGACGAGCATCGCCTGACGTATCGATCGATCTATTACCACGATTATTATCATTATTATACGTGGCCAAATCGCTGACAGTCGCGAGTCGCAGTAACAGTTTGCTGCAGGTGTGCTCTGGGCACTGAATACTGAAACAGGCATGCCGAGGTGGGTAAAAAAAAATTGGTTGCCTGTAAAGTCGGTATACGGGCGAATGTTTTACGTGACAACGACTTTGAGTGGTAAAATAATTTTATTGTGAATATTCATTCGTATAACATGAACCGGTGTGTATGCCTATCTCTCTCACTCTCTCTCTCTCGCTCTGTCTCTCTCGCTCTTAGGCGGGCTAACTGTGCTCGAGTGGAAGGGACGCGTGCCTTTCACTTTTTATGTCTGTCTCACTCGCTCTTAGGCGGGCTAACCATGCCCGAGTCGAAGGGACGCGTGCCTCTCACTCGCTCTCATTGTGAGCGCATAACGTGAGCGGAGCGTAACGCAGTTTCTTGAAGTGTCACCCGGCAAACCAATTTATAAGACGTTGTCACGTCAAAAAAACTGCCTCAGCAATAGCCATAAGAGTTATGTAACCAATTTACGTATTTTAAGGTTACTTAACTAATCAACAGCCATCAAGCAAAAAACTAAAATTAACTAAAAAAGCCTCTTAAGCGAGGAAAAGAGATGGTCAGCTTTGACGGCTGGATATATTTTAACCAGCCATAGCTAAGGACTACAGCGATTTTTTTTAAAGACCGCACTAAAATCGGTTCATCCTTTCGGGAGATATGTACCCATAGACGTACGTGTGCGTTATTTCTAAACATTTGACATGTACCATATTCAAGAGCAAACAAACGAACGATTCTATTCTATACTATTCTATTCATACAATTACATACTTACAGAATAGGCTCAAACTTATAACCTCTCTTTTTTGTATGGTGATCATGAAATGATCAATTTATTGTAGTGACAAATTATTGCTATACCTATGTCTAAGTTATGATTCATGCACCGTATAACTCATACAATAAATTATTTCCGATACAAAAATTAAATCGCTGATCCCACTTTTATTGATAGCGTAAATCTGATTAAGCAAAATACTAACGAGACAACTAATTACTCATCCATACTAATATTATAAATGCGAAAGTAGCTCTGTCTGTCTGTCTGTTACACAATCACGCCTAAACTACTGAACCAATTTGCATGAAATTTGGTATGGAGATATTTTGATACCCGAGAAAGGACATGGGCTACTTTTTACTGCGTAAAAATGACGCATTCCAATGGGAAAAATCAAGTGGGCCGATCGCTTTTACGCCTAAACTACTGAACCGATTTAAATGGAAATTTGATAAGAAGATAGTTTGAGACTTAAGAAAGAACATGAGTTACTTTTGACCGAAAAATACTTTCCGTAGAATCTTTCGCTACTAAACTACCAATATATAGAAAATTCTCGTGTCACAGTGTTGTTTGTTTATTACTATTGTTTTACAATAGTGTCCTATAAAATACCGATTACAATAACATGATTCGCTTAATAACCCGGCAAACGTTTTTGCCGGGTCAGCTAGTTGGTATATACCTACATAATATTAAATTGGTATTTCGGGAAATTGAGGTGCTTGTGGCGCAGTGGTTGCATCGCTTTGGTAGTGACACCTAAAGTTAAGCAACCCACGGCGCGGTCATGTTTGGGATGGGTGACCATTCTGACCATTTAAGTGACGTCTATTTACAAGCATCTCCGTGCTTCGGAAGGCACGTTAAGCTGTTGGTCCTGGTTAATGTCGATAGATATTAGTCGTTAAGCCTGGTCAGAGGCCCTCGGGCGGCTTAATAACATCTGACAGTAAGGTTGGTCACTTACCTTACAAACACCCCTCCACCAATCCGCACTGAGCCTGCGTGGTGGAGTATGGCTCGAACCGCCTCATAGTTGAGGTGAGGCCTGTGCCCAGCAGTGGGACGTATATAGGCTGATGAGATGAGATGAGATTTCGGGAAAACAACGCATGCTAAAAGAACAACCCAATGCGGACAACGTCGCGGGTAAAAGCTAGTTACTCATTATATATCAGTATGACATACAAAGTCTGTGTGTGACTCCGGAAACTATTGAATCACCATTGATTACTCCGCACTTTGTAACACGTCATATCAAAAGCAGAACGAAGGTTAGACATCAAGGGGGATTCACATTTGGCGATTTCCAAGAATGATAACGAAATGAAGATCAACATTTTTTATACTGCTTTTTTTTATGTAAATATTTTGACGACCGCTTGGTGCAGTAGTCCACATGTCGGACTTCTAAAACCAAGGGTCGCGGGTTCGATCCCCGCACAGTACAAGCATATGTGTGCATGAACATGTGTGTTTGTACTGGTCTGGGTGTTTTCTATGTATAATATGTATTTTTTTTACAAAAAAATAGTATTTAAGTATGTTTATAAATCCGTTGTCTAGTACCCATAACACAAGCCTCGTAGCTAATTTGGGACTAGAGAATTGGTGTGATTGTTATGAAATATTTATTTTATTCATTTATTAAAAAAATAGTTAATTGGAGGTAGTGTTTCCTTTTCTTTAATTAGCAGTGTAATTTTTATTAAAGTATAATAAAGAACGCTTATAATATATAATACGAGTATATAATAAATTGGTAAGTTTTTTTATGAAAACTGAGTCACAAAACTATTGATTTATTAACAAAATGAGTTAAATTATTTTGGTGTTTCAGGATTTCGTGAAAGACTAATACGGGCAGTGAGTTCTTGAATGATGGAGTGGACCTGCTGAAAATACAAGGAAGATGTTTAATGGAGCTTTTGAATAAATAAATAAATGATAAGTGGATCATTCTCCCTTGTTACAAGTTAAGAGTGGAACTCACTACTTGCGTCAGAGTTTCCCTGCAATTACAACCTAGGAATTTTCAATGCTAGAGTAAACAGAACTTCACATAGAAATATTCAACTGTGGCAAATCTACAAATCTCAGGTTCTACATATTTACCTATCATCATTGTACTATCGTACCGTCAATACGAGTATATTCAATCAATTTTAATGAAAACAAAGTTATTTCATTGTCTTGCACACTTATTTCGTGCAAACGACGACACTACCAAAAAGAAAAAACTCAAAACTTGACCTTGAAGTTGACTGGCAGAAAATTTTTTTAGCATTAAGTCGACCCTTTGTACATTTCTTGTGCAATAAAGTTTTAAAACAATAAAAAAAATGTGGGGGTGGGGGTATTCATGATGATTACGTCATCATTAGTTTTTCACATTTTTTGCGAATAGCAACTCTCACATTGTCTTTGCTTGAGCACGAAATGTTGTGCTATCATCTAACACAACACAAACTTACATACCTGCCCACCAGTGTGACAAGCCCCTAACATTTTTCATTGTCATGACATCACGCCCTTGACCTAACTTACATTACATGACTCACGTCGCAAGTTTCGCTTTCATATCGATACGAAAATGTTATATCTACTGTAGAGGTACCATTTGTTGTTAGATCTGCAAAACTGAAAATTAAAAAAAAACCAAAATTTTTACGTTAAACATTTAATTGACGTATTTCCAGGTAACTTAACTAATCTAAGGCTATAAAGGCAAAAACCTCGTACATGAGCCAGGAAAACAGTTGGTGGGCTTACACGGCTGGACTGACCAACCAGAGCTAAGAAAAACCGTGATTAAAACTTTCGATTAGAAAAAACTTCTTTGAAATCGGTCTATTCGTTTAAGAGCTATGATGCCACAGATAGACACACACAAACAAACACACACAAATATAATTATAGTCCTCCTGGCCGATTTCAACCACGGCGGCCAATCTCAACAGAGATCAGCCAATTACGCAGGAGATATTATAGTGCACAAGTGTGAGCGCAATACACAGGTGCACTCACTGTTCCAACACTCCCAAAGTTCGGTGAGACGGCAATCCAACATGAGCGGAGAGAGATCAGGCGCAGGACCAACGGCTTAACGTGCTTTCCGAGGCACGGGGGTGTAACACCGCCTACTTCCCGACTCCGAGCTGGTTTTGAGAAATTCATGACATAAAATCTCAGAAACAATTTGGCTCGACCTGGGATTCGAACTCAGGACCTCTCGGATGTAAGGCAGAAATTTTGCCACTACACCAATGAGACAGTCAAACTTATACCTCCCGTCCTTACCGTCATTTCAAATTTTGTTCAGTTTTCTTTTCCTAAACTCTTAAGCCTTTTTTTGCAACAAAAATAACGGACCTGAGTCTTAAAAATAAAAAATAAACTATAATTTAAAACCCCATAAACATCATTATGTTGCGTAACAAAACTAAAATTATGCAGTATAATTTTTGAACTCAGAGAATTAACTCACGTTTGTACAAAATACTGTCGTAGTCTGTTAAACGTTGTAAAAATAAAAGCAAAATAAACTCTTTGGTACAACATTTCCATATTTACGTAAAGATATCAAAAGCTACAACATATCAACCATTAAGATGGCTGATCAATAGAATCCCTTTGATCTACCTATGTTTGAATTATTTTACGCTCTAGATAGCAAAAAATATAATTTTGAAAACATTACCTACATATTTCTGAAATCGAGTTTCAAGAAAGGGTTTTATTTATTCATTAATGCCGTAAGCCATTATCTACCAGTTATATCTTTGGGCTCAGCAGAAATGTTTCACAATTTTTATATTAAAACAGTGTCATTGGAAGTTTATCAATGCCAATGTTGTTTGGTTAGATTTTGAATGGGATGTAAACAGCCTTACTATCGAATTATGAGACATTGCTATGAGCCTGTTTAAAAAACTTAGTTTAACCTACCAAGGTGAAATTATATAAATTTTTAGTGATAAATCTAGTTTATGAAGCTCTTACCCTGGCCAAAAACTTGAATACCAAATTCCAAAACTACATATTTTAAAAAGACTGCTAAACTTTATTTCATTTTTATCAATTTAACATTTGAATTGGATATTCCTATCTTCAATACCCTATTCCCTGCATCACACCATTTAGTCTTTAGATAAGAACGAAAAACTAACGAAATACGAAAAATTGCACATCCACCCTGTCATGTGTGCAATGCACAACAAACCAATAATACCACACTGAATTTTATAACCCATATTGCACAGTGTTAAGTGCTATTTTCGATTGCACAAAGATGCAAGCTGGCGACTGTGCAATGTCCCTACCAAAGTGCTGATAGAATCGAATCGGCCATTCGATGTCAGCAGTCAGAATCGAGAACTAAAGAGAACGGCAAAAGGGCCAACATTCTATAACTTGCTACGGAATTCTGAACCCTATGTTAACTAGATAAGGCTGATTTTAATATTTATAAAATGTTATTGTAGTCCGTACAACGCAACAAGCTACATTGAGGTGGAGCTTCAGTGATAGCGACAAGGAAATTAGCATGAGACGCGGCTCAAGACTTATTGCATTACAATCGAATATACCTCGGTTCGTAGCAAACTAACACAACTGTAGGTGTTTTTATTCGATGAGAAAATGTGTTTACTGCGGCTGAAATAAAACAGTCGAACTTCATACGACTGCAACTATTTCTGCATGCATGAGGTTTTGATATTTATATAGAATTTTCTGGTTAGTAATTAAGCTTTACGATATTCAGTGAGTTTTTATGATGAACGAGAGAAAATATTGGCAGGTTAATAAACGAAGTATAATAACAATAACCTGGTTGATATATGCCTGACGGAATTTTAAATATTTCAATTGGGACCAGAGCAATACGTTAGTCAAAAGTGGGTCAAGATCACTCTGAATACGGTCGCGATCATTTTCAGTAAGTATAACGAAAAATTTGAATTACGAAACTCTTAAAACCGAAAGTGTAATGCTTTGTAGTTTCATAAATTTATCCGTCGTATTTCAATAAGTGTTAATCGGATATTATAAAAATAATATATGGTAATAAAATACAGTATAAAATTAATTTAAAAACCCTCAATAAATCAATGATGTGTTCAAAAACGGTTCTCGCTCAGTAAAGTCGTAGCAGCAGATAGGTAATGCTACCACGACACAGATTTTCAGCAAGTACCTTTGTAAGACTAAGTTTTAGTATAAATAATGCAACGCGAAATTTTCGTAGCCACATAAGCTATACAACTTTAATTATGCACCAAAACTGACCGCCATTACTAAGACCCCAACTTTACCAGTCGCAAGCGTGTTTATGTTGCGGTCCCTGTCAGGCACTTACAGGCCGTCTCGCTTGCACCCACGCGCCAACATCTGCCTCTCTCTCCCACCGTTAACCGGTTCGCTCAAACACGTTCATACATCAAGGGCCGAAAGAATAATGGAGATAAGTCTTTTGTTTACCTCTTATCTGGTCGAGTTACGAAATTAAGGCACGTACTTAGTCGGTAATTGAATGCAATCAGTGCTGAGGTCTTCTTGAATGTGTGATAAGGCGGGCCACAGTGCTTCTTGTTTTGAAGATTTGTATACAAATACAATGGGTTTTAAATAGTTTCCCCTCTTTTGAAGTAATTTCTGATTATTAGTTTAATAAAGTAACATTTTTATTCGAAATAATGTCACCTCTCTTGAAACTATGGGGGAGGGGGGGAGTCTTTGCTTTGCTTATTTTGGGTGATAGGGGGCTGGGGGAGTCATGATGATTGCGTCATCAGTAGTTCTTTACTTTTTTAACGAATAGCAACCCTCACATTGATCTTGCTTGAACACGGAACGCATTGTCGGGGATGCCCGCAAATAAATGCATACGCTTAGTAGCCACTCGCTTTACAACTATTCACTTGTCAACAATTCAAAATTTCCCGAAAAATGTTTACGTAAGCATGGGGGAGGGGGTAAGAGCTTTACTTACTTTTGCTGACAAGGGGGATGGGGCGTAAATAATTGTTATAAATATGCTTACGTAAAACATGAGTGGCCCCTTATATAAACACAAAACTTATGTATTGAATGCATATCTAAGCTTACAGGTAAAACGGGGCACTTGGACGTTTTCTAGCACATCAGACTATCCATTTTTGTTGCGAAATCATCCATAAAACAATGGAATATACCGCAGTGTTAACATGGATATGCTGTCATCTGTATTTATTTAAGCTTTATTCCACAGCAAAATTTTATTACAAAAGGTGAACCTAACCTGAGCATTCTCTACCAGTCATACCTTTGGGCTAAGCAGAAATGAAATGTAGCTTAATCTTAACCTGTGGCTTAATAAATCCGTCTTAGACTTAATAAATGATAATCTATATTCTAAGAGTATCTTTTTCCAAGACTCAAATCATAATGCTTTTTTAACCCACGACGATAATGAGGAGTGTCATAAGTTAGACCCCTATGTCTGTTTGTCTGTGTACCTATATGTGTTTGTGTGTGTCTGTCTAGCATCGTAGCTCGCGAACTGGTGGCCCGCTTTCAAAGCGTTTTTTTTTTATTCGGAAACTGATTAAATCACCGTGGTTCTTAGCTTTGACCCAAATCCAGTCTAGCTAAAGCTCACTGTTTGTTTTTCTGACTCATTCAGGTTTTTTTTAAACTGGAAAGTTAGTTTACTCAAATTTAAAAGAAAAAATTACAACAACACATACATTGATCTGACTCCGTGGTAAGTAGCTTAAGCACTCGTGTTACAGAAAACAGAATCAACAGTGGTATTACACAACCTAAATAAATACATTATAACATCCAGACCAGTACAAATAGACATGTTTATGCACACAAATGTTCGTACAGTGCGGGGATCGAACCCGCGACCTTTTAAAGCCTTAAACTGCCGAGAGACTAGACACAATGGAAATAATATTGTTTGGGGGTCACCAGTGACCACCATGGCGCACAATGTGTAGTCAACTTCTTGACCATTACACCAAAGTGGTCGTCAAATTCGACCGGCATGTCCACTCAATTCTTACCCGAATGATCCTCCACGGGAGCAATGCATTTTGTGCAGCGGACGGATGAGCCCTCACCAAAGCGCGCTGTTTAATCAACGAAAAAACTTCAGCTCGCATCACATACAAATGCGAAAGACGCAAGTTGACACGGAGATATGAAAAATTGGGCGATGTTAGCACTCTAGGTTGAATTGGCCAATTGTCCTGGAAAAAAATTCGCGAGACGCCCGTTTAAGTTTGATATTTTTCACAAGTCACTTCAAGACTTGTAACAATCTGAGCCAATTTTTGTATGTGTCAGAGTCGATTTCCATACTGAAAATGTCACTAACTACATGGAGCTTTATTGACTTGATTGCCCGATTTTGACTGTCTGTCAAAAACAGGCATTTTACTACGAATGATTAGCAGTATTAGGCCCCTGCTATTTGTGCAAATAAATTATTGATTGTTTCAATAAACACACCAATTAACTATCCCCAATCTAAGCGCAAGCTTGTGGTATGGTGACTAGGATAACGGATAGAAATACCTTCGTGAAATCAGCTCTATGAGTTCTTAATTCGGAATCTTTATCATACCTGAATGCTTATTTTGGGTTTTTCGTTTCGTCGTCCCTAGAAAATCTATAATGCAGTGTTACGTACTAACTTACTCTTACTAGACACTCACTTGAAATGAAGACAAATTATTTTTAAAACCGTTCAAAAGTTAAGAGAGATTCTTGTTACAGTTTGACATTAGTGCCGCTCGGCCCGGGGCTGAAGTATAGATAGAATACACATAGATAGATCGATAGAATTACTTGTCATGTAGTACCTACCTATTAAACATATAGTATAATTAAATGAAAAAAAAATGCTGATGATAGATAGATGGGTACTCATTTATTGACCCTAAATATTAGGTCCTTACATATGAAATTGGCGTTTTGTCGTACTGGCCACTTTGATCACAAATTTTTCCTATTTGGTTAGGAATTCGAAATTCAAATTTATACAGCTATTTCCACATGTAGTTGTGTTTCGTAAACCGTCATTCATTTGTTTTTTTACTTATCTTTTTTCTGTTTGCATCGCTCAATTTACAAAATGGAAAATTTGAAATATCGCGTTATTTACGAGTACGAGTTCCACCGTGGCACCAGTGCTGCGGAAACGGCTCGAAGGGTTAATGATGTGTATGGCGGTTGTGTCGCAAAAGAAAACACAGTGCGTTTTTGGTTCCAACGTTTTCGTTCTGGAAATTTCGACCTGCAAAACAAGCCCCGTGGACGGCCGGAGACCCAAGTTGATAATGAAGAATTGAAGGCTATTGTGGAAGCGGATCCATCGCAAACCACGTCCGAGTTAGCTGCAGGCTTTGGCGTTAGTGATAAAACTGTTTTAATCCACTTGAAGCAAATTGGGAAGATTAAAAAACTTGAAAGGTGGGTTCCTCACGAATTGAGTGAAGCAAACCGGCAAACGCGCGTCAACTGCTGCGTTACATTACTTGACCGGCACAATAACGAAGGGATTTTAAATCGAATCATTACCTGTGATGAAAAGTGGATTCTCTACGATAATCGGAAGCGCTCATCGCAATGGACCCTGGCAAGCCAGCCAAAGCCTGCTCCAAGCGAAAATTGACCAATAAAAAGTTACTTGTAAGCGTTTGGTGGACTAGCGCCGGTGTCGTTCATTACAGTTTTCTCAAATCTGGCCAGACGATTACGGCAGATATCTATTGTCAGCAATTGCAAACCATGATGGAAAAGCTAGTTGCTAAACAACCAAGGCTGGTCAATCGCTCTACGCCACTGCTGCTTCACGACAACGCTAGACCACACACTGAACAACAGACGGCTAGCAAATTAGAAGAACTTCAATTGGAATCTCTAAGGCATCCACCGTACTCCCCGGACCTTGCTCCAACAGATTACCATTTTTTTCGAAATTTGGATAACTTCTTGCAAGGGAAAAAGTTCAACTCAGATGGGGCAGTCCAAGTCGCCTTCAAAGATTTTATTGATTCCCGTTCGAATGGTTTTTTTAGTAAAGGGATCAATGAACTACCTATGAGATGGCAAAAGTGCATAGATTACAATGGCTCATACTTTGATTAAATAAATATGCTATATAAAAAAATTTCGACTTTTTGTTCCTCCCATACAAAACGCCAATTTCATAGGTAAGGACCTAATATACAGATAGATATAATACAGGGTGGCGACCATAATGCGACAATTGAATTTGTGTCTGTTCCACGCCTAAACTACTGAACAGATTTGGATGAATTTTGGTACACATACAAAATCGTTACCTTTCTGTATGTGTATAAATTTTCATCGAAATCTTTTCTTTAGTTTAGGCATGAAAGCGTAACAGACAGAAAGTCAATTGTCGTATTTTGGTCGCCACCCTGTATAAAATAATAAAATATAAATAAATAAATAATAAATAAATAAATATTTCACAACAATCACACCAATTCTCTAGTCCCAAATTAAGCTACGAGGCTTGTGTTATTACTAGACAACGGATAAACATACTTAAATACTTTTTTTTTGTAAATAAATACATATTATACATAGAAAACACCCAGACCAGTACAAACGCACATTTTCATACACACTTATGCTTTTACTGTGCGGGTATCGAACCCGCGACCCTTGGTTTTAGAAGTCCGACCTGTGGACCACTGCACCAAGCGGTCGTCCAAATATACTATTACTTTCATAACAATCATTATTTTTATTTCAGCATCCTGTATAAATAAAGAAGCCTGAAGGCATCAATCAAACAAGCTTTTTGTTGAACACTGAAAAACGAATTTATTCATACAGTTCTTACTTCGATTCAGCATTAGAGATAGAGTCAATTATAACTGGTATGCAGGTGTTGGCGAGCAAAAACTATGGGCCGGCTTGTTGCCTAAAGGCATTCACTATCAGTCAACCAACACGCATAAAAACTGCTTGCAAGAGTACGAAACAATCATAGAGGAATATTTTTTTTCAATATTATAAAATTACTAGCTGATCCGGCAACCGTTGTTTTGCCATATAAATTTAAAGTGTGGACTACCCTTATCACTCAGGGGTATGAAAAATAAATGTAGAAAATTTAGTGAGAATCGGTCGAGTCGTTTCGGAGGCGTACGGGAACGAACATTATGACACGAGAATTTCATATATATAGAGAATTCATACATTATCACAAAACTGTCATCAGAAAATGTTTTGGAGCTAATACATCTGCAAAACGTTTTCTGCTGGACACAGGCTTTGTAGACAGATTTCCAGGTCAAATAGGAGTACTACCAGTAGCCTGCATCCAATTGGGTCCTGCAATCTCTACAATAACGTCAGTCTATTTATTCGTTTGACGTACAACGCTGCATTTACTATCAAATGGTTTCCAATTAAGAACTTTTCTAGAAAATGTATCTACTAGGTAACTACTGCTATCGATTAACTCTGGTGTCATGTACTAGAAAGTAAAGGGTGCCTGAGAGAATTTCCAATGTCCAAACAATACCAATTCGCCGATAGTGCAATTCAGTGTGCATGACCATGTCTGTTTGTACTGGTCTGGGTGTTATATGTATTTATTTTAATTTATTTGTAATACCACTGTTGATTCTGATATCTGTAACACAGGTGCTAAAGCTACTTACCACGGAGTTAGATCAATGCTTGTGATGTTGTTATTTGTTTATTTTTTACTATTTTGCTGTGAATGAGCTACTTCGAAGTTTTTGTCTTTACCATTACTAAGTAAATTATACGCAAACGCTGTATTCTTATTAGCACAGTCCAGTAAATAAAAGGGCCCTTGTAATTTTTGCAAGGCTATGCAAATATATGTTTGTACAGCCGTGGAAGAAAAAGCGCATTTCACAACTTTCGTTTCAAGCCAAAATACTCCCTGTACCTTTGTTATACGGTGGATGATACAAGTCAAGATGTTCAAAGGTAAACCAAAACTGTGTGGAGAGATGTAAGTCCAATTCAAGGCTAAGACCTCGCAGAGAAATATTGTGTTACATTACCAACGACCTTTGAGAAGGTTTCTTCTTATTTAAGGTTAATATTTAAATATGAGTATTTGTTCAAACTCAATTCAGTAAGGAGTTTGACTCTAGAAATGTTCATCTTATAAATTTAAATGAAGTTCTCATGGCTGAATGACTGGGAATAATTTCTAAATAACATCGATTGCTAAAGCTGAAATTAGTGTAATTTGTAGGCTTATGGGGAACCCTTATAAAATCGTTCAGTCTGTCCTAGTCTGTCACAGCAGAATATCTTCTACGTTTATGGACTGATTTGCATGTAACCTGGTTCGAGGATACTTCACATATAGATCTCATTTTTAAAAATACAAAAAATTGAATTACCCTTTTTAAGGCGACCTATACATGTAAAGGGGGAGGGGGGATGAATTATTTTTTTGAGTGCATCCCCTTGTGTGGGGTATCGTTGAAAAGGACAATGAAACTAAGATAGGGTTTCCATACAACACTTTTTTATCAGCTTTACCATTTGCGAGTTATAGCCCGCCAAAGCCTCCCCCCCTGTAATTTCTAAAGTCTTGGATCTATAAACTTCAAATCTCTCACGTAAAGAAACAGGCACGGAAATTGTTTCGGGTATACTGTGATGAATACTTTCGAAATTATTATTATTATTATTTACGTTTATTTCAGAAATGAAAATTTCCATATAGTGGGTTAGTTGTTAAAGAAAAAAAATATCTAAATAATATAAAAATATATTCTTTACAATGATGACATTGACGGCTAGGGAGATGATGATGATGCAAGAAATGCAAAACAGCGCGGTGCCAAAATTGACTACGGAACCCTACTTTATGCGTGGTCCCACACTCACTTGGATGGTTTTTAATATGTCTGCCAATTATTTCGTGTTTAAAACAGTCAAAAAGATATAGCCAATGTCTAAGCCTACTAATATTGGGGAATGGGAAAATCAGTTTGTTTGTTTGTCCTTCTTTTACCATGCAACAGAGAAATGTTATTATATGTTTTTTGTGTAGAGGAAAGTAAGAGGCTGGAGAGTTACATAGGCTCCTGTTTTCCGCGTCAAAACATCTCAACACTATGAAAAAATTTAAAAATCAACTCAAAATTTACCGATAGATAGCGCCACTTAAGTTTTGAGAGCAGTTCCGAGGCGAACGCTGCATGTAACTTGGTGGCAAAATACTAAAGTCCACACAGATTAAGTAACGGGTAGCCGCTAGTCACTTATATTCGATGACCACTTTGGTGTAATGGTCAAGAAGTTGACTATTAACTAAGAGGTCGCGGGTTCGATTCCCGCACTGTACAAACATTTGTGTGCATGAACATGTTAAGTTTATTTGTAATACAACTGTTGATTCTGATATCTGTAACGCAAGTGCTTAAACTACTTATCATGCACGGAGTCAGATCAATGCATGTGATGTTGTTAAAAAAATTTGGTTTAGTACGAGTAGATATTGGACCTATTCGCTAAATGGCTTACGCCAAAAAACGACCTATTCTCGAAATGACCTATTCTTTAAGAGACCTTTTCGCATAATACCTTATTCTGCAAAAGACTCATTCCTACGATACCTTATTCGTGAAATGACCTATTCTTAAAAGGACTGACTTTTTAAAATTACTAGTAGCTTTAAGTTTTACAGCAAATCATCATCATCATATCAGCCTGTTGCAGTCCACTGCTGGACAAAGGCCTCCCCCAAGTAGCGCCACAGCGTACGATCTCCCGCCCTTTGCATCCAGTCACTACCCGCTGCCTTCTTCAGGTCGTCTGTCCATCTAGCCGGGGGGTGTCCCACACTACGTTTACCTAAGCGTTGTCTTCATTCGAGAACCTTCCTGCTCCATCACTCGTGGGTTCTGCGACAGACATGGCCAGCCCACTGCCACTTTAACAGCAAATAATTAGTAAGTATATGGTAATAAATGCTAAGTATAAGGTAATATAACTTTTATAAGCTTTTTGACAAATTTCCGTGGTCAACGTGTGAGTCGCTTCATCGTTCTGACCCAAGTTGGTAGGTGTAAGGCCAACGCCAATATTTTTAGGTGGGACTTTGCCGACAGAACCGACCTATACTGCATCTGCGGCTTCACCCCACAAGCCCATCATTTGGCCCATCTTTTGTCTTGTCCTAAGTATCCTGTACCGCTCTCCAGTGAACCTTATGTATGACTGGCTCGTTGGTGTAGTGGCAAAGTTTCTGCCTTACATCCGAGAGGTCCTTGGTTCCAATCCCAGGTCGAGCCAAAGATTGTTTGTCGGGAAGTTAGCGGTGTTATACCCCCGTGCCTCGGAATGCACGTTTAGCCTTGGGTCCTGCGCTTGCGCCTGATATCTCTCCGGTCATGTCGGATTTTTGTCTCACCGAACTTTGAGAGTGATGGAACAGTAAGTGCACCTGTGTATTGCGCTCACACTTGTGCACTATAATATCTCCTGTTTAGTTGGCTGATCGCTGTTGAGATTGGCCGCCGTGGTCGAAATCGGCCAGGACTATTAATATTTGAACCTTATGTGTACTAACTATAAGGCGATTCGAGTCGCACAATGTTTGGCTCAAGATATATATGTTGCGTTATATACCTACCATCGAGATGCGTAAAAGAAGACTGAATTTTAAAGGAGGCTTTTAATAATTCATTTTAAGATTCTAGGTAGCATATAGGCGTGTTGAGTTAGTCATCACATCATCGCGAGTTCAAACCAATGATGTTTTGCGTTTCAAGTTACTTCCTCCGCTATTAGTCATACTAAATAAACAAACATTGAGCCTACCGTACTGAAAATACAATCAGTAGGCATTGAATCTTAAGTTTAACAATTTTATCTTATACTAGCGGACCCGCAGACGATCTTTTAAATATTCCCTGCACTTCCATGAATATTTCGAGACTAAAATTAGTCAAATCGGTTCAGCCGTTCCCGAATTTAAGTGAGACTAACGAACAGCAATTAATTTTTCATATGATAAATTTATTGAAATATTGGCAAAATAATGCATTCTTGCCGTTATCTCGGTAGCAAAACTTGTCTTAAAATAACTACTTAGCAATGTGGTTTTTAAAAAAAAAACTATTTTCGGAATTCAGAAGGATTTTTATTATCAGGTAATTATAACAACTATGTCAGTGTTTAATTAAATAAAATAGTTTTCAACTTACCATTTCAACACACTAAGCAATATTTATTACTTATTGTAAAAAATAATAGCATTGAGCTGTTTTTTTTTTACTTCTTTGCACACAGTGGGCCTACTTTATGCATCTGTATATACATATACAAAGTAAAGGTACAGTCATAAACATCTGACCCGGGTCCTTTTACATAACCTAGCAACAATCACTCATTGCCATTTGTTTACATTTGACCAGCTTTTAATCGTGTTAAAAGGTAACCTATTTATAAAAGTACCTACGTAAGTAAGTAAGGGTTTAATTTTTTTTAAGTGTGTTAAATTAATTTCACATTGTAAAGAATATATATATATATATAAAAGGGATAGGCCCACCTGAGTTTTCCTTTGGGAATGCGTCATTTTCTCGCGGTAAAAAGTAGCCTAGGTCCTTTCTCGGGTATCAAAACATCTCCATACCAAATTTGATGCAAATCAGTTCAGTAGTTTAGGCGTGCTTGAGTAACAGACAGATATACAGAGTTTCTTTCGTTTTAATAATATAAGTATGGATTTTTGTACAGCAATAGCCAAATTTTTATAGGATGCACTGGTAGGAATATCTAACAAGTTCCTTTTGTAAGTCTCTATACAAACCAAAATCAAATAATGTATAAGTAATATTTTTGTCTCCCTTCCTGTATGTAACCTTACTCTTACACATTTTAAATTAAATCATTAACCTTTAGAGATAATACTAAATGGATCGCACCATTGAACTTTGGGAACGTCACGACTCAGATCGTAAGATAGAGCCACTGTTTATACTCAACACGTTTTAAATTATATTTCAGATACGTATACTTAATTATAATAGGTTGGTTAGTATTGGCAATCCTTTACTATAATAAAATAGATAGAGATTATGAGATTAAGACGATAAAGCTGATATAGGTTGTCAGTTTGATTTCCTAGAAAAATGGAGGACTTAAAAAAAAACTTGTTTTACATATCTTATTAAGTTTGGACAAGATTACTTACTTGTTAGAATACTACTAGGTGCCTCACATGACAATATTTAGTATAATATAAAAAATGCACTAAACATTAAACATTTTGATGAATAAAAACTATTTAAAACTTTTTTTATTAACCTATGTCAATCCCACTGCTGGGCAAAAGTCTCCCCCAAGCTCCTCCACTGTTCCCGTTTGGCGGCTAAGGATTCCCAATCTGTTCGAAAACTCGTCAAATCGACACACCATCTTTTTTTGGGTCTACCTCTACGGCGATAGCCATCTGCTGGTATCCATTGTGTGACGATTTGAGCCCATCTATCCGGGTGCATCCTGCATACGTGGCCTGCCCACTCCCACTTCAGCTTTGCTGTCTTATCGCCTACGTCCATTATGCCAGTTTTAAAACTATTGAAATAAAAAAAATAAAAACACATTTATGATGAAGTGTGTTCGTAAATAATTTACAATAAAAAACATTATTTTTATTTTATTCTATTTATTTATTTCAAGCTACAATAGGCCCATATTATAAATACCTTACATACATACAAATATAACTTATAAAAATAAAACAAAACAAAACACTATTTAGTCGGCGTAGTGTTACGCAACTTGGTGTCGGGTATCCGTCCACGAAATCGACGATACACAACACCCTTCGGCCAAAATTGTTCCTTCGTGTTTATACTATGGGTTTGCTATGAGCTAAGCCAGAAGGCTTAGCCATCAACGAACACAGCCTTAATACTTCTCTTAAAAACGTTTGGGCTAAAGCTCTAAATATATCGAGGTGTTGGGATAATTCATTGTAATAGTGACAAATACGAACTATTGCATTGTAAAATGATGTATTATTTCGATAAACTTTAACGGTTTTAAAAAACAAAACAAATTAAATCTATCTAATCTATTCTAAAACAATTAAAGATTTCGAGCTCAGTAGACCATTTGAACCATCAATACCTTGAAGCAGAAAGTTATACTTTATTACAATGGAAGCTTATAATAATTTGACTGCCTCGTTGGTGTAGTGGCAAAGTTTCAGTCCTTGGTTCGAATCCCAGGTCCAGCCAAAAAATTGTTTCTGAGATTTTCTTTCATGAATTTCTGAACAGCTTGGAGTCGGTAAGTTAGCGGTGAGACACCCCCGTGTCTCGGGAAGCACGTTAAGCCGTTGGTCCTGCGCCTGATCTCTCTCCGGTCATGCCGGATTGCCGTCTCACCGAACTTTGAGAGTGATGGAACAGTGAGTGCACCTGTGTATTATAATGCACAAGTGTGAGTGCAATCTCCTGCGTAGTTGGCTGATCTCTGTTGAGATTGGCCGTCGTGGTCGAAATCGGCCAAGAGGACTATTATTATTCAGATAAAAGGAACAGCCAAATAACCAATAACTACAACACGATGCCAAGCAAACTATCTTCATTTAAAATTTGGCCTAATCGTTAAGTTTATCAATAAGGTACACATTTAATAAACAATCCTTTACCATCTAATATGTTAACACAGGACACGCATTAACCATGGAATTAAATTAAATATTTAACTACTCACAAAATCTATTTATAACAAGTGACAGTGATAAGCACCGATTTAGGTACTTTACAATGTAAACATGGTTCCAATTGCGCGTTAATTTAACAATAGGTTACTGTTGTAAAGAAACTGCTCTTTGTTGATAATAACGTTACAAAATTAGTTATGAATAATCGAACTTAAAGTAAGTATGTACTAAAGCTTAACAGGCTGTACATGATTGTGGCAGAATGGCCCTTATTACAAGAGTATAAGATTTCGCTGTGCTTCTATTTACGTGCTATCGTGTGTGCTTTCTTACTATTTTAATGTAAAGAGTGTCGGATTACTAACATAATTGTTTACTAACTTTTTTTTTATAAACGTCATCCATAATAGTATTATAAATGCAATAGTAACTCTGTCTGTCTGTGTGTTACACAATAACGCCTAAACTACTGAACCGATTTGCATGAAATTTGGTATGGAGATATTTTAGTACACGAGAAAGGACATAAGCTGCTTTTTACCGCAGGAAAATGACGCTATCCTATGGGAAAATTCAGGTGGGCCGATCGCTTTTTATGTATGAAAATTAATCGCTGTTCGTTAGTCTCACTAAAACTCGTGAACGGTTAAAACAATTTTAATAATGTTAGCCTTGAAATATTTGTGAAAGTCCAGGGAAGGTGTAAACGATGGGAAAATATTTATAAATTGCCGGGTCCACTAGTATTCTATAAACGTCTGCGGGGTCCCCTAGTAGAAAAATTCCACTTGTTAATACTGTCCACAAATACCACAAGTTTAAATCAGCTGAAAGTGTTATTTAAGGGATCCATTTAGGTAAGCAGACTCACGTTATCTTGGTCACATATTAACAGAACCTATTTAGTTTTATCTATAGCAAATAATTGATATTCCAACGCGGTGTGGGAATGAGCGTGTCCAAGTTTAGATGATTGGGTCAGATTTAAATGAGGCCAGATAAGTTTACGTGTCATGACTTATGATAGTGATTGTAATTAAATAAATATTATTTCAAAAATAATGGTCCTACTGGCTGATTTTGACCACAGAGATCAGCTCACTACGCAGGAGATGTTATAATGCACAAGTGTGAGCGCAATACACAGGTTATTCAAAAATATGGTCCATTAAAATCAGATTTGCTCATCGCAGGTTTGAGTTTTTTGATTCTTAATTTTTGCTGCGGAGATTTCCACAGTAAACAAACAGTAGCTACTACGAATCGCGAGATATAGACCCCAAATGATTGTGACATACTGTCACTATTGTCAGCGATTTAGCCTCGGCCATTGGTTGTTGTCACGGTCTCAGCCGCGAGTAGGAGCGACAGAAAGTAGCATTTGTGCCCTGTGCGGATAAAAGACAGGCAGGCATGGGATTAAGTAAGACCACTTTTGTGTAATGGTTAAGAAGTTGACTATTAACCAAGCGGTCGCGGGTTCGATACCCGCACTATACAAACATTTGTGTGCGTGAACATGTCTGTCTGTATATGTACTGGTCTGGGTGTTATGTGTATTTATTTAAGTATATTTGTAATACCACTGTTGATTGTGATATCTGTAACACAAGTGCTTTAGCTACTTACCACGGAGTCAGATTAATGTATGTGATGTTGTTGTATATTAAAAAAAAGGAAGACTGCAGTCAGCATTCAGGTATGGATTCATAAAGAAATTCAACATGACATCACCCATTCATTTCCAAAAAGCTATGGAAGCTTTTATGCTGCTTTATCGCGACGAGTGGCTGACATCATCATCAGCCTATATACGTCCCACTGCTGGGCACATGCCTCACCTCAACTATGAGGTGGTGCGAGGCATACTGCACCATGCGGGCTCAGTGTGGATTGACGGAGGGGTGTGTGTAAGGTAAGTGACCAACTTTAATGTCAGATGTTATTAAGCCACCCGAGGGGCTCCGACCAGGCTTAACGACTAATATCTATCGATATTAACCGGGACCAACAGCTTAACGTGCCTTCCGAAGCACGGAGATGCTTGTAAATAGACGTCACTTTTATAATCAGAATGGTCACCCATCCCAAACATGACCGCACCGTAGGTTGCTTAACTTTTGGAATCACTACTAAAGCGCTGCAACCACTGCGCCACAAGCACCTCAGTGACTGACAGCGTGTCAAACAATCACCACGGCTAAATTGCTAACAGTCGTGAGGCTCTGGGACTTAGAAACTGAGATGACAGATCTTTCAACAGTCGCTCTCCTTATTATAACTGAGGATTCTTGAAGAAGATACTAACCACGAATTAATGAATGAAGTATTCAGTCACTATCTGTACTTATTTACCTAAGTATCAGTAGCATTATAATTATTTATAAAGTTTATTATTGTTAGTTATTGTCTGTAACACAAGTGCGTAAGCTACTTACCACGGAGTCAGATCAATGTATGTAATGTAGTTGTATATTTATTTATTGTTTTACTTATCTATTTATACCTTTCATCGCACCCCCATTTTTCATTTCTGCTTAGCCTAAAGGTATGACTGGTAGAGAATGCTCCAAGGTGTTAAGTCCACCTTTAGTGTAAATTTTTGCTGTGCAACAAAACCTAAATAATAAATCCTGTCATTTACACCAAAAGAGGAGCGACCTCATAGTTCTTGCCGAATACCTTCGTAAAACTTTTTAACCTTTTAAAATCAGACACATTGCCGTAAGATCCTGGCTGCTACCGGAGTCTAGAACCAAGATATAGATCTTAACCAATGTCCGGCGGTAATGAAACTGGATGACCCTCGAATGTCTGAAGTCTAGACCTGGGAGACAGACGACGATCATTTAGGATTAGGTCACAGTGGTAGCTAAATTTAGAGTCATTATCACGGGCCCTATTTTCACCCAACTACTTCGAAGCAAACCCTCCTTGGTTATGATTTTGACTGATGTATGTAAGTAAATAATGTATGTTTGTATGAGCATTTGTAACCTCATATTTCTAAAACCCTTATCATATCTTGACAAATGAAATGTCTTATAACGCATAAGGTCTTATATCAAATAAATAAAGTTTTTAGTAAATATGACCCTAAAATCATTTTAATAGAAAATAAGTTAATAAACTAAAATTTGTTTAGAATGATAGCTACTTCAGTTACGTTTTAATTGTAGCACTAATTTTAAAAGGGAAAGTGGCATACGATCACGACAGTCATTCTGACCATTATTATAAATCTTATTTCATTTTTTAAAGAAGTACCTAGATGAGTTTTTTTTATTTGTTTTTTAATTTTCTCAATGCAATGGCATATGTTAGTTGGAAAGATTCTAATAAAGTGGAATCCAGAGTTATCGTATCATCATATTCATCATACAACCCTTAAATGTATTTATATCCACTTTTCTTTTGTTTTTTCGTGATGGTGATCATAATTCGATATAATTCAATTAGATTCAATTACAAGGTGAACTGACACTCTGGTGAAGGTCTTGGGAAAGACGCAGGAAGCACAGGTTTCAGTCGTGGACATCAAACTTCTGATATTATGATAACCATGATTCGTTATGACTGCCTCGTTGGTGTAGTGGTAAAGTTTCTGCCTTACATCCGAGAGGTCCTGGGTTCGAATCCCAGGTCGAGACAAAAATGGTTTCTGTGATTTTCTGTCATAAATTAAGTACTAAAAAAAAACAGTTTGGAGTCGGGAAGTTGGCGGCGTTACACACCCGTGCCTCGGAAAGCACGTTAATATAGCCGTTGGTCCTGCGCCTGATCTCTCTCCGGTCATGTCGGATTGCCATCTCACCAGACCTTAACAGTGACTGCACCTGTGTGTTGCGCTCACACTTGTGCACTATAATATCTCCTGTGTTGTTGGCTGATCTAAGGAGGAGGACTATTATTATAACCATGATTCATATTTCAAATAGCTTTGCTTAGATTTGTGTCTAAAAAAGGTTTACTAAGACCAACGTAGCAACGCGTAGCACACCGCTTACAGTGTACCAAAGGCTGATCGATTGTAGACGTTGAGAAAATCTGGAAATTTACTGCCCGCCTGTACTCCAGAGATTTGGATTCGATTTGAATATGGTCAGGACTCCAGGTACAGACGACAGCACATCAGGCTTTACACTGACGATGCAAAATCACCCTTCTTACAAGTGCATAAGATGCCGTGTCGACCTTGATGAGATGTCGTGTGAACATTAAAATGAGTTAGGTTTAGCTACCGTTGCAGACTTTAGTGCCATTCAGTGCCGTGTGTGGCGAATTATGAAAATTGCTCGTAAAATTATGAGATGTAATGTATAGCAGTTTGATGCGGATATCGAACCTGCGATTCAACCAGCCGGCCAATGGTTCTACCGTGTATCAATAGAATGGTACATATTATAACGAACAAGTAGGCCTGGTCATATAAACATATATTGCTATATTACATTTATATATATTAACATATATGTAAGTAATTAGTCTTTTTTATTTAGTAAGTAGGATACCATTGTACTTGCATTTCTTTTTTTCCTTCCTTTAACCTTCCTTTCTACCGTTCTTTCCTTGGACCTGTGGTTAACTGGTAGAGAATGCTTCCGGCATCAAGTCCATCATTGTTTACAAGTTTGTGCAGAAGCTTTTAATAAATAAATAAACAACATTGACCAATACCAACTTCTGCATGTTTTTCATATTTCATCATAGTCATCATCAATGGATTGGATTCCATTTGAGTTGACAAGTTATATTAGTGAACGGGGAAATCCCAAGCTCTGAAATAATCTGAAAACTGCTATACTATATGTATAAGATCTTACATATCATAATTATGACTGTTCCGCTTATGTCATTTGTTACTGATAAAACAATCGTTGGCAAATATAAAAATACCATCTCACTTACTCCCAACAATTTCATGGAAACTCAACATATACAATTGAATAAACGGAATTTTAGTGTAAACATTCTACACGGCCAATGCCGTAATGATCTCATAATTATGCTGCAGTTAGTTTATGAAATTAATCTGTATTGAATTTTACTAAGACTTCCGTATGAACAAAAAAAAATTGTGTTACATTAAGACATATCAATAATAGTCCTCCTGACCAATTTCGACCATGGCGACCAATCTCAACAGAGACAGCCAACTACACAGGAGATATTATAGTGCACAAGTGTGAACGCAATACACAGGTGCACTTACTGTTCCATTACTCTCAAAGTTCGCTGAGACGGCAATCCGACATGACCGGAGAGAGGTCTGGCGCAGGACCAACGTCTTAATAATAATAATAATAATAATAAATCTTTATTGCTTACAAAACTAACATTCAATGAGACAAACAAACAATTGGACATGACAAAGCAATTGGAGGTGGCTATCGTGCTTAACGTGCTTTCCGAGATACGGAGGTGTAACACCGCCAACTTCCCGCCTCCGAGCTGTCTTTGAGAAGTTCATCTCAGAAATAATTTTTGCCTCGTCCAGGGACCAGGACCTCTCGATGTAAGGCAGAAACTTTGCCACTACACCAACAAGGTAGTCAAGACATCAATAATAGATGACCTAATGTAGCTTTAACAAACGACATAATCAGGTAAACTTCACAGATTCAGACCTGAGTTATCGGACCTTTAAACAGCCGATTCAGGCTTAACCCCTCGCACTCAAACTGCGTTAATTATAGCAAAGAAAGTAAGAACTTAAAAAAATGACAAGCTGATCAGCAAAATCAATCTTTTGACGTTTGTGTATTATGTATGTTCGCAGTTAATAGCAAACGTATCCTGGAATTATCCAATAAAATTTACATGCCATTCAAATACTTTAAACTTAATAGCATTATTTGACTTCTTTGATTTATCAAACATAAAAATTCGTAGTGATTTCTCCTATCGCCCGATTCTCCGAAACCCAACCGCGCTATATCTCAGCTATGCATCTTTCACTATTGTTAAGTTGCTATGACCTGTTATTTGCATTAAAAATATCAGTGTATATTATCAGAGTTATCAGACAGAATTCCTCGCATAGTTATACAAGAACGAATCGTTTGGAGGCTGATCAAGATCCGAGAATATTATCAGGTGATGCGTACGCGTTATCTAAGGCTAGATACGCGCTAGCGTTATAAATAATAATGTTAGTACCTACTACTGTGAATATTGAAAACCAAATAAACATTATGTGCGGCACACATTGGGTGGGGTGGCCAATTGAAGTAAAACAGTTCAATAAACAAAAATAAGTTGCATTTAGATATTACGTTCAGTGTAGCACATACCATTAATAATAATAATAATTTATTTATTTAATAATTTGTCAGTTGTAAAAAGGGCTTGACTTATTTCGAAAATGAATGAAACATTTATTTCAGAAAACAATTTCCATACATTCTTAACCTAAAAACCAACTTAAGACATTAAATAAAATAAAATGAAATAAAATTAAATAAAACACTAAAAAAACACTAAAAAAAAAACACTAAAAAAAAAACAACACTTAAAAAATTCTTTTCGGCTCGGAAAAGACAACACTTAAAAAATTCTTTTCGGCTCCGGTTATCGGGAGGGATTCGAACCCCCGACCTTTGGAAGTCCGGTCCAATGCTCTGACCACTAAGCTACCGAGAACCTTAATGGAGTCGTTGAATTTTGTAAGTGCTTTTTAACGCTTTGAGCCAGCGTATGTTTCATCAATGATTGTTATGACTTGACTTATGTTAGTAATTTATAATTTTATTTATTTATAATTGTGAATAATGAGCTAAAACAAACAGTCGGACAATTAATTAAGTTACTTTATTTTATAGCATTTATAATGCAAATTTTCTTACAATATGAAATTAAAACACAATTAATTAAAATGAACTGCCACATGCGGGACTCGAACACACATAGAACGTAAAACGTACGTTTTTGGTACTAGAACGTTCGAGTGTGTCGCGCGCTAAAGAAGAGAGTTTTTCAAAAATTTCACATTTTAAAGACACGGGAGGCCCCCACCTTAGCAGTTAAAGGTTAAATAAAAATGGACTGCTACAGACGCCAGCCTAAGGAGCACTCCAAGAAATTCGGACCGATATGTAAGTGTCACGTTAGCTCAATTAGAAGAGCAATCGCCTGATTTGCGAGAGTAATTAATACTTCCTCTTAAGATAATTAATAAACATGTAACCCTAAAAAGGCTTCTGATTTTGAAATATAAGCATATAAGTGTACGGGACTCTTAGGCCCCCACGTCAGTATTTACGTCAAGACCACCTCAGTGGTGTAAAGGTTAAGTGCGTTTTAATTTCTCTGACAATTAATGATAGCTATTTTGACGAATCGTTACCTACAAACTCAGTCGTAGTATGAAACCGTGTAGCACTACAGGCATCCATCCTTAATCTATCTCTATATATATAAAATTCTCGTGTCACAATGTTCGTTTCCGCACTTCTCCGAAACGGCTTGACCGATTCTCATGAAATTTTGTGAGCATATTGAGTAGGTCTGAGAATCGGCCAACATCTATTTTTCATACCCCATAGTGATGAGAGAAATAATTTGATTTAATGTCAGTTATTAAAATATAATAATTTACTTTGTCGTTCGTATGCAACCGCCCTAAAATCAGCACGCTCTCTTACCATGCTACGTACCGATGATTCAAATTAAGATTTTGCTGAGTTACATCACGTAGCTGATTTTCCAAGAAATTAGATCCGTGGAAAAAATTTGGGGGTTACGATGTAGTTTTTGCTACATGTTTTCTTTCGTATAAACAATTTAGTCGGAATATCAACCTTATTTGTAAGAGTTAAAGGCTTGGTTAAGTTTGTAATTTTTACTATATGTTTGTACGTGGAGTAGCGTTCATTTTTCACAGAGCGATTCAGTAAATGTGCTTAGAAAGCTTCAATATCGGTAATGTTGTGAATGTTGTTCACGAAATAATACTTTTAGGGCTGGGAACTAAAATTAGTAATAAAAACATATTAATTTTTATAATTCAATTTAGTTAACTAGCGTTAAGTTTTATTTGCTCACAGACTTTTAACGCTCGAGTTAATTTAGTGAAAACCTCATGCATTCTCCACCAGTCATACCTCAGTGCATTTCTCGATGTTTCAAGTAGTCTTTCATTCGTTAACCACAAGAGCGGCCCAAAAGGAAAAAAAAAGAAAAGGAATTACTCGACGTTTTAAATGCACAATTATTTTAAAGAAATATAGTAGTATTACAGACCAAACAATAGCACGAAATCGTCATAAAATTTATTAACTCTCAACACTTTAATTGGCATGATGACACCTATTTTAAATATTTTCAAGACCATGGCGTTTAAAAAACATAGCCCCTAAGAAGTTAATACAACCAGTTTATTTCCAAAAAGCTGTAGAAACTAATTTTTAAACACAGAAAATTCAATAAATATTCGGTCAATTGACTCCGATTTCTGATATATGACCGTGACGTCACGTTCATGTATTCCCATATAAAATCTATGGAAGCAGACCGTTTTGACAGATAATAAAAAGTATGTCAACGATTGGTGGTGTCGTCTAGCCCATTTGTAAAACTTCAGGGGCCCATTTAACCCAGATACCCCTGAAACTATTTTTGTTCGAATATTTTAGATTCCGTGTTATATATTTATAAGTAGATACTTATTAGCTCAGGAAAAATGTTTTAAAAAATCCAGGTCATCTGGTTCAGCTGGAAATTGATGGCCGTTATAACGCCCAGTAGGGGAATCGACTACTATGATTAATAACTATGGGAATGAGTAAAGGGTTTAAATGCTTGCATAAGAAAACCAGATTTACAGAAAAAAGGCTATTTTTTATTCATAAGTAAGATAAGCGACAAAACAACCTTTAGGATGTAAAGATACAGTACATTTTCTGCAAAAACATTGGATTTTTTCTTACAAATAGCACATCTTACCTGATTTTCCTTCTAATAACCGGTGCAAAATCAATGAAGTTTTTATTGAGCATATCAAAGAAAGGCCTCAGCTTAGCAAACTAGTCATCGCTGTTCAGTATTGTGTCATTATCACAACAAGGGATATTCCACATAAAAAAAATTAAACCTATCTCATGATATCGCATCACTAACAATGTCAAATTTAGTATCTGATGACTTTTCCCAAAACATGGGATAAGTCCCTACGAGGCACAGGCACATATCCACTAAACAAAAGAACACCAATGAAGCATTTCATTTCCCATAACGTAATATTGCTGATTTTTTTTATTTTTTATTAGCGCGTTTGTTTGAGTTACCAACAGTACCAAGCACTTTTCGTCAAACCTATAATCAAAATAATAAAGCGGTAGCTGTAGATTTTTGGGACCCTGTTCATTTTTCTATTCTGGAAATGAGTTCTGGTTACGGTGATTCCTCCCCTTGTATCTTTGAGCTTTTGGTACGCTTGATAATGCAGCTACAGGTTCATTCGCCACTATATCATATGAAGTACTCGGTACTGGATCTGAGGCTGCTGATAACTTGTGCTAAGCTTTTCAGTGCATCGCCTTTTGCAAAGTGATGACAACGGCAAGTCATCCTCACTATCTGAGTTCTCATCATTGTCTGAATAAATAAGATCAACCTGACTCCTCAGTTAAGAACCTGGAAGATTGTACAATTTTACGATTTCCTCGTCGCCGGAGTCCTCATCGGTGACGTCATTCGCATTTTCGGGTGGTATAATTACAATACTAATTGGTAATGGTTTGTTAACATCCAAACATTCTAATTATTCTATAATTTCATTGAGCTGTAAAGGCCGGTTATGATGAGATCTGAAAGGAGACCATAGACGTTCAATCCCCTACTGGGCGTTATAACGGCCACGAAAAAGAAACATCGATATCTATGCAAAATATGTCAAACTAAATAAATATTCACATCTTATTATGAAGTGTATAGATATCAGTGTATTTATTTAGCAACGTAATTGTATTATTGTAACAAAACAGGTACAAATAACTTACCGTTTATAGGCCATGACGAAAAAAAATATGATACACTTCAAGAAAACACCTCAAATTAAATAATTATAATTTTATAACACAAAATTCACTAACTTAAACGTAGTTAAGAATCACTAGTACCTATGAATAAAGGTAATAGTTGTCCATGACAAGTAACAACTAATGCAAATTGAAGGTTTTCAGAGTAATTTTTGATGGGCGTTAAAACGGCCAGTAGGGGAATCTGGGTTAAAGTTAAATCGGACGTTATCCCCTAAAACAATAAAGGTAAGATGAGCCCATAAATAACCGGGGAAGTAGGTTTTGCCACCAGATAATTTATTAGATAAGTTTTTATTTCGATTTCGCCATTGTTGGCGGATTAGGGGAGAGATTGTTTTTTTGTTTTTGGGAAGACCGCGAATTTCTTTTGTTTTGTTTTTTTTGGTAGGACAAAAAGTGGTTAAATATAATTTATGGTTCTCGGTAGTTCAGTGGTCGGAGCACTGGACCGGACTTCCAAAGGTCGGGGGTTCGATTCCTCGCCGATGACCGGAGCCGAAAAGATTTTTTTAAGTGTTATTCTTTTCGAAATTAAAAATAGCGTTGTTAACGCAGAAAATACTCAACAAATAAAAAAGTGGTTTAATATAGTTTAAAAAGTGTTACGAACTTACAGTTACTATGTTATAAGCCAGCTAAGCACTTGACTAATTAGTATCGCGCATTAAATTGTTTCCAAGAGTATCAAAAGAAAGTTATCTCTTTTTGGGTGAGTTAGCGTAGTGATGAAACCCGATTTTAATGTGTGTTAGCTAATTTTCACACGGTCTTGATAGAAATTATCATTAGTAGCTAGTTAATTAGTTTGAAATACAATGTTATAGGAAGGAACCCATATTTCATCGTTATGGCAATGTGTTACAAATGAACACGGTATAAAATTAAGCCGCCTATGGTGGCGGGTCCGCCATAGCGAATATAAAAACAATCCATATACGAGTATATTTAAAACAAAGTCACTTAATCATTTTCACGTCCGCCAATTTCCTAATAAACGGACCAATTGCAATACAGTCACCAGTTTTAATGTATAAACACTTTTCTATCATTTGTTTAACACTGTTTAGGAAAAGACTGTCAAATATTTGCTTCTTCGGTTTATGCGAGTAGTAGACATATTCATCGTCTGTGGTCACAGGTAGACTAAGGTGTTAGTTGTCATCACAAAGTTTTGAAAAAAATGTAAACTACCATCACTCAAGGGTCCGAAACGTCAGGATAAAACAAAATGTAAATAAATCGCGAAATAATCCGCAAAAAGTGTCTCATTTCAAGTCTGTCAAAGTTTAAATTCAATGTGGTATTTTAGGCAAGGTACAAGTTAAGGGTAAGGGTAGCCTAGGGCCGTAATACGATCTTGCTTTCAGCTCATTAGCAGCATTCTTATTAAAAAAATATGAAACAGAATCATACTTTGAAACGCTTCTATTGAGCGCTTCTATATTTCTTCACTTACTTGTTATAATATTGTCGCCGAAGACCGTTCATGTTTTCAGGAGCAATGCTAAGCTAAGGATTAATAGAACCCTAAATAAGATTGCCAACTCACATGGCTGGTTCCTTAGTTACGAGAACACACCCCTATACACCCTCTAAGTCTGTATGAGAGCGAGGATGAGATTTTTGGGGAGATTCTTACCATTCGCAATTACAAGGGAGCTGAGGATTTCATTGCCAAATATTTTTCTTTTCTCCACAAGGTTTGGTGCAAGGCAGAAAAAATATTATATCGTAACTTGTAGTTGGATTTTCTCACAGCTAAAATGAATAAGGCGTGCACAACCCAAACGCCAATTTAAGTTCCGATTAACGCGTTGAGGGGTTTTGGTGCTATTTTTTAACAGCCGTGGTTTCACTCAATTCATTCAATTTCACACAAAATTGGTGGAGAGGTACTTTTAAAGTATTGTAAAGTGGCTAAGTGATGAAAGATGATACATACCGTAGATCTAAAATCGACGACTATGAGTCCGTAATTACAGGCCTATAAAATATTTATAATAGTCCTCCTGGCCGATTTCGACCACGGCGGCCAATCTCAACAGAGATCAGCCAACTACGCAGGAGATATTATAGTGCACAAGTGTGAGCGCAATATACAGGTGCACCCACTGTTCCATCACAATTAAAGTTCGGTGAGACGGCAATCCGACATGACCGGAGAGAGATCAGGCGCAGGACCAACGGCTTAAAGTGTTTTCCGAGGCACGGGGTCGTAACACCGCCAACTTCCCGACTCCGAGCTGTTTTTGAGAATATAGCTTATATGTTTACTTATAATAACAGCCTCAGATTTCCTCAAAACCAATCGCCTCTCTCTTAAACCCAAAGACAGAGCTCCCCCAGTCTTCATTATTGAAAGGTCGCAATATAGGCCCCTCCCTTGCCCCTAATTAGGGCATCTGGTACGATATTACCAGAAAGGTGTGTGCGTAACGACTGTCCGATGTGACCATGTACTGATGGAACTTGACCACAATTCTAAATTTCGATCTAGGTATATCTATAAATGCGAATTGAATTTTATCATAACATTGTGTTACGTGACGATGGCGTGTTATCATCACAGTCAAATAAAATCGAAAAATGGGACTGGTTAAAAAAAAAAAAACGAATGATTAAAAAGCATTTTTTATAAATATTTCAGTTCTGAAAATATAAATATCTCTTTTTATAACTTCTTCTATGCATTTATATGTCAAAATATGTGCGATAAGTATAACAGCACATAAAGGTACCCATTTTTGTTTTAGAATCGCTAATAATACAAGCGAAATGTTCACTTTTACATTCTGTCATTTGTGTAAAGGTTTGCTAAAAAGCTTTGTACGAGTTGTATTATCGACACTCGATACTTACTGTGGTTAAACCTTTTCCGATATTATTTCCTGCTAAGCCGTTTAATGAAACATCCGTTAATTATGTGACAACTCCTGCTATAGACACTTATCTATCGAGATTTTTGCCAAAAATGGAGTGCTTTTTTTTTCAGATAAATAGATTATCTATGTGTTTACATACATATTAACTTACAAGCATTCTGGTAGCACAGCCATAGTTCTTTAATATCAACACAATCAACTATTTCAAAGATCACTAGTGTTAGTGTAGGTAGGTACTCTTTATCTGAGTACCTACAACTTAAACAATTAAGTATTGTGTTTTAGTTAAGTACATGTTATGGGTAGGAGGGTTGATGACCTGAGACACAAGATTTTTCCTAGTTCGGGGGTCAACCCCCCATAGTCTTTAGTAGTACTAGATTAATTTAATCTTAAGGTACATGTATTTGTTATTGTCATATTTAAATAAGATTATGGTGTGGAATAAATGATTTATTATTATTATACTAAATTATTGAAATTCGATGGATTTCAAACAAGAAAATATCACCGACAAATTCTGCCACTATTTCTTTAAACTTATGTTGAATGATGGGATTTGAAAAGCTACGGAATAAATATATTTTCGTTTAACTATCACCCAAAAACTAAGCCGTTGAGTCAAAACAACACATCAGCCAAATAGTCAAACACCATAAAATTATTTTAATTAATTCCTATAACACCATGATTCTTCACAGGCCCTTGGTTTTGGACTCTTTCAACAATACACCAAATCCGTTTTGTATTAATTATGTATTTACTTTATCTTAATTAATACCGCTTTAGAAGTCATTTGCATTAACAAAATTGTCGGTAGTAAAATAAATGTTGAATTATTTTAATGTATTAGTTAAGCAAATTCAAATGGTGTTGAAATTTTACGCGTAAGTGCCTAAATTTGAACTTCTCCAGTACTTTAATTAATGTATAAAAATGCCGAATTTAGATACTCTTCTTGGCTTTAAACTTCTTGTTTTTAGCTTTTAAGTAGATACTATGATCATTTGAAGCTGAAAAAGAGATTTTTTTTGCTTAAAATTTTCACTAAACGACGCCAGCGCAGGAACCCAAATACAAACCACTTGAAAAACTTGCAAAACACTTAATGTAATATAATACAAAATAATTCTCTTTCTCAGCGTTTGTCATATACTTTCGCAAAGTAACGCCAGATTCCATCAACTATAATCAAATGATTATAGTTGATGGAATCAGCTGGTAAATTGCCAGCCTCTACAGCTATGATTTACAATTTTGTCAATCAGCATCTGTTGCGATCATTACCTATAAAGCATAAAGTTCTAAAATGAGATGAGAATAATATTTACATCTAGCTTGTTAAGTGCTGTCATCAGTTAAATGGCCAGCCTTTACTACCATAATTTAACATTTGTCTTACAGCTTCTATCGTTAACTAGAAAACAGAACGTCTGTAGTACGTGTGCCGATCCATCTAAGACAACAATCGCCTTACATTGCCCAAACACTGTTACCGCTGACACCACTCATCACAAAGCGATCTTCATCTCGGTTTCTAGTACGTACCTATTGCTTCTCAAACAGTCGGCGACACCTCCCTATTTGAACACATTTCTCTGTCCAGCCGCTAAGCCTTGTGCCAATATTTACTGAGCTCACCTAACTCCTTCTATTTCGTTTCACACCATCGTCAACTTTCCGCGCCTCACTTTAGCGGCGTTTGGGAATGCACACTTAATTTTGTCTTGTCGCAAAGACATAACGATACAGTTCGTATTTCCACCCAAGGCACGCAATTTCAGCCTGTATTTGAAGAAACATAAAGACACATTTGTGTTTCCCGTTCAAAGGTATTATTTTACGAGAGTAAGGAAATATAGAAAATTATGGAGCTTAATTCAATAATGATGTAAATAGGACTTTAGTTAAGTTGCAGATGAGAACATAATTTCATTATTTATAACAATGGTTTCCACCTACTTGTTACTGGAATTACAAAGTTTAGAAACTTATTCAATTAAGTCTCTTTATAAAATTACAACCGGGTGTTATAATATATCCTTTTTGTCTACTGTTGAGTTTTTTTTACTACAGATTGTAAAATACATTACCTATTATTAAAATATCTTGGCAGAACAGCACGATTGGTTTTGACTCAAACACAATTTTTGGAAACCACCCTAAGGCGCTTACACCATCAAACAAAACTTTTTGTGAATCGAAATCCAAGTTTTAAATTATTTTTAAACCATATTTTTTTATAAAACTCCCTTAAGATTTTAAAAGGGGAAATGTTTATATTTTATTTAAATACAGACTCATCACAAAAGGGATTCGTCCATTAAAAAATCAAATAAAAAATTCAGCAGCGAATGTTTAACACCCTAGCAGCTCTCGTTTCGCCATTTACTCCTTAGCAATACTTAAGGCTTATTCATTTTGAATGGCTCTTAATTGTACATCAAAATGAATGTTGCTTTATTCAGGAGCAATGGTCTTTAATGAGAGAAATAATTAGCGACGACTGTGCCAAAGTGAATCGGTAATACTGCTTGATTTGAGTTATTCATAGAAATATCTTGTAGGGATCTCTGTTGGCAATATTTATGACGCTATCTATTGCTCAGTTGCCTATGTTTCTTGATATTTGTATAATAATTTATGATTTTATTTTCCAAAGTTATTTTTTCCCTTGTTGTCTGTCTTGGTGCTTGTGGCGCAATGGTTGCAGCGCTTTGGTAATGATGCCAAAAGTAAAGCAACCTACGGCGCGGTCCTGTTTGGGATGGGTGACCATTCTGACCATACAAGTGACGTCTATTTCCAAGCATCTCCGTGCTTCGGAAGGCACGTTAAGCTGCTGGTCCCGGTTACTATCGATATATATTAGTCGTTAAGCCTGGTCGGAGGCTCTCGGGCGGTTTAATAACATCTGACAGTAAAGTTGGTCACTTACTTTACACACACTCCTCCACCAATCCGCACTGAGCCTGCGTGGTGAAGTATGGCTCGCACCAGCTCATAGTTGAGGTGAGGTCTGTGCCCAGCAGTGGGACGTATAAAGGCTGATGATGATTTTTCCACTATTTCGGTACAAATCCGCCACTCAACGCTACCCGAAAATTTTACGGTACTTAAACATAATGCCCCCAATAAAATCATTACTTAACGTTCGCCATATACTCTTCAACTATCTCCGATTATAAATCGTATAGAAAAGATAAGTAGTGTTTAAAACGTTTAACACGTCCGCGTATGAGGCCGTACTCCGTAATCTTTCGTTCTTCGTGGGTGTGGGTGGGTTTTCCTTAAGCACACGCATAGCTTCTTTCTTAAGAACTCTTTTACTATGAAAAATATCAAAGTCTAGCCGGCACGTTCGCTCGCACAGTCGAGCTTGTACGAGTGACAGGGATAGCTATATCCGAAACTACGGAAAACTGCTAAGAGAGTAGGGGCGCTGTTGTGAATTAATTTAAGTTTTATTTTCACGGTCCATACATACTGTTCGTAATGATAATTACCAAGATGAAATGGACAGATAAACGAAGAGCCCAATGTGAGGTTAGTTCACACATTTCATTGTTTATTGCCGGTGTAAAATATGTATTCTTTTGTAATGTGTTTCATTGTAATCAAAATAACCTCGTTTGTCATCACTACAGTAAAAAAAGGTCATGAAGATGTCTTTGTATGTGTAAAACACACTTAACATCATAAATTAACAGAGAAAAAATATTTTTGACGATAATTAATTATGAAACAGTTACAGAATAAAATACTTTGACATTTGTAATTAATGTTATTGAGATCAAACTGTTTGATATGTTAAATTAATTATTTCACAATATGAAAACTTGTGTTTCTTTTTCTTTCATAATGGGTTAAAAAAAATACTCAATTTAGGACATAATAAAGCTCTCTGTAATCATAAGATATGTGTCATTGTTGATTGAACCCAAATATTAAGAATAATTTAAATCATTATACTAATAACTATATGAGAGTTATTTCAACCGACACACTGCTGGGTACAGACCTCACCTCAACTATAGCGAGGTGAGATATGAGTTATTTAAAAGAGTACTTGCATTACATTCAATATTCTTGACGTTAACTTGGTTTTTAGTATTATATGTTATGTATTTTTTGCGTTTACAACGCTATTTTTTATTTCGAAAAGACATAACACTTAAAAAATCTTTTCGGCTCCGGTCATCGGGGAGGAATCGAACCCCCGACCTTTGGAAGTCCGGTCCAATGCTCTAACTACTGAGCTAACGAGAACCTTAACCTTCTGGTTTTTAGTTTATCAAACCTCGAGCTAACGAGCACCAAAAACGTTTTTTTGCATTTTGAATGCAACGACCATTTTACTTCTCATAAATAAACATAAATTCATTAAGGTACAAGTTGGAAGCCCGCTACACGAAGCAGAAGCAGACGACGTGTTGTCGCGACACTTCTGGTTTCTATGTGTTTGTATTACATAGTAAATAAATAAATATATATACAACAACATCACATTCATTGATCTAACTCCGTGGTAAGTAGCTTAAGCACTTGTGTTACAGACATCAGAATCAACAGTGGTATTACAAATAAACTTAAATAAATACATATAACACCCAGAAGAGTACAAACAGACATGTTCATGCACACAAATGTTTGTACAGTGCGGGAATCGAACCCGCGACCTCTTGGTTAAAAGTCAACTTTTTGACCATTACACCAAAGTGGTCGTCGACATACCCTCCGTATTGACGTGATTTCTTACGAACTCATAGGAAAGTAGTGTCACGACGACATGTTGTCTGCTGCAGCTTAATGTAGCTGGTTTCCAACTTGTACCTTTAAACGGTACCACAATTACGCAAAGCGATGCAAACCGCCAACTCGATTGGAAATCGTCTTGAATCGAATCGAAATCTGATGAAGCTTCCTCCAGATGCTCTTCATAAACATGTCATCGAGTACGTAGCCATTTTAATTAGTAGTTAACTGAAGGATTAATGTTATATGGCGATCGTAAATAAGTCGTGTTAAAGCAAGCGGGTTGGTTGTGAAAATCGGGCAGCGGATACTGACCTATTAAACGTATGTTCGCACTCGTGACACTCTTAACGGGTTTGCTGACGTTCAAATTACTGGTCTATTTTGAATTCATAATGTACTTAAAACAATTGTTATACCACAGATTACTAAATAGTTACTAGAGAATGAGTTATTTTTTTTTAAATTTGGCATAGAAAACCTAAGAAATTAGATATCTCTCCTTATTGTTAACTCTTGCTGACTCTACAAGTTACTAAAAGTTTTATGCCATTTTGAAATTCTAAATTTTAGAACGAAATGTAAAAACAGTCATACACCCGAGGTGTAACCACGCACCCTAAATAATACAAGACACTGAAGAAGGAATAATTTTAATTGGATAAACTTGCGTCTTTTAAAAAATACATAGGCACTAGAGACTGAATCTTTATGATACTCAAATTACGATTTACAGCACAATCTAAGTTAAGGTTTCTTGATGATTTGTTGATTAGAGTATAAGAATTTGGGTCCCACAATTTATTTCACCAACTTGCGTGAGTATAAACCGTTCAAAGACTTTATCGTCTGAACTATTCGAGGCAGCCATTCCTTCGACATTCAAATCTCCCCTCGCATCTCATACTTCATCATTCAAGGATATTTTTTTGGTATGCAGAACAAGTCCCGATGCATAACGTAACTGAACAGAAATGGGTGCAGTAAAGTCACTCTTTGACCAGATTCAAAATCCGTAGAAAATAATCTGTGAAGCCTAGTTTCTAATAATATTTTAAACGCATAAGTTTGTAAGTCAATAGGTGTTGATTATTGATTTACTTTCATTATAAATTAAGACGAAACATTTCAAGCCACAATTTTTCTCTAAGTAAAATATTTTTTTCCTCTTTTTGTTGTGTCTTCGTGTATTCTGTAATTGTTCTCCCAGTGTGTGTATGTATTCTTATTTTAGTTTTATGTTGGTGATGTCCCAAATAAATAAGCGCTATTCTTACATTCTAAGTTCTTAATTTTTAACACAAGCCTACTGTCTCTGTATGCATCATATTCAAATCGCGTGCTGCAAAATGCATGGCAACGCACAAACGTAAGAGATACAGTAATTTGTAATTAGCTACGCTGCCCACCCGTGGGCTAAGCGATACTCTAATGTAGTTATGGAAACTGATCGATATCTCAGTTCGATTCTTAGGCGGTGAAATACCGTGTGGGATTTTAAGTGAAACATTTCTTTCGACGGTGTGAAATACTCGTGTTAACAAACTGCTTTTTGTGTGAGGCCTACTTGACTGTCTCTTAGATATATAGGACTATCTTTTTGAAGTGAAAACTTCTTTAGCGGCGTTGAGCACTTTTGTGGCATGGGTAGAAACTGTGAAACTCGCGTCAGGTCACGTGATGCTGATCGAAAAACCGTAAGACGGTTCAAATAAATCAAAAATGCACAACGTTAATAATCAAGTTTTCACTTCTGCCGGCACTCCCGGAGTGCAACCCGTGTTTTTTTTTTCTTACTTAACAATGAGATAAATAGATGTACATAAAGATAATTAAACTAAGATATTAGAATACAACTAGCCTAATAGTATAAAAACAGATAATCCAAAAAAATAAAAAATAAATTAAGCAAACAAAAATTCAAACTATATAGAAAAATATCTCCCCCAGAGCTGCCATTGGGTATGGTGCCCAAAAGGCTGGCAGCGTTTCCTCTTTGTATGGCAAGGCTGATCCTTTGGCCGAGGAAGCTACCAGCCCTATGGTCACCTGTGTGTTGAGCTAATCTCTTCTTCAGCTCTTTGAAGAAGGCGATAGCCTTGGAGCCCCAGGAGCCCATGGTCTCCACACCGAAAGGCACAAATATGTAGCTCTCCAAGAGGGCAGCATATTTGCGCATCTGTATGATTTTAAATATTTGATATTTGTCGCAGCAACTGTACTGGTTCTAGAAACTGCGGCTCCCTCCAGCAAATGACGCCGCACGCCACTAGTCAGCTCACGACCACGGCTGTGCAATCCAGCCGAAACGACGAGCAATGAGTATCTAACACTCATTAAAATATATTTATATTGAGACCAGAATACAAGTAATTACCATATATACTACTTCAAAGTCTACCATAATAACAAAGCGCATTATTTGTGGTCGGGTTAAGGTCGCGGAGACCAGGTTTAGAAGCGCAGGACCGATCGCGGTAGATATCTTTGGGGACGACCTATGCTCAGTAGTGGGCGTCATACTGTTGATATGATGATGTATTAATGAATAAAAATTTAAGTCAACTGCCCCTAAATTGTTCACGCATGTATTGTAAATCTTAAGTATCTAGCAAATTATTTAATTCATACATTTTCCATTTATTGTTGAACTCAAATTTTTATCTTTCTCAAATTGTTGACTAAATCAATTTTATTTTTGTCAAACTATGTTACCGTTTGTATCTAACTTTTATTAGTACGCATGTCGTGGCAGCCTTTAATTAAGGCAACACTATGAAAATCTAGTTTATAAAATTGTTATAAGTGAATGTGAAGTGTATGCTTTGTTGGCTGTCTTAAAATAAATGAATAAATGACAGTCAAAATATTCATTGAGACAATAACATAACTTTAAGGTGTATTTAACCTGTAAAATTGAAGAACAGACTACCCTCACTAAGTTATCCGTTATTTATTATGCAAAAAGAAGCTACCAAGATCACTTTGAGTTAGAACCACGTTACTTATAGTTTAAGCAAACTTCATCTAATTAAGTTATAACAAACCATGAAGCATATTCAACCCTGATAGAATATCAAATATTCATTTCCAATGACATTTCCCCCGTCTGGTTATCCATCCCTAATTTACCCCAAACTTATATGAAAATGAGGTGAAATCAACGGTTCGCCGCTGGGAATCGAACTGCCTAAAAGCCACCATAGAAAGGGGTTATTTAAATTTAAATTAAGCACTCCGTTCAAATTAAAGACCGGAGGGAGGACCAAGTTAGGCCTTAGTGGCTTTTGTAGAGCACGATTACGGACTATTTAATTTGACGACCGTTTGGTGCAGTGGTCCACAGGTCGGACTTCTAAACCAAGGGTCGCGGGTTCGATCCCCGCACAGTACAAGCATAAGTGTGCATGAACATGTGTGTTTGTACTGGTCTGGGTGTTTTCTATGTATAATATGTATTTATTTACAAAAAAAAAATATTTAAGTATGTTTATCCGTTGTCTAGTACCTATAACACAAGCCTCGTAGCTTAGTTTGGGACTAGAGAATTGGTGTGATTGTTGTAAAATATTTATTTATTTATTTATTTAAGTTACGATACGAAGACGAAACGATATTAAATTAAATCGATTTGACAACTTATTGGTCTGAGCTGGTATTTTGATGCACATAAAATTGCCTTAATAAACTACCTACTTTTTGAAAAATTGATTAAATAGGACTGACTATTTACCAGTAGGTGACATATATTTGACATTAGAAGAATATACCGACTTTAGCTAGACGACCCCGCAGACTAACGTCTGCCTGTTGTTTTTTGAAAAAAAAAGTGCATTGCCAAGATTCCTGTTTTATTCCAAGGGGGCATTTCATCAGGTTAAAAAATTTACCACCTAAGTCAGCTTATACCCTATCTTCCCAAATTTCATCAAAATCTGTACAGTAGTTTCAGCGTGATTGACGGACAAACATACAAACAAATAAACTTTCACATTTATAAAAAGACGTGTGGCACTCAGAGGATTGCCGCAGTAAAGCTATTGCAAGACTATACGCATGCGCATAGTGGCACGCACACAAACACAGTGCCGAAGTCTGCCGAACCGAAACGACGTTAGACGATGTTTTTGTCGTTACGGAATTTCTTGATTCGGTAGCCGCTGCCAAAGCCCGTGATAGAATCTATGCAATAGCTTAATAAAAAGTATGATGGCTGGCTAAATACTACCGACGTGTCGACAATTTATCCCAACGAAGATCGCACGCTTTAAAATCGTTCCGTACAAACAGTCTCAGAAGGGCCGAACTACTAATTATTGTAAACGTCTTATGTTTCTGACGTTTGACGTAATTCATTTTAAGTGTAGGCTTTCCAAATGGAACGCGATAGAGTTCACCGTTGTCACTCCGAATGACGGCTGAAATTGTGAAGGAATTCTGAAAACGAATTGTCGAAATCATTGACCTATCACCAGCAGGAATGATTTCTAAACGTATTGTGATTTCTCAGTTGTACCAGAAGTCAACTATATTTTTTTAACAATTTTATTATGTAGAACTTATGGAAGGACTTAGCTTCCATTTCCAAAAACAAAAGATAAAAAAGAGAGTCTATACTTAAACGCACTGAATAGATTCACATATGCAAAACACACACACCCATACACACAAACGCACACACACACACAATTTTTATTTTAGTATTAGGTTAAACTAGAATCCTGTGAATTAAGATAATAAGGTTTACATTTTGTAGCTATGGAAGAGCGAAGGTACCTAACACAACAAAAAGAGAACTTACCTTTTAATACTTTGGGAATTCAGAGATGGCATCAAAATACTTCCGAAACGTCGTCACCAAAAACACAAACTCTAAATAGGATCGACAATCTCACAAACGGATGCTTGTTCCCGACTTAACCCTCCAAATTCCGATGCGAATATTTTTTATTCCTCTTTGCATTTCCTTTTCTGCATTCCCTTTATATTAACACCGTTTCATGAGATTTGATTAGCAATTTGACCCTTTCATGTTTTTGGCACTTTTGAAATTAAGACCGTCAGAGGGTTTCGGAGCGTTTCTCGAATTATAAGCAAGGGTGATTGCTCTTTTATTGGGTATAAGTAAAGTTTTTTTTATTGTATTGTTATTGTTTTTAGATCATTTTAAATTAGGGAGGAGTTTAAAGTAGATAGATAGATAGACTTTAGTGTACACTTTATTGTACAAATTAAATTACAGACATGTTTAACAAAGAAAAATTTACAATTTAAGCGGTCTTATCGCTTGTCTCTCTTCCAGACAGCCATCGGTTAGAGGAACAGTACTTTAATAGAACAAACGTGTTTACACTTTTTTTTAGTACGTTTTTCTCTCAAATTAATAAAAACACAATTACTGACTATGTTATACCTACTAGGTACTTATTTGTGTTTGACCGTTTTCATTTTATTTGGCTACATCATTTGGGAAATTAAAACTCACTACCTCATACACGGTATATTTTTTTACCCACATATTTTGTATCGTTATCAACTCTTTACGGAATGGTAAAAACGTATTTTCTTCTTATCAACAAACTCAATCACACATTAGTATACATTTCAACAAAAAAACCGTCAACAACCCACCCTAGTGTTTTTTCGTTTCGGCTGCTTAAATACGCACGCATGGTTTTTTTTTTCGAAATGAATTTGTCAGAGCATAATTAGAGGTGATCGGTCGACGTTATGAGCCTTTTTAATTCTAAATTACAAATTAATCGCGTCAAATACACCCCGTTAGTGGCTTAATTCTATCACAATTCCATTCAAAAGGAATCTTTATTTCAAACAGTTTAAGATTTATTTTTTATAAACAGTGTAATGAGGTAACCCAAAAATACGAGAAGAGGGCTTGCGTGACCCAAGTAATTAATTTGGAAACACCACCAGCAACTGACTGAGTATTATCTAAATTGTAAATGCGGTAGAAAACACACGAACGATGTGTTAATGCGATCGCACCGTGAACAGAGGCGCTACCTTGAAAAATATACTCTAAAGCTGTTTCTAGCTTTCCCTTTTATCAGCATGACAGTGCGAGTGAACGCGTAAAAGTCAGAAATATGGGTGACATTAGGACGAGGGGTAACATGTCAAGGCATCGGACAGGTTAAGATTTTCAACTTAGCACGGGTGATGAAATCGGGTCCATTCGACGTTCATTAATGCTAATAACTTAGAAATCAAGTTAAATCATAAATTTTAAACACCCAAAATGATTTTATAAAAAAATACCTTGGGCGAGACCTAGATATTTTTGTAAAGAAAAAGTCTTTTTTTCCAAAAACATGCACCTTTTTCGACCCTACATGATGTTACTCACATGATGCTTTAATGACGTCGTAATTGCAAGAAAATCATGCAACAATGTACAAACTAAGCTGGGAACGTTCTCAACCAATATGCTCTCAATGTTAAAATCAAAAGAGTTCAGTTTCTTTTAACTATATTTCAGTATTTGCAAAAGATAATTAATGTTTTACGAAGTGGTGATATTTTAATATGTGTCGGTTTGTGATACCTTAAAATATAATCTGATGGCATGTTCCAAGTGTGTGCCACAGTTATTAAAAATAAAAAAGCGTGGTTATGTACTCGGGGTCATATCTTTGACAAGTTTTCCCTTATCACACCGCCCACCTCTGACTTCAGCTAAGCCCAAATGTATAATCGTAGAGAATACTCTATTGCGTCAAGTCCACCTTTCGTGCATTTTTCTTCATTCTTGATTTGCAAAAAAGCTTAAGTAAATACATTAATTTTAATTTCATTTCACTCGTAGTACATACGTCAGTGAACACACCATGAACAGTAATTAAGGTAACATGCAGAATACGAGTTCAAACCGTAAATAAAATGCCCTAGAATGAGGAGTAAAACACGTATGTTTAATTGTTTTCTAAATGACCCGTTGCATTTGTAGGGTTAAAGAGAGAAGAGGTTATTCTTTTGACAACATTAATCAAAACGTAATGCAATCAAAAGTAATGTAAAATTCAAAATATTTAAAATGTTGAACATTTTCACGGTATTGTCACAAAAAAGTGACATGATTTTTCTGAAAAAAAAATTCTTCGGTGGTAATTCAGACATTTTATTTTGATCAGAGATATTATCAAATTGTTTTCACAACAAATATGAGAATTGGCCTCACATGCTTGAGGTGGCATTTTTATCTTTTTTAACCTCTGTCAGCATCTCTGATTGATGTTATTTTGCTTTGACGGCAAATAATTAAATAGTTCGCTATGGGAAGGTATGTGGAAGGCGCATATTACGTTTCATTCTAATATACCTACGGAATGCAAAGTATTTGTCAGAAAAAAATATCAGTGATATCGAACTTAAGGGGTGATCATATTAATAGCTTTTTACTTATTTTACAATAAGTTTTTTCAAGTTTTTGTTTAATAACTCGCTCGATGATCACTTATATCAGTATACAGTTTCCAATGCTTAGGCTTCTTTGGTAGTCTATATTACAGTAGAGTAAAAAGCATGGGGTGCTTGGTATATCATATATTAAAATCATTCTATTATTGGCAACTATGAAAACGACATAAAGTGCTAACAAGCTTTTAACTCTACTTTAATAAAAAAAAAATTGTAGTCAGATATTTTTTGTTAGCAATAAAAGCGTGTTTTTTAAAGTTTTTTTTAACATTTATGTTTTTGGGTTATATTTTTGGGATTTACCTACCAGTAATTAAGTTGTTATGATACAATTTTAACAATTGCTGCCAATTTGTGACAGTTGGATGAATAAAATTAAAGGGTTACCGCAATATTTATCCACCACTAAACCTGCCAACCTTATTTGTCACTGGCTAGACCCATTTAAACGACCTACGCATATTAAACGCACCACCTTCCTTTTTGTGGCCGGTCAAACGCTTCAACGTAACAACTTATGTTAATTCAGAACCCGGGTCTTTAATCAAGCAACCGACGGAATGGTAACGTATTTTTTTTTCGTTATTAATTAATTGAATTAATAGTGCGCACGTGAGGGGTTAAGAAGTTTTATGGGATGTGTATGTGTTAATTCATTTCGTCGGGCATAAAATAAGTATAATGTTGATTGCAAAAAAAAACCTCTTGTAGAAACATGTGAGGATTTTCTGATCAATTGGTAGACAGGAGTTTTAGTTCTACTCCATTTGCGTAATATAAAGTAATTCTTTCTTTGGTTGGCAATCACATCTTTGGTGTAGGCAGTGACACTTTGTTTTTGTAAAATAATCAATGAAGCCAAAGTTTTCTTTTAGTTAACGCTACAAAATCAAACTTAAACTTTTTCCAGTTGGTGAAATTACAAAATAATAGAGTACCTTAAAATATTATGTTACAGATGTATATTTATTTATTGACGTGACAACGTCTTATAAATTGGTTTGCCGGGTGACACTTTAAGAAACTGCGTTACGCTCCGCTCACGTTCCGCGCTCACAATGAGAGCGAGTGAGAGGCACGCGTCCCTTCGACTCGGGCATGGTTAGCCCGCCTAAGAGCGAGTGAGACAGACATAAAAAGTGAAAGGCACGCGTCCCTTCCACTCGAGCACAGTTAACCCGCCTAAGAGCGAGAGAGACAGAGCGAGAGAGAGAGAGTGAGAGAGATAGGCATATACACCGGTTCATGTTATACGAATGAATATTCACATTAAATTATTTTACCACTCAAAGTCGTTGTCACGTAAAACTTTCGCCCGTATACCGACTTTACAGGCAACCAATTTTTTTTTTAACTTCATACCGTTTGTTTTAAATGGACTTGAAATATTGTCGATGTTAATTAAAATTGCAAACTGATACTTATTTAAAATTCAATTCGGCTTACCAGCTTACAAGCCCGCTGCAATTGTAGCCTTGAATATATTCACGCTACTTGTGCAAAATACACTTTCACTATACACAGTAAGTAAATACAAGTCCAGTCCGTTAATTTTAATTAAAAACTAGCTGACCCGGCAAACGTTGTTTTGCCATATAAGTTATTGTGGACAACCCTTATCATATCACTCAGGGATATGAAAAATAGATGTTGGCCGATTCTCAGACCTACTCAATATGCTCACAAAATTTCATAAGAATCGGTCAAGCCGTTTCGGAGGAGTACGGGAACAAACATTGTGACACGAGAATTTTATATATATATAGATAGATATAGTGTTATTTATTTATTGAAGCTTTATTGAACAACAAATTTATAAACAAAAGGTGACCTTAACGACGTAGGGCATTCTCTAACAGTCGTCATACCTTTGGGCTGAGCAGAAATGATTAGTGGGCGGTGCCAAAAATAAATCAAAGAGAAAACACAAAAAATAATAATACTAATAAGACACTTGATATTAAATATAAAATACACAGTAAAATTATTTAAGAATACATATTTAAATTTAAATATTTAAATTTGACGAACTGTTTCAGAAATATTGATGGCGGTTATTTTCTTCATGATTGAAATATAAGTACCATATAACGAAATTAAAAATAAACAACGCTTTTGATGAAAATCCGCAATCGTCACATTGGAGTAAAGTACCCCAATTTTTAATTTAAAAAGAAAACTTTTTCGTCAAATAAAATAAAAAAATACAAAACGCCTTGGAAAGTTTCTTTTAGCATTCTAAAAATGTAGAAAAAAATGTTATGGACAACCTAAAGTAGTAAAGTAAAATGGGAGATGAATCCTAAATTAAGGCATGCGAAGTCGCGGGCGTCCCCTAGTTTGAACAAACCTTAAGTCTAGACTACCACCAACGAATGCAACTTCATTAAAAAAGTCAGGTGTATTTATTCGTTAATAAATTGTGTACAATTTCTCCCTAATTGAGAAAGATAGAGAGGCGTAAACTCCCTCGTTGGTTGACCACACAGTTTGTCATACTGTTCCAGGATATCTAGATAGTATGTCTGAAAACGTATTATACTGGTCACGACTGGACATATATACATGGTGTTCTTAGAACAAGAAACATATTTCTGACTTTTAATTTTTTTTTAAACAAAAGTCAAATGCACTGTCGGACTTAGAATATAAACAGTTATGAGTTTACTGATTATTATTGTACAACCAAAAACATTGTCGACATAATAAAAAAAGAAATGAAAGGTAATATTTTTGATAGAACAGTAAATATTTATTAAATAAATAGACTCATATACAACTTTCATAATTATGTGTCGAACCGAATTCGAATTACTTCGATAGAGTAAAGTAAACGAATGGTTTTAATATTCTTTCTTTTTAGACTGAATCATAACTAGACCTTATGACTTATTAACGCAAAATTGTTTTTTTGTACTTCTGTAAAAAATAGATTTTCAATTTTTTTTTAAATTCTTAATGAAGAGCCAAAAAATATATACTTATTCAATTTTTTTTTGACACACAGCTAGCAGCCAATTAAAAAAATAAAATGTTTTATTAATTAACCCTTTAACAATGCAATTCACCTTGTAAATAATCCAAAACCTAAAAAACATGGTCATCAATCAAAAACACAGTCGCCATGTTGATTTTTAATCACCAAAATTTTACCGCCCTGTATAAAAAAGATGGACCGATAAAATACATCAACCCTTTCATACCAATTAATTGGTAGGACGACACGAAAAAAATGTATTCCGTATTCGAAAAAAAATGTATCGAAAATGCAAATGGCCGACTTTCAAAATATTGCAGGTGGGTGTAAGGTAGCTCCAATGTACATAGAAACAGTAGGTCCTCTTTTTCCAACATATTTTTTCAAAAAAATATTATTTTAAGCAATCCATGTTTAATAAAGTGGTTTAAAATTTTGATTTTAACTGACAACACATTCAGCAAAAAAACTGTACCTCAAAGTTACTCTGTCCGGTGGGTTTTGTAACTTATATCTTTATTTATTCAGTAATATCGATTAATTCAGTATGATATGATATCTACAAATGAGCACTCATTAACTTTTCTAATCTTAAGTTAATCTTCTGCATCCATTTATATTGTGACAAAATACTAATGTATTTTTTACAGTAATTAATTCTCACTTAATGGGATTTTAACGCTACGCCTATTGGGGGCAAGTTTTGTTTAGAAATTATAATATCGAATGTACTGGGCTTTGCTGAAAAAGCCACTCTATCTTTCTATCTCTATCATTTAGATGAAGTACGGTCCCTTTACGTACTACTTTGCTCAACCCAGGATTCGATCCTGGTACAGCTAAAACTATTGATATCACATGGTACGACAATTTTAACTAAATCATAAGTATGTACATACATAAACATACTGATGTTTTGGTTAAAGTTGTCGTTACCAAAATTAATACATGCACGAAAGTTAACACGCAGTTTCATTTGACACACCATTAATATATATACAACAACATCACACACATTGATCTGACTCCGTGGTAAGTAGCTTAAGCACTTGTGTCACAGATATCAGAATCAACAGTGGTATTACAAATAAACTTAAATAAATACATACAACACCCAGCCCAGTACAAACAAACATGTTCATGCACACAAATCTTTGTACGATGTGGGGATCGAACCCGCGACCTCTTGGTTAATAGGCAACTTCTTGACCATTACACCGAAGTGGTCGTCGAAATTTTGATGAACCATTGCTTGAGCGATTGCGCTTCTATCTATGACTTTGACCTCTTTTTAATCAGGTCGTTAAGCCGTTGGTCCTGCGCCTGATCTCTCTCCGGTCATGTCGGATTGCAGTCTCACCGAACTTTGAGAGTGATGGAATAGTGAGTGCACCTGTGTATATTGCGCTCACACTTGTGCACTATAATATCTCCTGCGTAGTTGGCTGATCTGATCTGATCAGGAGGAATATTAAATTTTGTAAATGTGAGTAACGTATGACGACTCGAACTTAACTGTCTTCCACCAATTCAGTTGACAGATTATAGTTACACGTTACGCAATATTAGTTCACGACCTTTTGTTTGTTACAATAGAAACCACTTTGGTATTCCGTTATATTTGTTACTGCTCGTATTGAGCGGTTAAATCCACAAATTGTGTTCGCTCTTATTTACTGGTGTGTAAAGACGATAATTGGGGGGTGAACCGATTCGACTGTCAAACGAAACTTTCAAATAAAATAGGTTAATAGGCTTTTTAACACCGAAACGTAAGTCTTATAGTGTTTTAAACATGCACCTTTTAAGGCAGAGATCAATTGAACAGAAAGTTCGATTAACTGACTTTTAATTTATTTATATTATTTATTTAAATCTTTATTGCACAAGACATGTACAAAGGGTGGACTTAATGCTAAAAAGCATTTTCTGCCAGTCAACCTTGAGGTCATGCAAAAACATAGAATTTAAACAAAAATCTACAACTTTGTTCTCATGTAGGTAAGTGACTTTGGATTTTTTGAGAATAAACGTCTTCAAACGTAAAGGATTGGCAACAAACTAAAGAGTTTTTTAAATCTTACCTTCAGCAATATATAGATAAGGCGGAATGGTGATTGGGATTATTCAAAAGAAGGCAAAACGATATATTTCCCACCATACAGCTCATTACAAATTAAAATAGGCTTAACTTGAAAACTGAACTCACTGAAGCTATTAATTGATTAGGCTTTTAATTAATCATCATTAAAAAAATACAAATAGAGCAGTTTAACACAGAAAGATGAACAATGTAGGCGGTCTTATCGCTATGGGCGATCTCTTCCAGACAACCTTTAGAATATGTTTTTTTTGTAGGTATCTTCTTAGTTTACATGATTTATAAAACTTCTCTTCGTCTCACAGTTTTTATGAAAAAAAAAAATGAAAAACAAAATTTTATGTGCTTAGGCAATTTCATCCTCGTGCCCAGCACCTGTACTCGCAAGGACCTCTACAAATACACTGATATACTTTGTCGATAGCTGAGTTTTAATCCTTAAAAATATGATTGTGCATATGTAAGTCATCACGATACGAAGAAGAAGACCTTTGTAATGCCACTTCTATAGATAGATGGAAGAGTATTATTTTTTCTGTACGTGTAAATTCTATTCTGTATTTTACTCTTTGGCCCCAAAATTAAGAAGCTTATTCGGTGGCGACGTTTTACAGCCGCCTCGTCTCTTATCAGAACGGGAGCTTGTAATGACGACAGCACATCAAGATAACCACTGCGTCAACTTATTCCCTTGTAATAAAGTCGAAAATAAAGTGTTAATGCGCAGGCGACTGTACTTTCACGACTTAAGCGCATTATGACAAATTATTGATAGCTACACGACGATAATGTATTACCATATATCGTTTAAGAACTGGTTGCGTAAGTGTGATGTATTAGGCTTTTTAGAGTTCAATGTGTGATATGATAATTTGTTTCAATCATTCGTCGTGATGATGTTGACTTGGCCTGGTCGTGCTCTGTGCACAGACAGCAGCAATAAATAAATAAATAAACAACAACATCACATACATTGACATGACTCCGTGGTTAGTACCTTAAGCTCATGTGTTTCAGAAATAAGAATAAACACTGTTGATTCTGATATGTGAAACACAAGTGCTTAAGCTACTTACTACGGAGTCAGATCAATGATACCTTAATTCAATTTTAATTGATCTGGAATATTTTTATTGATCTGAAACGAAGACATATTGGTAAACTCCCCTATAATAGGGTCATAATTACTGAATACATCTGTAACCTTTATAAATATAAAAGATAACTCAAAACACGCAAAGAAAAAAAAACTATTAAGAAACGAGTTAACCATTACAAAATAATATATCACTGTTATCCCTTACCTTAAAACAATTAACTTTTAAGTATCCCCCAAATAAGTCAATAAACTTTTACATTTACAACCGGTTTCTTATCGAAAACGACCTGAAAATGATTTATTACGATAATTAAAATTTTTCATGTTAATGAAGACGATTGAGATGCCTTAGGTTTAGGGTTTTTATCTTTATGAGCACCAAAAGATAAGGGAAAAAGCTTAGAGTACCTACGAATATGGAATTGTTTTTTTTACTACTATTATTTTATCATTAATTAGGCAAATTTCTTTTCAATGTGAAATTTGATTAAATTATAATTATTTCACAACAATCACACCAACTTCTCTAGTCCCAAATTAAGCTACGACGCTTGTGTTATGAGTACTAGACAACGGATAAACATACTTAAATATATATTTTTTTATTTCTAAATAAATACATATTATACATATAAAACACCCAGACCAGTACAAACACACATTTTCATGCACACGTTTGCTTGTACTGTGCGGGGATTGAACCCGCGACCCTTGGTTTTAGAAGTCCGACCTGTGGACCACTGCACCAAGCGATCGTCGTATCTTACAACACACAATGAACCATGGCTTGCTGCAGCCTAAGGAGCACTTAAATAAATTCGGACTGATGAGTAAATGTCACGTTAGCTGAATTGGGAGAGCAATCATCCGGCTTGCGAGAGATGCGGGTTCGCATCCCACCTGTAGCTGCCCATTTTTCTTTAAGTGTGTTTTGATATCACATTGATTTTTTTTCTGTTATGCTTGGTGTTTATGGTATGCTTCTAAGTTTTCCTCTTTAACCACTAACCGTCATCGTCTGGGCAGGTAGAGTTATTGCTCAGATTTTTATGAGCAATGAATCATTGATGTACCAGGCTACAGCGCAGGTGGCGATTTTATGGTTCTGTTATGGGGTTCGGGATGGTTTCGTGATAACGTTATGTGTTCCTTGTTTAGCCTGAGGCTATCTTAACTCTGGGGTTTAAATGGCGTGATAATGATGGGTACACATGGGAGGAAAAAAAACATTACGTCGAAACGGACACAGTAGGTACTGAAACTTGACTGATATGTGTGAATCAAACTTTAAATTCTAAAGGTTAATATCCATAGATATTAGTCGTTAAGCCTGGTCGGAGGCCCTTGGGCGGCTTAATAACATCTGACAGTAAGGTACCACCTTACACACACCCCTCCACCAATCCGCACTGAGCCCGCGTGGTGGAGTATGGCTCACACCACCTAATAGTTAGGTGAGGCCTGTGCCCAGCAGTGGGACTTATATAGTTAATTAATTATTAATAAGCTTTAAATTCTGTGTTCTGGACTGTGCATTGAAGGCATGAGAAACCTTGTATAATCATAAAACGTTAAGGATGTCCCCTGTTGATAACTGCAGATGTTTTCCGTTTTATACTTCTAGTAACATTATGATAACTTTGAACTTTTGTAACAATAAATCTTAGATACCATCCCTCTCCGGAAGGAATCGTAAAATAGATTCAAACTGTGATATTGACTAGAAAAAATATTATGTGCTTGTACTTGACTTTTTTCTCGCTAGGCCAAAGTTAAAAAATAAAACCCAACTGAAATATCTATCTATTTGAATAATTACAATATTCCATTGTTTTAAAGAAATTTCGCAGACTCCTTCTTTCAACTAAAAACAATGGAATCAGTGTACTGATAAAAAAATAAAATTGAAATCGGTCTCTGCAAAACTTCACTTCAATAATATATCACTTCTAATGTTAACTGTACCATGCCTACCAAGCGAAGTTTACACGTGTCCTATAGGTACACACAGCAGCACATCCGGTTACCTATTTTTGTTGCAAAATCGCCCTTACTACATCTAGTTAAGATTCCGCAGTGTTCGCCCTGGTGTGCTGTCGTATGTACTTCAGAACTAGTCAGTAAATAAAGTTCTCAACTTGACAACTTGTGAAGTTTTCTAGTAGAACTTGTCTTATTGTCTTTACAGACAGTTGTGTGAACTGAAATCTTTAGATCGTGGATTCGATTCCTCTCCGATGACCGGAGCCGAAAAGAATTTTTTAGGTGTTGTATCTTTTCGAAATTAAAAATACCGTTGTGAACGCAAAAAATAATAAACAAATGAAATCTTTAAATCTCGGATATTGTGTTGTTTTTTTCTGCTGGCGGATGTTACACACGTATTTCTAAATTTAATACTATATTTTTTTTTCAAGCAGTTTAAGGTATACTAATTGCCACGTTCATTAATGAATGAATGAATGAATGAACTGTGTACGAATGAATATATTGATTGAGTGAGTGAATGAATGAATTAAGTGAATGATTAAATTAAATATTTCTTAGCGTTTGGTTAATGTACACTGAATATAGACATAGTTATTAATCAGCAATTATACATCCTCTTAATCAACCATTATCAATGGCATGCAAATCTTAAAGTTATATTGGGATAATAAATTTGAATAGTAAAATGTCCATCAAAACAAATTCAATGAACGAAGCGATTATCAAACTGACCGAACCCCTTTTAGGAAAATAACTGAGTGTGTCCAGTTGGCGAAAATAAAAAAAGCGTAAAAATATTGGCGTGTCGAGATGACGAATAATAAGTGATAATAATTTTACGTTTTATTACCTGGATACACGTGTGTCCAGTTGGTGTAAAACACCATACTTGCATATCTAAATCATTTATGCAGTTATGTAATAAGGACTTTGACAAAAATTTTGAGTTATAATGATTTTTTCACAATGAATTGCTTTCTAACCTCCTTAAGGGGCAAAAATGTTTATTTCTCTTGCCTAAGTTTACACAATCTTTCACAATTACAATATGACAACCTATAACTTTAGTTTGATGGATACCTGGCGGTTTCAATGCGAACTGACGCACCGACACGTGAGGAGGCTCCGCTAAACAATATTCGAAGTTGTGCGCCGACCTCCGTCACCGTAACTCCGCTATGTACCTCCGCAATATTCGATAGCGCACTCCGCAACCAACTGAAGCCGCAGGCGTTAGGGCTCGCACAGATTAATCGGTTAAATATAAATAAACAAAAACATCACACACATTGATCTGACTCCGTGATAAGTAGCTTAAGCACTTGTGTTCAGATATCAGAAGCAGCAGTGGTATTACAAATAAACTTAAATAAATACATATAGCACCCAGACCCGTTCAAACAGACATGTTCATGCACACAAATGTTTGAACAGTTCGGGGATCGAACCTGCAACCTCTTGGTTAATAGTCAAGTTCTTGAACATTACACCAAAGTGGTCGTCAAATAAATAATAAAAATGGTTGCCTGTAAAGTCGGTTTTACGGGCGAAGATTTTACGTGACACCGATCATGTTTGAGTGGAAGAGAGACGCAAGGCATTCGCCGGTCCGGCGGGCCTCTCTCTCGTTCGGTGACTCATCGTAACAGACGTGGGCGGGCGTTACACTTTTTCATAAGTGACTCCGAGACACAACCTAATTTAAGACGTTGTCACGTCAAAAATCGCCATTTATATTACGTTCCTTCAAAAGTTGCTGGTGCCACGGATCTGTGTTCTGAAGGTTACTGAACGCCAGTCGAGACAATATCTGTCCCACATAACCCCAGCTGCCCCCGCGGCTGGTGGGTATGCGTAACAGCATTTCCCTGACGTAAAAATAGACCTCCAACCATTTCCTTCTTGTTCAGCGTGTAAAAAACGCCCAACTTACGCAAGTCCTTGCACTCATAATAACGCATGTTTAAGACACCCGCGTAATTGGTAACGCGTGTACCTCACCCGCCTGTGGCCTTTTGGGGCTTTGAACGGTTGTTGTAGTGCCAAATACTATGATTTAACTTGAGCCCGATATTACCGATCTTAAAACAACGGGTTAACGAACCATCAGCTGATTAGTATTCGTGACTTTTTCACATCTTTGAATAGTCGCTTAATTAGGGTTGCATTCGGTTGCATTATTCAAAAAGGTATTTGTTTAGGGTTTTTTAAGGAAGAGTTAAAAAATTCATGCTGATATTATAAATGCGAAAGTAACTCTGTCTGTCTGTTACTCAATCACGCCTAAACTGCTGAACTGATTACCATGAAATTTGGTATGGAGATATATTGATACCCGAGAAAGGACACAGGCTAATTTTTACCGCGGGAGAATGACGCATTTTCATGAGAAAATTGTAATACGGGAAAACATCGCATTCCAAAAAAAACTACCTAATGCGGTCGAAGTCGCGGGTACAACCTAGTACATAAAATATAAAAAAAATTTTAGATCACAATCAACGTTTTTAAAACCAGTAAAAATAAAAAAAAACATGGTCTATTTGTTAAAGTTCTATGTATTCAAGCCATAAAACAAGACGCGGTATAATAACATCACCATAGATCTAGATCATCTAATTGAACAAAACTAATACGCGTATAGACCACTAAAAACTTATTTAGAACATTAACATTATGCCTGAGGGCGTAAGGTGAAGCAATAAAAAATGCCTACACACATAAACACAAAATGCAATAATTGAGAATGCATGTTTTAACCGTTTTACTAGGTACTTTAGTTTTTTTAACGCAATACCCATGTCGAAAGCATGACAGTTCATTTGTTTTGATACTTTTAAAATGTAGAACATTCATTACAGTCAACTATTTTAATTGATACATCTCTAAGGGGTTATGAACCTATATCGTTACCTTTTAATAATACATGGTGTATGATCAGTGACATTTTTTTTCAGCTTTTTTAATCATTGAATTATATTTTTTGAGAGGAATCACTGGAATTTTTACAAAAAAACTCATTGACTTGTACGAAAAACCTGCAAAATCGACAACAACCATACGATGTTTAAAACGTAGTACCTATTTATACGATCCGATATAACTTTTCGGAATGTAAGATAATGCAAAGTAGTCAATAAAATTAGATATCAACAATTATCTTTCCAGTTTTTCCTTACAGCACACCAAATTTAAATAAAAATATAAATAAATAATAATACATATCAATCAATTAATAAATAAATAAACTTATTTAAATGAATACTGAGTAACTCACAAGTTTTTAGATTGAATTAAAAAATGAACTGTCTCATATCAGAAAAGTTCTTTGTGGTTTGCATTTTTTTGAAATGATGTTTTGATATTGTGATGTAAGCACAAATACCACATACAATAGAAGCTCAAGCTCAAAAATAAATACACTACCTATTTTTGGCTACAGATAATCTTCACCTTCACATACAATACCCCATTTACAATTCCCGTCACTAAATAATTTAATATTAGGAATATAATTGTTTTATTAGCGTTCCGTCAACGTTTCCATGATAATAAAAATACGACAACTTCCTAGCCGCCAGTAATAATTACCATGGAATATAGAGCTATCGTTATAACGAGTATTTATCGTTACTCGTTGCATATCAGTATCGTTATCGAAAAACATTTACAAATGGCTTTCTTTGCGCAGCACTAATGATATGTTACAATAAAAGAGAAACATTATTTAACGCTTTACATGAGCGTGAAGACAACTTCGTGTGTTCGAGAAGACTCGTTTCGCTCGTTAATACATGCAGTTTTAATACAAAATTTTTGACGTGACAATGAGAGCGAGAGCGGCACGCGTCCCTTCGACTCGGGCATGGTTAGCCCGCCTAAGAGCGAGTGAGACAGACATAAAAAGTGAAAGGCACGCGTCCCTTCCACTCGAGCACAGTTAACCCGCCTAAGAGCGAGAGAGACAGAGCGAGAGAGAGAGAGAGTGAGAGAGATAGGCATACACACCGGTTCATGTTATACGAATGAATATTCACATTAAAATTATTTTACCACTCAAAGTCGTTGTCACGTAAAACTTTCGCCCGTATACCGACTTTACAGGCAACCAATTTTTTTTATGTCAAAAGTGGAAAAATATCGGAAAGTAAAACTTTAGAAAAAATCCAAACTGTAAGGATTTCACAAACATTGCGTTGGTAAATATACATTGCTTACTGTATAAAGTAGGTAATTTGAAGTGAGAATCCAAAAATATTTCTTAATTTACAATTTAAGTTTGATGTTGTAGCACTTTTCACTTAAAATCGTTACGGATAAAATGTACTGTTTTGATCAACGAAATACTTTAGTTTTGTCGTTAACACTTCAGATTTCTCTCTCCAAATGGATCAGGAAAGCAAAAATAATTTATTATTTTTGTCACTATACGACCAATTTGGTGTAATGGACAAGAAGTTGATTATTAACCAAGAGGTCGCGGGTTCGATCCTCAAACTGTACAAACATTTGTGTGCATGGACATGTCTGTTTGTACTGGTCTGGGTGTTATATATATATATTTATTTCAGTTTATTTGTAATATCACTGTTGATTCTGATATCTGTAACACAAGTGCTTAAGGTACTTACCACAGAGTCAGATCAATGTATGTGATGTTGTTGTACGAGTTATTTATTTTTATTATATTGTATTGTGGAATCTACAACCAAGAGGTGTCTACATATATGCGTAACTTATTCAAAATAGGCATAAACGTACGTTAAAATAACGCTTTTGCGTGAAGAAGGCATGCATTTGTAATGAAATTCCATTTACAACCACTTACTACAATTTTATTATTGACGTGACAACGTCTTATAAATTGGTTTGCCGGGTGACACCTCAAGAAACTGCGTTACGCTGCTCCGCTCACGTTTCGCGCGAGAGAGACAGAGCGAGAGAGAGAGAGAGAGAGATAGGCATACACACCGGTTCATGTTATACGAATGAATATTCACATTAAAATTATTTTACCACTCAGAGTCGTTGTCACGTACAACTTTCGCGCGTATACCGACTTTACAGGCAACCATTTTTTTTCAATCGAAAAGGAATCAGCTGGATTTTTTAAATAAAATTAATGTTTTAGTAATTAGAACAATTACAAAACTTATTAAGAAGATTTCTAATACAATTCTACTACTAAAGGGTGTGAGACAAGGAGACATTATTTCTCCCATACTATTTACTGATAGACTTTCAAAGATATTTTGCAAGTGGAATGAATACGGTATAAACATCAATGAATAGTTGTTATTTTGATATAGTAAATATTTATTCTATAATTTAAAAATATTTTTGACGCTGACTATGCAAGAGCAATTTTTACGAAAAATGTTTATTTATTTATTTTATTTATTTTATTTATATCAAGCTACAATAGGCCCATATTATAAATACCTTACAGACTAACATACATACAAATATAACTTATAAAAACAAAAATAAAACAATACACTATTTAGTCGGCGTAGTGTAACGCAACTTGGTGTCGGGTATCCGTCCACGAAATCGACGATACCTAACACCCTTCGGCCAAAATTCTTCCTTCGTGAAGGTCGAGAGCTGTTCGGTGGGAACCTTCACAACATACGAATTGAAATTCGTATTATGACGAGACTCCAACCGTTCGACCCTCAGGGTGTATTTGGTCTTCACGCGGATGTACTCTACGATATCCTCAACCTTCGTAGAGAAATGAAGCCGGGACACGTACAGGGGCGTGACTGGTATCGCAGATACCGCAGGAGCGCCTTGCCACTGCAAATCTCCTCCTCCTTGAAATTGGACTTGCAGATCTGCATAATGCTGACCTCGTCCATGGTGTCGATGGCATGTTGAATGAATGCCAACAATTCATTAGCAATGAGTTGTTGCGAACCCATTACTAACTACCAACGCTGGCTGACAGCGCGTCTTCAATAAAATTTAAACTGTTGTGTGTGGACACGTCCGCTTCCGATCGCACATAGCGGCGATTCTGATTTAGCGCGATATGCTGTCGTGTGTACCAACGTTATAGAAATAGTTTTTAATCTATCACTTAAGGTACTAACACACCATAGCGTGAAGTTGGGAAGCGATCCATCTCAGTTTCGTATTCGACGGAAATAGCGCCGTCCACAACAGAGTCCGATCTAAGTTGCTTAGTTTGTTTGCTATAGTCCTTTGTACTTGCAGTGCCATTTGTCAATGGTGCAGTTAGAGTGATACATTATCATAGCAAAGCCAAATTATGTTCCCATCGGCTGCATACAAAATCATTCAAAAAGTTTAATTTCAAAGGGGAATGAGTAATTTTCTATGGACTGGTGGCGTCATTTTTTTTCATCGCCCAGATATCTTTTAAATACAGTTTTGTAACACTTTGATTAAGAAACATATGATAGTGGTTAAAATTGCTCTAAGCAATATCGAGGCCGAGATATGATGTTTTTAAACATGAAACAAATGCCACCTTAACAGCTTAACAAAAATAAGGCTGCTAAAAACTACAAGCTTTCATTAAAAAAACAGATGTTTATGAGATACAAAATCTATTTTTACCATCCACCTACGGCCTCTCAGACTCTGCCTCGTCAGATTGAGTCCTGGGTCAAGAGCAGAGACTCGGTAGACTAGGTATTTTAAATAACATTTAATAAACTCATAAAAGTAGGTACATATTTGCTTCTTCAGTGTACGCGAACAGTAGACATTGAAATGAGACACTTTTTTACGAATTATTTCACGATTTATTTACATTTTATTTTAACCTGACGTTTCGGATCTTTTTCAGGGTCCGGGGTCACAGGTAGACTAAGATGTTAGTTGTTATTACATAATATATGTTATGATCAAGCAAGCACGCAAAAAACGTGTTTTTAGCCTGATGTTGGTTGCTCTTATCGAACTCTGCTGACCATGCCTTAGAGTTCTTCACTAAGGTCTCTAAGGACTGAAATCATTTAGAATGTAAAATCCGAATGTATTATCCGTTCCACTCCAAGAACTTGAAAATATTCTCCAAAATAGCTGTGAACAGTTTCGGAGAAATGACGTCTCCCTGTCTTACCCCGCTGTAGTTGGTAAGGGTTAGAGCTCTGGTTCTGTACTCTAACGGATATGTTGGCTTATGGTTTTAAGTACTTTAGAACCTCGGTGTCCAGAAAACAGCACATCAGGTTACCGCAATTTGACCTTGAGACCGCCTCTGTTCCTTTCGCAATTAAAACTTTTTTCATAGTTGACGTGCTGACTTGATCCTTAATAGAGTATATGAATGGACGATTTGGCACCTCTGCTCTGGGAAGACTTCTTTAATGTTTTATTACACAACATACAAGTCAGACTTCACGCCGTATGGCATTGTCTACCAGTCATTGGATTTGCGAAAATACAGCGCTGCTCACTCCATCTAATTTTTTACTGGATCCAGAGAATATTAAATCTACTACGTTAATGAATCATAATCGCGGGATACGTGCTGGGTCTAGCTAAATTGCTGGATGCTGGATCCACAAATTGAAATCTCTAGCTACTATTGAATCATTATTTTTATCTCATCGTTGTCGTATTTATCAGCAGGGCGTACCCTGCTGACTGGTTACAAGCAAGCTGAATCCATTTCGATACTACTACCTTTACATGATCGTCAGTCCATCTTGTAAAAGCCCTACGCTGCGGTGCCAATTGATCTGCTGGACTCCAATATAAAGCTTTTTATACCCACTGGTCAAGTTCACCGCGCAATCGACCTACCATTAACAATAAAATTAGATATTAACTAAACATTGTTCCTGTCATGTAATGTAACTTCGAATGTGCAGTATCACAACAAACACAATGACACATTAGTGTCACCAAGCAAGACAACGTAAAAAAAGGATTTTAGAAATAAATAAATAACATAAAAAATGGAAATGACAGATACATCTGATTATGTCCTCTATAACAGGTATTTTTCATTCCTAATTCAATCCCGCAGAATAGCAACGATATAAGACCTCTCTCTTTAGATCGAATCGTAGTTAAAACTCATGAAATGAAAATGCTTCATATCTCAGCTTCGATACAGTTAAACTATATGTGTGTCATTGGAAAGTTTGTTTCCCCAGTTGTGTTCTTTCAAAATAGCATGGTATGATGATTCGCCGCTAGGTTTGATATATGACGCCAAACTACGTTTGAGATTAATGCAGTTCCTGATGCTATATAAATGCTATATACTTTTTCTTACCTTACCTTACGATTGATAAAGGAAATTATAAAGAGCAATTTTGAAGACACAACACACTGAAAACCTATACACAAAGCCAAAGGGCCACAGCTTCTGTGGACCCCACAAAACAAAATACAAATCGTGTTGATATACATATAATACATCTCCTAACTCGGAGCCCAGCACACCCACTCTTAGTACCGGTTACAAACGTGCGCAGGCGCACTTGCGGTTTGTTTGGACTCTATATTTGTGTAATAAGGGTGGTTTCACCTTGATTTTAGGATGGTAACATGGTTACTTACCTGACTTCGGTTAAAGGGCAAGAGGACGGAGGTAACTGTTTCGTCCGCTTATTTAGACGTGAGTTTTGAAATTGAAATGTGATGTTTGTTGCTTTATTTATTGATATTTTTGCATGCGACCCGTTCAGATAGATATACGAGTATAGATAGATTAACACAAAACAAAAATTACAGACAAGTTTTGAAAAGAAAGATGTAAAAATGTGTGTTTAAATAAATAACATTAAATAAATAAATAACAATTTAGACGGTCTTATCGCTTGTAGCGATCTCTCCCAGACAACCTTCGGTTAAAGGAACATTTAATCGACATGAAGGGGGAATTTGAGCAAAATATATTTGTTCAGATGCAAGTGTTAATCAAAAACAAAGGTTTATGATATGTATCCTTCTCTTATTAATAATTATACATCACGCTCCAGTGCGTTGTTGTTTTTTTTTCGCATCACAACAACTAAGTGACGAAGAAAATTGCCATAGACGTTGCATTATATGTAAATAATTTATTTGTTTTATTTATTTGAATCTTTATTGCACAAGATATCGACAAAAGGTGTATATAGTTCTAAAAGCATTATGGGTGCAGTAAAAGTTACTAATAAATTCATTTAAATCATTCATCAGATTGCACAACTCATTTATAAAACTCGAGAATCAATCAAACTTCATTTAAGGACGATAGTCAAGGGCATGACAGAATAAATTCACATCAAAATATACTTACTTCAACTTACAAAACTACTTTAGCTCGGCAGAGTACTTACTTATTTAAAGTTCTTAAGTATTTTTTCGATCAGTTTGGTCCTTCAAAGAGCACTTATAAGTATTATTTTCTCGTTGCACAAATTCAAAACTATATTACTTAAAAATGTTTTGATTGCTGACGTTATTTTAGTCCACACTTTGACGCTAGCAAGTCTTTATTTCAATCGTTTTATATCAAATCTTCTTACGCGAATACAGTAAAAAGAGTAATTAAGTGTCATATTCTTGCGTATGAACATTAAATCTCTTAAACTTCAGATTAAATATTATGATTATCTGTCAAATAAAAAGCTATGTTTCTTTTTTGTCATGTGGAAACCATTAACAAAATATGATATAAAGGCTATGTCCTTGTGTGGGTACCAGTGCCTATAAGTTATACAAATGTATTTCTTGGTTATTACATATCTTTGTATCGTTATGCCTATTTATCTTATTAATGAAATGGACGAATAACGACGCGGAAGTCTGAAAAATATTATTAAACTACTGTTTGTCACATTATTGAAAGTGTTTTGTTTTTTTGTACGCGTTTCAAATTATAAATTATACCTCTTTTATTACCTCCAATTCGATCTACCGAATTCAATAAACAATTTTACTAACGATTCCCATATAAACACAACTTTGCAAAACGCAAAACTGGTCTACCATTCACCGAACGCCTCAAAAACCGCGAGCTTCTAAGAAATTCTAAAAACATATCCAAGTCAAGCTTTTAAAGCTGTAAAAACAGGAGTAAGGAGAGCCGAAAGCTTGGCCCGAGCTTATCCAATAAAGCATCGCGGAGCCGGCTTGGCCGCTGCCGTGTGCTAATAAAAACCTGTTTTGGGAGCTTTTAGAGCTTACGATTTTGACGTATTTTTTCATTTTTTTAATAGCTTTCCAATAAAAGTAAAGTAATAAAGTTAAGGGTGTAAATAAATATTGTATGACGAATAATTAATTTCAATTTCAATAAAACGTGAGGTTTTCACTGGCGAAATTGTAGAACGTTCAAAACCCGTATAAAAAAAGTTTTAGTCTTCTTACGTTTCTCTGCTGAGCACTGGCCTTACTTTAACTATGAGGTGGTACGAGCGACACTTTACCACTAAGTGCACATACTTGGAGGGGTTTTTGTAAGGAAAGTGACCAACATCAGATCATACAAAGCAGCCCTAAAGCATCTGAACTTAACGACTAATGTCTGGACTAGCAAGAACCGACTTAAAGTGCCTACCCAAGCACGTCGTCAACGTAACGTATTTGGTCGGAATGTACACCCATCCAAATACAGCCGCGCTTCGGGATTAACCTTGGTATCACTACCAAAGCGCACCACTGCGCCATCAACATGAAAAAACTAGCGGCCCGTCCCTGCTTCGCATAGTCTACAATTATTTTTTACATATTCTCTATAGGCTATGTTCATCAAGGATAATGTTAGATACTAATGGTAATATATGTTTTTGAATCGGTCCAGTATCGGCGGAGTCTATTCAATGCAAACAAACAATTATTTTTTTTCTTTTTAAATTATTAGTGCAGATAAAATAATATAAAAAGTCGTGGTCGTGTCGTCGTATCTAAACAGCGCAGTTCTCTCGGTCACTACTGCGCTACGCAGAACCAGTTTCTAATATAATTCAAAGTGCAGTTTATGCATATCGGTCGTTTCTGGTTTCCACTGAATGATGACGTCATTACTTTTCGTTCTGTCTCATGTCCCCGAGATCTCGAACGTAGATGTGTAAACGCTTAGTTAAGTTTATTTGTGGAGTAAGTTAATCAACGATTTTATTTATTTAATTAAAAACATCTGCAGAAACTTGTCTAGAATGATAGATTTAATGCCGGAGGCCGTCTCTACCAGTCAACCACAAACAGAGGACATACAAGCGATGCACATACAGAGAAAAAAGAAAATGCATGTTAAATGGTTACCTATTAACTAAATAAATAAAAAAGATGACATACATAACTACTAATTACTTAATCTGCGATTTGTTATGGGATCGGAACAGTTAGGTTGGATGGTTTACGTTTGTTAACTAGTCGTGAGGGTTAAAAATAAACTATTTGAAAGTTTAAATTGGTACAGAACCTACCGAATCAGCCCTAATCCGTAAAACTATCCTAAAATAATATGTAACTTTATTAAGTTCGAAATTACATTGTGTTGCGGAAGTTCCGCTGACAAGGGTTCTACCCAACCTGGGTATCTATACCATATTACCAACCAACCAACCATGTTATACAGGGGTATAACATGGTTAAATATTCGTGAACTGTCAACTATTTATGTCTTACATGTAAAATGTTGTTATAATGAACATTTATTATAACTAGTTAGGTACATGTGGCGCAGTGGTTACACCGCTTATGCTTAATTTTGGTATACAGTAGATACCAAAATTAAGCAACCTACGGCGCGGTCATGTTTGGGATGGGTAACCATTCTGACCATACAAGTGACGTCTATTTACAAGCATCTCCGTGCTTCGGAAGGCACGTTAAGCTGTTGGTCCCGGTTAATATCGATAGATATTAGTCGTTAAGCCTGGTCGGAGGCCCTCGGGCGGCTTAATAACATCTGACAGTAAGGTTGGTCACTTACCTAACACACACCCCTCCACCAATCCGCACTGAGTCCGCGTGGTGGAGTATGGCTCGCTCGCACCACCTCATAGTTGAGGTGAGGACTGTGCCCAGCAGTGGAACGTATATAGGCTGATGATGATGATAACTAGTGTAACGTTCTAGCTTGGATCGACGCGAACGTTGTATATCGAAAATGCATACGTACTTTAATTTTATATTTTTTCTCATGTGAGTGACAATGTCTTCTTTGAGAAATAATAGTAATAGTAATAGTCTTCCTGGCCGATTTCGACCACGGCGGCCAATCTCAACTGAGATCAGCCAACTACGCAGCAGATATTATAGTGCACAAGTGAGAGCGCAATACACAGGTGCACTTACTGTTCCATCACTCTCAAAGTTCGGTGAGACGGCAATCCGACATGACCGGAGAGAGATCAGGCGCAGGACCAACGGCTTAACGTACTTTCCGAGGCACGGGGGTGTAACACCGCCAACTTTCCCGACTCCGAGCTGTTTTTGAGAAATTCATGACAGAAAATCTCTTTCTAAGTAACCAACTTATAATCAATCCCGCAACCTGGTCATACAATGACGGCTGTGTTATAGAACACCTAATTGGTCCACCGAGTTGCGACTGCGCAAGCGCTGACTCACGGCTACTTTCACCCGTTTACTAAACAAAACGTTTCGGACCGAGTTCGAGTGCTTTGCTTCGTTTGTGTTTGTGGACTTGTATTTTGGTCCTTGATCTAAACTTTTACCTGACTATGGCGAAGCAAAAAGGAGGGGTATGATGTTGAGCGTATGTGTGTTTGTATGGTTATCTGTTCCCTCATAATAACTTAAAAGCCGTTCATCATATTTTGATAAATTAGATGTCATGCGATGCGCGTAAATGACACGCTAGTTATAGGCTAGGAGATATTGTTATTATTTGCATGTGGCGCCTTTTAGGTCACATTAAGTCATAAACGAACATTTTTCTTGTAACGTAGGTACCTATAATCTAGCTTGATGCTAAATCTGTAGCCAGAAACGGTTAGAAATTAAAATAATTTTAGAAATGGTCAATTGACGAGGTCGTTGTGCGATTTGCTTGACGAGAAAATGTGTTTTTCTTCATATTTGTCATTGGTCTATCTGGGTTATCTGGGTTCTAATTCGTACTGTTGTTTCCAATTTCTATGACGCATACATTCCTACTTTTTTGATGGATAGATCAGACAGAGCAATGCTAATTTATTAATTTTTTCTTTTCTGTAGATTCTTAACTACAGCAGCCATGCAATTTTATCAGAGAAAGACAACTACGCGGGGATGTTGTAAGGTAGGTAGTACTGAAACGACTTATAAGTGTACTCTATGGTCATAAAATGCGACGAGACTAGACTAGACAAAATCTGTCGCTTAACTTCTGGTTTCTTTTAGGATTATTTCAGCTCAATCTAAAATTCTAACCCGGTACCTTCTGATATTAATTTAGCAAATTAAACATTAGATCGTGTCATGTAATAATAAGTCGATGAAAGGTACGATAAGGATAAAGTATTAAGTTTTAATCTAGAATATTAATATATATATTTGAATAACTTTTTAAAGTAACTTGCCATGTCAAATCGAACTTACTTTAAGACCTGTACATTTTGGATCACTATTTATGGATTTTGTTCAGAACTTATCGCTTATTTAGATAACCCTTCTTTTTGCACACACAGCCAAGCATAGTTTTTGAATTGACTTTGGCTTTCGTTTTTCACTTTTATGTCTTTGGTAGGGTAATCATAACATTACCAAAGAACAAAAAAAAAACATGTTATATTTATTCTGCATTATCCTAACTAATGTTATTGTCTTTTAGTATTAAATCCATGGCCGGCGCGCGTGTGTTAAAGTAATGGCGGTGACTCACGGTGCGCGCCGGTAGAGATGCGTATGCGCAGCTATGAATAATAGGTACCTACCGATGCGTGGACAGGGCTGTGTAAAAAAAAAGAATTACTTATATTTATAGAAAACTCCAACTGGCAATTTCTTACATAAATTAAAACAAGTGGGTCGCCCGAAAAACGTTGAGATTTTTTTTCAATTTTTTTTTAACTCTCACTGGCCAATATAAAGGTTCAAGGCCTTAAAATTGAGCATGACCATTAACATTTATTTCACACCTCATGCTTGATACAATTATTTAACGCAAAATGTCAAATTAAATCAAGTCTCATTTCATAGATCAACAAGATCATATGGAAATTCCCTAAGGATTAAAATGAAATGAATTTGGAATGTTGAAATCCGTATGAAGGCTAAGCATTGCCATTACAATGGGTTTTTGGTCTTAAAACAATCTTTTTTTGTTAAAAATGAAAAAAAATGTTTAGGTAAAAAAAATATTTTCAACTTTTTTTTCGTTAACCAGCCCTAGTTTACTCGTTGTTTCTGAGTGTGACTCAGAGTCAGTGGTGTTATGTGACTTTTTATTGGTGCCTATTCGAGTTGGCTTATCATTCAATTGTAATAACACCATTTAAGTGTTTTTGTTGCGGTTTAATGTGATATAGTAAATACTGACCGATTTAGTAACACATAGAAATGGTCAAATGTTTGGTTTTTGAGATTCAAAGTTTGAGAATAGCTGGTTGAAGAAGCGTATATGATTTTTTCGTTAAAAAAAGAAACAAGCAAAAAGAAGAAGAGTTTGTAATTATGACATTACTGACGGTACCAGAAAAAAAAATACAATAACATCACATATGTTAATCTGACTCCGTGGTAAGTAGCTAAAGCACTTGTGTTACAGATATCAGAATCAACAGCAGTATTACAAATGAACGTAAATAAATACATATAACACCCAGAACAGTACAAATAGACACGTTCATGCACACAAATATTTATACAGTGTAAGGATCAAACACGCGACGTCTTAGTTAATAGTCAACCTCTTGACCATTACACCAAAAAAAACTAGCTTGAATATTTCTCACATTTCTAGGTTCAATTCTGTCATAAAAAATGTTCTCAGCTTTCGATTTAAATTAACATACCTACCTATCACAATATCTAAAGACAAAAAAAACTAATAACGATATTGTTTCTGTACTAATTACCATTAATTTCAAATTATCATATTCATTAGCAACGATTAGAAATAAACAAACATCGATTCCCTTACCTAACGATGCGTAAGCTTAAAAAATAATCGATTCATTAGTGAATCTGAGTCAACGCGCGATCAACATGTTTTTTACAGATTAAATTAGTATAACGATGCAACCGAATAAAACTTGTCTAAACATGTTTTTTAAAGAACATAGGGCCTCGATTTGTTAACGATAATGTCATAGAGGTGGTTGTATTTTTTTTAAATAAATGACGATCTTTTGCTTCGAGTAACAACTCGTAGATAAGGCTGCTTTTTGTACCTGAAAAATTACAGTTATTGAATATATACAGGGTGTAAAAAAACCTTAACGAAGCCGAATACCACATATTCTACCAATTGTTACGATCATTTTTTTCCTTTACACCATACCTGGGAAGTTAACGATTACTGAGATATTGATGGTTAAAGTTGGAAAAAAAAATGATGATTTTTACAGAAATGACTTCTGTCCGTTATAACTGAACTTTTTTCCAAAGAAACATGATACAAATTTTCACTAGTTCTTTCATAAAAAGCCTTTAAATGGCACACTCCGCAATGAACAGCGCACATTCGAACCGAACCTCGTCGCGGCGGGCGTTAAGCAACACGCCCCGCGGTGACTTTTCCGCGTGCGCGCTGTACATTGCGGGTTAAAATTAAATTATTTTTTTTGATGTCAAAAAATAAAAGTTGTTTCCCAGCAAAAATTTCTTTTACATACGATTTGGTTTGATGTACTGAACGCGTGGTTGACGGCTTCGTTAAGGTTTTTTTTACATCCTGTATATGCTTTTAAATATTCTGAAATGTCTTGTTTGAAGGTTCTTCTCAAAAAGCTTTATTTTATGGACGACCACTTTGGTGTAATGGTTAAGAAGTTGACTATTAACCAAGAGGTCGCGGGTTCGATCCCCGCATTGTACAAACATTTGTGTGTATGAACATATCTGTCTGTACTGGTCTGGGTGGTAAATGTATTTATTTAAGTTTATTTGTAATACCACTGTTGATTCTGATATCTGTAACACAAGTGCTTAAGCCTCTTACAACATAGTCAGATCAATGTATGTGATGTTTTTGTATATTATATTATTGTTATACAGGGTGTAAAAAAACCTTAACGAAGCCGAATACCACATATTCTACCAATTGTTACGATCATTTTTTTCCTTTACACCATACCTGGGAAGTTAACGGTTACTGAGATATTGATGGTTAAAGTTTGAAAAAAAAATTGATGATTTTTACAGAAATTACTTCTGTCCGTTATAACTGAACTTTTTTCTAAAGAAACATGATACAAATTTTCACTAGTTCTTTCACAAAAAGCCTCCAAATGGCACACTCCGCAATGAACAGCGCACACTCGAACCGAACCGCATCGTGGCGGCGTAAAGCAACACGCCCCGCAGTGACTTTTCCGCGTGCGCGCTGTACATTGCGGGTTAGAATTAAATTATTTTTTTGATGTCAAAAAATAAAAGTTTTTTCCCAGCCAAAATTTATTTTTCATACGATTTGGTTTGATGTACTGAACGCGTGGTTGACGGCTTCGTTAAGGTTTTTTTTACACCCTGTATATTACTTCTTCGTTAGTAGTGTATGAACAAGTACAAATCTTAAAGCTTTTCCAGATAAGAAGATACAGCACACAAAAAGGTATCTATCTACTTTACGAATAAAGTATAATTTTTGGTTGCTAAGAGATCAGAGTATTTGTGAGCTTCTATGCTTTTTTAACATAGAACTGTTGATTTGTTTTATTTAAACATTACTAACTCTCAAAAATGTTATCATGTTAAGTTATCAGAAATAAAAGTGTTTTTGTCGACTAGGTATTGTATAGAAATTGTGAGTCACTCAAATTTTTTGGTGGATAAGTGGGTACTTTAATTTTATTAATTTTTAGGAAACATACAGTTATATGATAACATTACATAAAAATATGTATTTAAAATAAAACATAAACCAATTAAGTGTCCTCAGCTTAAAAAATTCATAGAGTAACCATTTTCCTTTCGTAAGATTAATAAAAGCTAAGCTTCTTTTTCTAAGTGGCCAGCGAACGTAAGTTTGCCACCTCAGGCTTACTATTCCAATGTCGCGTGCTCAGCGTCTGCACGGCAATATAAATGTATCTACGTATTTACAAACTTAATTACCGAAAACAAAACAAAAATAACACGTTTACAACACAACATTCAGGGCCAAGTAGGTGTCTATAATAGGCTAGATGACACCACCAATCGTTGACATACTTTTTATTATCTGTCAAAACGGTCTGTCTCCATAGATTTTGTATGGGAATACATGAACTTGACGTCACTGTCATGTATCACAAATCGGAGTCAATTGGCCGAATATTTATTGAGTTTTGTGTGTTTAAAAATTGGTTTCTACAGCTTTCTGGAAATATATCAAATTGGCTGTACTAACTTCATAGGGGCTATGTTTTTTAAACGCCATGGTCTTGAAAATATTTATGATATCATGCCAATTTAAAAATTTTATCAATTATTTGGGAGGGAAGAGGAAAAAGAACTTCAATTGAACTACATCACAGTTTTAGGTTTTTAGAGTTAGTAAGCGAATTTAAGAGCGGAGGGTTTAGAGAGTTTAACGTTACAGGGAAGAGAGGGGCTTTTGGAGAGGGAAACCAAAAAAGGTAGCACCAATATTGGGAATACTGAAAAAAATATGGTTTGTAGTCCCTTCATCGAGACCACACTCCCAAATGGTCACAGCTGTCGTTTATTTCAGGCAACGAATTACAACATAATTATGGCCCATATCAAAAATACCTTAAACTCTAACATACATATTTTTATAAAACATAAATGCGAAAAAATTTTAATGCAAAGCTTCGCCAGGTGGTGGTGTGGTCAGGGAGGGTACAGTTGCTCGGAGGGAACAGTCGCTCGAATGCACTGTGCTGGAAAGGGAAAGAGCTTTATGTCTGTCCTCTACGTCAATGAGAAGCGTTCGACGCGCGATCGTGTATGAACTAGTCGGTGAGCCGCTCTGGCGCCGTGCGAATGTGTAGTGACGTGTTCCTTTTTTTACCCGCCCGAATTTACATTTTCACGTAAGTTTCACTTCGTTTTTTAACTAAACTTGTGTGAGATTCTTAATTACTGTTGTTTTTGTCGAAAAGTGTGTCTAATCTACTTAGTATTGACTGATATTTCAATGCTCTAGGTCTATGCGTTTGTATCTAGTTTGATCTCGATTCCAAAATGGCGTCAGGGTCAACAGTGGCTCGTTTCGTAGAGGTACACACTGGCTCGCGAGCCACTGTGTACGTATGAATTTATAAAAATAATACCAACAAAGTTTTATTGAATAAAAGTTGAATAAAATTTTTTGTTAATTGTTTTTAGAACTTCAAATTTAAAACCAAATGACTGCTAATAAAATATTTAATATTTAGTCATTTAAACTTGTACCTACTCGTATCTATTTACAGAATGCCGCGACGAAACAGATTGCCCTCAGTGCCCAGGAAAATTGGCAACCATACGACGGAGGAGATAAAAATAGGGTTGAACCTAATACGAAGTGGTACATCCATTAAGCAAGCTTCTAAAATTACTGGAATTCCATTTACAACATTGAAATCGTATCATAATAAGACTAAAACATGCGAATCTCTAGAAAACCAAAGACTGGAACCAAATTATTCAGTCAATAGAATATTCACACCTGAACAAGAGCAAACTCTAAAAGATTAGTTTAACCACTTTGCCCTTATGTTTTATGGTTTAACTAAAAAATAATGCCAAGAGATTGCGTTTCAATGTGCCCAAATCAATAACTTGAAAATTCCGTAATCGTGGATTGAAAATCAAAGGGCCGGTAAAGATTGGCTCATGGCATTCAGGAAGAGACATGACATTACACTCAGAAAACCAGAACCATGTAGTCTTGCGAGGGCCACCGCATTTAACCAAAATAACGTTAAAAAATTCTACGATAATTTGGAGGATCTCATCAGTCGACACCCTTCTTTTAGAGATGGTACGAGAATCTTTAATCTTGATGAAACGTCAACTACGACTGTCCAGAAGCCTCAGAAGGTTATAGCTCCTAAAGGGAAGAAGACTGTTTCAAAAGTTACGAGCGGAGAAAGGGGCACATTAGTGACCACTTGTTTTAATTTTGGTTCATTTGTTGATTAAATCTTAAAAAGGCCTTCTAAAGATTATAAAGTGTAGGTAATAAAGTTTTTGTCCCGAAAATTTAATTAAATAAAAAATCCAAATATGTACTCATACGTTTTTTATTTTTCTAAAAATGTCAGCGACACTATGAAGTAACGTGTGTAGCCACGGTGTATCATAATAATTACAAGTTCTGCACGGGTAGCATCAGTTAAAACCCACAAGAAACAGTCATTGTATGTATATCAAAATTCATAGGAAATCTCTGAGCCACTGTTTACTATGGGTAGTACACAGTACCTCGAGCCACTGTGTACTGTTAGAGCAACTGTGTACTAGGGGGTACTAGTCACTGTGTACCTATAGCAGTACAGAGTGGCTAGGTTATCATTTTTTTTTTAAAGTCGTTATCTCTTTTTTGGTGAAAGCAATTGGAAATCTATTTATATTAAACAAAACTTAAATAATTAACGCTGCTTTGTGCTTACAAAAATATTTCAGGAACTTATACTTTTCATGCTATAGCCTGTTGAAAAAATCCTAGCGACTGTACCCTCCCTGACCTCGTGACCGATACGGAGGCGACAAATAAGAGACACAATGTGTTTTGGGAGATTTTAATACTTAGGGAATTAAAAGTTTTGAATTATTTTGATGAATGTTATATAGGTACCTATATACATATTGTAAATATTATAATTATGTAAATGTTTGCTCCGTCTGGTAGTGACATCTCCAAACCTTATTACCTGACATTATTGCCATGGCTTGTCGTGGCAATAATGTTGAGTGGGGACCAATTTGTTCATATTATTACATATATATTTTTTTATTTTTCCTAAGTTTTAGTTTTATGTTTCATCATATTGTAATGTTAACATATAACATTACAATATGATGATAAATATTTTTCTTTCTTTCTTTTTTTCTTCTTTTCTTTCTTCTTTAAAGAACCATGGATGGGTTGTTGCATCTCCGAATAGTACCTACCAATGATTATTTTCGTGTTGTCCCAGTGCGTTGAACATGATTTGTAAAGATGAGCTCTAGAAAGAGTTCCAGCTTATTGGGAATAAAGCTTAAAATGCCCTAGTGATTCAGCGCATACTGCAATCTTGGCACATGAGTCAGCAGTTTCATTACCTGGAATACCTCTGTGGATAGGAATCCAAGAAAGGATTATATTGATGTTTTTTAAAAAGCTCTAATCACTAGCAACGTTTTTGTTGTCACGGGCTTAAAGGACATATCTCAAGAAATTGACTTTTTATTTTTTTACCATGCCTCATTAATGCAAACTCTTGCATACAAACACAAACATTCAAACACGGACAATATGTGATGGTACCTTTTTACCCGACTACGGCGAAGCAAAAGGAGGGTTATGATTTTGACCTGTATGTATGTATGTGGGTATGGATGTTCATCTGTTCCCTCGTAACTTCTAAACTACTTATCAGAATTCGACAAATGACATATCATTAGAAGCGTCTTAATTGTCCGCTGGTTATAGGCTATATGGGATTTCACAAAATCTAATGTGGCGCCCTCTGGCGGACAAAACATACGAAGTAAAAAAATTAAGTTAAGATAAATATGCCGTGTTTGGTATCATTTGAAAGCGCTTTACTTGTACATTTTGAATATATATATATTACTAGCATTTGCTTGTGACTTTACCTGTATTCATGGGCTGATTGTATATGATTCACATCTTTTTTACCCGACTATATATGTGGCTCTTAGCAGAGTAAGATCCATAGATGGATTATGGATTAGTTCACTGGAATCTAGCAAATTACTAAAGAATCCACATGACCAAAGATCGTTCGACCCAAGATTAACCTATTTACACCTCCAAAATATGTTAAATAAAAATAAAGTTTAAAAAATAACACCCGACTACTTAAAAACACGCTCTAAAAAGTACGAAACAAGAAAATAAATAAGAATAATAAATTAAAAAAGTGGTATACGACCACGGCTTTATCCTTAAAACATTTCTCTATCAATATTATAAATTGAAAATATATTAAAATATAATAATATGTGTAAGTTAGTTTATTTAATAACGGTAAATATTTAATAGTTTGTACATACTAAGTAATTTCATTGGAGAGTGTTTTTACCAATTTCATTCTCTATTCAACTCGCTCGGCCCAACTCGACGATCTCTCTTGTAATCAGCATAATAACTATTACAAATGATATCTTCATCAAAATTATGTTGTTCATACAACAACAACGGTACATCACCTTAAAACATTTTTTGTGTAACCTTAGACCTCCCAATACGTGGAGTCGCCTTAGATTTTTAATTTAGATAAAAAAAGTAAAAGAGTAGATGCCATCATTTGGCGTTCAAGCCGCCGTGGGGGTTTACGGAATTAAATTAGCTGGATGAGATAAGTTTAAAATGTTTAAGTATGTATAGACATACATATAATATTTTTACGGATGTTATATTAAAAAAACGGCCTTATTTAAATCAAAATTAAAAAGATCATCGTGCAAAGGTTTTTTGATCACATTTATCATGATACAAATTCTCATTTAAACAGATCCTTTATTATTTTATTATATTTGTTTTATAAACTAAATATTTAAGTAAATCTATAGGAGGAGTTTTATTATCTCTAAACAGTCTTATTATGGCAAATGCAAGAATACATTAACGGTAAGTTATAAAAACAAATCAGAGATTTTGTATCTATCTCAAAGGATAGGAACCATCAAAACATTGTGGGTAGAATAGAGGTTGACAAGTATGGAAAATTTGAAATTTGCGCGGGTACACACGGCTTCACATCAAGCTACGCATTTTCGTTGCAAAATCACCCTTAATACGTAAGCACAAGATACCGCAATGATTAACTTACCTCTCTAAGCCTCTCTACATCTGCGTACATCTCTCGCATACACACTATATTTATATTGTTATTACGCGTGTACTGTCAACGTCATAAAAAGTCACAGTCTGGTAATATGTCAAAACAACAAATTTGGCAGGCTTCAACAAATTAACGAAGAAAAAGCTCAATAACTTTATTTTTACATAGTAGTAGAGTGTCAATCAATTTTTGACTCTAACTGTATCTGGGCCGTTTTTTTTCGTGCATTTGTTGAATTTTATAATTTTTAAATTAAAAAACTTTTTTTTTCAAAAATTGCCACTTCCAGTACCAACAAAAGCTCTCTACATGTCTTGCATACACTCGCGTATATTTCCGTGTACTTAGCATGATGGAGAATGCTCAATGCCTCGTCTCTCGGGGTGGGGGGGATGCTCATCACTTATTCAGTTAGCTATGGGAAATGCAACGATATTGTTATTGCGACTGTATCTGGGGTATATTTCTGTTGCTCTTAATCAAAGGATCACCGATGTGTGAGGCGAATGTATGATGTGAGTGGTTGTCTTATGGCGTGTGTTTTAAATGGGGTGTTGTAAGTTTGACCTGTCTCTCTGTTTGTGTGTCATTGGCACGATAGCTGTTGAATGATAGAACCGATTTAAATGCGATTTTTTCGATTAAAACTCTATTTATCGCTTTGATTTCGTTTTAGTTTTAAGAAAATTTACGATTTAAGCCGATGTATCTTGCTATTTCTTTTTATTGATTTAGTAACATCTTAAGTAATTAAAAGTTGATGATCTCTACATTGCACGATGAATTAAAATGAAAAGACTGACTGGCCGATTATATAATTTCAATGAAAAATGCAGCTTTTATCTATGATTATCTTTTCGTAGGGTTATTCTTTTTGACGGCCACTTTGGTGTAATGGTCAAGAAGTTGATTATGAAACAAAAGGTCGCGGGTCGATCCCCGCGCTGTACAAATATTTGTGTGCATGAACATGTCTGTTTGTACTGGTCTGGGTGTTATTTGTATTTATATAAGTTTATTTGTAATACCACTGTCGAATCTGATATCTGTAACACAAGTGCTTTAGCTACTTACCACGGAGTCAGATCAATGTATGTGATGTTGTTGTATATTATTATTATATTATATTTTATCATTCCTATAGAATTAAAAAATTGAAATACTTACATGTAAAAGTTTCTTCATGACACAATAAACGCACTTAAAAAAATAATTGCCCAAGAGTAAATAATATCTCCACCATTTATTTAAAAAAAAGAAAACGAACTAGTTTCTACCTACGCGCATAAAACAAAAAATTTAAGTCATGAACACGACACTGCACAGAAAAAAAATAACCCGCTCGCCCCGATCCGTACAAAAACTCAAAGGCGGCAGTTAATTTATTCAGTAGCGAAGTGTGTGACTGCCAGTGTTTCTTATGCAAATCGCTTGGATATTTACGACTGAGGGGTTGGTCACAGAATAACGTTTTAGTTGCGGAAAGCAAAGGTAACCTTGCATACATCCTAATCAAGAAAACTTTGAGATTTTTTTGCTAGCATTGCTATCGATATGTGCCGCTACTAGGCAACACGTCTTTAATAAAAACGTTAAAAAAAACCCTTAAAAGTAAGCCTTAAAAAATATAAAATTTGTGTCAATGGTTGGGTTGGAGCTTGGGTATTTAAAAGATTATAACAATAGAATTTAAATAAGAGGTAACGTAACGACACCAAAAATAATTGAGAAGTTAAGCATGATTGATGCTGATAAATTGAATCCAAAAAACGAAACAAAAACACTTATACCATTTACTCACTATTACTTATTACAACTTACAAGCGATAAGACCGCCTAAATTGTACATCTTTCTTTGTTAAACCTGTCTGTAATTTTATTTTGTGTTGTACAATAAAGTGTTAATCTATCTATCTATCTATCTTACTATTATACTACTCATTTCAATTTCTCTGTCATGTAAATAAAAAAAGAATCTAGAAATAATTCTGCCTAATTCAATTGCAAAAGAAAGGCGCATCTGCACGTTCCACCATGATCTTTTTTGAAAGGGTGTTCCTCTGAGTTCTAAATAAAATAATGAGTGACCGCTATTTGCCCGTGCTTTAGAAGTCACAGTTAATTTTACTGTTTTGTTTCAAATATTAGTAAAAAATGTTTTTGTTTACGAAAAATTCTTTCATGTTTTTTTTTAATTTAACTATAAGTAATTACTTCGTACTTCCTGACTTGAATTTACTATTTTGTTTTAAGTAAATACTCTAATAGTGCATAATGTAGTCATCTGATGTAAGGTAATCCATGAAATCGTTATTTTTAACATACGAATTAGAAACCTACTTTGATTTTGTTCAATAATTTTTATATATCTTTCACAGAACATAATGAACATATAACACACCAAAATATAACAGATGTCTCAACAAAACTAATTTTCGTGTGACTGCACTTCTCATGATCTCATGTTGACACTTTTGACAATACCATCTAATATTTACGTTAATTTAAATATACAAAGCTCAAATCTATTGTATGCACAGAATCACACATTTAAAAAAAAAACGTATGGTGCCCTAAAAGTGTCCCTTTGTATAATATTTCATCAAACAATGTCCGAAACCAGATATTTTGGGTATCACTGGTGATGGTGGTCACGGAGCACAATAGGCTAAGTATTAATTTATTCAATTCTATTCCGAGTGACGTCACTCGGCCCTTTTCGGTTCACTCACGTGGAATGAATGTTTAAATATTGTCCTATTACTTTTTTTTGTCGTGACCACGTTCTTGTTTCGTGCATGCTTGTTTGGGACACTGATATCGAGGTTTGGTTCTACAAAATTTGATATTTGGTAAAATATTAGATGCTGAGCCTATGCTACGCGAGTATTTCATTGAGTTCCATCATAAATTCGGTTATTCAAAATATGTTTGTAAATACAAGTTTGGTTTTTCAATATAAATTATGACAAAACAATTAGTGTCTTATTTATTGAAAGGTAATGATTTTTTTTAAGAAGCAATAAAATGACATTATTCTATAATAATTGAACTCATAGGAAAACATTGAAATGATACACTTTTTAAGGAAAATATGGCGATTTATTTACATTTTGTTTTAACCTAACATTTCGGAACCTTTTCAGGGTCCATGGTCACAGGTAGACTAAGGTGTTAGTTGTCATTACTTAGTTTTGAAAAAACTGTAAACTACCGTCACTCAAAAATGGTACGAAAATATTTTTTTATTAAATATTATGTGAATCACAAAAAGCAAAAGCGAGCTTTAGTTTCTTTTTTTTCAATCTACGCAAATAATATAAATAACAAAATACCAAATGAAAAATATCCCGAGCGGGTCGAGCCCTTGAATTTAGGGTTGTAATGCTTTTGCGTCGTCCCTTCATCCTTGCTGGTGTAAGCAATTATCGCCCTTACTTTATCTTTCAAGTTCTCATCTATAAGGTTGATTTTACCGTGAATTTGACCATAGCACCAGGAATGTTATGGACCAGTTTGTTTGCCTACGAATCGTGATAATTGTCATACGTTTGATAAAAACAGACGTGTGCAAATAAAATAAACAGAAACAGTAGTATCGCACAAAGAACCATATTTTTTAGATCCTTGCTCAGATACTTTATTTTTTAACTGCAAAATATTTTTCGAGGTTAAGGTAAAATCAAATGCTTAAGAAAAAATATATACTAACAATAAATATAAATATACGACAATATCATACATTGATCTGACCTCGTGGTAAGTAGCTTAAGCACTTGTGTTACAGATATCAGAATCAACAGTGGTATTACAAATAAACTTAAATAAATATACATATATAACAGCCAGACCAGTAGAAACAGACATGTTCATGCACATAAATGTTGGTACCGTGCGGGGATCGAACCCGCGACCTCTTGCTAATAGTCAACTTCTTAACAATTACACCAAAGTGGTCGTCAAATTTTCTTTTGAACAATTATGTTACATAATGATCACCTATCCCGCCATCAATACCAGCATCCATTAAGCATACTGTGTGTATTTCCACTGTGTAAAAGAAGCAGATGTGTCAGTATCGCTTATAGGCATTCTCGTCATGTCACTCGGCTATGATATCAACATTTCCATCAAACGATACGAGTCACGACAAACATAAAAGAGTTCGCCATTAACTTACTTTCTTGAAATTTACATTCCAACTTTTTAAATTAGATGAAGAATAGGCCTTTTGTGCCGTTAGGGCGCCCATCAACTTGATATCAAGTCATCTGTGTAATTTGTTACATGATTATCTTGATTGTGTAGTAGCGCTAAGAATGTTTCGATAAATAGAAGATATAACGCAACTTCAACATTATTGGAGAGACCAAAGCAGCCAAGTTTCGATGGTTCGGTCACATAGAGAGAATGGGAGAGGATCGTGCCGTGAAGAGAGCGTACCTGGGACAACCAAATGGGAAATTCCCGGTTGGACGTCCTAGGTATCGCTGGAAAGACGCTGTAGCTAAAGATCTGCTCAACCTCGGCCATAGCGATTGGCAAGAACTGTCGCAAGACCGAGATGCATGGCGTGATCTGGTGTCGGAGGCCAAGACTCACTTTGGGTCGTTGTGTCATCCCAGTAAGTAAGTAACGCAACTTGGATAACATCTTACTAAGTAAGGTAAATTTTGTTTTAATAAGAGCCTCAGCAAACGATTTATAAGACAAGACTCGCGTAGCACACACTTCAAACGCTTATAAGCGCTTGTGTCCTAAAGTCACAGGACATTTGACGACCACTTGGTGCAGTGGTCCACGTGTCGGACTTCTAAAACCAAGGGTCGCGGGTTCGATCCCCGCACAGTACAAGCAAGTGTGAATGAACATGTGTGTTTGTACTTTTCTGGGTGTTTAAATAATAGAAATAGAAATATTGTTTATTTGCATAATAATTAAATTAATATGGATTAATTTACAAAAAAAAGTATTTAAGTATGTTTATCCGTTGTCTAGTACCCATAACACAAGCCTCGTAGCTTAATTTGGGACTAGAGAATTGGTGTGATTGTTGTAACTTATTTAAAAAAATATATATTGTATGATTTTTTTTCGAAAAGAAACAATCGGCTTGCAAGACTATTTCCCGCACACTTTGTAGTCTTAATTATGTACTGTTTATTTAAAACACGAGCTTTTACTCGTATAGTACAGTCTGATTATTTTTACATGTTGAAACTTACCGTTATCATACCAATTCATTCTAAATTCAAAACGTAGACAGTTTGAAGGATGGCCAACACGACGAGGGGTGGTAGAAGGAAGGAAACCCATTCCAGATCTAATGGTCCGTGGCGAGTACAAGCGTGAGAAGGTAAGTAAGCGAGTAGGTATATACAGGGTGTAAAAAAACCTTACCGAAGCCGTCAACCACGCGTTCAGTACATCAAACCAAATCGTATAAAAAAAAATTTTGGCTGGGAATCAGTTTTTATTTTTTGACATCAAAAAAACAATTTAATTCTAACCCGCAATGTACAGCGCGCACGCGAAGAAGTGACCGCGAGGCGTGTTGCTATACGCCGCTGCGACGCGGTTAGGTTCGAGTGTGCGCTGTTCATTGCAGAGTGTGCCATTTAGAAGCTTTTTTTTTGAAAGAACTAGTGAAAATTTGTACCATGTTTCTTTGGAAAAAAGTTAAGTTATAACGGACAGAAGACATTTCTGTATAAATCATCAATTTTTTTTCGAACTTTTACCATCAATAGTTCAGTAACCGTTCACTTCCCAGGTATGGGGTAACGGAAAAATCGATCGTAACAATGGCAGAATATGTGGTATTCGGCTTCGTTAAAGTTTTTTTACACCCTGTATGTACGGATATGACATGGCGTAACGAGATTACATGACGAATTCCACTTTATTTGATTCTCGAAAAATGTTTAAGCAGAGATGGTGGTGCTATGGTCAATAAAATGTTGAACAGCTACTTATCGCTATAAGAACGGTCTAAATATTATGCAGCTGGGAGTCTGGCTGGGAGAGTTCTTTAAAAAATATATTTAAATTAAAACCGTAGGATGTCAAACTTTTTGGACATTATAGATAGAAGAAGGAGCGCCACTCCCTGTTTAGAGTAGATCAAAGGGGAGAACTAAACTAACACTTTGTAAAAACCGAAATGGAACAATAAAGATTTTTGTATTATTTTTTTTTGTATTTTCACCAACTTTTGGTACCTACCTTTAAACTGAATAATAACCAAATAATTCTAAAAAGATAAACCGACTTTTAGTTTTCACTTTCGTAGTCATGAAGCAAAAATAAAATGGTAAGTAAGTAAGGAGTGAAAAATAGTTTCCAACCATCATGAATCCCTAGTAACAGTATACTTTGTAGGTACCATCTTACCGTCTTTGAAACGTAACAATTTGTAGATGATATCTTAATGACAGGGCATAATAATAACATCTTGTTAAACATGTTTTAGCTTCATTAAATATTTGCCGACAGGATCAACCATGTCGTGACATCTCAAAACGTCTTTTCAATATTGACGTCACGTGAAAAAAAAAACAAATAAGCAAGTGTTCAAAAAAATTTTTTTTAAACAAATTGCAAGATTTATTTAGGTTACGTTGGCAATGTGGACATATTTCCAAATTATTCTTCACTTTCTCCATTGTTAGCTCGGGATCATCTGACTGTAGGTGATTGTGGTGATTGACGGAGTACAAGTTCAGCAAAATTCCAAATGATTTAAAGGTATTCGAAGATTTGAACACGTTCAAAAGTAAACTCAAGGTACCCTACATCTTATAGCGAAAGCCGAAACAGAAAATAACATATAATTTCATGTAGGTATGTGTATCTTGTATCTTATTTTGAGTGAGTGAAATGTTATATTTCTTATGGGGAAATAAATTTAACCCTGGTCTGTCATAAGTACCATCAGGCGGTTGACATTAGATAAATAGATTAACACTTTATTGTACAACACAAAACAAAAAATACAGAAAAGTTTAACAAAGAAATGTGTACAATTTAGGCGGTCTTATCGCTTGTAGCGATCTCTTCCAGACAACCTTCGGTCAAAGGAACATTTGATTAACAGGAAGGACATTGTACATTTTTAGGATATAAATAAATAATAAATAAATAAATATTTCACAACAATCACACCAATTCTCTAGTCCCAAATTAAGCTACGAGGCTTGTGTTATGGGTACTAGACAACGGATATATATACTTAAATACTTTTTTTTTCGTAAATAAATACATATTATACATAGAAAACACCCAGACCAGTACAAACACACATGTTCATGCACACTTATGCTTGTACTGTGCGGGGATCGAACCCGCGACCCTTGGTTTAGAAGTCCGACCTGTGGACCACTGCACCACGCGGTCGTCAAAATATAATAGTAAAACAATGACGACCACCTTAACTTTATAAGATAGCCATCCCCGTATACAATTAATTTAAAGTCCCGATCCGTGTTAATGCCAATTTTACTTTATACAGGTGTCCGACTGGTACATTTGCTCATTGCTATTAGGTCCTTACCTATGAAATTGGCGTTTTGTATGGGAGGAACAAAAAGTCGAAATTTTTTTATATAGCATATTTATTTAATCAAAGTATGAGCCATTGTAATCTATGCACTTTTGCCATCTCATAGGTAGTTCATTGATCCCTTTACTAAAAAAACCATTCGAACGGGAATCAATAAAATCTTTGAAGGCGACTTGGACTGCCCCATCTGAGTTGAACTTTTTCCCTTGCAAGAAGTTATCCAAATTTCGAAAAAAATGGTTATCTGTTGGAGCAAGGTCCGGGGAGTACGGTGGATGTCTTAGAGATTCCAATTGAAGTTCTTCTAATTTGCTAGCCGTCTGTTGTGCAGTGTGTGGTCTAGCGTTGTCGTGAAGCAGCAGTGGCGTAGAGCGATTGACCAGCCTTGGTTGTTTAGCAACTAGCTTTTCCATCATGGTTTGCAATTGCTGACAATAGATATCTGCCGTAATCGTCTGGCCAGATTTGAGAAAACTGTAATGAACGACACCGGCGCTAGTCCACCAAACGCTTACAAGTAACTTTTTATTGGTCAATTTTCGCTTGGAGCAGGCTTTGGCTGGCTTGCCAGGGTCCAGCCATTGCGATGAGCGCTTCCGATTATCGTAGAGAATCCACTTTTCATCACAGGTAATGATTCGATTTAAAATCCCTTCGTTATTGTGCCGGTCAAGTAATGTAACGCAGCAGTTGACGCGCGTTTGCCGGTTTGCTTCACTCAATTCGTGAGGAACCCACCTTTCAAGTTTTTTAATCTTCCCAATTTGCTTCAAGTGGATTAAATCAGTTTTATCACTAACGCCAAAGCCTGCAGCTAACTCGGACGTGGTTTGCGATGGACCCGCTTCCACAATAGCCTTCAATTCTTCATTATCAACTTGGGTCTCCGGCCGTCCACGGGGCTTGTTTTGCAGGTCGAAATTTCCAGAACGAAAACGTTGGAACCAAAAACGCACTGTGTTTTCTTTTGCGACACAACCGCCATACACATCATTAACCCTTCGAGCCGTTTCCGCAGCACTGGTGCCACGGTGGAACTCGTACTCGTAAATAACGCGATATTTCAAATTTTCCATTTTGTAAATTGAGCGATGCAAACAGAAAAAAGATAAGTAAAAAAACAAATGAATGACGGTTTACGAAACACAACTACATGTGGAAATAGCTGTATAAATTTGAATTTCGAATTCCTAACCAAATAGGAAAAATTTGTGATCAAAGTGGCCAGTACGACAAAACGCCAATTTCATATGTAAGGACCTAATATTATAAGGACCGGTCGATTAAATTAATTGGTTATATAAAGACTACTTCACATTCACTTGCTAACAGTGTCAGTAACGTCCTTACTGTCAAGTATTTAATGCCTACTACATAATATGACAGCTGATGTATACGACTTTAAGTAAGAATGTAACAATATTTACATTTTAATTTAAAAAAGGCGACGTTGAATCGTGTTTATGAAACATAAAACGCAAAGTTATGACGAATGAAATAAAGTTGAATTAAGCTGATTTACAAGTATATCGTTGCGTCTTAATAAGATGTAGAGAAAAAAAAACTTGAAAAATTGATAATTGTGAATTTTACAAAACTAATAAAACAATTAATTGCATTTAAGATGCTTTAATTATATCTCTACCAAAATTTGAGTATTTAATTTGACTTAAAAGAAAAGAAATGAAAAACTTAAAATGAAAACTTAAGAGACCGATGAAAATAGGATGAGTTTTAGACTTTGTCAATTGTAGCGTTGTATACGACAAAAATTTTACTAGATACATTCTAGTGTGATCAGTGTGAAAAATAGTTAATTGTTATACAAGTTGCTTTTGAACCGCGTGTTCAATTTTGATGACCGAGAAAGCGAGGCAATCAAAAGAGCACGAGGTGAAAAATCTTTGCACTCGAGTGCGACACGTAACTTTTCATTCCACCTCAGCGAGAAAATGACTAAATGCAAAAAAAAAACGTTTGCGCATTGCATTATTAACAGTTTCAGTCAATTCTGTTGGCGTCAAACAAACTTCCTCGTCGCTAGAAACACTCATTTTATTTTTTTCACTTGTTTTCAAGTTTCTTGTTTTTAATAAAAGGTTTAACAGTGACGTGAATAAATGCCGCGTAAAGAACCGCCTACAAAGCAAATTGAAAAAACAACACTAAGAAGGTTCCGAGTCTGAGTTTTTAACAAAATAAAAAAAAGTTGTATGATATATTCGGCACCATAGATATAGCAATAAATAGGTTTCATGTTTTTTTTTTAATTCACAAACTTAGTGCACACGATCTTCTAAATTAATTTACTTTATCCTCAAGAGAATAAAAACGGCTTTTGCTCTTAGTGCAAATTGAAGAGCAAAAATACTCTTTCCGAGATGGTGGGATGAAAAAAATCTGACTGATGAATCTACGTCCTTATCCCAGCATAGTGCATTTAAGACGCTACAAACTGATAGTTACCATCAAAGGGCTATTAGTAATTACCCATACAAATAGAACAAGCACAATAGAATAATGGGATATCGTCAGCGTTAGATTATGCAGATTGATTTTATGTAATTGAATGATGACATGAGCATTTAATTTGTACTTTGTAAACTGTTGCAAATAGAAACATTAGAGTTGATATGTAATGCGAATACACGTTTAGAAACATTATTTGTAACAATGAAGCAGATAGATGAATATATAGATCTTTCTTTAACAGCTCGTCAAACTTATTTATTTATTTTGTGTATATTATTATATATTATATGTATTTTTAAATATGTTATCTTATATACATTGATTGTATAGTTTATATTTAATCTCATGTGTCATATTATTGGTATTATAATTTTTGTGTTTTCTCTTTTATTTATTTTGTCGCAACGCCCACTGATCATTTCTGCTTAGCCCTAAGGTATGACTGGTTAAGTCCACCTTTTGACATAGTTTTGTCGTGCAAAAAAGCTTAAATAAATAAATAAATACATATATAGAGAGATAGATAGATAGATATATAGATAGTTAGATGATAGATAGATAGATAGATAGACAGATAGATAGATAGGAAGATAGATAGATACATAGATAGATAGAATATTTTTTTCTGCACACCACACATAAAAAAGATTACAAAACAATCAATTTTACAGAAGTTGTACAGTTTAGCCGGTGTTTAAGCAGTGTTGTCCAACCAACTTTTTTATAACTCTTTGGGGGACGATAGTTGTTATCTATTCATGAAACAGAATTTTGGTTCGAGTCTTCTGCTTTGAAAAAAAATTTTTTGATAATTTAAAAGATATCTGTTAGGTACATGCTGGTATGTCTTAAAAAAAACAAAACCAAGCATGAATGAAACTCGTAAACTGTAAGCTTTAAATAAAAATGTCAGATAATTACTTAGAGCGCATCGATTAATTTATCGTTATAAGATAGATACTGCGTTAAAAGTATCGCATTATTCGATAAGATCTGTATTTGGTACCACAATAGTAGTTTATTTTATTTTATTTTATTTTATTTATAAGTTATTTAAATTATAATTTATGCTACTGATACATAATGAGGGGCCTTAAAATACGAGTGTGGTTTTATGAAACGAGCGTCAGCGAGTTTCATAATAGCATCACACGAGTTTTTTAAGGCCTAATTATGTACAGTTGCATACACTACTTTATCTACATACATATCATGAATAATAATAAAATGCAATTTGTTTTAACTTTTCACAATATTTTCGTCACAGCGAAAAACCAACAAACAAATGAATGACAACAGTAATGGCGGGTAATTCAATCCTCCGTCACGACGATTTTTTTTTATATCATAGACAAACGAATGAAGTCCCTATCCTCATGTCACTCGTGATCATATGTCGTGCGATTTGGATTAAAAAACATACTGAATTTGACGTTTCATATCGATAACTGCTTTAATATCAATGGATACTAGAATAGAGACCTACTTTAGTTTTGACAGCTGTTCCAAATTTAAAGTCATAACCTTACAGAAATTGATACTGTTATAACATTACAGTACAGATTTTACCTACTGCCACAGATAAGAAAGTTCTCATAGTAAAATTGGTTGTAGTAATGCTGGCCATTTCCTACGGTTTCTGAACGCATTTTAGAGCACTAATGATATGTCCGTAGATAAATTAATTACCTATGCATTGACACTGGTGCGAACATCGCATAATTGATTCAATAAAGTATCATTTTAACCTTTCGTCTAAAATAATTATCGCCCCACTGCTGGGCACAGGCCTCACCTCAACTATGAGGTGGTCCGAGCCATACTCCACCACGCGGGATTAGTGCGGTGCAATAGAGAGGTGTTTGTAAGGTAAGTTACCAACCTTACTTTCAAATGTTATTAAGCCGCCCGATGGCCTCTGGTCAGGCTTAACTACTAATGTCTATCGATATTAACCGAGATCAACAGCTCAACGTGCCATCCGAAGCACGGAAATGCTTGTAAATAGACGTCACTTAACAAGAGTAATTATTTGAATAATAAAAGTTCTCCTGGCCGATTTCAACCACGGCGGCCAATCTCAACAGAGATCAGCCAACTACGCAGGAGACATTATAGTACACAAGTGTGAGCGCAAAACACAGGTGCACTCACTGTTCCATCTCTCTCAAAGTTCGGTGAGACGGCAATCCGACATGACCGGAGAGAGATCAGGCGCAAGACCAACGGCTTAATGTGCTTTCCGAGGATGTAGCACCGCCAACTTCCCGACTCCGAGCCTTTTTTGAGAAATCCATGACAGAAAATCTCAAAAACAATAACGGCTTGACTTGGGATTCGAACGCAGGACCTCTCGGATGTAAGGCAGAAACTTTGCCACTTTACAGTTATTTGCATATCCATAGAACAGTCGTATAATTATATTTGACCTATAACTCATGCAATACTTAATGATCACTTTCTTTTGATATAGTGAACATGTGCACAAAACACGCAACTTAAAATATTTATAGCATTTGGAAAGTAGCTAACAGATGGCATGAAGATAAAAGTTAAAAATTGTTGCAGTTTAATTGAATGCTTTGTAAATTGAATATGGTTGTAGTAAAAGTTGAATTGAACATAATAAAAAGGAGGAATGTGTGATACATACTCGTATTATTAATCCTAGATATAATCTCGATTGGACGACCTACGTGTAAGTATTTTTTTCCACACAACATCATCTAGCCAATTGGGTATTTAAATCAAAATAAAATCCAAAACCCTAATTCTTTAAATTGATACGTTATTCACTGAGTTGTAAAATTTTCACTGAGTGACCATTTATTATTATTTGCAATAGAAAATGACAACCAAATTCTTTTACCCAATGGCAGCAGCGCTGCCAATTTTTTCTATATAGTTAAATTTTTTGTTTCCTTTTTTTGTTTCTCTGTTTTTATCCTTTAATTAGTATTAGGGTTAGTAGTTTTTTTAATGAATTTTAATGGCAACCTTAGATTATTTTTGAAATGGCAACACTTTCTATACCGGTGGATTTGCTTCGCTCTGATTGGTTAACGCCATTTTTGCGTTGGCCAATCGGGGTACAGTATTTTCCCGCTAAAAACTCAAGCCCCCACCAAAAGTGAAGAATACCTTGGGTGGGGTGATGACCATTTTTGCTCATTCTTGGTCACGCCGTCGACGGTGCAGGCTGTATAATTAATTTGTGTTTAATTTATTTGGAAGTGCATACACATTAAATTGTAATTTACCAACGTCGTCTTATTGTTCCTGCTTCGTACCTGGATATGTTATATTAGGCTGATTGTATTATTTTACTTTCCAATATTTGACTCTTTATTTACAAATATCATAAAAAGTACACCGATTGGCGAGTTTGAACGATGACGTCACGAGCTAGTATCGTCACACTAAATCTAGGGGAGACTGGCGTTTTGTTAGTTCATACATACAACCTACATTTGGTAAAAGGTGAAATTCCATAACTATATTTTTCAGATCGAAAACATTCCACCTTCTTCTATGGCCTTTGAAAGAATAAAGTTCTTAAAGAGATGAAAAGAAGTTTTTACTGACAATTATCACAGCCGATCGGAGGCGGTGAAAAGCTAGACACACGATTTTGGAACGCTCGATTTTCTTTGACAGGCACAAGTACATTCCTGCGACTTGAAAACGGTCGTTAGTGATAGACCTTAGCACAGCACAAACAGAACGAGCAGTACTTAGTATTTGTTTGTTGTAAATGCTTGAGCTGCTTGAAGCTGTGGGTGGAGAATAGTTTAATATAAATTACAGTATTTCTCTGTATACTTAACGAATGGCTTCCACCGGCAAGATGGACTGTTTCCATAGATCAAACCATCAATTTAAAAAACCTTTGACATAAGCTACAAAAAAAGATTAACCGCTTAACAGATTAAGTTCAGCCGTAGCTTAGGACCCCCTGGATTTGTTTAACTTTTTAGATTTCGAAGTTATACAGAATGCTAAGCTAGCACTTCTAAAACTGCCATCTGCCGTGATTTTTTTTTCGTTGAAAGGTATTTAAATCGCCAACATCACAGACGTTAACGTTACAAAATGAAAGTTAAGACTTAATATGACAGCATGAAATATTTACAGTAGATACACTAGACTTGGATAGAAGACTTAACTAGGTACTAGCTTCAGCAGTTGTTGATAAAAAAGAAAAATATGATAAGCTGCTTTGAAAGTGGTATCATATGATCATGCTGCAAGACTTCTACTAGTAAGCATAGATCTCCCCTATAGACTAGACTTAGAGCGGTTACAAGACGATGCATGTGGTTAAAATCAGCGCTGCGCCGGCGGCCGTAAAATAGCTAGCTGTCGAACTGATACAGCCCGTATTCAGAGTTTGACAACGATATTTTTCACGGCCGCCACTCACATTAACCGCCCCGCTGCACCCAATCTGATCCAAGAATCTTTAATTTGATTGATGATTATATAAATGACAAAGATGTATGGAAATGTTTGAATGTAATCAATTACAATTTTTGAAAATCAACTTTGAAAAGAGGCTATGACAATAGTCACTGAGTTTCTTGCGCCGCTTCTTCTCAGCACTGGCCCAAATTGTCCCGAAGCGGTGGTAGGGTTAATTTATATATTGGAACGTGTAACAGTGCTACTTGTTAGTCTGTTTACAAGAATATTTTTTTGTTTTTTTGTTTTAACGAACACACCAATTACCTAGCCCCAAACTAAGCGTTAGCTTAGATTAAATACATTTATAAACACCCATGACACAGGTTCAAATGCTCGTGCTTATCACACAAACATTTGCCCCTAGCAGGATTCGAACCCGCGACACAGCCGGTTTTGTAGCCTGGACCTCAGACCACTAGACCAAAGCTGTCGTCGCTGTCAAATTTTGCGAGGTCGTTAAGTACCTACTGGTAGACTTTCTACGCTTTAAATTTTATCAAATGGTCTCCACCTATTACAGTCTGGCTGATTTCTTTTCGCTGTGAACACCGAAGATGGCGCCTGATATTGCCTGCTTGTTACGTGTGAAGTCTGAAAAGGCCGGTAATTGGACAGCAGACCTGCAGTCTGAGAAGACGATTTGCACCTAAGAATGCCTGACGACTTGTTTCGACTATTTCTAAGAAGTCATTTTGGAGAAAAAGCGCTTTAAATGATGGTACCTAGTTCTTTCTTTAACTGCAAATATATATTTTTTAAATTACGAGTCCATTTCATGCAATGAAACGATATAGCCGTGTCATCGACAAAGCTGGTCTTTGAACCCATGTTTAGGCAAATCTAAAATGAAATGATATTGTTAATTTTGGATTAGAGTAAAATAAGTATTTCATTTCTTGAGTTTATTAATAAAGTTGACAGATTTCTTTAGCGATTGTTCTTTCAGCAACAGTTTTTGATTTTAAAAAGTTGACGATTTAACAGCAATCTTAAGTATCTCTTAACGCAATTCAGGCAAAATAATAGTATTTTAGCAAAAATAACAGCTAACCGTACTAATAATAATAGTACTATGTATTGTGTGAGCTTGACTTTCGTAACATCTAAACACGTAAATTATAAGTACGATGTAATTTAAGGAATTCCTAAAACTGTATTTTATTAAATCACCCCAATTCACCATCGCTAAAGCCAAATAAAAGCAATTCTCAACGTCCATGTTTTCATCACTCACTCGAATCCACAGTTCGATAAGGACTTTGTGGAATGACCGTAAAGATGAATCCGAGTGACGGCGCACGCCAATCATACCATCTCGCGCGTCGCCTTCTATCTGCCGCGGATCGAACTGTATCGGAAGGGGGACAGGGCCGGACTGGGGGTTAAATAGTAATCTTAATAAGAGAGAATCTTAATGATATAAATATAATTAATGACTCATGTCTTTTTTTTATAACTACATTACATACATTGATCTGACTCTGTGGTAAGTAGCTTAAGCACTTGTGTTACAGATATCAAAATCAACAGTGGTATTATAAATAAACTGAAATAAATACATATAACACCCAGACCAGTACAAACAGACATGGTCATACACACAAATGTTTGTACAGTGCGAGGATCGAACTCGCGACCTCTAGGTTCTTCTTGACCATTACATCAAAGTGGTTGTCAAAACGCACTTATAGCCAGCACACATAAACTTCATGTGCCGCGATTCGTGACTGTCAGAGATTTCTCCGTGATTGTTTGATACGCTGTCAGTTGTGGGTGAGTTGCGGCGACAATATGCGGCAGGTGTAAGCTGTAGGTGAGAATTAAAAAAATCACAAACTGACAACGCACATAGCCGCCATACTGTTGCCGCGAGTTACGACGACTGATAGTGTGCTAACAAATCGCCGTAGGAAAATCGCTGACATGCACTAGTCGCGGCTACAGTCAGTGCTGGCTCTAAAGGCTAAAGCTCATTCCAATACCGATGTACTATCACTGAAGTCATATGAAGACAGTTCTCAACGTCTCTTCTTTCATCACACACTCATATCCACAGTTCGATAAGGTCATTGTGGAATGACCATATAGATGAATCCGAGTGACGGCGCACGCCAATCATACCATCGCGAGCGTCTCCTCCGATCTGCCGCGGATCGAACTGTATCGGAAGGGGTACAGGACCGGACTGGGGATTAAAAAAAAAATTTAAAAAATGGTTGCCTGTAAAGTCGGTATACGGGCGAAAGTTTTACGTGACAACGACTTTGAGTGGTAAAATAATTTTAATGTGAATATTCATTCGTATAACATGAACCGGTGTGTATGCCTATCTCTCTCACTCTCTCTCTCTCGCTCTGTCTCTCTCGCTCTTAGGCGGGTTAACTGTGCTCGAGTGGAAGGGACGCGTGCCTTTCACTTTTTATGTCTGTCTCACTCGCTCTTAGGCGGGCTAACCATGCCCGAGTCGAAGGGACGCGTGCCTCTCACTCGCTCTCATTGTGAGCGCGGAACGTGAGCGGAGCAGCGTAACGCAGTTTCTTGAAGTGTCACCCGGCAAACCAATTTATAAGACGTTGTCACGTCAAAATGTGACATCAAACCGCACGGTTTGTCAACGATATTGCCTCGGTGATTGGTTTGTGTTCTTAAAAATAATAGTTATGTTTTATTTAAGTAGATGAAATTATTGATGGCATTGCATTGTGAAGAATTCAATATCAGGATCAAATCAACGCACACAGCCTTACTTCAACAATTGAAATCGATTGCTTTATAAGCCTTATTATGTCACCAGTGTGTCTGTAGGTACCTTTTAATTCAGTTCATATAGTCCATAGTTGTATGGACCCTGACTATACCTATTATGATGACCTACGTAATAATCCTAAAAGCTCTCTGCATTGCATATGTAGTAGATTACTTATAGAGTTTAAATATAAGTGTTTTTTAATGGAAAAAAATAAGTCCTACTTCCTTAAAAGTAAATCTCATAAGTAAGATTACCCTCGAATACTTGCTGAATCAACTTACTTCTGAATACTTGAAGATCGCCAGAAGCCGCCGGATGGGAGATGCGTGGGAACGATCGCGGTGGAGGATCCTTAGCCTATGCTCAGCAGGGGGTGTCGAAGGGCTGGTATGATAATGACTTGCTGAATTAACTCAAAACAATTAACTACCAATAGCCAAATCTAGATGACACCACCAATCTTTGACATACTCTTTATTATCTATCAAAACGGTCTACCTCTATGGAGGTAGTATTTTGTATGGGAATACAAAATCGTGACGTCACGGTTGCGTATCAGAAATCGGAGTCAATTGACCGAATATTTATTGAATTTTGTGTGTTCACATAAACTGGTTTTATTCACTTCATAGATTTTATGTTTTATAAACGCCATGGTCTTCAAAATATTTAAGATAGGTGTCATCATGCCTATTGTAAAGTATTAAATCAAGCCAGTACTCTGCGTGTCTTTCGGCAACTTTTGACCAATTGAAAAAGACGGTTGATTTCGACCACTTTGCTACGATCTCAAATCCGCCCCTGTCCACATACGAACAGTAACTCCAATCTCGCCTTACATGGCGGTGCTATGGTCTTCTATGGCGTAACGAGCCACCAATGGACATGGGAACAGAGAGCTGGTAATTTAAGAAACACTGCACTGCAATGATAATTTTGATGAGACTAGAAAGGAAATTCCGTGTACCGTTAGATGGAACTGTTGAGTTTAATTTGGTAAGAAACTTGCGAAGTAAGCCGTTGGCAAGTAAAATAGAATTAATTTAGTTTTTTTTTGCGTTAACGCTATTTTTAAATTCGAAAAGACATTTCACTTAAAATAATTTTTTTGGGCTCCGGTAATTAGGGAGGATTCAAACCCCCGACCTTTGGAAGCCCGGATGTCCAACTAATGTCTTTTCGAAAGTAAAATGGAAGCTAAGACTCAACTGACCACAATTTGTTTTTCAATTATTCTTAAACATGTTCTCACCTTTTATATCTTCATGTTTGCACGCAACACGTAACACAGATGTAGCACCATTGATAAAAAAAAAAACTCTTTTAAAACAACTAAACTAAGAGATGACCAATTTTAAAATAACCGTGCTATTTAAAAGAGTTATGTGGCCTGTTCTTTTCCTATACTATGCTTTACACTAGCTGCTAATGTACCTGTCATTAGTTTGAATTAGTTACTAGTTGACTTAGTTAGCACCTTCAGGATTTAATAAGACTATTGGTCGTGTATGGGTCACGAGTCACGACCTATTTTGTCTTGTTTAGTGTGGTTTGAAAGAAGAATTTAATTAATCCGCACGAATATAATAAATGCGAAAGAAACTCTGTCTGTCTGTCTGTTACTCAATTACGCCTAAATAACAGAACCATTTTCTTGGCCATACCAAAGATATTTTGATACCCGAGAAAGGACACAGGCTACTTTTTACCGCGGAAAAATGACGCATTCCAATGGAAAAATTCAAGTGGGCCGATCGGTTTTACGCCTAAACTACTAAACAGATTTAAATAAAATTTGGTAAGAAGATAGTTTTAGACTTAAGGAGTTACTTTTCACTGCGGGAGAACAACGCATTCCCATTGGAAAAATTACTTTCCGGGGAATCTGATCGCTTCCACTCCTAAATTACCAAAGATTTGAATTATATTTGGATAAAATTGGTATTACGGGAAAACAACGCATTCCAAAAAAACTACCTGATGCGGACGAAGTCGCGAGTAAAAGTTAATACATTATAATTGTACTTTCTGAAACAGATGGTACACCTAGCTTTACTTTAAAAAAATACATAAAACCATTAATATAACTCACACCGATACTCATACTATCCCAGCTTATCTAAATCTGAATAATTAAATCTCGGAATTCACCTCACGCCGACTTCAACACATACATATCGGGATATATCCTGTTTGCATACAATATCGGCCGGTACGTCATACGAAATCCTCTTAGGTCTAGACTCCGGTCCAAATCTAGGCAAATAGAAATGTAACCCAGCCTGGGTTTCAGCCTGGGTTGTGGGCGAGGCGTTATTAATATTGGAGGACAAATGTCATTAGGGCACTTTGGGTGCGGATGTATCAGTTGAATTATGAAGTAGGCTGTAGTATTTTTAGTCGGTCAGTGACTGTTACTAGTATGGTTTACATCATTCAGTTCAAAACACAAGTTATAACATTTAATATACAGGGTGTCCAGGAATTAATGGCCATTAATTCCTGGACACCCTGTATACTTATCTACCCCTTTTCAAACTATAAGGGATTAAAGCTCTATACATTGTTTGGCACCGACAGCTAGCTACATTTTTTATAATTATTTATCTTTTTTATTGTCTATGTTTGATAGTTTTATGTTAATCTTTTTAACAACTAATAAATAATAATAATAACTAATCGTTTTGGTTTTCAAATCCTACGATCATAAAAGCACATTAAGACAAAAAAAAACCCAGCATCCAACAACCAAAACCAAAACCAGCTGAAATTAATACACCAAATTACCGGTGCGGTATTGTTATCGTGCATCGCGTCGTTAATAGCCCGCCCCAGGCCGGGAGAGATGCAAACGCGACGTGCAGTTTAGCAGAGTTATATTGTAACAACAATAGTTGGTTATAATAACAGGTGCTACTCTGGACCGAGCTGCCCCGGGGCGTTTCGGACGTGCGTGCTCCGCTGAGCTGAGCTGAGCGGCTTGGGACGGGAGCAGAAGCGGGAGCGAGCGAAGTACAATACTTGTAAGCGGGAGCAAGCGAAATACAAGACTTGTAAGCGGAAGCCAGTGAAAAAAGAAATTTGTGAGCATGAGCGTGCGAAATTAAACGTGTAAGCGTGAGCGACTGAAAACGTTGCCTGTTGAGTGTGAGCGACCAAAATACTAGTCTTCTAAGAAAGAGTGAGTAACAGAGTGGTGCAAACGCGACGTGCAACTTAGCAAAGTTAGATTATAAGAACAATAGTTGGTTATTTTAACAGATGCTAACCTGGACCGAGCTACCCCGAGGCGGTTCGGACGTGCTTGCTCCGCTGAGCTGAGCTAAGTGGCTTGGGACGCGAGCGAAAGCGAGCGAAATACAAGTTGTAAGCATGAGCGTGCGAAATACAAAACGTGTAAGCGTGAGTGAGAGAAAGAGTTGACTTGCAGGCATGAGCGAACAAAATAGTAGTCTTGCAAGAAGGAGTGAGTCAAAAAGTGATGCAAACGCGACCTGCGACTTAGCAAAGTTAGATTGTAAGAACAATAGTTGGTTACAATAACAGGTGCTACTCTGGGCCGAGCTGCCCTGAGGCGGTTCGGACATGAGTTGAGCGAAATATGACACAGGTAAGCAAAAGCGCAATTTGTAAGACTGCGTTTTTTAAGTAGGAAAGAGCAAAATATGAGACTTTTAAGCTTCTTTTAAGCATCAATGAACATAATACGAGTATAATGTTTATTCTTCGTCAACTTTTTTGTAAATGTAATCATTTCAAAATATTTATACTTATATAATAAGAAATTAATGAATCTTTAAACAAAAGTTTATCTGTACAATTTAAAATATTTATTATTTTTTTTATAAATTTAAGTATTTTAATGTTTCCGTTTTTTAACTTATTTTTATTTTTGTGACAATATTTTCTAGTTAATTAGTGTGAATCCTTGGTTGTTATCATAAATAATATTTTATATAATATTATTTTTTTTACTATTTTTTAGGGTTCCGTGCCTCAAAAGAAAAAAAACGGAACCCTTATAAGATAACTTTGTTGTCCGTCCGTCCGTCCGTCTGTCAAGACCGTTTTTCTCAGGAACACGTGGAGGTATCAAACTGAAATTTCTATATGATACTTAGGTCTACTGTCCCCGAAAGCTGAAGAAAAAAAAACCTTCTAAGCCAACGCAATCAAAAGATACAGCCATTTGAGCCGCAAATTTCCGCAAATTTTCGAAACTCGCACGGGAATCAAAACCTACAGGGTACTTCCCGTAAACTTAGAATCTTGAAATTTATTACGAAGTCACGTCTTATAGTACAGATATAGGAAAAATTACGAAAACCGTAAATTTTAAATCGTAACTCCCTGGTGAGCAGGGTGCGGGCGAGCAGTAACAGCATCCTGAATATGATCGCTAGTTGGCTTGACAGTATTTATGTAAGCCGTTCCTGCTTCATTTCGGGGGGACCGGTGCAGGAGTGGCCACTATAAATTATTTAAACCATTAATAATGTATGATGCTTATTAACATAGTTTCTAAGTTCTACTAACAAGATGAGTCATTGTAACTTGCTAAATAAATAATACAATACAATTTTCAGTTTTATAAAAAAAAATTTGACAAATTTGAAAATTTCAAAGGTACTACTCCTTATCAAATGAACGCGTTGAGATATTAAATTAAAATTTATATTTAATACTTAAGCCTATAATACCCGTGATAGGTGAACTTTTACTTATATACCTACAGGTTTGTACGGAACCCTCGGTGCGCGAGTCCAACTCGCACTTGACCGGTTTTTTATTATTTTAAGCTTGTAAGTGACTTTGGTGCAAACTATAAGCTACAAGCCTATTAATAAATGATTGTGAAACGCTCATAACTTGTGCTCTAAAATAATCCTTAACGGGGCTTAATGCTCATACGTAGACAAAGTGGTGCATGTTCCGTGGCAAGAACGGCACGGTAAACACTGCGGTATTTTATGACCTTGTGATACGAGCGATTGTGCAACAAAAATGTAAAGCCTGATGTGCTGGCATCTGTTCATTTCATAAGACTTACTCCGGACCGACCGGCCGGGTCAATTTCTATGCAATTAAGGTTACAGATGTATGGATCCGGATGATTTGTCTCTGGTAATGATGTGCCTTGTAAAGCTCGTTCAAGTATTACACTTTTAATAGTCGCCGAAATTGGACTATAATATTAAAAAAACAAATATACAACAACATCACATACATTGATCTGACTCCGTGGTAAGTAGCTTAAGCACTTGTGTTACAAATATCAGAATCAACAGTGGTATTACAAACTAGCTGTGCCCGCGACTTCGTCCGCGTGGAGTTGTAATTTTGGGCATAGACATGTACTGTCGCAGACAGTATTTTAGATCATTTCAAGAGGAATAATTCTTTCATATTTATATTTTTGGTATCTTGAACCGTTTTCGCAGCGTACGCAACTCAAGGATGGTTTAGTAGATTCTGAGATTCAATTTCCTGCCTGCCCCCTAAGTTCATCGGCGTGATTATTTATATCCCAGTTTACTCTCCAGGTGATACTGAGTCAAATAAAAAAGTCCCGTCAAAATCGGTCCAGTAGATTCTGAGATTAGCCCGGACAAACAGACAGACAGACAGACAGACAGACAGACAAAAATTTTAAAAATTGTTGGTTTGGCTTCTATTACGGTAATTAAGACCCCCTGTAACAATTTTTCATAAAAATCTTCAATGTACAGAAATCGATCTTTTACAGTCTTATTATATTATTAATATACAATACAAAATTACAAATAAACTTAAATAAATACATGTAACACCTAGACCAGAACAAACAGACATGTTCATGCACACAAATGTTTGTAGAGTGAGGGAATCGAATCCGCGACCTCTTGGTTAGTAGTCAACTTCTTGACCATTACACCAAAGTGGTCGTCATATATTGATTTATATTATAATATACAAGAAAATAGTTACGATGCAACGTTACTCCGTGATCATGGCACTTGCAACAGAGCGGAAATATCGAGAGCTCAAACATAAAGATTATGGGTATCATTGCTATTGTAAAATATAAAATTTTACGACATCTTCTTTGATAACGCGAATGCAAAAATATTAATCACCTTGACTTGAAAGTGTACCTACTCGTATTTAACGTGAATTGAACAAGAAATGTATTTGAAATAAGAAGTTTGTGTTAGTCATCTACATAATAATATGCCAAACAATTTTTGACGTGACAACGTCTTATAAATTGGTTTGCCGGGTGACACTTCAAGAAACTGCGTTACGCTGCTCCGCTCACGTTCCGCGCTCACAATGAGAGCGAGTGAGAGGCACGCGTCCCTTTGACTCGGGCATGGTTAGCCCGCCTTAGAGCGAGTGAGACAGACATAAAAAGTGAAAGGCACGCGTCCCTCCTACTCGAGCACAGTTAACCCGCCTAAGAGCGAGAGAGACAGAGCGAGAGAGAGAGAGAGTGAGAGAGATAGGCATACACACCGGTTCATGTTATACGAATGAATATTCACATTAAAATTATTTTACCACTCAAAGTCGTTGTCACGTAAAACTTTCGCCCGTATACCGACTTTACAGGCAACCAATTTTTTTTAATGTAAGATATTTCCTATCTATATCACAAACTTAGTATTAATGAAGTTTCGATACGAATACTGATTCCGAACAACCTGACATCTCATCAGTACCAAAGACTAGAACTCGATAGAATAGAAAACCCACGTCAGATTGTAAATGCGCGTTAACGTAGGCACATTATCAGTGATTTTCTCAGAGATATCCCGAACTACACGTTGTCGAGTCAAACATATACAATCGTGTCGGCGCTAGACGCGGCCGATGTTTGATTGCTGCTCGTGTACCATGTCATTGGGCTGAATGTGACTTGAGACATAGTACAGAAGGAATGAGTAAGTTAAGGTTGTTCAGAATTATAAACAGGAGTGGCTGTAGATAGAAAAATTTAATAACATTTTTTTAACAGAGAGTACTAGTTAGTAATATGAATGGCTGAGATAACATAGCAAGTTCACTGATGTCGTTAAGCGCGTAGACACTGAAGTAGGAGTGGGCCGGTCATATGGCTCACAAGACCGACCAAGTGGCTGCTTGAGTGAAGAGCATGGGGTCAAAAGCGTCCTCCAAGGAGACCTCAGATGCGTTGGCAGGATGACCTTAAAAGAATCGCTGGGAGGAAGTGGGTTCAGACTGCCCAAGATTGCTTCGAATGGCGAAGATTGAAGAAGGGTCGAAACAGCTTGTTCAGCCTGTGTCCCTGAGAAATAGAGACAGTTTAGTTAGTGAGCTTATCCTGTTATCCTAACTGAATCTAGCTTTCCTCTCTGGTTATTTATATGCGGTATCTTAAATAGTGTGACAATGGCGTCCAAACCACAAGGAAGATCTAGACCTGGGATGTTAGGGAATTAAAAAAATTCTTCACTATACGATGATAACACTTCATATAAAATTTTAAAACTTATGTAAAGTTAAAAAGATGAAAAAACTTTAAATAATATGCCCTTGTGAAAATTTCGATACAAAAAAACACCACCAAAATGTGGCGGTTGAAAGCTTATGATAGAACAGTGAAAAGACTTACCAATAGCTCTAACTGCATGCTGACCTCCACCTATAAGTAAATCAAAAATAACTACAACTTATATATTATACACAAAATAAAAGTAACGCTAGATAGATTTAAATATATTTATTGCACACAAAAAATAACTTTCAAAGAAATAGTTTCTGAATATTTGTAAAAATAATATAAATAATAAATAAATAAATATTTCACAACAATCACACCAATTCTCTAGTCCCAAATTAAGCTACGAGGCTTGTGTTATAGGTACTAGACAACGGATAAACATACTTGAATACTTTTTTCTTGTAAATAAATACGAATTATACATAGAAAACACCCAGACCAGTACAAACACAGATGTTCATGCACACTTATGCTTGCACTGTGCGGGGATCGAACCCGCGACCCTTGGTTTTAGAAGTCCGACATGTGAACCACTAAACATAAACATAAAAATAAGGCGGTCTTATTGCTTATTTAGGGCAATTTCTTAATAAATAATGGGACTCCCAATCATATAAACAGTCGGCGCTGAAGACTAGAAAATTTGAAGCAAACAAAATGTTTTTTAATCTTTTCACGAAATTAATGATTAGTTTTTAAAAAAAAATAATATATGACGACCGTTTGGTGCAGTGCTCTTCATATCGGACTTCTAAAACCAAGGGTTGCGGGTTCGATCCCCGCACAGTACAAGCATATGACTGTGTGCATGAACATGTGTGTTTGTACTGGTCTGGGTGTTGTCTATGTATAATATGTATGTATTTATTTAAAAAAAAAGTATTTACGTATGTTTACCCGTTGTCTAGTAACCATGACACAAGTCTCGTAGCTTAATTTGGGACTAGAGAATTGGTGTGATGGTTGTGAAATATTTATTTATTTATTTTATTTATATAATCCACTCGTATTTGTGTCAAACTGATATCAGGATACATATCAATTTGATAATTATTAATGTCGATGGAACATTTGAACTTTTCAGTTGCTACATCACAAACCTACTGTTATATCATATACACTGTGGCACGAAACTTAGATTTATCTACTTTCCATGTAAACTAGTCTCGATTAGTCTGATAACGATATCTAGTAATTAAACTAAGTTCAGATTTTGTCAGAGCGAATGTTCTTTGAGATTTATTATGATTAAGACATTGATACGCAAAGCAATGATTATTACGGCTTGTTGGTAGATTTATTTAACACTAGAAATAAACTGCTTTAATTACAGTTGAATTTATCTCAGCACATATTACATTTGATGTTTGTTTGCTTGTTTATTTTAGCACTATATAGACATAGCCCTGAGAATCAGTAAGCTCAAGTGGCAATGGGCTGGGCACATAGCGCGAAGAACTGATGGCCGTTGGGACAGAAAAGTTCTGGATTGGAGACCCTTCGACCAAAAGCGCAGCGTAGGACGTCCACCGACAAGATGGACAGACGACCTTGTAAAGATCGCAGGATCGCATTGGATGCAGACCGCTTGTGATCGGTTGATGTGGAAAACTGTGGGGAAGGCCTATGTTCAGCAGTGGACGTCCTTTGGCTGAAAATGATGATAATGATATATTTCGCTAGTAGTCATTACGAATAGTTACTCATTTGATTTTAACCTACACCTTCCAATTTCTATTATCTTAGAATGCACATCTCCCACTGCTGGGCACAGGCCTCACCTCAACTATGAGGTGGTACGAGTCATGTTGTATGGCTATGTATGTTGATACTCGAGGGTTGTTTGTAAGGTAAGTGACCAGTAATACGGCTGACAGTAAGGGCCTCTGATTAGGCTGTACTCGTATATCGATATTAACGCACATAACTGTTAAATTGTTAATTAAATAAGTACTTCTTATTACATTATTGCGTCTTGTTCGTGTTTTCGTTCTTCGTATTCGACTGGTTAAGCCATATTTAAAAAAAAAACAAATATTTACGTATTGTTTTTTTTTTAATTTATTTAAGTTTTTTTTGCATAACAAAACTATGTAAAAAAGGTGGATTTAACGCCGTAGGGCATTCTCTACCAGTCATACCTTTGGGCTTAGCAGAAACGATATTGTTATGTTCGTTTATTACTTTTACATTTAACAAACTGTTTATCTTCTTAACATGTTTCCTTTCCAAACATTTATTAATATTAACAAAAGGGCGTTTAGCTTTCACATCATGCGGACCCTTGCCAACAAGATAATATTCAATATGCAAAAATACGTGATGGAATCAGTCAATCGAACTAATGCATCGCTGAATAGAATAGTGATTTATTACACTCCGAATAAGAAAAATGACTACAAATATGTTGTTTTAGATCTTACGATGCAGTCACGATTTTGTATTTTTTTTTCAATACTTATTAAAAAAAAGTTGGCCACGTCACGGTAAGCACTGCGGTATCTTGTGCACTTGTGATACGGGCGATTTTTCAATAAAAATGGATAGCCTGATGTGCTGGCCACTGTAAGTACGTAATAAGTATGTTTTTTTGGTTTGTTAGAATAGAATAGAATATGTTTATTTGCTTAAAACATGGTAAATTTGATAACAGAATCTCATCTTAGACCATCATGTTTTGCCATAGGCGGCATGCAAAATTTAAATATATAAGTTAAAGTTAAACAATTAATTAATTTCATTAAACACTACACATTTTACTCGTACTGTTTTAACATTTCAGATAACATTAATTCATGGCCCAATTATATAATACATTTCTGTTTCTCTTTACATTCAAATTACTACACATACTTAAGGACATATGAGGATGGACGTTAGAAGTTTTTGAAGCTCGATCATTTTCTAATTTAAGTATTAGTTGATTTTCTCTTAATTCACATGATTATTTTTTATTGTATATTGAGTCGCAAATCAATGACACAATTTATATTCTATTGCTATTGATTCCTGCATTCAGGCGGGTGCAGCTCAATAGGTAAATCAAAAGTTAACAAAAACAGTAGATACTATTTTTTCAAGCATTAGCATAGTAGATTAAAATGAAATTTTTCAATCAACTTTTGAAAAGAATACCTATGTTGACTAGTTATTTATATATTTAACTAGCTGACCCGGCAAACTTGTTTTGCCATATAAATTATTTTGGACAACCTTTATCACTAAGGGATATGAAAAGTAGATGTTGGTCGATTCTCAAAGTGTTCAAAAAGCTAAAAAAACTCCATAGATAATGCTCGCTGAACCTAACGAAGCGTAGTCATTCATTTTGAAAGATTACCATCACTTTTTTCAACATTATCACACAACCATTTACGTTAGTAATCAGCTAAGATAAATCGTGCGGTGTAAACGGCACATTCATAAAAAGTCTCTTTAGCGGATTATGATAGTCTAACGTGGCTTTTTGCCTGATTTAGATTTATGCCCGTATCGATAATGAACCACTAATACACCCTGTATATCTGAGTAGTTGATGTTGATAGATGGCTGCTATCTATGGTTCACTATAAGTGACTGTGCTTTGTAGATTTTGAGATCAAGAACATCAGATTAAGAGAAGTTATGAAGAAGAGAAACATTATTCATGTTTAAGATCGATGGGTCAATTCCTGGTCAAGTATCAAAAAAAGTGCTAGTGATTTTTGTAGAAAATAATTATACGAACTCTGACGTATTTTATTGGTGGAACAGAAATATACTTTATAGGTTCACCATCAAAATGAGTGGAGAGACAGCCACTGTTTATCATAAATTTGGCTTATTGCACACATACATTGCCAGATTGCCCTTATACAAACAACCTGCGTCCAGTTTAAAATAAAGAAATGAAAGTAATAAAATCATTTTTTGCTCTTGATCCAAGACTAAGCCCTACTGGGCAAAGACTGAGTCTACGATGTAGCGAGCTCAACTAGAAGATGCCTGTTCCCTCTAGCTTTGAATAGACTAATAGAATAATTAAATTATAAATACAACAACATCGCATACATTGATTGATCTGACTCCGTGGTAAGTAGCTTAAGCACTTGTGTTACAGATATCAGAATCAACAGTGGTATTACAAATAAATACTCGTACATATCATACCCAAACCAGTATAGACAGAAATGTTTATGCACACAAATGTTTGTACAGTGCGGGGATCGAACCCGCGACTATTGGTTTATAGTCAACTTCTTGACCATTACACCAGAGTTGTCATGAACATCACTAATAGATATTAGAAGAATAGAATATTTCTTTAAATAGACGCACAAGGAGCCCTTTTACGCGTCCGAACATACAAATCAACCCTACCACCGTTTCGGGACAATTTGGGCCAGTCACTATTGTCATTGTCTCTTTTCAAATTGAGTTTAATCCTGCTACCCTTAAAATGTCATCAATCCCTATTGCATCAATGGTCTCCAATCTAGAACTTTTCTACACCTCCTTCTTCCTCCGTGCCTATGCCCCATTTCTTTAAGTGTCAGCCCTCCTAATCTTTTTACGCCATTCAGGTCTTAATTGCGTCATATCCGGGTGTAGTCCCATCGTCTTCATGTCTTTTTGTACTGTTCTAGTCCAGGTTGTCGGTGGTCTACCGCGTCCTCGTTTGGGCTCCTTAATATCCATCATTGTTCTAGTAATGTGTTCCTTATCACGGCGCATGACGTGACCGTACCAGCGAAGCCAGTTCTCAACAAGCTTATCGGCTATTTTAGCAACTTTAAATGTTTTCTACACCAACTGTAGAAAAATGAAAGCAGCCTTCAACTCATATTTATGTTTATTGAACGTGCCTTAAACGCGACACTGTCGCCACCTGTCTTGTTACTCACCTCTCTGTTCTAATCTACCGCCATTAAAGAACTCGCTGTTAAATCACGCTCCGTCATTTTTATTTATTTTCCTTAGCTATTCTAGAAGTAGGTCTCTCGAAATTATATAATTTAATCTCACTAGTTTTCATTACTAACGGCCATCAGTAAGTTAGGGAGCTTTCTGCATGGCTGGAGTATGTGTTTCTCTAAATCTTCTATTTCCTGATTCGATCGCTTAGTTAGAGAATAACAAACCCCGAATGAGCCAAGTAAACAGGATTTTGTCATAGCTAAAAATCACCGTGAACCCATTAAATTATCTTTCGGATAAATTAAAAACACTTTGAAATCGGACCATTCGTCCGGGAGCTACGATGCCACAGATAGACCACACACAAACACACATGCACAGACACAGGCGTCAATCTTATAACACCCCTCTTTTTCTTCGGAGGTTCAAAACTAGGCTTAGTCATACCTATGTTTAGCTCGTCGCAAAAACTTACATTGTATCCAAATATGCCTAAAATCAACGAATCACAAATCATGCAGTTAATAGGAGTGAAAGAGTTATTTTTTTTTATGTTTACCTCCTCTCGAAATTATACATTTTTGTGGTGTTTTTTGCGATTTATTTACATTTTATTTTAACCTGACGTTTTGGACCCTTTTCGAAAACCCGTGGTTTCGACCACGGTGGAATAAATCGCGAAATAATTCGTAAAAAGTGTGTCATAAGATAAGTATAGACATTAAGTCTACTGTTCGCGTAAACCGAAGAAACAAATATTTACCTCATCTCGTTTAGTATTTAATAAGCAAGCACCACCTGCCACGAAAGTTGATCTTGTCACTTAATTTGTTATTGTAACAGAAGATTAATCATTGACGAAGGCTAAGATTATTGTTTTCATTTATATTCTACTAGTACCTGCCCACTGCTATTGCAATTTATCAATATTTTCTCATTGTTTTCAACTTTCCTGGACTTCCACAATATATTTCAAAGCTAAAATTATTGAAATCGGTTCTCGAGTTTAAGTGAGACTAACGAACAGTAATTAATTTTAATATATAAAAATCGGATCGGCCCACCTGAATTATCCCATGCGTTATTTTTCCGCGGTAAAAAGTAGCCTATGTCTTTGGGTATCAAAATATCTCCATGCAAATTATACCAAATTTCATGCAAATTAGTTCAGTAGTTTAGGCGTGATTGAGTAACACACAGACTGACAGAGTTACTTTTGCATTTATAATATTATTAATTACTAGCGGCCGCCCGCGACTTCGTCCGCGTGGATGTTAGTTTTTTGCGACCGGGCTTCATACAAATTCGCAACCCCTATTTTATCCCTTTGGGGGCAGAATTTAATAATATGTAATATTATTTCTATCCTTCTTTACCTTCCAAGTAATGTTGAGTCAAATAAAAAAAAGTCCCATTAAAATCGGTTTATTAGATTCTGAGATTCAATTTCCTGCCTGCCCCCTAAGTTCATCGGCGTGATTATTTATATCCCAGTTTACTCTCCAGGTGATACTGAGTCAAATAAAAAAAGTCCCGTCAAAATCGGTCCAGTAGATTCTGAGATTAGCCCGGACAAACAGACAGACAGACAGACAGACAAAAATTTTAAAAATTGTTGTTTTGGCTTCTATTACGGTAATTAAGACCCCCTGTAACAATTTTTCATAAAAATCTTCAATGTACAGAAATCGATCTTTTACAGTCTTATTATATGTAAGATTAATTTTCTTTATTTTGTTTTGTCATAAAACCTTTTTTGCATTTGCCTAAAACATGAACTTACAACACCTAGACCTTATCTTCTGATTTAGGTCAGAACTATAATACGATTATAAATCTGAACAGCTCTAACATCAGTACGTCAGGGTCCCACAAATGTCAGATGGTGGTATTTAACGCCTGGTATTGTTGTGTAATATGTGTTTATGGGTATCACTATCGCTTAAGTGCTTTTAAGTTTCTGCAAATAACTTAAATCAGTTACAAATATCATTTTTGGTCGTTTCCTATTAAGAACTCAATTGGTTTCAGTTACATCTGATTTTTGTTTTTCATTAATAAAGTCATACAGGTTACAATTCCTTTGCAAAATGTGTCGAATTTTGAGTGCTTCTTGGAATTTTGTCAAGATAGATTACATAAAAAAGTTTCTCGGGTGACACTATAGAAGATTATTACCATGTTACAACCCCATGTCCTTAATTTACAGTCCATCGAAAGTTGCTCACCAAAATAGCACTTAGGTACATCGAAAACATAATCGTATAACTCATAACAGAGTGTATCACTCTTAACTATGCAAAATGAGGAATTTCAAAGGAAAATTGAGAAACTGGAATGTCAGGCAAAACAGGACCGTGACTATATACATATACTTGAAGATAGAATCGAAGACCTCCAGAGATCGTCGCGAAAAGCAAGTTTGGAGTTAAAAAATGTTCCACGTAAACCCTCCGAGAGCCAAGATGATTTAATAAATATGATAACATGCTTGGCTAAAAGTGTAAATCTTGATTTAGAGACTCGGGACATAAAGGACATTTTTAGGATAAGGCCACGTAATGGAAATGAAAAAAACTCCCCCATAATTCTCGAGCTAGGGTCCACGATCAAAAAGACTGAACTTATAAAGAAGGCAAAGGAATTTCAAACTAGAAATAAATGCAAACTACAGGCAAAACATCTAGGTTTCACGACGAGTGAAGACACGCCTGTTTATGTGTCAGAGCAGCTAACTGCCAAAGGTGCCCGCCTCTTCTTCCTGGCCCGGGATCTGGCTAAATCAAACGGATATAAATATTGCTGGACTTCGCTTGGAAGGGTTTTTGTAAGGAAAGACGATACATCTAAAATTATATGCATCCAGAGTGAAGCCCAGGTACACCAACTAATACAACAAAAGTGACTATTTACTAACATATTAGTGTTGTGCTTTTTCCCAACTGTAATTTTTTCTGTTATTGTTAAGACGGCCCCTGCATGTTTTGCTTATTGTGTTATCTCCAACCTTATCTACACACAACCTAAGCAACATAGCACACTTTCAAACATAACTAAATGCTCATACTACACAAATTCAATACCTACATATCTACAAAAAACAAAAACAAATCCAACTATATTACAAACACACTACATGCTTCAACATCTTTTCACTCTCAAATTACAAAATATAAACAACACACACACACACCATACAAACTTAAAACCTACACAATTTTACAAAATTACACCTTTAATAAAAACAATCATCATACTATTACAAAAACTATTCTCACTAACTCGCAATGCAGTCAACCTGTACACAACAATCTATTATGCCTATTCTTGTTCCCACTTGCAAGTGTCCATAACAAACCAGTTTCTACTCACCCTATATAATAATAACCCTAGCTATGACTCACTGCGCACTATTGTATTTTAAAATGGATAACCATATTACAAACAATGAACTAGACTGCATGCAAACAGCGCACTCATTTAAATGTAATATTGAAGATTTAAAAAACCACTGTTTGGGTTCCTCCCAGAACAGTTTATTTATTGCAACGCAAAACATGGCTAGTATCTATAAGAACCTAGACGATCTTCTTGTTACTCTATCGGTGCTGGACTTTGAGGTTGATGTTTTGATACTAACAGAGTGCAGGATAGACCTAAATAAACAGATACCAAAGATGGATAATTACACTTCCTATCAATCAAACAACCTTTTAAACCAGAATGATGGCGTCATTGCCTACATCAAGAACAACCACCAAGCTAAGGTTACTGAGCTCCATTTGTCAGAAGCTACTGGGCTACAAATAGAGATTGGTGATTATATTTTTCTTGGTATATACCGATCCCCCTCTTTTCTTAACGCTGATAATTTTACTAGCTCCCTTGACCTACATTTGAACTCTATCCGTAACTTAAAAAATGTACTCATCTTAGGTGACATAAATATTAACCTGCTTCCACAAGCCAAAGAACAGCCTCAATATCGACGAAATAGACTTAATTATTTAGATGCACTGTCCTTTCATGGCCTCATGCCTGGTCACGTTCTACCTACGAGAAAACTATCTTGTCTTGATCACGTGATGATCAAACTTGACAGAAACCTAAGTTCAGCTCTAATTGCAGTCGCCAACACTACGGTCACAGACCACAATCTTGTGCTACTCGAGTTATCAAAACCCCCTTCCTACGTAGCTCACACGAACACTAAGTTGACGATCGATTTTGATGGTGCATATAAGACTCTCACATCAACTAGTATCCCCTTATCAGAAATGCCCAACTGTGCTGAAGATTATGCGAACTCTTTTACTGATATCACGAGCCGAGCTATCAAACAAAACTCAAAATTAATTTACTGTTCAAACACCAAACGGATTTTAAAACCCTGGATAACCCCAGGTGTCTTGAGGTGCATTAGACTAAGAAACAAAATGCAGCAAAAGGTAGATAAAGACCCGTTCAACAAAATCTTAAAAATAACCTACAAACGTTATCGAAACTATTGTTCAAACCTCATCAAAAAATTGAAACAACAGCACCATAGAGACCTGATCAATAAATCTGCCAATAACCCCCGTAAATTTTGGCAAACAGTAAATGAGTTCACTCGATACAAACCGCCTAAGTCAAATAGTGTTGCGTTACTTAATCTCACACCACTACCACAAGATTCAGTTAACCTTGTCAACAATTTTTTCACTTCAATAGGCGCTAACTTGGCTGAAATGATTTCTAAAAGTTCTGGTGCTGGTGCACATGGACTAGTGATCCCCACTTCTAACTGTGTTCAGGCCTCATCCTTCGTCCTCCTAAATACTGACTATAAGGAAGTTGAGAGCATCCTGATGAGCTTGGACTCAACGAGTGCACCTGGATGGGATGGCATCAGTACTGGATTCTTGAAACATGCTAGAGCCTTAGTTGTCCCGTACATTTGCAACCTCGCTAACCTTTGTTTTAGTACGGGCATCTTTCCCAGTGCCCTGAAAAGGTCTATAGTCACTCCTGTGTATAAGAATGGGAATAGAGCGGAAGTTAGCAATTATAGGCCCATTTCTGTCTTGACCTCCATCTCTAAAATAATAGAAAAATTGCTTAACAATCGTCTGGTCAACTACCTAAATAAGTTTAAACTACTGTCTAAATCTCAGTACGGTTTCAGAAAGGGCCTTTCGACACAGGATGCTATACGGGATCTTACCTCCACTATAGTTAGTGAAGTGGATAATGGCAGTAAATGCCTCACGGTCTTTTTAGACCTAAAAAAGGCCTTCGACACCGTCTCTGTGCCTATTCTTTTACACAGGTTGGAAGCCATTGGAATTAGGGATACCGCCCTTTTACTTTTAAAAAGTTACCTCGAGGGTAGAACCCAGGAGGTTAAAATAGGTAACTTTCACAGCGACAAAACTACGCTGAGCTTTGGAGTCCCGCAGGGAAGTGTCCTGGGCCCGACTCTCTTTTTAATATATATTAATGATTTATGCAACCTCAGAGATGTCGGGTGCAGGATATATTCTTACGCGGATGACACCGCGCTCGTATTTACTGGTGCCACCTGGGACTCTGTCAGGATACGCACTGAACTAGGATTAATCACCGTATCCAACTGGCTCAAAGACAACCTTCTCACCCTGAACACTCAGAAAACTAATTACATCTGCTTCACTCCTACTAACAAAACCCAACCTAACCATAATTTTGCCATCAAAATTCACACATGCGCCAAACCTGATAACCTGATTTGCACCTGTGATACCATCGAAAAAGTACCCCAAACCAAGTACCTCGGTATAATACTTGACCAGCGACTCTGCTGGCACCCACATTTAGATCTTTTAGCAAATCGCACTAGAAAACTTATCTGGGTTTTCAAATCACTAAGGCAGGTCATGTGTAAAAAACTTAAAAATAAAATCTACGTGGCCTTGGCCCAATCAGTGCTCACCTACTGTATCGCGATTTGGGGAGGAGCTGACAAAACACACTTCCTTACACTTGAAAGAGCCCAGAGATCGCTTATTAAAGTTATCTACTCCAAACCCCTCCGTTTCCCTACTGACTTACTGTATAAAGAGAGTAGCTTGCTTACAGTCAGAAAGCTTTACATCCTCAATCTCATTTTATCTTGCCACAAATCTCTACCTTATGTAGACCTGAGTTCCAAAAGAAGGCAGGATGTAATTGCTCCTGTTTGTGCTGCACGTACGGCTTTCGCTAGAAAGCAATATAGTGCACAGTCTGCCTTCATGTACAATAAAATAAATAAAATTCTAAAAATATATCCCATGCTATCATTTACTTGCAAGCGTATTTTGACTGAATGGCTGGAATCACTTAGCTATGAAGAAGTTGAAGAACTTCTCAAGAGAATCAATTAACATAGGAACCTGTAAGCGTGCTATTTGTACTGATCCCAAGGAAACCAATCCGTAGGGCACATAGGTGTCTAAATTTGTGTGCAGTACACATTTACGCTGACATACACTCAAATACACAAACACACATAGGCACTAACACTCATAGACACAAACACACTCAGACATAAACACACACACACCCCACCACACTCACTCCATACCCACATAACTCACATCGCACCCTCACCACAAACACCTCACTTGCATTACTCACACCGCACCTTCATCACACACACCTCACTCACATTCACACACACCCCACCCACATTTCACTCACATCAAACCATTACTTTAATTTATTATATGATAATTTAACTTTAAAATAAGTCCTCATTATTATTATTTTTTCTCTTATTATGGCTCCTAGTTGTCTTAGTCTTATTTTGCAATCTGAAAGGGAATGAGCGAGTTATTCCCAACACAAGTGTCTATGACAACTTAATGGGAAAACTCGACAATGTAATTGTAAAAAGACTTTGTTCAATAAATGAATTTTTATTATTTTTATTATTTATTATAACACCTTCTTACAGCCTTTAAGTATACTTCGTAGCCGCGTAGAGTAGATTTATTACGCTATTAAGATCACTATGTTAGATTGACACGAGAATTCAAAACCACTATATTCTTATTCTCCTGTTTATAACAAAATTTGATCAAAATTGAACCGTATGACGTGAATAATAAAGAAGATATGCTTTACGGGAATGACGTAAAATTGTGGATACTAAACAACTCAATACTTTTTTTAAATTGAGTTGCCACAGTAAAATTTGGTATCAAGTAGGATTTTAAAATTTCTCGTTAATTTTTATGAGGATGAATAGTCTAAGTCCTGTTATAGAGTGTGTATTGTATTACACTCGTTAAAGCTAGTCCTGTTTATAACTTTGCATTAAGGAAAATCATGTTAACACACGTAAAGTAATCACGACAACGTTACATACTTTTTGATGCAAAAATCACAAAAGCTAAAAAAAGTAAAGAGTATTTCTTGCATATTTTGTTTTATTGAATACTAGCTGACCCGGCAAACGTTGTTTTGCCATATAAATTATTGTGGACAACCCTTAACAATAAGGGGTTTGAACAATAGATGTTGGCCGATTCTCAGACCTACTCATTATGTTCTCAAAATTTCATGAGAATCGGTCAAGCCGTTTCGGAGGAGTATGGGAACGTACATTGTGACACGAGAATTTTATTTATAAGATTTAGACCCGTGAAGAACCGCGACATACATCTGTCATTTAAGACTCCAAAACGCATGTACTGTGGACACACGTCACGGTAAATAGTTAAACACCGATATATCTTGTGCGCTAGTGTTTCGCAACAAAAAAAGGTAGCCAGATGAGCCTAAACTTTTTTTTTTTTTCAACGGCAGGAAAATGCTGTTACGCATACCCACCAGCCGCAGGGGCAGCTGGGGGTTATGTGGGACTCCAGGCCTCAGATAGAGAACCCGCCTACCCACTAAAAACCTGACGGTGCCCTCCGGTGCCATGTGAGTGGGGGACGTGGCGGGTTCACCGTAGGCCGAAAGGCTATTCACCGCAATTCACTGTACCTCACCATCATCAGCATGATCTCAGCCGTTCGACGCCCACTGTTCAGTATAGGCTTCCTCCAAGGATCTTCACCACTATCGACCTTGTAGGGGACCTGCCTACGGAGCGTCGTCCGGCACGCTAGCTAGAACAAACTTGATCTTCTTACTACCAACATTCACTGTGTCGCCAACGCAGGCCTATAGCGTGCGCTTGCGCAACCAACTCGTGAAACAATAGCATCGCCCAATGTTAAGGTTACTCGCGATTGTTTGTTAATCCGATGGACCGATAGCGAACAAAATAAAGGCTCACGGTCGGAATTAATTTCATCTCGACTCGGTGCTTCTGTTTACGTTTATGAAAGTAGGACAGGAATGGTTGTTTTTTTTTTTTGGTATCAAACGTCAAATAGAAGGTAAATTTGTTATTTCTTTACAGCACGTTAAGTGAGAGTGAGTGCACCTGTGTACTCGTATTGCGCTCACACTTGTGCACTATAATATCTCCTGCGTGGTTGGCTGATCTCTGTTAAGATTGGCCGCCGTGGTCGAAATCGGCCAGGAGGACTATTATTACTAAGTGCTTACCCTGTAAGCCTGTTGCACATTGATTTAAATATGCGGGTTAACATACTTTCCGAAAAAATGTCTCCACTACTCAACATTTTATTTCCATCATATTTTAAAAACAAGTACTTCTGTAAAAATATTTAAATATACCTTAAACTTCACTACTGCAGCAAACGATTCAATGCTATTAAAATAAACATTGAGAAATAACAAAGGTTTAATAAGACGTCTCATTCGAATGTTAAAGAACAAACACATCTCTATGAGCACTCGTTAGAATAAAACAAAGGCGAGGCGATATTAAAATTGAAAAATAAATATACGGAGCTGGCAATACGGCAAGATATAACAAGATCCTTGTGTAAAACTAACCAGTCGTGACTTGCAGCTTTCGCCTGGATAGTGATGTGATTGCTATCGATATAAATATTGTGTTTTTTTTGTTTATTTACGAATGTAGATCTGAAAACTTACTTTCCAATTAAAAAAAAACCCCGATCGAGCTAGTAAAGCAGTTGGTGGGCTAGACGGTTTTTGACCATCTATAGCTAAAAACCTATATAAATAAACATGTAACTATGTCATCTCCTTCGGTATTATTTCAATTTATAATGGCATTATTGAAAATAGTCAAACGTGTGTCAATTTTTGTGACCACGCCCAAAACTGGAAGAAATAGATCTTACACATAATTTGAATCACTACATAGTATATAGATAAGTAGATAAGTCGCTTTCCTCGTCCTATTTATGTATCTATCTATTATTTAAATGATACACTTTTTACGGATTATTTATTTGCATTTTGTTATAACCTAACGTTTCAGACCCTTTTTCGCCTCCGTGCTCACAGGCAGTAAGGTGTTAGTTATCATTACATAGTCAATAATCCAAAAAAGAGTATCATTTCAATGGTTACTGTTCGCGTAAACCGAAGAAACTAATATCTATATCAAAACTACTCACCGGATCTAGATGCAGTTTTTTTTTTTAAATTGAAAGATTGATTCAAGCCGAAGGTATGTGTATTATGTGTATAATAATATACTTAGTATATTAGAGAACCGAATTCTAAGCTAGATTTACATAAAAATAAGTTTTTTACGAATTCACATACTTTTTGATTTAATATAAGTTTTACGAAGTACATCACTAACCGCTTCGGGCTATCAAATCGTACCCGCACAACTAGCATAGCTTGTAGAGGCCTGTCGCTTAATGCAATTCATTGTACGAAGACCCTATACTCCACCAACATTACATGACCTCCCTTGCCCCCTTTATCTCATACAATACACGCACTCACTAACGAAACCTCTAACACTCCAAGAGATCTAATAAGAATGGCTATCGAATCGCCTGCATACATTGGTCTAACTTACCATGAACCCTTAAAATTTCGCTACGAGGAATAAAATCAGGTTTTTGACAAGCACTAGGAAAACGGTAGAGGTCTGATAAAGTGGTCGGTGTCCTTTAAAGCCTGCACAGTAAGTTTGTTAGGTTGAAAGGATTGCCGCGGTTTCAGATTTTCGCAGATAACGAAACGTAAGAAATATATTTGAAGCATAATAGCTCGTTAAGTAATGATACGACCGTAAAAGAAAAATAACTTAGCTAATATTTATGGAATTTGTAAAGAAAATAAATTACGAAACCTTACAGACGTTCATTTGTCTTTTTTTAAAGCATTGATTGTTAAAAAACGTGCAATGTTGAATGCCAATGAATGCGACCTGTACTATGGGACGCAGACATCTTATTTTCCGGTCTCAAAATCGTTCAATACCCTTTGAGTTAATGCGATTTTGACGGCGATAAGTGAACAAAATATCACGTTCATGTGCTCGTGGTACCGGCAGATGGTGTAAATTACGTAATTCATGCAAATTTTTCGGCCTCTTTAAAATTCCGGAAAAATAATAAACAAAACGTGATTTGTGTGCGAAGAATCCGCAAAATTGGCGCGTGCAACAGTTTCCTTGTCATGTTCCTTTGAGGTGTTCACCAATTTAACAACTTTGAAACGGTTTGCGTATTTTAATATTTTTCGACTCATTTATTTCTGTCAGGTTTTGTGGGCTTTTGTGTCCATTCTGCATTATATAATTATATTGTATAGGTACTTACTTCATTATTATCGTTTAACAGAAAATAATTAGGGTGAAACCGGGATAGATGCCCCACTTTTCGAAATCGGTTGAAGTTATAGCTTCAATAATAAAGATCAAAACAATTTATTTATGAAACAAATTTATTGTTGGAAGTTTTGTCTACAAATTTATGAAAAGTAAAAAACGTTGTCTTCAATATATTCAAAGTATTAGGGACTTTTGCGGACCTTTAAATTTTGTGACATCTATCCCATACAGGGGATATATGCCCGACACATAAATTGCGTTTAGGTTAGTTGACTCACCGGAAAAATGGGCATCTATCCTCCAAAATTTTTGAATTCATTTTGGCATTGCGCATGCTGTCGCTACGAGATATATCTCGTATCTCAGTTGTATACAACTGAGTACATATGAACATACGAAAAATGTAATCGAATTTATCTGCGAAACTAATGTAGGTAATTAAAATCGGGTCATCTATACCACTGGGGCATGTATCCCGGCTTTACCCTACACCTTTATAATGAGAGACACCTTTGTTAAGTTACTTTTAATAATAACCATTACCCTATCATATTATCACACACAAATAAATGAATTAAATCAAATATTCAATTTTTTTGCAACTAAAAATTAAAACTCAAAAGCAACTTCAACACAGAGCACTAAGATATTTATAAAATAAAACGGTATTTACCTTCCCGACGTTTCGATTCGTTTGCACGAATTTTATCTAAGTACACATTAAAAAGTGTTGCATAAAACCTGTAAATTGTGTAGTTTAAGTGAAAAAATGCAACAAGATAATCTAAAATATTCTATTTAAAACAAAGCATGAGAAATTGTATAATTCCGCGAATCGAAAGAAGACATTAGCTACCCGAAACACAAAATTACGGCTAAGCGATCTGATACAACTCACTGTGCATAAGTCAACCGATTAACTTGATAGCATCGCGGTGACATCACAATGGAGCTTAGACATAGAAGGCCTACTCCGAAAAAAAAATCCGTCAAAACTATTATCGTATTTTCGATAAATGACACAATTACACAGTCATAACAGCACGTTGAGGGTAAAAAATATGGCATAGTATGAGGTTCCAGTAATATACCCCAAATGAACTAAAAAGTGGTGATTTTCTATGTTCTGTTTTTTGCCATTTTAAGCCCCGCCGAAAAAGAGGGGATTTATTTTTATTTATTCATTTAAAACTTTTTTGCACAAGAAATGTACAAAGGGTGGACTTAATGCTAAATAAAAGCATGTTCTGTCAGTCAACCTCAAATTCATGCAGAAAGAAGGCAATGGGTGCAGTGTAAAATAAAATAACGAAAAAATAAATAAATATAATATATATCAATAGGTATAATATTATTTTTATTAGATTGGTTAAAATTCGTTTATGTCAAGAGTTTACAAAATTTTAATTTTTAAATGAATTATTTCGCCTCAAATGTCATGCAAACCGAGCCGCTATAAACACGGCGATTGAACATACAGGCTCTTCATCGGTTCGCCCAAGTTCACTGTGGGGTGAGCACGAACATGATCGTAACTTATTTGTAGCGTTTGCCATTCGTTTACTTGTCAATTTATATGGGAAGATGTCAATTTCTGACGTTTTGACGACACGGTTACGTTACGATAGTGTTCGTGCTCACGTAACTGTGGGGTGAGAACGAACACTATCGTAACGTATTCGTGTCGTCCAATTGCCAGAAACTGGCAGCTTCCCCATACAAATTGACAAGTTGACGATAAGTAAATGTTACGAATACGTTACGATAGTTGTTCATGCTTACCCAACTGCACCTTAGTGCGTTGTGTCGAAAATTATTAAGTCATTAAAAGAAAGTAGAGGTCGCGGGCGCTATCTCGCGACGACATCGCCCCCAATGACTTAGTTTTGCTGATCAGCATGCGTTGACAATGGACTAATGTCGCCAGGCGAGTTCGTTTGCGAAAATAAACTGATTTGGTTTTTTGCTTTCGGTGATAAGCATTTTCTTTCCTGTAGACAGCGCAGCGTCAACTGCCGATGGAATGAAATCCATGACTAAAGTTGATAAAGAAAATTATTATGCTTTAAATTTCCACTAAACGACGCCAGCGTAGGAACCCAGATACATCGAATTGTGACCACTTGAAAGCATTAGAGCTGGAAGTCGCAGGACTTACAATACAACTCACAATGTGACACAGAAGATGCACCTGGAAACACAACATTGACACCAACGAAACACTCGACGCGTTTCGCCACTACACGTGGCATCCTCAGGAGATGTTGTCACTTCGACAAATTACAAGTGACTTTTTCAGCGTCAACTGTCTACAGGAATCAAACCCGGCCCGCCATGTATCTACGAAATCTGTAAAAACGGTAGAGTTCTTTCGTAGTACAAATGTAATATAATAAGAATATATACAGGGTGTCCAGGAATTAATGGATAACCCTTTAACTGCGGGTAGCTTGACCGATGTCCTACTGGTAAAAAAATTATGACCTTAGTAAAAGTGTCACGGTTTTCAAAATATCGCCCAGAGACAATTGTATGAAAGTGAGAAAATTTTTCACAATCTTTATTTTGTATTTTTTTTATTATTCATAGGCACTGAAATAATGTACTCATTTTATGCGCCAGCTATTCAGATGTATTTAAAAAAAACAGAACTCAAAAATGTTGCAATGGGATATTTTTTTTCATAAAATTGTCTCTGGGCGATATTTTGAAAACCGTGACACTTTTACTAAGGTCATAATTTTTTTACCAGTAGGGCATCGGTCAAGCTACCCGCAGTTAAAGGGTTACCCATTAATTCCTGGACACCCTGTATGTTACACTTTAAGGTATTTATGATATTGGCCATAATTATGTTGTAATTCGTTGCCTGCAATACATGTTATTATTATTATTATTCAATGACATCACGTCCAGTTAATATCTGCAACATCTTATACATAAGACAATAAGGATGGTTTTGCAATGATAATGGGTAGCCTGATATGATATCGACTGAACATATCGATCCGTATCCGTTTTTTTAAAGTACTAATTTCTTCTGTTTGTGAGATAAGGTCACCTTCGATACTATTTATTAATGTCTGCTAAAGACGTTCAGTTGATACAGCTCAAGCATGATGTAATTCAGTAAATACCTACCTTTCAATAATACCAGAATGAATTTACATATTTTTAAACGTAAATATTTACTTTTGCTATATCTTACTGAGGTATTCATTAGTTAATCGGCATTAAAACGAACACAAATAAATTTTACAATTACAAAATAATAGCTATAGTCACATGAAAAGTTTGCACGTAATTAAATAAGGCGACATGTTCTTACAAAACATTCATAGCTTGATGAGCCGTCGTCTGTGCGACGAAAGAAAGATATTCGATTAGTTGAAAGAAAATTAATTAACCATTCAGTCATTACAAGAAAATAGATTAGAATAGAGTCATCACCCTTCATGACTTAGTTTTGCTAATCATTGTATTGTACTTCATTAACACATGTTTTGGCTAACAGATTAGTTCTTAATCATTTAATTTTTAGAAACTTTTATCTTTACAACTGTAAACTGTTTTGTGTTAATAAATTAAATTAAAACAAAATAAAATCAGCACGTGTTATGAAGATGACAATATACTAGTGTAGTCAAGCGGGTTTGTTAGCAATTTTTTTTTTTGTGATCAAAGAGATTAAAGCGCTGGTCACAACGTTGATTGGTGCTTTGTTGGTGCTCTTTTCTAATGGCCAATAGCGTTTGTTTTCGGGCCAAGAGTTCGCCTAACGTGTGGAGTCGTCTATAGAATAGAATCATTTATTTGCTCTCGAATACGGTACATGTCAGATCAGATAAAATAATGCATGTTAGTCTCACATATTCAGCTATATAAAAAGCATGCAAATAGAAACATAAAATTGGAATATATTGTACACACATTACTTATACACACTAGGTAGGTATTTAAATCTTACAAAGATTTGCTGATCAAAATATATTGCCGCGTCGTTACTCCAACACAATATCAAATCAAATGCCGTAACTAAAGAAACTTAATGCGTTCGAATACGGAATATCGATCATCAATCTACATTGAAACTTTGTATCAAGGTCGGATCGATTTGGTATCGATACCATCTCGAGATTATACCGATACCATCGACGGGTATGAAGTAAAGTGAGTTAAGTCACCGATTTTTTTTTAAATTCTGATTTTGTTTGGTTTGAGAATTAAAGAAAAAAACAAACTATTTCTTCAACAACCTCTTACATTACCATGTAGTAAAAAGTATTTGCAAAAATAAAAAATTAACGTCAAACTTTTTTTCCTAATTGCTGGTTTCTACATAAAAGTTTTTTTTTTAAATATAAATATACAACATCATTGATCTGACTCCGTGGTAAGTAGCTTAATCACTTGTGTTACAGATATCAGAATCCACAGGTATCACAAATATACTTAAATAAATACATTTAACACCCAGACCAGTACAAACAGACATGTTCATGAACACAAATGTTTGTACAGTGCGGGGATCGAGCCCGTGACCTCTTGGTTAAAAGTCAACTTCTGTACCACTACACCGAACTAGCCGTCGTTTTAAAGGGCCTAATTTTTTATGATTTTTTTAAAGGAAAAATCGAATAAACTCCTGTCAGATATGATTATTTTATCCTATTCTTACTCAAGTCATAGAATACAAAACTCTGATACATTTGAAGGATGTTTAATAAGTTAAACATCCTTCAAATGTATCAGAGTGCAGTAAGCTGCATCTCAGGTGTTTTTTTTATTATGGCACCTAATTAACAGAAACTTTTTTTTCTATATTGACGAAAGAAGTGGTATATGATTTTAAACTTTCGCGTTGCATTGTAACACTACTTGTATTCGGGTCTAAACGTGATATATTTTCTAATGAGTTTATGTACTCACTGCTCGATGTTTTGGCTGGAAATGTTTGTATTTCTTTATTTCAATCGCCTCACGTACTATCACGGATAGCAATAACGATCGGTGGAGAGGATTTTTGGATCGTGCAGTTCGTAAAATATATCGTCTTAAGTTTCTGCCTTACATCCGAGAGGTCCAGGGTTCGAATCTCAGGTCGAGCCAAAATTGTTTCTGAGATTTTCTGTCATGAATTTCTCAAAAACAAATCGGAGTCGGGAAGTTGGCGGTGTTACACCCCCGTGCTTCGGAAAGCACGTTAAGCCGTTGGTCCTGCGCCTGATCTCTCCCCGGTCATGTCGGATTGCCGTCTCACCGAACTTTGAGAGTGATGGAACAGTGAGTGCACTTGTGTATTGCGCTCACACTTGTGCACTATAATATCTACTGCGTAATTGGCTGATCTCTGTTGAGATTGGCCGCCGTGGTCGAAATCGGCCAGGAAGACTATTATTATTAAAATATATCGCGTTTAAACCCGAATACAAGTAATTAGTGATAGAAGTAGTTTCAAAAGGTACACAATTGCTTCAATATCAGAAATCAAAATTATGCACTTACCCTCTTTCACACGTCAACCGTCACCATTGTACCGAGATCACGATTCTGACCTGTAGTTCAATAGATTATTATGTGAAGACGACAGCGCGTCAACGTCAACATCATCATCTTTTACCCTTCTATTAAGGGTGATTTTGCAACGACAATGGTCAGCCTGATGCGCTGTCCCGGTACAATATTCGGCTGGGTCGAAAAAAGCACGATAAGTACCGATTTCGATCACAATGGACGCACTATCTAGAGCAGTGATAGAGTTATCGTATGGGAGTATCTGACATTTCATATAGCTCTGCACTTCTAATGACTGTGAAGCCATTAAAATAATTACCCGTTCTTAGTTACACAACAAAGTTTTTTGCCCAAGTTAAGCGGAAAGGTCACCAGTGCGAACGTAAATGTCAGGTAGAAGGAGAAATAAAAAAAAACATTTTTATTCAGTATCACATTTTTACCAAATAGAAGAAACACATGTAAAAATCACATACACAAGATACTGAAGGGGGGCCAGTCAGCGTGTGTCGTAGCATCTCAGGAATGCCAGGACGCTGGTCTTCCGTGGACACCCAGACAGAAAGACTACTACTTTGCACAACAATTGCTATATTCAAAATAGGTACTTATACAATATAATTTTGATCGTCTTAATATATTTATTTACTTTCCTAACAAAAAAAGAAGAATACAATTTGGCAGTTAGGTAAATGCAGCATCGTAATAAATACTGATTATTAAAATTGGATAGCCGAAATCGCTATGAATTAATACTTAGAAATTGGGATCTGAAGGTAAGCGCTAGGATAGCTACAAAAGAAAATATTTATATATAGATAAATAAAAAATAAAAAATATTACACATTTCACACGGAAACAATACATGAAAAAAAAAGTTTTTTTAATCTTTGTACAGTTAAGGCGGTATTATAGCTTAAACCAATTTCTTTCAGACTTCCATTGGAACCGAAGAAACAAGCATCCCTGATGTTTAAAGTGCGTTACAGCCAATGACATTGTCCCTTAATGTAGCACATAAGCCGAAATACATGCACCAAATTATTTATTAAGTACTAACATAGTGTGTAAGATTTATTGTTTATTAAACCTACTTGGATCCTTTGTTGTCCACATAAATAAATAAATTATTAATATTATTATTGGGTAAATGCCAGAATTAACATAAAAATGGTACGGGATGAAATTATATATCATCTGGGGACTTTTAGCCCTAACTTTTGGGGCAAATCAACGCTTTGATACGGAATATAGACAAATGCTGAAATATATAGCTGAAACTCAACTGAAGCCTGTTTTAAAAGGTAGCTCAGCTCCGCTCCGCAAAGAGATTAGATTGTCACTAATGAGCTGATTTTTAAACCAAAAGTTCTGTTATGGTGAATTCGGCCCTAATTCTATTTATTTACAAAAGCATCTAAAATGCTTACCCCAAAAGCAAGCATTTTATCGCATGTCATAACTGCATAAATTGAGCCATAATACCCCAATCTATTATCGGGCTTTTTTCCCAAAAGTGTGCTTTTACTTACTTATTAAAATCAAACAAAATTGTGTGCATGTTAGAAATTGCCGGCCCCTTTTCCTTATATTTAGGGTTTCGCACCCAAAGGGTAAAACGTCAAATTTTATTAGAAAATAAATAAATGAAATTCATTTATTTAAGGGTACTAAGACCCATAATAGTGACCATACAGAATAACTAAATATTAATAATTGATTTTTGTCTATCTCATGAACTGTGGTAGCTAGACATAATATTTTTTTATACTTCTAGATAGTAACATTGATATTACTATATCGGACCGGAACAACTCAAGTCGACTCAGTATTATGACAAGCTTCAAAAGTGTAACAATAATCTCATCTCATCTGCCTATAAACGTCCCACTGCTGGGCACAGGCCTCACCTCAACTATGAGGTGGTCCGAGCCATAATCCACCACGTGGGCTCAGTGCGGATTGGTGGAGGGGTGTGTAAGGTAAGTGACTTACCTTACTGTCAGATGTTATTAAGCCGTCGAGGGCCTCTGACCAGGCTTAACGACTAATATCCGGGACCAACAGCTTAACGTGCCTTCCGAAGCACGGAGATGCTTGTAAATAGACGTCACTTAAATGGTCAGAATGGTCAAACCAATGCCAAATATGACCGCGCCTTAGGTTGCTAAAAAAATCAATTTCAAAAAGGTAATTTACTATTAATTTGGGCTTAGGATCAAACTTTCAAGTTAATTACTTTCTTTACCTGAACTAGGTTAAATATCAACCTGTATCTCAGGCTTGAGAGAGCACACATATATTATTACAATAGGTAAGGCTAATTAACAATAATTAATACACTATAAAACAAAGAAATTATCTAAATTATGTCAGTAACTAAGCGCCACTTAAATCAGCACTTTGCAACTCTACACAAGTTACCAGCGTCAGCAGTTTTTTTACGTAACTGGGCTAAATATGTTATTGCAAGCATTATGTTTATTCGTTATCTAAGTACTAAGGCCAAGCTTTATAGGTAAGTACTTCTCAATGCCACAATCCCTATCTAACTGATTGTGATTTCCGTTACCACGTTGATAAAACAAATCAAAAAAATCATCTTTTTTTTTAAATTTAAACTCCAGTAAAACAAACTGGATTTTTCCAGATATTGGTACGGAACCTTCCTTAGGTGAGATCAACTTGCACATGACAGTCTTTAGGTAAGACTACATGTAGGTTAAAGCATCCCCTTTTTGAGTAACAGTCGATGTCAGGACGCGGGGGGCGTCCGCAAAAAAATCACATAATAACGCGTAGGTACCTCGCCGATAGATAAGTGCGGTCAACATCGGTGTAGCGTCAGCATAAAAATGATTTGCATATGAAAAATTGCTGAATAGTCAGTTCCAGATATATACTTCTGACATCTATAGTGATAGCTAAATATCAGCCAATTCTTAGAGGACTCAGTGCAGGGTGATTATCGGTTTAAATTGGCTGAAAGGGTGCGTTATACAATTGTCTGCAATGCTTTTAAAGCGTATGCTACACGTACGTACTTTATTAATAAGTACCTAATTTATCAATCATGTCATATCCATAAATACCATGCCTTTCGTTTTATTGGTCTTTTGCTGCACATTTTATATGTTCTTTGAAACTGCGCATGAGCGCTTAAAGATGCTAGTGATAAACATCACTTTTATGGTCTGAAATGTCACCTGTTCAATTACGACCGCGCCTTTAGTTGCCTAACTTTGGAAGCGTTACCACCACGGAGTAAGACTTCGCGTCTAAGTTACTTTAAGTAAGTATTTAGTTAGAGATGGGCCGCGTAATGGTTTTACCAAAGCTTTTAACCGAGTATTACTCGGTTAAAAGCTTGCCGAGTACCGAGTACTCGGTTTAATTTGAGGTCCTAAAACAAGACCAAACATGACAGCAACGCGCTGCCAGCAATACCTACTCACTGTAAATTTGAATGAATAATAAATCATGACTTCACTAATCAACATAATATGTATTTGATTTTATGATATATCCCTTGAACTAAATACAGTTTGTCCATCCGCAGCGGCCTGGCTGTCCTATAATTAACCAATAAGAATTGACAAATGCCAGATTAGGGGCTTGTTCATTGACTTAAGTATGTGCTCATTTAAGTACATACTTTAATTCGTACAGTTGGCCACTAGCAAACTTATTCCGGACATGCTGTTTATTAAATTTACATAACCGAGTACTCGTCACTTGAACTGAGTTATTCGGCCAATTACGACTATGAAAAAAACCACCGCGTACGCCGAGTACCGAGTACTAACCGAGTACTCGGCCCATTTCTATATTTAGTACTGTTTTTGCGTCCAGTACATTGCGTCCCCGCTGACCGCTGAGGCGGCGCTCGAGTGAGATACCGCGACCTGCGCCCGGCGGCATAAATCCACGAAATATGATCGCCCGCTGTGTGGGTCACGCACCCTCTCGTAACGTTGGCTTCGTTGCGTAGCATTTGCCTTTAGAATATATAGGCCTGGCGTATTTTGGTTGCTGTGCGATCGATACGTTGTAGGCATATAGATAATAGGAAATTCAAGCGTCTCTGAGGCGTCAAAGGGAAACTAGTGTCCATATATATATATATATGTTCCTTCCATTTCATTTACGTACGTTATGCAGTGAAAACACGTTGTAGGATTATTTTCTTGTGCTGAACTTATAACTATGTACTCCTTGATTAAGACTTGATGTAATCTGTTGTGTTCTCCAATAAATATAAATAAATTAAAATAATGTCACTAACTACATCATCTCATCAACACAATATCAGCCACAAGACGTTCACTGCTGAAAATATCTTACACTTTTTAAATGATTACTACTTTTCGCGTTTTTTGTTTCCGCCTCCAATTATCTAACTACATTCCGACACGGTTGACTGATAGAAACTGCCTTTAGGCATTAAGACCGCCAATTGTATACCTATCGGTGCAATAAAGTTGTCTAAAGCCTATCGCACTCCACCTTTGGAGATTTTTTCGCCCAACTTCGGCGAAGCAAAAAGAAGGGTTATGATTTTGAATGGTATATATGTATGTTTATCTGTTCCCTCATCATATTTTGACAATTGAGGTGTCATTTGATGCGCCTAAGCTGCCCGCTGGCTAAAGGTAAAGTTATATTGCAATTAATTGCATGTAGCGCCATCTAGGACACATCAAGTCATTACGAAAAAATTTTTTGTAACGTATAAGGTCGTATAGTGTAGCAAATTAAAGGGCTTAATTAGCACAATTAAAAATTTATACATTGTTACAATAAGTATGTCTCCAAAGTTATTTAAATAAAAAAAAAGTTCCAAATTTAAAATCCGACTACTCAAAAGTATGAAACAAGATTAATATTGATATTCCGATGATAGCCGTGATAAATAAATAAATAAATATACAACAACATCACATACATTGATCTGACTCCGTGGTAAGTAGCTTAAGCACTTGTGTTACAGATATCAGAATCAACAGTGGTATTACAAATAAACTTAAATAAATACATATAACACCCAGACCAGTACAAACAGACATGTTCATGCACACAAATGTTTGTATAGTGCGGGGATCGAACCCGCGACCTCTTGGTTAATGGTCAAATTCTTGACCATTACACCAAAGCGGTCGTCGGTGATCGTATGCCCCTTCCCTTTTTAACATTAGTGCTAAAGTTTTTAACAGTTTTAGCTGTGGAACTTTTTTTTACGTTTAATGATCATTGTTCACTCTTTACATATTTTGAACTAGTTTTTTTTTATCTGGATTCAAATAAAAACCATAGATAGAAGGATGGTAGTCAACATAATATTCAAATGTAAGTAATGTTTTTACAGATAATGTCGTTACTTGTGATCCCGAATCTTTTGAAGTTAGTACTAGTGATAGACAAATTCTTCCAAATATTCCTATCATTTCAAAATGCATTAAAGATTTAAAATAATATGGGAAAAATTAAGAAATCTTTTAAGATTTTTTATGTAAGCTCTTATTAACGTCTCGCTGTTTTCCCATCAAGTAAACCACTTGGACTTATTAAATATACTTAAGTACGCGAATGTGGGGTTTATGAAGCGACGCATGTGCGGTGGATGACCATAACACGCAGACTCGTAGCTAATGCGAGAGATGGCTGGGTCACAGCTACTGGATCTGGCAGGAGATAAAAGAAAAAAAACAAACAAAATGGTGAAATTGAGAATTCCAAATAGGTATCCGACGTTTGTGGTCGAGGTGTTTGTGGCGCAGTGGTGGCAGCACTTTGGTAGTGATACCAAAAGTTGAGCAACCTAAGGCGCGGTTATGTAATAGTCTTCCTGGCTGATTTCGACCACGGCGGCCTATCTCAACAGAGATCAGCCAACTGCGCAGGAGATATTATAGTGCACAAGTGTGCGCGCAATACACAGGTGCACTCACTGTTCCATCACTCTCAAAGTTTGGTGAGACGGCAATCCAACAAGACCGGAGAGAGATCAATATGAATGCGATGGGTGACTATTCTGACCGCAAAAGTGACGGCTATTTACAAGGATCTCCGTGCTTCGGAAGGCACGTCAAGCTGTTGGTCCCGATTAATATCGAAATATATTAGTCGTTAAGCCTGGTCAGAGGCCCTGGGGCTGCTTAATAACATGTGACGGTAAGGTTGGTCACTTACCTTAAACACACCCCTCCACAAATCCGCGCTGAGCCTAAGAGTTGAGTATGGCTCGTACCACCTTATAATTGAAGTGAGGCCTGTGCCCAGCAGTGGAACTTACCTATATAGGCTGATGAGATGAGATGAGATCTCACATCAAAAACCACGACGACCTTTATGGTGTAGTGGCGTGCGTGGTGCACCCGCCATCACTAAGGTCCTGGATTCGATCCCCGGATGGAGACAATGTAGAGCCAATTTTGTACGTTGTCTCAGGTCTGATTGTTTTTTGTTCCGTTGTTTCTGATTTCCATAATACAAGTTCTGAATATAAGTTATGTTGGCCCCATTGATTTGCTTTTGATTTAGCTTCACACAACTACAGCGAACCGTTTTACAAAGATTAATCCATCACCGTATGTATAGAAAATCCTGTTTTTAAAATCGAAGTAAAGAAGCACAAATGACACGAGTATTTCAGTAAATTTCAGGTACGAGCGACAGTATCTTATATAAATTCACTTCCTTTTGAATCTAAATCAATACTTCGTACAACCGGACTTCCAAAGGTCGGGGGTTCGATTCCTCCCCGATGACCGGAGCCGAAAATTTTTTTTTAAGTGTTGTCTTTTCGAAATTTTAAAAAATAGCGTTGTAAACGCGAAAAATACTTAACAAATAAAATTATAGCCTGTTTCATCTTAACTGATTGTTAAATATTTGTAAAAATATTTCTCTCGGGTGATTAGAGGGTGTGTCCCACAATCATTGATGAAACATACGCTGGCTCAAAGCGTTAAAAAGCACTTACAAAATTCAACGACTCCATTAAGGTTCTCGGTAGCTCAGTGGTCAGAGCATTGGACCGGACTTCCAAAGGTCGGGGGTTCGATTCCTCCCCGATGACCGGAGCCGAAAAGAATTTTTTAAGTGTTGTCTTTTCGAAAATACTTCGTACAGTTTATCAAAACGATCGAACAGAATTAAAAGCTCCAACACTAGCCACGTCTAGACAACTTTTTGTCTATGCTCGAGGCACCCGAGGTCTCCCAGAGACAATAATAATAAACAAAACAAGAGCTTGTCCGCAGTTACCGTTCTACCTCATACTTGGGAGGGGACTACTGAAACTGGGGACTAAAGCCTGAATATAGCAGTGGTCAGTTTTCTGTAATCTGAGAATCTCAGATTACAGAAAACTGATCACTGGTATTCCACATCCCAGACTGAGTTTTTAATATTTGTTTCTTCGGTTAACGCGAACAGTAGACATTGAAATGATACACTTTTTTACATTTTATTTTAACCTGACGTTTTGGATCCTTTTTAGCGTCAGTGGTCGCAGGTAGACTAAGGTGTTAGTTGTCATTACATGGTTTGAAAAAATTGTAAACTACTATCACTCAAAAATATTCAGTTACGTTCCTATCTACGCAAAATGAGCGAACAGTATCTTGAGGTCTTGCAGTGAGGGTTCTAGCTACAGCAGGAACTCAAGCTGGTGGGATTTTTGAAGCATCTTCTCTATTAAAATTAGGGTTCTAATTTCAATGGCCTCTTGGAGCATACGAGGAAGAAAACAAAGTTGTCTTGCGAGGAAATTCAATTCGGCGTCTATCAGTTTATAGACGCCGAATAGATTTTTATGTAATGAAAAGAAAGGAAGAAGGATAAGAATCAGATGATTTTATTGTGTTTTTTCTTTTGTTATTTTAGCTTCTTGTAATCCTGTTTTTTTTAATTATCTCATTTCTGTCAAAATTATTTATTTATTAAATTATATAAATTGTTTAAATTTTCATCATATTTTGTAACTTCTTGATAACTTATCAAGCATGTTGTGTTCACCTTTTTTTTTCATATGAATAACCAGACATTTGGCCGCGATCTCACCTGATGTTAAGCGACGATACGACCGAAGATGGAACATGACTGGCTATTAACAGCCTATTCACTCTTTTCTTGAAAGCATCCAAAATCATAATGTTCCGGAAATATTTTAGGCGGCAGCAAATTCCACTCCCTAGCCGCACGCAAAAGGAAGGACAAACCAACTTTTAATTGATAGTGCAATAAGTAAAACTTTTTTACTGCATGTAAGTCTTTTGTTTGATCAATGTTTACTGTCGTTGGTGTGCCTAATAAATAAAATAAAATAAAACAAAACACTGTCATAAAAATAACTAGTGACCGAAGCGGCTTGTACAGTCAATAAAGAGACGAGATGGAAAAATAAGGTACAATAATGTAGAAATCTGACGAGATTTCTCATCAAATTTTAATAACGTTACAACGATACACTATGAGGAAATCCTGATGAAAATGCAAATTTTTCGCCAAGTTGCAAGTCTCAGTACCACCCCCCCTCCCGTATTTGCTGGCAGTTTATTTGGCCAGGCCAGTTTCCGCTCCGCCCCACTTTTATTGGCCTATATTTATGCTCTATGGAAAAACTTCCCTGTAATACGGACCTGTGTTTGTCGACAACTGTACTGTGAAATTAAAATAGAATCTTCGCCGATATTAAATGTTGGCGTTTTCGTTTCACTCTAGCGGCGTGGAAAGATGGCTCTTTTGGGGGGACATATTGTTGTTTAATAGATACAAATTGATACATTTGTTTGGTGATGTTTACGTATTTGTAAAATTGGCGTCTCACCGAACATTGAGAGTGAAGAAACAGAGAGTGCACCTGTGTATTGCGCTCACACTTGTGCGCTATAATATCTTCCGCGCAGTTGGCTAATCTAAACAGTGGTATTACAAACAAACTTAAATAAATACATATAACACCCAGACCAGTACAAACAGACATATTCATGCACACAATTGTTTGTACAGTGCGGAGATCGAACCCGCGACCTCTTGGTTAATAGTCAACTTCTTGACCATTATACCAAAGTGGTCGTCAATCTCTTGTAAGATAGGCCGCCGTGGTCGAAATGGTCTAGAAGGATGTTTTACATTACAAAATATTACGATACAAGTACATTTAGAAATTTAAATCGGTGGCTGATACAATAAATATGTCTTTACAAAAATAGGATTATAGTATAATAGTGTTTTACGTATATATATAGGTACTTATTTGTACAGCATTTTCGTACAACGTACTTAACTAGAACACTTAATGAAAAACTACTTAAATCAGGGGCCTGATTCCCGTAGCGGGATTGTATCAAAGCTATTATGGAGTAACCCTATTTTGTAATTTTGGTAATTGTCAAAATCAGTCAATTCAAAACTTACGATTCTTACGATTGCCCAATGATCGTCTAACCCAAATTACATGAACAAAATGTAGTCGGTTCAAAACACACGAATGGAGTAGAAAAATGTGTTGCAGAATGTGAAATTGAAACACAATTAAACCGCACCTCTCGGAAGCCGGGCGATTGTCCTTCCAATTGAGCTTCCGTGATAATTATTCATCGGTCCGAACTTCTTTAAGTGCTCCTTAGGCCGCAGCCAACAGCAGAAATAGGCTAGATGACACCACCAATCGTAAACATACTCTTTACTATCTGTCGAAACGGTCTGCCTCCATAGATTTTGTATGGGAATACAATATCGTGACGTCACGATAGTGTATCAGAAATCGGAGTCAAGTGCCCGAATATTTATTGAATTTTGTGTGTTTAAAAATTGGTATAGATCTACAGCTTTTTGGAAATTTACTGGTTGTATTCACTTCACAGGGGCTATGTTTGTAAAACTCCACGTTCTTGAAAATATTTAATATAGGTGTCATCATGACTGCCTACGATTACTGTACACTTATAACAAATAGAGTGCCATATAATTCATTTCAACAGTAATGCGGTTACTAATTAGTAGCTTGGCATAATTCCAACGCTGCGCGCGCATTTCTACTGCGCACGTGCGCCGTGGAATGATCTTCCGTATTTGACACATAATCACATAAGTATGGAAACATGTAATAATAGTTCTCCTGGCCGATTTCGACCACGGAGGCTAATCTCAACAGAGATCAGCCAACTACTTAGGAGTTATTAAAGTGCACCAGTGTGAGCGCAATACACAGGTGCACTCACTGTTCCATCACTCTCAAAGTTCGGTGAGGCAGCAATCCGAGATGACCGGAGAGAGATCAGGCACAGGACCAACGGCTTAACGTGCGCATCGAGGGACGGGGGTGTAACACCGCCAACTTCCCGACTTTTCAACTTCCGAGCTGTTTTTGAGAGATTCATGACAGAAATTCTCAAAATCAAATTTTGGCTTGACCTGGGGTTAGAACCCAGGACCTCTCGGATTTAAGGCAGAAACTTTGCCACTACGCCAACGAGGCAGTCAATGAATGTACTGTGGCAAGCACGTCACGGTTTACACTGTGGTATATACATATATATTGTGGTACGAGCGACTTTGCTACAAAAATAGCTAGGTAGATAGGTAGCTTCTTGTGCTGGACACTGTACCTAAGTATAGTAAAGAGGTAATTATTAAAACTTTTGACTGTTCAACATTGAATGGAGTTTTCTAAGATTTTTTTTACAACGCGATTTTTTTTATTGAGTACTTACACATTACCATTATCTATAACACTAGCTTTTACCCGCTACTTTGTCCGCATCAGATATTTTTTTGGAATGCGTTGTTTTACCGTAATGCCAATTTTATCGAATTTAATTCAAATCTTTGGAAATGTAAAGTAAGTCAAAGTAAGGTCAAAAGTAACTCATCTCCATTCTCAAGTCTAAAACTATCTCCTTACAAAATTTCATTTAAATTGGTAAAGTAGTTTAAACGTAAAAGCGATCGGTCCACTTGAATGTTCCCATAGAAATGCTTCATTTTCCCGCGGTAAAAAGTAGCCTCCTTTCTCGGATTTCAAAATATCTCCATACCAAATTTTAAGCAAATTGTTTCAGTAGTTAAGGCGTGATTGAGTAACAGACAGACAGAATTACTTTCGCATTGATAATATTAGTATTTTGATTGTAAAGTAAGACTAATAATAATAATAATAAATCATTTATTTCAGGTAACAGACACAGAACAGTATACAGACCTATAATTTTGTTAGTAAAATATAAAAATAATTAGAAGTTAGTAAGTTAAGTATCTAAAACTATCTAAAAAAAAACACAAAAGTTTGGAGAAGGACTGTCCGATACTGAGTAGAATAATCCAGTGCTTCAGCAGCGGAGAGTCCCACCTATCCGCAAAAACATTTAGGATACTGTTGGTGCGATGCGCACCGCTTTCTGATGATGGCATGGAAGCCATCAGTATGTGACTAGGCGAACATGCCGGACGCACTACAATACCGCGGCAACCCCATCAGCATCCTAAACCCGTTATTATATTGGTATAGCCTACCCATAGGCTACTCGTATAAAAGGACTGGCAGTATGACTTGAAAAGAGTCGTCTTAACATGCCGAGTACAGCGAGCAAACCTACGAGCCATAAAATAAATACAAACTTAATAACACTAAAATAAATACCAACTTAATCGCATACTAAACAAACAAATGTAACAGAAATTAATAAAACAAATTTCGTGTGTTGTTATTTTACCCGCAATTTTCCCATTATTCGGGGTAAATGAAATTCCTCGTATTTCGCGAGCCACAAAACTTGATCCTCTACATAAATAGATATTACGTTACCTAAATGTCCAACAAATTGTTTTAATTTGCTCGTGTTAAATAGCAGTTAAATAATACGCTTTATTTCTAAATTAGCCGGTGAAATAAATGTTACACAAATTAATTGACAACAAATTAATGTTTTTTATAATAACTTAGGTCTTATTCCAAACTGCAGCAAATTTATGAATTACAATCGGTAATCATTTAAAACCTGTTATAACTAATTTGCTAAACAAAAACAGATTTTGTTCAGAATCACCGCTACCAAAGCGACTTAAACAATTGGGATGATGACACCTATCTTAAATATTGTCAAGAACATGGTGTTTAAAAAACATAGCCCGTATGAAGTTAATAAAACCAATATATTTAAAAAAATCTGTAGAAACTAATTTTTAAACACACAAAAGGCAATAAATATTCGGTCAATTGACTCCGATTTCTGATACATGACCGTGACGTCACGATCATTTATTCCCATACGAAATCTATGGAGGCAGACCGTTTTGACAGATAATAAAAAGTACTCGTATGTCAACGATTGGTGGTGTCGTCTAGCCAATTGTAAAGCTGTTTTTGACTATTACTTTACTAATATTATAAATGCGAAAGTAACTCTGTCTGTCTGTCTGTTACTCAATCACGCCAAAACTACTGAACCGATTTGCATGAAATTTAGTATGGCGATATTTTGATACCTGGGTAATGATGGGGATAATGACCTATTCCCAAGGGAAAATTCAAGTGGTCCGATCACTTTTACGCCTAAACTACTTTTTACTACTGAAAATTGCGCAATGACAAACTCTGCTGATCTACGTGTCCCACTTACATTGGTCTACGAAGGTCGAGAACATCATAAACAATGTACGTAACAAGTTCAACTTCACCCTGAGGGTCGAACTGTTGGAATCTCGCCACAAAGTGAATTTTAATTCGTTTATGGTGAGGGTTCCGACCAACCATCTAGCGACCTTCATGAAGGAGGATTTCTGGCCGCTGTGGCAGCGCGTCGTGTTTCGGAAGTTCCGAGGACGGCTGCCAACCGACACCGCGCGCTACGCATCTATTCGCTGACGCGTGTGGTTTGTGTTTTAGATTTTATGAGCCTATATTTTTATAATCTGTTGCCTGGAAAAAAATAATTATCAGTATTATAAACTGAAGTTTATTCATTTACAAAAATCTATACAAACTTGTGTACAATGTTGGACTTAATGCCAGAGGCATTCTGTACCAGTCAACCACAGGTCCAAGCAGAAAACATAAAAAGTTATAAAGTTATACCACAGATTACTAAATAGTTACTACGTAACAGATAAATCACTCCATAGAAAAATTTCGATACCTACAGTGTTAATAGACTACTTTTTCTGCCGCGTACAAAAATGCACCTACAGCTCTAAGTAAAAAGTCATTATTGCTTCGCAGCTGCGCGAGACCACGTGACGTGACCGAGAGACAATCGAACTAGGGTTGAAAAATATTTCAACCACATTTTCTAAAATGGTATTTGATTGACTGTTGTTGAAATAATATAACATTATTGAATAACAAATGTGAAATAAGAAATTCAGCCTGTATAAGGTATAACAAGCGAATTACGAGCTACTTAATTGTGACTCTTGCTATCTCTTTCTAAAACGAAATTTTCTACGGTGAGAGTATGGCGCTACGAGCATGTGACGTCACTGACTGGTAGCGTAGTCTTTAGTCGACTAAACCACCACGTCGAGTAGGTAGGTAGGTAGGTACGCACAGTTCGTAGGTGGTGCGCAGCCCATAAAAAGTAGACTAATAGGTATAATAGGTACTTCGGTATTATTTCGATAAAGTAACTGACCTATGTTTCACTGTAGGTATTACATTTTAATTCAATAAAGCCGAACCCCAATTTACCTACGTAGGTACCACCTACTAATTTGTTTGTTTTTATACTTTGTAAGTAAATTACTAACTTACCGGGTAATAATTACATTATTTTAACGAAAAATAATAGGTACTCACCTTAGTATTCGACCTACACCCATCAACAGCACATAAATTTCCACCACCAGAAGTCATTTTTCTTAAATAAAGCTAACGTTTAACAAGTACACATTACTTATTTGGTTCGTATGAAAACTAAATTGATCGTAAGCGTAACACGAATAATTATAGTGCGTCGTGACTTGAGCGTGTCCGACGGTTGTTGGCAGCCCACTGAATTCGCACCGCTGGCGGTGCGGGCGAGAGTAGTCAAAACGCGCGCAAGTACATCGAGTGAGAGAGGCCTGGTTATACCTAATACCAAGCCATATTTAAGCTTATAAAAACCCAGCACTTAATCTTTCAGAAGAAGTGCATTAACACCTCCAGATTGTTAGAAGTATTTAAGTTTTTATTTTTAAAGGTTTAATACAAAATTTATTACTGCACACTTGCACTGTGCCTCGTAAAATCTTAATCGCGAATATTATTGCCAGATGTGTTTTATTATATTTTACTAAAAGCTGCTTAAGATGGTCATACTGCAAGTTCCATGTAACATTTTCATCTACTAGTTCTTTAAAGTCATAATAGTGAACAAAACATCCATTTATGACTTTAAAGATGTGCATATATGATATACATTATGACGCAACTATGGCAAAGGAAATTTTATGTAGTAATTACAATGAAGCAGCGCAATGTAGGCATGTTTGAAACTTACTGAAACAATTTGATGAGTTTTGCTATAAATAAATAAATATACAACAACATCACATACATTGATCTGACTCCGTGGTAAGTAGCTCAAGAACTTGTGTTAGAGATATCAGAATCAACAGTGGTATTACAAATAAACTTAAATAAATACATAAAACACCCGGGTGTTTTGGTCTTGTACTGGTTTGGACCAGTAAAAACAGACATGTTCATGAACACAAATGTTTGTACAGTGAGGGGATCGAACCCGCTCTTGGTTCATAGTCAACTTCTTGACCGTAATGGTCGATCGAAGTGTTCGTCAGTTATTTAGATATATAAGCCTCAGACAACGACGGGTTTTTTTGTCATCAAAAAAAAAAACTTTACGGCCATAAAAAGGGGGGTTGGGAGTTTAGAAAACATTTGGCACGGATAATTCATTTTAGCTACAGTATCATAAGAATACGTATATTGACTACTTTGCCAAATAACCATAAATAGATGAATTAATTCGACATTTAAATCACAAACTCCCCGAATTCAATACCACCATAGATTATGAATCCATTGTTACAGATAGGTACAATCGTAGAATGTAGGTAATAAAACAAATTTTACTGTGTTCCTATCAATAAGATAAACTCGACCACAATCGGATATGGTCGTAAAAGATTATTAGGTATGGCGTTAAATAAATTCCTACATTTAGGGATCCATTCTATGGGAACAAAGTGAACCCAATCTATCGTTGAGACTACATTAATGAACTCATTTTTTTTATAAAACGTCATGTTAAAATAAAATGTAAATAAATCGCGACATAATCCGTAAAAAGTGTATCATTTCAATGTCTACGGTTCGGGTAAACTGAATTTAATTTCTACCTAATGTCCTAAAACTTGCGTCTAATGGGTTATATAATCACCAAGTATATAATTCCAAAAGTATTTAATACCAGTATTAACTTTAATGATAAAGATAACTATTCCGAACAAAAATTATGAAGAGACATATTTCAGATAAGAACAATGCCAAGAAGGTGCCATTGAAGGTGTTTGACACGTATTCCTACCTTGAATTCATCGTATTTACTGTGAAATCAAAAAGGAGTGGTACAGATCACACTTAACCATATTTTGTGCGACGCATCGTAAAGTCGTGCGCATCTCGTGCACATTGTAAAAGCTTAAATGGGCATGAACTAATCTTAAGCTTAAAACGGTGCGATAGAGTATAAGACGAGAATCAAAGCAGATGACCTTTTGCGTCACTTAACTTAATCCTTAAATTCATAAAAGATATGTTATTGTTACCCTTGTTACGTACCTATGTATTATATTACAATGACTATGAAAATAAAAAATGTTACGGTTCATGGAATGTTCATAGTACGGTAGGGGTCACTATTAAAATTGTATTAAAATTAAAATCATGATAGACAACTCGTTACCATTGTCAAATTATTTGGACCTTTAAGATATGGACTCGTACAGTGGCCAATTAATACATCAGGCTACAAAATTTTAATGCAAAATAGCTTGTATCACCGTTCATGAAATCACAAAAGCTGCAGTAGAGATAGATAGAGACATATTTTCTATGTACGTCGGAGTTTTAGGCTTAGAACCAATGAAAAGAAGCAATGACAATAGTGGCTGAGTCTCTTGCGCCGCTTCTCCTCAGCACTGGCCCAAATTGTCCCAAAGCGGTGGTAGGGTTAATTTATATGTTGGGACGTGTAAACGTGCTAATTGTTAGCCTACTTACAAAAAATAAATTGATTTTATTGATTTTAACCTATGTAGAGAACCCAACTACCCAACCCAGCGCGAATGCACCTTCTGCGGTGCAGTCTTTATTCTTTGCCCAAAAAATGATTCACACCGCGACTCCGTACAAAAACGGATCGACGCGAGTTGACATAGAGCGATAAATGCCAAAAAATCGTAAATTATCCCGAGTAATACCTTCACAAAATGCGTTCAGTACAAACACTTGCATGAATTACGCAGTTTCTTGTATGGATCGTAAAAATATTTTCGGAGCGTTTGTCGAATTCTTTTGTGACGAGACCCTTCGGTTTTCGTTTTGTATTCTTTGAAATCTGATTTTGGGGTTTTAATGTTCCCGGTGCGAGTTTGTCAACGCGTACTGCTTTCGAGTTTTATGCTCTGTATTTTGCTTGGTGTGAATTATTAGAAAGAGCGGCCGTAAAACAGTTTACATGTAATTTTACCTGACAATGTGGGTGTCGACTAAGAAATATGTTGACGACCACTTTGGTGTAATGGTCAAGAAGTTGACTATTAACCAAGAGGTCGCGGGTTCGATACCCGCTCTGTACAAACATTTGTGTGCATAAACATTTCTGTTTGTACTGGTCTGGATGTTATATTTTGTGTATGTATTTATTTAAGGGTATTTGTAATACCACTGTTGATTCTGATATATGTAACACAAGCGCTTACGCTACTTACCACGGAGTCAGATCATTGTATGTGATGTAGTTAAAAAAAGCTTGTCAAAATATATATTCAAAACAGTAGGTAAATTCGTTGTTATTCCAAGTACAAACACACCATAATCTAATTCGATTAAATATAATATACTACATTTATGAACAGTAAGCCCAATCAAAAGCAAAAACAAGAAACAATATTTATTAACTCTCTTATAATTTTATTTATTAAGCATTTTTTTTGCGTTCACAGCGCTATTTTTAAATTCGAAAAGACATAACACTTAAAAAACATTTTCGGCTCCGGTCATCGGGGAGGATTCGAACCGCCGACCTTTGGAAGTCCGGTCCAATGCTCTTATAATGTATGTCTCTTATAATTTTCGTGCTTGCAAAGTGTTAAAAAAAATCATGAATTAGTTTCTAAAGTGGTGTCATCATCTCTGTTCTCATACGAGTATACACTTAGTCTTAGTATATACTACATTAGACACATAAGTACACACTTATGTATACACTTACTACATTACACACATAAGTATACACTTGTGTGTATAATGTAGTGTAACTTACACTTGTTGAATTGAGTTGTTGTAAAAACCTAATTTTCTAGATTAAAAACCCCCGAATATACTAGAAAAATAGCTGATGAGCTTCAACGGCGAGACCCATTTTGACAAGCCATAGCTAAGAAACACCATGATGTTTAATCATGGTGGTTCTTAGATGTATCTTTTGAATGAAAAACCGCTTTGAAATCAGTCCATTCGTTCGGGAGCTACGACACACACACAAACAGACATAGGGGTCAAATTTTTTCACACCCCTTTTTCCGTCGGGAATACAAAAATACTCATTCGTCTTCCTTGGTCTACGGTGAATCGTTTTTGACGTGACAATGTCTTATAATTTGATGCACCCGGCTGCACGCACCAAAAACATGACTCATGCGACGTTACCTTGCTCTGAGGCGTTCCATTTAAGGCTTGAAGTGCAAGCGAGAGCGCGAAATGAGCGACAAAGAGGCACAATCTTTTGATGTTAAATTGTCACGTTCAACTGATCGTCAGTAAGCAAACTTTACTGACACCCGATTTTTTGTAGAAATCCAAGATGCAGATCTAAAACCCAGTTCACCTACTGCATTCTCCTGCATAACCCAAACCGGTTCTATCGACAAATGTTTGTCATTAGTATCGAGGTCAGTACATCCCTGTTAATATCCTGGCACCGTTGGTTGTCCCTTTGTCTATTCTTTAGTTGATATTGCCATTATCAGTGGTAACGGCGTTGGGAAATGAGCGCAGTATCTCAACAGATATCACAAGAAATATTCAGAAATGTGCCCCTTTGTTTTGGGGCTGGTGATGATAGATTAAGATTGGGAAGACCAAATTAAATTAAATTATTGTTTATTCGAAACAAAAACACCGTAGTTTTGAAAAAGTTAAGACATAGGTAGACATTTGACACCACAAATCGTTGATGTACTGTATGTATGTATAAACTGTCAAAACGCTAAGTAGTATCGTGGTAGTGTCTAATAAATTTTGTATGATGACACTAGCTTGTGACGTCATTATACACACACTCCGAGTGCGTATGATGATGTATGATCCGTGTACCTTTTGTGAATTCTTGATAAATTCAAATATTTAGAATAATAAGAAATGTTACTCAGTTACATTTTGTATGACAATACTAGCTTTTGACGTCATCATTCACACTTGTCTATACCGCGTACTTTCGTGAATTTTTGTTATGAATATATTATACGAATAAGAAATGTCACTCATTTAAGTTGTCGTTGCACTGCAAGACCTCAAGATACTGTTAGCTCATTTTGTGTAGATAGGTACGTAACTTAACATTTTTGGGTGATGGTAGATTACAATTTTTTCAAAACTGTAATTACAACTCACTCCTTAGTCTAATTGTGACCGCGGACGCTGAAAAGGGTCCGAAACGTCAGATTAAAATAAAATGTAATGTTAAATTACGTGCTAATTTTGAGAAGTGGGGAGAAGAAGTTTCAGAATTTATTTTGGTTGGTGTCAAATACGCAATTAGTTTATTATTAACCCTCAGCTGATACATGGCATATACTCTTAGTTCCTGGATAAACAAGCAGACTTAACGTTTATCCTGTGAAACTTGAAATTTAAAAGAAATAAATGCTTTTGTTGATCCACCATCACTAAAGTCATCTCATAGTATAAAGCGTATATGTCTGTATATACAGGGTGTAAAAAAAACCTTAACGAAGCCGAATACCACATATTCTACCAATTGTTACGATCATTTTTTTCCTTTACACTATACCTGGGAAGTTAACGGTTACCGAGATATTGATGGTTAAAGTTTGAAAAAAATTGATGATTTTTACAGAAATGACTTTGTCCGTTATAACTGAACTTTTTTCCAAAGAAACATCATACAAATTTTCACTAGTTCTTTCATAAAAAGCCTCTAAATGGCACACTCCGCAATGAACAGCGCACACTCGAACCGAACTGCGTCGCGGCGGAGTATAGCAACACGCCCCGCGGTGACTTTTCCGCGTGCGCGCTGTACATTGCGGGTTAGAATTATTTTTTTTTTGATGTCATAAAATAAAAGTGGTTTCCCAGCCAAAATTTATTTTTCATACGAGTTGGTTTGATGTACTGAATGCGTGGTTGACGGCTTCGTTAAGGTGTTTTTACACCCTGTATGTATAGATCTGTACAACTACTCAACGATTTTGATGCAGTTTTTTAAGAGTGATTCAAGAAAAAAAAAAGAATAAAGAAAAAATGCGAAAACAGCATTCAAGACAGCGTATGCCGGGTCCACATGAAAAATAAAAATAAAAAGCAATTCAAGCAAATACCACTATGACAAATATACATAGTTTTTCGCTCAGAAAGCCATCCATCCTCAATGTAAGCTTTCGGTGAATAGGAGAACTGACCAAGTAGATAACAATGTAAGAAAAATTTTTTCCAAAAAGATTTATACGAAGTAAGTACTTACGTCTTTCTTTTATGATGTCACCCGTGTGTTACAAAATCTAGCAACGCAAAAAATATCACACCAAACCTATATAAACCGACGAATACATTTCATATGTCACCGTACAGACCCACTTCTATTTTAACTGCTCCAATACACATATATTATTTGTTACTTTCGTAGGTACCCTATTTAAATATTTGCAATCGCAGCAGCTATTGAAATGTGAAACTTATTTCTGTAAGAATAATGCCAAATGAAATGCACAAATATGTTGGCGATACGGCACAAGTCACGAAGTAAAACTGCATTGGAATATCTATAAAAATAATTAGTTTACGATCTTGTTCTACAACTGTCAACTTTGCCGGGTTGCTCTATTTTTGCGGGTTCAATGCATTCCGTTTATGATCAGCTGTTTAATTTAAGAGGTGCTTGTGGCGCAGTGGTTGCAGCGCTTTGGTAGTGATACCCAAAGTTAAGCAACCTAAGGCGCGGTCATGTTTGGGATGGGTGACCATTCTGACCATTTAAGTGACGTCTATTTACAAGTATCTCCGTGCTTCGGGTGGCACGTTAAGCTGTGGGTCCCGGTTAATATCGACAGATATTAGTCGCTAAGCCTGGTCAGAGGCCCTCGGGCGGCTTAATAACATCTGACAGTAAGGTTGGTCACTTACCTTACACACGCCCCTCCACCAATCCGCACTGAGCCCGCGTGGTGGAGTATGGCTCGTACCACCTCATAGTTGAGGTGAGGCCTGTGCCCAGCAGTGGGATGTATATAGGCTGATGAGGTGAGGTGAGGTTTAATTTAAATTCAAATTTTTAATCTAAAAATATTTTAATAAATAAGATACTAACATAACTTTTAAGATTTTTGACATTTACTAACCATACTATGAGCTTCAAGTTGCTCGCAATAAACATTTTTTTTTATTTTTGTTTATTTAAAGGGCAAAGGTACAGGTTTGGAGACTTGAGTTGGTAACTATAGATATTTTTATTTTGATCCCATGTATATGAAAATGAATTGCTGTTCGTAAGTCTCGCTCGAACTCGAGAAAGGCAGAACCGATTTTATTAAATTTAGTCTCGAAATATTCGTGGAATTCCAGGGAATGTTAAAAAGATCAGAAAAAAAACTACTGGCACGACAACATCTGAGGGTCCGCTAGTCTATGATATAAAAATGATTCGGTGAATGTGTGAAGCGCACATCTCAAGAGCAGTGTGTGATTAAGGTAATTAGGGTTCCGTACCTCAAAAGAAAAAAAACGGAACCCTTATAAGATCACTTTGTTGTCCGTCCGTCCGTCCGTCCGTCTGTCAAGACCGTTTTTCTCAGGAACGCGTGGAGGTATCAAACTGAAATTTCTATATGATACTAACGTCTACTGTCCCTGGAAGCTGTAGAAAAATCAACCTTCTAAGCCAACGCAATCAAAAGATACAGCCATTTAGGCCTCAAATTTCTGCAAATTTTCGAAACTCGCACGGGAATCAAAACCTACAGGGTACTTCCCGTAAACTTAGAATCTTGAAATTTAGTACAAAGTCACATCTTATAGTACAGATATAGGAAAAATTACGAAAACCGTAAATTTTCAGTTTCATCATATAAAAAAAATATTTTTGACAAATTTGAAAATTTCAAAGTTACTACTGGTTACTACTCCTTATCTACAGGTTTGTACGGAACCCTCGGTGCGCGAGTCCAACTTGCACTTGACCGGGTTTTTTTTTATAATATTCCTTGGTAGAACAATGGTGGTTCTTACAGGACGAAAAAGTAAAAGCGTCTTCAGAGTCCAATGGTAACTTAAAAATGAAACTATAATTGACGTGTAGTTTACAACTTTTTATCAAATTATCTACTAAATAATAAATGAATGGTGACAAGAACACATACACAGACACATTTTGACGACCGCTTGGTGCAGTGGTCTACAGGTCGGACTTCTAAAATCAAGGGTCGCGGGTTCTATCCCCGCACAGTACAAGCATAAGTATGCATGAACATGTGTGTATGTACTGGTCTGGGTGTTTGCTATGTATAATATGTAGTAATTAACAAAAAAAAGTATTTAAGTATGTTTCTCCGTTGTCTAGTACCCATAACACAAGCCTCGTAGCTTACTTTGGGACTAGAGAATTGGTGTGACTGTTGTAGAATATTTAAAAAAAATACATTATTCTGATCCCAAAATAAGTAACGTTTAGCACTTTCTAAATGTGATGTTTTTTATTTAACATATTACTTATGAAGCTTATTTTGTTGTTGAATATAAATATGTAATTGTGTCTTAATTTATTTTGCGAGACAAGTGATGCGCAAATCTAAACACAGGTTTAGACTTTCAACCCTCACACGGTTCACGCACCAAATCCCAACCCAAAAACTTTGGAGAGTTGTTACGTGGAACTATTTATTATAATGTGCGTGTGTTACGTAAAGAAGAGGTAGGTATAATAAGTTAATGTGTTGTGTGACTAAAACACCAACACAGCAAATAACTTCGATGTGAGATGCACGTCCAAAAACTTTTTTTTTTTGTTTAAAGTTGATTTTTATTCAGAGTGTTACAAAAAATACTGTAACCACTGAAGGGTCTTCTTGTTGGGCCCGTAAAACTGAACAACTTTCGCAACGGAACCAAGGTCGAAATCTCAAAAAAAAATTGGCTCTCTCATAGTTGATCGATCAACTCATTGGCAAATTTGTATGGGAGGTCCAAATTTTTTTTTAGATTTTGACCAAGGTATCTTTGGGAATGTTGAGCAGTTTTCAGGGCACAACAACACCCTTCAGTTATTACGGGTTTTTTGTTACACCTTGATATTTGTCGGGGGATCAGAGATTATTGAAACAATGGACAACTGCAAAACGTAAGTGGTACTTGGGAAGTATCACTTGACAGAGTCTTGGGTGGTGCGTCGGAGCTGGCAGACAGGAATGGAAGCAAGTCTGGAGCACCTGCGCACGCGTGCTTGAGGAACTGCCTTACGTTTCGCCATGTTGTTATTTTAAATGTTTTTATATAAATGATTCCAAGCATAGAGTAATCGAATAACCTTGTAATCATCGATTTAAAGCCATTTGTCGTTAAGTTACCTAGTAATTTATAATCAGCTTCTTGAAGACTTCAGCCGTAACAATATTATTATTTAATTACCTGATTTTGACATTTCGTCAATACTAAGTTGAACTGTCGATTCAATTACAATTGATTAGCAGATTTTTGCCCCAGGTGTAATAATGACCATGTGCTGCGCTCTTTTCGTTAAAAAAATATTGCCACTTACCTATTTTTTTTATCGTCAGGGAAATGCTGTTACGCATACCCACCAGCAGCGGGGGCAGCTGGGGGTTATGTGGGACTCCAGGTCTCAGAGAGAACCCGCCTACCCAAAAAAACCTGACGGTGCCCTCCGGTGCCATATGATTCGGGGACGTAGCTGGTTCACCGTAGGCCACTTACCTACATAAACCAACTTATTCTGTCATCATAACACAGTCTACGTATGCACATTTTCAAAAATTTATTAATTTTGACTAAAAAACTTAAACGTAGAAAACTTTTCCAGTCGTCGCTGTCAGTTTTCAGCACTTTTTCAATTTACTAAAACCTGCATACCGTATAAGAATTGTCACTTCCAATCTACAACGAAATACGTGTACGTTTTTCCAATACAGAGACCCGGTTCATATCATTCGAAAATGTACAAAATATCCAATACGCATAGACAAAAATACTGTATCCGCAGCACAAAGGTAGGATTTTGTTTTCGGTTTTAGCGATGAAAAAATAGACATCTTTTTTTTCTGGTGTTTCGACATTTTTTTGCCGACTGTACAAGTCCCGGGGCTTTGTAAAGCTCAGACTAAGAGCATTAGGGTTGTCGCTGCAAGGAAAAAAAAGTTTAAAATGTGTTGCCAGTGACATTACGTTTGTGAAAAAGTATATTTTACGGAGCGAATGTTAAATGTAGGCTTCATTTGAAATGGAAAATTATTTTTCCTGTCACGGATTTTGTTTTGGGATTCAAAGTTATTTTTTGTGTCAACATGTAAAATTAAATAAAATGTATGAACAGCTATTAGTTCACAACTTTTATAGGCTTTAAGAGCATCGTTCGTTATTTCATTTGAGTTAAAAATGTTATTTAATTTTAATTGTAGACGTAATTAGTGGTGGAGTATGGTGAGGCTCATCATAAACATACCTCGTTTTAATCTCATTAAGTGCTCTTAAACACAGCCCACATCGTGAAGCGATTCCCCAAAAGACGATACCAGGGTTTTCGATTTGGGAAATTTTGAGAATGGAAGGATGAATGAAGGATGAAGAACAAATGAAGGATTTGAGAATGGATTCAGACAAATGGTGAGCCGACGACTTCATTGGTCTGACACCGGAACCGGTGAATTGGTTTCACTGGCTTGATCTGGACCTCTGAATATATGTTTTGTTGTGTTGTTTTAATGTTTTTTTTATATAAATTAATATTTTTTATCATTTATTTTCATTAAATTTAAAAAATATATATGTTTTGGTAGCCCTACAATATTATCTAAGTTCTGCCTTACTAGGTAGCCGATTTGGTCTGAGGGTATATGGGACAGTGCGATTCTTTCCCATATTGTAGTCGTGAATGGGAATTCTAATATGCCTGGTATTTGCTAACAAAACATTAAAGCTAATATACATAATTCCAATGTCGCTTTTACAACTGTAACGAAGAAATCATCAAATATATTCCCAAAATCAAATTTACTTTATAAAGTTTTCAAACAGATCAATAAAATTCACCATAATTAGCAAATTTTAAAATGACCAAGGAATTCCACAGGAAGTGAGTTCTCGTGTTTTTATAAAGTGTTCTTCATTTTATGAGCCGCGTTTTAACTTGCAAGTAGATATAAATATAGGTACGTCATCAGCTTAGTTTGTCGCCTAAAGAAATACCAACTTTCTTATTGCTAAGGGAATGTAACTTGACAGTTTTTTTTTATTAGACGCCTTCTGTCTACAAACGACAGCACGTCAATCACTTCAGTAAGTAACCGACAGGCATATTACAAAAGAGGCAAACTATTTTTCTGATCTTGTTTGTTGACATGGAAGTATGCAATTTCACTGCTACCGTCATAGGAGTTTTAGACAAGGTTTTGTATAAAACAGTAACTTTATTGCAGAACTAAGACAATCAAACTAGGAATTAAAATTGGACATTAAAATAATACATTTTTACGAATTATTTCGCGATATATTTACTATTTGACGACCGCTTTGGTGTAATGGTCAAGAAGTTGACTATTGAACAAGTGGTCGCGGGTTCGATCCCCGGACTGTACAAACATTTCTTTGCATGAACATGTCTGTTTGTACTGGTCTGGGTGTTATATGTATTTATAAAATTTATTTGTAATCACTGTTGATTCTGATATCTGAAACACAACTGCTTAAGGTATTTACAAAGGAGTCAGATCAATGTATGTGATTTTGTTGTATATTAATTTTAACCTTACGTTTTACATCTTTTTCAACGTCTGTAGTCACAGGTAGACTAAGGTATTGGTTGTTATTAACGACTATTTTTCACGTAATTAAAAACAATACATGTGGATGACATATCAGAAAAACAAACGTTTAAATCCCAAATCTTAGAAACCAAAACCCGATCATCCATAATAGCGAACCACCTCACATTCCCACCCATACGACAAACTTAAGCATCCATACCTATTCAACTCCAATCTGAATAATTAAACCTTTACTACCAAAGGGAAAAAGCGCAGCAACATTTCACGTTCAATTGTATATTTCGTGAAGTGTAAACTGGTGTACAGTTCTCGAAAAAAAAAGGCCTGAAAAATTCAGCAGGCTTTGCAATACGTAGCCATTCCGGTCCCTCCGGCGGTTCACTGCAGGAAGTATGTATTGCAAATTTCCAACATTCACCGTAGTGTACCTAACTTTCATTGGGTATCGAATTTGATGACTCCATTTGTTAAACTAACGCTGGCACTGTTTCAATGTAAAATTGGAGAATATCGCTCTCGAATATTGGTGTTTGAGTGAGAGTAAGGTAAATGCAGTAGAAACTTTTTGATGATATGTATTTGAAATATCTAACTGTGTTACAAGTGTTTGCAATGATGGGCGATTGATGAGGCAATGCTTTAATTTCAGTCAACAAATTAAGCGATAGTTTTTGCTGCAGTGACAAAGATGACTAATAGAATTGGGTATTTGACACTAATCAAAATAAATTTCAAAAGACAACAGAGTAAAGAGATTTTCCGTCATGAATTTCTCAAAAACAGCTCGGAGTCGGGTGTTACACCCCCGTGCCTCGAAAAGCACGTTAGGCCGTTAGTCCTGCACCTGGTCATATCCGATTGCCGTCTCACCGGACTTTGAGAGTGATGGAACAGTGAGTGCACATGTGTATTGCGCTCACACTTGTGCACTATAATATCTCTTGCGTAGTTGGCCGAGATTGGCCGCCGTTGTCGAAATCGGCCAGAAACTATACATATATATGTAATTAAACAGTGATAAGTTACTACAACACTAAAACAGAGCTAATAGTGATGTCCCGCACTTATCTACGCCGTCGTTTGGCCAAAATCAAAGTGACCTGAAGTGAGGCCAACTTTCAGTAAGTTTTGGTCATTAGTCCGATATCATCTCTAGCCGAAGTTCTGTTGTTGGCACAATGAGAAATTCGGTTGAAATTAGTATTGGCTAATGCGGAATATTACACTTTGATTGTATTGGTACAAGTAGGTATGCAAACGTAACATGAATATTTATTAAGCAGTATATCTTATATTCCAATGATCAAATGGATTACCTTCAGACCCATATTAGAACTTATTTACGGTAACTCGTGTTTACATACGTATGTTCGAGTATGCTTACACTAATAATTACTTTTAAACACACTTAAAGTGTTTTTTAATGTAACATTGTAAAGAAATTTGCATTGTTAGGGCTAAAAAATAAAGTAACTTGATAAATTAGCTCATTCATCTAAACCGATTTGGATGTTGTAGGTCTTACCGCAACAGTGATGAATCATGGCTGGCAGCAGCTTAACTACTTACCTAACTACTCCTGCACTGAAAAATTTCGGAGCAACGAGTTAGTGTCACGGTAGCTCAATTGGGAGAGCAATCGCCCGGCTTGCGAGAGGTGCGGGTTCGAGTCCCACCTATGGCAGACCATTTTTCGTTAAACAATCAAGTACATAACTACATGTTTAAGTTATTTGAGTTCATTGAGTACACCTCAATAGATTTTTTTTCTTGTGCTGTTTAAGTCATCCCACTGTATTTAAGTTATTTTATTATTCTGTGAATAATTTTTTTTCTTCCTATTGCTCAGTAATGTGTGAATGACAGCGTTCAACTTCAAAATTCCTAACCGCAGCTGCCGGCTATGTTACGAAAATGACAAAAATTGTCTGTTTCATTACCGCCAGAGTGTACACTCGTACCGTAACATATAGTTAGCGAACAAGCATGATCTCTATAAGATATAGACGAATGTGCCCCAGACCAACCTAATTAGGGGCTGTCAAAGTTGCATTAGGCCGGGCGCAGGCGAGCGACTTTACGTCAGAATTCTTCGATAGAATGGATATTTCATAAGTACTTCGAAAGAAAGAAAAATATTTATTTGGAACATTTAATATTACAATATAATGAAACATAAAAAAAATGTAATAATAATACCAAATTGGTCCCCACTCAGCATTATTGCCACGGCAAGCCATGGCGCTGGTTTTTTGGGGGAACCACTGAGGTTTGGAGATGTCACCATCCGACCGAGCAAACATTTACATATTTATAATATTTACAGTTTGTATGCATGTAATATTCATTAAAATGTTACATTACTTCACCCCTATTGTCGTTTTGTTGCTCTTAAAGAGGTTGAATATATTTGTATGAAGAAACTACATAGCCATTGAAGTGCTTATTGAGAAATACTGACATTACATGTGACTGTGTGACATTACATTTGGCATCAGAGCGGCGACGATCCACTTACCGCTGCCTTCCCTTGCCTTAAATGCGGGAAAGTTTGTCGCTCCCGCATTGGTTTATTCAGCCATAGTAAAAAGTGCCTTGCAGCAAACACTGCTTAAATCGTCTGTAATAGACGGATGAGGCCAATGATGACTTGTGTCTCCTAAACTTTAACCGTATAGTGGACTTCGTTATATTATTGCAAAAGAGTTGTTGTTGATGTTAATGAATGATGAGAATAATATTTTCTTAAGTTATTTTATTTTTTAGCATTAACCATGCAAATTTCTACAGCCTAACTTAGGAAATTCGGACCGATAAGTAAGTGTCACGGTAGCTCAATTTGCAGAGCAATCGCCCGGCTTGTAAAGGTGCGGGTTTGAGTCCCGCCTGTGGCCTTCCGTTTTTCTTTAAGTGTGTTTTAATACTATCTTACTAAGAACAAGATGTTTGAATTAAATCAATAAATTATTTTGATTTTGTAATGAAACACATTAAAATTTCAGCAGCTTATTTCAAATATTAAAATAAATGAACGAGATTTTGAACATTTCATTTAAAAATTCAAAGACAATATAAGAAATCTTGTCGCTCATTTTTGCCAGCCCTTAATAATTACCACCGCAATTCTATTCCCATCTTAACTCCTTTGTCGTAACGCATATTTTCCTTTGCGACCATCGTAAGTACTCTGGAGAACTTATGACACTCGGCAGAAATGTCACAAAGACGCTAATTGTCCGCATGAGGAGTGTCATGTCATATGTATGTAACATAAGTAAGGTTTCGGGTAATCTCCTAAAAGTAATTTCAGAAACTAGGTACTGAATAAACTGCCTCGTTGGTGTAGTGGCAAAGTTTCTGTATTACATCCGAGAGGTCGTGGGTTCGATCCCAGGTCGAGACAAAAAAAAATTCTGAGATTTTCTGTCATGAATTTCTCAAAAACAGCTCGGAGTCGAGAAGTTGGCGGTGTTACACCCCCGTGCCTCAGTGCACAAGTTAAGCCGTTGGTCCTGCGCCTGAACTCTCTCCGGTTATGTCGGATTGCCGTCTCTTCGAACTTTGAGAGCGATGAGTGCACCTGTGTAGTGCGCTCACACTTGTGCACTATAATATCTCCTGCGTAGTTGGCTGATCTCTGTTGAGATTGGCCGCCGTGGTCGAAATAGGCCAGGAGGACTATTATTACTGAAAAAAATATGCTTTTTCAGTGGTTTGGATGAGGTGAATAAAATTGGCTGTAACTTTGCTTAAATACGAGTTGTTACTATTACAATTTTAACTAGGTACATCGATAAATAATCCTAATTTTATTGTTTGATCGCGTTTGATCTCTAGAGCGCCAACAAAAAAAATATAGATTTAAATATGTTACATTTATGTTGGTCAGGTTATTGTCTCATTGGCTAATTTATGTAGGTATACATATTTAGTTTATATAATAATCTTTGTATTTATTTATGTATGTTTATGTAAAATTATTTTATATATTGTAATGGGGTTCTTCTTCAGTTTAGTTCACGTTTAGCAGTGGACGCGTATTACGGTTAATTATGATGATGTTTAGACTAGATAAGTTCACTTTTTATAGCACACCAAAAGAATACAAACATAAGTTTTACATAGTAAGATGTACAATGCAGGCTTGTCGCTATGGGCGATCTCTTCCAGGCAACCTTTGGGTAAAGGAATACTACTAATTCAGGAAAGGGTATTTGGTGCAAAAGCAATAAATAACGATGATGTTGAAGAAATCTATTTCACATTGAAGTTTTGAGTAGGTACACGCTTCTCAAAACTACAATGTGAAACTATGTTATGTATACATATGTTTAAGTACCTAGTTCGCATACCAAAATTAAAAACTCGCTCGATTCCTTCCTTCATATTGTATTCACCCGACTCGGCACCGACAAAGCAAACAGCCGTATCGAACTCACTTATCGATTCCAAATAAGATTACTTTATGCAAAACGAGTTACCGTTGTTGGTTACACGAAATTTTACTTAACTCTAACTTTGAAAGTTGTGCATAATTTAGAATAAGCTCCACACGCCCTTGACTCGCTCTTGCGAGCTCTCGATAGAGTTGAAATTGATTTGAAATGTTATTGCGAATATGAAAATTGTGTAAAGTTGATTTGCTTGATACTGCGCAATGGATTGAAGGCCAAAAGTTAATAAGAAGAATGCTTAAATGTCCTATATTATTGGATACGGCAACTAAGCTATTTTGAGTCGTTTTTGAATAACTTTAAAATACTTTTTTTATATTATGTAAAAGCGTATTATTGTTTCCACGAACACACCTAGCCCCAAACTCCTCCAAAACGGCTTGACTGATTCTTATGAAATTTTGTGAGCATATTGAGTAGGTCTGACAATCGGTCAACATCTATTATTCATATACCTCAGTGATAAGGGTTGTACACAATAATTTATATGGCAAAATAACGTTTGCCGGGTCGGCTAGTATATTTATAAACACCCATAACTCAGGTACAAATGCACGTGCCAATCACACACACATTTGCCCCTGTAGGATTCGAACCTCAGACCACAAGACAAAAGCTGTCGTTTTTATTGCGTGATTAACGAGTTAAGTGTTGATACCAAATGACTTTGTACAATCCAAAATTTATAGAACTCAGTGAACAGCCACAAATCCTCCTGTAGTAAAAACTTGTTTGACATCTCCCCCAGCGCGAAACGCTTTTCCGGCACCTTTAATTATAACCAATTTTTTACTCCTTTCCCATTCCAGAAGTTTAGGGAGTAAATTAACTAAAATTGGTACGCTCAATGCATTCAGTAATTTGGGCCTATTCAATGTTACTATTCCAGTAAATTCCGAAGTCGTAAATAATACTTCGTTAGAACCTTGTTTCGTCATCGTGGGTACCTGTAACCTTCAGTTAATAGCTCACCGTTGACTCGGACTCAAATCTCTCGGTCTCGAATAAGAAAACATTATGTTCTCAGAGTGTTGCTTGACCTTTGTTCAACAATTACTTGTTTTTGAACCATTTATTTTTCACTGCTCGAAGTTTCGGCTGGATTGCACACAGCCATGGTCACGAGCTGACTGGTGGCGCGCGGCGTCGTCTGCTCGGAACGGCCGCGGTTTCCAGATCTACCCTCACATTTCCATTATTTGTACAGTCACTGCGACAAATAAGTGTTACAATGCAACGTGAAATTTTAAAATCATAACCTTTTGTTCAAGTCGCAGTAAGATAGTGCTACAATTCCTTAGGGCGCGTTCACATGTAACAGCCGTTTTGCAGGTCCGTGTAATTGGCTAGACGACACCACCAATCGTTGACATACTTTTTATTATCTGTCAAAACGGTCTGCCTCCATAGATTTTGTATGGGAATAAATGAACGTGACGTCACGGTCATATATTAGAAATCGGAGTCAATTGACCGAATATTTATTGAGTTTTGTGTGTTTAAAAATTGGTTTCGACAGCTTTTTGGAAATAAACTGGTTGTATTAACTTCATAGGGGCTATGTTTTTTAAACGCCATGGTCTTGAAAATATTTAAGATAGCTGTCATCATGCCAATTGTGTGTAACGCGGCAACGGTAATTTCATTCCCGCGCAACGATTTACCGTTGCGTTACCTTTTATTACCTGTGGTGTCGCGGGTCCGTCCGACCAATCAGCGCGCGCGATCGTCCCTCCTCGCGACCCCGCAACAGAATTTTCTAGACTCGGGCGGGCGTCGTGCCGATCAAAACCGGTTATTCATGTATTTGTTTCTTCGGTTTACGCGAACAGTAGACATTGAAATGATACACTTTTTACGGGTTTAACCAACGCTTTGACCAACCAAAAGTCCTCGCAAGAGAACGTCGTTTTCTTCCTCGTATGCTCCGTGAGGCTATTGAAATTAGAAGACACCCTAATTTTAATAGAGAAGATGGTTGGAAAATTCCACCAGCTTGGGATACTGTTTTAGCCAAGACTCAAGCTCCACCCCGCACTGCAAGACCTCAAGATACTGTTAGATCATTTTGTGTGGATAGGAACGTAACTTAATATTTTTGAGTAATGGTAGTTTAAAAATTTTTTCAAACCATGTAATGACAACTACACCTTAGTCTACCTGTGACCACGGACGCTGAAAAGGGTCCGAAACGTCAGGTTAAAACAAAATGTAAATAAATCGCGAAATAATCCGTAAAAAGTGTATCATTTCAACGGTTATTCATGTGCTCTCCATAAACTTCCAGAAAGTGAACTGTTTTTGATTATCAAAACCTTAATGTATATGTAATCTTATGTTTAAATAAAGCATTTTGAAAACTATTACACGTGTATATTTTAGCGCATGTAGTTGTATGAGCGAGTTCACACATAATACAGTATTTCGAATCCAGTACACTGAACCGTTTATCGAATCAGTACTGTGCTGTGCTGTGGGGAACTGCAGATAGTATGTATTAATATTCAGTAGCGACGGATCCATTAAAAATCCTGTAAATGCTGTGTGAATACTATCTATTATATTATTTAGTTAGTGAATATTTATTTATTTATTTTTGTAAATTAGTACATATATGTTATGTGTTTTTATAAATATGTATTCTTATATAAATTTATTGTATATTTTATATTGCATCACATGTATCATATTATTGGTATTATTATTTTTGTGTTTCTCTTTTATTTATTTAGTCGCACCACCCACTTATCACTTCTGCTTAGCCCAAAGGTATGACTGGTAGAGAATACCCTACGGCGTTAAGTACACCTTTTGTAAATAGTTTTGTTGTGCAATAAAGCTTAAATAAATAGAATAAATCTCCAGTAGCGACGGATCCAACTAAAAAGATCTTGTAAAAACGTTGTAAATGTGCAGGTGCCTTTATTACGCAGAGCACACATGTGCGTAGTGATCTACCTCCTATCTACGTATGTACTAAAGGTATCTTACATTAGTGCGTGCGCATGATTCGATTCCACACCTGGCACTCAGAAGCACTGATTCGACACGTATACCGATATGATGTATCCACACGTTTGTGTCAATGTGATTTAATTAATTAAATCAAAGAGAAAAAAAATTAACGTATAGTTTTATAATTTATCATTTTTAGCATTCTCATGGACGCGGTTCAATCTCCGCCTCATTATTTTTCTACTAAAAAATATTATTAAAAAAATTATGACGACCACTTTGGTGTAAGAAGTTGAATGTTAACCAAGAGGTCGCGGGTTCGATCCCCGCACTGTACAAACATTTGTGTGCATGATCATGTCTGTACTGGTCTGGGTCTTAAATTCATTTAAGTTTATTTGTAATGCCACTGTTGATTCTGATATCTGTAACACAAGTGCTTAAGCTACTTCCCACGGAGTGATCACATTGACACAGATCAATGTATGTGATGTCGTTGTATATTAATGAAAATAACTGGAAACCGGGCTAGATCCTACTGGCTTAAAAAAATAGAGAATAAATATAAAAATCTACCTGATTTACCAATTTCTCTAGCTTGTGATGTTTAAGGAACAATGTATTGAATCTATGTATTTCAAAAGTGACGTAACATTATTAATTATTCCACACAAAATGTCTATACGTAACGGTTTGCCTTCATATTACTTGACTTATTAGAACCGGGGAAACAGACATAACAAGACTTAACAGAAGATTCAAAGATTATTTTATGCTTACTTTAAACCATGGCTGTTCTTAACCAATCATAACAAAGTAATCATTTTGCTTACCTCTTTCTTTGATGGTACAACTCTTTTGATCGTGCATTTCTTCATGCGGGGTCCTTGACTAGTGATGCGCCTTGTGTAAGCGATAATAAAATATTTTAATGTGAATATGTTTGAAATTTTATTAAGAAAACTACATAGAACACAATGTCTACACAAACCTTACATAGGCTTTAAAACAGTTACAAACAAAGTGAAAAGAGTTTTTAATTAATTAATTATTTTTTATTTATTTAAGATACCAACAGCATCTTACAGAAGAATATATGCACAGTGTGTACTTATAAATCGCAAAGCCAATAACAGGTTTACTGAACTTATAAAAGCATAAGATTGTGATATTTCAGTGATGTATGATTACACAGGTACATACGACAGCACGCCCAAGGCAAACACTGCAGGATATTGATCGCATGTGATTAGGGTGGTTTTGCAACAAAAATTAGTAACCTAATGCGCTGTCGCATGTATGTTGCTCTGATGTTTTCTTTTTTTTTTTTTTAAATGAAAGAACAAAAAAAGCTCCCTAAAAAAACGTTGAATTTACAATAAAACATTAAATATTTAATTAAAAAGTTTATTTTACGTACAAAGTCAGTATATAAATAAATCTTTAATGTCATCAAGTTATCAAATAATGATCATGTTGAAATTTATTATACCGGTGATTAAGTTCATCAAATGGATTTTGTTTGATCTGTACCATGGAGGTTAATAATAATTAATTTGCAATATATTTAGAAATTTCGCTAAGAAGAATATAAAAAGAACGTTACATGAAATCAAATATTTAACTCAGTTATGTTGTTCGCTGGGCACAAGATACAAAACGAGAATAGAAAATAGTAAATCTTTTTATAAATACTACCATTTTTTTCTAAAATTTTATCCTGTGCCTATGATCTCCGGTAATGTTTGCTCAGTGAATCGACTTAAAATGTTATATTTAAGTTACTCGTATTTTGTACTTCAATTCGATTGAAATCGCTTAGTCTAACTCGAAATTTGGTAATTGGCATGATGACAGCTATCTTAAATATTTTCAAGACCATGACGTTTAAAAAACATAGCCCCTATGAAGTAATTATAACCAGTTTATTTCCAAAAAGCTGTCGAAACCAATTTTTAAACACACAAAACTCAATAAATATTCGGTCAATTGACTCCGATTTCTAGTGACGTCACGTTCATTATTCCCATACAAAATCTATGGAGGCAGACCGTTTTGACAGATAATAAAAAGTATGTCAACTATTGGTGGTGTCGTCTAGCCAATTGTTAGGTATGTGGCGCTATCAATCTTTCTTTTTGATAAGAACACTGCTACTGAGCGTTAAAATATCGTAAAAGGGCCTCAGTACTGTTTTATAAATAAATAAATATATATATAATGCGTTGAAAACAACGCAAAAAAACTAACATCACTAAAAAAGACCTAAGGCTTCTCCATACGAAGTGCTGTTCAAACGAGCGCAGAGTTTTAAAACCGCAAGTACTCCACGTTGTATGGCCCTTATCTGCGTATGGGACAAAGGGCCTTCTGAAATGTTCCGGATAATTAGCCCGGCTCTAGTTTTCCGCTTTGTCTATGGTACTTTGTTTTTGGACGAAATGGGATACCGTTTGAGGACGTCAACTTAATGTAAATTTGAGAGCAAATTTACATTTAAAAATTCGTATCTACTCCATTATTGTTGTCGAAACACTTGACAAATTTAATTTTGACATTCAACCCTGTTTAGTCATTCTGTAATTTGAATAAGTGATATGTTACTACTTTAAAAAAAATATACAATACAACAACATCACATACATTGCTCTGACTCCGTGATAAGAAGCTTAAGCACTTGTGTTACAGATATCAGAATCAACAGTGATATTATAAGTAAATTTAAATTAATACATACAACATCTAGACCAGTACAAACAGACATGTTCGTGAACACAAATGTTAGTACAGTGCGGGAATCGAACCCGCGACCTTCTTGACCATAACACCAAAGTGGTCGTCAAAATTATAAAATGTATTACTATTGTGGGTGATGACTTGAGACATCATAATAGTCATGAAGTTATTATATAACATACGCATTTAAATAGCTAATAGACACGGTAAGAAATGTCAATTGTTATTTTCCAAAAATACGGATAAGATTGGGTATCCATATTCCAATGGACCTACAATCTTTTCGAGATTAGATTAATATTAACCCCCCTTTTCAAACCTTAATTTTCTTAACCCTTACGGCCATAAACAAAAATATTCGGCACGAGTATTGCATTTAAACCCTCAAGCGCTAAAACGCAAGACCACTCCAGTCCCTTTGGCAAAAATTTTTAGTACCGCCAACCGGTTATAACCGGTCAGTTGGGTACAAAAATGGCCGCCGTTAAACCTCTCGTGGTCCTCTCGAGGCGGTCGCTATGAAATAGTTTCCGTATTTTCACTCTTCAGAGGGAAGTGGTGACATGATTCATTTAACGTGCTAAGAATATTGCTAGAAAATTCTTAGTTCCTTTTCAGTGTGTTCATCTTGGCGGTATTTGAGAAAAATAAGTGAAGTAACGTAATTTGACGACCACTTTGGTGTTATGGTCAAAAAGTTGACTATTAACCAAGAGGTCGCGGGTTCGATCCCCGCACTGCACAAGCATTTGTGTGCATAAACATGTCTGTTTGTAGGTACTGGTCTGGGTATTATATGTATTTATTTAATTGTATTTGTAAACCACTGTTAATTCTGATATCTGTAACACAAGTGCCTAAGCTACTTACTACAGATTCAGATCAATGTATGTGATGTTGTTATTTATGACAAAGTGACAAAGCGCGGTTGATATTTGTGTCAACAAATATTGATCGCATCGCGTCGCACTTGTCGCGTAGCGTATCTCACGTAAGAAAACGCCTTAGAGCAAATACCGTTTATTTCATAAATAAAGAACAAGATAATTAATGAAAACTGTTAATTAAAGTTAGGTACTAAACAACGGGCTCTAAAAAAAAGATTATAACATCACATACATTGATCTGACTCCGTGGTAAGGAGCTTAAGCACTTGTGGTACAGATATCAGAATCCACAGTGGTATTACCACAATAAATACATATAACACCCAGACCAGTACAAACAAACATGTCCATGCACACAAATGTTTTCACAGTGCGGGAATCGAACCCGCGACTTCTTGGTTTATAGTCAACTTCTTGACAATTACATCAATGTGATTAGATTTAAAGTTAAGAGGCTGAGGGTGGAAGCGCACGTAGTCTTTTAAACCTCAAATACTAAAACAAAACTTAGTGTCTTTTACTGGCCGGAACAAAATAATAAGATGTGATGTCATGACACTTTGAATAACGTGTGTTATTACAAAAATAACAAAATTATCAACATAAAATGCCGGTTTTTTCAGAAGTCCTTTCCTTTTAACTCTAACATTTAAATGTTGTGCCATTTCAACTACAGGAAAAAGAGAATTGAAACCAACATTTTGTAACAACGCAAGCAGATTCCGTAAGATCTCTGTGACAGGTGCTAGTGGACTGTAAAAAAAAAATGGGTAGGCTCTCGGTTGCATAGATGAACAAAATAGGAAGTTACTGATTAATTTCCTGTTTAGGCATCCACGGAAGACCAGCGCCAACGGATCCTTAATTCGGTGGCATTTGCTAAGTGTATGCCCATTCATCAAATATGTTTCACTACTCTACTGACGAATATTGTAATAATAGTTTTATGTTTTTATTTCTATTCTTTTATAATTTAATACATAAAATTTTTTTTTTTAAATCAACTAAGCGTAAGTCAAGCTTGTCAACCAAATATTGAAAGTGCCCTTGTAGGTTTATTAACAGATATAAATTAATCAGTATGATCTTAGTTTCATCGTAGAATTTTTATACACACACTGGTGGTTGCCCGCAACTTCGTCCGCGCGGAAACCTGAAACGATTACGATTATGTATTGACTGTAGTTATGCCAATAAAGTTAAATAAAAAGTTATTTAACTTTATTGGCATACAGAACAGGTAACAATCAACAGTATATCAAGCATGTAACTAACTTTAGTAGCGAACTAGATTGCAACCTAAAAACGTGTATACACAGCATTAACAGGCAATACGTGAACAAAACACTACATAGCAATTAGTTTACAAGGAAAAAATGATAAATGAATAATATCACTAATTCCTGATTATTGGTCACACAAAGCACACTGGATTTACTACGATGCAAACATTATGTAATCAGTCGATACTGAATCTTTTCTTACTGTACACGTGCTGCATTTTATACAAAACGAGCAAAGTCTATTAGAGGGAATTTCTCTTTCTAAATAACATTTTTTCAAAGGCAGTATAAGCCGCAGCAACTCCACTGCAAAAGGATTGAAAGATTACGCTTTGAGACGTGCTCTCGCGGTTAATGTTATTTTGTGTTTTTCAGCGTTCGTTTTGGTACCTCAGACGGCGTTATCACTTGCCTTTTTGGTAAACCAATTTGTTTTTGTAAGGTACTTATGCAAATTACAAATATCTTAACTGTTGAGCTGCTGTTGTAGCAGTACTTAAGTAGGACTCAAGCGGTGATGCTACTGTTACAAATAATTTAGAGAGAGACTCACAAAATCATGACGTAGATACTATTACATATTGTCATTTAAAAATAATAATTATAAATAGTAGGTACGTAACTAATTAGGTAATTAGGTACGACATGAAATTTAATAAAAAAATAGCTATGGTTTTTTGTTAAACACCACATATCTACTTGATTTTATTCACATCTAACCGCCAGGGCACATATACAACTTAGCTTTCTGTCGCCACGAGTCGCGATTTACAGCGTGTCAATCAAAAGCCGTGGCGACAGAATGTCACATATATGCGCTGAGCCTAAGACTTTCAACATAGAGTAGAGTTGTTTGTGCGGCACATTCGCCGCTTCTTCTCATCACTGGCCCAAATTGTCCCGAAACGGTGTTAGGGTTAATATATATCGCACTAATAATACAATAGTGTATCAACTCAAAATCGATCATTTTTCAGAATTAACAAAAAACTTATTACTCACTTCCTATAATAGTTGCAAATTGAATTACTGCCATATGAGCCATTAAACTGAATTGAAATAAATATTATGTTTACAAAACATTAAAAAAAACACAAATAGTTTAATTATTTAGAAATTTTGAGTTAAGACTCTCTTCTTCCATCAACTTTTTTCAAAATGAAACATTATCTTTAGTTAAATCATTATTGGTGAAATATTTTGTGTTGTTACAGTCTGAATCATATTTTTTTGCTACGGTTTTAACTTAGTTTTTGTACATACAACATAGATGAAAACCGATTGATTCCTGGTGTATGTCTTTACAATGTATGTTTATCCATTTTCTAATATCCATTGATCAAACTCTGCTTGGGTTGACCCCATACATTTGAATAAGATAAGTCGTTTTATATGAACTGTTTATTATTTTATTTTGCATATTAATAAATAAAACCAGCAATTTTTTTTATTAAAGATTATAATTAAAGTAATTCTCATATTTTATCAGTCAGTTACCGTAGTAAACATTAACTAGACATTTATATAAAAGAACAAATACTTAGACAATTTGACAAACAAACATTTCGTTAAAAAATAAGGTAAACAATCTTCTAAAATAAACCACACGTAGGACCAGTTTTTCTTGCAGGTACTTGTTTTTTATTTGCAGACTCATACGCTTTGCCAGTATTACGAAGTCGTTTAGCTACACTATGTTTCCAGGCTTCGACGTTACGTACCCTCTTCCTGCCCCTGGTGTTATTGCTTTGGTCTTCGGTTGAAATATTTGATTCTGTAGTCTAGCTACTGGTTCCAGCAACGGGACTTAAATTATCCACAACTTCTTCATCCAAATTGTTGGATGAAGAGCTACTAGATGAAGAGCTACTAGATGAAGAGCTACTAGATGATGAGCTACTGGATGATGAGCTTCTTGAAGAAGAACCACTTGGAGATTGTGTTGTTCGACCTCGAAGCAGATTGGGAGTTTTGCTTTGGGTATCAGGAACAAAATGCGGATCATTATCAGAATCATCAAAGTCGCTCTGCCCTGAGTGGATGGGTGAAATGTAATATTTCTCTTGGTATCGGGCTAATGTTACTAACCATTTTTGGTGAACTGTTTACGTCAATTTCTTGAAGTACTGGATGAATTGTTGATGATGATGGTATAGAAAGTGTTGACTGTTTAATTGAATCATCGCTGTCTTTTCTCTGTGTATTTGTACACACTGATGACAATAATGACGGTGACGAATTCCTCACAAGTTCGTGATTTTCCTCATCGTGGTGGCTGCTTGTAATACTTCTTGCCATATCAACAAGTACACGGCCACGATGCATACTGAACCTACAAATAAATAAAATTTTGGTCAAATAAATATAATTTAAGCATGTCTGTCACAAATAGTGTATTAACTCTAAATTAATAAAATAATCATTCTAAGTAAGCATTTTTCTCACAACACTTGTACACATTCGAAGGAGTTATAGATATTACTGCAATTGACAAATAGATATTATGAATTATTAATTTATAAACCAAACAAAAATCAACTTAACCTCATGACTCAACAAAACTGTATCATATCAAAAACTACTACTCAAATCAAATAAAGTGTCGTAAGTAGAAATAAAACTTTAATTATTACTTTTGTTAATCAGTAATAGTGTAATAACTCGAAATAACATCAAGCGCGTGTTTAGATCAAATCAACAATACTGTGTTAATTCAAAATAAAAATATAAATTTCACATACCTGATTCAGTAATACTGTTGCAACTCAAAATATTACGCCAACTGGCGCGTGCTCTCTCGATCACTGCTGGTTGCAACTAAAGATGACGCAATGTTGCGGGAGGGGAGTGGCAACCGAGATGTCGTAAATAGTGACTTATAGCGCCATCTCTTGTCTGTTTTTTGCACTATTCGAACGACGGTTTTGTTGACGTGTGAGGAATTAAATTTTACATGTGTTTATAGTATTATGTCAAGTGCGACGAATTTTGAGTTGATACACTATTGTATTATTAGTGCGATATGTTGGGACGTCTAAAAGTGCTCCTAATGAGTCTATTTACAAAAATACATTGATTTTATTTTATCATTTCGTACCTTTTCACCGATATTTCGACGCAGTATTTGCTTCCCGAAAAGCTTTAAAACGCTGAACGTATCAAACGAAAAATATTTCAGCGCGATTTACACCAAGATAATATTGGTCGACGAAAAATATTTAGGAGGTAGTTTTTTCACAAAGTTTCGTTCACAGTTTGTTGAATTGCATATTTTTCGTGAATGTTTGATGAAGTTCAGCATGTAGGGTTTGCCTGATGTTTTTTTTTTAAATATTTCAGCGTCCATTTTATACGTGGTGGGTATGAGAACATTACACATTATAGTGACATGTACTTACAAATAAATAAAATGTTTGTAAGTCTCGGTAGAGAATACATATCATCAACATCACATACATTGATTTGACACCGTGGTAAGCAACTTAAGCACTTGTGTAACAGTTATCAGAATCAATAGTGTTATTACAAATAAACTTAAATGTAAACATATAACACCTAGACCAGTACAAACAGACATGTCCATACACACAAATGTGTGTACAGTGCGGGGATCGAACCCGCGACCTCTTCAATAGTCAACTTCTTGACCATTACACCAAAATGGTCGTCATCAATTTCAGATAGATCCCTGTTTAGTATCTATATGCCAACGTAAACGAGACAGCCCATGGTTAATCTTGACTACAAATTCACAAAGTTTATGCATTCGCGTTAAGTAAATCCTCGCCTCAAATACAGTTTTAATGCGTCCCAGCAATTATCGTAATTTGCCGAAAAGCCGCAATATCAATTTACCCAAACTTGCCATAGATTGAGGAAGTGGCGTTGTTTGTAAACCTATTGTTTTATTTTGTGACGATAAATAGCGAGGACGCGACGGTTTCACGTTTTCGGTTTACGGCTTGCGACACGGCGTCTGATATGGGCCTAAATCACGCTATTGGGGCAACCCACAGTAAATTTCACATTGGAAAATTAATCACAGCTATTATAAAATAGAATAGAATATATGACTCTTTATTGTACACAAAAAAAAACAGTCAATGTACAATTTTGTATAATTTAGGCAGTCGTACCGGTAAGAGCAATCTTTTCCAGACAACCTTCTAAGGATATTTTTATACAGGAAGGGACAGTTTGGTGCAAAAGACATCAAAATAAAATAAATTAATTAAAAGGAGCGATGTTATGTGAAACAAATTTATTATAAAAAATACTACAAGATGTTGAACATAATATTAAATTATACAAAATAAATAAATATAATAAATCATTTTAGATAAACAAAAATAAGTATAAACATGATGTTTGGATCAGAACGTTCAAGTGGCATAAAATGTTGAGCATGATCTTAAGGTTATTTGAGGTTATTAAATACGCAAAGTCGTGTTCAGAACAAATTTATATATTTAATATTGTTCTAGGATCTGAATTCTGCGCCAACAATGCTATAAATCCAATCAAAACGCAAAAAAAATCTTAACGAAACGAGGCGAGTTAGACTAATGTTATGTAATGAAAATGGAAGCAAGACTCAAGAAAATCCCACGTTCAAAGTTTTCGTAGTCACTCCTGGATGTAGCAACATTAAAAAGTTTAACATCTAATTTTGGGGTCAAAACGTTATTCGTGACGAAATTGATGTGAAAATTGATGCCTTAACAGTTTACAAGTTTCAGCGTTGACATAAGGCGTTCTTATTAGATCATTAAAATTTTAGGAAGCAGAATTTGTGGCGCAGTGGTGGCAACGCTTTGGTAGTGTTACCAAAGTTAAGCAACTAACTAGCGGTCGTGTTTGGGATGGATGATCATGCCGACCATACAAGTGACGTCTATTTACCAGCATCTTCGTGCGGATGGCACGATAAGCTATTGGTCCTTATTAATATCGGTAGATATTGTTCGTTAAAACTGGTCAGAGGCCCTCGGGCGGCTTCATACCAATATCGACAAATATTATTCCCACAAACCGGTCAAGTGCGAGTTGGACTCGCGCACCGAGGGTTCCGTACAAACCTAAGGAGTAAGTAACTTTGAAATTTTCAAAATTGTCAGAAATATTTTTTTTATATAATGAAACTGTAAATTTACGGTTTTCATAATTTTTCCTATATCTGTACTATAAGACGTGACTTCGTACTAAATTTCAAGATTCTAAGTTTACGGGAAATACCCTGTAGGTTTTGATCCCCGAGTTTCGAAAATTTGCGGAAATTTGCGGCCTAAAATGTATCTTTTGATTGCGTTGGCTTAGAAGGTTGATTTTTCTACAGCTTTCAGGGACAGTAGACTTAAGTATCATGTAGAAATTTTAGTTTGATACCTCCACGCGTTCCAGAGAAAAACGGTCTTGACAGACGGACGGACGGACAACAAAGTGATCTTATAAGGGTTCCGTTTTTTTTCTTTTGAGGTACGGAACCCTTAAAAGGACGTGTGTTTGTGATCACTAGGCTCGTATTGAAACTAAATGTTCTAAATAAAAGTTAGAATTGAACTCACTTTCATAGTTTCATATCAAAAATCGGTCAATATGACAAGTGCGCTCGTTCGCTCACAAAAGGGAGGACGCATGAAAAAAAAAAACAAATTTATCTGTTCCATACAAAACCCGATGTGCCCGGCGCTGCCCCATCTCTGGACCCGGTCAAAATGGCCGTTCCAGTATTACTTCGTGTTTGAGCGATCCCGAATGCATGCCCCCGGCTATGTGATGCAGTGCGATTTTTATTTTTATTTATTTATTAACCCGCCCAGAGACTGCGTTAATCAATACTTTGTCCGTGCAAAATGGAAATCCGTGTTTTCAACCGGCTTCAACAGACTGAATGCCAGCGAAAATTGTTGGGTTTTACACAACCCGGTTCATATTCGTCCGGGTAACGGTGCTGTGGAAAGCGTTAATTAAAATGTGTTTGCGGTTCATTGGAATATTTACGGAGTTCGCAATTATTTATGTGTAACGTGATCGGAAAAACCAAAGAATGAAGTATAAAATGCTCAAATAATAATAATAATAGTCCTCCTGGCCGATTTCAACCACGGCGGTCAATCTCAACAAAGATCAGCCAACTACGCAGGAAATTATAATGCACAAGTGTGAGCGCAATACACACTCACTGTTCCATCACTCTCAAAGTTCGGTGAGACGGCAATCCGACATGACCGGAGAGAGATCAGGTGCAAGACCAACGGATTAACGTGCTTTCCAAGGCACGGGGTGTAACACCGCCAACTTCCCGAATCCGAGCTATTTTTGAGAAATTCATGACAGAAAATCTTTGAAACAATTTTTGCTCGACCTGGGATTCGAACCTAGGACCTCTCGGATGTAAGGCAGAAACTTTGCCACTACACCAACGAGGCAGTCTCAAATGGGGAGACTATCACATACTTACATTGCTCTGATCCAGAGTAGGTAGCAAAAAGGAATGTCCACAGACATCCAGATCCATGAATATCATATCAGTCTTTCGATGCCTCCCAAAGATTTCCACCATGATCGGTCCTGCGCTTCCCACATCCTTTGCTGGTGAAGGTCACACATCGCGACCTTTACCAGATCGTCGGTCCACCTTGTAGGGAGCCTGACTACAGAGCGTTATCTGGATCGAGATCCATGATAACAAAAAAAATGTTACCTCGTCCGCGAATCGAACCCTTTAAAAATTGGTGCGTAAGCCACTCGCTTACGGAAATCGTAAAAAGCTACTTTTGCAATTAAAAAATTGCTGCTGATTTTTGTTAATTAATTTCTTAAACACAATTTGCAAAATTAGAGTACCTACATCTATTTAAACTTAAAGTTTCTTGCTAGTCTCTAGCCCCTACCAAAATATCCAGTCACCCATTTACCAGTCGCGTGGTTATAATAAATAAATCCGTTTCGCTTTGCAATTAGCGCGAAATGGCTTCCACGTGGCAATGGATTTACATAATTTTTTGAATGGCTCGAATGTTCTGCTGGAGTGACGATTCAGCATTGGTCGGTGCGATTTTGGCTTCATTAAACATTTATTCTTCTTCTTCTTTGTATTCAGAGTGCACGTGGTCATCATGTAGGTAGTGTATATAAATGACAAGGATATATGGATATGTTTACAATTATGATAATGAAACAATTACAGTTATTGTAAATCAAATTTGAAAAGAGGCAATGACAATATTGACTGAGTTTCTAGCGCCGCTTCTTCTCAGCACTGCTGGTCCAAATTGTCCCGAAGCGGTGGTAGGGTTAATTTATATGTTGAGACGTGTAAAAGTGCTACTTGTGTGTCTATTTACAAAAATACATTGATTTTATTGATTTTACAGTATACGCCTTATCATGTCTCACCAGTTCTCTCTGCTCGAGGTCAACCTACTGGACTCGTTAAGTGAACCCCCAACTGCAGACTTTACATGGTAGGTCCATCGTGTTGGTATTACGCGGGCGAGAGCCCTCCACTTTGCCATGGAAAACTAACTTTCAAAGATCCGCCTGGGTTATGGGAATGCAATGTCCAACAAACAACATCCTTCTTACAATTCTTAATATACGTATATTTCTGACAGCCTAAAAACAATGCATTAGATAAAACACTACCAGGTAAATTCATACCATTTACATCAACCTACGGTTCTAGCCGGCTACAGTGAAGGCTCTGTGTGTTCACTAGAAGCACCTTTGCTTTGCGCCCGAAGGCAGTTGTGTAAATATTTGAGCGTGTAATAGCCTAGATACGTACTACGTAGTTAGTCTGCCTAACTGCTTCGGAAGGGCTGCCTCTGTATAGGAGTATTTATTTATTCAATAAGGAAAACGAATAAAGCATACAGTACACATAAGTATATGTACACATTATGTAATCATATAAGTCATCGGTCATATATTATATTAAGTAATTTTAATTTTGTGTTTGATTTTATTTTCAATTGAAATTTTTAATCTAATAATATTTGAATAAATAAGAACTAACATTAGCTTTTGAGATTTTTGTAATTTACTAACCACACTATAAACTTCAAGTTGTTCAGAATAAACAATTTGTACTTATTTTTATTTTTTATTATTATCAAGGAACGAAATATAAGGCTCAGGCCACACCTGCGAATTTCGGTCGCCGCAACTCGCTTCTGACAGCATGGCAATCAATCGCCTCGCTTCGTTCACTGATAGTAGTGAAGCGATAGTATAGCGCAGATAGGGCCTGGGTCTAAATATATTTTATGGTAAAGTCGCCGATAAAGTTAGCCGTCAATATCAAATGCTTAGTCCCGTGTCGCCTTGTGTTAGGCTCACTTACAATATACGTGTGTCCCTGGATAAAGTGCAATCCCGAAAGAGGATGAAACTAGACCATGAATCATTAACTAGAAAAATATAAAAAAAAAATTATATATAATTATTGTAGGATTTATTGGTATTTTAAGACTTTCATGTTTCATTAAGGACTCTATGTACAAAAGTATTGATTTCTTCCAAAATAATGGGTTTATTTCTTTGAAATAAAAAAAAAACAGTATGCCTAATACCTGGCGATGACCATGAAATAATAAATGGTCCGCAAGAAAGTAACTATCTAGGGTAAAAAAATGTATTTTATGAAAAAAATGATTTTTTAGACGTTTATTTTAAAAAACTTCAAATTTCTAAAAAAATGTGATCTATAACTATGTAATTTTATAGCTTACTTTTATTCTTTACCATTTTAGCTTCCAAATAAAAAAAAGCAATGTTCTAACTAAAAAAACTCGCTATCTACCTACGAACTTTTAAAGTGGAGCCTAATCGTGTTACCGTGTTTTCCATACGGGTCTATTACCCATAATTTTGGAAGAAATCAATACTTTTGTACATAGAGTCCTAAATGAAACATGAAAATATTAAAATACCAATAAATCCTACAATATTTCTTTATATTTTTCTAGTCAATGATTCATGGTCTAGTTTCATCCCCTTTGGGGATTGCACTTCATCCAGGGACACACTGTATATTGAAATGGATCATAAGTTCTCATATGAAAATACTTAGTTCTATAGAATAAGTACATTGTTTTAGAAAAAAAATAACCATCCACGACGAACGAAACTGTCATTATTACTCGTAACCAATAAATACCCAAGAATAAAGTAAGGGCTACCTTGATGAAAGGATTGATAGATTTCAAACCCTGATGAATACGATTGCTTTTTGAAAAACTCTAATAATAGTATAGTCCTCCTGGCCGATTTCGACCACAGCGGCCAATCTCAACAGAGATCAGCCAACTGCGCAGGAGATATTATAGTGCACAAGTGTGAGCGCAATACATAGGTGCACTTACTGTTCCATCACTCTCAAAGTTCGGTGAGGCGGCAATCCGACGTGACCGGAGAGAGATCAGGCGCAGGACCAACGGTTTAACGTGCTTTCCGAGGCACAGGCCAAACGTGTTTTCCACGAACGAGGAAAATGTTCAAAATGACAACAAATTGCAATTACTTACTTACGAGTAGAAATATTTTACTACATTACCAACTGTAATCGAATACTGGTCTTCTAGTACTACAACTTAGTTTTGACCTATCGGTATTAGTTTGACCTAACGAAAGGCAAAGGTTACCTAAATGACAAATAAAGTTACAAGTTAACATTTTTATCAGAAAATTCCCTTTGGCCAACCCTGCACAATGTAATTACAATCTGAGAGGATCAAGTTAGAAAGTAAACGAATGCTCACTTACATTAATAATTTCGAGGTTCGATGGTCAAGAGCGTCTGACTCGGAGAAAGAAGAAGAAGACACACAATTAATGTCCTAATCTATGGATTCCAATTTACGAGACATAATTGACGACAGCTTTGGTCTAGTGGTCTGAGGTCCAGACTAAAAAACCGGCAGTCGCGAGTTCCAATCCCGCCAGGGTCAAATGATTGTGTGAATTGACCTGAGTCATGAGTTTTTATAAATGTATTTAAGTGTTTCTATCCGTTAGCACAAGCTACCGCTTAGTTTGGGGCTAGTTAATTAGGTGTGTTCGTTGAAACAATTTATTTATTTATAATTGAGTTCAGATAAATAACATTTTTCATGTGAAATTATAGAATGAAAAAGGGTAAAATATAATACTTCTTAAGTAATCATCGCACTTTTAAGGATCAGGATTAGTTGAAAGAAATACAAGGACCTTATTCGATTCGATTAGAACAAAAAGGTGAGTTACAAAGACAGGTGGCGACAGTGTCGCGTTAAAGGCGCGTTCAATAATTAAATAAATATGAGTTAAAGGCTGCGTTCACTTTTCTTCAAAGTAACGCCTTTTATTTATATCTTTCCATTTATGTCTTTCCATTTATTCAGGTGACAAAAACATAACAACCTAAGGGCGCATTCAGACGGGATACGTCATTGACATACGTCAGAAGAAACCACGATTCGTCACCGTGTGAATGCGCCCTTAATGAGTTTTGCGAAGTGACTGCAAAGAATCAAACCCTTTAAGACCTTTCAAAGGCCTTAGATCAGGCCATGTCTAGACTAGAAAGTCAACAACGTTAAAATATACGGCAGCCAACATTAATTAGTCTAATATCGTCTCAAACTAACAGCTAGCACTTTGTAAAGTCGATAATCAATTTACGTTAATTTTACGATTGACTAGAGATTGACCACGAGTTACCTACTCTAGGGTACTGTGGGGTGAGCACGAACCACTATCGTTACGTATTTGTAGCGTTAATCCTAGGTTACCAAGTGCCTAAATGCTGAGCTGTATTCATTTCACTTTAAAACTGACGAAGTTTCATACAAACTTCACCCACCTTTTTACCCCCTTAGGGGATGAATTGCTAAAGATCCTTTCTAAATTTACTCCTCTGCACTATTAAAGGTAGCATGATACCGTTCCTAAGCCTGTTAGTTTGGTTTGTGAGTGCATCTGTCAATCAGTCAGTTTTTCTTTATTACTCGTATATATAGTATGTATATTTGGCTATCTTGTACCTTCATATCCCAATGTATGTACATTTATCACAACCGCTAAAATCTCACGCGTTCCCAACTTAATAACTTTCTAACGTACAGATTTCGACACGAAAGTGTTTTTCCTCGCGAAATGAAATTAGAATAAAAGTGAAAAACGCCACGTTCCGTGCGGATGCCGGTCTGTGCGTCTGTGCCGGATTATGACCGATTTTTTGTGTTATGTTTTGTTCTTTTCACCCCGTTTTTTTGACACCAAACGTGTTTTCTCTATATTCATACTAGGATTTTTTGGTTTGGGGCCTTAGAAGATAGAATTATTACGGGCTGTTGAGCTTAGATCATTTTTATATTTGTTAATGTTAGGTAAACTAGGCTAACATGAAAAAAAAACAAAAACTCTAAGGTGATAAATAAATAAATATATAAATAAATATTTCACAACAATCACACCAATTCTCTAGTCCCAAAGTAAGCTACGAGGCTTGTGTTATGGGTACTAGATAACGGATATACATACTTAAATACTTTTTTTTGTAAATAAATACATATTATAAATAGAAAACACCCAGACCAGTACAAACACACATGTTCATGCACACATATGCTTGTACTGTGCGGGAATCGAACCCGCGACCCTTGGTTTACTGCACCAAGCGGTCGTCTAAATACAATACCCATTTTTATAGTAAATATAAGGTAAATACTAATTGTTTTTTCTGTATCTGTATGTGTAGGTAAATCTTTTTTTCTCGTCCCAATTCACTAACGCACCTTCTTACAAAGTTAAATATTATATATAGGTTATATTTTTCTGACAAATTGAATTATTTTCAGAAAAACAAACTGTTATACAACGCAACGCATACTATGTTTAGAATTTTGTTAATATGTTTCTTTACCCCAAACCTTAATGCTGTTTTAATTGTAATGTTTGTATGTATGATGTAATGGATGTATGACAATTTGAATTACAAACACTATTAAAAATGACTTTTACAGGCAGGAGGATTTTTCTTCAAATAAATAAATAAAATTTAAGTACGAAAAGATTTTTTTAAGTGTTAATCTTTTCGAATTGAAAAATAGCATTGTGAACGCAAAAAATACTAAATAAATAAAATTTAAATATATAAATTAAATTACATGTTAATTTACTTTTTTTTTAATTAGATCAAAGTTTTTAGTAAAACATCATATTTTGATAGACTTTGCAAAGCGTTTTTAATTGCAAAAAAACTGTGTTTACTTAATGATTGTCGCCACATATCCTTCAGCTTCAAACCAACGTTATCGCGACCGGAACGGACATAAAATCATTATCGGCACATGACTCACTTTCTAGTGGTCAGTATGACCATAGAACGATTAGAACAGTAACGATTTTCACGGTAGGTGGGTAGATTTCCCTCTTCTTCTCTGAACCAACCCACAAAATGTCTTGATGCTGTGGAAGGGTTTTATGGGGCGTGCAATAGTGTCCCCCTGTGAATTTACAGTAATAAATGACTTTTATGACTTTTACGGATCACGCACTTGTCTTGTTGTCTTTGAACTCTTTTTTTTTTACTTCTCCCTATATGTAAAATGAGCCTTATTGTAATAGACAATACACGTTTGTCACAATAAACTGATCTATTCTTCCTGTGGCCAGAGTTCACGGAAAGAAAACGCGATGAAACAGCCTTATTTCGAGGTGATAAAGTCTTGTTTGCTGTTATGAATCACTACTTACAATAGTTTGGTGCAAGTTGATGTTTAAGCAAAGAAGGACTTCAAAATTAACTCATCAAATTAAATGTGTATATGTATTCGACTCGAAATACGTTTTTATATCGCGGAATTGAAGAATTTTCAGGATAATATAGGTCCAAACAAAACTAAACTCCTCTCTCTCACTCTTAATACAGAAAGTCATGGAAACTCGTAAGTTTTTGTCTTTAATTAAACTTTTCTAAAATACCTTATTCCAAAAAGAAACTGAAAATGCTTAGAAAACAAATCTGAACGTAAAGGAAGTGAAACTCAGTTCAAAGTTTTTATTTATTGTCTGAATAATTTTGTTTCAATATAGTTAAACTTTCTTCTGCGACAAGCTAGCTTTAACAAAAAAAAAATCCATCAAACTGTACGATTCTAGTTCAAGGCTTAGTCATTTATTTAAGTTTTATTGCACATCAAAACTACGTAAACAAGATTTAACGCCATAGGACATTATCCACCACTCATACCTTTGGGCTAAGCAGAAATAGATAAGGATGAAGTGCCGGGAAAATGTGGTGGAACAATTCTAAAGTGGCCGAACTTTTGAAAATGTGTAATAATAACTTCAGTGTACCCTATTCTAAGGCAAATAAATTATTCTATTAAATATCCTTAAGACGTTTAAACCATAATTTACTGGTTTTAAAAAGTAATTCTTTAACCGACAATTGCCTTCAATTTTCCTCTATCGCTCGTAACTTAGTCAGTCTTACGGTGCCTTAGTCATATTGGTTTATAGTCACGTATGCTGTGAGACTTATCATCATAACTGGGTCGAATCGCGTTTAAAGCCCAAACTAAAACATCGCGTTTCGTTTGCAAATTCTACCTATAGGTATGTAATTGATTTACCCAGATCGAGGTCGAGGTCGTGGGGATGAAAAGTTATAAGATGTGTACTTTTTTTCAAAATTTTGTCAAGTCTTGATCTGAAACGAGAAGCGGAGGCATAAAATGTCTAAACTTACTTCTTTACAACATTAACATCAATGTATTCAGATATTTCTATTCATTATCCTAGTCACCACAGCACAAGCTAACGCTTAGTTTGGGGATAGGTAATTGGTGTGTTCGTTGAAACAATTTATTTACTTATAAATAAATAAATATTTCACAACAATCAACCCAATTCTCGAGTCTCAAATTAAGGTACGAGGATTGTGTTATGGGTACTAGACAAGGGATAAACATACTTAAATACTTTTATTGTAAATAAATACATATTATACATAAAAAACACCCAGACCAGTACAAACATGCATGTTCATGCACACATATGCTTGTACTGTGCGGGGATCGAACCCGCGACCCTTGGTTTAAAAGTCCGACATGTAGACCACTGCACCAAACGGTCGTCAAACTTATTTACAAGTACTTGCCAGGTTACCCTCAATTTAAACTCAATCATTATTCATCAGCTTTTGTAAACAAACAAAGTAATTCAAGTAGCATCACGGCCAGTCGATTTGCATCAGCCATTATCTTAAATAAGTAGGGTCGAGCCGTGGCGCGTTAAACACATCGGACGCACTTCGGTGAGCGTTCATCAAATTCAGTTTGAGAGTGAGACATGGTAGTGAGCGATAGCAATTCTAAAATAATTTACTATTTTTTATTTATTATCTACTTCGGGGAGTGTGCTCATGAGCTCCATATGCTCATTCCACCAAGTCCGTTTTACCAGAGGACCACCAGACGTACGGCGGGTTACCATCCATACTTGGTTGATATACCAACTATACGCACTAAGCGCTTCGCTTCATCCTTCATAATGCGCACAGCCAAGGAATGGAATGCACTTCCGCCGACGGTGTTCCCTCTTTCTTATAACCTGAGTTCATTCAAAGCGAAAGTCAATAGGCACCTTCTGGGTAAGCTCGCTACATTGTCGACATCTTCTTTACCTCTTAGAGGGAGAATGATGTCAAGAGCGAACCCATATTAATAAAAATAAAATAAAAATAGGTTTATTATGTAAAACAAACTGAATTAAAAAAAAAGTGTGTGTGTCAGCTCCGACGCACGACTGCAGTTTATTCCTTAAGAACGGTTATAAAAGTTAATAGATCAGAGAATAAATAAATAAATGCATTTTTTATGATACTCAAAGCATGTATGATGCATTTATTTTTATAAATTATACAATGAATCTGTTAAAATACATGACAAATCCATAGAAGTGTAAACAATAGTCTCCATAGTACATACATTTCTCGATTGAATGTGTCAGAAAATGACCGATACGTCTTCGGGTAACATCGTGTGACATCGTCGTGTGACATTTTCGTGTGACATCGTATAACATCGGGAATTTGATTTTTCTCCCGTATATCTTTATAACCCGGCCTTATATATGAAAATCGATTCTTAAGGAATAAACTCCAATAAAATGCATACGAAATATTGCTACTGCCTAGAATGAGTTCTTCTAACGCACAAAACTTCGCTAACAGGGAAGGACGCTTCCGCAATTCAGCTACCAATACTGAAAAATCGTAATTTTTGTACAGCTTCAAGCATCAGTCGTCGGTCAAGCTAAGCGACCAACGAAAAAGCTTGAAAATTTTAAATTAACCGGCTTGTACTGATTTTTTTAAGGAATACGTCATTAAATCTAGCCAGCAGTAAAAAAAAAGGAAAAAATATATGTTAAAAGTTGTAAGTTTGAACTTTCACAGAGTGAGAATAATTACCGTGTTGTACAGTTTGTTTGTACTGTTCTGGGTGTTATAATAATATGTATTTATTTAAGTTTTTTTTGTAATAACACTGTTGATTCTGATATCTGTGACACAAGTGCTTTAGCTACTTACCACGGAGTCAGATCAATGTATGTGATGTTGTTGTATATTTATTATTCAAAATTATTCAAATTCAAATGGATCTCTCTACGCCACGCTGCAGTATGGAATAAAATCTGATCGTGTCATTCGACCACAATTCTCTCCTCTACCCGCTCCGCTACCCGCTCCGCCCATGGCTGTGTTTCTACTCACCATCCAGTGATAGGCCAAGATACTGACGCGCGGACAGACAAGTTAATCGGGGCTTGGCTCAATATAATCTGTGTTACAAATCTAAATGAACGCGAGTCCAAGACGCCACCGTGTTCTGTTAACCTCCGGTTAAGAGGGGCTTGGGCCCTAACGAATGTAAATTGTTTAGGTTTTTACTATGGATGGGTGACCAAGAGGTCATTCACCTTCGCGATGTTTTGCGAAATTTTGTTTCTAAATTCAAAAAAAACAATTATCCGATGAACTCCAATGAATCAGAGGGGAAATAATAAATATAAAAAAATCAACCGAATTATGTTTTAGGACATTTGAAAAAAACTTGAGGATACTATTAACAATTGGGGATAGTATTTATACGTCAAAGTTTTTCATCAATGGAGTACACTAAACACATTTTGTTTAAAAAGAATATCTTTTTTTCCTAAATTATGTAAGAAAATACTAGGGCGGTTTGATAAGTCCATGACTTTGAAAAGAAAAACATATATTTTGTGTACAAAAACATTTTATTTTTCTACATACTCTCCTTTCAACTCTACACTCTTTTTCCAGCGATGCTCCAATCTCTTCAACCCATCCAAAAATACTTTTTGTCAAAGCCTGCAAAATAGGCCTCGGTTGCAGCTATCACCTCTTCATTGGATGAAAATCTTTGCCCAGCAAGCCATTTCTTCATGTTTGGGAAGAGAAAGAAGTCACAGGGGGCTAAATCTGGTGAATATGGAGGGTGCGGCAATAATTCGTATCCTAATTCGACAAGTTTTGAAGTCGCGACTGCAGACGAGTGGGCCGGAGCATTATCCTGATGAAATAGAACTTTTTTCTTTGCTAGATGCGGTCGTTTCGTCATCAACTCTTCATTAAATCTTTCCAGCAATGCAGCATAGTAAGCACCGGTTATTGTCTTGCCTTTCTCCCAAGAAATCGATGAAAATAACCCCTTGACTGTCCCAAAATACTGTTGCCATCACTTTACCAGCCGAACATACCGTTTTTGCCTTCTTTGGTGCACGTTCGCCGGTAGAAGTCCACTGCTTTGACTGTTGTTTAGTCTCTGGCGTATAATGGTGGACCCACGTTTCATCCACGGTTACGTACCGACGCAAAAATTCACTTGGATTGCGATTATACATAGCCAGACATGCCTCAGAAGTAGTCACGCGTTTTCGCTTTTGGTCGACTGTCAGTAAGCGCGGCACCCATCTTGCAGAAAGTTTTTTCATTCCCAAAATATCGTGCAAAATATGAAAAACTCGTTCAGTTGAGATGTGCACAGCCTCAGCTAACTCGCGTATCTTTACTCGACGGTCAGCCAAAACAATATCGTGGATTTTGTTAACAATGTCCTCAGTGGTTACCTCAATCGGCCTTCCTGGGCGCTCGGCATCATTGGTTGTAATACGTCCACAACGAAACTCAGTAAACCATTTATGTACCATTCCATGAGACGGCGCTGAATCCCCGTAATATTTTTTCAACTTGTCTTCGGTCTGCTTAATGGTTTTCCCGCGTAAAAAATAGTGTTTAATCAAGACTCGAAACTCGGATTTCTCCATTTTCGAAGAACACCTTCACAGCCGCCAAACTTCTTTTGTTATTAAATATTGTTTTCGCGCCATATTTGAAAATAGAATTATTTTAGGTTCGCAAAAATATTACTTTTAAGAAAATATCATTAAAAATAAAAAAAGTTTCTATTCAGCCTGAAAGTCATGGAGTTATCAAAACGCCCTCGTAGTCACTGCATCCGTATCGTTGGTACATTGAGCACGACGCCATCATAATTATTCGTGACTCGATTGAAACATACGGAATATTAATCCAAAAAGGCGTATTGTAAATGTATGTCGAAACCTTACACATTTGTAACTGTGGCAACAAATTTGGAAAATTTTTAGCCATTGAACAATATGTCACCATTTTTGTACGCCTTTGATAATTTGATTGGTAATTTGGAGTGTTAAATACACTCTAATCTCACCATTTCATTAGCCTTAATACCTACGTCCCACAGCTGGGCAGAGAACCTCACCTCAACAATGAGATGGTCCAAGCCATACTCCACCACGCGGGCTCAGTGCGGATTGGTAGAGGGGTGTTTGTAAGGTATGTGACCAACCTTACTGTCAGATGTTATTAAGCCGCCCGAGGGCTTCTGACTTGACTTAACGGCTAATATCTATCAATTTAATTCGGGACCAACAGCTTGACGTGCCTTCCGAAGCACGGGGATGCTTATAAATAGACGTCACTTAAATGGTCAGAATGATCAGCCATAAAATTCATTCAATGCAAACTGATAACAAGCCGGGTGGCTCCATTGGCTGTCAATTTAATAAATTTATAGAAATACGCACCGTGATATCGTAAAAAATAACATTAATGTTTGAAATGAGACACTTTTTACGGATTATTTCGCAATTTATTTTACATTTTTCTTTAACCTGACCTTTTCAGCGTCCGTAGTCACAGGTAGACTAAGGTGCTAGTTGTCAATACATAGTTTTGAAAAAAATATGTACATTACAATCACTCGAAAATATATAGTTACGTTTTTTCCTATCCACACAAAATGAGCTAACAGTATCTTGAGATCTTGCGGTGCGGACTTTGCGTTCCGTCTATGTCTGAGTCTGCAGCGTGTGAACATGCACTAGATACATCCAACCACTTAATACGCTTTGACCAACCAAAAGTATTCGCAAGAGAACATCGTTTTCTTCCTCGTGTGCCTCCATTGAAATTAGAATTCACTCTAATTTAAATAGAGAAGATGGTTGGAAAATTCCACCAGCTTGGGATCCTGTTTTAGCAAAGACTCAAGTTCAAACCTGAACTGATAAATCGCGAAATAATCCATAAAAACTGTCTCATTACAATGTCTACTTTTCGCGTACCGAAGAAACAAAGATTTGTGTTTTTGATATTCAATGATTTCATGGATTTACATTGCACACACACCTACCGAATCAATATGTAACTTATAGGCATTTCACTTTGCAAATTCATATTCAATACTTTAACAATTTTCAACCAACTACGGACCTTTTCCAACCCTATTCACCAACAATTCACAGCCACAAGCTATTGTACGGGTACAGGTATCAAGATTAACACTGCGTCATCTTATTCACTTGTAATAAGAGCGATTTTGCCACAAATATGTAAAGCTTATTGTATTGCCGGCGTTTGAGTTCTCTTAATTAGAACGTTAAAATTATTTTAAAAGAATAAATTTGAACACGCTAATTGGAAAACTGTGACCGAATGTTGACTTTTTCGAATGCCTCGTGGAATTTCCCAACTGAATAATGCGAGGTCGGGTTTTGAAATAAGTTTCGAATTAGTATAAAAGTTTGAGGCGTTGTTTTAATGTTGTTTTAAGGTTTCAGGATCGTTGAGCGGTTGGTACAAGGCTCAGTTTTTAATCATCTATACATACTACGATATTATACAGATGTAACTTTTGTGAGCTTACGAGTTCAATTATGTTTGTTGGGGAACTACTGTTGGGTGAGCACGAACAACTATCGTAAGATATTCGTATCGTTTTCTATTCGTTAACTTGTCAAATTGTATAGGATCTATCAGTGTCTGACGTTTCGACGATAATTTTCGTGCTTTCCGCTGAACTTTCTGAAAAATATTTATTTGATATAAAGCTACGTTATGCGTGCGTATTTTACATTGTTTTGACTCCATTGACTGTCAATTTAATAAATTTATAGAAATACGCACCGTGATATCGTAAAAAATAACATTAATGTTTGAAATGAGACACTTTTTACGGATTATTTCGCAATTTTTTTTTAATTTTTCTTTAACCTGACCTTTTCAGCGTCCGTAGTCACAGGTAGGCTAAGGTGCTAGTTGTCAATACATAGTTTTGAAAAAAATGTACATTACAATCACTCAAAAATATATAGGTAGTTACGTTTTTTCCTATCCACACAAAATGAGCTAACAGTATCTTGAGATCTTGCGGTGCGGACTTTGCGTTCCGTCTATGTCTGAGTCTGCGGTGTGTGAACATGCACTAGATACATCCAACAACTTAATACGCTTAAATGACCAACCAAAAGTATTCGCAAGAGAACATCGTTTTCTTCCTCGTGTGCCTCCATTGAAATTAGAATTCACTCTAATTGAAATAGAGAAGATGGTTGGAAAATTCCACCAGCTTGGGATCCTGTTTTAGCAAAGACTCAAGTTCAAACCTGAACTGATAAATCGCGAAATAATCCATAAAAAGTGTCTCATTACAATGTCTACTTTTTGAGTACCGAAGAAACAAAGATTTATGTTTTTGATATTCAATGATTTCATGGATTTACATTGCACACACACCTACCGAATCAATATGTAACTTATAGGCATTTCACTTTGCAAATTCATATTCAATACTTTAACAATTTTCAACCAACTACGGACCTTTTCCAACCTTTATTCACCAACAATTCACAGCCACAAGCTATTGTACGGGTACAGGTATCAAGATTAACACTGCGTCATCTTATTCACTTGTAATAAGAGCGATTTTGCCACAAATATGTAAAGCTTATTGTATTGCCGGCTGTTTGAGTTCTCTTAATTAGAACGTTAAAATTATTTTAAAAGAATAAATTTGAACACGCTAATTGGAAAACTGTGACCCAACTGAATAATGCGAGGTCGGGTTTTGAAATAGGTTTCGAATTAGTATAAAAGTTTGAGGCGTTGTTTTAATGTTGTTTTAAGGTTTCAGGATCGTTGAGCGGTTGGTACAAGATTCAGTTTTAATCATCTATACATACTACGATATTATACAGATGTAACTTTTGTTAGTTTACGAGTTCAATTTGGGGAACTACTGTGGGGTGAGCACGAACAACTATCGTAAGATATTCGTATCGTTTTCTATTCGTTAACTTGTCAAATTGTATAGGATCTATCAGTGTCTGACGTTTCGACGATAATTTTCGTGCTTTCCGCTGAACTTTCAAAAAAATATTTATTTGATATAAAGCTATAATGCGTATTTTATATTGTTTTGTTTTTGATTCAGGGTATAATCTATTAAATAAATAATATGTGTATAATTCTGACAAATTGTCATTATTGGGTTGGTACATTGGACAATGTACCAACCCAATAACTTTAAGAGAACGACTAGCGTTTAATGGAGAACTCCATATACGTGACAGAAACTATTGCGTAGGAAAAGATTTTGAAAATGTCACTTATCATTGACATGGCGCGCTTGCTACGGCGACTTGATTGTTGTAATTGACAACTTGATTGTGAAGATACAAAATAGGCTTGTTTCCACTATGAAAGAAATATTCAAAAACTGATTTTCTCTAAAATAATTCATAATTTCAGATGCCTTTACACTAATATTTTTCTGCAGTTCGTATTATTTGATTTTTAATTGGAATTCAAATGATAATTAGTCACTCAGTCGGCATTGCACGCGATGACGTTAAAGTGTGTTATTCCCATACAAACTCTATTAAGAAAAGCGTTTTGACAGTTGATAAAAAGTACGTCAACGATTGGTGGTGTCAACTACCGTATTATAAATTCTGTAATAATACTTGTTATGATGTGATAAACAACAAGAAAAAAGTTAAGATACACTCGGTTTTATTGATGACCTCCCTGTTATTGCAAAATAACCTCACTGAACAATAAAGCCCTGCGCAATAATCTTAAAAGCAGCTGTCAAAAGTTAGTCCACATTCAAACTAGGGTTCGCACGGGTTTAATTTTAGTACCACAGATGATTCAGGACAAAGAGATAAACTTTGTTTTGTAATAAGGTATACTTTAAGCCATTGATTGAGCCTAGTTTAAGCCTAGTACTATTTCTGAACCATGTTTTGCTATAAGACGGTATATAAGTTTAAGTGTTCAATGATTATGTCCTAGTTTACAAACTTACAGCTTATACTCCACCTACTCTCATCTCTCATTCTCATCAGCCTATATACGTCCCACTGCTGGGCATAGGCCTCACCTCAACTATGCGGTGGTATGACTCTACCTACACTCACATTAAACAGCTATTTTGTATATTTCTGGATACAAATCGACAGCATGTCAAAGGAACCGTTTAACACAATCGGACTCCGACACTCTCGTTCGTGTATTATTTGGTAGGCAGTGGCGACAATTAGGGGAAGTAGGGGGACTTGATACTCATAAAGGTTTAGTTTGATTCATGTTCAAATTATTATATTAATCTTTAAACAACATTACATAAATTTATCCTATGTTATTGCATGTATTTCTCCTTTTCATTTACGTTATGCAGTGAAAACACGTTTTAGGATTACTTTCTTGTGCTGAACTGATAACTATGTACTCCTTGATTAAGACTTGATGTAATCTGTTGTGTTCTATAATAAATAAAACAAATAAATGTGAGTACGGGAGGTGTACGAGCAATGAACGATGAATGAAAGAATTATTCACGTAAGCACGAACTAGAGCGGGGATTTTTCCTTAAGTACCCCGATCTCCGAGGCCCCCTGTCCCGGACGACCCCGTTTCTTTTTTTTTAACTTGATGATCTCTATTGAAAGTCATATTCAATTCAATTCTTCATTCAAAATAACATCATGATGTGGAATAGTATAGCAAAATTAATTTAATTTAATTTATTTATTTATTTCAAGCTACAAATAGGCCCATATTATAAATACCTTACAGACTAACATACATACAAATATAACTTATAAAAATAAAACAAAATCAAACTAAAAAATTACATATTCGGGGTTTTCTGGGAACGGGCGAGCTAAATGAGATTCACGCAACATATTTTTTTGCGTGTAAATATGGAACAATTGGGTACTATCACATCAAATTGTACTATGTAAAAGTGTACTATGAAACAATCGGCTACTGTCACATCAACTAAATATTTATTCATTATAACTCTTAGTCTATTTTTTACGTGTAACACTATGAAACAATCGGCTACTGTCACATCAAATAAATATTTATTCATTATAGCACTAAGTCATCAAATATCAAAAATGGCAAATCATTAAATGTTTACTTTTACAGATGTCGAAAATATTGAATTAGAACTTCAATAAACATGAAATGATCGTAAGTACAGTTATGATGTCTAAACATATGACAGTTATTGTTAGGTAACATTGCAAAAAAAATGTATTCTTTATTAATGACTGATGAATCTTGCAATGCCTCACGCTTTTTTGTACAATAATTCTAACCCATTACACTGCAGAACCAAAAAATCATTCTATGAAAACTCATGCCCGTTTTACCTCACCATCCCCCGCGGGTATGACGCGTCGTATAATTTACATGAATGTTTTACACGTTAAACACCCGTGCCGTAATACCGCCGTAACTGCTTCTAACAGTTCTGAGCGGCCCATTAACTATTTATGACGTTTGACACTTGATACCGTGAAAATTGGTGGATAATTTGGCGACACCCCGTCATACAGTTATTATCAGAATTATTAAACGAGGAATGAAAAAATAAAGTTATTCCCAAGAAAATAGTGACCGAGTTGTTTTTCTTGCCGTTCCGTGTTTCAGCACTACTCAATAAAATCAATTTATATTTGTAAATAGACTTTTACACGTCCCAACATATAAATTAACCCTACCACCGCTTCGGGACAATTTAGGCCAGTGCTGAGAAGAAGCGGCGCTAGAAACTCAGTTACTATTATCATTGCCTCGTATATATATTTAAAGTATAGTTAGTATAGTATAGTATAGTTTTTATAGTTGTTTATCCGTTGTTCGTGTAAGTAGGTACTTTTTATCTGAGTACCTACTTTTATTTATTTTTTTGGTACATTTTTGCTTACTACAACTAGTTAAGTACCTACCTGTTAAGGGGTGGAGGGTTGATGGCCTGAGACACAGGATTTTTCCTAGTTCGGGGGTCAACCCACCTAAGTCATTAGTAGATGAAACTAGATTAATTATATCTTAAGTTGTATGTGTTTTTAGTGTTTTTAGTTACTAAGATTATGGTGTGGAATAAATGATTTATTATTTATTTATTTATTATAGTATGTGAAAAAGTGCGAAAAAGTTTGTATCATCTTCTTGGCGTGTCGACTCAGGCTTCTGAAATATATTTTTGAGGACCAGAGCTCAGCTACCGACAAAGCACTATCAGTGGCCATGTAGAGATCCTCGCATGTGCAGGTGCTGGGATACGCAGAGCAAGACAACAGATGTACCATGTTCTGGGGTTTGGTATGGAAGGTTAGTCGACCGATTTGTGCAGTGGTCCACAGGTCGGACTTCTAAAACCAAGGGTCACGAGTTCGATCCCCGCACAGTACAAGCTTAAGTGTGCATGAACATGTGTGTTGGTACTGGTCTGGGTGTTTTCTATGCATAATATGTATTTATTGACAAAAAAAGTATTTAAGTATGTTTATCCGTTGTCTAGTACCCATAACACAAGCCTCGTAGCTTAATTTGGGACTAGAGAATTGGTGTGATTGTTGTGAAATATTGATTTATTTATTTTTCTGTAACAGAATAACTAGAAAACTGGGCCAATTTCGTACAGTGGCTAGCACATCAGGCTATCCATTTATGTTGTAAAATCACCCGTATCACAAGCGAATAAGATACCGCAGAGTGTACCGTGATATGCTGGCCAGCGTGAGTTGGGCAACTGGAATGGCAACACGCAATTTTATTATAACCATATTGTGGGATCAGCCTGTATAAAAAAGATTTTGATGTATGCTATAAGGATTTCTGGATCTGAAATAGCAAGAGCAAGATTCATTTTAGAGTTTTCTTTTTAATTTGTTAACAATTCTTTCTGGTGGTTTAAACACAAAAATACAAGAGCTACTTCCTCGTTTTTAGAGAATGAAAAATATTTTGATGACCAAATAAGAATACTTGGCTCATAAGCGACAGCCAGATGCGGCGAAAAAAAATGGGTTAGCTTTAAATTCTTTATCCGTTGCTTGGACTTGAATGAAAGATAAAACATGCGTGCTTAATCTCCATATCGGACTTATAAACCCTTAATGAGGGTATAGACGATAACTTATAAAGAAGCAGGAGAGGCAGGGCAACAGCTGTTAAATAAAAAGATACTTACTGGTATTATTTCACAAACAATATATTTCCCTTAAGTCACACACACCATCACTAAGCTATTTTTCCAAACGTCATAGAAAAACAAAATATAACTCCAAATACAAAATATATAAAAATAAAATTAAAAGTATCAAAAACAATAAAAAAGAGGTCTGTCGCCAACATACGACGCCCCGGTGCGAAGCACCATTCTAATGTGGCGACAGTGCCGCCGGCGCGCAGTAATCTAAGGTGCCCTGTTCTATAAGTAAGGGCACTACTTTACGCACCGGTCGCCTCAGTGTCCCTTTCATAGTGGCCACCTCTACCACCCGGGCACCTCCGTCCGGGCCGGTAAAAATCCTCTTGATTCTTCCTCTGGGCCAAGTTCCCCGCGGCAGGTTTTGGTCGGCTATCAGGACTGGATCACCCACTTGCACGGGCGAACAGGACAGCCCAGCTACTCTTGGGATAAGCGTCGGCAAATATTCATGCACCCATCTGGACCAAAAAATTTCTGTTAAACGAAGTGCCTTCTTATAGTCCAGCCGGCGAGTCAGGTCAGCATCCGAGCCAGGTTGCACAGCCTCCGTTGATGGAGTTCCCAGAAGAAAGTGGAAGGGTGTTAGGGATTGCAAGGTTTCGGGGTCCACCGGTACGTGTGTCAAGGGGCGTGAGTTCACCACTGCCTCTGCTTCCATTAATAGGGTCCCAAGCACTTCCTCCTTCGGGGCTTTCTCTTTGAGAGTTGTGGCGAGGGCGGCTTTGATGGAGCGCACCAGACGCTCCCACGAGCCTCCCATGGTTGGCGCTGCCGGTGGTATGAAGGCCCATGCTATTTGCTGACCAGCTGCAAAGTCAAAGACATCATGTAGTTGGTTGGCTGCGCCGACAAACGCTGTCCCGTTGTCAGAAATGATCTTTACTGGGCAACCACGGCGCGCGATAAACCTGCGCAATGCCATAATTGCAGAGTCCGCTGACAGGCTCCCGACGATCTCTAAATGGACGGCCCGGGTAGTAAGGCACGTAAAAAGGGCGACCCAACGCTTCTCCCGTCGGCGTCCCACAGCGATATCTACTGGCCCAAAGTAATCGAGACCGGTGTAAGAAAATGGGCGCTGATGATGAGCTAGTCTTTCGCCAGGGAGATCTCCAAATTGGGGTACCGACGGAAGAAGTTTCTTAACCCTGCAAAATGTGCAACGTTTAGCGACAGACTTAACAGTAGGGCGTAAGGCAATGATATAAAATTTTCCCCGCAGAAGATTGACCACCGTCTCTATGTTGCCATGACCGAACTTTCGGTGGTAGTGGTCAATTAGAAGCTTGACAATTGAGTGTCGGCCATCCAAGACTATGGGATCAACCTCCTGCGTGGGAGCTTCCAAGACCGCTCGGATTCTACCATTGAGGTGAATCAACCCATCATCTCCTAATGATAAAACAACATTTTTGAGCTTCCCTTGCTTGCTTGGAGGGAGATGAGCTCTCAGTCTTAGAAGCTCGTTGTTAAAAGAATCTAACTGAGATTTCAGCATCAGATGCCTTTCAGCTTCCCGAATCTCTCCCGCTAACAAAGGTCGCAAATCGACAGAAGAGATCCTGGAAGAGGTTCGCAATGTTTTTGAATTTTGGGGTGTGTTTTTGCCTAAAAGAGAACGAAAACACACAGCGCAAGAATGAGCGCGAGCAGTGGCCCTGACTAAACGATCCCATCTGCTGAAGTGGCGATAATCGGCCACTACAGGAGCTTGTGAATCTGGCCGTTCTGATTGTTCATTTAGTAAAAGAGTCAGTGCATGGTCAGGTTTCAACTCCTCGAGCACAGGCGGAGGAGCCTGTGTGGGCTCACGAGGCCATTCATCTGGAGAATCAACCAAGAATTTTGGGCCCGTGAACCACCGAGACGAAGCCGAAAGTGATGATTGGCCACGTGTGGCGTCATCTGCAACATTCATTGCAGACGGAACGTAACGCCAATCACTGACATTAGTCGTTTCCAAAATTTCCCCGACCCGATGAGCGACAAACGGCTTGAAAGTACGGGCATCGCTTCGCAACCATTTAAGTACTGTTAACGAATCTGACCAATAATATATATTAGAGGCCACGATGCGATGAGCCTCTATGATATAAATTGCGAAACGAGATGCCATAAGAGCCGCCTGCAGCTCCAACCGTGGGATAGACGTGGGTTTTAATGGGGCCAAGCGTGCCTTTCCCCCTATGAGGGCTAAGTGTACTGACCCGTCTTCGTGAACAAAACGCCAGAAGGCCACACACGCGTAAGCTAGCTCACTTGCGTCAGCCAGGACGTGGAGCTGGATTTCACGAGGAGACTTAGTTCGATAACAGCGCGGAATGGTGATATTGTTCGACACGTCAGTTAAAGTTGTAAACCAAATATGCCATTTTTGTTTTGCTACGGAAGGCAGCTCCTCGTCCCAGTCTACACCCATCCGCCAAGTATCCTGGAAGAGAATGCGTCCTGCGATTACTATGGGCAGGAGAAAACCAAGAGGATCGTAAACCTGCATAAGGTGCGACAGTACCACCCTCTTAGTAAGCTTAGCCGGAAGCTGGGACGTTTTTCTAAAATTAAGTGTGTCGTCACCAACGTTCCATGCCACGCCAAGGATCTTTACTTGTGATGGAGATGAAGAGGAAGAGGGCCCGAGACCCACCTCGGAGGTATCGATTGCTCGAAATTCTGGCTTTAACAATGAAAGAGCCTCAGGTTCATTAGAGACCCATGAGTGCATCTCCAGACAGGCGGCCTGATGGACGGCTACAATATCCGCTGCTAGGTGTGCGGCCTGCTGAGGGCAGTCGACACTTCCGAGATAATCATCCATGTAATGATCTCGGATGATAGCTTCAGCTGCTTCAGGATATTTACCTTTGTGTTCTGAAGCATTTTTGTTTTTCAGAAAAATTGCGGTACACGGGCTGGAAACAGCGCCAAAAATCATTGATGACATTCTGTACTCTTCAATTGGCAAAGAGGGATCTGCACGCCAAAGGAAGCGTTGAGCGTCTTTATCGTTATCTCTAATTTTTGTCTGCGGAAACATCTCCCTAATGTCACCATTGAGGGCAATATTCCCTTCCCGAAACCGCATGAGTATGGCCAACAGAGGTTGCAAAAGATCTGGACCCGGGAGCAAAAGAGTGTTTAGACTGACTCCGGAGCATTTAGCGGCAGCGTCGTGCACTAACCTCAACTTTCTTTTTTGGGGGTGATACACTCCAAAATGAGGTAAATACCAGAGATTGCCTACCGAAGGCTTGTTGGTGCAAACCTCCGCGTAATCCTTTGCCACCATCCCGTTGATGTAATCATGGTATGCTTCAGCATAAGTCGTGTCCTTTTTAAACTTGTTCTCCAAATTGAGGAAACGAGACATGGCTAGGTTGTAGCTGTCGGGAATAGTCGTTATGTCTTCCCGCCAAAGCAGCCCTGTTTCGTATCGACCTGATGGAAGGCGCCTTGTAGTATTCTCCAATATTTTTAGCGCCCGCTCGTCATTTGCACTATGGAGATCCATCTTTTTAATACCAATCGCATCGAGGCGATAATTTTCTTTTATTAGGGATTCCAACTCTGACACTGAACTATGGAATACAGACTCTATGGGTTTACCTGGAAATTTGCCGAAGACTGTCCACCCCAAACTGGTCCGAATAGCCACAGGTTGATTGCGAGTGCCACGCCTGACCTCCTGTGGTAAGGTTAAGAACCAGTGATCAATGCCAATTATAAGCATCGGCTTGGCCTCCACGTAGCTTAACTCGGAGGCAATGTCTTTAAGGTGAGGATACTTGGACAAGTCTGCAGCACGGACCGTTTGATTTGCTATGCCCAAATTCGGTATGGAGCGAACACGATCTAATAAAAACTTCTCCTTAGAGTGCTTGCCTTTGACAAAAATGTCGACATAATTTACTTCAGAGTCTTTTGAGAGGCCACCAACGCAGTTAACCCGAATCATGCCCCTCGGACCTTGAGCACCAACTAATTCTGCAACTGATTGGTCAATCAAGGTCACAGTAGAACCATCGTCAAGTAAAGCGTAAACTTCTACTTCTCCTCTTGGCCCCAAGACTGTGACTGGAAGTACCTTCAATAAAGGCTGTAACTTCGACTGAGAGGTTGAACAATCTGCTGCAGTGCTGTGGGCGACAGTCACAGGAATGTCTTTTGGTTCGGGAGCAGTGATCGGGGAATCACTATGAAGTAACTCGTGGTGGTACATCTTAGTTCTGCAATCTGTCTTGGAGCAATTGCCTTTACAGATTTTATAGAAATGACCACCTTTCTTAAGGCATCTACGACAAACTTTATTTTGTGTTGTCCAGCGCCATCTATCAGATACCTCGAGAGCTAAAAACTTGTCACACTTGACAATGCTATGGCCACATTTCTGACAATACTTACAAGTGTTGACAGATGGCGTCGACTTAGGGCCTGCGGCAGACAAGGAAGATTGCGCCACCTTCGGTTTGGAAAAAGAGGTGGCATAGCAAACGTCATCACAGACATTTGCTTCCTTGGGTTCGACATCCATGGTGGCATGCGTTCGAACCTTGTCTATGGGCTTGCGAAAATTATCTATGGGCTTTTGACGCATGCCGTCATCGGAAATGCCAAACTTCAAATGGACCCGTGATTGATGTGTGAGAAATGTAGAAAGCATTTCTAATTTAAATGAATGTGGATCATAATTGGCATGAGCAAAATCAACCCATTTCTCACGCAACAATGGGGTCAATTTGACCAAAACGTTGTACAACAACTCTGGAGAGGCCAGGAACTCAACAGAATCTATCATTTTCATGGTGTGGACACAATTGCGTACCACACAAGCAAGTTGGTGAAGTTCCTTGCCACCATCCAATGTTGTTGGCAACTTAGGCATGGCCTTCACTTCCGATACGATATGACGTATAAGAAGCTCCGGCTGGCCGAACTGCTCCTGTAGAGCCGCCATGATTTCGTCTGGGTCTTGTGACAGAGAAAGAAGGGAAACGACAGCATCACGAGCGGCGCCACGTAAAGCATTGTTCAGCCGACCTATATTTTCCGTCGCCGAAAATGAACCTTTTGAATTTAAATAGGATGTTCTAAAGGTTAACCAATGGGTGGGCGAGCCGAAAAATATAGGCAACTTTACCTCTGCACTTACCTTTGTGCTATTATGGGCGAGGTCACTTATGGCCTCAGCCAGCTTGAGGAGGTCGTTAGAATGTTGTGTACAGCTACAGTTTTTATTATTGTTACAATTAGTCTGCGAAAGTGTGCCTATGTGTTCGGTAGTTGGTGTTGGACGTGCCATGTAGTAAGGCGTGTGCTCGCACGCCGCGGCTAACAAGCCGGCGGCACTGGGCGAAGCAACACGCTCTGGACAGTCACGAGGAAGCGCCACGAACGCTGATGGAGCCGGTGCGTAGGTAGGCGCGTGCTCGTGTACCGTAGCTTTTAAGCCAGCGGCACTGGGCGAGGCCACGCGCACGCAACCAGCTCGCGGTGCTTCCGTCAGAAGCGGCACCGTCGCAATGAAAGGCGCGTGTTCGCGCACCGTGACTGGCGAGTCCACAGCGCTAGGCGAAAACACACGCTCGCGATCGGCTGGCCGCGACGTAAGTACCATTGGGATCTTAGCCTCAACTGCATTTCTTGACTCCTGTAAACAGAGAGGTCTATTAGTTTTCTCGCTTGCTGTAGAAGCTACCCACCTGTCCACACTTAGGCTTCTTTCAGACGACTGACGGCTGCTGGCGTCTTCCAATGCAGCTAGCTCGGCCTGAAGCTCTATTTCTGCGACAGCTATCTCTCGTTCTCGCGCAACTCGTTCGCGCTCTGCATCTTTTTCTCGCGCAACTCGTTCGCGCTCTGCCTCTTTTTCTGCCATACGGCGGGCGTGTGCGGCTTTTATAGCGAGGCGCTGTGCTTGTAGTGAAGCAGAACGGTGAGAGCTACGATGGGAGCTACTATGGGACGATGAGCGACTAGGCTGCATTGCGTCTTGTTTATCTTGTGGGCCTCGTCCCTCCGATGGAGCGACCGATGAGGTTATCGGGGCGTCCGAAGTTATTGGAATTAGGCCCTCTACCTCCAAAGGAGTGATTGAATCGCCTGATTGGGCGTTAGAAGAGGCCGCTGCTGCCATGCTCCTCGTTTTTACCATAGAAAAATTTTTTTGAATGTTAGGTTAATTTGCCGGGAGAAGGACCAAAATATAGACGATAACTTATAAAGAAGCAGGAGAGGCAGGGCAACAGCTGTTAAATAAAAAGATACTTACTGGTATTATTTCACAAACAATATATTTCCCTTAAGTCACACACACCATCACTAAGCTATTTTTCCAAACGTCATAGAAAAACAAAATATAACTCCAAATACAAAATATATAAAAATAAAATTAAAAGTATCAAAAACAATAAAAAAGAGGTCTGTCGCCAACAGAGGGAAAACAGCCAGCCTTTATTGATCTGTCATCTGCAATAATAATAGTTATAGTGTACAAGTGTGAGCGCAATACACAGGTGCACTCACTGTTCCATCACTGTCAAAGTTCGGTGAGACGGCATTCCGACATGCCGGTCATGAGAGATCAGGCGCAGGACCAACGGCTTAACGTGCTTTCCGAGACACGGGGGTGTAACACCGCCAACTTCCCAACTCCGAGCTGTTTTTGAGAAATTCATGACAGAAAATCTCAGAAACAATTTTGGCTCGACTTGGGATTCGAACCCAGGAACTCTCGGATTTAAGGCAGAAACTTTGCCACTACACCAACAAGGCAGTCTTCTGCAATATCATACACAATTTACACTTGTTGTTAATGATACCTTTAAATGTGATATTGTGATCAAGTGAGATTGTGGTCAAATGACTGTATAAGTAGTTCAATAAATCAATTTGATTGGTATGAATGTTTAACTCATTAATGAGCTGGTTACAGCCTACGGAGCATTTTGAGAAATTCGGACCAATGAGTAAGTGTCACGGTAGCTCAATAAAATTGGTAGAGCCATCGCCCGGCTTGCGAGAGGTGAGAGTTCGAGTCCCGCCAGTGGCAGTCCTTGTTTCTTTGTGTGTGTTTTAATTTCGTACATGATGGTAAATTAGTTATAGTACCTCTACGAGTACTAAATACGAGTACATCAGTCATTGAGAATATTTAAATTTACAATAACGATTAAAGCAAATTTTGTTTTACGTTTCGTCATAATAACAGTTAAATGCAAATCAATTAAATACTTTGTAACAATTATTACCATTTCAAAATTAACCAAATCACGTGAAAAAACTATCAAAAAAATATACATGGCAACGATCCCGTACACAAGTATTTTAATATTTAAATCTGATTCCATAACTTAGCGTCATTATACCCTACATTTCTACGATTCGCATTCCTATTGTTTCAACAGAAAAAATGTTCCCATACCGTTAAAAACAAGTAAAGATTAAGTTAACGACCATTTGAATAACAATCGATGATATAGGAAACTTCCCAGACACGTCAGATGGATCACGAACACCGATCGATATTGCTATGCTGCAGGCAAAGTGCACTGGCGCATTGGGTTAAATTATGAAACAAAAATGGCCACTCGACTGCGTCCGCGTGAAAGCCCTTTATCTTCACAATTTTTTATAAATTGTTGATTATGTGTTATTCTGATGTGTAAGTTAAATTCTGATAAAACTACATTAAAATCCATACAGTAGTTTTACGTGAAAGAGTTACAAACATCCATACATGCTTACAATTGTTAGCGTTTATAATATAAGTAGGAAGTAGGATAGAAGAATCAGAAGTTTGTTTTTTTTATTTTAGTCATTGCCATATTTCATTTTTAACACCTGAATCTGTACTCAAATTACTTTGCCGAGACGAAATATCTTTACTATTTTTTTTAATTCGATATTTTCTTTACAGAATTTATTATAAATTTATTTTATTTTAAAACTTCTGCACAAATTTTCGTTCAATGGTGGACTTAATGCCGACGGCATTCTCTCCCAGTCAACCACAGTTCCAAGCAGAGATAATTTCATTTTGCACAAGACGCGATTCCACACTCGCACAATAACATGCACCCAGCTTTACCACGCAGTAGGTACGTGGCAAAGTTCAGCGCTTAGCAGAACAAAAAACAACTTATCTGAAACAACGGTTGTTATAGTTAAACTAATGCCAACAACAGCTCTCTGTTACTACGATAACTCGACACTGATTAGATGTGTGTTTTGACGTTTGTGGGTGACTATCGTATGAGTTTTTAACACGCTTTTATTAGTTCGGGCTGTATGTATGTAAATAAATGTTTGAGTTCAATTTTCAGTAACTTCCAGAAATCGGATTAATTTGAAACTTTACACACGTATCAAGTTTTCCGTTATCCTTAATATCTAAAAAAATTATAATTCAAAAAGAGTAAAGAAAAATAAAACGCAAATAAAGATTTCTATTTCTAAGAAAACATGCTTTATTGCTTACTAAAGAGTAAATAATTTTTGAGCACAAACAATTAATATTACTTTAGAGTAAAAAGCGTGGGCATCATCATATTGATGTTACTATTTTTTTGTTGAATTTAAAATTGAATCGAAAACCAATAGTAATCTCACTTACAATAAGACAGTTCAAAATCTAAACAAGCCCTGATACCTGCGTCATTAACTCAAGTTTCACGTAACCGATCTGTTATTATTACAGTAGCATAAACATTACTGTTACAATAACGCTTTTTCGCTTACAAACATCAACTGAATCGTTACGGTTGAGTGGTAAAATAAACAAAGTAAGAAACTGCGCAATTTTATCGACGCAATAAAGCTATGCACTCAAGAAGCAACAGTGTGCACTGGAAATGTAATCAAACACACTTAGGTACCTTCTACGAGCACTCGTTCATTGAGAGTCGTGAAAGAAAACATTGATTAAAGGGTAAAGTTGGTCTGATGATCACTTGATGGAATCAGGCGCTAATTTGCGGAAATCCATGACTAAAATTCCACTAAACGACGCCATCGCAGAAACCCAAATATATCTAACTGTAACCACTTGCATAAACTAGTGCTGGAAGTCGCAGGACCTACAATACAACTCACAACGGGCCACAGAAAATGCACCTGGAAACACAACACTGACACCAACAAAACACTCGACGCGTTTCGCCACTTCACATAGTATCATCAGGAGATGTTGTCTCTTCGACAGGACTACGAGCTTCTTCCAGTTCTACTTTTTCAAGTGATTACCGTTGGATGTATTTGGGTTCCTGCGCTGTCGTCGTTCAGTGTCAATTTAAAGCAATTCTAATTACAATAGACTAGATGACACCACCCATCGTTGACATACTTTTTATTATCGATCAAAACGATCTGTCGCCTTAGAATTTTTATGAGAATACTCTATCTTGACGCCACGTTACAGTAGGTATCAGAAATCGGAGTTAACTAAATATTTATTTGATTTTGTGTCAGTAAAATGTGGTTTCTACAGCTTTTTGAAGAAAGGCGATGCTATTTCAACTAAAAATATAATCTTCTAGTCCGAATAAAATAGTATTTGTAAAGAATATTCAAATCATTTTTCAAAACAGCGTTCGTTTACTTTAGTTTCACGCTGTGTTCGGTTATAAAAAGTTTAATTTATGAAAAAAAGCACAGCAATCCTTCTATGTTTAAATGTCCAAACGAGGAATTCAAGGGCCGTGTTTCCATAAAAAAGTACCCGAACTTCATTCCCTACACACTCTGTATAGTTTTCCCGGGTAACCCGTTGACTGCTGTGCTCGGCGCGCGCCGGGCCACATTTTATTCGACCACGTAGCCAGTATAACTTGACCCCTGTCCAGATACAAAAACATTCGTTACCTAGAACTGCTATATTTAATTTGGGTGCGAGCTTCATTACTTTTACGAAATAAATAAAAATACATGTACAGGTACATTCCTAGGATTACAGTATTCGTGGCATGGCACATTATTATCGTACGTCAATCTTTTGATTTCACACTATAATAAATATAAATTGTAAGGTACAAGTTGTTAGTGCGCTTCATGAAGTTGCAGTAGACGAGATGTCGTCGCGATACTTCCGGTTTCTATGTGCTTGTATGAAATACCTTACGTAGTTAACGACACACTAGGCTTGTTTCCACTATGAAAGAAATATGTAAAAACTAAAAAAAAACATAATTTCAGATCCCCTTACATTAATTTTTTTTTTGCAGTTCATAAAATTTGTTTTTTAATTAAAATTCAAACGATAAATCGTCCCTTAGTCGACATTTCTCTCGATGACGTCAAAGTGTGTTATTCCCATAAAAAATCTATGGAGAAAAGCGTTTTGCAACCGCGACTTTCGTTCAATCTCAACAGAGATCAGCCAACTACGCAGGAGATATTATAGTGCACAAGTGTAAGCGCAATACACAGGTGCACTCACGATTCCATCACTCTCAAAGTTCGGTGAGACGGCAATCCGACATGACCGGAGAGAGTTCAGGCGCAGGACCAACGGCTTAACGTGCGCACCGAGGCAAGGGGGTAAACCATCGCCAACTTCCCGACTCCGAGCTGTTTATCAGAAATTCATGACAGAAAATCTCAGAAACAATTTTGGCTCGACCTGGGATTCGAACGCAGGACGCCGGATGTAAGGAGAAACTTTGCCATTACACCATCGAGGCAGTCAGTACTAAGTTATAAACGTAGTTGCAAGCCAAACCATTTGAGGGCTCAACTCTCACTGGTCGTTTCCGACTTTGACGATTTACAGTACGCTTTGATTTAGTTTTAATGGCCCCGAGTTGAATTTACACGAACTATAAATCAATATGCAGTGGTTCACCGTTTATGTGGGCTTTTGCGTGGGTTTACATCTCAAAAAAGGGTATTTGAGATATAAAAAAATTTAGAGGCATTTAAATTGCACGTTTTCGATTTAATTTGACTGTTATAGAGTAGTTAGTGTTAAATAAATGAGATGTTTTTACGGTAAAAATACGAGTATTTCTAATATAGAGAATGACAATGAATCATTTATTGTGCTTGTGGTACCCATCCGGATTTCGACAAAACGACAAAAGTCCTTAAATTTAAACAGATTTTTAAAAATCGAGGTGGCCACGCAGTGAAAGCGACTCTGATCATACCCCCAAACTTGGAATATGGCCTTCTAAGACACGCAGGAAGTTGAATGAAACTAGGCACTCAACACGATTTGCATATAGACAGACATTCCGTAAACATAATTATGTTATTATTATTTCGTTAATCCTCAAGACGACGTCGTCTTCATTCGCATCCGTGTTGTATTTGAACAAGCTTCGGCTAAGTTTGTATAAGAGGACAGCTATTCCCAAACCTTCTGTTGTCCACCCCTATAAATTACGTGGGGAAAAGGAAAAACATGTATAATATTAACCAACAACATGAGCTCCTTACAACGAGGCAGATCAATGTATATGACATTGATCTGCCTCGTTGTAAGGAGCTCAAGCACTTGTGTTTCAGGAAACATTCTATTTCCATCAGTGGTATCACAAATAACTTAAGTACACAATACAACACCCAGACCTGTACGAACTGACATGTTCGTGCACAAAAATGTTTAACCATGGCGGGAATTGAACCCGCGACCTCTTGGTCTAATAGGCTACTTCTTAACCATTACACCAATGTGGTCGTCAATTATCTTGTGTACTATAATATCTCCTGTGCAGTTGGCTGATCTCTGTTGAGATTGGCCGCCGTGGTCGAAATCAGCCAGGAGGACTATTATGACTCAAGTGTACCCTGGACCTAAGTTGACTATTGATTTACTTAACTTTCGCCGTGGAATAACTTAGTAGCATCTTGGAGTCAATCAAAAACCTAATTTTTCGGAAGCACAATCTTGCTGTCACGTAGGCTATGAGAAGTGGAGCAAAGACCTACCTTACCTACTTACTACTTACGGTACAAAATGGTGGTACCTAGCGTGACGAATAGTCTTGTAAGTTTGACAACTGGTGCCTTCCCAACTGGGTTGACGCCTCGCCTGACGTATCAATTCCATTGCTAACATAGTGCGTATTATAAATAACAGATATTGTCTCGTATGTAAATATTTGACTAGAGGGACCGGTGAATTCAATTATATGCCGTATGTTAGTGTTTGGGGAGTGGGTTTGAGTGGTGAGATGTGTAAGATATGTTCGTGTGTTACTAATGTACCGTCGCAAGTTAAGTAGACGTGCTTTTGCCTGTATAAAGTCACTTAATGTCGGTGAATGATAAAGGAGGACTTTCTTTTGTTTGCCGTCTTGAAAATGAGATTGTGGTAAAATTTATGGATAGCACAATTTTATTAAAAATTAAATAAAATTGATAGCTGCCTTTTAGAATTATTCTTTTATTATTAATATAACACTTCCTAAATATTAATTTAATATAAGGTGCAAAAAGTATACCAATAAAAGATTTTTTATCGCTAAAGTTTAAGATTAAGGCCACCTAAATGTTAAACAAATTTATTTTTCTTTTACTTTATTTAATTTTTTATTTAATTTTTAGCCATTAAATACATTTAAATTTCAAATGAACTAACGAGCAACTTTGAGCTTGACATTCTTATTTAAGCTTTTAGAACATTCCTGCCTTATTTCTCATAGAATGGAAATCTCAATATTTCAACGTAAATCAACTTTTTTGTTGGAAATTTTTAATACGGGTAATATTTTTATTATTATTTTAGACTTGACATGGCCATAAAATTAGAATAGTTATTATGATATTCGGCATTTCTACCATCTACCTTGCCGATGCCTGTGCCCTGAACTCAGAAACAAAATGTACATGGTATTCATACCGTTTTTTTCTGACAAAAAATTCATCCCATAATCGTTCATTAAAAATGCTGCAATGCAGTGAGATGGGCTTTGGTTAACTACGAATTTATTGTGGTTAAACAAATAATGAGCATAGACAAACTTAATTCTGCATCCACATAACACGAGTCCAAACTAAATTAAACCTAGTTCTGGTACATTTCGCGTGAATCGTCCGAATCTCGATGCCTTCCACACAATAAAACTCAATTAGTACAGACTCATACGACGAACAGTCATATTCTGGAATGTTCTAGACTTCCTGATAAATGCAATTTAGAAAGAATGATATACCTAGATTTTTTAAAATAATATATATATACAAGGTGTAACAAAAAACCCGTTATAACTGAAGGGTGTTGTTGTGCCCGGAAAACTGCACAACATTCCCAATGATACCTTAGTCAAAATCTCAAAAAAAAATCGGACCTCCCATACAAAATTGCCAATCAGCTGATCGATTTACTATGGGAGAGCCAAAAGATTTTTTGAGATTTCGACCTAGGTTTCTTAGCGAAAGTTGTTCAGGTTTACTGGCACAACAACACCCTTCAGTTATAACGGGTTTTTTGTTACACCTTGTATATATACTATATATATACAACAACATCACATACATTGATCTGACTCCGTGGTAAGTAGCTTAAGCACTTGTGTTACAGATATTAGAGTCAACAGTGGTATTACAAATAAACTTAAATAAATGCATTAAACACACCTAGACCAGTTCAAACAGTCATGTTCATGCACACAAATGTTTTTACAGTGCGGGGATCAAACCCGCGACCTCTTGGTTAATAGTCAAATTCTTGACCATTACACCAAAGTGGTCGAGCGGCACTGTCAAGTAATCATATTACACACAGTTGGGATGCTAAGACTTAATATAAAAGCCTCTGTAAGATCGTTTTATCATTATCAGCCAAAGGACGTCCACTGCTGAACATAGGCCTTCCCTACAGTTTTCCACATCGACCGATCACAAGCGGTCTGCATCCAGTGTGATCCTGCGATCTTTACAAGGTCGCAGGCCCATCTTGTCGGTGGACGTCCTACGCTAAGATCGTGTACAACACGTCTTATTAGTCGAATAAAAACATCATATTCGCTGTTATAGAACTAATTTAAGGCGACTAAAAGCAATTAGGCTGCTATTATTACACCAAAGTGGTCGATTAAATTAGAATTGCTCATAATATTTTGAACATTTCCAACATCCAGTACCTATTTACCTAAAACTATTCTAAGAAATATAGCCTAGCTGTTTGGTTCCGCTGACATTCCATCCTATTGTCGCTAAGACATCGCACTACTTTCCAGAATAAGCTCGTGTGAGGTGCTAATTGAAACGTCCCGTCAGCTGCACACCTGCACCCAGCAGACAATACCGGACCCGAGGACCTGGCCGCTGGAAAAACGTCTAGCTGCATGTGATGGTTAACTTTATTGGAAGTAAATTTTATTTGTGAAAAAGAAAATTACTTTTTCCGTTGAGAACTTCACCCACCAACAAATCTTCAATTTTTTTGCGTAGCCACGATAAGTTAATTCTACAACTTCGTGCTAAATTTGACAACTTAGCGAAGGCGAATTACTGTATACGAAAGCGATCGCTATTTTCTTCGCACGAACATGCCATGTAACTCTTTTAATCTCTATCTCTATATAGGAGCTTTGGTATAGTTTTCTAAAATCTATTGACGTGAGGCATTCTTAAAAAAAACGTCAATATAAACTGTTGGCTGGTGTAACGATATTAATTGACGTGTATTCCTTCGTGTTCCTATCGTGATACCGTTAACATATTGGCGGATCACGATATTTATCGAGAGATCCTGGAAATCCTTGTGATTTGTTCCTAGATTCTGGTTCGATGATCATGGATCATTGATGGTTTAGAATGCGCTGTGATCAGACCCAAGATACAAAACTAAATATCGTGGTAATTATCACAATATTTATTTTCACGTGTAGCTTATGCATATAGGTCCCAGATGTACTAAACACAGTGCTGATTTGTTGAGGGGTTATTTGTGAGTTTGAGACCAACCTTACTGTCAGATGTTATTAAGCCCCCCGACGGCCTCTGACTAAACTACACGACTAATATCAATCGATATTAACCAGGACCAACAGCTCAGCGTGCCTTCCGAAGCACGAAGACGCTTGTGACAATATTTCTTTAAAATTTAGTTTAAAACAACAGAATAAGCCCTTAAACAACCATTAGTGCCTCACAATGTTCTTAGTTAATACTTATATGGCTATAATCTATGTTACTAAGCTTTTACCCAACTTAAAACTAGCTCCATTCCTTGCGCTGCAGGCAATTAGATAACGAAGATGTCCAACGAAAACCCTCCAGTGCAACAAATAACAAAATCCCGAAACAGTCCTGTGTAACGTATAGCCGTAATTCCGAACAACCACTCTAATTCACAATTAATGTAGGGTGATAGCACCAGTTATTTACGCACCAATGTCTTGCAGTATTTTTTTTTAAATCAAGTTTTGCCGATATTGTTTTACTGAAGTTGACAACACTGGGCACAGACTTTTTGCCGTCACTTTGAAAAACTTTTTATTGATATAATGTTTTTCGTCTTCTTATGGCGGTAGAGAAAATCAGCGAAGTTTGTGTTCCAGCAAAATAATTAAAATAATGTGGAAAATATTTAATTATTCCAAAACTACGAGAAAATATGAAAATAGTATACTGATATCGAAAGAACATTACGCAATAAGTTAAATGATATCAATGCTTTTTTTTAATAAATCGGTTGAAATCACAAATTTTTATTGTGTTGGACGCTGGAGCTTTGTATATTTTTTAGTTATTAGAGAAATGCTAGTTTATTTTGATTTTCGACTTAAGTAAGTCGAAAATCATAATAATATACATACATAAACGATATACATTAACATTGTCGTATTCAAAGAATATCGTGAAACAGGTTTTTTTTTTCATTTATATCATCGTAAAGTCTTGAAGTAACTTAAAGTGTCCAAAACTAGTGCTGTCACCCTACGCTCTAAACCGGTTAAAACCCAGTTCAAACTGGTTACGAGCCGCTTTAAACCGGTTAAGGAACGGCTAACTAATGGTTAGTTACTTACCGCCAAATTAAAACAGATTGGTGCCAACAAAAAGCCGTTGGTAATGAGTTTAAGCTGGATCACTGGGAGGTTAACAGTTGACAGACAAAATTTGTTTTTGAGCAACGGTACTTAATAGAAAAATTATATCTTAAACATGTATTACTTTTTGAATACTAACCGTATTGCGTAAGCCATTTAAAATATTAGAAATGTGGACACCATGCCTTAAATTAATGATTATGATGACCAATGGGAATAAGAAAAATAAGAACCTATGTAAAAATGATTTATTTATTGCTTATTTTATTTGGTACTAAAAATAATTGCACGACTTCATTTAGCATGTAAACAGCTAGCTAGCAGCTGATTTAACATTATTGTAGGGGTACAACCAGCAACATTATCCATACAATAAAAAAAACTTAATAGCTTAGGTAATTATTGAGTTTTTTAAGTGTTCTATTTCATTTATTTTAATTTAGTTTTTAGATTTTTTAAATAATCAGAACTATTATATGCGTTACTGAATTAACAACAGAATTATAGACGGGATAGAACCGCAACACGAACAATATAAATGGTGTGTGGGAAATCTCCCCAAATCGGGGGAAAACTATGATCGATGGTGATGTCATGGTTGAGGAATCTGTGGCGAATCATGATTGAGGATGAGTCGCTATTGGATTCAGCCCGTATACGTATTAGTTAATCAATTGTGGCGCTCTAGACATAAGTGTCCTAACTTTAAACAGCAGAAGTAATTTTTGCAATTCTTCAAAAACAACTAGAAATTTGGTTGCTATTAATGCAGTTGCCTTACCTCTTAGTTGAAGTGAGGCCTGTGCCCAGCAGTGAACAGTGAATAGAAAAATATGGGAACGATAGAATAAGGGAAATATATAAAAAATACTTTTCATAGCTTCTGATTACCTTTAAAATGATTACTAGTTCTGTATCTAGTTTTAATGTGAGGAAGGAAATTATTTTACTACAAAAAAAACAATTAATAGAAAATAAAAAAAACTGAGCCAAATAAAAGATATAAATTCTTAAAGCCGCCCAACAAAAAAAAAATAACTTGAAACTACCAAAAATTGTTGAACACTGCTGGGAACAGGCTTCACCTCAACTATGAGGTGAGGCAATTGCATTAATAGTGGGTAACCAAAATTTCTAGTAGTATTCGAAGAATTTTAATATTTTTTTCTCAAAGCCCCACACTACACTTTTGACCAATTATCATAAAACCTAAATTTTCTATTTAATAATCAGGAAATGAATTCATATTATTCATGTTAGTCCATTATTTCATCTATAACATAATTTACATAATGCTTTCATCGCTACCTTCAAAATGGAGGTAATTGAGACATACTCGAAATCCGTTGTATATTACTTAAGTCTCCACGCAGATTAATCAAAGAGAAATATGCATGGCGACACATGTCATGAAATGATAATGAACTCGTATGGCGATAAACCAAGTCGCAAGCAACAAGCGACTGTCCAAATAAGTATATTATTTTGCCTTACTTCGAAAAACTTAAAAGGAAGAAATAAAAATGATTAAGTAAATGTAGAAATATAACAACTCCATTTACGGCAATTTGGCACATATTTGATATTTATTTTCAAGCATCTTATTTTGCATAATCTTTTTCTCGTCGTCCGTGTTTAATCTTAGTTAACCTCCTTAATACCTGTTGTGATTCGTTCGTTCTGCGTTTACTTGTACTAGGGCGGTTTGATAAGTCCATGACTTTGAAAAGAAAAACATATATTTTGTGTACAAAAACATTTTATTTTTCTACATACTCTCCTTTCAACTCTACACTCTTTTTCCAGCGATGCTCCAATCTCTCCAACCCATCCAAAAATACTTTTTGTCAAAGCCTGCAAAATAGGCCTCGGTTGCAGCTATCACCTCTTCATTGGATGAAAATCTTTGCCCAGCAAGCCATTTCTTCATGTTTGGGAAGAGAAAGAAGTCACAGGGGGCTAAATCTGGTGAATATGGAGGGTGCGGCAATAATTCGTATCCTAATTCGACAAGTTTTGAAGTCGCGACTGCAGACGAGTGGGCCGGAGCATTATCCTGATGAAATAGAACTTTTTTCTTTGCTAGATGCGGTCGTTTCTTCATCAACTCTTCATTAAATCTTTCCAGCAATGCAGCATAGTAAGCACCGGTTATTGTCTTGCCTTTCTCAAGAAATCGATGAAAATAACCCCTTAACTGTCCCAAAACACTGTTGCCATCACTTTACCAGCCGAACATACCGTTTTTGCCTTCTTTGGTGCACGTTCGCCGGTAGAAGTCCACTGCTTTGACTGTTGTTTAGTCTCTGGCGTATAATGGTTGACCCACGTTTCATCCACGGTTACGTACCGACGCAAAAATTCACTTGGATTGCGATTATACATAGCCAGACATGCCTCAGAAGTAGTCACGCGTTTTCGCTTTTGGTCGACTGTCAGTAAGCGCAGCACCCATCTTGCAGAAAGTTTTTTCATTCCCAAAATATCGTGCAAAATATGAAAAACTCGTTCAGTTGAGATGTGCACAGCCTCAGCTAACTCGCGTATCTTCTATCTAACTCGACGGTCAGCCAAAACAATATCGTGGATTTTGTTAACAATGTCCTCAGTGGTTACCTCAATCGGCCTTCCTGGGCGCTCGGCATCATTGGTTGTAATACGTCCACAACGAAACTCAGTAAACCATTTATGTACCATTCCATGAGACGGCGCTGAATCGTGTAGTGGCGTAAGTATCAGTTTCAAGGTGCCGCCATCGGGTTCAAAGGGATTGATGCCTGGACGAGACAATGATGGAAACCAATTTTCAATGTCACACGGACCTGGGTGATTGTGGCTCCTTAGTTGTTTCTGATTCCCTTAACACAAGTGTTTAGGCTACTTACTTAGACCCCTAAGGTCAGAGCAATGTATGTGATCATGTGCCCATCTTACCTAAATACTACCCCATCTACCTAAATACAAGCAAAATATTTGCTTAGTTTATTTCCCAACATAGTAGTAAGCATTTATTTTTTACATATGTAAAGTTCTGCAGATTTATTATGTAATAAGGCTAAGTTGATAAGCACATTTACCTTATCGAACATACAATTACAGTTAGAAATAGTTTTTAGTCATCACAAACGATTTTTTTTAGCCTAAGAAAATATTCTAGCAGTAGGAAACTTCAAACCATTTGCTGTATGAAATCGCAACGAACACACGTTGGGATTTCAAACAGATAAAAATATTATATATAAAGATAAAATGATTTCTTGAGTTTGCAACGTAAATGCTGTGGTGCTGTGAGCAGTAATTTCTACAAAAACAGAGGACTTTAGGTACTTTTGACTCTCCGTCAATCGCTTGATACATGCAAGCCGATATGCTTGCATGTATGCTTATACATGCAAGCATATCGGCTTGCAATGATAGTGTTATTTTTAAGAGACATCGAAATAGAAGGTTATTCTCATAACTTGGACCGTACCTCTCATACGGGGTTAGACAGCCGCGTGAAACAATACCGCCAGCGAGAATGCCTCCGGTTGGACAATTAGTATACGAGAAGAGCAGTCCAACATATTCGCTTTTACGAATATTGTAGCAAACACGCAACTAGAGACCGTGTCAAAATACGTACCACCAAGTACTATTTTAAACTTTCCTGTTGCATTATTACAATAAACACAGATTTTTAACGGGTTTTACGCAACACAAACACTTTTTAAAGGTAAAACTTAGTACATGGTCGCGGGTGATCTGTGCAACCAGATCGAAACGTGAAGGTAAATACTAAGTTTTAATTTCGAAAAGACAACACTTAAAAATTCTTTTCGGCTCCGGTCATCCGGTCCGGGGAGGAATCGAACCCCCGACCTTTGTAAGTCCGGTCCAATGTTCTGACCACTGAGCTACCGAGAACCTTAATGGAGTCGTTGAATTTTGTAAGTGCTTTTTAACGCTTTGAGCCAGCGTATGTTTCATCAATGATTGTGGGAGACACCCTCAAATCACCCGAGAGGAATATTTTTACAAATATTTAACAATCGGTTAAGATGAAACAGGCTATAATTTTATTTGCTTTAGTATTTTTCGCGTTTACAACACTATTTTTTTATTTCGAAAAGACAACACTTAAAAAATTCTTTTCGGCTCCGGTCATCGGGGAGGAATCGAACCCCCGAAAAGAATTAAAGCGAAAGCGTTTTATATCATGCATCATTTTATGGTATGAATCCGGTAAATATTCACGTTAGTGAGACGTTGCTTTTACTTCTAAAGACTAAAATATCGGATCACTAAGCCAATCGACGCCGGACCGAAACCGCGCGTATATAATAATAATAATAATAATAAATACAAGGTGTAACAAAAAACCCCGTTATAACTGAAGGGTGTTGTTGTGCCCGTAAACCTGAACAACTTTCGCTAAGAAATCTAGGTCGAAATCACAAAAAATCTTTTGGCTCTTCCATAGTAAATCGATCAGCTGATTGGCAATTTTGTATGGGAGGTCCGATTTTTTTTTGAGATTTTGACCAAGGTATCATTGGGAATGTTGTGCAGTTTTCCGGGCACAACAACACCCTTCAGTTATAACGGGGTTTTTTGTTACACCTTGTATACAACAACAACACATACATCTGACTCCGTGGTAAATAGCTAAAGCACTTGTGTTGTATCAGAATCATCAGTGGTATTAAAAAAAACTTGAATAAATACATATAACACCCAGACCAGTACAAACAGATATGTTGAGGCACACAAATGTGTGTACAGTCCGGGGATTGAACCCGCGACCTCTTGGTTAATAGTCAACTTCTTGACCATTACACCAAAGTGGTCGTCATATGATTGAATATCGCGCTTAAGAGCCGGACGTACACCGCATACTCATTGGGCCGCCTTTGTAAACATACGGTATCGGTCCGGTGCCAGTACAGTTGCAGCGTCGTCTGCATAAGGCTTTAATACGCGTCGATATTTCGCAATACCCATATCCTACCAACGTAATTCCAGTCGCCAAACACACAAACTATTCCCAATATCAGTGCATTTCACAGAAAGCCAATTAGTTTGCACATAAGCGTTCAATCGCATCCCTTTGATATGAATGCCTTTACAAAACTGACTGAGCGGTAAAGAGCAAGTCTGAATGTACTATGGGTATCACAGAATCCTGTGTAAGGTAACATTTCACTGCTCCTGTGGATGTGGACGCAATGAATGCACCCAAAACTATTTTCACTTGTAACGTATTAAATGGCATATTGAGATTTTCGACTCTCATATTGGACACCCAATATTCAATTTAAATTTGATTATGATAGCCAGTCACATAATATATTTAGGTTTACTCATTTAGGTTCATTATTTTTTGACTACCTCGTTGGTGTAGTGGCAAAGTTTCTGCCTTACATTCGTGAGGTCTTGGGTTCGAATCCCAGGCCGAGCCAAAATTGTTTCTGAGATTTTCTGTCATGAATTTCTCATTAACAGCTCGGAGTCGCGAAGTTGACGGTATTAAACCCCCATGCCTCGGAAAGCACGTTAAGCCGTTGGTCCTGCGCCTGATCTCTCAGCGGTCATGTCGGATTGCCGTCTTACCGAACTTTGAGAGTGATGGAACAGTGAGTGCACCTGTGTATTGCGCTCACACTTGTGCTCTATAATATCTCCTGCGTAGTTGGCTGATCTCTGTTGGGATTGGCCGCCGTGGTCGAAATCCAGCCAGGAGGACTATTATTATTATTTAGGTTCACATAAGTTGCTTTAGACTCAGGCTACATCTGCGACTCTGCCAGAGATTGATGTGCGGCGATTGGTGGACACGCTTTCAGAACCGAGTCGCGTCGACAAAAAGGCGCAGGTGTGGCCTGAGTCTTAGTTGTCTAGCAAAACAGGCAGCCTGTATTTTGAAGAATAAATGTTCGTTTCGATGCAAAACTTGAAGGTTTATACATTTAGGTTTACATTCATTTAAAGAGGCTAAAATCTTCTATGATGCGTAAGTAGATACGCATGTCATCAAAATAATTATATGAACGAACTGTATTTCACCTTCACCTGCACAATACCACAAATCTGATAAAATGTATGAGTTCCTCATATCCTCCAAGCGTCTCAGGCACAGCGCAGAACTGTCGCAGTAATCTAAAGGTCGTAGCACACTATAGCAGCATTGCATTAACTTTTCTGTTAAATATATTATATTTAGAACCAGTCAATCATGGTCATGGTCAAAGGACATTGTCTACATTTTAGTCATCATGACCTTATACATTTTTAACACGGTTTGGAATAGTCCATCTGGCTAGCTGCCACCATTGTATCTGAGTCTGCCACCTTAATAATTACGGTTTCAGCATAGTTTCAGGTAGTTAAAGATATCTAAGATTCCAGGAGAAGAAAGGATTTCAGAAGACGGGCGCTTCCACATTCAGTTCTGAAGCCGTCTGATATTGTGCTGTGCCGTTAAAGTGTAGCACGATCCTAACCGATTGTGGAATGGCATCACATGAATCTGCAGACTACGCCTTAGAGATTAGATTCTATGTCTTAGTTGAAGCCGTGCTGTGCCGTTATAGTGTGGCACGACCCTAACACGGTCTCGTCATCGTAACAGGCACACCTGAGGCGCTGCATCGCCGGTGACAGCCGTTCTCAATTAACCGCCGGCACGGCGCTTGTCTCGTGCTAAATTAAATTCAGTAAGTGTTGTTCACTGTTAAGGTGCCATGGGACGGACTGGGGACGGGGCCCGTGTCCTTGTTATTCAGCAGTAAAAAGTATAACGAAAGCTTCAGTGCAGTAAATGAAAAGTAGGTTTTGAACTGTTTATCCACGGAATGAAAATACCATATTTTGTTCAGAATCAAATTCAATTCAATTAGAGCAGACCGGATTGAATTTAGTAACAGACTATTTATATTTCTTGAAAACAATAATAATGACAATATAATGACAATGATTTTGTAGTGACATCGACAGTAACCATCGATGACTAATCGTGATAAACTCTGACCAGTAAATTAAACGTTAAATGTTTAATGTATTGCTATAGCCAATGGGGACTGTCAACTAATTGGCAAACTAATTCCACGTGTCAAGTCTGTTTCGAAATACTAAATTTTCTACATTGTACTAACATAAGATTGGATCGTGTTGTCTGAAAAATAAATGTTTTTATTTCTATTTTATTTTTTATTGTTTCAATGTATTTTGAAACAAGGTGCGGCGTGTCATGATAATAGTAATAATAATAATATGTTCAAATATATATAAAAAATTCAAAAATATATCGTCTGGTCCACATACGGTAACCTAGATCTAACCCTGGAGTGCAATAAAGGTGCATCACAACTGACGTTGATGGGAGAATGTGCTGGGATTGTTGTTTGAAATTAATAATAGTCTGTTTCTATTTCTTATTCAATTTAATATGTTCTTAGCGCATTAAAGGATGGGTGGGAATTGTAAAAGTTTTAAACTACTTGCATATTCTCTCCGTTGTGTTTCGTTTGCAGTGCATGCACTCTACCGACTCAGATCTCCTTACACAAAATTAAAATTTAGAATTAAAAAGGTGAGCCACAGTAACAGCTGGTAAGCTTTTACGGACGGCACAATAGGCTAGACGACACCACCAATCGTTGACATACTTTTTATTATCTGTCAAAACGGTCTGCCTCCATAGATTTCGTATAGGAATAAATGATTGTGACGTCACGGTCATGTGTCAGAAATCGGAGTCAATTGACCGAATATTTATTGCGTTTTGTGTGTTCAAAAATTGGTTTCTACAGCTTTTTTGAAATATATTGGTTGTATTATCTTCATAGAGGCTATGTTTTTTAAACACCATGTTCTTGACAATATTTAAGATAGGTGTCATCATCCCAATTGGACAGATTTTGACTAGCTATAGCTAAGAATCACCGTGAAAAAAAAACCGCTCTGAAATCGGTTTATCCGTTCGAATAGGGTCAAATTAGCCGAATATACCCGAGTTTTTGAATTTTATGTTGCTGATACATAGCAGTACTCCTGCAGCATTTTCCTGAAATAAGTAATACATAGCTAAAAAGTTTCATAACAAACAATTATACATACAATTAAAATAAAACGCTTATTTTAATAACATCCAATAAACCTGAGACGTACATCTCCTTTTGCCTATGTCATTATTGTTATTTACTTTTAGTTCTGCCGGGGATTATTTTAACTAGCGATAAACCCTGCTTATTTATTTTGTAGTAAAGCCAGTCATATATCTCTAGTAGCTTCTGTTACCAGTAGGTACAGTTCCTAATTTTAATTTGGATGCCTGTTTTGACAAAGCTTGAACACAATTGTGTGGTATATTAGCAACTAACTTTTACAGTATATAGAACCATTCGTATTCTTGATGTGAATTTATATATTTTGTGCATTTAGCTGATATTTTATTTGTATGTGGTATCTGCCTGTTATTATTTGTACATTTTACTTCCTTTTGTCATTGTAGAATTAAAAACCTGTAATAAATGATAGAAATGAAAATAAAAATATATAGTCGTTGATGCCTAGTGCACACCAAAAACGTACAAAAGTTGTGAAATTTAATCATAATCAAAAATGTATCCGTCCGTTTGAGTTTAATAAATAACATGATATATGCAAACTTATTTTTAACGTCAGGGAAATGCTGTTACGCATACCCACCAGCCGCGGGGGCAGCTGCGGGTTATGTGGGACTCCAGGCCTCAGAGAGAGAACCCGCATACCCACTAAAAACCTGACGGTGCTCTCCGGTGCCGTGTGATTCGGGGACGTGGCGGGTTCACCGTAGGCCGAGAGGCCACAGGCACTCAACGCAATATGATTTATGCAAACTAACTAAACCTAAAATTTGTCATAAGAAAGCTAACGAATGCGCCAAAAGGACTCTTACTAATTTTCCATCCAAACCAAAACTGTCGAAACTTATCCATTCGCAATTTTCTTGACAAAAAATATGCAAACTAACTAGGTGGGAAGAAAACTTAAACAGAACTTAAAATTTCAAAAGAAAATGCACCTGAGGTCGCTACGCTCAGTTTCGAGTTAGACTTGCCTCCGCCGAGTTTCAACGAAGTTTCCGATACTGTTCTTTATACATTTTCAAAGTGTTATAAAATTTTCATAATTAGTGTTGTACAAATTTTATGACGCCAATTTTTCTACGTGGTAATTTTTCTTGTATGAAATGTAAAATTGATTAAGTGTAGCGTAGTCTTACGTTTTTTGTTATTTTTTGGAGTATAAACTTGAATATGTAAACAAACGAAAGGTTTTTGACTTGGGTCATGTGCAGAGATGTGAATTATTTGAAATACATATATTTGAAATGCAAATACAAAATGCAAAATACCCATTTTTATTTTATATTTGAAATACTTTTTTCTAAATGTATTTTGTATTTTATTTGAAATACTCTATATAAATATTTAGTATTTATAAAATACAAAATAGTTTTGTTGCATTTTAATTCATTTTTTTGAATGAATGAATGAATTAATGAATGAATGAATGAATGAAATATTTATTTGCACAAAACATGGTAACAATAATGACATCACAAATAGGTATAAGCTCAGCATGTTTTGTCTTGTCAGACATGCAAATATATTTACAATTTTTCCATTCTATTTCATTTTATTTATGAACGCACTGATTGTGATCGGAGTGTTGTCATTGTCATTTGTCAACTAGAACAATAATGCCAACATTGCGGAAGATGAACTCTTTGAACAAATACTAGTTCTAAAATCAGTTCAATAAATAAAAGTGGTTATGCTTAACAATGTATTTTATTTTCCAAACCTATTTTAAAAATACGTATTTTGCATTTTGTATTTAAATACTTTTATTCTTATGTGATAATGTCACAACATCTATGGTATAAAAGAAAGTGGTGTAAGTTACACTATTTACAACTCGGATGAACCGATTTGGCTGAAAATTGGTGGAAAGGTATCTTAGAACCAGGAAACGGACAAGGCATACTTTTTATGCCGTTCGACCGCGATTTCGAAAACAAAGGGATTCCACGTGGACGAAGTCGCGGAGGGCCACTAGTTTATTAATAAATATACACATTGACAAAGCTGATATTGACTATAATGTGATTTTACGGGTCGTTTCTATATTCTTGTTAGATAACAGTCAGATTCATAAACAGCTATCTGAGGTTTTAACTTAAAAGCTAACTGACCTCCAGTAAATGAAAGATAAAATATTGAAACCGACTGTTGTATTTTGAGAGACTTATGAAACTACTTATGTATGGCTCTAGATGATGAATGACGCCATCTGTTTCCTTATTAAGACTCTTCTTCTTCTTCTTCAGCCTGTGGTCACCCATAGTCGGGTATAGGCCTCTTCATGAGCACGCCAAGTGTTGCGGTTCCGTGCCAATCGCATCCAGCCCCTCCATGCCACTTTTGCGATGTCATTAAGACTCTTAAGTCCTATAAAAATCCTTATCGTCATCGTCCCCCATGGACGAGTGTTCGATGCCTGGCTCAGACAGTGTATCTTTGTACTGCACTAAATATTTTCTTTAGTTTGCAACGTAAATGCTTATCATGAATAATCATTGAACTCTTTGAATGGAAAGCTCCATATTAAATGACAGTTAAATATTTGCAGTAATATATCAAAATCATATCTGGGGGCACGGTAGTGCCCCCGCCAAGACGAGCCAAGCGAAGCGCACGGGCACTACCTACCTTTTCTCGAAGCGCTTCGTCGTTTTTTTGAACCTTCATAACTTGGGTTCGGATTATGCTAGATCAACAAAATTTTCGGGATATATTGTCAATAGCGGACTTATTGAACATATTAAGTTTTAATTACATTAGCTTTTAGCCGTTCGTTACTACAAGAACTATTGTATAACACAAAAGTAATGAACAGTGAATTGATTTTTCACCTTACGCCGATGTGAATGTAGCGAAATGGCCAAGCCACATATTTGGACTAAGGTGTAGAGTTTGTGAAGTTAGGCCTTGTAGAGTTAGGGCGTGTAGTGTTTGAAGCTTGGCTCTACATGAGATCTGATAACTTTTTGACAGTGCGAGTCATATGGGTTCGTCTTGGCAATATTTTACATGAAAATGTTTTTGGTGGGATTTCTTTTTCAATCTAGGATACAAAATATCACTTGTAAAAGTGTTGTTTGTGTAAGGAGTTTGTGAAAATTGTGTCAAGAGTTTAGGATGCAATTCCAATCTGTGATGAAGTGAACACGGCCTGAACGTGACGAAAGCAGTAGCAAATTTCAACATGCTTTGCCAATGTCCGGGTGGCCGAGTGGTAAAGGCATACGGCCTAGATTTCCATGGACGCGGGTTCGAATCCTAGGACAGTTGATTTTTTCTTCTGCAAAAAATTATTTTCTTGAAACACCCTGTATGAGATTACTAATATATTATAACTAATGAAGTTCCTTATACCGCCTAATGATTTCTACACTCATTTCGACCACCGCACGTGGTGTGTGAGTAAGCGCAACAACGCTTACAATGCTTGGCACTCGACTCATACACCTAATATGGCAAATTTTACTGCCCACCCAGGCACCTGGTAAATACTTTTACAGTATAGAAATGGGCGGAAACCCATCTCCGTAAAAAAAGTTCTGCATTTTTTTTTTTTTATAAATAAATATACAACAACATCACATACATTGATCTGACTCCGTGGTAAGTAGCTTAAGGACTTGTGTTACAGATATCAGAATCAACAGTGTTATTACAAATGAACTTAAATAAATACATATAACTTCCACACCAGTACAAATGTTTATACCGTGCGGGGATCGAACCCGCGACCTCTTAATTAATAGTCTACTTCTTGACCATTACACCAAAGTGGTCGTCATATATACCTATATTATATTTAAACAATAAGATACAAAAAAGATTACTGTCCCGCACAAGGAATGGCACACCAAACGCAAATAAACGTTTCTGTCAATAATTCCGTCTTAACTCTATTTTGATTTATTCTATTTTCACGAATCAGATTATCGAGAAAGAATATTTTACTCGTTATTAATAAGACCTAATGTTATCTTTTTTCCATACCTTCTTTTGTCACTCAGTCATACCTTATTTAGGTAAGTATAGCTCATTATTAATAACTTTATTTTTTTTATTTCTAACACGTCTTGCTCAATCTATCAAAGCCAGAGAGGTAGAACAACAGCAACACATTATTATGTGTTCCGTTCATGTGGTCGGAACCTAAGTAAAAGTAAAGACGCCAAGAATTCTTTAAATATTTGAAACATAGAATAAAATTTTCAAACCACTTTTAACGTCTAAAACCTACTACCCCCATTTATACTGTGACCGTGCTAACCGCTGCACGCTGCCAAGGCTAAACGATGCATTCTCATTAACTAGATATTGATTATGGTAAAAATAGACTCATCGCTATGGTCAGTGAAGGCTGTCGCTTAATCACATTGCCTATGGGAAATGATGATAGATAGCTGTCAGACATTTCTTCGAGGCCATATATGTATGTGCTGCGGCCATATATTTGCCTGCCTCGATGGTGTAGTGGCAATGTTTCTGCCTCACATCCGAGAGGTCCTGGGTTCGAATCCCAGCTCGAGCCAAAATTGTTTCTGAGATTTTCTGTCACGAATTTCTATAAAACAGCTCGGAGTCGGAAAGTTGGCGGTGTAATACCCCCGTGCCTCGGAAAGCGCGTTAAGCCGATGGTCCTGCGCCTGATCTCTCTCCGGTCATGTCGGATTGCCGTCTCACCGAACTTTGAGAGTGATGGAACAGTGCGTGCACCTGTGTATTGCGCCCACACTTGTGCACTATAATATCTCATTATTTATTTGTTTCTTTATTTCTTTACATTACATTATTATTACAGGTAGTCTTATTTATTTATTTATTTAAGCTTTATTGCACAACAATACTTTGTACAAAAGGTGGACTTAACGCCGTAGGGCATTCTCTACCAGTCATACCTTTGGGCTAAGCAGAAATGTTTAGTGGGCGGTGCGACAAAATAAATAAAAGAGAAAACGAAAAAAAAAAAAGAATTATATGACACATAAGATAAAATATATATATAATTATATATATATATATATATATATATATGATTACATATTTAAAAATACACATAATATATACAAATATACACTAAATAAATAAATAAATTTGACGAACTGTTAAAGAAAGATCTATAATGACGGTTGCGATAAAGTAAGAAAGTGGGTGCGAATGAGTCTCTTGAATGATAATTTGCTGGGAGCCTGTTTTATATTTTCGGGAAGAGCATTCCAGAGTCTGATGGCCTGAATGTGGAAGGAGTTGGCTTGAAAATTGGTGCGGTGAGGTGAAAAGGCCAAGGTCAATTTATTAGAGGAACGGAGTTGACGCGAATGTGTCGAACTGAGAAGTGAAAATCGAGATTTGAGATAAGAAGGGGAATTGGGATCGTTAAGTATGGAGAAAGTACTCAAAAGAATTCTAATATTACGTCTTAACCTAAGTCTTAACCTAATTCAATAATGTAAAACTAATCTATACTTAATCTATTTACTTATTATAACTTATTACATAAAATGCCGTGTTTGCGAACTCACTCAGAGAACACGAAAATATGTCGAGTTGTTCGACTATCGTGTTCATAGTGCGCAAGGCTCGAGTGAGCGGCGCCCTGGCCAGCAGGTTGGTGCGCGCGTGCGGCAGCGCCAGCAGCGCCGGCGCGCGCCGACGCCACACGTACCTGTCAGGCACGTCGAACTGGATATGTCGGAGAAACTCCGCGTTGTGCACTTTACCCCTCAACAACTTGTGGATATAGCACACCATGGCGAAGTCCCTCCTGACCCCAAGCTCGTTGTAGCCCACCATTCCCAGAACAGCTATAGGTTATATTATATTATAGGTTGGGATATAGCAGCGGGTAAAAAGGATAGACTCCATACAGCTTCATGTACAAGTACCTTATAAACTTGTTCTGAACTTTTTCCAGCATCAGTTTGTACTTTGTTTCCTGTGGTGCCCAAACAACCGCGTTGCACTCCAGGTGACTCCTGACTAAGGCGTTATATAATGTGGTAATCGCTGTGACATTGACTATCTTCTGCGTAGTTGGCTGATCTCTGTTGAGATTGGCCGCCGTGGTCGAAATCGGCCAGGATGACTATTATCATATGTATGTGCTATAATGCGTGTTGCAAATGTTTAGAAAAAGGTTTTATTATTCAGCTTCCACTACATGAAAAGCAAGTCGATTTTTTTTTATTTGCTCCACAAATGGGAAGTGACGAAACAAAAAACAAATGTAAATCTTAACTTACTTACGTTCTTTCTATTATACAGTGAACAGAGCATGCTATGTGTGGACATGTTCACGGGTTTAGATGTGTATAACTACGTATATTAATATAGATATGTAAAACTAATGTAATAACTAATTATTTTTTTCCTAGTAAAGGCCAAGGAGGAGTGAAATATATCAAAAGATAATCTGACGTGATTGTAGCTCGTTGTCATTCTGTTCAGCGGCGAGTGCTAACCTGCTACTGTGCTACGATTTGACTGGACAAAAAGTTATTTTATTGCCTTATCTGTGACGATATTAACCTGGCCTGTGCCCAACGTTAGATGATTTCGACGGATCCGCGATCTCAAAGAGCAAACAGCTGATACGGGCATTAGAAATATTGTAGCCACGAGAAATACCTACTGACTCTTTGACATCGTCGGTCTTGGGACGAGTTAATCAATTTACGTAAGAATGTCAGGGCAACTAAACAAACCGTTTTTTTGGATAGGTTTGCTCTTGACCCAAGACTAAGCCCAACTAGGCAAAGACTGAGTCGACGATATAGCGAGCTCACCGAGAAGATGCCGGTTCACTCTAGCTTTGAATATTCCTAGGTTGCAATTATTATTAGTTTTAAAGAAGTACATTATGTCCGCCGCTTCTCGTCGCTTACGCAGTGTTTATTACTTGTAGTGTTCTATTGTTACCATTTAACTGCGGCCTTAATAACGGTAACACAAACGTAACAAAATCATAATTAAATTGCCTGATTTTGACTATGGGCCAATATTCCGATAGCATTAGCTAAGTCAAGGCCCTTAGGATTTGTACAGGCGGGGATGCATTTCTCTACAAAAGTATAATTTGTTTCCTTATCCTTATTTATTGGTGCGGACGACAAAACCGGCTGTTACGGGTTCGAATCCTTCTAGGGGCAAATGATTGTGTAATAATGAGCTAGAGCATTTGTACCTGAGTCATGGGTGCTTATAAATGTATTTAAGTATTTATATTCGTTATCCTAGTCGCCATAGCCTAAGCTAATGTTTAGTTGGGGGCTTGGTAATTTGTGTATTCGTTAGAACAATTATTATTATTTTAATGATTATAATTTGCTAAGAGAACCTTGAGTGATAAGTTATTTCAAAAAACAGTGCGATGCAATCACGAATCAGTGAAATAAGATAAAAACAATCTCAAGTATCATTTGACGGTTAATAAATCTAGATATAGAGCAAAGCAACTACCTAGGTAACTAACCATTTATTAAGTTAAATCTACACGACCTGCTTAACATCCTTGAAGTTCTACGCAAACATTCGCAAGCTCAACGCTAAATTCAGCTGAAATGACCAATGTTTCAGCACCCTGAAAATGCAAACAAACATTAGCCCGTGCATTACTTAAGTTGACAAGGGCTTTAAGTGGCCAGTGGAATAGTTGCGAATATCAACTCAGTGTTTGTTACCTACTTTGTGCATACGAAATACTAGAGGGTTTTTACTTGAAATAAGTGCATAGCTGCGTAAATAAAGAAAACATTGTTTTAGCTTGGATGAATACTTTTAGTTATCTGATTTATCATGAATGTATTTATTAGGATTTTGGGCTTTTAGTTTTCTGATTTAATATATAGCGTTTTATGATTAGTCATGATAAGCATCCACGTTGCAAACTCAAGATAATATAGTTGCAGTAGATAACATCAGCTGCCTGAGGCGGGATTCGAACCCGCGTCCATGGGAATCCGGTCCGAGTGCCTAAACCTCTCGGCCACCCAAACATTGGCATAGCCTGTTGAAATTTGCTACTGCTTTCCTAACGTTAGGATTGACTGAGGATTAATAAACTTTGCTCTGTTGCTAAGTTAAAGCTTGAAAAAAAAATTGGTCTGTCGCACTTCCATACAATTTTCTTTAAAAAAAATTAGCGAAAGAATATATTGCCCTGATCTAGTTTCTAGAGTATTTTACAGCACCCCTAGGTACCGCACACGCCACACATCTTTGTTAAGTCCTCCTAGACATCGCACTAAATATTTGAGAAATTCTGTCATGATTCGGCTTCCTAGAACTTCTAATTCAGCCTTTAGTGAAATTGATATTTTTTGCTCTAAAATAAATAAGTTAAAAGTGATGTGTATGACACTCTCAAAGAGCGTATACATTGCATTGATTGAAATAATAGAATTGTATCATGATTTGTTTTTGCCAATTTTCACTATTTATTACTCGTATATTTATCAATGACTCCATGCGACTTCGCCGTGTAAGTTCAATATATTATTTAATATCTTATTTTTAAATTAAGTCGTAATAATAATAATAATAAATTCATTTATTTCTTTCCACAAACCAAAATATATAGTATTTTTACAATACTCATTAACCAGAATACAATGGCAAACTTAATTAAATTATAAATAAACAATAGAAGCTGATTCATTATACAATATAATGGCTGTGGATCGCTGGTGCCCGTGGTAGGTAAGAAACCTGTGTTACGGGTCACCAGGCCCCCATCCCTAGTGAGAACCGGATTGGCTTCTACGAATATTTAAGACAAACATCAAGATTTAAATAAAGGAAAATGGTTTAGGTAAGTATAGAGTAAACACGCTTGTATGTGTACGTGTGTGTGTATGTGTGTGTGTGTGTATGTGTGTGTGTGTGTGTGTGTGTGTGTGTGTGTGTGTGTACAAAATAAAGTTTATGCCTAAGTCAACACTTGAAGAAGTTGTTCAGTATCTTCATATGATCTACCAAGCAACCAGTTCAGCAGAGTGTATTTGAAGTTGTACCGATTAAGATAATATAAAGATATAATTTTGTGGATTTTTTTATATAAGAACGGCCCGAGAAAGAGAAAAAATCTGTGACTAAACCAGGTTCTAACTTGAACAGCGTTTATAACTGGATTACGACGGTTTAATTGCCTATCGAAAAGTGTTAAAGAGTGTTGTTTAAGGGCAGTCGCTAAAATGAAAAGTTGTCTGACTGTAGGCACTTGGCAGTACTCGTAAAGTTTGTCAGTTGGGTATAGACGAGGTTTTGAAACAACAGATCTTAAGAACAGCTCGCTGTGCGCGTTCTATTTGAATGAAGTGGCTTTTGGCTGCTCCACCCCAGGTCGTGATACAATAACTCAGAATAGATTGGCACAGCGCTCCATATACCATTTTCATTACTTCTGCATCAGCTGATTGTCGAAGCAATTTAAATATATATATTAACCTCCGAACCCGGTTTGAGAGTTGATTAATATATGGTTTGAAATTGAGGTTAGAATCAATAGTGACACCCAGATACACTACAGAAGCCTCAGCATCAATATGCCTCTGAGAAGAAGAGGAAGTAATGTCAACGGAAGAAGGGTCAGTTACTATCCTTAGTGTCCGCAAAAAAGTATTTGATGATGAATCTCGAATCGAGAAATTAACGAGTTTGGTTTTCAAAAGATTAAGTGTAAGTAAGTTACTTGAAAGCCAAGTTCTAACAGCGTCAAAACCTTCCTGTGCGCACCGATAAGTATCAATCCAAGTATTCGACGAGAACACAAGAGCCGTGTCGTCAGCATACGAGAAAATGGCACCGTTATTCAGACTAAGGTTGCAGAGGTCGTTAATGTAACAGAGGAATAAGCTAGGTCCGAGTATACTTCCTTGAGGAACACCGTGCGTAGTGGGCAGTTCAGAGCTTGTGAATTGTCCTATTCTGACTCGCTGGGTTCTTCCCGTTAGGTAACTTTGAAACAACAAAAGCTGAGACCCTCTAATACCCAGAGATTCCAGTTTATCCAGTAAGATTGGGATCGACACAGTGTCGAACGCTTTAGTCAAATCTAAAAAGAGCGCAAGGCATTTCTGTGAACGGTCGAGTTTCTGCACTACGTGATCAACCAAGTAGTGAACAGCATCTGCAGTAGACAAATTCTTCCTAAAACCAAACTGGTGTCGGGACAGTAAGTTGCAACTTTCAAGGTATGACATAAGTCGCTTATTGATAATTTTCTCCAGTATTTTTGAGATCGCCGGAAGAACAGAGATCGGTCTGTAGTTTTCCACTCGGCTTCGATCTCCTGATTTAAAGATAGGATGAAGTATGGCTTTTTTTAGCAGATCGGGAAATATTCCTGTATTCAAGCTTAAATTGCAAATATACGTAAGTGGACGAATTACGGTGTCAATGTGCTTTTTTAAAAATCCAGATGAGATTCCATCCCATCCTACCGCACAGTCATTTTTCAGAGACACAATTAGACACCTAACTTCACTTTCATCGGTCTCAAGAAGGGTGAGAGTTTGTGTAGGGAGCAGTATTGTTATGCGAGTAAGCTGGGTCGTGATGAATTTTCTCGGCTAGCTGTCTACCTATTTAACAAAGTAAGTGTTAACTTCATCTACGGAAGAGGTTTTGTTACAGTTTAGATCTAGCAGATCCTCCGCCGTTGATTTAGATTTGGCAAGATTTGTAACAGATTTAATAACATTCCATAATTGTTTTGAATTTTTTCCGGCTTTTGTAAATTCCAATTTTTCATAATCAATTTTTGCCTTTCTTAATATATTTTTACAAAAATTACGGTATCTTTTAAACGATTTTTGTAGGATTTCATTAGAGGGGTCTTTTTTGGCCCGCTTGTACAAGTTGTCTCGATGTCGCATACATCTAAGTAGGCCTGGCGTAATCCAAGCTTTACGTGGTGTGCGTCTGCGAGGTAATGATATTAGTTTGGTACTTTAATTAATAGCTAGTATAATCGGATCTAAAAAAAAAATTGTTGCAAGGTTAGGGTCTTTAGTATTAAAAACTGGAGCAAAATCTATATTACTTAGGGCTAAATTAAGTTTTTTCTCATCAACCTTGGCAGTTGTTCTATTTGTAATGTGACATTTGTTTTTTCTTAAAGCAAGTAGGACAGCAAAGTGATCTGTAAGGGTCGTCTCTAATACCAGAACTTTTGCCGACATCGCTGTTTTCAAATTCATGTGGTCGTAGCAGGTGTTACCATGTGTTGGAAGGATATGACCAGGAAAGAGCCCACAGTGGCTAAGAACATCAAGATAATCAAGCGTGTAGGTGTTCTGGCAACCTGCTGAGATATCTATATTGATATCCCCTACAAGAATAATATTTTTATACGACCTATACACCGATAAAACATGGTCAATAGAATTAATAAAGTTGGATGGGTCCTTAAAAGCATATGGCCTATAAATAGCAAGTATAGCAAAATCATCGCCCATAGTGATAAGAAGGCAGTTACAGTGGGCGATATTGGGTTCAATTACTTTTATTTTTTTCAAATCACTTTTTACATCAACAACACCGTCATTCTGGTTATAATTTACGAGTGTTTTATATGAGTTATAACCACTTAGTGTTGGTATGATTGGATTACACGATAGCCAGCACTCAGATAGTAAAATGATGTCGCATGAGATCACAATTCTATCCATCATAGTTAAAAGACCAGAAAAATTTGCCCCTACACTACGTATGTTTTGAGATAAAATTGATAGGTAAGATGATGATGACATACGCAATAAAGAAAGACAATCGTCAGGGCTACACGCAATTGCTTCACAGATATCATTATCGAGGCAAGATTGCCAGTTATTCACAGCGGCGAGCTCTGTAAATGACTAATAAAAAGATCGCAGAAACGGGTGCCTAGGTAAATAAGTAAGCTTAACTGAGCATATGAAAACATTCTGTCAAGATATTCTTTTATATCATGAGCGTATGAAAAATTCACAAACATAAAAAATAAATTAATTCCATGCTGAGGGTAGGTGTAAATACTTTGATGCATTACTGCGTTCAAAATCACTGTGATTGGCATAAACATGTAAGTTATTTTTGTTTGTGTTCTATGAATGTAAAATGTATGAAGGTTTTTAATTAATGATGAATTGTTATAGTTACATGTTGATTTTAAAGTGTATAATATAATTGATACGTGTTTGGTTAGGATAGTGACACACTGAGAGTTAATTAAAATTAAATCGTTCGGAGAAAATAAAGCTAAAAGGGGCACAAATAAGATAAAACCTAGTCAGTTCTTCTTCAATTTTTCAATGTCTGCTTCTTCTTTAACTTCGATACGGGATAAACCTTCAGCTTTTCGCATATAAATCCGCCCATTACTAGTCCAACAGAACTTGTAATTTAATGTTTTGGCTACATCGCGGGCTATCGCAAAAAGCTTGCGACCTCTGGTTGTCAAACTTTCTGTCACATAAATAGCGACCGAGGGCCCAGGTAGACCGATGGTACTGGAGGAAAGCTTACTATTGTGATTTGTTTTGTTAAATACTTTTACTCCATCCAGTATCTTGTTTTTTGTTAGGACCGACGTAAGCTCGGTTACAATTGTGGTAGCTCTGTCAGGTATACTGTCTTCGCCTTTGCCTTGGTTTATTATTCAATGTATAGAAATCAACCATTATTTATTTATTATTCTTCCTCCAAAACATTTGTTTTTTATAACTAATGGGAAGCCTATAATTATTGGCCTTAATATTGGTAAAATTCTGTTTGTTAATATTTATGTAATCGCTGTTGGTTTTCATACAAATAAATAATAAAAAAAAAATAAAAAATATTTAAACTTGTGGCTATTAAAATAACAGCTAAAATATTTTACTTCACTGCTTCGATTCTTTACGAAGTTTTTTCGTTATTTTATACTTAATTGCACACCACAAAAAATCATATAATATCAACATTGAAAGAACGATGCACAATTTAGGCGGTCTTATCGCTTATAGCGATATCTTCCAGAAAACCTTTGGGTTAAAGATATTGTTATTTACAGGAAGGGGAAGTTTGTTGCAAAAGTCATATCGATCTCTATATATATAAAATTCTCGTGTCACAATGTTTGTTCCCGTACTCCTCCGAAACGGCTTGACCGATTTTCATGAAATTTTGTGAGCATATTGAGTAGGCCTGAGAATCGGCCAACATCTATGTTTCATACCCCTTAGTGATAAGGGTTGTCCACCGTCAGCAGGACAACGCCTGCGGGGTCCGCTAGTATTTCTATAATATGATGAACATTAGCAACAAAAAAAATGTATCTGAAAATATAATCGAAGATAATGCTCTTTAACTATATTTTAAAATAGATGTACTCGTAACGTGCTCCACTGTACATGCTACTGAACTATGCAAAGTGACATTAAAGCAATCTGCTGGACAAACAGCATTACCCTGTGCAGGCAATCAAAGTACCCGCTAATACGATTTGCGGACGACAACATACAACAACAGCAGTTTTGCTAGTTGTGTTGCGTCTAGTTGGGATGCAGCTGGTTGAAAATGTAGTCAAATACTCATTTGAACACTGCAAAAGATTTATGTATCTAAAAAAATTGGTTGCCTGTAAAGTCGGTATACGGGCGAAACTTTTACGTGACAACGACTTTGAGTGGTAAAATAATTTTAATGTGAATATTCATTCGTATAACATGAACCGGTGTGTATGCCTATCTCTCTCACTCTCTCTCTCTCTCGCTCTGTCTCTCTCGCTCTTAGGCGGGTTAACTGTGCTCGAGTGGAAGGGACGTGTGCCTTTCACTTTTTATGTCTGTCTCACTCGCTCTTAGGCGGGCTAACCATGCCCGAGTCGAAGGGACGCGTGCCTCTCACTCGCTCTCATTGTGAGCGCGGAACGTGAGCGGAGCGTAACGCAGTTTCTTGAAGTGTCACCCGGCAAACCAATTTATAAGACGGTTTTACGTCAAAAACAGCTAGTGAACTTCAACGGCTGATCGCCATAGCTAAGTACCACCGTGATTAAATTGATCTTTCGAATAAAAATACACGCTTTACTTCGACGAGTATGGTCATGATCTACACCAGCTTATTCCACCAGCCCCCTTTTACCATCGGACCACCAGACGTACCGCGGTATACCATCCGTACCGTGTCGATGTTCCACTGGTACGAACCAAGCGCTTCTCATCTACATTCCTGATGCGCACTGCAAAAGAGTGGAACTCACTACCTGCGTCAGTGTTTCTCTGCAATTACAACCTAGGAATCTTCAAAGCTAGAGTGAACAGGCATCTTCCAAGTGAGCTCGCTACATTGTAGACTTAGTCTTTGCCTTTTTGGGCTTAGTCTTAAGTCAAAATCAAACCTATCAAAAAAAAAACATCGCACTGAAATCGGTCTATCAAATCTGGAGCGGGATTTAGTTAGTGATCAGTAAACTAACACAAGCCATTGTTGCCCATCGTTTCATTACATTCAATGTTGCATTACCAAAACAGTAGAATACCCCATGGCAGATTTATTTATAACCTTGCCCCTCAAATTCCGCCATCATTGAATATACATCCCGTCGTTTTGCACCCCACGCCTGGCGTTCCCGTGCCTGGCCGGTCCCGGAAATTCCCGGATCCTTTATAGTGTTGTCTAGAATTAGTCCATTATCGATAAGGTTGCCAACCATTACCGTGAAGAAGAATTTTTTTTCTGCCTCTCCATCTCTAAGGTCGCTCTCTCATGTCTGAGGATCGTGGTCAGCATCAGTTACATCTGGAGCGAATGATCTGCTTCCACCGGTTCCTGTTCAGCGCGTCTTTTACGACCGTGTAGAGCTTGGAGGACAACGTAGCTTTTTCTTGATTGGTCCATCTTGTCGGTGATCGACCGCGAGATTTTTAACCTTCGGTACCCTGATAAGTTTCGAAAGACTTTCAAGCTGGTTTAGGATGGTGCGTTGCGCTGCTCAAGGTATTCTGAGCATTCGCCTCTAGCACCACATCTCGAACACACACACAAATATTTATTTCTTTCTCGTAAATTGTCAGAATTTGAATTGAAGATTAGGAATACCAAGGCTACTTATGTGCCTCAAGTTTGAATAGATAAAACTTACTGCGTTGTATAGACGCTATCACATCGGCCTTCTCATTTATTGTCCAATTTGCACCTATGACAAGTGTGTAAGATGTCAGTTTTTCGATTTTTAGCAAATAGGTAAGAATGTGAATATCACTTGAAGTTAAGTAAGATTTTGTAAGCGCGGCTTGACTGGTAACACCGTCCCTGGTATGTGATTATTTTAGTTGCTAATTTTGTTTATTTATATTGAATGGAAAACCTGGGCTGACAATTTGTTCTTAGAACTATATTTTAAAACAAATAAACTACTAACATGTAATCACATTTTTTTCGGCCCTTCAATATGACAATACTTGCTTAATACAGTACATACTCATTATTGTGGCTGTAAAACAAAATTTTTATTTTATTTTGAAAAATGAAAAATCCTACTAACACACTTAGTCTCTTCTTTAGCAAACAATGCATGAATCCAGTAAATACACAACTATCGATACTCCGATCTATCGACTAGTGGCGCAACCCTACACTCCAATTAATTACCGGGCCCGGCTTTGTCGATTTAACTTAGTGCAAATTCTACTGCACTTGCCCCAATGAGCTCAGGAAATCGTCTTGCGCGATGCAAGCAGAATTTTTAATGTGCGCGTGCGTGTTCCGTTCCTATCCGGTCAGAGGGACCGGGGCTAATTTAAATTAAGTGGTGCTAGATTTCGTGATATTTTATTTTACTTTATTTAATGTGATATAGAAACTTCTAGTCCTTTTATTGAGGAATTCAGAAGAAATGCATTTGAAAAAGGAATATAAAATAATAAATAACATATAATAATAAATATTTCACAACAATCACACAAATTCTCTAGTCCCAAATTAAGCTACGAGGTTTGTGTACAACGGATAAACATACTTAAATACTTTTTTTTGTAAATAATTTTGTGTATACATAGAAAATACCCAGACCAGTACAAACACACATGTTCATGCACACATATTTTATTTATTTATTTAAGTTCCGCACAAACATGTGTACAATGGTGGACTTAATGCCGAAGGCATTCTCTACCAGTCAACCACAGGGCCAAGCAGAGAAAATTCAGGCGGTGCACATAAAGTAAAAAGTAACATATGCTTGTACTGTGCGGGGATCGAACCCGCGACCCTTGGTTTTAGAAGTCCGACTTGTAGACCACTGCACCAAACGGTCGTTATTGTAATTGTATAATAAAGTGCCGTGAAACTGTTTTTGATACTTTTATGAGTACGAAATGCATCTCGTTGGATCCTGATCTCGCAAGGTGCAAGTAATTTTTCGGAATCAATCCAAACGCATCATAAGACGAGATCCCGTTCCAGCTTGATCATGAATCTATAAGTCGCGTGGTCTTCCTCCTAATTAGATACCCGTAATAATAATAGTTCTCATGGCCGATTTCGACCACGGCGGCCAATCTCAACAGAGATCAGCCAACTATGCAGGAAATATTATAGTGTACAAGTGTGAGTGCAATACACAGGTGCACTCACTGTTTCATCACTCTCAAATTTCAGTGAGACGGCAATCTGACATGACCGGAGAGTGACCAGGCGCAGGACCAACGGCTTAACGTGCTTTCCGAGGCACGGGGGTGTAACACGGCCAACTTCTCGACTCCGAGCTGTTTTTGAGAAATTCATGACAGAAAATCTTAGAAACAATTTTGGCTCGATCTGGGATTCGTACCCAGGACCTCTCGGATGTAAGGCAGAACTTTGCTACTTCATCTAAGAGGCAGTTTAAAACCCATACTAAATCCATGGGTAACCAATGAAGCAAACAAAATAATATCTATTTCTTCTAAACTTTTACAATAAAAATGTTACTCTCAACAAATTTTAAATTTATTTTAAGTCGTAAATACCATAGACAATGACTGTGCTTCACATTCACATGCCACAGTTTAGCGTCCTATAACTCATTAGACTTTATTAGTATGGTACGACCATGATTATTACACCCAGGGAATACAGGGACAGAGTAAAGGGTTACTCTGAATATTTTATTGTACTATACACTCGTAAATGCAAACAAATCATTGTGCGTTTTTTGTTGTTCATTTGTTCGAAATAACAAGCTTTATATTACTATCATGGAAATGTTGACTTTTGCTTAAGTAAGTAAATAAATATAATGGAATAGCCCTTTCATGCGTAAAACATTTTAGTATAAAATCACAATATCTTTTTGACTAACAACCTCCATTATTTATTTTTGGGTGTTCTGAACCTAAATCCTTTAACTGTAATATTTATCTTGTGTGCATAAAAGTTCTCAATATATTAATTAAAAAATTCATGTAAAATTCCACAAATCGAATATTAGGTGCCTCTGTTACAAATCGATGATACTAATTAACCGTTCCCCTTAATCTGTCTCTGGGTGCAGTTTAATGATTTAATTTCTCATTAGACGCTAACGGAGTCGCAAAGACATAACCATATCATCATTCTGTGTGTCATAAATGTGGTAATAGTTTTAGTATTATGATAACGTGTAAGACATAATTATGAATCTAAGGAGGTCTCCTAATTTAAATTGTTATAGTTCCACCAGTTTCTTAATGACACGCGATAGTGTGAAAAGATTTTTCCGATAACTAAGTAATTTAAGCTTTAATTTGTGGTTTTAGAGACTTAACAGGCTCGGAACGAATAATTTTGAATTTTCAAAATATGGAACAGACTGAGATTGTCCATAAACCACTGAAACTAAACCAAATCATACCTATCAAACTAGAAAGGGTACCACACTATTTGAAAACGGCCACGACAGAATCTTGCTAGACCAGTAAACGAAAAAAAACACACAAATCCAACCCACACACACACACTGCACATGGTAGATACAAAAAACAAACTACGATCACGGTGTACGCTAATTGTGATGACGATGCAGATGATTTTGGACTTAACGTTAAAGGAGAATAAGATGAAGATTTGAAAGAAAGATTAACCAGTGTTTATGATAAAAACATCAGCTGTTTAGACTCGAAAGGGCACGGAGGATGCAGACGTGTGATAATTCCGGCCAACATTTAGTGGGATGTGAGATGAATGGTAAAAGCTTAATTGGGACAAATGTTCGGTGAATCTGCTTAGAGAAATGTACGCGTGTTGTGTCACAACACAAGCTGTACGTAGCACATGTTTTGCGAATTGAGAATGAGCTTTTTTTTGACACTACACCGATGTCACGATAAATTTTTAGTTTGATGCAATCTGTCCAATTTGGTTTTCTATGTTCAATACGTCTCAAAAATTAAAGAAATATTTTTTTATCTTTGACAAAATTCGTACGGCTAAACTGTTTACGTTTTAAATTAAAAAGCGCTTTATTCAAACATTAAAAAGTATGTAAAGGCACTGTATCATGAGTATTAGATTTATAAAATGGTATGGGTGTTACCAAAAATCCAGTAATAGCTGAAGGTTAAGGCTGTTCTTATGCCCGTAAAACTTAACAACTATCTCCTAAACCTAGGTCGAAATCTCAAAAAAAAATATTCAGCTCTCCTATGATAAATTTATAAGCTGATTGGCATGTGTGGTAGGCCCAAAATATTTTTCGATCTTTCGACCTAGGTTTTTTTGGGAAAGTTGCTCAGTTTCTTGGGCACAACATTACCCTAAGTATTTTGTAACACCCTGTATAATCTTTTCTAAAAAAAGATGGTTTTCTTTTAAACTGTACGACTTGTCGTCTCCATAGTAAAACATTCACGTCGGTCAGATATTTCAGTCATACTACATACTGATATTTAATCAAGGGCTTGGATTCCAACAGATATCGACTAGATTCATTCACAGTTAGATTTAGTTCCCACTATTCAATATTCAAAGAAGCATAAATCATTTTGTCAACTAATGAAATACTAACCCCTAATTTCCATACCAATATCCTCGACAATAGTTCATTTCGGTTCGGCTTCACAGAAACGTAATGCTTTTCAATGGTAGTGATAATAACTATAAATTACAGTCTAGAAATCAAGCTGTACAAATGACCTGGTTGTAATTGTCGCAGTTCCAAATTACGCGAACCCCATTGAAGGTGAAAGGGATTATAACAACCTTACTGTGAAGGTAGTAAAGTTGGTGATTGCTCGATTTGAATTTGTAAAGGTGCTGTGTATGGGAGGCCATGAATAGACTCTGTACTCAAAACTTGGACCGTATTGTTAGACCACTTCATATCGCTAGTAACTGGGACTCGGAGACCACGTGTTGGGTAAAGGGCTATGTTGATTTGTGACGAGCATATTAGAAAATGTTCGTGTTGGAGAATTAGTTCGCATTTCAAGAGATGATTGATGCAGCGTCACGGTACTATATTTAAGGTGGGGTTAACAAAAAATGATTATAAAATCAAGATTCCGAAGAAAAAAATGGAATGATTATCCATCTGTCACCACACCACATTGTATTGTTTACATTGGTGACTAAAATTAATGTCTAAAAATATTGTACACTTAATTCTAGAAACCAAATGTATTTTATTACAACTTTATAGTGAGTCAATAGGCATGATATTTAAAATTTTGGCGTTTAGAAAATATAGCCCCTATAAAGTTAATACAACCAGTTTATTTCCAAAAAGCTATAGAAACCAATATTTAAAACACACAAAACTCAATAAATATTAGGTCAATAGACTCCGATTTCTGATACACGACCGCGACGTCACGTTCTTGTATTCCCATACAAAATCTATGGAGGCAGGCCGTTTTGACAGATAATAAAAAGTATGTCAACGATTGGTAATGTCATCTAGCCTATTGGTGCTCTTTGACGACCGCTTGGTGCAGTGGTCCACAGGTCGGACTTCTAAAACCAAGGGTCGCGGGTTCGATCCCCGCACAGTACAAGCATAAGTGTGCATGAACATGTGTGTTTACTGGTCTGGTTTTCTATGTATAATATGTATTTATTTACAAATAAAAAGTATTTAAGTATTTTTACCCGTTGTCTAGTACCCATAACACGAGCCTCGTAGCTTAATTTGGGACTAGAGAATTGGTGTGATTGTTGTGAAATATTTATTTATATTTATTGCTGGTGAACTAAATACAATAAAAATAAAATTATTAAACGCTCGCCTCCATCCAACGTGCAGCCTTATTCACGTGTACACGTCACGTGCTTGGCTTAGGGACCGAAAACTAACCAAACATGGAGTAAGGGCTTCCTCGGGTTGACCTCTATTTGAGGCACGAAATATATTGTTGATGTTTCTATTTTGAGCACATTGAGATTGACTGAGTGTAACAAAAGGCTGCTCTTGTATGTTATCGTTTTGTTTAACATACATCGAGTGTTCGGTGACAAACCGTATTATGAGCTTTTGGCAAAACAAAACTTAAAATTACCAATTTACCTTTCTCATTTAATTTTAACGCACCCATTGCCTTTTTTCTGCATGACCTTGAGGTTGACTGCGAAGTTTTAGCATTTGTACATTTCTTGTGCAATAAATAATTGTTGTGTTTAAAGTATGTTTTAAATAATACGACGTGTAGACTGTTATTCAATGGGTAATGTCTATTGTTTCTCATAATTTCGTGACGTTATCGACAAAACGTAACTTTGTCTAGAGGCCCATATTGATTGTTGTATAAAGGTCAATACATACAACATACTCTTAAATCAGAATGTATTGTGAAATTAACACACACTTAAAGAACAATGAACTGCCACATGCGGGACTCGAACCCGCAAATCTCGCAAGCTGGGCGATTGCTCAGACTGCATTGGTATGTTAACCCTGGATTTCCCAACTAGACCCTAGTGCCTCTAGACAAGGCATACTCAACACGTCGACTGTCGATCTAATCGATAGCGACTGATTATTTATTCACGCCGTAAATTTAACAAGCCACGCGACGGACGTGTCACTTGCACTGACATTTTTGCTCGTTGTGAATTATTTATTTTGCTCAGATAGTGTCAGTGTCTTTTTTTCAAACAAAATATTGATAAAATATTAGTCCATCACTTTTTAAAAAGTACAAGGCAAATTTTGAAGTTTGGTATTGAAATATAAACTTTTTTCATTTTCATTTTCATTTTTCATGCGATGTTGTTGTATATTTATTTTATTTATCTCATTTCCAGCTGCGGCTCGCGTTCAACCGGCAGGGCGAGGAGCTGCGCATCGTGGACTAACATACACTTGATCCCCAGGATTCGGCGGATACGGTGGCGGCGGCGGCAACTACGGCGGGTCGTACGGCGGCTCGTACGGTGGCTCGTACGGGGGCGGCGGCGATGGCGGCGGCGGCAGCTGCGGGCCCATCTTGGAAAAAAAATCTTGACATCATAACAAATTAATCAGATAAAGAACGAAATACATTAACTCTACTACGCTTAGATATGTAGTTAGGGGCGTTATGTACATAGTTGTTCAATTTTAAGTCTTCTTTTTGTCGTCTTACTGATTTTAGTTTTATTTCTGTTCAACTTCGCTGCAAATCAACTAAAAAATATATACACATATTTCGCCAACGGACGTCGACAATTAGTTTTTATTTTAGCGTAATAATAGTCCTCCTGGCCGATTTCGACCACGGCGGCCATTCTCAACAGAGATAGACAGCCTATGCAGGAGATATTATAGTGCACAAGTGTGAGCGCAATACACATGTATTTTAGCGTAAGCTTATTAAAAAACACAAATTGTCTACTCAACACTTCCACACACATGTTTTTAGTACCAAAACATTCTACGAAATCACGACCGATTTCTAAGAACTACCTGTTGATTAAAAAACAGGGTTCCGTATTAAAAAAAAAACGCTCACAACATTTATTTTAAAACGGGATTGTATACTTCACAACTTAAAGTTTGAATTAGGTTGAGTAATGGTATTGAAATTGGGCAGGTTTAGAAAAAATAGACAAAAGGGAAGATCGTTGGGAAGGCCCCAAGGGATTCAATAAATCACTATGGTTTAAAGAAAAAAAAACACAACCATTGGAAACGAGAGTTATGGTAGTTTTTGCTTGTAACCATTGGGAGAAGTTAATATTAATTAGAGATTAATAAATTAAAATAATTAAACAAATAACAGTAGAAATGAAAAATAAAATGTATTTTGAATTACTAAGCCATGTTAGGTGTAAGGAATATAATTTCCTAACTATACAAAAACGGTACTATTCTTAGAGTTCAGAATTAATCAAGTTCTAAAAACCAGTAACGTTATTTTGACGACCACTTTGGTGTAATGGTCAAGAAATTGACTATTAACAAAGAGGTCGCGGGTTCGATCCCTGCACTGTACAAACATTTGTGTGCATGAATTGTGTGTTGATTGTGATATCTGTGACACTGCTTCAGCTACTTACATATTACGGAGTCAGATCAATGTACGTGATGTTGTCTTATATTTATTTATTTAAAATATGTCGACAAACTTTAATGTCATACCACCAGGCGAACCGTAGCCGAAAACTATCCACCAAACAAATGAAAGAGCACAGAGCTCAGTCGGAACAAATCAGCACGAAAGTACGAACCAACTTCGGGGAATATTCAAAAAAGGTTTACCAGATAAAATTTCATCTCACGACCAAAGTCGAAACTTGCAGCCAACTCCTTCTAGTCTCCTATAAACTGTCTGTAACATCTGTTGTATGAACATTAAGACCAATTTTCTGATGCAGTCTTATTCGGCTTTAAACCGAAGAGATTGGGATCAATTTTGTTGGCGTTTCAAGTGATGGATACTGGTGGCAACTTAGCTCGGTTTTGCGCTCTCGATAGAGTTGATGCTTGTTCATAAAAATAAGGCTTTGCGAATGACTGTGACTAATATGCGACGTGTGTTAACTGCAAGCATCGACTTAGGATTATCTTTTAAAATTATTAAAATGGTTAAAAATGTAATTTAATTGTTAACTTTATTGCCAACTATTTATTTGATACCTATTTTATGAAAAGGGTATACAACTTAAAATATTATTTATAAGGTCACAAAATGTGGTAACAAACGAAAGCTTTAGAAACAAATGAACAGTAGCGACATCTAGTGAGATATATCTCAAACCAACAAGTTGGCTATACTTCTACCAAGTTTGTCTAAATAACAAGACTAGTACCTAATACAATATCAGTGAAATAAATAGGAGGTATTTTTTATCAAACTACATCGATAGCTTTTTGTGTAATGCATTATTTGTTTATTTTCTTATGCTTGATCAAATTATCTACTTTGCGTCTTGTTAAATATTTTATTTCTACTTTAAATAGTTTTATATACAGGGTGTCCAAGAATTAGGCCGTCACACTGAGACTGGATGTAGACGGACTCAAGGCCCATCAAAAAGCTTAACATGCTCATAGTAGTAATGAGTATTGAGTATGACCAGTCTTAAAGACAAATAAAAGTTGACTTTGACAGTAAATTTTTCGATGTTTCACGTTAATCACCGACTAATAATGTTCGCCACATCAAGTAACTATCAACCGCTTGGTGCCGTGGTCCACAGGTCGGACTTCTGAACCAAGGGTCGCGGGTTCGATCCCCGCACAGTACAATCATAAGTGTGCATGAACATGTGTGTTTGTACTGGTCTGGGTGTTTTCTATATATAATATGTATTTATTTACAAAAAAATATGTTTAGGTATCCGTTGTCTAGTACCCATAACACAAGCCTCGTAGCTTAAATTAGGACTAGAGAATTGGTGTGATTGTTGTGAAATATTTATTTATTTATTTAACCAAGCCGTATACGTAGTTTTTATTTCATAAACATTAGTTATAAAAACCTTTTTTTTTAAAAAAAAAAAAAGGTAATTTAATCCGTTTTAATTCCGTCGAGCCCCGGTGTCAGCCTAATTTTTGGACTAACTGCATATATTTGTCTAAAGTGTTTAATTAAGAAGTTACTTCATCAAAGATTACAACTATGGTTATTTCAAATCCTTCTATTCTAAGATCTGAAATCCCCATTTTTGCCGAAAGGGCTTTGCAAACATTTGTGTAACGAATTTCAGTAGCTTAAGCATTTCACCAAAACCTTTTCTGTATCAATACTTAACACGAATTCGTTGTTAGTTTTTCTCTTAAGCCTAATACTTTCTCCGGCTTTATTCTTATCCTTAAACACATTTCGACGAAGTCAAACAATCTCATCTTTAGAATCTTATTTAGCTCAAGGTTTTAAGTCCTTCGAATAAAGTCGATTTTCGTTGGATATTGTTGAAAAGACCTGTTCGGGCTTCACAAAAAATACTTACCTGTACGTTTGTTTCGATTTATATTTGGTAGTTTTCGAGTTTGCTGCATTTAGAAATAAACCATTTGTAGTTTATTAATTTTAATCATGCAAGCATGTTCAGTACAAGATTTTATCAGACATTTTGAATTTACTGAACGAAAACACTAAATATTTAAATGTGAACGTTACTACACCCATTTGAATAACAACAGTAGCAATTAAAAGAATTTTATAATTTCTGCACTATAAATCGATCCAATTTTACTATTCTCTTGTCACTTACAAATGCAATTAAATGAAAATTTTGGCAGAAAAAACCTTTTCTGATTATGAAATGAAATATTCTGCATCAATTTTGAATTAATGATGTTTAATAAGCCAAATTTCATGAATCATAGTCAAAAGTGACTTAATACAAGTCAGCAATAGTGAAATCTTAAGCTGTAAACAGAATATTAATCCTGCATACTTTTTAGAGTTAAGTAATTCAAAAATATTAATAATAGTCCTTCTGGCCGGTCGACCACGGCGGCCAATCTCAACAGAGATCAGCCAACTACGCAGGAGATATTATAGTGCACAAGTGTGAGCGCAATACACAGGTGCACTCACTGTTCCATCACTCTCAAAGTTCGGTGAGACGGCAATCCGACATGAGCGGAGTAAGATCAGGCGCAGGACCAACGGCTTAACGTGCTTTCCAAAGCACGGGGGTGTAACACCGCCAACTTCCCGACTCCAAGCTGTTTTTGAGAAATTCATGACAGGAAACCTCAGAAACAATTTTAGCTCGACCTGGGATTCGAACCCAGGACCTCTCGGGTGTATGGCAGAAATTTTGCCACTACACCAACGAGGCAGTCAAAAATAGAGCTAATAACAGTAGGCTCAAAGTCGAGTCCTGAGGGATCCTTTGATAAGCCAATACGAGAACGTCCGAAATTGTCACGCTATTTCAATGACGACATATAATATAATAAATGCATAATATTAATCACTCAACGGGGACTCGGACGGACAGACAGTATCATCTGTCAGGAATATAGATAAGCGAAGGCAAATGCCAACTCACGATGTGACGTTATTCTTTCGTAAACGTTTATTTTTGTGTACAGGCTGATTCAAATTTGATAAAAGAAACACCATTTTTTTTCAAAGGTTTCTGTGTATGACCGATCATTATAATAATAATAATTGCATTTATTTCGGACAAGATCCATATTTTGTTAGTATACAGTGACTTAGAAAACTAGTGTTAGTTACAAAAAGAGAAAATCAACAATCAAAAATCAAAACCTCGGGGAGTGCTGGACTGGCACCCTGGACTACTTAACTGCATGCAGTGTAATCCAGGGAGCCAGCACATCATTGCGCACTCAACTCATCATCATTTCCCCAAATTAAGTGTAATTTTTAGTGTAATTCTATACTTTTGTCTTATAAGCAATATTTTCAGTTCACTATAAGCATTCGTTGCGTGTAGACTCAATTGTTCTATCATTAATTAATAACTATTCTATCATTAATTAGTAAATCAATATAGTGTTACGCCGGTGGGCTAGTGCTAAAACTTTGATCGTGTTTTTCCATGCCTTGGAGGCGTTTTCAGCAGGCTGAAATACCATTTCAGGCCGTTTCAGAGAGCGCTCTAACACATACTAGTTTATCGAAAGTTCACCCAAGTTGCCGTTGTTTTCAGGCGCCTGAAACATGTTTTCAGTCCGTTTCAGGCCACCCTCTATCAGATGACGCCATAACCTGAAAACCCGTTTTCAGGCGTTTTCAGGACCCCTTATGGGCCTTTGAAGCCCACTTCAGTATATGACGTAATTTTCAGTAGGAGTGAAAGAGATAGCACGATTAGAGAGAGGCAGCTATACTAAGAACATTCCAGAAAGGTGTGACAGAGACAGCACAAGACAAGGATAGCACTATGATTCGAGAAAGGTCTAGGCTAGGCAAGACGGCATTTGGAAGGATCCCGAACAGTCTCGTACTGGGTAGTAGGTACCTACCGAATATTCGGGAGTCCTTGACGGCCGGTATATAAGGAGCCCGGGAATGCGACCGAGTTTGAGTTTAATTTGGGAAAGCGACGAGTAAACATCGAAGCGAAAACTGCGACAAGAAGATTTTGGAGTGCGATATAAGTGTTTGTGTACTAAGTGCTGTAACGTAAAGTGTGTACAATAAATCCTACTCTACTTCATCGGTTTAGAAGTGCATTTCAATCTAGATCCCACACCCCTAGAACGTAACATTTGGTGTCAGAAGTGGGATGATCAGGAAGTTGTGATCGCCTATTTTAGCAAGTCGCTATCGAAGCCGGAGAGAAACTACTGCGTCACTAGGAGAGAATTGCTGGCAGTCGTCAAAACTCTGCAGCATTTTAGTAAATACCTGCTTGGACGCAAGTTTCGAATAAGAACTGACCATGCTGCTCTAAAGTGGTTGTTAGAGTTTAAGAACCCTGAGGGTCAGGTGGCACGCTGGATCGAACAACTGCAGGAATATGACTTTGTCATCGAACATCGCAGTGGAAAGTCACATGGCAACGCAGATGCCCTCTCTCGAAGACCTTGTCCTGATGATTGCAAACACTGTTTAAGGCAAGAGGGTAAGGACTGCGTGAAGATGTTGAGGACAGACACTGTTAGCGAAGAATGGAGTGATGAAGCAATGCAAGAAGCACAACAGGAAGATTGCGATGTTAAGCCCATTTACGATTGGATCAACGCTGGGGCGCCCAAACCAAGGTGGTGTGAGGTAGCTCCGATGAGTACCGACCGTCTTCTTGAAGCTTTAGAGGCACGCTTCGGTGACAGCCATCTAGAGCACGTTTACAGAGCTCAGCTGAAGAATAGGACTCAGGGGCATAATGAGTCGTTACAAAAGTGGGCACTTGAGATAGAGAAGCTCGTCCGGAAGGCGTACCAAGGTTCCGCAGCGACTTTCATCGATGGAACGCTAGTACAGGCATTCATAGATGGGATTCGGGACTTTGAAGTGAGGGCTGCTGTACGGCTGGGACACCATGGGACCTTGAAGGATGCGCTCGCCCATGCCCTGGAGGTGGAAGCTGTACGCCAAGACTCAACAAAATCCTTTAGGGTGCGCGAAGTTGCGGCCAGGGAGCCGATTGCTCCACCTAGAGAAACTGGGCCTCGATGCTACAACTGCGGGGAAAGAGGACACATACAATCAGGCTGCCCAAAAAGATCTTGGAGGCAACGGGACTCAGACCGAACGGAGAGGCCAGCAAGCTCTGATAGTTCAAAGCGGCAGCAGCAGGGAAACGAGTAAAAGCCAGGACTGAGGGACGAGTGCTGGCTGGTGGTCAAAATGTCCCAGTTATGATCTCGCAGGCGAACGACGGGAACAGTCTGGCTGTCAAAGGAGAAATTGGTGGAGTACCATGTCACCTTACTATTGACACCGGAGCTTCTCGGACCGTGATCAGTTCTCGACTGCTGAAACACCTGTCCAGTGATCATCTAGTCCGACCAATGCATCTTCAGCTGCAAACGGCTACCGGCCAGTACATCTCCGTCCAGGGGGAGCAGGAAGTGTCAGTGAAGATTGGAGAAAAGAAGTACTGGCACAAAGTCATCATTGCTAACATCGTAGATGACTGCATTATTGGTCTTGACTTTATGAGGAAGTACGAGTGTAAGATCGACATGAAAGGAGGCGTGCTGAAATTTGGGGCTTATGAAGTTCCTATGGAAGGTGGAGTGAGTGGACATGTCTTCTGCGCTAGAAGGACTACACTTCAACCGAGATCGCAAGCCCTAGTTCCGGTGACATTGCCGCACGGTGCGAGACAAGGATCTCATTCCTGCGTGTTAATAGAGAAAATGGACGGCAGTAAACCATGGATGCCAGCTCGCACAGTGGTAACGACGTCATCTGCAGCATTTATAAGGGTGCTAAATCTAAGTGACACTCAACACGTCATAAGTAAAGGAACCCTTATGGGAACATGCGAGGCAATCTCTTGGATACGGAGTTGCCATGGGTCGAAGGAGAACAAGTTACAAGAAGAAGTTGTGGAAATTGGAAAGTTATTGGAAAACTGCCAAAATGATCTCACAAAGGAAGAACTTCTTAAGGCACGTAATTTGCTAAAGCGCTATAGGAGCGTCTTCTCTGCACATGACAGTGATATCGGGAGAACTGGAGTAGTACAGCACGAGATCGACACCGGAGATGTCATGCCTATTCGACAACGACCGCGGCGAGTTCCAGTAGCTCGAGAGAAGGAAGTGGAAGACATGATCAAGGAAATGAGGAGAGATAAAGTGATAGAACCGTCGACAAGTCCTTGGTGTTCTCCAGTAGTCTTGGTGAAAAAGAAGGATGGAACCATGAGATTTTGCGTAGACTATCGTCGACTCAACGATGTGACTAAGAAAGACAGTTATCCATTGCCTAGGATAGATGACACTTTGGACACTCTGCATGGAATGAAATGGTTTTCCACGTTGGATTTGAAAAGTGGCTATTGGCAAGTGGAAATAAAAGACAAGGACAAAGAGAAAACAGCCTTTTCAACCGGTAAAGGACTTTGGCAGTTTAATGTAATGCCGTTTGGATTGTGCAACGCACCAGCAACGTTTGAGCGGTTGATGGAGCAAATACTGGCTGGTCTCCTGGGTGATACGTGCCTAGTGTATCTGGATGACATCATAATTGTAGGCAAAGATTTTGATGACCACCTCAAGAAGCTGGAACAAGTTTTGTCCAAGTTGCGCGATGCTAACTTAAAACTAAGTCCGAAGAAATGCTCATTTTTCAAGCGCAAGGTTAACTACTTGGGACATGTGATTTCATCAGATGGCATCCAGACAGACCCTGTGAAGATAAGTGCAGTTAAGGACTGGCCGACACCGAAAGACAAGACAGCAGTACGTGCCTTCTTGGGACTTTGCTCGTACTACCGACGATTTGTAAAGAACTTCTCAGATATAGCAAAGCCTTTGCACCAGCTGACAGAAGAGAAAAGACAATTCAACTGGGATGATCAGTGTGCAGCAGCTTTCTCAGACCTCAAACAGAGACTTTGTGAAACACCGATTTTGGGATATCCAGACCCAGAGAATGAGTTTGTTGTTGACACTGATGCAAGCAATACTGGCATTGGAGGAGTCTTGTCACAGAAGAAGGGTGATCAGGAAGTTGTGATCGCCTATTTTAGCAAGTCGCTATCGAAGCCGGAGAGAAACTACTGCGTCACTAGGAGAGAATTGCTGGCAGTCGTCAAAACTCTGCAGCATTTTAGTAAATACCTGCTTGGACGCAAGTTTCGAATAAGAACTGACCATGCTGCTCTAAAGTGGTTGTTAGAGTTTAAGAACCCTGAGGGTCAGGTGGCACGCTGGATCGAACAACTGCAGGAATATGACTTTGTCATCGAACATCGCAGTGGAAAGTCACATGGCAACGCAGATGCCCTCTCTCGAAGACCTTGTCCTGATGATTGCAAACACTGTTTAAGGCAAGAGGGTAAGGACTGCGTGAAGATGTTGAGGACAGACACTGTTAGCGAAGAATGGAGTGATGAAGCAATGCAAGAAGCACAACAGGAAGATTGCGATGTTAAGCCCATTTACGATTGGATCAACGCTGGGGCGCCCAAACCAAGGTGGTGTGAGGTAGCTCCGATGAGTACCGTGACAAAGAGCTACTGGGCGCAATGGGAAAGTCTGGTTATGCACAATGGCGTACTGTGCAGGAAATGGGAGTCAGAAAACGGAAAGGATGCTCATCTTCAAGTGGTTGTACCAAGAAAGAGAGTTAGCGATGTTTTAAGATCCTTTCACGACGGCGCTTCCGGTGGACACCTAGGAGTAAAAAGGACTCTGATGAAGATTCGGCAACGTTTTTACTGGATAAACTGTCGGGACGACGTGGAAGACTGGTGTAGGAAATGTACTAGCTGTTCGTCAGTTAAGGGACCACATACACGCAGTAGAGGTGCGCTTAAAGTTTACAACGTGGGAGCGCCTTGGGAAAGAATTGCTTTAGACGTCGCAGGCCCGTTCCCGACCTCTGACCGTGGAAACAAGTACATCCTGGTGGTCATGGACTATTTCACCAAATGGCCTGAGGTATTTGCCATTCCGAATCAAGAGGCAGTCACAGTAGCAGAAACTGTAGTGACTGAAGTGTTTTGTCGGTATGGTGTGCCTCTTGAGATCCACAGTGATCAGGGAAGAAATTTTGAGTCTCTGGTGTTTCAGGAGACTTGCCGAGTCATGGGAATTCATAAAACTCGGACTACGGCCTATCACCCACAGTCAGACGGAATGGTTGAGAGATTCAATCAGACTCTGGAACGACATTTGGCCAAAGTAGTTGACAACCATCAAAAGGATTGGGACAGGCATATTCCGCTCTTTTTAATGGCATATCGGACAGCAGTTCATGAAAGCACGGCCGTAACTCCTGCGTGTGCTAATTTTGGAAGAGAACTACGTTTACCTGCAGACCTTCTGACCGGACGTCCTCCAGATGCACCAAAGACGGTTTCGGAGTATGCAAGTGAACTGCGAAACCGGCTTGATGATGTTCACAGGCATGTTCGTGAACATGGATTGCAGGCCAGCGAGAAGGTGAAGACCAGATACGACCGGAAGTCTAACCAGACGAGGTTTGAGGAAGGATCATTCGTGTGGCTACATAACCCTATGCGTCGAAAAGGAAAGTCACCAAAATTGTCGCCGAGTTGGGAAGGGCCGTACAAAGTAGTCACAAGGATCAACGACGTCACTTATCGGATACAGCGCAACGCACGTAGCCCCTGTAAGATTGTTCATGTTGATCGGTTGGCCAAGTACCATGGAACGAATGATGCTCGGGACGAGCATGTCTAAGGAGGGGGTAGTGTTACGCCGGTGGGCTAGTGCTAAAACTTTGATCGTGTTTTTCCATGCCTTGGAGGCGTTTTCAGCAGGCTGAAATACCATTTCAGGCCGTTTCAGAGAGCGCTCTAACACATACTAGTTTATCGAAAGTTCACCCAAGTTGCCGTTGTTTTCAGGCGCCTGAAACATGTTTTCAGTCCGTTTCAGGCCACCCTCTATCAGATGACGCCATAACCTGAAAACCCGTTTTCAGGCGTTTTCAGGACCCCTTATGGGCCTTTGAAGCCCACTTCAGTATATGACGTAATTTTCAGTAGGAGTGAAAGAGATAGCACGATTAGAGAGAGGCAGCTATACTAAGAACATTCCAGAAAGGTGTGACAGAGACAGCACAAGACAAGGATAGCACTATGATTCGAGAAAGGTCTAGGCTAGGCAAGACGGCATTTGGAAGGATCCCGAACAGTCTCGTACTGGGTAGTAGGTACCTACCGAATATTCGGGAGTCCTTGACGGCCGGTATATAAGGAGCCCGGGAATGCAACCGAGTTTGAGTTTAATTTGGGAAAGCGACGAGTAAACATCGAAGCGAAAACTGCGACAAGAAGATTTTGGAGTGCGATATAAGTGTTTGTGTACTAAGTGCTGTAACGTAAAGTGTGTACAATAAATCCTACTCTACTTCATCGGTTTAGAAGTGCATTTCAATCTAGATCCCACACCCCTAGAACGTAACAATAATTATAATATAATATTAAATATTATTAAGCTTTATGGAACACCATACAGTTCCAAAGATTTTATTCTGTCATCATTTCCAAAGACAAATAAAAAAACATTTTACTTTTCTTCTTATTAGTACCGTTAATTATTACAAAAACTCTCCATGAGTGCTTTACCAGAACACAAAAGTTCTCACGTTATTGAATTAAAATCAATGATGTATAATAATAGATTCATATAAATGAAGCACTCAACACATTAGTGTTAAAACTTAAACTATTATTGCCACATATAATTTTTCAAAGATAATATGTATTTATATTTTGACGACCACTTTGCTGTAATGGTCAAGAAGTTGACTATTAACCAAGAGGTCGCGGGTTCGATTCCCGCACTGTACAAACATTTGTGTGCATGAACATGTCTGTTTGTACTGGTCTGGGTTTTATATGTATTTATTTAAGTTTATTTGTAATACCACTGTTGATTCTGATATCTGTAACACAAGTGCTTAAGCTACTTACCACGGAGTCAGATCAAAGTAATGTGATGTTGTTGTATATTTATTTATTTATTATTATTTTTCTGTTAAATTCGTCGCATCCTGTACACGGCCAGATGCCCTGTGAATTATCTTCAGTAACGATCTCATAGGCTCTCGTCTCAAACTTTACGAGAATGCTCCGGGGATGAATAAGCTCAAATTGGATCAAATAGGCTTATTTCTAAACACGGATTATGTAACGATTACATTAGGCTCTATTTGGGACAAATGAGGCGATATTTTATACTGTATTACAAAGATTGCTTTATAAGTTGAATGGTGTTATTTATAACCATTTTATGATACTTTGTGCAGTTCGTTTTAAAATAACTTGCTTTGCTTGGTAAAATGTAAGTATGTACCAACATAACTTAACTTTGCACACTTACGCATCTTGAAATGGGTTAAGCTACCCCACATAATACTCGTTCCGTACACTCATGCAAACGTATAACGATTTATCGTTGGAATTTATTAATACAAAGTAAAATAGTTTGAAGAAATATTGAGTATTGCAATAAAAAGGTAGCAATATTGTGAAGATAACCAGAAATTCTTTGCCTTTCGCACTATTACAGCATTTGCTGCACTGATATAGCAGCTTTAAAAACGTTGTCAATGATTTCAAAAGTAGGAATATGATATCAACCTGCTGAGAAAGTATTTCGGTTACTAACAACTTACTAAACCACTTATTTTATGTTGAGAACCAAAAAATTCCTACATAGAAATACAAGAAATCATCGCATCACCGTCATCATGCCCCTGCGTCGTATGTTGAACACACACGCCTGTGTGTGCGGGAGGGGCCGCGGCGCGCGCGTGTGGGTCTGTCAGGTACCATCAGCTGTTGCCCAGGCGCATCCCATATGACTTCAAGGACGACTTGTACAAGCCGTTTTTTGTACCGCTTCTGGTTTCTGTACGAGTTTTGTAGAAGGGAACACGGTTGATGAGCAGCTTTCTGAGGCTGTGACGTGTTTTGAATATTAAGTGAAGAAGATAATGTATGATCAAATGTTGAGATAAGAAGTACGTAAGTTGTACATGGTACAATCAATTAGGCTTGTATTGGCATAATTAGGGATAATATCTTGTTCTTAATTGTGTTTTATTGTGATTTTTACTGAAAGTATTTATTTTATTCGTATTATTAAAATTAGTTGGCTATAATATGTAGAAGGTCTCTAAACGTCTTAACATTTGTGTGATTACAATGTACAGATGAACACTGTAGTATAATGGTTAAGAAGTTGACTATTAACCAAGAGGTCGCGGGTTCGATCCCCGCACTGTAGGTAAAAACATTTGTGTGTATGAACATGTCTGATTATCCTGGACTGGGTGTTATATTAGGTCCTTACATATGAAATTGGCGTTTTGTCGTACTGGCCACTTTGATCACAAATTTTTCCTATTTGGTTAGGAATTCGAAATTCAAATTTATACAGCTATTTCCACATGTAGTTGTGTTTCGTAAACCGTCATTCATTTGTTTTTTTACTTATATTTTTTTTGTTTGCATCGCTCAATTTACAAAATGGAAAATTTGAAATATCGCGTTATTTACGAGTACGAGTTCCACCGTGGCACCAGTGCTGCGGAAACGGCTCGAAGGGTTAATGATGTGTATGGCGGTTGTGTCGCAAAAGAAAACACAGTGCGTTTTTGGTTCCAACGTTTTCGTTCTGGAAATTTCGACCTGCAAAACAAGCCCCGTGGACGGCCGGAGACCCAAGTTGATAATGAAGAATTGAAGGCTATTGTGGAAGCGGATCCATCGCAAACCACGTCCGAGTTAGCTGCAGGCTTTGGCGTTAGTGATAAAACTCTTTTAATCCACTTGAAGCAAATTGGGAAGATTAAAAAACTTGAAAGGTGGGTTCCTCACGAATTGAGTGAAGCAAACCGGCAAACGCGCGTCAACTGCTGCGTTACATTACTTGACCGGCACAATAACGAAGGGATTTTAAATCGAATCATTACCTGTGATGAAAAGTGGATTCTCTACGATAATCGGAAGCGCTCATCGCAATGGCTGGACCCTGGCAAGCCAGCCAAAGCCTGCTCCAAGCGAAAATTGACCAATAAAAAGTTACTTGTAAGCGTTTGGTGGACTAGCGCCGGTGTCGTTCATTACAGTTTTCTCAAATCTGGCCAGACGATTACGGCAGATATCTATTGTCAGCAATTGCAAACCATGATGGAAAAGCTAGTTGCTAAACAACCAAGGCTGGTCAATCGCTCTACGCCACTGCTGCTTCACGACAACGCTAGACCACACACTGCACAACAGACGGCTAGCAAATTAGAAGAACTTCAATTGGAATCTCTAAGGCATCCACCGTACTCCCCGGACCTTGCTCCAACAGATTACCATTTTTTTCGAAATTTGGATAACTTCTTGCAAGGGAAAAAGTTCAACTCAGATGGGGCAGTCCAAGTCGCCTTCAAAGATTTTATTGATTCCCGTTCGAATGGTTTTTTTAGTAAAGGGATCAATGAACTACCTATGAGATGGCAAAAGTGCATAGATTACAATGGCTCATACTTTGATTAAATAAATATGCTATATAAAAAAATTTCGACTTTTTGTTCCTCCCATACAAAACGCCAATTTCATAGGTAAGGACCTAATATGTATATATTTAAGTTTATTTGTAATACCACTGTTGATTCTGATATCATTAACACAAGTGCTTAAGTTACCACGGAGTCAGATCAATGTACCTGATGTTGTTAAAAAATGTAATAAATATGTAATGTCTACTGTTCGAGTAAACCGATGAAACAAATATGAATTTCATTAAGATTGTTACTGAATGTAATGGGGTGGCTATATTTTGTAAATATCTCTAAACGTTTTAATATTTTTAAGATTACAATGTTCTTCTTGAAAGCTTACAGCGCCATCTTTTGTCGTTGTGAAGCTGTTTTTAAAAGCAAAGTAAAGATACAAAATATGATTTTTGGATTTATGGGTTATCAAAATACTCGTAGTAGAAAGGTTTTTAAGTTAGAAAAAGTAATTTTAAGTACTTCATAAAATTTTGTAAACCGCTTATATTTTACATCATCTTGTGTTAAATCTGCCTGTTATGTGTTCGGTGTTTCAGTACTGCATTACACTTTAAAAAAACATTTTTGTATGACAAATATAGCTATATTTTTTTACTGAAATATGTTTTTAAAGCTTCACAACTTAAAGGTACGCAAAGGCATAAACTTGTACTTTTAAAGTCAAAATGGAGTCCATGGACCACCCACAAGGCATCACAAACCTCTATTCATAAAGTGACGATAAAAAATATATTTTACGAGTAAACTTAACCTAGGTAAAGTCACAAAAGAAACCTACGGGTAAGCAATAACATATTTATCTGAATTTATCCGAAATAACTGCTCTATTAATACATTGAGAAATCCTTATTGAAAATTTTTACTACACTTACACTTCCCGTGATTTTTTGAAGGACATAGCCAAGTTAATTAAAACTAAACCTTTATGATTAACTACAAGGGAGCGGTGTTTCCTCCCTAGCATAGGGTTAATTCCAACTTCACCCAAATCCATACAGCTTTAAAAATAGCATACCGACCTCCAGCACCATTGCTAATTCCATCACATTTGTGGTGTGATGAGTAAAAACATAGAACCTGAAAAGTTTTTTGAAAGAAACGAATGATAAATGATGTTGTTCTAAAACCTAGATAATTTCACTTTGTTATTGATTTTTACTTTCCCTATATTTTTGTTTCCGCCACCAATTATCTATTTGCATGCCCACGCGGTTGACTTGTAGAGAATGCCTTTTGGCATTAAGTCCGCCAATTGTATCCCTATCGGTGCAATAAAGTTTGAATTAAATGAAGGAATCCCCAAACTGTCTTTAAGGTTGAATCATGCTAACAAAATAGAACAATTAGTTACTTTTACGGATAGTGAATTATAGCTGGTACTCAAAATGTTTGCTCCATTTGAAACCGGACGGTCGTCGTTCGTTTGTTTGAGTACCTTACATTTACTACAAGCAAAATTTATAACCATGACCTTCTTGTAATAATTATAAGCAGCCTATATATAAATATTCCAAAAAAAGTCCGTCACACAGCCACTTCACGCTAAGACTCAATAACGGCTGGACCGATTTGAATCATGTTAATCTCGAATTATTCGTGGAAGTCCAGGCAAGGCTTAAAAGACCAGAAAATTAAAAAAAAGCAACGGGCAGGACAACGTCTGCGAGTCCGCTAGTCTTATATTTAAAAATAAATTGCTGTTCGTTAGTCTCGCTAAAACTCGAAAACGGTTGAACCGATTTGAATCATTTTAAAATTAAAAAAAAAACAATAACGTTTGCGGGTCAGCTAGTATAATATAATAATGATCACAAAATGCGAGAGCTCTCATTACAAGTAATTAAAGGCATTTCCAAAAAACTAAAATGTATCCTTCTACACATTTCCTACCACCATCCCCATGCCTTCCGCAAGAGCACACAAACACACGCACAACACAACACGTGCTCGCCGTGTACAGATATACCAGCTGACTACGCACACAAGTGCAGACGTGTAGAGTTGTGTTAACAACACTAAAGCCACGGTAGGGCTGGCTCAAGTAATAATTTAAAATCGAAATGTGGTTTAAAGTCAAAAGTTCATTGTATAATTAGTTGCAGTTTGTATTTATTCTGTAGATTGTGTGTATCAACTTTAATTTGCGATATTTCATGCTGAATTTCATACTCTCTCTTATTTGCAGTTCATATCTTATGTAACTACATAATTTAAAATATGTACCTAAAATTTTAAATTTAAGTATATAATTGCACCTGTTTTTCTTAACACTATGGCGTTGCCGAAAAAGAGGCGGTTAGTAGCTAATTATTATTGACAAAATTCTTGAACAAAATGGCCAAGGGATGATTAAATTAAACCATAATGAATAATGATTTTAAATGGTGAATCCAATTTTAGATGAATATTCAAGCACGTGGAAAAAGGTTTGAATGCTTGCTCAGATAGTTGAACTAAGTGTTATAACTACGCAGTTGGCAACCCTATATGAGCCTGTATTCGTAGGATGTTGACTGTTCGTAACGTAATGAGCGGGTTTCGAAAAAAAAGTACAAGAGATGTGGGGTGGTGAGAGTGAGATGCCACATTTGCCACGTATTCATACCCTTAAGTGCGAAAAGGACAGGCTGCTTTTATTTTTGCGACGTCAAAGCGTTCCTTTTTCGAAAGCCACGGCGGGAGGCAAGGTGCGTTCGATTTTTAAATTGACCTGAGTGATGTGTGACGGAGTCAACGCATTTATTTTTTATCATAATGGCCAGGATAGAACAGGATCGCAAAATAGTTTTAAAATTAAAAGAACTGTTTCATTGCCTATAATGGAGTTATTTAGTCTAATCACCCAAAAGTTAATAACCGCATTTCCATGACAACAATTATGACTCATCACTTTTAAGACAAGAAAACCGCTGAACGACTCTTAGGGACAACATTACCCAGAAATTTTGGTACTAGTAGACTCTTGGGGATTTAATTCAAGCACTCTTGAACTTATGGCTTACAACCTTCGATAAATTACAAAAAAAGAACAGTTTCTGATCTAAGCTGTAGATTTTTATTAATTTAATTCTTATTTTCTAGGCATAGCTTTTATTCTAACGACCGTTTGTAATAATGAGAAATAAAGATTTCTCAGTCTATTGAAACAAGTGATAAACGTCATTCCGTGGTTAATGTAGTTTTCGGTATTCAAATAGTCGCCTAAAATTAAAGTTATCTGCTGATTCAATTTTCAAAAAGTGTATCATTTTATTAGTTCGAAAGAAAAGTATCCCATCACATCATGATCTTATGATATTATACTTATTTATTATTATATTATTATACTTATGATCATCCCATCATCCCGTCATAAATCAGCTCATTCTTTTTTTGCATACGAAATTTCATCAAAATCCGTTTGGTAGTTACAGCGTGATTGACGGACATACATCCAAATATCCAAACATGCAAACAAAGAAATTTTTTGCACTTATAAAATATAAGTGTGATTAACTCAAACTCGTAAATCGTAAATCAGTGATTAACTCAGACTTGACCGTTTGATCGTTTATTGAGCAAAAACAGTTAAGCATAACCTATCAACATTAAACTACGATCATTATTATTAAACTACTATTAATTAATATACATAAACACGAGAGGAAACTTGTCCGTCTGTCACCACCACCTTCACACCAAAACCACTTTACCGACTTCGATGAAATTTAGTTCGGTTATAGTTTCAGCTCCTGGAAAGGACATACGAGAGTTGTTCCCGCTATGACCAAACTTTAAAAGGGGTCGAAAGGGGGATGAAAGTTTACGAAGTCACGAGCAACCGCTTGTTTTGCTTTAAAGTATACCTATATATTTATATATATATCCTATTTATTCTTCGGCTTGTTGCTTGGTTCGAATCTTGCTAGGGGCAAATGTTTGTGTGATGAGCACGTGCATTTGTACTTGAGTCATGGGTGTTTATAAATGTGTTTAAGTATTTCTATTCGTTATCCAAGTCACCAAAGCACAAGCTAACGCTTAGTTTCGGTCTAGGTAATTGGTGTGTTCGTTGAAATATTTTTTTATTATTATTATTATTCTTCGTGAACTAAAACGAAACCTTCTAGAAACTTATTTTGTGCTCAAATAGCAACAAGTTTTGTATTTTATAAAATAACGAACTCTCTAAAAGAAATAATTACTTTACAATGCATAGCTGATCAGCTGATTTCGAATGAATTAAGTGCTCATTTCGTAATTTTCCCACTTTATTCAAGCACCAGAGGTATTTCAAGGAGTTTTAGTAAACCTATAAAAAAAAACCTGCAGTTGTCTATTAAAATTGCCTATAATAAGTATTCCACTCTCACCATCCAACTAAAAAAAAAGAAAAAGAAATAAAAAGTCCGTCACACAGCCACGTCCGCAACAACAGAATTAACATTCCCGTATATCCGTAAAAAGCGGCGTGTTATCACCAATTTTTCGTTGTTACCAATCGGCCGTCACGGCGGCATTCCTAGCAGCTGTCAGATGATCAGCTGATCGGCGCACACGCACGCGGCTGCGCAGGAGTGTGCGTGAGGCAAAAAACTTGCGTAGTGAGCTTGTGGTATCCGTTCGGGGCATAGATTGTGAGGCAGAGGGGTGAATGTTGTTTTGTGGTATTATGCCGATAGCTGTATAAGTGCATCAATAATGCTTATAACATTAGACTATAATAATAATAAAAATATACAACACAACATCACATACTGATCTGGTGTTACAGAAATCAGAATTAACAGTGGCATTAACAAATTAACATAAACAAATACATATAACACCCAGACTAGTACAAACAGACATATTCATGCATACAAATGTTGGTACAGTGCAGGTTTCGAACCCGTAACCTCTTGGTTAACAGTCAACTTCTTAGCCATTACACCAAAGTGATCGTCACATAATGTAGTGCTTTAACTAATTACAAAAATAGTATAATGGCCGAAAAAATCTTAAAATATTTCTTTTTAATATAATTTTAGGAGCTTTTTTATTTTCAAAAAAATATTTTTCTTTTATACCGTAACTTTCTGTTTTTTGATTCAAATAACATATTTGTGTTAGGATATTAAGAGGCAATCAAGATTTAAATTCAAGACTATAATAAAAACTTCCTAGGTACGTTTGGCCAGCATGTCACGGTAAACACTGCGGTATCGTAAGCTCTTGTGATACGGGCGATTTTGCAACAAAAATGGGTAGCCTGATGTGCTAGCCACTGTACCACCTTCACAACCAAAATAGCTTACGACTTCCCTTTGACAGTCGGTTACAAGAACGATTGACTTAATTTGAATATACCAAAAGTTATTGAAATGTTGAGAATTTAAATCATTTTCGTTTCCCAATGACGACCACTTCGGTGTAATGGTCAAGAAGTTGACTATTAACCAAGAGATCGCGGGTTCGATCCCCGCACTGTACAAACATTTGTGTGCATGTCTGTTTGTACTGGTCTGGGTGTTATATGTATTTATTTAAGTTTATTTGTAATACCACTGTTAATTCTGATATCTGTTACACAAGTGCTTAAGCTAATTACCGCGGATTCAGATCGATGTATGTGATGTTGTTGTATATTTATTTATTATTTATTTAATACAGAAAAATCAATCAAATATTCTGCTATCGTGCTTCGGAAGGCACGTTTAGTTTTTGTCCCGGATAATATCGATAGATCGTTAAGCCTGGTCGGAGACTCTCGGGCGGCTTAATAACATCTGACAGTAATGTTGGTCACTTACCTTACACACACCCCTCCACGAATCCGCGCTGAGCCCGCGTGGTGGAGTATGGCTCGCACTACTATTAGGCATCAACTAGTAGCGATTTTAAGACTTACACACACCCCGCCACTAACCCGCACTGAGCGTGGTGGAGTATGGCTCGCACTACTCTATTAGGCATCAACTAGTAGCGATTCTACGACCATAATCTATGGTGCATCATTTTTTTCGACCCTGTGTGAATGCCACTCCGCATGCCCGAGCTATCCTATGGGATGGGATCACCATGGTGATTTCCCTTCGGACCACACACAACCTACCTGCCAGGCTCCTTTCAATATCATAGGCTGCAAGATTGAGCGAACACACTTAAAACCGGTAGTTCTTTATAGTGATTGATCGGGGAACTTGAAAAGATTGTGATGTATTGGCTGAATTGTTAAGGAGACTAGGTTAAGGTTGGCCTTTCAGAGAATATGGCGAGTCATCGTTAGGATTTTGTTGAAAGCTTTATTCAATTTATTTGCTGCAAGCGTTACCAAGCATAATAATAATAATAATAAATATTATTTATTATTTGAAAAAAGTACAGTATTTCCACCTACAAATATAAATATGTCTAAGCAAAAATTCTCAAAAGAAACATAGGGAATAACTAGTTTATTGATAAACTGTGTGACAGACGCCAAATAAGTACTTCCGTACTGTTGCATAAGAGAGGTAGGTAATCAACATTTTTTTTTATAAGTACCACTCCAAAAAGGAGATTTGGGTAGGTAAGTACTACACTAGTGTGTGTATGTGTTGTGTGTGTGTGTAAGCATAAAGCAACAAACGCGTCTAATTGACTTAAAATTAAGATTATGTTGTCATACTTTAAAGTGTCACCTTCTGAGAGGTAGAGTTAGCCGGTAAGAAGCTCTTCTAGACAGAAAAGTAGCAATTGGCTACCTACAAAAAAAAATAGTAAGTACTGATTGCCTTCGAATGGCAAACATATTTTTCTATTTATCTTTACTTAAAATAAGGGTATGAAACAAGAAAACGGATTCGACACATAGATATAGTAGGTACTGGTCACCTAATTAGGGAAAGAAAAATATACTACCCATAACACCGCTGTCCCTAATTAGGTGACGACGACAGTAAGTATAAGCCAAGCTTTGAACAATTTGTCTTACTTCTTTGCTTAACGCAGATACAATAATATTTCAAAACATTAACAGATTTAAAGTTTACTGAATTCAACATCTGAAACTGTCGTGATGAAATTCGTTTTTCCAACAAACTGAGACGTAACCATAAATTCAAAACCGACGCTCCCAATAAAACAATCTCCCCATTTTTTCTCCCCGAAAAGCGTTACCCATTTGCGGGAGCGACACCCATCACGTACGACGCATTAAGCGCGAGTATCAAACGCGGGCCGCTTTGACCAATGACATTTATACGCCACACATTGAATAGTAATACGCGGTATTATCTAGTACCTACTTCAGAGCACAGTAAACTTAGATACAGAAGTATAGAAGCAAAGAACATACTGAAAAAAACAAGAACATACGCGAAGTATAACAAGAAGTTATCGGGTACCGATACCTAAAAGATGTAAGCAGGTACGTTCGGTAATTTATATGAATAAAAAGCGGACTGTAAATTTAGGTGCTATATTCTCGCCCTATAGTAACAAATTACTGAATCGCGCGACAATAGAAACAGCGTATGGGCAAGTGGCGAACGTTCGGCTCGGGCGCTCGTGCTGGGGTCGTGATGACGTCGCGCGTGAGATGACGTAGGTACTTGCTCGGCTGGCTGCCTGCGCTCCCCTCCCGCTGCCGGGCGTGTTGATGCCGATGTTGTCCGAACTAAGATGACCTGTGTCTATCACTTGTTCGTGGCATTTGTACCGATATTATCAATTCTGTGTTCTAATTCTGCGTTGCGAATTATTTTTTTTGTCTTTGCGTACCAAGTGTGTACCAACAGGTGAGTACCAACCATGACTGATAAAAAACACATCCATTTTTATCCATATTTCATGCTTTATTTGACTAAAGAAATACATAACATGGGTTGATGTCGCTAAAAGTGTCAGTTACAATCTGGCTGCGTGCGACACACACAGGGTTATTTTTAAAACAAACAAAACAATCAACGAACTGGTAATGATGTGACCTACATTTTAATGTTAAGTTGTTATATCGATAGATATTAGTAGTTAAGTCTGGTCAGTGGCCTTTGAGCGGCTTAACAACACCTGTCAGTAAGTTAGTCACTTACTTTACAAACAACCTCTCCTCCAAATTTAATACATTTTAAGACTGCCTTGTATGGCTTTATGACAAAATGTTATACACTGTGAAAGAATATTATGCTGTACCAATGAATAATATGACAATTTTAATTTTATTTAATAACGAATGACATTTAAATATTAATTTTAATTGATGTATTTGTATGTATTTGAGATTTATTACAGTTAATGAATGAAATTGATAATTAAAACAAGTTATTTTTTTTAATTTTATGTTTATAATAATTTGAAGAGCTGACATGTTGACTGTACAAGAGTTTTATTAGAAGTTTACTATTGTCAAACAATTTTTTTGCATGCTATTTATCAATGGCTAAATGGGCCGAACATCAAATTGATTGTAAATCTTCTTGTACACCGTTTAAACGCAAATAAATGATTCTCATTCTGATTCCGCACCGCACCCCGTCCGCGTGGTGGAGTATGGCTCTTACCATCCCAGCCCAGTCGTGGGATGTACAGGCTGATATGATGAAATAAAAATATTAAGCTTTAACAAAGAGAAGTCGCACATAAGTAACTTCTCTAAACGATTCTATGAAGGAGGAGACGAAAATTATTTGCAGTCACCGTCTTAACTCAGTTCTCCGCACCAAACGTAATTCGAAGCTACCTTCTACGGGTGTACTAAGCCAGAGTGTAATGTAGAACAATAATTTTTAATTAAAATTCTCTCACCCACATTCTATGCTCTCCATTTTGACCCGGTGTCCCAGTGAGCTTTTGTGAGCTTTTCTCTTAAATACGATTGTGCGACACGCGAGCTTGCACCCGCCTGTAGTGATGCTCCACCATCGGTGTTGTACATGTCGATAATTTGAGTCTTAGTTTTCATTTACGACGACCGCATGGTGCAGTGGTCCACAAGTCCACAAGTCGGACGTCTAAAACCAAGGGTCACGGGTTCGATCCCCGCACAGTACAAGCATGAGTGTGCATGAACATGTGTGTTTGTACTTGTCTGGATGTTTTCTATGTATAATATGTATTTATTTACAAAAAAAGTATTTAAGTAAGTTTATCCGTTGTCTAGTACCCATAACACAAGCTTTGCAGCTTAATTTGGGACTAGAGAAATGGTGTGATCAGGGACCGAAAACCTTTATAAATTACGGTACAGGTATCGAAGAATTTCGGTTAATCCAATAAGAATAATAATAATAATAATAATCCGGGTAATCCAATAAGAAAAAAATGTAACCTTTATTTAAGTTACCGTTTTTATACCGGTTACCTAAAAAAATACATTGATTACGGGAAAAAGATAGAATATGGCAATGCCGTCAATAATTTTGGCATTAGAAAATACATTACCAGGGAGATGGTCATGCGTTCTCTACCAGTATTTACTGTTTACGTTTCTTTAGTGCGAGCTTTGACATGACGACACGTCGACGGTAGGTGTAAAATAAAGGTAATTTTTATTTCGGTAACCGGTATTAATACAGGTTGTATTCAATATTTAAGAATTAAGGTAACCTTTAAAAATACCTGTAAAAAATAAAGGTTGTAACCGAAAAATACCGGTATTGCTCATACCGGTTTCGGTCCCTGGGTGTGATTGTTGTGAATTATTTATCATTTTTGCTTTTACGCTATTCCAAATAAGCCTTTGCAGTTAAATCATGTTTTTGATTATATCCGTATAATATATCCTTTGTATCCATTTTGATTAAGTAAAGATCGACTAAGATTTTATAGACACATGTTCTTCAGTATTGCGAAGCGAAAGATGGGGAAAGTTAAATTCAAAATGGCCGATTCCATTGCCGACAAACAACAGGTATTGTAAACCTCATTGTCAACAAGACATCACGAAAATGCATGTTTATTATAACTCTGCATGTTTATTATAACATCACCAGTATTCACCAGTGAGATGCTGCAGCGTCTTCTTCTTCTTTTTATTTTATGGCGACAACTTAGTGTTTAGATGGAGGTGTGGGTCTGCAGCGCTTACCTTTTAGGGTACCGTAAGGGGATTTTACCACAAAAATAAGAAGCCTTATGTACTGTCGTCTATACCTAAATTTTCTCATTTCTCAACAAGCTATTGTAATACTGATGTATGATGCTGTATGACAATTCATGATTCATCGATGGTCACAAAACTTTTTTAATTATTTTAATACGTTAGTACCGACTCTATACGTAATTTTTATTTCGAGAAACAGTAAAATCTTCAAGAGGTCAATAATTATCAAATATGGCTTTTTGTAATATCTATCGATACGTCTTACGTCACTAATAATCGTGCACCACTACCCGGTTCTACATTGTAAGCGAAACTTAAGAAAGAATTACAAGAAAACATTTGCAAAACTTAAGTTTCTTGAAGCACAATGAAGGTTTATATTTAAATAGATTATAGCATTTGAATACTATCATCTGTATATATATATATATATATATATATATATATATAAAATTCTCGTTTCACAATGTTCGTTCCCGTACTTCTTAGAAACGGCTTGACCGACTCTCATTAAATTTTGTGAGCATATTGAGTAGTTCTGAGAATCGGTCAACATCTATTTTTCATACCCCTTAGCTATAAGGGTAGTCCACCCTTAACATTTATATGGCAAAACAACGTTTGCAGGGTCAACTAGTTATTCTTTAAAAAAGTCTCCTATAAATAACATACTTTGGATGCAATAAGTTTTTTGGGACTATAAAACGTTATAATTTTATTTCAGTACTCAACCGAATATTGTAATCGAATTCAAAGCTATGAATAATAAAATCTTAATAAAGTTTTAGTATATTTGACCAGCAATAAGTTAGGTGGGAGTTTAACGCTAAAATGTTATACCAACATGATAAGAATTATAAATCAAAAAATCATAATTACAAAAGTCAAATAAATCTTAGAACATTGGGATCTTGATTACATGAAAACGATTAACATAAAACACGTAATAATTTTAATGAGAACATAAATTTTAGAAACTTCGTTCTGAAAAAACGGTTACAATTTAGTCTATTGTAAAGAAACACATTAAAAAAAATAACATGGATTTAGTTCTCTTTTGCGTGTGATAAGACTGGTTGTTAGATTTTCTTTGGATGTAGAGTAAAAACAATAAAAAATGATGTTTAGACGCAAACATAAGGTTACAAATAATTTAATTAATCAATGCAAATTAAATTTGCGAAAAATTTCGCTTCGGAAATACCTTTTACTTTTTTCAGAATAATATTTTTTTACATAATAGTAATTATCCTCCTGGCCGATTTCGAGCACGGCGGCCAATTTTAACAGAGATCAGTGAACTACGCAGGAGATATTATAGTGCGCAAGTGTGAGCGCAATACACAGGTGCTCTCACTGTTCCATCACTCTTAAACTCTTAAAGTCGGCAATCCTACATGACCGGAGAGAGATCAGGCGCAGGACCAACGGCTTAAAGTGCTTAAAGTACTTTTTACATACTGAAAAGAGAAATTCTTCAAAAGTGGTTAAGATATGAAAGGTTAAGATATGATTAAACCTTTCATATCTCAACAACTCATTCGAAAACGGCCAGGGAAAAAAATAAACTACATACGCGGAATAAGTTGAAAATCTTTTTTTCTTACTAAAAAGTATGACTGTGACAAATATAATATTTCCGCTTAGCTAGTTTTGATTTGAATAGTAAAAAAATGACCACAAAAGTCACGCCATGCGATTCGAGTGGTAAAAAATGTGTAACGCTATAAGATGGCATTAATTTTGTACGCACTTACATAAAGGCCACCGCTTACTGATGTTTGATAAGAAATTTTGTTTTTCCATATTTGTTTCTTCAGTGACAGTAGAAATTGAAATTTAGGGCAAAAAAAGCGTAGTATAAAAGTACGGATTAAAGAACATATAGCCTACGTGAAACATAGACGGAACGCAAAGTCTGCAGTATGCGAACATGCATTACATACACCTAACCACTTATACGCTTTGACTCCAAAGGAAAGGAATCCAAAGTCATCATAAGTTTTATTCCACCATAAAGTAAAGTTATGCCAAATTTTTTAAATTATTATTATTAGTAAATAGCGATAAAATTAAGCATTTTTTAAACGTATGAATAAGAATTTCTAAATAAATCGCTTAAAATGTCACAAATTATAAAAACCGGTAAAAATTGCTTAAATGTCACGACCCTATCAAAAAACATCATTCGTTCCGAAACTCCTTCAAAGATTGTCTATGGTTTCATAGGAAATCATCCATTCGAAAATGTTTTTTGTGTTTGGTTATTTATGTCGCATAACAGATACTGTGTTCACAAGTGTATTTGTCATGTTAAAAATCTATTTCAAAATTTCAACACAGCAAATAACTAGCTACTAATATTCTCTCTTTCCCACCCTCTGAAATTAGAGAGTTGTTTACGAAATCACAAATTATCACATACGTACACCATACTACTTTACGAATCATCCAAATTCAGTCATACAAACCAGCATACGCTGACCTTTCATTTACAAGGCAGCTTTCTGACATACAGTTCCTTTTATACTGGTTGTATGAAGCTCAACTTGGGATAATTGAATGCCTTTTTCTTCGCCGTAGCTGGAGACATGTGGCTGCCATGAAAATAGGTCGCCTTCTAGGGTGAGGGCACCTATTATGGAGAGTGAATATTCAGCTTGCGACTTTGTAACTATAGTTCTCAATTCAAATACGAGTATGAATTAGCAGGAGCCAAACTGCGATGTTACTTTCTGCTCAAGGCTTTATTAAAAAAAAATAGAATTAGCAGCGGCGCCGTTGTAGAGCGTAACGCAGCATCGCAATACAACCCCAGTTCTTTAACTAAGTATGCTAATCATCCTTATGTCAAGAAGTGTCAGATGGCAGTTTAAAGTAGGGGTTGAAGAATGCTAAGAATTCTTCAAAGGTCTACAATAATGCTCCACGCTAAAGCATCTTCTATCCCACGGAGACCCTAAAATAATTGATATCATATTTGCTCTATTCCTACAGTAAAAAATAAAAAAAAGTAAATCAGTAAACAATACACGTGTTAAATCTTTTTTTGTTTAAAATAAAATGTAAATAAATCGAGAAAAAATCTGTAAAACAGTTTCGTTAATTCGTTTAAAATCCGTAAATTTTTATGTCTACTGTTCGCGTGAACTGAAGTAACAAACATGTTAAAGTGAAATTAATTAATTCGGTAAAATTTACAAACCATAACCGTAACATTGACATTAACTCCTCTGTATGATGTATCGGGTCAAAGCCCTTGCCGTTTTGTTAGTGTTACCAGATTAGTATACATTTACTGTTCACTATAGCTACTTGCACGAACGACGAGTTTGTATAGGTTTTGGGTAGAGTGCACTGTGGCGACCTCCTCCGTTCGCCATCACAAGCGCTTGCCTAACGGGGGCAAGCACGACAGCGAGCACTGATACGGCTCCATAGGCTAGATGTCGCTGTTAGCGTAGTACCGCACATGAACCGCGGCATATAAGATTTCAATCCAGAATAATATAGATAGACAAATCAAGATGATTCGAACGCGCGATGACAAATAGTTCGCGTTTAGACCCGACAACCAACAGTTACTGTTATGTAGTTATTTTTTTTAAAAAGGTATGTCAGCAACACTATACTTAGGTACATAATTTACAAAATATTGAGGTACCTTCATCGCACACCCTCCAAACCCAAACAAATAGCTATAAACTCATCTAAATCTTCTAATTGTTCCCAATTTCATTGTCTTCCGGCCTACAAATACCACCGTCACGTGTATTGTTCAATGAATTATGGCGCAATTCAAAATGACTTACAGCCGATCCCAAAAATTTTAAAGGAACACACAATAAGTCAAAAGGCATTAATGAATGACCTAAAATCTTTATGCTGCGGTTGAAGTGTGATTGTCGATTTTTAACGGATGGTATTATTTATGCCAGGATTAGGCTAACTTTTTCAGGCGCGAATTAACGACTATGTACTTTTTTTTTTAATTGACGACTACTTTGGTGTAACGCTCAAGAACAAGGGTTCGAGCTGAAAAGGGTCCAAAACATCAGGTTAATAAAATAAAATGTAAATAAGTCGCGAAATAATCCGTAAAAATTTTTCATTTCAATAATTTATTTCAGGTTACTGAGACCCATAAATGTGACCATACAACTAATTTAGACCTACGTTTGCAACTATGTTGTTTTAGATTTATAAAAGTTTTTAGTCTTCATTCATTCCAAGCATCAACAAATATACTACCTTTCCGCTTGTAATTATAATTAAAAGACCAAAGAGTGACGTCTTTACATATATAAAATTCTCGTCTTCTCACAATGTTCGTTCCCGTACTCCTCCGAAACGGCTTGACCAATTCTCATTAAACTTTGTGAGCATATTGAGTAGGTCTGAGAATCGGCAAACATCTATTTTTCATACCCCTTATTAATAAGGGTTTTTCACCGTCAACAGGACAACGTCTGCGGGGTCCGCTTGTATTTAAAATAAAATTAACTAAACTGTGTGCGTGTTTTAAGTCCCGCACATTTCTCATACAAAAAAAAAACGATATAGATAGGTACATACTGAGAAACAGTATAAGAATTTAATTTATACTGAGAAACAGGTTTTTTCCAAATCTATTAAAGTATCACATTATTATTAATTTCTATATATCGCAATTCTGACTCAAACTGGACTTTTAAAAAGTGATAAACCCCACAATTTAGTATCAGTTGTTCATTTTCAATGCGCCATCATTTACGCCATACCATCTGCCTTATACAAATTCTACTTTCATATATTTTAACCCAGTGGAACATTGGAATAGATTTGCATCCATATCATAAGTTAGAAAAGCTGTAGGCCTTCTAATAAGTTCTGTATAAAAGTGTTTATTACATCTATTATAGGGTAAAAGTGCCTGTTTATATCATTTTGATACTGTCTGATCGTTCAGCTGATATTATTGTTACAGAATGTCAGTAGATAAAATGCCTGCAAGATGTTCTTTTAAATTGGCTCAATTTTTTTAGGTCATTTAAGAAATGAAAAAAGAAAAGGATAACTTGTTGATAAAAAATGTTATTGTTACAAAAATGTTAATAAAAATTTTACCCTACTATTTAAAATGCTGTTTAATCGATAAGAACTTTCATAGAAAGATAGTAAAAGACATCGCCTAAAAATACAAATAATTTACCCAAAATGTTGAAACACACTCTCTAAAAAGACACGAAATTTCAAGGACCGCCAAGTTTAAATCATCACAGTTCGATACAACACTGGTGCAAAACTACATCACCAACAGCCACTAATAATCGCGCGCATTCCGCAAAAGCAAACAGACAAATCGATACCGTATTATTGCTATCGGAAAACCGGAAATCGGTGATTGCCCGACCGGCAATATCCGCCGGTGGCTTTTACCGCGCCTGCAGCGATGGCCGGTGACCGGGTGATTTACCCTATTTTATTCTTATGGTGGCGATGACGGATGAAGCTATAAATCCGATGCGGCGTCAGGAGGTTCTCTTGCAGTGAGCTTTTGCTTACGTCAGTACCAAAAAGCATTATGCCCGGAAATTTGCTGTCATCATTCGTAAAATGCATCTCGCTTTTAAAAAAAAATAATGTTATGTCAAATATTTTTTTAATTTATACATATAAGCGACTAGCCCGCCGGCGATATAGTCCACTGTATGAGTCGACTTCGGTGATACAATACCCATTCTATGGGTGATAGGATACCTATTCAATTTGGTATGGAGCTATTTTGATACCCAAGAAAGGACATAGGCTACTTTTTACCGCGAGAAAATGAAGCATTCAAATGGAAAAATCTGATCGCTTTCACTCCTAAATTACCAAAGATGTGGATAAAATTGGTATTAAGGGAAAACAACGCATTCCCAAAAAAACTACCTGATGCGGACGAAGTCGCGGGTAAAAGCACTTATCTAATATATATATTTTTAGCAAACATACAAAGTGTTTGCTCACAAATGAATAAAAAGGATCATAACAAACGAGTTTAATCACTTCGTACAAAATAATTTCACAATAGAAAAACCTATCTACTTCTACATATAACTATCGCGCGCACAATACTACTACAGACAACCGTCCACACCACTAGTCGAGCCAAAAGTGAAAGTGCCGGGGTCCATGCTGTATTACCGACTGATCCTGCACAGTCGGTAAAACGGTCCGCAGCGCCATGTATGATTTTTTTTCTTTACTCTAATACGGCCTCTCCTGACGAGAGAACGTCCTCGTTCTCCACTGCTTGCTGAGGGTTCTCCTGAATGGGATTCCCTTCATTGAGCTGCGAATCGAGACCATCTTCAGCAACAACGATGACTACGACTGTCTCTTCATCTTCAGCTGCATCTGGTTCCACAGCGCCTGACCCTGATTTTTCCTCCGTAGAAGTTGAACGGGAAATGCTGAGATCCGCTATCCCGGATACAGAAGCGCCCTGATTTACAGTTTCGTCTTGATCCACTGCAGTCGACTCGGACTCACTCTGGTCTGCACCTATTGAACAAAGTGAGGTCTGCTCAAACACAAAAAAATATATAAGTGCGAGGTCTGCTCGCATTAAAGATGGAACTTAATAAGTGCGATCTTCCGACAAGAATGCGTGAGGTCTGCTCACATGAAATGGCGAGTGAGGTCTGCTCACGTGGGACTGTGAGGTCTGCTCACAGGCAAGGTCTGCTTGCATAAATGCGTGAGGTCTGCTCACATGCGAGGCCTGCTCGCAAAGACGTGTGAGGTCTGCTCACATACGAGGTCTGCTCGCAAAGATGTGTGAGGTCTGCCCACATACGAGGTCTGCTCGCAAAGATGTGTGAGGTCTGCTCACATAGTAACATAAACGAAACCAAACTCACTTTCAAAATAAGCAGCACAGGCGTCCGGAGTCCACTCCCCTTTCCACGGGACCATATATTCGGCTGCGGCTTGAGTCGACTTCCCATAGGAACCAGCAACCAGTTGGAGCTCATATCTTCCATGGGGTAGCGCCTTAACGACACGATAAGGCCCGCGCATACCAGAGTCCAACTTTCCTGTGGACTGTGCTGTTTTGATTACAAAAACCATGGAATTGACTGGGTACACCCGCGGTGCACGACGGCGCTCATTCACTGAAGCATCCTGTTGTTCCTGGTTCCTTTTCAGGCGTTCAGACACCCTTTGTCTTGTCAAAACGCGAAGTGCTTCTCTATTTTGGTGCGTTCCTTCTATTGCAACATCACGCACAAGGTTGCGAATGATAGGTGTCATGGCATCAGCACCAATTAACAAGTTGAGTGGTGAAGTCTGAGTAGTTTTGTGCTTCGTCATGTTGACAGTTAGTTGTAACCGCCACATAAAGTTCGACCATTCTTCCTGATGATAATTACTCTGAATTCTAATCATATTTAGCAACGTACGGCAGTATCTTTCAACTTGGCCGTTGGAGTGATGCATTTCAGGAGTAATTAAGTGGATATCACTACCCAACTCAGAAACCCAGTTAAGAAACTCAGCACATTGAAACATTCGGCCACGGTCAGCAACAATTAGCTTAGGTGAGCCGAAGAGTGAAATGGCATTTGTAAAATGACGCTTTAGCTCATTAGCGTCCTGACGCAACATTGGATAAAAGAGGCAATACTTAGAGAAAGCGTCAACAATTATAAGTACATATCGATAACCATTGGATTCTGGCAAAGGGCCTAAGGCATCAGCATGGATGGTCTCGAATGGGGAATCGGGTTTCTCATATGAATGAATCGGCTGAAGTGGTGCTCTAGGAGATTTTTTGTGAGACAGGCACACAACACAATGCGATACATATTTTTGAACAAAGGCACGCAGCCCGGGAAACCAAAAATGCCTCAGTATGAGATCACAAGTCTTGTCTACCCCCACATGATTATGTTCGTCGTGAAAAACACGGAGGAGGCTGAGTCTGTGGCCTTTCGGAATAAAACATAATAGTTTAGGTTGTTCTCCTGTGGCACAATAACGGTAATACAACAAATCGTTCCTTTTGACATACTGATTGGAATCCAGTTGTCCGTCATTAAGTTTTTGCATGAGATGTTGGGTCTCCTCGTCTGCCGCTTGAGCAATGAGTGCCCAATTTTGAGGTTTTTGTACCCTAACGAGGTTCACCGCATTGCGGCTCAAATAATCTGCGTGTGACATTGAAGTACCCTTACGGTACTCAAGCGAGAAGTCAAAATCCTGCAAGTAGATCCACCATCTGGCAACGCGTGGTAACAAGTCTTTCTTTTTCTGGGTAAGTTTTAAAGCGTTACAATCTGTCACCACCGTAAAATGTACACCTACCAGATAATGTCTGAAATGTTGCAGGGCCTTGACCACCGCAAGAGTCTCGAGCTCGTACGAATGGTACTTCGACTCTGCCCCTTGAGTTAATTTAGAAAAATAAGCTACAACACGCTTGTGTCTAGAATCATGGGTCTGAAGTAGAACTGCGCCATACCCATGGGAGCTGGCGTCGGTATGAACCTCAATAGGTAACTTCGGATCATATATGGCAAGAACGGGCTCATTAGTAAGCTGGTAAATCAATTCCTGTCTAGCCGCTTCTTGTTCGGAACCCCACACAAAAGGAACATTCTTTTTTGTAAGTTTAGCTATACAGGCAGTTTTTGAAGAAAACCCCGCAATGTACTTTCGAAAATACCCCGCGAGGCCCAGGAACTGTCGAACCTGTTTGACATTTTTGGGCACAGGTGATTCAACAAGGGCTTTTACTTTTAATGGGCTCGGTCGTACCTGACCCTGACTAATGGTGCGACCCAGGTATTCAACTTTAGTTGTCAAAAATGAGCATTTTTTTAAATTTATTGAAAATCCGGCATTGGTAAGTGTCGTCAATACTTCGTGAAGAACCGAAAGCCCTTCTTGGACGCTATGACTCATAACTAGGACGTCATCAATATAGACTAAGACTTTACCAGAATCAATGAGATGTCGTAAGGTTTTGGTAATAATGCGTTGGTAAACTACAGGAGCATTGGCCAATCCATACGGCATCTTCAAATACTCAAAGTGCCCTTCAGGCGTTACAAACCCCGTTAGCGGAATAGACTCCTTATCCATTGGAATCTGGTGAAATCCCGTCGTCATATCAAGGCTACTAAAGTACTTATGACGTCCTAGGCGGTCAATGTAATCGTCAATGAGAGGGAGTGGGAATCTGTCCTTGACGGTATTTTCGTTTAATTTCCTAAAATCCACGCAAAAACGATCCGTGCCGTCTTTTTTCTTAACGAGAAGGATGGGGCTTGAAAACTCAGATTCCGACTCCCGTATCACACCTTTGTCTGTCAAGTCCTTAATAATTTCCCTCACACGTAAAGTCTCTGTCTGTGAAAGTCGGTATGGCCTATAACTCACAGGCGTATTACTTTTAAGTTTAATGGACATACTTCCGGTGGTAACGGTTGAAACAGCTGTACCAGTTATAAAATGAGGCGAAAACTTTTTAATGAGAAGTAGCAGTTCATCTAATTCGTCACCCGTTAATTCTGTATTAATTGAAAGCGGTTTCTCAGACTCAACAGTCAACACTCTTTCAGATTTAAACGCACTACGAGTTATACACTGGCGGTCACAAGTGCGTAAGTACGTGACCCCTTCACGGTTCAGAACGTCAGTCCCTACGATTACCGGTATATTCATGTACAGAGCGTCAACCACGAACAAGTCAACTTCAAGAGTAGTATCATCGAACTCAATCGGTAAAGTGACATAATGAGTGGATTCAATTTCTTGGCTACCAATTCCCTTTAACACACGAAAAGCGGGCTTGCGTGGGCAGTCAAAGTGTTTCAGTAAGGCAGAAGATATTAGTGAAATGGTTGACCCACTATCTATCAACACATCGACTGGAACGCCCTGAATTACAGCGACTACAACATCATTATTACGATTACCTTGCATCTCACAACAAAAATTTACATTGGCTTGATTTCGGGATTCGGACTTCATCCTAGCAAAACATGTCTCTACCTTGTGTCCGACTTTTTTACAAAATGAACAGATTTCTGAATTTAACTTTTTCGGCGCAGCAGCTACTGATGGGACAGGGTTAGGGTGACTAGCATTTTCGATTCTGGGCTTTTTACTACAAGAAGCCTGTACGTGTCCTGGTAGACCACAAGTGAAACATTTACCTGACTCGTAACGTCGTTTCCTTATTGTATCGGCAGGACGTCGGAACCTAGAATTATCTCGTTGGTTTCGGGATGGCGCGGTATGCACATTGGTCTTTGTCGTATTTGGTTTAATGTAAATTGAAAAAAACTCTACTAACCCATTCGGCATGAGCTTTGCATTGGTTGCAGCAGCCCTGATTTGTGGGTCTGTGATACCACGAATTACTATGGCAGATATTAGTTCATCACTAAGACCGGATACCACTCGCAAACGGAGCAACGAACGCCGGGCGTAGTCAGCGTATGTGGCATAACTGTCCGAAGTAGTTTTCATAACGTCGAATAAAATGTTAGCTGCGTCGGGCTTCTTAGGACACAACGGCTTAAATTCCCGTTTAAAATTGCTCCAGCTGCGATCATTTGTGACCCATTCATTCATCCACATTCGTGCGTCTCCTTTCAGACAATTACCAATCCTGGACAAACATTCGTTGTCGGTCCAGTTGTTCACTATTTTAGCTCTGTCTACCTCCTGGCACCATACCTCAATGTCGTGTAAATTAGGGTCAAAATTTGAAATATAATAAGGCTGATTAGATTTTACCGCGTTATTGATGGACCGGATCGCATCTACCAATGCGTCCGTAGAGGTTTGTCCTGAGAGGGTCGCGCTGCTTGACCGCGGAGCAGCGCTGCACGTCGCCTCACCGCGTACACGCACGGCAGACCGGCTCGACCGGGATGATGGTGGCGGCGATCCTGGTGGCGTTCCAGCGAAGGACCCCGCCCTTGCAGGCTCCAGCTGACCTATGGCTGGCAGCGACGATGATGGGATCGGTTGTCTTTCTAACGCATGAAGCCTTGTTAAAATGGTTTGCATCTGTTGCTTAAGATCTCCATCGGGAGACTCACTACGATTACGTTTCCGATGTCCGTGTCGGCGTTTACTTCGTGATCTTTGATCGGACATTGTAAAATCTATCCACTATTACAAGTTACCGAAAGATCAAATTCAACGCAATTATTAATGCACACTTTCTGCCTATCTTATTTGAAAATAATTGCGATATAAAAAATTTACAATTAAGGATCTCTAAAACAGTATTTCACTTCACTTAACAAAGAACTTCAATCACATAGAATTTTTTTTTTTACATAAGCCGCAAAAAACTAATGAGGAATTCGCATAAATAGAAAGCAAAACCCGCAAATCGATTCAAAGTACTATTTAACACAACTACCTACAACAAAAATTATCAAATAGCACAGAAATTTCGATCACAATTTGCACAAAAATTATGAAACGGACACGTAATTTTAATTAACTAAATGTCGGATAGCAAAGCGGATTGAACTACGTTAGCTCAATCTCACTTCTGATTTTAGCAAACATACAAAGTGTTTGCTCACAAATGAATAAAAAGGATCATAACAAACGAGTTTAATCACTTCGTACAAAATAATTTCACAATAGAAAAACCTATCTACTTCTACATATAACTATCGCGCGCACAATACTACTACAGACAACCGTCCACACCACTAGTCGAGCCAAAAGTGAAAGTGCCGGGGTCCATGCTGTATTACCGACTGATCCTGCACAGTCGGTAAAACGGTCCGCAGCGCCATGTATGATTTTTTTTCTTTACTCTAATAATATATTCAAATACTAGAACAGTGCGAGGTGTTATACACCCACACGATTTTGTTATTTTTATTTAAAATGTGTCACTTTTTGGTTTTTTAATTATAATGACCGGGTGATTTACCCTATTTTATTCTTATGCTGGCGATGACAGATGAAGCTATAAATATAAATAGCAGGAGGTTCTCTTGCAGTGAGCTTTTGCTTACGCGAGCACCAAAAAGCATTATGACCGGTCATTTGGTGTAAAATAAATTTATAAATATACAACAACATCACATACATTGATCTGACTGCGTAGTAAGTAGCTTAAGCACTTGTGTCACTACACGTGGCGTCCTCAGGAGATGTTGTCGCTTCGACAGACTACGAGCGACTCGCGTCGAGTGTTTTGTTGGTGTCAGTGTTGTGATTCCAGGTGCATCTTATGTGTCACGTTGTGAGTTGTAGGTATTGTAAGTCCTGCGACTTCCAGCCCTGGCTTTTTCGGGTGATTACAGTTAGATGTATTTTGGTTCCTGCGCTGGCGTCGTTTAGTGGAAATTTAAAGCATAATAATCTTCTTTTTCAGCTTTAGCCATGGATTTCCGCAAAGTAACGCCTGATTCCATCATCTATTTTTATTGCCATGAAGGACACATCTAAGGGTTGCCTTTCTTAAAAAAAAACTCAGTGCTGAGTTTTTCATTTACGCTATGCTTTGCCGGTCGCGCTAATAGAATCGAAACGATGTGATTCTTCTGGGGACTTGGTGTATAATATTGAGTATCGCTGTCCCTATCGTTGATACTGATTTAGCCGTGTGACAAAAAAGGATGGCCAGAATTTAAAATATGGAAGGGACTTTACAGGGTAGACCTTTTGGTCCTAAAAGCATTCGATCAGTGATGGATAGAGTCATCGCTCTTGCGACCGCGAGGCGAAGAGAAAGAATACTGAATTTTTGCTGAGAGAGTCATTCAGAAAATACCTTGATGACAACTTGTCAAAAAATAATAACTTGTTTTATTTTACTTTTTACAAGTATAATTAAGCCAAATTTTAATAATCATAGTTTCTTTTCAGCTATAATGTTTTTTTTTTCAATGACGTAAGAAAGAATAGAACAATATTGCATAGAAAACTCGCAAGCGGCGAAGGCCAATTGCACACAATAAAAATTAGATTTCTCGACTAATATGGCGGAATATTTTCAACTGAACAGCAAGTTTTATTATCAGTCAACAAGGAACATAAGGTGAATGTATAAAAAAGGCATCAAAATGATACCCGTATAAGTTTCGCACTAAAGCTTCTTTATAATCACTGTTTTTTTTTTGTTTCAACAAACACACCAAATAATCACCTAGCCCCAATTTAAGCGTTGGCTTGTGCTGTGGTGACTAGAACAACGGAGAGAAATACTTACATACATTTACGAGTATAATCACCCATGTCTCAGGTACAAATGCTCGTGCTCATCACCAATGTCACAGCGATTACCACATTATATTACGCCTTAGTCAGGAGTCACCTGGAGTGCAACGCGGTTGTTTGGGCACCACAGGAAACAAAGTACAAACTGATGCTGGAAAAAGTTCAGAACAAGTTTATAAGGTACTTGTACATGAAGCTGTATGGAGTCTATCCTTTTTACCCGCTGCTATATCCCAACCTATTTGTTCTGGGAATGCTGGGCTACAACGAGCTTGGGGTCAGGAGGGACTTCGCCATGGTGTGCTATATCCACAAGTTGTTGAGGGGTAAAGTGCACAACGCGGAGTTTCTCCGACATATCCAGTTCGACGTGCCTGACAGGTACGTGTGGCGTCGGCGCGCGCCGGCGCTGCTGGCGCTGCCGCACGCGCGCACCAATCTGCTGGCCAGGGCGCCGCTCACTCGAGCCTTGCGCACTATGAACACGGTAGTCGAACAACTCGACATATTTTCGTGTTCTCTGTGTGAGTTCGCAAACACGGCATTTTATATAATAAGTTATAATAAGTAAATAGATTAAGTATAGATTAGTTTTACATTATTGAATTAGGTTAAGACTACCTGTAATAATAATGTAATGTAAAGAAATAAATAAACAAATAAACAAACATTCGCCCCTAGCAGGATTCGAACCCGCGACCGCCGGTTTTGTAGTCTGGACCTCAGACCACTAGACCATTGCTGTCATTAAAAATAGTGGACCTCACTACTTGCATCAGTGTTTCCCTGCAATTACAACCTAGGAGTATTCAAAGCTAGAGTGAACAGGCATCTTCTAGGTGAGCTCGCTCCATCGTAGTCTCAGTCTTTGCCTCGTTGGGCTTAGTCTTGGGTCAAGAGCAAACCTATCCCAAATAAATAAATAAAACTACTTCTTCCGACTATTTCTTCGTGCAAAAGCTTACATTGTAACATAGTGGTGTAAGCCTTAGTGAGCAGGTGCAGCGCTATATCAAGATCTAGCTCACTCTAATAAATAAGCCATTGACAGGCGATATGCTGCGTATCTGAGTTGTTTATAGCTTATTTAAGACTGTCACAGCGTACTCCGTCGCCGGTACTTAGCACGTCTTTGTAGTAGAACTTCTAATATTTAACAATTATATACATACGTGAAAGGTCCTAGTTGTGACGTAATGTTAATTGTTGATTATGTTTGAGAAAGACCTTTTGGACTTATGTCGCAGGATGACGTTTGCTTGCACTGGTCAATTCGACATTATACAGAGTGGAAAGATGCACTTTCTTAATTTTGTAAGTTATTTCTACGTTTTATTATGATGTTAACCAACATTTGTTTTTAGTTAAGTGTTGCTTTCTTTAATAGGCCAGTGTTCCCAAAACGTCTGAGCTTTAAAAAACGTTTAGATCGTTCCAAAATTGGTGAAGTCATTACCTATTTAAAAGTTCCCTTAAAAGAGGGGGAGCTAAGAATATAATAGCAGATGTTTTTTCATTATTCTCTTTTACCTAGAAATTCGACCAGGGTCTTCGGCTCATTCGCAGTTTCTACGCATAGTACATCTAGCTATAAGTAGTATTTGTTACATACACCACATCAAACCAGTCAGCCATCAATGCAATTTATAACCCATATAAAGTTATTATAAACGACCTAAGTGCATTTCTATGACGCTTTTCGGGTTCACCTTGACCAGCTTTTCGTAATGCGTAAACTCTTACACAATTTCTGCAGAAATTGTGTCAGTATCCAAAAAGCGACATAGAAATGCATACATATTATGTATTATGTATTTACTTTATGCATACATATTATGTATTTACTTTTATCTGAACAAACACACATTTAGTAATTAAGAAAGAAAAGTCTTTAATTATAGTTAAACATATGCTTAATCAATTTCAGCTTATAGAAAAAGATGTCAAATGATAGTATCGTGTTGGTTAATCGGTGTTTAGGGCTGCTACAAAAGCAAAGATATATTGAAATGAGACACTTTGTACGGATAATTTCGCGATTTATTTACATTCGTAAACGCTACGTGGTCACGGGACGGACGCTGAAATGGGTCCGAAACGTGAGGTTAAAACAAAATGTAAATAAATCGCGAAATAATCCGTAAAAAGTGTCTCATTTAAATGTCTACTGTCTATGTTCGCGTAAACCGAAGAAACAAATAAGCAAAGATATAGCAAAACTCTCATAATAGTACAGGGTGGTTTTAAAAAGTGACGATCAAATTTTTTTTAAATGCCTCACGTTGAGAGGTATCTGAACTGTGTTCTACGATTTTTCGTAGATATTATAGTTTATAATTTTTTGAAGGTATTTTTCTAAAGAATCAAAATCAACATTTTGTTGGTAAAATTTCAGCCTTGAAATAAGATTGAAACCCTTTAGATATACAGTGTGGTGACGACAATACGACAATTGACTGTCTTTCTGTTACGCTTTCACGTCTTAACTACTTAACAGATTTGGATGAAATTTGGTACACATGCATACGGTCGTCAACGTCCTGTATGTGTATTAAATTTTATTCAAATCTGTAAAGTAGTTTAGGCGTGAGAGCGTGACAGACAGAAATTCAATTGTTAAAATTGAGGTTACCACCCTGTATAAAAATATGACTGTAACAACCCTCATAACATAATAGTATAACTTCGATGGAATAATTAAGTATCAATTCAATCCTATTAATGGTCTACAATGAATAAATAAGACATGTTAATAATTAATACATTCCGGTGTTTAAAGCCGCCTGCTTATACGAACTAAGAAGAGAACGTTTACTTAACAAGTATGTATATTTAAAGTGGACCTGGACCCACCTGCGGCATATCGTCGCCGCGAAGCGCGACTGCCACGCTAATATTTTATTGCGAGCATTTTTTTACCCCCGCCTAAAAAGAGGAGTGTTATAAGGTAGACCTATATTCTGTGTATGTTTGTCTGTAGCATTGTAGCTCCAGAACGGATGGATGGCGGTTTTTTTTATTCGAACGATAAATTGATCACGTTGGTTCTTAGCTATGATTGATCACAATCTGTCCACCCGTTGAAGCTAAAAAGCTATGTTACTGACTCAAGTCGGGGTATTTTTTCAAATAAGTATCTATTTTCGCATGTAACCATATCAAAAGTATGGTACTACCGTTTTAAAAATTAATGACATTGGTCAAAACAAGGCCTTAGAATCAGCCGCAACACATTTCTCTTACAAAGACAAAGAATAAAGATTCTATAAAAATCGTAAAGACATTTTAAATACCTGTAAGATGACACAGATCTATATTATAGATCTTTGATCTATATCGATAGACACGCAACACTAACGGCTGAAGTGTGTAAGTCATAAATCCACTTTACTGCCCAAACCGAGCATTAGTCATGGATGCGTCAGCGCTTGCGCCGTTGAAAAATAGTATTACACCTTGGAATATGATTAAGGTTGTCAAAACAACAAACTGTAGATGAACTGTTTTCTAAAAAAAATAACACAAACTCGTGAGCTGTAGTTCACAAAAAATAAATATCCTCCTTGATGACCGGAGCCGAAAAGAATTTTTAAGTGTTATGTCTTTTCGAAAAAATAAATAACGCATAAAGTGCAAAATTTCATTTTAGTACACACTTGATCCGCCCGATTTAAATTTTAAAACTGTAACTTTATGTTTCCACGTTTTACAAAACCAAAATTTAGTTTTTTAGTTGAAATTGAAGAAAACTATGATTTCTTTTTCATTTTAAACAGAAATTCTAGCTAACGCTTGCGAAACACAATGAACTTAATGCCAAACTTAAATTCTTGTTCAAAAAATTCATGAAAATGTAGCGAACATCGACTTACTAAGAACTGCTGCAGTAAAATGAAACCGAAAAAATATTGAGCTTTATGAAAATAATAATAAAAAAATCAATAAATAGAACACCTGAGTTCTCTGAGAACCAAAAGACGTCATTTGCATGTTTTTTTTTAATATAAAGTGAATAAAATCCTAATAGATTTGTGATGTTTGCCAACCCTTAAGAAAATAGTAAAAAGTAAACCTAAGTTCTCTGCGAAGAAAAAACCTTGTTTGCAATTTTTATACACAGAAAAACGATAAAACCTCCTAGATTTTTGTTGAAATACAGTGCAATCTATATATTGATGATTGCCAACCCTGAAACTTGTCATACGCTATTTACTACACCGCTCTTAATTCGAATATTTTCAAACCTCGTCACCTCTGTTTCTATACAAATTCCATGTTTATTCATTAGTCTTATGTCTTTGTAACAAGACTCAACTTTGCTGTACCACAAATGGTCACGCACTGAAAACCATCTTTAAAGAAAATTGCTTCAAGGTGCAATCAAATGTGATCTTTAAGTTAGAATAAATATAAGTGTTCTTATATCATGTCATGTGTAAAATTTGAACATGATGATTCATACCACATATTCTCTGTAATAGTGATCTATCCAAATGTTTATCTGTGATCAACGATTTAATACTGTAAATATTATTTAAAAAAAACAGAGAAGACCTCACATCAAGCCTGTTACGTGTCTACCTTCTTTGTATAATTTGGCATTATTAAACTCAACAAACATTTTGTTGATAAAAAAATATATGAAACAGTATTAATCATGGACAAACCAAGAACTGCTGCAGTAACCTGGAACTGAAAAAAAAATGGAGCTCTATGAAAATAATAAGAAAAAAAATCTATAAATAGAAAACCAATGTTCTTTGAGAACCAAAAGAACTTCTTTCCATTTTTTTTATTATACAGGGAAAATAACAGTTATTTATTATTAATATATAAAATGTAAGATACATTTTATTTGGTTTTGTTACTTCCTGTACCTTTTATTCTTATTCCTAATTAGCTGACCCGGCGAACTTCGTACCGCCTTAGCGTTGCAATGATTGATCATCGAATGACATTGACATTAGTTACGCGCGTTTTTTAAAATATGCAAAATTAAATGTATATTTTTCAATATTTCTGAGAGATTTTCTTAATATTTTTTTCCGTAAGAACCTTCTCCTCATAATAACAAATACAAAAAAAAAGAATTAGCGAAATCGGTCCAGCCAGTTCACGCGTGATGCCGTGACCAAGGAAAACGGGTTTAGGTCGTATTATGTAGCAAACCAAAAATATTCAAATTCCGACTTACATCATTTTAAAACTTGACGCCCCAAAATTTTAATGTCACACATCAATCTCTTGTGTCTAATATGAATGGTATATTATAATTGAAAGAGTACGGTTCTTTCGGGCCACGTGTGTGATGTATGGGAGTGATTTGTATGAGTTCTATGACGCAATTGTGCGGTTTTGTTCCGTGTGATAAGTGTAGCACTTGAGGGATCGTATTAAATATAGATAAAGAAAAAAAAGTGAAAAGATGGAAAGCTTTAGTTATAACATGAACTTCGGAACATCATAACGCACACACACACACAAACCAATGCATACACACACGTTTTGAAAACACACTTATTATGAAGGGAAATCGCAGACATTAATTTAATTTATTTTAACTTCATTTATTTGATTTTATGTATTGGCTTACTATTTGTTAATTAATTTCCTTGTAATAGTGTTCTGTATCTGTGACCTACGTGTAAAAGGGAGAAGGGCTGTCATCTTGAGATACAGGAATCCAGAAATCCTAGTTCAGGTGACAGCAAGCCATATTGTTATCACATAAACATATTATTACACAAACAAATTATTTGTATTTACTGCAGGAAAAAAGGTTCTTTCTTATTTAAAAAAAAATTAACAAAATTATGGTTAGCAGCACTATTGCAGAGCTTCTTTTGAGCCTATACAAAATCGTCACAAGGCCCCAGTACCTACTGAAGTTGGGATCAATTTTATAAAAGACGCAACGAAGGAAGTCCTCTCGCATGATAAACTGAAAACCTTGTGGTCGCAGGGCCGAACTGAATGCACGTCTCTCTCTCGACCAAGCCTCAATTCTGATTTTACAGTCCTTTTTAGGGTTCCGTAGCGAAACGGAATCCTAATAGATTCGTCATGTCTGTCTATCTGTCCGTTCGTATGTCACAGCCACTTTATTCCCAAAACTATAACAACTATACTTGGTAAAAAGATGTATTCTGTAAACTGCATTAAGATTTTACACGAAAGTAGGAAAATAAATATAAATTTAGGAGTTACTTGAAACTGAAACTAACAAAAAAATTTTTTTTTCAGCAAACCCATACCCACACGTTGGGGTATCCATGTTGTTGTTGTTGGAGTCCTATTGCACCCCCGTGGTGCAAAGGGCCTTCGTGAGCTGTCGCCATTTCCCCCTGTCCTGCGCTTGACTCTTGGGGTATCCATGGATAGGTAAAATGGTAAAAAAAACGATGTACATTACCATCTAAGCTTCCACCGAAAGTTGGTTGGAACGAGATCTGTTACGTAGTTTTTTTATAAGTGTCATAAAAACGAAAGCTTTTAAATCATGTTACTTGCTGCTACGGAACCCTTCATTGGCGAGTCCAACTCGTACTTTGCCTTTTTTTAATGTCACGTCAACCTACTAGTATGATGACGAGTTTTATTAAAATATTGTATACTAGCTGTGCCTTGCGGTTTTACCCGCATAGAACCCGTTTGCTACATATCCTGAGGACCGGTGAAGTTTAACTGGATTGTAAGTACCCTTTGTGTTATTCCAAGGTATAATCTATGTACGTTTCAAATGTCAGTCTAATCGGTCCAGTACTTTTGGCGTCAAAGAGTACAAACATCCATACATACTAATATCGGTGTTTATAATATTATTATTTATTCAAAACTCTATTGCACAAGAAATGTACTAAGGTTGGACTTAATGCTAAAAGCATTTTCTGCCAGTCAACCTCAAGGTTATGCAGAAAGAGGGCAAAGGGTGCAGTGAAAATTAAATAATTAAGAAATATAAGTAGGATCGTGGTTATCTTAAGGTACTTGCGTATTTCAAACCGCATCACAACGTATAATTAAATAGTATCATTCTATCAAAACTTAGTTTACAAGGGCAAAGTACCGAATTCGTATTATTTGCATAGAAACAATCAAAAGTAACGGCAATAATCTAAAACCAGCGGAACGTAACGCATAGCAACACTGTACAGTGAAATAGTGTTAGTGTTGTATCGGTATCATATTAAAACATGTAACGATATCGAGAATTTAAATTAATAAATCATTTGTAGACGCTTGGTGCAGTGGTCCACAGGTCGGACTTCTTAAACCAAGGGTCGCCGGTTCGATCCCCGCTCATTACACGCATAAGTGTGCATGAACATGTGTGTTTGTACTGGTCTGGGTGTTTTCTATGTTTATTATGTATTTATTTACAAAAAAAAGTATTTAGGTATGTTTATCCGTTGTCTAGTACCCATAACACAAGCCTCGTAGCTTAATTTGGGACTAGAGAATTGGTGTGATTGTTGTGAAATATTTATTTATTTATTTGTTAGCGACGCGCTTAACACATATCAATGTGTTGATTTGTTTGCTAGTTTTAGTTTTTTATTAATATTTGGAGCTTTTCCAATATGTACCTTTTTGTGTCCATCAACTCCTGGCCACTGTGTGTCTAGTAATATGGAACGTGTCACCTAATTAGTCTATTGTTTAGTCCAAAGATGGTTCGAAGCGATCCACGAGTGACACCGCACGTCGCAACGGTGTAAGCTAATGTGTATATCTATCGGACTGCCTCGTTGGTGTAGTTGGGTTCGAATTCCAGGTCGAGCCAAAAATTGTTTCTGAGATTTTCTGTCATAGTTTTTCTCAAAAACAGCTCGGAGTGGGGAATTTGGCGGTGTTACACCCCCGTGCCTCGGAAAGCACGTTAAGCCGTTGGTCCAGCGCCTGATCTCTCTTCGGTCATGTTGGATTGCTGTCTCACCAAACTTTGAGAGTGATGAAACTGTGCGTGCACCTGTGTATTGCGCTCACACTTGTGCACTATAAAATCTCCTGCGTATTTGGCTGATCTCTGTTGAGATTGGACGCCGTGGATGAAATCGGCCAGGAGGACTAATATTATCTATCGGAATAAACCGTGTTTTCAGTATTTCGGTCTTTAAGTCCGGTTGAACCTCCACGTGGTTCACATCATATTAGCATGGCCAGGTCCCCTACAAGGTGAACCGACGATTTGGTGAAGGTCGCGTGAAGATGGCAAGCCATGGCGCTGGTTTTCTGTTGGTACCATTGAGGTTTGGAGATGACACCACCAACAAAACAAACGTGACGTGACAAATTTAACGTGGAACATATTCTGCAATTCTTTTTGTAATCTCTGTTTAAACAGGATTGGCCTTTATTTATCTCAAGCCTTATTCATAAGAAGTTTATTATGACTGAACATACGGCATCAACAAATAAAATTATACAACACTAAATAGCACTTACACAACACTATTTACGAGTATTATAGATAATTAAACATTTCCACCGTTGTGCATAAAAACAATCGAACAAAAAAGATAACTCATTTAGTAAAAAAAACATTACCAATGATACAATAGTGTGGTACGGTTGAAATTGGTATGATAAGTCTCCAAAATGGAGGTACAATGCAAGTGGTCTCCTCGTACGTATATAAAGTCCTTTAGGCTGTTTGTTTGTTGTGTATCAGTTCAGTCAAGAACCATAAGTAAGGTACATACAAGTAAATAAGCTAAGTCTACAACTACTACAAATCCGTTGATTAACTAAAAAATTACAAGTATGTAATCAAATACAAAAATCATGAGAATAAATGACCTTATTCACAAGCTTTAATTTAGTTTCACCTTTGCAAATGTTTATTTGTTTGTTTGTAATCGAATCTTGTAAACTTTTGACATACTTTCCAATTCCGTATTAATGCGTTTATTTTGGATCACAATGCAAAAATTTTGTGTAAACTTGAACATTCCACTAATTAAGTTAATCGAAAAAATAAAAACACGTAAATTCAGTAGCTTGAACTAGTTCAGCAGAGGTTTGTGTTGCACGGGTCGTTACGTCGGCGACGCGGGCGCAGGGTCACCGACCTCCGAAACTATGACCTTTGGTGTAGTAGAGCTCGAACTCTATCACGATTGTGTTTAGGCAGACGTGTTTTTGGTATGTTTTCTCCATTTTCGTTAGCACGAAAAAGTGTATATTTTATTTGTATCTGTCATCGTAGTTTAGGTGTCTTGTTTTATAAAGAAGTAAAACTTAAGCCGTCCACAGTAAGGAAAGATTGTGATCCGATTATCAGGCTACCCTCTTTTGTTGCAAAATCACCCGTATTAAATAAATATAAATAAATATTTCACAACAATCACACCAATTCTCTAGTCCCAAATTAAGCTACGAGGCTTGTGTTATGGGTACTAGACAACGGATAAACATACTTAAATACTTTTTTTTGTAAATAAATACATATTATACGTAGAAAACACCCAGACCAGTACAAACACACATGTTCATGCATGCTTGTACTGTGCGGGGATCGAACCCGCGACCCTTGGTTTTAGAAGTCCGCCATGTAGACCACTGCACCAAACGGTCGTCAAATTAGAGTCGTATTACAATCGCTTAAGATGCCACAGTGCTTACCTTGAGTTGCTATCGTCTTTACTTAGAAATATTGTATGTAATATTTTTTCAGGTACCAAGCATTTGCAGTTTTTGACGTGACAACGTCTTATAAATTGGTTTGCCGGGTGACACTTCAAGAAACTGCGTTACGCTCCGCTCACGTTCCGCGCTCACAATGAGAGCGAGTGAGAGGCACGCGTCCCTTCGGATCGGGCATGGTTAGCCCGCCTAAGAGCAAGTGAGACAGACATAAAAAGTGAAAGGCACGCGTCCCTTCCACTCGAGCACAGTTAACCCGCCTAAGAGCGAGAGAGACAGAGCGAGAGAGAGAGAGTGAGAGAGATAGGCATACACACCGGTTCATGTTATACGAATTAATATTCACATTAAAATTATTTTACTACTCAAAGTCGTTGTCACGTAAAACTTTCGCCCGTATACCGACTTTATTTCTTTTCTGAAATGATTATTCTGTTTCATTTTTTATCAAATCACATTTTTGTCTTTTGTTGTTGTTGTTGTACTTACAATAAACTTTAATCGGCATCTAGCGACAATTCAGATCAGTAACCTGTGAATAGCGCAGTGGACTGCATAATTGCATGCTTGTATTTGTTATTACTGTCATCTTTTTAAAATTATATTATGTAGTTGTTTGCGTAATAAAATAAAATAAAATTTAAAAAACTCATGTGAAAATATTAATATTCATATTCTTTTATTTGCCAACTAAGTGTTATATACATACATATTATAGCAGGTCTTATGCTAGACAATTGCACTTATAACTTAGTAACCCTTTCAGATTGGGTATTGCAAGAATTATTAATTATTAATTAATTATTATTAAGTCGTAAAAACGAACTTCATCATTAAACTCACCCGCCCACTTACGTTATTATACTAATCGTCATGTTAACACCAAAAATGTCGCATCGATCAATTGTCCAGGTCACAAAAATGTGGTCAGACCTAGTGCTAGGGGCTTAAATGCAGCCTTATGTGACGCCGCAATAATCATCATTAACTACTATAACTACCATTATGGCAAAAAGAGAGTGAACCAATTAAGTATGTCAAGCACGAAGATATGAAACGTGTAGTTAGAGAGAAAAAATTCAACAGCCCGAGCAGACGTTACCCAGAAACGCCTATTTGTAGCGGAAAAAGAAAATTGCTCTCATGAGAATGGAATGTCTTACCTTATTTATATGTCTAGGTGATTGCTATTTTTTTGGAAACAGTATTTCTTAATAAACAAGTTGATAACGGGCTACGTGAAGCGGCAGCAGACAATTTGTCTTCGCGATATTTTTGGTTTCCACGTGTATTTAAGGATAAACTTATTATTATTACTTTTATTTTTATTTATTTATTTATTTTAACTCGCTAGCTAAGCTAGAAACAAGAAGTGTCACGAAAACATGTTGCCTGTTGCTGTTTCATTAAGCCTGCTCTAAAATAGTACCCTTAACCTCAAATTTTGAATTGGCTTTACTCTACTTATCTAAAAGTCCTCTTGGCCGATTTCGACCACGGCGGCCAATCTGAACAGAGATCAGCCAACTACGCAGGAGATATTATAGTGCACAAGTGTAAGCAATATAGAACAACATCAACATACATTGATCTGACTCCGTGGTAAGTAGATTAAGCAATTGTGCACTACTGTTCCATCACTCTCAAAGTTGGGTGAGTAAAATTGTTTCTGAGATTTCCGGCATGAATTTCTCAAAAACAGCTCGGAGTCGGGAAGATGGCGGTGTTACACTCCCGTGCGTCGGTGCGTACATTAAGCCGTTGGTCCTGTGCCTGATCTCTCTCCGGTCATGTCGGATTGCCGTCTCCACTTATCTAAGCGCGTACGGGATAACCTGTCATCTTCGTGCTTCCAAAAACTCCGTTGAACTATTGATCGCAGCTAATACCATCTAATACTGATTCTTAAGCCAAGTGAGAGGCTTTCGAATAATTTGCTATCTACAGACAGTCGGTTTGGGTTGCCTTACGAATGCTTTGCCGTTCCGCATTGAGTCGTACTGTTTTTTCATTAAACTTACACTATCTGATAATTGATTTCAGGGCCCCTAAACAAGGTTTCATGTCAAAGTTGATGACGAAAATCGTTATCTTGTTGCCTTGATAATAGCGCCGTTGCCATGGTAACTTATTTATTTGTATTTAAGCCTTATTGTACAAAAAACTTTGTATAAATGGTGGACTTAACGCTATAGGGCATTATTTACCAGTTAAACTTAACTTACCTTAGTTTAATGTGCCCTAGAAGGCGCCACAGGCAATGAATTGCAATATAACCTAGCCTAAAACCAACGGGCAGCTTAGGCGCATCCAATGACACCTCATTTGTCAAAATATGATGAAGGGTTTAGAAGTTATGAGGAAACAGATGAAAATACTAATAAACATACTACAAACGAACCGGTCTAAATCATAACACTCCTTTTTGGTTCGACGCAGTCGGGTAATAATACTAATAAATCAGTTTTAGAAAGTTATAATGAGTGCGTTTTTGCATCTAGTGCGATGGCTCCATTCGTTTGTCAAATATAATAAGGCTGGTCTGGATGGTCACGAGCAAATTTAACGCCAGAACTAAATTAGGCAAATTACAATAATCTAGACCGAACTGCGATAAGATTGAATCTAATTTGATTTCTAAAAATATATATGGAAAATTTTGAGAAATTAGTTCAATAATTACATTTTGATCGTGCCGATTTCTCTGCGCAATTTGACGACCACTTTAGTGTACCTACCTAATGGTTAAGAAGTTGACTATAAACCGTTCGATCCCCGCACTGTACAAACAATTGTGTGCATGAACATGTCTGTTTGTACTGGTCAGGGTGTTATATGTATTTATTTAAGTTATTTGTCATACCACTGTTGATTCTGATATTTTAGCTACTTACCACGGAGTCAGATCAATGTGTGTGATGTTGTTGTATATTTATTAATTGCATATTTATATATTGCACATTAGAAGGCTCTAGGAGGCTCTATGAGCAGACCTACTACAAGGTGGATCAACAACCTGCTGAAGGTCATGGGAAGCCGCTGCATGCGGGATTTGCAGGACCGATCGCGGTGAAAACCCTTGGGGGATACCTATACGCAGCAGTAGGCGACGAAAGGCTGATATGATGATGATGAGAAAGAGAGAAAATAGTGTACAACACGTATATTTGTAAAAAATAAACATAAAGTTCTATACTTGAAAGTAGGCATGATGATGATTATTTTTAATTGAAACGTAATTTTGACGATGATGGCGACCGCTTGGTGCAGTGTCGGTCACGTGTCGGACTTCTAAAATCAAGGGCCGCGGGTTCGATCCCCGCACAGTACAAGCATAAGTGTGCATGAACATGTGTGTTTGTACTGGTCTGGGTGTTTTCTATGTATAATACGTATTTATTTACAAAAAAAAAGTATTTAAGTATGTTTATCCGCTGTCTAGTACCCATAACACAAGCCTCGTAGCTTAATTTCGGACTAGAGAATTGGTGTGATTGTTGTGAAATATTTTTGGTGTGATATACTCGTATATATTTATTTATTATTAATAATTTTATAGGTACCAATGAACTTAAATCTTTGACGCATCTGCACTGTCTACACGTCGTAACTTAATTAAAATAATATGCAGTTCTGCTGTTAAGTGGTTAACTACAAGAGCGTTAATCTTAATATCTTCGTCGCTTGCGCTTGCGCATGGGGGCTAATATGACAGTGACAGCTGACAAGGTGTCACGTGTAATGTCGAGCAAATTTCAACTAGACTTGTCGTTCTGTTCATGGGACATTGAAGAGTTTGTAGTAGTCCTTTTGATCGGAGTCCTTTAAATCAAAGCACTTGCGTTTTTCGTATTATACTGCAAGGTTGTAATGTTGCCTTAGCACAAGGTTTTAAATAAAAATAAGAAGGTGATATTAAGGGTAGTTTTTTATTATTATTTTATTTGGGATAGGTTTGCTCTTGACCCAAGACTAAGCCCAACGAGGCAAAGAATGAGTCTACGATGGTGCGAGCTCACCAAGAAGATGCCTGTTTACTCTAGCTTTGAAAACTCCTAGGTTGTAATTGCAGGTAAATGTAACTCGACAAACTCAACAGAGTTTGAACAAAGAAAGAAAGAAAAGATCTTCATTTAGTATCACATACTTTACAAAATAGAAAAACACATTCAAATGCACACACACAAGATACTGAAAATGTGGGCCCCTCAGCATGTGTCCTAGCATCTCAGGAATGCCACGACGCTCGGTCGGACGGTCTTCAATGAGGGATAATGCAATGCTTTTTTTATAGTCTGTCCATAGAGATATTATTCTGCAAAAAATCAATGACTCCCAGATTTTCCCAGTACATATCAAGTGTCAGGACGAATCATAACTTTGACTCTAACTAAAATAAAATACTCTCAAAATTAACAAACGACCTTTTCTCTCATTGCTATGTCTAGCATAACCCACAGACGGTCATAACCTAGAATTTTAACAAGAATTACAAAATTAACTCACGCTGAAGTCTCATTTACCGCAAACATTTTAACTTTAACTTAGTAACATGTTATTTTAGCCGAGTAATTATCGGTGAAAGCGTCCATTCTAGAATGCCGTTGAACATGTAAGTACTCAAGGTCGGTAGTAAAGTAATTGTTACTATAGCTATGTGGAACTTTGCTCTACATATTCGTGTGGAGAAGTCTGAGAAGTGTCAATAACGCTCTTCAGATAATTATAATTTGTTAGAAAAAAAAGTAAGAAAAGAGTTTTATTATCAATGGTCATCACAAACACCTGTCAGGTAAAAAACAAAATGTTACTTCACATTAATAATCTAGATGAGTAGTGAAACATTTGGGAAATAATTGAATAGGGGACCACTAACATACCTCTTTAATAAATCTCTCTTAGTACTTAGGAGCCATGTTGGTTTCACAACCGATTTACCTCTCAAAAAAGAAATTATTTCGACCTGCAGAATCAGCATAAGATGAGGTATTGGCAGCAACGTTAGCTAAAAATCGCTCTTATAAATGTATATAAATCTCTCTTAGCAATGATACCGCCTAAATTGTGCATATTTCTTTGTTTGTTGATTTTGCATTATTTTTTGTGATGTGCAAGAAAGTGTTCTCTATCTAAATTATATAAATTTTATACCGATTGATGATATAAGTAAAATTTGAATAACCAGCTTGCCCAGCCTAACGACTGCCTGAACGACTTAATTAAATGATAGCTGTAGTTTATCCTTAACTTAACTTTCAACTTAAAATACTAGGCATCCCTGAAACATACTTTGTAAGTAGCCTGATGAAGACCTTCCAATTACAACCTACAAATACGGCGTGAACAAAAACCGACCGCAAATTAAAAACTTTATGTCCATCAAATAAATGCGAATGATGCAGACGTATGTCAGTCTGTTTGTGACGCAAATAAAAACAACAACATTAAACGGAGAAAAGGACGAAATATTGTTTGAACACAGTATGCCAATTAAATTGTCATAAAGTGTTTAAGTCGGAAACAAATTAATTACCTATCAGATCATAAATAGCTTTGCCACCATTTAAGCTTCTTGAAGACCAAGAGAACTACATCGGTGATGTGTAACGATAAAAATTGTAATCGTGTATCGTTAACCTGTCTCGAGAACTTTTATTTTATTTATTTAAGGACAGCCAACAAAGCATACACTTCACATTCACTTATAACATTTTTATAAACTAGATTTAATAGTATTGCCTCATTTAAATGCTAAAAACATGCGTACTAATAAAAGTTAGATGCAAACGGTAACATAGTTTGACAAAAATAAAATTATTTGGTAAACAATTTGAGAAAGATAAAAAATACTATAACAATAATACAGCCTTTTGAGTTCAACAATAAATGGAAAATGTATGAACTAAATAATTTGCTAGATACTTCAGATTTACAATGAATGCATGGAACTCGGGGTTAACACCGAGTAGACCTCTATAAGGTCACATGGTAACTACTTTATAGTAGGACCCTTGAAAAAAAAATGCCCATTACCTGCTACATTTGAAGATAATTAAGATAAGAGAAATAAAAATCCATTGTATAAAAACTTAGCCTGATTACATAAAAATTAAAAATCTACAGAACCAGATGTAAAAAAAAACTAATTGGTTGCCTGTAAAGTCGGTATACGGGCGAAAGTTTTACGTGACAACGACTTTGAGTGGTAAAATAATTTTAATGTGAATATTCATTCGTATAACATGAACCGGTGTGTATGCCTATCTCTCTCACTCTCTCTCTCTCGCTCTTAGGCGGGCTAACTGTGCTCGAGTGGAAGGGACGCGTTTCTTTCACTTTTTATGTCTGTCTCACTCGCTCTTAGGCGGGCTAACCATGCCCGAGTCGAAGGGACGCGTGCATCTCACTCGCTCTCATTGTGAGCGCATAACGTGAGCGGAGCGTAACGCAGTTCCTTGAAGTGTCACCCGGCAAACCAATTTATAAGACGTTGTCACGTCAAAATAAATAAATGCTTTCTATGTTTGATGTTATAATACAGCCAGGTTAAAACAAGTTGTTTTACTTTTTTATTTGTCATCTTGTAGAAATTTACATTTAATCTTGCAATTGCAGCTAATTTAGATCTTATAGAACGGCTAGATAGATAAAGTGAACAATAAAACAAAATAAGTTAAAACATTTGTTCTAACACAGTCCCTTACAAGCAGCCGCCGTAATTACATGTCGTAATACAAACTAACTTATTACACAGATAACGAGAATACGTGATTACGACTGTAATAAAACTTTTATGTAAAAAATAAAAATATTTACTGCAATGTGAAATTAAAACACTCTCAAAGAATAATTTGGACTGCTACAAGCGGGAATCGAACCCTCACCTCTCGCAAGCCGGGCGACTGTTCTACCAATTGAGCTACCGTGACATATACTCATCAGTCCGAATTTCTTTAAGTGCTCCTTAGGCTGCAGCCAACCATGGTTCATCACTGTTGTGGTTAGATACCTCCAACATCCGAAAGAAATACCTTCACATAGTTGATGGGATCAAGCGTTACTTTGCGGAAATCCGTCACTAAAGCTGAAAAAGAGGATTATGTTGCTTTAAATTTCCACTAAACGACGCCAGCGCAATCCAAATACATCCAACTGGAACGACTCAAAAAAACTAGAGCTGGAAGTCGCAGGACTCACAACGTGACACAGAAGATTCCTGCGCAGACGTCGTTTAGTGGAAATTTAAAGCAAAATAATCCTCTTTCTCAGCTTTAACAGCTTTATAGCAGACACAGTCACACAATCAGAGCAGTCATCCGGCTCGAGTTCGAGTCCTGCCTGTGGCAGTCCGTTTTTTCTTTAAGTGTATTTTAATTTAAAATTGTAAAGAAAGTTGCATTATTAATGATAAAAATACAGGGTGTTACAAAAAAAACTGTGATATCTGAAGGGTGTTGTTGTGCCCGTAAAACTGGAAAACTTTCGCTTAAAGACCTAGGTCGAATATTAAAAAAAAAGTGCCTCTCCCATAGTAAATCGATCTGCTGATTGGCAATTTTGTATAGGAGGTCCGATTTTTTTTGTTGAGATTTGACCAAGCTATCTTTGGAAATGTTGTGCAGTTTTCCGGGCACAACAACTATCTTCAGTTATTACGGGTTTTTTGTAACACCTTGTATAGACACTTAATATTTAGGTACTTTTATACATCACTATATCATTAGCATTAGTGTGTATGAACATATGTGTGTTTGTACTGGTCTGGGTGTTTTCTATGTATAATTATGTATTTATTTACAAAACACAAGCCTCGTAGCTTAGTTTGGGACTAGAGAATTGGTGTGATTGTTGTGAAATATTTATTATTTATTTATCATTGGTAGTTCTTAGAAAGTGTGGTGAAAAAAAAGTTTCTACTGAAAGCAGCTGTTGGGGCATGTGCCAGTTTTATGCCCGTAATTTGCCACCGGGAATAGAACTTGGGACATGCAGATGCTAAGCCTATTGGTAATAGATAGCTAGTGTGTAGATTGTACTAACCGAGTAATCTGTTAGGGTTCAGTATTAACTAAATGATGCTATTGAAGTGATAAGAAAGTTATTAATATTTGTTCAGTATGTATCTATTTGACTTAACTATTATTCGTAGGTAATTAATTAATTAATATACAACAACAACATCACATACATTGATCTGACTCCGTGATAAGTAGCTTAAGCACTTGTGTTACAGATATCAGAATCAACAGTGGTATTACAAATAAACTTAAATAATTACAATAACACCCAGACCAGTACGAACAGACATGTTCATTCACACAAATGTCTGTACAGTGCGGGGATCGACCCCGCGACCTCTTGGTTAATAGTCAACTTCTTGACTAGTTCTTCGAGTTATTTATTTAATAAGCGATTAACTCTACCATTATTATTTTTGACACATATTCTCTGCTATTGTTACAACTTGTCTTATAAAAATATTATTGCACAAATAGATGCAGGCAGACGATCTGAAGTCAATTTAAGGGAATCAATTATTTGCTAGTAGTAATCTACAGCAAATAAGTGTAACAATTATTTGCTTTTTAAATGATTTCATTTATGATTATAAAATTTAATTAAATTTGACATTTTCATTTTTTTATTATTTCTTAAAACTTAAATTATACTTACCTAATTAAGAGCTAAATTAGTACTTTAGTAGGAATTTCATAATTAAAAAAAACTTTTGAAATAATAAAACATTATCAAAGTTTCCAGTAAAACACTTATTGTACTTTACTCGATACTTTCTATAAGTTTAACTGCCAAAAGAATATACTACAACAAAAAACATCTACTTAGCAATTTGAATAGCCATTAAATTATTCGCAATAAAAAGAACAGCGGAACCCGCATACAAGAAACATCACACGCACCGCACTTTTTATGCGATTTGAATTCCTTATTATGTCAGTGAAAAGGCCATCTGCCTATTGACGGGTGATATAAGAGCAAAGGAAATTAACATAAGGCTATACTTAACACGGCTGCCTAAATAACTCAAGATTAACCCGTCTTTATCTTGAATGTAAGACTGAGTATTTAAAATATGATGGTGGTGGATCTGATAGACCCGATCAGATAAATTATATAAAATCTCCGTGGCTACGCCTTGGAAAATTGTACACATTTAAAAAATACGGTTTTAATCAGAAGTGCAGATAGATATTCGTTTAGGCCGGCTAAAACGGAGTCCATCATTATGTCAGTAAGCTGTTCATTACTTAAATCTACCTCTAAGAGATTCATACAAAAAAAAATTGAAGAGTTACACTACTGCTTTTATCGCTCAAAAAACAATGGAACCATAGTTAAGATTTACAACTAAGTAGATATATTAGGTCCTTACCTATGAAATTGGCGTTTTGTATGGGAGGAACCAAAAGTCGAATTTTTTTTATATAGCATATTTATTTAATCAAAGTATGAGCCATTGTAATCTATGCACTTTTGTCATCTCATAGGTAGTTCATTGATCCCTTTACTAAAAAAACCATTCGAACGGGAATCAATAAAATCTTTGAAGGCGACTTGAACTGCCCCATCTGAGTTGAACTTTTTCCCTTGCAAGAAGTTATCCAAATTTCGAAAAAAATGGTAATCTGTTGGAGCAAGGTCCGGGGAGTACGGTGGATGCCTTAGAGATTCCAATTGAAGTTCTTCTAATTTGCTAGCCGTCTGTTGTGCAGTGCGTGGTCTAGCGTTGTCGTGAAGCAGCAGTGGCGTAGAGCGATTGACCAGCCTTGGTTGTTTAGCAACTAGCTTTTCCATCATGGTTTGCAATTGCTGACAATAGATATCTGCCGTAATCGTCTGGCCAGATTTGAGAAAACTGTAATGAACGACACCGGCGCTAGTCCACCAAACGCTTACAAGTAACTTTTTATTGGTCAATTTTCGCTTGGAGCAGGCTTTGGCTGGCTTGCCAGGGTCCAGCCATTGCGATGAGCGCTTCCGATTATCGTAGAGAATCCACTTTTCATCACAGGTAATGATTCGATTTAAAATCCCTTCGTTATTGTGCCGGTCAAGTAATGTAACGCAGCAGTTGACGCGCGTTTGCCGGTTTGCTTCACTCAATTCGTGAGGAACCCACCTTTCAAGTTTTTTAATCTTCCCAATTTGCTTCAAGTGGATTAAAACAGTTTTATCACTAACGCCAAAGCCTGCAGCTAACTCGGACGTGGTTTGCGATGGATCCGCTTCCACAATAGCCTTCAATTCTTCATTATCAACTTGGGTCTCCGGCCGTCCACGGGGCTTGTTTTGCAGGTCGAAATTTCCAGAACGAAAACGTTGGAACCAAAAACGCACTGTGTTTTCTTTTGCGACACAACCGCCATACACATCATTAACCCTTCGAGCCGTTTCCGCAGCACTGGTGCCACGGTGGAACTCGTACTCGTAAATAACGCGATATTTCAAATTTTCCATTTTGTAAATTGAGCGATGCAAACAGAAAAAAGATAAGTAAACAAACAAATGAATGACGGTTTACGAAACACAACTACATGTGGAAATAGCTGTATAAATTTGAATTTCGAATTCCTAACCAAATAGGAAAAATTTGTGATCAAAGTGGCCAGTACGACAAAACGCCAATTTCATATGTAAGGACCTAATACTTAATACTTACTTGAGGTGCTTGTGGCGCAGTGGTTGCAGCGCTTTGGCAGTGTTACCAAAAGTTATGCAACCTAAGGCGCGGTCATGTTTGGAATGGGTAACTATTCTGACCATTTAAGTCATGTCTATTTACAAGCATCTCCGCGCTTCGGAAGGCACGGTAAGCGGTTGGTCCCGGTTAATATCGATAGATATTAGTCGTTAAGCGTAGTCAGAGGCCCTCGGGCGGCTTAATAACATCTGACAGTAAGGTTGGTCACTTACCTTACACACACCCTTACACCAATCCGCACTGAGCCCGCGTGGTGGAGTATAGCTCGCACCACCTCATAATTGAGGTGAGGCCTGTGCCCAGCAGTGGGACTTAAAAAGGCTGATGAGGATGGAGATATTCTACTTTTAACATTAATTAACATAAAAAAATGGTATTCTTTTTTACGTTTTAGTAGTTCTTTTAGACCTTACAGTAAATAAATAAGGTTACCAGTACACTTAACTTCATCAATTGTATAAATTAGTCGGCAAATTACGGAACGATTGAAATACAATATTTATTCATCCATTTAACGAGAATTTTAATTTGTTTGCAAACAGTATATTTGTATTTGTGAATCGAAGTGTTAGCGTCTTACCGCTTTTAACTTTAGTTTATTGCCTATTAAATAATGTTTTATTGCATTGAATTTTACAACAACGTTAATAGGTTTGTCTGCTTGCGGAAGACGATTGGAACGAGCATAGAGCAAAAATCTTAAAATGAATATATATTTTTAAGCAGATAAAATATGTATAATAGAGAGGTGCTTGTGGCGCAGTGGTTGCAGCGCTTTGGTAGTGATACCTAAAGTTAAGCAACTTTAGGCGCGGTCATGTTTGGGATGGGTGACCATTCTGACCATTCAAGTGACGTCTATTTACAAGCATCTCCGTGCTTCGGAAGGCACGTTAAACTGTTGGTCCCGGTTAATATCGATAGATATTAGTCGATAAGCCTGGTCAGAGGCCCTCGGGCGGCTTAATAACATCTGACAGAAAGGTTGGTCACTTACCTTACAAACACCCCTTCACCAATCCGCACTGAGCCTGCGTGGTGGAGTATGGCTCGGACCACCTCATAGTTGAGGTGAGGCCTGTGCCCAGCAGTGGGACTTATATAGGCTGATGGGGATGGAGATATTCTACTTTTAACATTAATTAATATAAAAAAAATGGTATTCTTTTTTACGCTTTAGTAGTTCTTTTAGACCTTACAGTAAATAAATAAGGTTAACAGTACACTTAACTTCATCAATTGTATAAATTAGTCGGCAAATTACGGAACGATTGAAAGATAATATTTATTCATCCATTTAACGAGAATTTTAATTTGTTTGCAAACAGTATATTTGTATTTGTGAATCGAAGTGTTAGCGTCTTAGCTGTTTTTAATTTTAGTTTATTGCCTATTAAATAATGTTTTATTGCATTGAATTTTACAACAACGTTAATAGGTTTGTCTGCTTGCGGAAGACGATTGGAACGAGCATAGAGCAAAAAACTTAAAATTAAAATGTTCTTAAGCAGATAAAATATGTATAATCGAGAGGTGCTTGTGACGCAGTGGTTGCAGCGCTTTGGTAGTGATACCTAAAGTTAAGCAACTTTAGGCGCGGTCATGTTTGGGATGGGTGACCATTCTGACCATTCAAGTGACGTCTATTTACAAGCATCTCCGTGCTTCGGAAGGCACGTTAAACTGTTGGTCCCGGTTAATATCGATAGATATTAGTCGATAAGCCTGGTCAGAGGCCCTCGGGCGGCTTAATTAACAGATAGGTTGGTCACTTACCTTACAAACACCCCTTCACCAATCCGCACTGAGCCTGCGTGGTGGAGTATGGCTCGGACCACCTCATAGTTGAGGTGAGGCCTGTGCTCAGCAGTGGGACGTATATAGGCTGATGAGAGATAAAATATGTGTTTTTAAGAGCTCATTCTTACACTAAGATACCTTTGAATTTATTTATCTGAAATCGCAAACTGCAGGCCACAGCTGATAGCATATTTTTGTGTATTATTTAACCCAAGTTAAGCCTCCAAATATTTTTGTAATATCTATTCCAGACAGCCAACATCTCGCAAACAAAACAAAAAACACGGGTTGCACTCCGGGAGTGCCGGCAGAAGTGAAAACTTGATTATTAACGTTGTGCATTTTTGATTTATTTGAACTGTCTTACGGTTTTTCGATCAGCATCACGTGACCTGACGCGAGTTTCACAGTTTCTACCCATGCCACAAAAGTGCTCAACGCCGCTAAAGAAGTTTTCACTTCAAAAAAACTAACAATCTAGTTACAACTCCCGAATGTGCCAGGAAAAGAGTTAGTGAGATTCAATGGCTAGACGGATTTTAACCAACCATAGCTAAGACCCACCGATATTAAATTATCTTTCCAATAAAGATAACCGCTTCGAAATCGGTCTATCCGTTCAGAAGCTACTATTCCACAGACGGACATATGCAAAAAGTAAAAACACACCAACGCAAACACACCCACTACACACACAAACAGACATAGAAGTCTAACTTATAACACCTCTTTTTCGTCGGGAGCTTTTTTTCTCCCTTTATCTAAGGATTTTTATACCTCTACATAATGTACATGCCAGTCCAATATATGCTTCTCAGGATCTACATCAGTGTGGTATTAATAGTATTAATTTAAGATCGTCGAAGCGCGAAGAACTGATGGCCGTTGGGACAGAAAAGTTCTGGATTGGAGACCATTCGACCAAAAGCGCAGCGTAGGACGTCCACCGACAAGATGGACCGACCTTGTAAAGATCGCAGGATCACACTGGATGCAGATCACACCGCTTGTAATTGGTCGATGTGGAAAACTGTGGGGAAGGCCTATGTTCAGCAGTGGACGTCCTTTGGCTGATAATGATGATGAAGATGGGGGTTAAAAACCACAAAATAAAAATTCTGTTTAATTTCGTAAATACCTACTAGAAAGTGGCAGCGGACTTGGGCGAAAGAGTCGGACAGAACAGCTGATGGCCCACCTGGGACAGGTGCCGACAAGTGCGCGCGCGAATGTGCGTGCGGGTGAAAGGGGGAGCGTTGAGCGAAGAGAGATAATTTTTCAATCCCGACGAAAAAGAGGGGCGTTATGAGTTATAAGTTTTTGAATGTTTTTTTGTGTGTGTTGTGGGTTTGTTTCATATATGTCTGTCTGTCGTATTGTAGCTCCCGACTGGATAGATAGAATTTAATGCGTTTTTTTTTTCATTCGAAAGATAATTAAATCATGGTGGTTCTTAGCTAGAGTTGAAGCTCATCAGCTATTTAACTGGCTCATTCGGGGTCTTTTGACTGGAATGTCAGTTTTAATTATAGTTACTTATGTTTTAATTTAAAGTATGCAGCAAGCATAGGTTTAGTCAATATTGATCATATTCATGAATCAGGGCCACAAGAATGCCTTACAAAATATTATTTTTTAAGTGAGTTCAAATCTGTATTGCTTATTGTAAATATGTAACAAAAAAAATATTTGAATGATGGGGGAAATAAGGAAAAAAGTTTGCATAAAATGCTCGACGCCTAAAACTAATACTAGATCATTTCAGAGTAAAAACCTGTACGTTATTGCTTATTGTTTAATGTTGTGCAATGAGACGCTTGTATCTAGTTATTTTACTAAGGTTTTATAGCCTATTGTCCTAGGCGACAAATATCGCATTTTAGTAGCACTTGTCGCGTTGCGTTGTTCACGTAACACAACACCTGTGATTTTTTAGGTGCTAACGCTAGCTGTGACGTTAAAATTTTGTAACTGACTAGGATTTTTTTTCTGTTATCCATTTTGTAAAGACAACAAACGCCCAAAGTAAATGTGAAATTAAAACACACTTTGGACACACACAATGGACTGCCACAGGCAGGTCAAATCAAGCCCAGCCTCCTCCTTGCGTATTGGCAGTTTAGAATCGAAAGGTACAGTGTTCAGCACATCAGGCTACACAATTTTATTGCAAAATCGACCGTATCTCAAGCGCATAAGATACCGTGACGTACTGGCCACCGTTCATGAATGTCGCCAAAACTAGTTTGTCAGCTGACCGAATGGGGTGATCGTTTAATTCAAAAAAAAATAATTTGATTAAGATTAATAGTCAACAAGAAATAAACATGAGGAACAAATAAGATTTTTGAAAAAAAAACCTTATTTTAGATTTTTTATTTGCATGCTAATGGAGTTTTAATGAAGCACTAACCTAACAGAAAATGAAGTAGAGGTACTTAAAAACTTACTCATACAATAATATACAACAACATCACACACCTACTTACATTGATCTTACTCTGTGGTAAGTAGCTCTGTGTAACACAAGTGCCTAACAAATGTGTTTCAGAAATAAGGTTCAACAGTGGTATTACAAATAAACTTAAATAAATACATATAACACCCACACAAGTACAAACAGACATGTTTATGCAAACAAATATTTGTACAGTGCGGGAATCGATTTCGTTAATAGTCAAATTCTTAACCATTAGACCAAAGTGATCGTCAAACTCATATTAAGATAATTTTTTACAAATATTTCGTTACTAAAGTGATATTACATTTAGCCTACTTTTGGGTAATATTTAACAATCAAATGAAACCTTTAATAAAAAATCCTAAATAAAATTACACAGACAAACTATGTAAATAATTGGGATGATGACACCTATCTTAAATATTGTCAAGAACATGGTGTTTAAAAAACATAGCCCCTATGAAGTTAATACAACCAATATATTTCAAAAAAGCTGTAGAAATCAATTTTTAAACACACAAAACGCAATAAATATTCGGTCAATTGACTCCGATTTCTGACACATGACCGTGACGTCACAACCATTTATTACCATACGAAATCTATGGAGGCAGACAGATAATAAAAAGTATGTCAACGATTGGTGGTGTCGTCTAGCCAATTTTGTGGGACTATTGTCATTACACTGTAAAACGTCGTTATAAATAATAATAATGAATTCATGAATAAGCACCATTCTGCTGGTATAAATCGTACCATACTTAACCTTAGAGCTAGAAATTTTGTCAAAACTTTTGCCGATTCCAACGGATAAACAGCTGACAAGCCAGCTGATTTTGAGATTTTATCAATGAATGCTTTCGATACTATCGTTACATCTGTCAAAAACCTTATTTCCATTCATGTGAGGGGTGATTTAGTAAGGTGACTTCGTTCATTGAGAAGTGCAATTGTGATTTGTTTGGAATGATGTTTTAAATGGACGAAAACGTGTGTGATTTGTATGACTTTCAACTACAGTTATTTAAGAATAGAAAGGGATAATGGGTAAGACTGAACGGGTCTGGGTTTTCAACTTAAGAGCAACAAGCAGATGCATAAAATATTGTAATTTTCAAAACGACGATAGTAGCACAATTGTGTACCACTCTTTGGAAAAACATTATTTATTTTATTTTATTTTTATTTTATTATTTACCAATAAAGTTTGTTTACATTTCTCTTACTTGGTGTCACCAAACATTGTTTACTTTATTTAATAAAGAGATGTAAGTATCTTCGACTTATGCATCTGTAAATGGCTTGCAAATTGCGTCTGATTTATATTTGATGTGTAATTTACGTTTTTATTATAATTTGTTTTGGTAAGCAAAATAATTTTAAAACTAAAATTGATTTTGTAATTGAATTCCAATTTTAATAAGGACTCCAGAACAACTTCTAAAACTGTAAATTTACAGAACAATTTTTTAATCATTGCTAATCTGTGCTAAGAGTAAGCGCTTGGCTCCAAAATAAGCGATTAATTCATTTTTTTAAATTTTCAAACGTTTAGTCTACCTTTTGTACATAGTTTTGTTAAATAATAAATTTTCGACATAAATGATTACAAATAAGCTCTACTTCAATCTTTGTCATGATATGTGTCACCCTGCATAATAAAATTAATAATTATAATTATATTGGCTTCTCGGCCTGAAATAAAATTAATATGATTTTAAATTGAATTGAATAATCAATCAATTTGAATACATCTAACAATCATATGAATTTTATCTGTCTTTGAAAGTATTTAAAACAATATTCACGCCATGTTCCTGGCCACGCCACCCCATATTCTTTAGGAAATTATTTTACCCGGATTGCCACTCCGGTCGAGAGGGCTCGCTGGAATCTTTTTATTCCATCCGATTCTGTTGGCTGAACGATATTAATTCTTTGATTTTACACAATCGCCCACTCTCCCTTTTATAATTGAGGGGCATTTTGTTGTCTGCGTTTGTGCCGACGTGATTATTTCGGGGACTAAATGGAACTTTAGGTGACCCATTGTATGAACTGGCGATGAGGAAGCGTTGGCAAATTGATTTGAGTCGAATTCGAATCGGAACACCTACTATCTAAACCGCTATGCGTAGCTTCGAATAGCTTGCTGATTCCAGGAACGAGTGGCGTAAACGTGTGAAGGATGGACGTAAACTCTCGACGATGCCTGGTTCAATGTGCTGGCTGAAAGGAGGGAAAGAAGGCATCAGAGCGGCGATGATCCACCTGCCGCTGTCTTCCCTTGCCTTAAATGCGGAAAAGTTTGTCGCTCCCGAATTGGCTTATACAGCCATAGTAAAAAGTGCCTTGCAGCAGACACTGCTATATGATGATGATGAGCTTCGAATACCAGACCTGTCACTTTGACAAGCTTGTTGTACAGCCTCAGCGATCTTACGCTAAAAGCCTTTGGCCATAGTTCGGATGTATACCATTCCCGTTACTAAGTTTACAAAATTGACCCTGCGAGCAAACGGGCTGTTTAAATTTGAAAATGCGAACTAATCGTTAATGATTACATATTGAGATGTTAGCTTTGTTTTAAGTCGACCTCTCAAGCAGCTGCTTTTCAGTTTTCTAGCACTAACCGGGGGCTAAAAGAGATTTCTTGTGGTTTCATTCTAAAGTATTGGTCTAAAGCATTATTATAAAAATCTGAAGCATTGTTACTAACTTAGTTGTTTAAGTAATTGATACTACCCATATGGATTCCTGTTCTCCAAAATAAACTTTTTTTATTTTATTTATTTATTTATTTATTGATATGATATGATATGATATTTTAAAGCTGGTCGCAGAATTCCAAGGGCCACTAAATTGCCTTTAATTTAACAATGTGAAAACGGGTTGGCAATCATAACCTATTTATCATTTTTTTTAATTCAAAATTAGGTAGCTCATAGAGTGTTTTCGTAGTTTCGCTCATAGAATGTTTTCGTAGTTTATTGATTTCAATCAAATAATATAATAGCATCATCATCATCATCAGCCTATATACGTCCCATTGCTGGGCACAGGCCTCAACTATGAGGTGGTGCGAGCTATACTCCACTACGCTCAGTGCGGATTGGTGGAGGTGTGTGTGTAAGGTAAGTGACGAACCTTACTGTCAGATTTTATTAAGCCGCCCGAGGGCTTCCGACCAGGCTTAACGACTAATATCTATCGATATTAACCGGGACCAACAGCTTGACGCAGCTTTCCGAAGCACGGAGACGTTTGTAAATAGACGTCACTTGTATGGTCAGAATGGTCACCCATCCCAAACATGACCGCGCCGTAGGTTGATTAACTTTTGGTATCACTACCAAAGCGCTGCAACCACTGCGCCACAAGCACCTCATACCAATATAATTAAAATTCATCGGAATTATGAATACAATAGCTATATGAATTTGTTGTAATTTTGCGACCGGAATGCCAATATTTCAGGTTAAGCTTTAGGATTAACTGTATTTGTGATTAACAGTTGGAACAAAATGTCAGATTCCACGAATAATTGTTATAATTAAACGACAGCACATTAAGTTGCCCGTTTTTGTTCCAAAAACACACTTTTTATAAGCGGATACAGCTCTGAAATGTTAACCTTGATGTGATGTCCACTGTACGTACCGCACAAAGCCGTGGTCTGTGTGATTCGTACAAATCATCCAATAATTATTCATTTCAATCCAGAATGTAGGACATACTGGATTTTAAACATATGCCTATCAATTGGTTTGTTGAGTTATTTGTCAACGGATTCCACTATACAGTGGTCAATCAAAACTTCAAAGTATGTATTATCCCTTCATTTTTAATAAATAAATATACTACATTATGACATACATTGACCTGACTCCCTGGTAAGTAGCTAAAGCACTTGTGTTACAGATATCAGAATCAACGGTGGTATTACAAATAAAGTACAGTAAATACATATAACACCAAGACCAGTACAAATACTTAGACAATGACATGTTCATGCACACAAATGTTTGTACAGTACGGGGATCGAACCCGCGACCTCTTGGTTAATAGTCAACTTCTTGCCCATTACACATTTTGTGTTTTGTGCTTTGTTTCTGCTTAAAATTGTGTTTGTTACTATTCTTTTTCAAAGATCCGAGGCGGGCGCCCACTTCTTTTAAATACACAAACACACTGTTCTGTGTCTTGTCACAACACACTTGTCACATTTTTGCACAGAAAACATGAGCATTAGTGGTATTCATATTACGTTATGTAATTAATAACACTAAAATCCGAAACTAATTACAATAACGCACCGATAACCGTGATGCTGGTGATAGCTAGCTCGCGATGTCACTGACAATTTTTTATTTCACTAAATTTTACTATTTTTTGAGTTGGGTTGAGTTTTAGCAAGAATGTTCGATAAGAAAATATAATAATAATCTAAGTTCTGTCAGTTATGACAAAATTATATTGTTATTTGAATTCAAAATTTTACAGTGTAACTAATCATTTCCGGACCTTGTAGAACGTCACTCCGACGAAAGTCGCTTCCATAATATTATACTACTAGCGCCATCTATGAATCATTTGCTGAACTAACCATGTAAACAATGAGTTTAATCGATGATTTCTCAGTTCTTGTGTATTTTCATAAATTAATATGTGAAAATATAATTTGTTAGTAACATTTTAACACCTATAATGAGTCAAAATTTTACACTTTTATTATAAATTATTGTCAAAACCTTTTTGAAAACTCCTAGTCGATCTCAGCTTTGAGACTTCTAGCGCCATCTATGCGACATAGAAAGAACTTAGCTTGGAGTTAACAGGCCTGCAACAATACGAAATAATGTAAGTTTACACTTACTTAATCAAGTGATATATAGGGTTTTAAAATTAAAATTACAAAGCTTGACACGAAGCAATAAACTACAAGTCATTTCATTTTCTGGATCGTCATTTACTTAATGAGATATCAATTAATTGAGTCTGAGAAACAGCTGTAGTTATGGCTGTCACGGCCGATTTAATCAAATAACTTTACAAATGTTAACTAGGCGGTGAGTGTAATTGTTTGTATGGACTGATTAAGCCAAACCAGCTAACTTAAAGCCCATGAAATCATGACTAAAAACATTTCGGACAGATATAAAAGGAGCACTTTAAAAGTATTATGAAAAACTAACACGGGTTGCACTCCGGGAGTGCCGGCAGAAGTGAAAACTTAACAACCGTCTTACGGTTTTTCGATCAGCATCACGTGACCTGACGCGAGTTTCACAGTTTCTACCCATGCCACAAAAGTGCTCAACGCCGCTAAAGAAGTTTTCACTTCAAAAAAAACTTTAAATTTCAAAAAGGTTAAACAATTTGAGTTGGTCGCCGACAGCTTGGTTTTTGAATTTTCTTTGCTTGTCTGGTAGAGAATGCCTTCGGCATTAAGTCCACTATTGTACTCATGTTTATACAGAACTTAAATAAATAAATTAGTCGGCAAAACGGGCTAAAAATTACTTGCCCAAAAAACCGCTACCGTGGTGGCCCTCTGGTTACTCACAAGTAAGTCCTCACGCGAGCAGTTGGTCGGGCACGCGGGACAGGTAATGAGGTGGACCATGGTTTGCAGGGGTTCTCCACATTCACAGCTGATGTCTGCGCTGCTTAAGAAAGAACCCCCACCGACACAGGTTATCTTTACTTCGACCAACCTGGGTCCTCAGCCTATTTAGACTTCTAGTTCTTCTCTTTTTTAGACAAACAAACATTGAGAGTGATTTAAAATCAAATACAACCCGTCTTATAACCCGACAAATAAGTATAACGTTCGAGTAGTCACTATACATACCAAACACAACAGTTACAAAAGTCATACAAAAGCCATGACGCATCCGTCTAAAAGCACAAACCACACGCATACAGTGCATGTCAACTTCCGCTATTGACATCCAACAATAATGGCGTTATTTAATTGTACAGATCAAAAGAAAAGAACAGATAACTCCCTACACAATTTCGGGACAGCCGTGACGAAAATTGGGGACGATTTTGTATAGGGTGAGATGGAACACTTGAATAAATTGGAAATGGTGCCGTATAAAATATTTGGATGTGGTTTGTATATTTGGAGGTATGATTTAGTTTGAGAAATGTGTCGTCTACAGAATGTTTTCAAGCGAAAGCATCATGCACTATAAAGTTTTTCTTATAGTGATTAAAACTGATAACAAACAACGAAATATCAAGAAAAGTTGTAAAACGTAATGTCAGCGATGTCAGTGATCTCTACATGCTGCTATCATAAAAGCTTAGTGGGTTAGTTTAAATCAGATAATAAAGAAAAATGTTTGTCACGGATTTATTGACGACCGCTTGGTGCAGTGGTCTACATGTCGGACTTCTAAAACCAAGGGTCGCGGGTTCGATCCCCGCAGAGTACAAGCATATGTGTGCATGAACGTGTGTGTTTGTACTGGTCTGGGTGTTCCCTATATATAATATGTATTTATTTACAAAAAAAAGTATTTAAGTATGTTTATCCGTTGTCTAGTACCCATAACACAAGCCTCATAGCTTAATTTGTGACTAGAGAATTGGTGTGATTGCTATGAAATATGTATATGTATATATTATTTTTATATAAACGTGAAATTAGAAAAGAAAAAAAATATAGTTACTAGCCACGTCCAGTGTCCATTTTGCATAGTGAAGTGATAGACGAGCCCAAAAGCCCCTTATTCCAGCATCAACAGCGCACATTGAACGTCTGAACAACAACAAAGAGCATTCACGGGGTGCCTTAAGGCAAGGATACACTAGGGGACAAATGTCATGCGACACGTGTCGCCAGCGACGTCGAGTGAGGTAGCACGACTTCCAGTTCCGTCTGGCAACATCGCGCAACACGGATCACCAGCGATGTCGGGTAAAGAAGCGCGACGTTGCCGGACTTCGCTCGACATTTTGGCAACATCATGCGACATTGGTGCGAAGTTCAGTTGTGAGATTTACGTCACTGAGTCACCATTTTTCGTCTTTTTTATATTCTTCTTTGACTTATTAATTATGTAGGCCGCAGCCAACAACACTACCTTGGTGGGTGTCATGATATCAACTGCCTTGTAAAACAAAACTTCGTGATGTCGCCAGATATGTCAGGCGAAGTTCCGCGACGTCCCTCGACTTCGCCTGACGTCGCTACGGACATACGTCGCGCGATATCAACAGAAATGTCAGGTGAAATCAGCCGGCTTCGCTTGACATGTCGCCAATACATGTCGTGGGACATATATCCCCTAGTGTATCTTTAACTTTAACGCGTAGACGCTCATTTAAGTTTGAGAGTCGTAAATAATGGCTTGGACGGAACAAGCGAAGCGTCCGAAGAGCCGACAGCGAGGGGTGTACTATGGTAGATGACCGAACAAGAATCCTAATTTTATTTTAATTTTTTATTTAAAACTTTATTGCACAATAAATGTACGAAGGGTGGACTTAGTGCTAAAAACATTTTCTACCAGTCAACCTCAAGGTCATGCAGAAAAAAGGCAATAAATAAATAAATATACAACAATATCACATACATTGATCTCCGTGGTAATTAGCTAAAGCACTTGTGTTACAGATATCAGGATCAACAGTGTTATTACAAATAAACTTTAATAAATACATTATTATTACACCCAGACCAGTACAAACAGATGTGTTCATGCGAACAAATGTTTGTACAGTGCGGGGATCGAACCCGCGACCTCTTGGTTAATAAACAACTTCTTGACCATTACACCAAAGTGGTCGTCAAAGTAAATAGCAATAATCCAAGCAATCACTTAAACTATGCCGTCTTTTAAGAGATCTAGTGTGTAAAGTGTTCAATTTCTTAACTTTTTTAAATACATGCTCCTTTCTAACGCGTTTTTAACAATATTCGGCTCGTCCAAACGAAGTGACTCCGTCACGTCCGTTTCGGTTAAAAATACCCGACTACGGCACAGCAAAAATGAGAGTTATGATTTTGACCCGTATGTACGAGTATGTATGTTCATCTGTTCCCTCAAAACTTCTAAACCCATCATCAAATTTTGACAAATGAGGTGTCATTAGATGCACCTAGGCTGTCCGCTGGTTATATGCTAGGTAATATGAGAGGTGCTAGTGGCGCAGTGGTTACAGCGCCTATTTTGGAGTATAGCTCGGAACACCATCGGTAAGGCCTGTGCCCAGCAGTAGAAGAGAACTTATATAGGCTGATGAGATAAATATTGCAATTTATTGCAAGTGGAGCACATTAAGTCATGAACGAAAAAAAATTGTAACGTATACGGTCGTGTCGGGTATCAAATGAAAGGGCAATAATTAATAAAATAATTAGCTTAATTCACAAACATTAACATTATTTTGATAAAAATTATTTAATAAAAAATAAATTCCAAAACTAAAACCCAACTACTCTAAAGTATGAAACAAGATTCATGTGATGCTCAGATAATAGCCGTGGTCGTATGCCACTTTCCCTTTTGATATTAGTGCAAGTAGTTATATAAAGTTTGTTTAAACAGAAGTGGCATTCGACCACGGCTATCATTTTAATATCAAATGAATCTTATTTCATACTTTTGAGTAGTCGGGTTTTAGTTTTGCAATTTATTTTTTTGAAGTACTGCAGGTGACAAGATACCCATGTTAGATGTCCAAATTCCTAATATGAAGTCATGCTTACTTCAAACGATCTCGATCGTATAAAATCTTTACGTTCAAACGATTCCAACTTACAAACGACTAAAGAGCTGTGACATTCATGTTCGTCCGCACATTTTAAGCATTTTCAACCTCTTCAGTGCGTACGGACACGCTGAAACGATACTCTAAGTTTCGAAGTAAGGCTCAGGCTACACCTGCGGCATACTGTCTGACACGATGACACGCTGTCAGAAGTGAGTCACGGCTACAGAAAATTGCAAATGTGGCATAAGCCTACTCATCAGCCTATATACGTCCCAGTGCTGGGCACAGGCCTCACCTCAACTATGAGGTGGTCCGAGCCTTACTCCACCACGCGGGCTCAGTGCGGATTGGTGGAGGGGTGTTTGTAAGGTAAGTGACCAACCTTACTGTCAGATGTTATTAAGCCGCCCTAGGGCCTCTGACCAGGCTTAACGACTAATATCTATCGATATTATCCGGGACCAACAGCTTAACGTGCCTTCCGAAGCACGGAGATGCTTGTAAATAGACGTCACTTATATGGTCAGAATGGTCACCCATCCCAAACATGACCGCGCCTTAGGTTGCTTAACTTTAGGTATCACTACCAAAGCGCAGCAACCACTGCGCCACAAGCATAAGCCTAAGTGCTTACCAAACAAGCGCGCTCTAAATCACAAGAGCTAGTCATATTTTTTTACAGAAAGTTTGACCGTTTATACCAGCAAAAAACAAACTAACGATAGCGTGTTCGAGACCTGATTTTCTGTTTTCTAATGACTCTTAGCTCATCCCTAAGATGGGGTGACCAGTTATGACAAAACTGAAAAATGAAATGAGACACTTTTTACGGATTATATCGCGATTTATTTACATTTTGTTTTAACCTGACGTTTCGTACCCTTTTCAGCGTCCGTGGTCACAGGTAGACTAAGGTGTTAGTTGTCATTACATAGTTGAAAAAATTGCATACTACTATATAAATTAAGTTACGTTCCTATCCACACAAAAAGAGCTTACAGTATCTTGAGGTCTTGCAGTACGGGGTCGAGCTTGAGTCTTGTCTAAAACAGGATCCCAAGTTGGTTGAATTTTCCAACAATCTTCTCTATTAAAATTTAATAAATCGCGATATACTCCGTAAAAAGTCTTATTTCAATGTCTACTGTTTGCGTAAACCGGAGAAATAAACTGAAAATATTAATGCCATAATTTTGCTTCAGCCATCGCATTCATCCCACTAGTATTCGACACGTCACCTCTGAGTGCGGAGGACTGCTTAAACAAAATTCCCCAGAGTAGCGCAGACACACGCACCACCGGCCTCGGAGAGAAGGCAGCTGAGTTCGGGCCTTTGTGTTTACAAGATGCTTTGATAGACTGTCTGAAGTCCAAAGGCTGGGCTATAAAGTTATACTAAACGTTAAACTTATTGCTGTTGACGTAAGCGCAACTTATGAGCCATATGACACAAAAAATAACCCTCGAATGCTTTTTTTTACATTTATATAGTAATTTATTTTAAATGTGTTTTTAACAACCCTGATCAAGTTTAAGCAAATAGTGTCACAGATCTGTTGCTATGCTTGTCTGTTTCTATGACTATGATTTAATAATACTCGTAATTTGAAACCTGTTAATTATTTGTAGTGAAATTTTCATACAAACATTAGCTTCAATATGTATGAAAACTAAAAAAAACAATTACTTAACCATGCTCCCAGTACGAGAAATTGCTGAAAGTACATTCCCCCTTTTTTATTGTTAATTTTTGCTACCTACACTTTGTACAGCTAAGCAGTTTTTTTGCAAAAAACTAAGATTTCAAAGGATAAATGAAAAAAGATTAAAATATTAGAAAGATTCTGCGGCATTTGCTGAGTAGATTCCTTTTCATGCATGTTTAAGTAGGTGCATATCTGTAAAAAGTGTAATGTTTTGTGATATTTGTACTTATGTAACCTGCTACTTGAATGAATAAATGATTTTCTATTTCTAATAGGAATTTCGTAATTGCATACCTACTTAAAGAAATTTATTGCGTAAAAACATTGTCAATGTACAAAACGGACGCACTAACGGAGTTATCCATTTGTACTAGTTGCCTTTTGTAAAACTAGCTACCTACTTAGATGTCAAAATTTTGTAATATGGCTTCCGCAGCGTTTCACATTTTTATGCATCGAACACGTGTAGCTTTTGCTGCAGAAAATGTAAATAACTAAGGGTCTTATAAAAGGACACTTAGGATTTTGCCCATAGTAACTACTATTATACTATTTTGAACCTACTACCGGGTTACAAAATATGGGAAAAATATTCTTGACAAAAACACGTGCTTTTCTAAAGTATTTTAAATGTGAACAAAATACTAAATAAAAAAGATTTAAAGTAAGCTAAAAGTGCGTGTATTCATAATTACTTCTAAGTTTTACATCCTTGGAACTTACCAATCAGCCAATTTGTGCATGGCGAGAATGAAGACAAAAATTTATTATGACAACGTCAATGTCAGGTCCAGTCGACTCTAATCGTCGAAATAAGGGCAATGTAGGCGGGATATTCTGTGGGTTACCCGATTGAAAAAATAAAACATTTTTTACAAAATTATAATGGCAACACCACTTAATTTTTTTACATTACTAGATGGCGGTGTTTGTTTTCTCCCAGGCTCAGATTTTCAGTTTCTTGTGAATTTTTAAGTTCTGGTTTGCATTAAACATCAATAGCGACGTTGAGTTGAGCTTCTGTTCTTCCGTCTTACTGTGACAAGTGTTTGAGACATTGACTCTTTTTGAAAAAGTGACTCTTTTTGAGAAAGTGTGTCTTGTGAGAAAGTGACTCTTATCTCTTTTATTCCTACGAGTAAACGCTTGCCTTGCTTCGCTCCAGCCCAACAACGGCCTTGGATAATTAACAGATTATCAATTGAGTCTCGCTCGATTACAAAAACAAGGAAAGTTTGCGGAAATGTTTCAAGATAAAAGGTGTCATTTAATTAATGAAAGTGTATGTAACAAAATCGTTGTTGGAGGAGGCTTACAAAGTGTCTTTGAAGTTATAAATTGAATTGTTAAAAAGAAATAAAACACAACATTACCCAATTTCCATTCATTTTATTTCCTCTTTTGATTTTTTTGTAGAGGAACGCTGCAGTTTTAATTCTGGTTGTACAATGGTTGAGAATGCTCATTATTTGTGTGGTTTGAGATTTGCATTTTCAACCGTTGTGCAACCAGAAAGAACTGCAGCTTCCAATTTTTTAAAATGTATTTATTTAGTATTTAAAAGTTCCCGCGCCGCGTTTTATTCTGGGAGGCCACTAGATGGCGTTATAAAAAAATGTCTTCGTCTTTGCTCTATGGACTTGTCATTCTTCTCCCCTGAGTAAATATATTCCTTGGTCAATGTCACGTCAAGTGTCAATAACTGACTGTTGTGTTTGTATTCTAGAAAAAATTATCCAAGAAAATATAAATAAAATTATGAGCAATGTTTTTAAAGCAAGCTTTTGAAATTGTGAGGGTGTCTGGGAAAAATCGAGACTGGTGTATTAAAGCAACCATGTAATATGTCTGGAAATCAAGACTTGCTTCATTGATGGCGCTGTCCAAAAACTCATTAATTAGTTTCACGACCCCAAGACTTCTGTAATGGTTTTTCTGTGTATCAAGTGACATCTCACCAATCACTATTAGGTTCATAGAAAACTTTGTTATAATAATTATTTGATAAAATCAGTAGATAAATAAATAAATAAATATACAACAACATCACATACATTGATCTGACTCCGTGGTAAGTAGCTTAAGCACTTGTGTTACAGATATCAGAATCAATACTGGTAGTACCTACCAATAAACTAAAATAAATACATATAACACCCAGACATGTACAAACAGACATGTTCATGCACACAAATGTTTGTACAGTGCGGGGATCGAACCCGCGACCTCTTGGTTAATAGTCAACTTCTTGACCATTACACCAAAGTGGTCGTCAAATATCATCGTTGTTTGTAGAGTCGTCGTCGTCGATAACCAAGTATCATCAAGAGTGTGTAATAAATGGGACATATAAGTAACACATTGATTAATTTCAACTTTGATATCATTTAAACCGCTCAAAAATCTAGTCGTTATCTAATTCGAAAAATGATTAATCAACGTTCACAGCAATCCATACTAATATTATAAATGCGAAAGTAACTCTGTCTGTCTGTTTGTTACTCAATCACGCCTAAACTACTGAACCAATTTGCATGAAATTTGGTACGGAGATATTTTGATATCCGAGTAAGGACATAGGCTACTTTTACCGCGGGAAAATGGCGCATTCCCATGAGAAAATGCAGGTGCGCCGATCGCTTTTACGCCTAAACTATTGAACAGATTTAAATGATATTTGGTAAGGAGATAGTTTGAGACTTAAGAAAGGGCATGAGTTCCTTTGACCGCGGGAAAACTACGCATTTCCATGGGAAAAAATACTTTCCGGGGAATCCGATCGTTTTCATTCCCGAAATAACCAAAGATTTGAATTATATTTGGATACAATTGGCATTGCGAGAAAACAACGCATTCTACAAAACAACCTTACGCGGACCTAGTCGCGGGTAAAAGCTAGTCTTTTTATATGCCTAATACATCACGCGTGTTACAAAATCTGGTAGCCGAATATTCATTACACCCAATAATTTACAAAGAGCCAATTAAACTGAATAGTGGCTATAAAAACGGAGAAACTAAAGACTTGTGATTACGCAACATCCAATATCTAATGAAAGGGTTTATTATTGTTGCCTTTAAACAATTTACTGAACGAAATTCGACTCTAACCGTTAACTAATAAGGATTGGTAAATACAGTGATGCAAGTCGAATCGTGAGCACGTGTGGTCGGCGCCTTAAATCCGAAATCTTACGAAGTTTCTATCGCAATGAACGTTACACATCTCTCATTTCGTACGCCGCTTATCAACGTTCCTCGTTAGAAAATCGTCGATGTGTTCGTCGTGTTTGTAGAGGGTAGTGTAAGATTGAGAAAAGCTCTAATTACTATGCCAGATGTCGACTTGAGCGCCGATACGCCACCGAAACTGCTATTGCACAACTATGACTGTAAACTATACAGAGATGCTATTACTGCTGCGGTTAAAACACGTTTTCATCTATATGAAAATGGCTACAATACTCATACCTACTTGCTATTTATGCCAAGTGTTATTTTATAAGATTATGTACTTTCGGTTATCTCTCTTCTCGTAGTACTTGCTACAAGCACTCCATACTAATATTATTAGTGCGAAAGTAACTCTGTCTGTCTGTCTGTATGTTACTCAACCACGCCTGAACTACTGAACCGATTTGCATGAAATTTGGTATGGAGATATTTTGAAAAAAAAATGGCGCACTCCCATGGAAGTGGGCCGATCGCTTTTACGCCTAAACTTTTAAACAGATTTAAATGAAATTTGGTAAGAAGATAGTTTGAGACTTAAGAAAGCACATGAGTTACTTTTAACCGCGGGAATATTATTAAAAGAAGATTTGGCCAAATAGGTGCACGCGTTTTTGAGTTATGCGCTTACCAACTTGCTTTGCGATTCATTTTGATATTACAAGATTGTAAATATTTTATTTATTTATTAAGGCTTTATTGCACAATAAAAGGTGGACTTAACGCGTAAGGCATTCTCTATGAGTCATATCTTTGGGCTAAGCAGAAATAAATAGTAAATGTGCTGATTTGTATTCAATTTAGACCATTTTAAAGATGATTTAAGACCACTTTTTATTCAAATTCGAACATACAGATGCAAAATGACGTTACAGGACCTTTGGTGGTATTTGCTGCACTCATTGCATACTTGTACCTAGCCTAAATCGTGACAGTCAGTTGACTGCCTCGTTGGTGTAGTGGCAAAGTTTCTGCCTTACAGAAGAGAGGTCCTGGGTTCGAATCCCAGGTCGAGCCAAAATTGTTTCTGAGATTTTATGTCATGCATTTCTCAAAAACAGCTCGGAACCGGGAAGTTGGCGGTGTTACATCCCCGTGCCTCGGAAAACACGTTGAGCCGTTGGTCCTGCGCCTGATCTCTCTCCGGTTATTCGGATTGCCGTCTCACCGAACTTTGAGAGTGATGGATCAGCGAGTGCACCTGTGTATTGCGCTCTCACTTGTGCACTATAATATCTCCTGCGCAGTTGACTGATCTCTTTTGAGATTGGCCGCCGTGGTTGAAATCGGCCAGGAGGACTACATTTACTGTACATCACAAGGACCTTAGGTGGTATTTGCTCCACTCAATGCATACTTGAACCTAGCCTAATTGCGTGACACTTAACACTGATCTAACTATAACATGAACTGGCGCTCACATCAATCATTTTAACTAATAACCGAGTAACAGGCCAGAGGTCACCAGTAACCATTCGTTAACTTAATGAACATCTTCGATTTGACGTTTAACAAGTAATTACGGTTTTGGTCTCGTTTGTTTGGAGATTGTAAGGAAAATTAATAATAAATAAAAATTAATATGCACACTGTTGCAAATAAAATCATGGCACCGTCTCAAAATGGATGTAGGGTTGGGTCTCGTGGTACTAAAGAGCTCCTTCTCATTGACATGACTATTTGCCAACAGGTCCGGCGGAAAAAATCAGCACTCTCCACTTCCTGGATTGACTATAAAAAGGCCTATGATTCCACCGAATCCATGAATGAGGCACCCCCATTCATGGTTGGTGAGGGTCTTAGAGTTGTACAAAGTAGATGCAACTCTGAGAACCTTTCTAACAGCATGTATGAGGCAGTGGACCACAGATCTTCGTCAACCAGGTGGAGGAGAGAGTTCTTTTGAGCCGCTTGAGCTGATAAGGATTGAGCGAGGTATTTTCCAGGGTGACAGTTTGAGTCCTTTATGGTTTTGCCTAGCACTGAATCCTCTTAGTACTCTGCTAAAGGATTCAGGGCTAGGCTGCTGCCTCCGTGGGAACGGGGAAGTCATTTCTCATCTGCTGTATATGGATGACTTGAAACTTTTTGCACGTAAACGTACTGACTTGTTGGAGCTACTAAAAATTACTGAAGTTTTTAGTAGCGCCATCAAGATGGAGTTTGGTGTAGATAAGTGTGCGGTCATGCATGTACAGCGGGGGAAAGTTGTGAATTCAACTAATTTGCAACCTACTGAGACAATGTCTTTCCGGTCCATATCAGAGGCAGAAACCTATCCTATATATCTTGGTATGTCACAGTTTTTGGGTATTGTGGATGGGGACTTAAAGCAAGCGATTAGGGAGCGCTTTTTTTGTCGCCTGACAAAAGTGCTTAACAGTCTTTTGTCGGGGGGCAACAAGGTACGTTCAATGCTTGGGTTATGCCCCTACTCACTTACTCCTTTGACATACTAAGATGGACTCAAACCGAATTGGACGCCCTGGATAGAAGAGTTCGTCTGCTGCTCACAACGTACCGCATGCTTCATCCACGATCATCTGTTATGAGACTGTACATCCCGCGTAAGTGTGGAGGTCGTGGCTTTTTAAATGCCAAATCCCTCCATAATCGTACGGTGTGCAGTCTTAGGACTTATTTCCTGAACAATGATTGTGGAATGCATCGCGACGTTGTAGCAGTAGATAAAAACTTTACGCCGCTCTCCTTGGCTAACGAGAACTGGCGCAAACCAATAGTAATAGTACTGAGTGCGGGGGATCGCAAGGATGTATGGAAGAGCAAGGAGCTTCACGGGCGGGTCTACCGGGCCTTAACGGGGCCCGATGTAGATCTGCTCGCGTCGGTAAACTGGCTACGATTTGGGGACCTCCTTGGGGAAACCGAAGGGTTTGTCTGTGCAATTGCTGATGACGTCATGATGACGAATAACTATAGGAAATATATCCTGAGGGACGGAACGGTCGACATCTGTCGAGCATGCCGCCGTCCCGGAGAGTCACTCAGGCATATTACCTCTGGTTGTTCTCATCTGGCTAATGGTGAGTATTTGCAAAGAGAACCTCGATCAACACCTTAAGAGGCTCTCGCTGGATGGTTGGGTCAAGGGTCAAATGCAGAAGGCAGTACTTTTGGACACGGCGCGCATCGTCCGGAGGTTTCTCTCTCTGTAGCCTTAACTGTCGGTAGCTTGAGCCCTGCCCCGCTGCTGGCAGCTTGCTAGGGTTAGGTTTTTATAATATTTTTATTATTTGTATAATTTTACTTTTATAATTATATTGTAAAAACCATCCCTAAAATAATGTTTAAACAAAGTGTAACAATAATAATAAACATTTATTTCTCACCAAAAATACATGGTACAAAAACATAAAGGAATAATGGAGGATGTGATGAAAATAAATGTAAAGTCTATGTGAGCTTTACAGATCCAACAAGAAAAGTTCACATATTCAACCCTCTTTGATAATAGAAGATCTTAGCGCTGTACTTACATGGGGATTAAAAATGAGAATTTAAGATCATTTTGCTATTTTCTATCATTATTTAATTAAAGTGAATAAGTTTCTTCAGTGTATTTCAAAAAATCAGATTTTAAAAAAAACTTGATATGTGCACAAAAATAACTGGGTCTTCAGTCACTCAGAAGTTTTGTATATCGAGCGCACCAAATAACCTTTACTTTCCTTACCTTTACCAAATACCTATTTTGTCGTTATTGCCAATTTAAAGTATGTATTAAAGTTTAAAGTATATAATAAAAGTGTATTTAAATTTTAATTTAAATATAAAAACCTACTAGAAGCCTGGCATTCTAAACCTAAACGTTACAAACCGAATTTCAAATCTAAGACTATGTCATTAGGAGATAACTGACCTGAGGCTGTATTACAATTTTGCTTTCCTCTTAAAAGCAGCGTTCTTATTTTAAAAAAATATGATTAACAGAGCGCTATAGCAGAGCTTCTGTTTAGCCTAAACAAGATCGTCATAGGGCCCCAGTACACCTCCGAGGCAGTCGAAAAAAAATGTTTTCAATTTAAATTCAGGTAGAATTTGTCGTTTTTTATTTTTATTTTTACCAAACTTTTGAAAACTTGTTATAATTTCAGTGTACCCTATTCTTAAGCAAATAAATTTTATTATTCTATTCAATTCTACCCACATAAAGTTACACGTGCCTAACAGTCATAAGTTTTCACTTTTTATTTCGACGGTGACTAACTCAATAGTTTGTTGGTACGTAAATATCGCGCAATGGTATTGTAGCTGTGACTCAGCCGACTGGAATCAGGTCAACAATCTTGTCTTTGTGAGGAGATGCCGGTGATGACTCGCCAGTACGGCCTATTTAGTAAAGGTGTTTTGGAAAATGATATTTATTTACAACTAGCGAACTCGGCAGACGTCGTCCTACCCGCTGTTTTCTATATATTTTTTAATTTTCGCACCGTTTAAACCTTCCCTGAATTTCCACGAATATTTCTAGACTAATAATAGTCAAATCGGCTCAGCCGTTCTCGAGTTTTAGCGATACTAACAAAAAGCAACAAATTTTTATATTTATGATGTGAAAATTATAACACATTGGAAGAAAAATGGACTGCCTCAAGCAGGACTCGAACACGCACTTCTCGTCAACCGAGCGATTGATCTTCTAATTGAGCTACCACGACAGTTACTCATAGTTCCGATTTATTTAAAGTGCTCCTTAGCCTGCACTTTTGTGTTTTAATTTCACATTGTAAAGAAATTTAGATTGTTAATGCTAAAAATTAAAGTCAGTTGTTATTTATTTATGTATTCACATGCAAAAAGACTAAAAAAGTGATAATAATAATCTCCGTTTATTATTATCACTTTTTAGCCTTTGTTAATAAAATAAAACCAAAAAACTCATAAATTATAGAAATCTAAAAAGAATGGCGTTTTAATTCAGCTAGTTTTATACTAAGACCGTTATGAATGATCCCATTTTCAGCTTGTTAAGTTGTGAAAATAATTACTGTATACAAGGTTTTTAGAAATAGATATGCAGATTTTAATGCGATTGTAGGAGTTTTTTCTTTTACTCAGTTCAAGTCTTTTAGTTTTTTTTTTAAGGCTAGGCAACACGACAAAAGGTGCCTAAGAAATCACGAAACATTGAATTGAATAAATACACTGAACAGTCAGTTGTCAACACCGTCGTTTCTTTCATGTTCGCCTTTTATATATTTCAGAACAAAGACACGAACGAAAGGAGACCGTTACCTCACTAAAATGTCCAATTATAAGAAAACTCGAAACACATCATTATGTCATTCTGCACTATTAATTTATGGCCACTCTAAACCCATACATAAATGTCCTGGGACAAGCTACCGTCTTGTCACACCAATTCATCAAAATCACACATGTTTATTTATTAACACTGAGCAAAATTTATCTCTATCCACACACAAATAGGGTCTTCGCAAGACGCAATAGAAATTTGGTAAAGATCGCTCCAAATGTTTCTGAAAAACATTGCTTCGGTTTGAAAACAAAGTATTATCACCTTTAATGGGCTGAAAATAAAAGTGAAAGAAAAAGAGTAAACATTGGTAAAGTTTTATCCAAATGTTTTACTTCACATAGGAATTAGAAGCGTTGTGATGTAACATATTGTTTCACGACACGCTCTCTTAAAGTCGACTAAAATTAGTCCTAAACTCGTCATTTATAAGGAATTCGTAAGACAAATACAATGTGAGATCATAATTTGGTATAGTTTTGATGTTCAGAGAATATCTTGAGATTATTTATGAGAAAAGTAGAGTCATAAGTTTGAGTACGTAATTTACTTTGTTTTAAACTTTTATTTACGGTGAAAATCTCATAAAAATCGAAAATGACTAGAGAGTGTGATATTAACAAGTAAATTATTTCAAGCGGAAAAAAACAATACATATTTGAAACATACACAAATTGATCCACCAGTTTCTCAATATTACTCATATCACCATATGTCTTCAATAGGAAAGGAGGAAAAATTTAGGTGGGCTGATTTTTTTGATGGCCAGAATACTTATTTCTGGAATACTTCGTTAATATGGCTTCCAATATTACCAAAACTAGGTATTTGACATTTTGTTCTCAGATATCGTAAATAAAGCTCGGGAAGTGAATAACACCATTATAGATAATTTAGTTTTATACACAACTAGCTGACCCGACGTACTTCGTACCGCCTTAGCGTTGCAATGATTGAACAATGTCATCGAATGACATTGACATTAGTTACGCGCGTTATATATATTTTTAATATTTCTGAGAGATTTTCAGAATATTATTATTCTAATAATAACAAATACAACAAAAAAAGAATTAGTGAAATCGGTCCAGCCATTCAAGCGTGATGCCGTGACCAAGGAAAACGGGTTTCATTTTTATGTATATATAGAAGATAAGCGGCACATTTTCTCTGTCAATTTATTCAACCCTATTCTACAGTTCATGTGATACAGCCCTATGACGGACAGAGGGACACTCAGCCTTGTCCTAATTAGGGTCGCGTTCTTACATTTTTGGTTTGGAACCTTAAAAATAATGCTGTTCAATTTGTAAAAAATCGTTCGTCCTCGCCGTTTTGTCGTGTAAATAAGCTAGGAAAGCATAAGACACATCGGCTAGAGCATGTCGCTCCCACCATTTTCCTACAATTAGTAACCAACAATTAACGCGAGCAAATTAGTAGGCGTGTTTTTGAACTCGCTGTACTTGGCATGTGATTATCTCAGGGGTGTGCGTCTTACCATCGGTCAAAGATTAGTTACAGTGCAGGGAGGAACAACATTTGCATAGTTTTGGGAGGTTGAGTACTAACTAATGACGAGTGATAAAAAAAACGGTATAACTTTTTTTAGTTTTTTATTTTTATTTTTAAGTTCTATCCAAAATAAATGATGATTATTATTATTATTATGTTTTACTCTTCTGCAATCGCATGAAAGCATCTGTACAAAAATAAATGTCCTATGCGTAAAGAATATCTTTACGATATCTTTTATCTTGTTAGATACCTTAATTAGTATTTGCCTGCTTTTGTCTAATTTATTATTAATTTGTTTCTATGAATTATATAACTTTACAGTATTGAGATCGAACGCCCTGCGCGCGCTGCGTTTTTGGGGTTCCGTAGCCAAAAGGGAAAAATCGGAACCCTTTTAGGTTCTCCATGTCTGTCTTTAAGTCCGTTCGTTTGTCATAGCCACTTTTTTCCCAAAACTATAACAACTTTACGGTTGACTGTTGCCTTGCCGCATAAAGATTTTACTCAAAATCAGGAAAAAAAATTGCAACTTAAACACTTTTATTTGAACCCCATAGTACGTGTGGTGTATTTTTGGACAGGTGGTCTTCAAAAATGATATTTAGGTTTCTAATATCATTTTTTTAAACTGAATATTTTGCGCGAGAGACACTACCAAAGTGGTAAAATGTGTGTATCTTCTAGTATAATAGAATTAAAAAAAAACTAAAAAAAATTGGATGAACATTACATTACCATCTAAACTTCCACCGAAAATTGGTTTGAACGAGGTCTAGTGAGTAGTTACTTTTTATTATTACGTTATTATAAAACTTTTATATCATGTTGTTTGCTGCTCCGGAACCCTTCATGGGCGCTTCCTACTCGCACTTTGCCAGTTTTTAGGGTTCCGTACCTCAAAAGAAAAAAAACGGAACCCTCATAAGATCACTTTGTTGTCCGTCCGTCAGTCCGTCTGTCAAGACCGTTTTTCTCAGGAACGCGTGGAGGTATCAAACTGAAATTTCTATATGATACTAACGTCTACTGTCCCTGGAAGCTGTAGAAAAATCAACCTTCTAAGCCAACACAATCAAAAAATACAGCCATTAAATTTTTATTTCTAAATAGAACCTTGTTTTCGTCTCGTTTGTATTTTGTTTAATATGCAGAAATGTTTCTGTTTTGTTAACAAGTGCAGTGAAAATTTGTATGTAAATCGTACACTGTTCCCCATAGGACAGGCTTGCCTAGTTTGGGGACCGGTAAAAACTGTTTTGTATTTTTCTTATGCCAATAAACATTATTAGTACTTCCCGTAAACTTTGAATCTTGAAATTTTGTACGAAGTCACGTCTTATAGTACAGATATAGGAAAAATTCAATTTCACCATATAAAAAAAAATTGTCAATTTTGAAAATTTCAAAGTTACTACTCCTAGTCTCATGAACGCGTTGAGATATTAAATTAAAATTTAAATTAAATAGTAAGGTCTATAATACCCGTGATAGGTGAACTTTTACTTATATACCTACAGTTTTGTACGGAACCCTCGGTGCACGAGTCCAACTCGCACTTGACCGGTTTTTTATATCAAATGGTCCCTAATCTGGAACTTTTCTGCCCCTTCAGCTGTCAGATCTTAGCGCTTTGAGCCCATACACCACCAGCAATATGGTTTGTTATCTTTGTTAAGATCGACGATCGACCTAAAAACCTTTGGAGGAGACATATGTTTTCTATGTATTATATGCATTTATTTACAAAAAAAAGTATTTAAGTATGTTTATCCGTTGTCTAGTACCCATAACACAAGCCTCGTAGCTTAATTTGGGACTATAGAATTGGTGTGTTTGTTGTGAAATATTTATTTATTATTATTTATATTGTAATGTACTTTATGTACAGCAGTGGGCGTTAGACATCGAGGTACCTAATTACTACTATCTATACATCTAATAGTTTTTGGCTATTGACAACTTACAACTTTTTTATATTTATATATGTTTTTTAACTTTTTTATTGCCCAGTTTCATCTTTTTTAAATGTTTTGAAGTAAGTTGTTTGGGTTGCCTTAGTTGTCGTAATTGTTCTAGTTTATCCATGAGTGTTAAGTTCAGTAAACGAACAGTCATTTCGTTTCCAATAATAGTTTAATTATCTTTGCCCAAAACAGTGGTGACGTCATAAATGAGTGACGTCACGCGCGAACGGATCCAAACGCTCAATTATACTTTGATTACATGCGCTCTCAGTTGAGGGCTAATCGGTTAATCGTGTTCCGTTTAATTGCGAGGTTGGGAGTGCAGAGGGGTTGAATATTTTCAGGTTCAAGTAACAGTTCTACGGAGCAGATTGGCAGTCAAGAGATATAGGGGATTGAAGACTCATTGAAGATCATGAGGTACTATCGCGGTCAGAGCCGCATGATCATCTTTAAGGCGAAAATCATTTGCACATCGCTTACTTACGCTACTAATTGCTCCGCATGTGACAAGTGCATTCAAACCGTACACAGAAAATCACGTTATAATTTCAAATTGAGTTTCAAAGTATTTTTTGGCAAAGTAGAATAAGACACCACCAATCTCGCCAAATTTCAAAACTCATATTATTCATACATTTGGGATGCACTGACTCCTCACTGTACTTATAGGTAGATATTTATGATACAAATGTGGCCAAAAATCGTTTACAGTACCCTAAAAACTTCTGAATATGATATTTTTGTGACTGGACACCTTGCTCTCTGTGCATATATTTTATGTAAACGCGATTCGTTTTTCTTATATTTTTACTCGTATTACATACGACGCGTAAGAAAAAATATGTAATAGACAACATAAGAACCAGCAGCGGCCTGTAAAACAAGACACCAACTTGGAAGGCTTCAAACAATAGAGAACCACTCTAACTTTTGCACGGAGTGTTCGTTAAAAATTGCTCACTTATTCCTTATTCTTTGCAGCGCAGTTGTATCTCCGGGCTAAAGCGAGTGAGGAACTGCGAAAAAAAATACTCGGAGAGTTTCTTCTATTCTTTGAAGATATAGACGACCGCTTGGTGCAGTGGTCCACAGGTCGGACTTCTGAAACCAAGGGTCGCGGGTTCGAGCCCCGCACAGTACAAGCATAAGTGTGCATGAACATGCGTGTTTGTACTGGTCTGGGTGTTTTCTATGTATAACATGTTTTTATTTACAAAAAAAAAGTATTTTAGTATGTTTATCCGTTGTCTAGTATCCATAACACAAGCCTCGTAGCTTAATTTGGGACTAGAGAATTGGTGATTGGTAAGTAATTGTTGTGAAATATTTATTTATTATTTATTTACATAGTTTGAGTTCAACTGCCTTGATATGACACAAATTTGGAGAAAAGGTTTTTGTGAAACGCGATCGCCTATTCACGATTTATATCCATATTTCTAGAATTTTATTCCATATTTTCATGTGAAGAGAGAAACTGTGAAAATGTAAGAAAGCTGCTAATATAAGATTCTATTTTTTGCCAAATCAAATGTCATACACATGCCCAAATAGTTTCCAATCTACATTTCTGTTGCGTACAGCTAGGGAATGGAACTTCTTTCCAGCTGAAATATTCCATTGTTACTTTGATGTTTAAAAAAACATTAGGAATGTTACACCATATCGTCATTTACCGGAAGGTCAAAAGTCAATAGTTTCGTTATTGTAATTTGACTGCCTCGTTGGTGTAGTGGCAACGTCTCCGCCTTACACTCGAGAGGTCCTGGGCTCGAATCCCAGGTCGAGCCTAAGTTTCTGAGATTTTCTGTCATGAATTTCTCAAAAACAGCTCGGAGTCGGGAAGTTGGCTGTGTTACACCCCCGTGCCTCGGAAAGCACGTTAAGCCGTTGGTCCTGCGCCTGATCTCTCTCCGGTCATGTCGGATTGCCGTCTCACCGAACTTTGAGTGATGGAGTGAGTGCACCTGTGTATTGCGCTCACATTTGTACACTATAATATCTCCTGTGTTAGACTGTTTAGATTGGCTGCAGTGGTCGAAATCGGCCAGGAGGACTATTATTATTATTGTAATTATAATCAGGCCCGAAAGTTTCAGACGCCATTTTAGAGGTGTTGCGCTGGAATACACAAAGAGCGATACATCTGGTCTTAAAACAGAAATGCCTAGGACCACTTGACACGTCACGCTATGGTGAATCGTCCTCAGCCATTAGGACACGCAAAAGAGAATGAGATAGAAATTTCGACGTTACATTAGGGTTTGATATTTTGTAAATATTCTGCTACATAACATAACATATTACCTCTTCCAAGAACATGTAACGTAGGAATACAGAGTAAAATACAAAAATAAATAAAAGCCACAGTAATAGTAGGTAAATGTATTCTAAGAAATGTTATTGATATTCAACAAGCGCTATTTAGCTTAAAAACATGATGCCCTATTTACTGCGAAATTATACATAAAGTGAGCTCAACATTCATTGAAATTCTTAAGGAGTTATCGCCATACTTAGCCTAACTAACAAGGTTCTGTTGGGTTACTGTAATTAGTAGAGTGTTTTTTACTATTTGACTAAGTGACACCTTTTTACCTACAAACTTGTTAAGTAATGACGACTTCCAAAATGTTTCGATAACAATTTTTATGATCCTAACTAAACTATGAAACCATAATAAGAAGGAGAGTTCTATATGTATCTTATGGCACTGGAGAAGTCTGAATATGTTCCAATGTCTCGTTCCAACAAATTCCAAGCCAGTCACTTCCTACAACTCGGGAATCATTGTCAAAACGCAAAAAGAATACAACCAGATTTGTCGCGTGTAACTAAATAACGTAGAAGCACATTCATAATGATCACGGTTCTCTGACGACGGGAAATGTAGGTGCCTAGACAGCATCCCAAGTCCACACTCCGGCATCTTATTTACTTGTAATAAGGATGTTTTTAACATATCCGGGTAGCGCAATGTGCTCCCGGCTGTACATTAGAATAACAACACAGAAAATGCACAAAAATTCATTTCATTTTCGAAATGCACAGGGGTACGTGTAAAGACGTTGGGCGAAATAAAACTGAGACGGCTGGGGCCACTCACAAAAATTGTTCACTTGTACACTCTAAGTACCTTATGCGATGCGATACGGCGACGTATTCGAATCCGTTGGTATACATTTCTTTGTGAGGGTGTTATGGTTTAATTGAGGTAAAATGTCATGTCAGACGGTTTTTGGTAGGGGTAAGATTTGATACAAAAAAAATTTGGTTGCCTGTAAAGTCGGTATACGGGCGAAAGTTTTACGTGACAACGACTTTGAGTGGTAAAATAATTTCAATGTGAATATTCATTCGTATAACATGAACCGGTGTGTATGCCTATCTCTCTCACTCTCTCTCTCTCGCTCTGTCTCTGTCGCTCTTAGGCGGGCTAACTGTGTTCGAGTGGAAGGGACGCGTGCCTTTCACTTTTTATGTCTGTCTCACTCGCTCTTAGGCGGGCTAACCATGCCCGAGTCGAAGGGACGCGTGCCTCTCACTCGCTCTCATTGTGAGCGCGGAACGTGAGCGGAGCGTAACGCAGTTTCTTGAAATGTCACCCGGCAAACCAATTTATAAGACGTTGTCACGTCAAAAACGGTCAAGTGCGTGTCGGGCCACGCGCATTATAGGGTTCCTTAGTTGCGAATGCCAACCTTCAGTTAACACTCACAAATATGTAAAAATGAGACCATAGAGGACGTAAATACTTGTTTTACGTAACTACCAACTGTCAAATAATTTTCTATTAAATTTGTACGTTTTAATTAATAGAGAACGCTATTTTTTAATTTCGAAAAGACATCACTTAAAAAATTCACTTAAAAAACCGGACTTCCAAAGGTCGGGGGTTCGATTCCTCCCCGATGACCGGAGCCGAAAAGAATTTTTTAAGTGATGTCTTTTCGAAATTAAAAAATAGCGTTGTAAACGCGAAAAATACTTAACAAATAAAATTATGGCCTGTTTCATCTTAACCGATTGTTAAATATTTGTAAAAATATTTCTCTCGAGTGATTTGAGGATGTCTCCCACAATCATTGATGAAACATACGCTGGCTCAAAGCGTTAAACAGCACTTACAAAATTCAACGACTCCATTAAGGTTCTCGGTAGTTCAGTGGTCAGAGCATTGGACCGGACTTCCAAAGGTCGGGGGTTCGATTCCTCCCCGATGACCGGAGCCGAAAAGATTTTTTTAAGTGTTGTCTTTTAAAAATTTCTCTAGTTGTATTAATGTATAGATAGATACAGTTGATATCAATTACCAGCAATGTATTCCTCACCTGAAATAATATCTTACACAAGTTCCTGTGTCTCCATGCAGAGCGCAGCGCCCCGGGCCTCGGGCTAACGAGGCCGTCTGTGCCCTTCGCCTTGCTTGAAACCTATGTGAAGGATTCGCTAATCGTTCTTAGTTTAACAGGACAAACCGTAAACATAATAGAATAGAACTAGACGTTAAGGTCTGTAGAACGGCGAACACCGACATTTAAAAAAAAACATCACAGACATTGCTCTGACTCCGCGTTCAGTAGCTAAAGCTAACTTGTGTTAAAGTCAGAGTGAACAGTGGTATTAAAAATAAACTTAAATAAAAACATATAACACCCACACCAGTACGAAAATACATATTCCTGCACATAATAATGTTTGTACAGTGCGGGGATCGAACTCGCGACCTCTTGGTTAATAGTCAACTTCTTAACCACTACACCAAAGTGGTCGTTCCGATTTCGAGGACATCAAAACGTATTTGTATCGCTTACTAAGTATTCGTTAGCTTGTCAATTTGTATGGAAAACTGACTGTTTCTAAAAATATGACGACATAAATTAATTAAAGATAGTTTCCCGTCGCTAGGGCGTCGGGTGCCTGAAAGGTGAACAAGGTCGCTGAAAGCCGTTAGATGCGGAATCACAGCGCAAGATCGAACGCGGTGGAGATCTGTGGGGGAGGCTATGTTCAGGTGCAGGCCTCCCCCACGGCATCATTATATCAGTCGCACACACACACACACACACACACACACACACTTTCAGAAGTGTGTGTGTGCTGATATAATGATGACAAGAAATTAACCTCGCGATCGCTTTCCATGCGCGATCATATATTGTCAAATGACAAGTAAATTGAAGCCAATCTGAAAATTGATAATTACATCACGAGTAACAATCGCATGATCATATCTTGCACTGAAGAACTCCTGTAAAATAACTTAAGATCTCTAATTACCGACGTTTATTTATCCTGAGGAATTTATCTGAGACTTTATTATTACTTCCCCGTTCTTAAGAATCTGATGTCAACAACTTCAAATTCTTAAGTACAGAAATGAACATAGGAACACAATAACGTAATATTTTACCTCTACACAATAAAAGCTATGGATTTTTATTACGCACAACACTTGGACGATCCAAATTCGGTCATAACGATCGATATCCGGCAACTAACGCGACAAATGATGCGAGCCTTAGAAACAGGGATGTGGACGTGTCGATATTTATCACAATCTTGCATTTGTTGAGAAAAATTTTGATACTCGTTCAGCACAACTTTATAATTTATTAAATATGGAGTTAGATATATAATAAACAATACTCGGAGTGAAAAAGATGCTAACCAAATGGATGGAGCAAGACATACGAAGGCACTATTAAATTGCAAATAGGCGCACAACACACACAAACACACACACACAAACACACACACACAAACACACACAAACACACACACACACACACACACACACACACACACACACACACACACACAAACACGCACAAACACGCACAAACACGCACACACACACACACACACACTGGCACATTATGTTTATTTTTAAATTTAATCTTATGTTACGTAAATAGTTCTTTCTTAGGAATCTTTTTAAGGAAGAGCAGTAACTCCTGGCACAGCTTTATCAAGCTTAAAAGGAGATACTGGCCACATGTTGTAAAGCTTATCTTTGTAAAAGAAAAAAAAATATTTTTGTATTTGTATCTTGAATATCGATTACTAACTTATCGTCCAAAATAGACGACCGTTTGGTACAGTGGTCTACATATCGGACTTCTAAAACCAAGGGTCGCGGGTTCGATCCCCGCACAGCAAAAGCAAAAGTGTGCATGAAAATGTGTGTTTGTACTGGTCTGGGTGTTTTCAATGTATAACATATTTTTATTTACAAAAAAAAGTATTTAAGTATGTCTATTCGTTGTCTAGTACCCATAACACAAGCTACGAGCTTAATTTGGGACTAGAAAATTGGTGTGATTGTTGTGAAATATTTATTATATTTAATTATTATTCATTTAAAATAACTCAAATTTTGATGGAATCCATGACTGAAGCTGAAAAAAAGAATTATTTTGCTTTAAATTTCCACTAAACGACGCCAGCACAAATACCCAAATACATCAAACTGTAACCACTTGAAAAACGAGAGCTGGAAGTCGCAGGCCTTACAATACTCGTGTAATGTGACACAGAAGATGTACCTGGAAACACAACACTGACACCAACAAAACGTGGTTGCTGATGATGTTGTATTTAAAGCATAATAATAATCTTTTCCAGCTTCAAAGGCTTTTTGCTATGCGCCTCTTGTTGACTGCTTGGTTACCGCTGAAAATGAGCTGAACACATAATTTCAGTCATTTTGACTTACAAGTTGCACTTCGAAACATTACAAAATAATTTTCCACGACAAATATAACTATAAGCCTGCAGTGCATGCAATTATCTTTCTTAAATTATCCAAAGAAATAAAATTTGTTTCAATGTCGTAATGTCTTGACTGTGCGATGGTGAAAGGGCAACCACAAAAGCTTTACTTTTCAGGGGTTTTTTTATTCAGCTTCTGTTGTTAGTCGAAGAAATTACAGTATTTGAAAAATGTGAGTCGAAGGAGCAGCGCATCAGAAGTTTTTGAATAACAGACTAACAATAATCACGTCGGGGTCACCAATGTTGAGTCCCGTAGGGGGTCAATATAAGTGTGTCCTAGCTGGCTTGTGTAAGGGTGGAAATGATAGACTGATTGGCTCCTTATGTCATTTATTATGAAGGGTGAAGTGTGCCTACAGGACGCCTCCGTACACGGGACTGCTTTCGATCGGGCGCGCTAACCGTCGCAGCGGTTGTTATCATATTACATAGCGTAAGTTATATATGTATGTGTGAGCTAAGTCAGCAGTACCTAAAAAGTAATATGAGTCCGTTCTTTTTGAATTTGTAACATCATTTTGTTCTTTGAAAAACACACAGAAATCAGCCACTTTCTTTCGTCAAAAGATATCATGTCTATTGTCTCATCTATCCAGACAACTCACCCCCTCACTACTGCCGAATGCCTCTCCCTCTTGGCGTCTCACCTCTGGCAAGAGGACAATAACTCACCGGCCGAGTTTCGCGAAAAACAAAGGTGGACGCCACTAACAGATAGTCAGGGTGTGGTCTTGCTCTAAGCGTTTTGCATAGGCGGCTTCAGATATAGAAGTAAGGATTAAATATAGTACACTGATGCCAGTGTACAGAAAGTTTGGATAAAAACTCGGTAGATATGCCGTTTCTTGACTTTTGAGTGCACCTGTGTATAGCGCTCACACTTGTACACTATACTTAATATCTCCAGCGTAGTTAGTTGGGCGGCATGGTTGAATTCGGCTAAGAAACTACGAGTATTATGAATCAATGTATAAATAAAATCACTCATACCTTAATAATAATAGAAATATTAGAAATTTTCAATTTTAATATACCAGTATTACCTACGACTATGATTCGAAAACCTTAATGTCAAATTTTCGAAAGATGTACTGAAAACTTCCAGTACTATTATTTTATTATTTTTTGGTAATCATATACGAGTAGTTATAATAATATATGATTAAGTTAGTAATTAAAAATTACACCTTAAGTTTCCTCAGCTTAAATAACAAGTAAAGTAAACGAATAAATAGGACGGTAAAATATTTTTGTAGAGGTTATTTTTAAATATTGTTGTCTCCTTATATCAGGTAAATATAACGGCGCAATTACATATACCGTTCATTTTACAGGATCCTTTTGAACGGATGAACAAAAACTAAACTATAAACGATAACTTAAGTATAACTAAACTAAAAACAAAGAAAACTATTTAAAAAAAGGGTTTTTCAAATAAGGCAGTTTAGTTATAACGACACAAAACGCCATATTTGTTTTTTCGGTTTACGCGAACAGTAGACATTAAAATAATACACGTTTTTACAGATTATTCCGCGATTTATTTATTTTATTATTTATACATTCCATTTTCACCTAACGTACGTTTCGGACTTCTTTAAGCATCCATGGTAAAAAGGGTCCGAAGCATCAGGTTAAAATAGAATATAAATTAATCGCGAAATAATCCGTGAAAAAGTGTATGATTTCAACAAATCGCCATCACTGAGTCCGCACCCCGATCATAAGTGGAACACACAATGGTGCCCCATGAAGCGAGGACAGATCACGGGGCGACACCCGCTTGGACACCGTGTTACTTTTGGTCGCTCCCAGATTAAAATGGGGAAAAAGTCTTGGATATTTCATGGACAGCAGCTCACAGTTTTCAAGTATATTTGGTTTTCGGTTTCCGTTGAAATAGAGGTATGCTAGTGCTCACTCTCTCTTGGTGCGAATGTGCTTGTGGCGAAGTAGTTGCAGAGCTTTGGTAGTGATACCAAAAGTTAAGCAACCTAAGGCACGGTCATGTTTGGGATGGGTGACCATTCTGACCATTTCAGTGCCGTCTATTTACAAGCATCTTCGTGCTTCGGAAGGCACGTTAAGCTGTTGGTCCCGGTTTATATCGACAGATATTAGTCGCTAAGCCTGGTCAGAGGCCCTCGGGCGGCTTAATAACATCTGACAGTAAGGTTGGTCACTTACCTTACAAACACCCCTCCACCAATCCGCACTGAGCCCGCGTGGTGGAGTATGGCTCGTACCACCTCATAGTTGAGGTGAGGCCTGTGCCCAGCAGTGGGACGTATATAGGCTGATGAGGTGAGGTGAAATGATTTTTATTTTTTTATTTTATTTTATGCTGTTTCGTTCAAGATTTCAAGAAGTATGTAACTGGTAGATCGCAGAGGGTTTTGTTAGTAAACAGTAGATCTTATGTCCAATTAAGTTGGCCATCCCTGACCGAGGGGCACGGAAGTGCACCACCAAGACGAGCGAAAAAGCGGCACAAGCGACACTGATTTTCAGCAGGAAGCGAACGAACTAAATGATATGGTTGGAAAAACCGTTGGTTGATTGTACAATCAATAAGAACATTTCGTCAAAAGATAGTTTTAAAATGTGCCAACAGATGGCGTTGGTCACTGTTGACTCACGCTAGCGATGTTTTAGTTTAAGGTAATATATAAAAAAAATACTGTACCGTACAGTGACTATATGACGACACAATATACCGTTGTCTGCTAAGTTGGCTTTTATTTAAGCAAAGCGACATAGCATTCCCTCGAATATGACCTGTCAAACTAAAGTTTGCACATAAAAGATGTATCAATGTCAAAAGGATATTATATAATTAATGTTTATAAAAATGGAAATAGAGAAATAGAGAGATATATGGAAATTTTTGAATGTAAACAAATACAATTATTGTAAATCAAATTTGAAAAGTGACAATGACTTAGTGACTGAGTTTCCTGCGCCGGCGCCGCTTCTTCTCAGCACTGGCCCAAATTGTCCCGAAGCGGTGGTAGAGTTAATGTTGTGTAGGTGGGACGTGTAAAATTGCTACTTGTGAGTCTATTTACAAAAATTAAATAGATTTTATTGCTCCTAGTCGAATATAGCTATGATATCAATTAAGTACACAAACACCCTAGCCAAATCGCAGAGTCGTTGGATCCCAAAAACATTTCTCGTTCCCTCTCGCATCGGGTCCGGTTCTAATTATATTTGCAGTAGATTTATTTCGGTCGGTCCGTTTGTCAATGTTCACGTTAAATTAATTAGGGGCGGGTCGCCGGTTCGGTGCCCGCGCGTTTGAGTGGTCATTTCGGAAGAGAGCAGCCCGGTAAAATATTGGCGACCTATTGGGTGAGGTTAGGGGCTGATCACATGTGATGTTAGATTGGATTTGGAACACACGCTTTTCTGGTCTACCAAAAATGAAACGACAAATTTTGGGGAATTTTCAATTAAAAAAACTGTAAACTACATGTACAAGTGATGCATGTCCCTAGAACAACCCTACCACAGCTTCGGAACTAATAATTGAGCTAGTGTTGACAAGAAGCTGCGCAAGAAATTCAGTCACCATTGTCAATGGAAACTTTTTTTTTATCGTTAGGTTAGGTTAGGTACCTATAATGCTGTTACGCATACCCACCAGCCGCGTGGGCAGCTGGGGGTTATGTGGGACTCCAGGTCTAAGAGAGAGAACCCGCCAACCCACTCAAAACCTGACGGCGCCCTCTGGGGCCATGTGAGTCGGGGACGTGGCGGGTTCACCGTAGGCCGAGAGGCCACAGGCATTCACCGCAATTGTTAATGGAAACCTAACCTAACCTAACCTACCTCCTATCGCAGTAAGCGCAAATTTTCAATGTCAAATCTGTAATTATAAGCCGAATTTAAGATGACATTCGGTTTGACCTTTTGCATATTCAAGTTTGACATTTCAAATCAGCCATCTTAGAATTTTATCGGACTGTTGGCGCTATCCGGCTATTGAAAAATTGTCCCAAAGAAAAGTTAAACTATCTTTGTGTTGCTGCTTGTAGGAAAATATATTAAATTTCAGTATTTTTGCCATTTTTGATCGCAGTTTAATCACTTTTAGCAATTTCAGCAGCCATTTTGAACCGTTCTGACAAAATATCCAACTAACTTTTCAGATCGGGTCAAGACAGCTGCAAGCTACTGCTGAAAATACCAATGTAAAATATTTTGTATGCAAGATCTTTTGATATTCAGTTTATTAACAACTTGTTTTCGAAATCGCAGTCGAACGGGATAAAAAGTATCCTATGTCCGTTTCCTGGCTCTAAGCTACCTCTCCGCCAATTTTCAGCCAAATTGGTTAATCCGTTCTTGAGTTATAAATAATGTAACTAACACCACTTTCTTTTATGTATAAGATTTTTCACATTTTAGATACAGTGTAAGTACACCTTTACGGATATTTTTCTCGCCCAGTTCGGTGATGGTCTCATCAATGGATACTCATCCCGACATCCGACAATGATTACTAGAATCCGTGAATTCCAGTTATTTGGATGCGGTCAAAGCTAAAATAATGCGCTTATTGGAAATTCGATCATGTCAAACATCATAGGAATAACGTAGTTACCGTCAATGGTAATAGGTTTGTTTCCAGTATAAAAGATATATCTGTTAAAACTGATTTTCTCTAAAATAATTCATAATTTCAGATAGAAATATAGAAAAAGAGATAAAAATATGTATATTTATTGACAACTAAAAACCATAGGCTCTCAAACTAGGCTATGACTGTATCTTGAGACACCAATTAAGTTTATTAATCTGAGGTATTTGGCACTTTTATGATGAGAGTTTGTGTGGTGAGTTTATATGTGATGTATGTGTAAGCGTGGTGCATGTGTGTGTGTGAGTGTGTGTGTTTGCGCATGTGCGTGTGCATGTGTGTATGTGTGATAGAGAGAACGAATACGTAAGATTAACTATTGCAAATCAGAGATTCAGTTTGTTTGTGATCTCTTTTCATTAATATCTTTCTGCAGCTCGTATTATTAGATTTTTAATTGGAATTCAATTGATTAATAGTCACTCAGTCGGCATTGCACTCGATGACATCAAAGCGTTATTCCCAAACAAACTCTATGGAAAAAAGCCTCTTGACAGTTGGTAAAAAGTACGTCAACGATTATTGGATAAATTCGTTGTGTTATAGTAATTTAGTAATACGAGTATGTACTATGTACGTTTGTGCTGGGTAAATGTAAAGTACTTTATTTTTTAGCATTAACAATGCAAATTTCTTTGCAGTGTGAATGTTATAATTTCCCACTGTAAAGAAAGTAGCATTGTTTCATTTAAAAAAAAATCTTGCCGGTGTAATATGTTATATTTTTATTTAAGGTAAAAGTACATAAAACCTAGGAATATGCCAGAAATCACCTCATGTTTATTACTGTATGAATCCATTCATACGCAAACAAATAATTTTGCTTAGGAAGTTTCTATGACTTATAAATTGACTATATATAGAGGTATATATATTCATTCATGTCAAAGAAGAATTATTTATTTTATTGGTGCAACTTCATTTATGTTATATATTTAGTTTTCTTGTCCTAAAGGGTTGAGCGCTGCGCTTCTGAGATACAGACTATGTTTTAGTCTAGTTCAGACGCAGATGTCAGTTTAATTGCAAAATTAATGTGTGAATTAAAAAAAAATTAAAAAAATAGCTGACTGAAAAGTATACAAAATGGAAAGATAAATGCATATTTCATGCAAAACTCAGTAATTCTGCTCATTGATATATCAATGCAGAATAAATATTTCAATAAGTACTCATTACTAGCATTCATTTCGAATAACTACGAATATAAAAAGGGTGGTGTTATCCTCTTCAGGTTTTTCAGGTAGGGGTTGACCACGTGGCTACAGTCACCGGTCGGGGCGGGATCGAAGAAAACTTCAAACAGTACAGAGACGTGATTTTATTGTACGGACGTACTTTTACATAGACGCAAAAAAGTAGCCAGTCTAACCTAGTCCCGCACACAGTTCCGAGGACGCAGTGGCAGGTGCTAAGTTGACGTTAGGCTTCACATCGAAGTTAGAGTGTTCTCTGGTGGAAAAGCTCACCCAAGATGCTGCTCACACTTCGAGGTGACTCCACAAAATTTACAATACTGCCGGGTAGTCATTCTCCGAAAAATCCCAAACAGACTGCGGTTTAAGGGAGATCAGCGCCATCTAGTGTGAGTAGTGGCAATGTTCCTAACTAAATGACGTTTCAATACATGGTTGTAAAGATTACCTATACTAACAGTAGTACCGACGCTCCCGATAGGTGGCGTTGGCAGTTTTCTAAGTAGGGTTTGTTACAGTCTCCCCCTCAGATCCTGAAGTCGACCCGACGATGAGATCTGATACTTTCTGGGTCTTCCCCGTCCCTTGCGTTAAGGCTGCTGCCCAGTTGCCTTCTTCGGTGGTCAACGTCCAGCTGACCAACGGTGACTGGGTGATTGATTTCGAAATGCGGTTTTGGTCCCGTTTCCTCATCCTGTATCGATGACTGAGCGCTGAGCTTCATTGGGTTTTGTGGGTTGTAAGTTTGGTTCTGAGTGGTGAATATTTGGTTCTGGGACGTGAGCGTTTGGTTCTGGAGTGCGACATGGTGTGACTCGGGCGGTGCAGGGGGCGCGAGTGCGGCGCTCCTGTCTAACTGCGGATGCCGAGCGCGGATGCAGTCCACCACGTCGTGGAGGTTCTTCGCGTCCATCGCGAGCACGTGCGCCGCTGCTAGCATGCTCTTGGTATACTCGACAGGATGCTCGTCTGCTTCCTTCCCCTGCTCGAGAACTGCTCCCTTGTGATGAATAAATAATTCTTCTACGCCTCTTGCAGCGGACAGTAGCTCATTGTAATACATCACAAATGCCCTCACGATCCTTTCGCGGATCTGAATATGCAGCTGACCGAAGATCATGCTCAGTTGTTTTTCGTCGGTGAGTTTCGGTGCTGGCAGCTGTGCAAAGAGCATTCTTCTTCTAGGCAACAAAGCTCTCTGTAGAAACGACGGTGTCTTGCGTGCCAGTCCACTCAGTCCCTCTTAAAGTGCAACGTGACGCAAAATCGGGCGCAAAGAGGACTCGTATTACAACCATCAGAAGCTAAGAGTGTTCTGGTGTGCAATTAGCGCACCCAAATGCTGCTCTAACTACGAATTCGGTTGAGTAACATCTTCGCCGAAGTTTTCTTTGTTGATCCTTTGTTCGAAGGTCTCTTGTAGTGCCGCGGCCGAACTTGGTGACGTAGCGTGGCTGGTGGTGATCAGCCCACTAGTGGTCGTCAGTGTAAAGAGGTGGTACGTATGGAGTACTTTTAACACAGACGCAAAAGTAGCCAGTCTAGCTTAGTCCCGCTCTCAGTTCCGAGGACGCAGAGGCAGGTGCAAAGCTGACATGAAGCTTCACAACGAAGTTAGAGTGTTCTCTGGTGGAATTAGCTCACAAAAGATGCTGCTCACACTTCGAGGTGAATTCACAAAATTTTCTTTGGTCCTTTTTCGGGGTTTTCTTCGATGAACACGTTGTGGTGACACGGCCGTACTGGGTGATGTAGCGAGGTTGTCAGTGATCAGGCCCACTGTTGGTCGTCAGTGTAAATAGGTGGTGTGGATGGAGTATTTCTACACGCAAAAAGTAGCCAGTCTAGCTTAGTCCCGCTCTCGACGGTGTCTTGCGTGCCAGTCCACTCAGTCCCTCTTAAAGTGCAACGTGACGCAAAATCGGGCGCAAAGAGGACTCGTATTACAACCATCAGAAGCTAAGAGTGTTCTGGTGTGCAATTAGCGCACCCAAATGCTGCTCTAACTACGAATTCGGTTGAGTAACATCTTCGCCGAAGTTTTCTTTGTTGATCCTTTGTTCGAAGGTCTCTTGTAGTGCCGCGGCCGAACTTGGTGACGTAGCGTGGCTGGTGGTGATCAGCCCACTAGTGGTCGTCAGTGTAAAGAGGTGGTACGTATGGAGTACTTTTAACACAGACGCAAAAGTAGCCAGTCTAGCTTAGTCCCGCTCTCAGTTCCGAGGACGCAGAGGCAGGTGCAAAGCTGACATGAAGCTTCACAACGAAGTTAGAGTGTTCTCTGGTGGAATTAGCTCACAAAAGATGCTGCTCACACTTCGAGGTGAATTCACAAAATTTTCTTTGGTCCTTTTTCGGGGTTTTCTTCGATGAACACGTTGTGGTGACACGGCCGTACTGGGTGATGTAGCGAGGTTGTCAGTGATCAGGCCCACTGTTGGTCGTCAGTGTAAATAGGTGGTGTGGATGGAGTATTTCTACACGCAAAAAGTAGCCAGTCTAGCTTAGTCCCGCTCTCAGTTCCGAGGACGCAGTGGCAGGCGCAAAGCTGACGTTAGGCTTCACAACGAAGTTAGAGTGTTCTCTGGTGGAAATAGCTCACCCAAGACGCTGCTCACACTTCGAGGTGAATTCACGAAATTTCTTTGGTCATTTGTCGGGTTTTCTTCCATGGACACGTTGTGGTGTGACACGGCCAAACTTGGTGATGTGGCGAGGTTGTTGGTGATCAGGCCCACCGTAAGTCGTCCGTGTCGGGCCCCACGTTGGGCGCCAGTGTAAAAAGGGTGGTGTTATCCTCTTCAGGTTTTTTTTTCAGGTAGGGGTTGACCACGTGGCTACAGTCACCGGTCGGGGCGGGATCGAAGAAAACTTCAAACAGTACAGAGACGTGATTTTATTGTACGGACTCGTACTTTTACATAGACGCAAAAAGTAGCCAGTCTAACCTAGTCCCGCACACAGTTCCGAGGACGCAGTGGCAGGTGCTAAGTTGACGTTAGGCTTCACATCGAAGTTAGAGTGTTCTCTGGTGGAAAAGCTCACCCAAGATGCTGCTCACACTTCGAGGTGACTCCACAAAATTTACAATACTGCCGGGTAGTCATTCTCCGAAAAATCCCAAACAGACTGCGGTTTAAGGGAGATCAGCGCCATCTAGTGTGAGTAGTGGCAATGTTCCTAACTAAATGACGTTTCAATACATGGTTGTAAAGATTACCTATACTAACAGTAGTACCGACGCTCCCGATAGGTGGCGTTGGCAGTTTTCTAAGTAGGGTTTGTTACACGAATAAATTACATAAAGCGAAAAGCTTAATAAAATACAATAATTTCGAATTGAAAAGCGTGCTTCAAATAAAAAAAAATAAAAGCCAACTGAAGTAAGCTTTAAAGCCGAACAAAAACATTGGGGGTGGAAAAAGGCAATCGCCATCAATGGCGATATAATCTGTGTATGAAATATACCAAGATAAAATCGTGGCAGTTATCTGAATACAGTCGTTCCCATTCAAACGTTCAGTGAAAACTGCGGCCGTCCATTTATGCTGGACCCAGGTTGTGGTGCGAAACACAAGCGAAAGCTATTGAGCGTCTCAGGCACATAGCAAAGATAAGGCTTTAAAAAGTTTGCTTTTTTTATTGTGCTATTTAGACAATTAGCCAGGATCTCATCTGGTAAGTAAATAATATATACAACTAGGTACATCACATACATTGATCTGACTCCGTGGTAAGTAGCTTAAGCACTTGTGTTTCGGATATCAGAATCAACAGTGGTATTACAAATAAACTTAAATAAATATATGTTACACCCAGACCCAGTACAGACAGACATGTTTATGCACACAAATGTTTGTACAGTCCGGGGATCGAACCCACGACGTCTTGGTAAGGTAATAGTCAACTTCTTAACCATTACACCAAAATGGTCGTCTGTGAAAGTAATTTGTATGTAATGTGATGTGTGATGAAGTGAGCGAAACCGATGTAGGCTAAAATGGATCATGTCTGTCTAACAACAGCATCTTCACTCTTCTTTTGAAAATAAAGAAGATGTTACTATTCTAATCATACAGTTAGATAAAAAAAGAAGTTTGGGGTGGAAAAAGTTCTAGCAATAGTTGAGAATATTTCGAAAACAGAGTTAGGAAAGGCACAAAACGACTTTCTGTTGTCGCCGCTCCTGACACCGTGCCAATCGTTAGAATTCCGCCCTAGGTCTTTAAATTGTGATTATATTTTCATTTAATTGAATGAACGTGCTTGATTTTGAACTTTTTGGACGCTTTCAAGATCTTAGAAAAAGATGTCAGTAACAAAACGTTTAAAAATTTTACGATACGTTTGGCGCGTTATCCTCAAAGTTCCAAAGTTTTCAACTCCATACCTCATCCATACTTTGTGCCTCAATCATGTAAAAATTACCGACAGTCTCAAAATAGCGCCGTAGACAGGTGCTGTTTATGGAAAACACTGCGGCCCAAAGAAAAAGGGTAAAGAGAGAGCGTCCAGCGTAACAAAATTGAATCGTAGAGACAAAACTCAAATCGCTCGCGCTCATGACCCACCCCACCGCCTAAGCTCACACCATTAAGGCTATACATACATTCAAATGTGGAATTCGATATAGCTGTTAAACCTCGTTTACGAATATAGCGTACGTAGCCGGAACGAGTAGCAAAAATAAAAGACGCGCCGTTGTGAGCCAAATATGCAAAGGCAATGGCTAACTGACTTAGTGTTATTGAGTTGGGTATCGCGGAAGATAGAGCTATGTTTTTATGAGGCAACCGATGCTGTGGACACCAATAAGTTGACGACCGCTTGGTGCAGTGGTCCACATTTCAGACTTCTAATACCAAGGGTCGCGGGTTCGATCCCCGCACAGTGCAAGCATAAGTGTGCATGAACATGTGTGTTTGTACTGGTCTGGGTGTTTTCTATGTATAATATGTATTTATTTACAAAAAAAATGTATTTAAGTATGTTTATCTGTTGTCTAGTACTCATAACACAAGCCTCGTAGCTTAATTTGGGATTAGAGAATTTGTGTAATTGTTGTGAAATATTTATTTGTATTTGTTATTTATAATAATTCCTTACGTCAAAAATACATGAGGCAAGTTTTGCGATACGGCTATTACACGTATACAATAAAAATAGTAGTTAGGTTAGTATAAAAATAGTAAAATAAAATAAAAATACGTCTACCGTAATTTTATTTTATTTTACTATTTTTTGGGAAACAAATAGTTTTAACATTACATTATACATAACAATACATTACATTACAAACAACATATAAACCAAATTAGTTTCCTCAGCTTAAATGATACATGTAAACAGTTCTGTTTCACACAAGGTTTTTTTAAGTCAGTATGTTTGACATAAAGGTTGTCCAAAGACCATTCTTTCTAAACCAAGCCAACCAATATGTTTTCACGTACAGAATGTATCAGAATAAAACAATGTTTTAATCACCTGTTCAGCGACGTTAAACCCGCTTCAGTAAATGCACTTCGCATCAATTCTCGTCGCTTGTCTTCGCTTCGGTTTGTCAAAGCATTGTCTTAAAACGCCTCACCCGATCCCGCTGTTTGCTGAGATGATTCTATTTTATGAAACGTTATTACTTCCTTGTCGATATGGGGATCAGCAGTCGAGATACAAAAGCCATAAAATAATGTTTCAACGAACACACCAATTAACCTAGCCCCCAACTAAGTGCTATAGTTGCTTGGAATAACGAATAGAAATACTTAAATACATTAACAAACACCCATGACTCAGGTACAAATGCAAGTGCTCACCACACAAACATTTGCCCCTAGCGGGATTCGAACCCGCGACCTATGACCACTAGACCAAAGCTGTCGTCGATTGAAATATTTTACACCACTCTATATGATTTTTCCAGATCATAACAATAAGTGCTAAGGAAGAAATCTTTCATATGATTCGGCAATATGGAATTGCAAGAAAATTTAAAGTAAATATTTATGAAAGCGTTGCAAATTCAAATTCGTAAAATACGATTTTAATAATTTGTAATAAAATTTCCACAAATTCGCACGAGATCCCGAGAAATCGTAATAATCTCATTAATTTATTTAATGGTTCGGCAACTTAACAGAAATTTGGAAAATCATAATCGCATATAACGTGGCACATGGTCGGCGCGAGTTGCGATTGACAGAAATTAAATCGCAGCCAATGGTTGACACGCCGTCTGTCGCGGGTCACGGCAACTGTATTCTCCACATGACTGCCTCGTCGTTGTAGTTGCAAAGTTCCTGGGTTGCAAAGTTCCTATAAGATTCGAATTACCGTCTTACCGAACTTCGAGAGTGATTAAACAGTGAGTGCACTATAATATCTTTGTTGAGATTGGCCGCCGTGGTCGAAATTGGCCATAGTCCCCCTGGCCAATGATATTTATTCTATCTATAATGATATTTATTTATTATATCTATTCTCTGCAATGATTTTAAACTTTCGTGTTGCATTGTAACACTAATTACTTGTATTCGGGTCTAAACGCGATATATTTTAATGAGTATTAGGTACTCACTGCTCGACGTTTCGGCTGTATTGCACTGCGCCGTGGTCACTAGCTGATGGTGGCGCGCAGCGTCGTTTGCTCGGGGCGGCCGCAGTTTCCAGATCCACCCTCACATTTTCATTATTACAAATGTTAGTACAGTCGCCGCGAAATTAAAAATATATCGCATTTAGACTCGAATACAGGTAATTAGTGTATTCTCCACATGTGCCCTGGCCTTTTATTTATGTATACGGAACCTTTTCCTATACCCGATGCATGCTTATCGCCTTTATTATTTCACTTTAAAGGCATCTCACGATAAAGAGCTTCCATTATAGTCCTGCTCTCGACTCGTTGTGTGTAATGCAAATAAAAGCATACATTTTGTTTTATAAGCTCCACGTTATCCGTGGAACGAGACGTCGTTTTTCGTGCAATTCAAATTTAATTTATTTTACAAATACGTAAGTTACGCCTGGATCGATGAATACTCGTAGAAAAAAACGTTGCTTTTAATCATCATCATATACGTCCCACTGAGGGCCTCCGACCAGGCTTAACGACTAATATCTATCGATATTAACCGGGACCAACAGCTTAACGTGCCTTCCGAAGCACGGAGATGCTTATAAATAGACAGCACTTGTATGGTCAGAATGGTCACCCATCCCAAACATGACCGCGCCGTAGGTTGCTTGACTTTTGGTATCACTACCAAAGCGCTGCAACCACTTTTAATAAATATAATATTTCAATAATATAATATTTTAATATATAAATATTGAAGGAGTCCTGGGAAGGTGTATACGATGAGAAAATATTGAACAATTGCGGAGACAGCGTCGGCCGGGTCCAATAGTTTTACTATACTCGTAATTATCTAACATTTACTTCCTTTAGTTCTAGTAATGCTGTCTTCTATATTTTAACCCCCAACAAAAAAGGGGTGTTCTAAGTTTGACCCCAAATGTCTGTTTGTGTGTATCTGTGTTTTTGTGTGAGTCAGCACAAGCTGAGCCACCTCCAATTGCTTTGCTATGTGCTATGTTTGTTTCATTGAATATCAGTTATGTAAGCAATAAAGATTTTATTATTATTACGAGTATATTACTGTAATTTATTTTGTATTCATAAAAGGGCCATCGGCGTTTCTGAATTTGCGTTTTTCGCGACTGTTGTGTCATTAGTGGCTACTGGGTGACCTTACTCATTAGTGGACAAGTACTACTAACGATTTTTTTTAATTTCGCGAGATGTGACGGATTTTTGTTAAGTTAAATCAATCACGAGGTATATCATCATCATCATCATCAGCCTATATACGTCCAACTGCTGAGCACAGGCCTCACCTCAACTATGAGGTGGTGCGAGCCATACGCCACCACGCGGGCTCAGAGCGAATTGGTGGAGGGGTGTGTGTAAGGCAAGTGACCAACCTTACTGTCAGATGTTATTAAGCCGCCCGAGGGCCTCCGACTAGGCTTAATGACTAATATCTATTGATATTAACCAGGACCAACAGCTTAACGTGCCTTCCGAAGCACGGAGATGCTTGTAAATAGACGTCACTTTTATGGTCAGAATGGTCACCCATCCCAAACATAACCGCGCCGTAGGTTACTTAACTTTTGCTATCACTACCAAAGCGCTGCAACCACTGCGCCACAAGCACCTAATCTATTGCCTTAAGCGAATGCCAACTTTTACATTCATGTCTTCTTCGAGACGGTGAGGGGCTGATGATCTGTACTACAGGTATATATATACCTATTATATATATATATATATATATACCTATCACAGACATCAGTCTCGTACAAACCGGATGACCTAGCTGTTTCATTATGTGTCCATGCAATTGTTATGTTTAATCTAAGGTTGTGTTGAGAAATAAATATATTTTTATTTTATTTGTTAAGTATTTTTCGCGTTTACAACGCTATTTTTTAATTTTGAAAAGACAACACTTAAAAAATTAAAATTAAGGTTCTCGGTAACTCAGTGGTCAGAGCATTGGACCGGACTTCCAAGGGTCGGGGGTTCGATTCCTCCCGGAAGTCGAAAAGATTTTTTGACGTGACAACGTCTTATAAATTGGTTTGCCGGGTGACACTTCAAGAAACTGCGTTACGCTCCGCTCACGTTTCGCGCTCACAATGAGAACGAGTGAGAGGCACGCGACCCTTCGACTCGGGCATGGTTAGCCCGCCTAAGAGCGAGTGAGACAGACATAAAAAGTGAAAGGCACGCGTCCCTTCCACTCGAGCACAGTTAACCCGCCTAAGAGCGAGAGAGACAGAGCGAGAGAGAGAGAGTGAGAGAGATAGGCATACACACCGGTTCATGTTATACGAATGAATATTCACATTAAAATTATTTTACCACTCAAAGTCGTTGTCACGTAAAACTTTCGCCCGTATACCGACTTTACAGGCAACCAATTTTTTTTTCAATTCGAAAGTTGTTTTTTTTTCAATAGCTATGCATTAAAACTTGGTAGCACTTAACTACCTCGTCGTGTGTAACAAAAATATCCCTGTTTTTGTCAGCTCGTCATTCGGTACATTTCCTCTAACATATACACACACCGTATGTACGTTCGTATATCTTCAATCAGACCCAAAATATTGGGGGCAACATTAAATCGCAATTTTTCCTTATCAACCGTTATTGTGTCGGCAAAGAAGAGGCACATATTGCCAACATAACAACGACAATTTTATTGACATCCCTTTGAAGAATCAGACGTCTGGTAGAACGGGGGGATCCAATAAGGCCTACTTTACCTTGTCGCTTGGTAGTTACACGATCTTTTGTTACATTTATTTTAATCTTAAAACGTTACTGGGAACGTACGAACTGTGAGCGATCTACGTTTTTGGGAGAAATAAGGCTCCTAAATCAAAAATGGAATAATACACTTTAAAATGACATTTGACATTTAACTGTATTCGTTTTGCATGCCAGTGGCTGGCAAATTGTGTGCGACTACGAGTATTTATTATAAAGAAATTTGTAATTTGGATTTGAAACAACAACAAGATCGCAGCACGCTTCAGTCAAGGCAGTTGTCGCGGCTCACCGATAGATGGCGCTCTCTATTCTTAGTTCTCGCGTCGTCTTAAATTTTCCGGATGGTTAATAGCTTCTGGCCAATATCAATTTGTTAAACTTTCTAGTAGTAGGAACCTGCTAGCGTGTACATGCCCTTAATGTATAACGTTCTACGTAAAACATACGTGTAACCGCACCACCTAGTTTCTTTTCAACGTAACTCCACCGTCATTGCCGACCCCCCCCCCCCCCCCTTACAACGTCTTAATTTTAACTTTATTTTTAACGGCCCAATTCCACTTATCCAAGTAACAACAATTACTGTTCAAACTTCGAACAGTCAAGGAATCGAACAGAACTCTGGTGTAGGCAAAAAACTTTTGCTCGCAGCAAAAGTTGGCGTCACCCTACAAAAGGTGATGAGCAAAATACTGTTTGTTAAAAGTTCCGAACGCCTCGGAGTTGCGAACTGGCCTTTTGAGGGTTGTCTGTACAGTTTCTTTGAATGAGATATTTTGTAAAAGAGGCTTTTTAACGTTTTCGCAAATGCTAAAGTTGTGTATAGAATCTGATATAAAGGTAAAATTCGCAAAAGTAGCCGCGTAGACATCGTCGGAGTTATTTGAAAAATTTTCTTTAACTACATAAATCTTATATTGTTTTTATATAAATTTGCAACGAATAAAAGATTTTTAATTTTTTTTTCGAATTACATAATTTCCTTTAAAAACGTTTTCAACAAAACTTGACATTCTATTCTTCAATTCTTGCAAAAACAAGTAACTATATACTCTCTGACGAATAAGAAAGGTGCTGAAATAATAGTCAAGTATAATAAAATCATAGTTTAACATGCTTGAAGAACTACGCTAATATATGATGCATAATAAGTTCAGTAAGTAGTTGTATTATTATTCGTTTACATTTTCGCGAAATAGCTTTCAAGTTGTTTGAAATGTGCTCATATTTCGCTTCATAACGTAAACGTTTCTCTGCGAATAGCGGAATCAACAAAGTTTCTTTAATCACGAGTAGGTATTTTGTTATTTAGTTGGTGTTACAGACAAATTTGGACAATAGACTTTGTTTATAATATCCATTCATTGAAATTGGTCAAGTTTTCCATGTTTTTGAATTTTATCTTACTTCACATTTATTCAAGTGTTAATAACGTTCTTTATTACGTGTCCAGTTGGTTTGGTTTTATCAAATTCTTTTTTGTGCCGTTTTTAGTACCTGATACTAAAAGTTATATTGAAAAAAAACGAAGAGATAAGGAATGTAAGTCTACATTACACAATTTATTAATGACATTACTAAATGATAGATACTGAACTTGCTTACTTTACAAATTATGAAATAAACCATCTCATATTTATTCGCACTCAGATTAATATTTAGTCACTCTAGATAGAGTTCGTTTAAGGGGAAAGCCTATGATCATAAAGAAGTGGCATACTTTTTGATACACCTAATATTGCACCATCTATAACCATACTGGTCTATGGTTAGGCTCGTCTTTTGGAACTGACGAAATTAGACTGTCAAGTAACAACAAGTTGACGGCGAATCATGCGAATCGCGACCAAGTTTTATAATTACTAATTTCTAATCAATGCCAGTCTTCATTTCCCCATGGGAATACCATATTCTGAATTTCAGAGTTTAACTTTGTATTAGTAGTATAATTTTTTAATTTTCAAGCTACTCTTTAGTTGTTTTGTTAATTATTCTATTGTTTTTTATTCGATAGTAATTTTCGAAATCCAGCGGTCGACGTCAAAATTGTCCTTTAAAAGGTCATTAGAGTCCCACTACAGGAATGAACTGTCTCTCCTGTCTCAGTGGTATTGTGTTTTTACCATGTGTACCATCCTTATTATGTATACGTAATAATGTTTGTCTATGGTTTTTAATGTATTTTTATGTATGTAATTAGTTTGTATGTTCGTTTATGTTTATATAAATCTATCTTCTATCTATCTAGGCAACAGCATGCGTCAACCTCCACAAGAAAACCGAAAAGTTTAGACTCCAACGGGGAGTGCGACAAGGAGACACAATATCTCCAAAGCTGTTCACATTGGCAATGGAAAATGTCTTTCACAAACTGGAATGGGATGACAAGGGATTGCTGATAGACGGGAAGAAACTCTCCAATTTAAGGTTTGCTGACGACATCGTCCTCATATCTGAAGACATTGACGAAATGATCACAATGATCGAGAGCCTAAAAGAGCAGTCAGCAAAAGTAGGCCTGAGGATGAATGTCTCAAAAACCAAAATGATGACAAACCTGCCAGATGTCACAAACTACCATCTACCTGTTGACTTAGTCCAGGAATACATCTACCTTGGTCACAAGATTACCCTGGGGAGTGAAAACCAAAAAATAGAGATCGATCGCAGAATCGCCCAGGCCTGGTCAGCCTTCGGAGCCAACAAAAGGGTCTTTAAGAGCAAGCTGCCACTCCAGCTCAAGTCGAAAGTATTCGAGCAGTGCATATCACCAGTCTTCACTTACGGCATTGAAACTATGTCTCTTACCAAAAAGTCCGCGGAAAAGTTTCGAGTTGCGCAAAGAGGAATGGAGAGGGTAATGCTCGGAATCAGTCTCCGAGACCGGAAGCGCAATGAGTGGATACGCCAGAAAACTAAGTTAAGAGATATAGTTGCAACAATAGCGAAGAAGAAATGGGCTTGGGCTGGACATATAGCCCGAATGGCAAACGACCGTTGGCCAAAAAGAGTCCTGGAATGGAGACCTCGTAACAACACGAGAGGAAAAGGACGACCGCCCCAGAGATGGTCTGATGATATCCGACGACACGCAGGACATGGTTGGATGAAACGGGCACAAGACCGCCAGTCATGGCAGAAAATGGAGGAGGCCTACGTCCAAGACTGGACATAATTGGGCTGATGATGATGATGATGATGAAATCTATCTTAGTACGTAAATAACTTGAGTTACATTGTTTGTTTTTCCTTTTCACTTTATCAACGCCTGATTTTTTTCTGCTTGCACCTATGGTTTGACTGGTAGAGAATGGCTTTGGAATTAAATTCACCATTGTACACATGTTTTTGCAGAATTTAAATATATAAAATTAATAAAATTTTCATTTTCGCAGTGTCATTATTACTGACGACTGAGTGTACAATTTTACACCATTACCTCGTAAAAAGTAGATTTAAAATTGTGTAGGACTGACATCCATACTACTTCGTCAATAACAAATACAAAAGCAACATTGACTCTTCCGGAATGAAACGTCGTAAGAGCCGAAAGACCATTTTTCAGTACGGCCAAAAAATAAAAATGAAAAAGTTATTTTCGTATATAACTTTGATAAAGTAAACCTAAAATAATCCAACATAGTTAATTGATCTTTGGTTTTTGAGCTGTACCTGCAAGACATGTTGACCGCAGGCGCCGATTGATTCAACATGGATTTTGACAAAAAAACAAGTACTAGAGATTTAAAAAAAAAACAACAAGCTTTTTAAATCAAATTGTGAATTTTCATTTAAAGTAAACGAAGGACTGAAGAAATTTAATAAAAGCTTCTAACATAAGCATATTCACGTTAAATCTCTTAAGTAGCTACAAAACATAAGTACTTACTCAGCACACATATTCCCACAACTTGAACTCGAAAGACGTCCCGTGTGTCATTGTCTTCTATAATTACGATCAGGCAGCAGGCGGCACGTGCTTCGCTTGTGTTATTAGTTGAACAATTTTCCTATTAGCTTAAATAATATGTTAGCTTGTTGTCGGCGCAAGGGTTAAGTTAGTGCGGAGGATAAATCAAGGATTTGGCATAGATTAGAAAGTTTTTTGCTATTTAAAATGACTTACCAATTTTATTGATACGAAGAACAGCTTTTCTCTGATATCTGAAAAATGAAAACCGAGTTTTGGTTGGTTTAATCAATCATCATTACCTATATTTGTAACTAAGCGGGCCCAGAGACAAAGAAATGTTTTATAGTTTACAATCTAAAACAATAGGTAAGTAAAAATAAAAAATAAAAACCTTGGGAAACAGGCATGATTTGAACTTAGTTTTTACCACTATAAAATTTTACAGCAAATGCCGATGCAAAAAGGTTATTTGTTGCATGGTCAGCTTAACTTGGTGTAATGTGACATGCAATAAATGATTTGGATTTGAATCATCGTATACGATATTTTGCTCTTTCATTTACTATATTGCGGGAGAAACTATAACTAAGAAACTTAACAACAAATTTAAAACCAACAACTGTTTTCTTAGTGTAGAGCAAAAGCTTTGCGAAACAGTTTTTTCAACTGCATTTAAAAAAAAAACATGGTAACAGGAGGCATTTTTTTAACTTTATACAAATGTACATGTAATGGTGGTCAATTGGCAGTCAAATAATATTTAAACTGTGCAGTTAAACGCTTTTCGAGACTCGGCTCTAAAATGCGATATTTAGGTGCGCATCAAAGTTGAACTTTGTTGGTTAGCTTTTTTTAAAGATCACATACATTGATCTGACTCCGTGGTAAAGCTCAAGCACTTGTGTTACAGATATCAGAATCAACAGTAGTATTACAAATAAACTTTAATATTAACATATTACACCCAGACCAGTACAAACAGACATGTTCATGCACACAAAATGTTTGTATAGTGCTGGGATCGAACCCGCGACCTCTTGAATAGTTAACTTCTTGACCATTACACCAAAGTGGTCGTCATAAAGTATAACAGCTAAGTCTCCCGATCTTTCAGTTCGCTCTCGCTCGTCAATTGCAGATCATCAAAAGTTGAAGCCATCCCAAGTTTAGCGGCAAGTTGGGCTCAAATCGCGCCCACCTGTATTGTAATTAGTTCAGCGCTGGGCGGGGATGGGGAAATCACAATTGAATTGGTTGATTCCGCACAGTTATACCGTTTAACGGCTATGTTATTCGTAACTGGTCGTAAAGCCTGAATTTTCTCTGCTTGGACCTATGGTTGACTGGTAGAGAATGCCATCGATATTAAGTCCACCATTGTACACATGTTTGTGCAGAACTTACGTAAATAAAAAAGGATACGATTTACTTAATAATAACGAACTTTCCAGTTAAAAAACCCCCTAAATAAGTAAGGAACACCATTGATTAGCTTCTACGAGTAGACGGATTTTGACGAGCTATAACTAAGAACTCACCAAAAAATCTTTTGACATTCGTGGTCAAATATAATATTTGATGCTATTTAAATATTTTAAAAAACCAGGGTAAAATGTGGTGAAATTGGCCACTTCCAATAACTGGCCACTTTAAATTTTGCCGCATTATAATAAGCTTTTAAGACGTAGAGCGGCATCTTTAAGCTAACCCGTGAAACAGTAGTTTATTAAGCTATGATAATAATACCAATTTTTGACACTAGACTACAGCGACAAAACATTTGAGGTTATTTTCCGCCATTTGGCGGAGTCGACTCGAGAAGAACAGTGGTTCCTTACAAAATTGTTAACAGATTGCCTCATCGCAAAAGGTAAGTTTTTCAGTATTTTCACTACAAACTCATATTTATTTTGTTTCATATGACTTGGGAATAAGTTAAGTATTGTTTATTTAGGCATTGGGTTTATTAACATTTGAATATAGCTAGTGTATTAGGGGGTGGCCATTTATGGGTTATCAAAATTACTTTTTTTCAATAATTGGCCGGTCATGCCAGTTACTGCATTTTCACCCCATGTTGTTTTTTCTACAAAATTGGACCGTATTTAATTGTTAAAAGAGCTTAGTATTGTAGGAAAAAAACACCAGCAAAAATAACCGTATTTTTCTAGTAACTGGCATAGGTGGCTAGTTACTCAATATTGGTGGCCAATTACTGATTAAAGTTTTTTTTGTTCAGGTTTGCCAATTTAAATATGCCAAAAAAAAGACAGTATAAGGACGACATAGATAAAGCTCTTAATTATGTCCTCCATAAAGAAGGGTCTATACGACAGGCAAGTAAAACTTCCGGAGTACCGAGAAGTAGTATTCAATTTAAATTGTTGAATCCTCAGACAAAATTCAATTCCGGTCCTGATACAATTCTTACACAACATGAAAAAGCTGCGATATGTGATCACAAATAGCATTGGCAAAGCGTGGATTTCCACTTAAAAAAGAAGACATCCAACGAGACGTACAAGATTACCTTTGAAAACATCCCAGACCTAATCCATTTCGTGACCAAAAACCAGGAGAAGCATGGTTTAAAGCTGAATTCTGTTTCAGCTGTCCGTACTTCTGAAGGAGTTACAAATGCCAGTGCGTGTGTATCGGGAGCAGATATAAGCAAGTGGTTTCAGGAAATAGCACGCTATATAGAGGAAAATGAGCTTACCGAAGTAATTGCAGACCCCACATGAGTTTTTAATAGAGACGAAACCGGTTTCAACGTGTCTCCCAAAACTGGGAAAGTGCTAGCAGAGAGAGGTAGTAAACATGTTTATCAAATTGAAAGGGGCTCATTAAAAGAGAACATAACCCTCATGTTTACTTTTTCTGCTGCTGGATTGGTGTGTAAACCCATGATCATTTATCCTTATCAGAGAATACCAGATAAAGTAGTTTTCAGCGTACCTGCGGATTTCGCTATTGGTAAAAGTGACAAGGGCTGGATGACAGCTGCGGTGTTTCATGACTTTATTGAAAACATATCCTATGCAGATGTAATCAAGCACAATATCTCCCTGCATGTCATATTGTTTGTAGACGGTCATAAGATGCATATAACAAGAGAAGTGTCTGAACTCTGCCGGAGCCTTAACATACATTTCATTGCGCTCTACCCTAATGCTACGCAAATATTACAACCAGCAGATGTTGCTGCATTTCGCCCAGTAATATCTGGTTGGAAAAAGGCATTCTTCTTCTTAGCGTGTCGATGGAACACGAGAAATTATATCGTGGCAGCCCAGAATTCAGCCACTTGTATTGCGGAAAAAGGCATTGCGAGATTGGCGCATAGAGAAAAATTACAAAAAAAGTTTGAACTCAATAAACAGAAGTGGATTATGTTATAATTTTGTTGAAAACTGTAGTAAATAGAAATATATCCAAAGAAAGTTGATTATTTTTTACCGTCAATGGGTAGCTAATATATGTCTTCATTAGATTTAGTATCAAGAGAGGCTTTTTGAAAGGGTTATTTATGTTACTAAGACACTGGCCAGTTACTAGATAAATGAGTGCCAGTTACTAGTTTTTTGTGGCCAGTTATGCGAAAAAGTGATTTTATTATATGAATAAACATATATCTGATAACAAGAGCTTTATTTTATTTTGGATTATTTACCCACCTTTACAAGGCAATAGTCTACAATTTGGTATATAATTTTAAGAATATATGCTTATTTATCAGTATTAAAACTTCAAACAAAGTAAAAAAATCGCTTAAGTGGCCAATTACTCCCTGTTTTACCCCACATATTTTACCACGAAAGCCAAATATGCAATTTTTTTTTTAATTTACCGGAGTCGTACCAAGTTCTTATCAATCTCTCTCATCTCAAAGCAGCCTGTCATATACCACCATCTAAGAAAAAAGCCACCGCACCGTGATTAAATTATCTTTCGAATCAAAAAAAAAACCGCTTTGAAATCGGTCCATCCTTTCGGGACCTACGATGACACCGACAGACACACAAACACATTAACACACACACTCAAAACATATAACATTATATCCATTTGTGAACATTATGTGGAGGCACATGGTCTCAGGTACAATGTGGATAAAAGCGAATTACTGGTTTTTAAAGCTAAAAATAACACGTACAATGTGCCGATGATAAAACTTAATGGCACTCCTTTAAAAGAAGCACAGAGCTTCAAGTACCTGGGACATTGGGTCACCGAGTCGTCCAAAGACGAGCTGGACCAATGTCACAGTGCCCTACGCTCCCTCTCAATAGAGGGAGCGTAGGGCACTGTGAATCTGGGCTAATATGCTGTCCCGCAGGTTTGCACGTTAAAGTAACGCTTTTTAAAGCTTACTGTCACTCACTTTACACGTGCAGCCTGTGGACGAATAATACCCAAAGGTCATACTGTGTCCTGCGCACCCAATTATAACAATGCATTCAGGGGGCTGATGGGGCTGCCACGACACTGCAGCGCATCCGGAATGCTAGCAGCTGGCTGCAGTCGATAGCATAACGGCTATCATTAGAAAACGCGTTGCGTCCCTGCTGCAGCGAGTGCGGGGCAGCGCCAACAGCCTCTTGAAGGCGGTCGTGGCGAGACTGGACGCGGACAGTGCTATTATGCAGCACTGGACACGCGTCCATCTCGTCAAAGACACTAAAATTACTTATAATAATTTTAATATTCATAAGTTTTAATTGATTTGTACTAACATAGTTTAAAGCTTGCATTGTTACTAACACAATATGGACTCTGGTTCGAAATAATCATTTTATTTTATTTTTTATATCTTTTTGTTGGAAGTTAAATAAACACCAAATCTGATCCAAAACTGGCCCCGCAAGGCCGTTTTTTCAGCAGCGATCCGTTGAATATGTAACACGGGGCTTAAAGTGCCTTGCACTAGTCCCACCCGGGACGCGGCGTGAAGTATTGGCGTGCTCCGGACCGTGGGCGTGCCGTCAAGTACTGATTTATAGCCGACTGTACTCTTTTCGTTATACTCGATTTTCTGGTATATTTTAAACCCCAAACGACAAAAAGAGGTGTTTTAAGTTTAACCGCTATGTCTGTGCGGTGGTTTTTCTTAGCTATAGCTGGTCAATATTCATCCAGCCGTTAAAGCTCACCACCTTTTTTCTTGGGTGGTGGTATATGACAGGCTGCTGAGAGATTAGAAAGAGTGATAAGGACTTGGTATGACTCCGTTTAATATAAAAACAAAATATTTAAAAAAAAAACCGGTCAAGTGCGAGTTCGACTCGCGCACCGAGAGTTCCGTACAAACCTGTAGGTATATAAGTTAAAGTTCACCCATCACGGGTACTATAGACTTAATTATTTAATATAAATTTTAATTTAATATCTCAACGCGTTCATGAGATAAGGAGTAGTAACTTTGAAATTTTAAAAATTGTCAAAATTTTTTTTTTTAAATGATTAAACTGAAAATTTACGGTTTTTGTAATTTTTCCTAAATCTGTACTATAAGACGTGACTTTGTACTAAATTTCAAGATTCTAAGTTTACGGGAAGTACCCTGTAGGTTTCGATTCCCGTGCGAGTTTCGAATATTTGCGGAAATTTGCGGCCTAAATGGCTGTATCTTTTGATTGCGTTGGCTTAGAAGGTTGATTTTTCTACAGCTTCCAGGGGCAGTAGACCTATGTATCATATAGAAATTTCAGTTTGATACTTCCACGCGTTTCTGTGAAAAACGGTCTCGACAGACGGACGGACGGATGGACGGACGGACGGACAACAAAGTGATCTTATAAGGGTTCCGTTTTTTTCTTTTGAGGTACGGAACCCTAAAAACTACATATTTGACCACGATGGTCATTTTGGTTAGGTAAAGTGGTTAGGTGATGTAACCACGATCTGCGACGGGGTCTAGTTCCTCCGTCGTCGCAGCCGGTGGAGGTTCGCTACAAAGTGAGTCGGCCAAGTCCAGGGAATCGCGGTGAATGCCTGTGGCCTCTCGGCCTACGGTGAACCCGCCACGTCCCCGACTCACATGGCACCGTCAGGTTTTTAGTGGGTAGGCGAGTTCTCCCTCTGCGGCCTGGAGTCCCACATAACCCCCAACTGCCCCCGCGGCTGTTGGGTATGCGTAACAGCATTTCCCTGACGTTAAAAAAATGTAACCACGAAGTAGTGAGATATACAAGTAAATTTAACAAGCCTTTGATTTCTTAATCATCAAAACTTACTCTGTAAACAAAACATCAGCTACATCGGACCCACGGTTAAAATGTATCTTGCAAGATTTGATTTTATAGACAAACAAATACCAGTACATACATTTGTGTGCATGAACATGTCTGTTTGTACTGGTCTGGGTGTAACATGTATTTATTTAAGTTTATTTGTAATATCACTGTTGATTCTGATATCTGTAACACAAGAGCATAGGCCACGGAGTCAGAACAATGTACGTGATGTTTTAAAAAAAAATGTAAACTATCATCACTCTAATAAGCTAACAGTATCTTGAGGTCTTGCAGGGCAGGGTGTAGCTTCAGTCTTGGCTAAAACAGGATTAAGTAGCCAGATTCTTATTACGAAACATTAAAATAGTTATCTTGATCAGCTCTACCAAATAACGCAATGTATATTTATAGCTTATTTATGTCACAGTTAAGTAAGCATTTTCGAGAGGCTAGGCCGATGATAATGGGCAATTTCGGATAATGACCGAGATGTGGACCAGGTGTACACACGCTGGCGAGAGTGGATCGACTGCCATTAGGATGGTCAAATTTTTTGGGGGTAACGGCCGAAATAAAAAAATTACTATTCTTGTTTCGTTATGGTGATAACAAGAAAGTCATGATAAACTACTCGAGGCATGACAAAGAAATTACAGTAGGTGAACTTTTAAAAGTTTTAAGAAAAGCACGCGCAAAGCTATGTGAAGTATACATGTCAATAGATTTGTATATTACTTACAATCAGCATCGACTGCTTCCGGACATAGGCCTTTCCAAAAGATCCCCAGGTCAAGTGCAAGCCAGTCCAGCCGTAAATATTGCCAGCAAATGCTTTCAGTAGCACTTTTTCAGAATTATGTTTGCCCCATCAGCCATCATCAGTCCTTCACGCTATGTGCGACTTCCACTAAGCGCCGGGCTAAAGCCGTTACCTTAATTTTAGATGAACTAAGGTAACAGCTTAAGCCCAGCGCTCCTACTCACTGTTGCATGATTTTTCCTATATTCCTTTTTAATTACCAAACCATAACATATTCGCTTTGTTACGTCAAACGAGTGACTTCAAAAAGCGAATATGTTATTAATTTCAAGACATATTGGTATTTTTTTTTTAGACCCACATGGGGCACTTTTACAAGTCCCATGAAACATCAGTTTTTACTTATTTAAGCTGTATTGCACAACAAAGCCATTTACAAAAGTTATACTTAACGCCGTAGGGCATCCTCTAAAACTCATACCTTTGGGCTGAGCAGAAATGATTAACGGGCGGTGCGTTAAAATAAATAAATGAGAAAATATTTGATACGTTAGAGACTCGTGATCTATAACTATGAACTATAAACTATGTAAAAAGTTTTGTGGTTGTCATATCACTGTCAAATATTGTTTGTTTAATAAATAAATAAATGATAATAATAATAAACACAAAAATAATAAAGATGAAATAGAAAATATACAAAAAACCGGTCAAGTGCGAGTTGGACTCGCGCACCGAGGGTTCCGTACAAACCTGTAGATAAGGAGAAGTAACTTTGAAATTTTCAAAATTGTCAAAAATATTTTTCAAAATTTTTTTTTTATATGATGAAACTGAAAATTTACGGTTTTCGTAATTTTTCCTATATCTGTACTATAAGACGTGACTTCGTACTAAATTTCAAGAATCTAAGTTTACGGAAAGTACCCTGTAGGTTTTGGTTCCCATGCGAGTTTCGAAATTTTGCGGAAATTTGCAACCTAAATGGCTGTATCTTTTGATTGCGTTGGCTTAGAAGGTTGATTTTTCTACAGCTTCCAGGGACAGTAGACCTATGTATCATATAGAAATTTCAGTTTGATACCTCCACACATTCCTGAGAAAAACGGTCTTGACAGACGGACGGACGGACGGACGGACAACAAAGTGAACTTATAAGGGTTCCGTTTTTTCCTTTTGAGGTACGGAACCCTAAAAACAATATATTATCAGTCCCATAAGACAATCCATATTGGCCTGCGTGCGTACTCTTCATAGTAGAAGGCATAGATCAGTATAATATACCGGGTGACACGATAATCCGCGCCTAATAGAGCGTCACCGGCATTGATGTATCCATTATTGTGCCCCGGGACTAATTACACACTTGGTAATAACACACGATTGTACTATTACTATATAGGTGACTACGAATGTTTTTGTAATTGAATATGAGAAGTCATCATGTCTTTGATAGATACGTAGCATAATAATAATAGTCCTCCTGGCCGATTTCGACCACGGTGACCAATCTCCAATCTAAGTGACCAACCTTACAATCAGATTTTACTAAGCCGAACGAGGGCCTCTGGATACGCTTCACGACTTATATCTATCGATATTAACCGGGACCAATGGCGTAACGTATCTTCCGAAGCAAGATGCTTGTGAATATACGTCACTTATATGGTCAGAATGGTCACCCATCCCAAACATGACTGCGCTTTAGGTTGCTTAACTTTTGGTATCACTACCAAAGCGTTGTCACCATGTTTAAATAAGTTGCAATCGATTCAACAATATTTTTATTAAATTAATTGACTAAATAATAAATTTGCCGACATAGTCACATACATTTATCACGTAAGTAAAGAGAGGTGGAAATGTACCTATTGATATTGCCACAGACACCCAGACCCGCGATAACTTTAAAAAGGTTTTCTACATTATCCCATCCGGAAATTCGAACCTGGGACTTTGGCGACCCTTAAAACTTTACTAGTGTGGCCGTTATTTTTGTACGATTATTCTCTTATTCGCTCCCTAATCCACTTGCTACATGTTACAGTGTACAAAAGCGAAATAATTTCCATTCTGCAACCTCGTGGCGAAACATGCTAAGCAAACACGATTTTCATTTTCAACAAACTTGCAAACGCATTCAGAAATTTTATTTAACATGTTTTTACTTTACTCATTAACATAAGCTCTACGCTCGACTCTCCTTTTGTGTTGTTGTTGTATATTTACTGTTGTTGTTGTTGTTGTTGTATTGTTGTGTTCAATAGGTAGGGAACTGCTTGCTCAGATTGGTGCATACGTAAGAAGTTGTAATTTAAGATTTCACAGTGGAGTCGAATGAACGCACGAAAATTGTAAAATCTCTTTTAGGTTACGATTTTATGTGAGAGTATCCGTCGGGTTTCCAAGTAGTTTTGGCAAGGATTTAAACCTAGATACTAATAATAATAGTCCTCCTGGCCGATTTCGACCACGGCGGCCAATGTCAACAGAGATCAGCCAACTACGCAGGCGATTTTATGGTGCACAAGTGTGAGCGCAATACACAAGTTTTGATAAATTCAAGACAGAAAATCTCAGAAACAATTTATGCTCGACTTGGGATTCGGACCCAGGACCTCTCGGATGTAAGGCAGAAATTTTGCCACTACACCAACGAGGCAGTCACATCTAGATACTACTTATTTAATGATCAAACGAACTTACCATGTGAAGTTCGATCTCAATTATTGTAAATTTTAAAGCGAGGTGAAAGCGAAGTCTTGAAGGCGAACACAGGATAATAATAATACTAGGGCGGTTTGATAAGTCCATGACTTTGAAAAGAAAAACATATATTTTGTGTACAAAAACATTTTATTTTTCTACATACTCTCTTTTCAACTCTACACTCTTTTTCCAGCGATGCTCCAATCTCTTCAACCCATCCAAAAAATACTTTTTGTCAAAGCCTGCAAAATAGGCCTCGGTTGCAGCTATCACCTCTTCATTGGATGAAAATCTTTGCCCAGCAAGCCATTTCTTCATGTTTGGGAAGAGAAAGAAGTCACAGGGGGCTAAATCTGGTGAATATGGAGGGTGCGGCAATAATTCGTATCCTAATTCGACAAGTTTTGAAGTCGCGACTGCAGACGAGTGGGCCGGAGCATTATCCTGATGAAATAGAACTTTTTTTTTTGCTAGATGCGGTCGTTTCTTCATCAACTCTTCATTAAATCTTTCCAGCAATGCAGCATAGTAAGCACCGGTTATTGTCTTGCCTTTCTCCAAGAAATCGATGAAAATAACCCCTTGACTGTCCCAAAATACTGTTGCCATCACTTTACCAGCCGAACATACCGTTTTTGCCTTCTTTGGTGCACGTTCGCCGGTAGAAGTCCACTGCTTTGACTGTTGTTTAGTCTCTGGCGTATAATGGTGGACCCACGTTTCATCCACGGTTACGTACCGACGCAAAAATTCACTTGGATTGCGATTATACATAGCCAGACATGCCTCAGAAGTAGTCACGCGTTTTCGCTTTTGGTCGACTGTCAGTAAGCGCGGCACCCATCTTGCAGAAAGTTTTTTCATTCCCAAAATATCGTGCAAAATATGAAAAACTCATTGAGTTGAGATGTGCACAGCCTCAGCTAACTCGCGTATCTTTACTCGACGGTCAGCCAAAACAATATCGTGGATTTTGTTAACAATGTCCTCAGTGGTTACCTCAATCGGCCTTCCTGGGCGCTCGGCATCATTGGTTGTAATACGTCCACAACGAAACTCAGTAAACCATTTATGTACCATTCCATGAGACGGCGCTGAATCCCCGTAATATTTTTTCAACTTGTCTTCGGTCTGCTTAATGGTTTTCCCGCGTAAAAAATAGTGTTTAATCAAGACTCGAAACTCGGATTTCTCCATTTTCGAAGAACACCTTCACAGCCGCCAAACTTCTTTTGTTATTAAATATTGTTTTCGCGCCATATTTGAAAATATAATTATTTTAGGTTCGCAAAAATATTACTTTTAAGAAAATATCATTAAAAATAAAAAAAGTTTCTATTCAGCCTGAAAGTCATGGAGTTATCAAAACGCCCTCGTAGCTAGAAGTTACATTGTTACTAATAACTCCTGAAAATGAACTCTGTCTGAAACAAATGTTTTCAATTGAAATTAACAACACCTTTTTAATATCTATTTATTATATAGATACAAAATAGGTTACAATCAGGTTAGGTAATTAAATATGATAAAACAAGTAAACGTATGCGCTAGATTACAAACCAAAATATGTATCTGAGTTTGAAGTTTTATCGATTTTTTTAAATAAAAAAGTAAAAATAATTAATAATAAAATAAAAGTATAAATAAGTAAAAAAATAGTAATATTTCTAGTTGATATTTGTAGCAATTCAATTAAATTAAATATTATTTAATTGCAGCTACACTAATAAATTGTGTGAACGTATGATCCACATTACAAGCTACAGTAGAATCCGTTTATTATGACTCCGCTTATATTGACCAACCGCCTATTTTGACGTAATTACACTACGAAGTTTGGTTTCCATATAAAATTCTTTATAAAAAAGTCGGATATAATGACTTCTCTTATCGTGACATGTCGCTTATTATGACCCATTTCGAATAAATTATGTCCGATTATAATGACCGACATGACACTTTACAGTGCAATTTTCATGTACGTTTACTCATGACCTTCGGTAATGTTTTTGATTCCCGACTGCGTTCGGCACGTGGCTCGTTTTTGTTTTGAATCACAGTGAGTATTTGACGCTCGAAGGTCACGCATTATTTTTCTTTTGTCGTTTGTGTCTGTGCCGTGAAAAGAATGTCATATTAACGCCCTAAGACTGATTTAACAGCTATCCGGGAGACCCATCCGGCTCGTCCGTGCCGACCCGTACGGGTCACGCCCGCACTCCTGTGAAACGTGCTTTCAGTAAGCTTAGTGCTCAGTGCTCTACCCGGAGCGGGTCGCGTGCTCAACAATCCGCGTCGCTGTAAAACGGTGTTCTAGCGTCTCATATGTGCTCCCGCTCCGGGCGCCCGGATGGACGGACCGTACGAGCCTTCCAGATAGCTGTGAAATCAGCCTAAAGCATTTACGATTGAGGAGAAAGGTGCAGTAATATGCAGGTTAGAAAATGGAGAATTTACTTCACGCTTTGTATGACGTCCGCTTATTATGACGTGTTTGTCGATTCCCTTCGATGTCATTATAAACGGATTCCACTGTAATTTCAACACGCCAGTGGGGGGAGTACGAACATTCCCGTAACGTACCTATTCGTGTCGTCCAAACGTCAGAAACTGACAGTTTCCCCATACAAAGTGACAAATCAACGATAGGCAAGCGCTACGAACACGTGACGATAGTTGTTCATGCTCACCACACTGTGGAGTGAGCACGAACATGATCGTAACGTGTTCGTGTCGTCCAAACGTCAGAAACTGACACTTTCCCCATACAAAGTGACAAATAAACGATAGGCAAACGCTACGAATACGAGAATTCGTGCTCACTCCGCTGAAGACGCCCAGCCACAATAGATCGCTAGCACAAAACGCGCGAGGAATAATCGGCGGCCGCTGCTCGCACGCGACTCGCTCGTTCGGCTTGTTCGGCATTTTATACACTGCAGGCCATTATAATCAAGGAATGATAATAATTTTCAAATGTTGTAAGAAAACAATGTCGGTGTTAGCCTTGTCTTTCTATAAGAGTGTGTTTTTATTGTTGAAAACCAATCACAACAATATCTTATGCTAAAACAAGCACCCACAACAGGACAAGAAGATTTATATTCACAAATTACAACTTACAAAATTATTAGGTACTAGTGGCCGCCCGCGACTTCGTCCGCGTGGAAAGCCTTTATCTTAAAAAATCTTTATGAATTGTAGCCTATATGTTATTCTGATGTATAAGCTATATTGTGGTAAAGTTTCATTCAAATCCATTCAGTAGTTTTTACGTGAAAGAGTAACAAACATCCATACATCCATACATCCATACTTACAAACTTTCGCCTTTATAATAGTAGTAGGATTGGTGATAATTTTGCCGTGCATTATTGAGCCGTCATACTTAGTATATCATATCATATATTTCTGCTGCAAGGGCACAACAAACATTCACGATAGGTAGATGTTGTATAGAGTAATAGCTAGGTATTATAGGTTGTATAGTGTAATACTAAACAGTATGTCTATAAGCAGCCCGAGATTAAAAATAAGTGATTTATATAGAGACAGCACTTATAGCAGTCTGACTACTAATACAAGTTATGAGCTGTATTATTACTGTCTCTTAAAAATTGTCTCTCCCTGAAATGAGACATTTTCAAATAAATAAATAAACTTAACCTTAAATAATTGTTGCTAAGGATTTCCACAGGTAAGAAATTTTAGAGAAGATCAATTCCGACTCGTCAAACAGATATAATTAAGTCTTTCACAGAATTTTCACAAACAGATACTCAAACACGCCAAGACAGCTACCATGAACTAGATTTTTCTGTTTAGAGCAACAAACTAAAATGAAATATGATCAAAATAATACAACGCTTTGATCAAAAAGTAACCACAATTAATCAAACAACCTTAATAACCCATTCTAGATTCATGATTCCACATGGTTTTGCATAAATGTAAACCAATTTTCACATTCGGCCAGAGGTTAGGCAGGAAATATGGAAAAAAATATTTTTCGCTAGTGAATATAGCGCGACTTCGTCATCGACCAAAGGAGCATTTAATCGGGATAAAAAGTATCCTATCACATAAGTCTGCTCATACCCTGTCTTTATTGGTATAAACTTAAACTACTGAGCGGATTTTGATGAAATTTGGTAATTTCATCAAAATCCGTTCAGTAGTTTCAGCGTGATTGACGGACAAACATCTAAATATCCAAACAAAGAAACATTCATGACATCATAAAGTGAAGTGTGACTTCGAGTGTCTGTATTTCTGAATAAACCCTACCGGACTGAAAGTGCAGCGTGTACAGTTTACGAATCACACGCCTCCAATATTAGGCAATTACCAATTGTGTCCAGATTCCTGCACTCGCACTGCACTCTCTCGAGAGTGTAGCATGTACCGGCAGATCGCAATTGAGTTGCTCAACTATTCAGTCCGCAGGCGACGTCGGCGTCTTCATTGTCGAACTTCGGCCGAGTAGGAGTGGAGAGCTCTCGGAACTGTATTTATTTTGTCTGTGCACCTAACTGTGGCACGACTTGTACGGAGGTGGGAATTGGCTGGAGTTGATATTGTTCGGGAAAGTGACTTAGAGTTTTGAAGGTTATAGTAAATTATTATTTACTGTTATACGTAATCTTTAAAATTTTCTACTCTTTACATACAGTAATTTACATAAAGTAATTATTGTTACCCAATTTCAAATTTTTGCACAATATTGGCAGGAGCATTTCAAATGTTACAATAATAAACCAAGGGTCGCGGGTTCGATCCCCGCACAGTACAAGCATAAGTGTGCATGAACATATGTATTTGTACTGGTCTGGGTGTTTTCTAGTATAATATGTATTTATTTACAAAAAAAAGTATTTAAGTATGTTTATCCGTTGTCTAGTATCCATAACACAAGCCTCGTAGCTTAATTTGGGACCAGAGAATTGGTGTGGTTGTTGTGAAATATTTATTTATTTATTTCTATTTATTATTTTTATGCATTATCAATATTATCATACATCAGTGGAACAAAAATCTTATATGATTCCGATCTGCTGAGATAATTGCGTAATGTTAACTAGATCATCGGTCCACATACATCATCAGGCGTCGTATAATGGAAATTTAAAGCGAAATAATTCTCTATTTCAGCTTTAGTCATGGATTTCCGCGAAGGAACGCCTGATTCCATCAACTATAACTTTAACACAGGGTGTCACATCATTTGACCTCGTAAAATATGGATCTAATAGCAATCAAGTGTCCATTAATTAGCGTTTTTTCCAACCTATTATTAGACGCCATACGGTTCTTAATTACATTTACGTGTCAATGGACAATATTTATGGCCGTTTCGTTTATGAGTCTACACGATTTTTACGAGTTTGAGCACTCATAAAAATTTAACATATTTTAAAGAATAGAAGACACATGCTTTTGATGTTGTTCTTTTCAGTTTGAGATATACGAGTAAATTTTATGAGGGCAGTGCCGATTTTTCGTATTTTGGCTTAGGTAACTATTGGAAAGAAGTACCTAAGTATTTAAAAATTCGAAAGAATTTCATAAGAAGTTAATATTTGACGACCGCTTGGTGCAGTGGTCCACATATCGGACTTCTAAAACCGAGGGTCGCGGGTTCGATCCCCACACAGTACAAGTATAAGTGCGCATGAACATGTGTGTTTGTACTGGTCTGGGTCTGTTTTCTTTGTATAATATGTATTAATTTACAAAAAAAAGTATTTAAGTATGTTTATTCGTTGTCTAGTACCTATAACACAAGCCTCGTAGCTTACTTTGGGACTAGAGAATTGGTGTGATTGTTGTGAAATATATTTTTTTTTTCAATAGACTTAATGAAGAAATGGAGTCCTTACCATTACATGTTCAAGAAAACACTGAAATACTGGCTCATCGAGAAATGCTTTTTTTCTGTTGAAGAATATTTTTATAGTTATTGTAACAAACAGTTATTATAATTATTTTGACAGGAGTAAAAAATTATAATAATACTATGCTATTGACATGATATTATTTGACTACTTTGGATTTAATTGATTTGGATGTTATACTGACATTTAACTGTATACATTTTGCATGCCGGTGTGTAGTACATTGTAAAGAACTCGTATTATAATTGACATCTGAATGTGTGCCACTATTTATTCATAATACAGAAATTTTAATTTTAATAATAATAGTCCCCCTGGCATCTTTCGACCACGGCGGCCAATCTCAACAGACGCAATTACGCAGGAGATATTATAGTGCACAAGTGTGAGCGCAATACACAGGCGCACTCACGGTTCCATCAATCTCAAAGTTCGGTGAGACGTGAATTTTAAAATAAGGGTAGAATGATTTTTTACCACCTTTTTAATCAAAAAAATCTTGCTTTAAATCTGATTTTAGTAACTTTTGACTTTCGCAGATGCTTATTAGATGTGGCTTTGTTTCCAGTGCATTTCTACCGGTGTAAGGCAGTTTTAAACAGCGTCCAAGAGTGGTGTCTAGTGGCCAGCTCATCAGGCTAACCATTTTCGAGCTCCAAGTATCACCAGCGTATAAAATACCGCAGTTTTACCGTGACGTGCTGACCATACAATAATAATAGTCTTCCTGGCCGATTTCGACCACGGCGGCCAATCTTAACAGAGATCAGCCAACTACGCAGGAGATATTATATATAGTTCACAAGTGTGAGCGCAATACACAGGTGCACTCTCTGTTCCATCACTCTCAAAGTTCGAGAAAGAGAGCGATCAGGCGCAGAACCAACGGCTTAACGTACTTTCCGAGGCACGGGGATGTAACACCGCCAGCATCCCGGCTCCGAGCTGTTTTTGAGAAATTCATGACAGAAAATCTCAGAAACAATTTTGGCTCGACCTGGGATTCGAACCCAGGACCTCTCAGATGTAAGGCAGAAACTTTACCACTACACCAACGAGGCCATGCAATAATACATACAAGAAACTTATCGTATTTGACGAAATGAATAAACAAACCATCCACAAATATTTCAGCTTATTAACCTCCTAATTAGTGAAAACTAATTAACGCGCCTAGTTTCGGGTGCATCTAACGCTTGTTCCAATAATAACCCGTATCGATTGATATATAGATTTGACGGTTGCTTCACTATAGCTGACTGATTTATACCCAATATGTACTAATGAGATACCAATAAGGGATACCGATTGGTATGTAGAGTATTTTTAATGAGCGTATGTTTGTCAATATATCTTAATGAGAGAATTTAAGCTTAGTAATTGTTCGGACAACATCGGCATCGACCCGCGCGGCAGCGGGAGGGGAACGCAGGCAGCCGGCCGAGCAACTACGTTATCACGACCTCAGCACGAGCGCCCGAGCCGAACGTTCGCCACTTGCCCATACGCACCCATCGCCGTCGCCGGTCGCTTACAGTTGTCGCGCAATTAAGAAATTTGTAATAGGGCGAGAATGCAGCACCTTAGATTACAGTCCGCTTTTCATTTATTCATATAATTTACCGAAGGTACTAACAGTAATTTTAAGGAGATGTACCTTCCTATGTATTTTGTACGAAACCAACCCGGCAAACGTTGTTTTGCCATATAAATTATTGAGGACAACCCTTATCACTAAGGAATATGAAAAATAGATGTTGGCCGATTCTCAGACCTACTCAATGTGCTCACAAAATTTCACGAGTATCCGACCAGCCGTTTCGAAGGATTACGGGAACGAACATTGTGACATGATAATTTTATAAATAGAAGATTAGTGCGTTTAAAACTGAGTTAAGTAAGAAAGAAAGCTGACCTAGGTAGGCCACAGCACAGTGACCTGTACAAACGGCCTGACCGCCCGCGATTTCGTCTGCGTTCTATATTTTCGTTTTTTTTGTAGATTTTACGTGATAAATTTACAAAGATTCATACTTGCAAACTTTTGCGTTTATAATATTAGTAGGATTCCATGATCTCGTTAAAATTCTCGATCATTAAACTTATGTAAGACTAGCGGATCCGGCAGACGTTGTCATGCCCGCTGTTTTCGCATTTTTTAAAACTATTTTCTCACCGTTCAAACCTTCCCTGAACTTCCACAAATAATTCAAAACCAAAATAAGAAAAATCGGTTCAGCCGTTCTCTAGTTTTAGCGTGACTAACGAACAGCAATTCATTTTTATATATAAGAAGAATTCATTCATTTGTAAATGTCCTTCAAAGTGAGTGTCCTACAGAGATCATACTTTACACTTGCTCACTATCAACGTTATTCTAACGCGAAAAATAATTAATCCATCCACTGAATATCGTTAATGTGTCTTTGAAAAACAAACCTTACTTTGAATTATTCATACGATTCCGTTGGAAAAAACCGACAACACACAATTTTGGTTGTTAGTCGTAATTAAGAAATCCAATAAGACAGTTAGCGGTGGATCACACCCGTCTATTATAACAGCATTAGTGCTGACTAATAACACGATAAAGGGCGTATGGACTGAGGTACACTCTGCCATGTAAAACTTTATTTTCGGCCACCGCTTGGTGCAGTGGTCCACATATCGGACTTCTACAACCAAGGGTCGCGGGTTCGATCCCCGCACAGTACAAACATAAGTGTGCATGAACATGTGTTTGTACTGATCTGGTTGTTTTGTTTGTATAATGTGTAATTATTTACAAAAAAAAGTATTTAAGTATGTTTATCCGTTGTCTAGTACCCATAACACAAGCCTCGTGGCTTAATTTGGGATTAGAGAATTGGTGTGATTGTTGTAAAATATTTATTTATTTAATTTTTTCTACGATACTAGCTGACCCGGCAAACGTTGTTTTGCCATATAAATGTAAATGGTGGACTTCCCTTATCACTAGGGGATATGAAAAATAAGTGTTTGCCGATTCTCAGACCTACTCAATATGCTCACCAAATTTCATGAGAATCGGTCAAGCCGTTTCGGAGGAGTACGAGAACGAACATTGTGACACGAGAATTTTATATATATAGAGATACAATTACAAGCGTTCCGCCTGCGTCTTTGCACGTGTAGAATTCGGTATTCCTATATTTTTGAACATGTTATAATAAATAGGGTAAAGCCGAGATAGATGCCCCAGTGGTATAGATGATCCAATTTTAATTACATATGTGCGCACATAAATTCGATTACTTTATCATATCTATCAAAAGAATCTCTAACTCTATCTTAATTGACTCAGTTGTATGTCTCGTAGCGACTGCATGCAATGCCAAAATGAATTTAAAGATTTTGGAGGATAGTTAATTTTCCCGGTGAGTCATCTACCCTAAACGCAATTTATATGGGTCGGGCATCTACCCCTGTATGGGATAGATGTCACAAATTTTTGAGGTCCGAAAAAGCCCCTAATACTTTTAATATATCCCAGACAACGTTTTTTACTATTCATAAATTTGTTTACAAAATTAAATTTGTTTCATAAATAAATTGTTTTGATTTAATTTTATTATTGAAGTTATAGAGCGATTTAGAAAAGTGGGGCATCTATCTCGGCTTTACCCTATAACACTTTCTCTTGAGTCACTCTATCTATTTAAAAAATAACCTGCATCAATATCCGTTAAGTACATCTGTTTTGCAGTTCCAGAACTGGCTAGATTATTATCTACCTATATTATATACTTAGATTAATTAATTACAACTAACGTAACTTGTTTTTTCGGAATGATCTCATTGAAACCTACACATAATTTTTCGTTTATTTAACTTATAAGGTTGGTATAAAAATAGAGGCTAAAATCTTTACATGTAAGAAGGGGATAATGGTGCTGGTTGTACAATAAGTAATATTAATGTAAAACAGTTTGTAACCTGAATTGTACAATTGTTTATTGGCCTAAATAAAAAAAATAAAAAAATAGACATAGGGACAGACGCGGGAAACGTCTTTGCTACGCAAAAATTAATTTTATTCTTTTTTTCCAACTATACCTTTCAACCATTAAAATTCAAAAATTAAGTAGGTGTAAATGGTAATTTGTTTTAGCAGCGATTAGTTTTCTTTACTCACAAATTAATATCGCGTCGTTGTCTACTTACACTTATTTTATAAAGAGGAAAGATTTAATTGTTTGTTTTGTTTGAATTGAATAGGTTTCGAAACTATTGGACCGATTTTAAATTTATTTTACCATTACAATTCTACAGTATTCCTAACATAACAATAGCTAATATTTTAAAGAACCGAGTTCTACACGGGCGAAGCCCCTGGCGGGCAGCTAGTTTTATTAAACACATAAGTTAAATATCAATTCAATAAAATTTAAGAGATTGCAGGGGCAAGTCCAGGGCCAAGACCAGGCATACCTTACTCTCCAAAGCCGGAGGTCGAACTTCTTTCCATTCTTGAAAAAACTGTTAAGTTACTCAATTTTATCTGATGTTGCTCCTTCTGTAAACCGTTATAATCACTTTTTAATAACCGTATTTTAATAAACTCATTAGTTTATATACGTATAATACCTATATCAACCCACTCCTGCTCTAGATTTGCATTCTGTTCACGCAGACACTCAGAAAGTTTTTGCAGAATAAAAATAATTGCACTATAGACATAAATGTTTTAACTAAATCTTTTTAAAGTACTCTTCCTTAGCTTCCATACAAAGTTTCATGCGTCTAAACCAATTTTAGAAATATTTTCTCCAGTCCGCTGCAGACATTTCATTTACACTCTGCTCGAACGCTGACAGCGCATCTTACGGCGACAGAAACTGTATTCTTTTAAGCTGATTTTAAATTATTGGAAATAAATAGAACAGGTGCTAAATCAGGGCTGTAAGGGTCCACAAGTTTAACCGGCGTGCTTTCAGGAAATCCATTGTTTTGAGCGCGGTGTGCGCGGGCGCGTTGTCGTGGTGAAGCAGTATCCTGCGAAGCCCTGTGTTTTCCCGCTTGTTGCTCACAACAGAGACTTCTGGCAAGCATTTGGTAGTACACCATTCAGCGTTGATGCTTCTTTTATCCTGAAAAGGAACTGATACCAAGTAGCCAGTCAAATTAAAAAAAAACCCCGGATCAAAATCTTCCCAACGCTTCTAGATCGCTTCACTTTGGTAAGCTTTGCTTCGTTTTAAAACACCTAATCCGTTGACTGGCGTTTAGTTTCTGGATCGTACTGATAAATCCAGGATTCATCACCTGGAACAATGTCATAAACACGCCGAGACGAGCCTGCATAAAATTTATCAAATTACCTATCATATCATGGCACCATTTCACCTAGGCCTCTTTTTATATCTCCGTGAAGTTAAGCGGCACTCAGCGTGAAAATAACCGCCTGTTTTTTTTTATCGCAGAAAAACCTTTTTAAGGTCCATAACCAAGGCCGCGGGGGCCTCAGCTGTGTGTGGGACTCCCAGTGTCCTAGAATGGACGCGGCTCCGCTCCGGGGAAATCCGAAGCGGGGACTACCTACCAAAAACCTGCGGTATCCCTTCCCTGCCTAGCAGATGACATAGGTGCCACGCGAAGATGGTTGTGTAAAATGTCGTTAATGCATCCTGATCCAACCTGCATTATAAACTGAATATCCTGATATGCAACGCGCCTATTGTAAAAACCAAAATTTTTCACTGCTAGCACGTTTTCTTCTGTAACAGCCGTTATAGGGCGACCACTTCTTTCTTCATCCCCCAAAGTTAAACGACCACGCTTGAATTCGGTATACTAACAATAAGCAGTAGCTTTGGAACGGCCCTCATCACTGAATGCCATTTTAAGTCTGTCGTACGATCCTTCCGGTTTCAGGCAACATGTAAAATCATAGCCTGAAAATGTTCCCGGGGCACCCAGCTCACTGTTGTAACTACATCTGACTCCATCATCCCGGCGCCCAGCTTTTTTCAGCTCTCTAACTCCACTGTTATTTAAGTCCAATCGACGTCTTAACGTCTTAATTTTATTGAATCTTTCAACGTCTTGATTTTATTGAATAAATTATATTACGATGATTTTAGTACATTTTATTTCACTGCATTATTATTCTAGGTTTTTATTTATTTATAGACACTTCACGTTAAAAAACGTTTTATAAACCATCTGCTCAGCGCCGCCAAAAGGCAGCACTGGCAGGGTCGCCATGCAACGTTGTGATTAGGGTGACGGAAAATAAGTCACTGACTGCGATCTAAGAAGCCTTTATTATGATAGGCTGCACTTATACACTAAGGATGGGGAAGAGTGTGTGCGTGTCACATACGGTAACAACACACTGCTCTCAGTCACTATTACTAAGCGACAACATCTCCTGAGGATGCCACGTGTAGTGGCGAAACGCATCGAGTGTTTTGTTGGTATCAGTGTTGTGATTCCAGGTACATCTTCTGTGTCACGTTGTGAGTTGTAGGTATTGTAAGTCCTGCGACTTCCAGCTCTAGCCTTTTCAGGTGATTACAGTTGGATGGATTTTGGTTCCTGCGCTGGCGTCGCTTAGTCGAAGTTTAAAGCAAAATAATCCTCTTTTTCAGCTTCAGTCACTATTGCCTGTGCCTCTTTTCAAATTTGAGTGGGAAGCGACATTGCAATTGGGCTGTTCTGTACGTTTGATGTAACTATTTAGTTCCTCACATTTTTTATTTTTATTTCAAAGGACCAATACGAGTATATCTAAATTATCCAAACTAAATGAAAACTGTCATCCTAGTTATTTGGGTCACACCAATCATATAGGTCACATTAATCTGGCAACATTGTGAATGTATCAATCGAATTGCCCCCGTGGGGGTGCTTGCGCGCACCAGGGTGCAGAGAGAACGGCCCCCAGCGGGGGGGAAACATGTTGACAATCGCTGGCTCGACTAGTTCTGGCATGGGGTGTGTGTAAAACTGATGGCTCAATTCATTAGAGGCCTTTTGGTAGTTTTCATCAGCTGTCATACCTCGTGTGCGCTGTGGTTAGTACCACATAGAACTATTTGGGAAAATGGTTGTCATATAAGTGAGCATTGGATAAAAACTTCTTGATCTTCTTGTTGTAAACACAAAAAATCTTTCCTGTTTTAATACCATACTAGCCGTCCAACGCTACTATACAGAATATACGCTCCTGAATCTTTTCGGCTCCGGTCATCGGGGAGGAATCGAACCCCCGACCTTTGGAAGTCAGGTCCAATGCTCTGACAAGCTACCGAGAAACTTAATGGAGTCGTTGAATTTTGTAAGTGCTTTTTTAACGCTTTGAGCCAGCGTATGTTTCATCATCTGTAGAATCACTGTTAGCGCAAATTCAAATATTCATATCTTCTCTATATACAAATGAATTGCTGTTCGTTAGTCTCGCTAAAATTGGAGAACGGCTGAACCGATTATTTAACCGGTTAATGCTAAAAAATAAAGTTACTTAGCTTAGTTCAGTCGATACATTTCCAAAATCACAAACGATTTTTACCGCATACCATCGTTCCCATCTCAAAACGGCTGAGTTATTTAGATACAAAGAAAACACAAGGGCCCATCGTTTCACAAATATGTACACATGTAGGTACTTATCATGCATTTTTTCATTCTAATAAAAGTAAAAAACGTTTGTTATTTTTAAGTAAAAGCCTATGCTTGTTATTTTGAGTGTAATCTGACGGACCCCAAAATCCATACTCAAGCATTTGTACAATAAGCTGGAGCACTTTCTGCGCTTCAAATTCCTTTTTGAATGAGCATTTTATAAGACCCCGACGAAAAAATTGGTTGCCTGTAAAGTCGGTATACGGGCGAAAGTTTTACGTGACAACGACTTTGAGTGGTAAAATAATTTTAATATTCATTCGTATAACATGAACCGGTGTGTATGCCTATCTCTCTCACTCTCTCTCTCTCGCTCTGTCTCTCTCGCTCTGTCTCTCTCGCTCTTAGGCGGGTTAACTGTGCTCGAGTGGAAGGGACGCGTGCCTTTCACTTTTTATGTCTGTCTCACTCGCTCTTAGGCGGGCTAACCATGCCCGAGTCGAAGGGACGCGTGCCTCTCACTCGCTCTCATTGTGAGCGCAGAACGTGAGCGGAGCGTCGTAACGCAGTTTCTTGAGGTGTCACCCGGCAAACCAATTTATAAGACGTTGTCACGTCAAAAGATGATATTCATAAGTAAGACCCATATATCTGTTTGTGTGTACTAACAACGACCGTAATTAAATTATCTTTCGAATAAAACACCGCACTGAAATCGGTCTATCCGATTGGGAACTACGCTGACACAGACAGAAAAATACAAACAGAATTGGGCTCAAACATTACAACATACCTCTTTTACGTCGGGGGGTAACAAGATATAAAATTAAAACTCCGCATTTTCCCTCATATCCCACAACCCCCAAAGATGGCAGTGCGTTGACCCCCACTACACCCCCAAAGTATGTCAGTTCGTAAGCTGTGTTTTCCTACCACTCCCCACCAATTACCATTACGCCTTATTTTAAGGCTGATAGCACAGTTGACGGCGAGCGATAGATATATATTTTTTTGTTTTGACTAAACGTCACACATTTTGAACATTGTTAAGCTAAAATAGAAGGCCATATTTGGTGTAAGGGCAATATCTGACAATTTAATGGGAAATAAATTGCACTCGAAGTGCCCCATCGGTGTAAAGCGATCGAAACAAAGATTAGAATTTTTCCTTTATTTTTACTGTCAACCGGATTGACCTTAAATATTATCTACACATTCACACATGTTTTGCCTAAAGAATATATCTGAAGAAATAGGATGGCTACGACTCTATGTTATTCTAAGAGACCAAGTACATGAGAATACACTGTACACACTCCGACTGTTTTTATACATATTGCACGCAAGATCTTACTTTCCACATGTCTACTTATACTAAATTAGGAAAGAATTGTGTAATAAAAACACACTTAAAGAAAAAACTGACGGTCACCGGCGGGACTCGAACCCGCACCTATCGAAGGCCGGACGATTGCTCTTTCAACTGAGCTACCGTGACACCTACTCATCGGTCCGAATTTCTTAAAGTGCTCCTTAAGCTACAGCCAGAAATTATTTTCAAAGCGATACGACAGTCGAACTCTAAATCCATGTACAGTCTTGTTTGCTGACTGCGATTGTTTTTCTATAGCTTTTTATCGCTTATCTCCCCATACACCCGATCTTTAACGTTAGTAATTTTGCGTGAGGGCACACGATATTTTTATTCATGACGTTTAATAATAGAGTACGATCGTGAACTATGCCCGGCTGCGGATCGATCGCTTTCTGTTTATCAATATTAATGGCTTGTTTCATCTGTGCCTGTATTTAACCTAAAAACATGTTCGTGAAGATGACCAATTTGTTTTCGTTCTAATTATGATTGCTCAACTTTTCGTCCAAGCCGAGATGTAACGGCAATCTTGCGGTAACCTCAACAGAGATATGCGAATATCTTTATACGATATATCTTTAAGACCACTACACATAATATGCTTTACTATGAGGATAGAATAGAATAGAAATCGTTTATTTGCAAAAATATTACAACGAATAAATTCTACAAAGATCTTAGAAATGAAGACAATAAATAGTCAATTATAAGTTAATTATAAGGTCAAACTAATTGTGACGAAGTAAAACAATTTCAATTCAATATCGCCTGCATTTTCTCTGCTTAGATTTCCGAATAACTGGTAGTAATTGGCTTTTGGATTAATTCCGCCATTGTACACGACTCTGTGCAGAAGTTTAAATAAATACTATTAATATTTGCATGCCTGTACGCAGCCTGAATACACAAGTATTACTGAATACACAGTAGACATTCAAATGATACACTTTTTACGGATTATTTCGTGATATATATTCATTTTATTTTAACCTGATTTTTCGGGCCCTTTTCAGCGTCCGTGGTCACAGGTAGACTAAGTTGTTAGTTGTCATTACATAGTTTTGAAAAAATTGTAAACTACCATCACTCAAATTTTTTAAGTTACGTTCCTATCTACACAAAAAGAGCTAACATTATCTTGAGGTCTTGCAGTACGGGGTATAGCTTGAGTCTTAGCTAAAACAGGATCCCAAGCTGGTGGAATTTTCCAACCATCTTCTCTATTAAAATTGGGGTGTCTTCTAATAGAACAAATCGCGAAATAATCCGTAAAAAATTTATCATTTCAACACCTTGTTATGTTTTAAATTAATTTATTATTTTCAAATAATAAATAATAAATAAACCTCTCGGATGAAAGGCAGAAACTATGCTACTATTAGCATAGTTTCTGCCTTTCATCCGAGAGGTCCTGCTTTCGAATCCCAGGTTGAGCCAAAATTTGAGATTTTCTGTCATAAATTTCTCAAAAACAGCTCGGAGTCGGGAAGTTGGTGCCTCGGAAAGCACGTTAAGCTTTGGTCCTGCGCCTGATCTCTCTCCGGTCATGTTGGATTGCCGTCGCACCGAACTTTGAGAGTAATGGAACAGTGAGTGCACTTGTGTATTGCGCTCACACTTGTGCACTATAATATCTTCTGCGTAGTTGGCTAATCTTTGTTGAGATTGGCCGCCGTGGTCGAAACCGGACAGGAGGACTATTATTATTTTATGGCACGGCCTTATTCCTGCATTACCCAACCTATCCGACTGATTGGAGATCTACAGATCCATAAAACGTGTAACTCTACGACTGATTCTCCATCACCGCAACTAATTGCTCCATAAAAGCCACCACTATAAAGTAATCTACACATTTACATACTGAATCATGAAAAACAATACCTTAGCGCCAATTTACTAGCCAATAACTGTCGGAAATAAGTCTGCTTTGCCACTACACACGAAATTAATGTAAGTATAGTAGAATTTTGAAAGATTTCACTACAATATTTATTATGTAAATAATAATACCGAATATAACAATCTGATTCCAAACTTACCACTGTAACGTTGTGAAATTTTGGTTATTAATAAGGATAGTACATTTTGTGTTATGTTTTGGATGTATGGCATTTGATCCCTTTGCCCAAAAAGAAAGTGGATTTATGACAGCTGTGTTGTCTGTGTCTTCGTGTTTTGACAAGTATAGGGTTGCTGTTTAGGGAGTTTTCTCCAAAAGGTGGGAACTTCAAGGATTTGGTATGCTTGTTGGATAAATTTTGGTAAATTCAGATATTGGTAAAGTTCAGTATTTTGGCTTAGTTTAGATAGAGGAGTTATGATATAGTAATAACTTTGATTAAAACAGTATTCGCCATTTTACTCTGTCTAAATTACGGGATAGGGTAGGAAGTGTTGGCGGTGGGTTTCTGGTCCATCAGAATATTAGACATTGAGAATTTGTTTCGGGTCATTGGTTGCCATTTAAGGCATATTCAGGTAAACCGGAAGTGCCAAAGGATCCAGAAGGTTCTGGAAGGTTCGAGAAAATGGGAGATTTCTGAACCTGGTATCCCTACATTCCTGGGTAGGTTGATTTCCGTTTTGAAAGGACTCTGGGGTCTGACGCTGCAAAAGTAGTATGGCGTGAAGAAAAAGTTAATAAATTTTGGTATTGTATTGTCTCCGGGTCGGGGCTTGACCCCATAGAATCCTACAAAAGTGCCCCAGAGTCATGCCTGTTCCTTGGTGAATTAGTTTCGGCCGCGGCACATATTTTTTTATCATGATTTTGTTTTAAAAACTCTAAGTAATAAAATACAGCAATTGTTAAGTATTGGTCCAGGTTGTTCTTGGCACATTAGTATGTTGAGCTGAGGCTTGGTTCAGCAAACATGTAAGGCAGCATCATTTAGTAACCTTGGTGGCCTTCTTCTTCTTCTTCCTTTTTTCTTCTTCTCCGGCTTCACCTTTTGGCTCGGGGCTTTATTTCTGGAGTTTGCCCTGGCCGTTCTTATGAAGAAAGGAAAAACCTCTACGGAACGTCTTCCTCCGTGAAATTGTTGGAGTTCGAGTTAGCTGTTAAAGAGGCTTCGTTGGTCAGCTGATTCAGTCCTGGGAGCTCAGCTAAGTGTTAATAAACTTTAGATTCCAAACTTATTTCAATTTAGTAGCATTTGAAATTTAAAATTTAATTGTATACGGGTATTAATTTATTAATTTATCAAAAATAATTGGATTTCTTGATATAGTTTAAAGCAAAGACAAGGTGGTTTTTTTTTATTAGTCATATAATGTACTGAATTTCTTAGATAGCAATTTTCTATAGAACCAGACCCAGTATCTACCGTTCTGAGCTATTTTTTTTGTTTTATCAGAGGCCTTTGGCCTATGTATATTGTTCAGGTGTTAATGGTGTAAACACGGCTCTGATAAAATATATCCTACTAAATGCCCATCTCGGCTATTATTCAAAACCTATACTCCTTTTAACACACTTTGTCCGGGGTCAGCCGAGCAATCCTGTGACACCACGTCCGCCATTTTCACAATTAGCTGCAGATCTGAGTTAGATAGATAGATAGACACAATGAGGGAACTCACTATTGCACAACACAAAAAAATACAATAATCAACCTACACAGAGAGTTGTACAATTCAGGCGGTCTTATCGCTAAGAGCGATCTTTTCCAGACAACCTTCAATGCTCCTTAAACTTAGCTTAGCTCAGCTCTAGTGTGCCAGCAGCTTAAGCTCGAGAGCGTAATCCGCGCGTAACGACGTCTGCGCATCTGAAAGTAATTTTAACGAACCAATAAATCATTGGGCGCGCTAGTTCGCAGTTCGTCGACAATTCGTTACAACACGCTAATCAGAACCCCTCCCTCTAGGCACGTAAATACGAGTATATCCTATTTTTTAGAAAAACGTTACGGAGGCGAGCCGCAGGCGCATTTGATTCTGATATCTGTAAGACAAGTGCTTCAGCTACTTACCACGGAGTCAGATCAATGTATGTGATGTTGTTGTATATTCATTTATTTAAGTGCAAACTGGCGACAAAATAAAATTCATACGTTACAAAAAAATTGTCGTGGAAACCATTTCAACCTTATAAGTGACGTTTATCGCAAGCATCTCGTGCTTCGAAAAGCACGTTAAGCTGTACAATAATATCGCATATTAGCCGTTAACCTAAGCCAGACACCCCTTTATATCGGCATGGAAATGCTGTTACGCATACTCACCAGCCGCGGGGGCAGCTGGGGGTTATGTTCGCCTACAGGCCTGAGAGAGAGAACCCGCCTACCCACTAAAAACCTGACGGTGCCCTCCGGTGCCATGTGAGTCGGGGACGTGGCGGGTTCACTGTAGGCCGAGAGACCACAGGCATTCACCTGAAACCCCTAGACCAAGACGCACTGAGCCAGCAATTGTATGCTGTACAATAGGTACAGTTCGGTGCGAGCACTTGTTGACGAGACACGTTTACTCGGCGCGAATTGCAAAGTTAGGGGTGAACAACATGTTCACAACCAAATGTGTTAGTTGTTTACAGTTAGTAGGAGACGGCCCAGATTGTTCTGTTTGCAAAAATAAATATCATTTTGGGTGTGGTGGCATAACTGAACGTGGTTTCGCGAGACTTGAAGCTGGGAGGGCGTCTTGGATGTGTACGGCTTGTAGGGATGTACCGCAAGCGGTGGCTGAGGAGTCCGCTCTGGAAGAGCAGGCGCATCTACCGAATACACCTGGCAGCTCAAAATTTTTATCTGGTTTAACCTTGGACCGTGGGACCCCCTCTTCCTCAACACCAAAGCAACCAGTAAGCAGGGACGATGTGAACGGGCAACCATATCTATCATTATTGAATGACATATCTTCTAAAATATCACACATGCAGGCTCAACTATCTTCGATTCAGATAATACAACAAGACCTACAACAGGTTAAGTCTGACGTCGCTGAACTTAAGACCTCATTCAACACCAGGCTGGATCATCTCGATAGTCGTATGGATGACATTAATGCTAGAGTTTCAGCTGTGGAACACATGGGGGCTGAGCTAGAAGAACTTAAGTCGCAGGTCAAAGAAATTCAAAATGAACGTCATAAAAATGAGCAATGGGTTCGCCGATCTAATATCCAGATAAACGGTGTACCCGAGAAGACTGGTGAAAATCTGTTCAAAATAATAAGGAGCCTTGCAGATCGGAGTGGGTTCACACTTGATCCTGAGCGGGATGTTGATTTTGTGACGAGAGTGGCCGTCAAGAATGATACCGACAGCCGAAAAACAAGGCCTATAATAGTGAAAATGCAATCGCGATACAAAAAAGACGATTTTCTGACGTCATTGCGCAAAATGAAAAACGTTAAAGCGAGCGACATCGGTTTTCTTGGTTCGGATAGCCGTGTGTATTTCAACGACCATCTTTCCGCGCAGAATAAATATCTCTTCCAGAAAGCTAAATTGAGGGCAAAGGATAAAGACTATGCTTTTTGTTGGGTCCGTAATTGTACTATAATGGTTCGTAAGACCGAGAAATCGCCTGTAATACACATAACCTCTGTTGAATCGTTAAACAAAATTATTTAAGTGTTAGCTTTATATGTTTTTTATATGGTTGCTGTTTTTGTAATTACTTATATCGATGTGATTTACAATTTTTTTACGTAGCAGTACTTTTGCATAAAATGTTTAGAACACCTGCCTTATCGCAGGTCCTTTTGTTCGGGCGGTTTCACTATCGTATTCGGGGTGCGTATGACGTATCGAACCTGCTCGCATCTATCGCGGAGTGTGCTATGAATATGATTGAAATTTTGAGAACTACGCTAGCAATGTATGGCACGTGTAATTCATATTATCGCGTCAATGTGTTCGGAGTTGGGTCGGGTTTTGAAATGATGCATAAAAAAATGTTTGCTTGCGTTGATGTTTCGATGGCTCATTTTTGTTGGAAGGTATTTGTAAATGTTTTATTAGTATGGCGATATCTAACGAAATATTTTATTGTTTGGTTCAAATTAGTAACCAGGATTGTGTCCTTATTTATTTATTCAAGCATTTTAAGTCGGGGTTTTGCTTCTTGCAGCGAGATATTCCTTTTTTCATGTCTATGTTATTGTCTTGTTTTTTTCGTGGTGCGGCATTTTGACATTGTTTTGCCCTTCTTGTTAGGAACGATTATCATAGTAGTGTTTCATGCAATATCAAATAAATTTCCCAGTAAAACTCTTTCTATGCATAGTAACAATTTAGATAATCACCGTTATAGTGTTTGAAAAATTTTTGAGGTGTTTTTATCAAAACGTACGCGGACTACGAACTAAAACTAAATTATTTTTTAGAAACCTACTTAATAGTAATTACGACATTATTTTACTGAGTGAGACATGGCTTTTGCCGGGCATTTTTGATGCCGAGTTATTTGACCCCCGATACAATGTTTACCGCACGGACCGAGATTATGTACGTCAAGGGATGGAAAAAGGTGGAGGTACCTTAATAGCGGTTAGGCGTGATTTGATGATAGATTCGCAGATCTTAACACTACCAGATCTTCCTGACGCCGAAGTGACATGTTTATCTGTTCGGTTGTCTCGTGGCCCAGATTGTAAGCGGTTGCATATATACTGTTGTTACTTTCCAGAAACTCGAGACCAAATAGTCTCCGAGTTATCATTATTAGAATCGATATCTGAGCACGGTGTTAGTAGACCTTCTGACGAATTTCTTGTGGTTGGTGATTTTAATGATAGGGCTGCATTGTGGTCACAGTCTCTAGCCGATAGTGATAGTTATATTTTGTTCAATCCAACTGTTAATCAATTAACTTCTCAGTTGTATACCTTTATGAATTTCACAGGCTGGAGTCAGCGTAATGGAATTCCGAACTCGAATAACAGATGGCTTGATCTCGTATTCTCTAGTTTTCCATGTACCGTTAACCGCTGTAAACCTCTTTCGGAGCCGGAGGACAGGCACCACCCTTCTTTATCAATAGTCGCGAATGTCTTACAAAAGGATGTAGGCCTGCGGCTTGCGCCAGTCACAATCCGTCGTTTCCATGCAGCTAACTACGATACTATTAAGTCTGAACTGGAACAGGTTAGGTGGGAGGAACACCTATCTGACAATGACATAGAAAAGGCTCTTGAGAATTTTTACCTAATTGTTAATAATATTATCGATAAACATATACCTAAAAAAATTATTAAAGAAAACAGACAATACCCTATTTGGTTTTCGCTTAAATTAATTAAAATGTTAAAGAAAAAAGCTAAGTTACACAAAAAATGGAAAAATTACGGTAGACTTTGTGATTATGAATGCTTTTCGGACCTGCGGCGTTCGGTTAAAAAATTGGAAATAGAATGCTACAACCTGTACATCAATAGATCTGAAGAAAATATAAAACAGTGCTCTAAACATTTTTGGTCTTTTATAAAATCGAAAAAAAATATTGATAGCATACCAGATACACTTAGACTAGACCAAGAAGTGGGTAATGATGGGCAGACTATCTGTGACATGTTTAGCACTTTCTTCCAGTCGGTTTTTGAGAGGGATAGTGGCTGTCCGGCGAACTTGAGTTGTACGGAGTCTGGTAGTGTGTTAATTAGCAGGATCCATATATCGCAAGATATCGTGGAAAAGTACCTTTCGGATATAAATATATGTAAGGGTAGTGGACCTGATGGTCTTCATCCATTATTTTTAAAGACATGTCGTAAACAGTTAGCGTTCCCTGTCACATTTTTATTTCAGTTATCCTTGTCTTATGGAATCATGCCCACCTTCTGGAAAAAATCATTCGTAGTTCCTATTCACAAGAGTGGTGATAGGCATGACGTTCGTAACTACCGAGGTATCTCAAAATTGTCCGTATTACCCAAAATTTTTGAAAAAATTATTTATGACCATATGTATCCGGTAATCAGTCCTTTGTTAACTGTACATCAGCACGGCTTTGTCTCAAAGCGGTCCACAGAGACTAACGTTTGTGAGTTTTTGGACATGGTCTTAGATTCCATGGACAAGGGGTTTCAGGTGGATGCCGTCTACACCGATTACTCTAAATGCTTCGATAAGATCTCACATTCTTTGCTGATTTGCAAACTCAATGCAATTGGTGTGCATGGTGATCTTCTTAGATGGCTAACCTCTTATGTTGAGAATAGAACACAGGCTGTAACTATAAAGGGCTTTACTTCTAGCTTTATTCCTATAACGTCTGGTGTGCTCCAGGGCTCACATCTGGGACCTTTGCTGTTTAATGTTTTTATAAACGACGTTGTGAACTGTATTAGGAATTCCGAATTATTATTATATGCCGACGATACTAAGATATTTAAAGTGATTAAATCAGAGGATGACTGTAATGATATGCAGGCAGACTTATATCGTCTGTGCAGTTATTGCTCTTTAAATAACTTACAATTAAATGTAGAAAAATGTTATACAATCACGTTTACCAGAAAAGTAAACCCTATTCAATTTAGATATAAATTACACAATACTGAACTAAAAAGAGTAGACAAGGTTAATGATTTGGGAATACAGTTGGACAGTGGCCTGTTTTTTGATTCTCACATAAATAAAATTACTGCCAAGGCTTATAAACTGCTTGGCTTTATCTTTCGCCAAAGCACGGATTTTAAAAGTGCAGATACGCTTATTTTGCTTTATAATGCGTTTGTTAGGTCTCAATTGGAATACGCTTCAACGGCTTGGAATCCAATGTATAAAAAATATATGGACATGTTGGAGGGTATTCAGAATAAATTTGTCAAACGTTTAGAGTATCGGTTTAAAAATTATAACACAAGTAGAATTGAGCCATTGGGAACTGTAAGGATGAACACCAGTCAAACAGCAGATCTTCTTTTCAGTATTTTATTTCTGTCACCTCGTTAAGTACACTTTTACTACCACACGACTGTCCGACACTACGCACCGACACTGAATGCCCAACCCGCCGAGTGAACCAATCCCCCACTGCCGTTACCGGAACTCGCATTTTTAAGTCGCTCATTTGACTGCCTGGAAATGAAGTTCCGTGTTGCCAGCATAGAAAAACATTATTCTATTATTTTAATGTATATTTAATACTTATTAGTGAAAAATATATATTCGAGATTGATAAATAAAATCAGACCTTACACTCGACCGTCCTGACAACGTGTATGACCCCATACACGCACCTATGGTATACCTTACACTCGGCAAGTTGTGTCATTCATTATAGTTTACAAAAAGCGATCACATATAAATCATTTGTCTTAAACTAAGTTTACGCTTGTTCCAACCCTAGCCGGCCCAAACCGAGTAAAAGAACAAGCAAGAAACCTCTCGGTGGGTTTTATTCTTTTCGCGAATACCTGCCTAGTGATCTCAAATCTAACTTACTATCTAACTATATCTAATCTAACAAAACTTTTATAAAAGGCCATGAGTATTATCTTACTTTATTAATTATATATACATGAATTAGTTTGAAATATTTAAAATTTATTTTATAATTACTTAAATTTTTCTTTATAGGCAAAATCAGAACATTTTATTGTTTATTCAATGAGTAGGTATACAAATCAAAAATTTAGCAATATTAAGGCATTATTAAGGAAGGATAATACTTTTAGAAATACTAATAACGTAACTGTTATATTTAAACATCCTAATATAATCATTCTGCTAACTCGCTCGCTCACGAGTCTCACAGCTCAACTTTTAAGTGAATGGAGAATTCTCTGTTTAATTCTACCATTCCTCTCTAAAATGCCAAACCACGAACCCGCTCGCTCACGAAGTCTCGTGGCTGGCTTTCGTCTATTCAAGGGTAAACTTTTCATGGAGTTGGACACGAACCCGTTCGCTCGCGGAGTCTCGTGTCCTTCTCCCTCTTCACATACCATTTAATAACGGAGTCAAACCACGAACCCGCTCGCTCACGAGTCTCGTGTCTGACCTGGAACACAAAAACAAATTTCTCTGTAGCATATAATTATTATGACTTAGCTTTTAAATGTAATTTATTCTGAAATCTGAATTCTGAATTTATTCTGAAATATAATAAAATTTGTGATAGTATATTTTATTTTTATTTTTATAGTAATTCATATGTATCTTCGTCACTTTTATCATCCAAAATCTCAGCGTTGTCATTGCCTAATTCTAGGGCAGCTAAATGTATCCATGGCAACATCCGATCTGCCGCAACAGTAGTCTTTCGCCTGTTTTTCATCCCTTCAAACCCCGCTATGGGCGCTACCTTGTAACGATCGTTTCCTAATATCTTAACTACCCTAAACGGACCTTCATATGAGGGCAGAAGTTTGGTACTTTTGCCATCATTATGAAATGCAGTTTTTGTGATCTTTACGAGTTCGCCTTTTTTGTAGGCCCTAGCTGGTTTTCGTCCCTTGTCATAATACTGCTTCTGTTTTTCTTGAGCCTTGTCAATTTTATCCTTCACTTCCTTACGAATTGACGATAGTGTACATGATTTGCGCGTCATTCCCGCTATTTCATTGAATACCGGATTACTTTCGCTGTCCATCAAAGGGCCAAACATAACTTCAGCGGGTGCTCTACCTATGGTTTTTTGCGTCGTGTTATTGAGGCCCCACTGTATCTTTCCTAGACAAGTATCCCAATCTCTTTCATCCCCTTTAAGATTTTGTGCCGTTAGCGAGTCCAAGATAGTACGATTATATCGTTCCACTTGTCCGTTGGACCTTGGACTCGCAACTGCATTAAGTATGTGCCGAATACCTCTATCTATGCAAAACTTTTTGAAAGCGTGAGACGTGAAACAGCTGCCACGATCACTGATCAAGCGATCAGGGTTCCTAAACGTATCAAAAATATCTCCCAAGACCCGTATAACATTTTGAGCATTAGTATTTTTAACTGGTTTAATAAAGACAAATTTAGTAAAAGAATCTACGGTCACAAGTAAATGTGTATTGCCTCTTTTTGATCTCACGAACGGCCCGAGATGGTCTGTATGTAGGGTGTGGAATGGAACTTCAACTTTTGAAATGGGATGTAATAACCCTTCGCCTTTATTAGCAGTTTTTTTTGAATACGCACAGTCAACGCAAGCGCTAACGTATTTTTTTATAAATTTCGTCATCTTCGGGAACCAGTAGTATCTTTTGACTCGATCTATCGTCTTCTCAAAACCTACATGCCCTATATCGTCATGGTTCATCCTACATACCTGCCATCTCGCACCCTTCGGAACCACCCACCTAACGTTGTTTTTGTCCCCATCGAGATATCTGAATAATTTGTTATCTTTAATTGTATAATTATCTTTTATGTAATCTAATCCTTTTGAGTCTAAATGGCTATTTACGATGTCCCGAATTCTATTCAATTCCGTATCACCCAATTGAAGTGTAAGAAGCCAATCCTCACTACTGATTGCTAAAATAGTAGGAAGATGTTCCGCGTCCTGCGCCTCCGGGGCAAAGACAGGGTTTCTTGATAACGCGTCTGCATGTGCCATTTTTGCACCGGCCCTATACTCCACTGTGCAGTCAAACTCTTGAAAGGCGAGCCACCATCGTGCCACACGGGGTATAAGGTCACGCTTTTGGAAAGTGGACCGCAGCGCACTGCAGTCGGTAACAATTTTAAATTCCTTCCCTAAAAGGTATACCCGAAACTTTTTTAATGCATAAACCATGGCCAATGTTTCTAGTTCATAGGAGTGAAAGTTTTTCTCCTCAGGAGTTGTCTGTCGACTGTAGTACGCTACAGGTTTCAAGAAACCATTTTCTCCTGGCGGACACTGTAGGAGAATGGCACCGATGCCAAGTTTGCTGGCGTCGGTATGAAGCTCAGTGACCGCAGAGTGATCATAAATGGCTAGGATTGGTCTTGTCACCAATCTGGATTTAAGATCTACAAACGCCTGTTGTTGAACATCCGTCCACTCCCACCGTGCGTCCTTTTTTAATAGTTTCGTGAGTGGAGAGGCTAGTTCAGCAAACCCCTTTATAAATTTTCTGAAGTAGCTCACAAGCCCTAGAAACTGTCGTACCCCGTGAACGTTTTCAGGCAATGGAAACTCTTGGACACATCGGATCTTAGTCTCACCTGGCCTTATTCCTTCGGAACTGATCTCATACCCTAAATAGTCTATTTTTCTTTGTAGAAAACTACACTTTGCCAAGTTTAATTTTAGGTTGGCACGATCGAGAAGCTGCAAGACATCATCAAGTCTTGTTAGGGCCTCGTCAGGATCCTTACCGTATACTAATACGTCATCAATGTAAACTGTAGCTCTATCGAATCGCGCAGGTCCCAGGACATGGTTCATCATCCTCTGGAACACCGCCGGAGCGTTTGCCAACCCGAACGGTACACGATTGAATTCGTACTGCCCGTCCGGGGTGACAAACGCCGTAAGGTGCTTACATTCCTCAGCGATCGGTACCTGATAGTAACCCGACATCAAATCCAATGTGATGAACCATGCCTGGCCCGCCAGTCGACTAACTTCATCGTCGATAATCGGCATCGGATACCTCTCCTTGATAGTAACGGAATTCAACATCCTATAATCTATGCACATTCTAATGTTCCCATCCTTTTTTCTAACCAATATTACAGGGCTAGCATAATTGGACACGGATTCTCTGATGATGCCTGCCTCTAGCATATCACCTACCATACCCCGCACCTTTTCACGCTCATTATGAGAAAGCCTATAAGGTCTATAAACTACTGGGCGGTCACTATTTAATTCAATTTCCATTTGAGTTACATCGGTGCAGCCTAGCTCGTTTAAACTAAATGCAAAACAACGTCGATAACGGTTCAATATTTCAAAAAGCTTACATTTATTAGTTTCAGATATTGAATCACCAAGGTTGATCTGTTGCTCATCAATAGAAAAACTATCAATCACTTGGTTAGGGATTATTTCAGGGACAGTTACGGATACTACTCTATTAACAACTTCTATCTTCTCGGCCCGGGAGAACACAAAATTTTCTTGTAACGAGCAGGGAATCGAGCATGGAGAAATCATCACATTCAGTATGCCATTTTGAACTTTGTATATTCCACCAATAACGACATATTGCTGATTTGGTTTTCCGACTACCTTCGTATTGATAAGAACATTTCCACTGATCACAACCTCTGTTGCGGCCCTAACACTAGCAATGCCGTGTAATGTGGTACCTGCTGATATTCTTATTCTAATAGATTGTCCTTCATCTTCATACATGTTCGAAGGAACTTCTTTACCTACATCCAGAAACCTTAAACTATTCGAGTCCTTATAAACTATGATATGAGGCTGCTCAGAATACGTTTGACCGACGAGCATTGGTTTGTCAAGCAAGATATCATCTACGATCTTACAGTTTACGGTAGCGATAACCCCATCAATGGATAACTTAACTGTCGCCGAACCTAAAGACCTTACGAAACCATTACCAAACCCTTTCATCAGCACAGACTCCCCATCACTTACGATCCCTATCATAGTAGCATTTGTTTTCCTGATTAAAGTTACTTCGCTTCCAAAGTCTACAAATGCTTGGAGAGGAACATCATTGACTAAAACTTCTTTAATAAATTTGTCGTTGGGGTTCGAGCTAGAAATTATCATTGTTTTAGGTACCGCAGTAGTTTTTGTAGACTCCTGTTTAAATCGACAATCCTCAACTTTATGCCCTATTTTATTGCAATACTCGCATTTAAGTAGAGGTCTAGTGCATTTTACAAATAAGTGACCTCTCTCCCTACAATTATAACAAAATATCCCCGTGTTATGTATATTAGATTTATCATTGGTTCTACTCTGTTGATTTTCGGTAGGCAAAGAGAAGTTACGATTTCTAATGGTTGGATGAAAACTTGAATCTTTATTGCTTAGTAAAAACTGTAAGAGTTGATCGGGCTCCGTACATCGCAATGCAATGGCACTTGATTTGGTAGTTTTATCACTGAGACCATGGATGATGCAGTCAACAGCACGTTTTCCCGTTATTTCGCACTGGTTAATGAGAGCAAGCTTTTCGTAAAAATAATTCTCAATTGGTTCATTGAACCTGCTTCTACGCTTTAGCATTTCCTCCAAGGACTGGCCATAATTTTGTTCACTAGGAAAAGCTTTTAGAAGCTTTGTTTGCCACTCAGGCCACGTGAAAAGAATAGTATTTAAGCTTTGATACCAAACTTTAGCCAGTCCTTGCAGTTTTTGCATTGAAAAGTGAATAGTTGTTTTGTCGTCCCAACCGTAGACAGATGCACATTCATTTACTTTCCTAATCCATACATCCATGCGCTGACTTTTAATAGATGGATCAAATTCTGGCAAAATATTTTTATAATCAAGTTTATTAAGTGATTGTGCACTCTGTTCTACTGGTTGCGACGCCGAACAGTCTTTAAATGATTGAAATATTTTAACAACATCTTTAGACGAAAATAAAGGACTACGTGACCTTGAACGATGACCGAGGCGGCGGTCATCGTGTTTTCCTTGGCTGCTCCCTCGATCTTCGCAGCGACGCTCGGTATCCAGACGACTACGCCGATGCTCGTACCGGCGCTGGTAGTCAAAACAGCTCCGGCGTTCTTCACGGCGGCGCTCGCTGCTCCGACGGCCCCAGGGTTCCTCGCAGCGGCGCTCGCTGTCTCGACGGCTCCGATGTCCCTCGTTCACATCCCGCGCCTTCTTGAGCTGAGCACGTTCCTCGTAGTCACGATCTTCTCGAATTTCACGTTCCAAACGACGAAGACGTTCACGCTCGCGTTTCAGGTCCCGTTCTCGCCTATGCAGGCTTGGCCTATCACGAGCCCTGGCTTCTTGTTGTCGGCTGCGTGATCGACTTTTTCGCGAGGTCTCACGTGGAGCAGGCAGCACCTGCTCCTGAGTCTGGAGTATGGGGCTGCGGTCACGTTCACTCCGGCGAAGGGGGCTCTCGGAGTGACGACTTCGGCTTCGGGTTGGGGTCTCTACCCGTCGACCCACGCCACTGTTGTTAACGCTTGCTTCCTCCATTGGACCTCGAACAAGACAAGAAAGACATGTAGTTAGTGTTTTATAAAGTAAATTGGTTCCCCTGGAAAACACTATAAATGCGTCTTATATTTGTGCAGGAAAGTCTTTGGATAAAATAAGGCTAAAGATATATTTATGTAGCACTTTTGAAATTAAAATTCAAATTAAACATCATTAATATAAAATAGGTGTCATATCAAAAATAATACCATAAATATTTAGTAGACCACAGCTCAAAACAAGTAAATACGTGTAGTCGTGAATAATTATCCGATTGCAAAGATGTCTACGGATGTAGGTATATATTAAAAACGAAAATTTTCATAAAAACCCAAAATATGCTATTATTCCTTAGCAGTACACGTTTTACAACACGTGGCTGTGGCCATTTTGTAAGTACCCAAAGGATTGCCAAGATAAAGATAGATTCAGTACGTAAAATTCAAAGAACAGTTGTATTTTCTTGCAAAATACATAAATATGTATACGTAATCAAGGATCTGCTTACGCTACTTAAAATCTGATGCCTATTACAAAATTAAAATTTAAGATCCCGATGATTTTAGCGGATGTGAAAAGAAAATATATATTTACCCTCAATTTCTTTTTAAAATAAAAATGGATTGAAATCGATGTCTGTTTTTAACGATGACAATTTCAACCACACGAATCGAAATCCGGCTGCTTTTTATTGAAAGTAACAATCTAATTTGGAAAACTGCAAATTGATTTTCCTTATCTGAATCTTGGCAATTAGGAAGTTTAAATAAGATGTACTCACGCTTAGACGCCGAGTGATCCCACTTCTGACTTGTAAGGATGAACACCAGTCAAACAGCAGATCTTCTTTTCAGTATTTTATTTCTGTCACCTCGTTAAGTACACTTTTACTACCACACGACTGTCCGACACTACGCACCGACACTGAATGCCCAACCCGCCGAGTGAACCAATCCCCCACTGCCGTTACCGGAACTCGCATTTTTAAGTCGCTCATTTGACTGCCTGGAAATGAAGTTCCGTGTTGCCAGCATAGAAAAACATTATTCTATTATTTTAATGTATATTTAATACTTATTAGTGAAAAATATATATTCGAGATTGATAAATAAAATCAGACCTTACAGAACTCGACGTGAGGTCAGAGATCAAATATTTTTACACAAAATTATTAATAGTGTGGTCGATTCTCCGTACTTGCTAAGTAAAATTTGTTTGAAGTGTCCCAGATCCAACCCCCGCCACTTTAGTACCTTTGTTACACCAATTTGCTCCACAAATTACAGAAGCAATAGTTTTATTATTAGAACTTGTAGAAAATATAACACTGCGTATAATCACATCGATATATTTCATGAAAAATTAAACCGCTTTCGTTACTTGTTAAAAAGAGAGGCCACCTGATGTAGGTGTGCCTAAGTCCATAATTGTAGACATTTTATTTTGTCAAGATCATAAATTCTTACTTACTTACTTTCTGTTTATATAAATAAATTTAGTAAATTAAAATTTGTAAACGCGCTTACGATCTACGACTCGTCAACATCATAATTGTATACCTAATTGTGAAAACTGTATGGCTAATGAACGACGCCTTGTTTTATAAGCTTTATGTATTATAACACAGCTGTTTGTTTTCCTGAATAAAGAAAATAAAATAAAAAAAAAATAAAAAAAAATGCTGAGCATTGATCGTTCGCATATATAATATATATATTTGTGATTCCAGGTGCATCTTCTGTGTCACGTTGTGAGTTGTAGGTATTGTGGGTCCTGTGACTTTCAGCTCTAGCTTTTTCAGGTGATTACATAAGTTGGATGTATTTTGGTTCCTTCGCTGGCGTCGTTTCGTGGAAATTTAAAGCACAGTAGTTATTTGTTAAACAAGAGTGCGAAGTTGCTTTTTAACCGCGTGTTCAATTTTGATGACCGAGCAAGCGAAGGATTCTAAAATTCCAAAATTAGAATCGAATAGAAGCGTTAGCGAGGGAATCAAAAGAGCACGGGGTGAAAAATCTTTGCACTCGAGTGCAACACGTAACTTTTCATTCCACCTTAGCGAGGAAATGACTAAATGCAAATAAACCGTTGACAATCACAAGATAGCTACTTTTATTTCAGTTTAGGTATTAACTACTACATTATGACAGGTAAGTATTACAGAATAATCTTTAAATTATAACAAAATAATACTTAGGTATATTTAATAAAAAATTAAAGTAACGTTGCTACAATTATTTAAATTGAGTGTAATATTTTTGTTGGGTACTCTAATATTGGTGTTAGTCACTTGTGTACTGTTTTTCGAGTGCTTGCTTTCTGGTTCTCGGATAATTCTATAAAATATGCCAGCGTTTTCTGATAAAGTTTTGGCTCCTTTTGCTAGTCGCCACGTGTTGAACATAACGTACTGTTTTAAATACTTCTTGCGTGATTGTTAAGGGAGAAAGCTCATTTGAGCATTATTAACAGTTTCAGTCAATTCTGTTGGCGTCAAACAAACTTCCTTGTCGCTAGAATCACTCATTTTAGTTTTTTCGCTTGTCTTCAAGTTTCTTGTTTTTAATATAAGGTTTAATAATGACGTGAAAAAATGCTGCGTAAAAAACCGCCTACAAAGCAAATTGAAAAAAGAACACCAAGAAGGTTTCGAGTTTGAGTTTTTTAACAAATTAAAAAAATGTTGTATGATGTATTTGGCACCATAGAGGTAGCAATAAATAGGTTTATTGATTTTTTTTATTCACAAACTTAGTGCAAACGATGTTCTAAATTCAAATTTACTTTAACCACTATTGAATAAAAACGGCTTTTCCACTCAGATATTGAATAGCAAAAAGGCTTTCCGAGATGGTGGGATGAAATTTTTTTTTCAGCTTAAGTTTTCGCAAAGTAACGCCTGATTCCATCAACTATAATAATTTTAAATTCTAATTAAAAGAAACAATCTCACATCGCACTTCCCTTAAATAACCACAGAATCATTGCCACAACACTTTTTTTTTAAATAAGTACGTGTTACCACACCATGGTGAAATAGTAAATCACAATTCGTTAGTATTTAATAATAATAACTAGAATAACTATCTATGCACCATAAAACCAACTAGCACCGAGCCAGCCATATTGTATAACTAGTATATGAACAGAATGCTGACTTAATTGAATTTCATAGTCCGGAGCGTGTAATTGTTTGTAGAAATCGGAGCTGAAATCGGTGTATGAGAATATCATGTAACGCCCGTATATTCGAAGGAACAGAATTCACTGCGCTGAATTAGTTATGAGGAATGTGAAATGATTTTACAACAGGTACCTAACTCTATTGAAATGTACTTAAGGCACAAATATGTCATCATTGATTCGAACCCGTTCAAAACATGCGAAAATCAGCAAATCACGGTACCATCTTTACCGTGTCGATGTTCCATTGGCACGAATCAAGCGCTTCTCATCTACATTCCTGATGCTCAGTGCAAAAGAGTGGAACTACCTCCGTGTTTCCCTGCAATAACCACCAAGGAATTTTCAAAGCTAGAGTGAACAGGCATCTTCTAGGTGAGCTCGCTCCATCATAGACTCGTTCTTTGCCTTGTTGGGCTTAGTGCTAAGTCATGAGCACACCTATACCAAAAAACAATTGAAATTAGTTTGTGACCTCACTGGGGCCGGCCCTAGCGGGACTGAGATCGAAATTTTCATCATGCTGATATATATACCTGATATATATTCTGACCATAAAAGTGACGTCTATTTACAAGCATCTCCGTGCTTCGGAAAGCACGTTAAGCTATTAGTCCCGGTTAATATCGATAGATATTAGTCGTTAAGCCTGGTCGGAGGCCCTCGGGCGGCTTAATAACATCTGACAGTAAGGTTGGTCACTTACCTTACACACACCCCTCCACCAATCCGCTCTGAGCCCGCGTGGTGGAGTATGGCTCGCACCACCTCATAGTTGAGGTGAGGCCTGTGCTCAGCAGTTGGACGTATATAGGCTGATGATGATGATGATGATGCTGATATACCTCGTGATTGATTTAACTTAACAAAAATGCGTCACATCTCGCGAAATTAAAAAAAAATCGTTAGTAGTACTTGTCCACTAATGAGTAAGGTCACCCAGTAGCCACTAACGATACAACAATCGCGAAAAACGCAAATTCAGAAACGCCGATGGCACTTTTATGAATACAAAATAAATTACAGTAATATACTCGTAATAATAATAAAATCTTTATTGCTTACATAACTGACATTCAATGAAACATATATAGCACATAGCAAAGCAATTGGAGGTGGCTCAGCTTGTGCTGACTTGGTATATGATCCCAAACGGCGCTGGTTTTCAGCCACACCCATCTCTCCATAGATGTTGGGTAAAAGGTAAGTCTTGAGGGCTTACTTAAAGATCACAAATTTAAAAACAATGGACCCAAAGGGATACATAAAAAAGCGGCCAAGTGCGTGTCGGACCACGCATAAAGTAGGGTTCCGTAGTCAATTTTGGCACCGCGCTGTTTTGCATTTCTTGATCATCATCATCTCCCTAGCCGTCAATGTCATCATTGTAAAGTACATATTTTATAATTTCGAAAGTATTTATCACAGGATACCCGAAACAATTTTAAATAAGAGTTTCCGTGCCTGTTTCTTTACGTGAGAAATTTGAAGTTTATAGGTCCAAGACATTACATGTATTTTTAAAAATGAGATCATATGTGAAGTGTCCTCGAACCAAGTTACATGCAAATCAGTCCATAGACGTAGAAGATATTCTGCTGTGACAGACTAGGACGGACTGAACGATCTTATAAGGGTTCCTTGTCGAACTACGGAACCCTAAAAGAAAGAAAGAAACATTATTGAGGAGCACTCCAGTGTGTGTGTGTGATTGTTGATATACCGACAGCAACTCCACAACAACCGCGGCAACTCTATATAAAGGCCTAAAATAACATGTTCCCCGTTTACTTTCCTTACAAAATCAACCCGTTAACTACTGCAAAAGCTCACTACCCTCTTTAGTCAATCTACAACGGCCTTAAGCGGGGCGCACACGATCCGCTCGAAATCCAACCCGCGCGCTGCAAATTTTAATCGTATTAAATGGGCGCGTTGATGTAATTCAATTAATCTATCGACGGCTAACGGGCGTGGATGTGTGCTATGCTTTACAACAGCGCAGCATGAAGGAACAGTTCATTTTAAATAATTTTTTTTTGCAATAGAAAAAAATCTGTAATCATGATTCTCATAATTAATAATAATAGTCCTCCGGGCCGATTTCGACTACAGCGGTCAAAAGAGATCAGCCAACTATGCATTAGATATCATAGTGCACAAGTGTGAGCGTAATACAAAGTTCGGTGAGACGGCAATCCGACATGACCGCAGAGAGAGAGAGAGAAAGAGAGATCAGGCGCAGGACCAAACGGCTTAGCGTGCTTTCCGAGGCACAGAGATCAGGCGCAGGACCAACGGCTTAACGTGCTTTCCGAGGCACGAGGGTGTAACACCGCCAACTTTCCGACTCCAAGCTCCGACTTTGAGAAGTTTATGACAGAAAATCTCAAAAACAATTTTGGCTCGACCTGGGATTCGAACCCAGGACTTCTCCCTGTAAAGCACCCCTGTAAAGCAGAAACTTTGCCACTACACCAACGAGGCAGTCATAATTAATACTCAACTAAGGACCAAGTCATTACATTGATGAAAAAAGTCATTTTATTTCCGTAAATCATGGCAAAAAATGCTTCTTGTACAATGAGTACTTTTCGTCCGATAAAAACAATACATCAGCTACGGGACAGTTTGTGGGCTGGTGCTGATGATTTTCTTTTCTCTCCGTATGTGCACCGCCTGTATGTTCTCTGCCTGGACCTGTGGTTGACTGGTAGAGAACGCCTCCGGCATTAAGGTCCACCATTGTACACAAGTTTGTGCAGAAGTTTTTAAATAAATAAATAATAAGAAAGTCAGACACCATTTTCATTTTCACATCTGAATTTAGACTTGTCAAGTGATACGTGTGACGTCATAAAACATTATTTCATTAGTATATTTGGGGTAGATTTGAGTTTTGACAGTTTTTCTTAACTACGTGAACAATAGATGGTACCAACCAGACCCCATCAACAACTTAGTGACCGCGATACTTATGACCTAAATCTTCACACATAGCTATACTAAATTTCATAGCAACTGTGAATGTTCCGACCCAAAGTTCAAAAGCATGACACGTTCTTGTTTTGATTCAATCCTTTTTACCGTGAGATGGCTGTTGAATCCCGCTTGTGAGTTATACACCTAGTACATACGTGTGTATGTGCTTAACACGGAACGCGGTAGTGTGCACCAGGCTTTACAGAACCGAATTAAAAATTCCTCTTGTGAATTTTAAAGATAAACTGTTTTTATAGGCTGTATGAGATGAAGATGATTAATGGTAGATACTAGTGTGGTAATAGGAACTGGAAAGAATAAAATAAATACTAAAAGAGCCCGAAAGAGTTTCATGAGTTCAATATAATTCATATCTGTATATGTTATTACACAAAGTTTTCTGCAAGGTAGTGTTTTTGGAATGTGACTTGATAATTGTAAGACTTCAATATCCTACCTCACTTTGACTGTATGTTACATAACTGCTAGTTTCATACAAATAGCGTTCGGATGTTGATGATGATGAATCGGATAGGTATATTTAGGATATTAGATGCTTAAAGATATACCTGTCCGCTGATAAGCAGCCACAAGCTAAAAATTCAATGAAATTTTCTTGTGTCGCGAAGGTTTTAATGAATAAAAAACTTTTCAATTGACGCTAGTTCCTGTTTGTTAGAATTTGTTGCCACCTGATTGCTAAAATGCTGTGAAATTAAAACTTAAATGGGTACTTATATCGGGCATTTTGTATGTGTGATGATGTTTAATGGGTTCTCCAGTTCTCAATATTAGCTTTAACATTTATTTTAACATTAGTTGAACATTTGAAGGCAAGCTTGGAGTTATTGGTTCCACATTATGCTTAAGTTTAGAAATATAAAAAAGACTGAAAAATGTATTGTGTAAATAAACCTTCCGAGCTTTATCAGTTAACGTTGGTCAAACGTTACAAACTTTTCAGTAACCTAAGTTAGTAAGCCGTAAAAATAGGATATAATTTTAATTAATTTTATACGATTAAAAATATTTCTAGAACTTTTAATTACTTCAAGTTAGCTTTAAATAAGATTTCGACATAGGTAACGAAACTGGAAATTCACAAATCTCATATATTCAGAATCAGATATCTTTAATTTATTAATTAACAATATTGATGAAACTCAATTGATTGACACATCACAGGATAACTTGAATATATTATGTGAAGTATATGTTTTTAATTTTAATGCGACATCAAAAATTTACTAGAACTTCTCCAAACAGATACAAGTTTTGTAAAATTTAATCATACGTTCACACGGTAAGTCTAGCAAAACCTTTTCACAAAGACTGCCGAGACCCAGCTAAGAAACCTTTAAAATTAGTAACTGTTGTACGTAAATGATTTTCAACAACATATCAGATACACACAAGATATATTTCGCCCTAGGTCGAACCCTAGTAACTCAACCGGGAAACATAAAAAGGCCTATCCATCCCCATTGCCGATATCCTAGATAAGGGTGGTTGTATACAAGCGACTTTTTCAGCTGAAATTATATGCTGGTTCGTAACAGTTTTTCATCACCTAAAGTGTAATCAAGCTACCATTACTTGATCGATAAGTCTTATTAAGTAACTTTAGCTTTCATGGTAGTAAGTCATATTTAATCTTGTGTAATTAGATATTCACTTTTAGCCTTAAAAAAATAGAAACACGTTGATTTTCCGAATATTTAATTGTTGAGAAATAAATTAATACTTAAAATATTAATATACGATGTTATACACATCTTAACTCGCAAACATGTCCACACTTCGCATGCTGTGTTCACTGTATTATAGGAAGAACGTTAGTTACTTAAGATATACATTTTATTTGTTTTGTTTATCTACATCACTTCCCATTTGTGAACCAAATAAAAGAAAAAAATAAATTGGTTCTTACGCAATCAAATCACATTAATCACAGGTAAACTAGTAATAATAATGAGTAAATTAGGAAATCAATATAAATATTATTTAATAATAATAATAATAAATTGAGTTTATTACTCCCAACAACAGTAAATGGTAAAAGTGGTAACACTTAATACTAAATAATAATAAGAATTGAAAGCATTTGGATGCGGCTCAGCTATTGCTGACATTATTTACCGGGTAGACTGTCACAGTCTACCTGTGACCACGGACGCTAAAAAGGGTCCGAAAGGGTCAGGTTAAATCCGTAAAAAGTGTCTCGTTTCAAAATATACAAGTCCCCATTTCAATTACTAACAGTCTTTACTAATGCCAAACAAAATAACATCTCGTCTGTCCGCCCGCGAGGCCGCGCGACTGCAGAACATATCGGCCGGTGCAGCCGTGATATTTCATAAAACAACACACTCTGTCTGGTTTAAGGGAGATTTTTAGGGAAAAATCGCCAAATTTCCCCGCGCCGAAAGTTTCGGCTTAACGACGCCCGATTGACTGTATATGGGCGGGAGAGGTCACATTTCATCGTGCAAAAGTGTGCAAAAATTGAGTTCCAAAACTGACTAAGCTCGGTCTGAAAAATCGTACGTTAGCCGTAGGTGCTTTTCATTGTAGTCGGTGTTTGGGTTGTGAATTTTTACGATGCGCTGCGCTGTTATAGTGGGTAAGAGTAACGTATGATTTTCTAGTTTATAACTGTATAGCTTTTTCAAAGCTTAAACAATGGAGGTGTTAGTGCGATGGAGAAAAGAAAAGCGTAGTTCAACTAGAAAAGTGCTTAATACAAAGACAATCTGATTAAGATTGGAAAAGATCGATCTTAGCTTCAAAAATTGCTTTTTATTTGCTAGTTTCTTAACATTTTTGCTACTACCTACTTAAGGGTCATATCACAAAATTTGGATTTCAAAGTATAAATCGAAAATCGAAGAACGCTACGAAGTAGGAATTCCGTAATTACACACATAATAAGTAATCTATGGCGTAAAATGAAAATTTACTGATCGATGCACTTAACTGGATTTCTCTTTTGATAGGTCAAAAGATCAAACCAATAAGAGACAGATACGGAATGACAGGCGCGTTGTTCTACTAAAAAAATTGTTAAGAGTCATGTCACAAAACCTATTTTGTGATATGACTCTTAACAATTTTTTTATTTTGCCACCTGTGAATTGATGTTCTAGTGGCCATTTACTAAAAAAGCAAAGACGCGGACAATAAATAGCGATTTCATTTCATAACTTTATGGATTAATAAGTCAAAAAGCAAAGCTTTGAATTCCGCTGACAGGAGTTTTGCAATAGTAACATTACTAGCACTTAACCCAAAACCTATGTCACAAGCTTAGATTGAACCAAATAGAGGAAGATACGGGACATCTTTACAATCGTCAACTTAAAAATGAACCGGTCACGCACACGCACGCACTTGCAACAACTCGCAGTACTAACGACGACTAACAGCGAAGCAGGTCCATTGAACTCGGTTAAGTAGGATAACGCGCCTGTCATACCGTATTTGTCTCTTATTGGTTTGATCTAACACACATATATTCACACAGATAAGAGCGTTCATAAGGATAAAGAATACGTGTTAACTTACTGCAACTATAATATCCCAATGTAACCAAAATTTGTTTATTTAAGTTAAATTAAATGAGTAGTTTATATCGCATGTAAGAAATACTCCAACACGAAATGTTAATTTGTGGAAATCTATGGTTAGCTGTATGCTTATATCGCTGTTGATTTCCTGATTAAAAAAATCGGCTGTCTGTAAAGTCGGTTTACTGACGATAGTTGAACGTGACAACGTCTTTGTCACGTTGCCAGCTTTGTCGCTCGTTCCACGCTCTCGCTTGCACTTCAATCTTTGAATGGAATGCCTCAGAGCGAGGTGACGCCGCATGCGTCATGTTTTTTGGTGCGTACAGCCGGCTCCATCGAATCATAAGACGTTGTCACGTCAAAAAACAAAAAAACAATCTAAGGTCACAGGTGTGGTCTCCTGACTCGACGAATCTTCCTAATACCATTACCTAAGTAAGTGAGCAACGCCCTTGACTTTCGGAACAGAAGCAAAAAAGAGTGGGACATTAGAATTTGGTCCTCGCACCGCCAGTCGCACCTCGACGCCGGGCGCACTTCCGTTCGGTTGGTTGATGTGCCCCGTGGCGTTATCGACTCGATGGAAGTAAAAATGTCATAAAAGGGAGATAATGTTTGTTTTGTTAAATATGTTTATATTAACAAACAAATAACAGTTATTTTTACTGCTATTTTTACTTTAACTGTTATTTTTTGTTAATATGTTTATATTAAGAAATCAGTATATCTACCTATAAGATTTTTTATTTGTTAATAAATGGAAAAAAAAAAACAAAATTAATCGCAATATGTGCTGATAACGAGAACTGTTGAACCGATTTACCTTATTCTATTATTAAGCATATTCTTTCAAGTACGAGGAAGTAAGAGAAAAATAATATATAAACAACGAGCAGGACAACCAGACAACGTCTCCGAAACCCACTAAGTAGTTAATTATGAAATAGTAATAATAATAATAAATATACAACAAAACCACATACATTGAAATGAATACTTACTGTTGTTCTAATGTAAGATTATCTTATGGTATTGTGTGGAATTGTTTGAATTGGAACGTGGAATCAACTATATCTAAGTGTCTCAATGACATAATACGCTCAATAGATCAGAAAATAAGATGATTATACTTGTTTACACTTTGTTACGTTGCATGTTTCATGTTCGTGCAGTTTTGATGTCTAGTTAATCTGGGCAGGCCTCTCTCACTCGATGTACTTGCGCGCGGTAATAGCCTACTCTCGCCGGCACCGGCTGCAGTGCCGATTCAGTTGACTGCCAACAACCGTCGGACGCGCTCACGACGCACTATAATTATTCGTGTTACGCTTACGTTCAATTTAGTTTTCATACGAACCAAATAAGTAATCTGTGCTTGTTAAACGTTAGCTTTATTACGTGGTGGTTTAGTCGACTAATAATTAATTAATTAGCGAAATGACTAGGTAGGTAGGCAGGTACCTACGTAGTTGACAATAAAATTTACCGATTCTCGAAATGTACCTACCTACTAATAATCTACAAACGACAGATTCCACAAATGACAGATTCTACTAATGACCAATTTGCGAAATGATCGTTTTTATTGTATTGTATGAAAATAGTAAGTACCTAGGTATTTTTGTTAGAAAATGTAGGAATATGAAAAATAAAATGAAATGTAGATAAAGAATAAAGAATCATTTATTTTAAATAGTTTTCATTATGATCACAAATAATAGAAAAAAGCATGGCGCGTTTGTACGTATGTACCTACGTATGTACACAACAATAAGGATGATAGATAATATAAAAACAAATATCTTTATTTCTTCTCTGACACAAATATCACTACAAAGTAGTTACAATCGAAATAATGTTTCCTTAATGCAAAATCTAGTAGTAGGTAGGTACCTACACTTTATTAACTCAACAATAAACATTGTGTCAACCCTAGTTCGATTGTCGCTAGGTCTGACGTCACTTGGTCTCGCGCAGCTGCGAAGCAATAGTGACTTTATACTCAAAGATGTAGGTGCATTTTTGTACGCGGCAGAAAAAGTAGTCTATTAACGCTGTAGGTATTGAAATTTCTCTATGGAGTGATTTATCTGTTACGTAGTAACTATTTAGTAATCTGTGATCTGGGCTAATTTAAATAGTCGTGAGACGTGACTTTGGGACTCTTAGCGACATCTATGCGCTTGCGAGGTAAACTCGGGCCGAGCTGCAGCATTAATTGTTGCTTTAACGAATGAAATTTTTAACTCACGAAGTAAATTATCTTTTTTTTTAAACACCACTATGAACGTCTTTAGTATTTATTAAATTCCATTCTTTCAGCTAAAATAATCATTGAAAAAAGCGAAGCACGGAAAAAAGGGAGCAGGAATCTACATCACTCGAACCTATTTTATTTGTCTCATGTATTTTCTTACACGACCCTGACCTCCTATGGAACTATTGCACTATTTGTATTAGGTATCATTAAAACTTTAATACCAACTTTATATGTATAATGTGACATGCAATCAATGATTTGAATTTGAATTTAGTAAACAATGTATTAGGTAGAACATATTTTAAGATCTTAAGAAAATTGCATGTGTTAGAATAATATCTAAACTATAAAACCTACACATCAGTTTTACAATAAACAACAGAGTGAGTTTTAATTTTTCATCAACTAGCAAAACCAGGTTCAGAACTTTTCATAGATCGGAGATTTTATAAGAATATCATCATCAGCCTATATACGTCCCACTGCTGGGCACAGGCCTCACCTTAACTATGAGGTGGTGCGAGCCATACTCCACCACGCGGGCTCAGTGCGGATTGGTGGAGGGGTGTGTGTAAGGCAAGTGACCAACCTTACTGTCAGATGTTATTAAGCCGCCCGAGGGCCTCCGACTAGGCTTAACGACTAATATCTATCGATATTAACCGGGACCAACAGCTTAACGTGCCTTCCGAAGCACGGAGATGCTTGTAAATAGACGTCACTTTTATGGTCAGAATGGTCACCCATCCCAAACATGACCGCGCCGTAGGTTGCTTAACTTTTGGTATCACTACCAAAGCGCTGCAACCACTACGCCACAAGCACCTCATAAGAATAAGCACCTTATAAGAATATAAGTACTGCCTAAACATATTTGTTTATGCCTTTCGGCTGACTTATATGACTGCAATGCTGTATAGGAAATTCTGTAGATTAAAGTATATTTCGAATACATGAAGACGTACGAGCTAAAGACATGACCCTCCCTTTGACCTCCGATGCAGACAAAATCTATAAGCCTGAGTAGGAGTATTTTAATGAGCCTAGATGACCCATTAATTTCTCACCACATGACCCATTAATAGATCTTGCATTTTGTTACATTTTATCGATATCTATCACCCAAAGCCAACCATCCCTACCTTCCACCAATTTCGCGAGCACGTGAGATCAGGGGAACGTCTGTACGTGACGCGGTTACTTAAAACCCTAACCGCTCTAACCTGACCCTTCGCCTTCCTAACGAAATCACAGAGATTACATACCTGGATCCCTCAGAAGGAGGGAGCTGGTTACACCAGTCACGGCTCAAAGAATAAGTTTTAAACTGTGCCACGGCGTCGGTAAATGTCGGGATGGGACGGAAATTAGCGAACTCGAAAGAATTAAAGGAACGATTGTTTTTTAAACGCGTAAATCTTCTTTTTACTTTTATCTGTGGGGCGTGTTTGTCGAGAAGTTCCCGGGTAATTGTTAGACACGTTAAGTTAAAGAGGGGTGTGGAATTTGGTGCCGAGTTGTTGAATTGATAGCCTGATAAGAAGCTAGCGAAACGTCGCACCATTTTTTTTTATATTCCATGATCTTACCGGCCAGTATCTGAATGACTTATAAATCGCTCCTAATGATAATGCCGCCGAAATTGAACATCTTTGTGTAGATGTACGTTTGACAAACACCAACACTAAGGTGTTATCCTGTGTGAGCGGCAGAACGCGAACAATAGCGACGCGATGCTATGTACAACAAAAATACGATTTCAATCGTGTCTTTTCGCAGATGGCTTAGCGCGACCACGTAGATCACTATTATTGGCCACGACAATTTTTTTTAACTTTTTATTTGGGACAATTATGACTTTAATGAAAAATGTCAAATACTAAGACTTTAATGAAAAATGTCACATACTATTTGATTTTTTTACGTCGCTTCGAGTCACATTCCGTCGCGTTGACACGTTTGTCGTTCACCTATGAAACGGGTAAGATAATGTTGTTATCCAATAAGAGATCTGAACTAATTTATTCAACCCCGTCCAATACCACAAAATCACTGCCGGCCTATATCCTTACACTCTACCGAGATGAAAAGCCTCAGTCTGAGCCCAGATATTTTCTTTTTAGGGTTCCGTACCTCAAAAGGTAAAAACGGAACCCTTATAAGATCACTTTGTTGTCCGCCCGTCCGTCCGTCCGTCTGTCAAGACCGTTTTTCTCAAGAACGCGTGGAGGTATCAAACTGAAATTTCTATATGATACTTAAGTCTAATGTCCCTGGAAGCTGTAGAAAAATCACCCTTAGTTAGTTAGTTAGTTTTGCAGGGCTTTTTACGCACTTAGCCTCACGATTGGGCCATTGTGCGTGTTTGCCTCTATTCCAACCAGCCCAAGTCCTCCCAGAAGGCTAGCAGCCTGCCTAGGCCACTAAAGATTTCTGGGAATGATGTTTGGTTTTTTAGAATGTCTGCTCGCTGTTTTTCCACACTTGTGCACTTCATGAGTACATGCTGTGGCGTTTCCTCTTCCTCGAGGCATCCTCTGCATCGAGGGCTGTTTGTTACACCTATGTTGAATAGGTGCTTGTTTAGGAGACAATGTCCTGTTATTATCCCTATAACTCTGCGTAGATTGTCGCGCGTTAGTTTGGCGAGGTTGCGGGCAAGCTTTTTAGATGGCATCTGAATTGCATTTTTAGTTTGCCTGCAGCCTTCACTGTTCGTCCATTCTAGCAGATGGTTTTTTGCGGTGTCTTCTCGCAGCCATATTTTTATTTGGGCCTGCGGTATAGGTAGTAGCGGTTCTGGGCCAAACACTGTTGTCGCGGATCCCTTTTTCGCGAGTTCATCGGCTGCGTCGTTGCCGAGAGAGTTGCTGTGTCCCTTGATCCACTGCAAGGTTATCTTATTTTTCCTTGCAATGTGTTGGAGTGCGTTGTGGCATTCCAATATGAGGGCAGAGGTTATGGTGTTGTTTTGTAGAGCTTGAAGCACGGATGCACTGTCCGAGACAATTTTGATGTTGAGGTCTCCGACGTCTCTGGCTGCAACCGCCTGTGCTGCTCTGATAATTCCGATACATTCTGCTTGGAAAATTGTGTTTAGTTTGTCCAGGGTGGTTGATATGTTGATGTTTAAGTCGTACGAGAATACTCCGGCTCCAGTTCCTAGTGAGGTTTTGGAGCCGTCTGTGTATATCCTAACTTCTCTGACGCCAGAGTTGTCTTTCCGTTCTTCGGTAAGTTGGATAATGTATTCTCGATCAAAGATGTAGTGGCATGGTATCCTGTCCATGGGTGCATCTAGAAGGGGTCTTTCCTTCGTGATGTCCTCCATGATTTTGGAGTGCGTTGTCATAGTGTTTTGTTTCCATAGCCCATTTGCTCTTAGTCTTAAGGCAGCTGCCTTTGCTTCGTCCTGTATGACCAGATGAAGAGGTCTGAGGTTCAATAGGAACTCTAGGGCGGCTGATGGAGTGGTTCTCATACATCCTGTAGCTGCCACGCTTGCTAGGCGCTGCAAGCTTTGTAGTTTGGATTTGATAGTGGACAGTTGCGTTCTGGGCCACCACACAACTGATCCGTAGGTTAAGGAGGGTCTGATAACTGACGTGTATAGCCAAAGTGTGATTTTTGGATTAAGACCCCATTTTCTGCCAAGGAGTCTTTTACACTGATAGAATGCTATACAGGCCTTTTTAATTTTGTTGTCAATGTGAATTCCCCAGTTCAACTTGCTATCGAGAGTGATGCCCAGATATTTTACTTGAGTTGATAGGGTTAATTCGGTGTTAAATAATTTTGGTAGTTTTAGATTTGGTAGCTTCCTTTTGTTAGTGAAAAGGATGAGCTCTGTTTTTTTGGGGTTGACTGACAGCTGGTGTTCCTCACACCATTTTTCTACAATCTGAAGAGCAGCACGCATTACATCACAGAGGATGTTCTCTGCGTTCCCATTTATCAGAATTGCTAGGTCGTCTGCATAACCAATGGTAGTGTAGCCTCTTTCGTTCAATGCCCTCAAGAGGCTGTCTAATACTATGTTCCATAGGAGTGGTGACAGAATGCCCCCTTGGGGGCACCCCCTGACCACCCTTGCACGGGTGATCGTTTTTACCGCAATTTGGACCGCCCTTTTACTGACCAGCTCATTTATCCATTCCGTTATGACTGGTTCTACTTTCAGTTTTTGTAGGGCGTGGTTGATGCTGTTGTGCATTGTTTTGTCAAATGCCCCTTCTATGTCAATAAAAGCGGCAAGTGTTGATGCTTTGTTGTTAATGGCCGATTCTATTTTATGCACTACCATGTGTAGTGCTGACTCTGTTGATCTGCCTTTCCTGTAGGCGTGTTGCTGTGGGTGAAGAGATCTGGTCTTTAACACATCGTCTCTTAGGTGTCTATCTACTAGTTTTTCTAGTGTTTTCAGGAGAAATGAGGTTAGGCTGATAGGCCTGAAGGATTTGGCTAGGGTGTAGTCTTCTTTGCCTGGTTTAGGCAGGAAGACTATTTTTGCTTCCCTCCATTGCTTCGGTACGTATTTGAAAGCTATGCAGGCTCTATAAATTTGTAATAGGTGATGAGTGATTTGGTTCGAGTGCCATTGTAGAAGCGCTGGGAATATGCCGTCCAGTCCAGCGGATTTAAATGGTTGGAAGCTTCTCAGGGCCCAGCCAATTTTATCCGTGGTTACGATTCTACTTGCAGTTTCCCATTCTTGGATAGTTGGTGCTTTTTTGTGTTCATCTTGCCATTCGGAGTCTGATACAATCTGACTTCCGGGAAAGTGGGTCTCTAGGAGTAGTTTGCAGGTTTCGTGGTCTGTATTTGTGTAAGTGCCGTTTTCTCTTTTGAGAGAGCCCAGGAGATTAGTGTCCCCTTTGGACAGTATTTTCTTGACTCTCGCGGCTTGGTTTGTTGAGTTTATGCTGCTACAGAATTTGTGCCAGGCTTCCGTCCTCCTGAATCTGATACGTTTTTTGTAGTGTTTCTGTGCTGTTTTGTATTTGTCCCAGGCTTCAGTGGTCCTGGTATTTTTTGCCTGATTGAACAGTGTCCTGAGTGTCTTCCTGAGCCGTTCAAGCTCTGGCCCCCACCATCGATTTTTATCCGAGTCGATAGGTATGACGGCGGGACAGGCTTCTTCATAACTGCTCGTTAAGGCAGCGGTCAGGAACTGTACATTGGTTTCTATGTTGTCTGTGCTGAGTGTCACGTCAGAGGGTTCGAAGTCGTTTAGTTTTTTGGTTAGTGTGCTTGTGTATTTTGTTGTATCTGTCTTACGGGGGTTACGATATGGGGTGGGGTTTGGTGGTTTTATGTTTATTTGGAAGCAGATGCGTCTGTGGTCTGCGAAGGACGGCTCGTTGGATACTTGCCATCTTTCGATGAGATCTGCCGCCAAGTGTGTTGCCAGAGTGATGTCGATAGTGGTTTGGCATCTGGACGTTACAAAGGTGGGCTCTGTGCCTCTGTTTATAATGTTCACATTGGTTTGGAATAGATATTCAGTTAGTTGCTCACCCCTTTTGTTTGTATCCTTACTTCCCCACAGAGTGTGATGTGCGTTGCAGTCTGCTGCAATGATGATGCCCCAGTTACTGGCTTCGCAGTGTTGTATCAGCTCGACTAGTTCCTTTGAGGGAATTTCGCCTTCGCCTGGCATATACACCGAAGCAAGCACTAGGGTTGTTTGTAGGGTTGATTTTAACGGCTGTAAGGTCTCTAGAACAGAAAGGGTTAATTAAGGTGGCATTCATGGTTTTGGGTATGACAATACACGTTCTTGGTTTTTCTGCTGGTGTGTATAGTAGTGACTTACCACTGATGTTGTTCAAACCGAGTATTTTGTTGTTTCTGATCCAGGGTTCCTGGATCAGTGCGACGGTTTGTTTGTCTTCCTCCAGCACTCTGCGTAAAGTGACCGCCGCAATTTGTTTGTGCTGGAGGTTGGTTTGGATGACGGTGAGGGAGCTAAGGGCTGGGGCTACGTAGCACGTCATCTTCGTCGCTAGTTACCCCCGCGCTTATCAGCGGCGAGCTCGCCTCCATCCTGCTCGGACCCGGTTGGGGAGCGGAGGTGGAAGGCCCTGGAGTTGGCGTCGTGTCGTCTTGCCCTGTCGCTTGGTTTGTTTCGGCCGTGGTCGCCTCTACTGAAGGGAAGAAGCGAATGTACCCACTTCCCGTCATGTGGGCTACCCGGCGGTCTCTGTCCAGGATGGTTTGCTTCTGGTCTTCGGGGATTCCCAGGACAAGGTGAACCACCTTCTCCTTGGAGCCAGCCTCGCCAGTTTGGTCACTCACCGACATGTCGCAACACTGCCAGGAGTCGACTTTGTACCAGGGGTTCTGGGCACAAAGGACTTTCTGCAGTATCGCGGAGTCGGTGATGCGGGTATGTATCAGGAGGCCTGCTCTGAGCCTCTTTTTTAAGTCTGACTGTCTGAAGACAGCCAGAGTGGTTTCGGGTATAGGTGACTCGATGTTCTGGACTTCCCTCTCGAGCCAAGTTAGAGCGTTCGCGTTCTCACACCACATCGCGAGCACCCCATCCATGAGGAAGGGGCGCCCCCGGAAAGATGGAGCTTGCACACTCGGAGACGGCGGGGACAGTACCGCTTGCAGGATTCTATCATCGATAGTTTCCCTGAGCTGGTCTGCCTGCTCCTGCGAGAGGTCGCGTGGGGGGACAGTGATGAAAATCACCCTTCTAAACCAACGCAATCAAAAGATACAGCCATTTAAGCCGCAAATTTTCGCAAATTTTCGAAACTCGCACGGGAATCAAAACCTACAGGGTACTTCCCGTAAACTTAGAATCTTGAAATTTAGTACGAAGTCACGTCTCATAGTACAGATATAGGAAATATTACGAAAACCGTAAATTTTCAGATTCATCATATAAAAAAAAATATTTTTGAAAAATATTTTTGACAATTTTGAAAATTTCAAAGTTACTACTCCTTATCTACAGGTTTGTACGGAACCCTCGGTGCGCGAGTCTAACTCGCACTTGAACGGTTTTTTAAAGTCTCACAACTAGAGCATTTTGTTCAAACGTACACCTATGCGACAATAGGGTTGTTGTTATCTTAAATTATGAATTCTCATCAGCCTATATAAGTCCCACCGCTGGGCACAGGCCTCACCTCACCTATGAGGTGGTCCGAGCCATACTCCACCACGCGGGCTCTGTGCGGATTGGTGGAGGGGTGTGTGGAAGCTAAGTGACCAAACTTACTGTCAGATATTACCAAGCCGCCCGAGGCTGACTAGGCTTAACGACTAATATTTTAACGTGCCTTCCGAAGCACGGACATGCTTGTAAATAGACGTCACTTAAATGGTCAGAATGGTCGCCCATCCCAAACATGACCGCGCCTTAGGTTGCTTAACTTTAGGTAACACTACCAAAGCGCTGCAACCACTGCACCAAAAGCACCTTCTTGTGAATTATTATTTATTTATGTGGATTACCAACAACTGTTACATTATATCGTGAATGATAAAGCTAACAATAGTATATGCTAAATGCACAGTCAATTATAGGTAAACATAGCTTGCCTAATATATTAGTAAAAAAATCTTACAAAATTTTAACGTATCTGCAGGTGTTTGTAGATATAGTTAGTAAGAACTATAATTTAAACAAAAAAAACAAGTGTTAATTAATAAAGGTGACTGTTCCATTACAATTAAACAAGTACAAACCTTACAACTAGTGAAACTTAAGTGCGAGTTTTACCTCCTTTCGGAAGGTGGCTTGAAAGCCAGCAATTATGAATTATTTTATAGAAAATCTGTTTTTGAATATTTCTTTCATAGTGAAAACTTATTGTATAACTTTAAGCCTATTGTGCATGTGTGTATGCCAAACACGTCACGCTCAACTGACAGTACCCAGGTTATCGCTTAGCAGCCTTGTTGAGACAAGAGCGTGTGTCATTTCAAGCATTTGCTCTTAGCAGTCTCACCGTTTGTATATGTTTACTGTGCCTCAGCTATAACGATCACAAACAACATTATAGAGACAATAATACATCGTCGCGCAACGCCCCACAACCTCCCCCTGTTAATAGCTGACTTGTAAAACGAAATTTGTTTGTTTGCGATTTGCTCCGAAAACTATGCTAATAACGCGTGCCAAAAATATCAGGGGTGTTCGATTGGTTTTCAAAATAAATACATAAATAGATGGAAATTTGAATTTCGTTCAACTTATGACTTGGAACTTCGTCTTAGTCTATGATCCAAACTTTACCTTCCTACCTTCACCGAGCTGACAAAAGAATGAAACATATTTTATAAAAATAATTGTAGATAAGTTAATATAATAAAAATGGGTTTGCTAAAAAAAATCTAGACACAGTTTTTTTTGTCTCATTGACTAATACTTTAATATACTAATTTAGCTGATAGACTAAATTTATTATAAAATATGTTTCATTCTAGTATTATTTCTATTATAATTATAATATTATCAGCTTGGTGAAGGTTGATTTAGATTCGTATCTTCTCTGGAGGATACCTTCCTCTGGCGCTGGAGACAGGGGTATATGTCCTCTTCAGATCGGGTGAGACCGTGTGTCGGTGTAGTCAGTGTAGGGCCGCGGATGTGTGCTAATCGCGCTAACTCGAACTCCCGAACTCAAGGCTCCTGAGAACGCCGCTGGTTTTTAGTGGGTATGCCCCAGCTGGGGAGAGTCCCACATAACCTGCTGCCCTCCCCCGAGGGAAGCAGGTATGCGCAAAGCATTTTCCAGCGTAACAAAAAAAAAACAAAAGGTTCGTATCTTCTCGGCGCAGCACACCCTTGCGGACTGTCCGCGCTGGAATGAGCAGATTTGCCACATACTTGACAACATTTAATTTTCTTATTCTTGATTATTAAAGGCTGATTTTTGTAAGTTGTTAATGACGTCATAATAATTTCACGCTTTAATATGCCTGCCTACTGTACTAACAAACACACCTTTTTAAATATATATAATCAGCCAATGTCATTTATTTTAGTTGCAAGTTAAACTAAATTTCTTTTATCAGTTCAATAAATATAAGACCAAAAATTAAACAAAAGAAAACCATTTTATACAAAGGTGATAAAATAAAATGAAATGAATACAAAAAAATCAAATAAGATTAATGGGTAAAATGTGGAGATTGTGCAAACTTTGCATTTGTGATTAATAGCTTTTAAATAAACATCACATTGTGTGAAAAACGGTCAAGTGCGTGTCGAGTCTAGCGCAATTTAGGGTTCCATAGTTTCCATATGATGTGTTACGTATAAATTTATCTCTAGTAACCTTTTTGTTTCATTCTTCCATTTATTGTTTATTTTGATACTATTATGTCACTGTGACAGCTCGTTGACAGTGACTGTGTCAACGTTTTTTTTATTGTCACGGCTTCAGCCCTAATTCCAGGCGTTGGTTATCGAATTCCGAATTCTCTATCACCCCAACATGTAGAACTAGCTTGATCATTAGCGCTAGATAGTCCCGGCATATTATAAATGGTACTTGTAAAATTGTAACTTCTAATTAATTATAAGTTGTAACTTTTTTGTATTTAATAGTGTAGTGTTTGTGTCAGGTTATAACCATAGTTATAACTAAACACTATCTCGTGCTCACGGTGTGGCGGGGCGTGCGGCGTCATTACCGTGAGAGCCATGGGCGAGAGCGGACGCGTCGCCTGCGCACATGGTGTGTTATCGAGCCAGTGTATCGTGTGCAAGGAGTATCTTACAAATAGATACTGTATTTTAAATTATTCTCGATTTTGAATAGCGCAAGTTTTGTACACAGTAAAATTTTCAATTAACAGATGATGAAATCACATTTATTTATAATTCATAACTGAGTGTAAGAACGGCACTAGATCGAGGAGATGCTTTGAAATAACCAAATTAGGTCCTTCAACGAATCAGTAATAACCTATAATGTATACAAACATCGATAAATACATGGTACCTAATTCAATTTTACAGCCATAGTCGGTAACTCAATCCTATTTATTCACGTTACGATTCTTACTTTATTTTACCGCTTTGCTAGCCTGGATTTTTTTAATGTAACAGCCTGAACACACACAGGACGAGAGTTTACTAACAGGCCACGGAACCCCAAATAAAGTTTTCTATAAAAGCACGCATCAACTTCACTAGTTACACTTCGTATTCAGCGTTGCAGTATCTCCAAAGTAGCCATGATGGTGAGCCCAAAACTGTTTATTTTGCTTATCGGCCTCTTTTGCGGCAGTCTAGCCCAAAATAACGATGATAGTTCCAACTTCCAATACCTCTGCAAACCTGCTGAAGACTTGGAATGCGTTGGCAACTACCTGGCTAATCACAGCCGGTGTGTACCAACAGGCTACGAAGACGGAGATGCAATCAAAATTGAAGAAGACGTCTATACTTCTATTCCTTCACAAGGCATATCTATCGCAAACAAGAACACGATCGTCACTTTCTACAGCTCCAAAATCCTCGACTTCTTTTTGAATACGGCCACCAAGAACCTTGTACTGACTGTGGAGTTTGGGGGCATAAATTTTGATTCGCCGCAGGCAATCTTTGATATCGCTCGAGTTGGAAATGAACCGATTACTGTGACGTCATCCACAAACGTCACGTACTGCGCTATTATCACTATCACACTGCCATACAGCAAGAATATTAATTTGGATGATCTGACAGCATCAGGGTACGTGACGAATGCTCAGCCTGATTTGTCGCGTGCTGTTGGACCGGAGATTACAGATAATATGAGTGATGTAGTTCAGGACGCATTCGATGGCGCTGTTGCAAATCCATCGATTACCGTCAAAGAGCTGTGGCAGACCTTGGCTTACTATTTCGCAAACGTTTACGTGAACCAATATCTTTGTTACTTTGGGTAATAATTGTGAATTTTATAACATTTTCCTTTGCCACTGCCAACAAAAGGCAGGTCGTGTATTGTTGTAATAAATGTCATTGAAATAATGTCTAATAATAATAATTTATTTAAGAAATCCTCAGAGTCAGAAAATCACGGTTATGTTACCCCCTATTCACATTTGAAAAGAAAAACCGGAACACAGTACAATTTTAAGTTGATAAAACAACATTCAAAAGTTAAGCGCAAATTATTCTTGGTTAAGAGAAAAACATTATTTGAAACAAAACAACGACATATATATATATATATTATAGCTATTTTGTAAGCATTTTATTTGTTTAGAATCTTTTTATTCGTTTTGCTTTGCAGTCCTGGAAGCTGTTACTCGCCATCACATTCATCCACTTATCTTTTTGTGTAGAGGAAAAATAAGATACACGACATAACACAAACAATAAAAAGCCACGTAATGTTTCATGTGTCTTTTACGCACAGGTATAACTTAACAATGTTTAAAAGACTAAACTACTAACGACCTATACCCGAAGTCTTAATTAAGTCCGTATGATAATTACTATCTTATCAGGAAATGTATGAATATTATGTATATTTATCAATGAAAGTGTTTAAATCCTTTGACCAGTAAGTAGCTAATGCGTAGGAGAGCAGTGGTTTGGACGAAACGCGCCGTAGAGGAGGAAAAGGAGCGAAGTATCCTTTTCTTTTTCTATGACGCTGAATATTTGTGCGAGTCGTTAGACGTTTACAGGGTAAACTACATGGTGGTAAATCTCTTCGACGAAGCCAGGATAATTTGGATCGAACTTCACTTCAGGTAAGTTCGTTTGATCATTCAATGGTAGTTGCAAAACATTTAAGGCTATTAAATTAATACGGACACCAAAAGAACACTTATCTACACCGAAATATATTGTGATAAAACAACTTTTAATAAAATATTTATAGTCCGTATACATAGTAAAAACGTGGGTAAATAATAAAAAAAACATCCACCGTCGACAAAATTTGTCTCATATCCAATCACCGCTGGCCTTACAACCGGAAAATCGTACAAAACATGGCGGCCATTTTTATTTTGAAACTCAGAACGCGTATTGCTTCAAATAAACACGATAATTACAATAAACGAACCCGGCAAAAATATCCGTTACACAAGCAAACGTGAATGCGTCTTAACGAGCGACTGTAAAGGGAGGTTTCTGAGCAGGTTTAGAACTAACGACACGACTACGATACAATAAGTTATAACTTTGGTTAAAAAAAGTTTTAGTTGATGGTATAAGGCGTTACGTAGCAGAAATCCATGACTAAAGCTGAAAAAGATAATTATTTTGCTTTAAATTTCCACTAAACGACGCCAAAGGAGGAAACCAAATACATCCAACCGTAAACACTTGAAAAAAATAGAGCTGGAAGTCGCAGGACTTACAATACAACTCACAATGTGACACAGAAGATGCATCTGAAAACAAAAAACTGACACCAACAAAACACTCGACGCGTTTCGCCAATACACGTGGCATCAGGAGTTGTTGTCGCTTCGGCAGATTACAAGCGAGTCGATCGTAATCTTTGTAAATCACTAAAATACTGATGGTCATGAAAGAAGAAATAAATATTTTATTTTTATTATTATTTGAAGTATTTTCTAGGCTATCACAGCACTTTTGGGAGGCGTACCTAGGGATATGGATCCAACACGAAGAGGCCCCTTAGTGATACATTAATGTGTAGGGATGTGTGCATCAAGCGGATACTATCTCTGTCTGCACTATTGAGTAGATACAACTAAAGACAGCACCCGCTAGGTGCAAGGACTATTGCAGAGTAGATGGGAACTGTATGGAGGGGAAATTATTATTATTATTACTATTATCTATGGCTACAGTAGTCCCACAAAACAGATATGTACACAAAGTTTTCGGCAATAAACTGTTAAAATGTTTTAAATGTGTCTCTTATGTACACAGCTGACGCATAAGGAATTCATGTCAACAAAACGCTTGGTTACCAAGCTGTGTGCAAATACTATAAACTGTGGTAATGCAGACTCCATTATATTACTTTCATATTTATCTACCCCCGAAAAAATAAGGGTGTTATAAGTTGGACCACTATGTCTGTTTGTGTGTGAACTGTGTATGTGTTATGTGTGTGTCTGTCTGTGCCATAGTACTTCCCGTAACGGATGGACCGATTGCGAAGCGATTTTTTATTCGAAAGGTCATTTAATCACGAGGTGCTTGTGGCGTTGTGGTTGCAGCGCTGTAGTGATACCAAAAGTTAAGCAACCACAGGCGCGATCATGTTTGGGATGGGTGACCATTCTGACCATTACAAGTGACGTCTATTCACAAGCATCTCCGTGCTTTGGAAGGCACGTTAAGCTGTTGGTCCCGGTTAATATCGATAGATATTATAGGCCCTCGGGCGGCTTAATAACATCTGACAGTAAGGTTGGTCACTTGCCTTAAACACACCCCTCCACCGCACCGCACTGAGCCCGCGTGGAGGAGTATGGCTCGCACCACCTCATAGATGAGGTGAGACCTGAGTTCAGCAGTGGACGTATATAGGCTGATGATGAATTGAATCACGATGGTCCTTAACTGCAGCTGTTTCCCTGGCTAATGCGGGGGTTTTTGACTGGGAAGTATTTTTGACGTGACAACGTCTTATAAATTGGTTTGCCGGGTGACACTTCAAGAAACTGCGTTACGCTCCGCTCACGTTCCGCGCTCACAATGAGAGCGAGTGAGAGGCACGCGTCCCTTCGACTCGGGCATGGTAAGCCCGCCTAAGAGCGAGTGAGACAGACATAAAAAGTGAAAGGCACGCGTCCCTTCCACTCGAGCACAGTTAACCCGCCTAAGAGCGAGAGAGACAGAGCGAGAGAGAGAGAGTGAGAGAGATAGGCATACACACCGGTTCATGTTATACGAATGAATATTCACATTAAAATTATTTTACCACTCAAAGTCGTTGTCACGTAAAACTTTCGCCCGTATACCGACTTTACAGGCAACCAATTTTTTTTTAACGTAGCCTGATCGTAGAATGTAAACGCACTATACAGGGAGTATATATTTTGTATCAATTACAGGCCACGCGCCAATAATATGGGACTAACGAACGCCGATATCACAACTAGCGACCTCTTTGAACGTAATTAAATGAGCTTTCCTTGGAACTTGCACTGGAGCATATCTAACAGTGTTAGCTTTTACGTTTTTGAAGATGTTAAGGCTTTGAAGGATTTTGTTGTATACTAGCAATAGACTACTTATAACAATAAATACTACTTATTTGGTTTATGTGTTATTTTAATTCCCTTTTTTGTTGTGTTATGTTAAAAATGTATGTTTCTCAAAAATTAATTAAAAGTAAAAAATAAATAAAAATAAATAACTGTGCCCTACGCATGGAACCCGTTTTCTACATTATACCACAGGAACCGTGACGTTTTATGGGATGAAAAGTACCCATGTGTTTTGTTTGAGGTTATCTTCTAATATATAAAATTCTCGTGTCACAGTTTTCGTTGCCATACTCCTCCGAAACGGCTTGATCGATTCTCATGAAATTTTGTGAGCATATTGAGTAGGTCTGAGAATAGGCCAACATCTATTTTTCATACCTCTAAGTGATAAAAAAATAAATAAATGGCAAAACAACGGTTGCCGGGTCAGCTAGTAATCTATATATGGTCGAAATTTCAGTCAAATTGATCCAGCAGTTTTGGCTTGAAAGAGTTAAAAGAAGAAGAAGAAAGAAGAAGAAAACATTTTTAGTCAGTATCACATTTTTACCAAATAGAAAAAAAAAACATTTAAAAATCACATACACAAGATACTGAAAGGGGGGCCACTCAGCTTGTGTCGTAGCATCCCAGGAATGCCACGACGCTGGTCTTCCGTGGCCACCCAGAGAGAAAGATAGCACTACTTTGCACAACAATTGCTTTATTCAAAATAGGTACTTATACAGTATAATTCATAAATCATCTTAATATATTTATTTACTTTCCTAACAAAAAAAAGAATACAAATTATACAAACATTCATACAAACATTTTAATAATATAAGTAGGATATTGATATTTTCTTCATCTTCCCTGTTCTTTTTCAAACAAGGCATAAAAAGCCTTATTTGAAAATAAGGAAATTGGAGGTTTCTTAGAAGTTTTTCGTCGATGTTATTTTAAACAACTCTTAATTAGATAGTCTCTAATTTAGATGAAAGATATTGTACTGAGCGATAAGTATGAAGTGGTTTCAAAAAGGACGGCATCTAATCCGGTTTTACCCTATGATAAACAACTAAACATATATTTTTTTGCAGTAGAAAAATTAACTGTGTGCCTATACCTCATGGCATACGTATTCCTACGGCCGCGGGTTCGATCCCCGCCTTAGTCAGTTGATTTTTTCTACTGCAAAAATATTATCTGTAGTTTGCAACGTGAATACTCATCACGAAAAATCATAAACAACTTCAAACGTTACATACGTTTATTTACGTACATTTATAATATCTCTATGTTCAAAGCAGGCTTAATCATATAACACCGGCACAAGGCCACCACACTATGTCCCTATCCCTGCAAAATCCTGTTTATCCTAGACACGGATCTGGCACGCAATTTTAGGAAAATGTCACTGAAACCTCGAAAGCAGGCCTATTTGGCGACGGGATCCTGGGCTAATAACGGCATCCAATACGCGGATGTGTCAACAGTACCTGCATGGCCATCATATATTTATACGCATAATCCCCCTAAATAGGGTTGCCAACTGAGGTGGTACTCATCGAGTAGATATATTGTATTATTTATTCAGTAAGTAAAAAGACTCATCTTGTTAGAAGAACTTAGAAAAACTATGTAAGTAAGAATAAAAAAAAAATAGTCCTCCTGGCCGATTTCGACCACGGCGGCCAATCTCAACAGAGATCTGCCAACTACGCAGGAGATATTATAGTGCAAAAGTGTGAGCGCAATACATAGGTGCACTCACTGTTCCATCACTCTCAAAGTTCGGTGAGACGGCAATCCGACATGACCGGAGAGATAACAGGCGCAGGACCAACGGCTTAACGTGCGCACCGAGGCACGGGGGTATAACACCGCCAACTTCCCGACTCCAAGCTGTTTTTGAGAAATTCATGTCAGAAAATCTCAGAAACAATTTTTGGCTCTACCTGGGATTTGAATTCAGGACCTCTCGGATTTGTTCGGAAAAGAATAATAAATAAGTAATGGTTTAAATAATGTAAACTGGTGTAGCAACAAGTTAAATGTTTTATCGTGATAAGCATTTACGTTCTATACCTGCAAAAAAGAAAAAAAAAGTAACCTGATAAAATGAATATGGACAATTAATCTGTTTGTACTGGTCTGGGTGTTACATGTATTTATTTTAGTTTATTTGTAATACCACTGTTGATTCTGATATCTGTAACACAAGTGCTTAAGCTACTTACCACTGAGTCAGATCAATGTATGTGATGTTGTTGTTTATTTATTATAATAATTATTATTCAGTCACTTTGGGCGGGTCCTTACGGGTCTCAACGACTAGCGTATGTCAACAATTTAGTGACCATTGGTTTGAACGCTGTCAGTTACGAGTCTCTGCAACAGAAAGTCTCATATGTGTCCTGGCGGAATATATTTACTGAGCAATATTTTTGCAACTAAGTTGGGCTATTGGTATTTTTTTTATAATATAATAATAAATATATAAATATACAACAACATCACAAACATTGATATGACTCCGTGGTAAGTAGTGTAAGCACTTGTGTTACAGATATCAGAATCAACAGTGGTATTACAAATAAACTTATATAAATACATAAACACCCAGACCAGTACAAAACAGACATGTTCATGCACACAAACGTTTGTACAGTGCGGGGATCTAACCTGCGACCTGTTGGTTATTAGTGAACTTGACCATTACACCAAAGTGGTTTTCATAATGATGCTAAAAAGTAAAAAAAGTACCCCAAAATGTTCCGAATATTCCAATAATACCTCACCGCCAACCCTACCCACCCTCGCAAAGAGGCACGATAGAGGTAATTTAGTTTCTTATGTAAATAAAGCCACCAGCGAAAATCGGTGCAGATTCACCCGCGGAATATTTATCGCGAATACGCGAGCATCGGGGGATTATATTGAAGTGCTTCGGGCAAATTTTAAAATGGGAAATGATGACGTCACTATTTTAAAATCAGTGAGCCACATCTTTATTGAAAATCCGCACGTTTTATGGACTCGAACTTACTAGAGGGGTCTGGATATTCATTTTTAATATGAAAAAATCTCCTTGTATGCAAATTGGTAATTAATTTGTACTTTGTTTTACATCTGGTCTGTTTCGTAATGTTTGTCGTTTTGCTAAAGTTATTAAAGTACACTTTTATTTTAAGCTTGACAACAAATACTTTTTCGACGACCACTTTGGTGTAATGGTCAAGACGTTAACTATTAACCAAGCGTCTTCGATCCCCGCACTGTACATACATTTGTGTGCATGAACATGTCTGTTTGTACTGTTCTGGGTGTTGGAAGTATTTATTTAAGTTTATTTGTGATACCACTGTTGATTCTTATATCTGTAACACAAGTGGTTAAGCTACTTACCACGGAGTCAGATCAATGAACGTGATGTTGTTGTATATTTATTTATTTATTATAAATGTAAGAATTGATATATGAGTTACATTAACACAATAATTTACAACTCTTCAAACGAGAAATTTTGCACAAAATGAAGAACTTCTACAGCTTGTATCCAACCCTTAAGAAACAATAGAAATCCAATACCAACCAAATCGAAATCCATCACACAAATACTATAAAAGTATCCATCACCTTCATTTTAGTAAGATTGACACAAAAATTTTCGCCAGACACTCGTTTAGCGTCTGTGCCAATCTAGGCTTCGACGTCTGTCGATATTGACTTCAAATTACCATACTGCTTACAAAGAAGCCTTATAAGCCCTTAAGGTAGCCTTTGTAAGTTGTTTCATAATTAACAAGCAAGTATGAAGGATAAGTAGCTACGAGTACAAGTGTACTCGTACGTGTGGGTGTGGGTTTGGCAGGAGTTAAGGTCCAATTTGGACGAGTATTAGCTTGATCGATTAAGGCTTCGTATCAAAATAATAATAATAATAATAAATCATTTACTCCACACCTTAATCTTAGTAAAACATAACAAAAAAAAAACACATACACCTTAAACTCTAATTAATCTAGTGGTTGACCCAAAAAAAAATCCTGTGTCAACCCTCCACCCCTTAACATGTACTTAACTAGTAGTAGTAAGCAAAAAACCGGTCAAGTGCGAGTTGGACTCGCGCACCGAGGGTTCCGTACAAACCTGTAGATAAGGAGTAGTAACTTTGAAATTTTCAAAATTGTAAAAAATGTTTTTCAATTTTTTTTTATATGATGAAACTGAAAATTTACGGTTTTCGTAATTTTTCCTATATCTGTACTATAAGACGTGACTTCGTACTAAATTTCATGATTCTAAGTTTACGGGAAGTACCCTGTAGGTTTTGATTCCCGTGCGAGTTTCGAAAATTTGCGGAAATTTGCGGCCTAAATGGCTGTATCTTTTGATTGCGTTGGCTTAAAAGGTTGATTTTTCTACAGCTTCCAGGGATAATAGACCTAAGTGTTATATAAGTTTAAGTAAACTCAGCAAGGCTTCTGTTTTATTGATGCCTATTTATCGAAACAAACACTTCAATGAAAAAAATTTAAACTATAATTTTAAATTGTGGACAAAGCATTTTGACTTTTGTACGTTTATTGACATTACTTGCCCTTTCTCAAGTAAATCGGTTTATTCGAGAGTTATTTGTGACAAGATTAATATATGTATCGATTATAAACAGTATGAATCTCAATTTCTTAATTTGTTAAATATTAAAAAGAGTATGATGTCTTCTCAGTTACACAAGTGCTGTTCAGTGAAAAATAAAGAAAACTACGTCAATAAGGTGAATTGTAAAATAAGACCGGGCACGATACCATATTATTTCCAAAAGATCCAGCGCCCTATTTCCAAAATAAGCGCCGCTGCACAAACGACACCAGAACCCCTTACGGAACGTAACAAACAGAGTTTTTTTCGTTCCTAAAGCAAAAAACATATTTAGAATTCTCCATCAAAACATTCAAGGTTTGCGCTCAAAAAGAGAATTGTTAGAAATAACTCTCTTAGATACTAAATTAGATCCTGATATACTCTGTTTTACAGAAACATTCGTGAAAGCTGGAGAGGAAAAACATATACTTCTCAACAATTTTGAACTAGCATCTAACTACTCACGGTCAAATAAAAGAGGTGGAGCCTGCATATTAGTCAAAAACAGGTTGGATCATAAAACAATATCTTGTTTTGATGACCTTTTAATGTCTTTTCACTTCGAGTTCTGCGTTACGAATTTAACATCTAATAATATTATTATTATATGTCTGTATAGAACTCCATCAAAACGTAAAAGTCATATCGATTGTTTCATGGAAAGATTTGACCTACTTATAGACAGATGTATCAGGAAGTATCCTAATAAACATATTATTATCGCTGGTGATTTTAATATAAATATCTTAGTAACAAATGGACGTACTACACAATTTACCGATATTATGAAAAAGTATAATCTTTCTTCACACATCACCAGGCCTACTAGAGGCAAATCATGTCTTGACCTCATAATAAGCAATATTGATAACGCCACAGGATCCGTTCATTCGCTTTGGCTGTCGGATCATGATACCGCACAAGTTTTAAGTTTTACAGTTGCCCATAAAATGGAAACCCCCAAAAGTACTTTCATTTACAAAAGATGCTACAGTCAAGAAAATATTGAGCGTTTTTAACAATATCTCAGATGTCTCTCTTTCCCCGAGATCTATTTACATTCAGACCTAAACGCGGCATTTAAAGAGTTCCATGACATGTTTTGCCTTCTTTACAAACTCTGTTTTCCAGTGAATAGACTTCAACTAAACCACTCTCCTAAGTCGCTCTGGATTTCTAAGGGAATAAAGAAAAGCTGCCAAATAAAAAAAAACTACGCTATAAATACTACACGAGTAAATGTAAAATGGATAAAATCAAATATTTAAATATAATAAATTTTTAAAAAAATGTATAAACTGTTCTAAACGTATCGCAAATGAAAAATTTGTAACAAGGAGCAAAAACATTTGCAAGGCTACTTGGGATGTGATAAAATATGAAACAGGTGGTGTACGCACTAGATATTGTGTAAATAAAATAACGACTGAAGGTAAGGAAATAACGAAACCTACTGAAATAGCGATGACATTTAATAATTATTTTATTTATAACACTGACCAAACTAATGACAATTTACAAAATACATCTAAAAATTATTTACAAAATTCTATTTTTCTGAAACTAGTTGACGTCGACGATATTAAAAAGATAATAGGGACTCTCAATAACACAAAATCGGAAGGTTACGACGCCATATGTACCCAGGTAGTTAAAAGTTGCAGGGACGAACTTGCCCCAGTGTTGACATTTCTGGTTAATCTATCTCTGGAAACAGGTACTTTCCCAAATGAGTTAAAGATATCTGTTTTGAAGCCTCTTCACAAAAAAGGAAATAAATCGGAGATGAAAAACTATCGTCCGATAGCATTAATTCCAATTTTTTCAAAAATATTTGAGAAAGTTATGCATAAGAAATTGGCGTCTTTCTTCGAAAGACATGGCGTAATAAATCAGAATCAGCATGGTTTTCAAAAAAATAAGTCTACCGTATATGCAGCTTTTAACTTAGTCAATGAAATCTTACAAAGTGTAAACAAACTGAATTATACAACAGTGATCTTTTTAGATGTGACAAAAGCTTTTGATCTTGTCTCACACAAACTTTTATTGAGCAAACTTGAGCGCTATGGAATAAGAGGCCCCGCCCTAAGCTGGCTTAAGTCATATTTAGAGAATAGACAGCAATGTGTCGAGATAACACAGGTTGATGAGAACAGATCGAATCTGGTATACAGATCCGAATTTCGTCAAAATAACCTCGGCGTGCCGCAGGGTAGCATACTCGGTCCGTTGCTGTTTTTGGTTTACATAAATGATCTGCCAGATATACTTGATCATAAGACGACGCTATTTGCTGATGATGTTTCAATAATTGTTACGACAAATAAAAAATATAGTTTAGAACAACATCAAAATGACATTAAAATGACTCTAATTAAAATAATTGAATGGCTTACTAAAAATAATCTACAAATAAACTTAAGTAAAACTAGTATACAAAATTTTAATAACTTTAAAAATTCTCAAATACTCATCGACTTAAATGACGAAATCTTGTGTAATGCAGTGAAGGTGACTTTCTTGGGTATAGATATGAATTCTAAATTAGATTGGAAAGAACAAATAGATAAAGTATGCGATAAGGTTAATAGATTCGCGTTTGCATTGTACAAGCTTACAAAAATTGCAAAAAAAAGTACAGCCGTCACTGCGTACTTTGCATATGTTGAGTCGGTGTTAAGATATGGGCTGATAATCTGGGGCAATGGCACTAACATAAAAAAAGCTTTCGTTGCTCAGAAAAGATGTATACGCTCTTTGTGTGGCATACCTTCTGATATATCGTGCTTGCCCTATTTCAGAAACCTAAATATACTCCCGTTACCTTGTCTATATATACTCGAGATAGCAAAATTTGTTAAACAAAATAGTCACCTATTCCTACCACTAAATAAAACTACGGATAGAAATCTCCGGAACCCTAACCGACTTATACTTAACACAGTACCCAAAACGACGCGTTTCTTGAAAAATTGTCCTGCGATGTGTACGACTATTTACAATAAAATCCCAGACTCTATTAAGAAACTGCCCACCCCAATGTTTAATAAGTCATTGCGTAGATGGCTTATGGAGAAAACCTTCTATTCTGTAAAGGAGTTTTTAGATAACAAGATTTGAACGGAAGATCTACTCAAATTAATAATATAATCGATACATAATTGATCTGACATTGAATGTTTTTAAGTTTATCTAATTAATTATATGTAATTAACTTTATTTGATGCTTTTACATTTGCATGCTATTGTATATCCTACTACTATCCTACTACTATTATAAAGGCTAAAGTTTGTAAGTATGGATGTATGGATGTTTGTTACTCTTTCACGTAAAAACTACTGAATGGATTTGAATGAAACTACCACAATATAGCTTATACATCAGAATAACATCTAGGCTACAATTCATAAAGAATTTTTAAGATAAAGGCTTTCCATGCGGACGAAGTCGCGGGCGGCCACTAGTGGCTAAATAGGAGCACTTTGTCATTGACTACGATCAAAATTTATTTGTACCCACCCTATTTAATAACAAATAAAAAATTTGATTTGATTTTGATTTGATTTATAGAAATTTCAGTTTGATACCTCCTCGCGTTCCTGAGAAAAACGGTCTTGACAGACGGACGGACGGACGGACAACAAAGTGATCTTATAAGGGTTCCGTTTTTTCCCTTTTGAGGTACGGAACCCTAAAAATGGATTAAAATAATGGGAATAACTCTTTAAAATATGTAAAGTCGAATTTAGAATGCAGTTAAAAAGTTTTTTTATCGTGTCAAATCTAAGTTCAGCAAAATATGCGTTTATATATAGGATTACTGGTAACCCGACGTATTCCTTAAAAAGAAACAAAGATGAGGTAATCAGCAACAAAAAAGGTTCCATCGACTAGGGGTTAGAAATAATTGAATTTTAAAGATATCGTGCTTTTAAGATACATTTCTTGTTAAACGGGCTCAAAGTGCAATAATTTGTAATTTTTCGACCCCTACCCTACCTTTCGTTGATGAGACCTTTTTAGTAGGAAATCACCTTTACTACCTCTATAACTCTTTTGAAGGAATACGTCGAGTTACCAGTATCTGTAACAGTACCTGCATATGGCCTACCTACATGATATTGATAAGATGTGGTTAGCATCGTATATTAAACTAAAACGCCAAATGTGATTCAATTTGACGGCTTTGCGAATTTCAGGTAAATTTTGAGAGCTCTACATATTTTTGCTCATCTAAAATTTTCTAAAATGTGGGTGCCAATTTCGAATTTCCAAGTTCGTTAGACTTTTCACGGAATAATAAACATCTTCATAATTCAAAGCCCAGACAAACCCACTCAACCTTAATCCTAAGGGCGAGGCTCCACTGGGAGGCCTAGGTGGGTGCTATTTAGATCCATCTACAGGTGCAGACTCGATGTTTGATTTTGACATTTCTTTTTCGTCACTATTCCATGATAACTGATCGATGTGATTTAAACTTAATAATGATTTGCACAAAACCGTTCTCCATCACAAGCGCATGCCTTATAGTGGCAAGCACGAAAGCGAGCGTTGATACGGCTCCATAGGCTAGATGGCGCTTTTAGCCTAGTACCTAGCACATGAACCGCGACATAGAGGTTAATATACCTCTAGATAGACAAATCAAGATGATGTCTTTCGGACCTTGGTCCCCGACCATAACACCCGGTCGGTAGGAAGCGCTTCCCTTTAGCTTCCTAACTCTAAATCTGTTGCGCCAAAAGTAGCAAAGTTCTGGATCGGAGACCATAATGCTTATGCAGTGGTAAGGTGTGGACTACCTTTTCAAATGTCTTAAAATCGAATTGGATGCAGCAGGCCCCCTGGAAGCTTCTGCTTACAATCTATGAAGGAGGCATGTGTTCAGAAGTGGGAACTTCTAAACACATGCTTACACTTGCACGTTTAAAGCTTCATTATAAAAGAGAACAGTTGTATTATCCGAAGTACATGAAATGAGAAGTCATAACATACATGTCATGTAGAGTTATCATGTAGGTACACTTTGAACTTGAGACTTGAAAGACGCAACTGCTGACTCGGTCTTTAAATCACAAAAAATCTTTCTAACCAATTTTCTTAATTACAAACGAAGCTAAACTAGCTTAACAGTATGTCCCGGCTTAAGGTCATCGGTCCCCCCCCCTCCCCTCCCTGGCTGTCGCCGCGCCGTCTGGCCGGTACGTAACCCGAGCCGGCACTCGCATGGGTTCCCGCTTCGATGCCCGGCCGGGACATTATACGTAATTGTGTTATGCGACACTGGACAGACTTCAGGTATCGGAGATATAGGCTGTACGAGGTTATCTGAGACACGTTCAAGCATTCCAAGGTTCATTAATAGATTACATAGAGGTTAAGGTTGATAAAAGTATGAGCTAAACGGGAAAAGTCACGTATGACTGGTCACTTTCTTAATTAAACGAGCAATTACCTAAAATTTACCTCTTTTGGTCACCTTCGGCATACTACAGGACACCGTCGGTCAAGAAAATATTAATATCTACTAGGATCCGAATTACAGCTGTTGATTTTGTCAAGGTCCAAATTATAGTCTGCCTCGTTGGTGTAGTGGCAATGTTTCTGCCTTACATCCGAGAGGTCCTGGGTTCAAATCCCAGGTCGAGCCAAAATTGTTTCGGAGATTTTCTGTCATGGATTTCTCAAAAACAGCTCGGAGTCGGGAAGTTGGTGGTGTTACACCCCCGTGCCTCAGAAAGCACGTTAAGCCGTTGGTCCTGCGCCTGATCTCTCTCCGGTCATGTCGGATTGACGTCTCACCGAACTTTGAGAGTGATGAAACAGTGAGTGCACCTGTGTACTACTACTACTCACACTTGTGCACTATAATATCTCCTGCGTAGTTGGCTTATCTCTGTTGAGATTGGCCGCCGTGGTCGAAATCGGCCAGGAGGACTATTATTATTATAGAACCTAAGTCGATTTTGAATATGGTAACAAAACAGACTACTCATTAAAAAATAGATAATAAAGCGAAATATTAAATTGTGCCCTAAGGGCGAATAAATCATAGTATTTTTCTTATTATCATAATCACCACAAAATGGGAACTTTGTAGTGATTTTCGATCACAATTCCTGCTGCATACGGGCCTAGTCCCATTTCAGCTCAGCTGCTGCCTGGGTTACCATCAGCTCCTTTTGTCATGGAGCCCAGTTTGATAGTTTTATTTATTAATTATAATTACAAATGGTGCTGCAGAACTTTCCATTATTTATTCATAAAATTTCTTGAACAAAAATAATTGAACTTTTAAAAAATGCATCAGAACCATGTGTGGGATTGCACCGGGCGAGTCCTGTAGAGCAACTTTCTGGAACTTGGACTTACTTCCGCTACCAGCCCTGTACGTTTTTGAAATGAGTTGTTTTGTCAAAAGTCATGATGAGCTCTTTCAGAAAGCTAGAGATATTAACTCACGATCGAGAAGAAATCCGGATAGATTAGTGTTAAGCGTCATTCCGAAATCTGCTAAATTCAAAAAAAGTTGTTTAGCAATGGGTGTAAACATACATAATAAGATGCCCAATGACATTAAAAACCTCAAAATTAATATATTTAAATCAAGATTATATAGATGGCTGATTGAACGAAAAGTATATGACATTAAAGAGTTTTATGACATGAAAATATAATAATAAATGATTAGTTAGACTGTTTGTAATTTGCTTGCACTATGACTTTGTATTAATTTATGGACAATTCTATTATGTAATTGTTCATTGACATAATTAGTGGCCTAAACTGTAATTGACATTAATTTTATTTTATTCTTGTAAAACAATTTGCATGCTAATCATAAGCAAAACATGTTGCACTCATTTTATTGTACCACCTACAAATATAATACCATGTTTTAATGCAAATAAAGATTTATTATTTATTTATTTAATTTGTTTAATTTATTTTATTTTAAAGATTTATTATTTATTTATTTGGGCTGATGCGAAATCAAAGTCACAGTCATAATTTTATGACTGTCCCATAACATAAAAAATGTTTACCACACCTATTCTCCCTTAATGTTTCGGTACGTTAAAAAGGTATGGTTACTGTAAACATGTACTACGGTTCAGTCAGCGCCAAAAATATAGTTACACTTTGTCTTTAAATCGAACCAAACATCATCTGTTTGGTTCGATACGTTACAAACGTCAACTGAAAAATGGGCCGTTTACGAGTACGCCAGCACATATTATAAACAACTCGCAGTACTGACGACACCTAGGAACCTAGCAGGTCCATTGGACTGAATTCAGTTGGACCACACGTGACTATCTCATACTTACATTGTTGTATATATTTAATGTTTATATTAATAAATATTCAAACCAATTCTCTAGTCCTAAATTAAAATACGAGGCTTGTGGCATGGGTGCTAAACAACGGATAAACATACTTAAATACTTTTTTTTTGTAAATAAACACATGTTATACATAAAAAAACACCCAGAGCAGTATACAAACACACATGTTCATGCACACATATGCTTGTATTGAGCGGGGATCGAACCCGCTACCCTTGGTTTTAGAAGACCGACATGTAGACCACTGCACCAAGCGGTCGTCTATTAAATATCGTATATTATATCTGTATCGTATATTATATTTATACCATATCTGTCCTTTTTTGGTTTTAAGTGTATAAAATGGTACTAAAATGCCACTACATTTTTATCGCTGACTGTACGTTACAAAGGTACCTTTGACGTTAATATTTCTGTACTTCGGTAGGTACCCATGACGGCGGCATCCGACGATATTTCACCGCATCCGTGAGCCATTAAGGCTCAATTTGGGGATGCAAACGAAGCTTATACGTGAGGCTCCGAGCTCATTAGGCGTTAGACATGTGGCGCCTTAAATATGCGCGAGGTGAATACGGGGGGTTGTTGTTTGTTGGTTTACCTTTGTAAACAAATGTGTGTATGGTTTAAACCAACTAAGCGGCCGCGTGTGTAACGACTGTTAGTCCGACGAACGGGGTGAAGCTCGAGTTACCTGCATAAGTTGATATTTATATCTGACGTAGAAAAAACATGGTGTTTTACCGGCTACACACCCTCGGTTAAGTTTAGGATACCTCGTTTATGCCCAAGTGTGTCGCTTAAGATGTCAGATTCATAAACTTAACATTATACGAGTATGTCTATGATGATATTTTTATTATAAAGAAAATCAGAAGCAGTTCAGTATTCTATTTAGTAAAAAAACACAACAAGTCTGTGGTAATTAGTAAATGACTCAGTGGATGATATTTGACGACCACTTCGGTGTAAAGGTTAAGAAGTTGACTATTTTGTTATATAATGGTTAAGTGGTCGCAGGTTCTATCCCTGCACTTTACAAACATTTGTTTGCAAACATGTCTTATTTGTTCTGGTCTGGGTGCTATATGTATTTATTCAAGTTTATTTATAATACCACTGTTGATTCTGATATCTGTAACACAAGCGCTTAAGCTACTTACCACGAAGTCAGGTCAATGTATATGGTGTTGTTGTATATTTATTTATTTAAATAGTCTAAACAAGGTGTAGAACGGAGGACCAACAAACAAGCCAACCATTATCAAAGTATTGATTCTTAATATAAAAAAACACAGTCCCAGTTTCTATCGGCTTTTCTATGGCAGATGTACATTTTAAAGACTTCTTGCAATAAACTTTAATCTCAAAATATTTCTAATATCGCCACAAGGTAAACGAGCACCCTGTAAGCACCTTGTCAACACGTAAAAGGCAAAGCCCCGATAGAGTTACCGACTAGTGTTCAGGGGTCATTGCCGTGCAATCACGGTGTCGCGGGTTCGAATCCTAGCAGGTGCTATGTCATACATAATTATGCTAGCGAAAGCGTACTTTCAAACGGCTTACAAATAAGTATATAAAGCTTTTTCGGCAGAGTCGAAAAATTGTGTTTGCAGTGTTATTTGATTTTGTAGTTAGATCTTAGGCAGCTAGTGATCTTAAGGATTCCATTATCAGATCCTTTCCACCTTCAGCGTCATCAGTTCATCAAGTATCATTGGATGTGCCCAAAGAAAAGTTTGAAGATCATTGTTGATAACATGCAATGATGAATAAATAATAAATATTCCACAACAATCACACCAATTCTCTAGTCTCAAATTAAGCTACGAGGCTTGTGTTATGAGTACCTACTAGACAACGGATAAACATACTCGTACTTAAATACATTTTTTTTTAAATAAATACATATTATACATAGAAAACACCCAGACCAGTACAAACACACATGTTCATGCACACATATGCTTGTACTGTGCGGGGATCGAACCCGCGACCCTTGGTTTTAGAAGTCCGACATGTAGACCACTGCACCAAGCGGTCGTCGATGACTCTATTTTGTTCAGAAGAAGTTAGGAAAAACAGTCTTTAGTCAGACATCACATACACAGAACGAAATTAAAAGTATAAACAGAAATAAACTTGTTGTTATTTGTATAAACAGATACAAAATCAAAAGAATAAAAGTAACAAAAAAACAATGGTACTACTTACTGTAGAAAACTGATAAGTGTGTAATACTCTTTATAATATTTTGTACACTAAAGACTAAAAAATAGCTACATGGAATTGAATCCACAAAAAAAAATTTTGACGACCGCTCGGTGCAGTGGTCTACATGTCGGACTTCTAAAACCAAGGGTCGCGTTCGGTCCCCGCACAGTACAAGCATATGAGTGCATGAACATGTGTGTTTGTACTGGTCTGGGTGTTTTCTATGTATACTATGTATTTATTTACAAAAATGGAAGTATTTTAGTAACCCATAACACAAGCCAAGTAGCTTAATTTGGGACTAGAGAATTGGTGTGATTGTTGCGAAATATTTATTTATTTATATTAAGTGATGAAAAGAAAGCCAGTCAGATGAATGGGTGAGTATCACTGCCAAGATACGAGTAGATATCACTTGTTACAGACAATCCGCACTGAGCCCGCGTGATGGAGTATGGCTCGAACCACCTAATAGTTGAGGTGAGGCCTGTGCCCAGCAGTGGGACGCATATAGGCTGATGAGACAGACATTCAAGTCACAAGTTTCAATAGTCGCTTTGAACCCTACGCACTACAAATAAGAACATAGTTGTATCCAACCAAAAAACTATAAATATCCAAACAAAACCGAAACACAACTTATTCAAAGGTATACAAAAAGACTTGCATTACTTCCCGAACATAATCAAATCTACATCAGAAAGGTAAAAAAAACCGGTCAAGTGCGAGTCCGGAACCCTCGGTGCGCGAGTCCAACCGAGGGTTCCGTACAAACCTGTAGATAAGGAGTAGTAACTTGGATATTTTCAAAATTGTCAAAAATATTTAAAAAAAAAGATTTTTTATATGATGAAACTGAAAATTTACGGGTTTCGTAATTTTTCCTATATCTGTACTATAAGACGTGACTTCGTACTAAATTTCAAGATTCTAAGTTTACGGGAAGTACCCTGTAGGTTTTGATTCCCGTGCGAGTTTAGAAATTTTGCGGAAATTTGCGGCCTAAATGGCTGTATCTTTTGATTGCGTTGGCTTAGAAGGTTGATTTTTCTACAGCTTCCAGGGACAGTAGACCTAAGTATCATATATAAATTTCAGTTTGATACCTCCACGCGTTCCTGAGAAAAACGGTCTTGACAGACGGACGGACGGACTAATAAGGGTTCCGTTTTTTTCTTTTGAGGTACGGAACCCTAAAAAGAGGGAGAGCTATAAAAGGGGGATGTTGGTTAAGAGTATAGTAGTCACTTAAAATATATTTATACACAACATAAAGACCTTACACACTATACCGACGGCTCCTTAGTTATTTTACTTTTGTAATTATTTAAAAACACCAACGCATTAAAAGCTATACACAATTTTGACGACCACTTTGGTGTAATGGTCAAGAAGTTGACTATTAACCAAGAAGTCGCGGGTTTGATCCCCGCACTTTACAAACATTTGTGTGCATGAACATGTCTGTTTGTACTGGTCTTGGTGTTATATGTATTTATTTAAGTTTGTTTGTAATACCACAGTTGATTCTGATATCTGCAACACAAGTGCTTAAGCTACTTACCATGGAGACACATCAATGTATGTGATGTTGATGTTGAGCTATCGAGCTGCGTAAAACCCGAATTTCGTTGAATTTTCGATGAACCCTGAATTCCGTTTTACTCACATAAATAGGTGTTGCATATTCCCGTGAATTATGTGTATTATCGGATGAGAATCGTTTTGGAAAAAGAACAGGAACCTAACCACGAACTAAACCTTGTCAAAATATTTTTTCTTAAACTTCCCACAACATTTTCAGCAACACTACCACCGTGAAAGGCTTCAAAAAGCATTTCAAGTGACCAAACGCGCCGGCTCAGAAGGTGTGTTTATCCCCTAAGCCTGTAACCGGAGAACTGAATAAATAAATTAGACAATAAACATGGTTGCGGAACGCTCCTGCAGGATTATGTTAAAAAGGCACATTCGCACACAAATATTAAAGCCGGGATACGTTTCGCGTGCTCGCGAGGCGGTAGGTGCTTTTAGGGTTCTGCTTTTTGTGAAATGTACAAAAAAATATGATTTTATCCTTTATTTATACAACACTGTGTTTGGTTTTGGAAACTAGGGCCTTATTGCAATGGTTCTTTTCACTCAGAAGTAGCATTCTAGGTTTAAAGGCGTTTATTCTCAAACAAGACGTAGTCACTTACATGAGAACAGAGTTCTTCTACATTCTTACTTCATGTCTGTCGCAGAACCGACGAGAGGTGGAGCAGGAAGGTTCTCGAATGGAGACCACGCTTAGGTAAACGTAGTGTGGGAAGCCCCCGGCTAGATGGACAGACGACCTGAAGAAAGCAGCTGGTAGTGACTGGATGCAGAGGGCGGAAGATCGTGCGCTGTGGCGCTCCTTGGGGGAGGCCTATGTCCAGCAGTGGACTGCAACAGGCTGATATGATGATTCTTACTTCATATAGAAGATAAAAGTTATGTTTTACACCGCTGGCAACCCTTACACTTGTGTGTGGGATGTAAAGGGAATGCAAACTATTCTATAATTCATGTATTAAGTATTTAAAACCTCTATGTTAAAAATCTTTTTTTTATCAAACAGCGTGGCAGTGTGATTCTACTTTAGTAGTAAAACCGAAGCATAGAAGTTTTTTTTTAAAGTTACTTTTTTCATGTTTTCACTTTGTAAAACGTACTTTTTTTTTAAATAACGTAACTTGAAAGATAGAATCATTGCACTGCGAGAAAATAACCACTCAAATGTTACATTGTCGAGAAAAACCTGTGAAACCAAACCCAAGCATATCCGTCCATCCATTTCTGAAGTTAAAAGCAGAGTCGAAAACGTGGTTTTCTTATCCAAATCAGCTAACGAGTACCTACCTATCAACTCTATATTCCTGTTCCTGTTACGGAACCCTACCCAAGTTTTTCACTCACCCTTCCAACCATTTTTATTCGTTCATTTTGTTTGAGACAATGCCACTTTGAGCGCGAGCATCTTCCCTGTGTAATGTCTGAGTTAAACAACTACAGAGGTAGAGTCATCTCGGCTCACGAGGGCTCTCTTAATGTCTCATGCGTTTCGGAATGATGGTAATGCCAAACATGAATGCTTGTGTCTTTTTTATGTGTTCGCCTTTGACTTAGGACTAAGCCTGCGACGCAGAACCTAAGTTTTATTTTTATTTTAGTTATCCATGGAACACAAAACAAGTTACAGTCTGCGAAAAACGAAATGTAAAACAGTATACAAAGCTAGACAGAAACTCTAAACGTGTAAGCACAATATGTTCTTACTTACTTACTTACTAGGGTGACTCAACGACCCAAGTGAGTCTTGGCCTCCGACACCAGATCACGCCATGCATCTCGGTCTTGCGACAGTTCTTGCCAATCGCTATGGCCGAGGTTGAGCAGATCTTTAGCAACAGCGTCTTTCCAGCGGTACCTAGGACGTCCAACCGGGCGTTTCCCATTTGGTTGTCCCAGGTACGCTCGCTTCACGGCACGATCCTCTCCCATTCTCTCTACGTGTCCGAGCCATTAAAGCCTGGCTGCTTTGGTCTCTCCAATAATGTTAGGTTCGGACACTAGGTCTTCAATCTCCAAATTCTTTCTGACTCTCAACCTCCCATCTTCCAGTTTCTTCGGTCCCAGAATCTTTCGCAGAATTTTTCTTTCCGCCACTAGTAGCTTATTCTCTTCTATCAAGGTCAGTGTCCAGGCACATCCATACATTACAATATGTTCTAGCTTTAATGAAATTTTGGAGGGTTAAAACTTAACAATACAGATATAGTAGTTATCAACTATTATTAGTTTTGTTAGTATACGCTGTAAGAAAGATAAGGTTTCTGACTGATGTTGAAACGGCAAGACTAGTTTATTTTAGTTATTTTCACAGTATCATGTCATACGGCATCTTACTATGGGGCTCAGCTGCAGATATAGAGTCAATTTTCGTATTGCAGAAACGAGCCGTGCGGGCTATTTATAAACTTAAATCAATTTATGAAACACTTAGAGAATTGTTTAAAGAAGTTAAAATACTTACAGTTTACTCGCAATATATTTACGAAAACCTAATTTACGTTCGAAAAAACTTACACTTATTTCCTAAAAATAGCGATTTGCATAACTTCAACACAAGACAAAAAAATAGGCTTGCCGTTCCACATTTTAGGCTTCATAAGGTTGGTCACTCATTTATGGGTAGATGTGTATCATTTTTTAATAAATTACCTGAAAATTTAATTTCATTGCCTTTAGATAAATTTAAAACAGTTGTCAAAGATGTATTAATGTCGAAAGGATATTATAAAATTGATGATTATATAAATGACAAAGATATATGGAAATGTTTAAATGCAAATAATTACAATTATTGTAAATCAATTTTGAAAAGAGGCAATGACAATAGTGACTGAGTTTCTTGCGCCGCTTCTTCTCAGCACTGGCCCAAATTGTCCCGAAGCGGTGGTAGGGTTAATTTATATGTTGGGACGTGTAAAAGTGCTAGTTCTTAGCCTAGTTACAGAAATAAATGAATTTTATTGAATTTTATTTTATTTTAGTAGTATAGTAAAAAGGACCTAATAACAGGAATAAGTGCACAAAATCTCAACGTAACCACGGCACAAAATCTCTACGTAAATTAGCCAACATCGAAGATATATATGTTCATACTTTTAAAATAATTTACATAATTACAAAACTTTTTAAATCAATCTATTCATGCTAGCATAATCTACATGAATCTAAAACTTGACAGACACACAGAACACAGCAAAACTTTATAACAAGACTTCCTTTCTATTGTTGAGAATAATTTCATAATTTAGAGTTTGTATTTTCACCGAGAGTTTTATTATCTGTGGCAGACATCTTTGCTTATTTTTGTCTCCACCCGGCTTGTACGATATAAAGGTTATTCTTGAATTGAACAAAATACTTGAAAGGGAATGATTTAGATTTTAATTTATAATAATAAGAGTAATAAAATTGAGTTTATTACTTCCAACAAATAAACGGTATTAATAATTAATACAATAAAAATAGAACATGAAAGCAATTGGATGCGGCTCAGCTATTTTTTTGTTTATTTTATTTTATTTATTTATTTATTGCTATTTTTCGGGTGTTTAATATTATTTTTTATTTGAACGTTATTTGATCCAGAAATCTCTTTACCTCTTTACGAAAAAAGAAGCATGAAGCACACGATACGAAAGTCGAACAATATAATCGACAGCTGTTCCTAGTAATGAAATATTTTCGCTTTTCAATAAATCAATGTATAGTCTACTAATTTTATTTTATTTTATTTTATTTATTAGGCACACCAACGACAGTTACAATTGATTTAACATGAGACTTACATACAGTTTTGAAGTGTTGCTAATTGCACTATCAATTATAGGTGTACACAACATGCTTGATAAATTAGGCGTTACAAAATATGATAAAAATTTTAACAATTTTTTACAAAAATGAATAATTTTGACAGAGATGAGATATTAAAACAAAACAGTATTACAAAAAAAAGCTAACATAACAAAACGAAAAACAACAAAATTATTAGGTGATGGTTACGGCTATAGTGGCCCTGAACCTGGCCAGGGACATTGAATGAACATCGATCCATCCACTGCACCTATTATTCAGCTTGCTTATTCTGCAGACTGGTGAGTTAGCTCCCAGCACGGTTCTTCTAAACGGTAGACGAAGAGGCTCTATAGGCTGGCGTGGCATACGCAAAGGAATTAATTAATACGGTAGTTGACACCACCAATCGTTGACGTACTTTTTATCAACTGTCAAAACGCTTTTCTTAATAGAGTTTGTATGGGAATAACACACTTTGACGTCATCGCGTGCAATGCCGACTGAGTGACTAATTATCATTTGAATTCCAATTAAAAATCAAATAATACGAACTGCAGAAAAATATTAGTGTAAAGGCATCTGAAATTATGAATTATTTTAGAGAAAATCAGTTTTTGAATATTTCTTTCATAGTGGAAACAAGCCTATTGTCAAGATACTTCAAAACGATATTGGATCCGTGGTGTTTCATGGTTAGTAAACGGAACAAAAAGGGTTTATTTTTGACAGATTTGGAATTTCGTAGTAGACCTACGAATACTGATAAGTTCTTTTGTTAAATCACAAGATTTTTTTTATTAAGAGAGCAGCTACAGTCAGCCAAAAAAAATTGGAGTCGGCGCTTGTAACCACATCTTGCGACACCTTTGTATTAAATTCAAATTAAATAAAAATACAACAACATCACATACTTTGATTTGACTGCGTAGTAATTAGCATAAGCACTTTTGTTACAGATATCAGAATCAACAGTGGTATTACAAATTAACTTAAATAAATACATCCAGACCAGTACACCATCATCATCATCATCAGCCTATATACGTCCCACTGCTGGGCACAGGCCTCACCTCATCTATTGAGGTGGTTCGAGCCATACTCCACCAAGCAGGCTCAGTGCGGATTGGTGGAGGGGTTTTTGTAAGGTAAGTGACCAACCTTACTATCAGATGTTATTAAGCCGCTCGAGGGCCTCTGACCAGGCTTAACGACTAATATCTATCGACATTAACCGGGACCAACAGCTTAATGTGCCTTCCGAAGCACGGAGATGTTTGTAAATAGACGTCACTTAAATGGTCAGAATGGTCACCCATCCCAAACATGACCGCGCCGTAGGTTGCTTAACTTTAGGTATCACTACCAAAGCGATGCAACCACTGCGCCACAAGCACCAAGTGGTCGTCAATTCACCATTATTTTTATTTTAGTGGAAAATAAATTACTTTTTGTACGACTCATTTCAATGTGCCCATTTTGTATTATTATGTTTGTGTTCGCAGTTTACAAAAGTCTCACCAACTTTACCTAAATATTTACTCTTCCTTCAATTCCGGAGCCGTTACAACGATGAACCGAGCATTCGATTTCTATAAACTTCTTTTATCAAACTTACTCTTGCCATAGACAAACTTTGAATCCATTTGACGACCGCTTGGTGCAGTCTACTTGTCGTACTTCTAAACCAAGGGTCGCGGATTCGATCCCCGCACAGTACGAGCATATGTGTGCATGAATATGAGTGTTTGTACTGGTCTGGGTGTTTGTATGTATTATATGTATTTATTTACAAAAAAAAGTATTTAAGTATGTTTATCCGTTGTCTAGTACCCATAACACAAGCCTCGTAGCTTAATTTGGGACCAGAGAATTGGTGTGATTGTTGTGAAATATTTATTATTATTTAAGGTCGTTCAACCGTTTAGGTGGCAAGTTTGGTGGCCATTTAAATGTGGCCAAGTTGGGTGCCATTAAAAGCTACCATTTAGCCGTGTAGACAAAACACACTCTGCACGACAGATGCACCTGATGCATTTATCACGTTCGTTTGCGCTCGGACCAAACAACCTGCCCGAATTTAGGCGGACGCGTATTTAGAAATAACATTTTGGGTGCTATGAAATTGTAAATTCCATGTAAATTCCAAAAACAGCTCACGTGCAACAAACGCTACATAAAATAACGAAGAAAACTAAAGGTCTTCTCGGTGTCATGATGGAAAAATATTTTTTCACTTTTCCTTTCTCTACAACAAGAAGATTTCTGCGGTTGAGAACGAAAGCTGTCTGAAGCCAACCTTATCCATTGGTTGTCTAGCCACCGAGATATCAGAAAAGCTAACTGTTTTTGTCAAATTCAAGCCTAGGCTTTTTAATGAAAACCATCTTCCTCACCAGTATATACAAAAAAAATGTTGTTTTGGAAAGAAACAATAATGCATTTTATTGAAAAGTACATAGATACATCACACCTTTAATGAGTAATTATAAGTATTCGAAAGACATATTCGTAAATAAAAAAAAATTAAAATAGAATTAAAATATTTCAAGTAAGTTTCGATTTTGAAGTTAGTCAGTTTGTAGGCGGGCAGACCCCCTATAAGGTGGATCAATGATCTGGTGAAGGTCGCGGGAAGCCACTGGATACGGGAAGCGCAGGACCAATAAAATAAGTTTATTTTTTAGATAGTCTCACTAGGAGCACTTTTACACGTCCCACCATATAAATCAACCCTACCACCGCTTCGGGACAATATGAGCCAGTGCTGAGAAGAAGCGGCGCAAGAAACTCAGTCACTACTGTCATTGCCTCTTTTCAAATTTGATTAACAATCGCTATGATTTACAACTTGACCGATCGCGGTGGAGATCTTTGGGGAAGGCCTATGCTCAGCAGAGGGCGTTGAACGGCTGATATAATAATAATAATAATAAAACCATTTATTTCTGACACACAATCCGTACAGTAAGAATTATAAAAAAGTAGTTTAGTTTAGAGATATGATGAAGTCAGTTCGACATACTTCAGACGTAAAAATAGGTACAAAAATCATACCGACTTCAGAATTTGCAAAAGCCGCTTCCAGCCGGTAGTGATGTCACCGCTCGCTAATGGGAGACGCATGTCCCGGAAGCGCTCAGCGGCGCCATCTCGCGAATTATCATTTACATTTTATTGTGGGGATGTTTATTGTTTACCGGCGCGATTCGGTGGGGTTAGTAAATGCGCCGCCGCCATTGTATCGTCATATATTTATTCTCAACGCAAATGGAAGATCAGAGATTTGACTTTTGATGACTTGCCGTTTGAGTAAACAATGTAATTGTCTTGTCTGTCGATCACTTTTGGCATTGCGAAATAGGCAGTTGTTCTTGAGTGCGAATTTCTCGTTGTTTATGTAAGTATCAAATCAACTAAGAGATTTGAATCAGCCAGATCTCTGTATTGATTCTTTCAATGATGTCATTGGTTTCAATTTTCGTTGACTTTGGTGTAATTGTTGAGAAGCTGACTAAACTCAAACTCAAACGTTTATTTGCTAAGAACACAGTTAGTAAAGATGCGCATGTGTTCAATCTGCTCGCAGACGTGCATAAATTCAATTAAGAAATTAACAATACAAATTCAATTACAATATATTAATGTCAATTAAATTACATTAGTATTATTTTATTATTAAATGAAATATTAAATTACATTTAAATTAAAGATTACTATGTTGTCGCCAATTAAAATATTCATTATAACTATAAAAACATTCCAAAAGCCAGTTGGTCAATATCCTCTTAAATATTGGCCTTTGAAGTAATTTTATCTCATCCGGTAGCAAGTTATACAATACAATACTCTTATTAAACAATAATATAATAAATATTTAACAACAATCACACCAATTCTCTAGTCCCAAATTAAGCTACGAGGCTTGTGTTATGGGTTCTAGACAACGGATAAACATACTTAAATACTTTTTTTGTAAATAAATACATATTATACATAGAAAACACCCAGACTAGTACAAACACACATGTTCATGCACACTTATGCTTGTACTATGCGGGGATCGAACCCGCGACCCTTGGTTTAGAAGTCCGACCTGTGGACCACTGCACCAAGCGGTCGTCTTAATGCAAAAAATGCATTCCTTTTATATATGTCTTTGCGACAGGGAGGTTGATGCATTAGGTTTATGTATTGCTGTCTTAATTGCCTGTCCGCGATTTCTATTCGTGTTTTGTAATAGCTTGGAAATGACCTTACAAAAAGACAAGCTTCTCTGATGTAAATGCAAGGAAGTGGAAGCAAATTAAGCTGTTTAATTAAACCAAGAGGTCGCAGTTTCTATCCTCACACTGTAAAAACATTTGTGTGCATAAATACGTCTGTTTGTACTAGTCATCTTTAGTTTCCAATTTAGTGCAATGTCAAAGTCAAATATAATTCGATGCCTCAGCAAAATTTATTCGCAAGTTGAAAACTTTAAAGTCTGAAATCCATCTTAAAATAAAACCAAACAAAATACTAAGATCAAATGTGATAAAATGTACGTTACTTACGTTAAATGTAGGTACCAAACAACAAAACGCATATAGATTGGTAATGTCCAAAAACAGGCAGATAGATATTTTTCCCACCTTATTTGTACGTGTCAAACTCTACAATTCCACACTGAGCAGAACCTATGCTGCATACGCGTTCTTTCTAAAAGAAGTTCAATTTAAACTGGTTTTCGGTGGTATAATTTGCACCCAAAAATCTTCAGCGTTTCATTTCACACGAACCCAATTTAATTACGTTCCGATACCTCCCGCGGCTGTTATATTTTATTAAATTCAAATGACGGGCGTTACTTAATATTCGAATTACAAGAATTCCCTTCACAAGATACGGAGATATTATTTTCGACACATTTCAGGTTCTGATGAAAATATATTGTATCGAAATACTTATTTTCAGTAAATGGTGAAAATATGAATCGGTATGTAGGTACTTTTCTTGGTGAATTAATTTTTGAACCTGTCTGATATGAGATTCAAAACTACAATATAAGGTATTACATATCAGACACGCTGAAACTAGAAAAAAAAGTAAAAGGTGTGAGTGCTGTACATTTTTTACACGCTCTAGCCAATAGGGAATATGCATAAAATTTGAACTGGCCTAAAATATTTTTTTCTTGAATACTTATTATCGTAATATTATAATGAATAGATTTTTTATTTATTTACTTATCATTTAAACCCCTAAAATAATATTCAAAAAGTGCAAAATAAGGGAGCGTAATTCAAACTTCCAAAACGCGCCACCATAGGTCGAACGAAATGTGACGTCATCTGACACGACATTGTATTGTAAAAATTACGAAGTAACTGAAAAGTCCACAGTAAACACTAAGGTAAACACCCACTGGACGTGTCATGTGACGTCACGCAAAGCGCGCGCAAAATGGCGGCGTTTGAACTGCTTAAATTTTTTAAGAGTTTTAAATTTCATTTATAAAAATATCTAGAGTATTTTGAAGCCCATTAATATTTTTTTCTATGTTATAAAATAGTAAACTAATAATTTAAGACAAAAAAGAAAAACATGAATATTCCCTATTTAAGAGGGGTAGGACTTCACATAAATAAAATATAATATACGTGCAGATAGATAAACTAACAGGTAGCCTCTATTTATTCATAACACTTGCTATTTTGACAACCGCTTGGTGCAGTGGTCCACAGGTCGGACTTCTAAAACCAAGGGTCGCGGATTCGATCCCCGCACAGTACAAGCATAAGTGTGCATGAATATGTGTGTTTGTACTGGTCTGGATGTTTTCTATGTATAATATGTATTTATTTACAAAAAAAAAGTATTTAAATATGTTTATCCGTTGTCTAGTACCCATAACACAAGCCACGAGGCTTGTGTTATGGGTACTAGAAGCTACGAAGCTAAATTTGGGACTAAAGAATTGGTGTGTTTGTTTTGAAATATTTAGTATTGTATTTTGACGCAAAACATCAAATGATTATGAATTCCGTATTCAGCTTAAGAACTGTAAAACGACAAAAATAAATATAAACAGCTACCATCTACCGAAATATTCCGGGGTGTATACGGCTAGCCGCGCGCCACCAGGAAACGCTAACTTAGGAATTCCGGTTATATGATTTGTGGCTGGTTTTGTCCGTATTTCTGTTGCCAACGGTTAAGCTGGGAGGTTATCTTTTAGAATTTCCACCAAAGCTTGAATATGGGAAGATGAAAAGTGCGCTTCCCGTAGCCGCGAAATGTCGGGAAAATGAGGGAAATATTATTTTGCGGCCCTCCCGTGATGAGGCGGCGGCGTTGTGGGTAATGTGTATCTTAATTTAGATATATGTTAAACGGTTTAATGCTCTACATTTTGAAAAATAAATATAACGTAAGTAGAGCTGGAAAAAAACTCTCTCTATCTATTGTTAGGTAGTAAGCTTGATGCCACCTACGTATTTGTGACTGTACTTGAGGGTGTGCATTCTGAGTAATAAACCAGTCAGCCACTAGCCTCTGTGTTTGATTGACGTTAAATCTATCATACCTTACAATAAGCCTGAGTTAAAAAGTAATTAAATATACTATTTAGACTATTCTCGAAACTTTTAAATTTGTCTCGTCACAGGGTAGTTTTGTAAGATTGGTAGGTATTTTAAAGAATGAAGTTTTTTTTATTATTTAGAAATTTCAACCAAACGGCCATCTTTTTAGACATTTAAAATATTCGCCAGCCATGACATCTGACATTGTAATATTTTTTTTAATTTTTGTACCATGTATTATTGTGAACATTTTTATTTAAAACAATATAAATTTAATCAAATATGTACCTAGGTTCTTATCTACCACAAGAAACATTAAATTATATGAGATTCATATTTAATAAATTGTATTGACTTTGTAATAATATGATATGCAACTGCCAAACATAAACATTTTTGCATGCCATTAGGTTAAGTGATGAATGTACTGAACATCTTGTAACCACACACACTTGCAAAATAAATGAATTGAATTGAAAGTTGATTTTCTCACTTTTCAATAAACCAACGTCACTGTAAACAAAGTTTTTTACCTTTACAAAAGATAAATATCTCTGAAATTGAGTCCCGCACGCGCGAGTATCGCGGGCCCATCTCGCCGTTTTGCCGCTTCGCATTGTGTCCCGGATTCGATTCCCCGCCCGAGCCGTATTGGTAGAAGACTCTATGGCTTCGCGTCGGAAATATTTCTAAAGGTGCATTCTGTTTGAGAGATAGTTTTCCTTATTTGCTGAAGGAACCTGATATGGGAGAGTGTTTGAAAATGAGAACAGGTTTTTATGTTTGTCGTTGCAAAAGTTCAGTAAATAAGTTGTATTAATGTCGAAGGGATATTATAAAATTGATGATTGTATAAATGACAAAGATATATGGAAATGTTTAAATGTAAACAATTACAATTATTGTAAATCAAATTTGAAAAGAGGCAATGACAATAGTGACTGAGTTTCTTGCGCCGTTTCTTCTCAGCACTGGCCCAAATTGTCCCGAAGCGGTGGTAGGGTTCATTTATATGTTGGGACGTGTAAAAGTGCTACTTGTTAGCCTACTTACAGAAAATTAATTGATTTTATTTATTGTTGGCACTTACAGAGATGCGATTTGGACTTATTGAGCGCGCGGTAATTTCAGGAAGGATACTGAAAAAAAGATGAAAGAATAGATAAGTCGGTGTGATCTAAGATTCTCCTTTAGTCAGAAGGCAAAATGTGTGTACTTCAGATTTCTATAAGGAATAATAAATTACCACTTCTGGGGATGGGCCGAGTACTCGGTTAGTACTCGGTACTCGGCGTACTCGGTGGGTTTTTTAATACTCGTACTCGGCTGAATAACTCGGTTAAGTGACGAGTACTCGGTTACGTAAATTTAATAAACAGCATGTCTGGAATAAGTTTGCTAGTGGCCAACTGGAGGAATTAAAGTATGTACCTAAACGACCACATACTTAAGTCAATAAACAAGCCCCTAATCTGGCATTTGTCAATTCCTATTGGTTAACTATAGGACAAACTGTATGTAGTTCAAGGGATATATCATAAAATCAAATACATATTATGTTGATTAGTGAAGTCATAATTTATTAATTCAAAATTACAGTTAGTAGGTATTGCTGGCAGCGCGTTGTGGTCATGTTTGATCTTGTTTTAGGACCTCAAATTAAACCGAGTAATTACTCGGTCCATCTCTTATATTTTCTAATTAAAATTCTTTGTATCATAATGCCTGTCATTGCCGACGGAGCCTTATATAAGTCTTCTACTACATTATGTGCAGTCTATAGCTTTTAGACCTTTTAGTTCACGCAACTCACGCTTATTGCCTCCAGCGAGTTGTCCAAGCTGAGAAATCAGGTGTCAAGTGCGAGAAGCCATGGGTGATGAGGTCCAGCAGGCGTACAATATGTGAAGAAGAAATAGAAATAGAAATCTTTATTTGCGTTTGGTTAAGGTACACTGAAGATGGTCATAGTTATTACTCATAATCAGCAATTATACATCCGCTTAATCAACTATTATCAATGAAAAAAATTGATTTGATTGAAACGATGAAAGCTTAGAATGACTGCTATAAATGAAATGTCATATATGATCTAAATCTTTTACTGGCAGATTTTTTTTAGCATTAAGTCCGCCTTTTTAACAACTTTTTTATTTTGTGCGATATTTAGAAAAAAATAACATATAAATTCTGAGAAATGAGTCATTTTAAAATCACTTTCTTGTCAAGTAAAGGCAATGTTTGCCAATATTTGACGACCGTTTGGTGCAGTGGTCCACAGGTCGGACTTCTAAAACCAAGGGTCGCGGGTTCGATCCCCGCACAGTACAAGCATAAGTGTGCATGAACATGTGTGTTTGTACTGGTCTGGGTGTTATCTATGTATTTATTTACAAAAAAAAAGTATTTACGTATGTTTATCCGTTGTCTAGTACCCATAACACAAGCCTCGTAGCTTAGTTTGGGACTAGAGAATTGGTGTGGTTGTTGTGAAATATTAAAAAAATATATATATCCTAATGGTAATATTAAATTGTCTAAAAGATAACGTAGGAAAGTAAAAAAAAAATATTTTCAAAAGGTCTAAAAAAATCAAGAAAAAGTTTTCAACTGCCCAATAAGAAACTGCTACCTTTGGTTTTCAAAGTGACATTTGTAAATTTATTTTAAAACCACATATCCACTTTTTATATTGCAATTTTATTTCCATGCCTGCTACGGAACCCTAAAAAGCCCTTAGCTAAGGTCCCCGGACCCCGATGCGCTGATAAGACGCATGTATCACGTTTTGTAAAGGGACGATAGCGGACGTCCTGTATATCGTCGTTATACAGGTCGAAATCGAAAACGTGACCTAAATAAAGTCGAAGGCTGAAATGTCAGTTATTTTGGCTACCTAAATTTTAAGACATCCATAAAGCTAATTTGTGATAAAATACGAATTGGTAACTCAATTGGCTAGACGACACCACCAATCGTTGACATACTTTTTATTATCTGTCAAAACGGTCTGTCTCCATAGATTTCGTATGGTAATAAATGATTGTGACGTCACGGTCATGTGTCAGAAATCGGAGTCAATTGACCGAATATTTATTGCGTTTTGTGTGTTTAAAAATTGGTTTCTACAGCTTTTTTGAAATAAATTGGTTGTATTAACTTCATAGGGACTATGTTTTTTAAACACCATGTTCTTGACAATATATAAGATAGGTGTCATCATCCCAATTATGTTATATGTGATTTTGACGACCACTTTGGTGTAATGGTCAAGAAGTTGACTACTAACCAAGAGGTCGCGGGTTCGATCCCCGCACTGTACAAACATTTGTGTGCATGAACATGTCTGTTTGTACTGGTCTGGGTGTTATATGTGTTTATTTAAGTTTTTTTGTAATACTACTGTTGATTCTGATATCTGTAACACAAGTGCTTAATCTACTTACCACGAAGTCAGATCAATGTATGTGATGTTGTTGTATATTTATTTTTTTATTATTTATATGGCCTATACCTTTAAACTAGCAATTTTTTGATAAGTTAAAGTAATTGTCATTGGTTACTGTTTTTCTTGCTCTTCTTTTTCCTTCTCACAAATCATTCCGAAGCATTGGTAGGGATTTTCTAGGGACGTGTATACGTGCCTTTTATGCATTACTACATTGTCATTTCGACTATACCTTACCTATGCAAAATATACAACCCCTCTCAGGCCATAGTGGAAATGTTCGTAGCGGTATCCGTGCGAGACTTCACACCATTTCCGATACTAAAAGTAATTTATAACCACCTCTTCAAAGCCCATGGAATGCGCAACACGTACCAGAAGGGGTATTAGCCAAATGTAGACTTGAACAGTAAGTCTTCTTATAAGAAACACTGAATAGGACTGGAAAGGTAAAGATATTAACTGAATTGATGATAATCGTAATAGCACGAAAAAGCAAGTAGTTAGTAATAGCACGAATTAGCAAGTAGTTATGAATCAGAATTTTTGATTTAAGTGATTCAGTACTTCGGAAAACTTTAGTTAAATATAAGCTTAAGTATTTCCCAACCAATATGTTAAGGACATTTTCAAGAAAAGAGTGAGTTACGAGATAGACTTGATAGCAACAATCCTTGGCAAGATGGTCAATCACTTTGAGGTAAGATTGCCGTCAAATGCATTGATATCAAATCTGAAAAAGATGATTATTTTGCTTTTAATTTTCACTAAACGACGCCAGCGCAGAAACCCAAATACATCCAACTGCAACCACTTGAAAAAACAAACAGTCGCAGGACTAACAATTGATGTGACACAGAAGATGCATCTGGAAACACAACACTGACACCAAGAAAACACTCGACGTGTTTCGCCACTACACGTGGCATCTCCAGGAGATGTTGTAAAAACGCCTGATTCCATCCGCTTTGAGTATTTTAAAAGTGTGATTTCTCTCATCAAATCCCTTGTGGTGTTGGTAACCAAGCCATTTTCAGCTATTCAGAGTAAACCAGGTCACGAGTTGCCATTAGATCATCATCAGCTAAATATCGCAAAGCTTGTCGATTGTGCCAATAAAATGGAGCAAATTGCCCAAAATAAGCCATTCAGGGGATTTGATACCAACTTTATAATGTAATCCAACGACGTGATGTATCAAAAAAGATTGTATTTTTCGGTATCAGCTTACAGTAGGTAGCACGTGAAGTTATTTACAAAGTTTGTATCTATTTAACGTATGTATTTAAAATATAGGTGCAATATATCTAAAATATAGCTCCATGATGCCCTCTACCAACCTGTATCTCGTACAGGTTAATTCCTAGTTCGATGGTGGATGGTTGATTGTTGAACTGGTTCTATGTACTACTATTATGAATCGAAGTGGAACATAAACGTTTATTTATTTTAATAACTTGTATGCCTTTTAAAAAGATATTTACTCAATCTCGTTATTCGAAGTCCCGCTAAATAACTGAGTGTTATGAACAAATTTGTAAGTGTTAACTTTAATCTACAACATACTAAAATTGTGTAATTTTTTTGAGTATCGCCAAATCAAATGGCTTTAAAAATTGATAGTTCTTGTCGCAGAAATACATTTCTTATTGTGTAGCAGGCTCCGTGTCATTCACGGGTCCTGTGCTCACTCACGAATTCCCAAGATGGCTTATTAAAATCTGTTTTGTCAAATCCAAAGAGAACACCGAAATTTATCTCCACACTCCACCGGTTTGATTCGAAATTATCGTCGTTAAGACTACGCGCTTTCTACATGAACGAATCTCTACGGCGATTTTAGATTTATAACAACCAAATTATTATGCATTTCTCTAAATTCGCTACGCACCTTATTTTCTGTGCCATAGAATTAGTATTCGGTTATGGTATCTTTACTGAAGTGTACGAGGGTGGTGGTATCTTCTCCCCTTAAGGTAAGGGCTTCCCAAATACTTTTTTCGTCGCAGTCTGATTTTCCCAACCTGTCAGTGTAATGCATATTACTGCGTCGTAAATATTGTACATGTGAGAATATAAATTGTGCACAGATTCTGCGTGTGGTAGGTAGATTATGTTCGTTCGCGGAGCGCGCTGAGGTTTATTTAGGTAAACGTATGTTTGAGGGATCCGGTGTTTCGGCAAACACTGATTTGTTATGTTTTAACCGGGTAGACTTTGAAAGTAAGGAGATTATTTTCAATTATGCATTCTACCTTGAATCTAACGGATGTTTTAGTGGCGGATTTAGGATTTCTTGTCGTACTGCTTTAAGTACTTATTAATTAGTTACAATTGACGACAGCTGATCTAGTCGTCTGAGGTTCAGATTACAAAACCGGCTGTCGCGGGTTCGAATCTTGCCGGGGCAAATGTTTGTGTGATGAGCACGAGCATTTGTCGACCGCTTGGTACAGTGGTCCACATGTCGGACTTCTAAAACCAAGGGTTGCGGGTTCGATCCCCGCACAGTACAAGCATATTATGTGTGCATGAACATGTGTGTTTGTACTGGTCTGGGTGTTTTCTATGTTTAATATGTATTTATTTACAAAAAATAGTAATTATCCATTGTCTAGTACCCATAACACAAGCCTCGTAGCTTAATTTGGGACTAGAGAATTAGTGTGATTTTTGTGAAATATTTATTTATTTATTTGCACCCGAGTCCCGAGTGTTTATAAATGTATTTAAGTATTTCTATCCGTTATTCTCTAGTCACGATAGCAGAAGCAGCAATAGGTACTTTATGTGTTCATTGAAACAGTTAATTTATTGTTAATTATAAACTTTTTACGATACGATGACACAATTGTTTTTGATAGTAGAAAGAATATAGGTAGGCATATATTGCCTTGGCAACGGCCACATGTCACGTTTTGCGTCATGTTTGTTCACAAACTTTATAGTCACAAGTGTAGACTTTACATAGGTATGATTTCATTATGCATTTTAAGGCTGTGGCTATGTTGTCGATATTGCCACTTCTGGCATATTCAGGGCATTTCCACCAATATGACATTAAGGTCAACTAGTGATCCATCAGTGAATAGCTAAATGTTACTGACAACAATACTTTTAAAGTTTTTCGTTTCTTTAAATAAAAGTGATAATCTGGTTGTCTGGAAGGGATCGCTACAACGGATAAGACCGATTCAATTGTAGGTACATCTTTCTTTATTAAACCTGTATGTAATTTTAAAACATAATAAAGTGTTAATCTATCTATCTATCTATCTCATGTAAAACAAAATACGAAACTTTATTATAAATCAATTCAAACATTAGTTACGAAAAACGCGGTCAAGTGCGAGTTGGACACGCGCACCGAGGGTTCCGTACAAACCTGTAGGTATATAAGTAAAAGTTCACCCATCACGGGTATTATAGACATAAGTATTTAATATAAATTTTAATTTCATATCTCAACGCGTTCATGACATAAGGAGTTAATTTTAAATTTGATATTTTTTTCAAAAATTTTTTTTTATACGATGAAACTGAAAATTTTCGTAATTTTTCCTATATCTGTACTATAAGACGTGACTTCGTACTAAATTTCAAGATTCTAAGTTTACCGGAAGTACCCTGTAGGTTTTGATTCCCGTGCGAGTTTCGAAAATATCGGAAATTTGCGGCCTAAATGACTGTATCTTTTGATTGCGTTGGCTTAGAAGGTTGATTTTTCTACAGCTTCCAGGGACAGGAGACCTAAGTATCATATAGAAATTTCAGTTTGATACCTCCACGCGTTCCTGAGAAAAACGGTCTTGACAGACTGACGGATGGACGGACGAACAACAAAGTGATCTTATAAGGGTTCCGTTTCTTTCTTTTCAGGTACGGAACCCCAAAAATCGCCTTAGAACTTTTTGAAAAAGGCGTTTCATAATTTTAAAGAAGCACGAAAAGAAAATATTTTTTGTCGCTCTGTTATTTATTCTACAAGAATAGAAGACAAGCTGAACTTGAACTCAAGCCGTAAAGGAAGTTAGACCGCTCAGAAATTTCGTTTTACTTTATTTTCAGATGCACTTTCCGTCTGTCGAATGAAATGTGCCAAGACAAACAACCCTTGTACCGAAGCTTAACGAAAACGGACAGTCAACTTAGACAGAACACAGCCTAACATACTTCAATCATATATTTTCTTACAGCTATTTGATTGGGATACCGAATAACGAGTACCTATTGAGCTGGGCAAAATTTTTTGACGTGACAACGTCTTAAATTAGTTTGTGGCTCGGAGTCACTAATGAAAAAGTGTAACGCCCGCTCACGTCTGTTACGATGAGTCACCGAACGAGAGAGAGGCCCGCCAGACCGGCGAATGCCTTGCGTCTCTCTCCCACCCAAACATGATCGGTGTCACGTAAAATCTTCGCCTTTACAGGCAACCATTTTTTTTTTATAAAAATAATTATTAAGTCAGGTTACCAAGACCCATAATAGTGACCATACAAAATTACCAAATTTGCAAAATTAAATTATATAAATAACAGTCAGGTCATTGACTGAAAGTCAAAAGCAAAATCTCAAGGTTTGCCAAAGGGCCATGGAGCGGAGTATATTAAGTATAAAGCGGAGTGATAGGATCTGAAATACTACCATCCGCTCCAGGACCGGTATCGCTGATGTGGGCAACGAAACCGCGAAATTGAGGTGGGAGTGGGCGGGTCACATCTGCAGGATGCATCCAGAGAGTTCAAGAGCCCGAGTCGTCACCAAATGGGTGCCTACAGACTGCTATCACCGAAGAGACAGACCCAAGAAACGATGGTGTGACGCCTTGGTCAATACAACAAGGGACTGGGAAACGTTGGCAATGGACAGGGACAGGTGGAGAGATTTGGTGGAGGCCTTTGCCCAGCAGTGGGATGATATAGGCTAAATAAATTAAAATAACTGTGAATAATTACTAGTTTAAATGTTTTTCTCTCCTTCTCTATTTAAGGTGATATATCAAAATTAACTGCCCAGTTTGGTTAAGCTTTATAGGAAGCCAAGACATTTTACAACTTTGATACGAATATATACATTTCTTCACATCTTCATAAAGGTATGTAAAGAACCAGAAACGCAATTGAGTGATTTTGGTTCGATAGTTTTAATTTTCGAAATGATATCCTAAAAATATATTTTTTTAAGATTATTAATAAGTGAGATGCCATATTCAATAGGAAATCGGTTTAATTGATGGACACTATCTATATTGACAATCGTATAGAAGCATTATACTGTTAGTCTTGTAGTTATTTTTTTAGAAATTATTTTGTGTTCTGTCGCTTACGTCAAAATTTTCGAGCGACTCGATAGCATTTGGGCGCAGCGTATTCACGACCTTATAAACCTCAACATAAAGTATCAGTGCGTTAGCGTGCGATGGTGCTCTCAGTGCTGCGACAACTCGCTCCGACGGTGGACCTGTGTCAGTTTATACGAGCCAGATGCTTAGTGGCGACTTCGAGATCACGTCATATTGCGACCAAAATAAAATTGTAAATAATAGGGTTTAATTAGATAAATTTGTAAATAACAAGTTAGTGTAATATTAACAAGTTACAGATACATGTTTTTGTTGTTAGTATTTGAAGTTAGTAATTTTGTATCATGGGAAAAAAGAAAAAAAATAATACCTAAATTGAAAAAAATAAAGAACGCTATAAATAATCAAAATGGCAGAGGCAAAAAAAAGTAAGTGCCTACATTTAATCTAATATATAAAATTCTCGTATCACAGTTTTCGTTGCCATACTCCTCCGAAACGGCTTGACCGATTCTCATGAAATTTTGTGAGCATATTGAGTAGGTCTGAGAATCGGCCAACATCTATTTTTCACACACCTTAGTGATAATAATTTATATGGCATAACAACGTTTGCCGGGTCAGCTAGTACATTATAAATAAATATTAGTCATCAACTTCCTTCCTATAATTAATATTGTTCATACTATTGTTATTTACTTCGTACTTATGGTTACGTTATTGGAAAATGTTACTGATGACAATGAACAGAGACGGTGGAGTCGTCATTTGACTTGGGTTTTGATAATTATCTAGTACAGACACGTAAGTAATCTTTGTGTTCCAAATGTAAATTTCTCATAATATTTCATGTAAATCTGGTCCATAAAAGCATAAGGTCGAATCTCAAGATACACCCAAAACCAAACCAAAAAGTTTTGAACTAAACTTTTCTTGCTCTTTCTGGCAAACTTACTCTTTTATTTCTATCTTGTTTCATTGCGGGGATACAAAAGGTGATTTATGATGTTTTGACGAATTCACAGTATGGCTTAATTGCATAATAGCATATTTATAAATATACCTTTCTTGCACTAATAACAAATACCTAATAGTATTCGTATAACGACATCAACCATTATGCCTTCTATAAATTTGAGTCTTTTCTGTAATTCACGTTGGGCGTATTCACAGATACACCTTTCTGCCTCTAATCGTTGCAGTAATGTACAGTACATTGCTATTAGATCTTAAGATACACCATTATGCTAGATTTTTTTGGACCTTTACTACAATCACATAAAGTCGAAAGTAAATATCAAGCATTATTCCTATAAAGCAATTTTACGCATTTTTTAAAGATCCGTGAAGGTTACTCTTCATTTCACGTTGTGGAGTATCAAAGTGTAGTGTTAATGTTATTAATGTATTTAACGTTAGAAAGTGGCAAAGTTTGTGAATTGCTGCGTTTATGGTTTGTAAGGTATAATCTCCGGAACTTCTAAATCCATTTAAAAAATCGTTTGACCCATATAAATCTACATCATCTTTTAATCTTATGATGGCCTAGCCAGTTATGGTGTCACCATCTCTGAGGTCCAGGGTTCGATTCCCGGTCGGTTTAATGTTTAATTTTACTAGTTTTTCGATATTGACTCGAGTCTGGGTGTTGTGGTATCGTCGTTGTTTCTGATTTCCATAACACAAGTGCCTCAGAGGCACTTTAGAGGCCTTCCATGACATCAGAGCAATGTATGTGATGTTGTTCCACATTCATTTATTTATTATTATAAGTTATATTTATTTGAATTAAAAAATACAGTGTTATAGGGAGATTCTTTATAGGATGGCCGAATTCGCGGACGACTTCTGGTGTAAGTTATTTAAGAAGGCGATTTAATGAGCATAATATCTGTTTAAAATTGGTCCAGCAACTTTAAAATGTATTTGCTAAGTTTTTTTAACCATCATAATAGAAAAATAGTAAAAACATCCGATAACCAAAACCATCAGAAACAATGAGTAGATTCCAATATTTCGATTGGTCAAAATACTAATACTAAAAAGTTGTTAATTTAGATAAAGGGATAAATATGGGTACTTTAAACCCAAGTGGAAACTGAAATTATTCTTAATAATTTGAAAAGGATTTTATTCACAGTAATATGATGTTTTCTTTTTAGGCGATTTGATAGAATATCAGTCTACCTTGTTATTGAGCTTAAGAAATATCCCTTATAAAACTATTACTGCTAAGTAGCTTTGTAGATGAGATGTGTATGTCTGAGTGTAGTGTGTCAGGTATAAAAATATGATAATCTACAAACCCAACTGCATTGACTTTTATTTAAGACGAGAACACCAGGTGTTCTTTGCCAAGCGTATAGTTGTATATTTATAAGAAAGCAAAATAGCAAATATAAGTAGAGGTTTGTAGACAAAGTAATACTACAAATTTAATTACGACGTCTGTCTAAATCAGTTATAATTTTTAATAAACCTAGTCTTATCTCCACCACGCGGGCTCAGTGCGGATTGGTGGAGGGGTGTGTGTAAGGTAAGTGACCAACCTTACTGTCAGATGTTATTAAGCCGCCCGAGGGTCTCCGACCAGGCTTAACGACTAATATCTATCGATATTAACCGGGACCAACAGCTTAACGTGCCTTCCGAAGCACGGAGATGCTTGTAAACAGACGTCACTTGTATGGTCAGAATGGTCACCCATCCCAAACATGACCGCGCCGTAGGTTGCTTAACTATTGGTATCACTACCAAAGCGCTGCAACCACTGCGCCACAAGTACAATATAAGTTATATTTAAAAAGTATTAAAGTTATCATATTTCATTCATGGAACCAGTAGTTACAGATTTGTGTTAATCATCTGCCACTTTATTTAGTCTGTCGGCTCCATTTTTAACCCAACCTTGATACCAAATTTTCCTTGATACCAACATCTGCATGCATTTACATTGTTTAAAATACCATTGGTTCCTGATCCAACATAGTAAATATAACTGAAAGGTATAATTTCTTTACTTAAAAAAAAAGAATGCATTTATAAAAATAAATAAATCTACGGATCATACGGATAAGTAAATAATATGTAGGATAGGTGTATGAAGGTAAGTAATAATTAAACAATTTATTTCTAAACATCCAACAAAAAACTGTATGTTAACTGTATGTTGGAACACAATGATTACTCCATAACTTTCTTGTCCGTTCCCTCTGACTGTGCATTGACCCCGGTCGGTTGATTTGGCGCGAACTTTAAATTTACGAACCGAGTTGACGAGTGGCGCTTGCGGGGCGCGGGGCGAGTGGGCGGAGCCATTTCAAACGATCGCGGACCGATATATCGTCTTAAATATTTAAAATATACAATAAAATCAAACATTCGTTTCACTGCCGAGCAAGTCATGCAAATACCCAGCTGATTGCAATTTGTAAAGATTTTCAAAGTCAAGCGTAGCCACAAAAAAGAGATAAGTCTACCGCAATTGAACATTTAAATAGTTTGTATGTCAATACACCTACCTACAATACTAATGAAATGAGTAGGTACCTAAAAACCTAGATGCCAATAGTAGTAGTATTTTTTTTATTGCAACACTTTGATTTGAACTTGGTCAAAACTACTAGGCATGCTCCATCCTATACATTGTCATTTACTGTCGCTGGCGCTATTAATAGTCGACTGCCAGACCGTATGCCGCAGGTGTGCTTTGTTCTTATCATCGAATGAGACTGCAGCCATATTTTTTTTGGTACTGTAAGGTCCGGGTATATTCCGATCTTATTTTTAATTTTTATTAGTGACAACACTTTACATTTGTGCCGGTGTGCAACGGTTTAAAAAAATGTTAACGGTCGGGAGGTAGGACTCGGTGGAAGGGAAGGGGCATTCTATATTGGGCAGTTGTAGCGAAAGGTTGTGTTGTGGGCTACGTGCTAGATTGGTTAAGAATTATTATTATAACGGTCTGATAGACATCGAAGTCTTTCTTTAACAGTTCGTCAAATTTATTTATTTATTAAGTGTATATAGTAAATACACTCTTTTGCAAAAAAAACGGGCACCTAAGGAAATTTACGTTCTAAGGTCGATTTGAGTTAATTAAATGAAATTTATTTCTTTGACGTAGTCTGTATACTTATAATCGTGTAAATTAATGCGCGTGAAGTGAGTTCGGGCAACTAAAAGAAAAAAAAAACGATGGATTCTTTAAAACCGATGTACACGCCCAAACAATAAGAAGTGGTCGGCAATAAAGATAAGATTTTTTTTTACTTTTTTTAATTAAATAAAGTTACAAATGTAAAAACCTAATACCGAATGTGACCTCCTCTTGCCAAAATCACAGCTTGAATCCTTCTGGGCATGCTTTCCACGATGTTTTTAATAACGTTTTGAGGAATTCGTTCCCACCCTTCTGCAATGACTCTTTTTAGCTCCCTGATGTTTTGTGGAGCAGGTTGCACTGATCTTACACGTCTCTTTAGAACATCCCAGACATGCTCAATTGGATTGAGGTCAGGACTTCGAGCTGGCCAATCTAAACGACGGATCCCAACTTCTTGCATGTACGCTTCCACGTCGCCAGAACGGTGCGAGCGAGCATTGTCGTCCATAAAAATGGAATCTTCCCCAAGTGCAGTCAATGTGGGTTGTGCATATGGAATTAGGACTTCCATTATGTACCGATGTGCATTTAATGTTCCATTTTCTATGAAAACTAACTCCGTACGCTCCGTCGAATTAATTGCTGCCCAAAACATAACGGAGCCTCCGCCATAAGGAGTGATTTCTTCGAAACACACTTCCGCATAGCGTTCCCGTGGTCTTCGCAGCACTCACCGGCGTCGGTCCTCTCCACACAAAGAGATTCTAGCTTCATCAGAAAACAATACTTTATTCCAGTCCTCCAGAGTCCATGAAGCACAGTTCCGAGCAAACTGAAGTCGAGCAACACGGTGCTCACGGAGTAATTTAGGGCCCCGAGCTGGGCGGTAACTCCTGATATTGGCAGCCAAAAGCCTCCTCCTGACCGTCCACAAGCTAACTTCTACTCCTCTTACTTCTTCAAGGCTCTTCTTCAGGTCCACACTTGACGCCTTACGATTCCGCAACGCCTGACTCACCAAAAAGCGGTCATCTCTTGGTTCTGTGCATCGTTTTCTTCCCGAACCGGGTCTTCTTTTGACCGAACCGGTCTCTTGATACCGTTGCCAAGTCCTCTGGACAGTTGAACGACTCACATTTAGCCGCTGAGACACGTAAGTTTGCGAACAACCTTCTTCAAGTAGGGCTATAATTTTACCGGCCCTTATCGCTTTATCACTCATATCAAAAAGTGGTATTTAATGTAAAAATAAAGATTAAATTGTTTAATTTGCAGAAAATGTCCAAAAAGTTTTAAAATATCGTAATCAGTTAAAAATCGTTTCAGCAATTCGCGCCATTAGTAAAGCAATTTTAGAATAATCCACAATAATCATTATTTTTCTTTTATTAATTTCAAATTTTAAATTTGGAACGTAAAGAATCATGCCAGGATGCTTCAAATAACATGCCAATACATCGTCAAATTAATAAAACCTATTTCTTGTTCTTCTTCATTAAAGTAGAGGAAAAAATCTAAAGTGCCCTTTTTTTTGCAAAAGAGTTTATTATGTTTTTTTTTATATGTAACCCTATGTATATATAGTTTTTATATTTTATATTTAATCTCATGTGTCATATTATTGGTATTATTATTTTTGTGTTTTCTCTTTTATTTATTTTCTCGCACCGCCTACTAATTATTTCTGCTTAGCCCAAAGGTATGACTGGTAGAGAATGCCCTACGGCGTTAAGTCCACCTTTTGTAAAAAGTTTTGTTGTGCAATAAAGCTTAAATAAATATAAAATAAACAAAAGTCTTTGGTTAAGTTTGTCAAAATTGTGTTCAAATAAATTCTTATAAACCAGCGTAGGTTTCTGAGTTGTTCCTACAGTACTAGCTTTTCGCAAAAGGTCTGGCTTTTCAAATCTACCTATATTTGAATTGTCGACACAAAACACGGGATATTTAAGGGGCTGACTGCGCCGCAAGCGACGTCCGGGGTTCGAACCCCGACACGAATTAATTAAAGTTTCGTTATTATACTTTATTGTTTTAGCGTTGTTTCCTAATTAAGGTGTTTATAGAATTCTCGTGGTCTGTTATTCTTATTTTATGAGATGAATCATTTTAACTTGCCTTGTCCAAAATTTTCCGTTCTACAATAACAATGAACTTTTACTGGGGATTTTCTGTTTTTGCAAGTGGGACAGTAGCGGCATTGTTTTTGTATCTTTAATTAGATGTGCGCCTTTGTTACATTCTTGTGTTTCAACAAGATTCCAATCCAATCTAATAATGTTATGTTTTGTAAAGAAACCTTTTTGTCTGTACCGAAACGAATAGGCATGATGACACCTATCGTAAATATTTTCAAGACCATGGTAAACATAACCTTTTGAAAACACAACCTCTACGAAGCTAGTTAAACCAATTGACTTCTAAAAAGCTGTAGAAACCAATTTTTATTTACATAGAATTAAATAAATTTTCAGTCAATTGACTTCGATTTCTGACCAAATTATAACGTCAAATTACAGTATTCCCATACAAAATGTATGGTGACAATTCCTTTTTTCAGATGATAAAGAGTATGTCAACGATTGGAGGTATCTAGCCAATTACTGAAGCAAAAAACCCACATAAATTAGTTGATGACATATTGTTTTTTTTGTCTGTATTTTCTAAACAAGCACAAACGACGTTACATAAGAACTGAACTTGAAATATTCAAATATGTCACTATTAATTATTTTCTAGATAATTTAGATAATAAAAGAGTTTTCTATAAAAGTCACTCGATATCATCACCTTCAATCGTCATTGACGCATCTCCAACGAATACACAATGGACAATTTTTTTTTATTCTCCTTACCAGTCTATGGCTGTCTCGCCAAGAATACTAAAAATACTAATTATAAATTGTTTAATAATAAATAATAAATAATTTCCTTGCCATTTACGACCAGCGTGTAAAAACGAGCTATGTAGACGAGGAGTGCCCCTCAAAACCGAAGACGTCTACACTTGACCATAGATTACTAAATAGTTACTACGTAACAGATAAATCACTCCATAGAAAAATTTCGATAACTACAGCGTTAATAGACTACTTTTTCTGCCGCGTACAATAATGCACCTGCAGCTCTGAGTATAAAGTCACTATTGCTTTGCAGCTGCGCGAAACCACGTGACGTGAGACCGAGTGACAATCGAACTAGGGTTGACACTTTCGGTAAAAATATTTCAACCACATTTTTCTAAAATGGTATTTGATTGACTGTTGTTTAAATAATATAACATTATTGAATAACAAATGTGAAATAAGAAATTCAGCCTGTATAAGGTATAACAAGCGAATTATGAGCTACTTAATTGTGACTCATGCTATCTCTTTCTAAAATGAATCTGTCATTTGTGGAATCTGTCGTTTGTAGATTATTAGTAGGTAGGTACATTTCAAGAATCTGTCAATTTTATTGTCAACTACGTAGGTACCTACCTACGTAGTCTACGTCATTTCGCTAATTAATTAGTCATTAGTCGACTAAACCACCACGCCGAGTAGGTAGGTAGGTAGGTAAACACAGTTCGTAGGTGGTGCGCAGCCCATAAAAAGTAGACTTATAGGTATAATAGGTACTTAGGTATTATTTCGATAAATTAACTGACCTATGTTTCACTGTAGGTATTACATTTTAATTCAATAAAGCCGAACCCCAGTTTACCTGAATTTATCCAATTTACCTACATAGGTACCACCTACTAATTTGTTTATTTTTATAAATATATAATATACAGGGTGTAAAAAAAACCTTAACGAAGCCGAATACCACATATTCTACCAATTGTTACGATCATTTTTTTCCTTTACACCATACCTGGGAAGTTAACGGTTACTGAGATATTGATGGTTAAAGTTTGAAAAAAAATTGATGATTTTTACAGAAATGTCCGTTAAAACTGAACTTTTTTCCAAAGAAACATGATTCAAATTTTCACTAGTTCTTTCATAAAAAGCCTCTAAATGGCACACTCCGCAATGAACAGCGCACACTCGAACCGAACCGCGTCGCGGCGGCGTAAAGCAACACGCCCCGCGGTGACTTTTCCGCGTGCGCGCTGTACATTGCGGGTTAGAATTGAATTATTTTTTTTTGATGTCAAAAAATAAAAGTTGTTTCCCAGCCAAAATTTCTTTTTTATAGGATTTGGTTTGATGTACTGAACGCGTGGTTGACGGCTTCGTTAAGGTTTTTTTTATACCCTGTATATATTATAAATAAATTACTAACTTACCGGGTAATAATTATATTTTCTTAATTAGCTGGTAGACTAAAAAAAGAAAGCGTTTTATTTCTCTTAGTATTCGACCTACACCCATCAACAGCACATAAATTTCCACCACCAGAAGTCATCTTTCTTAAATAAAGCTAACGTTCAACAAGCACAGATTACTTATTTAGTTCGTATGAAAACTAAATTGCGTGCGTGAGCGCGTCCGACGGTTGTTGGCAGCCCACTGAATTCGCACCGACGTCAGTGCGGGCGAGAGTAGGCTATTACCGCGCGCAAGTACATCGAGTGAGAGAGGCCTGACTTGACGATCACTTTGGTGTAATGGTCAAGAAGTTGACTATTAACCAAGAGGTCGTGAGTTCGATAAAAACATTTGTGTGCATGAACATGTCTGTTTTACGGGTCTGGGTGTGACATGTATTTATTTAAGTTTATTTGTAATACCACTGTAGATTCCAATATCTGTAACACAAGTGCTTTAGCTACTTACCACAGAGTCAAATCAATGTATGCGATGTTGCTGTATATTATTATATATATTATTAAAAGGTCATTAATCATTATTACTATTACTTACGTGCCTTCACTCAATGTATCTTTCTCCACTGAGGACATTCAAATCACCATGAACGGTTCCAAGATCCTGGACTTCTTCTTGAACAGGGAAAACAAAAACCTGGTCATAGCAGTGGTCTTTGATAGTCTGTATTTGGAGGCGCCGAGAGCTATCATGAACTTTTCCTAAATCGGGAAAGAGCCTTTAAGTGTCGCAACATTCGTAAACATAACTTACTCTGCCATCATCACGATTATAGTAGCATGGACTGACTCGTAGGTATAGTGGCAAAGTTTCTGCCTTGCATCCGAGAATCCCAGGTCGAGCCAAAATTGTTCCTGAGATTTTCTGTCATGAATTTCTCAAAAACAGCTCGGAGTCGGCGGTGATACACCCCCGAGCCTCGAAAAGCACGTTAAGCCGTTGGTCCTGCGCCTGATCTCTCACCGGTCATGTCGGATTTTCATCCCGCTGAACTTTAAGAGTGATGGAACAGTGAGTGCACCTGTGTATTGCGCTCACACTTGTGCACTAAAATATTTCCTGCGTAGTTGGCTGATCTCTTTTGAGCTTGGCCGCCGTCGTCGAAATCTGCCAGGAGGACTATTATTAGTAGCTTGGATCGACAATGTTCAGCCCGACGATTTGAGAGCGTTTGGTTCCGTCAAGGATCAACGACCTACATTTTTGATTGGACCGGAGGTTTCAGAGAGTATACTAATGAAATAGTCTAGAGGGTTATAACGGTATGCTACAAGACTTGCCAACCGTTCTGAAGGAGCTGTGGCTGACCAAGGCATATTACTGCACATGCTCATTTCTGAACTAAAAACTTTGCGACTTTGGACAATTGTATGACGGTAGAATCATATAGTGCATAAAATAATCCATCAAATAAGTAACAGTTTTTTTTTTTGGGAAAGGTTTGCTCTTGACCCAAGACTAAGCCCAAAGGGAGAGAGAAAGTCTACGATGGAGCGAGCTCACCTAGAAGATGCCTGTTCACTCTAGCTTCGAAGATTCCTAGGTTGTAATTGCAGGGAAACACTGACGCAGGTAGTGAGTTCCACTCTTTTGCAGTGCGCATTAGGAATGTAGATGAGAAGTGCTTGGTTCGTATCAATGGAACATCGACACGGTACGGGTGATATCCTGCAGTACGTCTGGTGGTTCGAAGGTAAAAGGGGATAATAACATTTTGAAATCTTGAGATTTTTAGAAAACGAAATCTCTAGATTTCGTAACCTAATGCGCATACCTATGTTTAAAAGTGTTTTATGTTATGCACTGAGGATATATAGTAGATTGATTTGTGACAACCTAATCTATTGTATTTAAATCTTCTTCATTGTTCTTGTATCTAAGACAAACAATTATGTAATTATTATTTTTAAATATTTGTATACCAGGTATGGTTGATTATGGAGAACTTTTATTCTAGTAACATATTTGTACCTATGACCACAAATAAATAATTTGAATTTGAATGATTTATAAGTGATAAGTATTCACGTTGCAAACTTAAAATAATATTTTTGCATTAGAAGAACTTAGAATAAAAATTAATAATTCAGGTTTGAAAGAGAGAAGAAAAAGTTAAGACTTTGAAAAGAGAGTAAAAAAAATATTTTAAACAAACAAACCTCGGAAGACCAACTTTCCAACCAATCAATATTAAACTACCACATAAATGGGAGAAACGTGCAAATTAATTAACTGCAACCCCAACTTCTGATAAAAAAAAACATTTGCATATAATTCTATTGTTCTACTTGTGTTCTGAAATAAGTATATGAAGTTGCAAAATCATCCTGCAGTATAAAAGCCATTCGAATGTAATAATCTTCACCATTCATTTCCGAACCGCCAAATTATTCACGATGGTGAATCAAAAAGTATTTATTTTGGTTATGGGTCTCCTTTGCGGCAGCCAAGGCCAAGATTCTGGTGAAGGCACTCACAATGTCGAATATCCCTGCAAATCTACCGATGACTTGGACTGCATTCGCGACTTTCTAGCCCAATATGGCCAGTGCCAAAGAACCAGCCATGAAGATGGAATGCCTCTTAAGGCCGAGGACTTTTACACGTACGTGCCTTCACAAAATGTGTCTATTTCCACGAAAGACACGACCGTTACTATGTCAGGTACTAAAATTTTGGACTTCTACCTGAACAAAGATAGCAACAACTTGATTATCACAGTAGACTTTGATGTTCTGTATTTTGAGACTCCAAGAGCTACTTTTAATGTTGCCCAAATTGGAAAGGAGCCTATCAGCGTCACGTCATTTGTCAACATCACGTATTCTGCTACTAACACAATCATAGTAGCTTGGGGCGACAAGGTTCGACCTGAAGATGTACGAGCGACAGGTTACGTGAAGGATGGCCACCCTCCATTTTTCGTTGGACCGGAGGTAACACAAAATACAAACCCAATTATACATCAGGTCTACAATGGCGTTGTTCACGATCTGCCTACTGTTGTAAGGGAGCTTATGCTGACCAAGGCTTACTATTTTGCATGTTTGTACTTGAACCAATATCTCTGTAACTTTGGGTTTGTTTATGACGGTAGAATTAACCGTGAATAATTTACATGTTGTAAAACTTGGAATGAGTAAACATGGAATAAACAATAATTGAAATAATTTAATCCTTTTATTGGGAGTAATTTAACAGTCCTTGTATAGAAAGTTTTACAATAGAAAGGTCTGCAAAGCAACTGCTTTAATTAATTTATATTTTTATAATTAGTGTTACAAGATGTTTAGTTTTGCTACACGTTTCATTTTTTTTAGGCAAATGTATAATATAATAGTCCTCCTGGCCGATTTCGACCACGGCGGCCAATCTCAACAGAGGTCAGCCAACTGCGCAGGAGATATTACTCGTATATTGCACAAGTGTGAGCGCAATACACAGGTGCACTAACTGTTCCATCACTCTCAAAGTTCGGTGAGAGCGCAATTCGACATGACCGGAGAGAGATCAGGCGCAGGACTAACGGCTTAACGTGCTTTCCGATGCAGGGGGTGATACACCGCCAACTTCCCGACTCTGAGCTGTTTTTGAGAAATTCATGACAGAAAATTAAGAAACAGATTTTTGACTCGACCTGGGATTCGAACCCAGACTTCTCGGATGTAAGGCAAAAACTTTGCCACTACACCAACGAGGCAGTCAAATGTGTCACTCTTTGGAATAGATCCAGAGATTTTTCACTTTACTTTTGCAGATTATTATTTGTATCGAACTCCAACGTTCAACGACTTACTTCCCTTCGTAAAACAATTCAATTTCATTACATTTTCTGAGGTACCAGTATCTAAGCCCTAGTAACTAGGTCGGAAAGATGTATCCTAGGCAATAGTATCATCGTTTTATGATTTTTCTTTACTAGGGGTCATAAAAATAGTTAAATGGGTATTACAATATTTGTTATCAACAAAATAACAATTACACGCTTTTCAACGCCGCGTAACAGGCAGCGTAGGCACACACCTACTTAAACATGGGTAGAAAGTCATTCAAAACATTTGAACAAATGAAAAATTAAAGTGAATTTATAAAAGTATGAGAAAATCAAATACTCGTAAATCAACTTTGAGAAACCTATCTTTACAATATGTTAAAGTACCACGGCAAAGGAAGCAATGTGTAAATTATGGTATGGTGATCCTATATTACTTAAAAAAATATATATATACGAGTATGAAAAAGGATATTTAAAACTGGCGAAGTGTAGGATCGTGCTCGAATTATAACTCATGTTTTTATAAATTGAAATAGTTTAATTTAAACAATTTCTTCTCTTTATTGATTTTTAAAGAAATTTTACAACTTATTTGTTAGATTTTAGTTTTTTTTTATAGTCATCAAATTCAACAAAACATTTCGTAGCGTTTAACATAAATACATACAAATGAATTCAATTAACACATTGCGTCACCACCAGACAATTTATTAATTTCTCCTAATTTTCGGCTTAACTTTTGCATCGAAAACTGCGCTTCACCTTAAGTGCAATTAAAGTTTATTATTATTATTTATTTTAGCTTTACTTTTCTCAAGGCAAGGTATGAGCCTCGTCTTGGTAAATATAGTGACTGAGTCACGGGCCTAAGCCAAGCGAACAGCACTTTCTGAATTGGTTCTATAGTTGGAGTCGTTTTATTATTATTATTATTAAGGTACAGCAACAAAATACAAATCAAGACTTAATCTAAAGCTGCACTGGTATAGAATATCACGTTCAATTTGCATTTCGATTAGAGCTGAACACAACATTTTCATATGGCAGTTACAAAAAAATATATATATATATACAAAATTAACGGTAGAGATCTATATATAACTTTTACATGCTTTTATATAAATTAAATGAGATTCAGAAAAAATATATGCTTCCCTACTAATAGTATTATACAATCTGCTCATTCGGTATATTGGATTGTTAAACGTTACATTATTTCGACATACTGGAAGATCAAAAACTGTTTAATTTAATTCAATTACTTATTACGTGACTTGTTAACAAAATAAGTAACAAAAAAATATAGTAACGGTTACAACAAGTCGCTAAAACTTGGCCAATCCTACGGAATCGGAAAAAACTTTCCTTTTCATCTTTAGATAAATAACCTGAAAAAACCAAGTCGAATTTATATGTATGAGGATTACGTTCGAAATTAGATGGCAGGTGGTCTCAAAGTTGCGGGAATCGAACCCTGCACCCTGGGGAGGCCTTTGAATAACGAAGGACTTAAAGGCCTTTGGTGTTGAACATCTCCTATTATTGCAATAGGATTCGTATGGGTTGTCTAGGATTAACGAGTGGTGAAAATGATGTCTTGCCTGACAATTTGGGGGTTTTATGCATTAAAGTATGTGGTGGACAGTTGCTTTAAATGTCAATTAACCCGAAACTATTAATAAAAAGTTCCTTTACTTTAGGTTTGTCTGAAGAAATCGCTCCCAACAACAAGACCGCAGAAATTTTACAAATTTATTTTTCAAATCAACCTGTTATTTTGTTTACGGCGGTGTGTAAGAATGTATTTATCTATCTCAACTCAGTGTACTATCACGGCAAAATTTAGTGTACTACTATAACTGTACTAATATATATACAATCACTGTATTACAGTGATATTAGTACATTAGATGACAGAAAAATTTGGGACTTTTAACCGGGTAAGTATTTTTAACGTTTAATAAAGGTAATGGCAGAAAAAATTTACTACGTTAAGAGGTGTACTTACCAATGTATGAGGACAAGATCAGAAAAGGTCCATTTAAGACAAGTAAATATGTAACTAAGTAAATGCATATATTTCGCGGGTGTACCTTTAAGATTCAGCCGTGGCTTTTTGAATTTCTAGACCCCCAATTATTAAAAATCATGAGAAAACTATTTTATCCTTCCTTCATCGACTATTGTCAAAGTGATCAGAACCTGATCTCTCTCCGGTCATGTCGGATTGCCGTCTCACCGAACTTTGAGAGTGATAGAACAGTGATTGCACTTGTGTATTGCGCTCACACTTGTGCACTATTAATATCTCCTGCGCAGTTGGCTGATATCTGTTGAGATTGGCCGCCGTGGTCGATATCGGCTAGGAGAAATATATATTAATTGTCAAAGTACATTAAAATCCGTTTGAAAGAGAAACACAGTAACAAATAGCTTTAATAGTGTAGTTGCAAACAAATTGTTTAACTAAACCAGCGTTGTTTGGCTGGCAAGCAGCCAGGGTCCCGTCTTATAGGACAACGCATCTTGATGCCCCAAGTATTTACTGTAACTAAACCGGAAATAGATTTAAAGGACTAGAATTACTGCAATTGAAGATTATATTTATTATTCGACGAACACTTTGGTGTAATGGTTTAGAAGTTGATTATTAACCAAGAGGTCGCAGGTTCGATCCCCGCACTGTACAAACATTTGTGTGCATGAACATGTCTGTTTGTACTGGTCTGGGTGTTATATGTATTAATTTAAGTTTATTTGTAATACCACTGTTGATTCTGATATCTGTAACACAAGTGCTTAAGCTACTTACCACGGAGTAAGATCAATGTATGTGATGTCGTTGTATATATTAATGATTACATTCAATTAATGAAAATGAAATGATGAATTTTATTTTCATTAATCCAGTTTTCACTGCGCCTTCTTTCTGCATGAACTTGAGGTTGACTGGCAGAAAATGCTTTTAGCATTAAGTCCACTCTTAGTACATTTCTTGTGCAATGTGCAAGTTTTAAATAATAAATAATAATAATAAAATAATACATCATACTTGTTTTCATATGAAACCACTTCTCTATATTCCCAAATCAAGTATCCATTAAGTAACCGTGCGTAAATAGTGCCATAGAGCTAATACTCGAAGAGACTACAAAATTCCAATTACGTTCAAGTACCGCCATCATCAGCCTTTATGCGTCCCACTGCTGGGCACAGGCCTCACCTCAACTATTAGGTGGTGCGAGCCATACTCCACCACGCGGGCTCAGTGCGGATTGGTGGAGGGGTGGTGTGTGTAAGGTAAGTGACCAACCTTACTGTCAGATGTTATTAAGCCGCCCGAGGGCCTCCGACCAGGCGTAACGACTAATATCTATCGATATTAACTGGGACCAACAGCTTAACGTGCCTTCCGAAGCACGGAGACGCTTGTAAATAGACGTCAATTGTATGGTCAGAATGGCCACCCATCCCAAACATGACCGCGCCGTAGGTTGCTTAACTTTTGGTATCACTACCAAAGCGCTTCAATCATTGCGCCACAAGCACCTCTCAAGTACCGTAAAATTGCCAATTGATAATTTCCGTTTTCCATTCCACGTCTTTGTCGTAATTAACTAAACAACACAAGCCAAAAGACCGACCGTCCGAAACGGAGCGACTGGGAGCGACGCTTAACTTTTAACATTTCAATCAAGGCAAGCTCCAGCTCTCGGTCTCCGTTAACTGCCATAACTTCATAATAAACTGCTTCATGAAATAAGCAGTCTTTTACAGTGCTGCCTTCCTTCTCTTCAAGTTATTTCAAAGGGTGCCATGTTTTGCTAGCATTTATGTCGTTACGCCGTCGAACCAAACATTGTTAAGTATAGCACTTAAACACTATGGTCTAGGCTTTAGGTTTTAGCGATTCACATTTTAACAAAAAGTTGAGAACGAAATATCTTCGACGACCACTACGGTGTAATGGTCAAGAAGTTGACTATTAACCAAGAGGTCGCGGGTGCGACCCCGCACTGTACAAACATTTGTCTGCATGAACAGTCTGTTTGTAATAGTCTGGGTGTTATATGTATTTATTTATTTTATTTTACTTAGATCACATTCAAAGTCAATCAATAAGATACACAAATGAGAAAGTAAAAGTGGCAGGCTAGATTGTAATCCTTAATTAGTGTTCCTTGCATGTTTCATTCACAACAGAATTAGTGCTGTCAGGAACATTAATTTGATTGTCTTATCTTAAGGCAAAGATAATGGGAATACGAGATTTATTGGTACCTACTTGGCGTTCCGTCAGGGACTGGTAACGCCATCTTTGGAAGATTAAGGGAACTAAAAGTGCTCGCAAGAGAATGTCGTTTTCTTCCTCGTATGCTCCGTGAGGCTATTGAAATTAGAAGACACCCTAATTTTAATAGAGAAGATGGTTGGAAAATTCCACCAGCTTGGGATCCTGTTTTAACCAAGACTCAAGCTCTACCCCGCACTGCAAGACCTCAAGATACTGTTAGCTCATTTTGTGTGGATAGGAACGTAACCTAATATTTTTGAGTGATGGTAGTTCAAAAATTTTTCAAACCATGTAATGACAACTAACACCTTAGTCTACCTGTGACCACGGACGCTGAAAAGGGTCCGAAATGTCAGGTTAAAACAAAATGTAAATAAATCGCGAAATAATCCGTAAAAAGTGTATCATTTCAATGTCTACTGTTCGCGTAAACCGAAGAAACAAATATAGATTAAGGGAAATTCAAAAAGGTTTCTTAGACATTGACAATCTTGCCTGTCCATTACCTTTGGTTAAGGTGAAGTTGTATTACTGTATTTTCTTTTGCGGTAGGTATGCTGTCTGCGGTAATAAAAGAAAATATTAGGAAACACTTTCATCACATTAAGAGACACGTTCACACCATCATCATCATCATCAGCCTATATACGTCCCACTGCTGGGCACAGGCCTCACCTCAACTATGAGGTGGTGCGAGCCATACTCCACCACGCGGGCTCAGTGCGGATTGGTGGAGGGGTGTGTGTAAGGTAAGTGACCGACCTTACTGTCAGATGTTATTAAGCCGCCCGTTCATACCATTGCATTAAAATTGATTTGAATTGTTCCTTTACATACAAAAATAATAACAATCAATTTTAATAAAAAATAAATAAATAAATATTTCACAACAATCACACCAATTCTCTAGTCCCAAACTAAGCTACGAGGCGTGTGTTATGGGTACTAGACAACGGATAAACATACTTAAATACTTTTTTTTTGTAAATAAATACATATTATTATAACAATCAATTTTAATGTAATGGTGTGAACTATTTTCCTTCTTCTATAAATCTAAGCCCGCTCTAAACCTATCCCTTGCGCCCGCGCTCCTTGAAGACTTACTTAAGTGTGTTCGTGTAGTTTTAACTTGCTGCTTTTGATATGGGATGTGTGCTGAATTAGTGTTTGCTAAATTAAAACCACTCAGCACTGATTTCGCTAATTAACAGTCGACTAAGAATTTCCATCTTAGAGTAGGTAAAGTATTTTTACTTCAAATGTACTACTTACGATGTAAACGTGTAACTGACAAAAATGATTCGCATACGCAAAGTTTTATCGTGCTTTGAGATCAGAATGAAATAAGATTCATTTATAGTAACTTTACATCTCAGAATATGCGTATTCATTGATAAATCTATTTAAATATATATAAAATAAAGTGGTGTTAGTTACACTATTTATAACTCAAGAACGGATGAACCGATTTGGCTGAAAATTGGTGGAGAGGTAGCTTAGAACCAGGAAACGGACATAGGATAGTTTTTTATTCCGTTCGACCGCGATTTCGAAAACAAAAGTGTTCCACTCGGACGAAGTCGCGGGGGGGGGGGCACTAGTTATCTATGAAGTAGACTGTCATACATCTGAATTCCAGCAATCACTATCATTGAAGTGTAGATAGATAACACGTTATTGCACACACACACAAAATATAATACAAAATCAACGTACAAAGAAAGATGCAAAATTGAGGCAGTCTTATCGCTAAGAGAGATCTCTTCCAGACAACCTTCGGCTTAAGGATATTATTATTTACAGGAAGGGGGAGTTAGGTGCAAAATTCATAGTATATCTATTAAAGTTGTAGTCAAAGGCATAGTAGTCATAGTACATATAGATAGTCATATGTTCTCTTACCATTGTCCTAGGTAAGCGACAAAGGGACGAGACTAAAATTAACACAAGGCGTTTGAAGTTTTAGTCGCATCGCGTCGCATTGCGTTGCTCACGTAGTACAACGCCGTATTAATGTAGGCTGGTAGAGTATGCGTCCAGAATATTTCGGTAGCTTTTTTCATAATCTATCAAAAGAATCTAACTCTATCTTAATTGACTAAGTTGTATGTCTCGTAGCGACAGCATGCAATGCAAAGTGAATTCAAATATTTTGGAGAATAGATGGCCATTTTTCCGGTGAGTCATCTATCCTAAACGCAATTTATATGGGTCGGACATCTATCCCCTGTATGTATCCCTAATACTTTGAATACGAGTATATCGAAGACAATGTTTTTTACTTTTAGAACATTTTTAGACAAAACTCCTAAGAATTAATTTGTTTCATGAATAAATTGTTTTAACTAATCTTATTGAAGTAAAAGACCGATTTCGAAAAGTGGGGCATCTATCCCGGTATTACCCTGCACGAATATGATTATTATTATGATAACACGAATGCTTGAGTTGAACCAATCACACGAGTTCCCACAAAGCAATAACATAATCAGCGCGTTCGTTTGCAAACAACACAACACAGAATACAGGGTGATGCAAAACATCCATAACAAGCCTTCACAAAAAGATACGAGTGTGTACGAAGCAGTGCCATATCTCCGGCTCAGGAGGGCCCCGATCGTGCACTCGCATAAATGGAGCCCTAATTGAACCACCCTGTACTCAGTTGAATTATCACGTCGCCCCGAGGGCTACTTACGGAATGTGGGGGCCTCTTGTACGATTCAATTGAGATTGTTGCTTCTCTCTAAAATGTACAATCCTTGAGAATGCCCCTTTTTGATTTTAAAATGCTCAATTGGAACTTCAGTGTTCGGAGAATGTATCTTGAAATTTAAATTACGACTTTTCACTTCTCACATCATAAAATGATAGATTCCGTTTTTTTAAATTTGATATAAATCTGTGGTAATTAACTGAAATTCAGTCGGTCAAACTTGGATTGAAACGTAATAAAATGAAAAAAAAAAATTGCGTATGAAAAAGGGTACATTTAGGAGGTAGGTTGTAGGTTTGACATTGTGGTTCAGCTTTTTCGGTCATATTATAACAGCACGCAAATTATATTAAATCATTTTAAAATACAATACTCAAGTTCAATAAAATAGATATTTATCACAAAATTAAATTACTATGTCAAATTACTATATCAAATCTATACATATAATAAGACTGTAAAAGATCGATTTCTGTACATTGAAGATTTTTATGAAAAATTTGTTACAGGGGGTCTTAATTACCGTAATAGAAGCCAAAACAACAATTTTTAAAATTTTTGTCTGTCTGTCTGTCTGTTTGTCCGGGCTAATCTCAGAATCTACTGGACCGATTTTGACGGGACTTTTTTTATTTGACTCAGTATCACCTGGAGAGTAAACTGGGATATAAATAATCACGCCGATGAACTTAGGGGGCAGGCAGGAAATTGAATCTCAGAATCTACTAAACCGATTTTAATGGGACTTTTTTTTATTTGACTCAACATTACTTGGAAGGTAAAGAAGGATAGAAATAATCACGCCAATAGACTAAGGGGGTAGGCAGAAAATTGAATCTCGGAAACTACTGGGCCGATTTTAATGGGACTTTTTTTATTTGACTCAGCATCACTTGCAATAATCACGCCAATAGACTAAGAGTGTAGGCAGGAAATTGAATATCAGAAACTACAGGACTGAATTTGATGGGATTTTTTCATTTGATTGAGTTTTACCTAGACAGTGAAATATATAATAACTCACGCCAAGTGACTAAGTGTAAACTGGCCTAAACTTGGGATGAAATAATCACCCTACCTAACTAAGGGAACTCATTGTGTGTACCTGTTATAGAGTCGCAGGTATGCCTGCATTTGGGTCATGTTAAACAGTAGCATAGGCTGGGAGTACCTCCACGCGGTGAAGGCGGTAACAGTTAAAATTCCACGCGGACGAAGTCGCGGGCACAGCTAGTAACAAATATATCAGCAATAATAATTTCATAGGCATCTTGCCTATGAAAGTCAAAACATTAGTAATAATATCTCAAATCTAAATTTATTATCAAAAATGAAGAATGTTCCAGTCCTAATTTTGACACATAGGTATATTAATTTATACTGTAGAAACATTGTTAATTAAGTCACCTATAAAAGCCCCCTTTAAATCTATTTAAAGGTAGCTCTTTTAAGTTTTCGGGTAGTTTATTATAAATTGACATGCAATTGATATGAAAGTTATTTTGATGATGACAAATACAATTTTATAAACAACTAACTAGGTATATACACAAATATGTACAAAAGCCATTCCAATTCGGTCTCCACACAATGATTATGCAAACCTAGAGGTAATTTAAATCCTTATTGAGTTGTTAGACGGCCACTTTGGAGTAATAGTCAAAAAGTTGACTATTAACCAAGAGATAGCGGGTTCGATCCCCGCACTGTACAACATGTGCATGAACATGTCTGTTTGTACTGCTCTGGATGTCACATGTATTTATTTAAGTTTATTTGTAATACCACTCGTGATTCTGATATCTGTAACACAAGTGCTTAAGCTACTTACCACGGAGTCAGATCAATGTATGTGATGTTGTTTGTATTTTTTTTATGTTTTTCCTTTTTTCTAAAGACAGACCGAAAGAATTGCTTCTTTCCTGCCAGTCTCGGTAGAAAAATGAAACTTATTATTATTATTATTAACATCAGTCCTTATTGAGTTATTTTCACAATTGGTTAACCTTTTAAGTACCCACGCGTCGTTCCAAGCTTCTTGTGCAAGCTTCTTTTACTTCGCTGTCAACACGACCGAATATGTTTACGACGCAGACACAAAGGGGGCACATTAACCGTTTATCTTGGGCAGTAAACCGGGCAGTAAAGCAAAAAATTCCGCTCACTACACGCGCAAACAGTTGTTCTAGTTGAAAGAAATAGTCGTAAACGAAACGTTAACAAGTCGGCGTGTGTGGAGCGGGGTGTGAGCGGCAGCGGGCTGGTTGAGAGAATAAGACGTTAGCTTTTAGTTAAACTTTTTAATACCACTACACGACCACTTTGGTGTAATGGTCAAGAAGTTGACTATTAACCAACAGGTCGCGGGTTCTATCCCCGCACTGTACAAACATTTGTATGCCTGAATATGTCTGTTTGTACTGGTCTGGGTGTTACATGTATTTATTTAAGTTTACTTGTAATACCACTGTTGATTCTGATATCTGTAACACAAGTGCTTAAGCTACTTACCATAGAGTTAGATGAATGTATGTGATGTTGTTGTCTAATTATTATTATTATTAAAAGCTAGCTTTAGTCCTTCCTAAGCATAAAATTTAACGTTACAAGACAAGAGTGAAAGATTGTTACTAGGCGACTATCATGATCCATCTGCGGATAAGTGTTCACTTTTTTCGGATGATATTTCGGCCACAATATTTTCAACTTATTCTACTTGATAAAATAATAATGATTTACGCGTATGAGTAACATAATGTCTTAATTTAGATGATGTCTATACCTAAGTGCGTCTTTAATGTGTTTAATACATTTTCTTCCGAGGACTTACAGTTTCCATCGAAATGGCCTTGTTTTAATCTCGTTAATAATTATGGTATAACCCTAAGTTGCGATTGTGGCAAGCCATTTCCCTTTAAGTATATTTTAATTTCATATTTAATAACATCTGACAGTAAGGTTGGTCACTTACCTTACACACACCCCTCCACCAATCCGCACTGAGCCCGCGTGGTGGAGTATGGCTCGCACCACCTCATAGTTGAGGTGAGGCCTGTGCCCAGCAGTGGGACGTATATAGGCTGATGAATGAAAAAAAAATCATATTTTGAAATTTGCATTGCTAATGCTAAAAATTAACGTTACTTCACTGGAAGCAGAATTTACAAAGGGCATTACAGTGTTTGATTTACAAATCATACACAAGAAACTAACTTTAAAAAAAATTGGTTGCCTGTAAAGTCGGTATACGGGCGAAAGTTTTACGTGACAACGACTTTGAGTGGTAAAATGATTTTAATGTGAATATTCATTCGTATAACATGAACCGGTGTGTATGCCTATCTCTCTCACTCTCTCTCTCTCGCTCTGTCTCTCTCGCTCTTAGGCGGGTTAACTGTGCTCGAGTGGAAGGGACGCGTGCCTTTCACTTTTTATGTCTGTCTCACTCGCTCTTAGGCGGGCTAACCATGCCCGAGTCGAAGGGACGCGTGCCTCTCACTCGCTCTCATTGTGAGCGCGGAACGTGAGCGGAGCGTAACGCAGTTTCTTGAAGTGTCACCCGGCAAACCAATTTATAAGACGTTGTCACGTCAAAAAACTCCCAACATGAGCCAGGGATACAGCTGGTAAGCTTCAACGGCTGCACAAATTGTGATCAACCATAGCTAACAACCATCGTGATTAAATTATCTTTCGAATATGAAAAACGCTTTGAAATCAGACCATCCGTTCGGGAACTACGACAGACAGACACACAGATTCTGATATCTGTAACACAAGTGCTTAAGCTACACACTGCACACACAAGAACACAACAACACAAACATACACACACATACAGACATAGGGGTCACACTTATAACTCTCCTCTTTAACACCACTGACGATGGTGTAAAAAATATATCGATCCAAAAATCGCCATTCGCTCACCATACAAAAAAGCGCGTCCACACCCCCGCCCCATCGCAATCAGTGACAGTCACTTATTGAATTTTGTTGTGCTCGCAAAACTCTGTAATTCCTAAGGTTGGAAACTTTATCAATTTCCCGAAAGTACGATAGCGATTGAACATTCGGCCGGAGTTGGGAATCGACTCGGCGACTGCTTGATAACGGTTGGGTACCTGTTAACTCAATAATGGTTATTGTGTTGATAAGGTAACTTCGGTAAATGGCCATTGAAAAATAAATGTTTACGCTGTTAGGTGTTTACCTACTTCTTTATATATTAAGTGGAAAAGTTACGTCGCATTTTAGACGCATGTTTGGATAAATCAGAATAACTTTATGGAGTTTTACTTGATAATGGCTACGTCACACAAAGCCATAAAGGAAAAAAAAACTTTATGGAGAGAAATGGAATAATCATCAATTTAACAAATTTCGTCGTCGAAAATTGGCCATGTATGAAGTTCTCGAAACCAATTTTACACGACCCAGTATTCAAACGCGGGCCCTCTTGGATATATGCCGTAATTGCCCACTAGACCAACAAGGAAGTCGAGTAAAGAGAAAATGAATCTAATAGTAATAGTCCTCCTGGCCTATTTCGACCACGGCGGCCAATCTCAACATAGATCAGCTACCTACGCACGAGATATTATAGTGCACAAGTGTGAGCGCAATACACAGGTGCACTCACTGTTCCATCACTCTCAAAGTTCGGTGAGACGACAATCCGACAGGACCGAAGAGGGATCAGGCGCAGGACCAACGGTTTTACGTGCTTACCGATGCACGAGGGTGTAACACCGCCAATTTCCCGACTCCGAGCTGTTTTTGGGAAATTCATGACAGAAAATCTCAGAAACAAATTTGGCTCGACCTAGGATTCGAACCCAGGACCTCTCAGATGTAAGGCAGAAACTTTGCCACTACACCACAGATTACTAAGACTACACTAACGAGCCAAAATGAATCTAGTAAGTTATTGACATAACCCCAGTCCAGTTTTGATCAAAATTGTGCATTGTCATCCATATAAACATGTGTACAATATTTCAGCTCAATTGGCCTTTGCGAAAGGGGTGAAATTTTGCTTGCACGATTTGATTAGAAACAAATAAAAACCGGGACGGGTAAAACTTAATTAAATCTCATAATATGAGATTTTATGGTTTTATTTTATGACTGACTTTGACCCACAGACGTTGTCCTGCTTTTTTGTTTTTCTTCTCAATTTTCAGATTTCCACGAATATTTTAAGACTAAAATTATTAAAATTGGTTCAGCCGTTCTCAAGTTTTAGCGAGACTAACGAACAGCAATTCATTTTTATATATAAGAAAATTAGATGCTTCAGAAAAAGGGCTGAGCCCAAAAATACAAGCTAACAACGTCAATTATTGCAAAGTCCATCAATCAGTCAGTAGAGCAAGCAACTTATGCTCGGGCTGTCAGGCACAAGTAAGGTACTTCAAGCTTCGCATACCGGCCGAAAGGGGGCGCCGCTGAAAATAAACAGCCTCTTGTTAAAAGAAACGCTGACTCGCCCTGCGAGTGACCAAGCGCTTTTACACTGGACGATAAATACCCTGAAGGTAGAAGCTGGAAGTCCGCTACACAAAATAGCAGCAAACGACATGTCGTCGCGACACTTCCTTTGCATGCCATTGGCTTATGTAATATTTTAATTAATAAATTACTTGTTATTTGTCTTTTTGCATGCCAAACTCTGGTGAAATGTGAGATCTTTTTGCATGCCAAACTCTGGTGAAATGTGAGATCTTTTTGCATGCCAAACTCTGGTGAAATGTGAGATCTTTTTGCATGTCAAACTCTGGTGAAATGTGAGATCTTTTTGTACTTTTATGACATCTTTGTACCACTTTCAAGAGTTTCAAGCGAAATAAATGTTTCCGATTTTGAAGCGGTGTGGCAACGCCCTTCGTAGCAAGCTGCACCGTAGCAGCAACAATGTAAACAATCGTAGACCGTAGCAAACGTAGCACCGACCGTTATTCTTACAAAACCTATGGCTGATATTTTAAGCGTCCGTAAGCAGTTAAATACAATTTAAGATTAAAAAATTATCTTTTTACTAAATGCAGATTATCACTTTTTAAAGTAAGCAAGTAATAATAATATATACCTTAACGTTTTTAGCAGTTATAAATAGTTACAAACCGATGTAGCTTCTAAAGGCGGAGGGTTCCATTCCCGTGTAAGACACTTGTTATTTTTTTGTGGATTTTGATGTGACAACGTCTTATAATTCGATGGAGCCACCACGCACCAAAAAACAGACTCATGTGGCGTTACCTCGCTCTGAGGCGTTCCATTCAAGGCTTGAAGTGCAAGCGAGAGCGTGGAACGAGCGACAAAGAGGCAGCGTAACAAAGACGTTGTCACGTTCAACTATCGTCAGTAAACCGACTTTACAGACAACCGATTTTTTTTTTTCAGAAAATGCAAAAATCTTATCGTGAGATCGTCACATCTAAGGCGAACGCGTCCCAAGCGGTGTAAGTGTGAAAATGCCACGTCAGCCGGCGTCGACTTATTGCTATTAAATTGATCGCTGATATTCGCCCATTTGCCGGCATTTTCCACTTGTTACCAGCATCGTTAAGGTTCCTCGCAATAACTGTGCTAAAGAGAGAGTACGTGACGAATAATGACCACATATGTAAGAAGGCAAGTCCCATTACTAACCTTTTTGAGTTTCCTCTCTAATAAAATCCCTCGTTGCAGTATGAAATACCTACCTACAGTTAAGAAATAAAAAAATCTCTATAGAATAGGCAAGATGACATCACCAAACGTTGACATACTTTTTATCTTATGTCCAAACGATCTACCTTCATAGATTTCGTATGGGAATACTAAAATTTGACGTCATAAGATAGTATCAAAAGTCGAAGTCAAAGCTGCCTAAATATTTATTTAATTCTATGCAATAAAATTGGTTGCCTGTAAAGTCGGTATACGGGCGAAAGTTTTACGTGACAACGACTTTGAGTGGTAAAATAATTTTAATGTGAATATTCATTCGTATAACATGAACCGGTGTGTATGCCTATCTCTCTCACTCTTTCTCTCTCGCTCTGTCTCTCTCGCTCTTAGGCGGGCTAACCATGCCCGAGTCGAAGGGACACGTGCCTCTCACTCGCTCTCATTGTGAGCGCGGAACGTGAGCGGAGCGTAACGCAGTTTCTTGAAGTGTCACCCGGCAAACCAATTTATAAGACGTTGTCACGTCAAAAATTGGTTTCTACAGCTTTTTGGAAATAAATCGGTTTTACTAGCTTTCTAGAGGTTATATTTTAAAACACCATGGTCAGGAAAATATTTACGATGTTAAAAGTTAAAACTACGTGTTGCTAGGCGCACAACTTGAAAAACAAACGCACTAATTGAGCAAAACTTTTTGTAACATTCCTTGACGACCGTGGAATGTTATTGAAAGATGCGAAAATTGCCTTTACTATTATTTTTTGTTCCGACAATATTTTGACGTGACAACGTCTTATAAATTGGTTTGACGGGAGACACTTCAAGAAACTGCGTTACGCTCCGCTCACGTTCCGCGCTCACAATGAGAGCGAGTGAGAGGCACGCGTCCCTTCGACTCGGGCATGGTTAGCCCGCCTAAGAGCGAGTGAGACAGACATAAAAAGTGAAAGGCACGCGTCCCTTCCACTCGAGCACAGTTAACCCGCCTAAGAGCGAGAGAGACAGAGCGAGAGAGAGAGAGTGAGAGAGATAGGCATACACACCGGTTCATGTTATACGAATGAATATTCACATTAAAATTATTTTACCACTCAAAGTCGTTGTCACGTAAAACTTTCGCCCGTATACCGACTTTACAGGCAACCAATTTTTTTCGTTAATTACAGTTTTATAACTCATAACAAATTAGCATGTCATAATTCCGTCCATATCAATAGGTTTTCTATAAACCTTAAAAATCCCTAAGATTATGAAATCTCAATAAACAAATATAACATTTTACTCTGCAAACGAAAAACCAAAGAAATCAGTTATCCATTTACAAATCTCATGACATCAGCGGTTTAGCCGTACAAAACTGATATCTATTTTGAAAGTCACTAGGTTCATTTCTTTTCGAAATGGTTCAGGCTTAAATCATGACGTCATCATTTACATATTCCATCATGCGATATCAGTTTAGAGTCATCCAACATGTATGTTGTATGTGTATTTATGTACTATGATTTCCAAAGCTAGAAGTTTCATACAATAAATACAGGCAAGTTACAGAATCATAAAAGTGACATAGTGTATGTCTACGACTGTAATTTTTGACTGTAGAATTAGTAGAAACACTCCTTTTAGAGGAATTCCCAAGAATTCAGATAGGACGTGTTAAGTCAATTTTATGTGTTTTTGAAACCAGACCCAAAAACTATTGCAGTGTGTGTCTCACCTCACCCTGAAGTTAGTTATAAGTTACATAATATTAGCGCATGGGCGCACAATAAACAAAGCATTCAACGGAGATTTGTCGTTTACAATTACACGTCTGGTTTCATTACTATATACATGAAAACTGAAAAAAAGGATTATTTTGCTTTAAATTTCCAATAAACGACGCCAGCGCAGGAACCAAAATACATCCAACTGTAATCACCTGAAAAAGCAAGAGCTGAAAGTCGCAGGGCCCACAATAACTACAACTCACAACTTACAACGTGACACAGAAGATGCATCTGGAATCACAACACTAACACCAACAAAATATAAATTATTTTTGGGAATCGTCTCATCTTGTCATGAACACGTTACGATTTTTTTTAATAATGAGCAGAAATGTGAAAAAACTACGTTATAGTGCAAATCATTTTTCATAACGCTCAAAGCATATCCGAGTACTTGGTTTTTGTTTTAAAATTTTCACTGACATTCATTTTACGCAAAGGACATACTATTAATATAGCTTTAAAATAAATACTATGGTCACTTTGATCACAAGTTTAACATTGACACCTGACTTCGCACTCTGGGTAATGCGAGGAAGACGACCGCTTGGTGCAGTGGTCCACATGTTAGACTTCTAAAACCAAGGGTCCAAGTCGATCCCCGCACAGTACAAGCATAAGTGTACATGAACATGTGTGTTTGTACTGGTCTGAGAGTTTTCTATGTATAATATGTATTTATTTACAAAAAAAGTATTTAGGTATTTTTATCCGTTACCACAACACAAGCCTCGTAGCTTAATTTGGGACTTGAGAATTGGTCTAATTGTTGTGAGATATTTAATAATATTTCTTTGATGCAGTGAAAGTAATCACAAAAGTTTGGTTACACAAATTTTATATTGTATTGGTAAACATAACACGTCTTTATTTGCAATTAATTACCCTGGCCATTACTGGACCTCTCCTCCCATCGTTAGTACAAGGAAGCCATCGGCGTGCCCTGATTGATAGTGCGACAGGACGCAAATAAATATATATTACTATCAGTCGGAAAACGCTGTTCCTCGCCTGATTTATTGGCATGTGTCGATTATGGATGAATGAGGGTGCGGATGGTGTGAATATTGATAATCTTGTAGGAGATACAGTTTTTGGTGCAATCAATTGTCAATGCGATCTAGTCATATATGGTGTGTGTTCTTGTCTTGCCTTGCATGGAGCATCGGTTCTTTGCTGGTATTGATAATAGATGAAATGTAATAAGAGTGTTATGTCTTTTCGAATTTAAAAATAGCGTTGTGGACGCAAAAATACTTAATAAATAAAATTTAGCCTGATTCATCTTAACTGATTGTTAAATATTTGTAAAAATATTTCTCTCGGATCATTTGAGGGTGTCTCCCACAATCATTGATGAAACATATGCTGCTGGTTCAAAGCGTTAGAAAGCACTTACAAAATTCAACAATCCCATTAACGTTCTTGATAGCTCAGTTGGTTAGAGCATTGGACTGGACTTCCAAAGGACAGGGGTTCAAATCCTCCCGTTGACCAGGGCCGAAAAGATTTTTTTTTAAGAGTAATTTCTTTTCGAATAGATGAAATGTTAGTAGATACTGTTAATGAGTTGATGCTGCGCTTTAAATTAAATAGTTTCAATACATCTTTTCCGCCCCTACGCCCATCGTTTCTCCTCGGTAAGATGTTTGGTTCGCAATATTTGTGACCCACTTTCATGATCGGCACATTCTCGATTCAATCTTAAAATTTGCACCAACAAAAACATTCATGTACACCCAGTAGTAACCTATGCATGGCATCTCCATCAAAATGTGCTGACTGCTAAATTTAACTTTAATATAGCCAGCTTAAGGATAGAAGTCGATTGACACCACTTTATATTTCGTACCTTGACATGCATCTGTACACATGCATCACGGTATCCTGTTGTTTGACTAGTATGTGTGCTGACGAGGCATCCATCACATTGTGTGTTTGTGTGTCGCCCAAAAAAGCTTCTGCAAACAATATCCATGGAGCCACAGAGTGTGTCCACCCCTCTTGGATATTTGCGTTGTTTTTTATGGACAAAACAGTCAGCAGCGGTAGTAATTTAAGTAAATGGTTTGATCAACTACACAGGAGATATTATAGTGCACAAGTGTGAGAGCAATACACAGGTGCACTCACTGTTCCATCACTCTCAAAGTTCGGTGAGACGGCAATCCAACATGACCGGGGAGAGATCAGGCGCAGGACCAACGGCTTAACGTGCTTTCCGAGGCACGGGGGTGTACCACCGCCAACTTCCCGACTCCGAGCTATTTTTGAGAAATTCATGACAGAAAATCTCAGAAACAATTTTGGATCGACCTGGGATTCGAACCCAGGACCTCTAGGATGTAAGGCAGAAACTTTGCCACTACACCAACGAGGTTTCAATTAACACACTTTTATAAACATCCATGAATGCCAGAGCCCATAACACAAGCATTACGGCCTGAAGCAAGCTAGCACACGACTAAAGAAATTCATCGATTATTTTGAAAAAAACACAAAATATAATAGATCAAGGTCAAAAATTGAAGCTCATATTCTTCTCACCAGCCTTTATACGTCCCACTGCTGGGCACAGGCCTCATCATATTTATGAGGTGGTACGAACCATACTCCACCTCGCGGGCTCAGTGCGGATTGGTGGAGGGGTGTGTTAGGTAAGTGACCAACCTTACTGTCAGATGTTCTTAAACCTCCCGTGTGACTCTGACTAGGTTTAACGACTAATATCTGTTTATTGACCAACAGCTTAACGTGCCGTCCGATGAACTGACGTCACTTATATGGTCAGAATGGTCACCCATCCCAAAAACGACCGCGCCTCAGGTTGCTTAACTTTAATAAGTTTAATATGCCGATTAAAAAGCCTTGAAATCCTGAATCTTTCATAATTCACATAAGTTTGAATAACTTTTTTGTGACAGATGAATTGTACGTTTAGATATAAGTGTTGTGTATAGTTTTAATTGGCACTCAGACTAGTATATGCCTTAAGCGTGTAAGCTCTTATAATGAGAAAAAGTTTGCCTGCTGTAACTGTACCCTAATAAATAAATAAAATAAAATAAATAAAGACGTGACGGTTGTTTTGATGTAAGACGGCAAATTCATAGTGAAAAACAGATATACATTTCTATTCTTTATTATCTACCTCTATACACAAATTACCCTACGGTGAACCCGCCACGCTCCCGACTCACATGGCACCGGAGGGCAACGTCAAGTTTTTAGTGGGTAGGTCAATTTACTAAACTATCAACATCAACACGGCTTTCGCTAGCCCATCAACCTTGTTGTATACTCTCGAAGTACTTATTGTAAGATTATAGATGTGAGCTTCACTTTTTCTTCCCACATAAAGGCCGTTTACATTGTGCAGTAGTACCAACAATGATGTGTTTAAGTTTTTACGTCTAAATAAAATGCTTAGAGTGTCGAGATCCCTCGTTTCAGAGATAGTTGAAACTTTAAGTAAGGCTTATGTTCTACTATGGTAAAAGCATTTACAGGCTAACTTTTCTGTTCCCTAAACCATTATAGTAAAACCTCTATTGAAGACTATCTACATCTATTCACGACCACTTTGGTGTAATGGTCAAGAAGTTGACTAGTACTGGTCTGGGTGTTATATGTATTTATTTGAGTTTATTTGTAATACCATTGTTGATTCTGATATCCACACAAAATGAGCTCACAGTATCTTGAGGTCTTGCAGTGCGGGGTCGAGCTCGAGTCTTGGCTAAAACAGTATCCCAAGCTGGTGGAATTTTCCAACCATCTTCTCTATTAAAATTAGGGTGTCTTCTAATTTCAATAGTCTCACGGACCTTACGAGAAAGAAAACGACGTTCTCTTGCGAGGACTATCGGTTGGTCAAAGCGTATGACAATGGCTAATCTATGGCTGACTCTTTAGAATTTGTGCATAATACTTTTTAAGTTACACTTCTCACCATCGAGGTCTAAAAAACCTGCATTATTTTTCATACTGGCAAAAAATTATCAAACGTATTTAATTCAACGCAACCATAAAGGCTGTCACTACCAAATTTTTCGAGCTGAAATGAAAATTGTTTCGCGGGCCATTCATCCGGGGTGTACTGTATACGCGCCTTAATCGAGGTACGAATCCGCGCATTCAACTTGTAAAGGCCTTTCACGAGCCACTGGTCTTTATGTAACTTTTTACTTTGTACCACAGTGGGTACATACTCAGTAAACCCTCCATAGTTGTGGCACTAAAACAATATATTTAACGCGCATATACAGAAATAAAACTTGCAGCGTGCAACGACTAACTAGTGCTTTTGGCGCCAGTAGGCATAGTTCTGTTTCTAGGTAAGGCCTTATGATGTAGACTTTCATCTAACGGAGGTTTCTCTTCTACCTTCCTTTAACTGAGAGATAGATAACTGTCAGATTCATACAAATAGAATGATGTAACCTCGTCAGAGGTTCTTAATCTGATCTTTCTCCGGTCATGTCGGATTGCCGTCTCACCGAATTTTGAGAGTAATGGAACAGTGAGTTCACCTGTGTATTGCGCACACACTAGTGCACTATAATATCTCCTGCGTAGTTGGTTGATCTCTGTTGAGATTGGCCGCCGTGGTCGAAATCGGCCAGGAGGACTATGTTTTACTCTTAGCGCATATACAGAAAGAAAAATTGCAGCCTGCAACGACTGTCAGAGCTTTTGGCGCCTTTAAGAGCCAGTAGGGAGGCACAGCTTTGTTTCTAAATAAGGCCTTATCAATGATGTGGTCTGGTGTTGATGTGTCTAACGAAGGTTTCAATATTCTATTTACCTTTGACTGAAAAATAGATAACAGTCGGTTTCATACATTTGACGACCACTTTGGTGTAATGGTTAAGAATTTGACTATTAACCAAGAGGTCGCGGGTTCGATCCCCGCACTGTACAAACATTTGTGTGCATGAACGTGTCTGTTTGTACTGGTTTGGGTGTTATATTTATTTATTTAAGGTTATTTGTAGTACCACTGTTGATTCTGGTATATGTAACACAAGTGCTTTAGCTGCTTACCACGGAGTCAGATCAATGTATGTGATGTTGTTGTATATTTATTTATTTATACGAATAGATGTAACTAAGGTTTGGTGTAAAAGCTATCTAGTTTTTGGCATGAAACTGACAGTTACTTTCAATTAGTAGCTAAATTATTAAAACCGGCCATAGGCGTGCACATTAGAAAGAACCTGTAAACAACGCAACAATTAAATAAATTAGTCATATTTTCCAATAAGCCTTGAAGTTTATTTTACCAATTAATGTCTTCAATAGTTAAGTGCAGTAGGTGTACACCTAAATATATGTGGGTGCACCACACAATATTCCACAAATATACCTATGACATATTGTATAATGGCTATATTGAAAAAGTACGTCAACAAGAATTTGTGTTAAAACTCAAACAAAGTTGTCGCAAAGAAACAGGCAAGTAATGTAGGTTTCGCCGCAAAGAGCAACTTAACCGTACGTATTTTTATTATGTGTTTAACTTTGTACTGGCCTCCGCCCCCGCAGTCATTAAAGAAAGTAATTATTTTCCTTTTTTCCCCGTGCTTCTTTGTCAAAGTTTGTTTAATTGTCGAAGTTCGGATATAAAATGCGGTCGCGATGAAAATTTAACGAATTCTACGCGAATAAATCTTTTTCCGTGCTGAGGTGTCGTAACTGTTTGGTACCTAGAGAGTGCGGCATGAGCCAAGGTACTTTTTTTAAATATATTTTTTTTACAAATATACAACAACATCACATACATTGATCTGACTCTGTGGTAAGTAGCTAAAGCACTTGTGTTACAGATTTCAGAATCAACAGTGGTATTACTAATAAACTTAATTTAACACCCATACCAGTACAAACAGACATTATCATGCACACACAAATGTTTGTACACTGCGGGGATCGAACCCGCGACCTCTTGGTTAATAGTCAGTTTCTTTACCATTTCACCAAAATTAATAATCGTACTATGCTTATGTCTGAAAATTTTCCCATTTAGTAAGTAGATACAGCCAAGAGGTTGTCAGTACAAGACCCGATGTAATAACAAGATTGCGAAATGCTTATAGTGCCTTGTATAGAACGACTTTAAAAACGCCTGATAAACGACATCACCAGGACACTGTCATTTCCAATGACGATGAAGCCTAAATCAGTCGGTAATTTTATTTATCTTTTTTTTAATAAATAAATATACAACAACATCACATACATTGATCTGACTCCATGCTAAGTAGCTTGAGCACTTGTGTTACAGATATCAGAATCAACTGTGGTATTGCAAATAATCTTTAATAAATAAATATTACAATTTATTAAAAAATGGTACAAAATTTGACGACCACTTTAGTGTATACTAAAGTGGTCGTCAAATTTTATACCATTTTTTTTGGTGTGAGCATCTCTTTTTCACTTTGCAAAATCAAAATCAATCACATTGTCTTCGCAAAATGGTCAAACAAACTTGGTCTCAATCACATATTTATAGGACTAATTCCATTTTCCTCTGTAACCTTGAAGAATCCAATAATGGTTAAATCCAACGTTCTTCTCCGGCAATATTCAAAGGTTTTCAACGACAGATCAATACATAATACATGTTACCGAAACAGGTCCCGAACGTTCGCGCGGACACGTCACAGGAAGACATATCGCCCCGCACCGTTCGTGTATTTTGACAAAGAGTATATAGGTTCTTGTGCAGATACGTCACACTTCACATTTCAATTTTCTATTTTTTTTTTATATTTCACAATAATCACACCAATTTTCTAGTCCCAAATTAAGCTATGAGGCTGTGGTACTAGACAATCTTAGTACAATATTTCGGTTGTTGGAATCTCCAATAAGAAAGTTGATGAAATCAGGCGTTATTTTTCAAAAATCCATTTCTAAATCTGGAAAAGAAAATTGTCTTGCTTTACACTAAACGACGCAAAGGAAATGGCGTCTGGAAATTTGAAGCATAAAGGACGAAAACTTTGAACCACTGGCATTGAAAATGAGCCACATCAATCCATTATAACATTTTTAGTACAAAAACTACTACCGATTTAAAATAAAATCCTAAAGGCACAAATAGATCCTAACAACTTAAAATACGCTGTGTTTGCAATAGCACAGACTTTGGCAATTATTTTAATAACTTAAGGAGTAAATTTTTAAGCATTTAGTGTCATCCATCTCATTAACCCGCATAGGTCAAACCTGTGCCCAATGTTGGGCACAGGTTTTACCTCAACTTTGAGGTGGTACGAGCCTCACAATATTTTAAGATGTTATTAAGCCATCCGAGGGCCTCTGACCAGGCTAAACGAGTAATATCTTTCAATATTAACCGGGACCGACCACTTTTAAGGGCGAATGAATCTTGTTAATCGGGCCCATACTTCCTGATTTATTTTAATGTAACATTTATTTATAACATTTATTATTAACAATAATAATAATTGTTTCTACGAACACACCAATCACCTAACCCCAAACTAAGCGTTAGCTTGTGCTATGGTGGCTAGAATAACGGATATAAATATTTAAATACATTTAATAACTAAAGCTGAAAAAGATGATTATTTTGCTTTAAATTTCCACGAAACGACGCCAGCGCAGGAACCAAAATACATCCAACTGTAATCACCTGAAAAGGTAGAACTGGAAGTCGCAGGACTTACAATATCTACAGCTCACAAAGTGACACAGAAGATGCACTGGAATCACAACACTGACACCAACAAACACTCGACGCGCTTCGCCACTTCACGTGGCATCCTCAGGAGATGCTTTCGCTTCGACAGACTTCAGAAATTTAAAGCAAAATAATCATCTTTTTCAGCTTTAGTCATGGATTTCCGCAAAGTAACGCCTGATTCCATCAACTACATTTAATAACACCCATGACTCAGGTACAAATACTTGAGCTCTTCACACAAACATCTGCCCCTAGCAGGATTCGAATGTTCATAATTTTTCTATAAAGTCAATGTTATATTTTACCAACTAGTCGCTCTGTGCCTCTTGCTCTTTGACCACAGCTCAGTAACGCATACGTCAAATTGTAGATAGGCCTAAAGGGTCGTTTCTGTGGCGCTGCGCACACGGAGGAAGGCTTTCATCGCTCCACATTGACAAGTAAATTGAGGTGGGATATGGCGTGTTTACTTAATGTACCTGTTAGCTATGGACTAGGTATTAACGTAGGTGTGACTTCAGCGCGTTCGTGGTCACCTGGGAGTAGGAATAGGCATCAACCCAAAGTCTGGGTTCGTCAATGAGTATGGGGATACTTTAGTAGTCTCAAAATAAGCGGAAACTTTTCTCATTTTTGGCGAAAAAGAATACACGAGGGATATTCAAATAATACCTCATTAAAACCCAGGAATACGTAGTGTTTAACAGAATTGAGGTACTCCCTAACATTCCTTTCGAATTTTCGAGTCTAGCCAACGCGTTCGTTCGCACGGACAAACTTGCAAGAGTGACAGGAATGGCTACATCCAAAACTACGGACGTGGCTTAGATAGTAGAGGGACAGAGTAATTATGAAGCAGTAAATAAATAAATATACAACAACATCACATACATTGATCTGACTCCGTGGTAAGTAGCTTAAGCACTTGTGTTACAGATATCAGAATCAACAGTGGCATTACAAATAAACTTTAATAAATACATATAACACCCAGAACAGTACAAACAGACATGTTCATGCACACAAATGTTTGTACAGTGCGTGAATCGAACCCGCGACCTCTTGGTTAATAGTCAACTTCTTGACCATTACACAAAGGTGGTCGTAAGTAAGAAGCACTGTAACGATTTGATGACTCTAACTATAGAGAGGGTATTTTTGTTGGAAATCGGTGAGTATATTAAGTAAGGAAGTGGGACAGTCACACACAGTAGGAGTGTGTGTGACTGTCCAGCAAAGGGTGAACTTCAACACTTTGCACCAAATATGAGTGACGTCATCGCGTAGGTGTGAAATGGATCAGCGGGGCTGTCCTTCCACAGAAATCAGCGCGACTTGATCAGGTTATAGAATCTTAAAGTTAAGGATACACTAGGGGACAAATGTCCCACGTCATGTATCGGCGACATATCAAGCGGCTGATTTCGCCTGACATATCTGGCGACATCGCGCGACCTATGACCGTAGCGACGTCAGGCGAAGTCGTGCGACGTCACGAAACTTCGCATAATATATCTGGCGACATCACGAAGTTTTGTTTTACAAGGCAGTCGCTATCATGATACCCACCGAGGTAGTGTTGTTGGCTGCGGCCTACATAATTATAAGTCAAAGATGAAAAATAAAAAAGACGAGAAGATGGTGGGTTAGGAAGTACTTACAACGAAAGATGTTGCCAGACATATCTAGCGAAATCCGGCAACGTTGTGCTACCTCACCCGACGTCGCTGGCGACACGTGTCGCAGGACAATTGTCCCCTAGTGTAGCCTTGCCTTAATTCTAAGGAACATATCTTGATTATCACCAGTACGATTCCTCTTAACCGAAGCAGTATTTCGAATAATGAATTGAGTAGGTCCGGCCCTTTTCGCGAGTAACCGTTTGTCTAGAATCCCTAAACTGCATCAGCAGCGTCATACACTAGATGCAATTTACCTTTGTTCAGATCATCAACGCCAAAATGTGGCAGCACCAATTCTCTAGTCCGAAATTAAGCTACGAGGCTTGTGTTAGACAACGGATAAACATACTGAAATACTTTTTTTTTTGTAAATATTATACATAGAAAACATATTATACATAGAAAACAACCAGACCAGTACAAACACACATGTTCATGCACACATGCTTGTACTGTGCGGCGATCGAACCCGCGACCCTTGGTTTTAGAAGTCCGACATGTAGACCACTAGACCAAACGGTCGTCAAAAATCTGTGAAGGCGTTGTGTATCCTAAAGCTCCCTAGAAAAAGAGTTTTTTTGGTAATCAAGCACGTTAATAGTGTTAAAAAGTGTGTAAAATAAAGATAGCCAGGGTAATTATACGAATGGGGCTAATATAACCTAGAGCGCGGACCGGAGAATACTGAACGAACAGTGGCCAACGCGTCATGGTAAACATTGCAGCATCTTATGCACTTGTGATACAGGCGATTTTGCAATAAAAATGGGTAGCCTGAAGTGCTGGTCTCTGTACTAGAGGTGACTGGCGTCAATTTCTCCTTTGGGGCTAGTTGTAAACTGGAGGACGGGGTATGGCGCTTTTGATAGCGGAAAGTTTTGCAGTTCAAAGATCTTTGGGGGTAAGTTCTGCAATGCTGGCAGGGCATTCGTTTCTTTGATAAACTTAATGAAAGACCACGATGTGAAGATATGATTCTAGGTTGAAGATTCAACTAAAGCAATAATTTTTGTGTAGTTTTTTTGTGTCAATTCATCTTCTTCTCTTATATATATATATAAAAATGAATTGCTGTTCGTCAGTCTCGCTAACACTCGAAAACGGCTGAAACGATTTCAATAATTTTAGTTTTAAATTATTCATAGAAGTACAGGGAAGGTTTGAACGGAGAGAAAACAGCAGGCAGGACGACGTCTGCCGGGTCCGCTCGAGAACTGCTAAACTGATTTGAATAATTTTCGTTTCGAAATATTCGTGGGAATGAAGATCAGAAAAATAAAGAAAAAAAAGCAACGGGCAGGACGTCTTGCGGGTCCGGTAGTTACAAATAAAAACTGATGTATTTATTTATTTAAGCTTTATTGCACAACAAAACTACAAAAGGTGGAAGACTTAACGCCGTAGGGCATTCTCTACCAGTCATACTTTTGGGCTAAGCAGAAATGATTAGTGGGTGTGACAAAATAAATAAAAGAAAAGAAAATAAATAAATAAATGTAAATTTATGCTGTGTCAGCAATGTAAGAAGTTTACGTGTCTAACAAAAATGTTGTTTGGTGGAGCTAAGGATGTGGATCCATAGCAAACGCTATCAGTTCTAGGAGCTCCAGTGTAGATGAAGTATTGTACTCGTATATGTCCTCCTGGCCGATTTCGACCACGGCGGCCAATCTCTACATAGATCAGCCATCTACGCAGGAGATATTATAGTGCACAGTGTGAGCGCAATACACAGGTGCACTCACTGTTCCATCACTCTCAAAGTTCGGTGAGACGGCAATCCGACATGACCGGAGAGAGATCAGGTGCAGGACCAACAGCTTAACGTGCTTTCCGAGGCACGGGGTTGTAACACCGCCAACTTTCCGACATACGAGGGTCCTGGGTTCGAATCCCGGGTCGATCCAAAATTGTTTCTGAGATTTTCTGTCATGAATTTCACTCGTATATGTAGGTAAGGCTTAAAAGGATTTTTTCAGATTCTTCATGATAAAAGAGTCAAATCGAATACACCACTACCATAAACAATGAATTGAACATGAAACCGCGTCTCTGCTACATGTCGGGTTCCGTATTAATAATTGCGACGTTGGATTTATGACAGTCAGATGCGCTCGTAAAAAACTTCCGAACACATGCGCAGTGAGCTAGAATGATAAATATGATTGTGGTCTCTTGCATATATGATTATTTCACATCGACATAGAGAAATTCAATTTGATCATCAGCATCAACATAATGATGATAAGCAGAGCGTCTGAACCACGTCCATAACTAAAGGTAAGGTCTGCATGAGATACTTTTTTCCTTTTTATTTAACGCAACAAACAGTCATACAAAAAATATCAACGAATATTGTTTCTAAAAGGGCCACTGTGGTGTTTTTTTTGTTGAAAAACCTTTTTGTATTTTACGCTGATTCGAAGACGATTATAAAATACCAAACATCTTCACAGAACTAACTGAATAAATTTAAATAAACATCCTGTTATATATATTTTTAACTTATTTATTTATTCACTTTAGAAACCACTGGACGGGTCGGGCTGAAATTTGGCATGCTATGTAACTATATATTTATGCATAACTATATATTTATTTTTATATAAAGTAGCATAGCTATTAGTACTTTATGTAAACATCCATTAAGAAAGGATTTCCCCGAAATTCCCACGGGAACGGGAAATACACGACGAAGTTGCGGGTGACCGCTAGTAAGTACATATTTTTCGAACTTAACTGACGCAATATTAAAAATTATTCAGTTTTTAACTTTTTCTGCCAATAAAATGATGAAATAGTTACAATTGGTTTGATATCAACTGTGTTATCTTTATCGATAAAACACCGAATACACAAATAAAGGTCTGGCTGTGACATAAAATGTTTTCTTTTCGCTAGGCGTGAGTGAGAGAGAGAAATTTTCGCAAAACTTTTTTTAACCATTTAATCATTTTCGAAAAGACAACACTTACAAAATTCTTTTCGGCTCCGGTCATCGGGAAGGATTCGAACTCCCGACCTTTGGAAGTCCGGTCCAATGCTCTGACCACTAAGCTACCGAGAACCTTAATGGAGTCGTTGACTTTTGTAAGTGCTTTTTAACGCTTTGAGCCAGCGTAATGATTGTGGGAGACACCCTCAAATCACCCGAGAGAAATATTTTTACAAACATTTGACAATCGGTTAAGATGACACAGGCTAAAATTAAAAAAAAAATACATTTAATTATTATTAGGCCGCTATATTGATGTATTTTTATTTACAGTTATCACTATTCATCGATAAATCAGTGACGTGTTTGAAATTAACTTAAAAATGGTGAGTAAAATACAGAATCATATTTGTAAACAAAATAAAGGATATATTGGGTTGTGTAACCACACAACCTCATATCAAAATATAATCAATAGCAAAGTCACTTCCCGCGTCTGTCCCTGTGTCGGTAATATATAGGTACGTATGCTTTGAACTGTAATATTACTGAACCGGATTGATTGAAGTTTTTTTGTTAAAAAACAAAGTGATTCAAGAGGAAGGATTATAATAACACAATATGCAGGACAACGTCAGCCGTATTAACTAGTTGATTATAAGGTTAGACGTTTGGTGTTGAATGACCATCGGAATCGGGAAGTTGGCGGTGTTACACCCCCGTGCCTCAGAAAGCACGTTAAGCCGTTGGTCCTGCGCCTGGTCTCCCTCTGATCTCTTTCAAACTTTAACCATCAATACCTCAGTAACCGTTAACTTCCCAGGTATGGTGTAAAGGAAAAAAACAATTGGTAGAATATGTGGTATTCGGCCTCGTTAAGGTTTTTTTTACACCCTGTTTATAGAGCGATTTCGGCCCCCCCTGAGCATCTATCACCTCATTTTACATTAGAGAAAGTGGCAAACGACTAGTGTATAATGTCAACTTTCAACCCTACAGCTCATCCCAACTGCATCCTCTTCATCACACACGGAGGTCTGCTCTCTACAACCGAGACCATTCACTTCGCTAAACCACTCATCGGGATCCCAGTCTTCGGGGACCAGTTCGTCAACGTCAAGAGTGCTGTGGCGAAGGGCTTCGGTAAACAAGTTGACCTTTCTATGAAAATGGCCGATGAATTGAAAGCAGCTATCACTGATATATCTCATGACTAACGTGCTTGTATCCGCTACTTTTTAAAGTAGCAGTGGTATGTTTCTGTGCAGAAGACCGGCTACTTGCGTAGAATAGAAGCCAGTTCGCCATTACTTTGCCATTGAAGCTTCCTAGGTTGAATTTGCAGGGAAACACTGACGCAAATTACGAAATTGGGCCGTCGGATAGGATTTTTATAAACTACACAATTGAGTTTAACTTATTTATTTAACTTACTTACAATTTTACTATGCTAATTTGATCCCGATTGATTAGGTTTAACTAACGTCCGGTCGCTTCCGCGATTGAAGCTAAAAGGCCCCGAAAACTGTCCTAAAGTTCCAATGTGAACCAAAACTGCTAACCATGCACTTTCGGAGTAACTGCCTTATCTTTAACACCTGCACTTGCACAACACATATACACTGGTGACGCATAGCAGTGATGTAGACGAGGCTTCCACTCGTAACACGCAGGTTGGTTTTACATTGTTTTTTCTCATTCTGTTTTAGAACACGAACGATACCAGGGTGATTAATTTTTGTAAAAGTAAATTTTTTCTCTCTCTATGTATAACCGTTATAGAAACAAAAACTACTCGACGGATTTTAAAGAAACTTGGTACAATTATTTTTCATACTTCTTAGCTGGTTATAGTATACTTTACATCACGCTATCAGAGCAGTGAACATAAATGTTTGGAAAAGAGAGAAGTTGCTCCATTTTTTAAGGTTCTGTCGCGTGTGCAGCCTTAATGGTAACAGCTACACAGAAATTATGTATGACGGATATGTTCTCCTCCTAAATATAAAAAAAATAAACTTAGATAGCATATGTCTATCTTTTCTGGTTTACTAACAATAACACGTGTTCATAGCTATTTGTCTACTCCTACGTTTATAACACTCTCAGTCATCTAAATATACGAGTATATAACCCAAAGGTGAATGACTGACTAACTGACTGACATAGTAATCTATCAACGTACAACACAAGCTACGGATCGGGCTGAAATTTAGCATGCAGGTAGATGTTATGAAGTAGGCATACGCTAAGAAAGGATTTTGATAAATTCAACCCCCAAGGGGTTAAAAAGGGGTTGCAAATTTGTATGAAACTCGGTAGCAAAAAACTAAAGTACCTACCCGCATACCAAGTCGCGGGCGGGCGCTACCTGGAATAATAGTATTCTAATGGCAAAAGACTTTTTGACGTGACAACGTCTTATAAATCGATGGAGCCGGCTGTACGCACCAAAAAACATGACGCATGCGGCGTTACCTCGCTCTGAGGCGTTCCATTCAAGGCTTGAAGTGCAAGCAATAGTGCAAGTGCAAGTAATAATGTAAGAGTAACGGATTAATAATAACTTGGTTGATAATATGACGTCACATCTTATGTACATGCTTAGGCCGTTCAATAAGTTCTGGGAATTGATATGAAACCGAGAATGATCAGATAAGATTTTTTTTAAACGTTAAAATGTTGTTTTTCTATATATTATTGTATTGCACTCGCTAGATCTTAAAGAAACTATAATAATGAATAATAATAAATAATTTATATTTCTTCTACTAACTAAAGCAAAAACGTTAGTATGTATTCTGACGCCACACATATTGTAAACAGACATTTGTGTTGTCAGTACCACGAGTACAAAATTTTATAAAATTGAGTGACATACAGAGATGACGTTTGTTTGTTTACACATTGTATGACGTCATATCATGGCTGAAAACATTTTCGGCAGAACTTTTTATAACTGACTTTTTAATTAATCTTAGTGTTTTAAAAAGTACGATGAAATTTGTGTCTCTAAGTCAAGTCATTACTAGGTACATTTACCTACGTAAAAATCATTTCTTGTATGGCTATGTGACATAGCCTATATCGTCTTCAGGTGTTTTCAATGATAAGAACTATAAAAATAGGTCCAATTTTTACGTTGTAAATCAGTTCTAGTTGCTCAGTAGCAGCGGCATGCTTGAAAAATTACAGCAATCAGCATTGTAATAATTAATTTACTTTTTATAAGTATTTAACTTTTTCTTAGTACCTATTATTTTCTTCATTTTAACCCATTTAACTTTTCTCCTAATATTCCTAGTTAAGGCTTCTTTATTCAACACGAGCGAACCCGGCAGAGGTCCTGCCCGCTGTGTATATAATACACTTAAACTTTTCTCTTGAATTAATCTTAAAAAAACGGCATCAAAATCCGTTGAATAGTTCTAAAGTTCTACGCATACATACATAGGAACAAACGCGGTAAGCGACTTTGCTTTATACAATGTGATGGTTTATATTTTTAGTTTCGAAACAATATTTTTCTGTAGGATTTCAATTGCTTGATTAGCCAGAGCTAGCCACGATATTTTCCGTTGCACGCGCCAAACGGAAAAATTAACTCGGTGCGGTATCGATACGTGCTCCGCGGAATTAAAGATTGAAACAAAATATAGCTAACATTTCGCAATAACAACACTTGCATGACTTGAATATGGAAGTGAAATCAAATTTTTAACAAACGCTTGCAGCGCCGCTCGTTAGAGATATAGATCCAATACAAGAGCAATTTAGGGGCAATCGGTTTGTGAATTTTAAACTCTACCAACCACCTAGCCGTAATTTTAGCCTTCAAATTAACGTTTTAGAATTATTAATAATATCGCTGCGTTAGAAGCCTCAGTGATCTATTGAAGTGATATAGCAACATGTTTGAAGCTCTGTCTTAGTTAGATAATAATTAATCAATACTTAGCGAACATTTTAAAGTTAAACTAAAATGTCTACGACTTTGAGATGTAGGTATGTCTTTTATATTATGTATTGTCTGTAATTTACGGGCAATAAAAAGGTACAGTTTTTTCACTTTACGGATTATTTCGCGATTTATCTGCATTTTGTTTAAACCTGACGTTTCTGATCCTTTTCAGCATCCGTGGTCACTGATAGACCCATAAGGTGTTTGTTGTCATTACATTGTTGAATGAATAAAATATAAATATATCGTGAAGTAATCCGTAAATAGGGTATCATTTCAAGGTATGTCTTTGATTGAAACAAGCCCATGGCCTAAGATGCCCTGCGTCTAATAACATCATTTCTTCCAGAGGACATCACACGCTCTTAAAGAATTATTCAACTGGCTTAGTGAAAAGGCTTTTTACACTACACAGGAATATTTAAATTGCGATAGAAGATGATAACTAATATTTTTTTGTTAATTTAATGATAATTTGTTGACATTTTGTGCTTGTTTAGATAGACATTTTACTATTTAAATTTATTATGCCAATATTAATTTAAGATTTGCATGCCATTGATAATGGTTGATTAAGCGGATGTATAATTGCTGATAAATAATTATGACCATCTCCAGTGTACCTTAACCAAACGCAAATAAAGATTTCTATTTCTATTTCTTCTGATGGCAGCAATCTGCCTGTGCCCGGTGGATCCCTATAGATTTCCTAAATAACTCACCCACCGGTGCACTCTTAAAATTCGGTGAAACAGCAATCCGACATGACCGGAGAGAGATGGCGCAGGACCAACGGCTAATTGTGCTTTCCGAGACACGGGAGTGTAACACCGCCAACTTCCCGACTCCGAGCTGTTTCTGAGACATTCATCACGGAAACAATTTTGCATCGACATGGACTCGGGATTTGTACCCAAGACCTGTTGGATGTCATCTCATCTCATCGGCCTTTATATGTCTCGCTGCTGGGCGCAGACCTCACCTCAAGTTCTCAACAAATTTTAATTGGTTTACTCCATGTATTATTTAAGCTGAGGAAACTGAATTGGTGTATGTCTTATTTTAATTAACTATTTTATTATATTGTATTGTCAAAACTGTATCTTTCCCAAAAAATTATAAAATAAAACTGTGAGGTGGTATGATGAGCCTTTACTCGATCACGCCGGGCTCAGTGCGGATTGGTGGGGGGGTAATCGGATGTAAGGCAGAAAATACACCACGACACAAACGAGGCAGTAATTTTATATTAAAAATGTTGATCGTTTCAATGGATGGCCATGCTTCCGATTAAAAAGAAGTTATGTTTTGTCCCAAACTTTGACGGGCAGATTTGAAACTACAACTTTAAAAAAAAAAAGATTCGGAGACAATTAAAAAAGTCTGATAGTAGGATAAAAACTCAGTAGAGCTTTAAATAAAAATAAGCTAAAATTGTTGTAAAAGTGTGTGATCGGTTATTTAATAACAAAGAATAATAATTTTAAACAAGACGCATGTTCAAAAGTTATTGAAAGCTAGCGGCCCGCCTTCGACCGCGCAAACGTGGTTATTTTTAGGGAGCATTCAATCAGGATGAAAAAGTATCCTATCACCTAAGTCAGTTCATACCCTATCTGTAAACCAAGTTTCATCAAAATCCGTTAAGTAGTTTCAGCGTGATTGACGGACAAACATTCTGATATCCAAGCAAAGAAACTTATACAATTATAATTATAGTGTTTTTAAAAAAAAACGCATTCGTTTGCGTGTCCAAAAATCCTAGACAGGCTACAAGTAATATTCATTTTTTCCGATGCGACCCGTACCGATAGCAAAAACATGACGTAAGAATGACAGCGCAATTTCACTGTCAAATGAGTAACATATTTACAAGCAATACACTAATTATAGTGCCTTTGTCTAGCGATTGGTGGCAAGATTAAAGGAATAATTATTTATCAACTTGCGACTAAAGCATGACAGGCAATTTTGATCGTTTTCTTACGCGGTAGATATTTACGATCTTAAATCTAACGCAAACAGAAATCTGTACCCTTACTTATTAGGTATACAAGCGGCCGTCCACGTTTTCGTTCGCCTCAGTGATGGATATCAAAAAACAAAGTTCCACAATTACCCCAATTAATTGCACTAAAACTTCAATTATTCAACATCATTAAAAGTGCTCGTCACGCTGATTATATATCTAGAAAACTCAAAAGATTTTTAATATTGATACGATAATAACTTATGACAGAAGGTCCCTTAAGTAGAGACTGTATAAATTAACCGACTTGGTTAAATGACATTTCTCAATGGATGTTACCGGTACAAAAACTGTGTTGCGATACTTGTTTTTGACAGTATCTCTTTTCTTTTTGTAACTTTTACTACCAGAATATCCCTCTGTGCTTCATATAATGTTCATATATTTATAGTGCCCCCCGAAATTCGGATTTATCGTTGGGTGCGCCGGCAGCCAACTGATTATATCCACGCTTAATATCTCAATAGACACAGTACATGCCGCGTTGAGCTCGTTGGATATGTCTAAGGGAGCCGGGAGTGATGGCATACCACCTTTGTTCTGGTCTAGATGCTCACGATCATTGGCCAAACCTATCGCTTTTCTCTTCTGCTTGTCCCTTAAAGAAGGAACTTTCCCCAAAATATGGAAACAAGCACACATAGTTCCGATTCACAAGATGGGATCAAAAGTCATAATTAAAAATTATCGTGGTATCTCTATTCTATGTACAGTAGGCAAAATATTTCAAAAACTTGTATACAATGCCATTTACCCTGTTATTTGTAAGGGCTTACCAGACAGTCAACATGGATTTTTGAGGAAACGGTCCACAGTAACTAATCTTGTGATTTTTTCTGATTATGTCCTTACTCACATGAACAAGGGAGGTCAGGTTGACGTGATCTACACGGATTTTGAAAAAGCTTTCGACTGCGTGGATCACGTCATCCTGTTGCTGAAGCTTCAGGCCCTGGGAATTCACGGAGACTTGCTGAGATGGATAAAATCATATCTCAGTAATCGCTCACAAGCAGTTGTCATGGGGGGCTTTAAGTCAGATTACGTCGATGTACTAACTGGGGTCCCACAGGGTTCGCACTTGGGGCCGTTGTTCTACTGCGCTTACCTATACGACATTGCGCACTGTTTTAAATCTGCGAAACATTTATTGTACGCAGACGATAAAAAGATTTTCCTGAAAATTAATAATTTTAATGACTCTCTCGCGCTACAGTCAGATTTGGATACCCTACATGAATATTACAAAGCGAATAAAATAAATATTAATATAAACAAATGCCAAGTCATCACATTTACTCGAAAACAAAAACCTATCAATTTTAATTACAACTTTAATGGAGTCAATATTAAAAGAACAAGTCTAATTCGCGATTTAGGTGTGCTTTTAGATGAAAAATTTTTATTATCAAAACATTTTGACAGCATCACGGACAAAGCTTATAAAAATCTGGGGTTTGTTTTAAGAGAGTGCAAACCTTTCAAGGAAATCAAATCAATTCAAACGGTATACTACGCATACGTTCGCAGCATCTTAGAATATGCAAGTCCCATGTGGAACCCCATGTACCTCACGTATAAGACTCAACTAGAGCGCATACAGAAGATTTTCGTAAAACATCTCAACTATAGGCGGCGAAATAAATAAACTAAATTACTAACCAAAACAAACCAATTATTCATCATCATAATCATAACCCTACAGCAGTCGCCTGATGGACACAGACCTTTCCTAATTAATAAATTAAATAAACTTCCTATCTTTACTATATATTTTTTTTAAAAATTAGAATGAAAAATATATATAAACCTAAACACCGAGTTTGACTTACATTAAACACCAATCGTATAGATTACAGTTAGTTACAGTCTTAGATTAAAGTTAGGCACCCTTAGTTTAAGCAGAATTCACAAGCTCAAATTGAATAAATTGCCTGGTGCTATCTCTTGTACTATGTTTATGTCGAGATTGCAACACGGCCAGTCCACCGGCTATCACATTCACAATATTCACAGGTATGCAGGTGTTTCTCCGCAGGAATAATGATTAGTTAACATTATATTAACATTAACTTTTATATATTGGTAACCTAATATCATAAGTAAATAAAGCCTACATAGTTTACTCTTCTGTATCATGTAATTATTCTACTTAATTTTAAATAATATTTTTATGTATCGTATATTATGAACATTTGAAGCTATAATATTATACAGGGTGTAAAAAAAACCTTAACGAAGCCGAATACCACATATTCTACCAATTATTACGATCATTTTTTTCTTGTACACCATACCTGGGAAGTTAACGGTTACTGAGATATTGATGGTTAAAGTTTGAAAAAAAAATTGATGATTTTTACAGAAATGACTTCTGTCCGTTATAACTGATCTTTTTTCCAAAGAAACATGATACAAATTTTCACTAGTTCTTTCATAAAAAGCCTCTAAATGGCACACTCCGCAATGAACAGCGCACACTCGAACCGAACCGCGTCGCGGCGGCGTAAAGCAACACGCCCCGCAATGACTTTTCTGCGTGCGCGCTGTACATTGCGGGTTAGAATTAAATTATTTTTTTTGATGTCAAAAAATAAAAGTTGTTTCCCAGCCAAAATTTATTTTTCATACGATTTGATTTGATGTACTTAACGCGTGGTTGACGGCTTCGTTAAGGTTTTTTTTACACCCTGTATATATGTATATACATACAGTTTATACACGGGGGGGGGGGGGGGTAATCGAATCAAATCATATTGAATCCAATCAATCACGGTTTTATTGACGTTGGGTACGTAGGTACCCACTGATCATCTTTTGAGGGCAGAAGCAGTTCTCACCACAAATTTTTAAGCACTACGTTACATTTAATTTACTTTAAATATAATATGCGTTAACTATTAGACAAATAAGGAAACCTAATATTTGGTCCTATTTATTGGTAATTAATTAAGGTACAATATTCTTGATTTACTTTATCATTTGTTCAAAAAAAAAGCTCAATTGAAGAGCTGGAAAAAGTGCATTTGCGCAAATTACGGAAATCTTCATCTGCAATTCTGGGTTTAATTAAATAGTTACAAATTATCAAAAAAGAGCCGCTACAAGCTACACCAATAGTTTAAAAAAACTATCGTGTTCAACAAATAAAAAGGATCAGTGCACTCTTGTTTCTTACATCTGTAGCGTGAAAATTCCCCATTTACGCAAAAATCGCGTCTCGGATCGCTCGATACTTGTTTTTAGCGTGTATATGCCTAATGACTCATCTGACAATCTTTTAGACTTTGTTCAGTGCTTAAGTGAAATTTCATCAATAATAGAGGCATGTAATATTGAAACTGTTTATATCTTGGGAGATCTTAATGCTCACCCTGGAGAACTAAGGAGCAAAATTGGACATGTGTGGATATTAATTTGTTAGTTTGTTCCAATACTTATACGTTTACTATTGAAGCGCATGGCAGCCATAGATGGCTCGATCACTGCATGATTACTGAGGCCGCTTTGGGCACGGTTAACTCGGTAGGAGTACTGCACGACGTTTTCTGGTCTGATCACTTTCCACTCGAGATTCAGTGCAACTTAAAGTGCGTTAGCCGAACTATCGAGCTGCCGTGCTCCGCAGTAAACAAGGTTCTATGGGGGGATAGGGACCTAAGCCAAATAGAAATGTACACCAAACACTGTAATAATAAGTTACTAGATTTAGGCTTTCCTCATGAGTACCGCGATTGCGGTGATTATATGTGCAACAATAATAGCATAGCACTCTTGGCCGCAATAGACTCGCTTTACAGTGATATTATTGCGGCTCTGCGGGAGGCCGCTGTGATCAGCTATGGTGGTCGTAAGAGAGGGGATAAAAAACATCGCGGCTGTCCTGTCGCTGGGTGGAACAAATATGTCCGCGAAGCTCACAGGGACGCTAGGCAAAAGTTTTTGACTTGGGTATGGTATGGTCGGCCTATTAGTGGTATTTTCTACCATGAAATGCAGGAGTCTAGGAAAAATTTCAAGAGAAAACTCAAATTCTGTCAGAACAACCAAGACCAAATAAAAATGAACATCTTAGCAACAAAACATAAAAATAAAGATTTTAAGGGGTTCTGGCAACAAACAAAAAAGTTAAGTCCTAAGCCTGTTGTTCCTGTCAGTGTTGACGGCATCTGTGAACCTAAAGGGATAGCAAACCTGTTTAGTCGTCACTTTCTAGTGGAGTCTCCACTTAGAGGTACCCAGGATGATGATGAGAAAATCGTGGTTTCGGGTGTGCCGGACCGTGTTACTGCGAAACAAGTTGCTCTTATAATAAACGGCAAGTCCCGCGGGAAGTCTCCCGGACACGACGATCTTAGTATCGAACACTTTCGCTATGCGAGACCACACCTACCTAGGCTCTTGGGTCTACTCTTTACTCTGTGCATTAGGCACTCCTATCTGCCGGGGGAGCTGATGAAGTCGGTGGTGGTACCTATAGTTAAAAATAAAACTGGAGACACTTCCGATAAATGTAACTACCGCCCGATTTCGTTGGCTACAACATCCGCTTAGGTGCTTGACGGCTTGCTTGAGCGGCATCTTAAAGAACATCTTCATACACATGACGCTCAGTTCGGATTTAGACCGGGACTTTCAACAGAATGTGCGATTATGACTCTCAAGTAAACCGTCAGGTACTACACGAAACGGAATACACCAGTGTATGCTGCCTTTCTTGACCTCACTAAGGCATTTGACCTGGTTAGATACGACATTCTCTGGCGTAAATTAAAAAATACTGTTATGCCAGGTTGGCTGATAAATATTTTCAAATATTGGTACGGCCACCAATCGAACCGGGTCAAGTGGCTGTCTGATTTTTCTGAGGAGTATAGGTTGAAGTGTGGAGTGAGACAAGGGGGGTTAACATCTCCTTCACTCTTTAACTTGTACATAAACCGGTTGATTGTGAAGCTGTGTGACACAGGGGTCGGATGCTCAGTTGGCGGTCACTGTGTTAACAGTATTAGCTACGCTGACGATATGGTGTTGTTCAGCCCATCAATCGCTGGTCTTAGACAGCTAATAGGCGTGAGTGAGGAGTACGCAGCAGCGCACGGTCTAATATACAATGTCAAAAAGAGTGAGCTGTTGATTTTCCAAGTAAAGGGTTGCAGGGTGGGTGATGTACCAAGTGTGCTACTAAATGGCGTCGCTCTAGGTAGGGTGAAAAAGTTTAAGTACCTCGGCCATGTGGTTACCGAGGATTTAAAAGACGATGGTGACATCGAAAGGGAAAGGAGGGCAATGGCGGTCCGCTGTAATATGTTGGCCCGTAGATTTGCGCGGTGTAGCATAGGAGTAAAGATAACTCTCTTTAAAGCTTTTTGCCAAACCTTGTATACGTGCAGTTTGTGGGTCAACTACACGCAGCGGGCCATCAATGCGCTACGAGTGCAATATAATAATGCATTCAGGGTGTTGGTAGGGCTTCCGCGTCACTGTAGTGCATCGGCGATGTTTGCGCACGCGCACGCGGACGGCTTCCACACCGTGTTGCGGCGCCGCGTAGCCTCACTGATGTTCCGCGCGCGCGGGAGCCCCAACACTATCCTGGGTGTCCTGAGCGACAAGCCGAACTGCCCCGTTCCGCGGCACTGGATGCAAACACAAGTACGTGTACCCGGTGCCCCAAAGCGTGGCAGATATCTTAATTAGTAGGTACTAATTTTATTATTTAACATTAATTTCATGTCCATTTTTTTGTAGTGTTATAATTATCTAAATTTAATTTATCTTATGTATTTTAATTTAATTATAATCTATTGTAATTGGAATTTGTATAAATTGTATTTGTGATATTGCTCTATGGACTTTGTCTGAAATCAAAAGTATTTTATTTTTTATTTTTTTTAAATCATGGTAACATGTGATATCGGTCTTAACTATCTGTACGATCTCAGGCGATCCGTAGCTCAGTTTTAGGAGTCCATAAAAGCTGAGCAAAAGCTGCTTATAGCTTCATAACTCGAGTCGGAGGTACGTAACCTAATATCGCCCCATACACTAATATGGAACGATGAGCCGTTTTCAATAGATATTAGACAATAGGCGTATTTACGGGCCGATAATACGTCATATTTACGGGCAATTAAATTTAAAAAAAAAACTTACTTTTTTTGTCATCATCGTCTCTCTCTTTCCATGCTTCGCTTTAAACAAGCTTGGCTAATCGCCGCAGAGTCGCCTGCTTGTCGATCTTCTACAGGCTTTACTTCGGCGAGTGTGGTCATGAACTACACCAGCTTAATCCGCCGGCCCCCTTTTACCATCGGACCACCAGACGTATCGCGGGATACCATCCGTACCGTGTCGATGTTCCACTGATACGAACTAAGCGCTTCTCAACTACATTCCTGATGCGTACTGCAAAAAAGTGGAACTCACTACCTGCGTCAGTGTTTCCCTACAGTTATAACCAATGAATTTTCAAAGCTAGAGTGAATACTAAACAGGCATTTTCTAGGCGAGCTCCATCGTAGACTCATTATTTGCCTCGTTGTTAGTCTTGGGTCAAGAGCATACCCATCCCAAGTTTAAAATAGTAGATTGTATCATGAGGATGCAAAATAATATTTTTACGGCGAGGGCGCTTTTTTGAATCCAGAGCGAAGTAAGGGATTCTAGAGTAGAATCCCGAGCGTAGCGAGGGATTCTAAAGTAGAATCCTGAACGAAGCGAGGGATTCAAAGTACGTCGCCCGAGCCAAAAATATATTTGCGTCCAAATGATACACTCTACTTTTCATCATCCTCTATGAGAAAATAAAAAGCGGCTCAGTTTTAATAAAATTTAATTATTGAATAATAATATAGAGTACCTGACGACTAAATGGAAATCAAAAAGTGAATAAAACAATTAAAAGCTTATATTTACATTTGAGACATTTTCGCAGTTATGAATGTTTAGAATGTGAAAATTTATGAAAACGCGGGCCGTAGTTCGCGCGTTTTTTTGAAGTGAAAACTTCTTTAGCGGCGTTGAGCACTTTTGTGGCATGGGTAGAAACTGTGAAACTCGCGTCAGGTCACGTGATGCTGATCGAAAAACCGTAAGACGGTTCAAATAAATCAAAAATGCACAACGTTAATAATCAAGTTTTCACTTCTGCCGGCACTCCCGGAGTGCAACCCGTGTTTTTTTTTTTACTCAGTTGCCAGCGGCGGCGGCGGGGCGATGGTTGACGGACGTGCCGTCTAACCAGCCAGTCACTTGCGTTCGGCGGGAAACTCTAAGATGTTCCAAATTCAATAAGTGCGAGCAAAAGAATTATTGGTCGCACTTATTTCAATAAAGAGGACCAAAATCTCATTTCTGCCCGCTGGACAGTCTGTGGCAAAGAGTAGAGTAATAGTACCTATGTCGCTTAGAAGCATCACCTTTGGGCGCACTTAAAGGCGACCAAAATCGTCTTTTTCGAATAGATGGGATGAAAAAAAACATTTAAAATTTGCTCTTAAATAAGGTCCACTTCACTACGGAGACCATCAGGAGAAAATGTTGGAAAACAATTTTCAATGTTGTCACTGGTCAGAGTGTTCGTGTAATCTTCCTTATTTCGTATTACCATAACCTTGTGTGATAGGAAAGTACAGTTCAGTGGCCAGCACATCAGGCTATCCATTTTTGTTGCAAAACCGCTCGTATCACAAGCGTATAAGATACTACAATGTTAACCGTGACGTGCTTGCCGGCCACCGTACTATTCAGAAATTGAAGGTTGTTATAAATATAATAAATATACAAATACATCACATACACTGATCTGACGCTGTGGTAAGTAGCTTAAGCACTTGTGTTACAGATATTTGTAATAACAGTGTTATTACAAATAAACTTAATTATATACATATAACACCCAGACCAGTACAAACAGACATGTTCATGCACACAAAAGTTTGTACAGTGCGGGGATCGAACCCGCGACCTCTTGGTTAATAGTCAACATCTTGACCATTACACCAAAGTTATGTGATCGTGTTGCATTCTTTTGCTCCACAAAAAGCAAGTGCTGTGTGGGTGCAATATTTGATACCACCATTTTGTTCGTGAGTAATTTGACTTTGTTTTAGCACGAATGTAATGTGCTCTCGCTGTATCCGGCCCACGTTTATTCAAGAGCCAGTCAATTCCGCAGCCTCACTCCATCCAGCGTGTTTATGAATTCCTTATGACTGCAGCGGCTCCTGTAAAGTTGCCAAGTTCTTTTTATTAATGAAGTATATTCGAGGCTAAATTAATTTTGTCCGGCGGAGAGCAGTTAAAAGTTTATGGCGCGCGTTAGCTGAGTGGCTGCAGACACGCTCGCTTCTACCGGACGGGGCGACTTTTTGGAATTGAAACCTATTTTTTACTTTACATTGTTTTTATTACCTATTTATATTTTCTCAAATATTGTAATCCAGCTCTGGATTTAATTTTAGTTTTGTCAATAAACTTGCAGACTCTATCCAGTTCAACCCACGCAGACCTTTGAAAAAAATTTTTGACATACCTCTATCACGAAATAATATCACCTATTATCAACCCCTATCCAAGATGTGTCGACTTTACGAGGGATATAGCATTCGTTTTCCTGAACTTGACATTTTTGACTCTAGCTTGGGTGAGCCAAGCTAGAGTCAAAAATGTCAAGTTCAGTTCAGAAATGTTTTGAAAGATATCCTCAAAGTAATCTCCCTCACTTATTTGCGTAATGTTTGTTTAAGAAACTTTTTATTCATAAAATCAACCTATTGTTTATCAGTTTAGACATGCCGTGATAGCACGCTTAAGGATTATATCTTGTGTATCTCAATTGTTCTTAGTTACTGCTTTAAGTCATGCCATGATGTGATCTGTTGTGTTGTCCAATAAATAAAATAATAATAATAGTTCGAATATGCAAGTTACTATCTAGCGGCTTTATACTAGTTACACCGTGATCATGGTTCTTGTAACAGGGCTGTATGTCAGGAAATCAAAAGCTAAACGGTACATGATATAAAAGTAGAAGATAGTAGATACCTTTTCTAATGTTATCATCAGCCTATACATATACGTCCCACTGCTGGGCACAGGCCTCACCTCAACTATGAGGTGGTGCGAGCCATACTCCACCACGCGGGCTCAGTGCGGATTGGTGGAGGGGTGTGTGTAAGGTAAGTGACCAACCTTACTGTCAGATGTTATTAAGCCGCCCGAGGGCCTCCGACCAGGCTAAACGACTAATATCTATCGATATTATTATTATATTTCTAATGTTAGTGACCATGAAAGTTTAATGAAGAATATTCTGTTCTATAATATTATAATTATTTGAAGCACTGTGTTTCTACCGTAATTTAAGCGACCTTCCCTTTTTTGAGTTTCCACACATAAACTTGGAAATAACAAAAAATAAGCCTTTTAATACAAATTCAAAAATTTATTTACATTAATTTCGGACCAAGATTAATCCATATTATGTGTTAATATGAAAGGAAACTTATAAAATTAGTGTTAATGAAACATAAAAATTTAATTAGGGTGCGGACAATTTTTTATTAAATCGGAGAATAATGATTCTCCGCTACTGTTCTTAGAATGCTGTTGTGACTATCTCTCACTCTTCCGAGCAACGAAGCTGTTTTCTTGCGAATCGCGTGGAGGCCGTCAGTGTGGGCCTGCGCAAACATCTCCGAAACCCTACAATATCAATAATATGATAATATTAATAAATAGGGACAACATTACATTCACTGTTCGATCTCAAAGTAAGTTACTGAAGAACTTGTGTTAAGGGAATCTGAACAACGAAGGTTCCACAAACGCTTAAGACCAGTGACAACATTGAAAATTGGTTTTCAATATTGTCTGCGGCCGGGTATTCTATTGGCGGCACATTGAAATGGTTACTTACGCCACACTAGATCAGTGTGGTGTAAGTAACCATGTGTGATGGTGGTGTAATGGAACTTATTTTAGAGCAATTTTTTTTTATGTGATGGGTTTGCTTTTGACCCCCGACTAAGCCAAACGAGGCAAAGACTTGTCTACGATGAACTGCAGGGAAACACTGAAGCACGTAGTGAGTTCTACTCTTTTGCTTTGCGCATCAGGAATGTAGAAGCGTTTGGTTCGTATCAGTGGAACATCGACACGGTACGGATGGTATCCCGCGGTACGTCTGGTGGTCCGATGGTAAAAGGGGGCCGGCGGAATAAGCTGGTGTAGCTGAAAAAGATAATTATTTTGAATAAGAAGAGAAGACGAGAGATTTTTTTAAAAAATCTTATGGATTAGATGGAAATAGTAGATTGTTATACAAGGGTGGAAAGAAATCAATTCCCATACGAGGTATTAAGACGCACGAGCGAAGCGAGGGCGGCTATAGTCCGAGTGGGAATTGATGACTTTCACCCCTGTTAAACACTCTACTTTTCATTTCAAATATAAGGAAAGTAAAAAATAGTAGTTTTTCTAAAATATTTATTGATAGTAATAACATGAGTCGTACCTATTTAATAGTCTTTTTTAATTTAAATTTCAAATATGGAACACACCGCCCGCGTCACCGCCGCGGGCCATCCCACTTTAATAGGTATTTTTTTTTAATTCACATTGGCCGTATACACTCACAAGACCGCAGCATTTTTTTAATCGATATTTTTCTTAATTATGTAAAAAAAATTATAGCCGACTAAATAACCAATTTTAGTTCTATTTTTAAAATTCATTCCCGCCCTAGGGAGGGAAGCAATTACTATGAGTCTTTCCCGCCTAAGGGAGGGAAGCATCGTTTTCGACCCGCTGCTCTGATCAAACAAACACTACTTTCCGAGTATGAGAAATGAAAAGATAATTGTCTTTTCCATCTTTAGTCATAGATTTCCACAAAGTAACGCCTGATTCCATTAAACTGGTGTAGTTCATGACCACACTTGCCGGTGTAAAGCCTGTAGAAGATCGACAAGCAGGCGACTCTGCGGCGATTAGCCAAGCTTGTTTAAAGCGAAGCATGGAAAGAGAGAGACAATGAAGACGTGTCTGCAACAAAATTAAGGATTTCTTTTAGAAGTCCCCTAATTGCCCGTAAATATTGTCTTAAATCTATTGCAAACGGCTCATCGTTCCATATTAATGATGAGGCGATATTACGTTACGCGCTTACGTACCTCCGACTCAAGATATGAAGCTATTAGCAGCTTTTGTTCCGCTTTTATGGACTCCTAAAACTGAGCTACGGATCGTCTGAGATCGTACAGATAGTTAAGACCGATATCACATGTTACCATGATTTTTGCGTAAATGGGAAATTTTCACGCTACCGATCTAAGAAACAAGAGTGCATTGATCCTTTTCATTTACTGAATACGATAGAATAACTATTGGTGTAGTTTGTAGCGGCTCTTTTTTGATAATTTGTGTTAACTTTTTAATTAAACACGGAATTGCAGATGAAGATTTTTGTAAAATGCGCGACGACACTTTTTCCGGGTCTTCAATTGAGCTTCTTGTTTGAACAAATGATAAAGTAAATTAAGAATATTGAATATTATATTATAGTCTCATAGTTTAAATACTATCGATGAAATAAATTATCGATTAAATTTGGTTTAGAAAATGGATATATTTCTAAACCAAAAAACATAGAGTTTGGCTCAAGTCAACTGAGAATTTCTTCTATTTACGAAAATATTTGAAAAAAAATTGAAAAATTTCCTGAACTCCTGAGAATTGAGGAGTTCTCCATCATCTGCTGAACGCCTTAGAATTATGACATTCGTACGCTCATGCTTTAAGATTTGACTAACCGTTAACTAAAAAAACATAACCTCACACCTTATTTTATTTTGATTTTAAGGAGATCCCTGAAATATCTGCCAAACTGATGACCAGATTTAACCAAAATTTCTTTAGTACCTACACGGAAACAATTTTTTTGGTTGTAAAAATATTTTTTTTCAAATCGGACTTTATATGCAGGAGATGTGCGGTAACAGAAATAAAAAATAAATAAACCAAATTCTGTCTGGGTGTTTTCTATGTATAATATGTCATCGGCATCATCATTTTCAGCCAAAGGACGTCCACTGCTGAACATAGGCCGTCCCCACAGTTTCCACATAGACCGATCACAAGCGGTCAGCATCTAGTGTGATCCTGCGATCTTCACAAGGTCGTCTGTCCTGTCGGTGGACGTCCTACGCTGCGCTTTTGGTCGAAGGGTCTCCAATCATGAACTTTTTTGCCCCAACGGCCATCAGTTCTTCGCGCTATGTGCCCTGCCCATTTCCACTTGAGCTTACTGATTCTCAAGGCTATGTCCTTTACTTTAGTTCTTCTACGTATCTCCTCATTTCTGATTCGATCTCGTAGAGAAATATCGAGCATAACCCTCTCCATCGCTCGTTGTGTTACCTTGAGCTTCTTTATAAGGCCCATATTATAAGGCTATAATATGTATTTATTCACAAAAAAAAGTATTTAAGTGTGTCTATCCGTTGTCTAGTACCCATAACACAAGCCTCGTAGCTTAATTTGGGACTAGAGAATTTGTGTGATTGTTGTGAAATATTTATATTTTATTTTATATTATTTTTTATATTGATAATTTAAAGATTTTTGAAGTGAAAACTTCTTTAGCGGCGTTGAGCACTTTTGTGGCATGGGTAGAAACTGTGAAACTCGCGTCAGGTCACGTGATGCTGATCGAAAAACCGTAAGACGGTTCCAATAAATCAAAAATGCACAACGTTAATAATCAAGTTTTCACTTCTGCCGGCACTCCCGGAGTGCCACCCGTGTTTTTGAAGTGAAAACTTCTTTAGCGGCGTTGAGCACTTTTGTAGCATGGGTAGAAACTGTGAAACTCGCGTCAGGTCACGTGATGCTGATCGAAAAACCGTAAGACGGTTCAAATAAATCAAAAATGCACAACGTTAATAATCAAGTTTTCACTTCTGCCGGCACTCCCGGAGTGCAACGCGTGTTTTTTTTTTGAAGTGAAAACTTCTTTAGCGGCGTTGAGCACTTTTGTGGCATGGGTAGAAACTGTGAAACTCGCGTCAGGTCACGTGATGCTGATCGAAAAACCGTAAGACGGTTCAAATAAATCAAAAATGCACAACGTTAATAATCAAGTTTTCACTTCTGCCGGCACTCCCGGAGTGCAACCCGTGTTTTTTTTTAAAGTCTGTTAGAGAATAAAGAAGGAATAGAGAAAAGCATTAAAATTGCTTGTCGTAGTTACAACACAGTCTGTCATCTGGAGTCATGCGTGATATAAGAATCGATAGAAATATAAGTCAAACTGCCCCAAAAAATTTTTCATTTGGCCGGAATTAGCATCTCTTTTTATCACGAAGGACTGCCAATATTGACATTTCGGTTATTGCTTAAAAATATTTTGTGGAACAGACTGAGAATATCCTATAGTTACTTTTATCTAAGTGTGTGACATTCAAAGAGTTTTCAGGACCACAGATCAGAAAGAATAAGTCAGCGGAATGCTTCAAAGTCTAATTTCGCAAAGTACAATTTGGTGATAGGTCTCTTAATAAATAAGTAATGAAATACTTTATATGAAAAAATTAGACAATAATAATTTGAGATATCAATATATTCTAGAAATAGCTACTAGAAATATAATTCAACGTTGGAGTCCTCAAGGTCCTTTAATTTTCAACTGAATAGCTATAGAGTATATTATTACAAATTTGTTTTTCTATCTATTCTCGAAACACGGAGATGGTGAAGCAGAAATGGTGAGTCTATTGCATTCATTGCTTCATATGTTGACTTACTTATGTGACATATACAATCATCAATATAATCTAGCTGGAATATATTATTAAGTGTACAGATTTCTGTGTGCGTTAGATATAAGAGCGCAAGTTCTGTGTAATAAAACGACCAAAAATTGCCAATCACTGTCTTGGTCATCATGACGTTGATATTATTTAATTCCTTTTATCTATTAAAAATCACTAGACAAAGCCATAATTAGTGTATTGCTTGTAAATATGTTACTCTTTTGACAGTAAAATTGCGCCATCATTATAACGTCGTGTTTTTGATATCAGTAACGGTCACATCGGAAAATGCATATTGTTTGTACGCGAAACAATTATTGAGTGTATGTGAAATATAAATGTTTGCTATGTGCACTATCGATTGGAAAGGCCAATCGATTTTGTCGAAAGCTTGTTGCGATACTAAAAATCATATGTTATTCTGCAATATTTTGATGTTTGCGAAATAAAATGTTAAATCTTAACGATTGCAACAAATCCTTTATTAATTCACACACTTTTACAGAGAGCAACTCAAGTTAGAATAGACAAAAAAAGAACTAACATACCAACTTTGACAAATGTAACACATTTAATTCTATTCATTCGGTATAGCCAACCTTAAGTAATTATATAAACATTGCCATATCAAATATCATTTTTATTAACTTCGAACATGACAAATAACACACGCGCTAAACACAGTCTGCTTTAAAATTGTTGTTCTTTATAAGCAATAATTACAAACACTTATTCTTACAACTCAAAATCTTAACCTCGTATTTAAAGCTCTACTGAGTCTTAACTTTCCTATCAGACTTTTTGAATATCCTCCGAATCACAGATCTTATGATGAGTAAGACTGCTACTATCAAGGCTAGAAGATCCAGGTACATCTTCTGGTAGAAGGGGACATTCAGAGCTGGTGAGCGGAGGTGCGGGGCTCCCTTAGTCCTGATGACGTGTTCTGCCCAGTGCACCAGCTCCTGGCCTGGAGTTACTGGCCGGTCGTGGTAGATGAAGGACAGCTCTTTCACTTTGTTTGAGTATCTGAAATTAGATAAAGACATGAAAAATTTTAGCTTGTTATATCCAGCCCAGCTTAAAGTTACAGTCAATTTAGTTTCTTCTAGATAAACTAATAGACTTCGTTTCATCAACAGTCGAAATATCATATATCAATATGATGGAATTCTTTAGCTGGATCCTTTCGGTAGTCGCTTGTAAGTCCAGCGACTTACGGCACTAGTTTTTTCAATTGGTTACAATTGGATCTATTTGGGTTCCTACGCTGGCGTCTTGTAGTGGAAATTAGGCACAATAATCCTCTTTTTCAGCAACAGTCAAAATATAAATTAAAACCTTTTATAATTATAATAGGGGGTTGTGAGAAGGCAACGTTAGCCGTTGACTACTCACAATCTCCAATGTCAGATTTATCTAACCAGCAGGTACTTCGTCAGGAAGTACCTGCTTCTTTTGCTGCTGAAAATGCCCTCTGGGCAAACGCCTAAATCAGGATTTTCCTATCCATTATTCAAAAATACATACATATTTGTACAAATGATCGTCATTATCAGCATAGCAATTACATATACACTACATTGAGACAAGGTAACAATGCACGCAGACAACTTAGATATTTTGTTATCCAATAAAGTATCGATATGATCATATTTATTTACCCAACTACGTATGTAGATAATCTTTGTGATATAGTGTTTTAGTTTTAGCAGATGATACTTCACTTATATTCAAAATGCTTAAACTCTAGGCATTTTCTGCGTCGTCTGTCGTCAAAATTATCTTTTCATCCCACCATCTCGGAAAGAGTCATTTTGCTCTTCAATATCTGAGTGGAAAAGCCGTTTTTATTCACTAGAGGTTAAAGTAAATTTGAATTTAGAACATCGTGTGCACCAAGTTTGTGAATTAAAAAAATCATTAAACCTATTTATTGCTACCTCTATGGTGCCGAATATATCATACATTTTTTTAATTTGTTAAAACTCAAACTCGGAACCTTCTTGGTGTTCTTTTTTTCAAGTTGCTTTGTTGGCGGTTCTTTACGCGGCATTTTTCACGTCATTGTTAAACCTTATATTAAAAACAAGAAACTTGAAAACAAGTGAAAAAACTAAAATGAGTGATTCTAGCGACGCGGAAGTTTGTTTGACGCCAACAGAATTGACTGAAACTGTTAATAATGCGCAAATGATCTTTCTCCCTCAACAATCACGCGAGAAGTATTTAAAACAGTACGTCATGTTCAACACGTGGCGACTAGCAAAAGGACCCAAAACTTTCTCAGAAAACGCTTTGCTGGCATATTTTATAGAATTATCCGAGAACAAGAAAGCAAGCACTCGAAAAACAGTACACAAGTGACTAACACCAATATTACAGTACCCAACAAAAATATTACACTCAATTTAAATAACTGTAGCAACGTTACTTTAATTTTTTATTAATTATACCTAAGTATTATTTTGTTATAATTTAAAGATTATTCTGTAATACTTACCTGTCATAATGTAATAGTTAATACTTACCTAAACTGAAATAAAAATAGCTATCTTTGATTGTCAACGGTTTTATTTGCATTTAGTCATTTCCTCGCTGAGGTGGAATGAAAAGTTACGTGTTGCACTCGAGTGCAAAGAATTTTTCACCTCGTGCCCTTTTGATTCCCTCGCTAACGCTCAGGATTCTAATTTTGAATCACTCGCTGCGCTCGTGATTCAATTTTAGAATCCTTCGCTTGCTCGGTCATCAAAATTGAACACGCGGTTAAAAAGCAACTTTGCACTCTTGTATTATATAACAAATAACTATTACCTCTAGGCCCTTGAGGTAAAGATAATTTTGTCGACGTGAATTATACTTTATTACAGGAATTATTACATTGGCTTACTGTAAATAACATGTAACTTTACAGCACCAAAACACACTTTGTTAAATTCACAATACCTAATGTCTAATGTAATCCTATATTAAGTAATCTCCAAGAACACTGTGGAGTATGGATATGGTCGATTTGGTTTGGATTCGAAATTAAAATCAGATCGAAAATTGGCGGCTAAGATGCTCACTGGTTATAGGCTAAGGTATTTTGCAATAATTGGGATGATGACACCTATCTTAAATATTGTCAAGAACATGGTGTTTAAAAAACATAGCCCTTATGAAGTTAATACAACCAATATATTTCAAAGAAGCTGTAGAAACCAATTTTTAAACACACAAAACGCAATAAATATTCGGTCAATTGACTCCGATTTCTGACACATGACCGTTACGCCACAATCATTTATTCCCATACGAAATCTATGGAGGCAGACCGTTTTGACAGATAATAAAAAGTATGTCAACGATTGGTGGTGTCGTCTACCCAATTAGTTGCATGGGTGAGGCGCCCTCTAAGACACATTGAGTCTTGAACGATATATAATTTTGAAACTTATATATAAGCTCGTGTTGGGAATCAAATTCAATGAAAGGGCTTAATTAGCATAATTCAAAAATTGTTACGATAAATATGTACCTGAAATGATTTAAATAAAAAATAAGTTCCAAAACTAAAACCCGACCACTCAATAGTATGAAAGATTCATATTGATATTCAGATATTTGTGGCCGTATGCCATTTTCACTTTTTTCATAAGTGACATTGGTGCTAAAGTTTGTTTTAATTGAAGTGATATACAGGCATGGCAATCATTTGAATATGAATATGAATATTGTTTCATACGTTTGGTTATTTATTTATTTATTAAAGCTTTATTACACAACAAAACTTTGTACAAAAGGTGGACTTAACGCCGTAGGGCATTCTCTACCAGTCATACCTTTGGGCTAAGCAGAAATGATTAGTGGTTAGTCTGGTTTTAGTTTTGGAACTTATCTTTTAAGTAAATTGAATACTCACTTAGGATCTTGAACGATATCAATGATGGCCGCTTTCAACTCCCCGGCCATGTTCAGAGATAAGTCAACTTGCTTTGCATAGCCCTTGCTTACAGCCCTCTTTACATTGATGAACTGGTCGCCGAAGACTGGGATCCCGATAATGGGCTTCGCGAAATGAATGGTCTCGGTGGTGGAGAGCAAACCCCCATGTGTGATGAAGAGGATGCAGTTTGGATGAGCTGTAGATTAAGGAAAAGATATCAGTAGTACCTACATGAGTTGTCGTGATCACGCTTCCTGCATGATCGGAGTGTGTGGAATAGATACGCACGGCTACACGTCATGTTGTTATATGTCGTCACGATCACTTCGGTATCTTACAATAAACAATATGATGATGGTATTGCAAAGATTATTGATACGTAGAAGAACTAAGGTAACCGACATAGCCTTCAGAATCAGTAAGCACAAGTGGCAATAGGCAGGGCACATAGCGCAAAGAACTGATGGTCGTAGGGGCAGAAAAGTTCTGGATTGGAGACCCTTCGACCAAAAGCGCAGCGTAGGACGTCCACCGACAAGATGGACAGACGACCTTGTAAAGATCGCAGGATCACACTGAATGCAGACCGCTTGTGATCGATCGATGTGGAAAACTGTGGGGAAGGCCTATGTTCAGCAGTGGACGTCCTTTGGCTGATAATGATGATGATGTTGATGATTGCAAAGAAAATGAGTAGCGTAATGTGGATCTGTGTGTACACTAGGATTATTTTTGAACCAGGACCTAGAGTAATAAGGAAGAGTCTGAGCCGACAATGACGCCAGCTCACCCAGGACATACACGTGCCATGTAACTTTAAATATTTTTGCATTTTTGTTTTATTCCTCACATAATTGCAAGATGATAAGCCTTGAAATACGCTTTAGGTCAGCCAGTTAGAATGATTCAGTACTAGTTTATGTTAATTAAACAAGAAATTGAATAAATCTGATTGGGCTCTTGTAGGTATGCCATTTTTTACGAATTTTAAAAATACGTCGTCATTTTTATAACGTAGATGTAATTTACTGAAATAGTGTATCTGTCATTTGTTAACTGGTCCATCCTGTAAATTGCGGACACATTCAAAATTCAATTGTTACGTGAGCCGGATTTGGCCTTACCAGGCTTAATTAATAATTATAATATTTCTCCTGGCCGATTTCGACCACAGTGGCCAATCTCAACGGAGATCAGCCAACTACGCAGGAGATATAGTGCACAAGTGTGAGCGCATTGCACTCATTGTTCCATCACTCTCAAAGTTCGGTGAGACGGCAATCCGACATGACCGGAGAGAGATCAGGCGCAGGACCAACGGCTTAACGTGCTTTCCGAGGCACGGGGGTGTAACACTGCCAACTTCCCGACTCCGAGCTGTTTTTGGAAATTCATGATAGAAAATTTTAGAAACAATTTTTGGCTCGATCTGGGATTCGAACCCAGGAGCTCTCGGATGTAAGGCAGAATCTTTGCCACTACACCAACGAGGCAGTCAATAATTATTAACATAAAAAAATCATAACATGTGTACTATCGTAAGTAGATGTTTTCGGTAATACTTGTACCTAAAATACTGGGCTGCGGTGCCCACTTTATAATGTGGACATTTTTGGGCAGTTCAGGTAGCACTTCTTCGAACTTCCATAGAACAGTTTGCTTTAGCTCTCCAAACATTTTCAAGAGACTGGTCTTGAGCTCTGGAGGCATGTCTTTGCTCTTGATGTTGGATCCCATGCTGAAGTATATGACGCCATGTTTCGCATTGTCTAGTATGGTTTTCAAGTCCTGGTGAAAGAAAAAGTTATTTAAGGACTGTTAAGGATAGCCGCGTAAACACCAGCCGTCTTACTAGAGAAGAAATAATCACTGGTCTGCACGCTGTTCAACCAGTGACTAAACATTTTTGTACCACAGAAGCATTTTTAGCACTTAACACCCTGATTTAAACACTGTCCAAGTTAGACAAGACAAGAGTTTAACATCAGACATTATATCGATTTGACAATTTACGCTAATCTAGCGCTTAAGTGTGATAGGCAAGTATTTGTTTAAAAAATATAAATTAATTTCTAAAAATTATCATATTTTCAGGTTCGCCTTTTTCCTACCATTTGCCAAACGTCAAAAAACGTTCCTTTTCACAAACTTATTTTGATTCCAATTTTTGACGTGACAACGTCTTATAAATTGGTTTGCCGGGTGACACCTCAAGAAACTGCGTTACGCTGCTCCGCTCACGTTTCGCGCGAGAGGGACAGAGCGAGAGAGAGAGAGATTCACATTAAAATTATTTTACCACTCAGAGTCGTTGTCACGTAAAACTTTCGCGCGTATACCGACTTTACAGGCAACCAATTTTTTTTAAAGTTTTTTCTTAAATTACTAAATGCTACCTGCTTAAAACAAAACTTTTCTATGAATTTAATGATTGAATGATTCTATGAATGAATGATTTCAGTGGGGTGAGCACGAACATTATAGTAACGTATTCGTGTCGTCCAAACGTCAAAATCTGACAGTTTCCCTATACAAATTGACAAGTTAACGATAAGTAATCGCTACGATAGTTATTCGTGCTCTCCTGTCTCCTGTTTTTTAGTACGAAATGCTAAATCATGATCATTGTTTTTTTCGTTCTTTTCTAGTGGCACTAGGCTTTTACAGATGCAGTGTTTTTTAACTACGCCAGTTTTAGATGAACCACAGCAGTTCCTTACAAGTTTATTCATTTATTCGTATTCTGTAGGTTCCATTATCTGAAAAAAGAAGTATCTGATGCCCTAGTCTCTAAGGTTAGCCATTGTCCAAAGTTTCGTTGGGGTGAGCACGACCAACTATCGTCACGTATTCGTAGCGTTTACCTGTCACTTTTCGTTGTCTCGTCGTTGACTTGTCAATTTGTATGAGGAAACTGTCAGTTTTAACGAGACGAATACGTTATGAAAATGTTTGTGCTCACTCCACAGATGTGGCCATTCGAGTCACTCTTACAAGCTAGACTGGCTAGAGGCCGCACTCCCTAACGTTTTGTTTCAAGTCTAACCGTTCTAATACGATCTATCCTGTAGGAGTGATAGATGTGGCTAAACCTGAAGCTGAAAAAGAGAATCATTTTGCTTTTAAATGAGAAGGTGCTTGTGGCGCAGTGGTTGCAGCGCTTTGGTCGTGATACCAAAAGTTAAGCAACCTACCGCGCGGTCATGTTTCGGATGGGTGACCATTCTGACCATACAAGTGACGTCTATTTACAAGTATCTCCGTGCTTCGGGGGGCACGTTAAGCTGTTGGTTCCAGTTAATATCGATATATATTAGTCTGCCTGGTTGGAGGCTCTCGGACGGCTTAATAACATCTGACAGTAAGGTTGGTCACTCACCTTACACACACCCCACCACCAATCTGCACCGAGCCTGCGTGGTGGACCTCGGCTTGGACCACCTCTTAGTTTTGATGAGGCCTATGCCTAGCAGTGGGACGTAATAGTATATAGGCTGATGATGATGAAATGACGCCAGCGCAGGAACCCAAATACATCCAACTGTAATCACGGAGCTGCGGACAACAGCTTAGAAAGTCCGTACTTTTGTACGTACGTACGTCTATAGATCCGAAAATACGAATGAAATGTTCAATCTTAAAGAAAACACGAGCTTACCTCCGGAAGCGGCGCCACATTCGTTTCGATGTGGTATCCACCAATCGGCTTGTAGCTCTGTGGCAGTTGGGTCGCTTGTCCCATGGAGACATGGCAGTTGCCAAACATCAGGGATGCGTTGTAAATCAGCTCGTTATAAGCGGGTTGATCTCGGCCTCGTGCCGCAAAGTATGGGGTTAGGCTCGAGTAAACTTTGTACTCGAAGTTTTCGGTGAATCTGTAATAATATTTGTACAATTACAATTTAAAAGATTTATGTTTGTACCACTTTAGTACTGTAAGTGTGTTTAAAGCTCGTCAAATTTAAGTAGTATGATTACTTTGTTGGAACTCGTTAAAGAAACCTACAGCCATGACTTCAGTTCTGTCTGACTGTTTCAATGGTTGTTACATCGCACATCTAGTTCTTAAGTCTAGTTTTTGACATTTATGACTTAAGTCGTAAGTCATCAATGTCAAAAAATCTAAAATTAAGTTTACCATGCCACAGGTTTCTTTCTATATGAATCTGTTGAATGCTTAAAGATTGTCTTTATTTATTTTTTTGACATTTATGACTTTAAAGAACTATATGTGCGATATAATATAAAAGTTTATCAGCCTTTTCGTGATGTGACCTATATAATTATCTTTTAAGTTGCATGCCAATAGCAAAATTACTTACAGTTTTTCTAAAATGAGTATCATCATATGGCTTGCCAGCTGCTTGACTCGCTGAATGAACGTGAATGGCGGCACGCTGTCTGATGTGATGTCAGCCACGTAAGCCGGGTTGGTGGGACCGTCAATCAGGCGTAGCACCAGCCAGTGCGTTTCCGTGGAAGACAGCCAGATGAATGGGGCGTTGAAAAGCGCTCCAAACCTGAAAAAGGAGGGGGTTGAAAGAAATTGCCACTAACGTCTCTTGACACATTTCAACTGTACCCATCGCCATCTTTCCGAACGAACGGTTGACTGCCAGAAAACTTTTAGCAGTTTGCCAATTAGCATTTTTCAATAATTATTATTGTATTGAACTATATCTTAATGTAACTGTATAATACATAGTTATGTATTATAATATGTTTTCGATCTCATAAGTAGTTACTTATGAGATCGAAAACGCAGCGTGAAGCATCTATCAAACAATCGAGATATTATAGAGATTAACTTAGTTCAGCCACTTTTAGATTGGAAATAAATCCGTATTACAACTAGTCTGTGGCGACCTCTACCGTTCGCCATCACAAGCGCATGCCTAACGGTGGCAAGCACAACAGCGAGCGCTAATACGGCTCCATAGGCTAGATGGCGCTGTTAGCCTAGTACCGGCCTAGTGCCGCACATGAACCGCGGTAAATAAGATTAAGATCCAGAATAATATAGATAGATAAGTCAAGACGATATCTATCGGACCTTGGTCCCCGACCATAACACCCGATCGGTAGGAAGCGCCTCCCTTTAGCTTCCTAACTTTAAATCAGTTGCGCCAAAAGTAAATTTGGAAATCTATGTTTAAGGAAGGACTATGTTAACCAGAAATGAAGAAGTTTAAGCAAAATAAAACTGATGTGAAAATAAAAATAGAGCATCTTACGAAGAAAAGAGGTTGCTGAACATCCATTCGGCGATGACCAGATCAAACTGCTGGTTTGTGTCCAAAATCACGTCTCGGACGTTGGGGTTGTGGAAAGTGGCGTTGGTGACATTCAGCATGCATTCAAATATGGTCCTCGGGTCCATCTCAATGGTTTTATCCATTAGATTTTGAAGAGTAAAAGCCTCGACTGTAAAATATACCATCGATGAATTAACATATCCTGATAAAGCTTTTTTGTTGACGTTGACAACCAATTAGGTGTAATGGTCAAGAAGTTGACTATTAACCAAGAGGTCGCGGGCTCGATCCCCACACTGTACAAACATTTATGTGCATGAACATGTCTGTTTGTACTGGTCTGGGTGTTATATGTATTTATTTAAGTTCATTTGTAATACCAATGTTGATTCTGATATCTGTAACACAAGTGCTTAAGCTACATACCAAAACATCAGATCAATGTATGTGATGTTGTCGTATATTTATTTATTCTTTATTAGGTATATCTAACACTAGCTCACACATGCGGAGTACTGTCGCCAGCCAATCGCCGCAGCTACATTGCCGACAGTCTCGAGTCGCGGTTTTTTTTAAATATACAACATCACATACATTGATCTGACTCCGTGGTAAGTAGCTTAAGCACTTGTGTTATAGATATCAGAATCAACAGTCGTATTACAAATAAACTTAAATAAATACATATAACACCCAGACCAGTACAAACAAACATGTTCATGCACACAAATGTTTGTACAGTGCGGGGATCGAACCCGCGACCTCTTGGTCAATAATCAACTTTTTGACCATTACACCAAAGTAGTCGTTAACACATTATGACACAAGTTTGCCCTGGTGGCTCTTATAGTTGTGTAAAATAATCACTTACATGGTACTGCATTAAAATTTTCACTGACATCAATTTGCCGGACATTTTTTGGTGGTTTCTTCTGTAGTATGGCAGTTATGTATGTGATCTGAAATGTAACGGTATTGTATGCACGGTTTGATAGTAGCACGTTGTTTATTTATTTTGTGAATCCAAATAAGGGGCCATATTTTCATTATTCCGTCATTTAAAGATAAGCCAGTGGGGATTTTGATTCCGAGAGATTACTGCGCTTCCACATCCAGTTTCATCAACACTTAATTTGTCTCATAAGAGCTAATGACCGCCCTGTTGGGTACAAATAAAGTTAGACTGATTTCACAGCTATCCGGGAGTCCCGTACGGGTCACGCCCGCACTGCTGTGAAACGTGCGTTCCGTAAGCTTAGTGCTTAGTGCTCTGCCCGGAACGGGTCGCGTGCTCTACAATTCGCGTCGCTGTGAAACGGTGTTCTAGCGTCTCATATGTGCTCCCGCTCTGGGCACCCGAATGGACGGACAGTACGGGCCTTCCGGATAGCTGTAAAATCAACCTTAGGTACATACGTCATGCCCAGCAGCTGCCAAATGCCTGACGACGCCATCTCCAAGGATTGAGTGACTCTTTCCAGGCATAGGGGACACCACTAGGATCCTGTGCGCACGCGCCGCGAACAGGCAGGTTGCTGCCATCATTAGAGCGAGTGATGACCTCTGAAAGGGATAATGTTATTAAAAGCAATTAACAGCAGGGAATCTTAGGCTATGTTTTGTATTTTAACACTTACTATTGATTATCGGGTCTAATCGGGATCTATTTTAATGAGTATTTAGGTACTCACTGCTCGACGATTCGGCTGGATTTCACACAGTCGTGGTCAGCTCGTGACCACGGCTGTGTGACCACGGCTGTATGACCATGGTTATTATGCAATTATTTCTTTTTTTAAATAATAATAATTCATAATTTAAGAACGCATTTCATAAGCCTTTTTTGCAGTTTGTAATATTTGATTATTAACTGTTCTCAAGTCGTTAAAAAGTAACTCAGTCGGCATATGTACTGTTGTTACAAGTAAAGGACTGTGTTACATAAATAAATACTTAGTTGTTTAAAAATATTATATACAAATATAAATATATAAAGAAAAAAGTAAACGCTACTTACCATATTGATTTTTGTTCTCTATAAAACACGCCACTGCTAGTAACTGATCAACTAGAACTGATTTACGTATAAATGTAGACTACCTACGAGTATTTTTATAATTCTTATCATTGGAAACATTTGAAGGCGATATTGAGGTAATCTAATAAATCACTTAATTTAGACAATAATACCTATGGACTCATTTTCATAGTCACAATGACTGAGCGAATAAAGATAATGTCTAGCGAATATAAAAAGGTCACAGACCAAATATTATAAAAAAAGTTTCTTTCGATACAGTCGATAGTCAGTCCAGTCCGATCCAGCAGCTCCAGCTAAATCAAGAAAAAGCTCCAAGATCCAGAAAGGAAGGAACACATAGTGAACACACACCAGCGGCATTTGAAGAAAGAAATTCTGGCCCTTTATTTTGGTACGCCCCGCTGCTACCTTCCCGCTTCAAAACACACACCCGGCGGTACCCGGAAGGCGTTAATCTGGGCGCAATCCCAGCAACATTGGTGCGGCGGACCCTTCCACTGCTCCGTGTTACCTGGTCCGACGGTCCCGCATACATATATATAAAAGGAAGTGGTATTAGTTACTTTATATATAACTCAAGAACGGATGAATCGATGTGGCTGAAAATTGGTGAAGAGATAGCTTAGAACCAGGAAACGGACATAGGATAATTGTATCCCGTTCAACCGCGATCGTAAAAACAAAGGGATTCCACGCGGACGAAGTCGCGGGGGCCAATAGTTATTAATAATATATGTATTAGATCGAAATGATATTTCGCACGTATTCCTATTAGAACGTTTTATTGCTTAGATTGATTAGAACAAATTGTGTAAATGATAAATCGCTTATCGTAATAAATTAAATAATCAGTTGGCTGCCGGCGCACCCAATGATAAATCCGAATTTCTGTGGGCACTATATGTATATAAATATGAATCATAGAGGGATATTCTACATTCATATTCTAGAAGTAAAAGTTACCAAAAAGGAAGAAGGTAGGACTCTACAAAAGAAGTGTGATACCATTTATCGTTTCCCTACTAATCTTTTGTACAAATCAACCGTAATTTTGAGTGTCCGAAAACTATTTATCTTGAACAGTGTACTAAAATTGCATAAAACTACTATATTTGCTTCACGTTGTCTCTCTAAACGAAGAAAGGACCTTGTTTTACTCTCAGAAACTACAAAAACCTTTTTTTCTAAGAGCAATTTCTTGCAAAAGTTACCTTCCTATAAAATAACGTCAATAAAGTATTAAATATTTATCCTAAAACTAATCATCAGTGTAAAATTCTAATGATAGCATGGCTTGAGACCTTAACTTGTGAAGAAACCGAACTATTTATTACTTACAAGAAATAATTATTATATAGGTATTATGCGTAATGATATGAAGCTAAGCAAACACTTTTAATATTTATTTAAACACACTCTCACACACACACACACACATAAATTTTAACAATGTAATAAAATAACAACTTTATTTCACTTGTTTCGTATAAAATTTAAAAATTGCATTAAAATCATACCACTAAGAGAGAGCGGGACCTCTTGACACAAGCATTAAAAAGTTGTGAGATCCATGTTATACTCAGTTTTAATTTAATTTAAGTTAATTTATATACAGTTCCTACTTAAAGGACCTTCTGTCATGAGTTATTATTATCGTATCAATAATAAAAATGTTTTAAGTTTTCGCCGTAAGAGGTATAAATATAACGCTTTCAGAAAAGTTAATCAGCGTGACGAGCACTTTTAATGACGTTAATTAATTGAAGTTATTAGTGCAATTGGCTAGATGACACCACCAATCGTTGACATACTTTTTATTAACTTGCAAAACTACATACATGATCGTGAAGTCACGGTCATGTATCAGAAATCAGAGTCAATAGACAAAATATTTATGTTGTTTTGTGTTTTTAAAATGTTCGTGCTCACCCCACTGTCTCGTTTGTCGCAATGACATGCGTTATTACATGTGTACCTTTTTATTATTATTATATATACTATATATATAATATATAATATAGTATATCTATGAAAGTAATTGTTCCTTTTTTATTTAGTAATTAGCAAACCATTTTAATTGTATTTTCTCTGTATGTGCACTGCCTGTGTGGTCTCTGCTTGGTTAGGTTGACTGGAAGTGCCTCCGGCATTAAGTACACCATTGTATACAAGTTTATGCAGAATGTTTTGAATAAAATACAAATAAATTGCTTAAACGGAGTTGCTATGACCAATTAGTAAAAAAAACGTTTTCTGTCCCTGTTTCACTTAATTTTACCTCAATCCGCTCACCTTGTGAATCGAGTAAATCAGGTTGCAAAAAGATTTAATGTGCTTTAAAAAAGTACAAATGTACAAACGGGAGCATATCGGGCTATCCATTTTTGTTGCGAAAACGTCCTTATCACAAGTGATTAAGTTACAGCTGACTTTACCATGTTGTGATGTCGTGTGTACGTACAGTTGGTTTGCCCGGCCGCATCTTCTGAAGGAAACCAAACTGGATTATAACGAACCATATCCGCTCGTTATGAGATGCCGAAACCAGTCGATTGCTTACCTTAATTGTTATTCTTGGGATAACATTTTAAGGCAGAACACTCCCAAGTTTATAAGTTTCACAATCGAATTCATTAATGTTGATAAGTACTTTAATCTGTATTTTTATGTTTTAACCCTCTAACATTTCATTAAAGCTAGAACAAATTGTGCTTACATGTTTAGGGTTTCAGTCTAGGTATGTACACTGCTTTATTTTTCGTTATTCACTGACTAACTTGTTTTGTGAGTCATGAATAAATAAAATAAAAATAAGTATTTACTTATAACTATCCTAAGATCAAAGTTTATAAAAAATTAAACTTGTATTTTATTCATAAGTGGTTTATACTTAAAATTTGAAATTACGCTACGTGCTCTAAAAGAAAGGTTTCTTGATTAAAGAATACAACTTTACGCCCGTTGGTGAATCGCATTGAATTTTATTGTTATGTCTTCCTAAACTTTATGCTCAGCTTACAAAGGTTGGTAATAACGATACACAACATAACATTAACATTCTTTAAGATAAAGCAATACAGGGTCAGTACAATAAATAAGGTTTTGTGCGGAAAAAACAAGTCATTAAAGGCCAATATTACGGTAAGCCATTCGCCCTACTAGAGAACGATAATAAAATCAGAGGGTCATTAGGGACAATATCATTAGTACGAAGCCCATAAAGTACTGTGGCTATAAAAAATCATTTAATACCTTTTATTGATAGTTTAACGAACTCCCCGTTGCGGCCCTGCCATTAAAAACTGTTTCCATTGCACCCTTGAATAATGATGACGTTCTCTTATAATGTGAATATAAGCATATTCTAAGTATCTTATAACGAGTAGTGACAACTATTTACAGTAAGTAATTATGTGAAGAGTGAATTGAACACTATATTATTAAAAAGTAATCACACTTATGATATAAATCATAACTGCCAGTTTCTTTGTTTGAATGTTTGTCCGTCAATCACGCGGAAATTACAGTACGGGTTTTGATGAAATTTGGTAGGTATACAGACAGGGTATGAGCTGACTTGGGTGATAGGATACTTTTACCGATTAAATGCTCCCTTGGAAGAAAAAAGGAAGCGGGAAAAATCCAACGTTTGCGCGGACGAAAAATAATAATAATTCAATAATTAATAATTTGTAATTGTTACTTTGCGATTCAGCAATTACCTTTGAACGTCCATCTGTAACGATCTAATTAAATATTATTAAATACTAGCAGCCCGGTACGTTCTTCGCTACGTATAAAGTAAAATTCATTAGTTACAAAAAATGTAAGAAATGAATAACCGCTTTACCGATTTTGTGCAAAATTCACACAAACCATCTACTTAATAGTTCAAACAAAGTCTCAACATTTGGTTTGGATAGGTGTGCCCTTTCTTGAGCTATAAAATTTTAACGTAACTATTAGGTCCTTACCTATGAAATTGGCGTTTTGTATGGGAGGAACAAAAAGTCGAATTTTTTTTATATAGCATATTTATTTAATCAAAGTATGAGCCCTTGTAATCTATGCACTTTTGCCATCTCATAGGTAGTTCATTGATCCCTTTACTAAAAAAACCATTCGAACGGGAATCAATAAAATCTTTGAAGGCGACTTGGACTGCCCCATCTGAGTTAAACTTTTTCCCTTGCAAGAAGTTATCCAAATTTCGAAAAAAATGGTAATCTGTTGGAGCAAGGTCCGGGGAGTACGGTGGATGCCTTAGAGATTCCAATTGAAGTTCTTCTAATTTGCTAGCCGTCTGTTGTGCAGTGTGTGGTCTAGCGTTGTCGTAAAGCAGCAGTGGCGTAGAGCGATTGACCAGCCTTGGTTGTTTAGCAACTAGCTTTTCCATCATGGTTTGCAATTGCTGACAATAGATATCTGCCGTAATCGTCTGGCCAGATTTGAGAAAACTGTAATGAACGACACCGGCGCTAGTCCACCAAACGCTTACAAGTAACTTTTTATTGGTCAATTTTCGCTTGGAGCAGGCTTTGGCTGGCTTCCCCCTCGAATAGAGCACGCCTTGCCGTGGCGAGGGGGCTCAGTAGCCTGTCGCAATCCAGCGACAGGTGAAGCCAAGATGCTCTGTGGAGAGTGCCTCTGCGTCTGTTCCCGTATCGGGCGGCAGAGGCACTAGTGAGTCGCGTCTGTCTCGCATTGAGCGGCGGCTCATCGAAGTGGTTGTGGCTCCCAGCACCCCTCTGGCTTATCAGAGGAGGCAGGGGATGTCCTTGGGACTCTGGTCCTCGTGGCGGGACGAGGGTCTTGGCCTAACCGCCCGGACCCTCCTGAGAGACGGCGCCAGTGTGCCGTCTGGAGTGGGATGAGATCTCCTCACCCCACTCCGTGGAGATCCGCCCTCCTGCTTAGAGGGCGGACGTTGCTGCTGGCAAGGGTCGCGGGACTGTTGAGACACCGCGGCCCCTGCTGTCACAGCCACACGCAGCGGGCTTCGTCAGGTTTTAGTGGGTATACCCGAAGACGGGGGAGTCCCACACACGCCCCTCCGGTCCCCGACGGAGGGGTACGGTGCGTAATTGACATTTCCTGACGTTAAAAAAAAAAAAAAAAAAAAAAAAGGCTTTGGCTGGCTTGCCAGGGTCCAGCCATTGCGATGAGCGCTTCCGATTATCGTAGAGAATCCACTTTTCATCACAGGTAATGATTCGATTTAAAATCCCTTCGTTATTGTGCCGGTCAAGTAATGTAACGCAGCAGTTGACGCGCGTTTGCCGGTTTGCTTCACTCAATTCGTGAGGAACCCACCTTTCAAGTTTTTTAATCTTCCCAATTTGCTTCAAGTGGATTAAAACAGTTTTATCACTAACGCCAAAGCCTGCAGCTAACTCGGACGTGGTTTGCGATGGATCCGCTTCCACAATAGCCTTCAATTCTTCATTATCAACTTGGGTCTCCGGCCGTCCACGGGGCTTGTTTTGCAGGTCGAAATTTCCAGAACGAAAACATTGGAACCAAAAACGCACTGTGTTTTCTTTTGCGACACAACCGCCATACACATCATTAACCCTTCGAGCCGTTTCCGCAGCACTGGTGCCACGGTGGAACTCGTACTCGTAAATAACGCGATATTTCAAATTTTCCATTTTGTAAATTGAGCGATGCAAACAGAAAAAAGATAAGTAAAAAAACAAATGAATGACGGTTTACGAAACACAACTACATGTGGAAATAGCTGTATAAATTTGAATTTCGAATTCCTAACCAAATAGGAAAAATTTGTGATCAAAGTGGCCAGTACGACAAAACGCCAATTTCATATGTAAGGACCTAATATTTTATTTATATTTGTCGCAGGAAAATCGTAAAATCGTGTTTTTAGTGATCAGTTCAGTTAAATATTGACCTTTCATATTTTTAATTATAATATTCCAGTAAAATTAAATATTCCTGAAATGAGGCCATTAAATTGCAAAAAATTAGACGCGTTGACAATTCACCGGTTTTTATTTTTATTTTACTAAGGAAATTATAAAAAACGTGATTTGAAACGAGTTGAGTATTTTGTTTATAGGTACTGTTTGAACCCTAGTGCTAAACATTTCGGGACATTTTCAAGAGAAGAGTTGTCTACCTATTTGGATTATTTACCTATTTGGTCGAAAAGCCTCCAGCGCTTGAGCAATGTTTGCGACTGCAGCCAAGGTAGTGATTTCTGTTTCTAAAATTGAATAAATGGGAATTGAAACCTTCTGCCATATTCATCAACATCATCATATCAGCCTTTCGACGGCCACTGCTGAATATCATCATCATCATCAGCCTATATACGTCCCACTGCTGGGCGCAGGCCTCACCTCAACTATGAGGTGGTGCGAGCCATACTCCACCACGCGGGCTCAGTGCGGTGCGGTGGAGGGGTGTGTGTAAGGTAAGTGACCAACCTTACTGTCAGATGTTATTAAGCCGCCCGAGGGCCTCCGTCCAGGCTTAACGACTAATATCTATCGATATTAACCGGGACCAATAGCTTAACGTGCATTCCGAAGCACGGAGATGCTTGTAAATAGACGGCACTTTTATGGTCAGAATGGTCACCCATCCCAAACATGACCGCGCCGTAGGTTGCTTAACTTTTGGTATCATTACCAAAGCGCTGCAACCACTGCGCCCTTAAGCACCTCTGCTGAATATAAGCCTCACCAAATGATTTTCACCGCTATCGGTCCCGCATCAAGTGACTTTCCGCGACCTTCACCAGATCGTCGGTCCAACTTGTTCAGAGTTTGCCCACAGAGCGTTATCTGGTACGCGGTCGCTATTCGATGCCCCCACGTTACCATATCCGACCAAACGACGTCGACCACTTTGGTGTAATGGTCAAGAAGTTGACTGTTAACCAAGAGGTCGCGGGTTCGATCCCCGCACTGTACAAACATTTGAGTGCATGAACATGTCTGTTTGTACTAGTCTGGGTGTTAAATGTATTTATTTAAGTTTTTGATTCTGGTATCTGTAACACAAGTGCTTTAACTACTTAAAACGGAGTCAGATCAATGTATGTTATGTTGTTTTTTATTTATTTATTTATTTATAAACGTCACAAACTCGTGTGACATTGGGCACACGCCACCATAAACCCAGAGCTCTGCATAACATTACTGAGAGACCGGTTGGTAGCTTAGTAAAGTAGCAAAGCTGCTTCCGACGGGCTTCGTACTCAACAGATTGATTTTCCCACCCTTGTTCCTTAAACAGTTTTCAATAACTTTGAAATGAGACACTTTTTACGGATTAAATCGCGATTTATTTACATTTTGTTTAAACCTGACGTTTCGTACCCTTTTCTGCGTCCGTGGTCACTCATTAGACTCATTTCAATGTCTACTGTTCGCGTAAACCGAAGAAACGAATATTCAATAACTTTGTTTTAAAACCGTTTACATTTACTCGTCCAGTTTACTTATTTCTCTGTTAAGTAATTAGCAATATCTTCATCAAATATTACTTGCCCTCGCTTCAATTTCAAAATTATTACCCGTTGTTTAATTAAAATATACGAAGAATCAAATCACAGATCACTTTCAATGGTAGATTAATCAGAAGGATTTTTTTTTAACGAAGATACATGAGATTGCTGTTAATAGTATGACAAGCTCCATCTTATTTATTCTCAATCAAGTTCAAGCTGAAAATGAGTATTATTTTGCTTTAAATTTCCACTAAACGACGCCAGCGCAGGAACCAAAATACATCCAACTGTAATCACCTGAATACGTACTGTATGCGCTGGCGTCGCTTAAAGGAAATTTAAAGCAAAATAATACTCGTTTTCAGCTTAAGTCATGGATTTCCGCAAAGTATCGCCTGATTCCATCAACTACTCAATCAAGTTGAAATAAAAGCAAGTATACTTTCAAGCAGAAATTCTTTCTTTACTGTCTTTCACGCATTACTATTTGCACGCTGACTAAAATGTAGCAAATTTTGGTGAACTTCAACTATAACTTTATCTACATGACCTTTATTTTAAGACCCAAAATACGCAAATAAATGCATTTGTATTTCATTTTTAGCTGAATTTTGAGTAGAGGTCTGACAACCACTAAAGTACAAACTAGTTTGTTGAATGAAATAATAATATTCATTTATTCTCACCAAAATACATACATAAAAACATAAAATAAATGAGTATAAAAATAATTAATTGTGGGCTGATACCTGAACTAGGATGGTTCCTGTATCTCAGGTTATCAGCCCTCCACCCCGCTAGTGATCTTACAGTTACAATTACAAGATACAACATTAAATAAACAACATTAAATAAACCGAAATAATTAACATACTCGTAGATAGCAACAGTGACATTCTTTGTGGGAGGGTAGTAGCGAATTACAACTCAACAGCGACCGCACGCCAAGTAAGTAGCAGCGTCTTACCGGATGACATGTTATCGGATTGTTTTATTTGTGTCTCCTTAAGTCTGAACTTGTGGTATTTAAATACCAAAGGTCCTGTTGGTTATAAGCGCACATTTAGTTACAAAGTACATTTTCATTGAATTGTCAGAGGTTGCACGGTATCGTCTAGAACCAAATTAGAAACATACAGGGTTTCCCAAGAACTCTTTTACCAAAGATAATATTTTTGAAGTATTTGTGTCAGGGGGTTTAGGATGTCATTCCAAACTGTGACGAAGTAAACGCGGCCTACGCGTTGAGAAAGCTGTAGCAAATTATAACAGGCTTTGACAATGTCTGGGTGGCCGAGTGGTATAGGCACACGGGCTAGATTCCCATGGACTCGGGTTCGATTCCCTCCTCAGACAGTTGATTTTCTACTGCAAAAATATTATCTTTAGATAGCTTATCACGAAAAATCATAAAACAACTCCCTTAACAGAATCCAATCGAACATAATAATAACGCTACGTGGCTACAAGAAGTCACAAATACATCTGCAACACCTGAAGTTAGTGATATAAAGTTCGAACATATATCAGCCGAGACGTTTTTGCAAGTAGTTTTTCACCTACACAACTGGAAAACTCCTGGAACAGACCATATCCATAACTTCTGGTACAAGAAATTCACATGCACTCACCCATACTTGCACAACAATATAAACAATTTCATTCAATCCCCTAACACGATTCCAAAGTACATAACTCAAGGTATTACTTATATGATACCAAAAGATAATGACACAATTAATCCCGCAAAATACCGACCAATTACCTGTTTACAAACCATATATAAAATAATAACAGCTTGCATTTCAAAAACTATATACCAACATCTAACTACAAACAAAATCCTCGCAGAGGAACAAAAAGGTTGCAGGAAATTCAGCCAAGGATGCAAAGAACAACTCACAATTGATTCAATAGTCATGGGGGAGGCATTCAGAAATCATAAAAATATACACACAATGTTCATTGATTACCGAAAAGCATTTGACTCCGTTCTACATAGCTGGCTACTCCGTGTACTACATGAATACAAAATACATCCGACCATTATCAAATTTTTAAGATCGTTAATGCCAAATTGGGAAACTGTACTTAAAATCAAACACGATAGGAACACAACCATAACTACAGAACCAATCCACATTCAACGCGGAATTTTCCAGGGTGACGCTCTAAGCCCATTATGGTTTTGTCTGGCTTTGATTGAACCCGCTCTCTCTTTTACTTAACAAAACACAAGTAGGATATAAACTAAAACAAAATAACGACCAACATATACTATCGCACCTCATGTACATGGATGACATAAAGCTGTATGCATCGACTACAGAAGAATTATTTCAACTAGCTGATATCACTGAACAGTTCTCACAAGACATTGGTATGGAGTTTGGAGTTGACAAATGTAAAATAAATTCTGTACAAAAAGGTAAAATGCAAAACAAGAGCTATCCACTCAAAACTGGAGAAGAAATCACGCCTATGGATGAACACTCAACATATAAGTATCTTGGTTTCCATCAATCTCGCCGAATACACCAAAAACACACTAAAACTTCATTGAGACAGAAATTTAAACACAGATTGAAGATGATTCTCCGAACACAATTAAACTCTAAAAATACTATCAAAGCTATTAACGCCTTTGCTATACCAATCTTGACATACTCTTTTGGAATAATAAACTGGTCACAGTCTGATTTAAAATCATTGCAAAGACTTATTAATACGCAACTAACACAGCACAGAAAACACCATCCGAAATCCTGCAGTCAGCGGCTTACTCTACCCCGCAAAGAAGGAGGCAGAGGGTTCATAGACATAATTAACTTACACAACAAACAAATAACATCACTCAGACAATACTTTCACAACAAATCAATAGACTCTTCTCTACATAGATGCGCATCACTCTCTGATAATAAACTGACACCCCTAAACCTACACGATACAACCACACAGAAAAACGAAACCATAACGGAGAACAGTAAGAAAACTGAAGAATGGTCGCAGAAAGTGCTTCACAGAAGGCACCGAGCTGACCTCTGCCAAAATTTTGTCGACATGGACGCGTCGAACCAATGGCTTCTAAGAGGTGAGCTGTTCCCTGAAACCGAAGCATTTTTGCTGGCTATACAGGACCAGATAATTGCAACGAGGAATTACAGGAAACACATCACTAAAGAGCTACAGAATGACATTTGCCGACATTGCAATAGTGCACCGGAAACTATACAGCACATCACAGGAGCTTGTAAGGCACTGGTACAGACAGACTATAAACACCGACACGATCAAGTAGCCTCTATAATCCATCAATATCTTGCACACAAACTCACATTTGTAGCCGAAAAAATACCTTACTACAAATACTCACCGTTAACTGTTTTTGAAAACCGACAATTTACATTATACTGGGACAGGACATTGTTAACAGACAGAACAATCCATTACAATAGACCAGACATAACACTTCATGACAAAACTCTTAAAACCATATATCTGATAGACATTGCAATACCCAATACTCACAATATCCAAACGACCATTTCTGAAAAAATAGCGAAGTACCATGACCTAGCAATTCAATTAAAAACTCAGTGGCACGCGCAAACTGTACACATAATTCCCATAGTTATCTCGTCAACAGGAGTAGTTCCCAAGATTCTAAAACAAAGCCTTGAAGTACTTAATATCCCTCAAAAAGTCATACACATCCTCCAAAAAGCCACAATTCTCAACACTTGTCGCATCACTCGCAAATTCTTGTCCTCCGGTTCTACAGCTTTACACCCTCTGACGCTTGGTTGAGACCCGCGCCAGAGAGGAGACACCCATCTTTGATGGAGAAAAGTTTAAAACTAAATAATAATAATAATAATCATTTATTTCGTTTCAAATGGACAATAGTAAATTAAAATAAGCTTAAGATAAGATGTAGACCGCAGACTTTCTTTACCTGAACTAGGTTACAAACCTGTGTCTCAGGCTAAATAGAGCACAAATATTTTCTTAGGGTATTAAAAATTAACTCTATCTTGAAACTACTATTAGTTTAAAACAAAGTAATTATCTAAGGTATGTCATATTATAACTATTTGGTACCTACTTCATTAGTGTATTTAACAAGTCAGCACTTTGCTAAATAACAAAGAAGTCAAGAGCGTCAGCACTTTTTTCGAACTTTAAACTAGGCTAAATATGTTATTGTTTACATCACGTTCTTTAATTTATTTGTATACAAGCAGTATATATTTTTGTCTAATTAGCTATAAGTTTAGGTTAGGAGGACAACATAGAGAGATCAGAACTTATTTTCTAAGTTAGTAATTTACATGCTAATTACATAATCAAAACATTATAGGTATACAGAGTCTGAAAGGTTTATGAGGTAAGGTATTAAAGTGATCTTAACGTATCTGTATCTAACGTTTTGTGCGCGCTTGGCTTATTGAAGCGTACGCATGTAGCGCACTTCGACGGCTCGGCTTTCTGCGCACAATCCTTCATAGCGTGGCCCATTTCACCGCAGTGGCCACAGGTAATAGCATCTTCTCGACATGTATTTGCCGCATACCTTACCCTCAACACGTTGCTTGTATTGAATGTCATCAAAAATTTACATTTAAACGCTAAATTCTGCCCTAAAACCGTTCGAAACCTGTTACGAATACAAGAAACTATCTGCATTTCGTTGTTTTTTTTCGTCCAAAATAAACGTCACCGATTGGCGAACGCACCAAAAGGACATCGCAACACCGAGCGCAGCGACAATGGCCCGGCGCAATCACCGCTGCATTTACCCCGCTCTTTGTGCGCACAATGCGACCATTTAATGGTCTATGGGCGCAGATTGGCACGCTTTAAGGCTTTACATTGCCATTTTAAGTACAGATTTAAAAGACATTTTGAGTACTAAAAGCAAAACAAGTCAAAACAATGATGCGAACAGATGACAGCACATCACGCTACCGCTATAGTTGGTTTTCTTAATAACATAAATATATAAATAAATATTATATATAAATATTTTATTTACTTTTACTTATACCGCCATTAAGACTTAATGTTTTGAGTTTCCGACATTTTGACTCTGTTTCGTTCCGAAATATCGGGAACGCAAAAACAATAAAATACATATGAATCCCGTAAATAAGAACTAATAATTCTAAATTGAAGCCTACAAAAATTCGGAACTCTTGTGCATTATTTCTTTAACTACATATGTGAACATGAAAAGAAAGTGTCAGATATGCACACAAATGTTTGCGCAGTGCAGGGATCGAACCCGCGACCTCTTGGTTAATAGTCAACTTCTTGACCGTTACACCAAAGTGGTCGTCAGTTTATTACCTAATACTATTCACAAACCGATTTTCAGTTTTTGTCCCCTAAATACGCATCGTCATTAAACAAATAATGTCAAGCGATTGATAAATTCTTAAAAATTAACAAAACCCAAAAGCAAATGAACATTTAAGACAGTGCTTAAACACTTGTAAACACGTCTCATCCGTGAAATTGTGCAGTCGTTGCTGCAAACAAAGCTAGTCTGTCAGAGTGTGGCAACACTGGCGCTTATTAAAAACATCCCAATGATGTATTGCCAGTAATTTCAGCGAAATATCCCGACTAAATCCCTGCTATAGGGGTAGATTCCGGCTAGGGACGCGACTGGTTCGGGGTGGAATATCGAGGACGAATATTTTGAATCGACAATGATTTGTGTAGTTGATAGATTTAAGGCCCAGCGCACATATACGGCTTAACGTTTCTGAGACTCGCATCTGTCCACTTCGCCATTAATTCTTAAGCGTAGGTGGCTTAATTATTATTAAAAAGCGTATGTATATACGATTATGTGCCTGCAAATTGGTTTAAGCAATTAGGATTCAAATTATTTCTTTTACTTCAACCAAAACGATATAATATATCATTCATCCGAATAGGTGCAGCTTGTTAGTCTACAAATAAATAAACTTCTATCCGTTCCAGTGGTTTGAGGATGACTCCTCAAACCACAAACACTGATGGAGACATCCTCAAACCACTGGAACCGATGGAAGTTTATTTATTTGTAGACTCTCTCTCTGTACTGACGTACAGGCTCAATGCATGCTATGGAGATTTGAGGCTGGACTGATACTAATACTGGAACTTCCACATTTTAGGCTTCATAAAGGTCACTCATCTATGGGTAGATATATATAATTTTTCAATAAATTACCTGAACATTAAATTTCATTGCCTTTTGATAATATTAGGTCCTTACATATGAAATTGGCGTTTTGTCGTACTGGCCACTTTGATCACAAATTTTTCCTATTTGGTTAGGAATTCGAAATTCAAATTTATACAGCTATTTCCACATGTAGTTGTGTTTCGTAAACCGTCATTCATTTGTTTTTTTACTTATCTTTTTTCTGTTTGCATCGCTCAATTTACAAAATGGAAAATTTGAAATATCGCGTTATTTACGAGTACGAGTTCCACCGTGGCACCAGTGCTGCGGAAACGGCTCGAAGGGTTAATGATGTGTATGGCGGTTGTGTCGCAAAAGAAAACACAGTGCGTTTTTGGTTCCAACGTTTTCGTTCTGGAAATTTCGACTTGCAAAACAAGCCCCGTGGACGGCCGGAGACCCAAGTTGATAATGAAGAATTGAAGGCTATTGTGGAAGCGGATCCATCGCAAACCACGTCCGAGTTAGCTGCAGGCTTTGGCGTTAGTGATAAAACTGTTTTAATCCACTTGAAGCAAATTGGGAAGATTAAAAAACTTGAAAGGTGGGTTCCTCACGAATTGAGTGAAGCAAACCGGCAAACGCGCGTCAACTGCTGCGTTACATTACTTGACCGGCACAATAACGAAGGGATTTTAAATCGAATCATTACCTGTAATGAAAAGTGGATTCTCTACGATAATCGGAAGCGCTCATCGCAATGGCTGGACCCTGGCAAGCCAGCCAAAGCCTGCTCCAAGCGAAAATTGACCAATAAAAAGTTACTTGTAAGCGTTTGGTGGACTAGCGCCGGTGTCGTTCATTACAGTTTTCTCAAATCTGGCCAGACGATTACGGCAGATATCTATTGTCAGCAATTGCAAACTATGATGGAAAAGCTAGTTGCTAAACAACCAAGGCTGGTCAATCGCTCTACGCCACTGCTGCTTCACGACAACGCTAGACCACACACTGCACAACAGACGGCTAGCAAATTAGAAGAACTTCAATTGGAATCTCTAAGGCATCCACCGTACTCCCCGGACCTTGCTCCAACAGATTACCATTTTTTTCGAAATTTGGATAACTTCTTGCAAGGGAAAAAGTTCAACTCAGATGGGGCAGTCCAAGTCGCCTTCAAAGATTTTATTGATTCCCGTTCGAATGGTTTTTTTAGTAAAGGGACTACAATGAACTACCTATGAGATGGCAAAAGTGCATAGATTACAATGGCTCATACTTTGATTAAATAAATATGCTATATAAAAAAATTTCGACTTTTTGTTCCTCCCATACAAAACGCCAATTTCCTAACATTAAGACCTAATATTAAAACAGTTATAAAAGAAGTATTAATGTCGAAAGTATATTATACAATTGATGATCATGGAAATGTTTGAATGTAAACGATTACAATTATTGTACATCAAATTTGAAAAGAGGCAATGACAATAGTGACTGAGTTTCTTACGCCGCTTCTGCTTAGCATTGGCCCAAATTGTCCCGAAGCGGTGGTAGGGTTAGTTTGTATGTTGGGACGTGTAAAAGTGCCAGTCGCTCGTAGTCTGTCGAAGCGACAATCTCTCCTGAGGATGCCACGTGTAGTTGCGAAACGCGTCGAGAGTTTTGTTGGTGTCAGTGTTGTGATTCCAGGTGCATCTTCTGTGTCACGTTGTGAGTTGTATTGTAAGTCCTGCGTCTTCCAGCTCCAGCTCTTTCAGGTGATTACAGTTGGATATATTTTGGTTCCTGCTGGCGTCGTTTAGTTGAAATTTAAAGCAAAATAAGCCTCTTTTTCAGCTTCTGTTAAGGGCTACAGCTGCCAAAGTCAGTCCATGTTATAAATATACAAAATCAATGATATCATCGATACATTTCTCATCGTCAGCTTCCCCTTGCCTACTGTTGTGAATGCTGCGGGGCGTTTAGTTCTGATTTATCGCTTTCTTAATAAATACGTCGAGTGCGGCTCGATGCTCTGGGTTTTATTATTAATTGTTATGGAGGCTGTTATAGATTATCGCGTTTTGCGCGACGGCCCCGCCGTTGCGGGTAGCGAAGGCCGAAAACACTATCTATTGGTAGTATGAACTATCAATGGTAGACCGTTGGTTGGTAAATACAGGTTGAGGGAGACCTGCGCATATCGTATCAGTATTTTTTTTGTTACAATTTATGAAAAAATACCATTTTAACAGGCATTTCCTAGGCGAGCTCGCTCAATCGTAGACTCAGTCTTTGCCTTCAAGAGAAATTTTAAATAAATAAATATATGGAAAACGTGAGAATGGACTATTACAGCACGTCCTGGGAAGGGAGAACTAGCAGTCAAAAACACTCTTTTCGTATTAGAAATATATAATTTAAACTTAAATAGGTTTAATATATTTACCCGTGTCAAAGGTAGACTGAAATTAAGAAATGTAAAAGCTCTAACTTGAAAATTAAAAAATCATACTTTTAATTTATTAACTCTATTTGTATCACGATGAACTCATGAAAAACAACAAAGACATGTCGCAGCAAAATGGTTAAAATAACCGTTCAATACCACACCAGTTAAACAGTTCAACCGGCTAGCTCTTTTTGAATGAACAACGCCAGTCAATTAAACGTCTAGCTTTTTAATTTAATATTTGAGGCGCTTCAATTAATTCAACACTACAGCTGATTCAAAAGCCGCTGTCTAATTGAATTAGTTTAGCGCACACTACCGCGGCGCTAGGTGTGTTTTGTTTTCAATATGGCGTCAGCTAGCAGGTGTTTTTGATTGTTACAAGATATTTTTCGAAATGAAAGTAGTACGTAACTAGTGTTATTAAAGAGACAAAAATTATGACGACATTGTTAATGTCTAATGTAATACGCGGGAATAAAAACTTAAACAACTATTGGAGGAAAAATTACGGAATTATGAAATGCATCACCGAGGTATTTATTGTTATTCTATAAAAACATCAAATTCAGAATTCAAAATCAGTTAGAATGCAGATTATTTTTCTTGTTAATATTACAATGTGTAAAAAAATATCTCATAATTCAGTTTCAATAGTGTCAGGCAATTCTATTCTTTTAAATTTGCCATTTAACCAGTAGGTTATTAGGTTAAGCGTCGTCTAGCTGAAGTGTTGAACATTGTAGTCAACAAGTCAGCCAAATGACGTATAGCCGTGTTATTGAATGACGTTGTTCATTCAAAAGGCTGTTTAACTAAACGGCTTTTTTACCAAGTGACTGCGACATATACACAAGACGCTTGGTTTTCAGTCTAATCTTACTAAGGTTAGTCGTACCGTTCATGAATGATAACAATAATAGTCCGCCTGGCCGATTTCGACAACGGCGGCCAATCACAACAGAGATCAGTCAACTACGCGGGAGATATTATAGTGCACAAGTGTGAGCACAATACACAGGTGCACTCACTGTTCCATCACTCTCAAAGTTCGGTGAGACGGTAATCCGACATGACCGAAGAGAGATCAGGCGCAGGACCAACGGCTTAACGTGCTTTACGAGGCACGGGGGTGTAACACCGCCAACTTCCCGACTCCGAGCTGTTTTTGAGACATTCATGACAGAAAATCTCAGAAACAATTTTGGCTGGGATTCGAATCCAGGACCTCTCGGATGTAAGGCAGAAACTTTGCCACTACACCAACGAGGCAGTCAAAATAAATAAAAAATGCCTGTCATAAATATGAGTATTTTAAGTCGCTTTCACGTCTCCCACAAACCTACAATAGCACAACAGTTTTATTAAAAAATCTGAAAAATCGTCTAATTCCCGACAAGTGCTAGTTGCAATTAAATTAAACAAAGACCTAGTCTGAAGACTTGCCAGACTATCTTCGTTCCTACAGAGTGTGAGACAAGTTTCAAAATGGCTGGGCAAGTGTCAAGCTTGATGAGCCTGCACCTGCAAAAGTTTAAATGAATAACGAACAGAGCCACGCGCGGACGTAGAACATGGAGGTGGTAACGAGGCAACTGGGATTTGGATGCGGCAAACCTCGTTAGGGCTAGAGGTATTTTTTTTATGGAGGCGCGAATCTTTAGGACCTTATACCATTACACTTTCTCGCCTCTGCAACTCTTGTTAAGCGTGGATTTCGACGATATCGAATTGAACATCCTATTTTTATTGGAGGCCATATTGTTGTCGTAAAAGTACTCCAAGCTGTCTTGGGACTCGCAACAATATTTATCAAAAAATAAAAATAAATTCGTAAAGACCTTCGGTTAAAAGAAAATTTAAAAAGGAATGCGTTTCACTAATCGTTTCTGCTGAGCCCAAATGTATGACTGGTAGAGAATGCCCCATGGCATTAAGTCCACCTTTTGTACATAGTTTTGTTTTGCAATAAAGCTTAAATAAATGCGTCGTATTGTAATGTAAGTAACTTTTTTGCACATTTCATGTGAGGGTATATATGTACTCGCACTTAACTTACATAGCTAGTAATACTAAATTCAAAAGAAGCCGCCCTTCGGCTTTTACTTCGTTTAGGCTCTTACAAGTCTAAAACCATATATAGTGGTATGGAACCTTATTTAAGTAATACAAAAAACTGTGCAAAGTTTAGCCACTATTTTGTAAACATACAATTTTTTATAATTCTTTAAATAAGTTTCATAAGATAAAGCAAGCAAGGATAGACAAATCTTAATCACAAGATAGCAGCGCCGAGTATTATTTCTATTCTAATACTCTAAGTACTGTTCCACATTAATGTGGAACAGAGTGGCCCAAGAAAGAACAGAATGGAAAAGGTCGGAGGAGGCCTTTGCCGACTGGCAAACAGATCTAGCGATGATAACCAAGGAACAGATATTAGTTTAAGTAGTTTATTTAGTTCAAGAGTATATTTAGTTTTTAGATAAAAATTTAATGTAAACATTTAAGATCTGAATAAAAGGCTATATTATTATTATTATTTTAATTACTCTAAAACTCGGAGATTGCTACGAGCCACTACAGCTTCTAGTCGTAACGTAATACGTAGTAGTCTGTCGTATGCTACGCGCTACGAATTCCACAGCTGGGCCTACTAACAAACTAAGTATACAACCAACTAGCCAAAGAGTTGTAGAAACCATTGTTTAGGTAATTAAATAACAAACCGCATCCAATGCTATGTAACTCACGTGCAGCTCGCAATCAACTAACAAAGTGAAGTAATTTGATTGGCTCTCGGCGACTGAACAACTTATACAAATCACTGACCGGCCCACTAGCGGTTCGGTACACGGTGCACTACATCGGGAAAGTTGGTAGGTACGTCGAATTTATTTTAAGTCAAATACAATACACGTTAGTTCATAAATAGAAAATCCTGATAACATGGTTGGACGACACTTGCCTTGGAATGGGCATGTTAAAAATCAATTTATTTTGTTGTAAATAGACTCACAAGTTTACACGTCCCAACATATGAATTAACCCTACCACCGCTTCGGGACAATTTGGGCCAGTGCTGAGAAGAAGCGGCGCAAGAAACTAAGCCACTATTGTCGTTACCTCTTTTCAAATTTGATTTACAATAATTGTAATTCTTTACATTCAAACATTTCCATATATCTTTGTCATTTATACAATCATCAATTTTATCAATGTCCTTTCGACATTAATACATCTTTTACAACTGTATGAGGAGGGACGAGGGACACTTAACACGAGAGTGATGTTTATGCAAGTTGAGGGCTGGAGACTTAGAGGCCGACCACCGAAAAGAGACATGAGTGATAAAAGTTATATAATACATATACGAAAAACATACTGCGCCGACCCCAGAAAACCTGGGAGAAGGTCAAGCGAATGATGATAAGAACGTAGTCTTCGCTAAAAATATTTACTTGTCGAACGGTTCACGAAGTATGTGCAGAAGAAGACCAACCTGACTCTGCGAGTCATTAAGTTGTAACCTAGTCGCAACGTGAATTTTAATTCATTTGTGATTAGAGTTCCAAACGAGAAAATGGCGACTTTCATGAATGCAGATTTTTGGCCGAAGGGTGTCGTCTTTCGGCGTTTCCGAGGAAGGCTACGTGACACACCGAACAACACGTCAACAACCTTGCGTGTAACATAAACTTTTTTAATTATTGAAAAAGATATTGTATAAAGACACGCAATAACAAATTACGCCGACTAGACTATTTACGTATGTATGTTCTACCGCGATATAATAACTTGTACGGAACGAGAAAGATGGAATACCTTTTGCCTAAAATATTAAATACTCTGCCGAGATCACTTCTCAAAAATATTTGTTACTTGAACTCCAAGGAATGTAAAACCCTTTTAAAAAAATATTTTACATTACATGTAAACCCGAACTCGCCTTCTGCGAGATAAACGATTGAGGTTTTTTGGAGTAGGAATCCGTGTAAATTAGAATAAGTTTTGATTGATGTAATAAATAAATTAAAAAATTAAAAAGAGGTTCTGTTATATTGTTATGAATGTTAGTTTATAAGGTGTATATTCTTTGGGCCTGTATTAAATTGTAAATCTGTTGCCTGATACAAATAAATAAATAAATAAATAGCGGCCTGCCTACTACACTTACGATTGTGATACGATATCGGGCTTAGACCCCGATTCAATCCTGCGATCTTTACAAGATTTCCAGTCAATCTTGCCATCTTCATCATCATCTTGAATCAGGAGTTTTCAGTCTTTCTCGTATAAATAAGTACAAAATGTTTGAGCCGCGCTTTTCCCAATTTCCATTGACAAAACAACGATCAAAAGACAATATTAATCTCTACAGATCTTTCCGCCAAACCTTTTTATTTTATTTTCGGCGAATAAACGATAACATTCGGCTATCGTTACATTCCTTCGCTCTATATCAACGATATTACGCTAACTCGACGTATAAATAACGGAGTGAGTCGTAAAAAATGCCACCATTATTCTCTATAAGTAAACAGCCCCCCGTCGCCTTATCTATGGGGTCACGGGGAATTAGCCGAAAACTTCAGCATATTTCATGCGCATTACAAATGGTTAGATTATGGTTTTGAATAATATGTGGCATTTTTTTTTTTGGAGGAAACAAGAAAGTTTTTGTTTTATATTAAGGGACTGTAATACAAAGTTTTTGCGCACTTCTGCTGGAATCCTCAAGCAGTGAAGTACTAGCTATCTTAATACCTGACCGTTACAGGCCAAAGTCCATGCTGAGTGGCCCCCTTTCAGTATCTTGTGTATGTAATTTTTAAATGTGTTATTCTATTTGGTAAAAATGTGTACTGAATTAAAATGTTTTCTTCTTCTTCTTCTTCAATGATGCTGAAATGCAGGCAAGGCAGACTTGGATAACATGGTAGTAACTAGCTAGAGGAACGACAAACTAATCGAGTACAATATGTGTTTCCCCACTCCAATATTTGTGACCTCAATCTCTTCTCCTCTATCTATTTAAAAAACTTTATCAAAATCCGTTGAGTAGTTTTGAAGATCTAAGTATCCAAACATATTACAGACATAGGCACAGACGCGGGAAGCGACTTTATATTTTAGAGATAGCTAAATTTGTAAGACAAAATGATACTAAATTTAAGAAAGCCAGAGAATTGTTTCCACGCAGTACTCGGAATAACAATAGACTGGTCCTTGATTTTACCCCCAAGAGTGCTCGCATCCAAAAAAACTGCTACTGCATGTGCATAAAAAATTATAACAAAATTCCCCAAAGTTTAAAAGACCGATCATTCTGTCAATTTAAGAAAGCATTACACAACTGGCTGCTTGAGCATTCTTTCTATTGTTTAAAAGAATTTTTTGACTGGAAAGACAAGGCATGATATTGGCATTTGGTTCATTGACTTGGTATTGTTTTGTATATGGACATTCATTTTGATTAATATTGACATTTTATTTTAATGATATTGATTTTGTATACTGACATAATAATGATATTGACATTTTAATTTAATAGTACCTATTTAGTGTTTTGTATAAGTAATGTGAGTACAATATATTTCCAATTTTATGTTTATACTAGCTTTTACCCGCGGCTTTGCCCGCGTAGAATGAGGACATTTACAAATGACTTAGTGACTGTATTATTGCATATAAAAAGTTTAATTTTGATCATTCCGTAGGGAATTATCTTATATTTTTACCATGTTTCCGTGTTTGTTTTTCACGATTTTGGTAGTAATAAATCGTATAGCTAGATTTAGTACAAATATGTAAAGTTATAAAATTTATATACATACCTATCTAAGTTGTTTGAAAGAATACTTGTGGAAAATACACAAAATAACAATCAACCAAATCCACAATCTCAAAGAAAATCAAGTCCGTTAGAAAAGCCAAATCGACAAATTATTCGAAAAACCAATTGACAACGCAGAACTGAAACGACACAGAATTAACCTATAAAGAAGAAAATTCCTAATTTCACCTCAAAGTCACAGTCATTAATATCCAAGTAGCTGTGGTAATTAATTATCGCGTTTTAAAATACAGGCAACGCCATCTATTGGCGCCTCAATAAACTATACTGAGACTACGCTTACGTATTGCATCCTCTTGAACTGGAACGGCAAATTGTGTGGTAAAATGGGTATACGGGGAATCAATACGCTCTCGCCTTTGGCTGTCCCTGTGATTATTGTAAAGTTAAGTAGAAAACAAAAGCTAGATAACTACAGATTTAGTACAAATATGTAAAGTTATAAAATTTATATACCTATCTAAGTTGTTTGAAAGAATACTTGTGAAAAATACACAAAATAACAATCAACCAAATCCACAATCGCAAAGAAAATCAAGTCCGTTAGAAAAGCCAAATCGACAAATTATTCGAAAAACCAATTGACAACGCAGAACTGAAACGACACAGAATTAACCTATAAAGAAGAAAATTCCTAATTTCACCTCAAAGTCACAGTCATTAATATCCAAGTAGCTGTGGTAATTCATTATCGCGTTTTAAAATACAGGCAACGCCATCTATTGGCGCCTCAATAAACTATACTGAGACTACGCTTACGTAGAATGAAAGTTGCTATTTTCCTGCTGTATTGTATGGGAACATGTAAGTAGAATCCTCTTTTATCCCACGGGAGCATATTATTACAATAAAAAGTATATCCTACAATCTAATTCAGGTTATACACTGCTCAACACTGTCTAGGGATGAAGAAAATGTATAGCATTGTAGTGGATTCATTAACATGAATTAAAAACTATTATTTAATCTATGTCAGCTAATACACTATCTGTAAACCAAATTTCATTAAAATCCGTTCAGTACTTTCGGCGTGATTGAGGATTATCAAGATTCCTGCTTTATCCCATGGGAGAGTTTAATCTGGATAAAAGTAACACCGAAATTAGCCTATACCCTGCCTGTATACCAAATTTCATCAAAATCCATTCAGTACTTCCGACGTGATTGAGGATTATCAAGATTCCTGCTTTATCCCCTGGGAGAGTTTAATCGGGATAAAAAGTACCCTATCACCTAAGTTAGCCTATACTCTGCTTGTATACTAAATTTCATCAAAATCCATTCAGTAGATTTAGCGTGATTGACGGACAAACATCCAAACATCCAAACAAATATACTTTCACATTTATAATATTAATAAGATTTGCATGCTTTTTTATATAGCTGAATATGTGAGACTTATATGCGTTATTTTAAAGATCTGACATGTACCATATTCAAGAGCAAATAAATGATTCTATTCTATTCTTTACTTTAAACTACTTAGTGATTTGTTACTAACGTATGTCGTCTAGTAAAATCTAAGTATTAGACACCAAGGTTACTTGAGTTACTAGTCCGCTGTTCTACCAACGACTACTACGGTTAGTGGTTGGTACATTTGGGTACAGTACATCGGTACAGGTTAGGAAAATTACCGATTTTTCCGTACCGATTCGCCCGAACTTCTTCCTCTAGCCATCCTGCTCACACGCATTTTCCAACTCTTATGAGTAACAGGAATGGAAAGACAACACTTAAAAAATTCTTTTCGGCTCCGGTCATCGGGGAGGAATCGAACCCCCGACCTTTGGAAGTCCGGTCCAATGCTCTGACCACTGAGCTACCGAGAACCTTAATGGAGTCGTTGAATTTTGTAAGTGCTTTTTAACGCTTTAAGCCAGCGTATGTTTCATCTATGATTGTGGGAGACACCCTCAAATCACCCGAGAGGAATATTTTTACAAATATTTAACAATCGGTTAAGATGAAACAGGCTATAGTTTTATTTGTTAAGTATTTTTCGCGTTTACAACGCTATTTTTTTAATTTCGAAAAGACAACACTTAAAAAATTATTTTCGGCTCCGGTCATCGGGGAGGAATCGAACCCCCGACCAATGCTCTGACCACTGAGCTACTTAAAAATATTTTTTTAAGTGTTGTCTTTTCGAAATTAAAAAAATAGCGTTGTGAACGCGAAAAATACTTAACAAATAACAGGAATGGATTATGCCTGTAATATAATATGCCTGTAATATTATACCTGTAATGCCTATGACAGGCATGCTTTCGAAAAAACGAAAACCGCGTTCTAAATTACCTCTTCTAGCGCTAATAGGATGTTTTTTCAGCTTAATCGCAGAACTGCTAATCACAATTTTCTTTAATGTCAATCAAGTAGCAGCGCTGTTGTTGAGCGGACGGCAAGATCACAATAGGCCATACTCTACGAGTATAGTTTTTTTCGCATTTTCGGGTCTAGCCAGTGCGTTCGCTCACACGGGCAAGCTTGTAAGAGTGAGCAAGACGTCTAGGTTCGGAAATACTAATAATGGCTTAAAGAGAAGCAGGGCTGGTCTGGGCCCGCGGCAAATGACTCGCGGTCCATTTGGGCCCAATTGCCCGTTTTCCCCCGCCTAACGGTCCCGTTCTTGCAAATTTTCGCCAGTGCTCACTTATTTTACATTCGCTGCTCGAATTACCTACATTGAGCATGCCCATTTTAACTAATGTTTGAAAGGAGATTTATCGGAAAATCTGGGAGAATGGTAGTGTCCTCGTCAAGTGGAGCAAAAATCAGCACGGCACACTGTGGAAAATGGTAGAACAACTGCATATCATAAATCGTTTTTCAAAATGTCACGTATAACATACTTTTTTAACTTTATTCAATAGCAAAAGAGTTAATCTAACTAATGTATTATGTACTCATTTCACAAAAATATGTAGAAATGATTATTCTGTACCATCACAACCCGAATTGTTCATAGAGACAGACATTGCGAGAGAAATAAATTCATGAGTTTCAAAGAGATTTTAATGTGAAACTTTGTAAGAATAGGTATAAAGTATTGCACATCTCTGAAAAGGTTAACCATCCTTTTCTCAAAGCAAATCAGGCCATCATTTTTGATCCCCTAACTAATAACTTTGTTGTGGATAAAACAACAAGCCTGAATTTTCAGTTGCTAAGCAACAACCAGTTGGAGCTTAGCTAGAGAAACAAAGTTAAATCACGCGATTTGACAAAGATTTTTTTCTTTTTTTTAAACAATGTGATGTTGTTCTGACTACGTAGTAAGTAGCTAAAGCACTTGTGGTACAGAATCAACAGTGGTATTACAAATAAACTTAAAAAAAAATATATAACACCCAGATCAGTACAAACAGACATGTACATGCACACAAATGCACCGCGTAACCCGCGTTACTAGTCAACTTCTTGACCGTTGCACCAAAGTGGTCGTCAAAAGTTATGAACAACAAATTCAATAGCGAAGCGCAAGGGCAAACTCCTGTCACAGAACAATAAATTGCTTAAGAGCAGTTTAATAATATGCAAGAAAAAAATGCATTTCCAACTACGCTGCTGTATTTGATTAATTGAAATATCAATTCCTTATGGAGTTAGTTTCTTATTCTTAATGAATTCATATTTGCGAGTTACATAAACCAGCTTTTTGCATAACCTGAATAGAACAATAACCAAGTTACAATATGAAAACCCGCCCAGTACAATCTGTAAGATCACAACTAATAATTCTAATTCATTTAGAGGGGATAATGGGGAAACTTATTTAATCAGCGTGTCGCTATCACGGCCGCAGATTCTAGTTCTGTGGATCCCTAATTAAAATTTTGAGCATTATAGTTAAACAAGTTAGTGAGGGTCTGACTTGGGGACAGACTAAACAAATAAATATACCGCGCCCTAAATAAATGTGGCATCCGCGAAACGCCTTGTGAAAGCAATCTGGTAAAGGTTTGTGTGACAGGAAACTCGTTGAATGTTGACAAGACTGTTTGCATCGTGTCAAAATTTAAAATAATGTATAGCAGACGAATTTGTAACCATTACGTTCCGATGAATTAAAAAAAAACTCTTTTTATTTATTTATTTAAGTAACACAAACAAGAGTACAACCCTTATACTATCACAATATTATGAACTAAGCTTAAACTAGATTATAATCCTTAAATTGCTCCTGCTTAATATTATGATTTTTTTATTATTTAACATTGTTTATTACCTTTCATTGGTACAAGTAATAGTCAGGTAAATTACATTTTAAGTATATATGAAAAAAACAGCCCTTTCCTTATGAGAACAAATTAAAAAATAATAAAAAATGACATTACTAGTATGGCCTGATATTCACTCTACCTATTGTTGAGAAGAGATTTGAGATTTCTCTTGAAAACATTTAGGCTAGGCTAAAAAATGGTGGTATCGACGACACATTCGGACAAGAAGATTGTAGAAAGATGTATTATTATTACGGTTAACCAGCAAGGAAAAAAGTTTTGGATTTCGATTTTTGAAGTGTTTAGATCTACACGACTGAATTTACGTATTAGTAACACCATGGTGTGGTTGATAGAATCAGGCGTTACTTTGCGGAAATCCATGACTAAAGCTGAAAATGAATTTTGCTTTAAATATCCACCAAACGACGCCAGCGCAGGAACCAAAATACATCCAACTGTAATCACCTGAAAAAGCCAGAACTGGGAGTCGCAGGACCTACAATACCTACAACTCACAACGTGACACAGAAGATGCACCTGGAATCACAATACTGACACCAACAAACACTCGACGCGTTTCGCCACTACACGTGGCATCCTCAGGAGATGTTGTCGCTTCAACAGACTACGAGCGACTATACCATGGTGTGGCCACAGGCACCACGCCTGTTTTGTTATATAACAAACTGTTAAATTACATAACGCGTAGAAATCAAAAAACATCACGCCACAAATATTCCAGACACCAAAATGGAATTGTTCAACAAACCGCTCATGCTAAATTGAAATTATTTAATTACCCCGCGCCGGGACATGACGGAGTAATAATGTTACGTTATTACTCCCTGTCATGCGCCAGACATATTTGAATAGAAGCTGAATTTGTGAAACCCTTTTTTGGCGCGACTAATATTATCATGTTTTCTTACAATCTTAGGTAAAAAGTAGAAGTAGTACTTGTTGTAAACTCTTATTTTTATCACAGGATATTCTAAAAAAAGTATATGGTTGCTTTATGCTTGCATCACAAATTTAGCAATAGTAAAAGTCCTCCTGGCCGATTTCGACCACGGCGGCCAATCTCAACAGAGATCAGCCAACTACGCAGGAGATATTATAGTACAGTGAGCGCAATACACAGGTGCACTCACTGTTCCATCACTCTCAAAGTTCGGTGAGACGGCAATCCGACATGACCGGAGAGAGATCAGGCGCAGGACCTACGGCTTAACGTGCACCGAGGCACGGAGGTGATACACCGCCAACTTCCCGACTCTGAGCTTTTTTTGAGAAATTCATGACAGAACAGATTTTTGGCTCGACCTGGGATTCGAACCCAGGACCTCTTGAATGTAAGGCAGAAACTTTGCCACTACACCAACGAGGCAGTCTAATATAAAATATTTAGTATTATCTTAGTATGCGTAGTTTACTGCATAAATTAGTGAGCGACCAAAGCGGGATAGATTTTGGGATTTACTTACTTTAACTACTTACCTTCAAAATGACAAGAGTTAAAACATCTTATTAAGGACTTAGTAGTAATTTAGGAGTAGTCAAACGGTGAACCACTTGCTATATTGCCCTCAATCATCAGCCTATATACGTCCCACTGCTGGGCACAGGCCTCACCTCAACTATGAGGTGGTGCGAGCCATACTCCACCACGCGGGCTTAATGCGGATTGGTGGAGGGGTGTGTGTAAGGTAAGTGACCAACCTTACTGTCAGATGTTATTAGGCCGCCCGAAGGCCTCCGACCAGGCTTAACGACTAATATCTATCGATATTAACCGGGACCAACAGCTTAACGTGCCTTCCGAAGCACGGAGATGCTTGTAAATATACATCACCTTTATGGTCAGAAGCTATATTGCCCTAACCTCTCTTTTTTCTGCACAGCAGAAGATTTAGTTGCGGCAAATCAGCAGGCGATCGACGTTGTCAACTATTGGAGGAAGATCACTCGAATTCATAACCATTGACTCGAAACGAAGAAGTAACATACTATAAATAAGCAGTCAAGGTTTGCTCCTGAGTATAAAGGACCTAGCTTATGGCATCGTCTAGCCGTGACCTTGTTATTTAAGAAGGAATCTCTACTATTTTGCCTTCTTTCAATTTTAAAGTAAGCAAACAAACTGTTTGCCTAGGCAATTTTGTGTACAAATGTGTCAGACTATACAATATCCTGTCACTAACACAATTAGCAAGCACGCACTACACCCTATATTCTAGGTACGCCTATATCTCTATTGGTCTAGCCATCTCCCTGGAATGAGAGGCGCTAATTACCTTAAGTAGCTATCACACGCACCAATGACTACTCACTGGACTGTATAACATGTACATTATGCATGTATTACATGTATGTAATTGAAAGTCCAATCGCAAATACACTTCAAACTTGTACACAATTTTGAGCAATGATGTGTTTTTGAGAAATGCTGCTGTCTGCTATCTATCAGGCGTATTATAACAACTGTAAAACCATTTTCTATATTGGTTATTTCTATGGTTTGAAGTGTTAGTGTCAATTTTCTTACTAAATTTTAGCAAACCTGCTGGTTACAAGCCGTCAGTTTGATTACCTTGGTGAAATCGGAAAAAAACAACTGCAATGTAAGTATGTACACTAACTTCCACGGTAACGCTCTGAAATGGAATCAAATGAAGACCCATCAGATTAAGTAAGTATTATAGAACAGTGATTGAGTACTATTACTTACTAACATATAATCACAATAATACATCAATATAGTTGATGGAATCAGGCGTTACTTTGCGGAAATCCATGTCATAAGCTGAAAAAGAGAATTATTTTGCTTTAAATTTCCACTAAACGACGCCAGCGCAGGAACTCAAATACGTCCAACAGTAAGCACTTGGAAAAACTAGAGCTGGAAGTCGCAGAACTTACAATACAACTCACAATGTCACAAAGTGTCTAAGTTAGCGCAAAGCTCCAGTTGCAAGTAAATAAACAAATAAATAAATATTTCACAACAATCACACCAATTCTCTAGTCCCAAATTAAGCTACGAGGCTTGTGTTATGGGTACTAGACAACGGATAAACATACTTAAATACTTTTTTTTGTAAGTAGGTAAATACATATTAAACATAGAAAACACCCAGACCAGTACAAACACACATGTTCATGCACACTTATGCTAGTAGGTACTGTGCGGGGATCGAACCCGCGACCCTTGGTTTAGAAGTCCGACCTGTGGACCACTACACCAAGCGGTCGTCAAGTAGTTTCACTTACATCATGTTTTGCTGATATACTAGCCCTAGGCAAACTTCGTGAATGTAACATCATCCCGAGTAGGGCGTGCTTCAACTATTACCAGATAATCAGTCATAACTTAGCGAAACTCGACTGAGATGCCTAAATAGTTGCTGGAGTGATTAGTTACCTCCCGTGTCGGTCAATATGGGAAACTGCTTTGGATATTACAGAACTAACTAATATACCTAGATGACGATAGGATAGGAGCATTTAAATAACTAGGTATGTATGTTAATCTTAATCGGTTTACTCGTAAATAGACCGAATTTGAAGTCGGTGACCAGAAACTGTCTTAGAGAACAGTGCATTTTCAAAATAGGTTTCGAGTTGACTTGACTATATATTTGGAACAAGACAAAAAGGGTACAAGTATTGTTCAATAAGAAGTTTCAGAAGAACTTTTAATTTGAAAGTCCTACTTACGAGATTTTTAATAAACGCTGCACCAAACATTGCTGCATGTAGGATCAGTTGGCCAAGGAGCATTTGGGCTCTGCAGCATATCAGCGGTTGGTATATAAGTAAATAAATATACAACAACATCACAAAAATTTATCTGACTCCGTGGTAAGTAGCTTAAGCACTTGTGTTACAGATATCAGACACAACAGTGGTATTACACGTATATAGTAGCGGATAACATTTAAAATAGGTGCTGGTGGCTATTTCAGCGGCGACTTTTATAAGTATACCTTCTACTCAGTATCTCAGAAACCTTACAGTCACATATTCTAGTGACGCCCTCATCCTAGAGACTCATCTAGGTCGTGCCATCAGCTAAATTAGAATTGCCCTAGACAAAGTTACAATGCATATTAAATGTATTTCAAGTACATTTTTGAAATTCAAATTCAAATCATTTATTTCGGATCTAAATTAATCCATAGTATGTGTTAGTAACAAAGAAAACTTATAAAATTTAAAATTAGTGTTAGTGAAACGTAAAAAATTGACTTTTTACGGATTATTTCGCGATTTACATCACATTTTGACGTTTCAGACCCTTTTCAGCGTAGAAAAGTGTCTCGTTTCAATGTGTACTGTTCGCGTAAACCGAAGAAACAAATACATTTTTCTACGCTATGGTAATATAATGAAAGCTTAGCAATGACTTTTGTCTCATTCACTTCACTGATACTTTGCCTCTACTATAACATGTTGATATAAGACATGATACTCGAGCTCGCATGACTAACCCCTTGGCTAAACATCGCTAGATTACTGATTTGCGGTTAATTATCCCCATTAATTGCAGTATGCCATTCAGACACTAATTTGATTTAGTGCGATTAAATTAATTTTGCAGTCCTGTTTATTACTCTACCTGCTACATACAGTTAATTAGGTTATAGTTTAGTTTAGCTTGGGGATATGAGCAGGGTAATTCAATTATACGTTTAGTATTTGTTTGCTTATGGTGGGCTTTTCACATAAGAATTTGGTCTATGAAGTCTCAGCAATGATCGAAATATAACCTAGAATACGCTATATTGACAAATGTCAATTTGTAGAGATTCAAGGAGACGAACTTCTGAATATTGATTAAATGAACTTACTCACGCTGATCTCCATCGCCCTGTCCTCAAAAGTATTCACTGAGATTTATTCACTTATTAAATTTTAGATTGTCCATCGCAGCATAATCTTATAGTGCTAATGCTAGTGGAGCTAACTTTGTAGCAGTAGGTACCTTAGGTAGGTACTATCGCGGTCATCGTCGCATGATCACCTTTAAGGCGCGCAATCCCGCTTGCTAATTGCTCCGCGTGTTGAAGTACATGCAAACAATATTCTTTATAAAGTGTTCACGCGGCGCTGACCGCCACCGTACCTACTTCTAACTACCTACCTTCTTCTTAGTACTCTTCTGAATGGTAAAAATTACACCAAAACCTAGAAAACTAGGTATGACAGGTACCTACGTCCCACAATGTATTAGTATGGGATAATAATACAAGTAAGTAAATAAACAAAACCTTACCCAAACATCAGATAACTTTACTGACAACATTCAACTTTTAAACTATGCAATTCGAAACCCAACCCTCAAAAGCGTTAGGTGGGGGGCCTATTTGACCCGAACGCATAATTCTCGCGATAGACCCACCAAGTAGCCGCGGTTATCATATTGTAATATTTATAGGGACACATTACGCAGGTAGATAGCGTGAGTAATGCGGGTTGGAGCGGGGACATTTTTGCACGTACCCGCAAAATATTGGGCGACGCAAGATAGAGTTTGTAGCGATTTTTTTGTATAATTCTAAACAAAAAAAGTTTCAAAGCTGCAAATTAAATAGCTGAAAGTTCATTTTTCAGTTGATTTATCATACGAAACGAAGCCATTTAAAGTAGGAACTTTTTAACCACACTCGTAGCATTTCTGAAATTCCGAGCTCTGCTACAAGTAAAATTAAGTATGAAAAACTGTAAATTCCGTCTAGTTTTCAGTCTTCAATGTGAATTAGCATAGCGTCCTTTGTTGTTTATATCTTACTTACTATTTATTAACTTTCAAAATGCGTGACACCGCTTCCGCTTTTCCACGGCACTCTACGGGCCGATCCATTCGGCCATTCGGCCAGATTTGTAGACGGTCGCTCAGGCCATTGTCGACCGCCCAGTTTTTAGTTTATCATCGGAAGGGTTAAGTCTTCTCCGACTATTAGCGATCCGCATGGACGAGATAACCCGAGGGTGTATGTTTATTCGCATTTTAGGGTTAACGATGAAATGCAGGAAGGTTTTTGGTAATCTAAACGCTGGGTTTAAGAGTATGGCTTAGGCGGGATAAATGTATGAGGAGATAAGGCTCTAGATTACGTAGGTACTAAGTATAATAAATCCGAAAGTATCTCAGTGAGTTTTTTTTTATTTGATTTGATGGACTGGAGAATATAACATGAATGAATTATACAAAGCGGTTAATCGGTATCCTTATTAGTTTGGACAATCAATTCAGCGCTTAATTTAAACAGTAGGCATCTGCTTATGAAATTTAAAAACCTAAAAAACACGCTTTCTTTGCTAACTAAAAAAGAGAAAATAATATATATACAGTTAAGTTAAGGAAAAAACGTTGGGTGAACTTTATTTCGTAGATTTTTTTTAAATAGTTTATAATAATTAAATTCTTTGTACTCACAAATTATGTTCTCTTTTTTAGAATAAGGATAATGGAAAATTCTTATCAAATTATTGCATTCTCATCGGTACTTGAAACGTGTGCAAAGTTTCAAATTTATCCGATTTCTGGAAGTTGGTGAAAATTGAGCTCAAAGATTCCGTTACGTGTTAAAAAAAACTTTAAGTAATGTCCTAGATGACTCTAATGACAAAAAAATTACGTGCCACAAAAGCAGAAGTAAGTCATTACTTTTTTACACGTAATTTTTTTGCCCATGTGCCGCCATTAAAATTTAAACCCAATTAGAAAGGGTTTAGTGCCACCTCCGTCGTTATATAACGCGGCAATGTTCTGCCCTAATCATATTTTTATTTGCCATTACAGGACCGGACCACAGTTGGTTTAGGTTCCAGTCAAACGGTTTGTTACAATACTTGACATAGAATTTTTGCCATTTCATCCGTTAAATAAATGGTACAAGCATATAGGTAAAGGCAAAGTATATAGGTACTACGGAAGGTAAGTCAGGGATAAGAACAATCCAATGGAATCCAGGCGAGTTATTATTAGCCTTCATTCAAGGTTGTTAGATTTGGCTCGAGTCGGTAGGTACATCCTTATTATTATTATTTATTTAAGGTATACATACAGATTATAGTTAATTCTTGGTCAACATACAAATCTTAATTAAATTAACTTAACTATAATCCGCGAATTGTATACACAGCATGGTTAATAGATAAAAAAGAAAAACAAATTTATTTTGGATGTAAGTAAGTACTTAACTAAAATAAAAATAAGACAATTTAGAGTGAACCTATTCAGATTCGACAGGGCATAGAGTGTCAGTAGCTTTCTCGAACCAACGGAAATTGCCATTAAAAATATCTATATCCATGTCTTTGCTACTCTTGACCAATTCATTGTACGTGCGACACATTCTGACAAGAGGTTTATAAAAGGAAGTATTATTCTTGTAGACCTGAATATCAAACACATTCCGTTTACGCGACCTGTGCCAAGTACTAAAATTAAGGGATGAAAGCAGATCTGGCGCGTCCACGGCGGAGTGCACGACTTTATGGAGGTAAAGTAAGTCGTACCTTTTGCGTGTTTAGCAAGTGGGATGACACCAAACCTGGACAATCGTTCCTCATAGTTGTTGTGAGAACGACCAAAGCCATGCTTTCGAGATAGGTAACGCAAACCTCTCCTCTGGATCCTCTCCAAGTGATCTACATACTTATTATAGTATCTACAACTACGTGCTAAAATCTCATATTTTTTCTGCTTACATCTTACATAAAAACTTATCATTCTACTGAGTACTTATATTTGCATATTTACAATCCAAAAAAAGCGAGTTGGACTCGCGCACCGAGGGTTCCGTACAAACCTGTAGATAAGGAGTAGTAACATTGAAATTTTTAAAATTGTCAAAAATATTTTTCAAAAAGATATGATGAAACTGAAAATTTACGGTTATCGTAATTTTTCCTATATCTGTACTATAAGACGTGACTTCGCACTAAATTTCATGATTCTAAGTTTACGGGAAGTACCCTGTAGGTTTTGATTCCCGTGCGAGTTTCGAAAATTTGCGGCCTAAATGGCTGTATCTTTTGATTGCGTTGGCTTAGAAGGTTGATTTTCCTACAGCTTCCAGGGACAGTAGACCTAAGTATCATATAGAAATTTCAGTTTGATACCTCTACGCGTTCCTGAGAAAAACGGTCTTGACAGACGGACGGACGGACAAGAAAGTGATCTTACAAGGGTTCCGTTTTTTCTTTTGAGGTACGGAACCCTAAAAATGCCCACATTGCATCCATTCGTGGTCGAATCAAGCAGTTCTCTCAAAATATGTTCGTGCACTGTGGCGATACGTCCAACGTCCAAAGTCTAAGTCCGTATTATCGTATCTGCCGTCACGCTCAATCCTTTATCGCACAGGATAGACTAGAAAGAGACACTTTATGCCAAATTCACAGGAATTATTACAAAATACAGTACAGAATACGGTAACAGATTATGGAGAATACTATCTCCAGGCGGATTATCGGCGATTTCGCGCGAAAATACGGCGTAGCGTGGATTTTTCACCGCGTTTCAGGATTTTTACGACACGAAGCTCAGTGCAATGCGCTTAATCTTTATTGTGGAATTCAGAATTTAAACACGTTGACGGTTTTGGCAAAGCTCATGGATGGGCTGTCGATATTTCGCTGCATTTTCTATTTATGCTTGTTTTCGTTTTAAGCAAACTATGTTTTACCTATATAAAGCAACGGCTTTTAAAGAGACAATCAAATAAATATAAATATTTCACAAAAATCACACCAATTCTCTAGTCCCAAATTAAACTACCAGGCTTTTGTGTTATGGGTACTAGACAACGGATAAACATACTTACTTAAATACTTTTTTTTTCGAAATAAATACATCCTATACATAGAAAACACCCAGACCAGTACAAACAAACACACATGTTCATGCACACTTATGCTTGTACTGTGCGGGGATCGAACCCGCGACCCTTGGTTTTAGAAGTCCGACATGTGGACCACTGCACCAAGCGGTTGTCAAAAAGAGTATTTGTCTTAACTTTTTCACATTAGAACTTAAGAGCTTTCCAAACAGGAGCAGCATTATATTATTCCGTTTATCAGACACTAGCATTGCCCGTTAAATAATATGTATTCCTATTGATCTTTCAATGACGTGTTACAATTTGCATGACTGTGCAGTACCCTGAGATAACAGTTTCATATAGTGATCTGTGCTACTAATGCTCCCAATTCATTCAAAATAACGCATCGTAAGCCGGCAATCCGGCATATCTGCCGGTTGAATGAATGTCAATTCCCTATTTACCGCGGCTTAGGTGGAAAAGGGCCGAAGATTAAAGCGGATAGTTTCACTCATTCATTCGGTCGGTCGCCGTGACACATCCAAGGAATGTGGAGCCACTCATTCAAATAGGCACAGTCTCCCAGATATAACTTAAAAGTTAATACAGACAGACTATTATAAAAAAACTAGCTGACCCGTCAAACGTTGTTTTGACATATAAATTATTGTGGACAACCCTTATCACAAGGGATATGAATAATAGATGTTGGCTGATTGTCAGATCTACTCAATATGCACACAAAATTTCATAAGAATCAGTCAAGCCGTTTCGGAGGAGTACGGGAACGAACATTGTGACACGAGAAATTTATATTTAAAGAGATTATTATATTACAGATTATTATTTATTATATTAAAAACAAATTATCCTACGCGCGGTCGTTGCGCATAGTAGGGTTTGTGTGCCAGATGAAGAAAGCGTACAAATCAGATTAACAATCCCTTCTTAACCTTCCTATTTGATAAACATTTGAGCTATGTAAATTACCTCTAGTTGAATACCAAAACCAAATACCATAGTCAAAAGTGTTTATCCATTCTATCTAGTATTGAATTGCTGTTCAATTTGGACTTTCGCCTTGTGCCCTCCCTTAATAAGCGAGCGGTGTAAGCGGCTTACTTTTGCCAAACGAAAATTTAGCTGCCAAACTGAATAGAGGCCTACTTGGCTGTTTGGGTCTGATGCTGCTACGGTTGTAAGAGTCACTCGCACACGTTACGATTGTAGATTTAATATGCTACCTTTCGAAACGAACCTATCATGTTATAAAGATATAGCATATATTCATATCTGGAGTCTTATTTTACAAAATTTTGGCCACCACAATGACGACCACTTTAGTGTTATGGTTAAGAAGTTGAATATTAACCAAGAGTTGTTGTATATTTTTTTATTTTTTATTTTCTGCGTTACTTAGAATATACATCTTTCCAGAAAAGAAGGCGATCGTTCCATATTGGTCCTATGGAAAGGCGCTCGTCGATTATCAAAGATCTCTGGTCTCCGATAGTCACTGCCGGCCACTTCATCGTGAAAAGATCATCTACACTTGGCGTGGGATTTCTGAAACACCATATTCGTTTTACAACTGAAGCCAAAAGTCACAGATCAACATTATATGTTTTAAATACTAAGCAATAACCCCAAGCATTGTTCATCTTTAATTTACGAGCAACACTTACCCATATTTGGCGAAATTTGTCCACATAGTGGTCATCATAAGAATCATTCTGTCCTCAAACAACGAAGTTATCTGGCTGAATAGGTAGAACAGGTCGTCAGCGTGCGTTGCCCCTTTCAAGCTCCTTAAATCGCCTTTAGACATCACCATCTTAACTACGTTCTTCCATCCGCAGTAGGCGAACGAATAATGATACACTGGCTGGTCAGTAGTCTTCACAATCAAAATGGCCTCTTCGGCTGCTTGGTAGTTAAAAAAAAATCCCCGATGAACTTAGAAAACTTGGCTTTATTCTGAACAATCGTTCCTGCATCACCAGTATACTTTTTGTTAACTCCATCAGCGATTCTCTTACGTTCAACATCTGATGGGAAAAACAAGTTTCTGGGTAAAACTGTTTCAAATGGCACTTGTTCAAAATCTTCTGTTGATTCCAGAGCTACGAAAAAAACTCCTTCATCAGAATTAGCACCGACAATCAACGGGACTTTATTGTATCTACCTTCAGACAAAATCGTTATTGGAGATTCAATTAAAAATGGCTCTACACCATCTAGTATTTTCTCCACACATGGAACAAAGACGAGTTGAGAGATTTGGAGAACTCCTTCTTTTTTTGGAACCACTGCAGTATGGTACTCATTTGAAGTTTTGCTCATGAAAAACCTATATAGATCGTAAGGGTCTTCGGACAGGTCACTGTACCCAAGTACCTGAGCTCTTTTCAGTGCTGCCTCAAGAGGGTCATGCTGGACAGCCCAACTAGCAAGTGATGACCCGCTCTGCATTATAGCTTTGAGGAAGAGGCCTTTAGACATTGGGGACAATACATGGTAAGATACAGGAGGCACCTCCAGCACTTTCTCCAAAGATAGTCACGTTGTCGGGATCGCCCCCGAACATTCTTAAATTATCTTGTATCCACCTCAAAGCAGCTACTTGATCTTTCATGCCAGCATTGCCGGGAGCCTCTTTTATTCCTAAGCTAAGGAAACCATTGATGCCGAGCCTATAATTTATTGTGACAAGAATGACTCCTTTGTCCACTAAGTAAAGAGGTCCATATGTTAGTTTGTTGGATGACCCTTCGAAGAAGCTCCCGCCGTGTATGAAAACCATGACAGGTAGGAAAGAAGAAGAGGATCTAAATGGTCTACTTAGAGGTGTGTAAACATTTAATATTAAGCAGTCGTCTTGTCCCAGGGCTGAGAAACGTGTCTGTGTGCATCTCACATTCTCGTCGATGGCTTCGAACGTTCCATCCCAAACAGGAGCCGGGCTGGGTGCCTGTAAAGTAGGTAATTACCAACTTTTGTCAATATTTAATATACGTAAGCTTCTACAAGATTGGTAAAGGTAGCTTAAGTAGTTTTAAAGCCCAATGAAAGTGTGAAAATGAAACGAGTAGGTAAAGAGTGAGTGAAGAGAGAACTGCAATTTCATGCCCCACCACCAAACCAAAATCACCCTGAAACCGATTGTGAACTACCAAATGTAGATCATATAAACGTTATTCACATTTTCTTCTCAGAATTCAAGAAAAAGCTCAAAAAAAATAATTGTGTACTTTAATTTTTGTTCTTAGATTTTTTAAAGTACTTTTAAAATGTTTTGTTTTTTTGAGTGTGTAAGCCCCTATAATGAGAATAAGTCTGCCTGCTGTAATACCCTACTGAAAAAAATAAATAAATTGATGCTGAAGAATGATATCAGTTAAAAGTGTAATCTAAATGCTTGCAAAGATAGCGCCTTCTAGAAACCGTTGGCAACGGATTTTATTTTTAAACTTTACCTCCTCATAAAAATACCAGGCACTCTGATCATATTCAAAACACTTCACCTCACCACGCGGTAATAGAATTAGGAAAATGCTTCTTTTTGTTTGTAAGGATTACAAACACTTTTAACGATATCATAACAGATAAGCATATCTTCTTATATATAAAAATGAATTGCTGTTCGTTAGTCTCGCTAAAATTCGAGAACGGCTGAATCGATTTGACTTATTTTAGTCTTAAATTAATCGAGGAAGTCCAGAGAAGGTTTAAACGGTAAGAAATTTTAAAAACAGCGGGCTTGATGACGTCTGCCGGGGTCCACTAGTAACCAAATATTTTTATTCATAGGTACTTAGCATCATGATAGGAAGACTTAGGAATATCAGAACACGATATTAATAAGAAGTTTTACTTTTGAACAACCAAGTAAAACAGATACAAAAAATAAATCAGAGATGAAATAAAATCCAACTTTGTCCCACCCATAAACCAAATGATTAAAAAAAAATCAAAACAATAACATTACTTGTAGCGAAAAGCCTAGACCAGACTAACGTAGTACTTTTTACATAGTGATAGCTTCACTACTTATATACATTACTGATATAGTATTACTTACATATATAACCTTGTGGTGCACTCATCACATCACAACACGGTATCACAAAATTATATAAATACAGTCGAATAATAAGCTTATCCATTACACATAGGAATGTGAAAAAAGTCAGAAGGAAAAGGATTTCCTTCTGACTTTTGACAAACAACAGTAGAGTCGTCAAAATCATTGCTAGTTTTATATTATGTAACAAAAGTCTTGTTACTCACATTACTTAAACTCACAAGCTGTACAACAACATTGAACACTTTATAACTTGAACTTTGGACTCTAATATCTCCTAGCTGGTCGTAATACTTTATACGACCTATCACAAAATGTTTTGAATCAATAAATAATTAATTAGTTACCAAGCTACACAACTCTCAATGTCACAGTTATTTCACTACCTACTTAATAGTTAACATCACATTTTAATTTACAATTTTCTTCTATATTTTGAGTAAACTTGTTTCCAAAAATGTAGCGATTTATTATACCAAAGGGGTACAGTAAAAAACTCCTTATCTATAAGAAGAGATTTCGGGTCCCCTTGTCTCAGTGGAAGCCACTTCACTGGCACAATCTGATTTTCTTCAGGCGTAGGATTACTGAAAATTTAAAAATCTTTCAAAAATTTAATTTTCATAGAAAAAATGCTGACGCAATTACAGTCATCATAATAATTTTTAGACCCACAAGCATTACGACAGCTACGGTTAGTAACAAAAATATTGAATTGGATTTTATTCTGTGCAATGATTAATCGCTTTTTATGTGCACATCTTGCTTCAGGAGTTAACTGTATCGAAGGTTAATAAGACAGCAGCAGCTATCAACTTACCCATATTTAGCAAAATTCGTCCACAGAGTTGTCATTTTGTCAATCATTTCCGATTCGAAAAGAGTAGGAAGAAACTCTAGTCGGAATAAATAAAACAAATCATCTGCATGAGTAGCTCCGGGTACTTCCCTCAATTCATTACTTAGGCGATTTTTCAGGATATTCCGTCGACCCTCATATCCAAACAGGTAGGAATACACCGGCTGATCGCTGGAGCGCATCAACAGCTCCGTTTCTTCTAAAGTAGGATAGTTAAAAAAAGGCTCCCCGTAAAATCTGGTGAGATTGACTTTATTCTTTAAAGAAATTTCACCATCCCCAAGATAAAGTCTTTTTACTTTATCTGCGACTTCTTTTCGTTCATGTTCAGTGGGAAAGGCTAAGTCTTTTGGGAATGCTTTCTCAAAAACTGTTTTCTCTATTAATTCATCTTTATCAATGCCTACAAAAAATATTCCTTCTGCTACGTTTGATCCAATCATAATTGGGACTTTATTAAATTTTCCTTTTCGTAACATATCGTGCGGTAGTTCGGTCAGGAATGGTTCTACGCCTTCGAGGATCTGTTCTACGCATGGCGTGTACAATATTTCTGATAAGATCACATTTCCCTCTTGTCTAGGTACTCTGGTCACTACGAGATCGGTGTTACTTTTTGTCGTGAAATACTTGTACAACTCTATTGGATTTCGGCTATCAAAGCCCATTTTCTTGGCCAATAAACTTGCCAAGTACACAGGGTTATACTGGAATGCCCATGCGGATAGAGATGACCCACTTTGAGCTATTGCTTTATGGAATAGACCTTTTGACATCGGAGATAAAATGTGGTACGAAACTGAGGCACCGCCGGCACTTTCTCCAAATATTGTGACATTGTCAGCATCACCACCAAAAGCCTGAATATTCCTTTTGACCCATTTTAGTGCTGCTACTTGGTCTTTCATGCCCGCGTTTCCCGGAGCTTCCTTGATGCCTAAGCACAAGAAACCTTGGATGTTCAATCTATAGTTGATTGTTACGAGTATGATATCTTTTTGTATCAAATAGTCGGGGCCGAATATCATGCGTGATGCTGAATTTTCGAAGAATCCGCCTCCGTGAATGAATACCATTACTGGTAAGCGTTTGTCCGAGGATGTGTTTAAGGGAGTATAAACGTTTAGTATTAAGCAGTCTTCTTGCCCGGTGGTGGAGGTGGCGTCCAGATATATAGTTTGTATGCAGCGTATGTTTTCGTTCACGGCGTCAAACACGCCCTGCCATGTTGGTTCTGGTCCAGGGCCCTAAAACGAACATAATGCTAAGGCTTATGAACAAGTTAAAGCATTCTTTCATTCGATTTTTTTATTTATTAATTAATTCGTATCAGGCAACAGATTTACTATTAAAAACAGGCCCATAGAATATATACCTTATAAACTAACATAATTATATAAAAATATAACAGAACTTCTTTAAAATGTTTATGTAACATGCCCAATTATAAATTAATATCTCTTAAGGCACTTTTATATCATCGCTGCTATCTTTATCGATACTATCTATTTTATTACTACTTGTCTTGTCTAGAATTCTGTGCCACGGTCAAAGTTAAATTTTGTTAAAAAAAAACTTGTGTTGAATTGGTGGCAATTAACCAAATTTTCTGTGACAATACTGTGTTAGAACTCACACTTTTTAATCAATAGTCAGGGTGATATTTGGTATTTGGTTACAACACAACCCACGATGACATTTGAGTTTGAGCAAGCACATTCCTTTAAAATATTGTATATATTCATTATCACTTAAACACACCTGGAATCTATTGACGACAGTGGCATAAGGTATGCCCAAGTACTGCATATGGCTACCATCAGGCGAGACGGAGCCACGTAGCCAGCCGTTGGTCACGCGCACCGGCGTCGTCGGCTGCCGCGCCAGCCGCGCCGCCCAGAGCGACCACAGCACCAACCACTTAGTTCTCACCCACATCGCATTAACCACGAAACACGTCTTTTACCTACTCGAAACACCTCTTTAATTATCACACCGTTTTTAAAAGCTTTATACCACTTTCTGAGGCAATACGCTGTTCACCGTTCAACACAAACGAGTGTGTGAAATGACATTCAATTTTATCTAGTTGCCTAGTATCAGAGCGCATCGTGTTATCATTAATTCATTGTGTGATCTCAACCTTTGGACATTTAATACACATTTATATTACAAATGATAACAAAACAAGCGTGCTGTGGAGATGACCGCACGCTACAACTGAGTAATCATGTCAGAAAATAGAATATAAAAAAAACGTGAACTTCAATGAATCCAAGTTCACAGTCTAACTAAATATACAAGTTTGTTAATTTAAACTACGTCGCGGCAAGGTTAAAAGTGTTGACTTTAGTACAACTCTTGTTCCAGTGTCACTGTGGTTAATTGTTGTGACTATGGTTAAATGCGTACCTACTCTTTTAATTAAATGAGCTATCATACGGTCAATTTATAAATATACAAGCGTACCAATAAACATACGAACATGACTGTGTACTTTATAGGGACATATTAAAATATGCGAAACTATGATAAATTTTATTGACAAACAACCTGTAAAAGGGGAAGGCTAGCCTCTTTTGTTTTTTTAATCGCCAAAAAAACGGGATTTTGTTTCGAGAATTGTATTTTTAACAAGAAATGCCATTTTAAAGATTTTTTTTAAATTTACTATTTTCTACAAGCAATGTGTTACAGGATTTGCAAAAACTCCTATTGAAAAAACCGCATAGTTTTATTGCTATAACTCGCCAGAGTCACCGGTAACATGAAAAAATCCTCAAAGTGCTAAATGAAAAAAAATGAATCAAATGCGGAATTTGATGTTTGTTTAAAACGTTAAACAAATTAAAGCCTTTTTTCGTGATCTTAACAATTTTTTATTGGACTTTTTTTCGAACAGCTATTCAAGGTTTTTTCTCATGTCGGCGGTAACTTTGGCAAGCCGCATAGTTTTATTGTAATACAATAAAACTATGCGGCTTTTGCAATAAGAGTTTTTGCAAATACTGTGATTATTAAAAACGAAGCAAAATAATAACAACGGAGTAAGGATAAACTAAATAATGTTTAATGTTAATTATGTTTTATAGTGATTCGTACACACAGTATTTAGTTCTTAGTTATGTAGTCTTAATTAAGTAGTTTTAGTGATTGTAATAATACATTAAACTGTTGGTAGACCTTAATAATAAAATACAATAAAAATAACAAGTGGGCTATAACAAAAAAAAATATGCAGCTTGCAACAAAAAACAAATAACAAAAAAAACGGGCAAGTGCGAGTTGGACTCGCGCACCGAGGGTTCCGTACAAACCTGTAGATAAGGAGTACTTAGTAATTTTGAATTTTTTAAAATTGTCTAAAATATTTTTCAATTTTTTTTTATATGATGAAACTGAAAATTCACGGTTTTCGTATTTTTTTCTATATCTGTACTATAAGACGTGACTTCGTACTAAATTTCAATATTCTAAGTTTACGGGAAGTACCCTGTAGGTTTTGATTCCCGTGCGAGTTTAGAAAATTTGCGGAAATTTGCGGCCTAAATGGGCTGTATCTTTTGATTGCGTTGGCTTAGAAGGTTGATTTTTCTTCAGCTTCCAGGGACAATATACCTTAGTATCATATAGAAATTTCAGTTTGATACCTCCACGCGTTGCTGAGAAAAACGGTCTTGACAGACGGACGGACGGACGGACGGACGGACAACAAAGTGATCTTATAAGGGTTCCGTTTTTTTCTTTTGAGGTACGGAACCCTATAAAGTGAATAAATACGTTTTTTTTTAAACCTGCAAGAAGTAGTCTTATAATTTTAATAATAAATTTTATTTAAATTTTAATGTACTCATCGATCGGCAGTATAAAAAGCATTTCATTAATGCAAACATAACGTAAATTGAAATGATTTGGAATTGAATGCATATTGATTGCGGACGCAATAGGCTTGTTTCCACTATGGAAGAAATATTCAAAAACTGATTTTCTCTAAAATAATTCATAATTTCAGATGCCTTTACACTAATATTTTTCTGCAGTTCGTATTATTTGATTTTTAATTGGAATTCAAATGATAATTAGTCACTCAGTCGGCATTGCACGCGATGACGTCAAAGTGTGTTATTCCCATACAAACTCTATGAAGAAAAGCGTTTTGACAGTTGATAAAAAGTACGTCAACGATTGGTGGTGTCAACTACCGTATTAGTGTTACAGTACCTTTGACTAGACAAAAAATGGTTTGACTGGCGATAAATAAAATACAAAAGGGGATAGACCGCCATGTTTTATGTCGATAAAAAATTTATATACCTAATATAGTTTTGCAAATTTTAACATGCGGATTGTGCACTTTATGAAGACTCACACTGTATATTGGTCACGCCATGAACTATTCACGAAAAAATAAAACACAAATCCAATAACTGCTTCACTTGTGATTGTGAGCACAGAATTGCGCAGATTATGGAACTATCTGAAGAATAATAAAGCGAAAATGGCCTACACCTTAAAAACTACTATGAGATCATATTGAGAGTAAATTTTGATCACGGACCGGCCTGCAGCCGACCTTGGAGTCAGTCATGATGATGCACAGTACCTATATCGTCATGTCAATAACACAACAAAAAATCGGTCAGTATACTTTTGAGGCTGCGTGTCCACCAGAGCCAGAGATGTGCGAGGATTTGTAGCGAGGGATATGTTTGTAAAGAACCACCACTTTTACGACCACTCTGGTGTAATGGTCAAGAAGTTGACTATTAACCAAGAGGTCGCGGGTTCGATCCCCGCACTGTCACCGTCTGTTTGTAATGGTCTGGGTGTTGTCTGTATATATTTAAGTTTATTTGTGATACCACTATTGATTCTTATATCTGTAACACAAGTGCTTAAGCTACTTACCACGGAGTCAGATCAATGTATGTGATGTTATTGTATATTTATTTATTAAATCCAATATAGAATTGCTACATTCAAATTCAGAGAGGTAAAATCATCATCGTTAAACTTAAAAACGACTTTTGTATTCAAAATGGATAGTAAAATACAGAAATTTCATTAACAACCAAATACACACAAGTAATATTTTGTATCTTAGATTGAAAAAAATGGTTGCCTGTAAAGTCGGTTTTACGGGCGAAGATTTTACGTGACAACGTCTTTTCAACGCGCCTAATTCTCTAGTGCTGCGCGCGCGGCGGACCGATCATGTTTGAGTGGTAGAGAGACGCAAGGCATTCGCCGGTCCGGCGGGCCTCTCTCTCGTTCGGTGACTCATCGTAACAGACGTGAGCGGGCGTTACACTTTTTCATGAGTGACTCCGAGCCACAACCTAATTTGAGACGTTGTCACGTCAAAAATATTTTTTCTGTAAATCATCCATACTAATATTATAAATGCGAAAGTAACTCTGTCTGTCTGTTTGTTACTCAATCACGCCTAAACTACTGAACCAATTTGCATGAAATTTGTTATGGAGACATTTTTATACCCGAGCCTTGATACATAAGTTACTTTTTACCGCAGGGAAATGACGTATTTCCATGGGAAAATATAGGTGGGCAGATTTTTTATCACCATCATCACATCATCAGCCTATATTCGTCCCACTGCTGGGCACAGGCTTCACCTCAATATGAGGTGGTGTGAGCCATACTCCACCACGCGGGCTCAGTGCAGATTGGTGGAGGGGTAATCGGACGTAAGGTGAAAATACACCACTATAAGGCAGTAATTTTCATATAATTTGATTTTTTTTATATAAAAAATAATTAAATAATTGGCTGAACCGATTTCAATTTTAACCTTGAAATAGTCCAGGAATGGTGTAAACGATAAGAAAATATTGATAAATTGCGAAAACAGCGGGCAGGACAGCGTCTGCCGGGTCCACTAGATATTTCATATTCCACTCCTGTGCCCAGGAGTGAGATGTTTATAGGCTGATGAGATGAATGTAAAATGGCTAAGTTAAACTACAGTATTGTTTTCACGGCATTCAGGTTTAAACACCTTTCCCTCTTCATCACTCAAAAATTAGTTGGATACATTACTGTAAGAGCTCGTATTTGTAAATCTTTTGTTTCTTCTGTAAATCTTTAAGTAAAAAACAAAAAAAGATTTTTTTCGACCAAGCTTTCATATACAAATTGCATTTTTATATCAGACATTTTATGCACTTACTGAGCCTACTTACTGGTATTCTATATACAATGCAGTTACAAATAAAACATTGTAAATGTACCCTTCATATTATGACAGAACAGTTCTTGTTCGTTCGTATGTAGGTACCTACATGTTCTTTTGTTCTTTGTGCATGCTTTGCAGTCAATAAAAATAAATATTTTAAATATATAAAATTATGCATTTTTATTATATATTTTTTCTAAATAATTATTTCATATTGTTACACTACTGCCTAGCAGTGGGATGTTTTTTTGGTTATGTTTCATTTTTATATTTATTAGCAATATGCATTTCTCCGTATGCATAATTTTAGGCACCACGCGGACTCAGTGCGGATTGGTGGAGGGGTATTTTTTTACGAGTATACTAGCTGACCCGGCAAACGTTGTTTTGCCATATAAATTATTGTGGACAACCCTTGTCACTAAGGGATTTGATAAATAGATGTTAGCCGATTTACAGACCTAATCAATATGCTCAAAAAATTTCATAAGAATCAGTCAAGCCGTTTCGGAAGAGTACGGGAACGAATATTGTGACACGAGAATTACTCGTATATATAAAGAGTTGTCGATCTTTTCAATGGATGGCTATGCTTTCGATTAAAAAGAAGTTAGTTAGGACTAACTGTTCCTAACTTTGATTGACAGATTTGAAACTACAACTTTGAAAGAGCTGTCCTTCATATACCACGATCGGCCAGCGACTACGGGGCAGGAGCTGGTCGTGCACCAGCTGGACGGCTGAGCGGGCTGAACTTTTGGTAGCTTCGCTTACACAAAAATTTGCATAAACACTTGATTATTACCTCAACCTGGAAAAGGTTAAAGGTTAAGGTGTTAAAGGTTACCCTAATAGTCCTTCTGGCCGATTTCGACTACGGCGGCCAATCTCAACAGTGATCTGATCAGCCAACTACGCAGCAGATATTACAGTGCACAAATGTGAGCGCAATACACGGGTGCACTCACTGTTCCATCACTCTCAAAGTTCGGTGAGACGATAATCCGACATGACCGAAGAAAGATCAGGCACAGGACCAACGGCTTAACGAGGCACGGGGGTGTAATACCGCCAACTTTCCGACTCCGAGCTGTTTTTGAGACATTCATGACAGAAAATCTCAGAAACAATTTTGGCTCGACCTGGGATTCGAACCCAGGACCTCTCGGATGTGAGGCAGAAACTTTGCCACTACACCAACGAGGCAATCAGGTTACCCTGACCTCCCTTCTTAAGAATTATCTCCTTTCGTCTAGGGGGGTGGGTAGCATGCATCTATCTTAGAGTGTAACAGATAGAATGAAACGCGATGGATTCTTTGCTCTTTGTTTATTTTAGGCTCTACGGTCAGCACTCGCTGTAACTTACTGCGCATCGCCGTGGCTTAAATCAGCAGGATACGGGCCAGCTCCAACTCCATTCTGAGGACCATTGCGGGGAGATATGACTCCCCTTTAACTCGCCACATGGCCAGGGTGTTGGTCAAAAGAAATACAGATTGACCCGCCGTGGCTGTGTGTGGTATCTTCCCTATTGTGCATTGTTTTTTCTGTTACTAATATGGCTTGTAAGATTTATTTTACTAACAAAATGGACCTGCGTTGTCTGAATTCCTAAAATAAAATAAAATAAATTAAATCGCTGTTAGACAATATGGCGCTGGCTCTAACTAGGCTTGTTTTAAGGCTTTTACACAACATGAGTTGAAAGAAGTAACGTGCATATTTTTTAAACATGAGGTGGTTATACTTACTTACGGTATCGTTTAATTCCCAAGTATTTTAGATGCAATACTGGCGAAAAAAATAAAGGGATTAAATCAGTTTTCAATTTGTGATAGTTTTTATTTTAAGGACACTTAATTTTAAAGTGGTTTTACAATTACTATAAAGATAACAATATAAAAAGAATTAAAGAGCATGGTATTTTTTTTCCTTTTTTATGTCATAATAACTGTGTGTGACTTGGTTAACAATAAGTTAACTTGATTATAAATAACAGAAAAACAAGTGCCTACAACAATACAGCAGCAAACCTTAAGAGCGTTACCAAGAACAAAACCGAAACCACTAGGCACTGAAAAGTATTTATTTGACTTCATATGCCGCTTTTCGGTTGTACTTTCTCCGGTACTTGGCGTACACTTCCCTCCAGTAGAGAAGAGACTCGGTATACCAAAGAGGTACGTATCCAAACTCCTTGTCGATGTAAAGAACTCTCTGGTCGTCAGGCCTTAAGGCTGGCCACTTTACTGGGAGAAGTTTACTGGTGGTCGGCGTCGGATCTCTGTAATAATTAACGACATGTAAAGATGTATTAATGTCGAAAGGATAGTATAAAATTGATGATTATATAAACGACAAAGATACATGGAAATGTTTGAATGTAAACAATTACAATTATTGTAAATCAAATTTGAAAAGAGGTAATGACAATAGTGACTGAGTTTCTTGCGCGCCGCTTCTTCTCAGCACTGGCCCAAATTGTCCCGAAGCGGTGGTAGGGTTAATTTATATGTTAGGACGTGTAGAAGTGCTACTTGTGAATCTATTTACAAAAAATAATTGATTTCATTGATTTTGATTTCATGAACGACATTGGAAGTAATTTTTTTGTCTAATTCGTTTATTGAAATGCTCATTAAAATGAAATAAATTGTTTCAACGAACACACCTTTTACCTTGCCCCAAACTAGCTTGTGCAATGGTTACTAGGATAGCGGATAGAAATTCCTAATTACATTTTTAAACGCCCATGACTCAGATGCAAAACTTCGTGCTCATCACACAAACATTTGCCCCTAGGATTCGAACCCTCAACAGCCGGCTTTGTAGTCTGTACCTCAGACCACTAGACCAAAGTTGTCGTCTTTAGACATTTCCTTCTTCTGAAGTTTTTGAATTCATAGCAATAACGACTAGGTATTTTGTTTCTTAAAAGTTAAAAAAAAACACTAGCCGCTAAAACTTACCCGCGACTTCGTCCGCATTAGGTAGTATTTTTTAATGCGTTGTTTCCCCGTGGACAAAAGTAACTCATGTCCTTTCTTAAGTTTCAAACTATCTCCTTACGAAATTTCATTTAAATCTGTTCAGTAGTTTAGGCGTAAAAGCGAACAGCCCACTTAAATTGTTCCATGGGAATGCGTTAGTGTCCCGCGGTTAAAAGTAGCCTATGTCCTTTCTTGGGTATCAAAATATCTCCATACCAATTTTGAGCAAATTGGTTCAGTAGCTTAGGCGTGATTAAGTAACACGCAGACAGACAGAGTTACTTTTGCATTTATAACATGGATTATTATGGATTATGGATTATTTATAGCATGGATTCAGATGTAATTAATAAATTATAGAATATTTTGACATACAGCTTGAATAACTTACCCATACTTGACAAAATTAGTCCACATCGTGGTCATTTTGTCTATCATGTTGCTTTCAAACAAAGTAGGGATTATTGATTGACTGAACAAATAGAACAGCTCATCCCCGTGTGTGGCTCCAGGCTCGTTCAAAAATCTCAAACCTGATGCTATCTTCAGCACATTCCTATTTCCACTGTAGCCAAATAAGTAATGCCATACCGGTTGATCACTCGTTCGAGTTATCAAATTTGTTTCTTCTACTGGCCCGAAGTTATTATATGGCTCTCCATACAATTTGGATACCTGCAGTAAAGTCCTCCTCGAGACCTCTTGGTCACCTAAGTACAGCTCTTTCACTCTTTGTGCAACAGCTCGACGCGTTTTATTTGAAGGAAACTCAATATCCCCTGGTATGCCTACTTCAAAATCTACTCTTTCATAGTAATAAGGGTCATCCATAGCTGCAAACACGAGCCCTTCTTCTGTATTAGACCCAAGAATCATAGGAACCTTGTTGTAATTTCCGCTAACGTACACGTTGTAGGGCAGATCTGACAGAAACGGTTCTTCTCCATCAATATTTTTCTCAGCACACAACGAGTATATGATTTCCGATTGCGTATTGGTGGTACCAACCTGTCTTGGCAATTTTGTAACAACTAGTTCCGTGTCACTTCTGGTCATGAAAAACTTGTATAATTCACGTGGATCTGTGCTGTTGAAGCCCATTTCTCTAGCTTGCAAGCTTGCCGACTTTACGGGTTCATATCGGAACACCCAACCTGATACAGCCGAGCCGCTTTGTACGATGGCTCTGTGGAAAAGTCCCCTGGACATTGGTGATAAGACGTGTAAAGAGACAGAAGCCGCTCCCGCGCTTTCCCCGACAAGTGTCACTTGATTTGGGTCACCGCCGAACTGCCTGATGTTCCTTTGTATCCACCTAAGTGCTGCCACTTGGTCTTTCATGCCCACATTACCAGGTGCTTCCTTAATGCCTAAGCACATGAAGCCTTGAGCGCCCAGTCTGTAATTTATAGTCACAAGCACAATATTCTTGGGGACTAAATACTCTGGACCATAAACTATTCTGGAGCTTGATCTTCGAAAGAATCCTCCGCCATGAATGAAAACCATTACTGGGACCGGGTCTTCGGGTTTCGCATTCATAGGCGTGTACACGTTTAATATCAAGCAGTCCTCTTGGCCGATGGTGATTTTCGATTGAAGAGACACAGCCTGCCTACATCGTATGTTGTCATCGACTGCCTCAAATACTCCATCCCAAGTTGGTTCAGGGCCGGGTGCCTAGAACAAAAAGTTGATAGTAAGCAAATCCACCATGATTAGGACATAGTGTTTTGCTAGTTCTGTCAGACAGAAAGCGAAGCTATCGCTAGCGCTAGCTAAGCATATCTTGTCTAGTATCTACAGCTGAGAATAGTTTTACCCAATTAGAAATAAGACATTTGTACGCCAAATGGCAGATCACAGAGCACTAATATAAGTTTTAACATCTGTAATTCCGTACACTTACCTGTGAATCACAAATAAACTAATATGAATTTGCTAACGCGCTAGACAGTTCAGACAGGCTTTAGAGAGTACAAAAATACAAAAACGTTCCCAATCAACAGTTGGATTACCACGCGAACAAAGCTTATTTACTCACCTGGGCGAGCCGTTTCTATTTGTCACAAGTACTACTGTATTTTATTATTTTTCTATTAGACTAGCTAGATTGTATATATATTTACATTGTTTTTGATTTCATTGTATTGCTATTATTATTTTTCATTTATTGACTATAATTTGTATTTATATTTAAATTTCTTTGTGTACCTTGACCATTTTTCTAATTATGTATCTGGTATTGTATTGCATGTATGCGCTTTGGAGTGATCTGTGAGCTTACATGTTGATCTGAATAAATGAAATACTGATTGGTCGTAGAGCTGATTGGCTTGCGACGTCACTCACCTGAAACCGCTTAGGGATGGTGGCGTACGGCACCCCCAGGTAGTTCTTGTGAGAGCCGGAGAGCGCTATGGAGCCACGCAAAAGCCCATTGCTAACGCGAATGGTCTCCGTCGGCATCCGCGCCGCGCGCGCCGCCCAGAGCGACCATAGCACCACCCACTTCGCGTAGAACATTCTGCGCTGAAATAATATGAAACCTTTAAAATAACAAATTAATTATGGCTCAGACATTAGTATCTTATACTACAACTGTGAGAATCTTAAGACACTGGTCTCTTAGCGAATTCAAGGTTGACTTGTTCCCTGAATCTATTCTTGAGTTTTTTATATCTCAGAAATCTAATCTTATCCTCTATTGGGGCTGTGGGTGTATCTCAGTGCTCAAATCTATAGAGCGTAGACCAATGCTGAGTAACCTACGTATAAATTTAACAAAATCCTAAAAAGCCATTGTCTTCTGTGTAACGTCGGTCTTTTCCTAGAAGACTGATCAGATTCCGTGGGTGAATTACATATGACGTTTTATGGAATCAGTTCTTCCTTATATTATCTTACCATTGCAGTTCAGCCTCCAGTATGGTGTCCTTTATCAGTGTTTTGTTTTGTTAAGGTCATCGGTTTTTTTCCCACGACTATTACAAATGACAACGTAAGTTAAGGTCATTTGGTACAATTAAACGTCCTACAGTGTGACCGTACGATTATGAAATTATGTAGTAATAAAAAAAAAACACCATCTCACAAAACTTTTTAAGCTGTTTAGCACCACGCTCGGTGACTTCTCGGTGTATTTGTACACGTGCCCAATTATTTTTTTAAGTATTGTTGAGTAATCGGTGTACTTTTTATGTTTATCAAACAAATTACTTGTCTGCTTGTTGTACTTGAATAAAAACATTGACTAATGTCTAGACAGAATTACGATTGCAAAAACCGGTCAAGTGCGAGCCTGTCCGCTTGAAGGTTCCGTACATATAAAAATAAAAATAAATAAATAAATATATCACAACAATCACACCAATTCTCTAGTTCCAAATTAAGCTACGAGGCTTGTGTCATGGGTACTAGACAACGAATAAACATACTTACATACTTTTTTTGTAAATAAATACATATTACACATAGAAAACACCCAGACCAGTACAAACACACATGTTCATGCACACTTATGCTTATACTGTGCGGGGATCGAACCCGCGACCATTGGTTTTAGAAGTCCGAACTATGGACCACTGCACCAAGCGGTCTTCAAAGATGCTACAGTTTTGTCTTTGGATGCTAACACATTGTCAGGTCACTCATAATAAATAATGCATTAAATAATTGATAGCGTACGCCAATCTTTGTGCCCGTTGTCATGGAACTATCGGTGCACAGAAAAACAGTATAATTACTAGAGATGCACCGAATGTAGATTCAACCGAATACGAATATTCGGTTCAAAATATACCGAACCGAATATTCGGCCAAATTATTCGGTTCAATTCTACGCGGCAAACAGGTTTGTACATGTCGGTACGGCGCTGTGCATGAGCCGGGCGGCGTATGCTACGGCCCCCTCTCTACCCCGCTCACGACCCGCGGCCCCTTATATCGTGTGAAACTCATTAACGTTACATCGACGAACGTTTTCGAAGATGAGTGGACGTAAAAGATCGCATGTGTGGACATTTTGTAATGAATACGAAAGTGATAAGACAAAAGTAAACTGTACATTGTGTGGTACAATTATTTCGCGTGGGGGTACAGGACAAAAAAATATCGTCTGTCGCACACAGTTTCTTTAATAAAATAATTATTTATTGATTGTTACTCATTTTATTTCACAATAAATAAGAGGTACAAGAAGTCTGTTCCATTTTTAAAGAATATACAAAACTTTCGCAATAAACCACACTTGTTTAGTAATTAGTAATTCGCTAACCTTACTGTTTAATTAAATGTTTTTTTTAATGTTAACAATACTTTGAATATTCTGTAATTATTCGGCAAATCAACCGAACATTCGGCCGAATACGAACATGAAAAAATACACCTAATGTACCGAATACGAATATTCAGCCGAACATTCGGCGCATCTCTACTAATTACATTAATATTGGCCGGCCCACTAGTATTTTATTTAATTCCATACGCTAAAAGATATGTTAAATGTATGCTAGTAAAATAGCGGATTTAAAAATACAAAACTTAATGTTTCATATAGCCAACTAATGATGACTGGCATCGAAGGCGTTAAACCGTCCCTTTTATGAATACGGAACCTTAAACATGATTATAAATAATGATAACCCAAAAACAACAAATTCATACCTTATCGGCCATTGCGCCAAAAACGGAAATTCCTTGAACTAAATATTTATATTTGTACTTTACGCGAAGATAATTAAAGGCACTTATTTTTTTAATATCCCAATATGTTAACGACACTTAAAACAAATCACCACATTATTTTAAACAATACTGGCTGACTGACGCGGTTGCAAGCCCATTATATGTAATGACCACAAATGAACTAACGGACTTTCATTCTGTTTGTCATGTTATGAATAAATCTTGTTCGCTATATTTAGTTCCGTTTTCTGCCGCCGAAGCTTTAGATAACTTGTTGTTTACATGTTAAGGTCCAAAAGTTGCGATTTTGGTGTTTTTGCGAAACGATTAAGCCTATAATAATAATAATAAAAATAATAATATTTATTTAATGCTCAAGTACAATATAATACAAAATACAATTATAATAATTAAACTTTGAGTAGATTGCATTGTGCAATCTGAAGATTGAAATGCACGAAATTTTGAACTTCTATTTTAAGCTACATACAATGGCTTATTTAATATATTATGTCATGCCTTTGATGGAGGAGCGTAAGGATTTGTATACATATTTATTTCAGTAATATTGTTTTGTTTAAATATTGTATTTTTTATTATTATTTTATATTGATTGGACTCCAAAATTGCACATTCCGAGTACAATACTAATGGCCATCACCTATTGTAGTATCTACTTCAATCTTGACTATTCGTTTCATACGAATGAATTTAATGCATATCAGCCTTGATTTAGAAGTTAGATATTTAGCAGTTATCTCAATAGACAGTTCCAGTCTAGATGCAGCTAAGAGTTTTTAAGTAGATACGTTTTGTTCATAATTGATCAATTTTACAAAAAACCGTCCAAGAGCGACTCCGACTCATGACAATGAAGGGTTCCGTAGTAGCAAGTAAGATCACATAATTTTTTTATTTATATATGACGTAATTTTTTTTCGTGTACATTTTATTACAATTCAAATATTTTTATTTTTATCAATTGGCGCGATTTTTTGAACTCAAAATCAGCGTTAGAGTTTTAGTACCTCTGAAGGCACATCCGGCGATACTGAGGAGATAGAGGGGGACACTTATCCTTAACAAAAAATGAACTTTAAAACAAATATTTTCAGAAACATTCTCTAAATCGTGGAACGCTGCTCTCGACCTCACAATGTTTTTAAAAGACCTATTCAACGATGGGTTAGTGGAGAAAAAAATATAACCATCCTCTTTATTGGTATGGGAGATAACTTAAAAAGTACATTTTCAAGTTATTTTCTACGCAATTTTTGCAAATATAATAATTCATACTCATAAACAAATTGCAGCTCTCTACCACTTATAGTCTCTGCGTAAAACCGCGGACAGACATGGCGATACTATTAGACTTCCTTGTTTCCTACGGTACCCTAAAAACGACTCGCCCGCACACGTATCTCAAGAAATGCGGTTCTTCACGCTCTTTTCTAGTGTACCTGTTGAAAAGGGTCCGAAACGTGGGATATAATTAAAATGTAAATAAATTAGAGTGTATGTATGATAGAGAAAGAGTAATGTAGAGAAATAATCCGTAAAAAGTGTATCATTTCAAATAATTTAATGTCTGGTGTTCGCGTAAGTAGAAGACAGACAAGAAAATAAGCATAAACTGCATTTATGCGTATTTTCTTAAGTTGTCTCACTTTCTATATTTTTTTGACGTGACAACGTCTTATAAATTGGTTTGCCGGGTGACACTTCAAGAAACTGCGTTACGCTGCTCCGCTCACGTTCCGCGCTCACAATGAGAGCGAGTGAGAGGCACGCGTCCCTTCGACTCGGGCATGGTTAGCCCGCCTAAGAGCGAGTGAGACAGACATAAAAAGTGAAAGGCACGCGTCCCTTCCACTCGAGCACAGTTAACCCGCCTAAGAGCGAACGAGACAGAGCGATGGAGAGAGAGTGAGAGAGATAGGCATATACACCGGTTCATGTTATACGAATGAATATTCACATTAAAATTATTTTACCACTCAAAGTCGTTGTCACGTAAAACTTTCGCCCGTATACCGACTTTACAGGCAACCAATTTTTTTTTTATTACAAGCTCTCTCCTGTTAACTCCTGTAAAATTTACGTTTCTTTCAAAAAACATCTTTTGTCGATTTATTTAAATAGTTTTATTAGTAATGAAAAAAAAACAATGAACTGAAATGCATTGTTGTTCTTTGTTTAAAACGTAAGGTGTTGTGTTTTGTTTAAAATTTATGCACCCTTTTTAAAAACAAGTGAAAGAAACAGTTGCTTCTTTATGTAGGTATCCAAAATCTGGTTTATATAATGCTGTTTCAGTATAAAATCCGGCAGCTTGTTAAGTTATAAGCTAAATTGTCTGCTTCCACCTAGTTTTGCATTTTTGACAGGCCCTAGGCCCTTAAACTTTCTTTTTTCTAGATTTTCTCTTAAATCGTAACTTATCTTCAGTTAAAAAAATTAAGAGAACATAAACTCCACTTACACTTCAAGCCCTTCTTCTCTCCTGTCAAAAGTTTGACGTAACCACGGAAAAAAGGCTTGTGTTATGGGTACTAGACAACGGATAAACATATTTAAATACTTTTTTATAAATAAATACATATTACACATAGAAAACACCCAGACCAGTACAAACACACATGTTCATGCACACTTATGCTTGTACTGTGTGGGGATCGAACCCGCGACCCTTGGTTTTAGAAGTCCGACCTGTGGACCACTGCACCAAGCAGTCGTCAAAGATGCTACAGTTTTGTTTTTGGATGCTAGCACAGTGTCAGGTCACTCATAATAAATAATGCCTTTAATAATTGATAGCGTACGCCAATCTTTGTCCCAGTGGTCACGGGACTATGGGTGCACAGAAAAACAGTACAATTACATTAATATTGACCAGCCCACTAGTGTTTTATATAATGTCATACACTAAAAGTTATTTTAAATGTATGCTACTTAAATAGCGGATTTAAATACAAAATTTAATATTTCAAGAACATATAGCCAACGAATAATGGACTGCCATCCAAAGCGTTAAACCGTCCCTTTTTTGAATACAGACCCTTAAACATGATTATAAATAATGATAACCCAAAAACAACAAATTCATACCCTATCGGCAAAAACGGAAATTCCTTGAACTAAATATTTATATTTGTACTTTACGCGAAGATAATTAATATGTTAACGACACTTAAAACAAATCACCACATTATTTTAAACAATACTGGCTGCCTGACACGGTTGCAAGCCCTTTATATGTAATGACCACAAATGAACTAACGGACTTCCCTATTGTTGGTCATGTTATGTATAATCTATTATTCTGCCGCCGCAGTTAAGCCTATGGCATTGAACTTCTAATTTAAACTACATACTATGGCTTATTTAATATATTATGTCATGCTTTTTTCTATTTTTTTTCTATTTTCTATTATCAAATCTTTATTTTTATCATTATTTTGCCTTCGATGGAGGAGCGTTAGGATTTGGATATTTATTTATTTCAGTTTTATTATTTCATTTCAATATTTTATTTTTTTAATTATTTTATATTGATTGGACTCCAAATCGTACATAACGAGTGCAATATGTACTATTATATTTTCTGTAGCAATACTACTGGCCATTATCACAGAAAAAATAATAGTACTACGTCATGCGAACGTACTATTTCATGCGAATGAATTGAATGCACATTAGCCTAGACTAGAAATAAGATGTTTCGCAGTTATGTCTACGGTTCCAGTCTAGATGCAGTGTAGAGTTTTTAAGTAAGTACGTTTTGTTCATAATTGATCAATTATATTCCGCAATTGTTCCGCAGCATGTAACAATTTTTATTTATTTATGACGTAAATTTTATTTTCCGTGTGCATTTATAAGTTGGTCGCCTATAACTTATTGGTTATTATTTACAACTTAACTCTGATAGATAGAATCCTTTATACTTTGTTGTATATACTTCTGCTGTATTTTTTTTTCATGAATCTACATAGCCGTCGAGGAAACAAAGGGGGACACTTACCCCTAACAAAAAATGAACTTTAATAACAAACATTTCAGAAACATTCTCTTAATCGAGAAACGCTGTTCTCAACCTTATTATGTTTTCAAAATACCCATTCAATGACACGCCACACGATGGGTTAGTGAAGAAAAAAATATTCCCCCCCCTACTTTAACTTTATTACTGGTATGTTTGATAATCTAAAAAGTAAATTTTCAAGGTTTTTTTCCACGACTTTTTTGCCAGTATACGTGTACATACTCATAACAAATTGCAGCTTTTTACCACTTATGGTCTCTGAGTAAACAGAGACGAAACTGAGAAACAGACGGACGGACAGACATGGCGAAACTGTAAGGGTTCCTTGTTTACTACGGAACCCTAAAAACGACTCGCCCGCACACGTATCTCAAGAGATGCGGTTCTTCACGCTCTTTTCAAGTGTACCTGTGATAGATAATAATGCTGAAAAGGGTCCGAAACGTCAGGTTAAAATAAAATGAAAATAAATCGCGAGATAATCCGTAAAAAGTATCATTTCAAATATTTCAATGTCAGGTGTTCGTTTTTTACTCTACTGTAATATAAATTCCGTGTACTCAGAAATTATTTTCTCTTTTTTAGTTAGCAATAAAAGCGTATTTTTTTAGTTTTTTAAACAATTATTTATTTTAATTTTTTTAGTTAAAACTCTTATCAAATTATTGCATTATCATCGGTACTTAATACGTATGCAAAGTTTCAAATTAATCCGATTTCTGGAAGTTGGAGAAAATTGAGCTCAGAAATTCCGTTACATACATACACCCCGATCTAATAAAAGCTTGTTAAAAATAACAATGAACTTAAATGCATTGTAGTTGTTCTTTGTTTTTAAAATATAATTTATGCACCCATTTAAAAACAAGCGAAAGAAACATTTCATCTTTCTTTATGTAGGTATCCAAAATCTAGTTTTTGTTATGCTTTTTCAGTTTGCTATCCGGCAGCTTGTCAAGTTATAAACTAAATTGTCTGCTTCCACCTAGTTTTGCCTTTTTGACAGGCCCTAGGCCCCTAGCCATTTTTCTCACAAATCGCAACATATCTTCAGTTAAAAAAATTAAGAGAACATAAACTCTACTTACACTTCAAGCCCTTCTTCTCCACTGTCAAACTGACATAACCGCGGCATAAGCGAATCTTGATAAAGTATTACAATCGTTGGTTCTATTCACTAAACAATATGGAATCACACTGAGCCTCAAAACACTGGTGAATGATATAACCTTGGCAGTTAGACTATGACCCACGGCGGGCAATGAAATATACACCTTTTTACATTCACGACTTGGATAGGAGTTAAAAAACACAGAATGCTGATTGTCTCATATCATGGTGGGACTATTTATAGTAATATATTTTGGCTTTGAAAAAACGCTTGATGCTCTGAGAAGGGTCAATAGCGTCGTTTTCCTGGTGTCACGTAGCAGGATGATGTTTTAGCCACTTTAATTTCAGTTAACCTTCTCACGACTGCTGCTAATTTTCATTGCAGTCGTAGGTATTACGTGTGCATTGGCGTACAAAATGCAGAGATCTTCTTGTAGGAATCTTCGTATTCGTCTTATCGGTTGGAGCAAAGTCTTCGAGGTAACTTTTAATTAGGTAATTGACACTATAAATATGATATGATAACAGAGAAACGAGTTAATTTTTTTTTAAAAATCTGCATAAAAATTTCCACACTTCAACCAAGCGCTTCTCATCTACATTCCTGATGCGCATCGCAAAAGAGTGGAACTCACTACCTGCGTCAGTGTTTCCCTGCAATTACAACCTAGGAATCTTCAAAGCTAGAGTGAACAGGCATTTTCTAGGTGAGCTCGCTCCATCGTAGACTCAGTCTTGGCCTCGTTGGGCTTAGTCTTGGGTCAAGAGACAACCAACAACAAAAAACAACAACAACAACAAAAAACACTAGACATTATCATCACTGGGAAATGGGCATCATTTCCCAGTTTATCAGGATAGGTCGCTTATGTTTATTATCTTGTTTTATTATCTTCCCGTTTTAGTCTTGTTTTAATTAATACATATGATAATTTCAGCAATTCACATAACATTGCTAACGACTGCGGCACTTCATAACTAGATTTGCGTCATACATATTCTAATTTTAGTTTCGCGTTATCTCCAGAGTGCAAAGGGTTCTTACAAACTACCGTCATTCAAAGTTAGCGGTGGCCCTTAACTGGATGGAAGGACCAAAGGATTCTTAGTCGCATCCCGAATTAGGAACAGAATATTAGAGTTCAGAGACTATTTGTAGAAGAGAATTTTGTGTAAACTTTGGTGTAATGGTCTAGAAATTGACTATTAAGAGGTCGCGGGTTCGATTCCCGCACTGTACAAACTTTTGTGTGCATGAACATGTCTGTTTGTACTGGTCTGAGTGTTATAGGTATGTATTTATCTAAGTTTATTTGTAATACCACATTCTAATATCTGTAACACAAGTGCTTAAGCTACTTACCACGGAGTCAGATCCATGTATGTGATGTTGTTGTTTAAAAAAAATAGCAGAACCACGAACAATGCACCAAACTAAATTTAAAAAATTAATTAATTAAAGCAGTCTGTGAGATATTTATATTTTTTTGTCAGAGACTTAGATTTATAATTCTTAGATCATGTATGATCTATCTACCTAGTCGTTATAAAGAGGTAAAGCTTCTTTTTGTATCGTGATTAATTAATAATATTTAAAACTTTAAAAAAAAAAATCTTTTGAAGAAGTAGTAAAAATAAGGTCCTATTATAACCGTCACAGTGTTGGAAGATGAGAGATACATGAAATATAGATATAGAGATGATATATAGATGAGAATACAAGAAAATCCGCAATAAACACACATACTATTTTTGCTAGCTCATTTACGGCGTTACAATGTGCTGATGTTCATTTTTGCCTTAAGCTGATAATGCCAGCCACAAAATTATTCAGGTTTAATGTCCTTTCTCCCATCATTAATGAAATGAAAATTTTTTTCGATATTTACTGTAAAAGCTCGTATGGGTCAATCTTATGTTTTAGTAGTAAATCTTTATACAAGTCACAAACGAAACATAACTTTTTTTTTCGAAAAATAAATATATATATCATGTTTGGGATGGGTGACCATTCTGACCATTAAAGTGACGTCTATTTACAAACATCTCCGTGCTTCGGAAGGCACGTTAAGCGGTTGGTCCCGGTTAATATCGATAGATATTAGTCGTTAAGCCTAATCAGAGGCCCTCGGCCGGCTTTATAACATCTGACAGTAAGGTTGGTCACTTACCTTACACACAACCCCTCCACCGCACCGCACTGAGCCCGCGTGGTGGAGTATGGCTCGCACCACCTCATAGTTGAGGTGAGGCCTGTGCCCAGCAGTGGGACTTATATAGGCTGATGAGAATGAGAAATATATAAATATTATTTCAAATTCAAATTGTGAATTTTTATATCTAGGACTGATGCACTGACTGAGCCTTCTTACCGAAATTTTGTTTACAGACTTGTTGCATATAAAAAAAATACTAAAGTATTCACGTAAAGTAATTACCCATTAGATGACAGAACATTTCTTGTTCGTTCATAAGTAGGTACACATGTATTTTGTGGTACGGTGGCCAACAAGTCAAGGTAAACACGGCAGTATCGTATGCGCCTGTGATAAGGGCGATTAAGCAACAAAAATGGGTAGCCTGATGTAATGGCCACTCTACATATTAAATATGCCAACAAAAATATGAACCAATATTTCTACATTTACTATTAAGCATCCCCGTCCGATAGTAAGGCATGCCCGTCTCCATGAGTTCACTGAACACCGAGAGGAGCACCATCAGCACCTTCGACCAGTGCAGCAGCGTCTTCGAGCAGACACTGATCCGGAACAATGACTTGGAAACCGAGCTGCGTGACGCCAACAAAACCATACTGCATATGGAAAAAGTTGAAACAAGATCATGTTTACTCACAGAACATGAATTTATACGAGAAGCTCATTGGGACCCCTAACGGCCAGGCAGCAGTTCCCGATTCATACATTTTAAATTAACAGTCAATGTGAACATTGTTGTAGGCATACAAAAATCACAGGTAGAAATAGGTTAAAAAATTCCTAAAAAATAATAAATTCATAAATCAAACAAAAAAATTAAAATAACAGAAAGTTTATACAATAAATTTACAGATAAAAAAGAAAAAATGATTTGTTAGATAGCCTTGAAATTTATCAAAATAAATTACTTGAAAGTTGGTTGCAGTATGACAGTTGCGGGCTGACATTCTCTCGGTTGCAGGAGTCGTTACAATCAATGACAGCTAAAATATAACTCTTCCCAGGAACAAATCTCTGAGCATATCCTGGCTGCAAAAAACTTTTGTACATAAACTCCACCAACCAAATTTATAAATCCCTGTCAAACATTCATTTGAAAACTGTATTGGACTCTCAACAAAGTGATTAAGCTTGCAGTTATAAACAAAGCTTAAATTTGAACCGTTCAAAAATTAATGATGTCATCTCTCAAAAGCGTACACACGAATGTGCTAATGTTCATGTATATTCCGATAAGCTATTGAACAGGTCATTGAGTTGTAAAATTATTAATAACTGTATGCCAGACACATCACTGGATCAAACTGTAACAAAACAGCTCTTTCAATTCAAACTCAATCATTGTACTTATGTTAGGGAACAGTCAAACCCTAAGTAAGTATTGAACCTTTTTGCCAAATTTAAATGCCAAAATTTTTTTATTCCGTTCCCGACCATTCGCAAAATGTAATACAGTACCAGAAAATAACAGTATTCATATGCTGAATACTTTATTATTTAATTTATCTCAGCGGCACAGAGACAAATTTGTGTTTTTGACCTATTTTTGACGTGACAACGTCTTATGATTCGATGGAGCCGGCTGCACGCACCAAAAAACATGACGCATGCGGCGTTACCTCGCTCTGAGGCGTTCCATTCAAGGCTTGAAGTGCAAGCGAGAGCGTGGAACGAGCGACAAAGAGGCAACGTGACAAAGACGTTGTCACGTTCAACTATCGTCAGTAAACCGACTTTAAAGACAGCCGATTTTTGTTAACTGTCAAGACGCTGTCTCCCATAGAGATTTTGTATGGAGGTAATAAGTCATCATTCCCACTCGCCAGTAGCCCCGTAACCACTTGAGGCAGCCTCGGGCCGAGCGGCTTCCTCGCTCCAAGGCTGCTCGTCTTGGGTTTGCCTCTACTGGACACGGGACTTGAGGCTAGGCTTTGAGCACGGCAAAAACCGAAAAAATATGACTCAGCTCGCGGCATCGAATTTGCCTCGTGTCGCGGCGTGCCTCAGGATGAGGCAACGTCTCCCCTTAGCAGCCTTAGAGCGAGGCATCCGCTCGACCCCAGGCTGCCTAGTGAAGAAAAAGAAGAAGAATGTAAGAAATTGTCACTCAATTGAGGTGTTCAATTACGTGTTCATTTTGAGAAACAGTATTTTGGAATTTATTTAAATTGGTGGAAAATACGCACATTCTTTAGTCATATCATAAATGTCAAAAAATCTTAAATTCAGTTAACTATGCCGCAACTTTCTTTCAATAAGAATCTATCGATTGCTTAAAGATCGTATTTTTTTATTTTTTGACATTTTTATGGTTTTAAGGAACTAGATATGCGAATAACCAATTTGCATTGCTCGTTCTCTTTTCAGATCTGATTGCGGATTATTTCTAGACTTTCAGTGGCAGCCTCACAGTTTGTTTTACTAACCTAGGAACGATGATTGCGTACTAGTATTCACGAAGACGAGGTATTCCCATCGTACTGTTATCTTGTACACCGGTAAAGGCGCTCACGCCCGTCGCCGTCGCATAAGCATATTTTCACATTCAACTGGTTGTCGGAACAGAAAAATTGTTAGTAGGCACATGCCAGCATCCAATTTGAAAGTGTTAGTTGAAATGTATGTATTTTTGCCAAGTATGCCAATGCTAAGTAAAATTACAAAAATCTCGTAAATGTCATACATATAAAAGCCTACATCGAATTTTCAGCGTTGTTAACCAATCAAAACATATCACTTAAAATCTTGATCACGTGAAATTGATGATTTAAATTAATAAAATTTATTTCTTTGGGCTCAGGCCACATCTGCGCCCTGTCGTCGCAACTCGCGAGACAGTCAGCGATTGAGGCGCGGCGACAGAATGTCGTAGATTTGGACTGAACCTTCAGCACAAGCAACGTGTATCCTTCTAGCGTGATACTGGAATAGCTGGATAAAAGAAATTAATTATTTTTTACCCAACTGCCAAGGAACGGAGATGTTTTTAACCAACTGATAATAAGATGATACATCGAATTTTTATAAATGTAACACCTGTAATGAAACTGTATTCTTGCAAATAAACTATTACTTACTTAGGAATATAACCTCACCATCTGCCTATACTTCTATAATACTGTTTTCGATGACAACATTCAACCGACAATTCGGCCGACTTACAAAACGGGTTCCGTCATATAATCATTACCCTCTGTATCCCACTCCACTGTGATGTATTCAAGTGTGGTCATCGCACTCTCACTCGATCGCCGATCGGCCTCACACGGACACGAAAGCATTATAACCTTAATTCCAAGATTAGCCTCTCTCTTTCCCGCCAACGGAACAGCTGACTGTGCAAACGTGACAACACGAGAGCCAACCGCCGATGCGCAAGCGACGATTCAGTTTACATACCGGCTGATCAGTGAATAGTGTTTTAGTGAAATTGTAGAAAATAACAATCACAGTGTAAAATTGAGTGATATAGTTCTGTGATTGAAGTTAATTCAATGCCAAAAATAAAAGAACTGATATACTACGAGTATAATACTAAAAATAACAATTGGTGATTGATAAATTGAGTGAGTTTTGGTCTAGTCTAGGCAATAGATGTTGATAAAACTTATATGAACAAGATCATGGTAGTTAAAAAACCATAAGGAATGCTTAAATTATATTAATTCACTTATATAAGGAACGAATAATATATAATAAGGAAGGAATATATTTTCGACGACCGCTTGGTGCAGTAGTCCACATGTCGGACTTCTAAAACCAAGGGTCGCGGGTTCGATCCCCGCACAGTACAAGCATAAGTGTGCATGAACATGTGTGTTTGTACTGGTCTGGGTGTTTTCTATGTATAATATGTATTTATTTACAAAAAAAAACAAGTATTTAAGTATGTTTATCCGTTGTCTAGTACCCATAACACAAGCCTCGTAGCTTAATTTGGGACTAGAGAATTGGTGTGATTCATGTGAAATATTTATTAATTATTTATAATTATTAAAGATTTCAATAAATATATCCAAATATACCTATTAATCGACTATCATCAACATATCTGGATATATTTATTAAATCTTTATCTTTTACGTGTGCTTTGTAGATTAATTGATACGTCGATATCTTGATAAAACTTACATAAGAACCAATAATATCATATCCAAAATAGTTTAAAACGTGCGACAAACAAAGTGATATTTAAAAAACATGTTTTGGTGTTCGCCACCAAGTTTAAGTATATCTAAAAACCACTTGAATGATAGAATCAACAAATCTGACCTTGAAGTCTTGTTTTAGGAATATGCCACTTTAAAAACTTTTGAGACCTCACAGATTCTCAGTGCGAGTACCTATCTGAAAATTATTATTCTCCTTAGTTACCCTTTTATTTTCATTAAAATACGCCCGTTGCTAAACGATTGCTTTCACTTGAAATATTTTAAGCATGACAATTGTGTTATTTTGAACTGTGCTAATAACCTTTGTGTTACATACTTCGATACCGGTAGATATCCAAGCGTACCTACATGCTATAGTAACTAGTAATCTGTGATGCTATCTAAAACACGCTATGTACTCATTTTTATTATTATAGGTGTAATAAATTAGATAGACGTTTCGTAAATCGTAATTTAATAATAATTAAATTAAAACAAAACTAAAATAACATTTACAAATTGATAAGACATTCAGTTAATTGATATAACTTATGATAATTAATGACTAATTGGTAAAAGACACATTTAAATTCAACATCAAATTAATTGTTATATTATAACAATTAATTTCATTGTTATATTATAACAATTAATTTCATTGTTATATTATAACAATTAATTTCATTGTTATATTATAACATTTTAAATCAACATCAAATTAATTGTTATATTATAACAATCAATTTGATGTTGATTTTAAAGTTAAGTAAACAAACGTCTATTACTAGGACTTCTTAGGAGCATTGACATTTGGGAAACAATGAATCCTCAACAAAAAAACTGGCTTCATACTGAATCATCGAAGTAAATAATGTAAACGCGTTGAACACTCATTGAAAGAACCATTGTTTGAAGTTATATGATAACAAACTAAATATTACGACAAGAAGTAAAAAATCAAAAGCATAGATACTCAACATAACTAACGATTACAAAATTACTTTCTTCTTTTTTACTTATGAATATTGTGGACAGTTTAGCTCAAGTTATGATCACAAAAACTGGCCATGATACTTATAATCTCATGAAATCAACTCCTCTGTCCAACTTAGTTGTCATCAAAAAAGAAAAGGAATAAGGTGATAAAAATTATTATTTATATAAACAAAAATATCCAAATTCAAGAATGTATACATCTCTAAGTGCCAAATGTGTTCATGAACCGGAAAAACTGGTCTTCCAAATCCAGTATAAACCTTTGATAAAGATGAGGTTAAGCGTAAAATGGCTTGTGTTGTTATCGCTGTACGCATCAGTTAAATAACTGAGTCATCTATTTCACAACATTGTATTGTAGGTTATCTAGAAGAGATCTCTACAAGCGATAAGACCGCCTAAATTGTACATCTTTCTTTGTTAAACTTGTCTGTAATTTTTGTTTTGTGTTGTACAATAAAGTGTTAATCTATCTATCTATCTATTGTATGCAGTTCTCAGTGCAAAATGTGGTCAAATGTTTAATAAGTGCAATAAAGTTTAATCCATATCTACTATGAACCTCAAATAGAGATGTGGTTAAGTGTGAAATGGCTAGTGTTGTTATCGCTGTACGCAGCGCGCTTGGCGCCGCACCGCACCGCGCCGGTGCGCACGCGCAGCGGCTACCTGCGAGGCGTAGTTCCCGCTGAAGGCACCCATGTTCAATACTTGGCTATACCCTATGCCACTTTGGTGGAGAGGTTTCAGGTAATTTTAAAGTTTTTAACTTGGGAAAGATTTTGGGTATTAATAGCATCGGTTTGACTCTTAGTGAAAACTAATAATGAATCGGTTTTACAATGTGTTGTTACGAGCGCTCGACTTACATACATACCTACATACAGATGATTTATACATACCTACATACAGATGATTTATACATATAGATTGTGTTATTGACTTGAAATATAAAATAAGATTTAGTAAAGTTTGACATAGTCATCTCTATGGATATAACTATATCACGGCTTTATCTATCTTACTGCGACATATATATATTATTTGTGTCAGACCATTCCATTCCCACCAACCTCTGTCGCGGTGCTAGCTAGGAGATAAAACTAAACTCTCACATTTGTTCGAACTTGAATGTGGGCGAAGTCGCGGGCAGCCGCTAGTAGCTTTTAATGATTAGTAATTTATGGCTCTCATTCATGTAAGCATAATTAATAAAGCAAGTTAATAGGTAATGACACAATTGCTGGATAAATGCGGATAATTAAGATCAATTATTTTACGTAGAGGTCATTTAAAACGATCGTCGGAAACCAACGCATGTCACACGAGTATTTATATAAAAGTCATAACTTATATATCTAGTAGGAGGTACATAAAAACTGTATAATCATGCTGAAATCCCCTTTTTAATGTCTCCGTTAAAATTATTTTGTAGTAAAACATTAATGTATGACGAATAGTATGTCGAATTGATCGATATGAAAGAGAGAAACCCGAGAAGCTACTAACTAACTGTACTAGTTTACTCATAAGACTGCAACACCTTACTATAACTTGTGACTTGCAATAAATATTATAAATATGAAATGAAAAAAATTTTTTTTCTAAATTTCAGCCTCCAGGACCTGCGCCAACTTGGGAGGGCATCCGCGACTTCGGAGACGAGAATGTTCGGTGCACACAACGGTTCAGCAGTTTCATGATAGCTGGCCAAGATGACTGCCTCACCCTCAACGTCTACACGCCAGTTTTACCCTCACCTGACCGTCGCCCCGTCATGGTCTTCATCCACGGAGGTGGCTTCCGAGACGGCTCCGGCTCACCTTTCCTCTACGGCCCACAGTACTTCATCAAGCATGACGTCATACTCGTCACCATCAATTACAGACTAGAAGTCTTGGGATTCCTCTGCCTCGGAATTAAAGAGGCCCCTGGCAACGTAGGCTTGAAAGATCAAGTCGCAGCATTGAGGTGGATTAAGAACAACATCAGAGCGTTTGGTGGAGATCCTGATAATATAAGTATATTTGGAGAGAGCGCTGGATCAGCCTCCGTTATGTACCATCTTATATCTCCCATGTCAAAAGGATTGTACCACAAAGCGATAATGCAGAGCGGGTCTGCCATGTCACCTTGGAGTTTCCAGTATGAGCCGTTAAACACTGCCAGTCAATTGGCATATCAGTTAGGACTAGAAACAGAAGACCCTTACGAAATTTATAAATTGTTCATGACGAAGTCTCCCAAAGAATTGCTGAGCGCTCGTGTGCCAAGGAAAGAAGGCGACGTCGTATTATCAGAGAATATATTCGTGCCTTGCGTCGAGAAACTTTTACCAGATGTAGAACCATTTCTGACCGATACACCACACAATTTAATGTCACAAGGTCTTTACAATAAGGTCCCAGTTATCATTGGTTATAACAATGCTGAAGGTTACATGTTTATTGGTAAAGAAAACGACACGACTATATCTAAACTAAGTTTTACAGAAGCATTGCCTAGGGATCTGGAATTTCCCAGTGAAGAAGAAAAGTTGAAGACTGCTCAAATATTGAAAAGGCTTTACATGGGTGACGAAGAAGTAAATAAAGATAGTATGGAAAAGTTTGCTCATTTTGAAGGAGATACTGGTATAGCATTTCCTGTAGTGTTTTCTATTGATTTGTTAGTAAGGACCTCTGACAAGCCGGTGTTTTCGTACAAGCTGTGCTACGACGGTTGGATGAACTTCGCTAAGAAATACTTTGGGTACAGCCACTGGCCCGGGGCGACTCATGCCGACGATTTGTTCTACATGTTCAAGATAAAGATACCTGTTCTACTTCATGAATACGTGGAATGGGACGTCATACAGAATATAACCACGATGTGGACCAACTTTGCCAAATACAGGTATTTGTCTATTTCTTTTGAAAATTGTTGATAATGTTGTAAGGCGTTGTGTAATCAGTTCTTATAGAGCTGAGCAACACATGCACCAATACTGAATTGAAGACTTAATCAATGCAATTTAATTCAAATATTAAATAATCATCTTCAGTTAAAAAGCATTTCTAGTTGAGTGAGGCCAATCTGTTCTGTTTAAATCATTTAAAAAAAATATATAAAAAACACAATCCACCTTAAGAACCTTTCAAATTACTGTTAGCAAAGAGAATATTTGTGCAATTGCTATATTAATTAACGTAGGTATTTCTTTTTCGTTCTAGTGTACCCACGCATCCATCGACGCCGGGACTTCCAAGCTGGCCAGCCACGGACAAGGCAGACCCGCAAGTCCTAGTGATAGACAAGAAGACCTCCTTAGCACCTCTATGGGAGAGCGAGATCATAAGATACTGGAACAGCACGTATGCGGCTTACAGGAGAAAGAGATAGAGATTTTGGTAACATTTAGATAGTTTAAATGAAGTGAAGATATATTTTTTAAAGCAATCAAGAAGTTCTCGAAGTGGGCTCCTGGGCAGCTTTGCCAGCAAATCCGCCTCTGATTATTCGTTGCAATTCATCATAAAGATGGGTGCATAGATTTTCATATTTTTCTTGGTTATTGTTGTAATTTTTTCTTGCCAAAATGATAGAAATGCCATTGTAAAAGAGGCATCCACGAGTAATTTTCTTTTCTTAATACAATTAATTATTCCATAAAGCAGCAATAATAACAGATTATCAATCTCACTTATTGAATTATTAAGCTTTTATTTAGTTTTAAAAAAGGCCCAGTCATATTTTCTGCTATCAACGCCTTTTTTTAATTTCATAATTTATTCATTGTAATAATTAATGTGTGTAAAGAGCTTTTACAATTGATATCGCTGCAATAAGACTTTTGAAGTTGTATTATGAAAATAAATTGTTTTTATTACAAGTTTTTATTTATTTATAGCCAGATATATTATTCAATTGAGTTGTAAATTGAAAAGCTTAAGGATATCAATCACATGTCCGATAACCAGACACTCTATGATAGATAACTTACTCGGACACCATAAGTCTTTTCAGATCACAAATAATTAATGTGGACAGATTATCTTATGCCCTCTAGATCTTGTGTGCAAGAGGGCCGAAATAAAAGTTTAAAGTTAGTGACAACACTTGTGACTGAACCATGTTCAATAGGTAGAATATATTTTAAATTAAATCAAAGTCTTTTATTTCGGACCATAAATCCATATAGTGTTAGTGACAGATGACTTAAAACTACGTTAGTATTATTTTTTAGAAAAAAAATAAAAAATTATATATACTTGAATGTAGTGGTCGACAAATGCTCTGCCACCCAGTGCCTTAATATGGCACTATCCTCCCTTAATGCAATGGTGTTCTGGATGGTAGTGGCGCTCCCACGCACCCTGTGCATCAAGGACCCGATTCTTTTGCGTTATAATGGCATGAAAGCCATCAACACGAGCTTCGGCGAACATTCCTGAAGCAGTAATAGTGTCGAGGGAGCCCCACTAGCATCCTGAGACCATTGTTATAGTGCACTCGCAAGGCATTGATGGCTCTCTGCGTATATGAGGTCCATAGGCTGCAGGTGTAAAATGACTGGCAATAAGATTTAAACAAAGTCACTTTGACTTCCTGCGATTTTAAATAAGCATTCGGACACTGACTTAAATAAGTAATACAGGGTTACCTACCTTTATCACCTTCTATTTTTGTGACTTGTGTTTTTTGTGTGTCTTTATGAAGACAAAATAGTAAGCGTGTTGGATTACTTTCAACATTTCCAACATTTGGGACTGGGACTGGGATATTCAGCAGCGATAGTAGAACTTTTTATCTGTATCATGGGACGCAGTTTTTCAGGCATCTCTAAATGTCAATGTTAGTATTTGTTTTGTTTTGTCAGTTTATTCAGACAAAAGACCAAGAAACAAAATATTTTGGACAAACTTCTATTTGAAAGCCATTCATATTACTTCTTATATTTTCCTTCACTATAGAGTACAAATTTTACATGATTCTATACGCTAAGCATTGGACAGGAAGACATGAAAGTACTGTCAAAGTTGAATTTAAAACCCTCAGTATCGTCTATAAAATTAACATGGCAACTTACTATCTGAAACCCATATTAAATGCATTTACGAACGTCAATGTCCATATCTGTAATATCGAAAACAAGGTCTACACTCAACATGCCTTCACTTTACTGGACTTACCTCATTACAGTGGTCAAAAAAAACAAGAAAGGTAAGTACTTTTCCTTTTTTTTTGCAAAGTGCAAATCAAGATATGCATCCAATGTCGTACCGGTGTGTCAGTCATCAGTCCAGCCTTGGGATCAGTTGTGAAAGGCTAGCCGGTGCACTGCGGCCAGTTAGCGTCGAGCCGCCATACGCGCTTTACGAAAAACCGCGTACGATCCAAAAACGTGTTTTTATCATTTTGTCACTTACACCAGTTTGCGCTGTGACGTATCGCTGCATCGTTTTTGTCAAAACAAATGTGAAGATTATCGGTGATCTTGTGTAGAGAGAGATACACAAACAATTTGTATGTAATCTTGTACACAAACATACATGTGTTTACAAACTTCTCATGAATGACATGTGCCGTATGGATATACTTTAAAAAACATGACAAGATTGTGATATATAATCGTAATATGCTCACCTAACTTAAATTGAACTTAATTTGAAGAACATAGGGAGAACAGGGACAACATTGCTAAGGTAAACTTTTTTTCGTTTATCATAATTCATAGAATCTAAACGCAAAAGATATGAGTGCATAAAAGGATGAAAGATTTCAATGAGACAAGAATGGTGACAATTGGTATAATTTGTCGTGAAGAACAACAATAAAATAACTGTTATCAAAACCCTGAACACTAAGTTAATTTAAATAGAAATAAATAAATAAATCAGTGACAGTTTCTCTGTATATTATTTGTGTAAGCATTCGTTTTCCACCAGCCTGCGTCGCGGTGCTAGGGCCAAAAAATATGATTGAGGTACACCGTTTTAAAAATCTCGGTGAGTAGACTGGGCCAAAACTCTAACATTTATTCGAACTTGAACGCATACGAAGTCACGGGCCGCCCGCTAGCAAAAAATATATAAATTATTAATCACACTGTATATTTTAAGGGTAGATCATATGAAAGAACAGATACCTAATCATAATGCTTCGTCGTTTGATAAATCGTTTGCGGTGAACAGAACTGAGCTATAAAATGGAATAAAATAAATTAATTTTCTTTGATGATATACATATAAAGTATATATTATATTTAGTTTAAGTAAGTCTATACAAATAAATATTTATTTATTATACATTATGTATTTTGTATATGTGTGTATGTATGTTTATGTATATATATTATGTTATAGTATACCTAGTTCTTTTAGTTAATGAATATGTAGAATATTGTATGAACCCTGCCCAATGTAACTCCTCTGCATGCCCTTTCTGGGTTAGCTGGAAGAGATCTCGCCAGGGATAAGCTCGCCCTTGCTCATCAATGTATTTCTGTTATGTTTAAATGTATTTTCTTATTGCAATAAAGAGTTTATACAATACAATACAATACAAAGAACTAATGACTAGTTTTGCAACGAGCGCATCAGGCCTGCGCCTGCGCAGCGGACGTTGCGAAATGCGCAGATAACTGCCAAGGTCGAGGTCGATATGCACTACTTGCCTTACTACTTAAGAAGTTAACGCAAATCATTATATACTTATGTACTTGTTTATAGATACAACTTTAGTAACAAACATTTAAGGCAGACAAACTGTTAAGCGATAAGATATTCGAATTGGACACAGCTGAGCTGTTCCAAGTACAGTCAAGTCAAGCAATTTAAATCAAGTCAATCGATTTTGTTTTGATAATTTCGGTTAATATTGTTGTTATGCGTATATAGATAAGGAAGAGCGAGGTCTCCAAACACAGGCATAACTTGCTTATATTGAGACCTCAATCAACCATGTAATTAGGGATTAGTTAAAAACGAAATAAATCATTTATTTATAGTTCTCATAAAACCCCCCGGTTTGGTCAAAAATTTGCGGATCAAACCTGCATTTCTGATCCTCTTCTGGGGTAACTAGTAAATAATTTTAAATTTTAACTTGAACTAGCGATATTAGCAGCCCCCTTTTTAAAAAAAAGTTTGTTTTCGATTGAAGGCGGCTGAACTCAGCTTGTTCCTAATTACCGTTTTATATGTGTACATTAAATTCTTAAATTTTTTTTTCAGACAGTTCAAGCAGGAAATACGTTAACGGAATCATTTTAATACTATCAACAGAATTGAGGTGTTATCTATATATATATAAAAGAAAGTACATACACTATTTATAACTCAAGAACGGATGAACCGATTTGGCTGAAAATTGGTGGAGAGGTAGTTAAGAACCAGGAAACGGACATGGGATACTTTTTATCGTGTTCGAAAAAAACTTGAATTGAATAAAATTTTAAGTCTGAATATTTAATGCCTCTGAGGCGGAACAGAGTTTGCTGGGTCAGCTAGTTTTAAATAAGTAATAGTTCTATTTTTCTTTGCCCACAAAGCGATTAAACATGACAAAGGGTTTCAAACGTATGTTAATTATGCCCGCTTAATAGACGGTCAAAACTTGGCCCTTCCTTTTAGCCTCGTGGAAGTCGGGAAAAGCCTATTCCTACTGAATTTCCTAGTTTTCGCAACATACAGGATGAACAATGATGCACTCTTGTACAATGCGCTACCGATCAGCATATAAGTTCCTTCCTGTTTTTAACTAATAACCCTATTATCTACTCAATACCTTAACGTTTGATTATTGATAAAATTGATTCTGTTCGTTTCTTTGGTTTACGCGAACAGTAGACATTGAAACGAGAACTTTCGTCGTTACGTAGTAACTATTTAGTAATCTGTGCTTTCGTCCTTGCGGTCACAGGTAGTCTACCTGTGACCACCGTCTGTCTTACTAGCGTTCTATCCATCAAATGTCAATCGGAACCCCATACTGCCTTCAATCTAGAACATTTCATCATCGGTCATCATCATCAGTAGATGACTCTGCCCATTGCCACTTAAGATCTCATCCGCGAGGCATATACAGGGTGGCGAACACAATACGACAATTGAATTTCTGTCTGTTACGCTCTCACGCCTAAACCACTGAACAGATTTTGATGAAATCTATATATATAAAAGAAAGTGGTGTTAGTTACACCATTTATAACTCATGAACGGATGAACCGATTTGGCTGAAAATTGGTGGAGAGGTAGCTTAGAACCAGGAAACGGACATAGGATACTTTTTATCCAGTTCGACCGCGATTTCGAAAACAAAGGAATTCCACGCGGACAAAGTCGCGGGGGGCCACTAGTTTAATATATACACAGAATGTTGACAACCATGTATGTGTACCAAATTTCATCCAAATCTGTACCGTAGTTAAGACATGAAAGCGAAACAAACAGAAAGCCTATAGTCGTATTGTCGTCGCCAGCCTGTACATTCCATTACCTTCTACTGATCTATCAATAATACTATAACAACAAGACCTTGGCATTTAAGTTCACGCATAATATCCGAAGTAAGTTTTGCGATAATTCATTAATTCGATGCAATCATAGACCACTGACCCTGCCCAAAGTGGGTCTGAGCCAAAGTCAACGCAAGGCCGGGTTACATAAACCTACAGACAAACGAACCTTGATTTCAATTCGCACCATAATATTGTTGAAAGGGTTATAGTTGTGAAGGTTATGGACTGGCTATAAACCCACTTTATTCCCAATGATAAAATAGGTAGGTACTTAGTTAGAATGAAGAGTCCTTGTACAAAATAATACTAACGTTTTAACAAGGATTTACAACAAAGAAGTCATAATATGGAATGTTGAATGTAACATGGCACCTTTTATAAACATGTTAAATAAATAAACAATACCTAGCCTAGTAAAACTAAACACAGCAGCGTGTTAGAAGGTAAAGTTAACATCAACACATAAAATAATATCAACACATTATAAAACGATATGTAACTTGACTTGATTTTTCATTTGACAGTACAAATCATATTATCTTAATATCTGAAGTTTGCGACGTGAATGCATATCACATTAAATCATAAAACTTGTTGGAATTATTAGTCTCCCTAGTGCAAACTGTACTGTAGCGGTTTAATTAAGATCTCAAGACAACCGTTTACGTTTTCATAACTTCCAATATCCAAAGTACCTACTAACACTAAGACTAAAGCCTTCCATTATCTTTGCTAAGTCTAAGGTAACTGATGTTGTCCAAATACGTAGCAAGCTAAATTGGCAGTTGGCTGGCCATGTCTGTCGCAGAACCGACGAGAGGTAGAGCAGGAAGGTTCTCGAATGGAGACCACGCTTAGGTAAACGTAGTGTGGGACGCCCCCCAGCTAGGTGGACAGACGACCTGAAGAAGGCAGCGGGTAGTGACTGGATGCAAAGGGCGGGAGATCGTGCGCTGTGGCGCTCCTTGGGGGAGGCCTATGTCCAGCAGTGGACTGTTACAGGCTGATGTGATGAAAGTAACTACTCTCGATACGAATGGGAATAGCGAAGTAACTCATCTAGTCTAATTGTGTACATTTTTTAATTGTTACAAACAATAGGACAGTTGATGACTGCATATCTTCTCTCAAGCGTGTTTTCGCATTAATTTAGCTATTGTAACAAGTACATAATACAAATAACCTTTATATCTAGGCGTTCTGCAATAAATAAATGCACGTCTATAGCATATTTTACAACTTAATCGATATCATAAAAGCATCGTTTAAAAATGACAATTTGCATAGTCAATGGCTTATGCCCTTCGCATAGTAATCAAATCAGTATACAAACTGCGACACGCCTTATATCTATAAGCTTAAGGAAGGTTATCCAGTGATTAAACAATATAGGCAGCTGGTAATAAAGATCTAATTTGTGGATATTAAACCGACCATAATATATTCAAAGCCGGTAGTGCGTTTCCGTGGTGTTGACATAAATCCAAAACCTTTTTATGCTGCTGTAAAAAAATATGGAAGAAAAGACTTTGATTGATATAAAACGATACCGCATAATTATTATTATGCACTAAGGAATAACAAATGAAAACTGTCGTAATATAAAATAAATATATTGTATTTGAATTTGTCGCGGGTTCGATCCCCGCACAGTACAAGCATAAGTGTGCATGAACATGTGTGTTTGTACTGGTCTGGGTGTTTTCTATGTATAATATGTATTTCTTTACAAAAAAAAAGTATTTAAGTATGTTTATCCGTTGTCTAGTACCCATAACACAAGCCTCGTAGCTTAATTTGGGACTAGAGAATTGGTGTGATTGTTGTGGAATATTTATATTTATTATATTTATTTATTGTTAATTTCTTAATTGAATTTTTGCACGTCTGCGAGCAGATTGAACACATGTGCTACTAACTTTAAAATGTGATCTTTATTAACTGTGTTCTTAGCAAATAAACGTTTGAGTTTGAGTTCGTGAAAATTTATGGAATACCCATATCATAATATAAGACTCGCTTGCTACGAATATGAATGACGTTTTAATTTTTATTTGTTATCAGGTTCACAGAAGTCACTATCATAATTTGATTTACTAATCTGAATTTAATAACTCGACAAATGACGCATGAAAATGAGAGTTACGGGCTACCGCTAAACGGTTTACTTGACTGTGGATTCCGATGTGTATTGTATAATTATTATGATGTTTTGCCACTCAAAAGTGTGATCTTGTCTCGCCAAGACGTTTTCATATTAGTGATTTATTATTATTTTATTCATAGTTTGTTGTAACAGTGTCATGTCATATTTATGGTTAAAGTGTTTCGCCAATGGTACAAATTAATTCGTAAGTAGCATATTATACATTATCTTTAGGAGCTACGTAGAGCGAATGTTACTTATACCAATAAATTTGATTTCGATAGGTTTTTCTTTTCCATTAAATGGATATTATTTATTAGATAAATAACGGTGCAGAATATCGACTCTACCATCCATACTCTACTCTACATTAGGTAATACATTACCTTATTTTGTTTTACTCTGAAATAGACATTGATAAAGACATTCAAAGTATACTTGTCCTTAAGATCTACTATAGTACTCATAAAAATTATCTGTTTAATAAGAAGTTCAGGTTAAATAGTTCATTTAGTGCCCAAAACCTACATTACAATGTACCTAATGTAATGTAATTTTGAAACAAGACATATATCTCGGAACATAAAAGTAAGGTACAAAAACAACACTTAGCTATTCACTCTGACCTCGTGACCTAACAACTAAAGGGTAAAATGAACAACAACAACAACTAATTAACTAAACATTTTTTGTCTTAAAAGGTGACCCGTTCGAACAAAACACAGTATGACAACACCTCAGTCAGACCAAAATGACTGAACCTGCCTAACCAGACAATGAAGTGGCTGGCACTGGTGACCCTGATCGCAGCCAACGTGGTGCAGCTGCCGTCGCCACTGGTGAAGACCACGCATGGCCTGATGCGGGGCAGGATCGCAGGGGCGGGGACTTTTCACCTGTTCCTAGGGATACCTTATGGAACTGTGGATGAGAGGAACCGTTTCCAGGTGAGATTTATATTACTTCATCATGTACACATCAGATACCGGCTAAGTTTATTCATCATATCAACCGATCGGCCAAGGATCTCCACCGTCATCGGTTCTACGCTTCCTGAATCCAACGACATCTTGCGACCTTCATCAGACCATAGGTTCACCTTGTAGAGGCCCTATAGGCCCTATTGTCAGGAAGTAACCCGTATGACAATGAATTGGCTGGCGCGGTGACCCTCATCACAGCCAACGTGGTGCAGCTGCCCTCGACCCTGGTGAAGATCAGGCACGGCCTGATGCAGGGCAGGAATCTTATGGAAATGTCGACGAGAGGACCGTTTTGAGGTAATATTGTTGAAATCAACAGCTTTATTGTTTGCTCAGTGAGTTCGCTTCTAACTCTTAAAGTAAGGACCTAATCTATTAGATATAAAAATATCTGCATCCCAACGCTAAATTCGCATTTTATGGAAGTTTCTTGCATAAGGAAAACGTGTCAGTCGGTAGGATTTTCAAGAAGCGGTGCTACATAGCAGTTAAATTAGTAATTATTCGAAATAATACTCGGAATACCTACTTAAATCATATATACGCACAGGTAACTGTATTATTTATCATCATGATATGTTTTGACACGGAAATTTGTATGAAGTTTATAAGGTCGGATCAGGAGGTCGGACGCCCCAAGTACAAAAAAACACGACATTTTAATTGACGCACAACAAAACGCAATTCATATTGACGCTGTAGGATTACGTAGGTTCATCCTCAATTTTTGCCGATTTACGGATGTAAACCAAAATATGAACGTACAACCAAGTTTCAAGAGATTTCTTAACCACGAGTACAAGATAAATTGTTTCTTTAACGGAATTAAAGTAAAGGTGGTATTTTGTAACTCAAAAAAGTCAAATTACCAAACAGCCTGTATCCATGTTATTTACGAAAACATTAACACGTCCAAATCTGTTTCCAGGCACCGCTACCTCCCCCGAAGTGGGAGGGAATCCTCGATGCCGTCAACGAGAACACCTGGTGCCCTCAGAGAGTGGCCGGCTCCACCCTCACCGTGGGCCAGCCCGACTGCCTCAAGCTCAACGTCTACTCCCCCACAACGGCCACGCCCGGCGACAAACTCCCCGTCATGGTCTTCATCCACGGAGGATGCTTCTTCGAAGGCATGGGCACACCCTTCGTGTACGGAGGAGACTTCTTCGCCGAGCGCGGAGTAGTCTTTGTCGGCATCAACTACCGACTGAGCGTTGAAGGGTTCTTGTGTCTAGGCATCAAAGAAGCCCCCGGCAACGCTGGCTTAAAGGACCAAATTGCCGCTTTGAGATGGATCAAAGAAAACATCAGCGCTTTCGGAGGAGATCCAGACAACGTCACGCTATTTGGAGAGAGTGCAGGAGCTGTCTCAATCTCTTTTCTCCTTCTATCACCATCAGCTAGAGGGTTGTTTAGTAAGGTGATATTGCAAAGCGGATCGTCGCTGTCTCCTTGGGGCTTGCAACACGACCCAATCAAAACCGCCAGTACTATAGCTAGAGAATTTGACCACAACTCTACAGACCCTCGAAAAATCTATGAAGCATTATCTAAAAGGAACGCTGAAGAGTTAATCAACGCGATAAAGTATTCAGAGCGTAAGAACTGGATTACAGCTGAGACTTTGTTCGTGCCATGTGTAGAGAAGGAGATAGCTGGTGTCGAGCCGATCATAACAGAGTTTCCCACCGACATAATAAGGACAGGGAACTATACAAAAGTGCCGATGATAATTGGCTTCAACGATAACGAAGGGTTGTTTTTCGTAGCCAAAGATTACGGGAGGTCATTGAAGAAGGTTAATACGGAAGAGACTATTCAACCTGACCTCGTGTTTCCAAGTGAAGCGTCACGAAATTGGACAGTGGATAAGATAAACGGGCATTACTTCTCTTCTGGGAAGGATGAGTTGATAATGGACATGGTGGACCTGTACTCGGATGTGCACTTCAAGTATCCGTCGGTGTTGGTATCAGAAATGTACTCACAGACGAGCGACCAGCCCATCTTCTACTATCTGTTCAAGTACAGTGGATTGATCAATGTTGGGAAGACGCTGTCGCAGTTTATAGGTAAATATTATCGAACACGGTTTTCAAATTAGAAATATATATGAGAAAAGCTGTTTACTGTGATTTCGCTCGGTACAAAAGTATCGAGAAGCAAGTGATAACTAGACTTATCATCAATCCTTCCAGGTGCGGACGGAGCCGCGCACGCAGACGAGCTGTTCTACATGTTCCGGCCGCACGCGCTGCCCATGGTCGCCGCCAAGACCTTAGAGGCGCTGATGCTGGAGCGGCTGACCACATTGTGGACTAACTTCGCCAAGTACAGGTCTGTATTGTTTCAATATTCAGATTTAGGTTTTCTTTCACTTTACTTAGGATTGGATAGGAGTGGAACTTACTACCTGCGTCAGTGTTTCCCTGCCATTAAAACCTAGAGTGAACAGGCATCTTCTAGGTGAGCTCACTCCATCGTAGAATCAGTCTTAGCCTCGTTCGAGCTTAGTCTTGGGTCAAGAGCAAACCTATCCCAAAAAAAAGGATGCAATATTATTTTTAAAAAACAACTGGTTCGTGTAACCTAATGTTGCATAATGCAAAAGTGCTGCTAGTTGTAATGACGAATCGATTTTGAATTCTTCTCAATTTATAAATGTAAAAAATATTTCTTTTTCACATTATCCTTGCTTACCTACATTATCTTATCAACCCCTGACTCCTCTTATTCTATATCTTGCATCCGACACCTTTTAAACGACGAATGACATTGTATTTCCAGTGACCCAACACCGCACACGTCCCGTCTACTCCCCATAAAGTGGCGCCCAAGCCGGGAACCGATCCCGCGCGCCCTTGTCATAGACCGGGAGTTCGCCACCGCGCCCATGTGGCAGGAGCGCACCAGGATGTTGTGGGATGACATCTACAGTCGGTTCAGACGACGGAACTACGGGTTCGACCAGTATGAGAACAGGACTAAGTGCTGTGATAGAAAACTGTGAAGATTTTGCAACCGTTAGATGATAAATATTTGACGAATTAAATGTGTCAGCAGTAAAAAAAGACTTATGTCCTCATTAAAGGGCAGAAGTCACCGAATACGACGGGCGAAATCACTGGAGAAGCCTCAAAAACGATGTCGCCAAACAGCGCACAATTTTGTTGAGTGACTTGATATTTTTTTTTAAATCGGCTTTATACCAATTCAAGTACATATTTTGCTTAAGTAAGTTTAATGTTAAACGCGTTGTGATAGTAATTTTATGTAACTAATAACTTACTTACTCTTTTTATTTTTTATGAACTCTCGACATTGACATGTGTGATCATCATAAAAAAAACCAGTCAAGTGCGAGTTGGACTCGCGCACCGAGGGTTCCGTACAAACCTGTAGATAAGGAGTAGTAACTTTGAAATTTTCAAAATTGTCAAAAATATTTTTTTTTTATATGATGAATCTGAAAATTTACGGTTTTCGTAATTTTTCCTATATCTGTACTATAAGACGTGACTTCGTACTAAATTTCAAGATTCTAAGTTTACGGGAAGTACCCTGTAGGTTTTGATTCCCGTACGAGTTTCGAAAATTTGCAGAAATTTGCGGCCTAAATGGCTGTATCTTTTGATTGCGTTGGCTTAGAAGGTTGATTTTTCTACAGCTTCCAGGGACAGTAGACCTAAGTATCATATAGAAATTTCAGTTTGATATCTCCACGCGTTCCTGAGAAAAAGGGTCTTGACAGACGGACGGACGGACGGACGGACGGACAACAAAGTGATCTTATAAGGGTTCCGTTTTTTTCTTTTGAGGTACGGAACCCTAACTAGATGAGTTCAAAAGTGCGGATCAAAATCGGTGTTTAAAATGTCATAATATCATTCGTTGGTCGTTTTTGATGCTTCAAAAATATAGCGGCACCATATCAAAATAAAATATTAAGCATTCTGAAACTGAAATCTGTCTAAATTTGTATTTGAGTGATGATGGTATTATGCTATTAAATTGCCTCTTTATTTATATAGTACGACGCTATCTTAGTGTTCCCACTGGACACAGATTTCTTACAATATTTTCATTTCATTCATCAAATTTAATACTAAAATAGTTGAGTATAGGTCAATACCTAATTAGTTTATAAACAGTGACTTTTGATGTGATTGAACGTTATAACTATTTTTGTTTAATAACACTACTTAACATACAAAGTAATAAATAAAACCAAATTATCGAGAAAATCGGTTAAAGAGACGTGCATGTTTTTTACCAAATTGCATTGCACCCGCATTGTAAAATAAAGCAATATCATCAACAACTGTTTACATACTTTCGATAAAAAGACAACATCGCTTATTTATTCACCTTGTAAATTTTTATTTTAGATAATTATATTATCAACTAAGTTACTATATCATAATACCAAAAACTTTGTACAAGGTGATTATACTCTAGTCCGTTTAAATTATTATTTAGGCACGTAACTGTTATTGCTCTGTAAAATTAAGGATGTTTCGAAATATGTACGTAAACGTAACGTGTAGGTAACAATACAGCAATACAGCCAAGCTGTTAAAATTAAAAAAGCAATGAAGTTGTCATTTGTATTTTATTTATTTGCGGTTTTTTTGTATGTATATAAAAGCGAATTAAATTACGTGATGTGATGTACGAAGATAATATGTTTTTTTGTTTTAATTAATAATACACAAACATTGAGGCGAAACGTTGGGGAATTTTGTATTGACTAGGCGAAATTTGGAAATAATACATTTGCATTGTTAATGCTAAAAACTAAAGTAATTGTAACGATTTTTAAAAAGCTAAAAAGGTTGTTTCTTTCGGATGTTGTAGGTATCTTACCGCAAAAATGATGAATCATAGCCGGCTGCAGCATAAAGAGCACATATAGAAATACGGACCAATAAGTAAGTGCCATGGTAGCTCAATTGGGAGAGCCATCGCCCGGCTTGCGAGAGGTGTGGGTTCGAGTCCCGCCTGCGGCAGTCCATTTTTCTTTGAGTATCTGTTAATTTCAAATTGCAAGGACTCTTTTTATCCCGACAAAATGCTCCTTTGGTATATTCGAAACTGAAGTCCGCAAGTGTCAAATAAAAGTCTTCTCATACAATTAATATTAATTGGGTTACATATTTCCTTGATTTAGGATTAATTCCATTAACCTATATCTATCGAAAAGCGTACTTTAATATGCCATATCTCAATATAAATTGCGGGAAATAACCCGAATATGGGATTTTCTGTTTGCTGAGGATTCTTTAAACATTAGCCGTATGCCCGGTGCCTATTAAAACGATTAGACAGAGTATCAAATAAAAAGACTATCTCATTTCACAGAACTAGATAAACTCGTGAGCAATACGTTTTGAACCATTTGGTAATAAAAAAATGAAATAGATAATATTTATCTGTGATTAAAGCTACTTAGAAAAAACGTCCATATTGAATAGGTACCGCTTTTTTATATTTATTTATTTATTAAGGTACAGCAACAAAATACAAAGCAAGACTTAATCTAAGCTACACTGGTATAGAATATCACGTTCAATTTGCATTTCGATTAGAGCTGATCACAACGTTTTCATATGGCAGTTAAATTAAAAAAAAATATTGATATTTATATAATAAACGGTATACAGAGATCTATAAATTACTTTTACATGCTTTATATAACTTAAATGAGATTCAGAAAAAAGATCTACCTCCCTACCAATAGTATTACACAACCTGCACATTCGGTATATTGGAGTGTTAAACGTTACCTACATTATTTCGACATACTGGAAGATCAAAAACTTGCTGCCTTCTCCTACTACCACTTGTCTTAAATGAAAGATGGCCCAACAAATACTCTGTGTCCCATTCAGAATTAACGATTTTCTTCCTCTTATTTTACGTAGGTAGAGCATTAAACGGGTATGTTCTAAGTTCTAAATTTAAAAACTCAGGAAGTCATACATTTTAACTGTAAAATTAACCTCATGGTAAATATACAAACTCCACCAGTACCAAACATATTACATAGTAATAATAATGATCAAAGTCTAGTCTACAGCCTCTAGAGTCTATGGTTTCCTGTAATGAAATGTAAATAAGTCGGTTTCTGCAGCGAGCGGGCCCATGTTTGGACAGGACGCCTAATTGCTACAAGGCTAGATGTGTCGGGATAATGAAATCCGGGGATAACTTATTTTATTAATACCTTAATCAGCACTAGAGGTTTTGTCCGAGGGCTTATCGAAATCTGTGTAGAGAGAAAACGCAGAGATGGGGATTTGCTGACTAAGTTTCAACAGATGTTGAAGAAAAATACATTTCACAAAAATACATTTTAATATTTATTAGCGCTGACGTATTTTGGTTTCAAATCTATTTTATAATTTGTGCTCATATACATTATGACGTATAGTCCACGGTGACTAAGTACAAGTTTTGTACCATTGTACAAATTCCTAAAACCTAGACATTCTAGGTTTTTTAAACATGTATAATGTTTTGTTATGCATTGCTGCTTTTTTATGAATAAAACATTTTTTTTTGAATTGCATCTATTTTCGAGTACGTACGCTAAGAAGAGACAATGGTTTGAACCAACCTAACCTTTTTAGATTAGCAGATGAAAAAAACAAACATTTTTTAAGAAATGTAAATGGAAATGAGCTTCATTTGATTTTTCAACAAAAAAAAGGTAAGTTTAAAGATTGTTTCTATTCGACAACCAGTGATCTTCATTGCGCACCTTTTTGAGAAGAATTTATAAAATAAAACTTAAACATTTTCCTCCACCCTTTGCTTTTGTAGTCAGATGTCTCATCAGCCTATACTCGTATAAGTCCCACTGCTGGGCACAGGCCTCACCTCAACTATGAGCTGATCCGAGCCATACTCCACCACGCGGGCTCAGTGCGGATTGGTGGAGGGGTGTGTGTAGGTAAGTGACCAACCTTACTGTCAGATGTTATTAGGCCGCCCGAGGGCCTCTGATCTCTGCCTCCAGCCTCTGGCTTAACGAGTAATATCTATCGATTTAACCGGGACCAACCGCTTAACGTGCCTTCCTAAGAACGAAGATGCTTGTAAATAGACGTCACTTAAATGTGCATAATGGTCACCCATCCTAAACATGACCGCGCCTTAGGTTACTTAATTTTTGGTATCGTACTACCAAAGCGCTGCAACCACTACGCCACAAGCACCATCTAGTCAGATGTAAACCTACCTAAATCTCATTATGATGAAGAACGATGATTCATAATCAATCTAGAGTCGCCTGTCTCTTTTCAAAAAGCAGACCAAACGCAAATACAAAAAGTTTGTTAACACATGTTCTACCTCTGCTACAACAAAAAGGAGTTCGCAAAGATATGAATAAACAACAACTCGTTACAAGCAACGAGGTTGTTACCAGTTGCGCTGTCGCGAAACTTCCCTTTGTGGACTGATAAACTTCTCGTTTAAAACTAAATCCGGTGATAACTTAATGTTATCTCGTTTGTACTTATCGCTTCTTCGTCGGAAGTTTGTTTTATTGCTGCTGTTTTTATTTTTAATCAACCAGCGTCAACACTGACTCTTTAGGAATAGCATTAAGTTAAGTCTGAGCACCATTGTAGTTAAGAAAGATAATTTTACGTAACTTTAATTCAATGTGCATTAATAACATTGTTTATCCTCCGGATCATATTAGTCAAAATCTGATATCGGAAAATTGGATTAAGTTTCTTCATCAATTTAATAGGCTAGATGACATGATGTTAACTAGATCATCAATAGTTGACATACTCTTTATCATCTGTCAAAACGATCTGCCTTAATAGATTTTGTATGGAAATATATTTGTTGTAACGTCAGAGTTAGAGTATCATAAAACGGAGTCAATTGAAAGAATAATTATTGAATTCTGTGTAATAAAAAATTGGTTTCTACATCTTTTGGGAAACTAATTGGTTGTATTATTAACTCCATAGAGGTTATGTTTTTATAACGCCATGGTCTTGTAAATATTTACGATAAGCGTCATCATGCCAATTTAAAGACTACGAATTCAGGTCACACTTCATCGATAGGGGACGTTCCTTGATGTGTCAGTGATTAAATCTTTGAGTTCTATCTTCAATAAGCGCCACGGTGTTCTCCCACACCCTATCAGCCAGTTCGTCTGTGACTCCTGCCCACCAATACGTACTGGAGATTTCGCAGTTATCGAAGTACTGTCCCGAGACGTTCTCGAGGCTAGGAGCGGAGGCCACGTGGACTGTCGTCTGAGCGCACTCCTCCACGGTCTTCAAGAACCACTCGATCACAAAATGTAAAATGCTTCTGACAGGCCACGGGGTGTGCTCATAAATCTCCGTGTTTGCCACTCCCGGGTGCAGCGAGTTCACGGCGACGCCGTCCGGCACGCGCCTCGCAAGCGCCTTCGCCGCCAGTATGTTACATAGCTTCGTATTCGAGTACCTCGTCCAAACATTCGCAGGCTTATTCCCAACCATATCCTCCGGGTCTAACTTGGCAGACCCGTGCGCTCCCGACGACACAAATATTATCCGACTCGGCTTCGAGCTCACGATCTTGTCCAGCAACAAGTTGGTCAGGTACACCGGCGCTACATGGTTCACCTGCATCACTCTCTCGATTCCGTCTTCGGTCTTTACTTGCTCGAATTCAGAGAAGCCCGCGTTGTTGATCAGTACGTCTAACCGGTCGTTGTTCGCGTTGAAGTCGTCGGCGAACCGCTTGACGCTGGCCAGGCTGGTGAGGTCGACAGATTTGCATTCTACGTTAGGGTTCCCGGAGGCGTCGATGATCTCCTGCACGGCTGCCTGCGACTTGGCCACGTTCCGGCTCGCGATCACGACCCGTGCACCGCGTTTTGCGAGAATTTTCGCCGTTTCCAATCCGATGCCAGCGTTCCCACCAATGATGACAACGGTTTTACCGGACAATTTCCCTTTGCACGTGCATCTTTGCTTACTTAACCCCAAATATAACTTTATCAGAAAACATACAAATAATGATGCTATAGAAAAATATAGAAGTGGTTTTAAAAACCAATAAATTAAACTAATAAGCATTGCTACGTTGTTCTCCGCAGATGTTTAGTAACAGATCGACTTAAGGACTTTTAAATACTTTTAAATAAACATACTTTTCAAACTGGAGATCAGATGTCACGAGATGTAACATGTTGTAAAAAAACTGAAAACATAGTGTCTTGACAAGACAAGGATATTTACCCGATATTTACCCCGAATCTACCTAAAGTGGGTAAAACGAGGTAAATTCCCGGGTAAATATCCAAATGGTGGGTGAATATAAACGTCACATTGTATTGTTTCTAGATTTTTCTTTAATTTTGAACGTTAAAACTGATCGATCCAAATCATTTAAAATTTTATCAAAAATTTTCTTGAAAATCTCGGACTGTTCCCAAAAAAGGTGATTATCAACAACTTGTGTGAAACTAATATCGAGTTTGGATGTGATTGTGATACTTTTCGAAATTAAGATGATGATCTTAATCAGCCGCAAGACGTTCACTGCTCAATATAAGGTCCTTTGAAGATTACAGTACATCATCCATGTTCTTAGTAGTTGGAGACGATTGTTGATTTTTTTATTTAAATTGCAAATTCCTACTATTATGTACTTTTAGATACGAAAATTGGTTTCTGGTACCACATAGACCAACAAGCAATGTGAAAAATGTATTTGACAGTCTAAATAATCTAATGTGGTGGCCAACTTTTTTGTGGTGGGCCGATTTGATTGTGTTTTTGCAGCTATTTTGAGAAGAAACCCACAAAATGTGTCTTGTGTGACCAGCAGGTAAGTGCATAACTCAAGAACGCCTGGACCAATTTGGCCAATATTTTTTTATGATATTCCTTAAAGTACGGAGATTACGAAGAAAAAATAGTTCAAAAATAACGGGCAGGACTACAATAAAATGAAGTATTTTTAAAGAAAAGCATTAGGCAATTCATAAATTTCAAAAATCCAAGATGTAACTTATCGTTTGTGGGACGATGATTTTGATGAAATTTGTTTTTTGGGACTGTTTTGACAGAAAGTTTTCGAACAGTCTCAGAAACTAAGTTTCATCAAATCTTAGATTCTTTAAATTATTCATATTTCACAGTAGTTTTCCTGTCAAAATAGTTGGAGAAACTAATTTTAAATAAAGATTGCTAAAACAATCAAAGAAACCGCCGTTTTAGAGTTGGTGCCACATGCACAGTTACCTGAGTACGATAGGTCCTAGGTATATCTACGATAGGAAAATGAGGTTTAGTTTTTTAAACCTTTTATTTAGTTTTACGCACCAAGTACGGGTCTTAACACAAAAACTAACAACTTCCATCTGAATGTCCTATCGCTCTTTTAAAATGGTTGATTTTGACATAGTGCTGATTTCACCAAGGTAAAACCGATAGTTTAGTTAGCCGGTTAGCGTCATTTTTTATAAGTTATGGAAACTCAATGTCCTAAAACGGCTAGTAAAGTATTACGAGTAATTCGGTATCTAAGTGTCGTTTCCTTTTTATCAATGACAGTTAACTGCTGTTGACCAAACTGTATTTTAAATCGCTGACTGAGCCAACTGACCGAGACTGGCTCGTTGGTGTAGTGGCAAAAGTTTCTGCCTTACATCCGAGAGGTTCTGGGTTCGAATCCCAGGTCGAGCCAAAATTATTTCTGAGATTTTCTGTCATGAATTTCTCAAAAACAGCTCGGAGTCGGAAAGATGGCGGTGTTACACCCCCGTGGTTCGGAAAGCACGTTAAGTCGTTGGTCATGCGCCTGATCTCTCTCTGGTCACGTCGGATTGCCGTCTCACCGACCTTTGAGAGTGATGGAACAGTGAGTGCACCTGTGTGTTGCGCTCACACGTGCACTATAATATCTCCTTCGTAGTTGGCTGATCTCTGTTGAGATTGGCCGCCGTGGTCGAAATCGGCCAGAAGGACTATTATTGTTATTTTAAATTACCTTGGTTCCACAAAGGTAAGTACGAGTACGTTTGGTAAACGTATAACTAGAGCAGCTTGGGGTCCAAGGCGTCAGCGCGCGTCACGTCCCGCCTCATGCTGAAGTCTCCGCACGTGAGTTGCTAAGTGCATTAATTGTAGAACCGATCGGCTGGGGGCCCGCGCGATGGCGGATTTGCGATGGGTTGCCAGCTTTTCGACTTTATTTTTGCTTAGGCGGTAAAAAAAACTAAGAATAAAAAGCACTTACATTATTATTAGTCTGTGCTATGTAGAACGACGATGCATTAAAGGTGTCATCGTTGTCTAGGTAGAAACATACACTCTTTTGCAAAAAAAACGGGCACCTAAGGAAATTTACGTTCTAAGGTCGATTTGAGTTAATTAAATGAAATTTATTTCTTTGACGTAGTCTGTATACTTATAATCGTGTAAATTAATGCGCGTGAAGTGAGTTCGGGCAACTAAAAGAAAAAAAAAACGATGGATTCTTTCAAACCGATGTACACGCCCAAACAATAAGAAGTGGTCGGCAATAAAGATAAGATTTTTTTTTACTTTTTTTAATTAAATAAAGTTACAAATGTAAAAACCTAATACCGAATGTGACCTCCTCTTGCCAAAATCACAGCTTGAATCCTTCTGGGCATGCTTTCCACGATGTTTTTAATAACGTTTTGAGGAATTCGTTCCCACTCTTCTGCAATGACTCTTTTTAGCTCCCTGATGTTTTGTAGAGCAGGTTGCACTGATCTTACACGTCTCTTTAGAACATCCCAGACATGCTCAATTGGATTGAGGTCAGGACTTCGAGCTGGCCAATCTAAACGACGGATCCCAACTTCTTGCATGTACGCTTCCACGTCGCCAGAACGGTGCGAGCGAGCATTGTCGTCCATAAAAATGGAATCTTCCCCAAGTGCAGTCAATGTGGGTTGTGCATATGGAATTAGGACTTACATTATGTACCGATGTGCATTTAATGTTCCATTTTCTATGAAAACTAACTCCGTACGCTCCATCGAATTAATTGCTGCCCAAAACATAACGGAGCCTCCGCCATAAGGAGTGATTTCTTCGAAACACACTTCCGCATAGCGTTCCCGTGGTCTTCGCAGCACTCGCCGGCGTCGGTCTTCTCCACACAAAGAGATTCTAGCTTCATCAGAAAACAATACTTTATTCCAGTCCTCCAGAGTCCATGAAGCACAGTTCCGAGCAAACTGAAGTCGAGCAACACGGTGCTCACGGAGTAATTTAGGGCCCCGAGCTGGGCGGTAACTCCTGATATTGGCAGCCAAAAGCCTCCTCCTGACCGTCCACAAGCTAACTTCTACTCCTCTTACTTCTTCAAGGCTCTTCTTCAGGTCCACACTTGACGCCTTACGATTCCGCAACGCCTGACTCACCAAAAAGCGGTCATCTCTTGGTTCTGTGCATCGTTTTCTTCCCGAACCGGGTCTTCTTTTGACCGAACCGGTCTCTTGATACCGTTGCCAAGTCCTCTGGACAGTTGAACGACTCACATTTAGCCGCTGAGACACGTAAGTTTGCGAACAACCTTCTTCAAGTAGGGCTATAATTTTACCGGCCCTTATCGCTTTATCACTCATATCAAAAAGTGGTATTTAATGTAAAAATAAAGATTAAATTGTTTAATTTGCAGAAAATGTCCAAAAAGTTTTAAAATATCGTAATCAGTTAAAAATCGTTTCAGCAATTCGCGCCATTAGTAAAGCAATTTTAGAATAATCCACAATAATCATTATTTTTCTTTTATTAATTTCAAATTTTAAATTTGGAACGTAAAGAATCATGCCAGGATGCTTCAAATAACATGCCAATACATCGTCAAATTAATAAAACCTATTTCTTGTTCTTCTTCATTAAAGTAGAGGAAAAAATCTAAAGTGCCCGTTTTTTTTGCAAAAGAGTTTATTATTTGTGTTTGTTTAAATCTTTTGTCAAATCATGTAGCACTGCATGTTCTTATCTTATACATAAAAATGACCATTCGTTTTATACATAAAAAATACAGTTCGTTAGTCTCGCTAAAACTCGAGAACGGCTAAACCGATTTGAATAATTTTAGTCTCAAAATATTCGTGAATGTCCAAGGAAGGTTTGAACGGTAAGAAAATATATTAAAAATTGCGAAAACAGCAGGCAAGACGACGTCTGCGGGTCTGCTAGTACCTAATAAAATAAGCTGTGAGAACCAGCAACAACGCGCCATTCGGCCTAAGATCAGAAAATCAACTCTGTTGCGGACTGAAAAAACACTCAAGACGACAGATTGGGTGTAACTCTTTTAAGAAGCAGATGAAAGAACCCTTTTTAAAGTTACAGTTAAATAAGTAATTTCTGTAGTATGCGTACTATTTCGACACTACAATAGAATAGAATCGTTTATTTGCTCTTGAATACAGTACATGTCAGATCTTAAAAAATAACGCATATAGTTCTCACATATTCAGCTATATAAAAAAGCATGCAAATCTATCTTTATATACGAGTAGTATAAAATAAATTGGTATTAGTTACACTATATAGAACTCAAGAACGGATGAACCGATTTTGCTGAAAATTGATGGAGAGGTAGCTTGGAACCAGGAAACGGACGTATGATACTTTTTATCCCGCTCGACCGCGACTGTGAAAACAAAGGGATTCCACGCGGACGACGAGTCGCAGTAGGCCACAGGTATAAATATAAAATTGGAAATATATTGTACTTTAGCAACACCACACGTCAACAGTTGTCTAGAACCGGTAACTTTACAAAGAGTTGCAACAGTTCGGCCAACAGGGAGTATGTATCTCACACTTATTACGGCGCACGCTGAAACGAAATATGCTCTGATCGCACTCTAGGGAGATGGTTTTGAAAAGTTCTTTTATGGCTTCAAATTGCTTTCAATTCGTAAGTGCAATCAGAACTATCTGGAAAGTTGGCGTATTAGATTTTGTGAGAACTGTGCGATGGAAATAAGTTAAGATATTAATTAACAGGAAATGTATATTATCATTAACACACGTTTGTGCATCAAAATGCCTTTTGCAACCAGGGGAGAACATTTCTGATAATACTAAAAGTCAATTGAACTAATTAAGACTTAAATGTATTATTCTCTTAAATAACGGTGAAGTTATTAAAATTAAGTAATTAAAAATTAAATAAGGCGATGTGCCACACCTGTACCTACTTATATTGATCCTTGTCACTTAGCCATGCATGCATAATGGTTTTGTTCATGCGTAACATTAGAAGAATATGACGTTTCTTCTAATGTTATGCATAAACAATTTTATCACTTTAATTTTTAATTTTACCAATTTAATTTTTGCGCAAAACTTGAAATCAGATCTAGAAACGTCTGGTACTGTCTGTATGATAATTGAAGTACAGGTACACATCGTAATACATTTTGTCTACATATCTAAAAAGAAATGAGATTAAGTTTTTACATATCAGACTACTTTCCACAGTTTCGTCTGGCATATAGTTCAACGAGGTCTGTTGTGTCACACTGACAGTACCAAAGACCTCTCCAATAACTCAAAACCCAAGTAAAAGTACCAAGATAATAATAGTCCTCCTGGCCGATTTCGACCACGGCGGCCAATCGCAACAGAGATCATCCAACTACGCAGGGGATATTATAGTGCACAAGTGTGAGCGCAATACGCAAGTGAACTCACTGTCAATCACTCTCATAATTCGGTGAGACGGCAATCCGACGTGAGATCCGGAGAGAGATCAGGCGCAGGACCAACGACTTAACGTGCTTTCCGAAGCGCGGGGGTGTAACACCGACAACTTCCCGACTCCGAGCTGTTTTTGAGGAATTCATGACAGAAAATCTCAGAAACAATTTTGGCTCGACCTAGGATTCGAATCCAGGACCTCTCAGATGCAGAAACTATGCCACTACACCAACGAGGCAGTCCAAAGTACCAAGATAAAAATCGTGGGAAAGAAGAGTGGAAAACAAAAGCACATTTCGCAAATGGACGACACAAGAACCGGTCGCGCGGAGGTCGGCGATTCATTTATAAAGCACAATTATACTAGCCGACGGTTGGTAGGGCTGTAACTCTGTAATTCCAGGACTAACAGTAGTTACTGGGGACGTTCAAGGCTCCTGTAATACAACGGGGATAGGTTTATGTTGCTAAAGTATCTGCTTCTCTGACAGCTTACAAGCTAAGCATTTTAGATTCCTTTATGAGTGAATTTTTCAAAATACTTTCTTATTTTTTTTTTCAAATTAACATGTAAGCTCACAGATCACTCCAAAGCGCATACATGCAACACAATATCAAATACATAATCAAAAAACATGGTCAATAAATATGGTAAGTATGGTATAATAAATAATAATAAATTCGTTTATTTTCCAAAAATATTTTTTTTTACATTATTTTACTGAGTTTTCCCGGTAAGTAGTCTGAGACACTTAATTGTATTGGGAATAACTCGCTCGTTCCCTCGTTGGTTAACATTATAGTTCCGATTTTATACACTGTAATAGAATTTTTAAAATTTTACGAATTTACTTTTACTTTTTTACTTTTACAATTTTACTTTGATAATTTTACAACTTTCTTACTAATTTTACTTTAATAATATATAATATAATATTATTAAATATAAATACAAATACTTGGTTGGTTCTAACGAACTTTTCTTGAAAAAAGAAGTCGCTGCAAAATCTTATGTTCCTAATATTATTACGACGGTCGAGAACGTCGTAGACCATGTACGTAAGAAGTCAAACTTCACCCTGAGAGTCGAACGGTTGGAATCTCGCCACAAAGTGAATTTTAATTCATTTGTGGTGGGGGTACCGACCCACCATCCAGCGACCTTCATGAAGGAAGATTTCTGGCCGCAGGGCGTCGTGTTTCGGAAGTTCCGAGGACGGCTGCCAGCCGACACCGCACGCTACGCATCTGTTCGCTGACGCGTGGGATTTGTGTTAAATATTTTAATTAGATTGAGTAATTTTTATTATTTGTATGTATGTTAGTCTGTAAGGTATTTATAATATAGAGGCCGGTATTTTTTTGAAATCTGTTGCCTGAAATAAAGGAATTATTATTATTATTATATGTGTCATGCATGTGTGGGTTGTGGACAGTCAATTAATCAGTCCTTAAGTCAGCTCACTAGATAGATATATAGATAGATAGATTAACACTTTATATTGTACAACACAAAATAAATTACAGACAGGTTTAACAAAGAAAGATGTACAATTTGGGCGGTCTTATCGCTTGTAGCGATCTCTTCCAGACAACCTTCGCTGAAAGGAACATTTAATTAACAGGAAGGGGGAATTTGAGCAAATTATATACGGATAATACAAAACACAATTTTTACGAAACAACTAAGATATATATGGCTAAAATTAATTAGGATCTAGGCTTAGGAACAATACCGATTTGTTTCTTCGGTTTACGCGAACAGTAGACATTGAAATGAGACACGGAACAGGTAGAGTCTACCTGTGACCACGGACGCTGAAAAGGGTCCGAAACGTCAGGTTAAAACAAAATGTAAATACATCGCGAAATAATCCGTAAAAGTGTCTCATTTCAATAATACCGATTTACTACTATAAAAAATTGTGATTATTAAAGAAAACCCGAGTTTTCGCCATCACTAGCACGGCGAGCCGGGCGCTGTTAATCCGGTTAATAAAGAAAAATACCCGGGACCCGGCTTATTGTTATTAACTGAGCAAACATGCAAATTGCACCGGACTTCCTCCGCCTTTTCATTCCGAACTTATCTCGGAGTACTTACATACAAGGACCCGGTTTAAAAAAAATACAGATGAAAACTGTGATGAAGATCTAAATCTGTTTAGGAACTCAGATAAGATAATGCGCTGTGATGTTGTCACCACTCATTCTTGTGTTTATATTTCTACTTTATTAATAGGCTAGATGACACTACCAATCGTTGACATACTTTATATCATCTGTCAAAATGGTCTGCCTCCATATCTTTTGTATGGGAAAAGTGAACGTGACGTCACGGTCATGTATCAGAAATCGGAGTCAATTGACCGAATGTTTATTGAGTTTTGTGTGTTTAAAAATTGGTTTCTACAGCTTTTTGGAAATATATTGGTTGTACTAACTTCATAGGGGCTATGTTTTTTAAACGTTATAGTCTTGAAAATATTTAAGATAGGTGTCATGCAAATTATTGTAAGTGCACAATACCATTTGCTTAAAGTGCACTAAACGCAATATGACATTCTCTGCCAATCAGAAAACCTTTAGGGTAAGCAGAAATGGACGGTGGCCAGCACGTAACTGTAAACACGGGCGGTGTCTTATATGTTTGTGATACGGGTGATTTTGCATCAAAAATGGGTAGCCTGATTTGCTGGCCACTCCACATTACAATTCAGATATTCCGTATAATAATAATAATAATAAATTCGTTTATTTCCAAAAGTATTTTTTACATAATGTTACTGAGTTCCCGGTAAGTAGTCTGAGACACTTGTAATGGGAATAACTCGCTCTTTCCCTCGGTGGTTAACATTATAGTACCAATTTTATACACTGTAATATAATTTTTAAAATTTAACGAATTTACTTTACATTTTACTTTTACAATTTTACTGTAACTATTTTCTTTAATAATTTTACAATTTTTCTTACTTATTTTACTCTAATAATTTAACAATTTTACTTACTTATTTAGCTTTAAGCAATTTTTACTTACTTATTTTACTTTAACAATTTTAGTTTAACAGTTATACCTACTTTATTCACTTTAACAATTTTACTTACTTATTATACTTTAGAGAATTAATAAAGGGTAAGTATGATTATACCTATATATTTGACTAAATATGCTCATTGGTGTGTGTGTGTGTGTGTGTGTGCGTGTGTGTGCGTGTGTGTCTGGTTGTGCAAAAGCATGTATAGTGTGCGAGCGTACAGACGCATAAGAGCGTGCTCGTAACGGCAACTAGTACCCAGGTTTGTGTATTAGTAGGCGCAGAAAAGATAGAAAAGTCAGTGATGTGTTCCTGTATGAGCGTCCATAGTATAGTAACTATGGATGTATACTAGAGATGGGCCGAGTGCTCGGTTAGTACTCGGTACTCGGCGTACTCGGTGTTTATTTAATACTCGTACTCGGCCGAATAACTCGGTTCAAGTGACGAGTACTCGGTTATATAAATTTAATAAACTGCATGTCTGGAATAAGTTTGCTAGTGGCCAACTGAAGGAATTAAAGTATGTACCTAAATGACCACATACTTAAGTCAATGAACAAGCTCCTAATCTGGCGTTTGTCAATTCCTATTGGTTAATTAAACGACAGCCAGGCCGCTGCGGATCGACAAACTGTATGTAGTATCATAAAATCAAATACATATTAAGTTGATTAGTGAAGTCATGATTTATTAATTTAAAATTACAGTGAGTAGGTACATATTGCTGGTAACTCGGCCGAGTACTCGGTACTCGGCAAGCTTTAAACCGAGTAATACTCGGCACTCGGTAAAATCACTACTCAGCCCATCTCTAGTGCATACAATTTTATTTCTGGGGGTCTTTTAGGTTTTAAAAAGTATTACCAAGGCTCTGACTTCTAGAGATCTCTGTTAGCGAAATAAATAATTGAACTGGGCCATATTGCGATCTTCCTTTTCGCTAATTAGTAACATTCTTATTAAAAAAAATACGAGTCAAATTAGGATTAGCAAAAAGGCTCCAGGACCACAGAAACCTCTAACCAAAACGTCAGTTTGGTTCTCATTGCACAAATATACGCTTACAAATATACCCACATCACGCCAGCGGAATCCTGTTACTAAGCCTGCACTGTCTGCGTCAGCCCGTCAGTCTGTCTGCTGTCTATCAGCAGACTAAATGCATCATAGCCGTGCGGTCATAGGCAGTGGGTTGGCATTTTCATTGTATATCCATTGGCATTATCACACAGCTACATCCTAATTGTAGACATAGAAAAGATTTGTTATTTTCTTTTTGTAACGAATAAACTCAACGTTGTGAACGCAGAAAAATACTCAACAAATAAAATTTTAGCCTGTTTCATCTTAACCGATTGTTAAATATTTCTCTCGGGTGATTTGAGGGTGTCTCCCACAATCATTGATGAAACATACGCTGGCTCAAAGCGTAAAAAAGGCCTTACAAAATTCAACGACTCCATTAAGGTTCTCGGTAGCTCAGTGGTCAGAGCATTGGACCGGACTTACAAAGGTCGGGGGTTCGATTCCTCCCCGATGATGTAAGAAAATATTTTTTTAATTGTTATTTCTTTTCGAATAAACTCAACTTCTGAATTCATTATAACAATCTTTTCACCAATAGAAAGCTTATGTAATAGTTGATGGAATCAGGCGTTACTTTGCGGAAATCCATGACTAAAGCTGAAAAAGAGGATTCCAGCGCTGGCGTCTTTTAGTGGAAATTTAAAGCAAAATAATCCTCTTTTTCAGCTTTATATTTAATTTTTTTGGTAATATACAGGGTGTAATAGGAAAATGAAAGCTTTTTTTTGTGAATGCTATATTTGCGTGGACAAAATCGCAGTGGGTTGCTAGATCTTAAATAAAAAATAATAACACTATACTTTAAGAAGACACTTAAACCACGGTAATATTATCTATACTAGAGATGAAACGGATAGCAGTTTGGCCGGATACCGGATACCGGATATTCGGCCTACCACCTGGCCGGATAGCCGGATATCCGGCCGCCGAATATCCGGCGGAACTTAGCCGTTTGGTGCAGCGCACACACACTTGGCGTAGGCGACGCGCGAACGATCGGGTGGCCTCGGTTTGATTCGGGTCTTTTCGTTGATGAGCGAAGTTAGCAATTCTTTCATTCATTGACTTATTGTGTCGATTGCAGTGCAGACACGTGCGTGAAACGAGTCACTCAAAGTGCAGACTGAAGTGACAGCAATGATTGCTGCTGGCAGGCGACTTGTAACGCACTTTAATCACTCAGGTTTAGCTCAAGAAAAACTGCTGACGATTCAAAAAGAGCTAAGTTTACCCGAGCATCAATTAGTGCAAGATATTAGCACTAGGTGGAATTCCACTTTTTACTTGATTGAACGTTTGTTAGAACAAAAGCGTGCCATATCATTGTATGTTGCTGATCACGTTACACTCGTAAATTTGACAGCTCAACAGTGGAGTTTAATGGAGCAGTGTATCAATTTATTAAAGCCCTTCGAAGAAATAACAAAAATAACAAGTTCTGGACTATCCCGCGTGTCGGAAGTTATTCCACACGTAACTGCTTTAAAAAAATACTTAGATAAAGCTGAAACTGAGTAAAGAACTCCTGATTTATCACATATGTGCGCCTCGTTAAAAGCTGAATTAGAAGTTCGTTTTAACTCCATAAGTCAAGACTCAAACTACTTGATTGCAACTTACCTAGATCCGAGATTTAAAACAAACTACTTGGGGGTGATTGACGCTGAAAGAGCACGCCAGGAGATCTTGTTGGAATATTTAAAAATGTCTCGTGAAGAGTCCTCAAGTAGCAGTTCATGTTCAACACCGGCTAAAAAGAGTAGAGGAGGGGAGACAGAGTCAGCTGTATCTCGCAAAGCTCATGACACGTTTTGGGATTGTTTTGATGAGGTAGCAAATGAAAACAATACTGGCCAGGTTCAACGCGAAGAAAGAAACGCGATAACCTGTGAGCTGGATTTTTATCTCAAGTCAGTGTGAATTGATCGCAATCGTGACCCTTATTCTTGGTGGGCAGCTAATGCCAAACAATACCCAAATTTATCAAAGTTTGCCAAAATCTATCTTTCAGCACCTTGCAGTAGTGTGTATAGCGAAAGACTTTTTTCTGAAGCTGGCCTTATTTATGAAGAGAAGCGAAACCGCCTGCTGCCTCTCAATGCAGAAAAATTGGTTTTTATTCACCATAATTTGCCCTTAGTACAGTATGAGTACTAATTAATTAATTTTCTACTTTAAACAATACCTAATTATGTTTCTTAAGTCTTACTAAATAAAGTAAATAATTACTAAACAATTTTTTTTATCCAGATCTTTTTTTATTTCGGCCGGATGTCTATCCGGCCGAATAGTCGTTATCCGGTATTCGGCCGGATAGTATTAAGGCCGCCGGATAGGCCGGATACCGGATAGTTACCGGATATCCGTTTCATCTCTAATCTATACAGTATTCCAACTTCATATAAACGGACGACGCGCGAGCTATACCTACGCGCCCGGTGCGCTTGTCATGCTACAGTCGCGAATGCGCGCAGTGACGAACGGACGATGCTCTGGTGATTAAAAAATCAGTAACCGCTCGAACAACTTGAAATAAGTGCAAGTAGCTATTTAACATGACAAGTAGAATATATTGTGCTGTTTTTGGATTGCGGATTTTTTATACACTCAAATATAATAATTAAGCATTTCGTTCATACGAGTATAATATTAGTAATACAATCAATACGCAAATATTTTTCGGTCGCAAATTTATTAAAACTATTTGTTATAAAGTCACATAGATAATCATGGTTTTTAATGAAATCTATCAATCAATAAAACAAGTTGCATTTTAATTGAACACTTTGTATTCAATTCACAAAGTATTTTATGTAACCAATCACATAAATATTTTCTATTGTTACTAAGTATCTGTGCTTATAAATAAAAAGTAACAAATTTACAATCTCAAAACTACCTAGGTAGAAACTCAAAGTAGGCAGATGCAATTAAAACGCTGTAGGTAGGCGACAGCGACAGCCCTATCTCATGCTTACGTACCGCGCGGCGGTAGGTACTTATTTTAAGGACACGGCCGAGTTGGAATACTGTATGGATAACGTGCTTAAACCTTCGCTTGCGAGCAGACATAAGACACGTGTCTCGTCACCTCTGTAGTACACACTTAAGTGGTTACTCACTAGAGTAACTCGCAAACGCATTCTTGCATAAACAGCACTCGACATATTTTGCAATGGTCGGTTAAAAGCCCGATGGCACATCAAGATGGCGAACCGATAAAATAATGAAACTGCACATTTGCTTTGATGAAGAGCTATCTATAATTCGAATAATTTATTTTTAATTAGTACCGAGACACAATTTGAAAAGCAAACAGTCAAAACGTACCTATCTATATGTTCATCACCAATGTTCATCACACACTAAACGGGTGGGCGGTCTAATGCGAGAGCAATCGCTTGGCTTGCGAGAGGTGGGGGTTCGAGTCCCGCCTGTAACAGTTCATTTTTTTAAGGGTGCTTTGATTTCACATGGTCTTATAGGTTTAATAATGCATTGATATTGAGCTAACTTACAAAATCAAACCTATTTAACTAATATAACCTATTGAAAAAAGGATTAAATATCTACAGACCATTTAATAACATGTAGTTTTGCAATAGTTAAGCAGTAACTTTTTATTAACCCGTGGCATACTTTCAAAATATTACAGGATAACTAAGCTAAGCCAAGCCAAGCCTTAGCAAAGTTCCATTTACTTAATCACAGACAGCCAGGAAGGACTTGTAATATGTATATGTAGATATACACAACACCGCAAACTTCCTAAAAACTACATTCCCAGTAACCCGTCAAAGAACTAACAACGAGAGATCAATTGCAATTTGCACTCTATGTTGGCATTACGTAATACTTGCAGCATGCGCGCACACATGCAATTGCAGTGGGTCACGCGGTGCAGTGTCGACACCGACCAAGAATCGCATAGGATCAATACAGTCATGTAGCCATAACATTACATTTTAATCATAAAATCCGCCGAAACATTAATCTATCGGAAAAAACGCGCCCAAAATAGTTCCTATAGATCACGCTAGATGGCGCTGTGTGTCGCATAGCTCGCGGTTGATAAGCGATTTTTCGGGCAATGGGGTGCACCGACTTCGGTATTCACGGCACTCTGGTTTCCCTTCAAAACGTATAAATCTTTCGCCTTTTACTAAAGATTTCCGTGGAGGGGAACACTCAAATGAGTCTTATCTAATTTTTGACACCCTGCGCTCGCAGGGTTTATTAAATTCATTACACTGGCAATCTTCAAGCCAGCCACATATTATTAATGTTTATTACGTTAAATGGTCCACCTATGTTTGACTAAAAGAAAATATTTATTACGAATGACAGTTCCGCATAAGAGATTTTGACAAAATAAATTTATACGAACAACAAAGTACTACCTACCTACATCAATACCTAATAAAAAATGTGTATCCAAATACCTAAAGAACCAACCCTAAAGACAAAGAGAGATCAGATGCACACTGACTCTCTTGCGTAATACTTGCAGCATGCGTGAGCGCAGCTGCAGTAGGTCTCGGTGCAGGCTGCAGTGTTGACACAAGGCGCCGCGGGCCCACGAGAATCGTGCAGGAACTATACAATGTAGGCGTAATGTTAGAGCAGGCAAAACCTTAACTTGTCATTTTTTTACTATGTTGCGAAAAAGAAATAAATTAAACACAAAGGTTTTTTTTAGTGAGCTGAAACTAATCAGATTTACAAAAAATAGGGAAAGAGAGTTTTAGTTATCAATTCTTGAACTAGAAAGTAGAATATGAGATGAGAAGTTTTCGATTCTTATATGTTTATAAAGATCTCAATAATTAAATAAATTACTATAGGTACTTATGTACCGATGACCCCTAATTTTGTTCAAATTAACTATTAAATTTCGAAACAAAAAAAAACTGATGCATAAATTAACAGGTTTGACTTAAAAATATAGATCAATGAGCAAACTCAGAAAGTACCGATGAAATTCATCCACCAAGCAAAAAATTTACTTTTTATATTGAAACTAATGTCCAACTAACTGATGTTTATTCAGCTATGTACGCAAACTGTCAATGACAACACACCGCCAAATATGACTTTTCAAGAGTTTCAAGTGCAACAGAAGCTGGGGATATCAAATACCAAGGTCCAAGCCCACAAAGAGAAATGTTTGCGAATCGCGATGTTGCGAATTCGTCAGATACCTTTGAGTCGCGGTGAAGTCCAAATGTACAGTTACTAGATACTATACGTCGATAATAATGACTATAGTTCAACAAAAGATAGTAACTAGCATTGATAGGCAAGTGAGATTTAGAACAGTGCTGTACTAATGATACCAATGGTGTAAGAAAATGAGAAATGTTCTACTACGGTGTTTTTTTGTGATATTAGGGTCTGTGCAAGGATCCATTTTTACGCCAGTTGTAAAAACTAACTATGGCAAGGTGAGGGGACTCCGCAGTGTGTCAGGACAAAACCGGTTCTATGGCATCCCTTATGCGACCTGCGAGAGATTCCAAGTAAGTAAATAAAGCAGAATTTAAGTGTTTGATACTTCCAGCTAAGGTAATTTTGGAATGATTTTGATTGCATGTCGTCCTATACAGAACGTGAAACATTTTTCCGCGTACATTCTGACTTATGAATTAGTCTTATTTCCTGATTGACAAAGTAGCGTGAAAAACCTCATCATTTTAAGTGTGGAACTGTATTAATATAGTTACCATAACAAGAAATTGTTGATTATTTTGAAAGTTTAATAATTTAAACTTGACCGATGATTTGAGGATTACTTTAACGACAGCAAAAAAAATTGTTAATTGCTCGCTAAAACCGTTTCAGCTCATAATGACAACTTCTCGAAATGACAACCGGACGCAAAATGTCCCTTTCTCAAAATGTCAACTTCTTAGATAATAAATTCGCATATCTTTCGCCTTTTACTTAAGATTTCCGTGGAGGGGAACACTCAAATGAGTCTATTCTTATTTTTGTCACCCTGCGCTCGCAGGGTTTATTTATCATTAGCTATAGCCAATCAATATCTATTTATACGAATGATGCATTCGTAATGCTTATTAGTTGTTAACATAGTACGTAGTTCAGATTAACAAATGTGATGGTTGTAAGCTCTTGACTCTTAAAATTACAATAATTATTATGCAATCAAAAAATACGTTGCCTATGCATTATTACGAAATATTTTATGATTTTTATTACAATTACAAAAAAATATTCAAAAACGGGACGTTTGTTTTCCTGAAATCAAATCTTGCAAGCTTTTTACACTCTTCCTAGATCTCGATTGGGTTAAAATTTTCTAAACACGTTTAGTTTTAATGATAATGTATAATTTGATTATACAAGCTTGTCGAAAACAGTTATTTGTTGTACAAGAGTGCAAAGTTGCTTTTTAACCGCGTGTTCAATTTTGATGACCGAGCAAGCGAAGGATTCTAAAATTGAATCACGAGCGCAGCGAGTGATTCGAAATTCGAATCCTGAGCGTTAGCGAGGGAATCAAAAGAGCACGAGGTGAAAAATCTTTGCACTCGAGTGCAACACGTAACTTTTCATTCCACCTCAGCGAGGAAGGAAATGACTAAATGCAAAAAAAACGTTTACAATCACAAGATAGATACTTTTATTTCAATTTAGGTATAAACTACTACATTATGACAGGTAAGTATTACAGAATAATCATTAAATTATAAAAAAAATAATACGTAGTTATAATTAAGAAAAATTGAAAGTAATGTTGCTACAGTTATTTATTTTGAGTGTAATTTTTTTTTTGGTACTGTTATATTGGTGTTAGTCATTTGTATACTGTTTTAAATACTTCTCGTGTGATTGTTGAGAGAGAAAACTCATTTGCGCATTATTAACAATTTCAGTCAATTCTGTTGGCGTCAAACAAACTTCCTCGTCGCTAGAATCACTCATTTAGTTCTTTCACTTGCTTTCAAGTTTCTTGTTTTTAATATAAGGTTTAACAATGATGTGAAAAAATGCCGCGTAAAGAACCGCCTACAAAGCAATTTGTAAAAAGAACACCAAGAAGGTTCCGAGTCTGAGTTTATGACAAATTAAAAAAAAGTTGTATGATATATTCGACACCATAGAGGTAGCAATAAATAGGTTTAATGATTTTTTTAACTTACAAACTCGATGTTCTAAATTCAATTTACTTCTCTAGTGAATAAAAACGGCTTTTCCACTCAGATATTGAAGAGCAAAAATACTCTTTCCGAGATGGTGGGATGAAATATATATTTTTTTACAATTGACTCAATAATAAAATTGGGAACACGCAAGTCTTTATTTTTTTTTTTTCATTTTAAAAATTCGGCAATACAAACCACAATAAAAAAGGGTAAGGGCTCTTATTAATATAGTAGGTACATCATACCGAATACATAAGGAGACATGTTGTATATTATGGTAGTTTTTTAATAATTGACGTTCACAAATGATACTCAGTTATGCCAAACTGAATAAAACCATTTTGACTTTGAATAACAAAACACGTTTAGTTTCGACATCCAACAAAATCAATTAACGTGAAAAAAGTTATTTTTATGTCTGGCTAGCATCACTCGACGCCATCAAGCTAATATTAACAGTGAGTAAAAAAAACGAAATGTGCAGGTCTACTATGATTAGTGTTTGTAGATCACGCTAGATGGCGTTGTGTGTCGTATAACTCGCGGTCTGTTTGCGATTTTTCGGGCAATGGGGTGTCGCCAACTCGTTTGTATCGTCACTCTGGTTTCCCTTCAAAACGTATAAATCTTTCGCCTTTTACTAAAGATTTCCGTGGAGGGGAACACTCAAATGAGTCTTACTCAATTTTTGACACCCTGCACTCGCAGGGTTAATAATTCATTCTATTCGTTCGTAGCAAAGATAAGCATTATCTTGTGTGCTCTACACTTCTACAGTACATCCATCTATCGCATCTCGTCCAACGGTAAAGCGAGATATATTATTGTGATGATAACCTGACAGATTTCAGTAGTGGGCATAAACAAGCTTTCGTATCTAAGTTTTAAACCAATTAAATACACAATCCAAAGTTTAAGGCCGTACACGTACCCTGAGCCCATTTAGGAGTCATTAATTTTGCAAGCTTGCCCTTGAAAGATTGTGCAAAATAATTCGCGAGTTTCGTAAGCCACATGAGACGGTAAGATGGCAAGAACGGCTATCATAGATTGTATCGCAAGTAAGACTTGCGCAAATCAGAAAGTCCTTAGCTAAGAGTACTGACAAGTATTGAGTAGAATGGCTGAAGTAATCAACGATCCATGTAGTAATTTTATGGATATCCAGAATATTCTGACAATCCTTTTTAAAGGTATTTACGAAAGATCTTCTTTTAATTTTTCTATGGTGTATTATTATTTTATTAACATTCAAAGAATAACTCAACAAAGACCAAAAGCCACACCAATTTTCTCAAATTGATGTAGCACAAACAGAAAACATCATATGCATACTTTATAGTTAAATTCTAACTTATCGTTAGTGAATCAGAAAATCAGAGTAAAAATCAATTCCTATCATTTTCAGGAGCCACAGGAACCGCGGCCCTGGAAAGGAGTGCGCTCCGGCATGCGATGGCTGCCGCCCTGCTCGCAGACCATCGGCTTCCTGACCCTCGGCTCCGAGGACTGCCTCCTCCTCGACGTGTACACGCCAGAATCGGCCCCAAGCCACAAACTACCCGTATTCGTCTTCTTCCACGGTGGCGCTTATTACTACGGCAGCAAGAACCACTATGACCCAGAATTTCTAGTCACCAAGAACGTCATTGCAGTAATAGTCAATTATAGGGTCGGCGTCTTCGGCTTCCTCTGCCTGAACGGCGTCGCCAACTTGGGGCTGAAGGACCAAGTCGCAGCCCTCAAATGGATCCAAAGCAACATCGCCGCTTTCGGAGGTGACCCTGATAACGTCACTTTATTCGGCCAAAGTGCCGGCGCGAGCGCAGCTGCCATGCATTTGTTGTCAGAATGTAGCAAAGGACTCTTCCATAAACTAATACTAATGAGCGGGAATCCGTTTACTCCGTGGGCTTTCAATCCCGAGCCAGAAACGCCCGCTTTCGAAGATGCCAGGAAAAGCATGCCCGTGTCCAACGCAGAAGAAGTGCACAATTACTTTGCGACTGCATCCGTCCGGGAAGTCATGTCAGTGACCAAAGACACTTCAATTAATCCAAGATACTTCAAATACAGCCCCTGCATCGACAGCAACTTCTCCAAGCCATTCTTTCGTGACACTCCATACAATTTAATTAAATCCGGGCGGTTTAATAAAGTGCCTATACTCACCGGCATAACTAATGTGGAAGGTCTGCTATTCTTCGGTCTGAACAACCCTCAAACACTCAAAGATTTGGATACTAACTTTTTAGACAAAATACCCTCCGTTTTCTCGTGGTGTTCAGGGGCAGACAGGAAGAAAATTGCGCATAAGCTTCACAGCTTCTTCTTCAAGGGTCAAGGTATAAATAGGAGCGCTTATAAGAATGTGATCGACTTTTACTCCGCGTGGATAGCTAACTCTACCGGCGATGCTTTTGTTGATTTGATGGTGAAGTATTCAGACCAGCCAGTCTTCCAATACGTGTTCACTTATGAAGGGGATCGCAATTTTGCCAAAGCCATATTCGGAAGTAGTGTGTCTGTACCCGGCGCGTCGCATTCTGATGACTTGTTCTACGTGTTCAAGCCAGCTGGTATTAGTTTGGTGCTGACGAATAGAGATAAACTTCTCATCGATAGGCTAACTACGATGCTCACCAACTTTATGAAGTTCGGGTAAGTTTAATTCACATACATACTGATAACGAAGGCAGTTAGGCAACACAAAGATATTTCAGAAAAAAAAATGTATACCGACAGTGTTATTGTGGTTTGAATGTCACCTCATGTTATGTAACAGTTCGCGCTTGCAAGTGGTTTTATTGTAAGTAGATCGCAAACGTTGTAAAAGCGCGAAATCACACTCAAGTAATGTGTTCACAAAAAGTTTCTTTACGTAATCAATGATAGTGAAGTGGATACCATAATCTTACAGTTTCTGAGCCAAGCTGTAATCGACACAAAATAAGTATTTCAAGCACAATAAAATTACATAAAAGAAAGTGGTGTTAGTCACACTATTTATAACTCAAGAACAGATGAACCGATTTGTCTGAAAATTGGTGGAGAGGTAGCTTAGAACCAGGAAACGGACATAGGATACTTTTTATCCCGTTCGACCGCGATTGTTAAAACAAAAGGATTCCATGCGGACGAAGTCGCGGAGGGCTACTAGTATGTTATAAACTGATTATGTTGTCTTTTTTTTCTGATTTCAGCGACCCAACACCTGTCAAGAGTAAACTGCTCCCGACCAAATGGCCAGCCGTCACAGCCAACGCTGCAGTAGCCCTAAGGCTAGACAGAGAACTCTCCATCATCAGGCCCTCCAGGAGTAAGAAGGAAGAATTCTTCCTAGACCTATTGTGCACCTACGGGCAAGAGGGCTACGTGCCTTGCGAGAGTAAGAAGAAATGTAATTTAGAGTAGATAACTGAAAAGCTGTTTTATTTCTTCGTTTAATGTGGCTGACTGCGTTTAGCAATTATTCAGACGAGAAGAATCACGATAACCTACATCATGTCTTGTCATTTTGCTTAAGACTAAGCAAGCCTAGAGAGGTATAAAACCTATAATGTAATCATTGGATCCAGGTTTTATACCTCTCTAGGCTCTCTCTAGAATGTTCTCTATAATATATAGAGAACATTCTGACGCTAAAAAACCCCTGAGATCACGTGAAGACTTAGACCGACACGCTTAAATCACTAACCTAATTCAGATACTGACAAGAGTTAAAAGACCTTTCATTAAAGTAGGTTTGTAGCTATCAAATGTTTGCAAGATGTGAAGAAAAACGTGTTGGCAAATAACAGGATTCGCATAAGATATTTGCATTCATAGGTACCCACAACTGAGGCAACTTCAGTGAATACCAGAAAACCTTCAGAAGTACGGCCAATAAGACACTTCACAGACAATGGAAGCCCGGTTCGTTCGGCAGAAACGAAATACACTATAAATCTGCAAACACGCGGTCTCCGATTTATAAATATGCAGATCAAATATTAAAAGGACAGCCCCAAGATGATCCGGCCGGGGCCAAAGAGAAAGTGGTGTAGACGGCACACATTTTTGTAAAACGCCAAAGTAGGTACAAAACTAACTCATGGTCACAATAAACGTTGCTTTACTACAAAGTTCTATCATTGACGGTTGGAAATGCAAATCAATATTAACTGTATCGTCAAACGCCGCATGTTAATAAAGTTTTTATAACACACAAATGTGGAATGTTGCCGAAGCAGACTGACCAGGTAAATAAGCTATAACATCATTACTTTAATCAAATAATTTAACTTGTCATCATAAATTCACAAAGGTTTCTGTTGGATTCAGTTTAATATGACGGTCGCCAATTAGTAACCATCATGGCAAGCTTCAAGAATCCTAAAGGCATGGTGAGTTAGATGAGAAACCTACAAAATAATTGTTGCTGCGATACAGGCAACTAGCAAGTCGTTAACCAAATTCTAGTAGATATATCAAACTGTAAAACCCACATCCTGCGGTGTAATGTTTCACATCGCAATAAATAATAGTAATAGTGCTCCTGGCTGATTTCGACCACGGCGGCCAATCTAAACAGAGATTAACCAACTACGGAGATATTATAGTGCTCAAGTGTGAGCGCAATACACAGCTGCACTCACTGTTCCATCACTCACAAAGTTCGGTGAGACGGCAATCCGACATGACCGGAGAGATATCAGGCGCAGGACCAACGGCTTAACGTGCTTTCCAAGACACAGGGGTTGACACCGCCAACTTCCCGACTCCGAGCTGTTTTTGAGAAATTCATGACAGAAATCTCAGAAACAATTCTGGCTCGACCTGGGATTCGAACCCTGGACCTCTCGGATTTAAGGCAGAAACTTTGCCTCTACACCAAAGAGGAAGTCTCGCAATAAATAATGCTCGTAACCACTCTTCTTCGTTAGAGGTGAAAGGCGTCTCTGCGACGTAATCTATGGCCTGCTCAGCGCTGTAGTGGCACCGTCTCAAAATAAATATTCAATGTTTTCATTCAATTTCTCGCGGACCGCGCGGCCGCTGTCGGCACAGAGATACTGCAATGGAAATATATACGAGCACTTCTTCGAACCGAATCGCCCCAACTATGTATTGATAAACTCGAGTATTGCAATGGAATTGTGAACCGAGGGAAATGTGATTCGATTTTCCATATCAGGAGTTACCGTACGATTTATTAACGTTACATACGGCTTCACGTACGCAAAAATAAAAAACCGGCCAAGTGCGAGATCGGACTCGCTAATTAAGGGTTCCGTAGCAGCAAGTAACATGATAAAATATTTTGTATTTATGACAAAAATTATATTTTCCGTGTATATTTAATGAGTTGTACGCCTATAATTTATAATTTTCATTTACTCAGCTCTTCTTGTTTTACTTTAAACTTCGTTGCATATACTACTGCTATAATTTTTTCACGAATTTCATATAGCCGTTGAGCAGATAGCCCCTGACAACAAATGAACTTTTAAACCAAATATTACAGAAATGGATCTCTAAATTGAGAAATGGTGTTCTCAACCTCATAACGTTTTTGAAAGACATAGTCAACGACACCCCACACGATGAGTTAGTAGAGAAAAAATAAACTTTACTTGTATAACTTAAAATATATTTTTTCTACGACTTTTTTGCAATTATTATAATACTAGCTGTGCCCGCGACTTCGTCCGCGTGGAATAGTTATTTGGGCATATGGATATACTGTCGCAGACATTTTTTTAGATCATTTTAAGAGTAATAATTCTTTCATACTTTTTTACATTATTGTTGGTATCTTGAAGCGTTTTTTTAAATGAATAATTTTCCCCGTTTTTGTCACTTTCCCCATTATTTCTTCGCTCCTAACAGTTGTAGCGGGATGTTATTTAGCCTTAAACGTTCCTCAATAAATGGTCTATTCAACACAAAAATATTTTTTCAATTTGCTGAGTCAAATAAAAAAAGTCCCATTAAAATCGGCCCAGTAGTTTCCGAGATTCAATTTTCTGCCTACCCCCTTAGTCTATTGGCGTGATTATTTCTATCCTTCTTTACCTTCCAAGTAATGTTGAGTCAAATAAAAAAAAGTCCCATTAAAATCGGTTTAGTAGATTCTGAGATTCAATTTCCTGCCTGCCCCCTAAGTTCATCGGCGTGATTATTTATATCCCAGTTTACTCTCCAGGTGATACTGAGTCAAATAAAAAAAGTCCCGTCAAAATCGGTCCAGTAGATTCTGAGATTAGCCCGGACAAACAGACAGACAGACAGACAGACAGACAGACAGACAAAAATTTTAAAATTTGTTGTTTTGGCTTCTATTACGGTAATATTACGGTAATTAAGACCCCCTGTAACAATTTTTCATAAAAATCTTCAATGTACAGAAATCGATCTTTTACAGTCTTATTATATGTATAGACATACTCATACCAAATTACAGCTTTCTACTACTTTATAGTCGTAAAGCCGCGGACAGACGCACACACAGACACGGCGAAACTATAAACGGTTCCTTGTTTACTACGGAACCCTAAAAAGGAAATACATTTATCCTAAAATTAAAACCCACCCCGAAAGGCATAAAAATCGGATGATATATCATTATGCAGCCATAAATCTGGTATGATCATCTGCATCGCAAAAAAATTAAAAGAGCGCACCCCTTTCTAACGGTATCTGGCACACATTCCGCTCGTCGTAAATAACGGCTCGAACAAATATTGAAATTAATGCACACTTGAGTGCAATAAAACGGGCGCAGATTGGATCGCGGCCGGCATGCGGCAACATGGCCGCGTACACATAAAAAAAATGCCGAGTGTAATTCTTCCGCTCGAAGGGATTTTAACGATTTTATCAAAAACGGTCGGCGCGTCGTAAATTACCAATAATCATCGGGTTGTCGGGACTCGGCGGGGAGGGCCGCGGGGTGCGGGGACGGCGACCAATCACGGCCCGCGCGAATTTATCGAATTCGCTCCCCGATAATTCTTTGCAAATTAACATAATTATTCAATGATTCGTTGTCTTATAATGTGCATATTTCAAACGCAGAACTTTTTAATGACGCCTTTGAAATAAAATTGATATTATTTTTTGAATTGAGGATATGCAAATCAATGGTAGAAATCAAAATGATCAGCGATTATTTAAAAAGGTACTAGGCACAAGACAATACTTAACTATTCAAGTGTTTTAATTATGAAATAAAAAGTGGTAAGTTATTAAATTAAATGTTAAAAAGCTTTAAAAAATTTCACGAAACACAGACGTAAAGTTAAGTAAGTAGGCTACAACAAAACCATTTTATAGTAACGCTCTTCTGTTCTCGTAAGGCCCTAAAACTGCATAGCATAATGATTTACCTCTAGTCCACATCGTATAACTTATCTATTTTAGGTAGGGCACCTACGTTAAAACAAGTGTAATCCCATACCTTTATCTTGCGAAATGTCCGCGCTCAAACCGAAAAGGGTCAACACAGGCAAATATATTTATTGATATTATGATACTATATATGTATATAATGTTGATTAAAACGCAAAGCATTGTAATTGGTCAAATAAAGTTTTTTTTTAAATTAATTTTTGCGTTATTTTAATTACCACAATTTAACCTTTCTCATTTAATTTTCACTGCACCCATTGCCTTCTTTCTGCATGACCTTGATGTTGACTGGCAGAAAATGCTTTTAGCATTAAGTCCACCCATTGTACATTTGTTGTGCAATAAAGTTTTAAATAAATACATAAATATGAGAAGTGAAAGACTTACCGACGCGTAAAGTTGCAGAGTTCCCGGGTTCTGCCCTCCGGCGCACTTGACCGTCGGCCGTCCAAGTCGCAACTTCTTGTAGCTTGCGGGCCGACTGCTGTGTCATCGATTTTTAAAGTGACGACAAAAGAATGTACCAACTTACTGGTTTACAAGTGTAGTGAGGGAGCTGAGGTGATATTGTTATAGGCGTAAGCGATAAGGGTTTACGAAAAAACTGTGATCGACTTATTTCGTACTTTAAAGCCATATCACAAAATTTAGACGGCTAACCAGTTTTTTTTTTTAATTAATATAATATACAACATACATCACATACATTGATCTGACTCCGTGGTAAGTAGCTTAAGCACTTGTGTTACAGATATGATAATCAACAGTGGTATTACAAATAAACTTAAATAAATACATTTATATGTATAACAACGCCCAAACCAGTTCAAACAGACATGTTCATGCACACAAATGTTTGTACAGTGCGGGGATCGAACCCGCGACCTCTTGGTTAATAGTCAACTTCTTGACCATTACACCAAGATGGTCGTCAAAGTCCGTTTTGAAAGGATAAAGCGAAAATCAGTGGCCGCATCGAAGTAGGAATAACGCAATTGAATACATATTCAGTAATCTATAACGTAAAAACATTTTCAATGTACAGATTGATGTGCTGATGGGAAATACAGTTTGGTGCATCGATCTGCCTACATTGAATGACTACCTTAATGCAGAATCACATTATCACGCAATGGAAATCAAGGCTTACGAAAATGCCACTAGGTGACACAGTTACTTACGGTGACACACCAAGTACCTTTAAAATCATACAAAAAGTTGGCTCACCGACTTTCATTTAATGATGCAGTTGAGCCCCATGGGTTTTTGTGTAATAAAGATATACAAAGGATCGTTTTTTTTTGGAGTTTAGTGGTACTGACTTAATGGAAAAAATGACTGATAATTTTCTACTAATCGTTAGATACTTCTACAACTAATTGACCAATAACATTATTACCACTCATAGACTTGCTTAGTGCTTACTACGATGTATCTGATATATCTGACTGCCTCGTTGGTGTAGTGGCAAAGTTTCTACCTTTCATCCGAGTGGTCCTGGGTTCGAATCCCAGGTCGAGCCAAAATTGTTTATGAGATTTTCTGTCATGAATTTCTCGGAAAGCACGTTAAGCTGTTGTTCCTGCGCCTGATCCCTCTCCGGTTGCAGTTTTGCCGTTTCACACAGTGAGTGCACTGTGTATTGCGCGCACACTTGTGCACTATAATATCTCCTGCATAGTTGGCTGATCTTTGTTGAGATTGGCCGCCGTGGTCGAAATCGGCCAAGAGGACTATTGTATCTGATAAAGTTACTTATCCAAACGCATCAGGATTTTCCATCGGTGAACTTCCGCAACTTTATGAACGACGACGAACCAGCGACTCTGACATTCAGGAGTCATTTCCACCAAACCCTACTCTATTATTTACGTAGGTAATGATTGAATCACAATAAAACTCGTTACGCATTGAAATCACAAAAGCATCTGATTCTACATACTGACCTGTCAATTTGCATTGTGGAATACATTCGCATCATCGCATTTTTTGAATTGGATAGTTAAAACATACGAAATACGGAATTCTCTTAACTTACAAAATGAAATAAAATATAAAAACAATATTAATAATTTAAACATAACATTTTTTATTTAAATTAAAATTATTGCCCTGCCACCAGCTTTTTTTGTTTTTATACAACTCCCAATTGGGATGATGACACCTATCTTAAATATTGTCAACAACATGGTGTTTAAAAAACATAGCCCCTATGAAGTTAATACAACCAATATATTCCAAAAAAGCTGTAGAAACCAATTTTTAAACAAACAAAACGCAATAAATATTTGGTCAATTGACTCCGATTTCTGACACATGACCGTGACATCACAATCATTTATTACCATACGAAATCTATGGAGACAGACTGTTTTGACAGATAATAAAAAGTATGTCAACGATTGGTGTCGTCTAGGCAATTTTACATATACCAACACGTGGACGTAGCTAGATTCGGTATTTAGTACTTTATGACTCAAAATTCGAAATCCAAATCAAGGTTACTTTCCGAGACGGACCGCTAAACGCCAACTGAAAGCGACAACACTTGTTTTTACGAATATCTATAAAGATCATCCAATTATTTTTGGCTTATTTATAATAATTTTATGTTATATAGGTATATTTAGTTTATAGGTATATGTTTATGTAAAATAGTAATATTTTTTGTTGCTAATGTTCATCATGTTATAGTTATGTTAATATGACTTTTGCACCTGACTCCCCCTTCCTGTAATTAACAATATCCTTAACCCCCGCAGTTTGTCTGAAAGAGATTGTTCTTATAGTACGAGAGCCCACGACCAAAATTTTTGTCTCATAGCAATACGGCCAAAACTGCATCAAATCGATAGATACGATTATCCTGAACTCGAAAATACCAATATCAGACATTTTCCGCGTACCGTTTGATCTGACCGAATTTTCAAAATTGTCAAAGAATTTTACCGAACTGCATCATAGCAATATGTCTGATTTGCAGACTGTAGTTGAATGATAGTTCTGAGATACCGAAAACATATTTTTCAGACGTTAGTGGTGTAGCGCAAACCCGTAAAATCACTTAAAAAAATTAAAAATGAGACAAAAAAAATGTCTCATAGCAATACGTCTGAAAATCTTTTTTATTAGTAAATTTTGGTTATTTGATGCGAACAAAACAATTTTCAGACGGAAATGTGAACGCATTAAATTTTGAGACCGTTTTGAAAATGTTAACAAATTTTACCGATCGGTATCATAGCAATATGTCTGAAAATTGTTGGACATGATAAAATAAGTTGTCCACATGTGCAAAAAATTTATATCAGACAAATTAAGTGTAGCACCTTCTCTATCAGACAACTTTTCGATACTCAGATATCATTTAAAAATCGTATTTTAATTTTCTGTTACAAACCAATGAATACGTTGCGACCCTGAATTTATTAGATGATAATTAACAAAGAATTTACCCGAAACCTTAACATTGAAGTTGAAGGACTGAAATAAATCGCACAAAAGGAAACTGGGATGAAGGGAAGGGAAGGGGCAGGAGCGTAACAAGCGCTGAGGCTGTTGAAATTAAATACTGATTGATTTGATAGTTTTGGTTTTATTTAAAGCACACTTGAGTAACTTTTACAAAAGAAATAAGTAATGACATCTGTCATCTGTCAAAGTACATATAATAGACAAGGGAGATTCTTGAATATCTATGAAGGCTGTAAATTTAAAAAAAACATTTAACAGAGGCGTCGGCCAGGCGACTCCGAAACGTTATTTTCGTTTTTGGGAGTATATGCTACACTTAAAGTGTCTGAAAACAGGTTATTGGTAATCATGGCAGCAATACGAAAAGTTGAATTTTTTTTTATCCGTATTGCTATGATACAGGTCGGCTAAATTTGTTGACATTTTCAAAAATGCGCTCAGGCTATATGCTACGCGCAAAATGTCTGAAAACAAACTTTTTCGTAATACAATTATAAAATCTATGTGCATTTTCACTATCAGACGTATTGCTATAATACCGACTGTCTTTTTTTTTGACACAGCAGAAATGGCCTCCCACGCAGTTGCTACACTTTGGACCGTTACTACACACCTTCGGGTTCAGAATCATACAATCTAACGATTTTATAGGGTTTTTGCCGTATTGCTATGAGACATGGTTTTGGTCGTGGGCTCTCGTACTATTAGCCATAAGACCGCCTAAATTGTGCATCTTTGTATATTAATTTTGTATTATTTTTGTATAAAGTGTTCTCTCTATCTATAAATCTAGCTATCTATCTATCTATCCAATCACAGCCAAGCATATAAGCCAGCAATATAAATCTAGCTATCTATCTATTTATCCAATCACAGCCGCATATTGGCTTGCATTTGCAGATTGTAGCTTACATTCATAGTAACTTTAAGGTGCTTATGCTTCAGCGCACAGCGCTGCAAAGCCCCAAGCGTTTGCGGTCCATCGTAGATTTCTAGAGGTAAGAAGGTAAGGTAATGGCAAGTAAATCAAACCATCAAGACTGTTTAAACACAATATATTATTAAAAAAAGAAAACAATACAATATAAGAACAATATTGTAGAATCATCTTTACAGAAAGTACAGAGCGGCGCCGTAGCGGCGAAACTCGACCCGAACTCGATCGTAAGTCGCACTAGCGAGATCATTTCGAGTTTCACGCGCTACGCTCTTGAGGCGACGCGAATGGCGAACACGCACACATTACGACCCGACCACACGACACGACCGTTACACGATTATTTATCAAATTGTAAGATAATATTGCAGTAATTACAAAAACAATTGAAAAGGTATTTACGTAATAATGTAAATGACAATTCAATCTGTAACAAACCTGTTTCAACAATATGAACTTTCTTAGCAATAAATGGGTACGGTACACACAGCAGAAAACTTTTAAAGGCTTATTCAAAGTTATTGTTATTTATTTATTGTTAAGTTATTATTGTTTCAATTGTATGTTAACTGCCTAATTTGTATTCATTTTTTTGTTAGGAAAGCACATAAATATATTAAGATGACCTATGAATTATACTGTATAAGTACCTATTTGAATAAAGCAATTGTTGTGCAAAGTAGTGCTATCCTTCTCTCTGGGTGGCCACGGAAGACCAGCGTCGTGGCATTCCTGGGATGCTACGACACAAGCTGAGTGGCCCCCCTTTCAGTATCTTGTGTATGTGATTTTTAAATGTGTTTTGAAAATGTGATACTGAATAGAAATGTTTTCTTCTTCCTCTTCTTCAAAGTTCAGTAATGTATCTGTAGAACAATTACTTGACTTATACAGTTGTGTCATGTGATCTGACCATAAATTAATTTGTAGAAACGCCTAGCCTTTAGTAAAACCACAAGTCAAGCTTAAGTGTGTCTACAAATAAAAGTAGTTACTCTGCCTAGCCGCCACTGCATTTATAATTACCGTTATCACAATAATGAGCATGTACACACTCTGAATTAAATTTATATCAATCATTTTAACAATATTATTGCCACATATTTACTCAGACTCGATAAATCGCGTGATGATTTAAAATATATGTACACACATATAGTAATACACATTATTATAACAAACGTCTGATTGTCGTTGCACTTATACCTAAGCTCAATGGTAGGAAAGCTCCCTAGTGCGTTTAAAATGTATTCGTTAAAGCATTAGTGAGCTTTGTGACGCAAGCGGTTGCGCGTGCGACGATTTTCAACATGCGACAAGCGACCACAACTTTTTCAAGCTTCGTTCGGTAAGCAGGTCTGTACCCCTTAAACAAAGTTTAATTTCATAGTCGATAATGAAAATCGTTAACTACTTTCATTTTTCTTCTTTTCTTTATGGCTATTGGCAAAGTGGGTTAACGCCATGTCCCGCGCGTAGATTTCAAGGTTTTGAAGAATAATATAGTTTGGTTAAGTTACTGAGACGAAATTCAACATTGCTTTGTTAATAATTATGTACCAAAATGACGTTTGCATAGACAACTTTCGTGACAACTTTTCTGCAAACGTCATTTTCATAGATTCAAAATCGTATCTGATAGCGAATTTTTTCATCGACATTGCTTACAATGTAACTTTGTCTCGTCTGTTTTGACAAGCTATCTATCAAGCTAACAGTTTTGTTGGGAGTCCTAAATGATAAAAGGCCTTGTTAACAAAACTATGCGACAGTAAAACAAATATGATAATAATGTCTTCTATATTTGTTTCTTCGGTTTACACAAATAGAAGACATTGAAATGATACATATTTTTATGGATTACTAGTGGCCGCCCGCGACTTCGTCCGCGTGGAAAGCCTTTATCTTAAAAATTCTTTATGAATTGTAGCCTATATGTTATTCTGATGTATAAGCTATATTGTGGTAAAGTTTCATTCAAATCCATTCAGTAGTTTTTACGTGAAAGAGTAACAAACATCCATACATACAAACTTTCGCCTTTATAATAGTAGTAGGATTTCGTGATTTATATTGAATTTTATTTTAACCTGACGTTTCGGACCCTTTTCAGCGTCCGTGGTCACGGGTAGACTAAGGTGTTAGTTGTCATCACATAGTTTAAAAAAAAACTAAAAAATATTGAGGTACGTTCCTAAAATGAGCTAACAGTATCTTAATGTCTTGCGGAGTCCAGCTTGAGTCTTGGCTAAAACAGGATCCCAAGCTGGTGGAATTTTCCAATCATATTCTCTATTAAAATTACAATATTTTCTGCTATTTGACGAAGATCGCAAGTCATGGTCGTTGTCGCAAATTAAAAACCAACAAATTACATAAAGGGTAACAAAATGCAGTGGCAACACGTAGTTAATATATCTACACCCGACCCGACTCGTACCGTGCTCAGGGCGCCGGTCTGCTCGACCGATAGGCGTGAGGCTAATTTATTAACATTTAAATTACTAATTAATACACGATTTATCGATCCAACTCACACTCAGTGCTATCAGCAATCGAAATATGTCATAAGAAGCGAATCTGTTGACTTAAAAATGCTATAAAATGATCCGTAATCGTATCATGAGACGATACTGTCAATCGAGTAAAATACGAGTTGATAACACTGAATGTTAATCCAAATCGCACATAAAGTAATTCGTACAAAACTTTTTTTGCATAAAAATATACAATCGATAATTAAGAGTAGGTTATATACCTATACAGTCCACACAAAACCTACAACCAACTTTACAACGCAAATGCGGTCAGCGCCCCTCGCTCGTTACAATAATATTCATTTATATATCTATATAATCTATAATATACGCAGACAATATACACAGCGCTTCGTGCTCATCACACATTACTCTACATTCGAATTTAAACTTTAAACACATTGTCTCAACGTCCTTTTTCGTTGTCAGCACTCTAATAAATCAGTTCATAAAGAGGTCACGCGCAGCACATACAATACACGCCCGAGGCTAAATAGAAACGCGAAATTATTTATTATATCGGTTTGTTTTCACTTTATTACGTTGAAAATTCAACTGCACTGCACTTAATTTGGCACGAAAAGAAGAAGTTCGGTTGGTCAAATAATACAAATAACTAATAGCGTTCGTCAATCAGTTTCAATTAAAATGATAGAAGATAGTAATTTAAAAATGTTACTTTCCTTCGAAATGTTGAGTCTAGACATCTCATTCGCTCACACGATTAAGTCAGTAAAAGTGACAGGGATAGACTACATCCGAAGCTACGGACAACAACGTACGACCGGTCTTAACATTCTATTTACCTTTGACTGAAAATTAACTGCAAATGTCAGTTACATAACTTGCTAATAGAAAAAAAAACTATCAGCTATTACAACCGTTTTTATGAAACTTTTCAAAGCTGAAAAATACCACCTGAAATAACCAAAGCTGAAAATCCAGCTCTAGTTTTTTCAGGTGGTTACAGTTGGATGTATTTGGGTTGTTGCGCTGGCGTCGTTTAGTAAAAATTTAAGGCAAAATAAATCTCTTTTTCAGCTTTAGTCATGGATTTCCGCAAAGTAACGCCTGATACCATCAACTATGTCTATTTTTCGGTCAAAAGTAGATAGAATTTTGAGATCGTCAGTCAGGAGATAGGGCACAAAAAAAAGACCAATAAATAGGCAATATAACCATTCATATCAGCCTGTTACAGTCCACTGCTGGACATAGGCCTCCCCCAAGGAGCGCCACAGCGCACGATCTCCCGCCCTCTGCATCCAGTCACTACCAGCTGCCTTCTTCAGGTCGTCTGTCCACCTAGCCGGGGGGCGTCCCACACTACGTTTACCTAAGCATGGTCTCCATTCGAGAACCAGAGCTCCACCTTTCGTCGGTTCTGCGACAGACATGGCCAGCCCGCTGCCACTTCAGCTTGCTACATTTTTACCATGTAGTACCATTTGCAATATTATCATTAATAAAGTGAAAACAAATCGATAGAGATGCGAGCGCAAGGCCGAAGCGGCAAGCGTTGGGTCGCTAAGGCATCCTGTGTGCGTTACGTAAGTTCGATATTTACACATTTACATTTTAAATCACGGCTCCATTGGTACGCCATTTTGTTTTACTGATTTGTCTTGAGAATATTATTGTGTTTGCACATTTCTTAGTATATGATTGACCATCGGTCTTCAATTCTCACCAATATTGTATTCTATCGACGGATCTAAATTGAACACATCGCTGGATCGTTCTGGAGGCTTCATTTCAGTATCATGTTTATCAGAGGTTATCGCTGAAGTCTGTGTATTACATTCAAACTATGTATTTCATTCGGTAGTTTGAGTTTCAAGGTCATATCATGGACTATCTTGTCGTCGTTGCATCTCCTAAGAGGGATTCCCGTTATCAGTTAGGATGTGGTGTATGTCAGGGGGTATGGTGTGTTGGATATGTGAAGGGGTGGGGGAAGAGGTTATAGTGGTGGGGGAGGGGGGAGGGGGGGCACACGTGCGTGATCAGACGTGCGCGCGCGCAGAGCGGCGGCGCGGGGCGCGGCGGCGCGCGCGGGGCTTCCTGCGGGGACATACATACATTTCAGTACTACATACATACTTTAATGTTAACACTATACATCATTTCTAGATATTGTACTTAATATTGTGGAAGAAACATTTAGATTGCGTGTATCAAATATTAGGTCCTTACCTATGAAATTGGCGTTTTGTATGGGAGGAACAAAAAGTCGAAATTTTTTTATATAGCATATTTATTTAATCAAAGTATGAGCCATTGTAATCTATGCACTTTTGCCATCTCATAGGTAGTTCATTGATCCCTTTACTAAAAAAACCATTCGAACGGGAATCAATAAAATCTTTGAAGGCGACTTGGACTGCCCCATCTGAGTTGAACTTTTTCCCTTGCAAGAAGTTATCCAAATTTCGAAAAAAATGGTAATCTGTTGGAGCAAGGTCCGGGGAGTACGGTGGATGCCTTAGAGATTCCAATTGAAGTTCTTCTAATTTGCTAGCCGTCTGTTGTGCAGTGTGTGGTCTAGCGTTGTCGTGAAGCAGCAGTGGCGTAGAGCGATTGACCAGCCTTGGTTGTTTAGCAACTAGCTTTTCCATCATGGTTTGCAATTGCTGACAATAGATATCTGCCGTAATCGTCTGGCCAGATTTGAGAAAACTGTAATGAACGACACCGGCGCTAGTCCACCAAACGCTTACAAGTAACTTTTTATTGGTCAATTTTCGCTTGGAGCAGGCTTTGGCTGGCTTGCCAGGGTCCAGCCATTGCGATGAGCGCTTCCGATTATCGTAGAGAATCCACTTTTCATCACAGGTAATGATTCGATTTAAAATCCCTTCGTTATTGTGCCGGTCAAGTAATGTAACGCAGCAGTTGACGCGCGTTTGCCGGTTTGCTTCACTCAATTCGTGAGGAACCCACCTTTCAAGTTTTTTAATCTTCCCAATTTGCTTCAAGTGGATTAAAACAGTTTTATCACTAACGCCAAAGCCTGCAGCTAACTCGGACGTGGTTTGCGATGGATCCGCTTCCACAATAGCCTTCAATTCTTCATTATCAACTTGGGTCTCCGGCCGTCCACGGGGCTTGTTTTGCAGGTCGAAATTTCCAGAACGAAAACGTTGGAACCAAAAACGCACTGTGTTTTCTTTTGCGACACAACCGCCATACACATCATTAACCCTTCGAGCCGTTTCCGCAGCACTGGTGCCACGGTGGAACTCGTACTCGTAAATAACGCGATATTTCAAATTTTCCATTTTGTAAATTGAGCGATGCAAACAGAAAAAAGATAAGTAAAAAAACAAATGAATGACGGTTTACGAAACACAACTACATGTGGAAATAGCTGTATAAATTTGAATTTCGAATTCCTAACCAAATAGGAAAAATTTGTGATCAAAGTGGCCAGTACGACAAAACGCCAATTTCATATGTAAGGACCTAATAGTAAAGATTCTACAAATATGCTAAGGGATTATACACGTGTGTCTTAGTCTATGTAAGATAATAATCTCATTAAATTTGTCAACAATGATATGATAACTTGACTTTTTACTTAAACTTTATATTAAGTAAAAATCGAGAAAATCGATTGTGTCACTGTCATGTATACGAGCGCGGCGCAGCAGCGCGGGCAGGTCGGCGAAGGCGAGTGCGCCGCGCACGACTCACTCTACACGCGCTCACCCTCGCGGTCAGCGGCGCAGCAGCGCGGGCAGGTCGGCGAAGGCGAGTGCGCCGCGCACGACTCACTACACGCGCTCACCCTCGCGGTCAGCGGCGCAGCAGCGCGGGCAGGTCGGCGAAGGCGAGTGCGCCGCGCACGACTCACTCTACTCGCACTCACCCTCGCGGTCAGCGGCGCAGCAGCGCGGGCAGGTCGGCGAAGGCGAGTGCGCCGCGCACGACTCACTCTACTCGCACTCACCCTCGCGGTCAGCGGCGCAGCAGCGCGGGCAGGTCGGCGAAGGCGAGTGCGCCGCGCACGACTCACTGTACACGCGCTCACCCTCGCGGTCAGCGGCGCAGCAGCGCGGGCAGGTCGGCGAAGGCGAGTGCGCCGCGCACGACTCACTCTACTCGCACTCACCCTCGCGGTCAGCGGCGCAGCAGCGCGGGCAGGTCGGCGAAGGCGAGTGCGCCGCGCACGACTCACTCTACTCGCACTCACCCTCGCGGTCAGCGGCGCAGCAGCGCGGGCAGGTCGGCGAAGGCGAGTGCGCCGCGCACGACTCACTGTACACGCGCTCACCCTCGCGGTCAGCGGCGCAGCAGCGCGGGCAGGTCGGCGAAGGCGAGTGCGCCGCGCACGACTCACTGTACACGCGCTCACCCTCGCGGTCAGCGGCGCAGCAGCGCGGGCAGGTCGGCGAAGGCGAGTGCGCCGCGCACGACTCACTGTACACGCGCTCACCCTCGCGGTCAGCGGCGCAGCAGCGCGGGCAGGTCGGCGAAGGCGAGTGCGCCGCGCACGACTCACTGTACACGCGCTCACCCTCGCGGTCAGCGGCGCAGCAGCGCGGGCAGGTCGGCGAAGGCGAGTGCGCCGCGCACGACTCACTGTACACGCGCTCACCCTCGCGGTCAGCGGCGCAGCAGCGCGGGCAGGTCGGCGAAGGCGAGTGCGCCGCGCACGACTCACTGTACACGCGCTCACCCTCGCGGTCAGCGGCGCAGCAGCGCGGGCAGGTCGGCGAAGGCGAGTGCGCCGCGCACGACTCACTGTACACGCGCTCACCCTCGCGGTCAGCGGCGCAGCAGCGCGGGCAGGTCGGCGAAGGCGAGTGCGCCGCGCACGACTCACTGTACACGCGCTCACCCTCGCGGTCAGCGGCGCAGCAGCGCGGGCAGGTCGGCGAAGGCGAGTGCGCCGCGCACGACTCACTGTACACGCGCTCACCCTCGCGGTCAGCGGCGCAGCAGCGCGGGCAGGTCGGCGAAGGCGAGTGCGCCGCGCACGACTCACTACACGCGCTCACCCTCGCGGTCAGCGGCGCAGCAGCGCGGGCAGGTCGGCGAAGGCGAGTGCGCCGCGCACGACTCACTGTACACGCGCTCACCCTCGCGGTCAGCGGCGCAGCAGCGCGGGCAGGTCGGCGAAGGCGAGTGCGCCGCGCACGACTCACTGTACACGCGCTCACCCTCGCGGTCAGCGGCGCAGCAGCGCGGGCAGGTCGGCGAAGGCGAGTGCGCCGCGCACGACTCACTGTACACGCGCTCACCCTCGCGGTCAGCGGCGCAGCAGCGCGGGCAGGTCGGCGAAGGCGAGTGCGCCGCGCACGACTCACTGTACACGCGCTCACCCTCGCGGTCAGCGGCGCAGCAGCGCGGGCAGGTCGGCGAAGGCGAGTGCGCCGCGCACGACTCACTGTACACGCGCTCACCCTCGCGGTCAGCGGCGCAGCAGCGCGGGCAGGTCGGCGAAGGCGAGTGCGCCGCGCACGACTCACTACACGCGCTCACCCTCGCGGTCAGCGGCGCAGCAGCGCGGGCAGGTCGGCGAAGGCGAGTGCGCCGCGCACGACTCACTGTACACGCGCTCACCCTCGCGGTCAGCGGCGCAGCAGCGCGGGCAGGTCGGCGAAGGCGAGTGCGCCGCGCACGACTCACTGTACACGCGCTCACCCTCGCGGTCAGCGGCGCAGCAGCGCGGGCAGGTCGGCGAAGGCGAGTGCGCCGCGCACGACTCACTGTACACGCGCTCACCCTCGCGGTCAGCGGCGCAGCAGCGCGGGCAGGTCGGCGAAGGCGAGTGCGCCGCGCACGACTCACTACACGCGCTCACCCTCGCGGTCAGCGGCGCAGCAGCGCGGGCAGGTCGGCGAAGGCGAGTGCGCCGCGCACGACTCACTGTACACGCGCTCACCCTCGCGGTCAGCGGCGCAGCAGCGCGGGCAGGTCGGCGAAGGCGAGTGCGCCGCGCACGACTCACTGTACACGCGCTCACCCTCGCGGTCAGCGGCGCAGCAGCGCGGGCAGGTCGGCGAAGGCGCACGCGCCCAGCCCCGCCGCCGCCATGCGCGCCAGCAGCGAGCGCGAGTGCGCCACGCACTCCTCGACCGGCGACCGCCACTGCATGCCGCCTGCCTCTGCCGCGGTAATAGATAAACATGAGTAGCCGTCTTCACATCGAACTATCCAAAATGGAATGGCGGTCCTCCAATTAGTGATCCGTGATCGTAAGACATGGTATAACATGGAAAGGATATTTCTATTGCGAGTAAAACCCCTTGCGATGTCTGCTACGCTTAATGTTAAAGGTTGGGATACACGCATAACACAGATATACTGCATTGCGGTATCTCCCAGAATGCTTTAATATTGGGAGAAACCAACGAAACACAGGGATATGGCAAGGGTTGCTGTGCGTCTGTGGTGTCTATCAGACGTCAAAAGTGTCACACACTCGGGGGCATAGCTAACGCCGTATCTGCCGTATAGATTATACTGGCGCCCCCGACCGAAGGGGGCCCCCAATCACAAATGACAAAAAAACATTTCTTTTTTTGCAACTTTTCAATATCTAAAGTTTACAATCGCGCGCTGCAAGATTTCCTCGTTAAAGTACATTGGCAAACGATTGTTCTTTTGGTTTAGTAAGTGAAAGGAATAATCCAGTGAAATAATACCTACTGGAATGTCGAGGAAAAGATTTTTGAAAAAATATATTTTTGAAACCGCATATGCTCGCTTCGCTCGCATATTAAATTGTACCTATGCTTTTGAAATGCTACGAAATGTCGTAAAAAGCAAACTTTATAATCATAAAGTCTACTTTTGAAACTCTAAAACATCATTACGTCAAAAATCTGGAGTTCTTATACACCTATTTTTACTGCGGAGAGAAAAACCTCGAGCGTTCTCTTAGCTCACGCAGTAATTTAGATCACTTTCTGAAAGATCGCTTCGCTTGCGCACTTTTTGATGTTTTAAGATATTATTAAAGCTTAAAACCTGGGGGGCTCGCTTTGCTCGCGCACTTGTATACGAAATTGTATTTTTGAAAAAAAAATACTCTAGATCTCGCCTTAATCACGCACTCATTTATCTTACTGGATGATCGCTTCGTTCGCGCACTGTCACTCTTTGATGATCTGAGTAATCTTAATGGTCTAAATCTCGACCAGTCGCTTCACTCGCACCCTTGTATACGAGGGTGAATCAAAAAATTCTTGGAATCAATATTAAAAAATGCAAAGATTTAAATAATAATATATTTTTTTCTACATAATCTCCCTCCAATGCAATGCATTTAGAATAACGCGTTTCTAACTTCCTTATTCCTTGTGAAAAAAAAAATATTTTCTTGACTCTCGAAAAAGTCCTCTACGGCAGCTATAACCGCGTCATTATCGTGAAATTTTGTTCCACGAATTTCCTCTTTTAATTTTGGAAATAAGTGAAAATCACTTGGGGCTAAGTCCGGAGAATATGGTGGTTGGTCAAGGAGATTGAAGCCAGCACAGCGGATTGCGTTGAGCGCAACTTCCGATCGATGAGCAGGAGCGTTATCTTGAAGGAACAACACGCCCAACGACAGTTTTCCACGACGTTTTTCTTTAATCGCTTCACGCACTTTCGGGATTAAATTTGCATAATAGGGTCCAGTAATCGTCTGGCCTTTTGGCATGTAATCAATAAAAAGGATTCCTTCACTATCCCAGAACACAGAGGCCATAACTTTGCCAGCGGTAGGAGCAACTCGAAATTTCTTAATGGATGGAGAGGATGGTCGTTTCCAAGACATGCTTTGTCTTTTAGTTTCAGGATCAAAATGGTGGACCCACGTTTAATCCATGGTGACAAGACGACGGCAAAAATTATCCGAATCACGCTGGAACATTTCGAGATTACGCTTGGAAATTTCCAAACGTCGCTTTTTGTTTTCGTCGGTTAACATTCGTGGCACCCATCTTGCAGACACTTTTTTGAACCCCAGTGAATCAATTAAAATGGATTGAACGCTACCAAAAGATATCTTTAGGATCTCAGCTATATGTTTTATAGTCATTCTTCTGTCTTCCAAAACCAGATTCTCAACCTTTTTGACATTTTCTTCTGTAACGGAGGTTGAAGGCCGCCCAGAACGCGGGTCATCTTTACAGCTTGATCTACCTCTTTTAAATTCAGCCACCCAGTACGCAACCGTAGAATAGGGTACAGCATCACCCCCTTATGTCTGCTGAATGTCCAAAAAAATTTCCTTCGTAGACATTTTTTTCAAACTGAGATATTTTATCACCGCACGTAACTCACTTTTATCCATAATTTTGACTTTTTAGCAACTCGTTGCACAAAAAAAAATATTACATGCGAACGAACTGACAAAAACAAATGACAGTCTGCATAAATATAGTGTGATAGACACTCTTTAATTTGAATATCGAACTTGATCCAAAAAGGTTTCATATATATGCACTTCTAAGAACTTTTTGATTCACCCTCGTACCATTTTGTATTTCTCAAAGAAAATATTCCAAGCGCCCGCTTCGCTCGCGCACTTATTTCTTTTACCTTCTGAAAGTTCGCTTCGCTCACGCACTATCTTTTTGATGTTTAGGGAGAAAATAATAGCTTGAAAACTCTTTTTATGAGTCTGATAGATAAGTTATAAATCTAGAATTTGTTGCTCCCAATGACTTGCTTTATGCGAGCTTTTCAAAAGGCCACTATTAACCCCCGCACCAAAGGCGCCAAAAAAACTTGTATATGCGCTGTAAAGGTTAAAACGTTCACTGCGTCATAATAAAAAAAAAAAGAGGTCATAAAAAAGTATTCAAAATTTCATGATTTTTGAGAATCCGGTGAATTTTTACTCTTCATTAGGGCCCCCAAAAAATGTATACTGGGCTCCGCCAAGGCACGCTACGCTACTGCACACACTCACCGAGTATGGCGGAGTTGAGCGCCTCGGAGACGTACTCCCGCCGCACGGGCTCCAGCTGCCAGCCTACGGGGCTGTCCCATGGGTTACTGTACGCTAACAAACTGAAGGCATTCTGTAAACAAATAGCAATACGATATACATACATGGTCCATTTATTTAATATTAGGTAGGCACTTACGCAGTTAGCGTACTCAATCAAACAAAGTTGTTTGCCTTAGAAGCTTAAAAATGCGTGACAGATTTGGATACCATTCCTAGAGCAAGGCGTAATAACACGGTATCGTCACTTATAAAAAGCTGATACATCCATAAATTCTTTTCAATCGAATATATCGTTTTGCTTCTAAAAAGTAGAATGACACGGATAAAATAGTTTAGAAGTATTTCACGTAATACAATGAAAACTCGCGTCATTACGGCATCCAATCGCTGCACACACAACACTTGTGGGGGAGTATGGAGATCAAAGTTTAAATGTTAACCTCTAGAGCCATATTAAAATCATTATTGCGACCTACCTCCAACATGGACTTGTGATGCCGGTCCTGCTGCAGCATCTGGCTCATCGCGTACAGTTCGCGGCCGAACGCGAGCATTCGCTCCACAGACGTACGCGCACCGCATCCGTCCGCTTCTGCGCAGTATAGAATATTAAGCGGGGGCGGAGTAACGCGGGTGTTGGTTATGGGTATCGACTAATTTTGTAGTTTAAGTGGTATCTGAAGTTGCCTTTTGAGATTGATTTCTGTTGATTTCTACTTGCAAATATTTACAACTCATTGTAGTAGGAAAATAACAAAATCGAATTTATATATCGAATAGGATTTATCCCAGTTGACCCAACATAGTCATAATTTTTTTTTGTAGGGTACAAGTATTTAAATACATATAATAATACTAGCGTAGGCTAGTTCAATTTCATTCAACCACTTTAATAATTATTCATTTCAGGTCAACAAAAAACACTTATTTAGTCGATATCCACCATCAACAATTCACATTAAAATTACAAAAAAGATTTTAAAAAGAACCCTGGTTTAGTAAAAGAGAGAGTGGTGTAACAATCCACACAGCTAGAGGTCGCTTTGAGCATCGGTGCGAAATCAGACAGCCGAGAACAGACGGTTGGGTAGACCCAGGCACTCATTATAGAAAAATAGTGAATAACTAAAGCTGAAAAAGAGGATTATTTTGCTGGCACCTGAAGAAAACTAGATTTCAGGTGGTTACGGTTGGATGTATTTGGGCACCAGCGCTGGCGTCGTTTAGTGGAAATTTAAAGCAAAACCATCCTCTTTTTCAGCTTTGGATTTTCGCAAAGTTACGCCCGATTCCATCAACAGTGATATAACTAGCTTAATTGGACAAGTCTAATCATCTCAACTAATTTTTATGTTATTTAAGAGACTCCTACAGTACAATAGAAATACTTTTTTTTATTGATAAAGCACATAGCTTCCAAAGCACATCTAAAACCTGGGTCCACCTTTTAATCCCATGCAGTGTATATTAGTCCCCCGTAATGTATGTCATAGATACAGTCATACATATACGTAATACATATCGATATACGTACGGATACATAAGAAGCGTACACACATGCCCACCCACCCTAACCATCCCTTCAAGCCTTTGACATGCACATTATTTATTCAGTGAAGTATATTGTTGCAGTTGTCGACTTTTAAAATAGATGTTTACATTATTTATCATGTGAATTTCGATACCAATCTAGGCATTATTACTGACAATTTAATCAAATCTGTCACACAGTTTCTTTGTAAACTAGTATATACGTCAACCATCTTAAAATTGAGTACTTTATATAATGATATAATACCCATATTTCTTAAGATAACATGTATAATGTCGAGAACAAATAAAGTTATTATTATTGAACATAATACAAGGGATAACATTTTCATATCTTGTTAGGCATTTACTCAGCTAGGAACCAAATTTTATTCAAATCAATCGACTAGTTGGTTAATAACTATTTATTAATAATAATATAGACAACCATAATAAACAACATAGCTGAGAAAAGACTAGTCGATAACTTTTATACTCCACTAAGTTTAATTTTATGACATGCAAACATAATTTTTATTAAGTTATGTGATTATGTCTTACTGGCATTCATTATACCCCCTTTAGATCTGCATGCACACAAAGATTTTCTTGATTCAAACACACCAAAAGATAGAATTAAAACCTATCCAATGCAGATATTGAGGCCCCTTTTACACCAGTATTTCTACCGTAAAAACTACGATTCTTTTAAAATACGTTTCGTGTACAAAAGGCTTTAGTTATAAATTAATATTTTGCATGTCCGTTTGAATCAAGATACCTAATTACTCATTTTACGAAATAAAGACAAAGACAGCTTACCAACAGTAGTTTCTGCTCGTGCAAATAAAAGAAATACTTACGCCGCACTTTATAAGCAACTTGCATCTTGAAAAGGGAAAATGGGATAGTATTTGTGAACAGTAAATGTAAGGGAAATAAGATGCTATGCACTTTGTGTTGAAAAATGTAAAATACTAGTCAAATGTGTAACTTAAAGTCGTTTTGGACAACATTATGATTGATATGCAACATCCATAGTTCATGATAATTGTCATTTGTTCTTTATTAATTAAGGATAGGAGCTTGCTTTCAGGGATAATTTATACGTATGTAAAATATGGCCATGTTCTGCGTTAGCGAAAGAGAAGCGGCGGACATTATTACAATAGCGCTAAAACGTAAATTTTCTAAAACCAAAAAATTGCATTCTTTCTCATTCGTGACTCGTGACTTTGTTGAAATATTTAAAGAACCCAGTGAATTTCTTTTTTCAGTCAACTCAACCCAGTGAATCACGTTCGGCAGTATCCGGCTCGCATTAAAATAGATTCTATTGTCTGCGATTTTCGGATTTGACGGGTTAAATTCCCTACACGAAGTTTCGCAATGCTATAAAAAACTTGAAAAATTAAATAACGGTGTATAAAATAGAAATATAATGTTAACCACCTGGGGAAAGAGCGACTTATTCCCAATTAGGCAACATACCGGGAAAACTCAACAACATAATGTAAAAAATACTTTTGGAAATAACGCATTTATTATTTTTTTATTTTTTTTTGTTAGCCTACATCATCCCACTGCTGGGCAAAGGCCTCCCCCAAACCTGTCCACCGATCCCTGTCTAGGGCCAGAGTTTGCCAATCCGGTAAATATTTTGCCAAAGCATCGCACCATCTCTTTCTAGGCCTTCCCCTTCGGCGAAAGCCGTCCGAAGGCAGCACTGTGTAACGATTCGATTATTATTATTATTGTATCGTAGCACATCAAGTAAGGTCAGGATTGAAGGTGTATTTTAAAGATGGCAAAGGGAAATATCAGCAAGCTTGATACGTACACACATGCGTACCTGTCCGTGTATATCTGTTACCTGGGTAGGGCAGCAGCGCGGCGACGCAGGCGGTGACGCCGGGCATGCCCTTCACCAGCGGCAGCCCCGCACCTACAACCAGCGCCACCACTCACGCGCCGTTCCTGAGTGGCCCCCGGGGCGTCCACCCGCTCCGAGGCATAGCGGTTACGTGATCGATATTACAATAAGAGACTTTTCTTAAGCTTGGTAGAATGTACAAAATGTATGTGAGTACTTTCCCGTACAACACAGTACCCATCTTGTGGATGATAATATCAATAAAATTGATACCAGAGAAAAGGATTACGAAAAGTTGCGTTCAAAAAGTACTAGTAAGTTATTTTTTGTCTTTGATTATTCCAACAGTTATAAAAGATGAATTGCGTCATGTTTGAGTAATTTAAATCATTATTTTTATTAAAACTGTACATTAAAATAATATGTCTTAAAATCAATACTCAATAATTATTTTAACTCAAATTTACTCTCTTATTGAGCCTAAGATAGTAATTGAACGTACGTTTAACGCAATTTCACATTCAACCAGCTCTTTATTATAAGTACTGTAACTTTATCTGAAAAGAATCGATCAAGTAATCGCTGTGCCACACATCTGTGGCCCTGCATGCGCAAGCGCCGCGCTACGGTCACACACGACAATTACACCCCGCCCCTCAGACAATCGTACCCACAAATTTTCTATATACCCCAAGATCGAAGCCAAAAATCGACCCGACCGACAAATTGTCCAATCGAAAAACTCGTTGGCAACAAAGCTATTCGTAAGCATAGATTGTTTGAATATATAGATTTTGCATTGCTGTAGATTGGGGGTAGTTGCCGTGGTCGTATTAGCATTATACTATACTGTACGTCGAAAATACCAGGGCCAATACGAAGTTACGTCAGATCTCGTATGAAAGATTCAGACAAAAAAAGATCCCGGATATTTACGACAGCATAAATCAGCGTCAAAGTATGTGCACACTTTTGTCCAACTTTGGTCCTTAATCCACGTTTTTACGATTGATAAAACGTTAAGTGTTCACATTATTTGACACTGAATTTGTGCTGGCGAGTGAAGGCGTGCAAACATGAGCGGTGTATAACAAGCGAGACGGAACTACCCACACATGCACCCTATGTTAGTCACAGCGCACTACTTTAGCCAATCGAGTGACCCAATAAAATACTATGTTCCAATCAAAAACTGTGACTTTCGATAACCCTACCATTAGGCACGAAGCGAGTCCGATTTTGTCACTAATTACATAACTTGTTAGAGCAGGGAAGGGATGGCTTTAGGATTTCAATGTTCAATCGATTTTGCAATCAGTTGAAGCATCAAATACCAATAGTAATATTAATTATACATAATGTTTAAAATTTATAGTAAAAATTAGTACGCCCCTTTCATAATAACAGTTACATTACAGCTAAATATGTTATACATAATTAAAAACCCATATTAATATACCTCGGCTAAAAAACTCATGCATAAACTAAAAAGCAACGAGCAACTAATATATATAATGGATATAAATAAAAATATGTTTAATTATGTATGATCAGAAACAGTAACCCAAACAATGTATGGAATGGTGTGCAAAATAATATATAACATTTAAAAATAACATCAAATATTACGTACAATTAATATTAATGTGTAAAAAATAACTTTTCAATTAATTATAATAATAGTTTTTTTTATGTAATTGCCAATTAATGAATATAATATGACGTTAAATTGCAAATATACTTTAAAATAATTTAAATGTATACTTTATTTATATCGTCAAGAGTCATAAATAAAACAGTTTTAATTTAAAATAATGACGATTATCGGGAATCGAACCCAATAAATAGCACATCTTTTATTTTCATCTCTTATGTACTTTCTTTATATAACTGGAGTATTAATACTAACCGTAGTCTCGGCATGTCGTTTCATTGTCATCTAAATGGAAAATATATAAAGTTAGCTTAATTAATAATTTACCTGTACTTTAATTTTATTTTTGTCGATAACGATAGTAGAAATCAAATCCTTTAAAGCTCAAGTTCACGGAGTTTAAAATGGCTGGTTAAGACTTAATCAGCCAATTTTTGACAGTGTCAGTGTCAATATCTATACTAAAATTTGACACAAACCGGCTGTTTACTAAAACATTGGTTGAATTTCCTCGGTGAAATCAGAGCTAAGTAGTTCAACTCAGGACATCTACGTAATTTACGTTTTATGGATTCCTGTGTTTTCCCCTTCAAATCCAATCAAATTCATATTACGAGTATAAATGTGTATTTAATTGCACTACTAACGTTAGTTTTTAAGATACTGTGTAATACTAACAATGTATGGTCATGGTCTGAAATAAATTTTTATTATTATTATTTAATAAAATGATTAACAAAAAAGAGCTGAACATATTACCATTGTAAATGAGACCAAGAGCCATAATGAACTATTAATCCACGCACAAATTCGCTAATCTCACAGATACGGTATACGGTAATCGTGTTTTCCAAATACTATTTTGTTACGTGTCAGCGAAATCCCGGAGAAGGAACAACCATCGTAACGTATTCGCATCGTCAGAAACTGTCAGTTTGCCATACAAATTAACAGGTTAACGATTTGTGAACGATACGAATACGTTATTGTGGTATTTTTTGCTAGACTTAGGCCTTGATTTTCCTTACATTGATTGAATTTGAGGGTGGTTTATTCACGGATATCCGAAAAAACAGGCCTACAACGCGAAACGATATCCGTCACAACGATAACGTGTACAAACGACAGTACATCACTCTATAAAATTTTATAGCCCCTATTATAGCCGCAAAATATATAAATAATAAATATTTACAATAATCACACCAATTCTCTAGTCCCAAATTAAGCTACGAGGCTTGTGTTATGGGTACTAGACAACGGATAATCATACTTATATACTTTTTTTGTAAATAAATACATACTAACATAGAAAACACCCAGATCAGTACAAACACACATGTTCATGCACACTTATGCTTGTACTGTGCGGGGATCGAACCCGCGACCCTTGGTTTTAGAAGTCTCACCTGTGGATCGCTGCACCAAGCGGTCGTCATTCAAAAGAAGCCACAGTTCTTACCTAGACGTGATGTCATGTGTCATAAAATGAAAAAACAATAGTCGTTTTGTCGGATATCGTTTCTCTAAATAAGGTTTGTGTGGCGACCTCTACGGTTCGCCATCACAAGCGCATTCCTCACGGTGGCAAGCAAGACAGCGAGCGCTGATACGGCTCCCTAGGGTAGATGGCGCTGTTAGCCTAGTACCGCACATGCACCGCGGCAAAGATTTAGATTCTGAATAATATAGATAGACAAATCAAGATGATGTCCATCGGACCTCGGTTCCCGACCATAATACCCGGTCGGAAGAAAGCGCCTCCCTTTAGCTTCCTAACTCTAAATCAAACTTGTGATCCGGATGTAGTAGGTAATAATAATACTTAATCCTCCTGGCCGATTTCGACCACGGCGGCCAATCTCAACAGGGATCAGTCAACTACGCAGGAGATATTATAGGGTACAAGTGTGAGCGCAATACACAGGTGCACTCACTGTTCCATCACTCTCAAAGTTCGGTGAGACGGCAATCCGACATGACCGGAGAGAGATCAGGCGCAGGACCAACGGCTTAACGTGCGCACCGAGCCACGGGGGTGTAACACCGCCGACTTCCCGACTCCGAGCTGTTTTTGAGAAATTCATGACAGAAAATCTCAGAAACAATTTTGTTTCGACCCAGGACCTCTCGGATGTGAGGCAGTGGAGGCGTGCAGTAGGTGGGGTGCGTGCGGCGGTACCTGCGTGCGCGCCGTTGGTGGCGCGCGGCGGCGCCATGTCCACGTCGCCGGCGCCGGGGCTCTCCGCTGCCACCGGCTCGGGCGCAGGTGCTAGAGACATGTGGATCATTACTTACTTGCCTATCGCTTTACTATTGCCTATTTGACACCAATTAAAATAATAAAATATATATAAATATACAACAACATCACATCCATTTATCTGACTCCGTGGTAATCAGCATTCACTTGTGTTACAGATATCAGATTCGACAGTGATATTACAAATAAACTTAAATAAATACACATTTAGTTTATTTGTAAGTTAATTTAAATGAATTCCAAAATCCTGTTTCTCAAATTTTATACGTGAATTCAAAGCCTTATTATTGAGTGACTATTTTGCATTATTTATAATACTCGTATTTGATTCTTATATTGATAAAAATGCACATTTGACAAAAGCAAATGGTGACGTCACCAACCATTATTGTCATACAAAATCTATGTTAAGGCAGTTGATAAAAAGTACATCAAAGATTGAGGGTGTCAAATTTAGAGCACCTTCTAGCTATTAGTTCCCTGAGGACGCGTTTACATTAACGTCCGTTTTATTGCTCCGTTAATAGTGCATGTTAAAGAGTATGTAATTGTATGAGTGATCGCTACTAGAGATAGTATTCATAGGACATTTACAGGATCCGTTTTAACGAATCCGTCACTACTGGATATAGTACGTATTAATTCACACAGAATATCACAGTACTGATTTGATAGCTTGAAAAAAGCTTTTAATGCCAAGAAGAGCCTCTTTAAAACCCGAATATCCAGGCAGGTCCGTAAACGGCTGATAAAGGTGTACATATGGAGCATTGCGTTGTACGGCAGCGAAGCGTGGATAATGACCCAACGTGACAGAGAAAGAATAGAGGCGTTTGAAATGTGGTGTTGGCGGAGAATGGAAAGGATTAGTTGAACAGAAAAAAAGACTAATGAAGAAGTTTTGAACATCGTGGGAGAAAAGAGGGAAATCCAAAAGACCATTGAAAATAGGAGAGGAAAGATGTTAGGACACCTGATAAGACACGACGACCTTATAAGAACGATAATTGAAGGAAAAATAGAAGGGAAAAGGAAGAGAGGAAGACCTAGATCATACATGGATCAGATAAAAGAAAAATTAGGTGTCGTGTCATATCAGGAAGTCAAAGAAATGGCATTGAATAGACCAACATGGAAAAAACTCCACCGACAAGAGCATAGCTCTTAAATTTGATGATGATGATGATGATTTGATAAATCAGTATACTGGCCCCGAAATATTCAATACTGTATTATGTGTGAACTGATAACTGTTTATTTTGTCGAATCGGTAGTGTATTATATGTACTATGCTTAAATTTTCTCATACAACTACGTACGCTAGTAACATACACGTTGAAACGGACTCGTAAAAAAGACCTGAAAATTTCATTGCCTTTAGATAAATTTAAAACAGTTGTAATAGATGTATTAATGTCGAAAGGATATTATAAAATTGATGATTTTATAAATGACAAAGATATATGGAAATGTTTAAATGCAAACAATTACAATTATTGTAAATCAATTTTGAACAGAGGCAATGACAATTAAATAGTGACTGAGTTTCTTGCGCCGCTTCTTCTCGGCACTGGCCCAAATTGTCCCGAAGCGGTGGTAGGGTTAATTTATATGTTGGGACATGTAAAAGTGCTAGTTGTTGGCCTTCTTTATCCTCCTTAGCCTCCTTTTTATGTAGTTATTTTTATTCGATTTTAGACGTAATACGTGAACGCGTTCGAATTCAGCGAAATTCCATTCGGAAAGAATATTGAATTAAACAAATCGTAATATAATGGCATACCTGGTTTCCCATTGGCGTGCGCCACGCCGCACGCGCCCGCGCAGCGCGCCAGCCCGCTCACCTGCAGCGCCAGAGTTCACTTTGTAGTTATATGTCGAGGACGGTCATTAGTATGCACACTAATCGGAACGCAAGCGCGCCCTCTAGCGGTGTACTTCGAGCAACACTTCGGGTGCGCTTCGACAGAGTCGTGATGTCAATGGCGGATTCGATCGACCTCAGTTTCGATCGAGACGCCACGGAGTGAAGTAGTCGTCACGAAACTGTCCTACGTTTCGCTTAGTGCCTAACTTAATTACTAAGAGTGCTAGATTTTGTATTGTTCAAACGTTGTAATTAAATAATGTTTAAATCAAACGTATTCTCATTGCACGATACCCAAGTCTGCCCACACGATGTCTGAAGGTTCGGAACCAAATCATAACGACTCCGACATATATTTGTATAGATAGAGAACACTTTTTGGTGTGCACGCCACAAAAAATAATACAAAATCAACATACAAAGAAAGATGCATAATTTAGGCGGTCTTACCGCTAAGAGCGATCTCTTCCCGTCAACCTTCGGGTTAAGGTTATTATTAAGCTTGGACCTAATTCGCCGCTCCGTAACTTACAGACGAGACAATGTGTGCTAATTGCGACATTGGAAGGCGACAACTTGACTCTTCCGAAAATCGAAATCTGTCAAAACGATAACGTGTATAAACGACAGCACATCCGATTTCGGATTGATTGCACTTATCACCTGCGCAGGAGTTACTACAATTTTCACCTTTACGTGTATATGTACGTGTGTCAAAAAAACAAAAATCTATCATCGTTTTGACAAATTTAGTTTTTTGGAATACATCCGCAGTTCTTTAGTTCTAGACCGATAATTAGCAGAATAACTCTTATTATTTGAGCGCTCGTGTTTCGATACGAAGTATAACAGTCATTGCCATTAAATTCAGGCTCAATACGCATACACGCAGCCGTCTCGTAGCCTTACAAATAAATTGGTTACGAACAGCCTGTACTCTAGTCAACCCTGCGATTTTCATGTGATTATCGATATCTTTTCCGTCCCGTAGACCGTAAAGATCTCAAATAGTAATCTGCCCCGGAGACCATAATGTCTTTGTTATTTTGAACACGCTCGTACCGACGAGTCGGAGCCGTTGACCATCTCGACGAACTGGCGGCACTTGAGCAGGAACAGCAGGTCCTGGTCGCGCTCCAGCAGCCCGGGGTACAGGCGCCGCGTCAGCTCGACGCCGAGAACTAGCTTGTACACACGCTCATACCGACGAGTCGGAGCCGTTGACCATCTCGACGAACTGGCGGCACTTGAGCAGGAACAGCAGGTCCTGGTCGCGCTCCAGCAGCCCGGGGTACAGGCGCCGCGTCAGCTCGACGCCGAGAACTAGCTTGTACACACGCTCATACCGACGAGTCGGAGCCGTTGACCATCTCGACGAACTGGCGGCACTTGAGCAGGAACAGCAGGTCCTGGTCGCGCTCCAGCAGCCCGGGGTACAGGCGCCGCGTCAGCTCGACGCCGAGAACTAGCTTGTACACACGCTCATACCGACGAGTCGGAGCCGTTGACCATCTCGACGAACTGGCGGCACTTGAGCAGGAACAGCAGGTCCTGGTCGCGCTCCAGCAGCCCGGGGTACAGGCGCCGCGTCAGCTCGACGCCGAGAACTAGCTTGTACACACGCTCATACCGACGAGTCGGAGCCGTTGACCATCTCGACGAACTGGCGGCACTTGAGCAGGAACAGCAGGTCCTGGTCGCGCTCCAGCAGCCCGGGGTACAGGCGCCGCGTCAGCTCGACGCCGAGAACTAGCTTGTACACACGCTCATACCGACGAGTCGGAGCCGTTGACCATCTCGACGAACTGGCGGCACTTGAGCAGGAACAGCAGGTCCTGGTCGCGCTCCAGCAGCCCGGGGTACAGGCGCCGCGTCAGCTCGACGCCGAGAACTAGCTTGTACACACGCTCATACCGACGAGTCGGAGCCGTTGACCATCTCGACGAACTGGCGGCACTTGAGCAGGAACAGCAGGTCCTGGTCGCGCTCCAGCAGCCCGGGGTACAGGCGCCGCGTCAGCTCGATCGCCTCGCCGATGCGCCCGCCCAGCACTAGCTTGGATACACCTGCCGATTGTAAATAGCAACGTAACGCAACATCCAGAGAGATAAAGGAAGGCAGGAGGCGAGCCATCCTACATGGTAAAATTTTACACCACCAGAAAACTTACAGCTTAAACATAACAGAATACTACCTTGTAAGGTTTGACTCAAATAGCATAATGATCATTTAAAACATGCTAAGTCCACACTAAGGCGTTGTTTTAGGTAAACGAAACAACGTGATGCAAGGTAATGGCACCAACACTTTAAACGTTTAACTACCATAAACTAAGTCTGTTTAATTTTTTCATGTCATGTCGCGTCACGTCCTGTCTTGCCGCTTTGTCGCGTTTGTTGTTCGACTAGAAAAACAAGTGACAAAACAAGTGATGTAACTCACGTTGCCTATTCTTGATGGAAGCGATATCCTCGACGATGGGCTGCGCGGTGCTGCGCGCGAACGCCTGCGCCGTGCCGCAGTACCCGTGGTGCACCAGGTACGTCGACACCATCCTGTGCGTTAAACCATTACGTTCATCGTCTTCAACATCGGGAGTATCGGTGTGCTCTCATAGATTTTAACATTGAACGGTTGCAAATAACAGGCATTAGTCCAGTGAATGAAGAAACACATTAAAATCTAAAATTACTTCTTCAAAGCGTTTACCGTCCAGACCCTTATAATACACTCGCGAGCAAAAGTATGGAATCACTTACTTGGAATTGACTCCGCGCGATCTTGAGTACTTAATATAGTAAGTAAGTAATTATAATAGTTAAGAATAATAAAAATGGTACCATTTTAAAGGTTAAACTGTTAACTTTAAATTGATACCAAATTCATTTAAATTACACCAGTATTTAGGGCGCTAGACCGGATTAAGTGAAGGAGTAAGGAAAAATACATGTTTAAATTGTTTGATACGTCACGAGTTGCGGCCTATTGACCCCTTTAAAAGCAGGTGTTACCAGATTTTCTTTATCAGTCAACTTTCACACGTTGACCGGTACACATCTCCGCTGTTTTGACCCTAGACAATGGATACTACACCTACAGAATCAGCACAAATCGTCGCCCTATTGCAAGAAGGGCTCAGCCAGCGGGCTGTCACCCGTCAGCTCCACATAAGCCAGTCCTGTATTTGGAAAGTTTATAAACGCTTTCGGGAGACTGGTGGCTTTACTCCGAGGCCAAGATCTGGACGACGCCAGTGCAGATCGGAGAGGGATGACCGTTTTATCGTGTCAAACTCTCTCCGAAATCGGCATTTGACTGGTGTCGACGTCCAACAGGAGCTCCGAAATGTTCGTGGGGTAGCTGCCAGCGAGTGGACAGTTCGTCGAAAACTCAAGCAAGCTAATTTGACTCCAAAAAGGCCAGCCACAGGCCCGAAACTGACGGCAGATCACCGACAAGCCCATCTTGATTGAGAGGTTGAGCAATGGAGGCGAGTCTTGTTCTCCGACGAGTGCAGAATGTGTTTGCAAGGCAGCGACCGAAGGGGCCGGGTCTACAGGCGGCCTGGGGAGCGGTTTGCGCAGTGCTGTTCCGCTGAGACGGTGGCTTATGGGGGAGATTGAGGGGAGATGATGTGGGCCGGCATTTCTTTCGGTAAAACGGAGTTTGTTTTTGTGCCTGGCGGGGGACGAGGAGGCGGTCTAACTTCAGACCGCTACATTTCTGATACTCTTCTGGAACATGTCGTTCCCTATGCGGGATATATCGGTGATGATAGGGAGGAGCCCTATGCACGATAACGCTCGTTGTCACACTTCCAATGTCACAACTGAATACCTCGAAGAAGTCGGTATCGCCACATTCGGCTGGCCAGCGCTCAGCCCGGACTTGAGCACGTGTGGGATGATCTGAAGAGGAGGATTCGTTCCAGAAATCCTGCTCCTTCAAGTGTGGATGAGCTGAAATCGGCTTTGATAGAGGAGTGGGAAGGTATCCCGCAAGAATCGATTCAGAAGCTAATTAGGTTAATGAGGAACCGCCCTCGAGCAGGTATTAGGGCGAGAGGAGGGAACACAAAATATTCAAATCCTACCAAAAACATTTTCATGTAAAATGTTGCCAAGACGAGCCCATATGACTCGCACTGTCAAAAAGTTATCAGATCTCATGTAGAGCCAAGCTCCTAACACTACACGCCCTAACTCTACAAGGCCTAACTTCACAAACTCTACACCTTAGTCCAAATATGTGGCTGATTTGGACTAAGGTGTAGAGTTTGTGAAGTTAGGCCTTGTAGAGTTAGGGCGTGTAGTGTTAGAAGCTTGGCTCTACATGAGATCTGATAACTTTTTGACAGTGCGAGTCATATGGGCTCGTCTTGGCAACATTTTACATGAAAATGTTTTTGGTGGGATTTCATTTCTTTTTGTAAGTTGTTTGTAATAAAAAAAAATTTAATTTTTTTCTTCTTTTTTTTTCTTAACAAGGAGTACCTATACATATATATATATCTGGGGGCACCAAGTTTAGATTATTAGATTAGACCTCTAGCGTCATCAAAATTTAATTTAAAATTACAGGTCTCATACAAACTCCCATCCCCTAGTTTAAGGGGTTGGGGGATGAAAGTTACAAGTTTTATAATTTTTTTGTTGTTTGTGTGCTAATACTAGCTTACATACAAAATTTCAGCTTTCTAGGACATTAGGAAATACCTTAATAATTTTGATGATCATCAGTGAGTCAGTGACGAAATCAGCGTTTTTTACATATAAATAAAATCTGAAGTATAAAAGCTAATGAAATTAAAACTTAATTTGTTCAATAAGTCCGCTATTGACAATATATCCCGAAAATTTTGTTGATCTAGCATAATCCAAACCCAAGTTATGAGGGTTCAAAAAAACGACGAAGCGCTTCGAGAAAAGGTAGGTAGTGCCCGTGCGCTTCGCTTGGCTCGTCTTGGCGGGGGCACTGCCGTGCCCCCAGATTTGATTTTAAGGCCAAATTAAAATTTAATTACTAAGTTTTTGTTGTTTTCTTCAATGTTTATTTTTCCATATTCCTTATGTTTTCCTAACTACTGCACTTAATCCGGGATAGCTCCTTAAATACTGGTGTGATTTAAATGAATTTGGTATCAATTTAAAGTTAACAGTTTAACCTTTAAAATGATACCATTTTTATTATTCATAGCTAGATATTAAGTACTTAAGATCGCTCGGAGTCAATTCCAAGTAAGTGATTCCATACTTTTGCTCGCGAGTGTATATACCCTACCCATATAATTCACTAACTATCTGACCGGGCAAACGTTTTTTGCCATATAAATTATTGAGGACAATCCTTATCACTAAGGGATATGAAAAATAGATGTTGGCCGATTCTCAGACCTACTCAATGTGCTCACAAAATTTCATAAGTGTCAGTCAAGCCGTTTCGGAGGAGTACGGGAACGAACATTGTGACATGAGAATTTTATATATATAGAGATATATATTAAGCTTATAAAGGCTTAATAACAGGGTCTGGTATTCACTTTTCGGAAAAAGAATCCTACAAAAGATAAAATTGACAGAGCATCGTTTTTGACACAAGAAATATAATTTTATTTTTAAAAACCGTTCGAAACCAGTAAAACTGACTTCTCTTAAGTGTATTCGCGAAATCCGTCAACATGTTGTTTTCCCAAGTGCATTTGCCATATCGTGTGTGTATAACTCAATTGCGAAGAGTTGTATTCTAGTGGTCAAAGTGGAAACAGTCAGTGCGTTTTGAAACTTGCTCTGTCACTGTTTGGTGGTTTCCACTAATGTTAAGCTCACTGACCTGTGCAAAACCTGCTGCCATCTCGCCTCATCGGGCAAGGGAAACTCATCGATAGCTCGTCTCGTCCTCGCTCGCAGCTCTCGCAGCATGTCCTCGATGTCGAACACGAAGGGCTGCTGGCCGAAGTTCGCGTCCACCACCTCGCCCGGCGTCTGTAGCCCCACCGTGGGATATAGGTTTGGCTGCGGACGAGCAAAGGTGACGTTAATTTACGTCAGGTAGGGCTAAGGTGCTCGTGGCGCAGCGGTGGCGGCGCTTTGTAGCGTATACCAAAGTTAAGCAACGCACGGCTCGGTCGTGTTTGGATGGGTGACCATTCCAGCTACTTAACACATTGAACGCCATGGTGGTCACCGGTGACCCCCCAAACAATATTATTTCTATTGTGTCTAGTCTCTCGGCAGTCAAAGGCTACTTTGTGCTTCGGAAGGCACCATTCCGGCCATTTAAGTGACGCCTATTGTTTGTTTTTTGTTATTATTATACTTGATAAAAGACCTTAAGTAGTTTGATAACATTAAAGGTAAAAGGATTGTAGACTTTCCTAACAAACATACTGGCAACCCTTTAAACGCGATGCCAAGGCACTTAATGTCCACCAAGTCACACCGATCACGTCGCCCACAGTAAAAGGTACCTATAGCTTGCCGGTGTCCATCGTTGCCATGGTAACCGTAAGAGTGTTATCCCAGCCTGGATTACCTAATATAATGATAACTTTTTAGTCTTTGGGAGATCAAACAGACATCAACACACATACCGGTAAGCCTCTGAACGCGATGCCCAAATGATGCCCATTTTTCGTGTAGAAGCACGTATTGTCCACTAGATTGACGCCACATCCTATGACGTCGCCCGTAGTGAAAGTCGGCCCGTAGGGCTGGCCCGTGCCCGAGGAACAGAAGGAGTGCCCGTCGTCGCCATGGTAACCGTACGAGTGTTTATCCCAGCCTGGAAATGGGGAACCTTTGATCAGTGAAACAGCTTCAACGGCCCGCTGGGGGAACATAGTGGACAAAGGGGGTAAATTATGACGACCGCTTGGTGCAGTGGTCCACATGTCGGACTTCTAAAACCAAGGGTCGCGGGTTCGATCCCCGCACAGTACAAGCATATGTGTGCATGAACATGTGTGTTTGTACTGGTCTGGGTGTTTTCTATGTATAATATGTATTTATTTACAAAAAAAAGTATTTAAGTACGTTTATCCGTTGTCTAGTACCCATAACACAAGCCTTGTAGCTTAATTTGGGACTAGAGAATTGGTGATTGTTGTGAAATATTTATATATTAAACTAGCGGACCCGGCAGACGTTGCTTTTTTTTAAATGTCTGATCTTTCAAACCTTCCCTGGACTTCCACGAATATTTCAAGACTAAAATTATTGAAATTGGTTCAGCCGTTGTCGAGTTTTAGCGAGACTAACGAACAGCAATTCATTTTTATATATAAGATTATAAATTACTAACAAAACTAATAATAGTTGATAGACTATATCTGTATTTTTATGTTTTAACCTTCTAACATTTCATTAAACCTAGAAAAAAATTGTGCTTACATGTTTAGAGTTTCAGTCTAGCTCTGTATACTGCTTTATTTTTCGTTATCCACTAACTGTTACTTGTTTTGTGAGCCATGAATAAATAAATAAATTGGTTGCCTGTAAAGTCGGTATACGGGCGAAAGTTTTACGTGACAACGACTTTGAGTGGTAAAATAATTTTAATGTGAATATTCATTCGTATAACATGAACCGGTGTGTATGCCTATCTCTCTCACTCTCTCTCTCTCTCGCTCTATCTCTCTCGCTCTTAGGCGGGTTAACTGTGCTCGAGTGGAAGGGACGCGTGCCTTTCACTTTTTATGTCTGTCTCACTCGCTCTTAGGCGGGCTAACCATGCCCGAGTCGAAGGGACGCGTGCCTCTCACTCGCTCTCATTGTGAGCACGGAACGTGAGCGGAGCGTAACGCAGTTTCTTGAAGTGTCACCCGGCAAACCAATTTATAAGACGTTGTCACGTCAATAAAATAACGTAACACCAATTAAAATTGAGACGAATGTCTTGAGGCTTTCTAGTCTGTGTACAGATGACAGCAAATTGGGCTGCCTATTATTATTTTCGTTGCTAATCACCCTTTACAATGTGAAATTAAAAAAGCACTTAAAGAAAGATGTCAGTGTGTTTAGTTTCACATTGTAAAGAAATTTGCTTTGTTAATGCTAAAAATAAAGGAACCCTAATAGATCACCCTTATTACGAAAGCGTAATAAAGCACAGTGTTAACTCTGATTTTATGTGTGCATGATTGAATGGTTTGGGAATAATTAGTTTACCCCAGCCACATTATCTAATTTGCATTTCATGAAATATGGCTTGCTATGTACTTTTTGAACCATACACTTGTTAATTCAACAGGCTTAGCTGAGACAGACAAAAAATGGAACAATTGGGTCACCACTTAACCTTGTCGTTCTGTTCCTGTCCTATCATTTAAAATATTCCGCCATATCCATACAAGCTCTACCAACCCAGCAACAAAGACAATACATACACACACAAGTCCTATTATGTACATACATACATAACAAAGGCCCGTACCCCGCGCACAATGCGCGCTGTTAACACGCGCCCTTTGCTATTGAACTTGCCTTATTTATTGTCATTTGTTCACATAGCCGTAGGTTTTGCGATGCATATGTAGTTAGTCTTTTGGTCCGGATATACAAGACACAAATGGAAAAACGTAATTCAAATTCAAATCATTTATTGCATGTCACATTACATCAAGTTGGTATAAAAGTTAAAATGATATTGGTACATGTAATTTTGTAACGTGGCTGATATCGTACTCTTGGACCGTTGGTGTAGTGGCAAAGTTTCTGCCTTACATCCGAGAGGAGTAAAATTAAGCCGTTAGAATTATAAAACTCTTCGAGTAATTGTAATAACCCGCCTCAAGCTGCATTAAATCTTTTAGTAGAACTTTAAAGCTTTTGGCTTTAAAGAAGAACTCGTTAGAACTTTAGTAGATATAAAAACTTTTTTTTACTCTCCTTTGCAGACATAAGCGTGTTAAGAGTTCCCAAAACGACGACGCGAATACGTTACGAAAATGTTCGTGCTCGCCCTACAGAGGCGAATGTTTAACAACAACGGTAAATTTCGTCTCGATTGCAAATTGTATCGCATTGGGTCACTATATTTAGCAAAGAGGTAAAAATGTCTCCCACATTACTTATTTATAGTGAACTAACACAGATTAACCGGCTCCGCCTGGTAGACGCAGTGTTTTACTGATGTTCTTTTACGTTAGCTATATGACGACTAATTTGACGACCGCTTGGTGCAGTGGTCCACATGTCGGACTTCTAAAACCAAGGGTCGCGGGTTCGATCCCCGCACAGTACAAGCATAAGTGTGCATGAACATGTGTGTCTGTACTGGTCTAGGTGTTTTCTTTGTATAATATGTATTTATTTACAAAAAAAAAGTATTTTGGTATGTTTATCCGTCGTCTAGTACCCATAACACAACCCTCGTAGCTTAATTTGGGACTAGAGAATTGGTGTGATTGTTATGAAATATTTATTTATTATTTATTTATATCCTCAGTAATCTCGTAGTAACTACTCTATAAATAACAAACCTATTACAATTTATGACGAGCAGAGAGCAAGTGTGGGTGGGTACATCTAACAAGCGTCCTTATAAAGTAACTAGCTGACCTTATAAGGACGCTTGTGATTTTTCAATTTTAGATCTTTTAAACCTTCCCTGGACTTTCACGAATATTTCAAGACTAAAATTATTCAAATCGGTTCAGCCATTCTCGAGTTTTAGCGAGACTAACGAACAGCAAATCATTTTTATATATAAGAGAAGATGAGCTTCAGTCGTTCTTGCTTTAATTTAAAAAAACTTGCTGACCAATTGCTTCACAAATTAATCAAATCCCTCTTACCTCTTAATCGAATTAAGTGTACATAATGTTGATTGCTTGTATTTTGTAGGAGCAATGGTACGTCACCCAATGTCAAAGCAAAGTGTAGTTCAAAAATTACTGAAAATAGCACGCTACTAATCCGTTTCGTAGATTTGTATACCCCTCGGTATACAATTTACTGCCTCGTTGGTGTAGTGGCAAAGTTTATGCCTTACATCCGAGAGGTCCTGGGTTCGAATCCCAGGTCGAGCCATAATTGTTTCTGAGATTTTCTCACAAAAACAGCTCGGAATCAGGAAATTGGCGGTGTAACACCCCCGTGACTCGGTAAGCACGTGAAGCCGTTGGTCCTGCGCCTGATCTCTCCCCGGTCATGTCGGATTGCCGTCTCATCGAACTTTAAGAGTGATGGAACAGTGAGTGCACCTGTGTATTGCGCTCTCACTTGTACCATATAATATCTCCTGCGCAGTTGGCTAATCTCTGTTGAGATTGGCCGCCGTGGTCGAAATCGGCCAGGAGGACTATTATTATTATACCCCTCGGTATAATGCATCTAAGATTATGGACAATACGGCTGCATTTATTAAAGCTGTACTTTTATCAGTCATTTCATGAACATATTGGAAGCTTCAAGAACTTTGGTCTCTCCTCAAAATCAAACGCAGGAAGTCCTCTATATATTTCAATTCTACCACTTATTTGAGGTAATCCTTACCAGGTAAGCGGTTCATATTGACACCGTGAGCGGACAGCCCGATGCCCATGTAGCCATCTCGTCCCTTGGACACTATGCGGACCTCGAAGTAGTACAGACCGCACGAGGCGGGTATGGGGTGCGTGGCCCGCACACTCGCGGCGTCCTTATGAGTCTTGCCATGACCTGGAAGGTGGAAAACGTACATATTATACAAAAGTTGATGATCAAGATGTGTAAGTCATATAGACAAGTACCGAATTCATCGCCTGGATATTTAATTTGATATGAACCGGCTTACTGCCAATGTGATTTTTGGTGTGGCAATAGCATCACCAAATTAACCAGCAAAATTGTTACTAACTGTTTGTTAGTAGACGAAGGTTCACATCGGCATTGACAGACAAAGAGACAGATGTACAAACAGCAAAAAATGCAGAATAGAGTTCAATTCCATCAATTTAAAATTGTCAGGCGATCTAAACGGTACTTATATAGGCACAGGAAAACACTAAGCTATTGGCTATCTATACCTATAAATGCTGCATAACGTTAGCGATAGCGAGCCACTAGAGTTCACTAGATTGTAGGTACTATTACTTATGAACAAGGCTACAGACTACGGATGTCGCATTGATTTTCCAGAAGATACGAAGAGCTATAATGATGTTAGTTTAACAGATTGGTTAGAAAGTTATATTCACTGATACAAATCATGCAAAACATAATGAGGAAGAAACAGTTTAATGTGCGTATACGAGTACGATTTATCGTGCGCAATGAGCGAAATGCAGATGGTTGTCTGTGGATATGATACCAAAGCAGGAATGCGCCAAGTCACTAATAAAAGATCGGAATAGCCGTACGGCATCATCAACATCGTAAGGCATGGTAAAATCCGATTACTAATGAGCGAAAGAGAGAACGCATTGCAGTGCAACCGTGCCAAAAAATCCATAAAAATAGCCAAAAACAGTCGTTTGTTCACATAACAATTAAGACCGCATGAGTTATTAGTAACAGAAATGAGAAACTATATCATAAGGACCCTAGTGAATGTGGGGGTAGTAAAAGTGAATCATAAATTATGAAGATATCCAATGTCCTCGAAAGTTGCGGGTTGCGGACAAGGCGACATTGGCCCGACATTGCGGCACACGGACCAATGCCGTAACGTTATGGCCACTGCGAACTTCTGAACCCACGCCTCGTCCCCAAAGACATTCTGAGAGCAGTCCAACTGCGACGCAAAAGATAAATTGATAACTAAGGTCGTGCACAACACAAAGCTTTGTTTTACGAATGTGAGAGGGAAACTTATTCCATCCGACGCACTCGCCCTCCTTGCGAAATAAATAAAATAATAATAATAAAAAGGCTAATAAACGAGGCTCATACCTTGCCTTGAGAAAAGTAAAACTGAAATAACAATAATAATAATATAATTTATTTCAGAAAATCGAATCCATATGGGTTACCTAGTAACAATTAGCTTAAAATCGATGGTTAGTATTAAATGTTAAATGATAATATGAAATATAATTTTGAGCTAACAATCATAATGTCATCCACGTATATCTAAGATAACTAAAATATCACAGACAGTCCTACTCCTAAACATTTTTAATAAGTCGTATGTTTCGCAAACAAATTCGGTCACGAAAAGCATAACCGTTCATCCTTCGAGAAAGTGGCCATATTCTCGAAGGATTAGACGGCAATTCTGAATCGGAGCCAAATGGATGCGCGTTCAAGCCACCGAAAAGCCGAGGTCGAGTTGACGACTCACGCCGCCGCAAAAACAATTACACCCAAACACTCCACAAGAGCTACTTTAATAAAACTCTGTTGGACTATCTTTAAGATAACGTGTACTGATTTGGACTCGAAGTCGTAACCTGTAGGTCGATTGTTTGATAACAGGATCAAGCGTCAGTGGCGCAAAACAATCTATCACAAGGACAAACTTTACTGCGTTACAAATACCAAGATGACATGCTAAAAACACAGTAACGAATACAATATTCAAAAACTATTTATTTCGCGGATAATGTTGTTTTTCTACGAATCACGCGTCCCGCTATGATACGATACGCAGTTGAGACTCAGAGCTTATCAGAATCTCGTTGGGTCTTATGGCTCCGACATAGCGGTCATAATTGGATATAAATTGACGCCAATGTGCGTGACACACACTCGCAATGCGCGTACGCACGACACCACACAGGTTAACGAACCGCGTGAGTTTACACAACAACTCTAGATAAATGGGTCCGCCAGTGTGGGTGGATTACCACGATGGCGTTATGGGTGTTGAACTAGAAAACACGGAAAAAAACACCGATACTAATAGCCTCTTGTAAAAACGGTCGTGAATGTCAACGGAATAGCAACTTAGATGCCGTAGATGAAACAGAGACTGAAAACACGTCAATGAGAAAGACAATAACACTTAAATGTAGGTAAATAAAACAGCGCAAACATCTTATAACTTAACCGAACCTACTAGGAACCAGTATATCGTTTAACAACAAAGAAAAAGACACGATCATCATGCAGCTTTCCAAAGACAATGTTGAAGCAAAACAAACGAGAGATTCAGTTCATCGGCCTATCCCGGCCGGGCACTCTTGGTCTCTTGACCTTCGATAACGTGGAAGGTTTGTGTCATTATCTTTAATAGCAATGCTTGTTTTTTAATGCGCATTCTTGTGCAATTTTACAGGCTATGATTCCTCTTTTGTATTGTATGACTTTGTTTTTGGAAAAAAATACATGTGACCAGATTTGTATTCAGAGATGTTTGCGATTAAAAGGTAAACGAGTTGCAAGCAATACAGTAACTATTTAGTAATCTGTGGCAATACCATTTTCGAAATGATTCTTGATTGATCAAAGGAGAAAGAAAACTGAATATGAATAATGAAATATTTTGACGTGAAAAAAAGAGCCATAAACTTCAAACAACTCAATGCTTTCGAAATCTCATGTTTCTGCTTTAAATCGATGTCTTTCACAACAACAATACAAATACATTTCCCTATCGCTATGCTATATCAATATCGCCATCGGCACTCAACGTATTGCCATGGTCCATTCCTTTGAGATCCCTTGACCGATCTGATATCAATGCAAGCAGAATCATCATGATAACGGAACTGCATCACCGCCGCGAACAATGGCAACGGCACAGCGTGGAAGCGCGAACGTTCGCGATGTATGGACAAAATTAGCCACAATCGTTACTGGACCGTTGCCCCCTGCCGTACCTGCATGCGCCAGCGCACGCGGAAACATATCTGACTCACGGTAGGGCATCACGAGTCACTAGGTGCCGGTTCAGACAAGCGGAAAAAGTTGACGAGTATGAGGTTGTCAGTAGCTTAGCCTGAAATGCCCGTTAGAAATTATGGTCATAAAATGGGAAGACGATCCATATTTTCAGTATGGAACTTCACTGGGACTTTGATGCTACTTCTAACCGATTTCCGCCCTGTGATTCCGTTGTTGGTGCTCATTTGTAAGTCTTATACCTATTTGGGTCTAATTAACCTCAGACCTCAGAATCTTATTATAAACTGCGAAAGAAAGCGATATAAGCTATCCAGCGTTTTCTGAGTTTATCTTCTGCTCTTTTTTCAACTCATAAAGAAGTCCGAAGTAATAATGTCCGCATATGATACCTTATACAGAACAAACACTAGCAAAAGCTTTTATGCAATTTTTATTCCGACTTAAAGTTGCTTTTATTAAAATTGCATATCGAAGCGAAATTAAGGTCAGAACCAGCAGTGCATCCCAAGCTTTAGTATAATAACATCCAGACGCTCAGTAAAGCAACAGTTACCATCAGAGACACTCTATTATCTAATAACAGCGTGCGGTAAATGCATGCAAATTGTACTTTATCTGGGCCGCTGAGCACTGTTCGCAAGAATAAAAATAACAGTAACTCTCAAAAGTGCAGTTACATGAAATATAACTACTTAATCCTAGTACTGAAGAGACTAACAAAACAGGTCTTAATACAACATAGATACAGGAAAACGGGCATATTAAGTGTGTAAGCACTAATAGGTCATCATTACCTATTAGTGCTGACTCATAATGTAGAACGAGTATAATAGTGTAGTACTGCATTCAATATTAAGAAAATATTAATTGGCACTCAACAACGTGTTAAGACTAACCACACAGCAGCTAAGGAAGGGTTTATACAGAAATAAGGTCATGCGCTAATACATTACGCAAAGATGTGCTAATACATTACGCAAAGATTCAAATGTTTACAGGAGATAATTAACGAAGCTATGAACCACGCCGGTTTTGTGTTTCGCGAATACAGACATCGACAAGTGGCATGTTAGCGAAGCAGTAGGCCGTTAACATCGTATTGATGCCCAATCTTAAAAACAAGACAACACAAGTCGACTTCTCATTTCGGCGAAATACAATAATACAGAATCAGAACTTATATTTACGGAAATAGATCTTAACATACAACACTGTACTTGTTAACTAAACTCATTGCCAATAAACAGAGCATAGATTCGGATCGCTGACGAAGTCTCAACTCATGTATATTTCGATGAGCCAGGGCGATGCGATCACGCAACTTAACGCCCTCGTGTTTTTATTCATGAGCAATAATAAACAAGTATTAAAAATAACAGGTGGACAACGACCAGCCCTGTTTATTAGCACGGTGGTGTTAGGATTCGTGTACACGTACGATACATCCAGAGGCGTAAGTGGAGGTAGGGCAGGTGGGGTCGTCGGCCCGGGCCCTGCGTCCCACCTTCCAACAAATAGAGAAAACATCCATGTCCATTAATCAGATCCAGAGTCGGGCCCCATACACCACTTACGCATCTGGCTGCTCGGAGATTCTATCTTGGATCCGTGATAGGCCGCATGTGCAAGCTCGGCAATTCGGGATGTTTCGCGACGACACGGCTGGCCGGTGGCAAGGCGCAGGCGCAGCGGCAAATGCTTTAATGAACACGTCATGCACACCCTCACTACCGATACCACACGAGCATTTAATGCAAAGTGGTGCTATGGAGCCGGATACTACTCTAACTATAGTAAAAGCTTAGTCTATGCAATATATTACTTCAAACTAATAAACTAAGACAAAGAAATGTTCTTTACTCTTCCCATGATAATTTTATTCCTAATTGGTAATTAAATCTTTAGATGCTTATAAAATCTCAAGGTAAGTAATGTGTCTTATCAAACCTACCCAGATATATAATACCTTCATGCAACAATGTTCATGGTAAAATAATGTGGGAGTATTTCCTGCCATCTACTTTAAATGAATATCCTAGCAATATTATTGAACAAATAAGTAATTTAGAAAATAGTGCTAAATGTACAAATATACTTAAGAACTACATATTGTCTTAAAATTGTAACGAGTAGTGTTTCATTACCACGTATAAATCCAAATGGGTTTTTGTTGGTAGCGAAATTATTTTTTAATGTAAATTGTTTAACATAAATAAAGAAAGTGTATTATGTGTAGTAGATCTCCTCTTCTATTTTTTATAGCTTGGCTACTACGAAAGTAAATGAAACTTTTCATAAAACTCTTGGAATCCACCAAACTTCTGCCAGCCGCACAGATAGAATGATTATATCTTTCATAAGTGCGTTTCTTATATCGTTAGCAAATTATATTACAATGTGCCGCATTGAAGGCGTCCTTGGATTGATTCACTTACTGCTTTAGATTCATTTAACGTTGTGCTTGATTCTCGATACAAAGGCAAACATAATTGAAACAAATAAATATTATGACGATGGTCACACAGCTTGCCACTGGTAAAGCGGGGGCAAAAATAAGATAATGCAAAGAAGCTGGCTGCAATATAACTTGTCATTCAAAATCTGCAATGTGCAAATCCCGCGTAGCAAAAAATTCTAATTCTATTCTTATTCACTTGGCTTTAACAAAGGCATTGAATTCCACCTGGCATTGAAACAGATGTGTGATGGTCACAGTGGAATTAATAAACAGTCAATACACTGGAACTGATAGATCAAATCCAAACATGCTGAAAACGCGTCTGGGAAGTCATAGATGTCGCTTGGCGATAACATATTTATATCCACGCCACATCGCCAGCATCGATGACAGAAACGGAATACACGACCTCGACAAAGAGACAAAGTGTCGCTACGCCACGTAACGCAATACGCAAGGGTATGACTGTAATAGTTGATAGTTGGCAGTTATGCCATGCAAAGTTGAGATGATCGAACACTGGCTCGATCCAGATTAATCACCAGCTCGTGAATCAATAGACATATTTCACATTAAATTATGTGCGATTTCCGTGTCAGTTTATGTACAGTTTATGTTAGCTACAAAAAAATGCTATTCATTTACGTTGGATACCAAAATCATGTGTGCTAAATGTTGATTCGAGTTAGTTAATTTTCTTTTCAATATTTCTCTACTTACGTAGTCACGCTAAACAAAAACAAAAAGTAATCGATAGTTTCAAGTTATATCAAGCTCCGTGACTCGGAGCAGTAAGAAACCGGAGAAAAAACTTTATAGCAAATCGGAGTAATGTTCACCAGCATAAAGAGACCCTAGCAACGTCGGAGTTGCTCTACCATAAGTAGGCAATTTCGATAGCACATAGGCCAGGTTCACTGGTCGACTCGACTTTACCAAGTTCCACCGTCCTCTGCAGACTGTTTTAGTTCGTATATCTTGGATATAAGAATTCAGTCACACGACGATTAGGTACGGCGAAAAAGGAGCTGACTTGGCGAATCGAACTTGACCTGCCATCGATGTTGTATGACCCAGTTATTTCTGCAGACGATAATAGAATAATGCAAATCGAATAATAGATTTGTTTAAGTAGAACGGCATTGATAGGGGAAAAGATATTGCGAGTAGGCACGTAATATCGTAATCAATAAGGTCACCGTCGATATTTATGCCGCTCCGCCGAGTGCGCAAGGGATATACCAATGTGTGTTCCCATATGGATCCGGAAGCTTTAGATAACATCCGACGGGTTGTGAAAGCGTCCCCCTATTTACAGAGAGCAAAGGGTCCTCGTAGCTAAGGATACAAGAATACTCAAAGCGGGGGTGTCAGAAGAAACATGTACAGTTAGGTGCTAGGAGTAGTAAGCTCGCTATTACACAAATGGAAATTGTATTCAAGCAGCAAGTCGGTTACGCACCCAATTCAAACTTTAGCTACTGATTCTATTAAATGTTGTTCTACATCAATCCCATATGTCTTTTTTGCTTGCAAAGTGCTATAAATTATTAAAAGAAATGTAGGCATCACTTGATAAAGAACGAAGCAGTTCATGGGATCGTTATTTTGCGTAGAGAACGTTATCTGGAGACAAAGCTCAACCATGACTTCCGCACTCAAATTTAAAATGCAAATAGGTATACCATACCCCCACGAAATAAAACAACGTAGCCCAGCCTTGCTTGCCATGAACGAGCCATTGTTAATTACAAGTGAACAGTGCTGGGCTATTGTTGACTCTAACGTCAAAGCGTAGGGCTCACAACCAGCCACCAAACTGAAAGATTTGTGTACGAGCACTTCGACAAGGTCGATTGTTTAGATTCTCCGCGCTGCAAACTAAACTTTGCTGCGTGAACATACGTTGTATTCGGTGATGGGAACATCGCAACGAGGGGAATGGAAGCGGGGGGGAGCACGTGGCGACCCGACGCGAGGCGAGCTTGACCTAGTTAGTAGATGCACCATTTCGGTACCATTTCGAAAGCAAGGGCGACCCTTCGTCTATGTATAGGTGTAGGACCCCAGCGATATTCGGCTCTTTGTCCGTAACGAAACCCACGACGCAAAAGATATTGCCATTTGCGCGGGTCCGCATTTCACGGCGCACGATCGCAATACATCAGCGGCACGTGTAGAGCGGACTACGATAGATTCAAAATAATTCAGGAAACTTTAAACAGTTGCAGCCGGAGCATTTGGCAGAGTGCCGCGACATCAACGTTCTGTCACTCTTCTTATCTGAACGATAAACTAATAGAATTTGTGTGAAACCAACGGCCACGGAAACAATTGATGTAAATAACAAACTTATCGCCATTTGCTGCGTAATAGATTAAGTTTTGCTAGTAATAAAATGTTTATTTTGCAATCGATTGACAGGCGCTTCGTTTATGCATTCGCCTCGAATGTTAACGTACTCGACCTAGCAACGTGAACATTTTCGATTCTTATTCTTCATATGCTAATAAAAGCCATCGAAACAAAACTTGTGGCAAATACAATGAAGCAAGACAACAGAACAATGGCGGGGGCACATTAACTGATTACCAAAGGGAGGAGGCAAATTGCGTTTCGTCGATGCACGGTTCATCGGTTGCACACAATGGTTAAGTTCTATCAAATTAATTGCACAAAGGATTAAATGTAACGAAATCAGTTTGTTGTTTCGAGCACCTAAACCTAACCCAACATTGGATGGTAATTCAGTTTCGAGCGAATTTCCCAAGAACAAAGGTATTTTCCTCCGAGTGGGGTTGTTGGAGAGAGCGAAACTAGACAAAGGGAATTATCGCTGTACGTTCACCCTTCGAGCCGAGCGCCGTGACCTCATTAGTTATATGGATGCCTGCGCCCGGGTGCCATGAGCCATCATAGCAGAAATGCCTCACCAAAAAGTCACACGCGATGTTTTGTAAACACCCAATTAGACGTATTGTCCAAATATGAACTACTGTCGATTCACTGCGACTTCGTCTGACATATTTTTTCGGCGTCAAGATGTGTGCTTACTTTTATAAAGTTCACCAAAACAGGTGAATTATAGAAGTTTGGAATAGGATCTGTTATTTTTTTTCAAATTCAAAATTTGCGGTGGAAGTGCAAAAACATTATTTTAGGAGGCAAGTATAACACACTGAGAATGAATCAGCACTAGGGTCAAGTGAAAAGGTCCGTGAATAGATAGAGCTAACGCAACGTCCTGCTCTACACACACACACCAAGAGAACCAATATTTAAACCGGATGGTGAGAAACCTAGGTGCTTGTGGCGCAGTGGTTGCAGCGCTTTGGTAGTGATACCAACAGTTAAGTAACCTAAGGCGCGGTATATGTTTGGGATGGGTGACCAAGTGGGTCTATTTACAAGCATCTCCGTGCTTCGAATGGCACGTTAAGCTGTTGGTCCCAGTTAATATCGATAGATATTCGTCGTTAAGCCTGGTCAGAGGCCCTCGGGTGGCGTAATAACATCTGACAGTAAGGGTGGTCACTTACCTTACAAACACCCCTCCACCAATTCGCACTGTGCCGGCGTGGTGGAGTATGGCTTGTACCACCTCATATTTGTGGTGACGCCTGTGCCAAGCAGTGGGACGTATATAGGCTGATGAGATGAGAGATGAGTGAGACATTTCAACACCTTATCAAAAACAGTCATAGAATTCTATTGGTTTGAGTCTAGACTTTGTTAGCAAAAGTAAGACATGTGTAGTGTTGAGTCAACCGATGTTTCCCCGCTTTAAAGGAACCTAACTGAGCAAGACAATATGTCCATGCACACAATGTACGACATTTTCCCCGCTCCTAGAATATTTGATAATGTCTATTCGAACTTCTCATCTAGTTACTTTGCTGTCACATGAGTTCGTTGAGTGGTCGCGTAAATGTTCCTGCGTATGTAAGAACTGAATTTCGCAACACTCGCTGTTTTGTCGTAGATAAGTTACCTTAAACACTTCGTACAGTTTCCAATATTTTAATTTTTAATTTTAATTCAAATGGACACATTGCAGCATCGTTGCGAAGAGCAGTTCCAACAAGTTATAAATTCTATGAAGATTAACAAAAACTATGTAAAAGATTGCTAGTGACAACATCATTATTACACAAAGTTCTAATCCAAAACTAGTCGACAATATTTGTGCGAGTTTAGACTCGTTATCGTAGACCAAAATAATCGAGATTAACAATTTAATGGCGATATCCATAAATATCGCCTCGATATAGCAACCACAGGCAAGGATCCAATAGATCTCAGTCGTAGATCGGAGCGTGGGTCTATAAACGTTCGTAAGGCAACTCGCTTCAAGATCGAAGATAAATACTGACGGCAAGTTCCAGATGTAATCAGAGGAACGTCTATTTAGGAAATCCTGCGAACTTTGTTTCCAGATGTTATAGAACTGTTTCTAGGCGACATAATTTAATTTACGTGTTTGCTTGACGTCGAGTTTCGTCGAGGATTTCGGGAGAAAGTTTGCTCAGAGCCATACAAATAGTGAATACCGTGTTTATAAGGTTTATTCTACATGTTGCCAAGTCTTCCTTATGCTAAGGGTACTTTATTCACATGCAACGAATGATTTTATCAGACACAATAGTATACCTTATTGCTATTTGAATCTATGTACAATCGGATTCAACACCAGTAGTTGTATGTCGGTTTGAACAGGAGTAGGTGAGCGTGTACTCGATATAATCAACGGTGGCCTGCCCCCGGGCGAAACGCAAGCTGCTACCGAAGGGAAACTGACACGCTTGTGTCGAAATGGACGGAAATTCAACGTGAAAGCTTTAGATTCGTCGCAGATAACGATGATCGCTGAATCATCCCGATTGGATGGTTCGGCGACTGACGCAAACGATATCTGAATTCTTAATGGTTAGATGTGACGAGCTTGTGTTCAATTGAACAATTTATCTCGACCTTAGAGGAAAATGCCAAATCAACATGAAACATCATCGCGCAGCCAGCAACATAACTGTAGGCTTTATGTATGTATGTATTAAGAATAGCTTTTTAGGAAGATCGCTGTAAATAAATCAACAGCTCTATTAAATCTCTATTAAAAAGCAGAAGCTTCTCTTAGTCTCTTAGGAAAAATGCCCCAACACTGACGATTTTATGAAGACAACGACCTTTTCAGTCTTTTTTACCTGAACGACTGTACTAAAAGTAAACACAGTCGTGTGCATCAGCTGCATGGCTACATCATACTCGTAAAGAGAGACATCGAGAAACGTGTTTCCGATCCAATCGACAGGCGACAGCCAGTCCCTTAGCCCCGGGCAATATCTAACCTTAACAATAACTGCTGTACTGTAACGTATATAAGAAAAGAGTAGCTTTTGGCTCTTATCTATCTTTCTTCTTACTACAGGTTTAACGTAACGAAACGTAAATTTGGAAAGGTCAAGAATAAACAAATAACAAGAATAAACTTAGATAATTTTGACCATAACATAAAGAACAGAGTTCATTACAGATTTTTCTCTGCAACAGTTGCTAAGAATCAGATTTAAAAAATCTAATTGAATTATTTTATTTTTATTTTATTTATTAGGCACACCAACGACAGTTACAATTGATTTAACATGAGACTTACATACAGTAAAAAAGTGTTGCTAATTGCACTATCAATTAAAGGTGTACACAACATGCTTGATAAATTAGGCGTTACAAAATATGAAAAAACACGCTCTAAAAAGTACGAAACAAGAAAATACTCTCCAATGAAATTACTTAGTATGTACAAACTATTAAATATTTACCGTTATTAAATAAACTAACTTACACATATTATTATATTTTAATATATTTTCAATTTATAATATTGATAGAGAAATGTTTTAAGGATAAAGCCGTGGTCGTATACCACTTTTTTTAATTTATTATTCTTATGGCATACGACCAAGTAATTTCATTGGAGAGTGTTTTCTTGTTTCGTACTTTTTAGAGCGTGTTTTTAAGTAGTCGGGTGTTAGTTTTTAAACTTTATTTTTATTTAACATATTTTGGAGTTCTAAATAGGTTAATCTTGGGTTCATTGATTTCTCAATCTTTCCAACTCCTCGAACGATCTTTGGTCATGTGGATTCTTTAGTAATTTGCTAGATTCCAGTGAACTAATCCATAATCCATCTATGGATCTTACTCTGCTAAGAGCCACATATATAGTCGGGTAAAAAAGATGTGAATTATATACAATCAGCCCATGAATACAGGTAAAGTTACAAGCAAATGCTAGTAATATATATATATATATTCAAAATGTACAAGTAAAGCGCTTTCAAATGATACCAAACACGGCATATTTATCTTAACTTTATTTTTTTACTTCGTATGTTTTGTCCGCCAGAGGGCGCCACATTAGATTTTGTGAAATCCCATATAGCCTATAACCAGCGGACAACAAAGACGCTTCTAATGATAAGTATGTCATTTGTCGAATTCTGATAAGTAGTTTAGAAGTTACGAGGGAACAGATGAACATCCATACCCACATACATACATACATACATACAGGTCAAAATCATAACCCTCCTTTTGCTTCGCCGTAGTCGGGTAAAAAAAAATTAAACAATTTTTACAAAAATAAATAATTTTGACAGAGATGAGATTTTAAAACAAAACAGTATTACAAAAAAAAGCTAACATCACAAAACGAAAAACAACAAAATTATTAGGTGATGAATTGATTTATGTCATCACCAACAATTTCTTCTCGGTACAATATGTGAAAACCCAAGCATCTTCAGCGAAACTCGAGCACACTAGCGAGACATTCGAAAGCTCTACTTTCGTGATAATAGGCTAGATGACACCACCAATCGTTGACATACTCTTTATTATCTGTCAAAACGGGCTGTCTCCATAGATTTGTATGGGCATACAAAAACGTGACGTCACGGTATTTTATCAGAAATCGGAGTCAATTGACCGAATATTTATTGAATTTTGTGTGTTTAAAAATTGGTTTCTACAGCTTTTTGGAAATAAACTGGTTGTATTAACTTCATAGGGGCTATGTTTTTTAAACGCGTCTTGAAAATATTTAAGATAGTCGTCATCATACCTATTGATGATCATGAGAACTGAGGGAGAACCGACAGAAACTATCACAAATTACTTGCACCTACTTAGAAGGTAGGAAGGAAGGAGTACCACTTCCATCAATGTTTTAGTACGCAGTACTACGCAGTGATTGCAATTTTGGTTTTCAGAGATTAACTTAATAACAAGAATATTGACAGGATGAGATTTGTCAATGTCCGCCGACTAGCATTCCTGTCATGTTTTCGTTCCTTATTGAAACAGCAGGTGAATAGGCCACTGGCATGAACACATGTGCGAATCTCTTAACCACAACCTAAGATTCTTATTGACATAAGAATCTTTCTGAGAAGGATTAAGAAGAGACTAAAATAAGATAAACCATTAGCTAGCAGACTAACAGACGATCCTCGGATAAATTGTTAAGTGTGCGAGTTCATTAGTATTCCACCGCTTTCCGAAGTCTAATCCCAGAAGGTTGCGGCGACCCACACCGCCATACGTTCAGATATTAGACCGGTGTGGATTACAGATGGAGTAACACGACGCAAACGCAAATTAAATTCATGTATGCCGCAGGGAAACTTATATTATCCAGTTCTTTCGTAAAATCTATGTAAATATAAGATGGACTAGGTAGATTGTTGTAAAACAAAATTCCAGTGGTTTCATATGGGCGTTAAAAAACAGCGTTAAAATTAAATAAAACAAAAATGCAAGCAAACTTGAAAAATGTAGATGAACCATTTTATTATAATCTGCTAACCAGAAATTTTCTCATTTTTTTAAATGATGGACGAATGTTGTCAAAATAGGACAAGGACTTTAATAAAGTAAAACTCGTCAGTCCTGAAGAGTGTAGTTGTTCATGACCTGAAAGATTACAACTGAGACAGGACAAGAAGGGGGCTGAGCTAGCATTGTTAAGTGCAGGACTAGTCTGTCCGTCTGTGTTCAACGGTCTTTCTGTTTCAATGATCAAGAAACACGAAAATTATTTATCTCTATACATATAAAATTCTCGTGTAACAATATTCGTTCCCGTACTCCTCCGAAACGGATTGACTGATTCTTATGAAATTTTGTGAGCATATTGAGTAGGTCTGAGAATAGGCTTGTTTCCACTATGAAAGAAATATTCAAAAACTGATTTTCTCTAAAATAATTCATAATTTCAGATGCCTTTACACTAATATTTTTCTGCAGTTCGTATTATTTGATTTTTAATTGGAATTCAAATGATAATTAGTCACTCAGTCGGCATTGCACGCGATGACGTCAAAGTGTGTTATTCCCATACAAACTCTATGAAGAAAAGCGTTTTGACAGTTGATAAAAAGTACGTCAACGATTGGTGGTGTCAACTACCGTATTGGCCAACATCTATTATTAATATCCCTTAGTGAAGAGGGTTGTCCACAACAATTTATATGGCAAAACAACGTTTGCCGGGTCAGCTAGTCATCCTATAAAAACGTTGCACTACCAAAAGCAGCTAAGTATCCGATATCGATCAATATCTTTTGAGACCGATATGCTCTTAATCGAACTTTACATGATGACCAAGCCAGACTTCATTAATAACACTATGAGGAAACGAGAGGCAAAGCATTTAATTACGCAGAGCGCTCCTCGAACGATACTATTCTTGATACGGCGGGGTAGTCTCGAGAACCCCGACAACAAAAGAGTGCACAAATTGCGTCCAGGCCCTTCACCCAGACCCAGGTCTAGACGGGAATTAGAAGGGCAACAACCTGGTTAAGGAACAAAAAAGGCATAGCTTTTAAACATCTCGTCAACTCGGTAAAAGTTTAGAAACGGATATTATTTTGTTGACGAATTGGGAAAGCAGACTTGTGAGTGAGGTGAGTGAGGGACTAAAGATATGAATCAAAATTAGCAATAGATCTAGTCAAAATGGATAATTTCATAGGCAAAGTACGAGCAATAAACTCTACATAGATCAATGATTAGCATTTTGAAAATAAAAAGATGCATACGAATTTAAAACGAATTCTAGTCATACTTTTCAGGATCTATCATACGAGGTCAACAGCCACTACGTGGTGCGGTCGATACGTAGATTGAATTCTTAGAATTTTGCATTCAAAAGGCCATATTCATGTCTACACTTCTAGTGCTAGAAATATAGATAGATAGATTATCACTTTATTGTACAACACAAAACAAAAATTACAGACAAGTTTAACAAAGAAAGATGTACAATTTAGGCGATCTTATCGCTTGTAAGTAGCGATCATTTAATTAACAAAACGGGGGAAAGTTACCAGGCAAAGGTTTTAAAGCAGTCATTTTCAATGAAGTGTGTAATATTCGCATCAACGACATGATGGACCTTAAGTTCGAGTGTTGAACACTCGAAATGTTCATTCAAAGGAACAAAAACCCAATATCACTCATACAAAACCCTTACACCAACGAATGATGTTGCATTTTTTCTATAAGACAGACAAAAAGCGACGTCTATTTCTCAGTCTTCGCACCAGCCTAGACAGTTGAGTCAGTTAGTGTTCCAGTCTGAAGTTTATCAAAGGTTTCAGTATCCACTGCAGACTATGCGACGGTCAACAACCGGAGCGGTTACTGCCCGGCTCCGATTTAGTATGGGTCGTCAGTCAAATGAATACTATGTAGCACGTTTAATATAATAAGGCTGTGTAAATACTGAGTACAGCGAATACCTCCCAAATAGGTACATAACAAACTTATAAATAAAACCCTCGTAACGAATGCTGCCAAAAGGCCATAACATATTCCTTTAAATTATAATCCCAATTATTCGTTTACAGTATTATGGATGGAGATAGGATGGAGATCATGGACGTTTTATAAAGTAGAGCCCTGTATTGAGCCATGGCGACAGAATATGGCCACTTTGGTGTAATGGTCAAGAAGTTACTATTAAACATAGGTCGTGGGTTCGATCTCCGCAGTGTACAAACATTTGTGTGCATGAACACGTCTGTTTGTACTGGTCTGGGTGTTATATGTATTTATTTAAGTTTATTTGTAATACCACTGTTGATTCTGATCTGTAACACAAGTGCTTAAGCTGCTTACCACGGAGTCAGATCAATGTTTGTGATGTTGTAGCACATTTATTTTATCTCTTTAATCTCTATCTCCCTTAAATGATTTTTAACAAACGTGGCGCATCTGATTTTAACTATCACAATCGGATTGAATCTATTGAATTTAACAAAGTCCACCGCGAGGAATATGCGGCGGTTTTGATGTTTTTATTAGATCGGGGTGTAGGTATGTGTGTATGAATGTATGTAACGGAATTTTTGAGCTCAATTTTCACCAACAACCAGAAATCGGATTAATTTGAAACTTTGCACACATATTAAGTACCGATGACAATGCCATAATTTGATAAGAGTGTTCTATTATCCTTATTAACTAAAAAAACACGGGTTGCACTCCGGGAGTGCCGGCAGAAGTGAAAACTTAACAACCGTCTTACGGTTTTTCGATCAGCATCACGTGACCTGACGCGAGTTTCACAGTTTCTACCCATGCCACAAAAATGCTCAACGCCGCTAAAGAAGTTTTCACTTCAAAAAAAAATAGTTTAAAAAACTAAAATACACGCTTTTATTGCTAACTAAAAAAGAGAAAATTATTTCTGAGTACACGGAATTTATGTTACAGTGGAGTAAAAAGTGTGGGGTTCTTGGTATAGTATTATATATGTGAAAATCATCCTATTATTGGCAACTATAAAAGAGAAGTATGAAAACGTCATAAAGTGCACCCCACGCTTTTTACTCTACTGTAATATAAATTCCGTGTACTCAGAAATTATTTTCTCTTTTTTAGTTAGCAATAAAAGCGTGTTTTTTTTAGTTTTTTAAACTATTATTATTCGTATGTTTTAAGAACATTGTTGTTAACCAAATATACAAAAGTAATTGAGTCAAAATTGGACCGATAACCGTGGCAATTAGAGTTGCAACGAACGAAATTGAGTTAATCGTAACATATAAGTAGAGGTCGATTTCTTTTGCAATTAATTTGCCAGTAAACCGTAATGTGGCACAATTATCAGATTAAACAAGTCACGTCAGCGGATAATTAAGTATAGCAGTTAATATTTACAAATAATTAAAAGTCATAGAAAATGTTGACGATTTTCGATAGTAGTTAAGGGAAAAGGTTTTAATTTCAGGCTAGATCTGAATCACAGCACTATAGAAGAAAATGACTTCGTTTCCATCAGATCATCTGATTACCATATCTACACTTATATTATAAAGAGGAAATTGTTTATTGTTTGTTTACTACTGATTATTTAAAAAAAAACCTCTGACATTCCTACATTTTATTAAAAATACAACAACATCACATACATTGATCTGACTCCGTGGTAAGTAGCTTAAGCACTTGTGTTACAGATATCAGAATCAACAGTGGTATTACAAATAAACTTAAAAAAATACATAAAACACCCAAACCAGTACAAACAGACATGTTCATTAACAAAAATGTTTGTACAGTGCGGGGATCGACCCCATTAATTGTCAACTTCTTGACCATTACACCAAAGTGGTGGTCAAATTATCCATAAACAAAAGCGATATTTAATTTAATGTATAATAATAACATGCTTAATATATTAAAGAACCGAATTCCACGCAGGCGAAGTCACTGGCCGGAAGCTAGTAAGAAATATAATAATGTCCATTCAAAGATAAAATGATTATACATATTTATTCATGGTGCAAACTAGCCCTGCCTTAAAACCAGTGTTAGAAGAGCGATGCGCGATGTATTTATAGGATAAATATGTCAGTCGATGCGTATGGAACGCGTAATTTGCGTTTCAAATTAATAACGTTTGGAGGACAAATAATTATTTTTTGAATACAAAGCAAATTCTGATAAAATATGAGGCAATAAAAGTGAAATATAGTATATATAATAGCAGCTTAGGCAGTTTAGGAAATTAAAGGCTTGATTGCCAGGTAGGTATCTTTTGCTTGAAACTCAGAATTTACCAAGATAAAAAAATGTGACATTACAAATTTCAAAACTGATGTCTGAAATGTGATCAACAGGCCAACCCAACTTGTAGCCCTGCAGACAAAATGACTATGTAAAACATGTACCTTGTTTGATGTCACAGTAACACATTGAATACTTATTCTCGTAAATCAAACTTTTCAATGTTGAAAAATGTACAAGTATTTAAAATCATGACTTTACCAAACTGGGTAAAGTCATCGGAAAAAATCAAAAGAATTGAGGTTCAGCCTCAATAAAAAAAATTTTATATTTTATGATCAACTTTGAATACTATCTATTTTTAAACTTAAAAAAAAATTAATATGGCATAAATATGCAACTTTAGTAGATTGCTAAATTGGCAACGATCATTAGGATTGGACAATATATTAAAATGCATATGCAGATATGCAAATGCATTTAATCCAGTCTATAGTTAAGACAAAAACAAGCTTATACTGTACAAATGGGAACAACACCACATACATTGCTCTGATTTTAAAGGAATTAGGTTAAGTACTTGTGTTATGGACATCATAAACAATGCAGGTACAACAAAGACCCAGACCTGTGTCAAAATAGTGAAATAGTTTTCTACATTGCCTCCATTAGAGATTGAACCCGGGACCTCAGAGATTGTGGCACTTGGAAAGTCAGTGTACACACCAATACAACATGGAGGACATCAAATATGATAGGATACCTATGCTAAGAGATGAATACATGCTCAATGACATCTTAGAATTGACCTAAACCTTAAAACAAGGCTATAAAAGTAATGGAAATTAAGGAGTTATAGCATTTATAACTTAAGACTTAAATTTAAGCTTGAAGAGGATGATATGTAAGCAAATGCAACCGGTAGACGCTCAAGATTAATTTATAAAATATTTAGCTTCAAATACTAGAGGCAAACATACATAATGATTTAAATACAATATTTAAGAAAATTGTAAATAGACGTCACTTAAATGGTCAGAATGGTCACCCATCCCAAACATGACCGCGCCTTAGGTTGCTTAACTTTTTAAGTATCACTACCAAAGTGCTGCAACCGCTTCTCCACAAGCATCTCCATGCTTCGGAAGGCACTTTAAGCTGTTGGTCCCGGTTAATATCGATAGATATTAGTCGTTAAGCCTGGTCAGAGGCCCTCGGGCGGCTTAATAACATCTGACAGTAAGGTTGGTCACTTACCTTACAAACACCCCTCCACCAATCCGCACTGAGCCCGCGTAGTGGAGTGTGGCTCGGACCACCTCATAGTTGAGGTGAGACCTGTGCCCAGCAGTGGGACGTATATAGGCCGATGAGATTTGAGAGATTTAAGAAAGTGATTTTGGTGGTTATTGCTGTAGATGATGGTGATTGTTTTAAAAAGTTAAAACTTAATTAATAGTGAGATTAAATTATATGGCACCATGAAAATAGCATAGTATGGCAACTTTAATATGGTTAATGTAAATGTAAAATGTGAGCAAATATAAAATGCGAACATTTTTACTACTGGCATTTGTCAAGGTTTGATATTATACATTAAGATGAATGCTAGTTTAATTAATTTGCAAAACCTGCATCAAATTTACTATAAATTATGGATGCGGCATAAATATTGATGACATAGCACTCAAAAGCATTAACCAAATAGAACAGAACATCTCTACTTCTATTGAAAATGAGAGCACTTTTATGTTTTAGAGCTATTCTATCAGTCTGCCATTTTATAGAAGAGAAGACCTCGACAAATTATTATCATGTTTAGTCTCTTACATACTAAATAATCTAATAAAACTGTATTCCAACGCTGGCTAATGATAGCACGAAGCCTAAACGCACAGTCATCGTTTATTTTTGCTTGTTGTTACAAAATATACGATCAGCTGATTTCTTTGTTTGACGCTAAAGGCACCATGCACCATGTTTCAAGATTAATTCTATCGCGTCATACCACTACAAATCAAATACGATAACCAACGGCTCCCTAGAATACGTCTGAATTGTTTTAATGGCATTTGATAAAGAGTTTTGCGAGTTTCTTGTCCATAAACAAACCTTGAAAGTTCTTACCTTTGTAATGGACTCGAAGATTATTTTGCGATAAACCGATGTAGCTGAATTTGTCCTTAGTACTCCATGCCCTAGGTAAAGGTGTCTCGTCTTCATTAACGTTAGGGTAAAGTAATTTTAAACGATCTACAGTATCACTTTGCACTTCATTTTGGGAATCCATCGTTCCCCGTCCACTACCCATCGCAGCCATTTCTAAATTTCCTAAATCATGGTCTGTCAATGACGTCACATCCCCAGCCTGGCTTTTGTCAATCATAGGTGGCAGCACTGTACATTAACCATAGAGAACTGAACGACTGAGAAGGACTGTGATCATAAAATTTAAAGGCGCGTTTTACAAATTCGTTCCGTCAATAAATCGCAAGAAGAAAGACTTTCTCTACATAGACTTCTTTGTTTAGATAAAAATTCTGCCAGAGTGACTTTTTTCAAATTGGAATTACTCATCGAATGAATTAAAACTTTATATTCGTAAATATGTAGTTTCTTGTATGATAGCTGTGTACAAAATTATCTTTTGTTTAGAATGCATACGATAATCACTACAGTAACAAATTACATTTTTCTAGTGGGACGCGTATTTTATCGCTTAGGTGTTATAAGTAACTTTTTTTTATAACTTATCAAAAGAAAAGTTATGTCGAGTAAAAGTTTGCCCAAACACCTGAAAGTGATAAATGACGTCATTGCGAATAAACTGAAGAATGTAAAAAAACTAACAAGTGATTTACCGGAAACACAACAGCTATACTATGAAGAAGTACTTGAGGTACAAAGCAAACTGAATTAAGTTGTAATATAACGAAAGTAAGTAAGTATTTAATTCTTTACCTTTTGTTTGTTTTAGATATATCGTGAAGCGTTCATGAATATAATAACCTGCTCTGTAACTTATTCAGGCATACTTGAAGAAATAAGGCAAGCATATGAAAATGCCCTTGCCATTAGGGATGACAGAATTTCACAGTTTATTGTACAAGATGTGAGTATTTTTTTACACTTGCAAGTCGCAACTATATTCCCTTAAAAGTCAAACTATTTTACTCCCTTTGAGTTATGATAGTCTAGCTCTCTCTACTCTTGTAAGTTAAGCTCTTTTAACTAGCAGATGTTTTGGATAATAATACTTCAAAGCGCTATAACGTGTTATATTAATATATCTCTATATATATAAAATTCTCGTGTCACAATGTTTGTTCCCGTACTCCTCCGAAACGGCTTGACTGATTCTTATGATATTTTGTGAGCATATTGAGTAGGTCTGAGAATCGGCCAACATCTATTTTTCATATTCCTTAGTGATAAGGGTTGTCCACAATAATTTATATGGCAAAACAACGTTTGCCGGGTCAGCTAGTTAATATTTATAAAACACTAGCTCTATAGTCTTATTCGCAGCTAACGGGTTAAGAGCTCATGTGCATCATGTAGTGCATCTCTATTTAATTTTGACATTTTTTTTCTTTAGATTCAGATATTTTTTTTCTTTGTCTTTTTTATTGTTTGTTTTGTTTGTATTTGTTGAATTTTGTTTGTCAAACGAATTATCAACTACTTCGCTCCACAAGAACTATTTGTCTTTTAAAATGAACCACATACAATATCGTAAGTAGTGTTCTGGTATTTGACCTAAAGCGTAAAGAACCGCATACTAAAGTTTAATAACAATTTTTAATTTGTAACTATGACCACTCAAGAGGCAGATAACGAGATTCCAATCGTACTCGTGCTGGATGGTGGGTTTTCCTCGCAGTTGTCCCGCCACGTCGGCACCACCGCCGACAACGACCCACTGTGGAGCGCGCGTTTTCTACAAACACATCCCGAAGCAGTGTACAACACCCACTTGGACTTCCTCCGAGCCGGCGCCGACGTTATTTCCACGAACACGTATCAAGCCTCGGTCGGAGGATTTGTCAAGCATCTTGGAGTAACACCCGACGAAGGGCTTGTCATTATTCGACGCGCCGTAGAACTCGCCAAAAGCGCCCGTGAAACTTACCTCAAAGAAAACCCTGAGAAAGATACCCCAGTTCGTACGCCGCTTATAGCTGGTTCAGTGGGGCCTTATGGTGCGCATTTACACGACGGCTCGGAGTACGACGGCAACTACGCGGACCGCACTTCGCCTGAGACCATGCGTGAGTGGCACATCCCGCGCATGAAGACCTTGATTGAAGTTGGAGTAGATATCCTCGCCTTGGAGACTATTCCATGTCAAATTGAAGCAGTAACACTTGTGGAAATGTTGAAAGAATATCCAAACACAAAAGCATGGCTATCATTCAGTGTTAAGGATGAGACCAGTCTGGCTAATGGAGAAAATTTTCAGATGGCTGCCAAGACATGCTGGGATTTGAATCCAGAACAACTGATTGGTATTGGTGTTAACTGTTGTTCCCCGAGGTTTGTTGCTAAGCTCTTTAGTGGTATCAATGAGGATAGATCACATGCTCCTATACCGCTGGTAACATATCCTAATTCGGGAGAAAAATATGATGCTGGTAAGGGTTGGTCTGATGGCGACAAGTGTGATCCAATAGAGACATTTGTCCATGGCTGGCTTGATTTGGGAGTACATTTTATTGGTGGATGTTGCCGTACTTATGAGACTGATATATCTGCCATACGCACACAGGTGCAAAGCTGGATAAAACTAAATAAATTTAATAAGAAATCAAACTTATCGTAATGTTGGAATTAAAATAGTGTGATGTTGTGATTAGTTAAAAAGTTTTTTCACCTACGTATTATTTAATGAATATCTGTTTGCTTAATTATGACTGCAGGCTGTGCATAATAGAGAACACTTTGCTATTTCTTTTAAGAGTAAAATGTAAGACATTAAAAAAAATTGGTTTTAAAGTGCATAATGAAGTGTTACACTTTGCTATTTCTTTTATGAGTAAAATGTAAGACATTTAAAAAATTGGCTTTAAAAGATTTTATGGAATGTATTCCAGAGAGTATTTGGATTATCAGAAAAGAAGAAACAAAGGGATGATAAATTAAGAAATCTGATAAAAGAGAATGAGGAATTACAGGCACAGAATCTTAAGCTGGCCCTTGATAACTTGTTGCTGAAGAAGGATATAGGAAAGGTCTGTTTTGATTAAATGTGGGCTTGGGTCTTATATGTTGGTAAATGGTTTTGGAGTTTATCAAATAGTGCTACAAATGTTTTGTATTAGTTTGTTCTTTAAGGTGTGTACAGATTATGTAACATTTGATATAACTAACTTCTGTTATATGAAACTAAACATTTCATTTAACAGAAGTTAGTAATGAAATGTAACAATGTTTTATAACATGTTTTTTACATAGTCTGGATGCACCATTAGATTAGGTTTTGTTGGGCTACCATCCTACTCTCTTGTTGTTTTGTTAAGTAATAAGTTATTAGTAAGATGTGTCTGAATAACTATATGTATTTATATTATAGTAATTTTTACACATTTCTATTATTGTATATTAATAATAATAATAATAATAAGTGTTTATTCCCAAAGAAACCCTTAAGTGTATAACATTTTTGCGGCGGTCTCTGCACTAAACTATTGCTTGTATTGCAGAGGCCAAGAAGAGTTCATAGGTGACAATACAATATTAACTTAAATAAACATTTATTATTATCTATGCGATTTTGTGGTTTGCTTCCCCGATAAACATCGTATTTGTGGTTACAGTAAAAAATCATGTATGTATGTGTTCATGAGTTTAATTCGTATTTAATTAATGTAGTACATAATTTATTTTTGTCAAATTTCTGTTTTACATTATCCTTGTATATTAATACTCAAAATTCCCCCTTTCTGTTAATTTCAATCTTATTTTACCCAAAGGTTGTCTGGAAGAGATCACTCACAGCGATAAGACCGCCTGAATTGTACATCTTCATTTGTGAAACAATAACAACAGTACCACAGTACTTTGCTGTACAATAAAGTGTTTATCTATAACATGATTAAATTAATATCTTTTAAATATTGTCTGTTTAAATATTGATACTGTGCATTGTGAAATCATGTCGTATTTTTTTCTTGTTCTTGGATCGCGTGGTGAAGATTTAGCCACAACAGAGTGTGAAGGTAGGGAATCGAATAAGTAATAGTCCTCTCGGCCGATTTCGACCACGGCGGCCAATCTCAACAGAGATCAGCCAATTGCGCAGGAGATATTATAGTGCACAAGTGTGAGGACAAAACACAGGTGCACTCACTGGTCCATCACTCTCAAAGTTTGGTGAGACGGCAATCCGACATGTCCGGAGAGAGATCAGGCGTAGGACCAACGGCATAACGTGCTTTCCGAGGCACGGGGGTGAAATAATAATGTAATCGGAAAAGCAGGATAAGTTCAAACGGATAAAGGAGACAAAGCGAAACTATAGGATAGAAAGCATCAGTTTGTCGTCTTTTTATCCGCAGGCAGGCAGAATGTTGATAAAAATTAAGGCCCCTGCCTTTGTATATTAATTTAGGTACTATTGTATGTTACCAACCTTCCATTGACGTATCTATTTGTGCAGCAAGAGTACATTATCTTATCGCACTGCACGTTATGTATGTGGCAAGCACGTCACGGTAAGCACGGCGGTATCTTACGCACTTGTGATACAGGCGATTTTGCAACGAAAATGGCTAGCCTGATGTGCTGGCCGCTGTACCTACCACCCAACTTGTTAGTAATCTCATGATGTTCATGAATGCATTAATGCATTTTCGTCTTGTGTATTCATATTTACTTCAAATGCTAATTAAAGAACAGTTTTCCGAACAACATCACTTAACAGATGTATTACTTGTTTTACTCCTGCTATCAGAAAATAGACCCCATCGGACTTACAATTTTCAAAACTTACTACTGGCTCCACATTTCGGCTGGATTGCACACAGCCGTGGTCTCGAGCTACATTTTTACTCTAACATTGCCAAAAAAAAATATTCTCTAGTCGACCTGCTTCACTGTCGATAATTTCATAATGCAGAGAAAGATTTTAAAAATAACAACAAAAAAAAGACTCGTTAATCTACCCTCGAAAACATAGTGAAATTAAAAGATTCAATACATACAATTTCCAATAGCTAAAAGACGAGAAGTTCTCCGAATACCTCAAGCTGATGCGTGAGAGAGACGCACGGTACACGCTATACTTCGAAAACTTGGAGCTGCAAGCTAAGCTGAAGGAGCTGGACGGCAGCGCGCGCCCCGCGGATGACGCTCATGGCGACCCCATGGTTCTGCGGATCGCGCTGGATAGATGCAGGTTTAATTTACCATTATGTACAAGCCATTCTTTATTATCTGCAATAGCAATCATTTTTCCTCTACTCAAAAGCATAGAGGCCCTATTGAAAATTATTATGATCAGAAATTCAATGGTATAAGCATATACGCTGGCTCAAAGCGTTAAAAAGCACTTACAAAATTCAACGACTCCATTGAGGTTCTCGGTAGCTCAGTGGTCAGAGCATTGGACTGGACTTCCTAAGGTCGGGGGTTCGATTCCTCCCCGATGACCGGAGCCGAAAATAGTTTTTAAGTGTTATGTCTTTTTGGTACGAGTATATCTAAGCATTTTACTACAGTTCCCATATGGCAGCCGGAATCAGAAGGAGCTACTTAATTTCCGAGAAATTGCCCCGTCTGGGAATAAAGCAGCAGTTTATCATCAGCTATCAACTTAGCGCAACAATCATATTTAGTACATGGTGGCGACCACAATACCTACAACAATAGAATTTCTATCTGTTACTTACGCTCTCACTAGTCTCACTCCTAAGCTATTAAACAGATTTGGATGAAATTTAATACACATACAGAATGTTGACGACCATGTATGTGTACCAAATTTCATCCAAATCTGTACCGTAGTTAAGACGTGAAAGCGTAACAAACAGAAAGTCAATTGGGATGATGACACCTATCTTAAATATTGTCAAGAACATGGTGTTTAAAAACATAGCCCCTATGAAGTTAATACAACCAATATATTTCAAAAAAGCTGTAGAAGCCAATTTTTAAACACACAAAACGCAACAAATATTCGGTCAATTAACTCCGATTTCTGACACATGACCGTGACGTCACAATCATTTATTACCATACGAAATCTATGGAGGCAGACCGTTTTGACAGATAATAAAAAGTATGTCAACGATTGGTGGTGTCGTCTAGCCAATTGTCGTATTGTCGTCGCCACCCTTTTTGTCTTCTTCTCCGTGACTACTACGAGATTATACTCGAACTTTTCCCTTCAAAACCTAGTTTCCTCTTCAGAGAGCTTCTCTCAACCACGCAGCGTGAACTCAAGAAGATGTCGGATGAGTACGCGGACACGGTACCCCGGAGAGAGTTCGACAGCCTGTCGGCCCAGCTGCACGATGCTGCCAAGGAGACAGATGCTTTAAAAGCCGAGTTAAAGACCATACATGACACTTACAAACGCGTTATTGGTAAGTTTCTGTTTATAGAACCGTTTTAAGTGATCACTTCTGCTACGAGTAGGCAGTTTAGTCGCTGTATTCGGTCTCTTTTCAAAGGTATTTTAAAGAACAGCTGAGCTTCCACGTCGTTTCAACATTTACAGTGCTACGCTAGTAACATATGTACTTGTCTGGTTATCTTGAAACCTAACTTTATCGCTGATTTCAATTCAAAGCATGATGCAGATGCAGACAGTTGCCTAATATTGATAATCTAATAGGGAAGATTTATCAACAGCACTAAAGAAGAGCGTGGAGGAAGAGCTGGTAGAAGTGAAAGAGAGATGCAGTGAGCTGGAAAGGGCTGGCACACCTCGCCCGCAGTGGGAACTCTGTGCGGACTTCATTGGGGGCGGACGAGACAGGTACGGTATACCCTGCCTTACCACTTTTTCATAAGTAGTTGATATTTATCAAAAAGTTTAATTAATGTTACTAACAAATTGAGTCCTGGTTACTTTAATAAAGAATTTATTATTATAAAAAGGCTGCAGACGCACAGGTTTTGTCATTCGTAGACAAAGCTGGTTGTCCCAGGCATCTTACTTAATTGCGGTAAATGACTGTAGCCTCTCGCCCTACGGCATACCAGCAACGCTCCCGGTTAACATGGCACCGGAGAGCACCTTCAGGTTTTTAGTAGGCAGGTGGCCGGTGGGCATGCGTAACCGTAATATATCCCTGACCGTCAGGGCCTGTCGAAAAAAATGGCACCTTTTATTTTATTTTATTTGGGATAGGTTTGCTAAGTTTGCTTGACTCAAGACTAAGCCAGACGAGGCTAAGACTAAGACTACGATGGAGCAAGCTCACCTAGAAGATGCCTGTGACTCACCTAGCTACAAGTGCACATTTCTGATCAGCCTATTACGTTCCACTGCTGGGCACAGGCCTCACCTCAACTATGAGGTAGTCCAAGCCATACTCCACCACGCGGGCTCAGTGCGGATTGGTGGAGGGGTAAAGTAAGTGACCAACCTTACTGTCAGATGTAATTAAGCCGCCCGAGGGCCTTTGACTTATCGATATTAACCGGGGCCAACAGCTTAACGTGCCTTCCGAAGCACGGAGATGCTAGACGTCACTTATAATAATAGTCCGAATATGGTAACCCATACCAAACAAGACCGCGCTTTAGGTTGCTTAACTTTCGGTATCACTACTAAAGCGCTGCAACCACTGCGCCACAAGCACCTCATGCACATATCCATGAGAAAAACGGTAGTAAAGCAAACCAGATTTTCTGATAACAGGTGGTGGCAGCTAGCAAGCGGCTTGTCTTCACGAGACATCCTCCGCGTACTGCTCAAAGAATTAGGCCCAGCAGCTGAGAGCGAACAGTTGGAACACTTCGAAGGCCTTGTAAGTAAGGACCATCTTCGTACAATCGTTATCTTCTTACATTGGTCATTAAATTTACGTTTTTAAGTTTTGGTCAAAACTTTTAGGGTATGGATCCCATGATTCCGCCGTACTTGCGCTACGAAGGCAAAGTCCGCAACTTGAGGCTGTCCAGGCGGGAGGTCAGCGTCATCATCAATGACGTCTGGCTAGGGAAACTGGAGCACGGTCAAGGGTTGTCTATGCAGGACTATGTCACCAAGTATTTTGAGGACAGGTGAGACACGTTATAAAATTCCCTATCTCAGAAACATTTTTAGAAGTGCTTTTATTCACGTTGCTGTGTCGGCCTTTATCTAGCAGAACTTTTCACCTTCTTCAACAAAACACGACTTTCTGCTATTGCCACAATAATAACTTGTCTTTGTCATCAAAGATAGGCTCAGTTTCTCCCTAAACTCATGTAAATGCTTGTTCACATAGGAACGCGCGGGCACGAGCTCGCTATTTAGGCTGCACGTGCGTTGCGTACGTGAACTCTCGGATATAACTTCATAAGTTTGATATTCTGCGACTGCTCCCGCCAACAACCCCGCTAGTCCACTTGTTACTAACAGTTTTTTTGCTACATTTTTGTTGCAGGTACCAACAACCCTCAGTCCGCGCGGAATGGGCTTACAACCTGTGCGCCGGCGCCGAACAGATGCTAGACGAGCCGCAAGTGAAGCTGTTCTGGGGCGTACTCCACGGGCACCTGAGCGAGCACATCTATCTGAGCCATCGGCGGCAGTGGCAGGCGCTGAGGGACCAGCTGTATCGGCAGAGCAAGGATAAGGAGGTAGGGGCAGTCACCATATCAGTAGCAGTCATAATAAGTGAAGCGGTTCTGGGGCGTACTCCACGGGTACTTGAGCAAACACATCTACCTGAGCCTCCGGCGGCAGTGGCAGGTGCTGAGGGACCTGAAGTTGAAATCGAGAATTATTTTGCTTTAAATTTCCACTAAACTACGCCAGCGCAGGAACCCAAATACATCCAACCGTAACCACTTGAATAACTAGAGCTGGTAGTCGCAGGACTTACAATACAACTCACAACGTGACACAGAGAATGCACCTGAAACACAACACTAACACCAATAAATCACTCGACGCGTTTCGCCACTACACGTGCCATCCTCCCCTCAAGATCTCTTAGACAGACTACGAGCGACTTGGTCGCCCAGCTGTGTCAGGTGTATCCTATGATAGCTGTAATGTGAAGATATCCTAAGCTATACCTATCTATCTATTTATCTATAGCTATATATGGCTTGTCAGGTCTAGATACATCAGCAGGAAAAGGATAAGTAGTTAGGGAATATACTAGCGGCCGTCCGTGACTTCGTCCTTCGTTCAAGTTCGAACAAATATTAGATTTTTGGTCCAGCCTATTCGCCGAGGTCTTTAAAACGGTACATTAATCATATTTTTTGGCTGTAGCACCGCGACACAGGCTGGTGGGACAGGAAGGCTCTTACATAAAAAATATATAGAGACTAGTTAAGTAGCAGCCTAGCACCTTCAATTGGGGTAATTATGCAATGACTGTCACCATGTAAAGTGGTTGGTGATTAGAAAATCGGTTAACTTCTTTGTTGAGCGTCGTCTAGCACAATATCTAGTAGTCTAGAAACATTAAAATAAGTAATAGAGTGCTCCTTTCTTACAACAGACTATAACATTGGAAGATTTCGAAAAAGTTGCCAAGTCCGTGTTTCCTCTGAAGAGTGATGTGGATATTAAGAACATGCTAGACGTAGTTCGCAAGCAACTAAAGATGAAGATCAACAGCAATGAAGTCAATTTGGACAAGCTATTTCAAGAGGTAGGTAAAAAGCACCTGTTTCTTTACAAGAAACATTTGCTAAAGACTTTTGCTATTTGCTATATATAGATAAGAAAACCATTTATCACCGCGATGTAACAACATGCAGCGCCAACTGTTGACAGCTTCTAGAACTAAACATAGTATGACGATACATCAACCCATTGTTGACATTGTAGTAGCTTAAGTCTGAACAGCAGTATTGCAGTAAAATGCAGTGTGTTTACAATTATGGCTCGAATCTTAAAGTTGCAAAGACATTTGCGTAATCTTATCAACGTAGGTACTGAAAGCATTTTTCCTGTAACTGTTAAATGACACTGAATTCGCTAATTTATAGAGCAATTTGTTTTATTTGACGCTAATGTTTCTTTAACTGTTGAGCCTTTGCAGAATCTTTCACCACTACCCTACTTTAAGTTCATTCACAGTGGCGTAGCTACAAAGAGGCAAGGCGGGGCAGTGCCTCAGGGACCTCGAGATCAGGGGGCCCCTCAAAAAAAAACTTTATTTATCAGACAACTGGGATCCCTAAAATTTAGCAGCACAACCCTCAGACGTCAGATTGAGGTTACAAATTCATTTACCTAGCTCCGCCACTGTTAATTCATATCCTGTCTATGAAGAACGAAGAGGGTTTTGACCGCGTGGATTTCGCGCGAGAGCTGTACCGTCAGCGGCAGCTGGCGCAGGACAAGTACATCCGCGAGGTGGTGGCGGAGCTGGGCGGCAAGCACGCCGCCAACAAGCCGGTCACGAGGGAGCAGCTGAAACGCGCCTTCGCCATCGTCGACCCGGCTATAGGTAGGAGCTCTGATGATATACTGATGAAAACACACCCCTCGTAGTCTCTAAGTCCGCTTGTTAACGAAATAGAAATTGTACAAAGCTCAAAAGACAGGCTTCAACCGCACGGACCAAAACCACGCGTACACGAAGGAATATCCCGCTGAAGAGCCGGAACGCCATCGCATACTGATCGGGCCGCTTCTGTAAACATGTCGGACCGAAACCGCATGTTTACACATGCGGTTTCGGTCCGGCGCTGCCGGTGTGGTTGCGGCGTAGTGTACACGAAGCCTAAAGGCCGCTAGCAAGAGGTCTAGGCACTGTCTTGAACCGTAGGTATTCGCTTATTCACGACACCGGCTCATGGACAAGCTTAGCCGGCACTGGCCAGGGCGGAAACGTTCTCGTTAACAAGCGACCTAAATTTCAATTAAGTGGGTAGATACATGAGTAACCCCATTGGCGACAACTACCGTTGCCGATCTTGCCGATATAGTTAATAATCGATTAGACTAAGTGAACTGCATAGGAATCCATTATAAGATATGTTATTGCCATGTTATGAGCTGAACTTACCTACTGTCGACGAAATGAAGTCTTGGACATCCAACAAAACGGCTTCAATCTGCCTGCTGGCTGACAGCCGCGTCTATCAGCCGTGTCTGATTGTCTGACAATATTAATGTGATGTTGCTCAGATTAATTTTGATACTACCCCTAGACCATATCCGCATGGAGCGTTACGTGCGCTGGGCGTTTGGCGAGGGCGAGGGCGCAGGCGCGTGGGGCGACGCGCCGCTGCCCCTGCGCAGCCTGGCCGCGCGCCTCGCTGCCGGCGACTTGGAGCGCGTCGGCGCACGCTACAGGGTTACCAGGCGTACAAGATAGGCTGACGGATATATCTAGATTTTTTATTGCTCTTTCATATATTAGGGTTTAGTTTAGAACGGACTAGCTCGTAAACTGAAACTCTCACCATCATCAGATCTAAGCTAGTTAGAAGCTAGTCTACGTTTGAACTGCGCGAATGGATAGTTTTGAGACTAGGCGAGTCGAGAACCTTGATGCTAAACGCCAAATACGAAAGACTAGGCCGAAAATCACATACACGTACACATACAATTCCACTGACCAACTGTACTGTGCATCTTGCAACCAAGCCTTTAAGACAAAGTTTGGTTTTGCCAGTCACAGCAGAGCTCATCTTAATAAAGATTATTCTGGAAAATCTGCAGGAGTCGCCGTCACCGGATACGGTGAGGACGACATATACCATGTCTATCTGCAAATTAAGTAATCTCAGGCACGCGGTGAGGAGGCTGGAATACGTACACAAATATTCATTAGTAATTATAAATATACTTATTTGAGTTCGTTGTTCTGCTCTTAGTTTAAGCGATGTGTAATGCGACATGTAACTTTATGAGAATAGTTTGTATACCTAGTATAAACTAAATATAACTATTATCTTCTTAAATAAACTTTGATTAATTTCATTTTATTATTATTGAGTGATTAACTTTTTGAAAAAGCATATATCTGTCACCGGAAGATAACAAGATCCGCAAGGAGGATAGGTAGGATTCTAAACGGGAGAAAATTTTTATTATATTACGCCTACATTTTCGGAAATTTATCAATTTGTGACATCTCGTGGTAAATTTATAAACTAACGGATATCCATACGTAAGATATTAAACGGTTTGACCAATCACAGAAGAGTTTTTAATTTTTTTTTTTTGGGTTTTTGGGAGTTTTAATTTTACGCTTTTTCAAAACACGGCAAATAACACACTGCTCTCTGATTGGTTCGATGTTGACAGTCGCAATGCTTGAGTCCATAGACTTTAGTACAATCAGCCTTGCCAAACTATTTATCAGTTTCGGTTTAACTGTAAGGTAAGAAGTACCTCACAGTATCTTTAATTTAAAGCTAGATAGCTACACAAATTATTGGGTTCCTTTTTACGTAATATGGTTATTAAGACATCACTCTACCAAAATAAAACAACAGACATTTTATTCAAAGATATTAAAGGAGTTTATTAAGATAGCAAAAACAATCATAAAACATAAAATTCGGCCTTCTATCAAAAAAATCGAAGTTCCAAAAGTAGATAGAGGCCCTTTAGATAGCAAGAATGTGGTCGGCAAAGTAAGTCATAGAGAAGAGGAATGAATTAAACAAAGTTGGCAATTCGTTGTTTAAAAAAAAAAATTGACACATTGACATCCTTTTTTTTAAACTAGAGAAGATCCTTCAAAAGGAGCACCAAAGAATAAAGAAATGTGATTTACCGGTTTTATTTTAATAGCTAAGGTAGCTCATGACTGCGCAGCACTTTTTTTCATTTTAAAAAAGAAAAAATATCCAATGACATACTCTGTCATTTATCAAAACGCAGTGCCCATGTGGGGCTGGGCATAGAGTAGTATAATACATCTGGGCTTGTTTACATCGAAAAAAAGCGAATAATAAATAGTTTTTTACTATAAATACTAAACAAAATGACGGATATAGTTGAAAATCAAGAGGCAGATAAAGATACTGTAGACCCAGAAAGTATAAAACAACTCTTCCATAGGAGTTACAATTTATTGGCCGAAACAACAGTTACGGCGAAGAAATCTTATGGTAATAAATTACATGGGACTAAGTAAGTAAATTCTTATGGCAAACTTTATCTTAGCTGTTATTTACAGCCTTCAAGCATATTATATATTTTATCTGACTCACCGATAGAAAAGATTGCATCAAATTAAAAATTTTAATTAGTTCAAAAAAAACATTGATTCTTTAATAGGTCCCTTAAACTAGCAGTGGGTGTGACAAATAACAACGGGATAGAAGTGTATGAATTTACCAAAAGCACACTCTCACAGACTTGCCGGCTCAGTGGTCACCAAAAAGGCTTGACTGAAGTGGTGTTTAGCCCTCGAGAGGACCACTTGCTGTATTCCTCAGGATTGGATGGCCTGGTGAAACTGTGGGACCTGAGAGCTAGTGGAAGTTGTGTGCAAGAATATAAAGGTACCCTACCGTCTCTTACTCTGTCTATAGGTCTTAAGCTTTTGCATTGCATTAGTTAATCTACTTAAAATAAATAACTAAATGCTAAACCTGGCATTTACAGACCTTTTTTTTTAATTTTAAAGGTTATAGTTTTTTAGTTTGTTTTTAATAATTTTATATTTTCACATATTTTAAAGTTTTCAAAAAAATAATTGGTTTACTCTATGTATTATTTAAGCTGAGGAAACTTTATTGGTTTATGTATTATTTTAATGACCTATTGTGTTATGTTATCTATACATATAATAAGACTGTAAAAGATCGATTTCTGTACATTGAAGATTTTTATGAAAAATTGTTACAGGGGGTCTTAATTACCGTAATAGAAGCCAAAACAACAATTTTTAAAATTTTTGTCTGTCTGTCTGTCTGTTTGTCCGGGCTAATCTCAGAATCTACTGGACCGATTTTGACGGGACTTTTTTTATTTGACTCAGTATCACCTGGAGAGTAAACTGGGATATAAATAATCACGCCGATGAACTTAGGGGGCAGGCAGGAAATTGAATCTCAGAATCTACTAAACCGATTTTAATGGGACTTTTTTTTATTTGACTCAACATTACTTGGAAGGTAAAGAAGGATAGAAATAATCACGCCAATAGACTAAGGGGGTAGGCAGAAAATTGAATCTCGGAAACTACTGGGCCGATTTTAATGGGACTTTTTTTATTTGACTCAGCATCACTTGCAATAAACGGCGTAGCGGGTACCGTTTTAAAGATCGTGGCGAGAAGACTGGGCCATAACTCTAACATTTGTTTGAACTTGAACGCGGACGCAGTCGCGGGCGGCCGCTAGTGTTATAATAACTGTATTTTTTCTCAGAAATTAATTTAAAAAAAATGTACAGTTTCCTAAAAATTATGCTTACCTTGTATCTGTATATTCATGCCTATACAACACTCTTTTTCTGAACAAATGAATAGAATAATATTTTCAGATGACGAAGAACAAATAACAAGGCCATATGAATGCATGGATGTGTCATACAATGGGAGAGTCATGTGTGCAGGCAGCCAGCTTGTTGAAGACGATGCTTACCTCGTGTTCTGGGACTCAAGGATGCCCAAACCACTTGGTGGGTACTGGAATTCTCACACAGATGATATAACACAGGTGAAGAAACTATAAGTATTTCAACTGCTTTGCTTTTTTTTTTAAATATACAACAACATCACATACATTGATCTGACTCCAAGGTAAGTAGCTAAAGCACTTGTGTTACAGATATCAGAATCAATACCGATATCAGAATTAACACCACTGTATTACAAATAAACTTAAATAAATACATATAACACACAGACCAGTACAAACAGGCATGTTCATGCACACAAATGTTTGTACAGTGCAGGGATCGAACCCGCAACCTCTTGGTTTGTAGTTGAATTCTTGACCATTACACCAAAGGGGTTGTCATGCTTTTATATTGTTATGATTTCCTTCAGGGAGCAGACAATGCACTTTCATACAATAACTTTCAGAATTAATGCAATGCTTTTCTAGCTATCAATTATTCAGTAATAAATGGCGCGACCGCCGGCGGTCTTATGATCCTTGAGAGGTTATATACATAGATTAACATAATGAATTCTATACATACCTAGGTCAAATTCCACAAAGAGAAGACAGAAATACTTGCCACGGGATCCATTGATGGCTTACTAAACATCTTTAATGTTATGGAGCAGACAGAAGATGATGCACTGTTGTACTCGTTGAATGTGGAAAACTCAGTGGAGAAAATATCATGGTTGGACAGCAACAAAGTAGCTTGTATCACACAGTCCAATGACCTGCAGCTCTGGGACACTGAGACAGGGGATCAAGTCAAGAGTTACAGTAGAGATAAAATTTCTAGAAGCATAAAGGTATTTGTTTGCTTATTTAGTTACTAGCGGCCGCCCGCGACTTCGTCCGCGTGGATGTTAGTTTTTTGCGACCGGGCTTCATACAAATTCGCAACCCCTATTTTATCCCTTTGGGGGCAGAATTTATCAATATGTAATATTATTTCTATCCTTCTTTACCTTCCAAGTAATGTTGAGTCAAATAAAAAAAAGTCCCATTAAAATCGGTTTAGTAGATTCTGAGATTCAATTTCCTGCCTGCCCCCTAAGTTCATCGGCGTGATTATTTATATCCCAGTTTACTCTCCAGGTGATACTGAGTCAAATAAAAAAAGTCCCGTCAAAATCGGTCCAGTAGATTCTGAGATTAGCCCGGACAAACAGACAGACAGACAGACAGACAAAAATTTTAAAAATTGTTGTTTTGGCTTCTATTACGGTAATTAAGACCCCCTGTAACAATTTTTCATAAAAATCTTCAATGTACAGAAATCGATCTTTTACAGTCTTATTATATGTATAGAATAGATTTCCTGCTCTTGTTGAGAGTTGCGACTTCCAATATCTTGAGTAGGTTTTTTTTTTTTTATACGAACACACCATTTACCTAGACCTAAACTAAGCGTTAGCTTGTGCCATGGCGGCTAGAATAATGGATAGAAATACTTATTTAATGCTTGTGCTCATCACACAAACATTTGCCCCTAGCAGGATTCAAATGTGTTTATGAATTTTAATTTTATTATTTCAGAGGAGTAAAGAAGATGACTGCTATTTGGTAGACATCTACAAATCTATCGATGACACCCCTGTGCTACTGGCTGGGTCTTATGCAGGAAATGGGTAAGATTCAGATATAATTGTGGCGACCTCTACCGTTCGCCATCACAAGCGCATGTCTAACGGTGGCAAGCACGACAGCGAGCGCTGATACGGCTCCATAGGCTAGATGGCACTGTTAGCCTACTCTAAATCAGTTACGCCAAATAAATCATAAAATGTTTCAAATAAATCCTGAGTATATTAACTTTTAAATACCTTAAGTACTAATTTTGAATGTTTTCTCTTTTACAGGGAAGTGCTGAGATCAGTCACAGTAACAGAAAAGAAATTGCAGCAGTGCACCAACTTCACACAAAACAAACAGATTGTTAGGAGTTGTTGGTATGACAAAGATGTAAGTATCTTCATATTATTAGAAATGTCTTAATTGCAATCTTACTTTACCCACCACTGTTGATTCTGATATTTGTAACACAAGTGCTTAAGTTACCACGGAGTCAGATCAAGTTCAAGAATCACCAAATGTGAGAGGTTGTAATTTAAAAAAAAAATGTTGTGTATAGTTTTAATTGGCAGTCAGACTTGTATATGCATTTAGTGTGTAAGCTCTTATAATGAGAATAAGTTTGCCTGCTGTAACTGTACCATAATAAATAAATAAATAAATAAAAAACAGGGTGTAAAGAAAGTATGTGCCAAATTCAGAGGTGTGTCAACAAGGTCAAGTGTCAATAAAGAATACAGGAAAAATAATTAAAATTTGAAATATTTTTGTAAAAACATAAACTAATTAAATCTTTTTTAGATAATTTTCTTCAAAATATTAAATTTTTCTATTTTCTATACCGGCTGACAACCACCCCCTTGAATTTGTCTCGTACATTTTTTTAACACCTTGAATACTTTTAAGAAAATGCTTTTAGCCATTCACCTTTTGTACATTTATTGTGCAATATAGTTTTAAATAAATTAATACTTTGGTATCATGTTGTGCAAAAACACTTTTGAACAATGTGTATGTCGATTTCAGAGAGACATCCTGGTGACGACGGGCGAGTCGGGGCTGCTGAGCGCGTGGGGCGCCGCGCCCGTCGCCCGCGAGCCCGCCAAGCTCACCAGCTCGCTCAACAAACTGCACGTCAATAGATTTAAGCCCTATTAAACTTTATTGCTAATAAACTTACACTTTTATTACTAACAAGAAAAGCAACCACACGACGAATAATCATCATACTTACGAAAAAAATATATATGGCTTTACAATATAATTTAATGAAACGTTGAAAATTGAACCAAGCTCCCGAGATTTGATTTAAAATTCGGTGTTTATTAGTACTGTAATTGTGTTGTAACCCAACAAACTGATGTGACATGTCATGGTATCTGTGAACTCCTAAGCATTGAGCAGTTTTGAATGTCCACAGACCATTATGACTATTTTTTGTTGGTAAAACAGATTTATCTATGATCTACATAGGTTACATGTTTACTAAACACCACAACATGTTACGGCCATGTCATACCTTTAAAATTTGAGGGTTATATAAATTTCTGGCCAGATTAAAAAGAGCACCTGAACATATTTGAATCAATAAAAAAAACGAGATACCTATCAGATAAATATACAACAACATCTTTGTTACAGGTATCTGAACTTTACAAATAAACTTAAACAAATACACAATGCCATAACACCCAGCCCAGTACAAACAGACATGTTCATGCACACAAATATTTGTACAGAGCGGGGATCGAACCTGCGACCTCTTGGTTAAAAGTCAACTTTTTGACCATTACACCAAAGTGGTCGTCGAAATTAAAACCAGGTTCTATAGGAATAATACAACCATGTTAGACTTATCTCTTTATTCAAGTCCCAAAATAAAAGCTAACAAATGTAGAAAAAAATAATTAGCTAAATTTATATAATAATATGTGAACACGTGCACCGCATGCACAATAATAATTAAACGATTATCTCCGAGACACACACACAGACTATACGTTAATGAACGAACACACAAATTGAAAATAATATTCACCACTAAGCCTAAGTAAAAACAACGCGCAGAGAGAAATTTAGCAGCTGATAAAGATAATATACTGTCAAAGATTCGAATTATGCAAATATGCAGCATAAATTTTAACAAACCAAATACACAAAATTAACTTATAATTTTTGTTGACTCTCCAAAACTAGAGAGCGATGAAGTTAATTAATCTTTAAAATATTATCTCCCAATACTTCCAAAATACAACTTATTATATAATCATAATCATGTTTTGTAATTTGTACTCATGAAATCTCCAACACTCCTTTTTGGATTTTGCAATATCACCTAAGACTATATTATTATAACTAAATTGCTGTTCAATAAGTAATACCCTCTGAGCATCTGTTATCTAGTAAAATGGCATGTTATAAAAGAGTTTAAAACCTCTTTAATATGCTAAAATAAAATCTTAATACAATATCTGAAAAATCGTTTTACTCTATTAAAACATAATCTCTTATAAAAAGTAAAGTAAAATAGTAATAAATAATGATATTAATTTTAAGGTGTTATTCACAAGAAGAGCAAGGACGAAGGAATGTACAGTAAAGACATCTTGACAGGAAGGTTTGCCTTTTAACCTAAACATACTGTAACTGTCAAATTTTGCATGCTTTTAAAAAATAAAACATATTTTTCAAGTGTTAAAACCAAAATAGAGCCGACATATAAATTTAATGAAATAATCGTACCGAATTTTAGGGTTTCTTAATTAGTATATTATACAGGTAGTTAATTACATAAGGGGTCGAGTGGAAGTTTGATAGTACCAGCAGTGGAGTGGTGCTGCAAGCGAGTCTTTGGTAACTGCACGAGATCACTTTAACGCTAGAAACATTATTAGCCTGAAACAAAAAATATAACTTCTATAATTATAATAATAGTCCTCCTGGTCAATGTCGACCACGGCGGCAAATCTCAACAGAGATCAGCGAACTACGCAGGAGATATCATAGTGCACAAGTGTGAGCGCAATACACAGGTGCACTCACTGTTCCATCACTCTCAAAGTTCGGTGAGACGGCAATCCGACGTGACCGGAGAGAGATCAGGCGCAGGACCAACGGCTTAACGTGCGCACCGAGGCACGGGCAGTGCAAACCGCCAACATCCCGACTCCGAGCTGTTTTTGAGAAATTCATGACAGAAAGTCTCAATTTCAAAAAAAGAATTTTTGGCTCGACCTGGTATTCGAACCCAGGACCTCTCTGATGTAAGGAAGAAACATTGCCACTACACCAACGAGGCAGTATATATATAACTATTTATTCTATAACATTACTGGTTTGTGTTGTGACTATTAAACAGATAATTAGCCCTGTGACCCATACAGTTACTACATCGCCCTGGTGAGCCGCACTCACCACACATATTTTATTGACAAAATTGAAAAATCTTCACAACAGTTAAATGATCATGTTGATCTAAAAAATCAGCCACAATCAATGTTTTTATTGCCAACTATGATCAATCAAGTTATTGAAATAATAAAATCATTAAAAAACACAAACAGTACTGGATATGACAACATCTCAACAAAAGTTGTAAAGTTTGTGAATGAAGATATAGCTCCACATTTATGTCATCTCATAAATATGTGTATATCTACTGGTATTTATCCTGATAATCTAAAGCCAACCATTATAAAGCCAATTCATAAAAAAGGGGATAAAAAAATCATATCTAATTTCAGGCCAGTGGCATTAGGATCAATATTTTCAAAAATAATTGAAAAATACTTATATGACTCTATTTATAATTATTTGACGAAATATGAAATTTTATGTAACGAACAAAAGGGATTTAGAAATCAAATCAAATCAAATTTTTTATTTGTTATTAAATAGGGTGAGTACAAATAAATGTTGATCGTAGTAAATGACAAAGTGCTCCTATTTAGCCATATACAATAGCATGCAAATGTAAAAGCATCAAATAAAGTTAATTACATATAATTAATTAGATAAACTTAAGAACATTCAATGTCAGATCAATTATGTATCGATTATATTATCAATTTGAGTAGATCTTCCGTTTAAATCTAGTTATCTAAAAACTCCTTTACAGAATAGAAGGTTTTCTCCATAAGCCATCTACGCAATGACTTATTAAACATTGGGGTGGGCAGTTTCTTAATAGAGTCTGGGATTTTATTGTAAATAGTCGTACACATCGCAGGACAATTTTTCAAGAAACGCGTCGTTTTGGGTACTGTGTTAAGTATAAGTCGGTTAGGGTTCCGGAGATTTCTATCCGTAGTTTTATTTAGTGGTAGGAATAGGTGACTATTTTGTTTAACAAATTTTGCTATCTCGAGTATATATAGACAAGGTAACGGGAGTATATTTAGGTTTCTGAAATAGGGCAAGCACGATATATCAGAAGGTATGCCACACAAGGAGCGTATACATCTTTTCTGAGCAACGAAAGCTTTTTTTATGTTAGTGCCATTGCCCCAGATTATCAGCCCATATCTTAACACCGACTCAACATATGCAAAGTACGCAGTGAGGGCTGTACTTTATAACAAATAAAACAATAAAAAATATAACAATCAGCATGGCAATATATGATTTACTTGACGTTGTAATGAAAAATATAGATAAAAGGAACCCTGTTTGTGTATTGTATACTGACATGACGCAAGCATTTGATTATGTCAATCGCAACAGATTAATCAACAAACTGAATAGGTACGGAATAAGAGGTAACGTTTTGAATCTAATAGAATCTTATCTAGATAATAGAAGTCAGTGCGTGGAAATATCCCGTCTTTGTGATAAAACAAGACAAGAGTTAAATCATGTGTCAGAATACAGGGTAAATAGATTCGGCGTTCCTCAAGGAAGCGTCCTTGGACCTCTACTGTTCCTCATCTATATTAATGACCTGCCTCAAAATGTACACCAAAAAATGGTGCCATTCGCAGATGACAGTACTGCTATTATTAAATGTGACGACTTAAAGGATTATGAATCTGACATAAATAGCACTTTAAATGATATTATTCAATGGCTGGACATAAACAATTTGAAAATTAATTTGCTTAAAACCAAAATTATGCATTTTTATAATAAAAAAATACCCCCCAAAGTCAACATATCTCATAATAAACAAAAAATTGAACAAGTTCACACAACAAAGTTTCTTGGCCTTACTATGGACACTAAATTAACTTGGACACCTCACGTTGAAGAAGTTTGTAAAAAATTGAACAAATCGGCTTATGCTTTGTTTAGAATTTCAAAAAAAGTAAAATTAGAAGTTCTTTTAGTAGCTTATCATGGCTTAGTCACACCCCATTTAAATTACGGTGTTATATTTTGGGGTAATTCGGGGGATAAGGATAAAGTTTTTAAGGCCCAAAAAAGGTGTTTAAGGTCAATGTTTGGTTTAAATTATAGAGACAGCTGTGTTCCTATTTTTAAAACATATAAACTGTTAACGTTGCCATGTATCTATATATTTAAACTTTGTACTTTTGTTAAATGTAATCCGCACTTGTTTACAAAAGTGGCGGATGTAAGAAAAAGGTCAGTTCATATAAGAACCCAGTATAAACAAAAGTTGGTAACTGGAGGACATAATACATCTATGGTGAACAAGAGTGTAATTGGAATGGCTCCCATAATTTTTAATAAATTGCCGGATGGTTTAAAAAAATTAGATCCAGTGACATTTAAAAATAAATTAAAACGGCTATTGACAGAAAAATGTTATTATTCAGTTAAAGACTATTTGAATGATATTTTGACGTAAGTGTTTAGACTAATTTTGTTTGGTAACTAATTTTATTGTTATTAATTATTGCTGAATTTATAGGTATTTTTCGAAATAAACTATAACTGTAATATTGTATGTCTGATAAGACAGGTCACAGTGAGACGTCACTTTAATTAAGAGCTTTTTGTACCTGTGTTCCACAATAAATAAATTTGATTTGATTTGATTTGATTCACCGGACCTGCATTGGCATGCTGAGTCGAACCTAATACAAACGTGCCAATTCACTGGGTTACACTCACCGCAACTGCATTGCGGTGCTAAGCTGCAATTATAGTAATTGCATCGCCTCGCTCAACCGCACTTGCCGGAACTGTTGAGAGTGGAGTTGCATCGTCTTACTGAGTCGCACTCGTGGAATTTGCATTGCTCAGTTGAGCCACCGGAACTACTGTGTCTATTTACTAAGCCACTCTCACCGGAACTGTATAGCTTCGCTCATTCAATGTCTTAAGAACTGCATCTAATTTTGCCGATCCAAAATAATCGTAACCTAATTAAAATAAAAATTCATTTATTTCTGTAAGTATGCTAAGAACTAGCACTTTTACACGTCCCAACATATAAATTAACCCTACCACCGCTTCGGGACAATTTGGGCCAGTGCTAAGAAGCGGCGCAAGAAACTCAGTCACTATTGTCATTGATTAACTTAGCCACACTCACCGGAACTGTATCGCCTTGTTGAGCAGCAGTCGGTTGGCGAGTGCGGGGTCGGCGAGCGGCAGCGGGAGCGGGGGCGAGTCGGGCGCGTCCTCACTGAAGGCGTGCGAGCGCGCGCACGGGGTGCACGCCGCCTCGCCGTACGGGCCGCGCAGCCACACCCACTGCAGCTGGAGCGGCGATGATGGCTTGCTTTTTAGGATTATCTGCGAAGAGTATTACTTTTTTATGATAGCTAGCGTTTTGTAAAATAACGCTGTTAACAGATAAATCGCTGAAAGCGATAGTGAAATCGCTGAGAGCGAGATAATCACTGCCACACAGCTAAGCGAAGGATATCTTTTTTTTTTATATCAATATGGGTTCGCTCTTGACATCATTCTCCCTCTAGGAGGTAAAGAAGATGTCGACGATGTAGCGAGCTTACCCAGAAGGTGCCTATTTATTTTCGCTTTGAATGAGCTCAAGTTATAAGAATCAATCAATGATCATATATCAAATATCAATGATGCAAAACAGTAAAAAGTTTTTTTAGACGTTAGAGATATCGGATTTGATGCATGCAACATTTAAAATAACACATTTGAGAGAAAAAATTCAAATGACTGTTGTGTTCATCAAAATAAATGGCATTACAGTATCTCAATGTGCACAGCAATGTCAGACGATTGACCCGAGCATTGTTTACAAAACAATGGCCTCAGGATCGAATCTAACGAGGTTATTATCTATTGTTTCAGCAATTTCCTAATAATAAATAATAAATGTTTATTTCATTTCTAAGGTTACATAAACAAGATATGGATTGGAAACTCCTTTTAAGCATACAATGCTTGTGCCAGGAGATTCCGCTCTTGCATAACTATAACTATCAATATCAAAATTAAATAGCGTTGTAAATGCTAAATAAACACTTAGCTATAAAGATTACAATGTTTTTATAAAAAAAAATAAAAATTTAAATGAAGTACTTAATTATTGTCCACAAATCATAAACAATATGTAATGAGATGAAATTAGATATTATCTATTGAACAAGCTAATGTTACGCCTAAAAACTTTTAAAATATGATTTAAATGAAAAAGAAATGTATTTTCGTGTGGTCAGGAACGTTACTAAATATTTTTTGAGTGTAAGAAGTCGAAAGTCGAAGCGAGCGCTCGACATACCGGCATTTAAAAGTTAGTTCGGGAACGAACCAAGCGCTTGAAATTTTGGGGCTATTATGATCTCTCAGAACTTCTTATAGTCATATACGAGTATATCCAAGATTATCAAGATTTCGGTTTTTTATGGTTGCAAAATTTTGTTAAAAAGCGAGCGTTGGAAATCGGTTGTAATGATCTCTCAAAACATCTTATTCGAGAGAAGACCTTTACTTTAGAATGTTTAAATTGCCCAACTTCTTACTCTATGACCTCTCCGAATCACGATACCGCCTTGAGGGCATCCAAGCACTTCCCCGCTCTGCCCATTTGTAGCTACGCCACTGTTTATCGCTTTTTTGTGTTAATTTAAAAACTTACTAGGATTAATGGGGCATTTTTGTTAAAAAATTGTCTCATCATCATCATCAGCCAAATGACGTCCACTGCTGAACATAGGCCTTCCTCACAGTTTTCCACATCGACCGATCACAAGCGGTCTGCATCCAGTGTTTATCTGCGATCTTTAAAAGGTCGTCTGTCCATCTTGTCGGTGGACATCCTACGCTCTGCTTTTGGTCGAAGGGTCTCCAATCCAGAACTTTTCTGACCCATCAGTTCTTCGCGCTATGGGCCCTGCCCTTGCCACTTAAGCTTAAAAATTGACTCTCTGTAGTGTCAATTTTGCTGCCCTCTGAACCTACTGCCCAGGCACACCGGCTCGCCCTCCCCTAGATCCAGGCCTGCTGAAAACAGTAGTTTTTTCTGTACCTGGTAAGTGATCTCCCTCTCGGAGCTCTGCGTGGGGTCGCGCTGGTTCTTGTTGACGAACGCCTTCACCACCCACTGGTGTCCGAAGGCGGAGAAGCGCGACGTCTCGTAGTACAACTTGTGCACGTACTCTTCAGTGCGGTACGGCTTCAGCTGCAGATCTGGAGGCAAGGTCAAAATGTAAGTAATTATCTTTTTTTTTAAGAAGAATGCTTACAGCGATAAACGTCGCCAGCAGTGGGGTTAGGATATTTTTCATACGCCATTTATCACCGTGTAGCCTTTTTGTAACCTAAAGAAGTTGGTCAAATGTTTGTTGCTAACATTAAGACCTCTTAACCGAAACCTAAGACCATTTCGTGATCATTGCAACGGGGACGAAAAGTTAGAATAGGTATGTTAATAATAGCAAATCCGCTATCCTACGAAATTCTCTAGTTCAGTGTGCGCAATACACGATGTAGAATCTGTTTCTTTCATAATCAGTCCATAGAATAACAAGCAAGTCTAGAACTGCGTGCAGTGGCATCTTACCGATGAACGCAGCACTGCTGACGTCGGGGCCGCCGCTCGCCTGAGGAGCCTTGTCGCCTCTTTGCCAGCTGCAGCCGCGGAGGGCAGGACCAGAACTCTCCCCTTCTTTGAACTCCCCTTTTTTGATAAAGGGCCGTCTTAATACCCCATTTACTTGTGAGCAAAATATCAAAAACACCATGCACATTTTGTCATTTATATGAAAACCCAATATGTCGAACAACCCACACCAAAACAATCAATTGCCCTTTACGATCGCATGCTCAAACTTGAGACTCAATCATGCGCTTGCTGATCCACAACCAGCATATTTTTGTCATTTTCTTATTTTCATTGCCATTCGTGACTCACCATTAAAGGTGATCTTCTCGTACGACAGCAGCTCCAGCACCTGGTTGTACACCGCGTCGTGGTCCTTGACCGTGCGCTCGCGCTCGGCCAGCACGTCGACGACGTCCGCGGCGGGCTTGCGCGGGTGCGCGCACGCCGCCTCGTGCGCCGCCGACTCGTGCGCCGGCCCGCGCCACGGGCAACCGATGCACTCGTACCGGCAGCCGGTCAGCCTGGAGGCAAGTGACGGTTCAAGAGGTGCGTGGAACGTTCATTTTGCCTATGTTATGTTCCCGTCACTTGAAAAGCTCTCCTCGTCTTACATACGCACTACATAAGGGACTTATTGGTCTTACAGCATGGTAAAGTTGTATGTAGCATTTCGCGTACTCATGTGTCTACGCACACGAGTGATATAATAAAGCGACTCCACCTATAACCCATGCGCACACACTACTCGTCCATCGCGCTTTTTACGTGACGGCATATACTGCAACTAATGGTATTAGACTTACGAAAAACATTCGGTACTGCGTAGTTTTGTTCCGTTCCACGTCAATGTTGTGACATCATCCGGATGGTTTAAACACATTCAAGTGGTTTTAACGTCTTTTATAATAAGGTAGGTTTGGTTAGTTCGTGAGTATTTTGAAAATAACGCAAGTTTGATTAATTTTACCTTAAAAAAAGGGGGAGATAACGAACGGCAGCCACCAGACAGTGTTATTGTATTAATACGCTTTCAAAAACTCCCCCAACATCTCACAAAGCAGTTATATCAGCAGTTAGTATTCATAAAACCTGTTAAGTTTGGTCCGCACCGCAGCGGGTACGCTACGCACCTGCGGAAGGCGCGGCGCGCGGGGGCGGGGGCTGCGCGCGGCTCGGACACGAGGTACGCGCGCCGCAGTGCGCCCGCGCACAGCGCGTACAGCCCCGCCGCGATGCGGACCAAACTCTCCAGGTAGCGCCGCCGGACTGGCGCTGACACAACGATTTGCGCGAACTTGTAATCCCTGAGGGAGAACGTTGCTGTCAGTCGGCTAGCTTGTTATGTAGTGATGGCCATTTCCCTCTCCTGATATGTAGCTCCACCTAACAGTGGTAGTATTCAGACTTTTACCTACGTAACCAGTTTGTAGGTATCGATGAGCTATTAAGAGATTATCACACATTTACCTTACTGCCAAAGATAGGAAATTTCCAAATTTTTAACAAATTACTTCGTAGATGGTTAGTTATAGAGCTCGTTCTCTCGTATATTAGCAGTGCGATAAAGAAACAAAAACTTCCTTCCTCAACATCTCCGTATAAGTGATGATGACTAATGAGTGATAATCACACGCGTGTTTGTGGCTTTCCAAAGTCTACTGGAGATTATTATCGCATTGGGTTCAATTCATAGATCCAGCGCGTTTTGTTTAGCTTTACTTATCTGCATTCTGTTCAACCTCATTGTTTAACTAAGTAACTTCCTAGCATATTTGGGAATTTTGAATGACTTATTGGGAATAATATTTACTATAACTTCATGAGTTGATGACGTAGCACTTGCGGTGCATGATAAGTGACTTACTGGTTCTCTGCTATTAGCCTAATGATGATTTACATTATGTAAAAATATTGATGCACAGAAAGATCACATGCGCACCACTCTATACCTATGTAGATTGTAAATGACGCAGTTGTAATAGGTACCTATTTCAAACGAATAAAGGTAACACAGCAGCAATAAATGCAATGTTATATCGCAACTTACAGCAATAATACGAACCATCAATAGTTCTAGTTCTTAGTACTGCTGCACCTTATTTTGGTGGCTTATGGGAAAGCTATGTTACATGTATAATAATTTGCCTTATTGTTCCTTCTACACGAGGGATCTGTATCCTGTAGAAAACAAATAATGCCAGTATAGCAACCATTTAAACAACCTCACCTATCCTCGCAAGTCTTGTCCTCGTGATGCTGTAGTGAGTGACGCGGGAACATCTGCGTACAGTACTTGCACTCCGAGGGCAGTTCGGAGACCGTCTTCTCCACCGCCAGGTTCCTGGACGCGAGGGTCTTGGAGATGTCCACCCGACAGTTCGGGCACGTGGCCGACTCATCGCGGAGACGGGCGTCCGCCAGCAAGTGATTGAAGCAAGGGGCGCACATAAGGTGACCATTGCTACACTGAAATTGGAAATAGCGTTCAGAGATAGTTTTCTTGTGCGGTCCTGGGTAATGCTTCGACACATATTAACATTGTGACTAAATATCAAGTTAATAAAATGAAAACTTTTTAAATAAATTTGGTTTAATTTTAGATACTGATATGAAGTTATTACTGGTTGTAGCATTTGGAAAGTAATCTCTTGAGAAAAATTAAACAAACCAATTTTAAACAATAATCTATGTTAAAATTCATTAATTTTATGTGTAAATGCATTGAAATTATGAGAATGTTAATATGCGTCACTAAATTGGCCGGTTTTAAGTGAACAAAATGTTTTGTCTATGCTGCAAGACTACCTCGACCCCATCAGTTGTGGCTCCTGTAAACAAATTACACAATATTCACTGGAACAGAAAGAAACAAGTTTAATGTCAAATGTGGATAATAAAATTTTTCTATATTTTTGAAACATGCAGTTATTTTCATAAAATTATTTTGTTTTCATGTAAATAAATATATCTTTAATGGCTTACTATTTTTTTTTAATAAAAAGATAATTGTTTAAATGAATGTGTGGTACTAGATGTTTTCTTAATAAATGTATTTCTGATAACAGAACATCTACTAAACCTGAATAATTAAATATAACAATTTAGCAATTTTTTTAATTAGTTATTTAAATGGAAAGTGATCATTATGAATGCTCTCTTTGTTCAATTCATCTAGGAAAGGGAATTTGTAGGGAAATCTGAATAAAGAAAGAACTACATCTCTGAAACATTTCTTTATTGAACGCGAAATGTTACAAGAGTCATACAGGCTATGTTTATGCTACAATTCATACAAACTAGACTATCCTATACAATATCACAGGTGCTTAAAACAATACTCCAATGTCGACAATACACAAGTATCAGAACACAGTACACAGAACAGATTGATTTATCATCAATATACATTATAATAGACACAATTTGACCTATACAAGGTTCCTATCAGCCACAACAGAGGCCATGAACAATCCGATATCTGGTGTACACTATTAAATTACAATTTTATCAATTTGCGTGACACCCCTGATATTGAAATAGACAAAATGGTGCAAGTGCGTCGTGTGGGCGTCTGCACGACACACTTTAGGATTTCGCAAGATACACTAGCTCGGTAGAGTTTAGCTCGTTACGTAATTAATAAAAAGTAAGTCAAAACAGCTGATTCGCGCTTTGTTGGTGATCAGCTGTTTTAGAATACCTGAAACACGGCGGCTGGAGGCAGGTCGAGGCACACTGTGCAGCACAAGATGCCCCCGAGCCTGTGCTCGAGCTTCTCCGTCGTTTCTTTGTCAGCGAGCTTGCGCTTCTTCAACAATGGCTCTTCGCCCTCTTTTGCGTCGCATTCGACTGCGATCTCGCTGGACGAAGGCACAGGCTCGCTCTCGGGAGCTTCAGCCATTGCGCGGATATAAAATTACCAAAACACAACAATCACAAGGATTGCAGACAGATAAACACGACAGTAGACCACTGACGAAGACGAAAACAACAACACAACCGACCTAGTTCGGATTCGTTCGTTCACTCACAACAACACAAACAAACAAACAAAGGAAAAGGATACGGATTGATTTGGTCGGGAGGTGGGGGGGGGCAGGTAATAGTGATGTGACCGTGTATGCCATGTATGTTATAATATCGATACCGATAGAACGGCAGGAACTCTAACATTGTGCACTCAAGCTTGTCCTACTATAAACTAAATTCATATTCAACTAAACCAGACCTTTAAAATTTTTAATTTTTTACCGAGGTACTAGTAATGCGACGTAACCATCGTTAAATACTATCGTGTTTGTTCATTTACAACAATAGTGAAATCATACCTACTCTTCGTTATTTCGTTAATGTCATCCTAGATTACCCTAGATTAGAGACACGACCATAGACATGACATTACATCTCTAGTACAAGTTTTTTTTAATAGGCAAGTTATGGATTGTGGACATTGTGTTTAGCCATGGATTGTTTTTTTACTCTAGATAATATATCCTTAGCACATATCCATGGTACCTGAAATCGTAAATTAGGAATAATTTAATGAATCAATACAATAAACTTTATTTGTCTAACAAACAAAACAGGGTTAGAGCTCTCCCTAAATAATGATGATGATATCACAAAATTTAATGAATGAAAGAGTGTTTTCAATATGTCTGTTTTCTTACTAACTAAACTTTTAAAGTCTTTATCTAATTAAGAAACTATTTAATAAAATTAATTCAATTTGTAAGACAAGGAGCTTGTATTTATTAATTTACTGAGTATGGTTGTGTATGTCCTTGAAACAAAATGAATAATTATAACAAATGGTCCAATATTTACAAAATATAAATAGTTGCATAAAAATAAACACATCAACACCGTCACATTTGCGTCAAGGAGAAAATGTATGAACAATATGACAGATCCAAAGTAGCAAAACTGTATTCACATACATTTTCTAGTTGAAGATACAGTGTCAGCAGTGAACCAACACTCTCAGGACTTAGATTTTTGATGGGCTTTGCTATTAAGTCACATTTTAGGTTTCTTAGGGAGAGAGCCAAATGCTGAGATAACTGTACTCTTAGTGCCTGTAACATTGCTTGTTAACGGCTGCTGCACCAGACCGGGCTGCTTGATGGTGGGCTTGGAACCAACATTTGGTGCCGCTTGGTCCCATTTTGATTTTCTTTTTTTCTCATCATCACTTTCCGGTTTTTTAGCTACTCCAGTTATGAAATCAATTTTAGCAAATTTTTCCTTCTTTTCTTTTTCTCTCCTATCCATTTCTACTTTTTGCACGCGCGACAACTCCTCGAAATACGACTCTTTGCCCCATCTCAGTGGATCATAAATTTCTGGTGGGTAGTTGGTGTCCAGTTCATTGATATCACAGAACTGGATGAGTTTCTCATAGATACTGGGGTTCCTGAAGTTTTTTTTGTCTTGAATAATCCTGTTCATGTCAAAACCTTCTGTTAACATACGATTGTAGAATTTAGCGATAGAGTCTTGTAGTTCCTTGGGACACTTCCCGGGCGGCTCCGGCGGGATGCTGACGCCGTCCTGCGAGTCGTCCGGGTCCGAGCGCGGCACCGCTTCGTCCGTGTCCGTCTCCATCGACAGGCGCCGCATGTCATCTTGGTCTTCGGCGGTGGGCGACAAAGGCTCCTCGTCGGACACTATTGTGTCATCTACATACGAAACCAGACGCCGCTTCGGGGATGGAGGAGCAGATGATGACTTTGTGCCGTCCTCAGCTTTCTTCGGACTCACTGGGGCAGACTGGGTCACTTTTGGTTCGTCTTTTTCGGGGGTCTGCTCATCAACAATGCTTTCCTCCCCTTCGGAGTCCGTGTAGGTGGCTGTGAGAGATGCTAGGGCTTCGGAGGCCATTTTCACTATTTGGTGCTTAGTATAAATAAATTTGATGAAATAGGGACGAAACAACAACTGTTTATTTTAATTTAAAAATACCTTTTCTCTACAAATACAAATGCAATGAAACACAAAAATGCTGGCTTTTTAAACTGGCACTGATGCTGACACTGTCAAATTGACGTGCAATGTCAAACTCTCGTTTAGGAATTAACGTTCGCAAATATTTTTTTAACTTTTTTAAACTTTTTAACAAAATAACTCTTAAAAAAAACTTTGATGCCCAGATCCTCTTCGTCACATAGGCAAAAAAGCTTTTACATATTATGTGAGGTTTTTACAAGTCAAATAAAATGTGGACAATATCTGAAAAAAAATGTTATATAAATTGGCAATTTCCAGAACGAAAACCGCAACGCATACAAACGTGTTTACGTCCCATGCAGCTTGAGATTTTGCAATCAGTGTATTTTGTTAGAGTTCTTTGAACTTAGAACAAGTTTTTTATGTAAACAGTTTTTAAATTGTAAAATCAATCTATTTATTTCATATTTATTTCTATGATAACGCTGATTGAAATGAAATTTGGACTGTATAATTGGTTTCGTAATAATTAGGAATGTAGTAGAAAGAGTAACGGAATGTATTTTCATCTGTCAAAATAATGAAATTTTGATTTTGACGAAGGATGGGGGTGTTGGAAATCGTGATAATCAAAAAATACTCTTCTCAACCTTGTGATTCCTGTTAGGTGATATGAAAAAGTAGTAGGTCGATTCCAGTTCCACTGCAGGGATGGCGACGCAGCCTAGTGACTACACCGACTTTCCGCCTGAGATAATTCTGAAACCATTGGCGTTGATCGGACTCTCGGGGCTGGACGCAGTGAACAATGCGGTGCACAAGGAGGTGTGGGACGCCTTCTCCAACAACCGGCGCGCCGACCGCGCCGCCGTGCGCTTCAAGCTGCTCAACAACACGTTCGAGTTCCCTGTAGTGAAACCGAAAAGAAACTCCTACGAATGGTACATTCCCAAGGGGATCTTGAAGAAAAATTGGATTCAGAAACGAATCTCCTTGATCCCCGCAGTGGTCGTGTTGTTTTATGATATGGAATGGAATGATCCCCAGTGGAACGAGAAGATAATTGAATGTGCTTCAAAGGTGCAATCTATCCGGGCCGCGGTGGAGGGCCACGCCACTCGCGTCGCGGTGGTCGTGATCCAGAACGGGCAGTCGCCGCCGCCCTCCGAGTACATGCTGGGTGCCGAGCGCGCGCAGGCACTCTGTTCCGCCTGTGAGATACAATCCAAGTCCCTGTTTGTTCTTCCTCACAGTGACCACCTCATGGGATATATTATTCGCTTAGAGAATGCTTTCTATGACATTGCTCAAAACTATTATCATCATGAAACCAAAAACATCAAGCAGCACAGGGATCACCTTAACAAAACAACTCACCAGTATTTGTTTGTGAGACACCAGTTTAAACTAGGCTACCTCAATGAGCTAAAGCAGGATCTAAACACAGCTCACAAGCACTACATGCATGCTTACAACAACTTACTTGAGACTAGGACTGTGGACACCAATATGCATGAAGTGAGAACAGTTGGAGGATACATAAATTATAAACTCTGCAAGTTGCTATTTGCCCTGAACTTGCCGAGAGATGCAATAGCCCAGCTTAAATTGCATATAGAGAGGTACAAAAACAGGGTGGGGTCAACTGAGCTACTCTTTGAACATTATGCCTGGATTGCCCGGCAATACAGTGCCTTTGGGGAACTTTTTGATGAAGCTATCAGGGCTGGCCTTCCTGGGATCCAATCGCAGCATCCCGGGTTCTACTATCAGTATGCAGCCCAGTTCACAGTCAAGAGAAGGCAGGCCATGAGGTCAGTTTGCAGTGAGGCAACAAAGTACCCCCCTCCACCTGATCCAATGGAGGGTATAGTTGAGTATTATGGTCAGAGGCCGTGGCGGCCGGGGCGCCTCAGTGCTGACCCACATGACCCCCAAAAAGAGCAGGCAGCTGTTCTTGCTCTGCAGTACAATGAAAGAGTATTCAACCATTCAGCTATGATTATTAGTTTCCTGGGCTGTGCTATATCCCAATTTAAAACATTTCATTCTCCCAGAATGAGGAAGCAGCTGGTGGTAGAGATGGCAAATGAGTATTACTATTCAGCAGATTATGGAAAAGCACTGACTTTGCTGAGCCACATGCTTTGGGATTATAGAAGAGAGAAGTGGTGGTACTTAGCCTCCCATGTTTTGAACAGAGCATTACAAAGTGCCTACTTGTCTGCTAAAATAAATGACTATGTGCAGTTATCAATAGAAGCATTATCTAAGCATATTCAAGTGCCAAACCAAGATAAGAGCAGAATCTTCAATAACATTATGTCGGTGCTTAACATGAACATACCAGGGCCTGAGCCGGATGTCCCAATCAACTCTCAGAGTAAGGCTCTAGAAATTTGGCAGACAGTTATAGAAAAGGATCCATTTGTGATAGCTGTAGAAATGGCTAGCATATCCAGCTTTTTGGAAGTGAAACCAAAATTCAAACAGCCAAAATACAGAATGGATGAATTGGTGGAAGTAGAGATCTATGTGAGATTGACATATGAAACTGTCTTGGAAGCTGTCAAAGCCCATGTTACTATTGCCAGTGCCTCAGAATCAATTGAAATCCCAATCACCCAAGATGGGAAAGATACACTAACCTTGGAAGGAGGCAAAGTTAAGAGATTCCTTTGCCAATTCAAACCCAATCCTCATGACAATGGTGCTGAGTTAAATATCAAGAATGTCTCCTTTATTCTCGGCTCTGACAAGAGAAGAAAAATAATAATGAACTTCAAAATTGATGACAACAAAGCCGTAGAGCCTGCTGTTCACCCAGAGCTCCTTCATTTCATTTTGAGCCCCAAGGCAGACTTTGAGTTTGATTGCATTGTGCCTTTGACTGTTGCCTCTATAACACCAAGAGAATGTAAATTATCAATAAGTATCAATAATTCTAGTCCTGCACTACAGGGTGAGTGGTTCCCTACATCCTTAACTATTAAAAACAATGAGAACAGTCCTGTGTATGATGTTAAGTTTGCTCTGTCATTGTTGGGCTCCCCTGATAATCCAAATCCTGAGTCAGTTACAGAACTGAGCCTCAAGGAAGGAGAGTCACAAACACAACCACTACAAATAAAGGCAGGTGCTATACACAGATCCTCTCAACACTCCATCTCTTTTTATCTAAAAACAAACAGAACAGCAACTGCAACTGTCCAAATTAAAGTTTCATACCTGATTGACTTGCCTGAAATATCCAAACTGGAATGTGTTAAAGATTTCACTACTAAAATAACAGTTATAAAACCATTTGAAGTCTCAACTAACTTTGTAGCTATGAACTTTAAACCTATTTCTAAATGCTTTGTAGATGATCCTTTCATAGTTATGCCTCAGATAAAGATTTTGAGTCCATGGAATTTGTTAATTGTAGACACAGAGCTAGAGTTAATGGATTGTTTTAAGTATTCTGATGATACAAAACCCCCATCATGTATTAGTGATTTAGAAGTAGCAGAGAAGAACATAGCATCGGATGCTGTTTGCATTCAAGCTAAGTTTAAGCCTAAGGATACACCTACTAGAGTGGGACTGTATAATATTAAATGGAGACGAAAAGATAATGTTAATGGTCACTGTGTGATGAGCACCACAGCTTTATCTGGGCTTCCTGTAGATGACTGTCCCATTGCAATTGAAGTCAATTATCCAGAAGTAGTTGAAGTACAGACCTCTGTCCCATTAAAGTGTACTTTGATTGGAAAGACTAACACCCCAATAAGATTGAGCCTGACCGTGGAGGGAACAGATTTTTACATGTTTTCGGGGTACAAAAAGCTGGCTGTGACAGTCCCACCAAATGACAGAGTAGAGCTGTGCTACAACATTCACCCACTGCTAACGGGGAACACAACACCTCCCAGATTAAAAGCTACAGTACTTGGGGATTCTGCAAACCAAGAAGTTGTAAAAGAAATGTTTGAGAAAATCTTTCCACAGAATATATTTGTTATGCCTAAGTACAATAAATAAATTGTATGAAATGTTATTCCTACTTCAATTCAGAATTGTAAATAATTATGAACAAAATGTATAAGTTATGTTGTAGTTACCTTGTAATTATTTTAAAATAAAAAGTTATTTGTTACCTATGTTTTTTCTTAATTATTATCTAAAATAAGTAAAAAATATAGAGTGATTGTAACAATCATGAAAGAAAATCAATAATGTTTGTTTTAAAAGTAAACTTTATTATTTTTTATAATTACAAAATTTAATCTTTACGCAACTCAAACTTCTCTTCCTGAATACCATTAGCTGTGATGATCAATATGTAAATGCAGTCTCCGGTGTAGATATCACGCTCAGCTGCACTAATGAACACATCTTTGATGAGAGCCAAAGCCTTTTCTCTCGGTAAGGGCGTTTCAGTCACATTCTGCATGTTCTTGAGCCCAATTTGGTTATCAAGGAGGGGCTGCAGCTGTGCGCCCGCCGAGCCGCCCGCGCGGTAGTTGGACCGCTCGCAGTGGCCGATCGGGTCGTAACTGTACACGCAACCCTTACCGTCACCGTCCAGACCCGCAAGCACGTTGGACACGTAGTAAGGGAAAAATCGTTTGTAGTACAGCATCGTTGAGAGCATCTGAGCGACGGCCGGCGTCGTCATGGACTTGTTGTGGTCGTGTTCGTACATCTGCATGCGCGCCTGCAGCAGCCGCGTCAGGGTGAGTGTGTCGCACCAGCAGCCTGTCGCGCCCAGCACCGTCTTCTCTGACAACTTGAATAGCTTCTTCTGCTCCCTCGTGTAGATCGAGAAACCCGTGCTCAGTCGAGTGTCGGCCCCGATCACCGCGTAGTCGTCACCGGCGATAGCCACTATGCTGCCTCCGTTGTCGGCGTAGGGCTCGAACCGGACTTGTTTGGCACCAGGTACGGCATATTCAGGGAAGTTTCCACTTACGTTAAGCATTTTTACGTGGAATTTTTTGACAAAACTTCTTTTCTATAACCAAAGTTTACTAAAGTACGAATGACAAGCAGTTTTTGTAAAAATGCAATGCAATATCGAACTCGAAATTTGACAAACAATTACTGTCACTAATGACACCGGAATTGTCAACTTGACAGTTTCATGTTTGGTGGGTGAAACAAAAGCAAAGGAAACACGGACTACATAAACTTTAGTCTATGGGTAACATTTCAATCAATCTCTAATCCGTAGACGCAAGCGAGAGCTCTTTTCTTGTGCCGACTGCTGCAAATGGTTTAAAAAAAACGCTGTCAATTGTATTATACTACTCTATGCTGTCAATGTCGATTTGTTTGCGCAAAAGCTGACGTGTATATATTGTAATTCCATAAAAAGCCGCATCAAAGTTATAAAAGGCTCCAAAATGACTTCTCTTACGTCTGTGATTCCTAAATTGTATCAAGAATATACAACGAAAACTCCCAAGAAACTAAAGATCATCGACGCCTATTTGCTATACGTGTTCCTCACTGCTGTCATACAATTCGTGTATTGTTGTCTTGTCGGCACATTTCCCTTCAATTCCTTCCTCAGCGGCTTTATTTCCACCGTCAGCTCATTTGTTCTTGGAGGTAAGCCAGTAAAAAAATGTTTTTAACATGTTCTAACATTATTTTACTTTCTACCGCGGTTTTGAATTATAAGGTTATTGTGTTGCAAATAGGTATCGGTACGTAATTGTGCTTTTGTTTTCAGTGTGCTTACGGCTACAAGTGAACCCCGAGAATAAGCAGGAGTTCCAAGGTCTGAGCGCAGAGCGCGGGTTTGCAGATTTCATATTCGCGCATCTTGTGCTCCACATTGTGGTTATCAACTTCATAGGATAAGCTGGCATTTGATACCGTTTATACTAATTATTTCCTAAATATAATTATTGCTATGTATTCTTGAATTATTTACCTATCTAATTAATTTTCCACACCTGGGTACAACTTACTTGGGGGATGAACTAAAAGTTCTGAATAAACATTTTATATGTGGGGTTGTGGTGAGTTTATGGTCAGTGAAGGATGAAATATGAATAGGAAGAAGGTCAATGATGATGAATTGATACAATGAAAAGATGTACAATATAAGTTTGCAGAAATTATCTACTAATATATGTAGCCTCTTGGTAGAGTAGTATATTCCTTGGTCAGTAGCATACAGTTTTAGAAATAATATTTCAAGGGTGCCTAGCAAGGTCAGTGGAGTTGAGTAAAGTTGAAAATAATACAATGATACTTGCCCTTAACGGACTTCAAATGCTTCAATAATAACCTGTGTGCTTCAATAATATAACCTTTGTGCTGAGAGCAGAGTTATATTTAATACTTGATAGAGATAGATGGCAAGTAACTAAAACAAGACACTGTAATATTAATGTTTTTATTTTGACTAGTCATGAATCAATTTAAAACAATTATTATTTTACCAAGTGTAATAACAATCTTATTATAATTAAACCATTATGAATATTTGATAAAAAGCTTGTTACATAACAATTATAAAGTAGTAATAAGTACTTCATCACTCGGAAATTAAAAAGTAACTAGAATAGAGAGGACTGCACACATTTCCCAGTATGTCAAACAAAAGGAGTATGGAATTAACTTTTACTTCATTATTAGGTTCATTTAGGTTTTAGGGTAATGTCAAACAAAGTATTACATATCTGTGTGTGGTTTACAGTGGAGTGAGCACGAACAACTATCGTAACGTATCGTATCGTAACGTATTCGTAGTGTTTACCTATCGTTAACTTGTCAATTTGTATGGGGAAACTGTCAGTTTATGACGTTTGGACGACACATTACACAAATACGTTACGATAATGTTCGTGCTCACTGACTAAAAATGAAAACTGCATTTAACTGACAATTAGAATTGACACATTTTTTACTATGTGGCCTATGTTTTTTACTAGATGTTTTTGCTAGATTAGATTATCAGTATTTTGTGTTATATTTATGTTGCTTTAGGTTTCTAGTCAAGCACAGAACCACCGTCACAAAACGTTTTTATATGTTTCTATAGAGAATGATAAGTACATACAAGTGAATATTATTAACTAAATACATAAAACAAAGCAATTTACAGATGGCACAATGATGCCGTGTGCTTCAATGAATAAAAACTGGTGTAGATGTTGTGTTGAACACAAATATTGTCTGTTAAACTTATATGTGATCAAAGTTGGGTTGAACCCAGATGGGGTAATAAGACCACATACAGCTGTTCATTTTGTGTGATTTCACATTATTACATCCTAATTACACATTTATATAATAAAATTAAAATAAATTTATCACAGGAAACAACCTTCCAACCGAGCTGTGCGTTAATTAAAATCCGAGTTTTCGGTACATATAATAAAATGGCCCCTACAGACTTCATACAGATATGTATCATCTATAGATAGTCCAGTCATTATAGACATTCGAAATCGAAAATTTAACTATAATTCCAAAAGTTTTTAAACTTCGGTCAAGTGAATGGTACATTGGGACGACAATAAATCTCATTTTGCAACCTTGTCCGCAGTCCGGAACATTGTTAAAATTGCAATTAAATTAATTTTTGCTGTATGGCCGTGAAAAAAATTCCAAAAGTTCTGCAAACTTGGGGAAGTTTTCGATATAATATTTCATATCACGTATTAAATTTGCAACCAATCTAAGTGTACGGAACATTTTTTGTTATTGAAAATTAATGTTTTTCTTTATCAAACTGAATGAAAACGTTCCAAAAGTTCTGCAAACTTGACACATATATCGGAAAAATATACCGAACGGTTGTATAAATTTGCAACCTTTTTCGTTGACTGGAACATTTTATTTATAATTCTTTTTAATTCGTGGTCATTTTTTCGAGTAAGGTTGTCTCGGAATAATTACTAAAGTTTTGAAACTTGGTTGCCAATTCCGAAAACATCTATTCTGATGCATTTAAAAATTTGCATGTTCCGTACACTTAAATTGGTTGCAAATTTGACACGTGATGTAAAATAATATATTTAACACCACTCCAACTTTGCAGAACTTTTGGAATTTTGGTCTCAAGAACTGAGCAAATTATCATTTATTGCATTTTTAACAATGTTCCGGACCGCAGAACAGGTTGCAAAATTTTATAGTTTGTTTTAATACTATTCCCCACCTTACATCAAAATTTGAAAACTTTTGGAATTATGATGAATTGATTGTCTTGACTGACTGGACTAAGAGTTGCTGGTTGTAAGATTGTTTTCAAACATGTCACGTGGTATCCAAAAAAAAGATGCATTTAATAATTGGGTTATTATTTATACTTAAACAGGTAAGATTTAAGTAATCAATTAAAAAATGCACCTGGCATTTAGTCCACAAGCTTAAATATTAATAACAAAAGTACGAGTAGTCCATGGACGACGTTTCAACACATCTATTTACAACTTATTTATCAATAGAAAAATACACTCTCAAGGGTTATAGAAAAATAAATAGTTCACCGCTAAGGGGCTCGAGACGTCGAGTTATTGTTTCTCAATATAATTCCCTGGGGTTAGCTTGGCCTCAAAAGAGAAAAGCTAATTGAACGTATCAAAATAAAAGATAATTAAAGATTTAAGTCTAAGATTTAGCCAAGACTCTAGATATTATATTGAGAAACTACATCTTATGAAAGCGGACAATTAACCATTCTACGACAACACTAAAATTAGAATACGCTACGTTTCAATTTCTAATGAAAATATCACAAAATGTGAATGTTACCATCTAAAGCGGATTATGGCTCGTTCGTACGACTGAATCGAGTCCATGTTGCTTGAACTCGGGTTTCAGTGACTTTACCGTTGTAGTCGGCCGAGACTGTTAATGAGATTTGTGATACAAATTTGCCACATTATATTATTTTTATAATATAAGCACTGACTTAATGACTTATAATTTTTTATAAAATTTCTTTCTTGCTAGCAAGTCCTAGCTAACCTGGTACAGTGAACAATCACCAACTTTTACTGGTGAGAGTTCAGTTAAATTATGGACGCGGAAAGCCAACTTTTCATCCATTCTGAATTATTAAGTGTCTAGCTAGATCATAAAGGATTATACATATATGTGTGTGGTGGCTCAACAATGAAAGCTGGTGATTGTTTGTGGTTCTTATAACATAACTACAGCCTGTCAGGTTTAACAGTTGAGGGGCCGGGCGCTGAGATCAGTCGAGGTCGTCACCCGCCGCTCCACACACAAAAAACATCATAATAACCCCATAATAATATAATTTTTAAGTGACATCTAAATAAACGCGTAGAAATCAAACTTTAGCTCGTTTACATGTTATTTTTCTAGAAAGGATCTGTTTAACTGTGGATTACCTGCAGAGATTTCTTGTATGAATGAATATGAATTTTATTAAAGAAGTGTAGGGGAAAGTGTTGTACCTATGCACGGTTTTACCTGTGGACACCACTAATATCTTAAAAAATAAACACATAAATTAAACGAATTGAACGTATCCGTAAAGTATTTTTGATACGTGGCAACACTGACTTGCTGCCATCTTGCGTTTTTTGTTGAGTAACCGGTGACAGACTGTTAAAGGTTTTCACGCAAAAAAGTAAGTATTTATCACTTTGTCGTCCTATATTTTTGTCAATAGATGCAGAATATAGATAGCTATTTTCGGTCAGACTGTAGTGTATATCGTTAAACATCTATTTTAAGCGGTATAATAATGTCAACTCGTAGCTATCATGACGGTAACATATTTTAAGGTTATACTGCCAGATTTGTACCTGTGGACATCGAAATGCATGTACCTATGGACTGTCCACAGGTACAAAATTTAGTTCAAATTTTTACTTTGAATAGAATATTACGATTTAGAAGTATTTTTTATTACTTTTTTCAGTGCCTCGTAGTAAGGAAGGAAAAACGCGACGTAAGTTGTGTCCAGAGACATTATCTGAGGCAATCAAAGAGGCTAGAAGTGGATGTTCTTTGCGAAAAGTTGGAGAAAAATATAATATACCAAAGTCTACCATATTTAAATACCTTCATATGAACAAGGACAACAATCTGAGCGAGACCAATGTAGCTATTTTGAGAAATGACGTGAAAAAAGTATTTGATGAAGAAGAAGAGAAACAAATTGAAAAATATTTAGAAAAAGCAGCTTACCTACATATGGGCTTAAATGCTAAGCAAGTCAGAGAGCTGGCATACCAATTTGCAGTCATGAAGCAAAAACAAAACATCCCAAGTGGCTGGCACGAAAACAATATGGCTGGGTTGGGATGGCTTAGATATTATCGTCAACGTCATCCTCATTTGTCCCTACGGAAGCCTGAAGCAACCAGTCTGGCGCGAGCAAGTAGTTTTAACAGAGCTAATGTTTCTAGATTCTTTGATAATCTCCAAAAAGTTATCGAAAAATACCACTTCACTCCTGAAAATATTTACAATCTAGATGAGACCGGAATATCAACTGTCCATAACCCCAGAAAAGTTCTAGCCCCAAAAAATATAAAACAGCTAGGTAAATTTACATCAGCAGAAAGGGGAGTAAATAATACCATGATTGCCTGTATAAATTCAATTGGAAATGCAGTTCCACCGTTGATAGTCTTTCCTAGAGTTTTCTTTAAAGACAATATGTTAAAAGGTGCTCCTCCAGGTACGGTTGGTGCAGCTAACCAATCTGGATGGTCAACAGAAATTATTTTTAGAAAATACCTGGATCATTTCATACAAATTGTCAAACCTACTAAAGAAAATCCGGTTCTCTTAATAATGGACAACCATGAAACGCATATCTCAATTGAGATTATTGAAAAAGCCGCCAATAGTGGCATAACTCTGCTCACAATACCTCCGCATACATCAGATAATTTACAACCCTTAGATCGTTGTGTGTTTGGACCATTTAAGGCGCAGTACAATAAAGCTGCTGATAACTGGATGTTAAATCACCCTGGAAAGCCAATTACTATTTATGATATTTCAGAAATCGTCGGCGAAGCATATCCCCTAGCGTTCACACCCAAAAACATTATTAAAAGTTTTAAAGTAACGGGTATATGCCCATTTAATAGAGATATATTCAGTGAACAAGATTTTCTGTGCTCATTTGTTACTGATCGACCGGAGCCATTGACCACAATTTCTGAAAATACAACTCAAAATCAGTCTGTCACTGAAGAATCAGCAATCAATTTAAAGTGCAATCAAGATGAAACTCTTATTGACTACCAGGAGACACAGAATCCTAATAACAGTGTAGATGAAGATGTGCATATGGCTGAATCTTTAACCGGAACTCTTCAAAAGAATTTAGACATAGAAGCTGAACCTACTGCAAGCAAATCTGTTAATCAACTAGAAATTTCCTCTCTTAATAATACTGTTGGTGGATGTGGAAAAAGTAATGTAAATGCAGCAGTCACTCCGAGAAAACAGCTTATTTCACAAGTAACACCAGAGTCAGTACGCCCATTTCCAAAAGCAGACCCCCGAAAGGCAACGCGACGAGGAAGGAAACCTGGAAAAAGTAGAATTTTAACTGATACACCTGAAAAAAACGAAATAAAGAATGAAGCAATAAGAAAGGCAGAAAATAAAAGAAAAGTTGAAGAAAAGAACAAAAATAAGAAAAAGAACATACCAAAAAAACCAAAAAGTTCCTCTGAAGTGCAGGCAAAGGCTGGCCCTAGCCAGATAAAAATTCTTAAAGACGAGCTGTATGCCATGTGTATGGGATGTAGAACATTGGCAAATGTTAACAAAATGCTCAATTGTTCTCTATGTGATTTAAAATATCACCAGAAATGTGTATCAAAGGCACACAAAGATAATTTAGAATCAGATGATGAATCTGGCTTTCTATGTGAGAAGTGTTTTATATTAGACGATGGTGATTCAGATGCCACTGATGATTCTGAATTAGAACTGTATGAAAAGTATTGCGATGCCAAAAAAAACAATAATTATTGATTATTTGATGTTAAAGTTGCTTTATAAGAGAAACTCTGATTATTTTGTTGATTTTTAAATAATTATTACTAAGGAAAAGTGATATGTCCATAGGTACATTGCTGTCCATAGGTACAAGTACAGCTGTCCACAGGTACAATAATAACATGTACCTGTGGACAAATTTAGTATTTTTAAAAAATGTTATTTATTATAATAATTATAGTTAGTAAAAAACTTAAGACTGCTAATTCTTAAGCATTAACTATTCCTGTAACAACATTTGTGATAATTTACGGCTAATAAATGGAAATTAAGTAATTAAACCTTATTTTAGTTCAAAATTCGGAAAATGTCCATAGGTAAAACACTTTCCCCTACTGTATGATTTAAACAAACAAATTGGAGACAAATTGCACAGTTAAATTGTGATCCTTTCGAGTTGAAACCGAAATACTGTTCATTAACTAATAGCGGCGTCAGCTGGATATTCAACTGGTGTTAATCGGTTCATTCTTTTCGCTGACTAACTATATCGACCTAGTCAATTTGTATGCCATATGTTTCCTCGCAGGGGCCAACTTCACAAAGCTTTATTAGGAGCAGCATCTGTTCTTGCGTTGATGTGATGTGTGATGGCGGCGGGCGCGGGCAGACGCGCGGTACTCAGCTGTGCGGGTTGTGCTGCGCGGGGGCGGGGGCGCGCGCGAGGTACCTGTGCCGCGCGGCGACCAGCAGCTGCTGCTTGCGACGCCGCAGGGTCGCCTCGCGGGACGCCGCCGACGACGGGAACTCCGGCTCGACCGTGCTGTCGCTGTTGAGGTTAACGATCAAATTTACTTCTAGAATGTGAGTTTTGAATCCTGACAAGTTGCGAATCATATCTTGGTAACAATGGTTATAAAATAAATAATTTTTATTTATTTATAACCATTATAAACTGTGATCGAATGAATGAAAGCTCCGCGTTAAGAGCGCTATCGGCACTAAAATTAAATTGAATTGGCCACACTCTACCGAGTAAATAAGCTTACATCTACAGTTACACCAGAGGTGCTTTTAATATGGCGCCCAACTCAATCTTGCTATTTAAAAAAGAAACAAAAAGGCAGGTACCAACGATATACTCGCGAACATGTTTATGTGGTTCCACGCGCGGCGCCTCTCTTTGCTTCCTTTCTACTGGACCGGGCGCCGCGACGTACAGTTTGAGAACCCCTGACTTAGACGATTTCTATATTTTTTGGTTGAATTTTATCGAATCGATCCATACATAATATGTAATGTTAAGTGAGAAGAAATTACCTATGCACCCTTAGTCAGCAGAATCTTCAATACGATTTTAAAGATGAAGAGAAACAATGAAAATTAATACGAATCATGTAAAATTGCAACTATTTACAAATAACAAACTTATTTAATGAAAATGATCCCAACAAACTCACATATCCTCCTGTGCACCGAGCGCGTCGTGCGCTGCGTGTGCGTCGAGTGCCACGTGCGCGTCGAGCTCGTCGCTGGCGCCGGGCGCGTCGACGCGGCGTGCGGCCGGTTCGTTCGTCGACGTGCTCGGTACTTCTGAATACAAAATATAGCATGAGAAAACTTAATTTCCAGTTTTAAAACCCCGGCATGAGCCAGGAAAACATTTGGTGAACTGCAATGGGTGGAGGGATTCAGACCAGTCGTAGCTAAGAACAACCGCGATTAAATTATCATTCGGAAACGAAACCGCTTTGAAATCTGTCCATCCATTCGGGAGCTACGATGCCACACCAGCACAAAAAAAAAACACAATAACACAAACACATATACACACTGTGAGGGTCCTAAAGGACGTAATAAAGAGCGGACTGTATATTAAAGGGCTGGTTTATTGCCGTTTACAAAAAGTCCCGGACAAACACTAGTGTAAGCAAATCGATCACGGGTCGCGGCCGGAGCTTTGGTGATGTTCGTCGTATTCCGTGTGTCGAGCGCAAGTGTCCGGCGGGGTCCGTATTTGCCGGTGCCGACGTAGCCCTCCTCCCTCGCGTCTCACCTCGTGCGTAGAGGACCGGTTCGCGACACACACACAAACAGATTTAGATTTCAAACTTATAACATCCCTCTTTATCGGGGGTTACAAAATTACGGGTGGATATCAAAATTATTATTATTAAAAAAAACTGAATTGGTTTATGTGCTATTTCAATCACTTACTTAATTAATTATATGTTATTAAAACTGTAAGCAAGGTTCAAGTTATTTTTTTCTTTTAGTGTATTTTAGTTCCACTTCCACTTGTTAATGCTAAAAATTATATTTGGCTCACAACACAAATACAACAGAAACAAGACATTCAGAATTGGCAATGTTACAAAACATGTAACTCCAATAGGAAGTGGGTGTAACGTACGCGGGGCAATCCCGCGTGCGTTATGAGATCCGCACAACATTAAAAAGACCGTTAAGGAGAAGCCTGCTTCGTTGGTTTAGTGGCAAAGTTTCTGCCTTACATCCAAGAGGTTCTGGGTTCGAATCCCAAGTCGAGCCAAAATTGTATCTGAGATTTTCTGTCGAGAATTTCTCAAAAACAGCTCAGAGTCGGGAAGTTGGCGGTGTTAAACCCCCGTGCCTCGGTGCGCACGTTAAGCCGTGCGCCTGATCTCTGTCCGGTCATGTAGAAATAGCTGCTTTGTAATTTTTAAATCTTTTTAAGTAAGATAAGTTTTATATTTTATTTTTTATTATTAGGTATTCACATAGTTGTTTATAATGGTTGTCCCAAGTCACAGGCTCTGCCTAGTTTGGGGACCCCTGCAAAATTTTAGTGCGTTTCAATCTACAATTTGCACAATGCAATCTGCTTAAAGTTTAATTTATTGTTATTGTATTTTATGTAATATTGTACTTGTGCATTAAAGAAATATCATTATTATTATGTCGGATTGCCGTCTCACCGAACTTTAAGAGTGATGGAACAGTGAGTGCACCTGTGTATTGCGCTCACACTTGTGCACTATAATATCTCCTGCGTAGTTGGCTCATCTCTGTTGAGATTGGCCGCCGTGGTCGAAATTGGCCAGGAGGACTATTGCTAGTATGTACCTGGTAGTGGCTGGGCCTGGGCGACGTCGGCTTGCGGTGCGGCGGGTGCGGGGGGCGCGGGGGGCGGGGGCGGCAGGCGGCCCTCGAGGATGTTATCGACGGTGAGCGCGGGCGAGCGCGTCGCTGCGAGTTCGGCCGCTAGCACGCCCGCCGGGTACTGCGGGAACATCGCTTGCACCTGACACAGAAAAAGGTTAACACATCTCCTGTGAATCTGCATTTGGTTTAAAGACATTTATTTCTCATAAGAACTTAACAATTCTTCTTTTTCTTTCTTTATTTATGTTAAAACAATTTACATTAAGAAACATATTTAAATACCAACAAAAACCTATTCAGATTTATATGTGGTACTGAGTCACTACAATACTCGTTACAATTTTTAAGACAGTGTGTAGAACTAGTTCACTTACAATGAGATTTAGTTGAATTAATTTTACATTAAAATGTGGACATGTTTTTTAAGGTTACTCTTATACATATTACAGGTATCAGAATCCTTTACGTGCTTTGGTAACTTGTTGTATGTACAGCCGTGCTCCCTCGAACAATATCGTCCTTTTACCGTACCCAGTGCGCGCATTTATCACCTCAAGTTTGTTGTTGTTTCTCAAGTTGTATCTAGATGTTTAGCATTACCGATAAGTTTGCATTTAAACCCCTGAAAAACTTTTTTGAATTCTCTTTTAACCTGTGCTTGCACTCTCTAAACGCGTGTTATTGAATTACGCACTCATAATTTTAAGTAATTGACGACCTCCTTGGTGTAGTTGGTTAAGTACCAGTTTTAAGGCACCGTAATCTATGAGTACCTAGGTTCGATCCCCAGACGGAGACAATGTTGGAAACCAATTTTTTATGTTTTTATCCAACGAATAGCGGTATAAGAGCTTTAAGCTACGTACTTCGGGATCAGAAAATAATAAATAATAATAATAAATATTTCACAACAATCACACCAATTCTCTAGTCCCGAACTAAGCTACGAGGCTTGTGTTACGGGTACTAGACAACGGATAAACATACTTAAATACTTTTTTTTTTGTAAATAAATACATATTATACATAGAAAACACCCAGACCAGTACAAACACACATGTTCATGCACACTTATACTTGTACTGTGCGGGGATCGAACCCGCGATCCTTGGTTTAGAAGTCCGACCTGTGGACCACTGCACCAAACGGTCGTCAAAATAGTGTGTGTTTCTTTGTCCTCATTGATTTATTAATGTTTTATCCCAATAACACATTTCATTTTGTCTTGCGTGTGTTAAAACTTTAGATTCACTGGGAGAGCAAAAATATATTTCACTGAATTCCCATCAAATTACAATACCGAATACACAAGCCCCAAAAAGTAGATAAAATGAAGAAGAAACTACACACTAAAGTTATGGAGCGACCACTTACCTACTACTACTGCTACTACCTAGCTACTAGCTAAGTGATTTTTCAATAAACAAATACCTCAATATAATTTGATTAAATGCCTTTGATTCAAAGAGTAAGTTGAAAGTCATTCAAAAGGCGACAGTTCTCCCAACTTTGACTTTACTTTGGTGTAATGGTCAAGAAGTGGACTACTAACCAAGAGGTCGCGGGTTCGATCCCCGCACTGTTACCAACATTTGTGTGCATGAACATGTCTGTTTGTACTGATCTGGGTGTTATATGTATTTATTAAAGTTTATATGTAACACCACTGTTGATTCTGATATCTGTAACACAAGTGCTTAAGCTACTTACCACGGAGTCAGATCGATGTGTATGATTTTGTTGTATATTAAAAAAAAAAGTTCAACTCGTACCTGAGTGGGGACCAATTTGGTTTTCATTATATTGTATAAACTTTAAAGTCCCCATTATGTATGTGGCAGAATAGGCGCAATCCCTATGCGCGGAAAATAATCTTTTTATCTAGTAAATAAAATAAGTTTTTATTGTTATTTTATGCACAAGTGTGTTGAAAAACTTCGTATGATACACGTGTATATTGATGATTACCGTCCTCGATTCTCTTAAGCGCGAGCGGAGCTGACGAAAAGTGTCACGTGCCACCCGTGCCTACGCAACCGCTGCTGCCTTACCACCTCGGCAGCCTATGAAATCGGGGAAAGAAAAGAAGCTGGCATCTACACAATGTCACCCGAATAATAGCGATGAACAGGGCTTTACAAAAGTGGAAAGGAAGAAAAGGAAGCCCGCTAGCCGTAACAATCTCGGCACCGCACCGACTGGACCCGACCAACAGCTGCGTGCTGAAGTTCGCTCAACGCTGCTGTATGTGTCCCGTTTGCATTGGTCTACGAAGGTCGGAGACGTCGTAGATCATATGCGAAAGAAGTCCAAATTCACCCTGAGGGTCGAACGGTTGGAATCTCGCCACAAAGTAAATTTTAATTCATTTGTGGTGAGGGTCCCGACCCATCATCTTGCGACCTTCATGAAGGAGGACTTCTGGCCGCAGGGAGTCGTTTTTCGAAAATTCAGGGGACGCCTTTCTGCCGACATCACCGCGCGTGCCGTATCAAATCGCTGACGCGTGTGTTTGTGTAATACCTACCTAAAGATACTAATTTAATTTATCAACTGTTTTATAAGAATATGTATGTTAGACTGTAAGGTATTTATAATATGGGCCATCGTTATGTTATAATTGTGTAGCCGGAAATAAACGTTATTATTATTAAGACCGATCAATAGCGCCTCGGCGGTAATCACCAATGTTACACACTAGTACCATAATATACTATTTCTTTCTTTCTTTCTTTCTTACCTGCCGCACCATGGCGTCGATCTGCGAGGCGGCGGGCGGCTCCACGCGCACGCGCGTCACCTCCACGGAGAAGCTCGGCAGCCACGACACGTAGCGGGAGCCTGCGCAATGTAAACCGAATTTTACAGGTTACAGTTGGATGTATTTGGGTTCATGCGCTGGCGTGTCGTTTAGTGGAAATTAAAAGCAAAATAATCATCTTTTTCAGCTTTAGTCATGGATTTCCGCATAGTAACGCCTGATTCCAGCAACTGGGCAGGCCATAATTTAATCCACAAAGATCAGTGTGAGTTGTGTGTTGCCTTGGTTGGGCCAAGAGGTTGCGTGTGTACGTCCACACGCAACCCCGATGGGTAAACTGAACAGACGAGCGGATGTGGCGGAAACATAGGATCGCTTTTTGAAAGTATACATATATATACGTATACATTAAATTAATTAATAAATATTTCACTAGTCCCAAATTAAGCTACGAGGTTTGTGTTATGGTTACTAGACAACGGATAAACATACTTAAATACTTTTTTTTGTAAAAAATACATATTATACATAGAAAACCACATGTTCATTCACACTTATGCTTGTACTGTGCGGGGATCGAATCCGCGACCCTTGGTTTTAGAAGTCCGACCTGTGGACCACTGCACCAAGCGGTCGTCAAATACATTACAGACGCGAAATCTCGCCTTCGTGTGGAGTTGGCGACAAGCTCCACTTGAGTATGTCTAGCTGGAGCAGGACGACCACGCACACGCACAGCAGCGACAGCAGCGCGCAGCACGCGTACACACCCTCTTGCATCGGCCGCCGCCCGCTGAGAGTACGCGCGACTCACCACGACCCCCACCGATGATACCATGCCACACTCAACTCGGGTATAAACCACGTTGATATTTATTGAAGCACTTCAACACGGCATCACTTTGACAAATAATGGTGGATGACTAAAAATCGTTTGATTGACGTGGACAAATTTGTCATTATTGACACTTTTGAAGTTTCGCAACAGAAAAAAAGGAGGTCCATCTCCAGATTCTTTTTAATATTTCATTATCTTTTTTGAGTGGCGACAGTAGTGAAATAGTGGTCAGTGGGGTGAGCACGAACAACTACCGTATCGTATTCGTATCGTTTACCTATCGCTAGCTAGTCGAACTGTCAGTTTCTGACGTTTGGACGACTCAAATACGGTACGACAATGTTCGAGTGACAGGTGCCTTGGCAGAGGCAGCTTGACTACCCTAGCCACAGATTACTAAATACCCTAGCACGTATGGCTAGACCAGTGGTTCCAAGCATGTTAGTCCTGAGGGCTCATTTGAAAAAAATGTTCGTTATGATACGGACCACGTCAAGAAGCATTTAGTTTACTAATCTGGTGGTAATGTTCAGTAACTAAATTTTAGTAAAAACAAAAGATTCTTATAGATTTCAACAAATAAAAACGTATAAAATTAGACTCGCGGACCACTTAACATGCTTCCGAGGTCCACTAGTGGTCCGCGGTCTACCGGTAAGAACCACTAGGCTAGACGGTTGCTTTTCTATCAATTTATAAACACATGTTTTAGCTTACAGTTTAGTACTTAATTATTTAATTTTTAAGAAACTCCACAACTGTTAACTGTTTAATCAATTAATGAAATTAAATCGCTGCTACAAAGATATCTCCGGCGCACTAACTACAAGCGTCACTCACCATCGAAGTGGAACAGGTGGTTGGGGTGCGGCGTGGGCGGCTCGAGGCCGGGCGGCAGGCGCAGGGGCGGCGCCGGCAGGGTCGCGCGCGCCGCCCCCGCCCCGCCCGCACCCCCCGCGCCCGCCCCGCCCGCACCCCCCGCCGCCAGCGCGCGCCGGCACGTGGGGCACGACGCGTCTTGTTGCACCCACTGGCATAGGCACGAGCTGGGAACGAACGTGGTGCTGTTTCACGATCAAATTTATCATTACCCAGTTATAGTCCTCCTGGCCGATTTCGACCACGGCAGCCACTCTCAACAGAGATCAGCCAACTACGCAGGAGGCATGTTTTAAGTTGGTTGGACATTAGGTACTTAAATAAGGGATAAATACTGCCTATTTCTTTTGAAGCAGAGGGGATTATGTTTACGTCAGAAAAATCATTCAAAATTGTAAGCGTCTCAAAACAGCAATCAAATGTCGCAATAGTTAGCACACTCATGAAGCTATGATATTCTTCATGTCCGTTCTTTCTTATCCAATATCTTGAAGATGTCATCATCTATCGTAGCGAAAGTGTTTACGACAAAAAGTTGTGTGTGTGTGTGATTTATTCAATTAATCGAGTTCAGCAAGAAGTACGAAAAAATCAATCACTCTAGGCCCTACAGTGTAGTCTCTAGGTCCTAGTGCCTAGAATCTAGGTGCAATTTAAGGACATTGCTCACTTATGGAAGAGATGCGAGCAGGGCAGCTTGCGCGCCTCCTTCATCGGCTCCCAGCAGATGGCGCAGTTGTCCTGGTTCTTCTCCACTTCCTCTTTACTCGCCATCGGGTAGCTGTCAAAAAGTTATCGACATGTCAATGACAATACGGTAGTTGACACCACCAATCGTTGACGTACTTTTTATCAACTGTCAAAACGCTTTTCTTCATAGAGCTTGTATGGGAATAACACACTTTGACGTCATCGCAATTCCAATTAAAAATCAAATAACACGAACTGCAGAAAAATATTAGTGTAAAGGCATCTGAAATTATGAATTATTATAGAGAAAATCAGTTTTTTTATATTTCTTTCATAGTGGAAACAAGCCTATTCAGAGCCCTATCTCTGTTCTGGGAAATCTTGTCAATATACCTGTTAGATATGCTGACAGAAGATTGTAATGAAACTTGTCATTATTCTGACGTAATTATACATATTCAAACGAATAATGAGAGACTTGGAGACTCATTGGGGACTTACTCGCTCGGCACAATGACATCGATATTTTTTATGACAATATTAGGCATCTGTTTGACCAATTCTGTGTGATCTTTAATGACATAAGTACCTAGTTAAATGAACTTGATTATCATCCTAGTTATATTTTGACATTTATTTTTTACCTAATGTGTGTGTACTTACAACGAATATTTGTTTTATATTATTTGACTTGTTATTTATTGATTTCTTATGTTATAAATAATTGATCTGTAAGCGTTTTGGACTTGAATCTATAAGCTTGCACGTGTTTTTAAAAAATAAATTATAATGGCCGGTTACTATAGCTAGCAAAATTGCAAAAATTAAAAAGATGCTTTGTTAGTTTGCGTTAACCTTTACAGTTTGCTATGACTAAATTTCAAATTAATTAAATGTTGTCATTTACCCGAAGGTTGTCTGGAAGAGATCTACAAGCGATAAGACCGCCTTAATTGTATATATTTCTTTGTTAAGCTTGTCTGCAATTTTGTGTTGTACAATAAAGTGTTAATGTATCTATCTGTCTGTTACTGATGTGGCTTCTAGTTCGGCAAGGCTGCATCACGTTGTTATTTGTTATATTGCAATGTTATACAACTGATTCACAATGCAATGTTAAAAGTACAGACGTCAACCTGATATGATGACGTGGTAATATAAATGTGTCATTGTTTCACCTCGTTGAATAACTTAATGACTGTAACACTTATATGCAATCGCATTTTTAATGATCGCCGAAATAATAAACAATATGAATAGCAGAAAAATTGCATGAAATGTAATTGTTATCGGTAAACATTATTTCTAATCAGCCTGAAACATTTAAAACAAGCTTAGTAACAACAGCAGGCAAATTATTAATTTATGGGAGTTGCATAATTTAGAACTACGATAAAGTACGTTTATTAGAAAATCTTTGAAGTATATATGTTACCGGCCAAACCCGATTTCAGGATAAACTAATTTTGCCTAGGCTAAACTAATTCTTCCTACATGCGATAGGATAAAGTGGTATAGCCTAGGCTAAACTAGTTCATCCTGTCGCATGTAGGAAGAATTAGTTTGGCCTAGGCAAAATTTGTTTATCCTGATGGAAATACACACACTCTCAGGATAAACTGGTTTGGCCTAGTCTAAACTATTTTAGCCTAGTCGAAAGTAATTGAGCTGACATGTCAGGACTTGTACATGCGGGGAATTCCCTGATCGCGTCCCGAGCGCCCCGCGCCTCTCTTTGCTTCTCATTTTGCATCTAATTGCCAGCCGTGCGGTCCTGTTTAAAGTGTTAAATTAATGAGTGCAGTTTAAAGTTAGAAGTTATCTTATAATATTACATTACAAAGTTTCTTTTTTTTTATTATGGAGGAACCTACGTCAAGTCGACAAGCCGATCAAAAACAATGGAGGGAAAAGTTCTTGGCGGAAATTTTAGAATGTGAAAATAAAAAGTCTTCTCATTATAATGTGTTATCTTCGGAGCAATATTTACAATTCGTTAAACAAGTTGAAGATGCAGAAAAATCTGAAAAAAGGACACCATTACAACAAAGAAGATTGAAACGATTTGCTGTGCTAAAAATCGGGGATGTGAAGAAACTGATTGCACGGAGTGAAGGTAATATAAAATACTATCTTTCATCAGATGAACTTTATGATGTGATTGACGCAGCTCATGTGGCTGTCGGCCACGGTGGTCGTGACAGGATGTTGGCGGAGACATCAAAAAAATATGCCAATATTACGAAAGAAATGATATGCCTTTATTTATCTATGTGTAGTGTCTGTCATGAAAAGAAAACAAAGAACAAAAGAGGATTGGTTTCTAAGCCCATTCTTCATTCGGAAATGAATAGTCGGTGCCAAGTGGATCTGATTGATTTTCAGACACAACCAGATGGAAATTTTAAATTTATAATGGTTTACCAAGACCATCTAACAAAATTTGTTCTGCTACGCGCGTTACAGTCTAAGAGAGCGACAGAGGTGGCCTACCATTTAAATGATATATTTCTAACTATAGGAGCACCGTGCATTCTTCAATCTGACAACGGTAGGGAATTTGTCAACCACGTCATAAGTGAACTTGTTAGTCTTTGGCCAGAACTTAAAATTGTGCACGGTAAGTCCAGGCACAGTCAAAGTCAGGGCTCCGTTGAACGAGCCAATCAAGACATTGAGAACATGATAGGTTCATGGCTGAAGGATAACGATTCAACGAAATGGTCAGAAGGCTTGAGATATGTGCAATTTATGAAAAACCGTGCCTACCATTCGGGGATAAAATAATCGCCATACAAGGCATTGTTTGGAATGGAACCCAGAGTAGGACTTTCAACGTCCTCTTTGCCGCAAGAAATCATAAATGATATTCAGGATGAAGATGACTTAAGGCAGGCAATCGACGTTGATTGCGATATTAACCTGACAGAACACAGTGATGATAACGATAAAGAAATTAGCAATCACGATAACCAAGATGAAGTTCTTTCATGTGAAAATGACATTCAAAAGGCTAGAAAAACTGCAGCAGAAAGTCTTGTCAAGCAAGCAAAGAAGATGAAAGCTACTTCTGACAGGTCTCATCCACCTGCTAACATTGGAGATAATGTAACTATACCGATCCCAGATGTTGATAAAGGCAAAGGTGATCTTAGAAACATCATTGGAGTTATTATTCAGACAAATGACGAAGGTTTTTACAAAATTGGCACCAAACATGGTGTACTTCAGAAACTATATTGCAGGTTTTGTTTTTTCTTACTTAATTATTTATTGCTCTAGAGCATTAACGATATTCTAAAGTTTTTTTTTTAGATCAGAATTCGACGTTTGTAATCAGAAATTTTTAGAGGTAGCAGATGTAAACCAAGGCAGTGAAATATCATTAAGAACTGCAGCTATGAAACATTCAGTTGGATCAGGCCAAGGTTTTGTAAGATGCAGCTGCAACAAAAACTGTTCCACAAACAGATGCAAGTGCAAGAAACAAATGATACTCTGCAATTCTAAGTGCCACCAAAGCACACCATGCAAAAATAAATAATAATTTTAATAATCACTTCAAATATATAATTATATAAATGTTTGTTTTAAAAATACTTAATTTCTTTGTGCAACATAATTGTTCGTGTTAACATCGTGTTAACATTATTAATCATTATATTATTAATAAAATATATTGATTTTAATAAAATAATGTTTTATTCAATTTTACCTATTTATTTTGCCTTTCTAGGTATTCTATAATGTTTAGCCTAGCCCAGACCAGTTTATCCTAAGAGAGTGTATTTCTATCAGGATAACCTAGTTTGGCCTAGGGTAAACTGATTTATCCTATCAGGCTTAGGATGAACTAGTTTAGCCTAGGCTATACCACTTTATCCTATCGCATGTAGGAAGAATTAGTTCAGCCTAGGCAAAATTAGTATATCCTGAAAAAGGGTTCGGCCGGTAACATATATAGCACATAACTAAGTAACGCCAATGAAGTCATTCCGAAATTTATTCGGGACCTTACCGGGTTTTTTTCATAAGTTTCCCTTAGTTAACTATCTATCCATTTTCCAACTCTATAGAAAAAGTCAATGTTTGTGCTCGCAATTTACAATATTACGTTCCTTGTGTATTATTGTTACTAAATTAACATTGACATAACTAGAGATGGGCCGAGTAGTGGTTTTACCGAGTACCGAGTACTCGGTTTAATAATAATAATAATTTATTCATAACCTCATTACAGATTACAGGATAACAGATTTTTCTTGGGTGTGTACAGGGTTAATTTAATCATTTCGCATCATGAGATTTATATCCCTGACAATGAGACTAGTAAGAACTGTATCTTCAGTGTCAGTGATTCCTCGACATTTTTCAAACTGAATTACTTTAAAAAAAAGATATATAAACTCTTTTGCAAAAAAAACGGGCACTTTAGATTTTTTCCTCTACTTTAATGAAGAAGAACAAGAAATAGGTTTTATTAATTTGAGGATGTATTGGCATGTTATTTGAAGCATCCTGGCATGATTCTTTACGTTCCAAATTTAAAATTAATAAAAGAAAAATAATGATTATTGTGGATTATTCTAAAATTGCTTTACTAATGGCGCGAATTGCTGAAACGATTTTTAACTGATTACGATATTTTAAAACTTTTTGGACATTTTCTGCAAATTAAACAATTTAATCTTTATTTTTACATTAAATACCACTTTTTGATATGAGTGATAAAGCGATAAGGGCCGGTAAAATTATAGCCCTACTTGAAGAAGGTTGTTCGCAAACTTACGTGTCTCAGCGGCTAAATGTGAGTCGTTCAACTGTCCAGAGGACTTGGCAACGGTATCAAGAGACCGGTTCGGTCAAAAGAAGACCCGGTTCGGGAAGAAAACGATGCACAGAACCAAGAGATGACCGCTTTTTGGTGAGTCAGGCGTTGCGGAATCGTAAGGCGTCAAGTGTGGACCTGAAGAAGAGCCTTGAAGAAGTAAGAGGAGTAGAAGTTAGCTTGTGGACGGTCAGGAGGAGGCTTTTGGCTGCCAATATCAGGAGTTACCGCCCAGCTCGGGGCCCTAAATTACTCCGTGAGCACCGTGTTGCTCGACTTCAGTTTGCTCGGAACTGTGCTTCATGGACTCTGGAGGACTGGAATAAAGTATTGTTTTCTGATGAAGCTAGAATCTCTTTGTGTGGAGAGGACCGACGCCGGCGAGTGCTGCGAAGACCACGGGAACGCTATGCGGAAGTGTGTTTCGAAGAAATCACTCCTTATGGCGGAGGCTCCGTTATGTTTTGGGCAGCAATTAATTCGACGGAGCGTACGGAGTTAGTTTTCATAGAAAATTGATCATTAAATGCACATCGGTACATAATGGAAGTCCTAATTCCATATGCACAACCCACAATGACTGCACTTGGGGAAGATTCCATTTTTATGGACGACAATGCTCGCTCGCACCGTTCTGGCGACGTGGAAGCGTACATGCGTCGTTTAGATTGGCCAGCTCGAAGTCCTGACCTCAATCCAATTGAGCATGTCTGGGATGTTCTAAAGAGACGTGTAAGATCAGTGCAACCTGCTCCACAAAACATCAGGGAGCTAAAAAGAGTCATTGCAGAAGAGTGGGAACGAATTCCTCAAAACGTTATTAAAAACATCGTGGAAAGCATGCCCAGAAGGATTCAAGCTGTGATTTTGGCAAGAGGAGGTCACATTCGGTATTAGGTTTTTACATTTGTAACTTTATTTAATTAAAAAAAGTAAAAAAAAGTCTTATCTTTATTGCCGACCACTTCTTATTGTTTGGGCGTGTACATCGGTTTTAAAGAATCCATCGTTTTTTTTCTTCTTTTAGTTGCCCGAACTCACTTCACGCGCATTAATTTACACGATTATAAGTATACAGACTACGTCAAAGAAATAAATTTCATTTAATTAACTCAAATCGACCTTAGAACGTAAATTTCCTTAGGTGCCCGTTTTTTTTGCAAAAGAGTGTATATATACGAAATAACAAATGTAGCATGTGTGAGTGTGTGTGTGTGTGTGTGTGTGTGTGTGTGTGTGTGTGTGTGTATGTGTGTGGTGTGTACTTTAGTGTGTTTGCGAAAGCGTGCGTATGTAAATAAGAGAGAGAGAGGGAAAAGCAAAAACTAAGTCCTATGATGGATATTATGTGTAAGTAAAGGAGATTTCCAGTTTCTAAATACGACATCTTCAGCAAACATGCTGTGGTTATCCGTTTTACCTCGAATCTGTTAAGGGCATAGATATGTAAGATCTTATGAATACTATTATATAATTTTGAAGACAGGGCAGGTAATTGATTTCTGGTTAGAGCTATTCGGCATTTTACTGAAGGACATACGTGATATTTGGCCTTTCGACGGTTGAGAATGCTCCGATCAAGAGGAAGAGAGGCATGTTTTCGCAATCTACTCTTTAAAGCTTGCCGAGTTCCGAGTACTCGGCCGACTTACTCGGTTTAATTTGAGGTCCTAAAACAAGATCAAACATGACCGCAATGCGCTGCCAGCAATACCTACTCACTGTAATTTTGAATGAATAAATCATGACTTCACTAATGAACATAACATGTATTTGATTTTATAATATATCCCTTGAACTACATACAGTTTGTCGATCCGCAGTGGCCTGGCTGTCCACTGTAATGGCTGTTAACCAATGGGAATTTACAAACGCCAGATTAGGGGCTTGTTCATTACCTTAAGTATGTGGTCATTTAGGTACATACTTTAATTCCTCCAGTTGGCCACTCGAAACTTATACCAGACATGCTGTCTATTAAATTGACATAACCGAGTACTCGTCACTTGAACCGAGTTATTCGGCCGAATACGAGTATTAAAAAGTCGAGTACTAACTGAGTAGGTACTCAAACCATCTCTAAACATTAACATAACATTACATAAACATAAATGTATGTGGGGTGACTTCTAAGTGACTTTGTTGACTGTGTGTACGCCTTAGCAGTACCTACGTATATGGTTGGCGACGAAGGGGTCACCCTAAGTGTATAAGCGAAAGCGAAATTCAGGCTTCCCTTTTTTGTTCCAAAATCGTGCTTATTACAAGTGTATATGAAACCGCAGTGTACGCTGGACGTGCTGTCGAATGTACATTTTTCTTCATCTATCTTTCTTTTTTAGTGCGAAACTTTGTGCATCAGTTCTCCTCACTGTTTTCATTGTGTAATATTTCTACCTAATAGTTAGTTTACGTGCTGCGTTTGAAAATTGGATAGGACAGGAGGAACGGATTAAGCAGACAACTACCAACCCCAAAAATAGGGATAGTTTGTGGTACCAATTTCCGTTTAAGAGTTTTCGTGTCATCATTTGACGACTGCTTGGTGCATTACATGTCGGACTTCTAAAACCAAGGGTTGCGGGTTCGATCCCCGCACAGTACAAGCATAAGTGTGCATGAACATGTGTGTTTGTACTGGTCTGGGTGTTTTCTATGTATAATATGTATTTATTTACATAAAAAAGTATTTATGTATGTTTATCCGTTGTCTAGTACCCATAACACAAGCCTCGTAGCTTAATTTGGGACTAAAGAATTGGTGTGATTGTTGTGTAATATTTATAAAAAAAAACATTATAATATTAGCCGTTCGACGCACAATGCTGAGCATGGGCCTACCCCAAGGATCTCAACCGTGATCGGTCCCGCGCTTCCCGCATCAAGTGGCTTCCCGCGCCCTTCACCAGCTCGTCGGTCCACCTTGTAGGGGGTCTGCCCACGGAGCACAGATCACCCCCAATAGATTCCGCATAGAGGGCCATCACTATTTGCTTACGGGGCGCGGGGGCGGAGCAAATGCAAGTTTGACCTTGAACCAACCAATCATAGCAATATGGTCACGCTTCCCGCAACCCGCACTTACCTCAAACTTTGGTGACTTTGAGACGATTCAAAACAATCTGTTACTCAATCACGGCTAAGCTACTGAAATTATTTGCATGAAATTTGGTATGGAGATATTTTGATACCCGAGAAAGGACATAGGCTACTTTTTGCCGCGGGAAAATGACGCATTCCCATGGGAAAATTCAGGTGGGCCGATCGCCTTTTTTGTATATAAAAATGAATCGCTGTTCGTTAGTCTCACTAAAACTCGAAAACGGCTGAACCGATTTCAATAATTTTAGCCTTGAATTGAAATATTTGTGGAAGTCCAGGGAAAGTGTAAACGATGAAAAAATATTGATAAATGGCGAAAACAGCGGGCAGGACAGCGTCTGCTGGGTCACTAGTATGTTAATATTTGTCACCGTATAACATTGCGTAACAGTTAATACCTTTTTAATGACAATACGGTCACATGTTAAAGTACTGTTTACAAACCACCTAATAGTTTCACTCATTAACTTTAATTGTCACAGTCACACCACACCACACATTATTATGAAATATGATTTGTTTGTTTGTTGTTGTGTGAAGTAAACAAAGTTATTTTCCAAAATATTGACGATGTTAATCGGTTTTGCGATTGATGCAGAACCAATATTGTAAACATTGACGTCATTTTTAACCGCAGTAATATTTCTTACAATTTAAACACAATTATGTCTAATTGAAATACAATTAAAAATACATGGTGTGGACAACGCATTGCTGTTTTATTAATTAATATTATGAAAATGATTTTATTTCAATTTATGGTTTCTGATCAAATGACTACCCAAATGGACAAGGGTGGGTAGAGATTATATAACATGTTTTATATAACACGTCTTACATTACAATATTTACAAACAATTTGTATGTGTTTGTTGTAAAACATGTTATGTTACAATATTTTACAACAAGTTTTGTTACATAGTCTGTACGCACCTTTAGGGGACTGATTGATATTACTGATATTGTTCCAACATGGAAACTGGACAACCATTTGATAATTCAATGCATCAATAATACAATTTTCGTAATAAATTATTCATCTTAGTTTAATGCAAATGACAATGTATGTGTTCTGGCTTTGCAAAATACGTATTTTTTGGAAACAAGAAAAAAAAGTGAAATACCTGAACTTTAAAATGACCTTAACAACATGCATTAGTACATTTTGTGTTAAAAATTCTGGCATTGTTTAATTTTGTACGTAGGTATAGTATGTCACACACGCGCACAAACACACACTTTAAGCTGTTTTGTTTTTTATTCTCCTTTTACGTTATCCAGTTAGTAAAATATCTAATATTGTTTGATCAGATATTTTGTAATTATTTTAATTTGTTAATTTTAAGGTTACATCTCAATCTCAATGGTTCCCACTGAAAACCAGCGCCATGGGTCGCCATGGCAACAAAGCTGAGTGGGATCCAATTTGGTTCTCTAAATAATATTCTATTTTCATTGTTCTTTGTGTAATACCAAATAAAATATTTTTCTTTCTTTCTTACTTGGTCTGCATGTGGTGCTGCAGCGCGGTGTAGAGGCGGTGGCGGCGCAGGCGCGCCTGCAGCTCGTGCAGCAGGTGCCGCAGCTGCATCAGCAGCACCAGCGACGCCATCGACACCAGCATGTTGCTGTACACCACCATGTGCACCACGTGCACCAGCTCCACCACCAGCGACACCGACTGTCGACAACAGAGAGGAAGATACGCGGTTATTGTTATGCTTAGAAATTGATGACTGATCAAATAACATGTAAAACTATCATTATACACATACAAAGTATAAAAAAATAAATAAATATACAACAACATCACATACATTGATCTGACTCCGTGGGAAGTAGCTTAAGCACTTGTGTTACAGATATCAGAATCAACAGTGGTATTACAAATAAACTTAAATAAATACATAACACCCAGACCAGTACAAACAGACATGTTCATGCACACAAATGTTGGTAACAGTGCGGGGATCGAACCCGCGACCTCTTGGTTAATAGTCAATTTCTTAACCATTACACCAAAGTGGTCGTCAAATCATAAATCGTATCATTTCATTTTACGCATATTATAAACAGTACATACTTTAGATAGGTACTCGTATATATATTTACTGACATTTTAAAAGTACGTAACATAAACAAGTATCCAACAAAAATCCATTTACAACGCACCTCTGTCTAACTATTTAGTAATCTGTGCCTCTGTCAATCTTGCCAATATGGGAAACTTGACTTTTTTTAAAGACTATCTGAATTTCCTATTCAAATTCCCAGGTAAAAAAAAGTACAAAAGGTCTCTGAATTTCCTAACATTGGGAAAAAATACAAATATAAATGTAGGGACATAGTAACAATCGACTCAAGAACGAGAAAAACCACTTGGCATTGTTATCGGTTACGCACCTTTGTCTTTTTGTCTATTAGCACAATGCAAAATCCTAGTTCGACCGAGCACATTCTGTCGAAGCTCTCGAATGATGGTGAAAAGCAAATTTGTATCTTTACATTTAAAGCTGAAAAAGATAATTATTTTCTATAAATTTCCACTAAACGACGCCAGCGCAGGAACCCAAATACATCCAACTGTAACCACTTGAAAAAAACTAGAGCTGGAATTCGCAGGACTTAAAATACAACTCACAATGTGACACAGAAGATGCACCTGGAAACACAAAACTGACACCAACAATACACTTGAAGCGTTTCGCCACTAGATTTTTTGCCTGTTTAAACTTTTCGTTTCGTTCTGTGTGCCTGTGATATACGCGTTTTTCTTTCTTTTTTTCTAATAGTAATAAAAAAGTTAACAGTAACCCACTTCGGTTGGGATAAAAAACATGAATATTTCGAAAAAAAAAAACAAGTACTTGAGTAGTTCAATATATTTTACCCAAATATTGTTTCTAGGCAGACATATACTCGAGACATGAGTTCAATGATATGTAATCCATACTAATATTATAAATGCGAAAGTAACTCTGTTGGTCTGTGTGTTAATTAATGACGCCTAAGCTACTGAACCAATTTGCATGAAATTTGGTATGGAGATATTTTGATACCCGAGAAAGGACATAGGCTACTTTTTACCGCGGGAAAATGACGCATTCCCATGGAAAAATTCAGGTGCGCCGATCGCTTTTACGCCTAAACTACTGAACAGATTTAAATGAAATTTAGTAAGGATAAAGTTTGAGATTTAAGAAAGGGCATGAGTTACTTTTGACCGCGGGAAAACAACGTGTTCCCATGGGAAAAAAAACTTACCGGGGCATCTGATCGCTTTCACGCCTGAATTACCAAAGATTTGAATTATATATTTATATTTGGTAATTTGAATTATATTTGGTTAAAAGCAAGACCTGAAAAACAGTACAAGTTATGCTCTTGCCGGGCAAGCGAGGTCAATAAGCGTTCGATTCGTGCGTAATTAGATCTGTTTCATTTGCTTCCGTTCTTTTCGGCTCGAGGGTCTCAATGTTTCTCATTATCAAATGCCGAATACAATCCGGAAAACGAATATTTCTTGTTTGTTACCTTAGCTGCGGCTCCAGCGATCAGCTGAACCACGCGTAAACTTGCACTGGCTACGTCATCAGTCCGATAATACCATTTATGTACATTAGTGGTACCGGTCGGTTTATCTTTGGACTTCCTTATTACATTAGCATCTAGTTTCGTACAAATTTACTGCAACCATGTTTTGCTTAGTATTTAAACTCTATACGAGTAGCGTTTTCACCGTTGGTTTAAACAAGATAAGCTTAAAATTTTAATAGTTATAAATAAGCTGACACTGACACTAATGTAACATGTGTGCTAAATTCCTTCTGCCGATGGGTTAGAGACTCAAGTGCTAAGACAAGAAAGGTCATACACACAAATAGTTATACGATAGGCAAAAAAATATTTACTTACTAGCTGCAATTTATACTGAAAGTCTCAAGAACCTGAATAGAATGTGACGCATCCTACAGCCTTATTGCTTCTTCTGGGTTATATTAAACATTTATTTCCACTAGAGTCACAGGACACTACTTTTGGGGTCAGCGGCGGCAACAAGGAGGTTATTATTATTCATTTTATTTTATTTATTGGACAACCAACCACAAAATACATTACACTTATGCTACAGAGCTTATGTAAATCGAACTGTTTATAGGTTTTCACAACTTGTAATAATTATTTATACGAGCCGAAATATATAGAGCAACCTCTTAAGCGAGAAGATAATAGACGAGTGTAATACACTAGTCGTACAAAATACGCCATTTGCTACTCTGTAACGTCCCGTTTCGTTTGTATATTCGCGTCCAGCGCGTTCGCACATGGTCAAGAGAGAGAGAGTTATAAGAGTGACAGAGATGGCAACCAAAACTATAGGCTCAAAGAAAATAAGTAGAGGAAACTCACATCGAAGAGCAGGTGCGTGTAGTACGCGACGGGGCCGGCCGCGTCGGCGTCGTGCGCCTGCAGCGCGTACCGCGACACCACGTGCAGCGCGCTCACGAAGACTAATAGACACTGCGAAAGGAGAAACATAATCTTTTTTATTTAATTTATTGGATAACCAAACACATAATACACTACACTAATGCTAAAGGTAATAAAGCGGGTAGGTACTTGTAGCGCAGTGGTTGCAGCGCTTTGGTAGTGATATCAAAAGTTAAGCAACCTACGGCGCGGTCATGTTTGGGATGGGTGACCATTCTGACCATTAAAGTGACGTCTATTTACAAGCATCTCCATGCTTCGGAAGGCACGTTAAGCTGTTGGTCCCGGTAAATATCGATAGATATTAGTCGTCAAGCCTGGTCGGAGGCCCTCGGGCGGCCTAATAACATCTGACAGTAAGGTTGGTCACTTACCTTACACACACCCTCCACCAATCCGCACTGAGCCCGCGTGGTGAAGTATGGCTCGCACCACCTCATAGTTGAGGTGAGGCCTGTGCCCAGCAGTGGGACGTATATAGGCTGATGATGAATGCTACAGAGCGTATGTAAATCGAAGTGTTTATAGGTTTTCACAGCTTGTACAAATTATGTAAACGAGCCGAAATACAAAGAGCTACCCCTTAAGCGAAAAGGTAAAAAAAATAACATTTCAACATTTGAAAGACAGATTTGATGCATACAAATTTGATCCAAGAACGAATAGATCTGGCCCCACAATCTTTTTTTCACCAGAATGCCTGATGTTCTGCCTGATACATCTTGGTCCTGATCCTGATACATCTGCCAAAAAACTTGCGGTCTGTGCGTAAATCATTCCGAAAATGTCCGAGTGACGGAGTGGTTTACGCACACGGGCCTGATTCCACTGAACGCAGGTTCGATCCCTGCTTCAGACAGTACACTAAAAGTATTTCTACAAACTCCTAGTTGGTCTTTTTTACTTCTTCACGGCAATATTATAAATAGAAATCTGGTTTTATAAGCCGGAAAAACTTATTGATATGCAATAATAATTCAGCGACCATCATGAATATTAATAAAAGTTGTTAAATCATTACTGTGAGATCCTCCGAGATGTAAATATTTGTGCACCTAAAATAGTCTTATTAAGGGTTTGTGGAAAGTTATGGATTATTAATAGTCCGCATGTCGGACTTCTAAACCAAGGGTCGCGGGTTCGATTCCCGCACAGTACAAGCATAAGTGTGCATGAACATGTGTGTTTGTACTGGTCTGGGTGTTTTCTATTTGTAATATGTATATATTTACAAAAAAAAAGTATTTAAGTATGTATATCTGTTATCTAGTACCCATAACACAAGCTTCGTAGCTTACTTTGGGACTAGAGAATTGGTGTGCTTGTTGAGAAATATTTATTTATTTATTTATTAATATGTGAATGATTACTAACTAACGCGGACTAAAAATAGTCACTGTCAATAAAACGGTTGGAAGTTATAATGTTATAAAAATGGTTGCCTGTAAAGTCGGTTTTACGGGCGAAGATTTTACGTGACACCGATCATGTTTGAGTGGGAGAGAGACGCAAGGCATTAGCCGGTCCGGCGGGCCTCTCTCTCGTTCGGTGACTCATCGTAACAGACGTGAGCGGGCGTTACACTTTTTCATGAGTGACTCCGAGCCACAACCTAATTTAAGACGTTGTTACGTCAAAAGTATTCATACATAACAAGTGATTAAGTTTTTCATACAAAACGATTAATAAGGTGTTGTAGCAATTGCAAGGTAAGAACCACCTTCCAGGTACCAGTCATTTTGTGCTATTAAGAGATCCTTCCTTTTAACCTGGTAATTAGGTCCGTCTTGGGGAATCTAATATGATACCGTTCCATTACATACAAACATCGCACGTTAGTTTTCATATTTTTATGCTTAAAAACCTGCACAGTTTTTACACAAATTTATTGATGCCTATCAATAAATTTGTGTGCAACAACAAAACCGAATTGCACAAACAGGATTCTTGTTCGCGGTGGACGGGCCGTAAACAAACTTTCTCGGAGACTGCTAGAACATTCGGTCATCGTCATCGTTCGTATTAATCGGTTATCAAATATTGCAAAACACGCTTCATAATTTACATTGTCGATAGGATGGCCGGCGATAGGTAATCTACTTTTTATTGACAGGAACTACAATATCATTATAGGCCAATAATTAAACATAGATAGTAACCGATAACCTCGAAATCGATCGACACAATATTTTTTTTATCGTTGTTTATTTCCTTCTATTACTCAAACATGTTACGAAAAGGAAACAACATCGAATCGCGTGGGCTATCATCATCACCCATGGCGTCCTATCTCCTAATCTAGTCGTCAAGTGTGGCCACGTCGATGTGACGTCAACCGATTACGCTAGAAAGGTTGCACTTTCGCCGACAGATTACAAAAATCAACGCCTGAGCAAAGCAAGTGATGTCAGCTAAAGTCACGACGAGTGTGAGAGGAACTAATACTCTCTATTCTTCGTACTTTCGACTCAGGATAACTTGTTCGCTCGCTCTCAGCCAAGCTGTTTACACTATAGCTGGCATTACACTGGATCCACACACTTGGCCCAAAACCCTATTTGGTTTTACGCCAAGTCAAACATAGAATTTGATAAAATTAGAAAAAAAAAGTGTTGGCTACAAAGTTGATTGGTGCATTTTTCTAGAGGCAGAGATACTGCCTTCAGAAAAATAAGTAAGCCTTAGCAGTAAGACCCAACGATTAGGCTAATGTGTGGATCCGGATTTAATGATTCACAAGGACGGATAGATTTTAAACGTGGGACTTTGCATTACAGAGTAGAGCCTGAGATTGTTTTTTTCTCGTCGTCTCGAGTTTTCACTAATAAAAACAAGTTTTGAAAGTTAAAACACAAACAGTCATGGCGTTTGTTAAACAACAGGATGTAATGACAACAACAAAGTGTCGTAATGGAATACGAATACATTATCGTAAATCTATGTTAGAATTTCTTTACGTACACATACGAGTATTAGTTGTAATTGCTAAAACGTTTCTTACTTAATTGATACGGGAAGTTTTTTTTTTAATAAATAAACAACAACATCACATACATTGATCTGACTCCGTGGTAAGTAGCTTAAGCTCTTGTGCTACAGATATTAGAATTAACAGCGGTATTACAAATAAACTTAAATAAATACATTTATATACATAATATTAATAATTAATTAGGTACCGAAGACCTAATTAATTATGTCTCTTAATTATTACTATATGTATTACCCACAGATGTATTACCTAATCGGCAGCCACGATAAAGATATATTACTTACTTACTTTTCAATTTAGTTTTTTTTTGGTAAATACTATAGGTAAAACCAACGAGTTTTTTTTCTCTTTTCTCTGGTAACAAATACCAAAAGAACAAAGTTTATTGTAAATTTTGCACGTTCCTCACGTGCTCACCTATGAACTCAGCACACAACAGTGCGCACAAAACCGTTGTAAAAAATATTTTTGACAAACAAATAAATCAATAGAACATCGCATTGTAACTGAAACCATTTTTTTTTCAGCTGTACGGACTTTGTATTTGCATAGCATTATTTTTCTTTTATTATCGCTGCCAAGAATATAACCGTTTTAGAAAAAAAAACACATTTATATATTTACATAATTCCTTTTCCCTCTTTCTTTCTAACGACTTTTGAATAGTGTTTCATTATTGTAACAAATACAACAAGCTATAACATTATGTTAATGACCATCTTATTATTAATTTAAGATTAATTGCAAAATAAGATTTGCACAAAAGGTGGACTTAAAGCTATGAGACATTTTCTACCAGTCGTACCTTTGGTGCTAAGCATAGATGAAATGTTGGCGGTGCTATGAAGGATTAATATTCATTTCCATGAGACAGCAAGAAGTATTTGCTTATTAATATTCATTTCCATGAGACAGCAAGAAGTATTTGCTTACTATAACTAACGATTTATTTATCTCTCATCAGCCTAATTACGTCCCACTGCTGGGCACTGGCCTCACCTCAACTATGAGGTGGTCCGAGCCATACTCCACCACGCGGGCTCAATGCGGTGCGGTGGAGAGATGTTTGTAAGGTAAGTGACCAACCTTACTGTCAGATGTTATTAAGCTGCCCATGGGCCTCTGACTTAACGACTAATATCGATCGATATAAACCAGGACCAACCGCTTAACGTGCTTTCCGAAGCACGGTGATGCTTGTAAATAGACGTCACCTAAATGGTCAGAATGGCCACCCATCGCAAACATGACCGCGCCGTAGGTTGCTTAACTTTTGGTATCACTATTCGCTACCAAAGCGCTGCAACCACTGCGCCACAAACACCTTAACGATGCCGATGACGATATATTATTTATTATGTTAAAAATATAACTTTTGAGTTTAAATAACTGCATCCGGTGTTTACTCCTTCTAAATTTAAACTATGAGAAAATGAGAATGTTATTTATTTAAAAACACACATTTATGTTTACAATATTCGATCTGCTCTCGTATAAGGTTTCCCTGTGCTACGAGAGTCAGGCTCCTCCTCAAACGCTTAATAAGTAATTTTCTTTATTTATTTAGTGTGTGTGTGTGTGTGTGTGTGTGTGTGTGTATGTGTGTGTATGTGTGTGTGTGTATGTGTGTGTATGTGTGTGTGTGTGTGTGTGTGTGTGTGTGTGTTATTTGTGGTACATTTATATTTTAGGAATGTCCGGTAATTGAGTAGATATTTTTTTCTAAGCTGTCGTGTGTGAATTGATCGAGCCATTTTATGGTAAGTTGTTTAAATGTCTTGGAAGTAACTCGAGTGATATCATTATTTAAGGATTAGCATGTTGTAAAGTCGTGGCGCCATATAAAGGAAGTGTCGTTTTGCTAGTGTGGATCTAACACTAGGAGTGTTATATCTCAGGATTCTTCTTCTTATTAAAGGGGTATGCGGAACTATTCTACTGTGGAATCGACTTAATGTGAGTAAAACAAAGAGCTTACGTATAGGGAGAACCATTGCCTGCCGATACAGCTGCTATGGTGTGTCGTTACTATTGACAGAGGGAGAGAGGTGCAAGAAGGCGTGGGTGAGATCGGGCTGGACCTCCGCCTACTCGCTGATCATGCTAATTTATTGGTCACGAGGCAGGAGACAAACGCTTAAGGTGAATAAAATACATATACCAGCGGCGTCAAGTTCAGTCTACATATACGCCGAGTCTATCTTTAAAAAGGTACCTTCATTATATTTTTAGGCACTAGCACCGCGACACAGGTTGGTGGGAAAGGAATTAATAAAATAAATAAATATAAAACAAACAACATCACATACATTTATCTGGCTCTGTGATAGTAAGTAGCTAAAGCACTTGTGTTACAGATGTCAGAATCAACAGTGGTATTACAAATAAACTTAAATATATACATATAACACCCAGACCAGTACAAACAGACATGTTCATGCACACAAATGTTTGTACAGTGCGGGGATCGAACCAGCGACCTCTTGGTTAATAGTCAACTTCTTGACCATTACACCAAAGTGGTCGTCCAACCATTCGGTCGAATGCTCTTACACAAATAATGTGTGTATGGCTCATAAACGACACATTTTGTACGACTTAAAATCGTGATAGCAAGCAGAGCAGTTGTAAAGTAGGTATATGTTGAGATCTAATGGTCTCCTAATCCTAATAAGTGACGTAATAGCGCAAACTCACGAAACCATCTTAAAGTATCAATTTGTTTACTCTAATTAGCATGTTGTTCAGTTTTAGCAGAAATATTTGGATTTTGCCCAGAATTTGTACAGAGGTACAAAATATGCAAAAAAAATATCCTTGAATTATGACATATACACGTGATTTTCTAGAATATTTAAATATGAACAAATAGGTAAGAGCGCATTTATGCATTTAGAATAAAGAAAAAATAAGTATTATAATAATCCACTTGACGATTTGGGGTACCCTTCACGTAGGTAAATATTGAATCTGACTAAGTTTATATTTTTATCTTTTTATGTTCAATACTTATTTTTAGTTTCGCATTTGATCGAATATATTGGACAAGTGACCTTTATCCGTCACTGTACTGATTGACACTGCAAAGACTGAAAACGGTACGGGGTCTTATTCACTAATAGGTCAATATTCGGTTGCATAATTTAAAAAGGCATATAACTATGTTTAGGTAGCAAACCGTTTTTGGCATAATGTTTGTTTCGCATAATACGAGTAATAATAGTCCTCCCGGTTGATTTCTATCACGCCGGCCAATCTCAACAGAGATCAGCCAACTACACAGGAGATATTATAGTGCACAATGTGAGCGCAATACACAGGTGCACTCACTGTTCCATCACTCTCAAAGTTCGGTGAAACGGCAATCCGACATGACCGGAGAGAGATCAGGCGCAGGACCAACGGCTAAACGTGCGCACCGAGGCACAGGGGTGTAACACCGCCAACTTCCAGACTCCGAGCTGTTTTTAAGAAATTCATGACAGAAAATCTCAGAAACGATTTTGGCTCGACCTAGGATTCGAACCCAGGACCTCCCGGATGTAAGGCAGAAACTTAGCCACTACACCAACGAGGCAGTATAATTGTTTCGCATAACGCTCATTACAAATAAATCAAAAGGCATGCCGTGTTTTCGTGGCAGCACACTCTCTCACTGTAGTGCACATACCTCAGCCAGCATGAAGGCGAAGGTGTCGCGGCCGGCGGGCAGCCCCCAGTGCGCGGCAGCCGCGAACAGCCCCGCGCACGCACAGTGGATGCCGCCCAGCAGCGCCAGGAGACGCGCGTGGGCCCATTTGCCCGTGTTTGGCGACGAGGATAGCTGGAGAAAATTAAATAGTATTAGCTTTATTGATTGTTAGCATCATGATCATAGATGATAGATTTGCCAATTGACCGGTTGTAACAGCCACTATATATATTTATTAAATTTTGCATCTTGTAACCGAAATTCATTTTCAAAAAGTGGATCCATCATTTAAATGAGTTAAGACTTTGTCATTACTTTACCTCCGAAAGTAGGTGGTTATTTACCAATTTTTTGATGAAACGACGCAAAAGAAACGTGTTTCGATACTAGAGTACACGTATTGGAACGGTTTCGCAGTTGAACAAACAGGCGACACGTTTATTTGCTAAGTAAATTAACACATTTTTCTTATTTCCATACCGACACATAGCATTTAAATAACATTTTAAGGTATATGCCGCGCTACGCGGGGAGAATACCAGAGCCTTACTTAGCTTTTCCTTCCTCTTAGTTCAATGCCGCTAGAATACTTATCATTCAACTTATAAGTCTGTTCAACAATGGCTGCATTCATAATCAAACATTTTGAATTATATTCGGAATTGGTCTATCATTATCTTTAATGTATAGAGATCATTCGTAGTTCTATAGTTTGGATCGTCACAGAGACCGTAAGTAACCTATTTAATTTATTACCAAAGGGTAGGTAGAAGCTGTAAAAGAGGTTTTTTTTGCTTTAAATTTCCACTAAACGACGCAGGAACCCACATTGTACATCCAACTAGGTATACTGGGTAGGTAGAAGTTTCAGATGAAATTTTACAAAAAGCCAAGTCATTAATAATATCCTCAAAACTTTGAAAAATAAGGTTGTCACCCGAGACACTGCCCGATAGGCAAGCAATGAAACAACTCTACCACTAGCTATACAACATATACGTGGGAAACAGCATGTTCGTGGAAAAGTTACAATCACATAACAACTGTCTCGCAACCTTGTTCAAACCATGCTTGTATTAAAGTGACCAGTGTCTAATGTTTATAACGAGGAAAACATTAATCTAATTCTATCTAATTGATCACGTTTGTCAGATCACACCACCGCATGCCGTGAGTCACGAGGCGGTCTGTTGTGGCGTATTGTATATTTGCTGCGCGTCTGTTTGTTTAAGCTTCGGTAGGTTCAGTGACTTGACTGAGAAAAGTCATCGGACACCATGACCTGCCAGGCAGAACGAACACGTGGCCTGCTATTGGTATGCACAAAAATCAGCCCGGATCTTAAAATCAAATCAACCCGAATGTTATCTGGATATTGTTAGTAAATTTTAAAGATGAGATTTGCCCCAGTTGCACATTATGACTTTATTCGATAGTAAAGTATATTTTTTCCGAGAAGAATATCTGCATACATTGATGAACAGCTATTTTTGTTGCTCCCATTTGACCCAGAATATGTCCTTTAAATAAGTAATACGTCAGAAGTTAGGTCAAAATTTCCCACATGCTCGCTCGGCCGTTCTGTGCATCAGAAGATTCTAGTCATCAATTATTCAATCATGATATCACACATCAGTTGAATAATATTAAACCAGTCGTAAAAACAAGACAACGACAACAGCTGAGATGTTGTTCAACTTTCTCCGAGACCGCGAACGATGACGCTGACTCATCCAATGTTATGGTTATGGTCGGCCGAGAATAGCAGCGGACACGACGCGACACACCGCGACTTGTATGTATACAATGTATAGCATATAATGAGAAACAGACGTACCAATTCGACGCTTATAATTCGATTGACACTCCTTATTAGCGAATGCAAATCAACAAACACATGCGATGCATTAGTTTGCTCAGCAAATCGTGCCAATTTATAGCCATCAAGATGTTTAAGACACCGCTGTTTGCTTTTCAAATTAATGTTAATCAATTAACGTAATTAATTGCATTGCCCGAAGGTCGAGGATAAAACGACACGACTTCTAGCACTGAAACAATTACAACAAAAGCAACGAAGTGGCCTACACTTTCACGAAGCCATTATCTTTCAATACAATTTGTGTTATTAACTAGAAGAAAATGGACAAAAAAGGTAATTGTTGCCTAGTGAAAGTGAGAAGTTGTGAGAGTGACCGGCGCGCTGCGGTCAACGTTGATAAATTATGGTTTTAAAACGAATAGAATAAGATGACGAATGTATAGAAAGAAGCCTGTTACAAAAAATCTGCGAGGTTACGGTAGCGACTTAGTGATATTTCCGCTTGACATTTGAAACGAGATTTAACACAATATAGGCGAATATTTAATCAATGTTATGTCAATTAAGTTAATTTTAAGATACAGGAAATGCTTGTACTAACGCAATGGCAAAGGTTAATAACGCAAAGAGGAAGTACAGAAACGTAAGTAATGTAATACATACATTGCATTCAAATGAAATAATACAATTTAAAGACACTGCTTGCTTGCGTTTGATCCATCAGTCTTAATGCTTGATGCAATATTTTGCTATAGCGTTAATAATATACAGCGTACTTGTCTTTCTGAACAACGACTAATTGTCCAATATGGATATGGACAAACGAGGCATATTAGTAAAGGTCGCAGAATCACACTGAGTGGCGCTTAAAACCAGTCCATTTCTAAGTTCAGCAGTGGACGTCTTGTGTCTGATAATCTGATTAAGTAAGACCCCTTACACACTGCGACTTTTAGCATCCAACTTTACACACTTACGCTATCATCAACACCTTTAAACATCTTCGATGCTTACGCGTGCCACGACACCAAGAAGGTATAAATAGGTAATTATATCTTCGTCAACATCGACGCTTGAAGTCGCAGTGTGTATGTTGCCTTAGTTATCATTTGAGATCATAAATTAATGGGCCGATAAAATAAGAAACTTAGGGTACTCAAATAAACATCGATACTTACATACTCGAACCGATCCTTGCACAGCTGTCCTAAGAGATGCAGAAACCCGATCGCAGTGAACCAGGTGCACCACAGCAGCACCTCGTCCATGTACTGCACGTTGACCACGCCGAACACGAAGATGAATTTGTAAAAGACGAAGTTCCACAGCTTGTCTTTGAGCCGCTGCGCCTCAGCCACGCGCAGCCGGCCAAAGACCAACCGCTGGAGTAGGAATCCGAACAGCGCCAGCGAGCAGTACGCGATGTTTATAACGGTCTGAAACAATATACGAGCTGTTATGAACACATGACAGAGACAGAAACTTCTGGAAGTTCTCGTACCTAATATCTCATGTACTGATTGCTGACTGTCATGAATGTCTTTAGAAGTATCACAGCAGTGATAGCACCATTTCAGAAACATGTTGTGGGTGTTATGATACATTTAAAAGATTTCGAAGTGTAAATGTTTAACTTTTTATCAAATGACCCCAGTTAAACGTGAAATGAAGAGTTGCAGAACAGGAAAGTAAATCTTTATTAGATCTCTCTTACTAAAACATCTGAACAGCCTATTACAGAAATTGATTAATATTAGGCAGAAATATATGTTACAAAGTTTTTTCAATGGCAATCTTTTAATACTGGAACCCATGGCCAAAGTTATCATTCAGCAAACCTTTATAAACTATAAGTCACTCAATTTCATCCAACTAGAACCTAATACTAATATGGCACAAAAATAAATGAAATATTCATATTCGATAACCTAAATATTATTTTTGTCATGAATGTTTTGTTTTCGTGATGATAAGATATCGTAATCGTAACAGCTTAAAATGACTTTGTTTATGATGGGAGACCGCCGTGAGTTGCGACCTTCGGATTGTCGAGCGAATGCAAAAACAAAGAGTTGATTAACTATACGTAAATTGCAATAGGTTTGTTTAAGATTTTCGTAATTTATGTGGATGATGTGTCGATCAACATTTAGGGGTTGGGATTGTTATTGTGTAATTATGATTGAGGTCATAAGAAGGGCTAAAACTACTTTTAAAGATTATGGTATTGTTTTAACTAGGTGCTTGGATCGAAATTTAACAGAGCTCTTCAAGAGGAAAACGTTCTACGTAACATTACTACACAGTACACAGGGAACCGAGTTATTTCCTGACATTTTTATTGCATATTTACATCGCAGTGTTAATGAGCGCGGTCAACGACTTACCTTAGGTTTACTAGAGCCTTACAATTAAACGAATTTGGTGTTATTAAAATAGGGTTCAAGTTTGAATACTTTAAAGTTTGTTTCGTTGGGTAGTGGGTCACAGGCGTTTTGAACCTATGATGGAGCTAATTGTAGTAATTGTAACTTGTGGGTAGTTGTGTGTGTGTGTGTGCGCATTGCGTTGCACAATGCCAATGGACCGTTTGCTGTGTGTAATTAAATGCAGTGATCCGAGTAATTATTCTGAGGAAGGAATCTCACATATAACCGCGAATACTGTAGATTGGCATCCACCAATCAAAGTAAATAGGTACATTCTTAATTCTAGGGCACCGATGCTAAGACTTTCAATACGACTATACTTTTGAGTCTATAGTATAGACTAATAATAAAAAGAGCTTTCATAACTGATGGATGACAGTGGTGACACTGATGACTATATTGTTCACTATTTCCTGTCTTCTTCCGACTCCGTATAACGCACGGAAAAGTTATAAATATTAAATAATGGTTTTCTCCATTATTGTGATGAACTAATTCACATCAAGGTGATCAGCAAATGAATAGGTCTTAGTCCTAGCCTGTATGATGTTTTTCAATAGCTTTACTTATTGACTACAGACCAAATTAGGACAAATACCGTTTTATGATAAGAATGTTTAAAGTTGTTGTAACCTCGATGTCATATTTTACTCTCATTGGTTATTTTTCAGTCAAAAAGTAAACCAATTGGCAATTAGAGTTACTAGGTCAAACGATTAAAACGGCGAAATATTTATCATACTTAAGTTTTGTCGGGCATAATAAAATAAGCAGTTAACAGTAGGTAGTGCAACAGTTCATTTGAAGAAACAAAGAGACAACCTTCTGTTGTCTGTTCAGAGGGTAGAGAGGGGAATTAAGAACAGAGGAGAAGATAGAACAAAGAAGATGAGGCGGAAGGAGATGAATAAAATGTTGAACTGTCAGTTCTATTCCATTGCAGTTATGCCAAACATAATAACGCCGAGCACATTCGCATCCCAAAACATACTTCAGTATGTCTGTTGAAAAATTCATGCGGTGGCCATATAAATGTCCAAAGGACTAAAATAATTCAATTAGGTGAGCAACTCAATCTATTCGCCATTTATTTCATCAGCTTTCTTTTGGCTGTTGTTGGTAGGTAGTTACGTACTCAGACATTTTTATATTTCACAAACGTGACCTCTGATAATTACTATAGCCATTTGACCGTTTTTAGGTGACACAAAAACTTATTTCTACATATTCTGTTTGGGGTAATAGGTAAGCCTATTAGGAAGGTAACTACCATAATATATCGACCAAGCATATTATAGTCTACAATCTATTTTTGGGCATCGCCTTCGCATTCTAGTGGTCCTGCATTCGATTTTTAGTGCGTACCAAATTTAAAGCCGTCGGTACGACTGATTAAGCCATGTAGTGCACCTATCATAAAGCCTGAAAGTCGTATTGTTTGTTCGTTAACACTATATTTTAAAAAGGAGTAAATATATTTTAAAGTCGAACTGCGACTGGCATAGAAACTGACCATATCGAGTCTTTAGTCCATAGTTGGCAGCAGTACATGTTGTTATGTTAAGTAGCAGAATCCGGATAATCGTCTGTAGAACGAGAATATGGCGTCACGGCGAACAATCGCAGATCCGCAGCTAAACAAACAATTTCGGACCAATTGGTCCGACGCTGCCCAAATATACCTACTATGACGTCTTTGTGTAGTAATAAGTACAATTTTGTTATCAGCTTTATTTAAATTGGACGTCATGATACAAGTTCTAAAACTAATACAGTTTAATCAAATACGAGCAGTACTTTTCGCGAAGAGAACGTATTTCGGCAATCATTTAGGATACCTATAAACTCAAAACTGTATCTAATACACCATTCACCATGCTAACACACATAGTGTCACTGTCAAGCAAAGCTTATCCAAATTCCAATAGCTGGAAAGTTTTAGTAACAGGAGAGACTAAACCAGTTCAAGTTGAGAACAACTTAACACAAGGTTTGAACTGGTTAGCCCTAGACCACCGAAGTCCTTTCAATTCCATTTTCAAGGTCCTTTCGAACGCGTCGAACCGATACACCTACGTACGTGGATGACCTTATTGTTTTTGAAAAAAAAAAATTGGTTTCCTGTAAAGTCGGTATACGGGAAAAAGTTTTACGTGACAACGACTTTGAGTGGTTAAATAATTTTAATGTGAATATTCATTCGTATAACATGAACCGGTGTGTATGCCTATCTCTCTCACTCTCTCTCTCGCTCTTAGGCGGGTTAACTGTGCTCGAGTGGAAGGGACGCGTGCCTTTCACTTTTTATGTCTGTCTCACTCGCTCTTAGGCGGGCTAACCATGCCCGAGTCGAAGGGACGCGTGCCTCTCACTCGCTCTCATTGTGAGCGCGGAACGTGAGCGGAGCGTAACGCAGTTTCTTGAAGTGTCACCCGGCAAACCAATTTATAAGACGTTGTCACGTCAAAAAATACGTACATATTCAAATTAAATCAAATGTTAATGATGGCATCGTACGCCCGACCGCTAAATACATATAACACCCTAGTCTAGTACAAACACACATGTTCATGCAAACAAATGTTTGTACAGTGCGGGGATCGTACCCGCGACCTCTTGGATGATAATCAACTTTTCAACCATTACACCAAAGTAAAGTCAAAGTTCGGAGAACTGTCGTCTTTTGAATGACTTTCAACTTACCCTTTCATTCTTAGGCATTATAACCAAATTACATTGAGGTATTTGTTTATCACATTGCACGCCATTAATATTGTTTAAAACAATATTAAGTAATGCAAGTAACAAAAAAATAGGTACCAATCCTTCACGTGTTTTAGAAAATACATAAGATTTTTTAACTAATTCTTTTGCTTGTAGTAGGTAGGTAGGAGAGTAAATGCAAATGATGAAATACAAACATGTTTAGGTTGTTTTTTTGCGAATCTCGTGAAGGTTATCATACAAAGCAAAATTTGAGTTGAATTTGAATGTCAGGTTCTTAAAGGACTTTCTAACAAATTCTTATACATGCAATTTGTAAGAAAGTGACTTGTGACTTCTCCGATTGGTTACTAATGCTTAAATGTTTACTAGGGACAATCCAGTCAAACATTCACAAAAAACCTACTTTATAATTGAAAAATATATATATGTAACGTAACACAACTTTATTTCAGCTTTATTGCACAACAAAACTTTGTCAAAAGGTGGACCTAATGCCTTTTAATTTTTACAGTAAAATTCTGAAAATTTATCTTAAATTGGTAGTTAAAGTGGTTAAAATCACTTCCTATTTGAATTTAGTTAAAACCATTAGCAAAATTATTTATAAACAAACCTATATTTTTTTAAATCTTTTACACTGCATTAGTTAAATTGTGAAACAATTACATCACACACCTGTTTGTTATTAAAAACCCACTCTAAACTTGCTAACAATAATATAGAACATTTCCTCAATCTTGCGTTCAGGACAAAAAAAAAGCTTGAGCTAAAGCATTTTTGTAATATAATTTTTTTCTCATAAACTATAAGCTTACACAGACTGAAATTCTACACAGAGATACTTTTAATCTATACTATTTCTGCATAAAATTTTGGTTGCTTGATCTGGTGGTCCAGGATGGAAACTTTAGCCTTTATTTAATACTATCTAAGGCACCTACTTAGGCATAATGCATACCATAAATTTTGAGAATTTATGTGTTATACCTATCTTTATGGATAATTGTGTAAATATAGATGTTTATTTCAGGGCTTGATAACCCACAAGATAGTGAAAATTATGTCATGTTATAACTAAAAAATTTGTTATCATTAAAAAAGGCAATAATTTTGTTTGAATTAACTAAAGTAAAAGTTAAATAAGTCTTAAGTATGTCTTATTAACAATGTAAGCATAGTAATATTATATAGTAAAAACAAATAATCTACCAATAACAACACTAAAGTCAAAAGCATATTGTTGGGTATTTACAAAAGATAAGGTGTTGAAAACATTTTGGTAAAAAAAGAATTGGCAACAACAAAATATAATTGAGCATAGCCAACTTTTTTATCTAAAAAAACACTCACTGTTTACATTTACAATTGGCACTGTGCCTAAAGAGTAACACAATTAATCTAGTTCTATGTTTATGTTGTAATCCTAAAGGAACATTCTAATCAGAATATTTAGGATCAGCATCACTGCTTTTACAAGTTGTTTACATGTAGCACAGTCAAAGAACTCACCCACATACACAGTGGCTCCTGCATCATGAACGTCATCACCTCCACGAACTGCTCGCTGATGTTCCTGGTGGCGTTCGCGGGCGGGAGCGCGGGCGCCGTCAGCTGCTGCACCATGCCCTGCACCTCGCCCTCACCCTGGCCTCCCATCGCTGCCTGACGCTGCAGCGTCGCGTTCAACCGCCAGTTCGGGTCACTAGTCACACTTAACGCATAATACACAGACACAGACAGCAGCAAAACACTTCCCGCTGTGTAAACCTTGAGGTTCGGCAAAGGCAACCTGTCCACTAGTGTCACAGGCATATTGCACTCATCTAATAAATACCTACTATAGCGATAAACACTCGATCAAATCACACCACAATTTCGAACTGATGACATCGGACACATGAGTTGATACGCGTAATTACATAGCGGTGGTTGAGACACGATTGTATTGAAATAGAAAATGAGAAAGACAAGAAAAACAACGAATTCGTCAGCCGCCTCGTGACTTTTTTATTCAAGCTACGCCCCCACACTTTATAGCAAAGAAGTCGATGAATGTACAGACATGAATGTGAAATAAAATTCAATACATATTATCAAAAATATCTCGTATGCTGTATGATTACAAATTCATTGCCAACTTAATGCTAAGGAGAGTAGCACGACTGTATTTTAAATGACATTTATAGTGATGTAAGCCATTACGGTTTTTATTATCGACTTCACAACTATATACAGGGTGTCCCAGAATATGTGAATCAAATTGTCATGGGAGATACCTTGGACAGTGACCTTTCAAAAAAAAAAAAAAAAAAATTTGAAGTTAAGTAACCTTTGAATAAATTAATTAAAGTTAAAATTTTGGGAAATGCACGACTTTTTTCAAACTTTCGACTACAGCGCCCTCATTTGGGATTTATTTTTTATTTTTTTTAGCTATTTTTATTTGGGAATGACTGATCTCAGAAAACATCAGACTTTTTTTCTAAATATTGACGTCATTTTGAAATCTCAGCATTATTTTTAATTTTTTTTTACTGCACCAAAAAGTTTCTTGCAAATTTAAACAGTCGTGGTATAAAAAAAATGTATGAAACTTTTTGAGCAAACTAACCTGAAAAGTTGCCTATTAAATAAAGATTCTAAAATGGTATAAATTAGGTAAGTAGCATTAAAAGTTTTGGAGATATTAAATTTTTAAGAGTGTAAGGGCGTTTTTCTTTAAAATAAAAATTTCATGTTTTAGGTCAAATTTTTTATTCCACAAAGATTTTTATGTTCAAACTATTTTAAAAGACTCAAAATTAGTAAAAATTAAAAGTTAAGACTGACACTTAATAATAATAAGACAGAAATTATTGAACCACAAACATTAATCAACATTTTAAACTTAAAAAAAAAAAACACGAAACTCTAGAAAAAAAAAACTAGTAAACTCATAAAAGATGTTCAAAATGTCGTCCTCCAGTGCGTATGCACAATGCACATCGTCTTAAGAAATTACGTTTTAACCGTCGCAAGCTTATTGTACTTATTTCTTGAGCAGCCTGAAAGATTCTTGATCTCAGTTGGTCGAGAGATGTGATGGGCTGCGAATAAACTTTGTCTTTCAAGCAGCCCCAATAAAAAAAATCCAGAGGATTAAGGTCGGGTGACCTAGGTGGCCATCAAATTGGCCCCATACGGCCTATCCACCGTTCGGGGAAGGCCTCATTAAGGTAGGCCCTTACTTCTCGAGCATAATGGGCTGGGCAGCCGTCGTTTTGCAGCCACATTGTTTGTACTATTTCTTGTGGTTCATTTTCCAACAAACCTGGTAGTTGGTTTCTTAATAAATCCAAATAACCGGTCGAATTTAGAGTCCCGGGCAACTCGACAGGACCCACTATTTTTCCATTAAAAATACCAGTCCACAGATTAATTTTAAACTGGTATTGCGAACGCTCCTCTCTTATCAAATGAGGGTTTGATGTCCGCCAGCTATGAAGGTTATGTAAATTTGTGTAGCCATCCTTTTTGCAGCTGGATTCATCACTCCACAAGATACGATTAAAAAAGTTTGGGTCCTGTCGATAAATTTCAATCATTCGTCTACAAAAATTAACACGTGGTGCATAATCTCGTGTTAATAAAGACTGCACTTTTTGAATATGGTAAGGATGGTACTTTAACCTTTTCAATATTCGGTGCGCAGTTGATTTTGCAATCCCAGTACGTCTTTCTATTGCTCGTACCGATGTAGACGGATCCCTTAAGACTTCCTGTTCTACTACGTCTACGTCGTGCTCCTGGTATCTTCCCTCGCTGCGAGGACCACCTGGGATTCTTCCTTGGCGGTAAGAGTTGTTGACTCTTAAAAACACTCCATAGGCTGGGTGGTGTCGATTCGGATATCGCTCTGCGTAGATCCTTGCAGCCTCTCTGGCAGAGTAACTAACGCCGCCTCTGGCGTTAATACGCCTCGTTTCTCCATACACGAGATGCATATCAGCATACTCGCTTGGGGTATAAAAATGCTCATTTTGTCGACGGTTAGCCATAACGTGTAGAAAATCGAAGTCCAGAATAATGCCAAAGTTGTTGAGTCCAGTTCAAAGAAATCCAAGTCAAATGCAAAATCCAAAGTCCAAAGTGAAGCAAAGTTCGTTAATAAAATCACAGAGCACAAAACGGAACACAGGAGTAGCACGGGGCGTCAAGCGTCGTACTGAATGAACTTGTAGTTAACAAAAAATACGGTGTCCATTGTTATCGAGATCCAGTTTTACCTGCGTGCGCGTCTCACTCCCTGTGTACATTCCATGAAAGAGCGTGACAAAATAAGTAATTTTATGCGTGCTTGAGTGAGATAGCATGTGTTTTATCATTTCTAATGAGCGCTTCTACGCATTTTTATTGTAATTATTAGCTTACAAAAATTAATTTTACACGAACTAGGAAATGTGACTTAAACATGTAAATGTTTAGTTTGACGAAATGCTCCCTTACACTCTTAAAAATTTAATATCTCCAAAACTTTTAATGCTACTTACCTAATTTATACCATTTTAGAATCTTTATTTAATAGGCAACTTTTCAGGTTAGTTTGCTCAAAAAGTTTCATACATTTTTTTTATACCACGACTGTTTAAATTTGCAAGAAACTTTTTGGTGCAGTAAAAAAAAATTAAAAATAATGCTGAGATTTCAAAATGACGTCAATATTTAGAAAAAAAGTCTGATGTTTTCTGAGATCAGTCATTCCCAAATAAAAATAGCTAAAAAAAATAAAAAAAAAATCCCAAATGAGGGCGCTGTAGTCGAAAGTTTGAAAAAAGTCGTGCATTTCCCAAAATTTTAACTTTAATTAATTTATTCAAAGGTTACTTAACTTCAAATTTTATTTTTATTTTTTTTTGAAAGGTCACTGTCCAAGGTATCTCCCATGACAATTTGATTCACATATTCTGGGACACCCTGTATATACAGGTGAGATTGTAAATATTCTAAAATACTGATACAGCCACCAGACTAACCAGGTCAAATGGCGGGATCAGTTTTCTGAGGTGTATGGGTTGGAGTGCGGGGTAAGGCAGGGTGGCCTGACTTCCCCGACACTCTTTAATCTTTACGTAAACGAGCTGATTGTTGGGCTCAGCAGCATTGGTGTCGGCTGCTCCATAGATGGCATATGTTTAAACAATATTAGCTACGCTGATGATATGGTGCTGCTGAGTCCATCAGTTTCCGCTCTCAGGAGGCTGATCACGGTGTGCGAGGAGTATGCGAGATCCCACGGCCTCCTTTATAACAGTACCAAAAGCGAGCTGATGGTATTTAAAGCCAAGACCCGCAAAGTTCTTTTTGTACCGCCTGTTAAGCTCAATGGTAATAACCTTGTTAGAGTGTCGTCCTTTAAGTATCTCGGTCACGTGGTTACCGAGGATTTAAAGGATGATAAAGATATTGAAAGGGAAAGGAGAGCGCTGGCAGTCCGCTGCAATATGTTGGCTCGCAGATTCGCACGTAGCAGCCCTGATGTTAAAATAACGTTATTTAAGGCGTACTGCCAAACACTTTACACGTGCAATCTGTGGGTTAGGTATACGCGGGGGGCTATTGACGCTCTCAGAGTCCAATACAATAATGGTCTTAGGATGTTGTTGGGGCTTCCGCGCTATTGCAGCGCATCGGGGATGTTCGCTCTGGCACACACCGATGGTTTTTATACCGTACTGCGTAAGCGAACCGCATCCCTTCTGCGCACGGTGCGTGGGAGCGCCAACAGCATACTAAAAACAATTAGTAATAAGCCTGACTGTCCGATACTGCGCCATTGGGTGTACACACACACACATGTAGCCGGAGTGTCGAGCAGTGCAGGCAAATATCTAAATTAATTGTAGAAATTTCTAATTCTTACTAACTTAGTTTTATAAGCTTTTATAAATTGTCTTGTTACTAACAACTATATGGACGCTTCATAGTCTGAAATAAACATTTTTTATTTTTATTTTTTTATTTTTATTTTTTTTTATTTTTATTTATTTTTTATAGGGGCACTGGAATCTGGTGAAAATTCGAAATGTCAAATAAATAAGATTTTCTTCTTCTTCTTCAAACAACAGTAGTGTCCACGTTGGCTCACGAACTAGTTCAAAGCCGGCATGGCCAACATGATGATGTACGATACACTCCACGCGAAAACTACAACTTATTAATAAAACAAATGCGCGTCACTTAATTAATTAGAAGCGTTCGGAAAGAAAATCATACAGGGAGCCACTAATATTTGGACTATTAAATAAAATATTCCTAATACACAGCTTCGCCAGATGGCTCTAGTCCATGCATGTCCTATCCGGAGACGAAGACAAATAAGCGAAACAACCTTTTTGGGGAGGTGGGTGTGGGAAAAAACCATGGCCGAGGACGAATTGTGACCTGGATTTCTGAGTAATATTTTCCCACTTTTTGTTTGGTATTCGATGGATTAGAGATAGGGATGAGACATCGTGCGAAAAAAGTTTATAGTGATCTAATAAGCTAGAGAAAACAGCAATCTCAGCGAACGAGTTGGCGGTTTTGTTGTCGGGTATGCTTTTGTTGCTAAGAAAACCAGGTAAGGACCACACTTAGGAACCATTGCATTTTGGGGAAATATATATGATTACAATCTTAAAAAAGCTATTAGAACACTAGTCCGTCTTATTATCAAAGGTTCTCTCAGCCAAAATAATATTTTCCTTTCTTTTCATACTTTTAGTAATTAAGTTAGGCACCAAGCGAAACGTAGGACAGTTCCGTGAGGACTACTTCATATCGTAGCGTCTCGATCGAAACTGAGCGAGCTCGGTCGAATCCGCCATTGACATCACGCCTCTGTCGAAGCACACCCGAAGTGTAGTTGCTCGAAGTACACCGCTGGGGGGCGCGCTTACGTTCCGATTAGTGTGCATTAAAAATAAATTGAAGAACCTTGTAGTTATGGTTATACGATACTTCACATCTGTAGTGGTGTCGAAATTCCTAGTCAAAAGCAAACAGTGAAGCGATCAAACCTTTATCGATACTTTAAGCCAAGCACGAAACAACCCTATTAGAACTGTTGTCACTGTCAAAATTGACAGTCTGTTTTGTATGCTTGTTTGTAGTGTAGACTTCCTCCCTTAATTTTTCGACTGCTCTGCATGATTAGAATATAATTGTTTTTCATGTAAATACCAATAAAATACAATGTCCGACAGAGACTACGCTCCACTGAGTATAGCCTGCGTGCGCGGGCTATGTGATAAATTATATGAGAAAAGAAAGTTCGCTGGTGTCGAGATCGAAAAGTAGGTGTTTTTCTGTTATCATCGCTTCAAACGGTATTTATTTTCAGCTTATGAACTTGACTATTTAATTCTTTACTTCATGTACTTTTCTAGTGGCCACCCGCCACATCGTCTGCGTATATTACCCGCTATCCGATGTTTACATTATAGTAGCTAGCAAATTGCCATGCTAAAATGCCCGATCCGTCCAGTGGTTTGGGGTAGTGTGTGTTGATAGATAACTATATCTGTCACCTTTGAAATTTATATATTTAGATGGTTTGAATTGAAGGTTAAACATAATTATTGTCACAAATGTTACGAAAAAACTAATACCAATTAGATGATACTTTTGCAGGATGGTGAAAGACTTCAGCGATGCAAACAACACCAGCCAGATCAAGCGGCTGATACGTGTGCTGGGCCAGGATTTGATGTCTTCTACCAATCCCAATGTCAAGAACGGAGCTCTGATGGGCCTCTCATCTGTTGCTGTTGGCTTGGGAAAGGTCTCTAAGTTGTCACACATATCACAAAAAAAGCTTTAATAGTTAGTTAGTTAGTTTTGCAGGGCTTTTTCCGCACTTAGCCTCACGATTGGGCCATTGTGCGTGTTTGCCTCTATTCCAACCAGCCCAAGTCCTCCCAGAAGGCTAGCAGCCTGCCTAGGCCACTAAAGATTTCTGGGAATGATGTTGGGTTTTTTAGAATGTCTGCTCGCTGTTTTTCCACACTTGTGCACTCCATGAGTACATGCTGTGGCGTTTCCTCTTCCTCGAGGCATCCTCTGCATCGAGGGCTGTTTGTTGCCTGAAGCTTTAATAGTATACAGTTACCTCTTATTTTTAATTTATAAGATTAATATTTTTATATTTTATAAGATTAAGAGAAAACTACCTCAGTCCTAGACGAGTGCTGATATTGGCCACAGCTATGGACTAATTACTCAAAGCGCGCTTATCACGCATTAAGTGTTCAATATAACAATGCATTCCGAGCTATGTTGAATCTGCCTTGGCAGTGCAGTGCGTCTGGCATGTTTACTGAGAACAGGGTCGACAATTTCTTTGCAATTATGAGAAAAAGAGCGGTTTCATTTATGAATCAAATTAGTAATCGAATTGTAAAAATGAAGTAGTTAGGGCTGTGTACGAAAGTTGCAAAATGGTTGTCTGTGATCTTTGACAGTGTGCGGTTGTATCTATTTGGGTAGACAATTTTTGACGAAACATTTGCATTTGATTCTAATATATTAATTTTGGAATCAAATGCAAATGTTGCAACTACCTATTAATTAAATGACTTATTATGAATTTATGACTTTGACGGTGTTTTTGTGTTATTGTATCTGTATCTGTGTATCTCCTTGTATTGTGTTTGTGTATGTTTCTATGAATGGATTCTCGAAATAAATGATTTATTATTATTATTATAATAGTAGTATCCTAGCTTTACTAATATGACACAGGTTTATATAACCATTTAAAAGAAGAAAAAAATGTACACAAACATTTGAGATTGACAATCAAAATTAACTGTCATATTTAATCAGCATTCTGTCTAATATAGCCAAACCAGACAAAGATGTAAAAAATCCATTTTTCATCAATATTTGTTACTATTCCAATTGAAATACTTCATTGGAATATAGACACATCACATCTAAATTAGTATCGGTTATAAGTTTGATCCCTAGGTGTATATGTTACTGAGTTTTTATGTGTGTCTCTCTGTGACATCATAGCTACTAAACAGATCAGACCAATTTCAAAGTATTTTTTATTCAAAAGATAATTTTATCGCAGTGGTTCTTAGCTATTGCTGGCGAAAATCTGTGCAGCTCACCAGCAATTTTTCTAGCTCATTCGATGAGTTTTTTTTTAGATGGAAAGTCAGTTTTCTTCAACTCAATGGCAACCACTTTGGTGTAATGGTTAAGAAGTTGAAAATAAACCAAGAGGTCGCGGGTTCGATCCCCACACTGTACAAACATTTGTGTGCATAAACATGTCTGTTTGTACTGGTCTGGGTGTTATATGTATTTATTTAAGTTTATTTGTTTATTTGTTTACCACTGTTGATTCTGATTTCTGTAACACAAGTGCTTAAGCTACTTACCACAGAGTCAGATCAATATATGTGATGTTGTTGTATATTATATTAGCCCGTATAACACCTTTTTTTCATTCATCCAGGATTGTGTGACCTACCTCCCTGACTTGACTCACCCCATCGTAGCCTGCCTCAGCGAGAGTGAGTCTCGCGTCCGCTACCAGGCAGCCGAAGCTCTGTTCAACGTGCTGAAGATCGCACGGGGCGCGGCGCTGGCGCACTTCCCCGCCGTGTTCGACGCGCTCGCCAAACTTGCCGCCGACCCCGAGCCGCAGGTCAAGCAGGGCGCTGAGCTGCTGGATAGATTGCTTAAGGTTTTTTTTTAAATTATTTATATCCTTGACTTTTATTGTAGAAAAGGACTACGACTACGCTAAGCATTTCCTGCCAGTTAACCTGTATGTCATGTAGAAAGCAGAAAATAATTCAGTACTAAAATTTATTTGTACTCACTAGTATAAAATAAAAAAGAATTTAAAAACAATAGCATAATTTAAAGAATGACAAATGAAATCTATATTGAGAACAAATGTTGTTGCTGTTTGAAAATAATGTTTTGATGAGCTGTGCCTTAATGTCCTTTCACATAAAATTACTGATAAAAGGTGATGCATGAGTTATGTTATTTACTACCAAGTCGTTTTCAATTCGTTCACCTCAGCAGTAGATAGTTTCATTTTATTGCGCGTGAAGTAAACACAGACGAATTGTCTTATTTTAAATTACTTGGAGTCATTCAAATAGATTCCACTGTTTAGAAAAAAGTTGTTTTTAGTTAAGTGATGTAAGATATGCGTTGTTTTCCACTTGTGATATTTTCATGATCAAAGCAGTCCAGTGGTCTTGAGTTTGACTGACTTTCAAACAGTAATAGTCCTCCTGGCCGATTTCGACCACGGCGGCCAATCTCAACAGACAGCCAACTACGCAGGAGATATTATAGTGCACAAGTGTGTGCGCAATACACAGGTGCACTTAGTGTTCCATACCTCTCAAAGTTCGGTGAGACGGCAATCCGACATAACCGGAGAGAGATCAGGTGCAGGACCAACGGCTTAACGTGCTTTCCGAGGTACGGGGGTGTAACATCGCCAACTTAACGACTCCGAGCTGTTTTTTGAGAAATTCATGATAGAAAATCTCAGAAACAATTTTGGCTCGACCCGGGATTCTTTCCAGAAACTTTGCCACTACACCAACGAGGCAGTCAAACAGACAAACATTAATTCGATATTAATTTCATAACCAGGACATAGTAACGGAGAGCGAATCGTTCGACCTAGCCGCGTTCGTGCCCATGCTCCGCGAACGGATCTACGCGCGCAACGCGTTCGCGCGCCAGTTCGTCGTGTCGTGGGTGTCGGTGCTGGACGCGGTGCCCGACATCGACCTGATCGCGCACCTGCCTGAGCTGCTGGACGGCCTGTTCAACATGCTGGACGACCCCAACCCAGAGATACGGAGGATGTGAGTCGGATGTGTGCTGGTCAGACGTTTTTAGTTTGGTCCTGGGACAAACTAGCTTTTATTGGTTTAGGTTTTCATTTCCTGACTAAAGGAGTGGCCTGCAAGTTGACTGAGGTTTTTTAAAATCAATAAAATCAATTTATTTTTGTAAATAGACTCTAGCAACTCTAGCACTTTTACACGTCCCAACATATAAATGAACCCTACCACCGCTTCGGGACAATTTGGGCCAGTGCTGAGAAGAAGCGGCGCAAGAAACTCAGTCACTATTGTCATTGCCTCTTTTCGAATTTGATTTACAATAATTGTCATTGTTTACATTCAAACATTTCCATATATCTTTTCATTAATTATATAATTATCAAGTTTATAATATCCTTTCGACATTAATACATCTTTTACAACTGTTTTAAATTTATAATGAAAATAATTTTTAGGTAATTTATTAAAAAACGATAAACATCTACCCATAAATTAGTGACCAACTTTATGAAGCCTAAAATGTGGAACGGCAAGCCTATTTTTTTTCCCTAACCCCTTGATATGGAGGATGTAAGATAGGTGATAGTGTGCTTATTAATCAAATGCATTTTGTGCAGGTATCGACGGTTAGGCCACTCTGTGATCCCTTTTATAAGACAAGGGAATCACAATCGAAGATATCAATTACTCATGGCTCATGTTGTCGCGTAAAAATACCCATGCTGTTAAAAAAATCAGTATCCTACCCATTTGGTTACCTGATTTTTTTTTCTCTTCTGAAATTCTTGTTGGCTACAAGTTGTGGCTTGGCGCAGGTGCGACGTGCAGCTGAGCGAGTTCCTGCGCAGCATCAAGAAGGACCCGTCGCGCGTCGACTTCCAGGCCATGATCAATATCCTCATCACGCACGCGCAGTCGCCGGAGGAACTGGTGCAGGTTTGTGCACTATTAAAGTAAGCGTTTTAAGGTTGCTGAGTGGAGTGGACCCTGGTTGGGACGTCGGAAAGTCGGGGGACAACCCACCCGTTGGGTCGATGACATTGCGAAAGATGCTATTGTCACGGAACCGGAACACTTGGCGTGCTCATGAAGAGGCCTATATCCGACTATGGGTGACCACAGGCTGAAGAAGAAGAAGAAGAAGAAAGTAAGCGTTCACAGGTCCGCATAGGACGCATAGTACGTAACGTATTTTATTATTATTTATTTTCGTTTGGAAAAGGGTACATTTTTGTAGGTTTGTAGGTTATAAGCGATTCGGCTAAGCTTTTCCAGCTATAAGCAATAGCATAGAAATATTTTAAAATTTAATCAAATTGCGAATTCTAATATTATCATCACAATGTCATAACCAGTGATCGGAATAGGGTGAGTATATTTACCTACAGTTTGACGAACAGAGACGGAAATCGGAGACTTCCTTACGACTAAAATTTTTTTACCGGTAAATTTACCGGAACTTTGATATGCAACTTTTTAATAGCTAAATGCTTCAATAAATCTTAATTAATGTTAGATAAAAATAAAATAACGCATATTATAAAAAAAAAATTATTAAAAAAAAAAATTGTTTGAACATTTCAATATAACATATAACATGAATATAATATATTAATGACTTTCTTATCCTAAAACATAATTATTTTAAAGTATAAATAAATATAAAGTTTAAATATTACACCTTTTTACAGTTTTTGTAATTGGGTTTGCAGCTACGTTTGTAGCTGCACAATTACCAACACCGTGGATTTATACAAAATGTAAACGCGATTACTATAAACGTAAAAATAATAATTAATTATTTATTATTTTTACGTTAATTCTTTATTAAAAACATAATTTACTTTATTTAAATGAATTTTCTGACCCTAAACTAGACAGCAACTTGTATCTTAGAGATCAGTGACTTCTCCCATTCGTATGTACAAAAACAATAAAAAAGTATTTCGATTTTCACAAAAAGTTAATTTTAATATTCAAAACTAAACAAAAATATTTGAATGAGTGACATTCGTTATAGCTTTCTAAGTACAAACAAACAATAAAATACAGACATTTAGGAACAAATAAGTTTGAAGTGTTTACTATTATTTTTTGGCTAATTAATACAATCAATACCAATTGAAAGCAAAAATTTCGGTCGAAGTGAGCGTTTGTGGCAAATATAGTAGCATATATTTGGATTCGAGAAGGTCAGCAGTTTTTCCGGAGCGACACTTCGGTGCAGACACTCGCTTCGAAATTACAAATAATCTTGAAATTAAAATGAAACTAAGTCACATATCTAACAAATGAAAACAAATACATTAGTCTTCAATATTTTCATCATCGGTACTGTGACAAATTTTGTTATCCTGTAAGAAATTGAAGTAGATGATCATTAATTTTTCAATATTTTCAACTTTAAGTTTAACTTTTGAGAGTTACGCCTTGATTGACAGTCACGCGGACGGAACCACAAGCAAAAATTAGTCAAAATGAACAAAAAAGTTTAAAATAATTGTCAAAATCGTTACCTGAAAAATAATGCATGTGCATTTTTAATTAATTTGAAAAAGGATGTGTAAAATGAACCAAACAAGAATGTTTAAAAATGCGATATAAAGATTTACACATTAAGGTTTCAGCATATTTACCAGTAAATTTTTTTATAGTAATCGCGTTTTATTAAGTATTGAATTACATTTTGTATAAATCCGCTGTGTTGGTAAAAAGGTGTAATATTTAAAACTTTATATTTATTTATACTTTAAAATAATTATGTTTTAGGATAAGAAAGTCATTAATATATTATATTCATGTTATATGTTATATTGAAATGTTCAAACAATTTTTTTTTTAATATTTTTTTTTTTATAATATGCGTTATTTTATTTTTATCTAACATTAATTAAGATTTATTGAAGCATTTAGCTATTAAAAACTTTCATATCAAAGTTCCGGTAAATTTACCGGTAAAAAATTTTTAGTCGTAAGGAAGTCTCCGATTTCCGTCTCTGTTCCACAAACTGTAGGTAAATATACTCACCCTATTCCGATCACTGGTCATAACATTCCGATTTAAGTCACAAGTTAAACTAGTTACATAAAAATTCTTGAGGTGTGCCCGGCGTGGGTCGCTGACCGCCGTGCCCTCCGAGCACACGTGGGTAACGACCTCAGCCTGGGCTCCATAGTCCAGCGTATGGTCGCAGACAGGGAGGCTTGGCGAGCTATGGCCGCATTTTGTGAGCGGGTGCTCGCTGAAAAGAGAGCGCGGAGCGAGAGCGAGAGGCTGTGGCTGACGCACTCCTCACTGGGCGCAGGCGGAATCTCCACCGCCTGCACATGCCTCCCTGTGCCTCCGGTCGTGGACGCGGGGGCGTCCGCTTCCCACTAAGAGGCGCCATGGTGTGTAATGCGTTCTACGCATCATCGGGACATCAAGCTGGAGGATACCTTCCTCTGGCGCTGGAGGTAGGGGTATTTGTCCTCTACAGATCGGGTGAGACCGTGTGTCGGTCTAGTCAGTGAAGGGCCGCGGATGTGTGCTAATCGCGCTAACTCGTGGCCCCGAACTCATGGCTCCTGAGAACGCCGCTGGTTTTTAGTGGGTATGCCCCGGCTGGGGAGAGTCCCACATAACCTGCTGCTCCCCACGAGGGAAGCAGGTATGCGTAAAGCCATTTCCAGCGTAACAAAAAAAAAGTAATATTAAAATTACATTAAGATGTAGTTTGCCTTGGATAAAAACTGCTGTTGATGGAATCAGGCGTTGCTTTGTAGAAATCCATGATTAGAGCTGAAAAATTATTAGCCGAGGTGCTTGTGGCGCAGTGGTTGCAGCGCTTTGGTAGTGATACCTAAAGTTAAGCAACCTAAGGCGCGGTCATGTTTGGGATGGGTGACCATTCTGACCATTTAAGTGACGTCTATTTACAAGCATCTCCGTGCTTCGGAAGGCTGTTGGTCCCGGTTAATATCGATAGATATTAGTCGATAAGCCTGGTCAGAGGCCCTCGGGCGGCTTAATAACATCTGACAGTAAAACCTTACTGTCAAATGTTATTAAGCCGCCCTCACGGTCACTAACCTTACAAATAACCCCTCCACCAATCCGCACTGCGCCTGCGTGGTGGAGTATGGCTCGGACCACCTCATAGTTGAGGTGAGGCCTGTGCCCAGCAGTGGGACGTATATAGGCTGATGAGAGAGCTGAAAAAGAGAAATGAGAATGTGCTGTGTTGTCCACACATTTACGTGTGACGCGGCCAATACGCCGTGGACGCTTAACTTTAAGAGTAAGAATTGCCCGTGCTAACTAGTGATATGTCATATTGACAAAAAGTGTACCCGCGCGGGTAAGGATAGGGAAGGGAGCCGCATATTTAGTTTCAAGATTTGCGGATACGAATATGATTTTGGTGCACGTAAACTTGACGGTCGTTGTCACCTAACGCATCGCTTGAGAGTTAGCTATTTTAACTTTTAGTCGTCACACCGACTCTCACGAGTGCGCTGCGTTACCTGTCCGATGGACTGAAAGTCCTAACAATTTAGCAATTTAAACATTGAATATATTTTTTCTCCGAGTGAATACAGACATGTCGTCAATTAAATCACTTATGATGTAGCACATTATTCTTTAACATTGATATCCATACTTAATATTATAAATGCCAAAGTAACTCTGTCTGTCTGTTACTCAATCACGTCACGCCTAAACTATTGAACAAATTTGCATGAAATTTGGTATGGAGATATTTTGCCTACCCGACAAAGGACTTAGGCTACTTTTTACCGCGGGAAAATGACGCATTCTCATAGGAAAATTCAGGTAGACCGATCGCCTTTTTTAATAAAAAAAATTACTGTTCGTTAGTCTCACTAAAACTCGAAAACGGCTGAACCGATTTCATTAATTTTAGCCTTGAAATATTTGTGGAAGTTTAGGGAAGGTGTAAACGATGAGAAAATATTGATAAATTGCGTAAAAAGCGGGCAGGACAGCGTCTGCCGGGTCCACTAGTAATTTGATAAAAGAGATTTTGTGACTGTGAACTATATTTCGTTGGTGCAGTTGACGGCCATCACGTGGATCAAGGAGTTCTGCGAGCTGGCGGGCGCGGGGCTGCGCGCGCACGCGTCGGGCGTGCTGTGCGCCGTGCTGCCCTGCCTCGCCTACACCGACGAGCCCCGGAAGAGTATCCTTTATTTATTTAAGCTTTATTGCACAACAATACTTTGTACCAAAGGTGGACTTAACGCCGTAGGGCATTCTCTACCAGTCATACCAGTCATACCTTTGGGCTAAGCAGAAATGATTAGTGGGCGGTGCGACAAAATAAATAAAAGAGAAAACAAAAAAAATAATTAGAATAATATGACACATAAGATTAAATATAAAATATACATATATAACATTATATGATTAAATATTTATAAATACACATAATAATCCTTTCGTTGTTACAACCGCTTGGTGCACTAGTCTACATGTCCGACTTCTAAAACCAAGGGTCGCTGGTTCGATCCCCGCACAGTACAAGCATATGTGTGCATGAATATGTGTGTTTGTACTGGTCTGGGTGTTTTCTATGTATAATATGTATTTATTTACAAAAAAAGTATTTAAGTATGTTTATCCGTATCCATACAACAAGCATCGTAGCTTTATTTGGGACTAGAGAATTGGTGTGATTGTTGTGAAATATTTATTTATTATAATGTGGCGCATTATAATGTGGCCACCTCTACCGTTCGCCATCACAAGGGCATGCCCAACGGTGGCAAGCACGACAGCGAGCGCTGATACGGCTCCATAGGCTAGATGGCGCTGTTAGCCTAGTAACGCACTCAGTGTTGCCACCTCAATTTTTGAATTGGGGCTTTTGAAGAAGCTAAAAAGGGCTAGATCAGGCTAAATGGACACAATTGCTGGAAATTGACTTTTTTATTGAGCCTTTTTTTTACGTAGTTTTAGTCCCATTTTGTTCCTTGTTTAGGTTTTAATAAGGTTCATCGAGCTAAAAACAAGCTCTACGTCTGTGTTGGAATGTGGCAAAGATTGTCAATTTTTGCCAGCTTTTCCAATTCTTTATACGGTTTATTGCCGGCGGCTGTGTTTCCATGATCGAATAAATGAAATCTACCATCAAAATATTTACAAATCTTATTTAAAACACATATTTCGATAGTTTAGTATTAGCATGTTGCAAATTTCAGATTTTGATGCAACGTTTTTAGATAATGAAAAAGGGCATGATTGCCCCTTACGGCTAAATCATAAAATTACGAGTTCACACATAGTAAAAAGTGCTAGATCTAGCCCGAAAAGGACTAAGGTGGCAACACTGAACGCACTTGAACCGCGGCATATAAGATTTAGACCCAGAATAATATAGATAGACAAATCAAGAAGATGTCTGTCGGACCTTGGTTCCTGACCATAAGGTAGATCCGGTATTTAGCTTCCTTACTCTAGATCTGTTGCGACCTGTTTAACTAGCGGCCGCCCGCGACTTCGTTCGCATTCAAGTTCGAAATTTAGAGTTTTGGCCGAGATCTTTAAAACAATATCTCAATCTTATTTTAAGGCCCTAGCACTGCAACACAGGCTGGTGGAAAAGGAATGCTCTTATATTTAACACGGGTCGGATTCCCACGGACGCGGGTTCGTTCCCCGCCTCAGACGATTGAAAAGGAACCTGAAAAGAACATGGTACTTAGAATCCTACGCGGCATCATCATCATCATTCCGTCCTTGCCAAGCAGCAGAAATACCAGTAATAGTTACTTCCAAAAACTGAGACTTCTAAAACCTCTCCACTTCTTCCTTTACTACATACGGGGGTACAGACATTCGCGAGACCGCCGCAACTGTCAACTTCCAGCTGACGAAGCTTCTGGTCGCGGACCCGGCGGAGGGCCCCCCGGCCGCGGGGGACGCGGGGGCCGAGGGGGCCGCGTGTGAGGGGGCTGGGGGCGAGGGGGGCCGGCTGCGGCTCGACGCGGTGGTGGGGGTGCTGACGCAGATGCTGCACCACAGCTCGGTGCACACGAAGGTGGCGGCGCTGGACTGGATATTGCACTTGTATAACAAGATGCCAGCTGAGGTGGGTGGATTTTATTAATAACTAGCGAACCCCGCAGATGTTATCCTGCTCGGTGCTTTTTTTTCTTCGTAAGAACCCTCTTCATACTTTAAGGAATATCATAAAAAAGGTTTTTTTTTTAATGAACGCACTATGTGGCGTTTTTGAGGCGTTTCGCAACACATTTTGAGATTTTTTTTTATTATAGATTAAGTAAAAGTCTGTTATTTTATGTTATTAAATTATAATTGTAATCATTTATGACTTGATATCTAATGATATAATGAAAAAAGGTGTACAAAGGAGATCATTTTCCACTGTCATGATTTGCCGAAAAAGCAGTGCTTACCTCTGCTTAAGCTGCCTCAAATCAACTTGGATATTCACTTTATATGTTCGATATTTTGCCACCGCGTCGTCAAGTCTATGTGAACAAGCACTTAAATTACGATATCATGTTAAAAGCGAGGTTTATAATAAATTGTATGAGTCGAATCCAGCAAAACTTGGGTAAGACATTTGAAACAGATGTTAAATCTGTACAGATGTTCCAAGAGACAGGCGACGTGTTCGTGAGTGTGGTGGGGAGTTTGACGGACGCATCCGATGACGTGGTGCGCCGCTCGCTGGCCGTGCTCGCCGAAATATGTTCCTGCGGCGCGCACAGCGAACTCGCCACGCCCGGTGAGTCTGCGTCTCACACATCTTCAAATAATCCAAATTCAAATTTCATTTATTTCCGATAACAAAGTTCAATGGGTTAGTATAACATTTAATCTTAAAAACTGATTGCCTCGTTGGTGTAGTGGCAAAGTTTCTGCCTTACATCCGAAAGGTCCTGGGTCTCAGGTTGAGCCAAAATTGTTTCTTAGATTTTCTGTCATGAATTTTTCTAAAACAGCTTGGAGTCGGAAAGTTGGCGGTGTTACACCCCCGTGCCTCGGAAAGCACGTTAAGCCGTTGGTCTTGCGCCTGATCTCTCTCCGGTCATGTCGGATTGCCGTCTCACCGAACTTTGAGAGCGATGGAACAGTGAGTGCACCTGTGTATTGCGCTCACACTTGTGCACTATAATAACTCCTGCGCAGTTGGCTGATCTGAGATTGGCCGCCGTGGTCGAAATCGGCCAGGAGGACTATTATTATTTATCTTAAAAACTAGGTGGTAGTATAATGAGTAATAATAAATAAATTTGCACTTTAATTGGTCACGTGCCTAAGAGGCATTTTGTGCTGTCGTGAAGTTTTATCATAAGGCACATTGAAAAGAAAAACATATATACTGCGTTGTCTCCAGACAACCTAGGAAATTGGAAAGTGAATAATGATAAGCCACTTACAAAAAAAACGACTTATGAATGACGAGCTGCATTCTTTGTTGATTCATGACGATGAAATCTTTAATTGATAAAGAAAATTTGATGAATATGCTTTACTAACCTTTGGTAAAAACTGTCTAATAATATTTTCTTCACTAGGTGATCTAGAATCTAGTCCATACTACTACAAGTTCCTGCAGGCGTTACTAAGGCTACTGGCTGCTGACGAAAATTTACTAGAAGATAGAGGTGCATTTATCATAAGGTTAGTACAACAATTACATTAACCAGTGTTGCCAATTGGATACAACTAGTTTATCATAACAAATAACAATGCCTATGAGATAAACTTCATAATCTTTTTTTTTGACGACCACTTTGGTGTAATGGTTACGAAGTTGACTAACCACGAGGTCGCGGGTTCGATCCCTTCACTGTACAAACATTTGTGTGCATGTTTGTTCGTACTGGTCTGGGTGTGATATGTATTTATTTAAGTTTATTAATAATACCACTATTGATTCTGATATCTGTAACACAAGTGCTTTAGCTACTTACCACGGAGTCAGATCAATGTGTGTGATGTTGTTGTTTTATATTTATTTATTTATTTACATATTTTTTATGAAATTCGTGATGAGGTGCATGAGTGCCATTCACTCCTGGCCACTATTTTAAATGCTGGTCTTCTCTCAGACAGCTGTGCGTTCTACTGAACGCAGAAGACATTTACAAGGCGCTATCGCGCATTTTGCAAGAAGAGAAAAATTTACGGTTCGCGGCCACCATGGTGGACGTGCTGTCCACCATCCTGCTCACCGCCGCCGAACTCTACGAGCTGAGACACCAACTGCGCGCTATGGACAAGCCGGTGAGTTATTAGATCAGTCCAACTAACTAAGCCAAAAAAGGCCCGGTTTTCACTAAATCTGAGAAAATGGATGTGTTATGAAATTGACGACAATTAATTAATTATGATTTGATCGCTTGGTGCAGTGGTCCACATGTCGGACTTCTAAAACCAAGGATCGCGGGTTCGATCCCCGCACAGTACAAGCATATGTGTGCATGAAAGTGTGTGTTTGTACTGGTCTGGGTGTTTTCTATGTATAATATGCATTTTTTTACAAAAAAAAGTCTTTAAGTATGTTTTCAACACACTTGCTCATAAATTGGTGTTATTTCACTGCAATTAGACTAATAATGACACCTATAATCAAACTGTGACTTTTTCATTGCTATAACTCACTAGTGAGTTATAGATTAAAAAATCATTTTGTACAGAAAAGATCCCCATTTTGCTTGTGTGGCAGAATAGGCGCAACCCCTATGCGCGGAAAATAAAGAATTAAACTTGATTCTAAGGCGCTTCCTATTGACGAAACACCAAGTTCATCCAATGATTGGATTTCACCTACCTACACGAATAATGAGCCATCTCAAATTACAATAGAACATGAAAGTATTTCAATAAATAATCTATCTGATGAGACCGCTATGCCATCAATAGCAGTTAATTATAATTTTACTAACTGCACATTTACTATTTGTTTCTCTAAATAAACTTTTTATCTAGTAAATAAAATGAGTTTTTATTGTTATTTTATTTACAAGTGTGTTGAAAAACGTCGTATGATACACGTGTGTTATAGATGATTACCGTCCTCGACTCTCTTAAGACTCTCGCCTACGGCTCGGGTCTCAATGGCGCCTCGGCGGTAATCACCAATGTTAAACACTAGGAATGTACTATTACCCGTTGTCTAGTACCCATAACACAAGCCTCGTAGCTTAATTTGGGACTAGAGAATTGGTGTGATTGTTGTGAAATATTTATTTATTATAACGAATCAGATTTTGTCATTTATCCTGTACGGTCTTGACATTTTGTTCCATCAACATTTTACTTCGATGTATCATTTTCACGCCCATCAATTCAGTACCAATAAGACCGCCATACGGTGTACTCGTATCAAATCGTTATCAAATAAATCATTCTATCAATCAGTTATCATTTCCTATCATTTTCTAAAGATGTGCAGCAAGCAGCTCGTACATATCCTCTTCTCTCTGCTTGATCTTGATTTGTTTTGTTAAATTTGGGTTTATATTGTTGTTATGTGTATGTAGATAAGGAAGAGCGAGGTCTCCAAACACAGGCATAACTTGCTTAAATGGAGACCTCAATCAACCATGTAATTAGGTATAAGTTAAAAACGAAATAAATTATTTATTATTATATCTATTTCCACCGAAGCTAAGTGGAAGTCGAAATACAAAAATCGAATTTTTTGTTTACACACATCCCTTCTCGTCTCCTCTTATCTCCGCTTTGGTAGAAAACGACCATAACATCGATAGATGTCGGTCACCATTTTGCAGAATAAAAGGAACTCTAGCAATCTTGACCCTTTCTTAAAGGTATCCGCTACCTTTGCTTGCTCGTACTCTTCATAGCTTCGATCGATTCAACCACGGCGGCACATCTCAACAGAGATCAGCCATCTCCGTGGACGATATTATAGTGCACAAGTGTGAGCGCAATACACAGGTGCACTCACTGTTCCATCACTCTCAAAGTTCGGTGAGACGGCAATCCGACATGACCGGAGAGAGATCAGGCGCAGGACCAACGGCTTAACGTGCGCACCGAGCCACGGGAGTGTAACACCGCCAACTTCCCGACTCCGAGCTGTTTTTCAAAAATTCATGACAGAAAATCTCAGAAACAAATTTGGCTCGACCTGGGATTTGAACTCAGGACCTCGCGGAAGTAAAGCAGAAACTTTGCCACTACACCAACGAGGCAGTCAATGGCAATGAAGTTTGTGTTATTAAAACTAAGACCCAGTTGCCATGCTGCCAGGTCATTCTATGACTCAATGGTCCAGCGCACACGATCTTATTGATTTAAGTTATGAATATAGCATATTTTTAATTCTTTACGCCGTTCTTCTCTGTTCTTGTTTTCATTCGGACGTCACCTTTGTGTATACATGCACCCTGTGGGACTATATGCAGCAAAAAAAAACTAACTTTATATGTGGCAGGCGACCCGGGAACTGTTCACGCGGCTGTACGGCTGCTGGTGCCACAGCCCCGTGTCGCTGCTCGCGCTGTGCCTGCTCACCCACAACTACGCCCACTGCAACACACTCATATCTACATTGTATCCTTTTTATAAAGCAATAATTATTCGTTGTTTACAATCCAGTATTTAAAAAAATCCTCATGACTGTAGCAAATGTGTGTTCATGGCTGGATCGTTGTTTCATCCTACGTCTTAAAGCAACATAGAGGTATATGGCTCTATCATTTTAATTAGATTTGTTGAAAAGCAGTCTGATGGTAACATTGATATAATTAATAGTATCAGGCGTTACTTTGCGGAAATCCATAATTAGTATTAAAATTGAAAAATTACTTAGCTTTAGATTTCCGCTCAGTTACGCCGGCATAAGTACCCAACTACACTACCTGTGACCACCGACTATGTTAGAGAACAAGCACATGCAAAAAGCACCGCCCGCCCTCCCACAAATCGCATGCAAAACAGATAATGCAATAATTAGTACCAACACCGACGTGCAAAAGAAAACCTCAACGCGTTTCGCCGCCTCACGCGGCATCTTCAGGAGGAGATGTTGTCGCCTCGGCTGCGCTCCGACGACTAACCTGTGAACGCTGGTGAGCAGGCCTTTTATACTTTTCCCCCACTATTGTTGTGACGTACTAGCGACCGATCCGGTCCTATTATTACTAATGATATTATTACTATTTTGACGGTTAGAAAAATTTTTTGAAAAAATATTTAATAGTGGGGACGTTGTGTAACTGACCTGCTCATTCAGCAGTGTAAGCGAATTATCTTTATTATGTTTAATTATTTCTAATTGTTCCAAAACGGATAGTTTTAAACTTTTTTCGCATGTGTGTAAAATTGAAAATGTGTGATTATCAGGAATTCTATGTCCTGTGTCTAAAAGGTGTTTCGCGAAATGGGATTTTTCGGGATGGTTATTTCGATACGCGGATATATGTTCTTTATAACGTGTGTTGAAACTACGGCCGGTCTGCCCTACATATGTGGAGTTACATTCATTACAATTAAGTTTATAAACACCAGATTTCTGGTGTTTATCAAGCTTATCCTTACCATTACATAACATTCGTAATGAGTTATTTGTGTTAAAAGCTGCGTGCATATCGTGATTTTTTAGTAACTTAGAAATTCGTTCCGACACCGGTCCTAAATAAATCAAACTAGAATTATACCTGTTATCCTTTTTATCAGGAACAGCGTATAATAAACTAGTTATGATTTTGTTAATTTTATTTTTTATTAAACTGTCAATAATGCATCTCTTGTATCCGTTTGAAGTGGCGATGTGGTAAAGAATATTTAATTCTTTTTTGTAATTAATTTCACTTAATGGTATTGTAAGAAGGCGATGTACATATGAGTTGAACGCGGCCATTTTATGTTGCCACGGATGACAAGAAGATGCATGAATGACAGTTTGGTTTACGATATATTTGGAATTCATGCTTACCCTGCACCTTTGTTATTGTTAAATCTAAGAAATTAATACTATCATTCTGTTCTAATTCTAATTTAAATTTAATTTTGGGGTGAATTTTATTTATTTTATTAAGAAATAGATCCAACTGACGGTTTGTTCCGGTCCAACAAATCAATATATCATCTACGTATCTATAATAATAAAGAATATTCCTATCATGTATTAAGTATTTATTTTCAAAATTATCCATGAAAATATCTGCCATTAATGGACTTAAAGGAGAACCCATCGCTAAGCCCTCCTTTTGTCTATAATATTGATTGTTGAACCGGAAATAATTTTGTTTCATACATAATGTAGTTAATAATATGAGATCGTCTATCTCCCCCGGATGCAATCGTTGTTTTTCTAAATGGTACTTTAAAATAGTTAGAGATTCTTGGTAGGGTACATTGGTAAATAAACTATCGACATCTAATGATAACAACTTTGCATTCCGAGGGAGAGAAACAGACTGGATTTTTTTAATTAAATCCAAACTGTTTATAAGGGAATGTTTAGGATCGAATGACGATTTTGCCTTTAATAAATAATTTAGTTGTTTGGCTAGTTTATATGCAGGTGCGCCGATGTAGGAAACTACAGGGCGCATCGGCATATTTTCTTTATGTATTTTAGGTAAACCGTACAAAAATGGACTACGCGGATTCATTTCTAAGATTGAATTTCGAGTGGATGAATTATTTGAAAATATAAACTGAGCTGAATTTACGGCTTCTTTTATTTCAGAGGCAAACTTTTTAGTTGGGTCTGACTGTAAAAGGACAAAATCGTCATTCTGAATTATTTCCTCCACCTTTTGGACATAATTACTACGCTCCATAACCACCACCGTGTTACCCTTATCAGCTTTGGAGACAATCAAATTGTTTTCGGAGATTTTTTGGCTAAGTGTTTTATAAATATGGTACTCTGGATTAGATGATCCCTGATTTGATTGTCCCATAGCTGTTTTAATCTGATTAGCGGCTATATTTGTTACTAAATTTTTACAAAGTTGATCTTTTTTGCTACATACAACGGTGATCTCCACGTCAACGGCTAAACTTTCTAACGTTTTTTGATTAATAGATGGCTGTAAATTGTATTGTAATTTAAATTAGAATTAGAACAGAATGATAGTATTAATTTCTTAGATTTAACAATAACAAAGGTGCAGGGTAAGCATGAATTCCAAATATATCGTAAACCAACCCACACTGACACTGTCATTCATGCATCTTCTTGTCATCCGTGGCAACATAAAATGGCCGCGTTCAACTCATATGTACATCGCCTTCTTACAATACCATTAAGTGAAATTAATTACAAAAAAGAATTAAATATTCTTTACCACATCGCCACTTCAAACGGATACAAGAGATGCATTATTGACAGTTTAATAAAAAATAAAATTAACAAAATCATAACTAGTTTATTATACGCTGTTCCTGATAAAAAGGATAACAGGTATAATTCTAGTTTGATTTATTTAGGACCGGTGTCGGAACGAATTTCTAAGTTACTAAAAAATCACGATATGCACGCAGCTTTTAACACAAATAACTCATTACGAATGTTATGTAATGGTAAGGATAAGCTTGATAAACACCAGAAATCTGGTGTTTATAAACTTAATTGTAATGAATGTAACTCCACATATGTAGGGCAGACCGGCCGTAGTTTCAACACACGTTATAAAGAACATATATCCGCGTATCGAAATAACCATCCCGAAAAATCCCATTTCGCGAAACACCTTTTAGACACAGGACATAGAATTCCTGATAATCACACATTTTCAATTTTACACACATGCGAAAAAAGTTTAAAACTATCCGTTTTGGAACAATTAGAAATAATTAAACATAATAAAGATAATTCGCTTACACTGCTGAATGAGCAGGTCAGTTACACAACGTCCCCACTATTAAATATTTTTTCAAAAAATTTTTCTAACCGTCAAAATAGTAATAATATCATTAGTAATAATAGGACCGGATCGGTCGCTAGTACGTCACAACAATAGTGGGGGAAAAGTATAAAAGGCCTGCTCACCAGCGTTCACAGGTTAGTCGTCGGAGCGCAGCCGAGGCGACAACATCTCCTCCTGAAGATGCCGCGTGAGGCGGCGAAACGCGTTGAGGTTTTCTTTTGCACGTCGGTGTTGGTACTAATTATTGCATTATCTGTTTTGCATGCGATTTGTGGGTGTGCGTTACCCCAGCCAGATTTTGTCGAAAATCACATTTTTTTTTTAGTAGATAATTAGAAGTCCAACTTCTTCAATTGTTGTGCTGATTTTTAAATTTGTTTTGCTTATGGTTTTTTAGTTATTTGACAAAAACAGATCTGGCTGGCGTAACGTTACCCCAGCCAGATGTTTTATTAATTAAAGGGTTTATTGAAATAAACTTTAGGTACATAATTAGTATTCTGAACGAGGTAAATGTTGCCACAAAATTTGAATTTGTATCGTTTATGGTTTCGGAGATATTCAAAATCCTGCTGGGGTAACGTTTACGTGTTCGCTGTATCTCCGAAACGGCTAAGCGAATATGTATAATTTTTTGTACACAGCTTCTATGAATTTGTTATAATTTGTTTGCCAATAAAGAAAAACAAAATAATGCACCGTTTAGAAGTATTTTAATTAATAAAAAAACTCAAAAATAGCTCCTAGCTCTTCAAAAAAGAGCTCTAAAGCCTTATTTGAAACGTCATTTTGTAGCTTACAACTGCCTTCAAATGTTTGTAAATTTTCATTAGAATCCTGTAGGTATTTATTAAGTTACAACGATATTTAATTCAGTTCTCGTAACGATGCGCTCCGGAGATTTTAAGCCTCCGATTTACTGAGTTCCTTGTGGATTTAAAAGTTGAATAAGATATCATTAATTAGTATTTTAGTTCAATTTTCTACCTGTAAAATTTCAGCGTAATACGATTTGTAATTACCGAGATAATTAAAAGAAAGACATTAGGTAGTGCATGATCATGGCAACCCGACCAAGTATAGATGGTTACGAAAAAGCGGCCGCGTAGTACTTTATACTAACTTTTGAAATTAATAGGATAGTTTTAAACGTAAAGTACAGTTACGTACAGAAGTGTAAAACGAAAACAATATCATCTTAATTTGAGTATTTTTATTTACAAATCATGTCTTATAAACTTACAAAGAAAAATGCGAAGTACCTAAACACTTTAATTTAGTTATATATTTTCTTATAGCAGCATAATAAATGTCCATTGGCTCAACATAATTATAAATTAACTTCCAAAAGATTAACATTGATTTTCAAATCATGAACTAACAATCACATAATAAATTATTGACTGACATTATTATTTTAAGAGCACATTACGATGACTGGCTGGCTAGTATTCTTATAAAAATAGTTTTATTATTAAAATCACAGATCAAACACACAAACAATCATCCGCCCTCCGTCCCTCGTCTCAAGGACGCGTTATCGACGCTCTCTTTCTTTCTTCAGTAACATAGAACACGCGCGAATGCAGCGCGCTAAGTACAAAGTCTTCTATCTCTCTATCTATATTATTTTAAAACTGCAACGGGACCGTGTTTGTGCCAATTAAATATTTCACTATTTTGTTAATAAATATATAAGTTTAGCGCTTACGTCACAACAGGTTAAATAAGATAGGTAATGAATGGTACAGTATTTTAAGTAGGTAACATAAATAAGTAGACACAAATTAAAAATATATAATTTAATTCATTTCAAGATATATACTATGCTATAGGCTGAATAGTTTAATTCTGTACGCGACTGTATTGAGCATGTAGCGTTATTATACTATACGTTTTAAAAGGTAGGCATAAAGTACTACGCGGCCGCTTTTTCGTAACCATCTATACTTGGTCGGGTTGCCATGATCATGCACTACCTAATGTCTTTCTTTTAATTATCTCAGTAATTACAAATCGTATTACGCTGAAATTTTACAGGTAGAAAATTGAACTAAAATACTAATTAATGATATCTTATTCAACTTTTAAATCCACAAGGAACTCAGTAAATCGGAGGCTTAAAATCTCCGGAGCGCATCGTTACGAGAACTGAATTAAATATCGTTGTAACTTAATAAATACCTACAGGATTCTAATGAAAATTTACAAACATTTGAAGGCAGTTGTAAGCTACAAAATGACGTTTCAAATAAGGCTTTAGAGCTCTTTTTTGAAGAGCTAGGAGCTATTTTTGAGTTTTTTTATTAATTAAAATACTTCTAAACGGTGCATTATTTTGTTTTTCTTTATTGGCAAACAAATTATAACAAATTCATAGAAGCTGTGTACAAAAAATTATACATATTCGCTTAGCCGTTTCGGAGATACAGCGAACACGTAAACGTTACCCCAGCAGGATTTTGAATATCTCCGAAACCATAAACGATACAAATTCAAATTTTGTGGCAACATTTACCTCGTTCAGAATACTAATTATGTACCTAAAGTTTATTTCAATAAACCCTTTAATTAATAAAACATCTGGCTGGGGTAACGTTACGCCAGCCAGATCTGTTTTTGTCAAATAACTAAAAAACCATAAGCAAAACAAATTTAAAAATCAGCACAACAATTGAAGAAGTTGGACTTCTAATTATCTACTTAAAAAAAAATGTGATTTTCGACAAAATCTGGCTGGGGTAACGCACACGATTTGTGGGAGGGCGGGCGGTGCTTTTTGCATGTGCTTGTTCTCTAACATAGTCGGTGGTCACAGGTAGTGTAGTTGGGTACTTATGCCGGCGTAACTGAGCGGAAATCTAAGGCTAAGTAATTTTTCAATTTTAATACTGGTAACATTGATGCCTAGGCAAAACCAAAGGCAAAGCTGTGGCACCTCGTGTCTTGAAAAATTGCCATTCCAATTAAAGTAGATAATATACAATTAAGCTGAAAAAGAGAATTATTTTGTATTAAATTTCCACTAAACGATGCAAGCTCGTAGTTTGTCGAAGCGAAAACATCTCCTGAGGATGCCACGTGTAGTGGCGAAACGCGTCGAGTGTCTTATTGGTCAGTGTTGTGTTTCCAGGTGCATCTTCTGTGTCACGTTGTGAGTTGCATTGTAAGTCCTGCAACTTTTACTCTAGTTTTTCAAGTGGTTACGGATTTATTTGAGTTCATGCGATGGCGTCGTTTAGTGGAAATTCAAAGTAAATAATTGGAGTTGAATTGAATTGAAAGCAAAATAATTCTCTTTTTCAGCTTCAGTCATGGATTTCCGCAGTCTGATTCTATCAAATAAGTTTGTGCTTAATTCTAGAATTAGAGTGTAAAACCAAGTCTCAGGTCGTTTTATCCTTAACAAGATATATCAGTGGTGATCTCGAGATAACAGTGGACTTTCTGACTGAAGTGGACAAACTAGTGCAGTTAATAGAATCTCCAATATTTGCATGTGAGTGTCATCTTTTTTTTCTTTGATTTAGATCTAGTATGTTCTCTCCATTTGCTCAGTAGGGTAGAGTATTTTGATATTTTTGTATTCCCAAAACCTATAAGTGTACTTATATTTTCTTATGTTATTAAGTTTCTTTTTATTTTTCTGCATTAACGATGTCAATTCATTTACAATGTGAAATTAAAACACACTTGTTAAGGGTGCTTTATTTTCACATTCTTATGTAATCGTTACGTTGAAACAATTAGAAAGTAGTAATTTTGCGCCAATTTCAAAAGAGGATTATTTCCTCAAAAATCAATCCGCCAAGTCGCTCGATCTAAAACTCTTGTATCATCAGACTTGCGCCTAGAACTATTACGCGGGGCAGAGAGTGCGGAGCTGCGCAGCGCGCTGTTCGGGCTGCTGATGTTGCTGCCGCAGAGCGACGCCTTCCACACGCTGCGCCGGCGCCTGCAGTGCGCGCCACCCCCGCCACCCCCCGCCGCGCCGCTAGACACTACTCGGTATGTGCGCTGTTCGGGCTGCTGATGTTGCTGCCGCAGAGCGACGCCTTCCACACGCTGCGCCGGCGCCTGCAGTGCGCGCCACCCCCGCCACCCCCGCCACCCCCCGCCGCGCCGCTAGACACTACTCGGTATGTGCGCTGTTCGGGCTGCTGATGTTGCTGCCGCAGAGCGACGCCTTCCACACGCTGCGCCGGCGCCTGCAGTGCGCGCCACCCCCGCCACCCCCCGCCGCGCCGCTAGACACTACTCGGTATGTGCGCTGTTCGGGCTGCTGATGTTGCTGCCGCAGAGCGACGCCTTCCACACGCTGCGCCGGCGCCTGCAGTGCGCGCCACCCCCGCCACCCCCCGCCGCGCCGCTAGACACTACTCGGTATGTGCGCTGTTCGGGCTGCTGATGTTGCTGCCGCAGAGCGACGCCTTCCACACGCTGCGCCGGCGCCTGCAGTGCGCGCCACCCCCGCCACCCCCGCCACCCCCCGCCGCGCCGCTAGACACTACTCGGTATGTGCGCTGTTCGGGCTGCTGATGTTGCTGCCGCAGAGCGACGCCTTCCACACGCTGCGCCGGCGCCTGCAGTGCGCGCCACCCCCGCCACCCCCGCCGCGCCGCTAGACACTACTCGGTATGTGCGCTGTTCGGGCTGCTGATGTTGCTGCCGCAGAGCGACGCCTTCCACACGCTGCGCCGGCGCCTGCAGTGCGCGCCACCCCCGCCACCCCCCGCCGCGCCGCTAGACACTACTCGGTATGTGCGCTGTTCGGGCTGCTGATGTTGCTGCCGCAGAGCGACGCCTTCCACACGCTGCGCCGGCGCCTGCAGTGCGCGCCACCCCCGCCACCCCCCGCCGCGCCGCTAGACACTACTCGGTATGTGCGCTGTTCGGGCTGCTGATGTTGCTGCCGCAGAGCGACGCCTTCCACACGCTGCGCCGGCGCCTGCAGTGCGCGCCACCCCCGCCACCCCCCGCCGCGCCGCTAGACACTACTCGGTATGTGCGCTGTTCGGGCTGCTGATGTTGCTGCCGCAGAGCGACGCCTTCCACACGCTGCGCCGGCGCCTGCAGTGCGCGCCACCCCCGCCACCCCCGCCACCCCCCGCCGCGCCGCTAGACACTACTCGGTATGTGCGCTGTTCGGGCTGCTGATGTTGCTGCCGCAGAGCGACGCCTTCCACACGCTGCGCCGGCGCCTGCAGTGCGCGCCACCCCCGCCACCCCCGCCGCGCCGCTAGACACTACTCGGTATGTGCGCTGTTCGGGCTGCTGATGTTGCTGCCGCAGAGCGACGCCTTCCACACGCTGCGCCGGCGCCTGCAGTGCGCGCCACCCCCGCCACCCCCCGCCGCGCCGCTAGACACTACTCGGTATGTGCGCTGTTCGGGCTGCTGATGTTGCTGCCGCAGAGCGACGCCTTCCACACGCTGCGCCGGCGCCTGCAGTGCGCGCCACCCCCGCCACCCCCCGCCGCGCCGCTAGACACTACTCGGTATGTGCGCTGTTCGGGCTGCTGATGTTGCTGCCGCAGAGCGACGCCTTCCACACGCTGCGCCGGCGCCTGCAGTGCGCGCCACCCCCGCCACCCCCCGCCGCGCCGCTAGACACTACTCGGTATGTGCGCTGTTCGGGCTGCTGATGTTGCTGCCGCAGAGCGACGCCTTCCACACGCTGCGCCGGCGCCTGCAGTGCGCGCCACCCCCGCCACCCCCGCCACCCCCCGCCGCGCCGCTAGACACTACTCGGTATGTGCAAAGTCATGAATCTGACGGCCTTAAGAGACACAGAGTGATACCGTCAGTGTTGTTTGTCAACTAACCGACTATTAATTGAATTTTGTGTGTTTAAAAAATTGGTTTCTACAGCTTTTTGAAAATATACTGGTTGTAATAACTTCATAGGGGCTATGTTTTTTATATATCTTTTCTACATCCACAAGATGATCAGCAGCGTCTTGTGTCTATTTTGATATTTATGATTAATGTCTTCTTCTTATACTTGATTTAATAGAATGACTAACTAAATTGTCCCATGTATAGTAATCATACCTTGAACTCACCAAAAAACTAAAATTAAATTTCAGAAAACCACCAGCTTCAGAGTCCTTCGACTTCGACAGCCTGCTAGCCACATTCAAGGACGTGCAGCGCGCGCACCGCGAGTACAAGGCGTTGGACCGGTCGCGCGCGCGCCTGCTCGACAAGCCGTACTCGTAGCGTAAATGTATCCTAGCTTATAAACGATGGAAGTTATACAGTAGGTATAGAGGAGATTTAACGAAGAAAATGTATAGAATTTATGTGCTGGCGACTGTACATCCAACTTCCTTAATCTGTCACATTTTTGCAACCCAATATGTTTGGGAAAGTTTGACAGGACAAGTAGGTCGGTGATGCTAATTGTGAGCATTCTGTGATCTTGATTATACACCTATGTATATGCAAAAATAAAGAAAAATGTTTTATGATATTAATTAACCTATCAAAATGCAAACGTAAAAAACACACGAAACGTTGTAGAAATGATTTACCTAGTATATCTAAATTTATCTTATATAATTTTAATTTCTTAATTATATTGATTAATTTGATATGTTTCGATCAAAAGATCACTATTTGTCACCAAAATAGTATCGTCAGTTTTATTGGAGTATCGAGAAAATATCTGTAAAGCGCGGTCTTTTACTCAGTAAAATAACAGTATTATATGCTCGATTCTATGATTTTTTTTTCAAGTTTTAATTTTAATGCTTAAATCGCAGTAAGTCGCAAATTAAATTCAAATTTAAAAATAATAATTCTATGTAAAGAATGTTTTCTATTGAAAAATGCGTAGGTATAGCATGATTTCACTTCGGCTTCATTGATTGAGTAAAAAAAGAAATGTCTAGCTGCCTGAATTGCACCTTTAAGTACATTAGATGAAGGAAGACAAGATTATGTAAATCTATGATGTACACAGTTGTATTATAAAGTTATATTAAATTAATAAAATGTTATTTATACATTCCAACATTTTGTTTTATTTCAATACGGAATAGTTACATTGTATGTTCTTTTGATAACAAATAATACTATGTATTGCCTCATTTATAAAGTTTTATTTAAATAAGAGAGCACCTTGATATTTGTATGGTTTGACTAATAGACTTACGAATATTACGTTTAATTACAAACTAATGATGTCGATCATACAAGGCTTTAAATTTATTTACCTTATCTATTAAATACAGTAATAGGAATGTTATTATTAGTTTATATGTTGAAATAAAATTAATTTCATACATGGAGTCAATAATAATTACAAAATAATACAATAATGTTTTTTTATAATGTTACATTACAATAAAAAATATAGAACTTAGGCACTAAAAATAAAATTATTAGTAACTATTTCTTATTGCATCTTGACATAAAAAATAAATCATTCACTAAATATTTCAGTTCTAGACAAAAATTAATGACGTTAGGGAATCGATAAAATTGATCGCTTTGAGATCTCATTTGAAAACAATATAATTATGAAAGATTGGCAAGCCTGCTACTACAGTATTTTTTAAGATAACATCAGAACGTGATTTTTTACGATCACAAATCATCAAGCTAGATTGTACAGTCAAAATTGAATGTTTCATTTGTCTATGGTGTCTATGAACAGTAATTAGTTGATTTGTCTTGTATTTCACTATTAGACCCAAAAAGTCCACATCACTAGCATTTACTTGGCTTCATTATGTACTGTTTCAAACTTTCCTGTTGCATTATTACACTAAAACACTGATTTTCAACGGGTTTTACGCAACTCAACCATTTTTTAAAGGTAAAACTTAGTAGTTACCTTCCCGACGTTTCGATCTGGTTGCACAGATCATGGTCGCGGGTGAACTGCCTTTTGCCTTCATTAGCTTTTCAGATAGCTCACTGTATAGTTTTTCACTGGAGCACGCAAGAAGACCTCGGTTGGTCGCCCTCGCCCGCCGACTCGGCGCCGGTGCTTGTGCTACTAGCGCTAAACGACACCTGGTCCGACGGCTCCGTCATACTCAAAGTATATGAACCCTCGTCCGATGTGTGTGGAGTGATGGAACCTACCGGTGTCGTATGCACTGACCCGTCATCCGGTGGCATTTCCGAGGCCTGAGTTAAGGACCCATTGTTGCTTGCTTGAGTTACGGAACCGTTGGTTAAATTGTCTCTTTGATGGAGTGTGCGGAGGCGTAGCACAGTGGGGTCGCTGGCGTCGGACAGCGAGGGCGCAGGGGCGTGCATACGCTAGGGTTGGAGGCGGTCCGTGAGCGCGTGCAGCCGCGCGATGAGCTCCGTGTTGGTGGCCGCCGCTGATGATACTTCCTCGTGTGCGGCTAGGAGGGCCCTGGGGGATACGTTTGCAATGACTTACGACGTTTTCAACAGAAGTTAGAGATGACAAAATAGTCATCTACTTTATGTTAAAATAAGCAACGCGGCTGCTTTGGTCGATGTAAATAGATGAATTCGTACACATAAGTGCGTTAAGCGTGACACTTGTGGAGTAATGGTTGCGTACTAAGCTTGTTGAAAAAATATCGATACATCGATATTTTTTTACCTTAATTCATTTAAAAAAAAAGCTAATTGGTCGAACAGTTTGACCCGATACATATCGATATTTTTTTCGCAATATATCGAGACCGTTTTTTTTTAAAATATCGATGTATCGATATTTTCTTAAATATTCGACATCCCTATTGTGTACCGTACCTGAGTCCGGCGCCGCCGCAGGACACGCCGCGCGGCGCCGACGCCGGCGCCTTCTCCGCCGCCGGCTCGCTGCTCGCCGCCGGCTCCTGCTGCTGACAACACATACTCAAATATTAACTACTATCGTTACCGCACGTCTAAACTTTTGCGCATCGGCCTTTTTTCATTATAAAATCAATTTATTTTTTGTAAGTAGGCTGACCAGTAGCACTTTTACACGTCCCAACATATAAATGAACCCTACCACCGCTTCGGGACAATTTGGGCCAGTGCTGAGAAGAAGCGGCACAAGAAACTCAGTCACTATTGTCATTACCACTTTTCAAATTTGATTTATTATTATTGTAATTGTTTACATTTAAACATTTCCATATATCTTTTTCATTTATATAATCATCAATTTTAAAATATCCTTTCGAAATTACTACATCTTTTACAATTGTTTTAAATTTATCTAACGGTAAGGAAATTAAATTTCTAGGTAATTTAATAAAAAAATATATACATCTACCCATAAATGAGTGACCAACTTTATGAAGCCTAAAATGTGGAACGGCAAGCCTATTTTTTGTCTGGTGTTGAAGATATGCAAATCGCTGTTTTTAGGAAATGAGTATAAGTTTTTTCGAATGTATATTAATTAGGTTTTCGTAAATGAATTGCGATTAAATGTAAGTATTTTAACTCCTTTAAACAATTCCCCGAGTGTTTCATCATCTGATTTAAGTTTATAAATAGCTTGCACGGCTCGTTTCTGCAATACGAAAATTGTTTCTATCTGCAGCTGAGCCCCATAGTAAGATGCCGTATTACATGATACTGTGAAAATAACTAAAGTAAATTAGCCTTGCCGTTTCAACATCAGTCAGAAACCTTATCTTTCGTACAGCGTATGCAGCGGAGCTTAGTCTCTTTGATAAGGTCATATAAGGACCCTACCGGAGCTTATCATCCAAAGTAATTCCCAAAAAAGTTGCAGTATTTGAAGTAACTAGCTGTTCATCCTTAACAACAACCCTTGTTGGAACTTGTCGGACATTGGGCATTGAAAACTTAATGCATTTAGTTTTGGTCGCGTTAAGCAATAGATTGTTAACGGTGAACCAATAAAGTACTTGCGAGAGAGTACCATCTACATCGTCAAACGATTCTTTACCCCTTGGGGTTTAAAAAAGTAATGAAGTATCATCAGCAAATAACACTATCTCACAAACGCCGTCGATAAAGTATGGAAGGTCATTAATATATATCAGAAACAATAACGGTCCTAATATCGAACCCTGGGGCACACCCATAGTGAGAGGTGCTCCAGGAGACTCTGCTCCATTGATAGAAACCTTTTGTGTTCTCTCAGTGAGATATGAATTAAATAAGTTACATGCGTCAGTTGATACACCATAATGGCGTAGTTTTCCTAACAAGGTCTCATGGTCAACACAATCAAACGCTTTAGAGAGGTCACAAAAAATTCCTATAGCATCATGCTTACTATCATAGGCCTCTTTTTCAGCTTTAATTATATTTGACACAAAATGTATGCGACTACGTTAATATCGTGTGCAAAAATTTGATACTCAAAGCCGATTCACCGATGCGAGTAAGATATAACTCCACTTAAAAAGTCAATTTTCATTTACAGACAAACATGTCAATTTTTAACACCTAACTTTTTGCTTCGAGAATTTAAAAGCAAAGTTAACAAATAGACAGCCGAGAGAAACTAACCTGTGGTGTTAGCGCAGCGCGGGTAGCTCTCTCCGCGTCTTGCAGCCGCGCGGCCAGCGCCAACAGCTTCAGCTCCGTGCTCGACACGTCTTTGTCCAGGATCTGCGTTTGCAGGTACACCGTCGCTGCCACTTTGTACCTGTGTGAAGCAAAATAAACTTGACGGCTTGTTTCTAACTCAAAATAAAGAATGTTTCGTTGAACTTGGTACGAACGTTAATGGACAGGCTGGTCTTCCACGGAGCAGAATGGTTTAAAGAATGATGATTAACTCGATAATGCTATATGACATCAGTTCATGTACTCCAAAGTTTACATTCACCTTTGCCAGAGGCGCTGCTCGCTACAACAACAATCTCTTCGTTTCGGTTTCTATTACCCGCTCTAATAAAAAAAAACATCATCAGCCTATATACGTCCCACTGCTGGGCACAGGCCTCACCTCAACTATGAGGTGGTGCGAGCCATACTCCACGCGGGCTCAGTGCGGTGCGGTGGAGGGATGTGTGTAAGGTAAGTGACCAACCTTACTGTCAGATGTTATTAAGCCGCCCGAGGGCCTCCGACCAGGCTTGACGACTAATATCTATCGAAATTAACCGGGACCAACAGCTTAACGTGCCTTCGTGAAAATAGAAGTCTCTTGTATGGTCAGAATGGTCACCCATCCCAAAGATGACCGCGTCGCAGGTTGCTTAACTTTTGGTATCACTACCAAAGCGCTGCAACCTTTACGCCACAAGCACCTCCTTTCAGCTTATTTCAAGGATAATCGTAAAGGTCACAAACAGTATAATAGGAGTTATCTCAGCTCACCAGTCCGCAATGGCGTCGGCTCTCTCCCTGGCGAGCGGCGCAACGCGGTGCAAAATGGCTCGTAATTCTCCCGTGTTTCAGCGACCGATATTCTAATACGTGGAATTGTTCGTCGTTGTATTTGTCGGATAACGTCACTGTTGTTTATTATGGGAAATATAAATGAGTGAACTCAGCTCACCAGTCCGCAATGGCGTCGGCTCTCTCCGTGGCGAGCGGCGCCGCGCGCTGCAAAATGGCTTTCAATCTCCTCCCCGTCTCGGCGACCGTTATTCGTTCTAATACGTGGAATTGTTCGTCGTTATACGTGAGGGAGCGCGTCGCTCGGTCCCGGACTAGATGCTGCCAGGATTCTCTGGGGAGATGTTTAATAGATTGATTTTGTTATATTTGTGACGTGGATTATGCAGACTATTTACGGCATTAAGCCGACAACTTACAGTGAATAGTCCGTTACTTTCTTTGACTATAATTCACATGTGGCTACAGACTAGGCTAACATAGTAGTTAAGTGTCCGCCACGTCCCCTTACATAAGCTGCAATATATCAATATGTCATCTGTGTAATAAACCAGTAATAAACTATACGTTAAACGCGCAACATTTGTTTAATTAGCTGCTCCCGAGTCCCATCCTTACATAGCGACCCTGCCAGTGCTGCACTTTGGGTCCAAAAATGAGATCAACAAATACAGTTCTCAATAAAACGAGGCAGTTTTGAGGGGTTACGGATAAAGTCGCAGATATGTTCCAAAGTGAAGATAGAAAGGCTGTCTCTACGGGCTATGTAAGTGAAACGTGATTTATTCCGTCATTTACTATCTAGGTGAGGTTGTAGGCAAAATAGTCTAGATATCTATTTATTGAAAAGAAGTGAGAAAAATCGTCTAAATCATGACAGCCATTTAAGATTTAGTTGCCAAAATGCGTGAATGATGTGCGAGGGGCGATGAGATACGACATCTTACACGTAGATGTATCAGTTAAAAAGTTAAAACAGGCGGTTGTAAGTACATAAAGTAAAAATACTTCTTTTTCTCGTCAGGCCGTTTGCCTGCAATCTAGGAATTTTCAAAGTTCTTCAAACAGGCATCTTCTAGGTGAGCTCGCACCATCGCACACTCAGCCTTTGTCCCGTTGGACTTAGTCTTGGTGTACGATTACATCGCACATTGCGACCTCAATATTATTGCTTACCTTTGTCTACACAAGTTAGGCGCTTAATTTATTAATTGCTTTTAGTTCAGTTAACGTTCAATTTTCATTGTGTGCACACAACATTATCAAGAATGAATCAATCAAGTGTCAAGTGTTGTAACGGTCAGCTACTAATGTCACGTCAAATGTCAAGTGTCAGTGCCCGAGGGATATTTAAAATGTTGTAAATAAATTCAACATCCAAGTTAACCGTATGGCTTCTATTCGAGCAGTAATTCATGGTTACAATGCATACTGCATGAAAATTCACTGTCCGAAATGTAGGGCGCGATCAAAGTGCAATTTCTTAATTGTGCATAATGATCAATATACTAAATTACTTAAACCATGTACGTACATCGTAGGTACATATTGCTACTACAAAACTTTTCCTGTTTTTACTACTATCAAGTATATCAAGAAAGTGTATAGGCGTCAAGGGACGGGTAAAACCACGGTAATATTATCTATACAGTATTCCATCTTCATATAAACGGACGACGCGCGAGCTATATTGGCATGCGCTTGGCATGCTACAGTCGCGGATTGCCGCAGTGACGAACGGACGGTGTGCTGGTTTTTAATCAGGAACCGCCCGAATTTTAACTAGAAATAAGTGCAAGTAGCTATTTAACATGACAAGAAGAATATATTGTGCTGTTTTTGAATTGTGGATTTTTTATACACTCAAATATAATAATAAAGCATTTCGTTCATACGAGAATAATATTAGTAATACAATCAATGTGCAAATATTTTTCGGTCGCAAATTTATTAGACCGATTTGTAAGCAAGTAGCTATTTAACATGACAAGTAGAATATATTGTGCTGTTTTTGGATTGCGGATTTTTTATACACTCAAATATAATATTTAAGCATTTCGTTCATACGAGAATAATATTAGTAAATACAATCAATGCGCAAATATTTTTCGGTCGCAAATTTATTATACCGATTTGTTATAAAGTCACATAATCATGGGTTTTAATTAAATCTATCAATCAATAAAACAACTTGCATTTTAATTGAACACTTTCTATTCAATTCATAAAGTATTTTATGTAATCATATAAATATTTTATATTGTTTTTAAGTATCTGTGCTTATAAATAAAAAGTAACAAATTTACAATCTCAAAACTAGATAGAAACTCAAAGTAGGCAGATGCAATTAAAACGCTGTAAGTAGGCGACAGCGAGTACAGCGACAGCCCTATCTCATGCTTACGTACCACGCGGCGGTAGGTACTTATTTTAAAAACAAGGCCGAGTTGGAATACTGTATGGATAATATAACCGTGGTAAAACGGTGTCCTGGTGTACGGGGTATACCAAACATCTAATGAATTGCTAAATGAAATGCTAGAGATTGAGGTAATGTAGAGTTTATTGTAAATTAACGTAAATTACAGAAATTGTGATACTGTTAAGTTGACGTGTGAATGCTATGAATGCGATGTATGCACTGGCCGATTGTGTGGGAAAATGGATTTTACAAAGTTCTAAGTAGCTGATGGCATGATTTGGGCATAATATATTATGTACACCGTACATGCTCCCGGGGAGGAAGATGATGGGGTGAAACGAAATGTTAAATGACTTAATCAAAGAGCAAAAAGATCACGAGCAAATCTATCCCAAATAATAATAAATCTTTCAGAAATGTAAGGCAGGAATGTTACCTCAGCCTGTCGAGCAGCGTGCGCGCGCGCGCGTGCAGGCGCAGCGCGGCGGGGCAGGGCGCGTGCGTGGCGGCGCACTCCCACTCGGCGGCCAGCGCGCCGCGCGCCGCGTGTCGCGCCGCCAGCGCCGCCGCCGCGCCGCGCAGCGCGCGCGCCTCGCGTGCCACCGGCGCCGCCGCCGCCGCCCACGTGGCGCGCCGCCCGCCTGCCGACCGAACAAATCTCATTCTGTTCCCCTAACATTTTCATTAAATCTAACGTCAACTTGAAAACCTACTGTTGGGGGTTTTGGAGAAGCGCGTGAAACAAAACAAATACATTTTTCACAACAATCACACCAATTCTCTAGTCCTAAATTAAGCTACGAGGCTTGTGTTATAGGTACTAGACAACGGATAAACATACTTAAATACTTTTTTTCTAAATAAATACATATTATACATAGAAAACACCCAGACCAGTACAAACACACATGTTCATGCACACATATGCCTGTACTATGGGGATCGAACCCGCGACCCTTGGTTTTAGAAGTCCGACATTTAGACCATTGCACCAAGCGGTCGTCAAAAGTATGTATTATAGTGAAATGACCATTTGTAGGATTTAAATTAAACTCCTAGGATGCCTAGGTAGCGTGAAGCAGAAAATCCAGATAATGGTAACACAATACTTTATTTCCACTCGACCTCCTCCTTCAACAGCCAGAGCCAAAATGTTCAACCGGCCCTTTTCCCCTTCCTAGGTTTCCGATTATTTTGGCGGTAAAAATAGAGTTCTGTGGTTGGTAAAAGATTTAATGACGTTAACCAATCACAGATGACCAACATATTATGTTGGCTTCCGATTGGTTTAGTTGTTTGTTTGTTGTTATGTTTTGGTTTAAATGACCTTTTCACTCTCAATAACGAATTAAGGTGTTTCGCTAATTTATATGCTGGTGCCCCTATGTAAGAAACAACAGGCCTCATTGGCATATTTTCTTTATGAATCTTCGGCAAACCATATAAACAAGGACTTCTTGGATTCATTTCTAAAATTTGATTACGGGTATGTGAATTATCCTGAAGAACAAATTGAGAGGAATGGACTGCATCTTTAATCTCTGACGCAAACTTTTTAGTTGGATCTGACTGTAAAATAATAAACTCGTCACTCTGAATTATATTTTCTACTTTTTTACATAGTTATTATGCTCCATAATTACAACTGTATTACCCTTATCGGCTTTTGACACAATTAAGTTATTATCAGCTATTTTTTCCGTAATTGACTTATAAATATGATACTCTTGAGAAGATGATCTGCGATTCGACATTCTGAAATTCTTCCTTATCTGGTTGGCTGTAACATTAGAAGCTAAGGTTTTGACATGGTGCTCTTTACTACACAAAACCGCTATTTCAACATCTACAGCTAATCCTTCTAAAGATTTTTTTTTATTGAGGGCTGCAAATTGTACTTTAAACCTTTACTCAACAAAGAAACTTCATCATTTGAAAACTCTAAATTGGAAAAATTCTTGACACGAGGATAAAATGTATGTAATTGAGAATTGACGTTAAAAATTTGCTGGGAATCACTATTATTATTATAAGCCGACTCACGTTTCAATACACATATTTTGTTACATTGAACTGCGTACTTTGTATGCGCCACTTCGGAAGCAAGAATCCTAGCTTTCTGATCTAATAAATCAAATTCAACATTATGCAAAGTATATGATAGTTCCGAATACAAAATTTTGAGAAGTAATTTCAAATTGTCCCTTATTGAAAACCAACATCGAGACTCTTCATTAAGCCAGATTGATTGTGCTTTTTTTTTAATAGCTATATCTGCAGATTTACTTTTTGTGTTTGTACTTATTTTAATATAATTTGGAATAATGTGTTCACGCTTACATTGTTGGTTGAACCAGACGTTTTGAACACCTTTTACCAGTTTCGGATGATTACAGTTGGATGTATTTTGGTTCCTGCGCTGGCATCGTTTCGTGGAAATTTAAAGCAAAATAATCATCTTTTTCAGCTTCCGATTGGTTAGCCAATAGGAAGCATCAGACGACTCTTAATGACAAATTGAGTGTTGCCAGTGCAAAATATTTTAAATAAATAATTTCTGGCGTTTTTATTTTATTTTAAATGTCAATTAGTGGACCCTAACAGTATCAAATATATCACCGTCCCCAAATATTATGCTGCACTACGACATGTCCGATGTACTAAACGTTGGACAGCTGCACGGAGCGCGCGGGACGGAGAACCGATAGAATAGATAAGACTTTTTTCCGGAAAGTATTTCCGGTGTTTCAGGATGCAATTAAATATTGTTCACATTTCTTACTACTAAATTTTGAATTGAAAGGCCGGCTTTGAAAGTAGCCATATCTTCTGATTGCGTTAACTTAGAGTGATCTAACTGACATGTCATCGGCGCGCGTACGCATTGTTTCGATAACCTGTTTTCGCAGTTACTACTCATCCTTTGTTTTGATTGGTCGGTCGTAATATTTACTGCATAGAACAAAATAGATAAACTGCATCGCTTGCGATTGTTTCTTATATTTCCATTTTAATAGTAGTTTCTGAATTTGGATTGCCATTGGATGCCAAGTAGTACTTGAAAAATCAGAATTTTTATTTTCAGGCCTTTCAACACTATACGTTTATTGTAAAAGGTCAGTCGTTTATGTAATTGAAATGCTGTTGAACAGAATTAGAAATATAATATTGCTCATTTTTATACCTTTCTACGAGTAACTAAATAAAAAAAATGTACTTAAAAACCATCCAATTCCGGAATTACGGGAGAATGTCCATATTAATATGAACGTTTCCGATCAAACACCCCAATTCAATCTACCTACTCCGATCACTGGTCATAACCGAGTAACTGGACACCCTACGTACCTGCGCTGAGCGCGAGGTCTATGGCGCGCGCGGACACGGCGGCGAGGCGCGCGCTCAGCAGCGCCCCCCAGCGCCGCACGCACACTGATAGGTACACCCTACGTACCGGCGCACAGCGCGAGGTCTATGGCGCGCGCGGCGTCGTGCGTGCGCTCGGCGTGCGCGAGCAGCGCGTCGGCGCGCGCGGACACGGCGGCGAGGCGCGCGCTCAGCAGCGCCCCCCAGCGCCGCACGCACACTGATAGGTACACCCTACGTACCGGCGCACAGCGCGAGGTCTATGGCGCGCGCGGCGTCGTGCGTGCGCTCGGCGTGCGCGAGCAGCGCGTCGGCGCGCGCGGACACGGCGGCGAGGCGCGCGCTCAGCAGCGCCCCCCAGCGCCGCACGCACACTGATAGGTACACCCTACGTACCGGCGCACAGCGCGAGGTCTATGGCGCGCGCGGCGTCGTGCGTGCGCTCGGCGTGCGCGAGCAGCGCGTCGGCGCGCGCGGACACGGCGGCGAGGCGCGCGCTCAGCAGCGCCCCCCAGCGCCGCACGCACACTGATAGGTACACCCTACGTACCGGCGCACAGCGCGAGGTCTATGGCGCGCGCGGCGTCGTGCGTGCGCTCGGCGTGCGCGAGCAGCGCGTCGGCGCGCGCGGACACGGCGGCGAGGCGCGCGCTCAGCAGCGCCCCCCAGCGCCGCACGCACACTGATAGGTACACCCTACGTACCGGCGCACAGCGCGAGGTCTATGGCGCGCGCGGCGTCGTGCGTGCGCTCGGCGTGCGCGAGCAGCGCGTCGGCGCGCGCGGACACGGCGGCGAGGCGCGCGCTCAGCAGCGCCCCCCAGCGCCGCACGCACACTGATAGGTACACCCTACGTACCGGCGCACAGCGCGAGGTCTATGGCGCGCGCGGCGTCGTGCGTGCGCTCGGCGTGCGCGAGCAGCGCGTCGGCGCGCGCGGACACGGCGGCGAGGCGCGCGCTCAGCAGCGCCCCCCAGCGCCGCACGCACGCGCCGCACAGCACCGACGTCGCGCACAGCGCCTCCACGCGACGCTTGATCGCGTGCCCGACGCTGCACGCCGTCTAACAAAATACACATGTGGGTTTCAGAACAGCCAAGGATTCAGATCAATGAGACCAAAACTGACGATGCATGTGTTCAATGCATCGCATCCGAACACCTACTCAGCTCACGTGCCGGCAATTAGGTCGCTCGCTGCGGCCGTCAAACTATAATATGTTTTCACTAATTAGTGCATTTTTGGTCGCCTAATCGTGCGGTCGCGCTCAAAAATTGTACTCTCAAAGTATCGTTGGTGGAACTGTTAATATAACTCTTTTTTCTCATATATCTTTCACTTGACCAACACATCCACCGAAGCTCAGGCCATGTGTATGTGTGACGTCGAGATCAGGCGACTCAAATTGTAAAAATAATCAATCTAGAAATCAAACAGTCACTAGTCACTGACATGAGATTTCAAACAAGATATTTATATATAAAGTCATTGCACAAATGACCTGAAAATAAAGAATATGCAATCACTTCAATTCACCTTGGCCTGCGTGGCGTCGTTCTCCACGGAGACAATGTTGGGGAAGACGGGGAACTTTGGCGCGTCGGGCTCCGGCGGCATGCTCACATTGTGGTTGCTCTTGTTGAATAGCAGCAGCGGCTCCTCCGCTGTTGTCTCCGGGTAGTTCTTGCCTGGGGAACAAACAGGCTTCATCATCATCGGCTTCGGCAGCGCTCGTTGTCGTGCTGGCCACCGTTAGGCATGCGCTTGTGATGGCGAACGGTTGAGGTCGCCACACACTCACCCAGCGTGCTCTCGTCGATCTCGGTGAGCAGCAGCTTGTCCTTGTAGAGCAGCACCTGCGACTCGCCCACCACGCTCGTCTGCTCGCAGATGTACGTCTGCGCTGAGGCACTCACCCAGCGTGCTCTCGTCGATCTCGGTGAGCAGCAGCTTGTCCTTGTAGAGCAGCACCTGCGACTCGCCCACCACGCTCGTCTGCTCGCAGATGTACGTCTGCGCTGAGGCACTCACCCAGCGTGCTCTCGTCGATCTCGGTGAGCAGCAGCTTATCCTTATAAAGAAGCACCTGCGACTCGCCCACCACGCTCGTCTGCTCGCAGATGTAATTCTGCAGGTGCTCGAACTTCTCCTCTGGCTTCAGGAACACCTGCGAGGATACGTGTACTTAAAGGGGCTAAAGTTACATTCTTATTATAACGTATTTAAGGCTGAAAAAGAGGATAACTTTGAAGGATCTGACGTCGTTTATTGAGAATTTTAAGCAAAATAATCTTCTTTTTCAGCCTTAGTCATTCATTTTCAACATGCAACATTCATTTTCATAACCGTAAACGAGATTAACATCTACGTTATAAGGCTTAAACGAGAATGTACACCACATTGCGTGATGTCACCAATCCCCTAATGATGACCTCAAGTAGAATTTCTGAATTGCAAAAGAAACTGCAAGCATGTGCTGAGTACACTTGATGCGTGATTATCGAAACAAATAGAGATTCAATAACTGAAATATGGTTTCTGACTTCCAATTTTCTCAAGGCTCAATAAGTTTCGGATAAATGTGATAAGCTGAAACAGTGTCATACAAAAAAAAAACCAATCAAATAGGTGGAACATTTATACAGGGTTACGGGTAACTCGACTTATTCGTTATAAAGAGACAAAGAAAAGTTAATCAGCAACATAAAACGTTAGAATCAATAGATTTTTTAGATATAGTACTTTTAAGATTGCGAAATTTCTTGTTAAGGCTTTAAATGCAATATTTTGTAATTTTTCGACCCCTACCCTACCCATTGTCGATGGGACCTTTTTTGTAGGAAATCACCTTCAATTCTTCATTCAAAACCATATCTTTGTGTGGAATACTTTATCTTTTTTTAAGGAATACGTCGAGTTACCCTGTATAGAAAACAAAGGCTGAAACATCAGACTACCGTGTATTTCATCAATTCATTCCCGCCCGCCATGTTGGCGTACCGTTGCGTGCGTGTTGTACTGCCAATATTATGGCGGGCGCGTGTCTTGCTCAATATTTACCCGGTAGAAGGGCACAGTCAAAGTTACCGTAATTACAGGAAATGTTCAAATGACAAAGTTCTCAAACGAATTGAGTTGAAAGTTGCGTAAAGTATCATTTGAAAATTAGTGAAATTGTATGGCATGTTTTGTCATCAAATATGTACATATTACGTGGTCGAAATCGGCCAGGAGGACTATATACATATTACTTTAGTTAAGAGTTGAGATTGTTTATTTTAAAAATAAATTCTAGCTTAGCAGACGTATTTTTGGAAGCGCATTGTAGATCACTAATACAGTAAATATAGTTTCATTGAACCTTAAAGCTAATCTGCTATTCTACTTCCTTAGTTCCTTGTTTTTAATACAAATAGTATTAACGATCATAGATAGAACACCTTGCTTGCCTGCTACACCGAAACTAAAATAACCTAGCTGAAAAGTAAAAAAATATCCCAAAACTAAGACTTGCATCTGTTGGCCTCGCCAAGGCCTCTCTAACGCAGGCTTTAAGCAACCTTGGCTGAGATTTCGACTCCTAATCAAGTAGGTATCAACGCGAGCGAGACAAAGCGGTATTGTTCTAAAGTGGGTCGCGCTGTTGCGCAACTGGCGTGCCTCGACGCAGTAAATAAATAGGCAAACGATCGACAGCCGCCGATTTCCTGTTTGGAGACACGATCTTTGGCACCCCAATTTTTTAACGGAAATTCAGTTCTCTAAACTTCTCATGAATAACAAAGAAATATTTTTATTTTTACAAATTGAGATTAAATTGGATCCTCACATTACTATTTTATGATTTCATTTTATTTATACACTTTTATACCCAAAGTGTAGAGGTATCTACTAACTATTTGTTCCCATCTTGATACAGCAGATAAAAATGAACAAAAAACTAACTGGTTGCTAATACATAAATTAAAAAATACATATTCAACTTTATGGTTGCAAGATAATTAGAGTGGAATCCATTACAACACCCAACCATGACAGATGTAGAATATAGAAAGGGATTACATAAAGTTGAGAATACATTATGTAAAAAAATATATGAGAACAGTCAGAAAGCATATCCTGTTTTCTTATTTATCATTTATTTAAGGATCAAAACCAACCTTAATACTTGTAGCTTTGTTGACATGAAAAACATGTACAGGGGTGGTGGATGTTGCAGTCTGGACCTCTGAGAAGAATCTGTCGAAGGTCCATATTCTGTGGGGGTCTACCTCCAACAGACCAGCTAGCAGGGGGGTGACCAGCTTTCGGAGCCCCACACTCAGCTGGCAGTGGGCTGGGAGATCCCTGGCCCACTCTATGGGACCATTTTCTGTTGTCTGTGTTCCCTTTGAACAAGCAAACAATACTGATGCACTAAAGGTATATAAAAAGGTTTACTTATTGGCTTTAGTCTGCTAAGGTAAAAATTACTATTTAAAACTAGCGGACCCAGGTATTGTCCGGTAGGTAAATTTGTCAGGTATTGTAAATTTTTTGTTTACAGTGGACCTCAGGTAATCCCACAAACATTATGCAGGGCAGTGTCGGACTATCGAATTTGTCGGATTATAGAGCACTGCCTAAGACCACTATAGTTCGGTTTTTTTTTACAAAAGAGTACCTTGTAATCTGACAAATTACATATCCAATAATAAGAATCTATATGTTTTATGTACATATGTACTTTGAAGTACAAATCATACTTAATTTATGTAAGTCGAATTTAGTAAATGAAATTACAATTGAGAGCTTACGTTTTAATATAAAATTAAGCATAAATGCACATACATATCTACCAAAATAATCAATAATTATTATTAAAATCTACATGATCTACATTAGCGAAGATTGTCAAACATAATTCAAAGTCATGTCAGATTACAGGGGGCGCCGGATTAGACAGTGGCCGGATTATCGGGGGTCCACTGTATTTCCTTAACATTCAAACCTTGCCTAGACTTCCATGAACATTTCAAGTCTAAAATAAGTCAAATCGGTTCAGCTGTTCGTGAGTTTTAGCAAGCCTAGTGACCAGCAATTTATTTTTATATATAAGATAAGAATGAAATTGTCTATTCCTATTCAGCTTTAAAAAATACTCTGAGATAGAATAAAATAAAATTTGAACCATTGAATACACACAAAACTATTCAGTTAGATAATTAAATTTGTAAAAGACTTACAGATATAACTCCTGATGCTTTCTTAGTAGTTATGTAAAACATAGTTTCCTTATTCCTCCTCCCACCATATGGTCTGAAGGGTAGCTGGCCTGTAGCAACATGGTACAGGGTTACTCCAATGGACCAAAGGTCCACAGTGGCCCCAAAACTCTTCCCAACTGGCTTCCTCAGCACAGCCCTCTCATACATATCAGGATGCAGGTACTCCTCAGTGCCATACAAGGAGACAAACTGCTCCTCCTCATGAAGTTCCCTAGCAGCACCAAAGTCTGTCAACTTGTATGTTGTAGTGCCATCCTCATTGATGTATTTCATTATATTCCCTGGCTTCAGGTCTCTATGCACAAGGTTATTGTCCCTTAAATGCTTCATACCTGCAGTTAAATGTTCTAACACTAACAGAAACTCATCCTCCTGCAGACCATAAGTGTTTTCCGGGTCATCAAGAATGTTAAATAGACTGCCCCCTGTGCAGAGTTCCATAACGATAACTTTCCCGCGACCTTCTTGCTCCTCTTCAATAGCTAAGAGCTTTACGATGTTTTCGTGCTTCACTTTCTTCAAAACTTCGAATTCTCTCATCTGGACATCGTGCGGTCGCATATGGCTCAGTTGGTTGAAGGTCTTGACCGCCACGGGCTCGCCGTTGTTCTTGTTGACACCCTGGAACACGGCGCCCGTGGCACCCTTCCCTAAGACGCTCGTCGTGCACCATACATAGTTCTCAGACCCTCGTAGAAAGGACATTTTCGAAAGTTTGTTTATTTAACACTAACACTGGCTTTATTTAGAACTTAGTTAATGATTTGCCTCAGGTAGTATTTATAAATACTTTATAAAGACGCATCCTTTGTTTAGCAGTTAAGGGTAAATTACAATGCTTAATTATTAAAGTACAAGATTTTACATTCACTTTCGCGATGAAAACATTTCACAAGTTTTGTTTGACAATTCGCCACATTTTGACGTTGACAATAGTTTTCTTCTTTTTGTTGTGCGCGGCATGCCTATCTTCAGTCTTGGCCTAAAAGGTCTGAGGTCTTAGGGCCTGAATCGTAAGCCGAAAAACATAGTATTAAAAAAAAATAGTCGACAATATTTTTAAATATCAGATTAAAAACAAATTTTATCGATATTTCTGTAAAAATGGGGTGAAAGATATTTAAACTAAGTCAAACTTGAATACATACGTTTCACAAAGCCATAAGGGAAAAAAAAGATTTAACCATAGACAATGAGAAAATCACTGTCAAAAACTGTCAATGTCAAAATTATCCAAAAATATTTTGCGTATATTTTTGTACATTACGAGTTTTTTATTATTATTTTAGTTAGATTGTTCACTAATTTCATTATATAAATAAGGGTCTTTTTATGAGTGATCTAAGAAAAATATATGACAGGTGTAAAAATAAGTGTAGGATGACCACTTGGCTGTACAAACAATAAGCATACAAATTGCATTTTTATTGTTAAAACGCTACAAAAACATATCAATAACATATTTCAGACATCCACATTGTAAGCCTTTTACATCATGTAAGTAAAAAAATATGGTCGTAGTTGCTAGAAATTTTTATATGATAAACATGTATTACACTTTTACTTTGCTCACAGGTCCTCCAGACATGAGGTGATGAGGCATCGGGATCGGTCAGAAAGCAGGTCTCTCGACAGCCGTCGCGACCACCGTACCAGGAGTAAAGATAGGCGATCAAAATCCCATTCTCCAGCTAGAACAAAAAACAGATCTTCCAGCAGAGAGAAAAAGAAAAAGGATAAGAAATCAAAAAAGAGCAAGAAGAAGAAGAAAAAAGATTCATCATCGAGCAGCAGCTCCAGCAGTGACAGTGAGGAAGAGCTGAAGTTGCTGCAGCGGCTGGAGGTGGAGCGGCAGCGGTTGAAGGAGGAGAAACGCAAACAGAAGGAGATGATGAAGGCTAATGAGACCCCAGAGGAAAAGAGGTAAAGAACTCCTATCACACAGCATATTTTTCTGGTGTTAAAAATAAATATTATTTGATTTGGTTTTGATATAATACATTTTGAGTCATTTAATGTGTTGATCATTGTGTAGGTCGTAACTTTTTGTGATAGGTGCCGATGCATGTGTGTAATGTATGTATGTATCAGGTGTGTATATAGGACAAGTCAATGAAATAACCGTTCTGGTTAAAGTGCCAATCGTAACTGTTTATTGTACAATATACATCACACATCCACTGTAACCCTACAATGTATTCAACCATAAGCCAAAACTGTGGGCCATAAACACACGTATCTTCAAATTGGTTGTAATTCATTTATTGTATGAATTAATTAAAATTACCTACATTGTTTGTATAGAGCTCGCCGCCTCAAAGAGAAGCAAGAGAAAGAGCGCAAAAGACGCGAGAGAATGGGCTGGGACAATGAGTACCAGTGCTACACTAATCAGGACAATCCCTTTGGCGACTCGGCCCTCACACACACATTTGTCTGGACCAAGAAACTGGCCAAAGAAGGTGTTAAGACTGTTTCCAGGGATGAGTTGGAGGCCTCTAATAGACAGAAACAGTTGGAGAATAAAATTGAATTGGAAAAGGTATGTAGGGGATTACTCCTGTCTTTTTCTTTAAGTTTTAGTTATAGAAAATAAAATGGTCATTCTTCTATTACTCATTCCTCACATTTACTTTTCACTATTTGTGTTATTCCCCACTAGTGGCCGCCCGCGACTTCGTCCGCGTGGAAAGCCTTTATCTTAAAAATTCTTTATGAATTGTAGGCTATATGTTATTCTGATGTATAAGCTATATTGTGGTAAAGTTTCATTCAAATCCATTCAGTAGTTTTTACGTGAAAGAGTAACAAACATCCATACATCCATACATCCATACATCCATACTTACAAACTTTCGCCTTTATAATAGTAGTAGGATGTATGTACCTAATGTAAGTAAGTAGGATTTTACTCCAAGTGCATAATCCAATACTCGAATATCTAGCAGGACAGGTTAAATATCATTTATTAAGTTGACTGGACCGTCATTCAAGGCTTAGTTAAAATTGAGATAGGCACCACTCTTCCTGCCATATTTTCTTATCTTTCTAGTCTTTTATCACTTTTTATCATGTGTCCCACCCCCTGGCAGTGGGGTGAGAATAGTTGGAACTAGCCTTGATGTTTGTAAAATTATATGTGTTTTATTTGTAGGTAAAACGCTTTTATTTAAACATTAAAAAAAAACATTGATATTTTGTTTCCTAGATTGAAATAAAACAAATTGATTTTGATTTCGATTGTCATCATGTTCATAAGCATGCTTTCTAAAACATCATCAATTTGACATTTTCAAAGAAAAGAATGATTGTAAGAAAAGAGAACCTTAATTATGGTGAGTAAGTAACAGTTGACAAATAAATTTAAAGTCAGAAACGACGTTCAGAGGCGGTTTCATCATCATCATATCAGCCTGTTACAGTCCACTGCTGGGCACAGGCCTCCCCCAAGGAGCGCCACAGCGCACGATCTCCCTTTGCGTCCAGTGACTACCAGCTGCCTTCTTCAGGTCATCTGTCCATCTAGCAGAGGCGGTTTGATATTCATAATTGGCATGATGACACCTATCTTAAATATTTTCAAGATTATGGCGTTCAAAAACATAGCCCCTATAAAGTTAATACAACCCATATATTTCCCCCTATGAAGTTAATACAACCCATATATTTCCAAAAAGCTGTAGAAACCAATTTTTAAACACACAGAAGTCCTTAAATATTCGGTCAATTGACTCCGATTTCTGATATATGACCGTGACGTCACGTTCATGTATTCCCATACAAAATCTATGGAGGCAGAGCGTTTTGACAGATAATGAAAAGTATGTCAACGATTGGTGGTGTCGTCTAGCCCATTATGGTCAGTAAGTAACAGTTGATAGATAAATTTGTGGCAACCTCTACCGTTCGCCATCACAAGCGCATGCCTTATCAGCGACTGCTGATACGGCTCCATAGGCTAGATGGCCTGTTAGCCTAGTACCGCACATGAACCGCGGCATATAAGATTTCGATTCTGAATAATATAGATAGTCAAATCAAGATGAGGTCTATCGGACCTCGGTCCCAGACTTTAGCCGGCGAAGCGCTTACATTTAGCTTCCTAACTCTAAATCTGTTGCGCCAAAAGTTTAAAGTCAATAATGACATATCAGAGTTCAGAGGCAGTTTGATATTCGTGATTTGGTACCAGGTGAAGCAACGTCGGCTGGAGCGCGAGGCGGAGCGCGCGGCGCGCGAGGCCGAGGCGGCGGCCGCGGCGCGCGCGCGCGAGGCGGCGCAGTTCAGCAGCTGGGCGCGCCACGAGGACGCCTTCCACCTGCACCAGGCGCGGCTCCGCTCGCAGATACGCATCCGCGACGGGAGAGGTAACTTCCAACAAATACAGACTCATATGTAGCATCTACTAGCTAACACGGCAAACTCTGTTCCGCTTTAGAGGCCATTAAGCAGACTTTGGATTTTATTCAATTTCAAATTTACTGCCTCGTTGGTGTAGCGGCAAAGTTTCTGCCTTACATCCGACAGGTCCTGGGTTCGAATCCCAGGTCGAGCCAAAATTGTTTCCGAGATTTTTTGTCATGAATTTCTCAAAAACAGCTCGGATCGGGAAGTTGGCGGTGTTACACCCCCGTGCCTCGGAAAACCCGTTAAGCCTTTGGTCCTGCGCCTGATCTCTCTCCGGTCATTTCGGATTGCCGTCTCACCGGACTTTGAGAGTAATGGAACAGTAAGTGCACCTGTGTATTGCGTTCACAATTGTGCACTATTATATTTCCTGCGTAGTCGGCTGATCTCTAATGAGATTGGCCGCCGCGGTCGAAATCGGCCGGGAGGACTATTATTATTCAAATTTACAGTGAGTTCTGCAGCTATATTCTTCTATATACTGTCATGTAATTTAAACTGTTTAAATGTTTTGTGTTGTGGTCATGTTTGGGATGGGTGACCATTCTGACCATACAAGTCACATCTATTTACAAGAATCTCCGTGCTTCGGAAGGCACGTTAAGCTGTTGGTCCCGGAATATATCGATAGATATTAGTCCTCACTTATCTTACACACACCCCTCAACCGCACCGCACTGAGCCCGCGTGGTGGAGTATGGGTTGCACCACCTCATAGTTGAGGTGAGGCCTGTGCCCAGCAGTGGGACGGATATAGGCTGATGATGAAATGTTTGTGTGCAGCCAAGCCGATCGACCTGCTGGCGTGGTACGTGAGCTCGGAGGAGTGCGTGGACGCGCTCGAGATGCACGAGCCCTACACGTACCTCAACGGGCTGCAGGCGCAGGACCTGGAAGACCTGCTCGAGGATATAAAGGTGGGTCGCTTTGTTCTCACACACTTAACATTCAAAGTTACTTGTGGATAAACTGCATAAGGTTCTGTTTTCAAAAATTTAACTTACTGACCTAAGTCTATGTTAATATGCTCTCGTTAAAAAAAAAGTCAATAAAGAATAACACTTATAAACTACATATTATTTTATTAGTTGCGGAGTGTAGTTTTAAATAGGCGAATTTGAAGTACATAACAACTTTAAATTTTGTTCTTTATATTATTTATTCCATTATTTGTTCAAATAATATTCAAGCAAGAGGTGTACCGTGAAATTAAAACAAATCGAAGTTAGGTAAGTAAGGGTGAATTTATTTTGAACCTTAACGAAACACACTAACATTAGCGTTACACAACTAAATTATACCGCCAGTTAACCAACTATACGCACTTAGCGCTTCGCTTCATCCTTCATAATGCGCACAGCCAAGGAATGGAATGCACTTCCGCCGACGGTGTTCCCTCTTTCTTACAACTTGAGCTCATTCAAAGCGAAAGTCAATAGGCACCTTCTGGGTAAGCTCGCTACATCGTCGACATCTTCTTTACCTCTTAGAGGGAGAATGATGTCAAGAGCGAACCCATTATATAAGAAAAAAAAACTAGGTACAGCGCCATCTGTTGATTCTCTTAGGTACTAATACTATGACGTCGTTGTACGCGTTTGTTTGCGTTTGAATTTACATTACGAGATATAACAAGAGGCCTTATCGCACACGCCGAGTTTCGCCACCACAAATACCTCTTAATTTCGTCAGTTTCACACACTTGCTTGTATCCCTATTAATATTGATTTAAACACACTCACACACACCCACACCCACACACCCACACACACACACACACCCTCACACACACACATGTAAATTTTATTTATTTCACTTGTTTAATATAAAATTTACGCCACTAAGAGAGAGCGGGACCTCCTGACACAAGCATTTATATGTTTAAAAGGTTGGTCCCAACAACTATGCATTGCATGTTTTTTACATGTATTGAAATAAACTTTTTTCATTTTCATTTTCATCCCAGGTGTACCAAGAGCTGGAGAGCTCGACGAACCAGCCGTACTGGGAGGACGTCCGCACGATCGTGCTGGACGAGCTGGGCAAGCTGCGGCGCCTCGCCGCGCCCGACGCGCGCCGCGACGGTGTGCACCAGGCCGTCGCCGACGACGTCACGCAGGTACTCACCACATATAATGTTATTATTATTTTCGGACCGATTTCGGCCTAGGCGACCACTTCGACCCTTAAGTTTACGCTGGTGTGCGCGCAAATGTCTCACAAAGCTAACCTTGGCTTTCAACTTTCCTGCACAAAGTGAGCACGTTAATTTCGTCAGACGCTGACAGACATCATCATCATAAAAAAAAAACTAATAGTTCTCGCAATTTGATGAAAAACTAAACAGGATCCGTCACCATCCACCCCCCATCTAGTTTTAGTTTATTCTTGTTATACATATCTGTACTCCACCAACCCATGGTACTACCTTCCTTGCAGCATACGAACCGAATCACAGGAGAGCGCATGAATACTGTGTGGGCTCTTCTCCCCAACGACGCTATTCTATGCTCCCTACAAACTCTGTTTCCGTCCCATACATATCTATACTGAACTATTTTGTTGCAGATATTCAAGGGCAAGACGGGCGCGCAGCTGGAAGCGCTGCAGACGCAGATCGAGCAGAAGATCAGCGGGCGCCGCGACGGCGTCGACGTCGGCTACTGGGAGAGCCTGCTCAGCCAGCTCAAAGGTACTGTTGCAGATGTTCCAGAGCAAGACGGGCGCGCAGCTGGAAGCGCTGCAGACGCAGATCGAGCAGAAGATCAGCGTATCACATTTTATTTTCGTTTATTTAGTCAGGCAAGTCTCTGAAAAAGTCATTCGAAAGTCTTATTTTACAGAACTAGTTGCTGCCAAAGACTTCGTTCGCGTGGAAACCCTTTATCTTCAAAATTCTTTTAATTTTAGCCTTTGTGTTATGCTGATGACGCTGATGTATTTGCTACATATAATTTTGCTAAATTTCATTAAAACACATACAGTAGTTTTAACGTGAAAGAGTAACAAACATCTATCGATCCATACTTAAGAACTTTTACGTTTGTAATATAAGAAATAGTCGCTAAAGTCAATCCCTGGAGGGATCCTCGTTACTACTGCAACAGAGCAGTGCATATCTGTCAATATCTACTAAACCGTTGCCTATCGCATAATTTAAGATAGGTCGTATCCCTTTTCTTAATAAAGGTCTAGACTTTGCTTTTATAAGTACGTCTTACGCTCCGCCCCTTGGCGGCGGCCCGACGATTAGTGTGCTTAGTCAAAAATTGCGCAGGTTACATCTACTAACCGTTTTCATCTTATTTTCTAAAATTCACACTTATACAGGGTGAATACGAAATCGTGTAATTCCTTTAAACGACATGATCAGCTGCTTATATAAAACTATTCTGCAAGGGTCATTTGCCGATCAGAAATCATAAGAATAAAAATCAATTTAAGATCGCAGTAGAGAAGATGAGTGCTTACTTAATCATAAACTTTAATAGCTCGACATACAATGCAGAGATAAACTATCAAGGTCAAATAGTAAAACATGCAAATAGTGTTAAGTTTTTAGGTATAGAAGTTGATTATAAATTTGACTGGAAAAGACATGTAGAAAGTGTATGTAATAGAATAAATAGATTTGCCTTTGTATTTCGTAAATTAGTTAAAACAGCATCCAGGTCCACAGCCCTTACAGCTTACTTTGGTTATGTTGGATCGGTACTGCGCTATGGGCTCATTATCTAGGAAACAGCACCGATATTACGAGAGCATTCTAAGTTCAAAAAATGTGTCAGGGCAATATGTGGTGTAGCGCCGGATGTATCATGTAGGCCATTGTTTAAGTTATTGCAGATTTTACCATTACCATGTCTATATATTTTAGAGATATCTAAATTTGTAAGACAAAATAATACAAAATTTAAGAAAGCCAGAGAATTGTTTCCACGCAGTATTCGGAATAACAATAGACTGGTCCTTGATTTTACCCACAAGAGTGCTCGCATCCAAAAAAACTGCTACTGCGTGTGTATAAAAATTTATAATAAAATTCCCCAAAGTTTAAAAGACCGATCATTCTGTCAATTTAAAAAAGCATTACACAACTGGCTTCTTGAGGATTCTTTCTATTGTTTAAAAGAATTTTTTGACTGGAAAGACAAGGAATGATATTGGCATTTGGTTCATTGACTTGGTATTGTTTTGTATATGGACATTCATTTTGATTAATATTGACATTTTATTCTAATTATATTGATTATTTAAACATAAGATTACATGCTGTTACACAAAAAGGTTTAGATAATCTAAACAGTTCACTTTTTGAAGTTTTTGGAGAGCACATGCATAACCGGTTTTGATCGGCACGCCGAAGTCTAGAAACTTACGTTTCGGGGTCGCGGGGAAGGACGATCGCGCGCGCTGATTGGTCGGACGGACACGCGACACCACAGGTAATAAAAGGTAACGCAACGGTAAAACGTTGTGCGGGAATGAAATTAACGTTGCCGCGTTACACATTTTAATTTAATAGTACCTACCTAGTGTTTTGTATATAATGTGAGTACAATATATTTCCAATTTTATGTTTATATTTGCATGCTTTTTTATATAGCTGAATATGTGAGACTTAAATGCGTTATTTAAAGATCTGACATGTACCGTATTTAAGAGCAAATAAATGATTCTATTCTATTCCAGTCTATCATATATTATTTAATGAGAAAATAAGACTAAAAAAAATAATTACCAAACTAATTCAAAATTATTCTCAATTTATTTAGCGCAGTGGCCGCTTCCCTTTTCAATAATAATAATTCTTTATTTGCATCCAACATGGTATAAATAGATATTCGTTACAATTTGAGTCACATGTTACTGACTACAGGAACTAGCATGCAAATGTTACAAGAAATAAAATTAAAATTACCTCAGAATTCAATGCACTCGGGCGCTTGACAGGCCGAGAAGCGGGGGCCGTGCGCAAGCTCACTCGTATCAGTCGATGTAACAGATTCAAGATAACAATGATTAAAACAGTCTTCAGATCTTTTTCTTGATGTGCAACTTATCGATACGACTAATGACTAGTTTCGCGTGTTTGTTTGTGTCAGTGTTGTGATTCCAGTGCATCTTCTGTGTCACGTTGTGAGTTGTAGATATTGTAAGTCCTGCGACTCGACGCGTTTCGCGTGTTTGTTTGTGTCAGTGTTGTGATTCCAGTGCATCTTCTGTGTCACGTTGTGAGTTGTAGATATTGTAAGTCCTGCGACTTCCCGTTCTACCTTTTCAGGTGATTACAGTTGGATGTATTTTGGTTCCTGCGCTGGCGCCGTTTTCGTGGAAATTCAAAGCAAAATAATCATCTTTTTCAGCTTTACAATCTCTATACATTGCTCACTTTAGCTAAACTTAAACTTCTAAATAAACCTAACAGGAATGAAAGCTCAGCTCACGGTAAAATAAGACCGATTGAGCACGTACACCAATGATCAGTTCCTAGTCATTGAGCACTACCTACCTGTGTTGTTTACACCAAATAAACTAAAGGCAATAAAAGTGATTTTAGTTGTTTATTACTCATTTCGTCACACTCTTGTCGACAGGCTTTTTGCTAAAGACCTTATGAACTTAGCAATAGGGTTTCTTTTTGATATGTGAGGGTACTCTAGGTAACTTGTGTGATCTATCTGAGATTATTAAAAGAAATAGTTATACTAATTATGTTAGTACAAATTGAAATCGTTGAAAAGGTAACCAGGCCACTGCGCGTAATAAATTGAGAATTATTTTAAATTCATTTGGTAGGAATTTATATTTTTTGACTTTTTGTCTCATTAAATGATATGATATGATTAAGTAATTTCTGATGGGCAAATGACCCTAGCAGAATCGTTCTATATAAGCAGCTGATCATGTCGTTTACAGGAATTACACGATTTCGTATTCACCCTGTATTATGATTAATGAATTTAATGTTTGTGAAATGTATTTTTATGACATTATGATCCAAGAGATTGAAATAAATGATTTGAATTTGAGGTTTTTTTAGCCTCCCTAAATTCATACAGTCAACTACACGAACAAACAAACAGCATTTTAACTTATGACACAGGGACACTTATTTCTACCAAAAAAATAGTGTATATGATGTTGAAGCATTTGTCAACTGCAAACTTTCCTCTTAGCGCACATGTCGCGCGCGCGGCTCCGCGACCGCCACCAGCACAACCTGCGCCGCAAGCTGCAGCTGCTCAAGCAGGAGCAGGGCGTCGCCGCCGCACCGGCCGCGCCCGCACCACCGGCCGAGGACAAGCAGGAAACCCAACCGCAGTACGTGCTCTTTCTCCTATGAAAATATTTTTTTTCCTCACAAGAGTCCCTGAACTTGAAACATCATTGAATTTTTGGAACTAAATTATACATGAGCGCTCGCATCAATCGCGCATGAAATCCAGAAGATTACGCGGAACCTTCATATAACAAGAAGTGTTGAATTGTTATTTTTACCCTGTCTTGAATTTTAAGCCGGCTACACCGGCCAAAAACAAACGCTAAAAAACACCAATCAACGGTAACACTATGGTGGACCCAGGGCAATTAGAACAGCCCCGCGTCCTCCTTTATAAAACCCTTGAATGGCTACTGCTTGGATCTATCTTTGTTTTTGATTCGAGTGCTTAAACTTATTTCGTGTTCAGAGCAGTATGACACGTCCTTCATATTTACAGAACGTCCCAAGAAACCGAATCGGAGCCGAAGCAAGAGGCGTCGGCATCCCCTCCCCGCACCGAAGAAGCCGGCCCGTCCGCCGCCGACGCGTCGCCACCGGACTCGGAGGACGAGGGCGGCGCCTGCACCGCGCTGTACGTGTCCGGCCGCTACTCGCCGCCGCTGCTGCCGGCCGGCGCGCTGGAGCCGGGCACGCTGCTGACGAGCGCGGAGGAGGACGAGCGCCGCGTCGCCTTCCTGCGCCACGCGCTGCGGGCTGCGGCCGCCAACAAGCACGCCGCCGACGCCGCCACGGCGCTGGTAAGTGCACCGCGCTGTACGTGTCCGGGCGCTACTCGGCGCGCTGGAGCCGGGCACGCTGCTGACGAGCGCCGCGTCGCCTTCCTGCGCCACGCGCTGCGGGCTGCGGCCGCCAACAAGCACGCCGCCGACGCCGCCACGGCGCTGGTAAGTGCACCGCGCTGTACGTGTCCGGGCGCTACTCGGCGCGCTGGAGCCGGGCACGCTGCTGACGAGCGCCGCGTCGCCTTCCTGCGCCACGCGCTGCGGGCTGCGGCCGCCAACAAGCACGCCGCCGACGCCGCCACGGCGCTGGTAAGTGCACCGCGCTGTACGTGTCCGGGCGCTACTCGGCGCGCTGGAGCCGGGCACGCTGCTGACGAGCGCCGCGTCGCCTTCCTGCGCCACGCGCTGCGGGCTGCGGCCGCCAACAAGCACGCCGCCGACGCCGCCACGGCGCTGGTAAGTGCACCGCGCTGTACGTGTCCGGGCGCTACTCGGCGCGCTGGAGCCGGGCACGCTGCTGACGAGCGCCGCGTCGCCTTCCTGCGCCACGCGCTGCGGGCTGCGGCCGCCAACAAGCACGCCGCCGACGCCGCCACGGCGCTGGTAAGTGCACCGCGCTGTACGTGTCCGGGCGCTACTCGGCGCGCTGGAGCCGGGCACGCTGCTGACGAGCGCCGCGTCGCCTTCCTGCGCCACGCGCTGCGGGCTGCGGCCGCCAACAAGCACGCCGCCGACGCCGCCACGGCGCTGGTAAGTGCACCGCGCTGTACGTGTCCGGGCGCTACTCGGCGCGCTGGAGCCGGGCACGCTGCTGACGAGCGCCGCGTCGCCTTCCTGCGCCACGCGCTGCGGGCTGCGGCCGCCAACAAGCACGCCGCCGACGCCGCCACGGCGCTGGTAAGTGCACCGCGCTGTACGTGTCCGGGCGCTACTCGGCGCGCTGGAGCCGGGCACGCTGCTGACGAGCGCCGCGTCGCCTTCCTGCGCCACGCGCTGCGGGCTGCGGCCGCCAACAAGCACGCCGCCGACGCCGCCACGGCGCTGGTAAGTGCACCGCGCTGTACGTGTCCGGGCGCTACTCGGCGCGCTGGAGCCGGGCACGCTGCTGACGAGCGCCGCGTCGCCTTCCTGCGCCACGCGCTGCGGGCTGCGGCCGCCAACAAGCACGCCGCCGACGCCGCCACGGCGCTGGTAAGTGCACCGCGCTGTACGTGTCCGGGCGCTACTCGGCGCGCTGGAGCCGGGCACGCTGCTGACGAGCGCCGCGTCGCCTTCCTGCGCCACGCGCTGCGGGCTGCGGCCGCCAACAAGCACGCCGCCGACGCCGCCACGGCGCTGGTAAGTGCACCGCGCTGTACGTGTCCGGGCGCTACTCGGCGCGCTGGAGCCGGGCACGCTGCTGACGAGCGCCGCGTCGCCTTCCTGCGCCACGCGCTGCGGGCTGCAGCCGCCGTGTCCGGGTGATACTAGCCGCCGCTGCTGCCAGCGGGCATGCTGCCAAGGCCGACATGGCGCTGGTGAGAGTGGACTAAGCTCGAGCTTTCCTTTTGAAGATCCCAAATGTTAGGTTGTTGTCAAAAATGATGTCATGTTGTGGCGACCTCTACCATTCGCCATCACAATCGCATGCCTAACTGTGGCAAGCACGACAGCGAGCGCTGATACGGCTCCATAGGCTAGATGGCGCTGTTAGCCTAGTACCGCACATGAACTACGGCATAAAAGATTTAGATGTAGAATAATATACAGGGTGCATACGAAATCGTGTAATTCCTGTACACGACGTGACGATTCTGAATTGTTTCTTACCCATTTCTTCAAACACTTGCCGACAGGCTTTTTGCAAAAGACCTTATTAACTTTGCAATAGGGTGGTTTCTTTTTGATATGTGAAGGTACTCTAGGTAACTTGTGTGATCTATCGGAGTATTTTTTTAAAATAGTAATACTATAAATGTTAGTACAAATGGAAATCATGGAAAAGGTAACCGGTCACTGTGCGTAATAAATTGAGAATAATTTTGAATTAGTTTGGTAGGAATTTTATTTTTTGACTTTTTTTCTCATTAAATGATATGATATGATTAAGTAAGCACTCATCTTCTCTACTGTGATCTTAGATTGATTTTTATTCTTGTGATTTCTGATCGGCTAATGACCCTTGCAGAATCGTTCTATATTAGCAGCTGATCATGTCGTTTAAAGGAATTACACGATTTCGTATTCACCCTGTTGATAGCCAATCAAGATGATGAATATCGGACCTTGGTCCACAACCATAACACCCGGTCGGTAGGAAGCGCTTCCTTTAGCTTCTTAACTCTAAAGCTGTTGCGCCAAAATGTCATTTATTGGTTCATGTATGGTTAACATTCGATAGATAAACTAGATCAATGGTGGATTTTGGGAATGACCTGGAAAATGCTGACGGCCCGCTGATAATAACGAAAAATAACGAACGTAACTCGTACCGTTCAAAAACGTGAGTGTCTTAAAGTCGCAGTGTGTAAAGGGTAAATGGTAAGGGAACGAACAAGTTCTACTATACAGCAGTAGCCTTACGGCATTCAGTCTGTGACGAAGCCACTTTAGGTCAAATCATCCTGGAACATTGTGTAAATACTTCGACACTGATGGCAGCCGGCGAAGAATATTTTATGGCATATGACAATGTACATTTTTCATCTCTCTCAACCAATCCTTTCTCTCAATCGCAATATTCCATAATAAGTGTACAATAATTTACCCAAATGCCATTCCTATCATCTTCTTCGCACCTTCTCTTTTGTAAATAGGTACACACTGTAAATAAACCCCCGTGCCTCGGTGCGCACGGTAAGCCGTTGGTCCTGCGCTTGATCTCTCTCCGGTCATGTCGGATTGCCGTCTCACCGAACTTTGGGAGTGATGGAACAGTGAGTGCACCTGTGTATTGCGCTCACACTTGTGCACTATAATATCTAATGCATAGTTGGCTGATCTCTGTTGAGATTGGCCGCCGCGGTCGAAATCGGCCAGAGGGACTATTATTTCATGGACGTAAAGGATTAGCCGGCATCCATGTCACCTCCTAGACAGGGAAGGGATACCGCAGTTTTTGGTGGGGTAGTCGCGGGTCGTGGGACGCGGCTCCGCTCCGGCGAAAATCCGGAGCGGAGCCGCGTCCACTCTAGGACGCTGGGAGTCCCACACACGGCTGAGGCCCCTTGGCCTCGTTTATGGCTCTTAAAAGGGTTTTCCTGCGATAAAAATAAATAATACTTTAAAACAAGCTTTTATTGCTAACTAAAAAGAGAAAATAATTTCTGAGTACACGGAATTTATATTACAGTAGAGTAAAAAGCGTGGGGTGCACTTTATGACATTTTCATACTATACATACATATATACAATAGGATGATTTTCACATACTACTATACCAAGCACCCAATGCTTAAATGTAAGAGGATTTCAGCAATATTAAAATTAATTTTATTTTTTAGTTAGTAAGGATAATGGAAAACTCTTGCATTGTCATCGGTACTTAATACGTGTAAAGTTTCAAATTAATCCGATTTCTGGAATTTTGTGAAAATTGAGCTCAGAAATTCGGTTACATACATTCATACATACATACACCCCGATCTAATAAAAGCGTGTTAAAAAGTTGGTTGCCTGTAAAGTCGGTATACGGGCGAAAGTTTTACGTGACAACGACTTTGAGTGGTAAAATAATTTTAATGTGAATATTCATTCGTATAACATGAACCGGTGTGTATGCCTATCTCTCTCACTCTCTCTCTCTCGCTCTGTCTCTCTCGCTCTTAGGCGGGTTAACTGTGCTCGAGTGGAAGGGACGCGTGCCTTTCACTTTTTATGTCTGCCTCACTCGCTCTCATTTTGAGCGCGGAACGTGAGCGGACTATTATTATTATTTATGTATTATTATTCTAGGCGCGCGAGTCCGCAGGGGCCACCAGCACTTCGGCTTTGGAGCGCGAGACGGTTCGTTCGCTGGCGGCGGGCGGCGGCGGCAGCCTCGACCACGCGCAGTTCAGCGTGGAGCACGCGCTGGCCGACCAGCCGTGCCTGTGGGCCGACAAGTACCGCCCGCGCAAGCCGAGATACTTCAACAGGTTCGGATAGCCTAGATGACACCACCAATCGTTTACATACTTTTTATTTTTGTGTTTGAGTTTTGTGTGTTTAAAAATTAGATTCTGCAGCTTTTTGGAAATGTACCAGTCGTGCTAACTTCATATGGGCTATGTTTTTTAAACACCATGGTCTTGAAATTATTTAAGATGTCATATTTAATGTGTCATCATGCCTATTGTATATTGTGCCATCGGATCCCGTAGACGTTGTCCTATGCGTTATTTTCTCCATCCTCGTAATTTAAGGAATAATATATTCACGAGATTTGCGCTTACATTTAGCACTTACATTTTGCGATTTATTTTTATATTATAGCCTAGCGGACCCCACAGACGTTGTCCTGCCTGTTGTATTTATCAAACATTTTCTTCGTAAGAACAATCCCTGTAAAAATAACATAAAAAAAACAATTGGCCAAATGAGTCCAGGCGTTCTTGCGTTATGCGCTTATCAATTCATTTGGAGATTCATTTTTATATAATAGATAACCAGACCACATTCAAAACCCTTCATGACTGAGCATAAGGCCGCAGTGTCGGCTTCTTCAGAATTTTCAGCTTGCGACATTACAGATTTAAAACTTTTACACGAGTGTATTTAGTGCTGGTGTAGTTTCCGTTAATCACTGGTAGAAAAGTACAAAAAAATGAACAATGAGAAAATCTGACGTTTTGACGATACGAAAACGTTACGATAATGTTTATGCTCACTTAATAGCTTTCTTTTTTCAAATATACAACAATATTACATACATTGATTTGACTCCGTGGTAAGTAGCTTATGCACTTGTGTTACAGATATCAGAATCAACGGTGGTATTACAAATAAACTTAAACAAATACATATAACACCCAGACCAGTACCAACAGACATGTTCATGCACACAAATGTTTGTACAGTACGGGAATCGAACCCGCGACCTCATGGTTAATAGTCAATTTCTTGACCATTACACCGAAGTGGTCGTCGTTGTATGACTTAGTGGTGACACAATATTTTTGAATTGCAGAGTGCACACGGGCTTCGAATGGAACAAGTACAACCAGACGCACTACGACATGGACAACCCGCCGCCCAAGATCGTTCAGGGGTACAAGTTCAACATCTTCTACCCGGACCTCATCGACAAAAGTTCCACGCCCGAGTTCTCGCTCGTGAGTACACATATAACTGGTTTCTACTAAGTGAACTTGGAATATTTACCCACCCACCCATTGCCTTCTTTTTGCATTACCCTGAGGTTGACTGGCAGAAAATGCTTTTTAGCATTAAGTCAACCCTTTGTACATTTCTTGTGCAATAAAGTTTCAAATAAATAAATATTTTGGCCTCTCTTTGGTCTTTCGTTTACATTTTGTTAGTCATCACTAGAGGTATGATACTCTGATAAACAACTTGCCTTACCCCTTGAAAGATCACTAAGATGATTATTGTCATTGTAACAATAAAATATATGATAATAATATTTTTAATTGGCAGGCTGCTTCCATGTTCTTCATAAGAGAAATACAAAAAAATAATCATGTTTATTAACCATACAAAAACACAAATGACAGATTTTACATGCAATAAATGACTTGAATTTAAATTTACCGGTCCCCATTCTAAGCGGTAAGCATTATACTCAAGAAAAAATCCAGTTAAATCTTAACCAATTGTTAAACAGCTGAAAAGGTGTTTCTTTCGGATGTTGTAGGTATCTTACCTCAAACATTGATAAATCATGGCTGGCTGTCGCCTAAAGAGCACTTAAAGAAATTCGGACCGACGAGCATGTGTCACGGTAGCTCAATATAGGTAGAGCAATCGCCCGGCTTGCATAACGTCGGGTTCGAGTCCCCGCGTGTCTTTCTTTAAGTGTGTTTTAAATCCAGTCAAAAGTCCCACCTGTGGCAGTCCATATTTCTATGTGTTTTAAACCCAGTCAAAACTGAAGGTATTTGTATTCCAGAAAGCGTGCCCCGAGAACCCGGACTTCGCGGTGCTGCGCTTCCACGCGGGCCCGCCGTACGAGGACATCGCGTTCAAGATCGTCAACCGCGAGTGGGAGTACTCATACAAGCGCGGCTTCCGCTGCCACTTCCACAACAACATATTCCAGCTGTGGTTCCACTTCAAGCGGTACCGGTACCGCCGATAGACGGCTATTATATGTGGCTCGAATACAATGTTTGTTTTATTTTACACTTATGTATTTTTAGTCATAAAAATAACAAACAAAAACGGTTTTTCTTTCAAACTAGTTTTCTTATTCACAATAGGCTAGATGACACCACCAATCGTTGATATACTATTTATTATCTGTCAAAATCATCATGGTCATATATCAGAAATCAGAGTAAATTGACCAAATATTTATTGAGTTTTGTGTGTTCAAAAGTTGGTTTCTACAGCTTTTTGGAAGTATACTGGTCATATTAACTTCATAGGGGCTTTGTTTTTTAAACACCATGGTCTTGAAAATATTTAAGATTGGTGTCATCATGCCTATTATGCATTGTCAGCCAATTGGGTAAAATATAGCTTGCAAGATTTAATTGCAAGCACACAAAGATATAAACATTGGTACAGGTGAAACTAAACAAAACTGAACAAATAAACATTATTTTTGTCACTGAGGCCAATATCATAGCTATGCTAGGCCAAACAGCACAGCAAACCTACTGAAATAGCTGTCAAATTTTGAAGCAAAATATGAGCTGTTTACCCTCCTTCTAGCAAAACTACAGCCACTTATTTTTTCAGCTGGTTTGCCATGCTAGTGATATCTGCAGGTCCCTAGGCATGTTACATTTCTCCTATAATTAAAATTCTAAGTACAGAAGAGTATGTAGCTAGCCACAACCTTAACAGTTGTCAAGAATCCCAAGATATTAAAGATGAATATTCCTAAGATATAAAATTTCAAAGAGAAGTTTCATAAATCAAAATTATATTTCTATATAGGTATTTTTACACTAAACAATTGTTTAAATCAGGTTTATTGTTGTGGTTTGTCGTCGCCAGGGTTGGTGACCTCTTCAGCAGCAGGGTTGCTTCTGAAGTTGGGGAACTGCTCCCATGGAGCAGCTAGTTCAAACCTCCTGAACTCCTGGGCTAACTCTAATGGCTCAATAACCACACGCTTCTGCTCATCATCATAGCGCACTTCCACATAACCACTGAGAGGGAAGTCCCTCCTGAATGGGTGGCCTTCAAATCCATAATCAGTCAAAATCCTTCTCAAATCAGGGTGGTTGGCAAAGAAAACACCATACATGTCCCAGATTTCCCTCTCGTACCAGTTTGCAGCTTTGAAAACATCACAAGCTGTATCCACTGGCGTCAGTTCGTCGGTGTACGTCTTCACCCTGATTCTAGCATTGTAGCGCAGAGATAATAAATTGTAGATCAGCTCAAAGCGGTTAGGCCTCGATGGAACGTCCATTCCAGCGATATCAATGAGATTAACAAACTGAGCGCTGTGGTGGTCTTTCAAGAACGTCAGAACTGGGATAACCGCGTCGGGGGCGACCAGCACCTCCAGCTCGTTCCCTGCAGTCAACTGTACCTTCTGTACAAATTTCGGCAGACACTCGGCGACATATTTGCCGAAATCGATAAGTTGAGCTTTCTGGAGAGGGTCAACCTTGGCCACGGTGGGCCTGGTCTCCACCTGGGGAGCGGCTTGGTCAGTTTTTGTGGCTACGCGCTGCACAACAGTAGGTCTTGAGTTACATAGGACAGCGCGTCCTAAATTGGCAGCTGCACCAGCAGTGCGTTTCAGAAAGAAAGACATCGTTTTGTTTGCAATAATAGAATTATCCTTACGTAATTCGTATTCGATCGAAATATTTTGCACAAAAACACCAGCTGAGATGAGAAAAAACGTCAATCAAAGTGACAGACAGCGTTAAAGTCAAAATGTATAAAACCATCCACACGTTGGGTGAACTGTTCGCCAAAAACGATCACAGCAGTTAAAATAAAATAACAACAAAGCACCAATCAACGTTGAGGCTAATGATTTTTTCTGGGTCCTCTCATTGGGTTATAGGTCATTCGGCCAACTGTTCGCCCAACGTGTGGATCGGAGGTTAATGGCCTCCATATTTAATTGTTTGAATTCTTCTCAAAGCACAAAAAATAAATGAAGCTCGAGAAAGTTAAACAAACAAATCATATAAACTTCAAACGTTCCTTCAATCAATCATTTTTATTTGCGATAAATAGGGTTTAACAAAGTTGCCTTTTCCCTTTATACAGTTTGTATAAAGTTTTTCATAAACTAGTTATAATTACCGGTCAGAACTTCATTATTAGTGTTGTATTAATAATGAAGGATGAATTTTTTGTTCCACACGCGTTATATAAAATCTACTTACAGAAGCCTGTAAATAAAAAAATAACTGATAAAAACGTCAATACGTCTCATGAAGATTAGGCTGTATGGCTTTAACCGTTGCCTTTCCCTTTCGGAATAATGTTAGTACTACTAATGTCAATACGTCAATTTTGACAGAAAATATGCTTAAATTTCACTTTCACAAACAGAAAATCTTCAAAAAATGCTGAATTTGTTGCAGTTATTGTAAGGTAAGGTAAAGCGAATTTTTTTTGTAGTTAGGGTTTATTAAACAGTTTGATTATTACAGGATTTCTTAATTAGAACCTTAATATCATCATTATGAGTGTACCCACATGTTTATCAATGTTTTTGTCTAAGTACCTGCAATAGCAACAGTTACAATATGTTGATGCTGACCTTCCGGATTGTAAAGCCGGGTGATGTTTTCTCATAAAGTGCGGTATTTTATTTCTTTTTATCATACCCAAATTGTTTCTTTTCGTGCGATAGGTGAAACAAAGTAGTTAAGATGGACAAGGAGTTGAAGGAGCTGAAGTCGGTGCTGCGGTCGCTGGTGGTGTCGAGCCCGACACAGATGGACGTGCGCTCGCTGCTGCGCGACTACCGCAACATGATGGGCGCACCGGTGCCGCTCACTAAGTACGGCTACCGGGACCCTGTCCAGTTCCTCAGGGAGAGGTTCAGCGATTGCTTTGTGGTAAGCCACATAAATCCCTTTACTCCTTGTTACTTTTCTATGACAATTTTCGTTGCTATTGCAAATTTTGGTCTTGTTTATGTTCTTTGATTGCATATTATGTATGGTTTTGTTGTATTTTAGTTTACAGGACCGCAAAATAACCCAATTTTGATGCTAATTGTTCCTGAGACACTAAAACATATTGATGAATTTGTCCAAAGACAGAAATTATCATCTTCAGTAAAATTGTAAGTTATAAAACAATTTCCAATGGTTATTTTGAATAATAAATAATATAAGTAAAGTACCTAAACACATAGTGGTTATCTTTGGATTGGTTAATTATGAAGTTCCAAGTTAGTTTTTTTTGTTAATGAAACAACTTTTAGAATATTGTAATCTACATTTTTCTTATTTTACCTAAATTCCAACATTTTTTTATAGCAAAGGGAAAAGAAGGAGTATACCAGAACAAGTGACAAACAAACCCAAAAACATGATAGCCAGTACCTTTGTACCTAACCACAATAAAAATGTGTACAGTGCACCACCTCAAAGCACACCAAAAGCTTTGGCTCCTCAAATGAAATCAATAGCAGAAACTCCTAGAAGAATCACCAAACATAACAATATTAATAGTAAAAGTGATGAAAGAGTGCCATTGAACAAATCTATGAATAAGCTTAACATCCAAAGCCAAAAAATGAGTAAAGAGTCAGTAGTTTGTAATAAAGAGAATAAGCAAGAAAATAACAATATTGATAACTCCAAAGAGGATAAAAACTGTTCCCCGAGTGCCTTACAGAATTTCCTTAAGAAAAGACTTCCTATTTACAATAGTTCTCAACACATAGAAAGGTATGATACTGATTTAGCCTCGTCCAAAGGTGACGATGACTCTGGAAGACAGACCTCATCAAGTATGTATCAATTTAAAAAGTACTAGCTGACCCCGCGAACTACGTACTGCCTTAGCGTTGCAATGATTGAACAATGTCATCAAATGACATTGACATTAGTTACGCGCGTTTTTTTAAAATATGCAAAATTAAATGTATATTTTTCAATATTTCTAAAAGATTTTCTTAATATTTTGTTCCGTAAGAACCTTCTCCTAATAATAACAAATACAACAAAAAAAGAATTAGTGAAATCGGTCCGGCCATTCAAGCGTGATGCCATGACCAAGGAAAACGGGTTTCATTTTTATATATATAGATTTTCTAGCTATCTTAACTTAGTATTTAAGATTTGATTTGATATCTTAGAGACTCATGATACCACAGACAAACTATGTAAATAGTTTTGTGGGACTAATGTCATTTCACTGTAAAATTTTGTTTGCTTAATAAATAAATAAATAAATAACTAATGTGATCTGTGTCCCAGTATGTCTTAAGTTCTAGTGTCTTAAGTGTGTATATTTTTCAGGTAATACTAGTAGTACTAAAGCAGCATTGCTGGAGGAATTGAAACTAGAAATTAAATATTTAGTAGCAGAGCACCCAGAAGGAGTTTGGGTAACAGATTTGATAGGCTTGTATAGGTATGCAACTTTTCTTTTCAGTTTGCTATGATGATTCTGTGATCACAATGTTGAGCTGCACTCACAGACTTATTGCACATTATTTACTAAAATATGTACTTATATTTTTCACTGCTCTTATTGTACCGTTTAAATGTCAGATCACTGACCTTTTGCATTTCATTTCATTTCATTTATTGATATTTGCATACTAGGTGTGTTACATTATATGGATGGTAGTTAGTTATTTTGTGGTATGGATCTACACATATTGTGATGATGCATGATTTGTTTCTTGTTTTCTTCTCTTAATGGTTGCATTGTTTTGCTATTTTTATTTGTAAACCCTCGAAGGTCCCTGTGAAAACCAGCATCTTGGCCAGCTTCTTGCCGCCGTTGCCTGCAACTGCTAATGTTTTTTTTTCTCCTTAAATGTTTTTTGTGTGCCAATAAAATAATTATAAATTAAATTAATTAATAGTTAATTAAATAATAGTATTTTTTTTTTGTATCTTGTATTGCTCCACCTAAAATGAACACATTTCTTTGAACTAAACTTTTCTGTAAATTTGTTTTTGTGTTGTATTGTACAATAAAGAGTTTATCTATTTATATATCTTGTAGAATATAATGTAAATTGTATACGCATGATGTGGTCGCCTGCATTTAACAACATACATTATCCCGTGTAGAGAGCGGTACAAGCGCGAGCTGAACTTCAGCCGCTTCGGCTACACGAGTATCATCAGCCTGGTGTGCGTGCTGGAGGACACGGTGCAGATCCAGCGCTCGGGCGACGGCAAGTGGCTGCTGCTGGACGCCGCCGCAGCCGCAGCCGCTGCTGCCGTGCACCCGCGGCGGTGCCTGCCCGTGAGCGTGGCGCGGTACACGCACGCGAAGCATGAAAATGTGGATCCGGAAGACGCGCTGCCCGGTATCGACTTTGTGAGTGTTTTTTTTTATACCTGAATGTGGAGTTCGCTAAATTACCATTTCGAAATTCGTTTCGTCGAATTACAATTCATCGATGACAACAAGTCGATTATTTGTTTGAACGATGCGTTATATACCCGAAAGACGTTACATCGATGGTAGTGGATAGAAATCGATGAAATGAAACCATCGACAGGATTTATCAACTGGAACCAGTCAATACACAAACCTACGGGAGATGCCTGTGTTTCGCAGTCGTTGTCTGTAGTTGGTTGGTTGGTTGGTCAGTACTTCGTTGTTTCTGAATCCCATAACACAAGTACTTCAGCTCAAGCCAAGCACCCCACGCTTAAAAGCGTGTTTTTTTTTTGCTTTTTAAACTATTATTTTTATATTATAGACTAGCGGACCCCGCAGAGGTTGTCCTGCCCGTTGTTTTGTTATTATTTTTTCTTCGTAAGAACCCTCCCGTACTTTAAGGAATATCATAAAAATATAATTAGCAAAATTGGTTCAGGCGTTCGTGAGCTACGCGCTTACTAACAAATTTTGCGATTTATATTTTAGATTATTATCTCGTGTGCAGGACCCGGATGTGTTCCCGCCGGACTGCATGCACTTCATGGAGAGCATCCCGGCGGCGTCGCTGGCGGCGCTGGAGACGGGCGCCATGCTCGAGGTCGCGCTCGGAGAGGTCTACTCGCCCTCGCACTTCTGGCTGCAGCGCCTCGGCGAAAGCCACCTGTTCGCCTGCGAGGACTTGATGGACGCCATGACGTGAGTGTAGCCCCCCGGGGCGTGCTGCAGGTGTAGCCCTCGCACTTCTGGCTGCAGCGCCTCGGCGAAAGCCACCTGTTCGCCTGCGAGGACTTGATGGACGCCATGACGTGAGTGTAGCCCCCCGGGGCGTGCTGCAGGTGTAGCCCTCGCACTTCTGGCTGCAGCGCCTCGGCGACCGCCACCTGTTTGCCTGCGAGGACTTGATGGACGCCATGACGTGAGTGTAGCCCCCCGGGGCGTGCTGCAGGTGTAGCCCTCGCACTTCTGGCTGCAGCGCCTCGGCGACCGCCACCTGTTCGCCTGCGAGGACTTGATGGACGCCATGACGTGAGTGTAGCCCCCCGGGGCGTGCTGCAGGTGTAGCCCTCGCACTTCTGGCTGCAGCGCCTCGGCGACCGCCACCTGTTCGCCTGCGAGGACTTGATGGACGCCATGACGTGAGTGTAGCCCCCCGGGGCGTGCTGCAGGTGAAGCCCTCGCACTTCTGGCTGCAGCGCCTCGGCGACCGCCACCTGTTCGACTGCGAGGACTTGATGGACGCCATGACGTGAGTGTAGCCCCCCGGGGCGTGCTGCAGGTGTAGCCCTCGCACTTCTGGCTGCAGCGCCTCGGCGAAAGCCACCTGTTCGCCTGCGAGGACTTGATAGACGCCATGACGTGAGTGTAGCCCCCCGGGGCGTGCTGCAGGTGTAGCCCTCGCACTTCTGGCTGCAGCGCCTCGGCGACCGCCACCTGTTCGCCTGCGAGGACTTGATGGACGCCATGACGTGAGTGTAGCCCCCCGGGGCGTGCTGCAGGTGTAGCCCTCGCACTTCTGGCTGCAGCGCGTCGGCGACCGCCACCTGTTCGCCTGCGAGGACTTGATGGACGCCATGACGTGAGTGTAGCCCCCCGGGGCGTGCTGCAGGTGTAGCCCTCGCACTTCTGGCTGCAGCGCCTCGGCGACCGCCACCTGTTCGCCTGCGAGGACTTGATGGACGCCATGACGTGAGTGTAGCCCCCCGGGGCGTGCTGCAGGTGTAGCCCTCGCACTTCTGGCTGCAGCGCCTCGGCGACCGCCACCTGTTCGCCTCCGAGGACTTGATGGACGCCATGACGTGAGTGTAGCCCCCCGGGGCGTGCTGCAGGTGTAGCCCTCGCACTTCTGGCTGCAGCGCCTCGGCGACCGCCACCTGTTCGCCTGCGAGGACTTGATGGACGCCATGACGTGAGTGTATCCGCCAACGGTTTCTTACAAGGCTGACCTTAGAAGCGACACTCGGAGATCAAGACGAGATATTACAGCCGTTGGACTTTGGGACAACGAGGGCAGCGGGGCGTGAATTGCGAACTAGGGACATGCATGTCATACGTTACAGTTATTACTTTTCCATATTTGCAGATGCAGTGGAAAGTATAGTGGCACGAGGCCCTGACTCGGTTGACTGATTAATTGACGATATTTGTTGTTTTCGCAGCGAATACTACACGTTCGGCGAGGGCAAGGACCGGTGGCTGGCGCTGGGCGCCGTGCGCGTCGGCCACTACTGCAGCAGCGTGTACGAGGGCGACTGGCACCGCTCGCTCATCGTCCGCGTACAAGACCCTGACACAGTTAAGGTAAACATGATAGTCAGCCCTGTAGCATACTGGTATATTATATTTATAATTATATTTTGGCTACAAAAAGTAGAAATGCAACACACACATAGTCATAACTCTTGTCGTCTCGGATCTACACACCACGCAGGCGCGGGGTGGGGGCGTGTCGAGTGACGTAGCGCAAGCGCGTCAGTCGAGCGCAGACCGCCGTACAGTGAAGACGTGGTAAGAGAACCCCGAGCCGATACTTACATTGTCAATCATTATACACCAATTAGGTTACTACAAGCCCTACCAATTTTTAGGTCGAGCTGTGAAAATTTCCTTCCAACCTTTCGATCCTAACGAGGTCGTCTTTTTTAGCAGGGACGCTGTTCGCTTCGCGTTGAATGAATTTAAATTATTTTTACCCTAACGGAGATACGATACCTGTGATTCACTTGGACAGAAAATTACTTAATTATAGTCCGCGCCATTTAAACGTGCACAAAAGGTTATTTACCCCACCTGTACCAAAAATACCCAAACTTTACGACACGTATCGCTCATCTCACAAAATAGCAATAATACCGACTTTTCTCTGATTTCATAATACCAAGACCTGCCCGAAAACTACACAACTCTAAAACATCATTTTTCAAATTTGAGTAATAATTTTGCATTTGTGTAATAAGACATTATTTTAGTTATTAAAATCTATTTTCCTTTTAATTACGTATTACATAACTCTTTGAGCAGTTTCTTGGTTTTAATTAAAAAAAACTCGGTCGTTTGACGTTTTATTTTACTACAAATACAAAAACACAGTTATTAGAAATTACATTTGTTTCATAAAAAATTACCAGAATTAGAACATTCATAGATATTTATCACTATGTAACTTTCACCCCAAAAATTATACGTCGACGTCTTGAGACGTCAGGGGTGCTATAGCTGTCCGCCATTTTGTAAGTTTAGTGGAACTTGCATGCATCATTCTGAAGGTGAAATTTAATTAAATAATAAAAGGAATTATTTCAATATGTGTGTTTTATTTTTAAAACTTGGGCTAACTCAAATACATAAACCAATTCCAGTGTATGCATGAATGTAACGCAAGTATATGTACAGTTTTCTGAATTCATTGTTATACTACATTTCATTAAAAAAAACGAAATTTTTGAAAAATACCTTCCAACTGCCCTCGCGATAATTCACACAGGATATAGAAAAATACTTAATTTAATCAATAATTATGACGCAATTTTTATTTAATAATGGATGTCCAGCTACATGAAGTGTCGGCTGTCTCTAAGCATAGAGGTCGTAAATTTGTAATGCAGTAGCCAAATGTTTGTAATATTTTTCGGATCAAGGTCGCCTCGTACCAATAAACGTTTGGTCGATGGTTTACACAGACTTCTATCGCTACGCCTTGTGTTTAGGTTCGCCGCGATTCCGTATTGGCGTACAGTGGTACAGGCGTAGCAATGACCTTTTGTGCACGTTTAAATGGCACGGAGTATAAAAGCTTGCATCTTTTTAAGCTTCGTTGCATAATTTTAAGCTTTACTATGAGATCTACGATCTATGTTTTGAAACAGAAAGATCATTTCTAGATAGACCTTGATGTTCATGGACGCATGTCTACAAGGCTACTTATAATGCTTTGTCGGTGACCGAGTTCTGGTCATCGAAAAAACACGCCAAGAAGATGGTCAAGGTGCAATGCGACACAATTTGTCATACATACATGCGCACGCCAGTGACTTGAGTCATGAACATAACGTGTTTTTTTAGTTAGAAAAGTCCTGCCAATTCCGTAATGAAGCACGATTATCACGCCGGCAGGTCCGTCACATAGACTACGGCACAGTGGAGAGCGTGGCCATCAGCGCGCTCAAGCCGCTGCGCCGCGAGTGGGCGGCGCTGCCGGCGCAGGCGGTGCGGGCGCGGCTCGCGGGCGTGCGGCCCCCCGCCGCGGGCCGCCGCTGGCCGCACGCCGCCGCCGCGCACTTCCTGCGGCTCGTGCGCGACAAGCGCCTCGTCGCCAACGTCGTCGCCGTCGACCGGGAGGTGAGTGTGTGTGTGTGTATGCGGGCGCGGCTCGCGGGCGTGCGGCCCCCCGCCGCGGGCCGCCGCTGGCCGCACGCCGCCGCCGCGCACTTCCTGCGGCTCGTGCGCGACAAGCGCCTCGTCGCCAACGTCGTCGCCGTCGACCGGGAGGTGAGTGTGTGTGTGTGTATGCGGGCGCGGCTCGCGGGCGTGCGGCCCCCCGCCGCGGGCCGCCGCTGGCCGCACGCCGCCGCCGCGCACTTCCTGCGGCTCGTGCGCGACAAGCGCCTCGTCGCCAACGTCGTCGCCGTCGACCGGGAGGTGAGTGTGTGTGTGTGTATGCGGGCGCGGCTCGCGGGCGTGCGGCCCCCCGCCGCGGGCCGCCGCTGGCCGCACGCCGCCGCCGCGCACTTCCTGCGGCTCGTGCGCGACAAGCGCCTCGTCGCCAACGTCGTCGCCGTCGACCGGGAGGTGAGTGTGTGTGTGTGTATGCGGGCGCGGCTCGCGGGCGTGCGGCCCCCCGCCGCGGGCCGCCGCTGGCCGCACGCCGCCGCCGCGCACTTCCTGCGGCTCGTGCGCGACAAGCGCCTCGTCGCCAACGTCGTCGCCGTCGACCGGGAGGTGAGTGTGTGTGTGTGTATGCGGGCGCGGCTCGCGGGCGTGCGGCCCCCCGCCGCGGGCCGCCGCTGGCCGCACGCCGCCGCCGCGCACTTCCTGCGGCTCGTGCGCGACAAGCGCCTCGTCGCCAACGTCGTCGCCGTCGACCGGGAGGTGAGTGTGTGTGTGTGTATGCGGGCGCGGCTCGCGGGCGTGCGGCCCCCCGCCGCGGGCCGCCGCTGGCCGCACGCCGCCGCCGCGCACTTCCTGCGGCTCGTGCGCGACAAGCGCCTCGTCGCCAACGTCGTCGCCGTCGACCGGGAGGTGAGTGTGTGTGTGTGTATGCGGGCGCGGCTCGCGGGCGTGCGGCCCCCCGCCGCGGGCCGCCGCTGGCCGCACGCCGCCGCCGCGCACTTCCTGCGGCTCGTGCGCGACAAGCGCCTCGTCGCCAACGTCGTCGCCGTCGACCGGGAGGTGAGTGTGTGTGTGTGTATGCGGGCGCGGCTCGCGGGCGTGCGGCCCCCCGCCGCGGGCCGCCGCTGGCCGCACGCCGCCGCCGCGCACTTCCTGCGGCTCGTGCGCGACAAGCGCCTCGTCGCCAACGTCGTCGCCGTCGACCGGGAGGTGAGTGTGTGTGTGTGTATGCGGGCGCGGCTCGCGGGCGTGCGGCCCCCCGCCGCGGGCCGCCGCTGGCCGCACGCCGCCGCCGCGCACTTCCTGCGGCTCGTGCGCGACAAGCGCCTCGTCGCCAACGTCGTCGCCGTCGACCGGGAGGTGAGTGTGTGTGTGTGTATGCGGGCGCGGCTCGCGGGCGTGCGGCCCCCCGCCGCGGGCCGCCGCTGGCCGCACGCCGCCGCCGCGCACTTCCTGCGGCTCGTGCGCGACAAGCGCCTCGTCGCCAACGTCGTCGCCGTCGACCGGGAGGTGAGTGTGTGTGTGTGTATGCGGGCGCGGCTCGCGGGCGTGCGGCCCCCCGCCGCGGGCCGCCGCTGGCCGCACGCCGCCGCCGCGCACTTCCTGCGGCTCGTGCGCGACAAGCGCCTCGTCGCCAACGTCGTCGCCGTCGACCGGGAGGTGAGTGTGTGTGTGTGTATGCGGGCGCGGCTCGCGGGCGTGCGGCCCCCCGCCGCGGGCCGCCGCTGGCCGCACGCCGCCGCCGCGCACTTCCTGCGGCTCGTGCGCGACAAGCGCCTCGTCGCCAACGTCGTCGCCGTCGACCGGGAGGTGAGTGTGTGTGTGTGTATGCGGGCGCGGCTCGCGGGCGTGCGGCCCCCCGCCGCGGGCCGCCGCTGGCCGCACGCCGCCGCCGCGCACTTCCTGCGGCTCGTGCGCGACAAGCGCCTCGTCGCCAACGTCGTCGCCGTCGACCGGGAGGTGAGTGTGTGTGTGTGTATGCGGGCGCGGCTCGCGGGCGTGCGGCCCCCCGCCGCGGGCCGCCGCTGGCCGCACGCCGCCGCCGCGCACTTCCTGCGGCTCGTGCGCGACAAGCGCCTCGTCGCCAACGTCGTCGCCGTCGACCGGGAGGTGAGTGTGTGTGTGTGTATGCGGGCGCGGCTCGCGGGCGTGCGGCCCCCCGCCGCGGGCCGCCGCTGGCCGCACGCCGCCGCCGCGCACTTCCTGCGGCTCGTGCGCGACAAGCGCCTCGTCGCCAACGTCGTCGCCGTCGACCGGGAGGTGAGTGTGTGTGTGTGTATGCGGGCGCGGCTCGCGGGCGTGCGGCCCCCCGCCGCGGGCCGCCGCTGGCCGCACGCCGCCGCCGCGCACTTCCTGCGGCTCGTGCGCGACAAGCGCCTCGTCGCCAACGTCGTCGCCGTCGACCGGGAGGTGAGTGTGTGTGTGTGTATGCGGGCGCGGCTCGCGGGCGTGCGGCCCCCCGCCGCGGGCCGCCGCTGGCCGCACGCCGCCGCCGCGCACTTCCTGCGGCTCGTGCGCGACAAGCGCCTCGTCGCCAACGTCGTCGCCGTCGACCGGGAGGTGAGTGTAGAGTGGAGGGAAACAACGACATGGTCACATGCGAACCCGCCGTGATTACCTCAGGCGCTGCGATGCATCTTCTATTGTTATCATGTCATCGTCGCCAATCAACAGTCTTCGTCGATTCTGGTAAATTGGTCGTGCGCCAAGCTCCAAGCCGCCGGTAGCTCACGAACGGCTGGCGAGCTGTACCTTTGTGGCACATCCTTCAGGAATGTAATGACTTGTTCTTTGTTCTTTGTCAATTTGCTGGTCCATATCCAAGAAATGTGTCGGGTTCGAATCCTGGGTTTTGACAAACATGCTCGTTTCCTTTCCGAACTTTGCCACAATAACCTCTCCCAAAATTAAACCATCATATCAGCCTGTTGCAGTCCACTGCTGGACATAGGCCTCCCTCAACGAGCGGCACAGCGCACGATCTCCCGCCCTTTGCGTCCAGTCACTACCAGCCGCCTTCTTCAGGTCGTCTGTCCACGTAGCCGGGGGGCGTCCCCCACTACGTTAACCAAAATTGAATACCGGAGGCAAATTGCTTAGGATCCTGTGCCTGCGCCTGATCTTTACAAGGTTAATCCATTTTCACATCATCTTTCTTGCTTTTCAGGAGGACATACTCGAAGTATTCTTAATCGACACATCAACGGATGAAGACGTTTGCCTCAGCGCCCAGATGATCCGCTCGGGGCACGCGGACGCGCGCGCAGACTCCGCGCTGCGGGTGAGTAGCTCGCGCGAGGCCCCGCACCCAGCTGATGTGCGCTCGCTACTACAAACGCTAGCGAATATGCACGACGATACCAGTGACACTGCAGACGAAACTTCACACCCTCCAAATATACGCTCGCGATCACAGACGTTTGAAACCATACACGATGATACTGAAAGTGATGTGTCCGCCTCTGCCTCGGAAGTTGTAGGCCGCGAACCTCGCCGTCTCCCCGTGTGGGATGCCGATTCAAAATCCAATAGCATCGAAGGTTCGGTAGTATCAGAAAATTTAAGTGTAGTTACACACGGCTCGCTTAAACTGGCCAAGCTCCGCGCGCGACTTAACAGAATCCCCTCGGAATGTCAGTCGGTAGTTTCTCAGGGTGACAGTACGGAAGCACAGTCGATGATTAGTCGGAGTGAAGCGAAATCGGATGATGATACCTCTACGGTAGTTTCGCAAGGCTCGATTAGGCTGGCTCGGTTGCGTGCGTTATCGTCGCGTATGCGGTCCATTCCGGAGGATACCCCGGTGGATGGAAATCTCCAATTGTCATCACTATCCCCTGTGGTCGATAATCCCCCGGTGGACCGGGGGACCTCGCCGACCGCTTCGCCCGCGTCAAACGACTCTCCGACCAGCAGCGTCGTGTCCATATCAAGTCGGATGTTACAAAAACGTTTAGCGCTAGCGAAAAAGTTGAGCTGCATGGCTGAACAGAAATCGTAAATCTATATCGCAAGTAGGTAAAGTGTCTAGTATATATGTTAGAGCGCGTTTCTTTAGTTTTTATTTTCCACTTTAGTCCTTTCAATTTTTTATCGTATCGTATCTATAATAATCACCGCGTTAAACAGAGCTTTTGATTAAAAAAACTGCACCCATTGCCTTCTTTCTGCATGACCTTTAGGTTGACTGGCAGTAAATGTCCACCCTTTGTACATTTCTTGTGCAATAAAGTTTTAAATAAATAAATAAACCGCTCACAATCCGGTTCATGAGTTGACGTTTATGCTCCGTAGGTCTCTGGTGATAAACATTTACTTTGCAAACTAAGATAATATTTTTGCATTGTGATAATGATCCCGTGTCAGACATATAATATCTCTGATACGGGATCGAACCCGCGTCCATGGGAATTCGGCCCGTGTGCCTAAATCACTCGGCCATTCAGACATTGGCCTGTTGAAGTTTGCTACTGCTCTTCGTCACAGTTTAGAATGTAATTTCAAAAAGACATAACACTTAAAAAAATCTTTTCGGCTCCGGTCATCGGGGAGGACAGGATTAGAATAAAAATGACGCTGACGCACCGCTGACTCGTATCTTTGTGTCGGGGTTAAAAATCTTAAGCGTAGCGAATGCAAAACCTCAAAGTTTGCATAGAATATGGTCATGTTTTAATGTTACTTTTATTGCGAATCATAATAAATTCAGCTATACTTTTGAGCGAAAATCAAGATTGCAATTGAGCTTAAGCTTAGTTCTTAAAAATAACCATTACTGATACCAGTTTTGTCTTACTCGATTCAATTAAATACTATCTTTATTTATTTTTTCTAATGTTGAAGTAATTTTCAAAGTTTTTGTGCGCATTTTAGATTTAGATCTTGTAAGTTATGATTGTTATAGTTTAGTTGTTACAATAACTTAACTGTTACCTCTTTTTAAACCTATATTAGTACAGCATTACAGATATACTGGTACCCTTAAACGCAATTTTTCATAGGGGTAATTTTGGGGCCCTATGTTATAAGAAATATAATATTCCAGATAATCCATAAAAAATCGCCACATTAAAGTCAAGCTCTTGGTATCAATCTGTTTTTATGGTCGTCTCGTGTCGCCTTATGAATATTGTTTGTATGTATTATTTATCAGTTATAAGAAGGTTTTCTTTTTGTATTCCGATTACAGGAGGTTATTTCTCATCAGGGTCTTGGATAACTTAAAATTTTCTGAGGAAGTGAATCTTGAAAATACTCTTTGTGAACTAGCCTCGTCTAATTATAACTTTTAATTATTTCGACAACCGCCGGCGTCGCGACTTCGAGGTTATAGATCAGTCTTAAATGTTACTTGCCGACGTACTCGCCCCCGTAACCTCCGAGGTCTGCGACGTCGGCCCTCCCCCCCTCCCCCCTGACGAGCGGTCGATGTTGCAGACGTCGGAGTGTTACCTCTACCCGTTGTTCGACGCGCTCGAGGCGGGCGCCACGCCCAACTTCGGCGAGATCAACGCGTACCTGCGCGACGGCATCGCGCTCGAGTACGTCGACGAGTACCGGCGCCACGTGCCCGCCTGCCTGCCGCCCGCCGCGCCCGCCGCGCCCCCCGCGCGCCCCGCGCCGCCCAGCTCCAGCGCCCCCGGCGACGAAGACGAGGTCCCCAGCGACGAGTCCGATGAGCGCGCCCTATCTCCCGAAACCATCGAGCGGTCCGCCCCCGCCGCCGCGCCACTCACGCGAGCCGCCTCCTCGCCCGCCGCCACCTCCCCCTCTCCCCCGCCCCGCCCCGCGGCCCGCGCCCGCTCCGCGCACCCCGACGTCGCCGCGCCCCCCGCACACGCGCCGCTCGCCGTCACCAACCGCGTGCCGCTGCGGCCCGCGTGTGCGCCCCTCGAGCCGCGCCCCCGCCCGCGCCCCCCGCCGCGCGCCTACCCCCCGCCGCTCCCGCACGCGTACTCGCAGGTGCTGCCGGTGCCGGGCTACGCGGGCTTCCCGCCGTTCCCGGGCGCCGTGCCGCTCTACCCGCCGATGTACCCGGCGCCGCCCGCGATGATGTTCCCGCAGCCGCCCTACTCGCCGGCGTACGGCCCGCCGCACCCCTTCGGCCCGCCCGCGCCCGCGCCGCACCGCTGCCCCGCCCCGCCGCAGCTTCCCGTGGCCTCCGCATCGTCGGCGCCCCACCGGTGTTGCGACTCGGCGACGCATCCGCAACCCTCCTCGCCTGCACCGCACGCGAGCTTCGGCCCAGCCCGGGAGATGTCCCCGACCGGGTCCGATCCGGCCCCGCCTCAGGCTCGGTCCGGTCCGATGGCACCCCAGACGAGTTCCGGCGGGTCCCTGCCGACCGAGTCGAGTCAGCTTCCCCCGGCGTTCCGGCCGCCGGCAGCGTCGCCCGCGCCGCACCCGGGCTCCCCGCCGCCGCCGTACAGCGGGGCCGCGGAGGGGGAGCGGGCGCGGTTCGGGGCGGCGGGGCGCGACGTGAGGCTGTCCGTGTCGGAGTGCGAGATCTTCCGGCTGCTGAGCAGCGTGGACCCGAACGCGGCGCACTGGTACATGGTGGACGCGATCGCGCGCGCGATGCGGGGCGCGGGCGGCCCCCCCGCGGCGCCCCCGTCGACGCTGAACCCGGCGGCCGCGGAGTTCCGCGTGGGCGCGCGCCCGCCCCCGCCCGCCACGCGGCCCCCGCCCGGCTTCGGCCCCTGACTCACCCCGACTCACCCTTCAAAAGATTCATAAAAGTCGCAAGCATTGTCTGATTCCTGCTCTCATGTATATTCATATCCTCCTCATCCTCCCGCCGCACTTAAAATTCATAAATATCCTAAGTATTGTAAGTACAAGACTGATCTAGAACCTCGTCTACGAATCTACCTCATTCTGCATTACGGTTTACGTTCCCGCGACAGATTTGAGTACCATTAATTGTTAAAAATCTAGTTATTTAGTTGTAAGTGCGATACGTTTTGTATTGATAGTTTCTAGTGAGTACCGACGGGTGTACCGTTATTTTGGATTTTTTATTAGCATGTAAGTTTATTCATTTTCCAGCTGACATTGTAATATCAATCTTAGAAATAGTTTATTGATTAAAACCGTTACTTTTAAAGTGACTAAAGTACATAGTATTATTATAAGTGTATGAAACTTGCATTGTTGCATTTTTGCTTCCATAGATTTTAAGTGTTCTGTATATGTACACTTTTTTTCTTTTTGTTTCATAAACCTACGAGTTGATTGTTGACTGACAACTGTATTTTTTTGGACTATAATTGTTTGGTGCTTTATGCCCACTTGGCAAATTTATGTTATAAATAGGCACACAAATAGTAGGTATGTTGCTACGCTTTGAAGCTATTAATCTGCTTTTTTTTTGTTAAAAACTTATATCTCCTTTCTACTGTAACATAAACATTCAGGCTTAATGATTAATTTGATTCTGTGATAAAAAAAGAAATGAAGATTATTATCAAAGTGATACATAAATTTTGTAACAAATAAATCTTTGAGGTTAATTTTGTTTTATTGCTACTTCGTTTCCGTATAACCGAATAATAATAATTAAGCACCCAAACCCATAAATCTACCATTCTTGTTATCGAAAATATCCTGCAATAGTCCTACATGAAGCTAATGGTTTAGATAAGGAGGTTGTGTGTGATAAGTATAACCACCAGTTGGTGTTAAATGTCATTTAGAATTGTCCAACCGGTCCCTGCGGCTTAACTTCGGTCGGCCTCATGCACACCATCTAAACGTTCGGGATACGGACTCTACAAGACCTAAAAAATTAAATAACTACTCGTGCTTTAGCTTCTAACTATTCCGTGATAGTATTTCTTGCTGTAATACTCGTATAGTTAAACAGTTAAACGAGTCTTTTCTAGACCTTTCAAGTTAAGCCCATCAGTTATCTATCAGTTACATCAGATATAATGCGCGATCGTATCCTTTCTTAGAGGTCTCTTAAATAAAAAATCTAGTTTTCTGATGATTTTATTTCGAAAATAGCGCTATTGGCGCCCATCCATTTAACTTAGATTTTTTTTTGGGGTTGGGACAAGCCATTATACCTAGAGATGGGCGGAGGAAGAATTCCCTCTTGGAATCATTGTGAAAAGTTTTCAATTTGGAATAAATGCGACAATAGGAGGAGGGTTGGTCGTGTACGATATATTGATCATTATTTACCAAGATTAGCTTTTTTAACATTAAAACCTGTTTATTAACCAAGTTGTTCTTTATAAATTTTAATTGAATTAGCTTCTAAACTCCATATTTTGCAAAAATCCTACCATAACGAACTAGACGTTCTAAAAAGATACTCCTGCGGCGACCTCTATTGTTAACCATGACAAGCGCATGCCTAGCGGTGGCAAGCACGACCATGAGCGCTGATACGGCTCCTTAAGCTAGATGGCGCTGTTAGCCTAGTACTGTATAGGAACCGCGGCATATAAGATTTAGATCCAGAATAATAAATATAGACAAATCAAGATGATGTCTATCGGCCCTTGGTCCCCGACCATAACATCCGGTCGGTAAGAAGCGCTTTCTAACTCTAAATCCCTTTAGCTTCCTAACGCCAAATTGGTGACCCCGACGTGATCAACACCCTGGAGCCGCCCGTCATTATCATCGTCGCCCTCTCGTTCCTCTTTCCAACAGCAACCAGCCAGCAGTCTTCAGCAAGCCAGCACCAGCCTAAAGAGGACCATCCGCAGACCCACACTGGATCTTCCTGGTATCTCCGGCAGCCTTATCCAGATCATCCCGACTCACCTTACTACGAACGTAACGGTGTTCATACAAATTATTACCAACCCTACATAATAAATAGATAAACATTAAATAGAAAATACACACATCAAAAGTGTCTGTCTTGAGATTGAGGTGTGGCTTTTTAATAAATTTATGATTTTATAAATTTATATGGATCCTTTTTGGTGCATTTCATAATTTGAAACAGGAACTGTCAATCAAAATCGAGTAAAAGATGAAAATCAGCTGTCAATATTTTCCCTATAAAAACATACAACGCATTGAAGACATTATTAGTGCTACTGTTTCCCTACTACTGATTAAAACCAACGTTATTATGGAGCGGCGACGTTATTTAAGCAGGGAAGAAATGCTCAGAGCCGTGGGAATGATAGAAGCTGGTTCCCGGCAACGTACTGTGGCTTTAGCTCTGAATACAAGTCAGAGTGTTATCAGTCGACTTTGGACACGTAACCGAAGCACTGGTACCGTCGTGACTGAGCGCCATGGAGGACGGTATCGCTGCACCACACGGAGACAAGACCGATACATTCAAATCACAACTCGAAGAGCTCCAACAATAACCGTCATGATGTTAGCCGTGAGGCTTCATCACTTTTCAGGGAACTTAATTAGCGACCAAACAGTCAGAAACCGCTTGCATGAAGTGAACCTTCATTCCCGAAGACCGCTAAGGGTACCACCTATAGCAATGCACAATCGTAGGATTCGATATCAATGGGCTCTTGAAAACAGAAATTGGGCAGAAGAACAATGGCGTTTCGTGTGCTTTTCTGATGAGTCTCGTTTTGGTATAAGACCGGATACAAGACGTATACGACACTGGAGAACCCCTGGACGCCAACAGCGATTAAAATCCTGCCAGGAAGTCCATCCTTATAGTGGTGGAACCATCGTGGTATGGGCGGGTATTTGGTTCGGCGGAAGAACTGAGTTGATTTGGATCAGAGGCAACCTCAACGCTCAAATATATGCTGAGACGATTGTGTCAAACGTCATCGTTCCTCTACAAGTGCAAATCGGTCCTTTATTTCAGTTAATGCATGATAATGCACGACCGCACACCGCAAGAGTTGTAAGACAGACTCTCGCCGCAGCTAACATCAATGTCATGCCCTGGCCTGCTCAGTCGCCACACTTGAACCCGATTGAGCATGCATGGGATATGCTACAGAGAAGAGCTCTGCCGAATATGGAGGGTATCCAGTCGCAAGAAGACCTTTTTTTGTTGTTGCAACGAACATGGGCGGCCATTCCACAGCGTGATTTGGATGAACTCATTTTGAGTATGCCAAACCGATGTTCTTGTGTTGTTAGTGTTCGCGGTAGAAACACGGATGATTAATTGTTTAAGTTACCCAATAAAATTTTAAAGAAAACTGTTATTTCAGTCTTTTTTTCGAACTTTAATGTTACCTAGTGGTTCAAATGTCAAAAATCCCTTTATTAGGAAAATGGCAAATTTCTTTATTAATGCAAAGGTGACTTGGTTATCGTTACTGTAGACAAACGAAAACACTTAATTTGATGAATCCTTAAAGAAAATTTAAATTAATATCAATCAGGAGAAAAGTTATTGCAAAAATATATGTTGATCCCTAGACACTTTTGATGTGTGTACATAATGATAAAATTAAATAAACTGATACCCAACTAATAAAACAAGAATTAAGACATGCAAAATAACTAAATTAGATAAAAATAATGACCTAAACGATAACTAAATACAAACATATAGATTAAAAATACTGAATAACCAACTGTTTATTTTTATTGCTTAAGTTTTTTGATAATGTCATAACTTTAATAACCGTAAGTCCAAAATGCAATATTTGTAAGTGTTATTATTATAAGATACTAATAATAATTAGATATAGCCCTCAAATCATTTTCAATAATTTTTGCAATACCCAAACTGAAAGGGATATGTACTAAGTTATAAGTGCAATTGTCTAGCATAGGACCTGTTATAATATGTATGTATTTAACACTTAGTTGGAAAATAAAAGAATATGAATATGTTGCAAACAAACACACAAATTATTTGTAGGTAAGCTCCTAGCTTAGATAGTAGTAACGAATTTTGATGATTTTTCAACCCTTGATATAATCAATCCTCAAGAGGTAGAATCCTGAATATCATCTTTGTAAGCGCTAAAAGCTTAAAAAAAACAATGCCGTATCTCTTATGCTATCAACCCTTTTAGGGTTAATTTCACACTCATGTTTTTGTCAGCGCTTTTGTCGTAAAAACAATCCCCCCGTTCGTGAGATTCCTAACCTTGAAATCGCCAAAACCATCCCTTATTTTTGAATCGTGTTTAGCAAAAGTTGAGACTCCCAGCACTACTATTTAAAAAAACCGGTCAAGTGCGAGTTGGACTCCCGCAACGAGGGTTCCGTACAAACCTGTAGGTATATAAGTAAAAGTTCACCCATCACGACAATCGAGTAATAGTTATGGTATTTTTATTGCAAAAAAATATTTTTCAAAAATATTTTTTTTATATGATGAAACTGAAAATTTACGGTTTTCGTAATTTTTCATATATCTGTACTATAAGACGTGACTTCGTACTAAATTTCAAGATTTTAAGTTTACGGGAAGTCATCATCATCATCATTATCAGCCAAGGGACGTCCACTGCTGAACATAGGCCTTCCCCACAGTTTTCCACATAGACCGATCACAAGCGGTCTGCATCCAGTGTGATCCTGCGATCTTCACAAGGTCGTCTGTCTATCTTGTCGGTGGACGTCCTACGCTGCGCTTTTGGTCGAAAGGTCTCCAATCCAGAACTTTTCTGCCCCAACGGCCATCAGTTCTTCGCGCTATGTGCCCTGCCCATTGCCACTTGAGCTTACTGATTCTTAAGGCTATATCCGTAACCTTAGTTCTTCTACGTACTTATCTCCTCATTTCTGATTCGATCTTGTAGCCTTGTAGAATACCGAGCATAGCCCTTTCCATCGCTCGTTGTGTTATCTTGAGCTTCTTTATAAGGCCCATAGTTAGAGACCATGTTTCGGATCCGTATGTCATCACTGGTAACACACACTGGTTGAAGACTTTCGTCTTCAGACACTGAGGTAATTGAAACGAGAAGACTCTTGCGCAATTTCCCGAACGCTGCCCAGCCGAGTTGGGTTCGTCGATTGACCTCTTTCTCAAAGTTACGGGATGTACCCTGTAGGTTTTGATTCCCGTGCGAGTTTCGAAAATTTGCGGCCTAAATGGCTGTATCTTTTGATTGCGTTGGCTTAGAAGGTTGATTCTACAGCTTCCAGGGACAGTAGACCTAAGTATCATATAGAAATTTCAGTTTGACACCTCCACGCGTTCCTGAGAAAAACGGTCTTAACAGACGGACGGACGGACGGACAAGAAAGTGATCTTATAAGGGTTCCGTTTTTTTCTTTTGAGGTACGGAACCCTAAAAATCAGAGTTGTAATGTAAATTAAAACCCCATAGGGGTTGAACGATTCGAACTACCTTCACAAATATATCTTACAACACAAATTATGCAAAGCTATAGACTTCTAGCAGTTATAGTTAAGAAGTTTCATTAGATATAAACCTTTATTCCCAAAATAAACCCTTGGGTTGAAAATATTATCACAGAAGCCATAAAGATTGAAGCTGTAGTTTCTAAGATTTTGTGATGCGGGAGTAAGTAATCTTTATCTCTATGTAACTTTAAAAGACTTGGAAGGCCTTCCAAATAATTATCTTTGAGTGTAGTTTATCACAACAAATACAAAATACTTTAAATCATCGATATTTCATTTAAATGTCTCAGATTTTACTATTAAAACCTATTATTTAGAACAAACTATTATGTACTTACTTGTAAATATATATTTTTCTCCCCATTTAGAAAGTTTCCCGTAAACTATCCTCGTATTTTCGGAAATATTCCGAAAATTGAGGAAGAATCCCATCTCTAATTATGCCAGACTAAAGAACCGGTTCCTGGGGTGAATTGAACCGGTCTTCGTCAAATGTCATGACACAAATCGACTATTTTCACTTCACTACTTTAAAAAAAATATGTTATCAAACATGGCGTGCGTGCGGAAAGGCGTCGTGTAGTGGAAATTGGGATGGATTTGTTTATTAGGTCAGCGTTTATCTAACAAAATCCGTGTCCCCGGACTATGTGGTCACACATAAAAGGGCGGAGTATCAATGCCAACGTTCGGAAAAGGTAAAGTGTGGTCGCGGACGCTTGGTGTGTGAGGTGAGGACAGTTCGTGCAGTGATGGTTTGGGTTTGGCTGGTGGCAGGCGGTGCCGGGGCGGAGGCCGGCGGTAGGCGAGTGCGCGGGTGATATGCAAGCGGCGCCGGCGCGCTGCGTGTCCGTGAGCGAGCTGTACTCGACCGACGAAGTGGAGCTGCTGCTGGACGAGATCCGCGAGCTGGAGCCGACGAGCTGCCGCGGGGAGGACGTGCAGGTAACCACTAACAACAACTTAGAATCTTGAACTCATTTACAGTGTAGATACAAGTTAAACACTTAAAAGGCTTATTTGTATGTAAACAGCTTGGTGCATTCTGGACTGAGACTTCTTTTGGAACATTTAATATAAAGCATTCTTTGCTAAGGAGGGGAGAGGGATATAAATGGAAACAAAGCAAACATAATTTATAGAGGCTGCAATGATGGAAAATCTGTTACAATATTGAATAGGTATATCTTTACCTAATGTACAAATAGGAACTGATTCTCAGAGCTAAGTGGTAAAGGTCATAATGGTGGTAATTGAAGTAAAATAAGAGAAGCCTTATGTTGTAGGCTTTACGTGAACAACACAAACTTGAACTGACAAAGACTGAGAAATTGTACTCCACTAATGTAACATGGGCTCTGTTTCTTAATTTTCTTAATAGATTTTTCATGGCATATTGCTGTGATAGTGAGGTGGAATTATCACCATAATGTGTTATTGAAGGTAAACAATGGAGTAAATGTAAGAAATAGAATAAGGTGTTCTGTACTGATCCGATTGGTATTCCCGTGAAAAACTCCATTTCTTGAGCATTGAAATGTGAACCATCCTCACATTTCATTGAGTAAGGTTAGGGTTTAGTTTGTTAGTAGTATGTAGTAGAAAGAAAGTAGTTTTTAGAATTAGTTAATTACCTACGAAATACACCTAACCAATGACTAGGCAGCATGGTCTAAGACTTTATTTAGCTTGTTCCTAATGGAACAATAAAAAAATGTACTCCACTAATGGCTAAGAACAAAAATTGTATTATTAGTAATACTTATTGGAAAGGTTTTTTTTTGTTTTTACTTGATTTTGAACTATTCTGGGTGAATATTATAATATAGGTATGTTTCATAAATCTTAGTATCATTGACAAATCATTGATGGACAAATCATTTTTAATTCCACTCCACAAAAAACTGTAAAATTGGCTATTTATCACTATGAATTTTTTGATGTTCTCTTAGAAATAATATCTGAAATATCCCCAACAATATTTTCCATGTAAGTATTCAGTTTATAGCACTGCCAAAATCCTCCAGAACTTGTTACAATTTGATTGATTTGATCTGTTGATTGAATAATAGTGTGCGGTAAAAGTAGTACAGAAAAGCCAGTCATCATGGTGCATAGTCACTTTATCAATATCATTTTCCTAATAATTACTTGAATTTGGGTTGTATCGTTAATAGTATTAGTGTACTTCTCTCAAATTTCAAGAAAGTTGTAGTACAGCCAGTTATCGGTGTATAGGATTTCGAGATAGCCGGGAGCGGGTGCGGCGCGGGCGGCGGCGGGCGCTCGCCGGCCGGCACGGAGGCCACGGAGCGCTCGTGGGACTCGCACGCGCAGTACCGCCGCGCGCCGGCGCCGCGCGCGCGCGCCCTGGCGCCCGTGTACTGCCGCCCGCGCCACCTGCTCTCGGCGCGCGGCGCGGCCGGCCTGCTCGTGGTGCTGTGCTCGGCCGCCGCCGCCGTGTGCCTGTGGCTCGCCGTGGGGCTCCGCGCCGCGCAGCTGCCGCTGGGCGCGCGCGTGCAGCTGCTGCAGCTCGCGGCCACCTCGTCGGTGCTGCTGCACGCCGTCATCCTGCTCATGCACGTCACCCACCTCTCCGCGTTGATGCCTATCGACTGGAATAAATTGGTAAGCTTTTGGAAAATATAAAAAATATTCTTAAAAGATATTCTTCAATGTTGACGTAAGTCCACAGGTATGGTTTGTAAATCCGATGTTTCCGGACGTCGTTGGAGGTTGTGGTCCAGAACTTCGGTATTGTTTATGAAGTACCAAAAAAAACAACTTCTCTACTAATTATATGTATATTCGGTAGTGAGAAGCAGTTTTTCAGATTTGGTGAAGGTGGCCCTATGTAAACATGTGAAGCTATGAAAGTGAAATTGTTAAGTTCGTCGACTGTCAAATGCAAGTCAGCTGACTGTTACCGGCTTGTTCTGCTGGTAAATGCTACAGGCACCCGAAAAACACCCTGGAAATACAACTGGCTGCCAAATAAGGATGCAAAATCATAAAATGTTAGTTAGTCAAATAGTGCGTTGAGGATGCAGACATGCAACTTTTACGCTTTCGGACCTACACAACCTAGTACCTTTGTTATGTTGAGAGTAGAGCTACACGCTAATGAATGATAATTTTGTCGCATCGGACTACGCCGAAATGTTTATAGCTACGCATAATTGAGAGAACTGATGAGTTTCGCGTCATTAGTGCGAGGGTCGGCGTCCCGGCGTCAGTCAGGCCCTCCGCGCCGATCCGTCGCCCCTTCGCGAGCAAATACTTGAGATAATGCACACTTAAGCAGCTAACCGCGACGCCCCGTTTGTGACATTGTTGGAAACTAGGTTAGCGACAAGAGATAAAAAAGCTGCAAAACTTGCTTTATTTATTTGGGTTAATCAAGCGACTTCGTCAGTTGTATAAGTTAAAAGCTTTGAAGTTTCTGAAGTTTTTTGTTAAGAAATGATATTTAGAGCTACCTCATTGGCATGATCTCCGTATACAATTACTACAACTTTGCTGAACTTGATGTTCACATTACATCTTTCGAAGACCGTTTGGTGCAGTGGTCTACATGTCGGACTTCTAAAACCAAGGGTCGCGGGTTTGGATCCCCGCACATTACAAGCATATGTGTGTATGAACATCTGTGTTTGTACAAGTCTGGGTGTTTTCTATGTATAATATGTATTAATTTACAAAAAAATGTTGCTTAATTTGGGACTAGAGAATTGGTGTGATTGTTGTGAAATATTTATTTATTATTTATTTATCTTCACTTAATATTGTAAGGTTCAGTCAGCGTCAAAAATATAGTAGCCATGGGAAGCCAAAAATATAGTAGCATTAGGACCATGTTAAAATAGCAAAGGACACGTTTTTTCGTTCATTCATACATTGCTGCCCAACTGTGGTCGATAAGCGATTTTTTTCCTTTAAAGTTCAACATTTGTACGGTAGGTCCGTACAAATGTTGAACTTTAAAGGAAAAAAATCGCTTATCGATACAAAAAATAAATCAATTTTTTTCATACATTTGTACCACCCAATGACACAACACCTAACTTCTTTTATCTGATCCATGTATGACCTTCTAGGTCTTCCTCTCTTCCTTCTATTTTAGGAAAGTGTGTAAAAAGTGTGTGTGTGTGTGTGTCATATCAGGAAGTCAAAGAAATGGCATTGAATAGACCAACATGGAAAAAACTCCACCGACAAGAGCATAGCTCTTAAATTTGATGATGATGATGTACCACCCAATATCGAAGTCGCCAAATTGTCAAAAAGTTACTTTGACTAGGTTTACTAGCGATTTAGTGTTGAAGTATTTACTGTTTTCTGTACTCCAGGGCATGTGGACGAGCGTATGGAGCCTGGCGTCGCTGACGTGCGGCGGCGCGCTGACGCTGCACGCCGTGCTGTGCGCGCCCGAGTACCGCTGGACGCCCGACCACATCGCGCGCCTGCTCTACTCCGCGTCGGTGAGCTCATTATCAACGTTGTTCTCCGTTTATTAGGCTTGATTGGATGAAAGAGATCGCGGAACATTTTGATAATGGATAGTAAGGCTAAGGACTCACGAAGCGGTTCTCACCCGCGCCTGCCGCGGTTGCGTGCCCGCAGCCTTTGTAGGATACAGATACTTATGTAAAAAATCAAAGCACATTTTTCGACGCGTCCGCCGCTTGTGCGGTTGTTTGCTGGTCCCGCTGCACCGGCGGTCATGGGTCGCTGTTGACCGCATGGGCAGCGGGGTGCGGGGGGGGGGGGGGGGGTGTACAGAAATTCGGAACCCAACTGATCGTTTCTTGCATCCGCCCGTATTGCGATAGTCAATCGCCAAGTTTGCAGATGATAATCACAACCGCGGCGGCTGCGTAACCGCATAAAACTCAGGTCTAGTGAGTTTTGACAATAAAACTGCATTGCGCCAACGCGGCGGCGGGCGCGGGTGAAAACCGCTCCTTGAGTTCTTAGCTTAAGAGGCTTCGTGTACACTGCGTCGGATCGGCCGCGCGTATACTAACGAATATCCCGTTGAAGAGTCGAACCGACATTACATACTCATCGGGTCGCTTCTGTAAACATTCGGCTTCGTGTACACGAAGCCCTAAGTTCCATAAGAGCTGGTGTGCGACTGCGGCGATCGGATGTCGATAGCAGGGGAGGGCTGCATCTTCTTTTTTTTTAAATGTTCAGAGGATCAGCTAACAACGGGCCGGGATATACATCATCAACCTATATCCGTCCTACTGCTGGGCACAGGCCTCACCTCAACTGTGAGGTGGTGCGGGCCATACTCCACCACGCGGGCTCAGTGCGGTGCGGTGGAGGGGTGTGTGTAAGGTAAGTGACTAACCTTACTGTCAGATGTTACTAGGCCGCCCGAGGGTCTCCGACTAGGCTTAACGACTAATATCTATCGATATTAACCGGGACCTCAACAGCTTAACGTGCCTTCCGAAGCTTGTGAATGGACGTCACTTGTATGGTCAGAATGGTCACCCATTTCAAACGTGACCGCGCCGTAGGTTGCTTAACTTTTGATACGACTACCAAAGCGCTGCAACCACTGCGCCACAAGACCTCGGCCGGGATAACGGCGAGTGTAATATTTGGTCCCGGTTTCAGGGGCTCGGGTTCGGCGGCGCGTGCGCGTCGGGCGCGCTGGTGGGCGCGGCGCGGCGGCGCGGCGGCTGCGCGTGCGGCGCGTGGTGGCGCGCGCCCCCCGCCGCGCGCGCCGCCTACTGCGCCGTGCCGCCCGCGCCCCCCGCGCCACACGAGCACGACGCGCCGTTATAGGTGACTCACTCACTCTCTTACTCCGCCTCAGGGACCTAGGGAGGTGTTGCTTTGCACTCGCCCAATTTTCTAGGCGAACGACGCAACGCGACACATTGCAACGAAGTAATGCAACTAATAGGAACCTCAAAAGATTCGTGACGGACATATGTAAGGTATTTCTAATATGGGCCTGTATTTTTTTAAATCTGTTGCCTAAATGAATTATTATTATTATATGTCGGTCGTGTTTCGTCCCAGACGGACTAACGCAACCACGTCGGACACTATCATAATCAGTGCAGCGAGGGACGCACAAGGGGGCGACGACAGCGCAGCAGCCAATATCGTTAACCTGATGAAACAAATTTATAAATAGGCAGACTACTGAAAACTATTAAAAACCTTCTAGTTTAAGTTGTACCGGTGTCTTAAGTTCCAACCGAGACCAACTTGCCTTCGCTTTTTGAGATTTTGGTGGAATAATCTGCAAAAAGAATGGGTATCATCAAATGAGCCTTTCAACACCCACTGCTGAGCATAGGCCTCCCCCAAGTTTTTCCACCACGATAGGTTCTACGTTTCCCGCATCCAGCGGTTTACCGCTTGCGCGCACCATATCGTCGTTCTACCTTATAGGGGACCGCACCACGGAGCAACGACCATCAATTCGCCATGCTCTGTGTCATCCCACTATAGAATATGTGTCTGTAATTTTTTTTAAAATGTGTTTGCGTGACGTTAAAAAGTTAATGTAACATAATTTATCTCCATGTCTTCCAGTGACCGCTCACCACCACGCGCTTCTAGGCGCGCCCCCCCACGGGCCGGCCGGGACCAGCTCTCCCCCACCAGTACACGTCGCCGACGGGACCCCACTCATGGACCGTTTGTACTTTAAGCCTACACAGATATTACCGTGTGATACTGTTCATAACATTAACTAGCGAAAAAGGCTGAGCTCTGACAGCCAATGTTCTTAGTTTCGAATCTGGCCACTCGAAAAGGCGAGTTACAGGAGTTTTTTAAGATGGTATAGCAAGCTAGTGCTTCTACCTTCGTCTTGTCTAACCTAGTCAGCTCTGCAAGAAGACAGACACAAAGTGACTAGCTTTCTATCTTTGCTTGAAATTCGAGTCTCGTTTGGGGCCATCCATAAATTACGTCACACGTTAAGGGGGAGGGAGGGGGTCGATGTAGTGTGACAAGGGGGTGGAAGGGGTCCTTAATTTCGTGACGTCACATTTCAAAACTCATTATTATCACAGAACATTTCTATATTTTAACTGTTAGGGTTGGCTGGAAGAGATCTAGATAAACGATACATAATTTAAATTTAAATAAATAAAATTACGGAACTGCTGTTTTAATTAAAAAAATATTTCTAGGTGTAAAGATTTAAAAAATATGACGTAACACTAGAAAGGGTGGTCTCACAAGTCACCAGCTGTGTCAAAACGGGAGCGGGGGGGGAAAATTGTGTGACGTAATATTATGGATGACCCCTTTGTCTGTTTTCATGTTCTTGTCAGTTTGGTATTTGGTCTTGAATTGAAAACGGGACCCGCATGATACAAAGCAAATACTATACCCACTCGTTAACTGAAAGTATGTGCAAGTTATATTATGTCATCGTTATGGTGGTCAAGTTGAATAGCGGATGTTGTCATTTTTTGTTGGTGAGCACTCTGGTCACCTTATAATTTAGTCATACTTTGAAAATGGTCTGATATACTAATTAGCGCACAATTTGCAAGACTCTACTACTAGTCCACTTTTTTTAAAATGATTTCGATCATTAGGTTTTAACCTATTATTACTTACGATATTAATTCAATGTAAAAAGGAAAAGGAATACTGCCCTCTTTGATTCGTGTGTGCTAGGATAATGTTTTTAATTCATTTGACATCCATATTAAACTGGAGTGTGATATTGTCCTTCCTAAATAAATTAAATCGCCATAACTGTAATAATCTAAAGACGGCGAAACAAGTGGCAAACCACTTGATCCAACTAATCGTTAAGTAAGTTTGGTCTCGCGCGTCGTGACGTGTAGTATTTCATTTTTACAAGAAACAATCCGTTCATATTACATAAAGTAGTATCCTTGTAGAAATGGAAAACTTACGATTTGGGATAGGCCATCTTGAGAGAAGACGTTCGTGCGGAGCGGCGCCTGCATAGTGCGGTCATCGACCCCCGCGGTGTCGAGGTCGCCGACCCCAGCCGCCGAGCTGCGGTCATTGACCTCGAGATAAGAGTCTCAAATCCTCTTGAAATATAGGGGTCGTCGGTAGTGGTTTAACTTTGATTCGACGTTCGGGGCGGGCGTAGATGAGTCTGCCGGTTCTAGTTGAATTCGTAAATTGACCAAACAACAAATTAAGCGTAGGAAACCCGAGTGCCCGCGATCGCTTTAGTGATATTGATGTCATTCCACATTAGACTAGTCGAATAACAATGAATGCAGTCGCGGAGGTTCGGGGTGGACACGGTTGTCGGCACATTGTCCCAAATTGACAGGCTCGTCAACTCTTATGGTCGTTTCACTCGCAGTGCAGCGGAAATAATTTCCAAAATAATTGTTTGAATTAGGCAAATGATGCGACTTGACCAAAGTCATGTCATCTCATCAACTCATCAACTTGTAAGGTATTGATATTGATGGAGACATTTAAGTAAATATTATTTCCCTATCACTGGGTGTTGCGGTAGGAAATTCAAGAGAGTAACATTGACACTTGCAGTTTTTTTTCTATGAAAGGGATCATCAGCGGCCGTCACTGCCACGCTCTAGTCCACAGATTTGCAAGTCTGATTTTGACGCTAGTCCGTTTCGTAGCTTTAGTCGGTTTATTATTAACTCGGATCCACACTTTGGCCGAATGGTCCGAACGCTTGACCCAAAAACCTCAAGCCCAAAGAGTGGATCTGGAAAACTAGGCTCTACAGGTTGATTTGTGCATTTTCTTAAGGCCCAATAACGTCGCCTTTTGGGCCAACTTTTCGGCCAGTGTGTGGATCCGGCTTTACGTTCCTCGCGTAGTTGCACAAATGTAGGTCCAGCCTCGCCGTACGAGGCGAACGCAGATGTAAAAGGGTAACTTTACCGTGTAAGCGAACTATATTATTGCGTTAGAAGTGGTTATTGTTGTATACATGGGCGAACCATTTACTACGTATGTATGTCAGATCTTTATTTCCTCGTAAGGCTTGTACTGGATTTAATCGTTTGCATCATATTTATTATTATGAAATTCGTAAGCGACATATTGTAATAGTTAGATGTAAGGGAAATTCGAATATATTAAGGATTGTTATAGGAAATAATTTTATACTGTCTGATCTCGTACACGCTCCACGAGCTTAGGAAGTTTGTACAGTTTTCTTTGACTACCCTCGCGGCAGCGGCCGCTAATGCGCCGCGTCTACCTTGATACCCCATCGATTGATAAATATACCTGATATTACCCTTATAATCACACAAAACTCAATAAATATTCGGTCAATTGACTCCGATTTCTGATACATGAACGTGACGTCACGTTCTTGTATTCCCATACAAAATCTATGGAGGCAGACCGTTTAGACAGATAATAGAAAGTATGTCAACGATTGGTGGTGTCATCTAGCCTATTGAGGAAAGACGTATCATATGCGACAAATGAACATGTTACACTTTAAAGGTAGATGCGCTCGCGCAAGTGGCCGCAGTGCGCGCGTTCCCGTTACAACGTTAGCCGCCTCACTCCTCGATTTCTTCACACATCCGACGCCCTGTTTGTGCGCTGCGAACGCGATATTTTGAATCCTACCATAAGATTAATTAGTAGTATTCTCCTGTTGAATGAGCTGCACTAAGCAATACTTATAAAAGTTCAATTTGAGATAGAACATTTAAGTTTTGAAAAAGTAATGTAGCAAAACTGGAGTATCCCTGCACTGTAAAGGAACGTCAGGTTATACATATAAAATGGGAATAAGCGGCGACATATTGCGTAAACAATCATTTTAATATCAGACTGGTTTAGCTGGTGTTCGCGTATATAAAGAACAGTTAACATTAAATGTGTGCAGTTAAGTCCTAGAAACCAATTTCGAGTCTAAATTATTAATACAATGATAGTATATTTGTTTTTTCGGTTTACGCGAACAGTAAACATTGAAATGAGACACTTTTTACGGATTATTTCGCGATTTATTTACATTTTGTTTTAACCTGACGTTGCGGACCCTTTTCAGCGTCCGTGGTCACAGGTAGACTAAGATGTTTGTTGTCATTGCATAGTTTGAAAAAATTGTAAACTACCTGCGTTTGTAAAATGTTAATAAATCGCGAAATAATCCGTAAAAAGTGTCTCAATACAATGCTAGTAATTGAAAAAAAAATACACCAAAACCCGTTCGCAGCTGCACCCAAGCCCGTATATTTCAGTTCGGTCCATAGATCGCCATACATATCACGACCAGTTACTTAACACTTCCGTTTGTAAATACACCTTTCGATTCGGAATTGAATGCGTTTATTGTAATATTTTCTACCGCCCTTTTGAGATTATGTACGTTCCATGTGTTTGTCTCTACTGTACCGCGTTATTACTTTCGAGTTAGTAACCGGTTTACGATCTCATGTGCGAGTAATTTTTACTTTTAAATTTTAATGATAATATATGGTTTTATACAATCTGTTTGTTTTTCTTTCATGTCCCATCCCTTGACCGTATTTGTTCCATATCTTGATTATCGAAATCGCCGCAACGAGTGAATCAGATTGCGCCATGATTTATAGATTTAAATTGATAAGTTACTCATTATCTATCAATTTGTTGATGTTGTTGATAACTTAATTTTTTCTCATCAGTTCATTGTAGTTGCCGCCGGGGCATGTAGCGGAATGAAATACCTTAAGTGCTGGTGTTTATTTGCAGATAGAAACCTTACTATAACCTTTCAATATTAAAATGCATATTAATTCACTTTTATCGTAACCCTAAATAAGAAATGGCGTCGTCAAATGTCTCTGGAATCATGGATATGGACAGCTATGAAACTAGAGTTTTGAAGGAATATTATATGAACAGCGAGTTTTTTCTATCGCCGGAATGGATTCTGAAAGTTTTAGCTGTTGTAAGTATTAATATTTTTGATTACCCTCCTAAGTTTACCTTGTCGGACGTCACGTGAGTGACTCGCACAGAGGGGTTTGACGCTGAATGTGCACTTCGCAAAATGTACACTCGCCAAAAAAAGCGCATTTCGCATTTGGTGCACAATGTATGTGTACAGAAAGTTAATGTAAGGTTTTCGCTTGTTTTCCATTAAAAACCATTAAATATTTTTAATTGGCCGTTGGTCCCGCGCCTGATCTCTCTCCGGTCATGTCGGATTGCCGTCTCAGCGAACTTTGAGAGTGATGGAACAGTGAGTGCACCTGTGTATTGCGCTCACACTTGTGTCCACGCGCGATGCGCGCGGGCAGATGATGACGCATCGGGCGCGAGCGGGGGGGGGGGGGGGGACGGGGGCGGCGGGCAAGACGCCCCGCGATGCGCCTCCACTTGACCATCGAGCAGCGCGTACATCACCTGCGTCTATTCGACTCTTGTACCGACACCTTTACCAATAAACCTATGTTAAAAACTACAGTCCGCAATATATTTTACAATACCACCACCACCAGCTCATTCACTAGTGCAATATAATATCTCCTGCGCAGTTGGCTGATCTCTTTTGAGATTGGCCGCCGTGGTCTATATCTTTTTTTAATTAACAACTTCCGCAAAAAGTGCTCATTCTGCGAAGTGCTCAGTGTGCGAGCTGCTAATTCTGCAAAGTGCACATCCTGTGTCAGACTCACTCAGAGTGAAGATGTGTGATGATGATATAATAGTGTGATGATAAACTCTGTTGTAAATGTTTTATGACGTGATTTGTTGTATAGGTCAAAGGTCTGTGATAATGTTAGCTTTCTTAGCAGACCCTGCACGGTACCTATGAAATTGCTTGCAACATGGCAGGGGCCTGCACTTATTGAACTCTTTTTCTTGCGAGCTGCTACATGCCTAAATGCATTAGATTAATTACGAGAGATGGAATATTAAGGATTACCAACATGATTAATTTAACTGTCTGTGTTATACTTGGTTGCGTCCGTTATTATACTCAAGATCTGGGTTTAATTCCCAGCCATTATCGTCCAGAGTTGATTACAAAAAAACATGAAGCTGAGCCTGTACTTTGTATAAGTAAGTTGTAAGTTTTGTCGGGAGGCGCTAATTCGAAAGCTCGATTTTACAAGATTTTTTGGATTCATTATATTAATTTTCGTATCGTGTGTAAACAAAGAACTAATGAAGTCACCGAGTCGGTTCCCAGGTGGTATGCATAGTGGCATCGGCGCTGTTCCTAGCGGGCGGGGGCTGCGCCGGCGCGTCGGGTCTGGCGGCGGGCGGCGCGGCGGTGGCGCTGGCGTGCGCGGCCGTCGTCGCGCTGCTGTGCGCCGCGCTCGCCCTGCAGCTGCCCGCCCGAGCGCCGAGGGCCTGGATGCTCGCTGTGAGTCACTCCACGCCCTAATAGGCGTAGTGTACACGACGCCGATCCGAAACCGTATGTTTGCAGAGGCGGCCCAATGAGAAGGCGGCGTCGTTCCGGCTCATCAGCGCCATATTCATTCGTACACGCGTTATTAATCGAAACCTTAGTAATCGTAATTAGTTCCTGGATGTCCACTCCTGAACATAATGAACCGCGCCGGCCAAAAGGGGATTGAAACCAGTTCAAATCTCACGTCCGATTGTAATATAGCTGGTTGCTATACCATACATACTGCTACTAATGCCACACGCACTTAATGTCATGGTTGTTTTAGCTAGTGGCGTAGTGTCAAAGGGGCAGGGTGGTGGTTTTGGTAAATATACCAAATGGTACCAATGGTAATGGTATTTACCAAAACGTCACAAATATTTTTATATACCTTTCTTATTTAGGTAATCTAATTTAAGTTCATCTAATCAGTTATTGTTATCTTATCTAATAATGATAATGATCAAAATTGCAGCTACCGGCCTGCATAATTGATATAAAAAAAAAACAATTCTCATGATTGGATATTGCAATTTGCATCTTGATTGATATTGAAATTTCTGCTTGATCAATAATCTTATACAATTCTTATCATGTTATTAGAACCGACATAATATCCTTATTGACGTAATAGTAAGATGGTAATGGTAGGTATTTTTGGCGCAATAGATTTAGAGTTAGGAAGCTAAAAGCGCTTCCTACAAACCGGGTGTTATGGACGCGGACCAAGGTACGATAGACATCATCTTGATTGGTCTTTCTATATTATTCTAGATCTAAATCTTATATGCCGCGGTTCATGTGCGGTACTAGGCTAGCAGCGCCACCTAACCTATGGAGCCGTATCAGCGCTCGCAGTCGTGCTTGCCACCGTTAGGCTTGCGCTTGTATTGGGGAACGGTAGAGGTCGCCTCAGGTATGTTGGTTAAACTAATGGTACCTAACCTTTGCAGGATATAACAATCTCGAGTGTGATGGGTGTTCTGATGATGGTGACTGCCATCTTGACGGTCGTCTTCTGCGAAATGGCTAATGCGGCGGGATATTTGCTCGCGGTAAGTTTATTTTTTTGTATATGGACATTAATTTTGATAAATATTGACATTTTATTTTAATGGTATTGATTTTGTATACTGACATAATGAATGATATTGACATTTTGATTTAATAGTACCTACCTAGTGTTTTGCATATGTAATGTGAGTACAATATATTTCCAATTTTATGTTTATATTTGCATGCTTTTTTATATAGCTGAATATGTGAGACTTATATGCGTTATTTTAAAGATCTGACATGTACCGTATTCAAGAGCAAATAAATGATTCTATTCTATTCTATTCTTTGGGGCCATGTTTCTTTCCCAACCATCCTGATCTGATTTTGATGATGTTTTGCAGCCCTTGGGCATCGCGACGTCCGTGCTGGTGATCGGCAGCGCAGTGGCCACGTACAACGCCGCCAACCGGCGCCTGGACGCAGCCCTGCCCAGGATAGAGCCTCCTAGGCCGCAGCCTCGGGAGCAAGAAGCTTAGAATGAAACTTAGTGGTTGTGGTGACCCCAACAAGATTGTTAGCTAAATTTGACGACCGCTTGGTGCAGTGGTCCACAGGTCGGACTTCTAAAACCAAGGGTCGCGGGTTCGATCCCCGCACAGTACAAACATTTGTGTGCATGAACATGTGTGTTTGTACTGGTCTGGGTGTTTTCTATGTATAATATGTATTTATTAAAAAAAAGTATTTAAGTATGTTTATCCGTTGTCTAGTACCCATAACACAAGCCTCGTAGCTTAATTTGGGACTAGAGAATTGGTGTGATTGTTGTGAAATATTCATTATTATTCATTATTTCAAATGGTATAAGGGGCCATCCATAAATTACGTCACACAAATTTCATTATTTGACCCCGCTTCCCATCTTGTCACAGCTGGTCACATTTGTGAGACCTTCCCCTCCCTAGTTCTTAATTACCGTCACATATTTTGCTTTTTACACCTAGAAATAATTATTTAATTAAAACAGCAGTTCCGTGTTTTTTTATTTTAATTCAAATTACGTAGGACTTATCTCTAAAGCGAGATCTCTTCCAACCAACCCTAACAGTTGAAATATAGAAACATTGATAATCGGGAAGTTAACAACAGTGCACAAAACTCACTCTGTGATTATTATTATACAACCCCCTTGTCACACAATATCACACTACGTCGACCCCCTCCCTCCCCCTTAACGTGTGACGTAATTTATGGATGGCCCCTATTGAAGGCAACAGAACAATCTTTTTTCTGTGATAAAATTGGTATATTACACATTGGACACAAAATCAATAGGGAAAAAATTACACTTATTTTTCCTCCTTGATGTGATTGTTTAAGACAATTGGGTGGAAAGTTAATTTGTTTAAATCTTATGTAATGATTTATTTTTAAAATAGTATTGTTACTACTCTTTGAAATAATATCCCTAATAATATAATAAATGGAAAAGCCAGTTTGTTTGTCCTTCTTTTGACAATGCAACAGATATGGTATGATACGAGTATGTTTTCTTTGTGTAGAGGTAGGTAGGAGGTTGGAGAGTGACATAGGCTACTTTTATCCGCAACAAAACATCTCAATCTCATGAAAAAATTGAAAAATCAACTCAATATCTTACTGATAGATGGAGTCACTCGGTTAAGTTTTGAGGGCCATGTGGAGTTCCAAGCCTAACTTTATTTATAAGAATTAATTTAAATTATAAAGAATTGTGAAGATAAAAGGGTTTCATCAGGTCATGGGTGGCTACTAGTACTGTATGAAGCTACCGACTGTTCTTCTTCACACAGAACAAATCATCAAACACTAAAACATTTGTACTAAAAAGATTGTAATAACAAAATTATATCTAGAATAACATAGCTAACTTGTGTACATTGTAAAACAATATTATTTTTGATATGTGAGCCATCACCACTATAATGTATCCTTTCACTATCTACTATCAGTTAAAGCTGCAAAATATTTTTGTACTGCCTCCACAAGGCTGTCTGCCTTGGGCCGCACGGCCACTCCAGCAATATCTACACCAAAGTTTTCAATCTTATGTGCTGTTGAGTTACCAATGGCAAAGTGTGGGATAGTAGAGAGTCTATTGCTGAAGGTCTGAAGCTGCCGGTGAACATACTCACACCCTGAAGGGCTGAAGAATATCAAACAGTAGGGCTCCTCTTCAGATTCGTCCAGTTCCATCAGCTCTTTTTGTAAATTCTCATTCTCCATAGTTTCATACACTGTTACTGCATCCACTGAAATCTCGGCAGACTCTAATTTACTAGGCAGTATTTCTGACCTTAGATTTCCACAAGGGAATAAAAATTTGGATGATTTTGCATTTTCATCAGTGATGATTTTGGCTAGGTTTTCTGCATTACCTGAGGTACTCCCCATGGCTTCTAGTCCAAGCATCTGTGTTATTTTTTGACGGCTTACTTCGCCCACTGTATAGGTTTTTCTGGAGTTCCATGACACAAACTTGGTGGGATCCCAACACTTGGACACAGCTTCAATGGCTCTGGGACTAGTGAGGATGAGTCCATCGTAGCTCTGTTGAAGATTTCTATTCAACTCTTCTGTGTTTATGAATTTGAACTGTAGAGGTTCAACAAATATAACTTGAATATTATTATCAGTGAAAGCTTTCACGTAATCGTCTGACGCACTTTTAAATAAAATCGCCTTTTTCATGGTGATTGCTCGACTTGCTCGAGGTGCGACGCTCTTCTTTGTGTTTGTTTCTCGCGCTACTGCATTGTTTATGTGTGACCCTGAAAGTACAGGAAATCAGATGAATTTGTTTGCAAGTAATATCGTGAGACAATTATGGAATGATAATTAGTGACGATATAAAACAGGAAATACACGCATAGCTATGACCGATGAGTATGTGTAAAGATGATGTTACATTGCACAAATATTGATTCTTAATTATTTACACACCTGACCGCGTAGGTTTATAAGAAAATAAATATTTTTAAAAGTTTACAAAAAACTTTTCTGCGAAATGTTGACCATTTTTGACAGTGACACATGTGACACACAGCTGTTTATCTGTCAGAGTCTGACAGATAAACAGCTGTGTCAGACGTTGAATTGAAAAGAGTTGTAAACGCAAGGAAATACGTCACATACAGCCTAATGATTAAAAACCAAAAAGCGTTTTGTTACCGCTTTGAGTGAACTATTAGCTGATTTATTCGTAACTAATCTGAAAGAATAAAAAAGTTTTGTATTAAGAAAAACTAGCAAACTTATTCCGATCACAAAGAGAAAATCGACTTGACAGTCTTCTAGCAAGTCAATCACTGTCATAAAAATAAAATCTGTTCAATAGGTACCTACTGTAAAACTAGTTTTTGATAAATTGTTTTTCTTTTTCTACAATTATATGATTAGGATAGGATTAAGCGTGTCGGAGGTGGCCTTAGTGTTATGTGAAAGAGTGAATGCAGGCTCTCGATGCCACTAAGCGGGTGTTCGGGCGGGCTGCTGCTGACGGCGGTGGTGGCGCTGCTGCTGCTGCCGGCGCAGTACTACGTGCCGGACCTGTACGCCGCCGACGAGCAGCTACTGCCGCCGCCCTCGGAGCCAGCGCCGCGCTCCGCCGCCGCCTGGTTCGACCTCGCGTTCACCCACCTTCCCCCGCTAGATCTCTTCTTCACACTCTCGTTGCTCATACTAGCATTTTTCACATACATTTGCGAATGGATACAGAGGAAACTGATGGAACGACGGATAGTGAAGGTACTGAATGCATTGATAGATACGAATCTTTCGTTTGTAGTCTTCTTGGTAGAGCCTAACTTTCCTACTTGCTGGATATCTTTTTCTTGAATAACAATGACCCTACTCAGCTTCATAATCTGAGGCTTACAACTATATACAACTTCACCACTTACCAGCTACTAAGTTTCATGCAGTTGGTATCTCCTACATGTTGGTTCATCTTCTTCCCTAGCTGAACCAGTACCTGGGCGCGAGCGTGGAGAGGCTGCGGGCGTGGGACGCGCAACAAGAGCAGCTGGAGGCGACGCTGAAGATGGTGCAGAACGCTACGTGCGAGTACAACCTGCTGCTCTACCTGGTGCTGCGCCAGCACCGCTGCCTCGCCGCCAACGGGCCCCCCTCCAACTGCTTCTTCGACAAGGAATTTGATGAGGATCTGCCTTTTTTAAGAAACGCCACACTGGACGCGCAGCCTGTTTGATTATTGTAGTTTGGAGTTGGTTATTTATTCAATATAGTGTTCGACTTTATATTTTATTTTAATAAAGAAAATAAAACTTTTTTCGAAACGGTGCGTTTCGAAAAAGCTCCAGAATGTACGGTTCGTAATTTACTAATAGTTATTTTTGTGCTAATAACTTCCAATACTACTCTAATTCAGAAGTAGTACAAACTTAAATATTTCAGTGTTCCTTCTACCAGTTTTAGCTCCAATAAAGAAATAAAGAAAACTGACTAGGTTTGGTGCAAGCTAAATACAGGAACAAATTTGATGGGGTAAGTCCTTGTAAGGTAAGGGGTAAGGGCACAGATTACTAAATACACGGAATTTCTGTTTTGTGAATATTCCATAAAACTTAATTAGGTAAATACACACAAATAGGTAGTATGTACTGAATTACTAAAATTCTTTAAATGGTCTTGGTTTGAAATCAACTTACTTAATCACAAATAAATCTAAATCGGTATGTACTTGTAAAAGAGACCATCAGACGTAAATTTTCTTACTTGTTATAAATTCATCTAACCAGCGACAGTACCTAGTAGATAGAAAGCGGAAATTTCGTATCTCAAAATTGGCTTGTAATTGTATATGTGTAATTGTATATATGTCAAGAAAAACAGCGACGAATGGTGTATGTGAAGCCGTGATTGATTTTTAACGTTTCAAAGCTTGGATAAGCAAATTTTCAGTTTTGATAACGCGCATCCCGTTACCGTTTGGAAGACGTGGAATACCTTTAGTCTTCGGTAAAATGGATTATATAAGTATTTACTCATTTGATAAGCCCCACTGGAACTTTCGTAACGCATAAGTCCTCATTAGTCTCAGGCTCAAGTTGTTCACAAACTCCCCGAGGGGTCGGCACCTCAGGCACTGGCAGTGATAGCCTTGTGTTTGCCATCCGACAATCTGTACAATTTGCCAAACTGATCGACTTAACTGACAACAATAATTGAAAGGGCGAACTACCGTCGGCCCGCCATGGCTGGAATACAAAGTGCTTCATTAGGAGGGATCATATTTTAGAAACGTCGCAGACCCGCATATGCGATATTCCATATGAAAGGTTAGTTAGACGTGACGGGAGCCTTAAAGGGCCATGGATCCTCTCGCTTGCGGCCGGGGAAATGATTCGTCGCGAGCTTGTTCAATGTTTTTGCTTTTTGTGGAAAATAACCCTGTGGTGTTCGAGAGAAATCGTTTTTCCTTTTTCTTTTACGTAGGTGCGTAACATGTTAGTAATAAGACTGCAAGCGGTGTAGTGGTTTAGTTCATGGAATCAGGCGTTACTTTGCGGGAATCCATGACTAGTGGAAATTTTTAAAGCAAAATAATCATGTTTTTCAACATGATTATTTTGCTTTAAAAATTTCCACTAGACGACGCCAGCGCAGGAACCAAAATACATCCAACTGTAATCACCCGAAAAAGGTAGAGCTGGTAGTCGCAGGACTTACAACACCTACAAATCACAACGTGACACAGAAGATGCACCCGGAATCACAACACTGACACCAACAAAACACTCGATCAACAACATCTCCTGAGGACTTGTAGTGGCGATGTAGTTCAGTATTAATCATAATAGCTGTATTTATCTCAAAATATTTTTACTGTTAATAAACCCTACAAATTATGGCGTGGGTTGTTTAATTTGCTTTGAGATTTGTTTTGTGTATAAAATTACCTAACAGTTGCTAATACTTTTAATGTGACTCAGTTAACGATTACACAGCACACCATTGTATTGTTTGCTGTCAACAAAGGCTTATTATTTCTAGAGGCATAATTTTTCAAAACATATAATTAAATATTTCACAACAATCACACCAATTCTCTTGTCCCAAATTAAGCTACGAGGCTTGTGTCATGGGTAGGTACTAGACACCGGATAAACATACTTGAATACTTGTTTTAAATAAATAAATACATATGTATTATACATAGAAAACACCCAGACCAGTACAAACACACATGTTCATGCACACTTATGCTTTTACTGTACGGGGATCGAAACCGCGACCCTTGTTTTTAGAAGTTCGAACTGTGGACCACTGCACCTAGCCGTCGTCGTCGTATGGAAGGTACCCGTCACCGTACACCGTCTATTGAAATGGAGCAACAGATAGGGAGTTAGAACTACTGAACCACTATCGAAGATAGCCTTTAATCGACAAAGGATTCATTTGGATTGGACTTTGTTTTGTTTGCAATACTTACTTTTCTTTTACTTTAATGAGTAATAAAATCATGCAAATCTTTTTAGGTACCTACTAGATAATAATAAAAAATCGCTACTATCGATTCTGCCACGCGCAAAAGAAATGACTGCTCAAGTTGAGGGATTTCATTTGCGAGATAGATAAGACAATTTAAATAAAGTCTTGTTGTGTTTCATATTGAGGAGTACGAGGTTTTTAAAGTATTTACTTCTCTTTGTTATAGACCTATAAAGACACATGAGAAGAAGAATATACTTACAAAAAATATTCGTGATAAACACGTAAGACGCGAACTTTGCATCATAAAAGATAACGTAACATACTTTGAATTATAACCGTTATTTACAATGCGATGCCTTGATTCCATAATAAAACATCCCAAATGTTTTTGTTATTAAATTTTTCCGTGGCTGCATGACGCTAATGGTGGCCAAATTGTGATTTATACTGCTTCTTGAGGCCCTCGCCCTTACCCTCACCGTGTAACGCGAAGAATTCCGTCTCAGTGGCTTTGTTGTGTACAAAAACACATTATTTAGTTCTGTTACTTATTCAGGTTAGATAAATTAACCTAAAAAAAAACAGTGGTTGCCTGTAAAGTCGGTATACGGGCGAAAGTTTTACGTGACAACGACTTTGAGTGGTAAAATAATTTTAATGTGAATATTCATTCGTATAACATGAACCGGTGTGTATGCCTATCTCTCTCACTCTCTCTCTCTCGCTCTGTCTCTCTCGCTCTTAGGCGGGTTAACTGTGCTCGAGTGGAAGGGACGCGTGCCTTTCACTTTTTATGTCTGTCTCACTCGCTCTTAGGCGGGCTAACCATGCCCGAGTCGAAGGGACGCGTGCCTCTCACTCGCTCTCATTGTGAGCGCGGAACGTGAGCGGAGCAGCGTAACGCAGTTTCTTGAAGGGTCACCCGGCAAACCAATTTATAAGACGTTGTCACGTCAAAATGCTTTCGTTGAAAAAGTAGGATGCATTTGATTGTGATTGAACTTTTTTAAACCGAGGTTCATAGATCATTTGTTTGTTGATTCTCGTTTCCAAAAATCATCATCATTCTTTTGCGCTTCCTAGTGTCCGTTTAGTTAATATGATCCTGCACAATGTTATTATGAAAGCTCGTTAAAAAAATATTCTTACACTTCTTGTTTATCATAATTTTACTTACTTATTAATTACCTGATATAAAAAAGCTGAAGGTTGTTTCATAAAATAAAAGAATCATATTCGGTGTTTACTTTTCTCGATATTTTTGTCAGTGACTGCCGTGGCACTTAATCTAGCATTCGAATCAACGCGACCGCAAGACCGCGACTCGTGACGTCACGTCACGTTGTAGACTACATTAAAAAGTGAGTCGCATGACTTCACGAGTCGTCGTGTAATCGTCGCGTGGATTGGAATGCTAGCTTTACAGGGCAGGGAACAATGTAAAATTATTAAGTACTTGTGGTTGTTTACGCGTCCAGAGAGCGGAGTTCGCAAGCGCTGAGTTTCGCTTGATGTGGGCATAATACTAAGCTGTTTACCTGACGAGGGACGAATTAATTCTAGCTTAGTCGTTGGCTTGTTTGTACTTTACAGGACTTTTTGCTTTGTTTCAAGCCTTCGCTTTCGGAACAGTAGGTATACATACCTAGTTTTGGTTTAAAAACTAGATGATATTCTCAAATGTATTATGTACTTGTTTCAACTGCCTCGGAATTGGCAATAGAACTTTTCATAGAGAAATTTCAATCTTAATTAGCCCCATTACAAGATTTAATTATTGATTGTTTGTGAAATTGTATTTCGTTCATTACCCTTAAACGAAACCGAGTTCATAATTGCAGAGTGTTAAAGTGAAAGTTTTACTACGAGTTGTTCTCGTTCAATACTAAAAAATATTTTTATTTCTTTAACAACTATGTGTTGTGGTGATGTCCACTGCTGTCACCAGAACAAGAGCGACACACTCAACACAGCTAAATTGACAAGGTTTCTAATGACTAGATGGCACTATAAAGCTGTTACCGGATATGAATCGTGGTATTAACTAACCAGGAAGGTGTTAATTCGAATGTAGTCCGACTCTAAGCATAGTAGGTACCCCGGTCGGTGGAAGTGTTAAAAACCTTCCTACCCTGTTTGCGCTAAACTAGTATCCCGACGTGATGCACGTTCCTTAAATATAAGGTCGCTCGTCTTCACTTGCCAGTATTGCCAGCAGTGTCTTGAAAACCAGTTCACCAGGCTCGAGGAAACGAACCTTAAACTGCGCAGTTTCTTTCCTACCATTGGCTCAATTCTCTCACCGTCAAGTGTACCGATACCGTCCTGTAACGCCATAACGCCCGAAAGTTCCAACCAAGTATGGATGGTAACCCGCCGTACGTCTGGTGGCCCTCTGGTATAATGGACTTGGTGGAATAAGCATATGGAGCTAATGAGCACACTCCCCGAAGTAGAGTCTGTAGAAAACCGGCAAGCAGGCAACTTTATATACAACTATAGCATAGTTTTTATTTTGTCATCATCATCAGCCTATATACGTACCACTGCTGGGCACAGGCCTTACCTCAACTATGAGGTGGTGCGAGCTATACTCCACCACGCGGGCTCAGTGCGGATTGGTGGAGGGGTGTGTGTAAGTAAGTGGCCAACCTTACTGTCAGATGTTATTAAGCCGCCCGAGGGCCTCCGACCAGGCTTAACGACATATCTATCGATATTAACCGGGACCAACAGCTTAACGTGCCTCCGAAGCACGGAGATGCTTGTAAATGGACGTCACTTTTATGGTCAGTATGGTCACCCATCCCAAACATGACCGCGCCGTAGGTTGCTTAACTTTTGGTATCACTACCAAAGCGCTGCAACCACTGCGCCACAAGCACCTCTATTTTATTTTGTATCTCCCTTTATTTATGTTTCTTTTATTTTACGCAGGTATCCAAAAGAAAGCTCAATCCTTTCAATTAGGAGTGCCTTTTCAACATATTTATTGTATTGTAATGAGGAGGATCTTCTCGTTACGTACCAGATTAAAACGTAATAACTTTCATAATAAGAAGGTCGTTACGATCGCGCGGCAAATTCATTACGTACCCAACAACAAAAGACGGAACGAGTGTTAATCTGGCGGAAGTATGCCCGGGCCAGAACAATTTGGGAAAGGGTCAAAGGGGCTATGATTTAGTGCTCGTCGTCCCTCCCATTCCTCAGGGCCGCCTCGTTACACAGATTGAAAAATTGTCGGCGATCGAGTCGCCATTGTAACGTGAAACGGAACGCACCTGATACGCAAAGGAATCGGTGGCCGCCGCGATTTATTCGTGAACGTACTGCGATTGAAAGAAACACGAATCTGGGTTTAATGGAAATCGGCTTTCAAGCTAATGAGGCGGTGAGCAAAAGGAAGCCGAGGAAATCGCACACGCGTTGGGTTAAAAAAGGATACATTGCGTGACCGACTTTTTTGGGGTTTTGTATTTTTTTGTTTATCGCGTCACGTTTGTTTTTTGACGTGACAACGTCTTATAAATTGGTTTGCCGGGTGACACCTCAAGAAACTGCGTTACGCTGCTCCGCTCACGTTTCGCGCGAGAGAGACAGAGCGAGAGAGAGAGAGAGAGAGAGAGAGAGATAGGCATACACACCGGTTCATGTTATACGAATGAATATTCACATTAAAATTATTTTACCACTCAGAGTCGTTGTCACGTAAAACTTTCGCGCGTATACCGACTTTACAGGCAACCAATTTTTTTTTATTGCTGAAGGATTTGGCCTCATGTTACTTTTATTGTAGATTCATTTCGAACATTGTTTTGGTTAGTTACTGTTCCTTTCCGACGGCCTAATTTGTCCGTGCGTTGCCCAAAACAAGTTCATTTATTTATGCAAAAAGTTTCCCCTTCATCCGTTTACGGGACAAAAAGACAGAAACTTTACTTATTTAAGTTGCGCAAATAAAGATTTATCTACTGCCTCGAAGACGGTACAGGAGAAAAGATTAGGTTCCTAATGTTTTCATGGATGCTCCTTTTCGTCCCATTAATTTCAGTACAGTTTCCTATGCAATGCTATTTATTTTGAACCCTATTAGGACGATCATAAAGGAGAACGTCATCAGATCTTGTGCTGATCACTGTTCGCAGAATCAGGCAAGAAAATAACAGACGAAGAAACTTGAGCTATATTTCATACTTGATCTATTATTTTTCTCCTAACCACCTACACTATTACCTGTTTGCACAACGATGTATATCTTTATATTTTTCTAGCTGTCCCGGCAAACGTTGTTATGCCATATAAATGTTTAAGGTGGACAACCCTTATCACTAAGGGGTATGAAAAATAGATGTTGGCCGATTCTCAGACCTACTCAATATGCTCACAAAATTTCATTAGAATCGGTCAAGCCGTTTCGGAGGCGTATGGGAACAAACATTGTGACACGAGAATTTTATATACTCGTATATAGAGATTACTTACCTTATTCGTGTCCTACCTTCGCCAATTGTACAGTTTAATTAATGCATCATCATCAGCCTATATACGTCGCACTGCTGGGCACATGCCTCACCTCAAATAGGAGGTGGTGCGAGCCATACTCCACCACGCGGGCTCAGTGCGGATTGGTGGAGGGGTGTGTGTAAGGCAAGTGACCAACCTTATCTGTCTGATGTTATTAAGCCGCCCGAGGGCCTCCGACCAGGCTTAACGACTAATATCTACCGATATTAACCGGGACCAACAGCTTAACGTGCCTTCCAAAGCACGGAGATGCTTATAAATAGACGTCACTTTTATAGTCAGAATGGTCACCCATCCCAAACATGACCGCGCCGCAAAGCACCTCTTAATGCATAGTTCTATTATATTACCAAACATAAATCACAACAGTGCAAATCTGTGTAATATATTCAAAATTAAGATTCAATAAATGAAACATTTGTACTTAACTGAGCTAAAGGATTATTTTTTTCTTCTGGTCGCATTGGTTTCGTTGTGTGTCTTCTAATGGCGTTGCTAACCTTAAACCGAGTTAGTCGCAGTCGCTCTTGACACAAAATGAATCTATATCTCGGAATAACTAATTTTGTGTCCCGCCAAGTGCCCTTCACTGGATCCGTACTCTATATGAAAATATCTGTATTTTTACTCTAGCTTTCTTTTCTCGTAATACTTTGAGTGAGTGAGACAGCATCTGTAGTTAGTAAAAAGATCATCTTTAGATTACACCTCTTAAGCCAGAATCTACGTCACGTTGAGAATAGCCGTTTTATTGCCTCTTTATGCTAATGCTGTTGCTATATGGCCATTGCGTGGTAGCTAGGCGGTGTTGATCAGATTGGTAACAAGTGAGTGGGCGAAGCTTGAACTACAAAAAAGTAATAGTCCTCCTGGCCGATTTCGAACATGGCGGCCAATCTCAACAGAGATTAGCCAACTGCGCAGGCGATATTATAGTGCACAAGTGTGAGCGCAGTACACAGGTACACTCACTGTTCCATCACTCTCAAAGTTCGGTGAGACGGCAATCCGACATGACCGGAGAGAGATTAGGTGCAAGACCAACGGCTTAACCTGCTTTTCCGAGGCACGGGGGTGTAATACCGCCAACTTCCCGACTCCGAGCTGTTTTTGAGAAATTCATGACAGAAAATCACAGAAACAATTTTTACTAAAAAAACAAAGCTTTAAAAGAAAATACTTCCACGTTTTCCTTCGTTACAATACAGCATCAACCTATTTTTAAGACCTGCAGTTTGTAACTTGCATACTTTTGTGTATTTTAGCAAATAAATGTTTGATTTGATTTGGTTAAAAGAAGGTTTTCTTAATTAAATTAAATACTAATCGCGATAAAACCAACACATTAGTATGCACGTAGACCGAGCCGTTATCTGCCGCACCCACACTGCCGGGGTAATTCAATAGCGGATGACGGGAATCGAAACTTATTCAAAGCCACGGCTTTCAATTTAATTTGGCTTTAGAGCGAGTTCCGACTAAATTTCGCTCACAATCAGTTTGTAATATGCGTCAGAAGCGGTAATGTAAAACAACCGCTTAAGCCGCCACGGAAACTTTCATTGTTACGTAAGTAATTAATTATAGTCTCGCATGACAGACAGCACGTTGCAGCGTTGATTTTCTTTATAAACACGAAAACTACTAACTCTTAAATGGACCCTAACATGATAATAAAATAATAATAAATATACAACAACATCACATACATTGATCTGACTCCGTGGTAAGTAGTTAAAGCACTTGTGTTACAGATATCAGAATCAACAGTAGTATTACAAATAAACTTAAATAAATACATATAACACCCAGACCAGTAAACATGAGACATGTTCATGCACACAAATGTTTGTACAGTGCGGGGATCGAACCTGCGACCTCTTGGTTAATAGTCAACTTTTTGACCATTACACCAAAGTGGTCTTTATATACCTGAAAACTACTAAATCTTACCTGGACCCTAACATAGCATACCGTTACTGAAATAAATATTTCTTCTTTCTTTTACGTAAATATTTACACCTGTTATCAAAATACACATATGGCTCATTGTATTGCGAGAGCTCATGTATCGAATAAAAACGATAAATAACTGTTTCAGGCACGCAAAAAAAAACCATTCAGAATAGTTAGTTGATTTTCACTCCACGAGTGTCTCAAGCTTTGAGAAGAAACTGGCCTTGTGAATAAGCTGAGAAGTTTCGTCCATGTTTTGTTCGCAAAATGAGTTAATCGCCAATCGGCTTAGATGCGCAGTTGGGGTCTTTATCGGCGGCTCGGCTGGTGTCCCGTGGCGACGCGCTTTGTTTCCGTAATGGAATTCCTCGAGCAAGTATTTATTGGAGTCGTTACCGACGCGGCGGATAGCGCGATTAATTACTACTCATCGCGGGCCACTTTGCCAAGTGACACGGGGACACTCAGTGGGTTTGTTTCTTCATTAGAATTTTACACATTAGTAGTTTGATTTTTCCCTTGCTAAAAAGTTCTAATTAATAGTCCTCCTGGCCAATTTTGACCACGGCAGCCAATCTCAATAGAGATCAGCCAACTACGCAGGAGATATTATAGTGCACAAGTGTGAGCGCAATACACAGGTGCACTCACTGTTCCATCACTCTCAAAAATCGGTGAGACGGCAATCCGACAAGACCGGAGAGAGATCAGGCGCAGGACCAACGGCTTAACGCGCTTTCCGAGGCTTGGGGGTGTAACACCGCAAGCTTCCCGACTCCGAGCTGATTTGGGAAATTCATGACAAAAATCCCAGAAACAATTTTGGCTCGACCTGGAATTCGAACCCAGAACCTCTCGGATGTTAAGAAGAAACTTTACCACTACACCAACGAGGCAGTCTGATTATACCTAGCCTAACAAAGATGTTTTATCACTTGTTTAATGTATGCCTGTTTATAAGTTGTGCACTCTAATCTAACATGTATGATAATAAAGAATGAAAAATTAATGAATCGTATATGATTATCAGATCTTATGTGGTATTACGAATATACTTTGTGTATTATTTGTTGTTGAAACTTTGTTAGGTACGTTGGTGGCTATTCTCTAACATCCAACAGTTAGAGAACAGAAAATAAAGTAAGCGAGGGTGTGAGCCTTTTGTTCTGGTTTCACGTTATGCCCGTTTTACCGGAATTTTCCCCAAATGATAAAGTTTTGTTAGTTGAACTTGAAAGAGGCTTTTGAGAAACTTACAGGCTTGTAGTCGGTTTAACGCTTTTAATAGAGTCTTGGAGAGACACGCCATCGTACACAAGATACTATACTCGTCGCTCAATGAAACCGTACATCATTATAGTATTTAGTATGCTTTACGTAAAAATAGTGACCATGAAACTTTAAGGAAGTATACTTAATAATGTAGGCACCAGGAAATACCCTCTGCCTGCCGTCTTATTATAGAAACAGTTTCAAAAATGACGCTATATTCTCCAAATACCTACTCGTTCACTGTATTCATTTTCAACCTTATGATAACGCAATAGAGTGAATTTTGGCAGCCAAGAATATGGTTCATTCTTGATGCAAAGGCATTTTTGTAAGTTTGTATTTTTTATAGCGCTGCTTGAGATAGGACTCTATGTATCTCGAATTTAAACAAATAGATATTAAACTGATTTGAAAAATCCTTGCTAGATCCTTAATAAACAACTAAGAATTAATTATAAGATAAGAACAGAGCATTTTATGATGACGCGTCATCAAAAAATGCTCTGTTCTTAAAAATTTTTGATATGTTTAGGTTACGTCATGACGTAACCTAAACATATCAAAAATTTTGCCGGTTTTCATTGGTATTGCTCAGTGGCAATTTGTATGGATTCTGTTCGAATCCTGAAGACATGTTGGTGCAATAAACGAGGAGTCTGTTTAATGAAATTTAATTTTGTCAAAGTAGTTCGTGCATTTATGGTGCAGTTGTCACCGAATTATTTATTTTATTTAAGCTTTATTTCACAAGCACAAAAAGGTTTACCTAAAGAATTTTCCACCAGTCAGACCTTTGGACTAAGCAGAAATTAACTGTTTACGATGCGATAAAGGTTTATATTTGTAACTTCTCCTCAACATTTTCTTAACCTTTATTCTCTCGTAGCTTTGTTATTCCTTCTATATTAAGTCAATCGCGTCCAGAACTAAAAAATTAGGTCACATCCCTAACTTAACTCTGATCGGCTCTCAGGGCGCTTCATTTGGCTGCAGTCGCTCTAATGAATGGTTCGGCAGGGCACCGCGGCCGGAACGAACCGGAATTATGTTTTTTTCCGGGGAAGCTATGGGGATTATGCTGATCGTGGCGTTCGTGTTGACTGCTCGGTTACAATGATGTTGGTTTTACGCCTATGCTTGAGGTTTCTTTATTTCGCCTATGTCCATAGGCTTGCATTTTCTGCGAATTATGAATGTTTGCTACGGTGAATTTATTTATTTTTTTGTAACTCGGTCATATTCTAGTAGTCTTGTCGTAGAAACCAGTAGTGAGATTGAGTTTTAAATTAAAACAACTACCAGAACTTACTTGGAATTATTCATTAGTGAAAACAATATTAGTCTTAGCCTGAACCCTAACTAAGACCTAACACACGTAAATAGAAGTTTTCGGAGCAACACGACACGACCGTCGCGATGGAGCGCTCGAGCAAGAAAAGAGTGAGTTTCTATCCACCAGACCCGCTGAGGCCAGTTGGCACAATGACGTCATATCACGTGGGCTGAAGTAAGCGGAACGCTAACACTAGTTTTATGATTAATTGATTAATTTATTGTACTCAACTAAACACTTTATTGTACAACACAAAACAAATTTACAGACAAGTTTAACAAAGAATGATGTAGAATTTAGGCGGTCTTATCGCTTGTAGTGATCTCTTCCAAACCACCTTTGGTTAAAGAAACATTTAATTAACAGAAATGATGAATTTTAAATACCCCGATATTATAATTATTTGAAAATCTGTTAAAATGTTCATTTGTGGGGGCACAAGCTCCGTTGTCTTGCCTTTTTATTTGATAAACAACTGGTAACTTAAACTGACTCCAACTCTTAATATATATAAAAAACCGACCAAGTACGAGTCGGACTCGCACAATAAGGTTAATTTACCATCTTCTGTGAAAAGTTCAACTGTACGAGTTACAGTTCATGAGGGTAGAGCCTGGTAACAGATAGACGGATACCTACTCAAGCCTAAATTTTTATACTTCAAGTACGAAACCCTATAAGAGTAGACAGTTACAAAATGCGACTGCTCACTTTCTTCGTGCTACGCCGTAGCAGCTATCGCGCCGCAAAAGCTACAAATCGCCGTCCGCGATGCTGTAGCTATGGTTCTACGCACGTAGTCGCTACAATATGTGCTACGAACGGCTACCGCGCTACGGTGCGCGGCGTACGATTGTAGCATGTGCTACGGAGTGCGATGCTATTATTCGGGAATTCGAGAAACTTGTATTTAAAAAGAGTACAAAAATACCAAGGATGAAAAAAAAACTACGGCGTGGATTCGTCGACGTCTTCAAAAAAGGCTACGATATTTTGTTATAATTATGGAGTACGGCTCGTAACGTATTCAAATTAAGGTGAGACTAAAACTTTTGTCATAAAAAACGGTCATTTACAGTTTTACCAACTCCAGCAAGCTTGTAGATAGGAGCTTGGAGACAGCTTGTAAAATATTTAATTGACTAAAGGAATGACCAATGTTTTCCTATTAGGCCGCTAAATTTTTGCAAAAATTTACACCAGCTTAGGTATAACACCCCTTTTACACGAATTTTCAACATATGAATACAACTTCTACTTTATTAAAAAGGAGCATACCGTTACTATCATACAAACAACTGTTACCTCTTGCGATAGCGGCTGCAATGTCGTGATTAGGGCGACGGGAAATAAGATACTGACTGCGATCTAAGAAACCTTTATTATAATAGTAATGTGCTTATATACTAAAGATGGGGAAGAGTGTGTGCGTGTTAGTTAAACGGTAACAGCACACTACACCTCCCCCGTTATTTAAGATTAAAAAATATGCAAGAGCTTATTTTTTAATAACAATTTGCATCTATTACTTTATATTTAAAAAAAAAATAACATAGTTTATTTGTTTGTGTTAAGTAGTAAAAAAAAAATCTAGTGTGCCAATTAAATAACAAAATCAACTATTACAAGGTTATTGTTATGACTACACCTTACTTTTAAAGTATTTTAACAATATGATTATATATCCAGTTAATTACGTTGATTAATCATATTATAAACAAAATATATTACCTAAAACAGTTATATCTTTTATTATTTTTTAATTGAATGATAACATACATTGACATACAGTGTCACTTATACATAAACGTGTTGTTGACGACCTATCTATACAAACCTACTTTCTTTTTCAACTCAGTTTGGTTTTGCAAAAATAAACAATTTAACTTTACTTCGAATACGTCTAATCTTCCATATCTCAACTTCTTAAGCTGTTAGCTTTACATTGTCAAATCCAAACTTATTACTTTTTTACATTCATGTCTAATCCATAGTAAGTACAAAGTACTACTTATAACGATTGTCATTTCCAAGTTTAACTCATGTCACATTTAATGTGTTGAGTGGGATCCCATAGTCACAAATCATAATGTATGTAGATCTACCTTTAATTACAAGTATTCATGCATGACTCATATACATTTATTTATTCTTATTTAAAAGTCGACTTATTTATTTAATATATTTTTTATCATGGTACTTATAACATGTGCGCGCACTTTACAATAATAAGTAAAGGGACATTTTAAGACTTTATTTATGTCTCCAACTATTCTCACAGAGATAACTCGTATGCACCATGATCGAACGAAGGATGATTCCCCCATTTTTTTTTGTACCATGTTAACATTATTTATTTAATTTCAACATTTACATTATAATGATTTATTCTTTCTTTATCCATCAAAGCACTTAACAAAATCACTCTATACAAACAAACTTCAGAATATCATTTAACTTTTGGGTGATCAGTCCAATCGTTTAAGACATCTTATGTATGAATGTATGCCTATTTTAACTTACCAATACAAACAATACCGAAATATTTTAATCAAACCTTTTATCCTATCATCAAACCAAATCCTATCATTTTACAACAAATCCTTAAAAACCTTCATCATTTCATTACAATACAACATTCCTGCACCTCCTTTTTTATTAACTCAATATTATATCTTCATACGAGTATAATAACGTTGTTATATAGGAAATAGTTTACTACTTGCTTTATATGTACTTATTTTCATCACTCCATATTACATTACGTCTAATCCGTGTCATATTCTTTGTCATTTAGTATCTTTAAAAACAAACTCAATCATAATGTCATTTATAATTTGTACCAAAAATGTTTTTCATAACAAAACGTAAGTACTTAAATACCAAAATTTCCCTAAATAAACAACTTAAAAAATACTTCAACTGCACTTATGTGAAACAAAAACAAATGACTGCATTCTTAAATCAACTTTTGGAAAACCTAAATGAGCATAAATTCCTAATGATATTTTACGCAACGAATCGCAAATAAGAGATGTTAAGTAGAGTTGATTGTAAAGGAATACAAGATTAATAAGTTATACTGAATCAAATATATTTAAATAATCAAAACCAAGTTTTATAATATTAATCATCCATAACTTGGGTGCAGAAAGGCACACAGGAATCCGCTGATTTGCTAGATTCGCCCGACACCGGACTCTTGTGACTCAGTGCGCATGCATTGCATCATGCAATCCCATGTTTGTGTGAAACGCAAAACGACCTGTACCTATTCATATTGTAACTTATTGATAAAATTATGATTAAATGATACTTTAACCTTTAGATAGCTATTAGTTATTTCATGTTAGCAACAATGTTAAATGATCATAAAGTACAGAAATAAAATTTTTGACATAATTAACCAAACAAAAAATCTGTTAAATTAACAAAAAAGCTGTGTTAATATTATCATTACTATTGAGTGATAAAAATTGTAGATTTACATAATTTCTAATCTATGTTATGTAAATATCAAATACGAATAGTGTACGGTGTATGACCGAACATTGCGCACTATCAGCATTTCCCCAAATGAAGCGTAATTTTATACTTTTGTGTTGTAAGCAATATTTTTAGTTCACAATAAGCTTTCGTCGCGTGTGTACTCATTTGTATAATCAGTTATCAATAAACATTTTAATCAATTTATCATATATCATTTTAAAGCTGTATGGAACACCGTACAACTTTATGGTCCTTCGAAAGGGCCTCGCGTGTGCGTTTTAACTTCAAATAACAATTCGGGTTATTTCGTCTTATGTGAGGTGAAACGAACTAAGCAAAATCAGCAAAAACTGTTACAGTGACACGTAGAACATTTCGTGTGTGAAAACTTAACTCCAACACTAATAAGTAGTGAAGCAGTTTTCATTATATCATTAGCATATCAGTTTAGTGTTTTTGTGTCTTCTTGTGTGATAGCGAATCGGTCGAACGGCCTCTCAGAAGCGAGAATCACCGACTCGATCGAGAAGGCGCACAATATCCACAAGGATTCCAAGAACATAAAACTGACCAGCAGCTTATCATCATCAACTTATCATCATCTTCTAAGCAAAAATGGAAGACATTATCACCACACAGTATCAGCTTATGCAAAGCATCGAAAGCATCTTTATCAACTTTAGCAAGGATGGGCCCGAACGCAAGACCTATTCCAACATACAAAGACGTTTGTCAACATTAGAAACGTATTGGAATGATTTTCACAGTAATCATACACAACTCATCGATTTTCAAAATACAGAACATGAATATTTCAAGAAAAACTTTTATCAGAGAACAATGACTTACTCCGAACGATCAGCAGAATATCTACAGATGTACTCTATGTATAAAGAGCGTCCAGAGTCGTACGAAAAACCAGCAAAACCTCATATGGAGAAGCTTTTCGTCGAAATGCAACCACAACCAACAGCAACTAGCAACCTCGAGGTCAGCGCACCAAAGGTGGCGGCGCCGGCCGCACGGCGGGAGGCAACAGCCCCGCCGCCCGCTGTCGCAGCCACCACCTCTGCTGACACTCAGCCGCCAGCCCCGCAGGCTCGGTCCCTGCAGCATACGTTGGAACCGAAGCAGGTACATCATGATGACAAGAAGAGCAGAGGTACTAGTAGCAAATTAGACGAAATGCTTCGCAAGCAAATAAGTAATTATAAAGCCTTTTCGCGTACGATAACTAACATAGACTTAAACAATTTAACTGAAAAGTGGCAATTCGAAGATGTCCTGAAGGGCGTGGAGTCACGATGGGCTGCTATTGACTCATTACATTGGGAGATAGACAGCGAGCTCTATGAGGACGATACAGACAATACCCGAAATTACAATGCATATGAAAAGGAGTACAATGAAATTAAACAGATTTTAAATCAGAAAAAGTGGTCAGCATCCTACAAAACACAATCAACACCGACCTTGGACATTCCCACCTTCAACGGTGATTATCATAGATGGATATCATTCAAGGATCTGTTTACAGAAGCAATACACAGCAATTTTTCAATGTCAAATGCGCAAAAAATGCAATTTCTCAAAAACAAAGTCAAGGGAGAAGCAGAAAAATTAATAAGTCATTTAAACATCAGTTCCGACAACTATCAAGTGTGTTGGGATATCTTAAATCACAGATATAATAACGAAAAACTGATATTCAGTTCTCATATCAACATTATTATGTCTTTGCCATCTATGCAACAGCAATCAGCACCACTTATCAAGAAGATTCACGACACTTCTAAAGAATGTCTAAACGCAATCAAAGCGTTGGGGGTGGATATCTCCACCTGGGACCCCCTCATCGTGCATATTTTATCTCAAAAACTGGACAATGAGACCCACAAGGACTACATTGAATCTCTACAAAATCCCCGTGGTCTACCAATATTAGCCGAATTCCTCGAGTTTCTCGAAAACAAATTTACGTCACTTGAAGCATCGAAACGGAAGCAAGACAAGGATAGCAATAACAAGCCGACGTTTCAAATTTCATCATTTACGAAAAAATCATTTCAACATAATAACTTCAATAAATTCTCTACAAACAACACCGTTCAAAGCAAGCCGATTCCGAAATCATTTTACGCATCATCAGCACATCGATGTCCTCATTGCAAAGAAAAACATGGCATTTTCAACTGTAATGACTTCCTTCAAATGACAAACGATATGAAATTAAAAACAGTTAATAAATTAAACCTATGTGTTAACTGTTTGTATGATCACAATGGTAACATATGCATTTCGAAAAAGGCATGCAGTAAATGTAACAAACCTCATAATACTCTGCTGCATGATGCATTTAACAAGCCACTTGGAAATACATCAAACAGATTCAAGGACAATGTCAATGTCTCACAGAACGGATCATCAGAGATCCTGTTGGCAACGGCACTCGTCAAGGTTTTCGCCGCAGATGGCACTCCTCACACCTTGAGAGCACTCATCGATCAAGGTTCTCAAATTTCGCTCATCACTGAGAACGCAGCTCAGAAACTTCGACTGCCTCGACGTCACTGCAGTGGAGCAGTATTCGGATTGGGAGCACAAACAAACAAGAGCAAGGGATCAATCGAAATTACAGCAAGTGCCGTTCATGGAGATTTCACGTTTAACACCACCACTATTATCATGAATAATCTGATCAACAACTTACCTAATCAAACATTCTCCAAACCATCATGGCCACACATTGAACATATCACGTTAGCAGATCCCGAGTTTAACATCAGCAGACCTGTTGACCTACTTTTCGGGGCCGATATTTATTCGATGATCATTCAAGGAGGAATCATTAGAGGCGAGAGTGAATCACAACCTATAGCCCAACAAACCCTACTTGGATGGTTGCTATGCGGAAACGTAAAAACTACTCACTATCATTGCAATGTGATATTAAATAACATTGAAGATATTCAACGGTTTTGGACCATTGAAGATATCAGCAACACTGATCAGCAAATCATGTCGTCCGAAGATCATCATTGCGTTCAGCAATATAAAGAGCAAACAACACGTCAAGCAGACGGTCGTTACGTTGTTAGATTGCCGATGAAACCGAACTACATCGAAAACCTTGGCGATTCTAAGCAGAGAGCAATAGCACAATTCCTTCAGCTAGAAAAGAAGTTTACAAAAAATGAAGCCTTATCACAAGATTACAAATCATTTATACACGAATATATCAATCTGGAACACATGAAAGAATCTTATAGCACCGATACTATTAACACTCCTAATTACTACTTACCACATCATTGCGTAATCCGAGCAGAATCGACGACGACGGCATTACGCGTCGTGTTTAACGCGTCATCGCCTACGTCATCGGGCTTCAGCCTTAATGACTTCATGTATAGCGGGCCAAATCTACAGCAGGACCTGCTATCACTTATTTTAAAGTGGAGGCAATATCAAGTAGCATTCACAGCCGACATTGAGAAGATGTTCAGGCAGATATTAGTACATAGTGAAGATCAAAACCTGCAAAAAATCATTTGGAGAGATAGTAAGCAAGAATCATTGCGAGAATATAACTTAGCGACGGTTACTTACGGCACCAAAGCTGCACCATTCCTCGCCATGATGACCTTGAAGCAGCTAGCAAACGACGAAGGTCACAAATACCTGTCGACAGCAAAACAAGCATTAGAACAAGACTTCTACATGGACGATATATTAAGTGGAACCCACAGCATAAGTCAAGCAAAGCAGTTACAAGCAGATTTGATATCATTACTGAAATCAGGCGGTTTTAATCTCAGAAAATGGTCATCAAACAAACCTGAATTAAGACTCGCAACGGAAGAAACAGCATCTGAAAGTAATCAACAAACTTTCAACTTCAAATACGCCGAATCTACAAAAACACTGGGACTCAGCTGGAGACCTCAAGAAGATGTTTTTACATTCCAACTAAAGCTCGAACCGATACCATCAAAACTAACAAAGCGCATTTTCCTGTCTGAAATTTCAAAAATATTCGACCCGCTTGGTTGGTTGTCACCTGTAACCACAAAACTAAAACTAATTTTTCAAACACTTTGGCTTCAAGACCTGGAATGGAACAGTGAGATCAACATTGACTGGGCAGAGATCAAAGAAGATCTAGAAGGCATCAACAATATCAAAGTAGCAAGATGGTTACAAAGTCACAAACACGATGATATCGAATTACACGGCTTTTGTGACTCATCTACGAAAGCTTACGCCTGCGTAATCTATTACAAGGTGAAAAGCAAGACACAAAGCAACACGGAAAAATCATATATTTTAATAGCAGCAGCCAAAGCAAAACTTGTACCTGTCAAGAAAGAAATCACACTTCCACGGCTCGAATTAATGTCATGTCACATTTTATCAAAACTCATGGATAAAGTTGCAAGCAGTTTGAAATATCATAACATTAAAATGTTCGGGTGGACCGACTCTACTGCAGCCTTGGGGTGGATTCAAGGTGACTCTGACAGATGGAAAGCGTTTATAGCAAACAGAGTAGAGCAAATAAAGAAAACAATGCCTTCCGAATGTTGGCGCTACGTAAAGTCTTCTGAGAATCCCGCAGATTGCGCTAGCAGAGGTATATCTGTCAAAACCCTACAAGAGCATACCTTATGGTGGAGTGGGCCTGAATGGCTAGCATCTTATAGTCCTGAAAATCATGAAAAATGCCCGACCTACATCAACAATGACGAAGTAAAGAAATCAGCACTGAAACAATCAAATGTCGCTACATCAAATCATAACAATATAATTTACGATATTACAAGTAAACACAGCAATTTCATTCATGTAACACGAGTACTAGCTTGGGTACTACGTGCGATATCGCGTGACCAACAATTATCAAGAAAACAGCCGTATTTAACAGTTAATGAACTATCAGAAGCAACAAACAAAATAATAAAACATTATCAATGTCGGGAGTTTAGTGAAGAAATTATAAGCCTTCAAAATCAAGAAAAGATTAACTCTAAGAGCAAAATTGCCACCTTAAATCCTTTCTTAGACAAAGAAGGATTGTTAAGAGTAGGTGGCAGGATCAAGCATGCACAAATTGCAGAGGATATGAAATATCCCTTGATCATCCCCCATGATGGTCATCTGACGCAGTTACTCATAGACCAAGCCCATAAAAACACTTTTCATGGAGGCGCAAGGCTAACTCTTTCACATCTGAGACAGCAATATTGGGTGATTGGGGGGAACAGAGCAATAAAAAAGCACATACGCTCATGCGTCGTCTGCAGAAGGCACAACCCGGATAAGCAAAGTCAACTTATGGGTGATTTACCGGCCGCTCGAAGCAATCCTACTCGACCTTTCTTCAACTGTGGCGTCGACTTTACAGGCTACGTTGATGTGAAGACAAATAAGGGTCGCGGAGTGAAGACGACAAAGGGATACATCGCCGTATTCGTTTGTATGGTTACGAAGGCGGTGCATCTGGAGCTTGTCTCGGATTTATCATCATCAGCGTTTTTAGCAGCGCTCCGACGTTTGGCAGCCAGGCGTGGAACACCGCGTCACATCTATTGCGACAATGGCACCAACTTCGTGGGAGCGAATCGTATTCTACAGCACGAATATCTAAATTTGCAACAAATATTGGATGAAGAATTTTATTCTCAAGTTACCACCATGAAAATAGATTTTCATTTCAACGCACCATCATGGCCCAGTGCGGGTGGACTCTGGGAAGCGGCAGTGAAAAGTTTGAAGCACCACCTTCGTAGAGTGCTAGGCGAGCAGAAACTCACCTACGAAGAGTATTCCACGTTACTAGCACAAATAGAAGCAGTCTTGAACACAAGGCCGCTATGTGCCATCACAGAAGATCCTGAAGATCTAGATTTTCTCACCCCGTCCCACTTCTTAGCCAGTGGTCCCACGCTAAGCATAATCGAGACAGAACGGGACGAGAGGACGAGATGGCAGTTAACACAGAAAATCTTTAACGATTTATGGAAGCGGTGGCAGAACGAATACCTGTGCCAATTATCAAGTCGGAGCAAGTGGCAACAGCCACAACAAAATCAAAAGGTCGGTGACATAGTCATCATCCGCGATGACAACTTGCCACCTGGAAAATGGAACATTGGAAGAGTCATTGAGCTCCACCCTGGCAAGGATGGACTCGTACGAGTTGTGAGTGTCAAAACAAAGAACGGCATCATTCAGAGACCAATCATCAAGCTATCAACTTTGCCAGTAAGCAATCAAGAAGAGCCGTCTCAGCAACTTCAAAACACGGCTACATCAAAAACCACATCAAAACAATCTGTCCTTAAAAGAGGTCCTAGCATCAAAACAATGATTGTCACCCTACTCACAATGATGCTTATATTGCCAACACAATGTGCATATAATATAGCTGCTTTGAAACAAAGTCAAGCTATTTATTTTGACAAGATATCTGATATGCACCTAGCAAGAGATGAGTGGAAACTTATTGTGTATTATGATATGGACCCATATTGGGAGGGCTCCGATATATTAAGAAAATACATAAACAATTTGGAAAAATTCTGTGCCAGTCAAAAACAACCTCTTTGCGAAGCAATCATGACCCAATTACAACACGGCTATGGTGAACTGAATCACTACAATCACCTGTTACTTGGTCAGCAGTTTGAAGGCGCCACGGTGGCTACTACAAAGTCTCGCGCGCGGCGCGGTCTTATCAACGGAGTCGGAAGTATCGCGCGCTCACTCTTCGGGGTACTTGATGAACAATTTGCCGAGCAATATCAGAGAGACATCGAGCTAATCCGATTAAATCAGAAACACCTCGCTGTGCTTTGGAAAAATCAGACTTCGATTGTAGAAGCAGAACACAATTTATTGCAAAGAGTTGAGATCACGATGACTAAACAACACAAAATCATTAATCAACATATTAACAGACTAGAAAAGGCCACAAACTCAATGAATGAAAAGATTCAAGACATCAGCAACAGCAACGAGTTTGCGTTATCAGCCCTCATAGTAAACAATGTGTTGTTGAATCTCCGAAACATTCAAGAGTACTTACTAGACACCATTGCCGACCTTCATCATGGATCATTTAATATGCATTTAATAACACCGGAGCAATTGCGCAATGAATTAAATATCGTATCAGGACAACTCTCCAAAGACTTATTCCTTCCAATCAATAACGTGTTGGGGGAATTGCCTAAATTATATCATCTGTTAAAGGTCAAGGCGAGAGTGACAAAAGATTATTTCATATTTGAAATTCGATTACCTCTAGTAACAAGAGACTACTTTGAAATATATCGGCTCATACCTATCCAACACGGAAACCGAAGTAGCATGATCAGCATAAAGCCGGTAGCAGAATTTATTGCTTTGAATACTCAAAAAGATTCATACCTACCTATGACTCAATCAGATGTTCAAAGATGCAATCAATACGATGAAAACACTAACCTATGCTTTATACAAAGACCGATATATCAAATGACGACAGATAAGAGTCTCTGTGTCAGAAGTGACGAAACAGAACAGTGCGTCACTAATATTCAAGCGTGCAAATCAAGGTGGCTGGAATTACAAGAAGTTAATACCTATTTATTTTCGTGCTGTGGACAGTGCGCAGTTCGCATAATATGTGAGAATCAAGTTTCATCGGAGCTATTAAATGCAAGTGGCATAATAAATCTTGGAGCAAACTGTATCATCAAAAGCGATCAGTTTGTGATTTATTCACATAAACAACGGGCAAACAGCCTCCATACTAAAGCAGACATATTAAAAATTAATATTCCGTCGATAAATCACATCATAGACCTCAAGATTCCCATGAACAACGTCACTTCCGCCACGGAACAGGAACAAGATATCAGCCACGCTCAGTTTCACATTGAATCTAACAAGATAGAGGAACTGATACAACAGCTCAAAAGTACTGACACAGAAATAGGACCGACAAATACCTCCGCTCATGATATCACACAGTATGTGCTTATCAATTTTATGTTTGGGATCATCATCGTGGCTGGTGTCGCACTAGCCTGGCGAAGGATACGCGGCCGATGCAGGCAGCACATCGTCAGCGCGACAGGCGCCCCGGCCCCTGCCGAAGCAGCACCAGCGCCGTCGCCCCCTCCGCAGCCGCAGCCCCCGCGCGCCGCGGGCAGCGCGCGACCCGCACAACCATTGGCCACCTCATCAGACAACGACATGGAAATGGCAGATTTAAGATACGCTCGTATCGCCCACAAGGCTACGTCTCCAAGTTTCCCTAATCATTTTATCAAAAAAATATAGTGTGAAATATTTAAGTTGAAATATTTAAGTTGTAATATTTAAGTTGAAATATTTAAGACATTCATGTTACTTAAGCACCATCCAAAATATGTTGAATATTCTCTGTACCTCTTCATCTCCTGTCCCGGAAGATGTACGGTGTATGACCGAACATTGCGCACTATCAGCATTTCCCCAAATGAAGCGTAATTTTATACTTTTGTGTTGTAAGCAATATTTTTAGTTCACAATAAGCTTTCGTCGCGTGTGTACTCATTTGTATAATCAGTTATCAATAAACATTTTAATCAATTTATCATATATCATTTTAAAGCTGTATGGAACACCGTACAAATAGTACCCACAAGTAAACAACTCACGAGGCGCTGCAGCGCTGCTAGATTTCGCTGATTTTCCGAATTAAACACGGTGCATCGAATGATCAAGAACAAACAACACCTACTTATAGTATTAGATAGCTATTTTAAGATTGTCAAAACTTTATGTTATAGGAAATATTCATTGAGAAAAACAAACGATTAATTGATCAGAATAAAGTGATTTCATTAATGAAAAAAAAATGGCTGTAAAATATCATTGGCGGTCTAATACAATGTGAGTACATATCAAAATATTAAAACTACTAAAAATCATGATTTCCTATATAGCCCAAAACATTTCTATGTACCCAATGTACCTAATGATTTAATCTAAATGTTGTTATTAAGTCGTCAACAAACGTTATAACTAAAATTAATTGATTACATATTTTAAAAATATACAATATCTTCAACAAAATATAATAATACTTTTAAGTACATTATTTCATCACCTTTTAAATCTTTATGTAATATTAGATTGTAGATTTAAATTTAAATTTAGAAAAGAAAATACTAGCCTGTTATAACTTAAAAGGAAAAAAAAAGAACGATCACCTTAATTTTTACCTTTCTTTGGATTTTGAATTCAAAAGGGACAAGAGGACTTTTCTTCTCGGGACACGTAGTTCGAGGGGACAAAAAAACTTCTCTGCTCGGGGACTCGATGCTTATGTTCTCCCGGCTGCGTCCCTCTTCCGACACGAACAACTCCCGGCACCCTGCTCATAGCTGTTAACATCCACATCTGACTCCTTCATCTCCCGGCGCCCAGCATTTTTCAATCCAGTATTATTCATACTCCAGCATTTTTCTATCCATTCCAATGTTATTTAAGTCCAATCACTTTTGAAAATCTTGACTTTATAGAAGATATTATAACTACGATGTTTTTAGTCTATTTTCTCACTAAATTATTTTTAAATATTTTTAAAGAGTTCTTTTTTTAAAACACTTCACGTTAAAATATTTATTTTGTAAACCATCTGCTCAGCGCCGCCATAAGGCAGCACTGGCAGGGTCGCCATGCAATGTCGTGATTAGGGCGACGGGAAATAAGATACTGACTGCGATCTAAGAAACCTTTATTATAATAGTAATGTGCTTATATACTAAAGATGGGGAAGAGTGTGTGCGTGTTAGTTAAACGGTAACAGCACACTACAACTATTATCAACTCGTTGAATTTTTTTCCCGAACAAAGAAGATTTCGTGTAAAGTTGTTCAGCCCCTCTTCTTTTTAAGCCGTTGTCAGTAGTTTCGCATGTACCATTCCTGCCACTCTTCCTTTATCACTGAAGAAAAGTCGATTAATATCTTTTCATTCAAATCGTTCGTAAAAACTAATATCTGCACAACACAAAATACTACAACTAACATAAACCCATCATGTAGGCTGCTATTCAGAAAATTTGCGGCAAATTCGTTCCACATGAAGTTCTCACACACAAAGAGTTTCAAAACCCGAAAAGTTGTTCATTGTGGCAACATTCGCAAGTGCGAAACTTCTCAGTGCGGCGCGACAGACCGGAATGCGTATTTTCTTTTATCACACTTCAAAAAAAATCTTTTTAATTCGCTGGACAAATGGCCGTCCGACCCGTGACGCCGACAACGCCTTTACTGTGATAAAGCAAACGTTCGCGTGTTTTCATTGCGACAGTTCAAAGGGTTAAATTAAAAAGGTTTTTAATTTATGCGCATTTTTTCGTACACGAAATTAGTTTGTTGGAGTTGTTGTTGATGTTTTTAGATGTCATGTACGGTTGTTTTGTGTTACCAGTATGACGAAGGTTTGCACTTATCAGAGCGACTAAAGTACAGGGTAGCTTATAACACTTTTCAGAACATCTTTTAACTGTCTACTTATCTGGTAACCTTGTACAGACTTACTATTAGAAGCCAGGTTTAAACAAAAGTAATAATGTATTTATGAAAAATAACTAACAGCTTAAAATTCTGTCTTGGAAGTAATATTATGTCACCGAACCATATTTAATCTCTAGCATCCAGTGGCAAGCTGCCAAAATACCTTTAGCGAGACGATAACAATGTTTTTACTTACCAAAGTGATAAATTTGGTAAATTCTTCGTTTTGTCACAATTTGTATGATAGCGTTGCGGCGCGAGCGCGCTGCCCAATTATTCCGGCGCGTCGGAGCACTCGCTCGTTTCATTCACTGCATTTCGCTGCACTTTTTGCTCGCTTTTAGACCGTTTATTGAAAATGGTTTTAATGGTTGCTCGAATGCGTCAAGAATTACGATTTGTACTTTTGTTTATTTATTTGAAAAGTGCTGGTATTACGCTATGTACCTACCTATCGTAAACTTGGCCAGGTTTAAAGTCGAATCTCACTTTTTCCTAGGTACTTACTCGTTTTCATTATATAGCTATTTCTCGTTTCTGTCTGGTTACATGATTAACTTTAAAATGTCTGTAATCTTCACAAATACTAGTGCTCGGAGCCATCAATATCCGGTTGAGTCATTATTTTCATGGCCTCATTTTGTGCATTTATTATTTTAAATAATGTTTACGTAACCGATGAACCTTTCAGGCTGTCGTTAATAACAGCTTCGTATTTATTTAATAACTCTTCCATTACAGCCGCCGAAAAGCTGGATAATGCGGAGTGATCTTAATTATAGCGCGACAATTATTAATTAATTGTCTGAGTATAATTAATAGACACTTCCGTTCTTGAATTACTTGATATTTACGCCTGAAGCGTAGCTTCTTCGTCGTAAGTAAAGGTCGAAGATATCAGCAACCTATTTATTTAAAGGTACTTGTGAAATGCTACCTGTTGAAAATGATGTCGTTTTGAATTTACCTCTAAATATCGTCCTTATTGTTTTATGAAACTTGTTTATGTGTTACACTCGTACTAATCAGTTATTTTTACTGTTATATTCTGTATCGTATCTATTATATGATCGTCGTTATTTAGGTCAAACGAATAAACTATTATGTGGACTTCTGTAAATCACATTTTCCTTATTAACTCCATTATATCTGTCCAATTAGCTTATATACATTTCCGCGATATATAAGTGTTTATCTGTTCTGTCGCCGCTGGGCGCGCGCGAGGCTTTGTGGAAAATGATACGCTCCGGTATAATAGTGAGTTTGTCGCGAATAATTTAAGATAAACGCCGACGCCCGCTGTCGGCCCGAGTTTGGGTGAGGCTTTCATCTCGCCAAATATCAAGTTATGAGTGAAATGTTTTGTGAAATTTGAACAAAAAAATAAAATAAAGAGACAAGTGTGTTTTTGTTTATCTTGATTTCGTTTTTGTTCATATAACTAATAGTTTTAAATTTTGAATTATAACCACTACAATAAACTGGTTTAATTCTTACTAAAATTTCAGATGTGTTTAATTACAATTGAAGCAACTACAGTGTACCTGCTACTTTGAAAAGTTGCACCACATCGAATTCAATTCAACACGCACAACGAAAAAGGCACGGTTTCCAGATGCGTGTTCTGCAACTTTCAGTGTCATATTTGTTAGTAAGAATACTCGTGGTCACAGCTCCAAAGGGTTATTGAAAGTATCTGCAACTGCTCAAAACCCTATTACTTTAAAGTCTTAAGTTCTATTTTTACAAAACAATACGATAAAGTTTGTTGGAGTCTGCACACCCTGGTTGAACAGTTACACGTAGATTTGTCTCCTGAGTCCGCAAACTTTCCGCGATGTTACTTTAAATGGGAGATGTGTGTAACTTAGTGTGTATCTTACACTCATTAGATTGTAGTTCCCTTCCGCGAAGGGAGATAACTCTAAACTATTGGCACGCCTAAACTTAGCGACAAGTTTCAGCTGAGTTGCGACAAGCGGTAGACATGGCACTAGTATTAGTATGATAATCTCCTGTGGAATAATATGATCTTGTTAAACATAGTTGCCAGCAAGCAACCTAGTGTTACAATCCGAGAACAGATTGATGTTTCAAGTTTGACAACTTAGTACTTTAGTTTTACAACTACACGCTCGAATACTTGCATCTGAAAACATGGAACTAAATCTTAGCGACTAGAGTGTAGTTAGTTTTTCACTTAAAAAAGGAAAGTGGTAGTGGAATATTCTTTTTGGTTTTATTGAACAAACAAGAAGGTGATGAAGTCATCTGTTATATAGTTATCAAGTTGCTTTTGTTTATGCGCTAACGATATAAAGCGCCTTTCAATTATAACTTGTGGACAAGATAAGTCGAACTAAACTTAGGTCCGCAGACCGCGCCATCGAATGCGCGTCGCAAACAAGAGAACTTCGCGTTGATAACTAAGATTTACATCCGTCGTAATACGCCGGAGTTAGCCGCCGAGCGAGAGAGTTTATGAATTATTCAGCCTTTCAACTTTAAAAAGCTTAAATCAGTTTTCTAGAATATTTTTTGGAGATAAGTAAAAGGCTGCGAAAGTTGAAGTGTTGATTTTAATTACTTTTCTGGTCTAGCTTAGTTACTTTTTAATAGTATACCAATCGTAAGTTTGCGTTGTTTTATAATTATTAACTACGCACAAAAACGTGTTTGATCATTTTGAATAACACTTATAATATTAAGTTTAACAAGAATACAAAGACTTACCTATATCACACTGACCTTTTTAGTACTGTCAATTTCGAAGGTGACCTGCTGGTCCACTCGACGACAACTAAGTGACGTGAGACAGTAACGAGAGTCGCCGGCCACGCGATTTGTTTGTCCAGCTCTCAGCTACCCGCATTACACTAGAGTACTGCATACAGGGTGTAAAAAAAACCTTACCGAAGCCGAATACTACATATATACTACCAATTGTTACGATCATTTTTTCCTTTATACCATTCCCGGGAAGTTAACGGTTACTGAGGTATTGATGGTTAAAGCTTGAAAAAAAATTGACGATTTTTACAGAAATGTCTTCTGTCCTATATAACTCAACTTTTTTTAAAAGAAACATGATACAAATTTTCACTAGTTCTTTCATAAAAAGCGTTTAAATGGCACACGCGGCAATGAACAGCGCTCACTCGAATCGAACCGCGTTGTAGCGGCGTATATCAACAAGCCCCGCGAACTACAACTAGTCGTGCGCGCTGTACATTGCGGGTTAGAATTAAATTGTTTTTTTTAATGTCAAAAAATAAAAGTTGTTTCCCTGTCTAAATTTCTTATTCATACGATTTGGTTTGTTGTACTGAACGCGTGGTTGACGACTTCGGTAAGGTTTTTTTTACACCTTGTATGTAGTTCAGGGTATTTGTTTTGTTCATAACTTCGTCAAATCGCTTGATTTAACTTTGAGTCTCTAGCTAAGCTCCAAATGGATGTAGTTTGACATATTCAGTGTGGCATGAGCGGTTAACACTGGTGCAGATGCGCAAAATAACCATTTAAAGTTTTTGGCCAAGTACGAGTATGTAGCCCGCGCGTGCACTGGTGGAACTTTTCAGTAGCGAAATATTTATTTAAATTGAAGTAAGTATTTACACTTTCTTGTTAATTTTTGTATTTAACATTATACCTATGTTCTGTAAACTTACTGTTCGTTGACGTTTTATTAAAATATTGCTAATGTTAGTCGTAGAATAGAAAAATACGTATAGATGCCAAGAAGAGGAGATGGATCTAGATGACGCGATTAAAAGCTAATGACAAGAATAGCTTTTCAGAGACTACGGAAATTTAAGTTATTATTATTGTTGAATATACCAGAAGCCCCTTAACAAGAAAATGTACCAATTCGTGGCGGGTTGTCGCATGCCGTGTGTTTGGTAGCAGAGTGCGCGATCGCAGCACAAAATAACTTGCTAAATAAAAAAGCTACAGCAGGTAAATGTAATAATCACCAAATTTAAATTTGTCCTGTGTGTAGGGAAAATAAATAAATGTTTAAATTAAACCACTAATTGATTGATCGGAAATGAGTAAAAACTTGTAATCACAAGATTTTAACTATTTTTCAATTAGCAGTATTGTTAATGTTTCTAAATTTTTAGAAGAGGAAGACTTTATTATAAATTTCATTTAAGAAATGCCAGTCCTAATAACAAATGTGTTTAATTAAAAATTAAAGGAAACTATTTCAGTTTAATTCGAAAATGAAATGGGCTACAAGCGTAGCCCGCGCGAGCTTTCATTACCCTTAGCGGCGCGTGCACTCTATTCTTAAACTCGTAGGGCTGTTAGCGAGAGTTGTAACCCTTTGAACTGATTTCATATTTATTTATTTGATTATGTGGTTATCCACATTATTAATACAAACGCACGCAAACAAATAGACAACGAAACATAACCTATTGTGTGCATTGTATGCTCACCCAATCATTGTTACATTTGCTGAGTCTGCGCAGCGACCTCTATACCGTATGCTTTTCGTAGTCGGAACCCAATGAGTAAGCAGTTTACTAAACTCATCAACCACACGTAATAAGTCATCATCATTCATCATTTTCAGCCAAAGGATGTCCACTGCTGAACATAGGCCTTCCCCACAGTCTTCTACATCGACCGGTCACAAGCGGTCTGCATCCAGTGTGATCCTGCGATCTTCACAAGGTCGTCTGTCCATCTTCGTACTAACTACACACTAATAATAATTAACTAAACATTATCAATATTTATTTAAACACACTAATTTGTGCACACACACACACACACACACATACATACACACACACACACACACACACACACGCACACACAAAGTACAATATAAGTAAGTAAATTTTAACAGTGTAATAAAATAACTACTCGTACTTTGTTTTACTTGTTTAATAAAACATTTCAAAATATGTAAACATGTAAAAACTTATACCGCTAAGAGTGAGCGGGACCTCCTGACACAAGCATTTATGTTTAAAAAATTAGTCCCAACCACTATGCATTGTATGTTTTTTACATGTATTGAAATAACCTTTTTTCATTTTCAGTACAAAACATGGTGCTAGAAGAGTGTGACCTTTTTATCATAAAAGTACGAATTAGTGACACGCGAGACAATGCCAGATGGTCGCCCCTGTTTGCACACCGCTCGGCCTAGATCACTCTACGCTCCTAGGTTAACCTTATACTCGTAGGTGCTGTGTATTTTCTACTCGATAAAGCCTACTAGGTATATCTTGTTATTAGTTTTATGATTTTTCGTGATAAGTATTCACGTTGCTTCCTATATATTGTTATTGATAATAACTCTTTACTTACATGTAAAAAGCTACCAATAAAATGGATCATATTGACCTACTATTCTAGAATATAGAAAAAAATTGCAGCAAAACATAGTAGACGTATTTCAAGTGAGTCTCATTTATTAAAGTTATTTACAGGCAGAGGCGGCGCTAGATCTCGCGTGGACGTCGGCAAATTAGGTTCGCGAGGCCTCCTTTTTTCCCAATCAAGAAAATATTAAATTACGTAAGCAGAATTATAGTTAAAATAATATTAACAACAAGTTTTATTAAATATTTTATTGCTATTAAACAGAGTGGGCAGAGTGGACCGTGTAACTCAGTACTTTGGGGTGAGAGGAATGATGTTCAAGTAAAGGCGTACCGTGATCTCTGTAATGAACGCTTAAGAGACATTGATTTTCCCCCGGATTTTACGGAGTGCAGTCACGGGCAATGCGGCTTAGCAGAGCACAGGGTCATACTAGACGGTATGTATTCTAGGATAGTGTGTATTCTGAGTAGTGCAGCCTCGGAAACCAAAGGTGTTTGTCGTGTCAATGGCCAAAGAAATAAAAACTTATGTGGCTGGAACTATCATGTTCGCAGCGCTCATCGTGAGGCCAGATTGAGGTTTAAAATCTGGGTACAGAGTAATCGTCCATCTTCTGGTCTCATATTTGATGAGATGCACAATTCTAAAAAGATTTTTAAAAGTAGGTTAAAATGGTGCCAGAACAATCAAGAACAGATAAAGATGGACATTCTCGCAAAACATAGATCCTCAAATAATTTCAGGAAATTTTGGAAGGAAACAGGGAAGCATGACCTCAAAGCTGGCCTTCCGATGAGTGTTGGGGGCAAAAGTGATGCGTTTGAGATAGCTGATATGTTCCGAGAGCACTTCAGTATCAAGTCTCCGCTTGGCTCTCCCTCTGAGCTGCCTGGTTTTGGGCCTGGGTACTGTCGCGGGGAAAAGTCTTCGCTTACGTGCTTCACCGCTGCTCAGGTAAGAGCGGCGGTGGGGCGTATGGGCGGGGGTAAGTCGCCGGGGCATGACGGGATCAGCATTGAGCATCTCAAGAATGCGGGGTTCCATCTGCCGAGGGTGCTGTCAATGTTTTTCACTCTGTGCGTGAGCCATTCATATCTGCCGCACGATCTGATGAAAACCACCGTTGTTCCAATAGTGAAGAACAGGACGGGTGACATCTCCGACAGATGTAACTACCGTCCTATTTCATTGGCCACATCTATTGCAAGGGTATTTGACGGCTTGCTTGATTCCTGCTTAAGCAATCAACTTGGCCTACATGACGCTCAGTTTGGTTTCAGGCCCAGACTATCTACTGAGTGTGCGATTGTGGGACTCAAGCACACTGTCAAATATTATACTGATCGAAGGACGTCGGTGTATGCCTGTTTCCTTGACCTGACCAAGGCTTTTGACTTAGTGTCGTACGACACGCTCTGGAAGAAGTTGAGGGACCGGCATGTACCGGACGAAATCCTGAATATTTTTCAGTACTGGTATGCTAACCAGACAAATGTGGTTAAGTGGGCGAATGCCTGTTCGAAAGAGTACAGATTAGAGTGTGGAGTGAGGCAGGGTGGCGTGACATCCCCAAAGCTTTTTAATCTGTATATTAATGACCTCATAGTCGAGCTGAGTGGCATGGGAGTTGGTTGTAGTATTGATGGAGTCAGCATAAACAACATCAGTTATGCAGACGACATGGTGCTGCTCGGCCCGACTGTGAGGGCCATTACAGATATGTTGAGAGTGTGTGAGGGCTACGCTGTTGCTCATGGCCTTGTTTACAATGTCAAAAAGACGGAATACATGGTCTTTGGGGCCGTCGGTAGGCCTCTTCCCGAACTGCGTGAAATTACCCTTAATGGCTTGAACATAAAACGCGTCACAAAGTTCAAATACCTGGGACACTTTCTTGCCGACGACCTTAAGGACGATGTCGACATTGAGCGTGAGCGTAGGGCGCTAGCTGTTAGAGGGAACATGCTGACTCGCAGGTTCTCCCGTTGTAGCGACGAAGTCAAGATCACGCTTTTCAAAGCGTATTGTCAGGTTTTCTATACGGGATGCCTATGGGTCAGTCATACCAAAAGGTCTCTAGATACACTGCGCATCCAATATAACAACATCTTCAGAATGCTGTTGGGACTGCCGCGTTTCTGTAGTGCGTCAGGGATGTTTGCTTGTCATTATGTTGATGACTTCCATACCATCATTCGTAAAAAGACAGTATCCCTGATTACCAGATTGCGTGCCAGTGGCAACAGCATCCTCAAGACTCTGGCTGATCGGTGTACCTCACCTATCTGGAAGTGTCTGGTCCGTAGGGTAATTTAATTATTTAATAATTTAATTTAATTATTTGAATTTAATTTAAACTGTCTGTCTGTCTGTTTTTTAATATTTGATTTGTGATTTATATTTAATTTTAATTATTTTAATTTGTGTCTGATTATAATTCCAATTCAAATTGTTAATCTAATATAATATATTTGAATAAACAAGAACTAACATTAGCTTTTAAGATTTTTGTCACTTACTAACCACCACACTATGAGCTTCAAGTTGCTCGCAATAAATAATTTTTATTTTTATTTTTTATTTTAAACAAGTTTTATTGCTTATCAAATGATGACAAAACTTACATAAATAGAAGTTAAAATAAACGAACTTTTCGGCTTTTGGCCTCACTGAACTTTTTCAGGATTACGTCATAGCTAATACCAGACGCTATTTCAGCTTCAATTGATAGAACTGATAACGAAGATAATCTCTCTTGACTCATCGTGCTTCTCAAGTAGGTCTTAATCAATTTTAACTTTGAGAAGCTTCTCTCAGCGGAAGCTGTACTGACAGGAACTGTGAGCATGATTCTAATTGCTATATAAACATTTGGATATATTTCTTCCAAATTATTTTCTAAAATATATTGAATGAGTTGTTTCGCGTCGTTGATAGAGTCTAGTGAATTTGTTTTTAAAAGTTGGAGTTCTTCATACAGTTCGAAAGGCTGTATGTCGTTGTTTTCGCCTTCCCGAAGTATTGTACCTAAATCATTACAGCACTTGAGGAGATCTTCTTTTGATATAGAATTTAAATATCTGATATCATAAATAAAACCAAATCGTTCAAAATATTCATTGAGCGCTTTAAATCGACATTCGGTATCAACTATAATAGCATCAATCATAGTGTTAAAAAAGGTAACTCTGTACTGCATTTCAAAATATTGAATAGGTTCATCAATATGTTCATAATCGAACATTCGTTTTCTCCTGGCTGTTCTTTTTTCTTTAAATTGAGTCTCAATTTCGAAAGTACTCTTCTCTACAAATAATCGAGCTTGTGCGACACTATTGTCAAATCCTGTATTACGGAATTCTTGAATCCAGCTGCAAAATGACCGTAAAGTATCAATAGCGACTTTCAAGTTGACTTGAACCGTTTGCCATAGTTTGCTTATATTGTTCACACGTAATAAAATCTCGTACCATACGTGTATCGCAACAACAAACTCAAAAGTTAACATTTCATTGAAAACTGCGTCACAGTCGCTGAGAGTTTCAGAATCATCACTTTTATTTTTCAGGTCATTCACGCATTCGATAACATCATCAAATTGCAAAAATATTGCTTTTACTGCTCATATTCTACTCTCCCATCGTGTTTCAGACAGAGGTTTTATTGTCAATTTTAATTTAGTTTTCACAATATCCCAACGCTTACTTGACTTTGAAAACAGCACATAGATTTTATTGATGAAGCCAAAAAACGTTTTGGCTGTTGTAGAAGACTTAGCTGCATCCATCAAAAGCAAATTCCAACTGTGACATCCGCACGGCGTAAAGAATGCTCTTGGGTTTATATTAAGTATTCTTGTTCTGACACCTTTATTAATACCGACCATATTGGCGCCGTTGTCATATCCTTGTCCTCGACAGTTTTGGATATCTAGACCATTTCCTTTCAGTTCTTGTAATATGGAATTTGTTACATATTCTCCCGTTGTTTCTGTGACGGCAATAAACCCAACAAAATGTTCCTCTATTGCTCCAGTTGAAGAATTGCAAAATCTTAATATTATTGACATTTGTTCAACGCGGCTGACATCCCTGGTACAATCGATCAAGAAGGCATAGTATTTTGCTTGTTTAACGCTGCATCAATTCATTTTGGACGTAATAAATGCAATCAATTCATTTTGGACGTCGTGGCTCAGATAATGTTGAGATAGTTGCTTTTCATTAATACGTTGCATGTGCTCCCGTAGTGTCAGATCATATTTGGATAACAACTTAAATAAATCTATAAAGTTGCCACTGTTTTTGCTATCGTTCAATTTAAAGGTTTCTCGATGAGCTCTAAATGCCAAATTGTGTGAGGCTAAGTAGTTTATGATATCAATCATTCTTTCAAACAAATTATACCAGTACTTTTGCGATTCTTTAATAGATCTCTCATTATCTTTATCTATTGTTTTTCCGTGTTTGATTCCTTTATAGAATTCCATCCATTTAATCATGCATTCCATGTGTCCTTGACTTTGTTCATGTCTTTGCAATATCCGACTCAAATCTTTCCAGTCACAACATCCTTCTTTTACCATCTGTGTATGCAAATTTGAAAAAAGTCTACATGGAAAGCAATAAACTTTATCTTGAAAAATGGAGTAAACTAACCATCGGCGATGTTGCGTTTCGCCGTTACTTAATTTTCGAGTGAAATGAAATTTAGAAAAATGTCTTTTATTTGCGTCTTTTGGGTAACTGTCATCAGATTTCTCTAGATCTTGATTGGGTCCGTTTTGAATTAGGTCATGACGCTGCGCATCGTTTACTGGAAATACCCACTTCCCTGGATCTAAGTCTATAAATGACTCTTTTAAATGAACTCCTTCCACTTGATTTTCTGAGTCACACAACGTTTCACTTTCTAACTCTTTATTGGGGGCCGACATTTGGATCATAGTAGGTTCGCTCGATGTTGCCGGTAAAACTGTATCAGAACTTCCAAAAAAAGATTCATTTGACTCTGATGCTGGCTCAGAAACTAAAGTTTCATCAGATGACTCTGAAGCAGTGACACTCGAAGAAGGTTTCTTGAGAAATTTCATCATACTGGAACTTAGAGCTTGGTTGGATATAACAGCTTCAGCCTTTCTTTTTCTTTTGAATGCTCCGGATTCCCATTTCCTCCCTTTATCTCTGTCTCTACTTGGTCCTGCAGACATGATGACCTAAAAATAAAAACAACAACATTGAAATTAAATAACAATTAGAAGTATTGTTTATTTAATTAATCATAAATTAGGTATATTTATGTATGTAATAAATAACTACTATTACTACTACTAATTTTTATTAGTGACGCCCAATAGCGTCAAAGTTAATATTAATGCGATACGAGATCTATCGATCTGTAGTTCGATGTTTTTTGTGTAGCAGATTATAAAAACTATAGATACGCCAATGCTTTTGATAGACAACTGAATAAAATTATTTACTTACGTTATTTTGTACTGAAACAACACCAGATTCTAGTGCGGAGTTCTTTTAATACAAAGTAATCTAGATCTAAAGAGCTAGGCGCAACGATAGAAAAACTCGATAAAAATTTGTTGACAATTTTGAGGCTAATATTTTTATAAGCACGTGCGTGCTTGTAAACATACTCGAACAGCTAAAAATTTTAGTCCTTGAAAAAAAAACACTAGCACAGTTTGAATTTAAAACTACATAAACTATCCACTATACTACTACTATTTGGACCTTGGTCCCCGACCATAACACCCGGTCGGTAGGAAGCGCTTCCCTTTAGCTTCTTAACTCAAAATCAGTTGCGCCAAATGTGTTTGTACTGGTCTGGGTGTTTTCTATGTATTATATGTATTTATTTACAAAAAAAAAGTATTCAAGTATGTTTATCCGTTGTCTAGTACCCATAACACAAGCCTCGTAGCTAAATTTGGGACTAGAGAATTGGTGTGATTGTTGTGAAATATTTATCCACTTTTTAAAATTTCGATATCCTTAAAGAAATACATTGCAATTAAGACTTATAAAATTATTATATTGATGTTGACAAATACTTTACGTTAAAGTTGTTATAAAAGTTCATATTGACTTACCTTATCTTATAACCTTCGAAGTATGAACGAAATCACAATATAAATTAACACTTTTGTCCACTAAATCATCACTCAACCACCGGGGTACTGACTGACTTTACAACACAATAAATGACTTTACAACACAATAAAAAGAAATTTTGTCCATGCGAGCCTAGTCTGCGAGTGTTGCGTTGCATTCACAAAAGGAATGATTGTTTACGTTTCGCTCACAGAAGAAATACAAAGACGACACGGGTATTCCCCGTCTCGCGCACGAAGTTGTTTAACTTTCATAGTGTTGCCAGACTATTCTGCCCGTAAAGTGCTCATAGCACAAAAACTACTGAACTTCTAGTTTTCGAGAAACTCACTCACTTAACAAGTTATACATGAAAATAAATAAAAATGAATAACTAAATTTTAAATAATAATTTTTTTTTGCGAGGCCCCCTCAAGCGCGAGGCCGTCGGCGGTCGCCGACGTCGCCGACGCCTAGCGCCGCCACTGTTTACAGGTAATACTTATGATTCCAATGTGCTTAGGTAATATTTTTTAAAATTACTTTTAAATTTATTCTTATCTCTTTCTCGTCGAATGTCTTCCGGCAAACTATTATGAAGGTATAGAGATGTAAGAATGTAGATGTATAAGAATGAAGTTCTATCTCCAAAATAAATAGCAAATAAAATGATAGCAATAGCAACCACAATAGAGTTCATCGTCACCGTCTCTAAGTCCCTCAAGTTGTTTGTTGAGGTGTTAACACTCAAAGGGGCCGAGGTGCAAAGCCGTGACCCGTGCCAATGGAGCCGTCCCCGCACGTTGACACGCAATGCGCACGTCTACGACTCGTCGACTCGTTCGTCTCGGCCGCAATCGCCGCTCAGTCGTGCAGAAATGCCCTCGGCTGGCTAGACCACAATTTAATTTATCAGATTTCAGAAATCATAATCTTAATATATATAAATCTCGTGTCACAATGTTTGTCCTCAATGGACTCCTAAACCACTTAACCGATTATAATAAAATTCGCACACCATGTGCAGTTCGATCCAACTTGAGAGATAGGATAGTTTAAATCTCAAATTATAGTCGCAATTTTAATTTATTGCTAATTATTTGTCTGTTATTATTTGACAGTCACAATTATCTGTTAACTCCAAATGATTCTAACAGATGTCGATACCTTTCGACTGGGTTGAGTAAGTAATCATTAGATGGCGCTGCTATGGTAAATCTACGAAGGTGTCATATAAGCTACATTTTAACAGCATAATTACCACGTGTTGTTGACGCTATAAAATTAATTAAATTTATTTTGTAGTGAACGAAATACCTTATAATTCAATTATTTCCACTTTTTAAATTTTTGGTGTTAGCATAGCCGGCCACGTGTTACTTAGACTGAAGAGTAAATTGAATTCTAATCAATAGATGGCGCTGCTATGGTAAATCTACGAACGTGTCATATAGGCTACATTTTAACAGCATAATTACCACTTACTATAATGTAATATAACAAAAACTTTAGTTGACTTATATATTTTGCATATTTTAAAAAACGCGCGTAACTAATGTCAATGTCATTCGATGACATTGTTCAATCATTGCAACGCTAAGGCGGTACGAAGTTCGCCGGGTCAGCTAGTAATAATAATAAATATTTCACAACAATCACACCAATACGGTAGTTGACACCACCAATCGTTGACGTACTTTTTATCAACTGTCAAAACGCTTTTCTTCATAGAGCTTGTATGGGAATAACACACTTTGACGTCATCGCGTGCAATGCCGACTGAGTGACTAATTATCATTTGAATTCCAATTAAAAATCAAATAATACGAACTGCAGAAAAATATTAGTGTAAAGGCATCTGAAATTATGAATTATTTTAGAGAAAATCAGTTTTTGAATATTTCTTTCATAGTGGAAACAAGCCTATTCTCTAGTCCCAAATTAAGCTACGAGGCTTGTGTTATGGGTACTACGAGTAGACAACGGATAAACATACTTAAATACTTTTTTTTTGTAAATACAAATTATACATAGAAAACACAAAGACCATTACAAACACACATGTGCATGCACACTTATGCTTGTACTGTGCGGGGATCGAACCCGCGACCCTTGGTTTTAGAAGTCCGACCTGTGGACCACTGCACCAAGCGGTCGTCAATCATCGTCATGGTCGTCATTTACCAGTATTTACTAGTTATTACTCAAAATAAAGAAATATAAGCTCTTTCTAGCCTGAGATACAGGTTTAACCTAGTTCAGGCAAAGAAATTCTTCTATCTCAGTGTAATTATAAGCTTTAATGTATTAAGTTTTGTTCATTGAAACTGAATAAATGATTTATTATTATTGTTTATTACCTTCCCATATAATTATTGATGAGTAACATGTGTACAAAGTATAAAGAAGATTCTAGCTTTTACTTTTCTCATCATTTGCAAGATACCGTCAACGTTACTTTTTACTCTCTGTGAAATATTTCAAACTTTTACGAGCATTCAACATATTACATAAAAATTAAGATTCACATTCACATTCAATATATTACATAAAAATTAATAGTCACGTGCTCTTAACAGTTGACTAACAATTTTATCTTATTTCCTTTCACTTTTGATGGATGGTCTTATATAACGTGGCCAATTAAAAGTTTTGATTTTAAACATTTTGGAAATGTAATCCATCGATTTCTTTATGATCGATCAGGTACTTGTTACTTAATAGGATAACTTCCATCTTATTTTCTTCCATTAAGACAAACTGTGAATAGAATAATCATTATTTGCATAAAACATGGTATACATTTTTCAGATGTTAAAATAATAAGAGGTCATACTTACGACATAAGACTAAGGTCACTGATGTTGTCCAAAAATGTAGCAAGCTGAAGTGGCAGTGGGCTGGCCATGTCTGTCGCAGAACCGACGAGAGGTGGAGCAGGAAGGTTCTTGAATGGAGACCAAGCTTAGGTAAACGTAGTGTGGGACGCCCCTCGGCTAGATGGACAGACGACCTGAAGAAGGCAGCTGGAAGTGACTGGATGCAAAGGGCGGAAGATCGTGCGCTGTGGTGCTCCTTGTCAAGCAGTGGACTGTAACAGGCTGATATGATGAAAATAATAAAATGTAATGTAAATAATAATAAAATGATTTTTCGATATGCAAATCGTTCGTAAGTTGAATTATAATTGCACCTAACACATACACTTTGCGTAAAACCACAACCTACATTACTTATAACAACACACATTCAATCTAATTATACAGGGTGTAAAAAAAACCTTAACGAAGCCGTCAACCACGCGTTCAGTACATCAAACCAAATCGTATAAAAAAGAAATTTTGGCTGGGAAACAACTTTTATTTTTTGACATCAAAAAAAATAATTTAATTCTAACCCGCAATGTACAGCGCGCACGGGGAAAAGTCGCCGCGGGGCGTGTTGCTTTACGCCGCCGCGACGCGGTTCGGTTCGAGTGTGCGCTGTTCATTGCAGAGTGTGCCATTTAGAGGCTTTTTATGAAAGAATTAGTAAAAATTTGTATCATGTTTCTTTGGAAAAAAGTTCAGTTATAACGGACAGAAGACGTTTCTGTAAAAATCATCAATTTTTTTTTCAAACTTTAACCATCAATATCTCAGTAACCGTTAACTTCCCAGGTATGGTGTAAAGGAAAAAAATGATCGTAACAATTGGTAGAATATGTGGTATTCGGCTTCGTTAAGGTTTTTTTTACACCCTGTATAATATGATTTTCTGTGCAACCAAAATGTGCTAATTGGTTTTCCGACCACAACGCAGTCGATCGATATCAATAAATAGCAATTGCATGCATCCCACCGCTGTGCTTTGTTAGAATATATACGAGTAACTTATTTGAAATGCTATTTAGGTTGTAGGTCGTTACTATCACGTTATGTACTAGGTCCCTGGGCGGTCATTAGGTGTTTGCTTGGGCACGTGATTTTAATAATGACGCGCAGTCCAGATACTTTTTGTTACGTATTATAACAGCTGACCGCAAAAATGATACGGCAGCTTTTCAGTCACGTCTAAAAAAACAATTCGCATCATTGATTCATTTGAATATGATAAAAAACACACAGAAAGTTTGATCTGTAAAAGAAACTCCATAAAACATCTCAATATTCTATTGTTACCCGTATCGGATAAGGGTAGAAAGTTCTTTACGATAGTTTGGTTCCTCACGGGTGATTTAACGATAACTTACCTCGTCCCATCGGGACGTTCGATACAGTCGAGAATTGTGAAGGTTTCTTGCGAAGGTATTGGTCTTCAAGGGCCATGGCAAGGGTGCTCTCCTTGACCTGCATTTAATGCCTCTATATCAAATTTTGATATAGAGCATATTCAAGCATATTCACTCGAACTTAATTTGAGATTGCAATAGACAATTTTTTCAATAATACTTATGCTTGAGGTTCTATTCGTAAGAATGGTAGCAAAATACATCTCGGAATGAGAAAATTATTTTGTTACACTGAGCAATAAAATAATTTCAAACTTACAAACAACAATAAATAGCTACTGTTGAAATTTAATGTTATAATAAAAGCTATTTACTCACAAGTTCCATTGTAGTGAATCTATTTCAAGTCAATGAGCAAAAAAAGTTTTAAAACACAATTGTTTATTGGAACAACATTTTTAAACGTAACTTTTTCCGAGGCAGATTGAAATCGGACGAAAGCCGTTGTGAGTGACGAGAAAAGTACGCTTCTCTTTCCGTACAATTCTCTAAATCGTAATGTTGCACGAACCAAACAAAATTTCCGGGGCGGCTTTGTCAGGCGAAAAACCGGGCGGCGGCTGAGTTGCCATCTTTAAGAAATGTAATCGATTCGTCAATAAAAAAACAATAGAAATAAGTAGGTAGGTATTAAAAAAGGGGATTATACGCTGTCTTTATTTTAAAGTGGAGTTTAACGCTATTTGAAAATTAGTAAAAATTTGGTGGTTGTATGTCGCAAAACAGGACAATTTGTTTACACTTGAAGTTTACATTTGTTGCCCTTTTTTTTCTACTAAAAACGCTGCCAGTTGTCCAATAAATCGATCACAAATTTTTGTACTAGAATAATAAGATGCAACAAATTCAATATTGCAACGCAACCGTCTTTTAAAATATAGTTTATGGAAAACAGTACGAATCGAAGTCAGCCCAATTATAGGATAAATATCGGTGGCCGATTATTATCAGACATGGGCGGGCAGCGGTAAAGCAGTAGGTTTGGCAACACTGGCGGATGCCGGGCGGGGTAACCAGGGCTGGCACCTCCTCAGCTGCGCCGAAGACGTATTGCCTTCTGGGATATTGGATCACATTGTAGTGTACCGTTGAATTCTTTCATTTAAGATGATTCCTTTGTCGGATGGAGTTTGAACGTAATGCGTGCCTGTCAATTATAATTCCGGCTCTTAACGTTTCGTCCGTTTTAGTCGGGTCTGGCCTAGCGCTTTCGCTGGCACGGTCTAGTTTGTTAATGTTAGTCAGTAATGGTGACATCTGAAACTACGGACAACGGCTGTAAAAACTAGGGGAGCTAACCTCTCATTGTTATTGTTGTCAGTGATAGCCTTGTCTTATATACCTCATCGCCTTACTATAACAACTATTATTTTTGTTAACTTGGCAGTTTTTATTTAAAATAATACCTACTATCATTAGATTTTTCCAATACGAAAGCATGTCAGAAAAAATAACAGTCCCTTGAAAACAAGTGGGTATGACAGCCGTCAGGCCGGCGCGCAAAAAAGCTCTGCCGGAAGCGGAAGTCCGGAGCCGATGAGGCGGAAGCACAAGTCGGGCGCTTAATTAAAAGCTCTGGAATGTGGCTTTTACAGCTCTCGCACAATGGCGCCGGTTAGCGCTAATCGCGAAGCGCAGGAGGCGATTACTTACGTTGAATACCAGTGAACCTACCGGGATAAGATTTCATTCAGTTGCATTTCAATGTTGTCTTTGAAAAATGTGCTTCCATTTAAATTTTTTTAGGATAGCGGATTTGGCAGACGTGATCCTGCCAGTTGTTTTCGCAATTTTTCCATATTTTCTCACCACCAATAACCACATTCCACAAATATTGGTAAATCTTAGAAACTCCCTGTGTAAGTATAGATTTCTGTTAGTTTAGCTACGTAAAGACACGGTAACTTTATGATTTATACTCGCGAAATACAGTCCAACACAAAATGGCACTCAAAGAAGTTTTGCTTCAGTGTACATAATTTACTCGACTCGATGACGGTCAAAATAGACATAACACTATTTATATCTAATTCCTCGAAAAAGAAAGCAATTTATTCAAGAGAAATAAAAGTTAATTTAAATAACGAAATACCGAGTTTCATCAAAATTCATTGAATCGTTCTGAATAATTAAATTTGATTTAGCGCGAAAACGGGGGATATTTTTTAGTGACAATCAAGGACGAGAGAGCTCCGCGAAATCCGAATCGGTAACAAGTTTAGAGGCGACGAAACACAGCTCTGTTTTTCTTCTACGATCGAAATAAGTCATTCTTATTTAATAGGAAATAATTTTCGTAGGTAGTCTGAAGTGAGAGTGACGGTTAAAAACTCAACCCTAATTAAAAATGATTGGTAAACTAACTTAACAGGTAGCCAGACTGTTTCACTTATCGCATATAGTACTTTTTAATAAAATTAACAACTACGCCCTTGACGTTCATATAAATATTTTCATCTGCCAGCCAAAGACAGCCCTGCCAGCAAACCCCTAAAAATTAGTTTTCTATGATCCTTTGAGGCACAGAACCCTTCTTTCTAATAATAATAACATTTCTTCCGCTGTTGGGTAAAAATCTGCAATGTTCGTTTCATTGCTTTGCAACGTCAAGCGTTTTTCTGTAAATTCACTGGACTCGGTACGATGAGCAATTTGCAAGGGATTCACGTAATGGCCGCGCTCGGAGAAATGAGATGAATAAATGATTGGTAATAATATAAATCAGTATCCATTTGTTTGTTTCGCTGTAAGCGTGGGTAATTAAATTATATTCGTATGCTATTTGAAAGAAATAAAGGATTGAAATTGACGACGACTTTGGTGTAATGGTCAATAAGTTGACTATTAACCAAGAGGTCGCGGGTTCGATCCCCGCACTGTTCAAACATTTGTGTGCATGAATGTCTGTTTGTACTTGCCTGGGTGTAATATGTATTTATTTAAGTTTATTTGTAATACCACTGTTGATTCTTATATCTGTAACACAAGTGCTTAAGCTACTTACCACGGAGTCAGATCAATGTATGTGATGTTGATGTATATTTTTATTTTTATTATACATCTAGCATGTATAGAATTTTATTCATTATTAAAATAAAGACCTCTAAAATCAAAATCAATCTAGGGTTAGGTCTGTAAAGCTTAGTTTTAATATATGAAGTCACACCACCAGTCTTACCACAGAGTCAGATCAATGTATACATGTGATGTTGTTGTACATTTTTTAATTAAATTAAATTGCAACTCCATGCCATATTATGCAGGTAGGATTGTATTAAAAGGAAATAAGCTTGGCTTTAAAGTACGGTGGCCAACACGTCACGGTTAACACTGCGCTATCTTATGCTCTTGTGATACAGGTGATTTTGCAACAAAAAATTGGTTGCCTGTAAAGTCGGTATACGCGCGAAAGTTTTACGTGACAACGACTCTGAGTGGTAAAATAATTTTAATGTGAATATTCATTCGTATAACATGAACCGGTGTGTATGCCTATCTCTCTCTCTCTCTCTCTCGCTCTGTCTCTCTCGCGCGAAACGTGAGCGGAGCAGCGTAGCGCAGTTTCTTGAGGTGTCACCTGGCAAACCAATTTATAAGACGTTGTCACGTCAAAAATGGATAGAATGATGTACTGGCAACTGTACCTAACAGTCGGTTCGCCTGCTAATAGGTCAGTCTATCGATAGGTATTATTGCCGGTTCAATGTCCCGCCGATAACAATGCGCCGTAATGAGTCCTGACCTCCGCCTCCGCGCTGCAAATTAAAAAGCGCATTTATTAATGCTTTGCTTATTTATTTACCCCCACTGCCTCGTTGGTATAGTGGCAACGTTTCTGCCTTACATCGAGAGGTCCTGGGTTCGAATCCCAGGTCGAGCCAAAATTGTTTCTGAGATTTTCTGTCATGAATTTCTCAAAAACAGCTCGGAGTCGGGAAGTTGGCGGTGTGACACCCCCGTGCCTCGGAAAGCACGTTAAGCCGTTGGTCCTGCGCCTGATCTCTCTCCGGTCATGTCGGATTGCCGTCTCACCGAACTTTGAGAGTGATGGAACAGTGAGTGCACCTGTGTATTGCGCTCACACTTGTGCACTATAATATCTCTTGCGCAGTAGCTGATCCCTGTTGAGATTGGCCGCCGTGGTCGAAATCGGCCAAGAGGACTATTATATTATTTATTTACCATGGAGTCGGTTCCTGTTTATTATTACTAACTAGTAATTTATGGAATTTATAGTTAAATCCATTGGCCCACCTAAATGTTAAATTGTAAGTTATGCTATAATGTCGTGGGCTGGTCTAAAATTGGTAATTCGTTATCATTTTCTTGTCAAGTTTGCGCATTGAGATTTCCTTTTCATCGATGTTTCTTGCAGTTGGTAATATTAACCTGGAATGACACGAGAGATTTATTGCTTATATTACTGCAATTAATAATTCAAAATAGCAGAAAATCAGAAGTCAAATGTTGCTTACTAATTAAAGACTTATCTGTATAGAAAAGCGAAAGCTGCCTACAGCTTGCTTATTACTTCTTGCTGAATTCCAGATCTTCCAGGAAGTGTACCAAACTTTTGCTAATCTCCCCCCCACCCCTTCATCCCCAGGATTAAGTGGATGTAGGGTTACCAAGCTTTACCGAGAAAGGTACAGTTTTAATGGTTTTATTCGAGAAAAATGATCCTATTTTTTAATCCAGGAAGACCCGACATTCAGAATATTAAGAGCTTAGAGAACGGGGAGATTGGGGTTTAACGTTTAATATTAATTTAACATTATCTCCTTGTTGAAATGCGGTCAAAGGAAATTCGGTTCACTGACAACGTTTTGTATTAGGGTAAAATACGTTTATTCTCGGAAAGTTTGCTGCTAAGCAATAATTGCAGAAAAGCTTTCGTTTGATTGAAGTTCAATTACGAGTTGCGTGAATAGTAACGTTTATTTATTTACAATTTTCGCACTAATTACCCTTACCTGTGTAAGGATTATTTTATTACCCAAAGGATATCTGGAAGAGGTTGCTTTTAGCGATAGGACCGCCATCATTGTTCGACGACCACTTTGGTGCAGTTAAGAAGTTGACTATTAACTAAGAGGTCGCGGGATCGATCCCGGCAATGTACAAACATTTGTGTGCATGAACATGTCTGTTTGTACTGGTCTGGGTGTTATATGTATTTATTTAAGTTTATTTGTAACTGTTGATTCTGATATTTTTTACCACAAGTGCTTAAGCTACTTACCATAAAGACAGATCAACGTATGTGGTGTTGATGTATATTTGTATATTTATTGTACATCTAGCATGTATAGAATTTTATTCATTATTAAAATAAAGACCTCTAAAATCAAAATCAATCTAGGGTTAGGTCTGTAAAGCTTAGTTTTAATATATGAAGTACCGTAGCGACTCATTTTCCCTACCTAGTAGGTAAGCACACACATCATCATAGTCATCACCACATCACAAACACATGATGTTACAAGCTCTCCACAAATATGTTAAATATTATAAAATAAATGAAAATAAAATATAATAAATCTTTATTCATCAACTAGGTAACAAATATTATGTTATTTGTTTAGTTGTATTATCTGCGAGGGTGACCTGTAGAACAGGTTCATTTAAACCTATTTCAGGTACCAGTCTTTCATAATCTAGTAATACTGCAATGCATATAATGTAAGATACTTAATTGTAAGGCTTTTTCGTGAAAGAAAATAAATACTTATTACTTTTTTTTACGACCGCTGCACCAGCAGTGGTCCACAGGTCGGACTTCTAAACCAAGGGTCGCGGGTTGGATCCCCGCACAGTACAAGCATAAGTGTGCATGAACATGTGTGTTTATACTGGTCTGGGTGTTTTCTATGTATAATATGTATTTATTTACAAAAAAAGTATTTAAGTATGTTTATCCGTTGTCTAATACCCACAACACAAGCCTCGTAGCTTAATTTGGGACTAGACAATTGGTGTGATTGTTGTGAAATATTTATTTATTTATTAAGTTTAATAAAGTAGGTTTAATGTCATGCCAACCCTAGGAGCAGATTATCGTCTCAACGCATCCACTAGAGACTGCTACTGTTGCAGGCTCTTGAGTGCAATCTGGCGCATTTAGCTCGCTTACAAACAATATAAGACAAGACGTTTCTCGGCTAGTTATTTTGTGGAACGTTTTATTTTCTGATACAACGAAGCTTGTTTATCTTCTTAATGGTGCTTTTACGTTACGTAGAATCCAGGTGAGATGGTTTAATAGGTCTATTTGTTATCTAACTAAGACTTTTTAAAGGATTACTAAGAATTCCCTCGTATCTATAATTAGATACCACCTACAAAAATAGAATTTGATTTTTGATTGACAAACATGAAGTGGGTTTAGTTTAGAATGTTAGCCAAATCCAAAGTAAGGCTTGTTTTATATTCTATTGGCTCCTCGCCACTGGCTTCGCCCATCTCGGATTCGGTTCTCTAATAGTTATATTAAGCTTGTTATCTAATATATAAAATTCTCTTGTCACAGTTTTCGTTGCCATACTCCTCCGAAACGGCTTGACCGATTCTCATGAAAATTTGTGAGCATATTGAGTAGGTCTGAGAATCGGCCAACATCTATTTTTAATACACCTTAGTGATAATAATTTATATGGCATAACAACGTTTGCCGGGTCAGCTAGTCTTATATATAAAATTCTCGTGTCACAATGTTTGTTGCCGTACTCCTCCGAAACGGCTTGACCGATTCTCACGAAATTTTGTGAGCATATTGAGTAGGTCTGAGAATCGGCCAACATCTATTTTTCATACCGCTTAGTGATAAGGGTTGTCCACCCTTAACATTTATATGGCAAAACAACGTTTGCCGGGACAGCTAGTAATACATATAAACTACCTTTTGAATCACTCTTTCTATTAAATTAACTTCACTAAAATCCGTTGTGAAGTTTAAATGATCAAAGCATACATACATACATAGAAACAGACGCGGGAAGCGACTTATTTATTTATTTAAAACTTTATTGCACAAGAAATGTACGAAGAGTGGACTTCATGCTAAAAGCATTTTCTGCCAGTCAACCTCAAGGTCATGCAGAAAGAAGGCAATGGGTGCAGTGAAAATTAAATGAGAAAAGTAAAGTGGTTAGTAACGCAAATAAAAATTAACTTAATATATAGATATACTCGGAATATATCATAATATCAATAAATAAAAGTTAATATTAAATAATATTATACTATTTACTTAGCTATCTTGTTTTAAGAATAGTGTGCTAATATCCTACCGGTGTGTCCTTTTCCTTACTGAAACTTACGCCTTTTTAAAAGGTTTTTCCTTGTTCCCTCCCAATGTCGGGCTGTGCATATCGTAAATTAACAAGTGCAAATGCAGTCCCTGACTTCTGTCGTTCGAAGGCGCTATCGGCGGTGACAAATGTGCCGGGGCAACTTGGTCTTCGGCGCGACTATTAATCTAATAGTAGGATAGGAGGGTAGGGAAATGGGTCACTTTTTGTGTCAGGTTGTGATTCTGTAAGAACAGGGCAGAACGCGTTCCAATTAGGTGAGGTGTACGAAACTAGGGCGTTGGGTAGTGAATAATAGTCCTCCTGGCCGATTTCGAGTACGGCGGCCAATCTCAAAAGAGATCAGCCAACTACGCAGGAGATATTATAGTGCACAAGTGTGAGCGCAATACACAGGTGCACTCACTGTTCCATCACTCTCAAAGTTTGGTGAGACGGCAATCCGACATGACCGGAGAGAGATCAGGCGCAGGACCAACGGTTTAACGTGCGCACCGAGCCACGGGGGTGTAACACCGCCAACTTCCCGACTCCGAGCTGTTTTTTTGAGAAATTAATGACAGAAAATCTCAAAAACAATTTTGGCTCGACCTGGGATTCGAACCCAGGACCTCTCGGATGTAAGGCAGAAACTTTGCCACTACACCAACGAGGCAGTCGAGGGTAGTGAATACTAACAGATCCACGAATATTACAACCTCTCAGAAGTATGAAGCAACAGAAATAAGGACCGGACCTTATAATTTGTATTGTGCGTTGACTGTTTGCACACGTTGATTTTGTAGCACAAATTCGTAGAAGATACTTAGAGTATTGTTACATTTGTTAGGAATTTAAAGAAGTCTTTAATTGGGAATCTTTTTTTTTAAATCACATACCTACATTGATCTGACTCCATAGTAAGTAGCTTAAGCACTTGTGTTACATATATCAGAATCAACAGTGCTATTACAAATTAACTTAAATAAATACATATAACACCTAGACCATTACAAACAGATATTTTCATGAACACAAATGTTTGTACAGTTCGGGGATCGAACCCGCGGCATCTTGGTTAAAAGTCAACTTCTTGACCATTACCCCAAAGTGGTCGTCAATTGATCGTTCTTTGGGTTTAAAAATACTGAATCAAATACTAGTTCAACCACTGTTGTGTAGTTACACAATTCTTTTGTAAGCACAAACAACCTTGTCGCAATTCTCGTTGCCTCTCGTAAAGTTGTTGGAAATAGTGTCCAGTAGCAGTTGTATGGGCACCTAAGTCAGGCGGCCGCAGGCAGCCCCCGCCTGGTCACGCGCCATAAATCACTGGCTCCCAAACTTTTGCGCCGTAGCCCACCCGTGTAAATATATAAATATACAACAACATCACATACATTGATCTGACTCCGTGGTAAGTAGCTTAAGCACTTGTGTTACAGATATCAGAATCAACAGTGGTATTACAAATAAACTTAAATAAATACATGTAACACCCAGACCATTACAAACAGACATGTTCATGCACACTAATGTTTGTACAGTGCGGGGATCGAACCCGCGACCTCTTGGTTAATAGTCAGCTTTTTGACCATTATACTAAAGTGATCTTGAAATGTCAAATGTCGTAGTATGTTAGTTACATATTTTGTAGTGTGTTATATGGCCGTTAAAACTGACTGATTGACACAAGCCTAATGAATAAATCACCAAGGTTGGTTTTAGGTTTTGAATCCCAACCTTTAGCACGAAAAATTACACAAATCTCTATACATATATCTAAAATTCTCGTATCACAATGTTCGCTTCCGTAGTCCTTTGAAACGGCTTGACCGATTCGCATGAAATTTTGTTAGCATATTGACTAGGTCTAAGGATCAGCCAACATCAATTTTTCATACCCCTCAGTGATAAGGGTTTCCCATCCTTTACATTTATATGGCAAAACAACGTTTGCTTGGTCAGCTGGTATGCTATAAAAGCATTTCTAAAATCCAAAATTTTGTTGTGATTTGCTTCATTAATTAAAAAATCTGAATAAACTTAGCACTAATAATCTATCACCAGATTACATTGCACAGGTCAATGAGCTCGGAACCTAGTTACCACCGGTAACATTGAGAATCCCTGCAACGACCTGATACTTGGCATTTTTACAACCGTACTGGTTTAGAAAGGCGACAAAACAGCCTTTTGTTGGAACTTACGTTTTCCGGACTAACAGTGGATTGTCACTACTTATTTTTATTTGTGCTGATGAAAACACACCAAACTACATGCAACTGCATCCTTTGTAAATGCAAGTATCAACAAGTGCAATTTTGCAACATAATTGTGCTATGTAATGTGCTGGCTACGGTGTAAGTACTCACTTACTTAGTTAACGAATATTTCGGTGTGGAGTTTTCGTTTGGGACAGCGTACAATGGGACAAATGCGGGCTTTAAACATGCAACAAACAAGAACTATTTATGCGATGAACGTTTGAAACTCAAACAATGTTTTGACGGACGATCCCGCCCGCCTAATTTAGTCAGAGTAAAGTAGATGAAAATTTATAATATAATAATATATTACAACATCAAACACATTGATCTGACTCCGTCCGTGGTAAGTAGCACTTGTGTTACAGATATCAGAATCAACAGTGGTATTACAAATAAACTTAAATAAATACATATGTACACCCAGACCAGTACAAACAGACATGTTCATGCACACAAATGTTTGTACAGTGCGGGGATCGAACCCGCGACCTTTTTGTGTAATAGTCAACTTCTTAACCATTTACACCAAAGCGGGTTAAAAGGTTAAGTAAGATCCGTAGTTAACTAGCAACAGTAACCTCATGAATAATCGCCAGAGTCGACTCAGCAGTAAGACGGAGCCTGCTTTTCTCCGGCATTACTTATACATCGGCTCTCGGCAAGGACAGCTCTCTTGAAGCGAAACCTGGTCACTGTGTATTAAGTTCTAGTCCTTATAAAGCGCAATAGGTAACGAGTAGTTTGTCGTTGGCCGGATTTGGGACGTTAGGCTTCTCCTCCAGCTCGGTAGAAGCGAATAATATACGACAAATTGGCAGGGTTATTTCAAACTTCAACTCAACTCCGTTTCTCTGACCTTTGCCTTTCCATTTTACCGTACCAATTTTAAATCTAACTCTTTTCACATTCAGGCCATTAGGCTCTGGAATGCTCTTCCCGAAAATATAAAACAGGCTCCCAGCAAACTATTATTCAAGAGACTCATTCGCACCCACTTCCTTACTTTATCACAACCGTCATTATAGATCTTTCTTTAACAGTTCGTCGTATTTATTTATTTATTTAGTGTATATTAATAAACATTATGTGTATTTATAAATATGTATTTTTGTATAAATTTATTACATTTTTTTATATTTCATCTCGTGTCATATTATTGGTTTTATTATTTTTGCTTTTTCTCTCTTATTAATTTTGTCGCACCGCCCACTAATCGTTTCTGCTTAGCCCAAAGGTATGACTGGTAGAGAATGCCCTACGGCGTTAAGTCCACCTTTTGAACATAATTTCGTTGTGCAATAAAGCGTAAATAAATAAACTTTCGCGTTGCATTTTAACACTAACCATTGGTTGTCGCGGTTACTGTACTAACATTTTTATTAATGAAAATGAGAGGGTGGATCTGGAAACTGCGGCCGCCCCGAGCAGACGACGCCGCAGCCCGTGACCACGGCTCTGTGCAATCCAGCCGAAACGTCGAGCAGTGAGTACCTAAATACTCATTAAAATGGTTCGCGTTTAGACCCGATAACCAAAAGTTAGAGCTATTTCACTTAAACAATCCTGCAATACATGAGGGATTTTCTCGTTGAGTCTCGATCGCGTCGAGACGCAACGCAAACAGCCATGTCTTGCTCCATATCCTGCAATAGTTCAGGGACTCGTTGATATGCTGTGCTAAATATTACTGCGCTCTATCCTGTCATAAGTAGCTTAACTTTTGTTGCACAAGTGGTTTTAACGCTGTCTCGGTTGGAGACATAAGCGCATCGGGTTTTATAGGGTTCGTTACCGGCGAGACGCGTCGTAAACAGCCTGCACTATCGTGTACTAGTTCAGACGGTGATGCTTAAACAATGCTCCAACTTACTGCGTTATATTCCATCATTCGTAATAATAGTCCTCTTGGCCGATTTCGACCACGGCGGTCAATCTCAACAAAGATCAGCCAACTACGCAGGAGATATTATAGTGCACAAGTGTGAGCGCACTTACTGTTCCATCAACCTCAAAGTTCGGCAAGCCAACGGCTGAGACGGCAGTCTAACATTACCGGAGAGAGATCAGGCGCAGGACCAACGGCTTAACGTGCGCACCGAGGCACGGGGGTGTAACATCATTCGTAGCGCAGCTTGTGTTGTACACGTGCCCCTAAGGCATTCTCGATTCAAGGCATAACTTATGCACCGGGTTCGTTCCCAGTGAGACACGGCGAGCAAACAGCCGTGTCTTGGCTCCGTAGCCTCCATATCCTGCACTAGTTCAGGGAGTTCCTGATGTACGGAGCTACATACTCAGTGTTTAATACATGTATTGTGCCATTACGTTTTTGTGCCATCACTTTTGTATCACATGATAATAACATGGGCTTAACTCTCGAGATCGTTATTTTTGGCATATACTCGTATATCTCTGAATTGTTTTAGCCCTTGTATGGTTATGAGATGGTAATTTAATTAAAAACGAGATTTAACGAAATTTAGCGCAGTTAGGTATGCTAAATTAATAACTTCCAATTAAAAATTGATAGTAGTGACCTAAGAACCTTGAAAACTAAAATAAACTCGTAATAATATAAATGTAAACATCTCAACATAAATATACAGTGTTAGGTTTTATTCAGATTTCCTTACCACGTTTTTCGCAGCACTCAGCATAAAATGAAGTTAACATGCTCGCCTCGCAGCCGTTTTTACCCCGAGGGTTTGGACGCTGGAAGTGGGGTAATCCTGGGGCTACAAAAAGCCCAATTGAGCCGGTCGCCCCATTGCTATCGATCATCGGCGCGATTTGCCCGTGGACCGCGAACTGCTAATGCACTTTTGAAATAGAAAGAGGATTAGTAACTAAAAAGTTTGGAACGGAATTTTCGGAGGATTGGACGTTTTATGCGTGTTTTGCAGTTTCGACGAGATTTCAAATTGGAATTTCTTTCCGTTAGATCAGTGTAAGAACTCATTTCAAAGTGAATAGATACTTGTGTTAAGTATACATCTTTGAAATGAACATTTTCAACACTATTGAAATTACTGACTACTATTTTGACGACAGCATTGGTCTAGTGGTCTGGGGTCAAGACTACAAAACCGGCTCTCGCGGGTTCGAATCCCGCTAGGGGCAAATGTTATTGTGATGAGCACGAGCATATTTTTACCCGAGTAATGAGTGTTTATAAATGTATTTAAGTATTTCTATCCGATATTCTAGCCACCATAGAACAAGCTAAGTTAGGGGCTTAGTTTGGGGCTGGGTAATTGTGTGTTCGTTAAAATAATTTATTTTACTTATTTATTTATTGCTAAATCTTGAAAAAATGGGTCTTCCTTTTTAATTTACTAGACATTATTATTTTCTAATTTATTCTTGAAATAAAGCGGTGATATTGATAATGTGCTTACTTAAATTTTTGCGAATTTTACGTAACAGAATAACAAGAAACAACAAAATTTAAGTTTCTATGTATTTCTATGTTGCTTATTTGTAAGTTCTTTTTACCCGACTACGGCGAAGCAAAAGGAGGGTTATGATTTTGACCTGTATGTATGTATGTATGTATGTGGGTATGGATGTTCATCTGTTCCCTCGTAACTTCTAAACTACTTATCAGAATTCGACAAATGACATATCATTAGAAGCGTCTTAATTGTCCGCTGGTTATAGGCTATATGGGATTTCACAAAATCTAATGTGGCGCCCTCTGGCGGACAAAACATACGAAGTAAAAAAATAAAGTTAAGATAAATATGCCGTGTTTGGTATCATTTGAAAGCGCTTTACTTGTACATTTTGAATATATATTGTTAGAGATTTCTCCAAGACCCGGCCCCTCTACGCAGTGACGTTACTGTGACGTCAGCTGGTGGGGCGAGGAGTCACGCCACACCGGTCGGAACGGCGCTGGCTCACTTTGCTCCGAGCGCTCAGATAGGACGGACGTGCCTTCCAGTGCTTTTAAATTAATTCGGTGTACCCTTGTGCTGATTGTTATTTTTGTAGTTCCAATAAATCATTATTAGGTTTTTGCGTGTTCTTTTTAAAAAATCATTTTCACTTCTGATTTCTAAGATCAGAAGTGGGATGGTACACGCGCTTTTTTCGACCGTTGGCCAGTGTTTAAATAATTAAAAAGTGATTGAAATATTTTTCCGTAATTTGTAACCGGTTTGTTATTTTTCCTGCAAGTGTGGTGTTGAACTAAAATGTCCGATCGTGAATCTAGATCTGCGGGTCGCTATACCCCAACTAAAAGGCGAAACAGGCGTAGTTCTCGTGAACGTCGTCATACTCCGCGCAGTAACGAAAACGACCGTTCAAGTAAACAAAATCGTTCCCGTAAGTCGCGCAGTAGATCTCCCTGTGTAAATGCAAGACGTAGGCGTCGTGATAGTTCTTTTGGCCGTCGTGATAGTGTTCGATGTGATCCGTTAAATCAAATACTTGAGCGGTTAGATGCACTGGAGGGCCGGTTGCCTATTTCGGCACCGATTTCGTCTACTCCGTTACCAAATCCAAGCGCCGGAGGCCGCACTCCGATACTGACAACAGGAGCTAACGAGGTGTCTGTTGCTGACGCGGAGTCACACGCGACAGGACAGGCTCCCGCGGCGTTTCGTGACGAGAGTGCCGGCACAGCGGACAGGATTGTTGGCGCGCTTTCCTCATTACTTCAAGTAAGATCTAAGCATTACTATATATCGAACTTCGACCCTAGTGTGCATGATTTTGATGTGTGGTGCGCAGAAATAGATAGCGCTCGTAAATTAAATAACTGGGACGACCGAGAGTGTTTAGGACGTATAGGCGGCTGTCTGCGTGGTGATGCGAAGACATGGTTGGACGAGTGGGTTACCGCAGACCGCACTTGGACTAACTTTAAAACTGAGTTTAGATCGTTATGTCCTCGTGAGGTCGACATGGCCACCGTCTTATACGATGTCATGAGCACAAATTCCAACAAATACGCCACGTATGCCGAATACGCCCGAAAGTCTCTTTTGCGATTAAATATTGTGAAGGGACTTTCTGACGAACTGAAAACCGCTATTGTGATCCGGGGCATTCTCGATCCTCAAATTAAAGCCGCAGCGGCTAACGCTAAGTTACAGCCAAGCAATATGGTTGAATTTTTGTCGGTATATGTGAAACCTAAGAGTGTGCCTTCCGTTAGCAATCCTGTTCGCTTGCCAAACACTAGTTCGTTAAATCCGCGTAAACGTGAGGCTATCAGATACGATCGTTTGTCTTGCTTTACATGCGGGAAAGTAGGGCATAAGCAAATTCATTGTCCTAAGAAACCTAGGACCGAAAGTACGACTAATAGCTCGGGTTCGAAAACATCTGTGTCTTCAACCCCGCAACAGCAGGCAACTCGGGCTGAACGAGAACCTGCTAAGATTTGTACATTCTGTAAGAAAAGTGGGCACCTCGTTGATTCTTGTTTTTATAAACAACGTGTCGAGTCTAAAGCTAACGGCAAGTTGAATTCGAACAATGTAAATTTTTGCTCGGACACGATAGCAAACGAAACAATGTGATGCCCGTTGTTATTCAGAAATTACCTGTCGATGCATTAATAGATTCTGGTTCCGATATTTCTCTAATTTCCGAGTCAGTGCTAAAATATTTTAATTTGAATAAGCTACCTACTTATCGCCGAATGCATGGCATTGGTAGTCAGGATATAGAATCAACATCGTTCGTAAATACAACCTTAGAATTTCCTGAAATAACATTAGAGGTAGATTTGTATGTTGTCCCTTCGAATTGTATACAGACACCGATTCTGATAGGTACTGATGTTTTGAATCGTAGCGGAGTTGCTTACATTCGCACAAACGACTCGCAGCGTTTGGTGAGGATTAGTAATATACAGCAGGTGTCAACTGTAGAGGTCAATATGATTAAAACGCCCTTGGTAGGCGAAAACAAAGACCGCTTATTGAATCTTATAAAAGAGTTTAGCAAAACTTTTACCACGGGGACCGCGACCTCTACAGTTAACACAGGCAGTATGGAGATAAAACTTAACAGTGACGTTCCGGTATTTTATCGACCGTACAAACTTTCGGCTGATGAGAAAGAACGAGTGCGCGATATAGTCAAAGACCTTTTGGACAAAGGCATTATCCGTGAGTCACATTCGGACTACGCAAGTCCTATCATCCTCGTCAAGAAGAAGAACGGGGAGGATAGGATGTGCGTCGATTACCGTGCATTGAACGCTGTCACTGTTAAGGAAAGATTTCCCCTACCATTAATTGATGACCACATAGATCGACTAGGCGGTTTTAAATACTTCACGAGCCTTGATATGGCTACTGGTTTCCATCAGGTTCCTATGAAAGACGATGGGTCCATAAGCAAAACAGCCTTCGTAACGCCGGAAGGGCACTACGAATATCTTAAAATGCCTTACGGACTCGCTAACGCACCCATCGTCTATCAAAGGATCATCTCTAAGACTCTTAAACACCTGATAGAAGCTGGTAAAGTACTTACCTACATCGACGACGTCCTGATCATGTCTAATTCGGTCGCGGACGGCTTGACGACTTTACGTGAAGTTCTGACAACACTTACAGAAGCCGGGTTTTCAGTAAACCTTAAAAAGTGTACGTTTTTGGACACTCAACTTGAGTATTTGGGTAGAATGATTGGACATGGTCAGGTACGGCCGAGCCCAAGCAAGACCGAGGCTCTAGTCAAAGCCCCCAAACCAACCAATGTAAGAGAGGTTCGCCAATTTCTGGGCCTAGCAGGCTATTTTCGTCGATACATAGCAAACTACGCCTCTAGGACGGCTTGTATTGCTAAATTACTCAGAAAAGGCCAGCCTTTCGTTTGGGGTACGGAACAGGACGAAGCTCGTGATTACGTCATTAAATGCCTAACTGAGGAACCCGTTTTAGCAATTTTCGATCCCAAGTTACCCACTGAGCTTCATACCGACGCCAGTGCGTTAGGTTATGGCGCGATACTGCTACAGGAACACGTAGGGAAGCGTAAGCGAGTTGTCGGCTATTTCAGTAAATCCACACAGGGTGCCGAGTCGCGTTATCACAGCTACGAGCTTGAAACTTTAGCAATTGTACGCGCGTTACAGCATTTTAGACATTACTTGATTGGCATTAAATTTAAAATTGTTACCGATTGTAACTCATTGAAATTGACAGAGCGTAAGCGAGACTTGGTACCCCGCGTAGCGCGCTGGTGGATTTACATGCAAGATTTTCAGTTCACGCTTGAGTACCGAAAGGGCTGCCTTATGCAACATGCCGACTTTTTCAGCCGACAACCCGTTAACGTCTTAACCATTGAAAATCCACGCAACTGGGCGAAAATTGCTCAAACGGCAGATTTAGAGACCCAAAATTTGATACAAAAGCTTAGAGAGGGTCAATTAGATGCTACTCGGTTTGTCGTACGTAACGAATTGCTGTACTATAAGTATACGTCAGTCGGTGAAGACTCTCGCCTTCTTTGTTTCATCCCAAAGGGTCACAGACTTAGTTTGCTCAGGGTTTTTCATGATGACCATGACCATATTGGTATTGACAAAACCACCGATTTGATATTGCGTCATTTTTGGTTCCCTGGGATCAGAGCCTTCGTAAAGAAATACATAGAGCACTGTATTGTATGCCTGGCACATAAGAAGGTTCCTAAAGCACCTAACCAACCTATAGTGTCGTGGACCAAACCCGATACACCCTTCTCAGTAATTCACGTTGATGTTCTCGGGCCGCTTACGGAGTCCAACGGTTTCAAGTACATTCTCATCGTCGTGGACTCGTTCTCCAAATACTGTCTATTGTACTCATTATACAGACAAGACACTGACGAACTTAAACGTGTCTTCACTAATGCTGTCTCCCTGTTTGGCACTCCAACTACAATTGTATGCGATCGGGCCAGGATGTTTGAGAGTGCATCGTTTCAAGATTGGGTGGCCAGTTGGGGCTCTGCCTTACATTTCATAACCCCAGAAATGCACCGCGAAAACGGTCAGGTTGAGCGGTACTGTAGGACAGTCCTCAACATACTGCGGATTGAGGTCAACAACAAGGGTGCCTCCTGGTCTGACGTATTGTGGAAGGTACAGCTGACCCTGAACATAACCAGGCAGTCTACGACACGTACCTCGCCACTTCAGCTATTAACTGGGATCGAGGGGACCACACCGGTTCTGAGGTCTCTTGTTCGTGACGTAGCGTTAGATAACTCTCATCCCAACCGAGAAGCCCTGATGACGTTGCGGCGACAAAGAACGACGGAGCTCCTGGCTGCAAATCAACGGCAGCAAGATAGTTACGTCAACGAAGGTCGTCGGCAACCTCGCACCTTTGAAGTTGGCAGTTTCGCTTTTGTCAACAAGGGTTCGCAGAGCACCGGGAAACTGGACTCGGGAATGCGAGGCCCGTACAAGATTGTCCGAGCACTGCCGCATCACCGTTACGAGCTCGAGCTGCTTGCCGGATCATATGGAAAGAAAACGCAAACAGCTGCAGAACTTATGGTTCCGTGGCGCGGTGAGTGGACCCCCACGGCGTGTGAAGCATTCTTTGGCAGCGGTAAGTGTCTCTTTGTATCTTGCCCCGACATTGTGGCTGTAGTCTGCCCCGACATTGTGGCTGTAGTCTGCCCCGACATTGTGGCTGTGGTCTGCCCCGACATTGTGGCTGTGGTTTGCCCCGACATTGTGGCTTTTGCTCGCCCCGACAGTGTGGCTTCGCTCGCCCCGACAGTGTGGCTTTGCTCGCCCCGACAGTGTGGCTGTAGCTTACCCCGACACCGTGGCCTTAGTTTGCCCTGCTATTAAAGCTGTGCTCGCCCCGCTATTGTGGCCGTTGCTTTGCCCTGACATTGTGGTTATCTCTTTTACAACATTTAAGTTAAATGAAATCCGCTCCGATGAAGGGGATTATAATTTCCTAATGTTTGGAATGTATGAAAAAGCTATATGCTGAAGGCCTATCTGGCAGTGAAAAGGCCTGTGTTTGTTCCGTTAATGATCGAGAATCCGGACTCGTTAATTGATGGAACAAACAGTTTCAAAGCATTTATTGTAGCTGACTGCTGTAGTTTGGTCGCTTGAAGTGCACTCGAGTGATCATTTTGCGGTAGATGGTTACGAAAATGATAACAAACCTGTATGGAAACAACTAATAACGTATTTGTTTTGTTTTAGACGATAACGAAATTGATGGTGCCCATGACGATCAAACCTCTGCAGCTGTGCAGCAGGAGCAAGCTGAAGAACATGAAACTGACCAGGCTGAGGGGAATCAAGCTGACGAGGACGTTCAGCTGTCAGGAGAAGCCGTGTTAGAGATTTCTCCAAGACCCGGCCCCTCTACGCAGTGACGTTACTGTGACGTCAGCTGGTGGGGCGAGGAGTCACGCCACACCGGTCGGAACAGCGCTGGCTCACTTTGCTCCGAGCGCTCAGATAGGACGGACGTGCCTTCCAGTGCTTTTAAATTAATTCGGTGTACCCTTGTGCTGATTGTTATTTTTGTAGTTCCAATAAATCATTATTAGGTTTTTGCGTGTTCTTTTTAAAAAATCATTTTCACTTCTGATTTCTAAGAATATATATTACTAGCATTTGCTTGTGACTTTACCTGTATTCATGGGCTGATTGTATATAATTCACATCTTTTTTACCCGACTATATATGTGGCTCTTAGCAGAGTAAGATCCATAGATGGATTATGGATTAGTTCACTGGAATCTAGCAAATTACTAAAGAATCCACATGACCAAAGATCGTTCGAGGAGTTGGAAAGATTGAGAAATCAATGAACCCAAGATTAACCTATTTAGAACTCCAAAATATGTTAAATAAAAATAAAGTTTAAAAACTAACACCCGACTACTTAAAAACACGCTCTAAAAAGTACGAAACAAGAAAACACTCTCCAATGAAATTACTTAGTATGTAAAAACTATTAAATATTTACCGTTATTAAATAAACTAACTTACACATATTATTATATTTTAATATATTTTCAATTTATAATATTGATAGAGAAATGTTTTAAGGATAAAGCCGTGGTCGTATACCACTTTTTTTAATTTATTATTCTTATGGGATACGACCACGGCTTTATCCTTAAAACATTTCTCTATCAATATTATAAATTGAAAATATATTAAAATATAATAATATGTGTAAGTTAGTTTATTTAATAACGGTAAATATTTAATAGTTTGTACATACTAAGTAATTTCATTGGAGAGTGTTTTCTTGTTTCGTACTTTTTAGAGCGTGTTTTTAAGTAGTCGGGTGTTATTATTCATATTATAGTTTTTGGATTGGAACTCTTACTTTAAAAACACACTGAATGCTAACAGAAGTACTTACCTAATACCTCCTTAATACGTGCCCACTAAATATTATCTCACAAACTACCCTCCCGCCCGGCGCGCCCGCGCCCGTATCCACTCACGGCCGTCATTAATCTCGGCGAGGATGTTTTTCCCCATCAATTATGCACGGGAAATCTCGGCTAGGGACATGTTATAAAAACCGGTTTACTACCATTACGCCATTTTGTATTACTAGTGTTGCCAGCGTGTGTAGATTCTGTTCGGACTTAAAGAGGGTAAAATAGGTGTAAGATGTCGGTTACGGTTATTAATAATATCATTTCAGGACCTCGCTGGATAGGATTGAATCTGGATTGAAAGATTAACTCAACCAAAATTTTCACACACAAAAATATCTTGCATGGAATATAATAAAAGTAGATGAACATAACATTCAGAAAAGGCTTTCTGTCTTCAGAATTCTGCAGCATAAGCAAAAACGAAATCTATTTATCAATTTTATATGAGATTATTTAAATTTGGTAAAGTTATTTGAATGAAAACGAATTTTAAAATCCTGCGTTTGTTTACTTTTTCTAAAGTAATCTCTTTGTGAAGCTTTGCAAAAGCCATTTTTATCGAAATAATATAAGCTTTCGATCTTAAACTTTACGTTAGACTTTAAAGAAGTTTCAGTTGTATTTTTTTCTAAAGCTTGACTCATGTTAAGATTTTATCTAGCTAAAGAGATCTAGTCTAGCTGAATGCAAAATTGTACATACAAATGAAAACTGTGTCCATATTATTTTGACACGCACATTTAATAAATAATAATTCTATGTTTGATCCAAAAAGAGGGTGAAATTTTTCAGCGAGATTAATTTTGCGTTAATGTTAATCTGAAAAGCAAGGGACAAGTTTATAAGGCTGAGGGGTAAACAATGAAGTTCCTATAAATACAGTTTCGATAAGGCTTACTCCTATTGGTTATTCTTATCCTGTTTTTAAAGCTCCCTAGGCGTAATCGTGTCTACCTAGATGACTACTTGTTACAAAACATACTTTACTTGTATAAAAACTGTCAGTCATGGTTTTAAAGAAAGTGAGAATCAAACTTGGCATGGCTCAGGTTTTTGAGTATGCCTATCCTGTATGTTATAGATAGACATAAAATATAGCCTCTTTAGCTACTGACGGATAACATAGCTTTCTTTGGATAATTTTTAAAAGCGTGGGGTACACTATATGTTGTTTCATAGTTCTCTTTTTATAGTTGCAAATAATAGAATGATTTTAATATATCTTACCAAGCACCCCACGCTTTTTACTTTTCTGTAATAAAACTCAGAAATTATTTTCTCTTTTTTAGTTACCAATAAAAGCGTGTTTTTTAGTTTTTTAAACTATTATTTTTTTTATTTTTTTTACTTAATAAGGATAGTGGAAAACTCATATCAAATTATTGTACTGCCATCGGCACTTGCAAAGTTTCAAATTAATCCGATTGCTAGAAGTTGGTGAAAATTGAGCTCAAAGATTATGGTTAAAGATTATTTATTACCCAATCGAAAATACATTTCACTTACGAGAAACTTAAAAAAATAAAATTTTACATAATTTGTCTGAGCGACGTGCGCTTCTAAAGAATAATACTACAAATGACGGTACCTTACAAAACAAAACAGTCAAATCGCGAGTCACTGCGAGCGATAAGTAAGTAACGTGGATGCGTTCCGATTGAGATTCCGTTACATAATACATACAGCCCGAGCTAATGAAAGCGTTTTAAAAAATTAACCAGGGGTTAACCAGCGAAGTACTAACATATATTTAACTCTCAGATATAACTTACAAGTTTATATATATAAGGTTAGTACAGATTGGAATCAAACGCTAATTGGCGAAACTAAAGTTTTCTCTCTATGAAATAAACTAGCGGCCCGCCCGCGACTTAGTCCGCGTAAATATTAAGAAATCCTGCAACGCGTCATACGTAATTTCTGACTTAGTACCTTAATACCGATTTATATTCATTTAACTGCAAAACTGACGAAGTTTCATACCCAACTTATCCCCACTTTTTAAAATCCATGATTTAAAGCTGAAAAAGAGGAACTGGAAGTCGCAGGACTTACAATATCTACAACTCACAACGTGACACAGAAGATGCACCCGAAGACTTCGAGCGCTCGCAGTCTGTCGAAGCGAAAACATCTCCTGAGGATGCCACGTGTAGTGGCGAAACGCGTCGAGTGTTTGTTGGTGTCAGTGTTGTGATTCCGGGTGCATCTTCTGTATCACGTTGTGAGTTGTAGATATTGTAAGTCCTGCGACTTCCAGTTCTAGCTGTTTCAGGTGTTTACAGTTGGATGTGTTTTGGTTCCTGCGCTGGCGTCGTTAAGTGGATATTTAAAGCAAAATAATCCTCTTTTACAGCTTTAGTCATGGATTTCCGCAAAGTAACGCCTGATTCCATCAACTAAATCCATGATTTTCCAAAATCATGTCTGAGTGCTCCTTAGCACCACTAAAGGTAGCATGATACAAAATGTCTAGTTCCTTAGCCAGTTGGTTTAGGCTGTGCGTGTATCTGTCAGTTAGTCAGTTTTCCTTTTTATATATTTAGAAGATGAGAAAACTGTTAAAGGTCTTTTAAATTTTAAAAAATGTGAAAGATGTCTCATTTTTATTCGTCGAGCTATTTCTTTGATCACCTATTTGTGATTCGATGGACATCAAACGAGCAGACAAGTAGCCGGTAGAAAACTTAAAAGGCTCAAAGGAAATCATTTACAAGATGTCATCGCGAATATTGAAATATTGTGGAGGGCAGTCCAAGAGCGCCATTATTATCGCGCCAAGGATGCCAAGCATTTGAGATCGATATTACTTCATTGATTTCTGAAGACATATACGGTACTTACAGAATAGGAACCTAAAGGATAAATTTATTAATATAAGGTAACGTGTGACATGCACTAAAGATTATGATATGATACAATCAGTTCATGTCGATGCAAATAATATTAGTCCTCCTGGCCCACGACCACGGCTGCCAATCTCAACAGAGATCAGCCAACTGCGCAGGAGATATTATAGTGCACAAGTGTGAGCGCAATACACAGGTACACTCACTGTTCCATCACTCTCAAAGTTCGGTGAGACGGCAATCCGACATGACCGGAGAGAGATCAGGCGCAGGACCAACGGCTTAATTTGTCACAGCAGGCACGGGGGTGTAATTCATGACAGAAAATCTTTGACTCGACCTGGGATTAGAACCCAGGACCTTTCGGATGTAAGGCAGAAACTTTGCCACTACACCAACGACGCAGTCCAACCAATTCAAATATACAGATAGCAAAGAAAAAGCAAGTTATATGACCATTGGTTGTAGATTTAGATTAACAGAACAACTTGCTATCTATATTTAAAGATTAACATTAAACATTAATTAATGTCAACTTTACCGATTTCGGCTCATCACTCGTTGCCTCGTCTCGAGTAGATTCAATATCGATGATTAGCGCTCACGCAGCAGGTACTCGGCAGGCCAAGACGCGGGTCAGGGGCGGGGCAAGCGCTGGTCAAGCACTGCTGCTTTTCGAGGAGAAGGTTCTGTATTATATATTTTAATTTAGTATGTGGCTATTTCAATACTATTTTTTTTGTCTGGAGTGATTTACACCACCGATTTGTATCCAAATTTTGAAGCAGAGCCATAATCGATGTCTTTTTTCTCATTATCTTAGGCAGGTACAATTTAAAATGTCCAACGTACATTCTTTTAAGATATAAATGATCGTTTTTAAGATAGGTGGCTCTGCTGCGGAGCATTACACAAAGTTTCCACGTTCCATTATCAGTAAATAAACAAATATTTCACAACAGTTACACCAATTCTCTAGTCCCAAATTAAGCTACGAGACCTGTGTTATGGGTACTAGACAACGGATAAACATACTTAAATCCTTTTTTTTGCAAATAAATACATATTATACTTAGAAAACAGCCAGACCAGTACAAACACACATTGTTCATGCACACATATGCTTGTACTGTGCGGGGATCGAACCCGTGACCCCTGGTTTAGGAAGTCCGACTTGTAGACCACTGCACCAAGCGGTCGTCGAAAATCAGTGTAGAATATGTTCCATATTGGATTCGGTCTGTTTAATGGCAGGACTTGTTCCGGTCTGACGCCATGACAATTGGTTTAAGCTGGATACTTTTAAACAGTGTTAAGGGTGTCTCAGCGCTAAAGGATTTCTGGAGAGTACGTTTCCATTTTCAGCTTCAGGATCATGACACCAGGCGCGAGTATTATTTTAGCTTTGCTAGTAAAAACATAAAAAGCTGTTTTTTTATCTCTCTTTATTGAAGAAAACTGCTTCATATCATCCGCTAAGTATTTTTTGTAGGACAGACGAGGGCAACAATTTTGATTTGTACTATTAGTAATATTGGTTTCTTCGGTTTACGCGAACAGTAGACATTGAAATGATACACTTTTGCAGCGCTTCTGCGATGTTCGCGCTGACAGGAGTAGATAGCTTTGAAGTTATCATGCGCTAAAAGACTGCATCATTGCTGCACAGAATACGCGGCAGCGGCCACAGCGTTCTGATGGAGATGGCCGATATTGGGGATTGTCCACTGATTGGTCACATGATCCAAACAACTTGCTCCATTCACAAAATTAATTACTAACATAGTCATTAAGTCATTACATTATACTAACACTCTGGATCGCAGTTGTCCGAAATAAATACTTTTTTTTTATTATTATTTTTTTATATTAAATAATTTCGCGATTCATGGTAGTTTAATTTTTTTTTTAAACTATGTAATGACAACTTACATCTTATTCTACCTGTAATCACGGATGCTGAATAGGGTCCGAAACGTCAGGTTAAAATAACATGTGTATCATTTCCATGTAGTGATGTTGGAGCAATATATGTAAAAGGCTCGTTGCAATTTTAAAGGATCTCTAAAAGAGAATGGAGTGTTGAGATCTCGATTTATTTATAAACCGGCAGGGGCTGTTACAGCGGCGATCATTAATTGAGCCTTACCTCCTTACGCGGGCTTTTTGCCCAATGCCCGTGTTCGTGTTAGGGTGGCACCATCACGGAGGGTGCCGAATAGCTTCATAACTGAAGAAGTGTCTGACCTTTGCGAGGTCACCTTGATAGAATGCAGTACTTAATCCCACATAACCAACCTCCAAAACTTCTCTTGTAAGATGTTGCTCACTTTATAATGAGATGTGCCCTGGGAAAGTTGACATTTTCCATAACTCTTTACCAAAATTTAAAAAAGGGCTCTCTACGCTTATGGAAAAGGAATAAATTACGAGTACTTGGTCTGTACAGGGTTTCAGCTGAATATATATTATTTATCATACAACATAATATTTACTGTTATTGTTTGTTACGAATGTTGTGTTTTTTTTTTACCTATAATAGGTATACATATAAGATGTAAATACTCAGGTTTAAATTTAAGATGAGCAATGTACGAGTATATATACGTACTGTTGGTGTTCCTTTTTAAATAAATAAATAAAACAAACGAAACGAAAAGTTTCACTGGTGTATTACCAGCCAGTGGTAGTTTGGTCCTTGAGATCAAAATTCTGCGTTAAGAAAAAGGTAACTGAAAGATAAAATTTCTGTTGCGAGCCTTTAATAAATTGTATATCGAAGTGTAGATACATAGTGTGTCGTGTCTTGCTCTCCTCTTGTCTGTTCTTTCATTCTTAGCTATTAATAGTGCCTAAGGGTTGAATCTAAAATATGTCGTGGCGTTTTGTTTTCATCGTATCAGTCCCTAAAGCGAGTAAATATGACAAGGAGCCGCGGATTCTTTTTAACTGAAAGTAGATATCCTCCATAGATTTCTGTATTGGCCGCGGCTTCATTCAAACTTTACATAAATGTATTCATAAAAGAATGTATAAATAAATACATGAATATACAACAAAATCACATACATTAATCTGACTCCGTGGTAAGTAGCTAAAGCACTTGTGTTAAAGATATCAATCAGTGGTATTACAAAAAAATTTAAATAAATACATAAAACACCCAGACCAATACAAACAGACATGTTCATGCACACAAATGTTTGTACAGTGCGGGGATCGAACCCGCGATCTCTTGGTGAATAGACAACTTCTTGACCATTACACCAAAGTGGTCGTCAATATAGTTTGGCGCTGTCCAATCTATTATTCTCGATCGATGTTAGGTAATGCAATGTCCACAGTCTAATCGCACCTTTACACGGTCAGAAGATTAAATCTATATCAAAGTATCTGTATTATAGCATTTGAATGGACCCAGGAAGGTCGCAATCAATCTCGATCGAAGGCACGTGTCGAACCGAGTATTTTTACATCGCCCGGCTTGCCTGTAGGTAGTAAGGAAACGGGACCCTCGGGTATACTCTGATAAATCAGTTTTTTTACATAAAAATGAAGTTCGTTAGTCTCTCTCAAACTCAAAACGAAACGACCGATTGTATTTTGTCTTTGCGTTGGCGATTGGATCTGACATTTAGTTATAAATTCTACTTTATTATACTTTCTTTTTTAAACGGTTTTACTTAGCTCACCCCGTTTGTTTTATTTTTCTTGGGTCAAATTTAGTAATTCAAATTTCACCCTCTTCCTGTCAACCGATTAATCTGAAATGTTGTATACACTTTGGATTTTGGTGACAATACAATTATGTTTATTCATTATCATTATAAATTCAAGATGGCCGCCGCTACAAAATGGCGGATAATTTATGTTTTATTAATCCCATCAATATGGGTATCAAATGAAAGGGCTCAACAAGCAGAATACAATATACTATAAAAAAATTGAAATCCAAGATGGCGGCCGCTACAAAATGGCGGATAACGTAGGTTTTATCAATCCCATCAATATTTTATTTTATTTATTTTTTATTTTCTTTATTCAGGAAAACAAACAGCTGTGTTATAATACATAAAGCTTATAAAACAAGGCGTCGTTCATTAGCCATACAGTTTTCACAATTAGGTATACAATTACGATGTTGACGAGTAGTAGATCGTAAGCGCGTTTACAAATTTTAATTTACTAAATTTATTTATATAAACAGAAAGTAAGTAAGTAAGAATTTTTGATCTTGACAAAATAAAATGTCTACAATTATGAACTTGGGCACGCCTACATCAGGTGGCCTCTCTTTTTAACAAGTAACGAAAGCGGTTTAATTTTTCATGAAATATATCGATGTGATTATACGCAGTGTTATATTTTCTACAAGTTCTAATAACAAAACTATTGCTTCTGTAATTTGTGGAGCAAATTGGTCAAATGAAAGGGCTCAACAAGCAGAATACAATATACTATAAAAAATTGAAATACAAGATCGCGGCCGCTACAAAATGGCGGATAACGTAGGTTTTATCGATCCCATCAATATGGGTATCAAATGAAAGTGCTCAACCAGTATAATACAATGTACTATATAAAATTGAAATCCAAGATGGCGGCCTCTACAAAATGGCGGATAACTTAGGTTTTATCAATCCCATCAACATGGGTATCAAATGAAAGGTCTCAACAAGTAGAATACAATTTACTATGCAAAATTGAAATCTAAGATGGCCGCCGCTACCAAATGGCTAATAACAATAAAATCCAAGATGGCGGCCTCTACAAAATCGCGGATAACTTAGGTTTTATCAATCCCATCAATATGGGTATCAAATGAAAGGTCTCAACAAGTAGAATACAATTTACTATGCAAAATTGAAATCTAAGATGGCCGCCGCTACCAAATGGCTGATAACAATTTTTTATCAATCCCACCAATATGGGTATCAAATAAAAGGGCTTGACAAGAAGAATACAGTGCACTATACAACCTCAATATTTAAGATGGGCGCAGCCACCAAATGGCGTATAATAATAAGATTTAAATTTAGAAATAGAATCAGTAATTTAGGTATCTGATTAATCCAGCCTATTCAGGCTTCCACCACCCAAGTCAAGATTTTGTATCGTGTTGAGGACTGTGTGGCACTAAATGAATTAAACAGAATGCGAAATAAAAACAAAAACTAGAAAATAAAAATAGGTAAAAAAACTTTTTAAGTTAAACGGTTTTATGTTAAACATACATTGCAATGTTTAAGATAAATGTACTAAAAACCAAAAAATAAATTACAAAACAAAATGAAAATAGTCAGAAACAAAATAGATACAGTCGTGGGAATTATAAACATACGCATAGAATAGACTAAAATAAAACCGTGGGGCACGTCAATTGTCTACAATCGTTGATTAAAATGTTTGTTTTGTAATGTTACACTATAATTAGGCAGTTGTTCAACCGACAACGATGGACGTGTGATAAGTAGGGCTAGAATGTGGAAACAAGCTAGCAAGCTTATAGCATAAGCGAGTTTTAGGGTTTCATAGTGGTGAGCGAGTAGTACTTTTATCATATGTTTTGTCGATTAAAGACAAACTACGAGCAGTGAAACGGTTCCTCGCCAGCCAGCAGTGTGAATGTCCAACGATAAACAAGTTGAAACATCTCTTTTATTTACATGGAGTGTATAACTATTGGAATTTCCATGAGCAAGAAAATAGTAAGTAATTTCCTCACCGTCTGCGGGCCAACTGCCTATTTTAACGACGAATTAAACGATTCTTCTATCGCACATTAAGTCGATAATTTGTAGACAATTGACGTGCCCCACGGTTTTATTTTAGTCTAGTCTATGCATATGTTTATAATTCCCACGACTGTATCTATTTTATTTCTGACTATTTTATTTTGTTTTGTAATTTATTTTTTGGTTTTTAGTACATTTATCTTAAACATTGCAATGTATGTTTAACATAAAACCGTTTAACTTAAAAAGTTTTTTTACCTATTTTTATTTACATTAGTTGATGCGTCCCTTTTTGATGGTGGTGAATTTGGAGTTCGGAATTTCGTGAAAAAATTTTGAGTTATTGATTTAAATGGGTCTAAATGATTACGAGCATTATTCCCTTTCAATATTTTGCAGGGGCACCCATAAAATAATATTAATTTGCATGACTTTTTCTCTAAACCGTTAATATGCTAAACTATGTTTTTTGGGTCTTTTCTTCTTTTTTCTGTCTTTCTTTTTGCTTCCATGCTTGCTGAAATTACATTAAATAGTATTTTTATATATATTTAAAAAAAATAACTTGAAAATGCTCATTCCGGGACCATTGTCGTCAATCAAGAACGTTCCCGAAATGAGCACTCTTGGAATGACGTTTTGAAATGCTCACGCGCTTGACACCGGCGGTAGCCGTTTTGAACACAATAATATTCAGGTTTACGCAAGCAAACTATGATAGTTCTGCCGATCATTCTATGAAAAAGTGTATTTACAATATTACAAACAATAACACGTGTTCCCGTAATGACGTACTATTGATATACGGATATACGGTATGGAAATTGAAAATAGAAAACGACATACCACACACACACATACACGCGCGCGTTTTTTACGTCAGGATGGTACTAATGAAGGACGCGTTCATCAATAAAATATTTTGGTCAGTTATTGATGCGTTCACGAAAATGACGTTAACTTTTCCGAACAAACTTTTTGTCAGTTTTTATGCTGCAAATAATTTAATAATGTGACCATTAAATACAACTGTGCCTTTCGCTTAGAGTATTTTATTTAGCCCAATAATTGTATAAAATGATATTAAATACTTTGTGATTTAGATGCGTGTTTTCGGGCAATAGCATTTCGGGATGTTTTCTTGGAATGACTATTAGCACAAAAATTTTAGGATAGTAAATAAAATAATGCATTCTAACGAAAATAATATGAGTGTACGGAAAGATAAAATTAATTTTAATCATTTAGAGTTTAGATGTTTACAATTTTATAACTATTTGACACTTTTATTTCATTCCACCTTGGTGATTTTGAACCAATCTTATTAAGAGCACTGCGATAATGACGCTCATTTCTTACAATACATATTTATACAATCAACTTTCAATTTAAACAAGTCAGTTTAAAACTTACACCAAGCCCTATCTTTTATGTATTATTTTCTGCTTAAAATAAGTGTTTATCCTCTTGCGATAAGGCTTTGATTGAACGATTTTAATTAATTAAATGGATATTCAGACTAACTCTTTTACAATACCTAATGTAACACTCTTTTTTTTAACAAATAAGCAGATCCAAAGTGAAGATAAGCAACTAAACACAAAGGCCGCAAGTTAGGTACTGCCTTCCATTAACTTTTTCGCCGGCTATCTGAAGACAGCGCGGGTTGTTACACGGCATTCGCTGCGAAGTACGGCCGATTGTATCGCCGTCACAATGACTATAAAAACAAATTGCGCAAAGTTTTTATCGCGGATAAGCCCCCGTTTGCATCCAGCACCCGCACCGGCCTGAGGTCCTACTCTATCCGCCGTTTAGTAGTTTCAGATGACGCTGTCCTTGTCAGTCTTTAACGGGCTTGACTGGGTAGATCCGAAAAAATATATATAAATGTATGGTACTTCATGGTATTGTTAATAATAATTTTGGTTGTACTGATTTGACCAATGGTTTATGTTATATTCTCCCAAGAACTGTATTTAGGCGGTAGGTGCGGCGCGCTCGTATGTGTCGCAATTATTGCAAATATGCAACTGCAAAATATCGTACGAATGCGGATCTTCGCTCACCTCTACGACAAATGATAGATTTGTATTATAATAACTTTATTGAATTTGACGGTGACAGAAGCTTATGATGACATCTCACGCATTTTGAATCTCTTCAGTTTTTGTGCCACGGACAACTAGTGTCAAATTTGTGTATAAACTCTAATATTTGTGTTATATTTAGCATAGTTTTATTATCATTTTGGTGTATATATTTGCAATCTTTTTCAACGTTTTTTTTTAGGTTTTGTAAGATATTATTTTTTCTTTATGAGTGTCCCCACTGCCAGTTTTGATGATTCTTTTGTACGTTGTGAGTTATGTTCCCAGCCACGCTTTTTTAAGGGTCTTAGAGGTCTAAACATCCACAAGAGCCGCTGCCATCGATCCGAACCTGCTCCATCGGTTAGTTCCAGTCAGCTTAATAACACCAACTCAACTTCACCCACTGCTGCTGCCAATCATGTACCTCTGTGGGAGAGGTTGAGTGCACTGAAATGTAATCGCCCTCTCATCAAGAGGATCCCTCGTGGTGCACGTTCTTCAGTGGCACGTGCTTTTTGTGATTGTATTAATGATGTTATAAAATACAATAATTTGCTTGGTTGGGAACATTTGCTAACTTTTGCATACCGTATTTTAAGTGTCGAGCGCAGACACCGCAATGACAGTTCCCTTACACAAAAAATCAAAAACAATTGTTCTATTTCTCCCGACTGCGTCCAACTTCCTCACATTCCCTTTTCCAATTTTTTTTTCTCAATAAAATCAATAAAATCAATAAAATCAATTTATTTTTGTAATTAGGCTCACAAATTAGCACTTTTACACGTCCCAACATATAAATTGACCCTACCACCGCTTCGGGACAGTTTGGGCCAGTGCTGAGAAGAAGCGGCGCAAGAAACTCAGTCACTATTGTCATTGCCTCTTTTCAAAATTGATTTACAATAATTGTAATTGTTTGCATTTAAACATTTCCATATATCTTTGTCATTTATATAATCATCAATTTTATAATATCCTTTCGACATTAATACATCTTTTACAACTGTTTTAAATTTATCTAAAGGCAATGAAATTAAATTTTCAGGTAATTTATTAAAAAATATTACACATCTACCCATAAATGAGTGACCAACTTTATGAAGCCTAAAATGTGGAACGGCAAGCCTATTTTTTTGTCTTGTGTTGAAGTTATGCAAATCGCTATTTTTAGGAAATAAGTGTAAGTTTTTTCGAACGTAAATTAGGTTTTCGTAAATGTATTGCGAGTAAACTGTAAGTATTTTAACTTCTTTAAACAATTCTCTAAGTGTTTCATTTGATTTAAGTTTATAAATAGCCCGCACGGCTCGTTTCTGCAATACGAAAATTGTCTCTATATCTGCAGCTGAGCCCCATAGTAAGATGCCGTATGACATGATACTGTGAAAATAACTAAAATAAACTAGTCTTGCCGTTTCAACATCAGTCAGAAACCTTATCTTTCTTACAGCGTATGCAGCGGAGCTTAGTCTCTTTGATAAGGTCATGATATGAGGACCCCACTGGAGCTTATCATCCAAAGTAATTCCCAAAAAAGTTGCAGTATTTGAAGTAACTAGTTGTTCATCCTTAACAACAACCCTTGTTGGAACTTGTCGGACATTAGGCATTGTAAACTTAATGCATTTAGTTTTGGTCGCGTTAAGCAATAAATTGTTAACGGTGAACCAATGAAGTACTCGCGAGAGAGTACCATTTACATCGTCAAACAATTCTTTACCCCTTGGAGTTTTAAAAAGTAGTGAAGTATCATCAGCAAATAACACTATCTCACAAGCACCGTCGACAAAGTATGGAAGGTCATTAATATATATTAGAAACAGTAACGGTCCCAATATCGAACCCTGGGGCACACCCATAGTGAGAGGTGCTCCAGGAGACTCTGCTCCATTGATAGAAACCTTTTGTGTTCTCTCAGTGAGATATGAATTAAATAAGTTACATGCATTAGTTGATACACCATAATGGCGTAGTTTTCTCAACAGGGTCTCATGGTCAACACAATCAAACGCTTTAGAGAGGTCACAAAAGATTCCCACAGCATCATGCTTACTATCATAGGCATCAAATATATGTTTCAACAGAGCGACTCCAGCATCAGCAGTACTGCGACCCTTTGTAAAACCAAATTGTTTATTATGCAATAAATTGTTTGATGTGAAGTGAAATAGTAGCTGATTGAATATAATCTTTTCAAAAATTTTACTTAGAACCGGTAAGATTGATATCGGTCGAAAATTTGAGGGGTTATTTTTGTCACCAGATTTAAATAACGGTACTATTTTACTAAATTTCATTAAATTTGGGAATTTTCCTTCATCAATACATTTGTTAAAAATGATCGCTAAAAGAGGTGCTATGATTTCAATAATAGTTTTAATTATACATACGGATATTCCCCAAAGATCCTCGGTTTTTTTCATATTTATTTCATTGAATGCGTTCATAATTACATCGGTGCTTACGTATCTAAAGTATAGTGGTGAATCACACTCATCAATATTGGATTTGAGAATGGATTCAGACAGTTCTGCAGAAGAGTTAAGTTCTTTAGTAGTAGATGGTGCTATATTAGCAAAGTACTTTTCAAAAATATTAGCTACTTCTGCATCAGATTTAACTAGTTTACCTCCATCTTTTAATGAATATGAACGATCTTTTGTTTTATCTTTACCGGTTTCTTTGTTAATGATATTCCAGGTAGCTTTGGCTTTATTTTTTGAACCTGAAACTATCCTACGAAGATGATTCGTCTTTGCTTGGGCACAAACTTTTTTAAAGATTTTTGAATATTTTTTAACATATTCTATAATATGTGGGTCCTGAGAATGTTCTCTAATACTATACAGATCATATAACTTGTTCCTGCTTTTATAAATACCTGGTGTAGCCCATTCATTAAACTTACTTGTAAACCGATTAGACTTAACCTTTTTTTTTGTGAAAATTGATGCAAATTCGCTTTTAATTAAGTTAAAAAGATCTTCATATAAGTTGTCTACGTTACTACTACTGTTTGGTATTAATGTTTTCACACCATCAAAAATCCTATCCTTAAATCTATTTATCCTGTTTGCAGTGACTGGTCTATAAACTATATCTACTACGCTCAAGGCCGGACCAGACGGAAATGTGACCTTTTGTCCTCTATGGTCGGAGCTTAGACATTGTAAAATAGATTTATTTGTTATTTTGACATCACAAAAAATATTATCTATGCAAGTAGCCGTTGTTGGAGTCACTCTGGTAGGTTCTTCAAAAACATTATTTAGGTTATACGATTCAAAGAGATTAAGAAATCTCATAGAAATTTGTGTTTTTTTTAATATGTCTATATTAAAATCACCGCATACTACTAAATTCTTTTTTGATTTTGATGCTTTTGATAAGACTTTATCCATAGTGTCTTCAAAAAGTTGGTAATTAGCGTCTGGCGGGCTATATACGCTTATGACAATATATTGATCTAGTTCAACACATGCAAGTTCAATAGTTCGCTCAATGGAGAGAGATACAATATCTTTTCGTTCTTTACAGTTAAATTGATTTTTCAATAGAATAAGTGACCCACCTCTAGTTGTAGTCTCCCTTGTGAACGAACTACCGACCTTATAATTGTCAATACTTAACATTAATTCATAGTCCCTATACCAGTGCTCAGTCACACACATTACATGGGCGTTTAAATCTTGCAAAACTAATGATAATTCTAATTCTTTGCCAGCTAGGCCTTGTATGTTTTGATGTACAACAATAAAACTAGACCCAGCCTTTGTCTTCCCCCTTAGTTTAAAGTGTCAGAGGTTGTCAAGTTAATAATATCTAAATTAGTACTATTACTAATATGTTGACAACCATATGATATGGTTGAGTTTAAAATACAATTAATATTATAAGCTAACAAAGTAGCTATTCGTTTTTTAAATTTAATAGGCAAGTGTAAAGAGCTGCCAGTCAAATGAAATGAATTATTAATGAATTTATTCGTGTCAAAAAACACAAATTTGTCACTGTGACGCTGAGATAAATTAAATAACAAAGTATTCAGCATATGAATACTGTTATTTTGTGTTACCGTATAATATTTGAAAATTTTTTCTCACTCTGGTAACTGCTTAAAAAAAGTTGAAAGCAAAGTTTTTGATGGTGATATCAAGGGAGCTGCTCAGTTGCTTTTTTCCAACGATGTTTTTGCTCCTGATGACCCGGACACTCTTTCAGCCCTTCTGTCCAAACACCCGCCGGCACCGCCTACCGCTCAACTCCCTGGCCCTCCACTTCTAAGTGAACCGGCTCTTACAACGACTTGTAAGGAGGTCCGCGCTGCACTTCTGTCCTTCAAGAACGGTTCTGCCGGTGGCCTCGATGGTTTGACTCCCCAGCACTTTAAGGACCTTATCTCCTCTGATTTGGGTATTGTTGCGGATTCTTTGCTGGTGAGCATTACTTCACTTGTTAATCTTATGATAGCAGGTGGTGTGCCCGAGGATGTCAGGGATATTGTGTATGGAGCCAATCTTATTGCTCTGAAAAAAAAAGATGGTGGTATTAGGCCGATTGCTATTGGCTACCATTCGTCGTTTGGCCTCCAAAATTTGCGTTCGTTTTTTAATATCCCATGTTCCCAGCGAACTCCAGCCCATTCAGCTCGGTTTTGGCACCAACGGAGGTTGCGAGGCTGCCGTGCATGCCGTCCGCACTTTCCTACATAATGGTGGGGAGGTGTTGCTGAAAGTTGACGTGAAAAATGCCTTTAATTCAGTCGACAGAGGTTCCTTGCTTTCTCAAATCAAACGTTCTTCCAATCTAATTTATAAATATATTTGGCAATGTTACAGCAAACCTTCAAAACTGGTTTACAAAAATAATCTTCTCCATTCTTCAGTTGGTTGCCAGCAGGGTGATCCTTTAGGTCCAGCTCTTTTCAGTTTGGCTATTCATCCGATCATTTCCGCTTTAAATTCAAAATTAAATGTATGGTACCTGGACGATGGCACTGTTGGTGGTGAGGCTTCTGTTGTTTTAAATGATTTCTCCAATCTTATAAGTCAATTTCAATCTATTGGCTTAGAATTAAATTTTTCAAAATGCGAGCTGTTTGTACCAGATAGTCTTCCTCATGTGTGCAGACAAGATATAATTTCCAAATTTACGTCAGTAGCTCCCAATATCAACGTCATGTCCAAAGAATCTTTTTGCCTCCTTGGTGCACCCATCTTTGACGAGGGCTTTCCAAATTTTGTTTCCAATGTTAATATAAAATTCGTGCACTCTTTCGGCAAACTTCTTGGCTTAAAATCCCATATAGCTCTTACGATTATTCGGTTTTGTACTTTTGTTCCAAAATTAACATATGTTTTGCGTTGCTCACCTTTCTGGAAATTCACCAACTTACTATCACTTTTGGATAACTCACTTAAAAAAATACTTTCTGAAATTCTAAATTGTTCTCTTTCTGACCGTTCTTGGATCCAGGCCTCTCTTCCTATCCGGTTTGGGGGCCTCGGTACAAGAAAAGTCTCCAGCATTGCCCTGCCGGCTTTTCTCTCGTCCGCCTACAGCACATACGATCTCTTCCAGCGTATTTTAAATCCGTCGCTTCGCGATGCAGAGGTCTTTGGGTTGTCGGATGCGAGAACTGCCTGGTTGAGTTACTGCACTGACCCTCTATATCTATGTTGCATTCTCAAAGACAGTGGGACGAGCCGCTTTGTAAATTATCTCTTGAGGCGTTGCTAAATTCATCACCGGACGTGACAGAGCGTGCTCGTCTCACTGCTTTGGCTGAAAGAGAGTCTGGATTTTGGCTCCACGCACTGCCTTCTGCCAACGTGGGTACCCTTTTAGACGATTCCTCATTGTCTATTTTAACGTGTCTGCGCCTCGGTTCCCGCATCTCCATGCCTCACCGCTGCCGTTGTGGAGCCAACGTAGATGCACTGGGCCTGCACGGTCTATCTTGTGCTCAAAGTGCGGGCCGCGTTCCTCGCCATGCTTGCCTTAATGATGTGCTCTACAGGGCCTTTACTTCCGCCAGAGTCCCGGCCGTCTTAGAGCCCAATGGCATTTGCCGGGATGACGGTAAAAGGCCCGATGGGATGACTATAATCCCGTGGAGCAATGGGCGGGCTTTGGTCTGGGATGCGACCTGCACCGATACATTGGCTCCATCCCATGTTTCTGCCGCTTCGAGGTCCGCAGGCGCTGCAGCTGTCTTAGCGGAGTCCTTAAAAAAAAGAAAGTACTCCTCTCTGGATAGCTGCTATCGCTTCGTGCCTTTCGCGGTAGAGACAATGGGTCCATGGGGCCCTGAGGCTAAACAACTTTTTCTAGAGCTGTCTTTGCGACTCCGCAGTGTCACCGGTGACTCGAGGGCTGGCAGCTACCTTGGTCAAAGAATAAGCTTGGCCATTCAGCGAGGAAACGCTGCTAGCGTTCTTGGCACCGTTGACTTTAGTGTGGGTCTGCAACTTGAACCATTTTGAGTCTGCTTTTTTTTTTTTTTTGTATTGTATGTAAATATATATATATTTTTTCTTTTACTTCAAATATATTTATGTCAAAACTCACTTAGTAACAATATAATTGAATTTGACATATTTCATTTATCTGACGGTCAATTCGAGCGTTCTATCTTAAGTATGCTAAACCCTAGTGGTAAAGTGGTAAGCACTTTTGTTGGCTGTTGTTTGCTTCGCGTCCGATTAGTTAATTTCATTTGCATTTGTTATAATATGTGGATAGTGTGTTGACTGCATATTTATTAATAATAACATAAGCCTGAAATATTGTACCACGATAAAGTATGTAGTTGTTTGCTATCCCAAATAAATAGAAAAAAAATACGGACGAAACATTACGGACGGAGTACAGCTCTGTAGTCGAAGGGAATGGACCGTAAAATTTTAGCGTTATCATTACGTCGTAGAACACGGTGGAGTGGCTCTTTATGAGCCGAAAGAGAAGGACAGAGGACTGAAAGAATTACCACGAAAGCGTTTAATATATAATTATCAAAACCTAACTATCCTACCAAAATACACTTTTTATAGATTATTCCGCGATTTATTTCTCTCGTTTTGCCGCGGGAAGCGCAGGACCGATCACGGTGGAGATCCTTGGGGGAGGCCTATGCTCAGCTGTGGGCGTCGAACGGCTGATATGATCATGATATTGTTCAAAAATACAACTAAATATCCAAGGGGTTCAATCAAAATGAGTACCGTACGCTGCGTAATCCCAAGCGTGCCAAGCGAGCCATGTCTTCGTCTTTATTCTGTGTGCTCAGCAACACCCAACAAGATGGTAATTTTCCCGTTGTCAAGAGATTGCAGAATCCCCGTTTGCCCGATACAATTGGATCCCGTAAGCCGAAGTTAGCGGAATCAAATTACTTAGCGCTGTGCACGCAGCCGCGCGGCGAAGTCGTTTGGGTGGCCCGGTGCAGGGAGTATCAAGTGAACTTGCTTCCATAAACACTTCTAAACCTATTTTTAAATAACATGATAGACATCATCAATTGGTAATTTAGTTACCAGATTAAACATATTTGTAGCTGATACCCCGATAAATGGGACTAAATCGATTTTTATACAAATAAAACACTTCATTGCTCGGTAATTCCATGCTTCCGTTGGTAGCGAGTGAGTTGGTTGGTAATGAGCACAAGACTACTAGGAACTTACTGGAAAATTTTAAACGCCCTAAAAAGTCCTCGGCCGCTGGAATTAGAAAAGCAAACCTTTGCATAAAATTTCGTATAAGATAATTGACATTGATAGATTAATTGTTGACATTTTCTGTACCAATTAGGTTGGTGAAAATACCGATCACAACTATTGGTTAAAGAGATTGTAGTTTGAGGCAACACTGAGGACTCTACCAAAGCAATAATTTGCAATTCAATTGGTATAGATGGTACGAGTCCAATTTATAGCCGTGAGGCATTTTTCTTTGATTACCGAGCGGAAAATTAGAGATCACTCAACATATCAGTTGGCCTGTTTCAATTCATCGGAACTTCTGTAAACAAGATTCGCCGGGCAGCCTGTTTGTGCGGGACTGTGCAAACATTCCAACCATTTTGTTGAATTCATGATGATAGTGATGTGCCCACTGTAAAAATATGATTATCTATGGCCTAATCTAGATTATTTTGCTTTTTTCGAAAGCGGTAGAAATTAGCAATGATAAATATTAATGTTCCCCTAGCCAAAGCTACGGCTTAACGTGCATGCCGAGGCGTGTCACTACGCCAACTTCCCAAATCTAAGCTGCTTCTGGGAAATCCACAAAATAAAATCTTAGAAACATTTTGGCTCAACCCAATATATGATGATCCTACATCCAAGAGGTCCCATGTAGGCTCGTAAATCGACCAGCAAATACTAAATAATATTACACAGTAAAATTTCTATTCTAACGGAAAACGTGACATCGTTTTCCTTAAAGCAACAAACTATTGGAAAGTAAAATTTAATTCTGTAAAAGTACCTATTATACTATATACCTATATTGAAAAGCAATTGTTGTGCAAAGTAGTAGAGCTATCTCTCTGTCTGGGTGTCCACGGAAGACAAGCGTCGTGGCATTCCTGAGATGCTTCGACACATGCTGAGTGGCCCACCTTTACAGTATCTTGTGTATGTGATTTGTATTAAGTGTTTTTCTATTTTGTTAATATGTGATGCTGAATAAAAATGTTTTCTTCTTCTTCTTCTTAAAGTGTTTAGATACTCAGTAATCTCCGTCGAACATATTGAATCGAATTTAGCAAAGCCGATTAGTACCTACGTGTTCTCAGACGGTACATGTCCGTTGAATCGGTCAATGCTTTCATACTCATGTTGGGTAGCAGTAGTAAATGTTTGCTAAAATACTGTTCCTAATTTCGGTCACTTATTACGTTCAACTTATTGGGGCACACGAACGGATTTACTGTAGGAATTATTAATAGTACTGTAGGCCTGACATCGCAGGGAGCATCGTTAGAAATACAAAGCAAAAGTATCTAAAAAAAATTACCTAAAAAACATGATTACATATTTGTTAGTCCGGAAACTTTTCAGATCACTTGTGTATTCTCCTAGTCAAAAAGTATTACATGCTCGTACCAGTTTTCAGTCCTTTGGCATCTACAATCGACACTATTTCGTTAAAAAGCCTCCCTCGATGACAGCTCATGCAATTACGGCGATCGCTCACTGTTTGCATTAATGTGCGAACTGCGATGCCATTGCCTAAATAGAGATTGATTGCTTCCAAAACGCGTCAGCACTCACGTCACAATTACTGACTTTCCAAATTGATTGTTCAAAGCCCGTTCTAATAATTTTGGCACGACTATTTTACAGTGATGTTACAAATGTTCAGTAGGCAGAAACTAATGAGCCATCAATAACGTTATTTCTACTTCTTATACAAAATGAAATATGAAAATAGCAAACCCACGTAGTTACGGAAGGTATTACAGTCTCACACAATTTACCGTAGAATAACTACATCGACCAATACCATTAAGAGAAAATAGACGTATACTATCGTCGTAATTAATTTGCAATAAAGATGAACTCCTTGGAGGCGAAGTTGGCCTGTATTACGAGTATGCTATGAGTAACAGTAAAATGTATTTACTAAGCTATAAACACAACATAACACAAAGCTAATATTAATAAAATACGCAAACAGTAAAATATAAACAGAAATGGAGGCGAATAAAACGTATTTGGTTATTTGGAGCTTGGGAACGCCTCAAGCATAGAAAGTAACTGGGCAAGTGTTAATAAGTTCTATTTAACTATCTACTACTAAATTATAATTTTTTTATTAACCCACACATTGCATTCAATCTTTACTATGCGTATTTTTACAATAAGTAATAATCTTTCGGTTATTTGTTAAAACGAAACTTTGTTTTTTTGTATTTGTATTAGTAGGTCCTTCATTTGTCCGAGGATCTAGATATTAATGACATGTTGTGTTGAAATGAAACACTTTTTATTTCGCGATTTATTTACATTTTGTTTTAACCTGACGTTTTGGACCCTTTTCAGTTTCTTGAAAAAAGAAAACGCTGAAAAGGGTCCGAATCGTCAGGGTAAAACAAAATGTAAATAAATCGCGAAATAAGCCGTAAAAACTGTTTAATTTCAATTTCTACTGTTCGCGTAAACCGAAGAAACAAATATATGACATAATTAATTAAGTAATTAACATTATGTCAGGCATAATGTTAATTCTTAGCACAGATTATGCCCAAATCTGTTTCTGTGTTTGTTTCTTTCGCCTTTCGTCTCAACCATTTTGTAGGCATGATATTTGAGGCCCATTTTAGTACTTTGGCGTGCCTTTGAGTGCTTATTTATGTGTTCACGGGAAAAGTGTTTTAAGTGCCTCGTTATAACATAAGAGAAGTTTCACCCTTGCTCTCACATTCGTTAAATTTTGTTTGTATGTTTTCCATGTCTTGGTGGTAACTTCAAGTCCTAAAACCAAACCATACTAAAGTCATGCAACCATTTTTTAAATACCTGATTAGTTAGTAGATGAGAGTGAATATTAATTATTAACTATCAGTATCACTCTCAAAGACGGCAATCTGACATAACCGGAGAGAGATCAGGCGCAGGATCAACGGCTTAATGTCTTTCCGAGGCACGGATGTTGGCACTCGGCCAACTTCCCAACTCCGAGCTGTTTTTGAGAAATTCATGTCAGAAAATATCAGAAACAATTGTTGGCTCGACCTGGGATTCGAACTCAGGACCTCTCGAATGTAAGGCAGAAACTTTGCCGCTACACCAACGAGGCGGTCAAGAAGATAATGATTCTGAGCAAGAAGATAATGGCGCACTGAATGGTCGCATTGCAAGCTCCAGTGTCCACTAAAAGTGAATAGCTAAAGAACTTCCATAACTTATCAGACATTGAATGCGGCCCTGATAAAATTACGTAAAGGAAAAATAATTTCATTCTGCCTAAGCATAATGAGGCAGAGAGACCACAGCTGCATAATTTTCACGCATTGTCGTCATCCTGTCTCCATTATTGGAACTATGTCGGTGGCTGCGCTGGGCAGTCTGAAAAAGGGTTGACAGAAATGAAAGGCCATTCTCACCTCGGCCACATCGTTACTTACCCTGAGATGAGAGTGTAGCAAAATGTCTAGATAGCTCTATATTAAAAATTGCAATATTTATTATGCAACTATAAAAATGAAATATAATAGACTAGAGATGTGCCGAGTAGCACTTTTGCCGAGTAACAAGTACCGAGTTTTACTAGGTTCAATTTTTTTTAACCGAGTACTCTGCCGAGTAACGGCGCGTAAGTAAGACATAAACCCACCCTCGCCCCCCTATTAGCATGAGTTTTTATTTGTGCACCCGCAAGCACCGTGTATAGCGAGCGATTATTTACGAAGGCTGGAAACGTCTACGAAGAAAAAAGGAATAGGCAGTTGCCAGAACGTGCAGAGTCTTGTTTTCCTGTATTATAATTTACCTTTATAAAAGTTAAATATTGATTTTTCCATTAACGTCCTCCTATTTTTGTCTGTTTGATACAGTATTTATTATAATAATTGAGCATGTCAAAGATTTTCAAATTAGTAATAAATACTTTTTGATTAACAAAGTGGTTTTTATTCAATTTATTTACCTAAATATATTTCCGAGTGCGAGTACCAGAAACCCCACCGAGTACGCCGAGTACCGAGTATTAGCCGAGTACTCGGCCCATCTCTATAATATACCATTTCAAAGTTACAAAAAATGGCTTCAAAAAGTCAATACACAAAAAAAAACAATAGTTGTTTTTTCCAATATCCTAATAATACTGCCTACAAGATTCGTTGCATAGCCCTATCTACTGGGCGGCCGCGGAATGGGCGGCTGGGCGCGGGGCGGCCGCAGCATGGGCGGCTGGGTGCGGGGCGGCTGGGCGCGGGCGGTACAAAGGACTCATTTACTCGTTAATTGCGCGTCCCTCGCGCCGCAGATTGTGCCCTTTATCAAACTACACATCAGGTTTTCTAACGTTGAATAGTAAACCAAAAACCATTATTATGCAGGCTTGTTTAATATCCATGGTGTAAGCTTGATTTAAACACCTGATACATCCGTGAAGCTTTCGTACGTTTCGTGTCTAGCAGCACTGAGAAAATTATTCTTTCACTAGTGGACGCCTGCGAGGGCTTACAAATAAAGATTCATTCTCAATACAGCTTCATCACACTATGTTCTGGACCTTTGTCTTTCTTATATCAACAGAAAGTGCTTAAGGCGTTATGTTCGTACCTTATACTGTTAAGCTGCACTGCTAGTGTTCCATATTCAGTTTATTTTTTTTGTAAGAGGAGAAATTTCACGTTACTCAAAGTTTGAATTTTAAACTTTTTTCGAGGTTCTACATTCATACTCCTTACAGTATAGATAAAGAACTACATTTTGTATAAACGCATTTCAAAAGCACTGAGCCGTCACAGCCACGGATTTGTGTGAAATTAAGTTTAAAGCTCTCGTCAAAGCCTTAACGATTTCTTTTTATCTTTAATAACGTAAAAAATGCGTTGTGCACCCGTAAAAGTCCAACGATCGCCTACCACAGTTTTCATTAAATTAATATCCATGGAATGAATTCCGCTACAATATAATCGCAAATTATTTAATTAACTGAAATTTAAGTTTGGGCTCAAACAGTAATAAACTATTAACAATTAATTCCAATCATTTGCCATTGGCAACACTTTGGACAGGCTAGACTTCGGCCGTATTAAGTCAGACGCCATTACCATACAGAAACCTCAATCGATTTGATGGGCCACAATTTACAGTTAGTTTGAAATTACTTCGCTTAGGAATATTAATTAGTACCTCTTTAAGTCAGCCATGTTAAAGTATATACAGGGTGTAAAAAAACCTTAACGAAGACGTGAACCACGCGTTCAGAACATCAAACCAAATCGTATGAAAAAGAAATTTTGGCTGGGAAACAACTTTTATTTTTTACATCAAAAAAAATAATTTTATTCTAGCCCGCAATGTACAGCGCGCACGCGAAAAAGTCACCGCGGGGCGTGTTGCTTTACGCCGCCGCGACGCGGTTCGGTTCGAGTGTGCGCTGTTCATTGCGGAGTGTGCCATTTAGAGGCTTTTTATGAAAGAACTAGTGAAAATTTGTATCATTTTTCTTTAGAAAAAAGTTCAGTTATAATGGACAGAAGTCATTTCTGTAGAAATCATCAATTTTTTTTTTCAAACTTTAACCATCAATATCTCAGTAACCGTGGCATGGCGTGGCGTGGCAAGGCATGGTGTAAAGGAAGAAAATGATCGTAACAATTGGTAGAATATGTGGTATTCGGCTTCGTTAAGTTTTTTTTTACACCCTGTATATTTTAGTGATTACTAAGCGTTCAGTTCTGAAGTTGGTGTATCTAAAGTGATTACTGAATACAGGTGTGTTGGTGTTGGTAACTAAATTGGTCTTGGTGATGGATTTGTAAGACGATGCCTATTAACCAATAGTTTCTTTTCAATGAGTAATTAGGCTGGCTAATCGGTTGTGTAGCACGTACTTACTGTTAATTAATTATTATGTAATAATAATAATAGTCCTCCAGGCCGATTTCGACCACGGCGGCCAATCTCAATAGAGATCAGCTAACTGCGCTAAAGATATTATAGTGCACAAGTGTGAGCGCAGTACAAAGGTTTCTTCACTGCTCCATCATTCTCAAGGTTCGATGAGACGCCAATCCGATATGACCGGAGAGAGATGAGGCGCAGGACCAACGGCTTACCGTGCGCACCGAGGCACAGGAGATGTAACACCGCCACCTTCCCGACTCCGAGCTGTTTTGGAGAAATTCATGACAGAAAATCTCAGAAACAATTTTGGCTCAAACTGGTAAGGCAGAAACTTTGTTTTTACACCAACAAGGGAGTCAGCCAGTATTATGTAATAATTATCTAAGGACTACAATAAAATCTTTGAGTATTCTGAATAAAAACTAATGTTTTGCCTATGCAACGGTGTTACATTATCTGGCTTTCGTAAATACGCATTGTAAACCCGATTATTATCCTACTAGCTGTGCCCGCGACTTCGTCCGCGTGGAGTTGTAATTTTGGGCATAGACATGTACTGTCGCAGACAGTTTTTTAGATCATTTCAAGAGGAATAATTCTTTCATATTTATATTTTTGGTACCTTGAACCGTTTTCGCAGCGTACGCAACTCAAGGATGGTTTAGTAGATTCTGAGATTCAATTTCCTGCCTGCCCCCTAAGTTCATCGGCGTGATTATTTATATCCCAGTTTACTCTCCAGGTGATACTGAGTCAAATAAAAAAAGTCCCGTCAAAATCGGTCCAATAGATTCTGAGATTAGCCCGGACAAACAGACAGACAGACAAATTTTTTAAAAATTGTTGTTTTGGCTTCTATTACGGTAATTAAGACCCCCTGTAACAATTTTTCATAAAAATCTTCAATGTACAGAAATCGATCTTTTACAGTCTTATTATATGTTATAGATATAGATATGGAATACTCCATAGCCGGGTCATCGTCGCAGAACAACACAAAGGGCCGGACTATGCCTCCTAATTTATTTTGGTAATTAACCCACAGTTAGAGCTGGAATCTGATCGGTGCGATCTGAATTAGTTGAGATCAATAAACTCGTGTTAGGTGCTTAAAGCCAGTTTCATGATGTATGGTATTTTTTGATTAACAAAAAATATATGACATACATTGATCTGACTCCGTGGTAAGTAGCTTAAGCACTTGTTTTACAGATATCAGAATCAACAGTGGTATTACAAATAAACTTAAATAAATACATATAATACAAGACCAGTACAAACAGACATGTGCATGCACACAAACACAAATATAGAAAGTTAAATGGATTAATTCACCTTTAAAGTCGTGGTTATTTAGAAAATTTGTTTGAGTTTCCAATTAGGTATTGACGGTTTCGCTTTCGTTTCGTAGGTATTGACGGTTTTAATTTCGCGTTTGCATTGTACAAGCTAACAAAAATTGGAAAAAAAAAGTACAGTCGTCACTGCGTACTTTGCATATGTTGAGTCGGTGTTAAGATATGGGCTGATAATCTGGGGCAATGGCACTAACAAAAAAAAGCTTTCGTTGCTCAGAAAAGATGTATACGCTCTTTGTGTGTATACCTTCTGATATATCGTGCTTGCCCTATTTCAGAAACCTAAATATACTCCCGTTACCTTGTCTATATATAGGTACTCGAGATAGCAAAATTTGTTAAACAAAATAGTCACCTATTCCTACCACTAAATAAAACTACGGATAGAAATCTCCGGAACCCTAACCGACTTATACTTAACACAGTACCCAAAACGACGCGTTTCTTGATAAATTGTCCTGCGATGTGCACGACTATTTACAATAAAATCCCAGACTCTATTAAGAAACTGCCCACCCCAATATTTAATAAGTCATTGCGTAGATGGCTTATGGAGAAAACCTTCTATTCTGTAAAGGAGTTTTTGGATAACAAGATTTGAACAGAAGATCTACTCAAATTAATAATATAATCGATACATAATTGATCTGACATTGAATGTTTTTAAGTTTATCTAAATTAATTATATGTAATTAACTTTATTTGATGCTTTTACATTTGCATGCTATTGTATATGGCTAAATAGGAGCACTTTGTAATTTACTACGATCAACATTTATTTGTACCCACCCTATTTAATAACAAATAAAAAATTTGATTTGATTTGATACGGCTCGTGGTGTTATATTGAAACAAAAAATCAAATGCTTAAACAGTATATTCAGCTTCTGAATTCGTGCCCGAGATTAACTTTCGCATTGTCATATTATGATTATGATATCCTAATAATTCCAAACACAATAGATTCCTATGACGTTCGCACAATAACATGCTCCCAGTCCCAGTAAAGTAGCGTACACAGAAGTATTTCATGCTACTTTACGATAAGGCGAACCTCGCTATTTTTCTCATATTATCTGACACAGACCGCGGCCGAGAAATGGGCAACATTCTGACGACAATAGGATGGGGCAATATTCATTCATATTTATTTGTTGGGGTAATGAATACACATAACGCATTACTGCCGCGGCTGCAGCGCAAATATGCCGATCGGCTGATATCGCGGTTGTGGTTAGGCGAAAAGAGTACTTAGTAAAAATATATTTAATAGTATAATATGAGCGTATGACTAGATTGCCTCATTGGTGTAGTGGCAAAGTTTCTGCCTTGCATCCGAGAGGGCTCGAATCCCAGGTCAAGCGAAAATTGTATCTCAGATTTTCTGTCATGAATTTCTCAAAAACAGCTCGGAGTCGGGAAGTTGGCGGTTTAACACCCCCGTTTCCCGGAAAGCACGTTAAGCCGTTGGTCTTGCGCCTGATCTCTATCCGGTCATGTCGGAGTACCGTCTCACCGAAATTAAAGTGATGGAACAGTGAGTGCACCTGTGTATTGCGCTCACACTTGTGCACTATAATATCGTCTGCGTAGTTGGCTGATCTCTGATGAGATTGGCCGCCGTGGTCGAAATCGGCCAGGAGGACTATTATGAGTGTATGGGTGACTAGTCCAGGAGTGACCGAACTAAAACACCATTAAGATGATTTATTTATTTATCTTAAGAAAACATACATTATCCACCTAAGTTGGCTATGTAGAACGTGGTTGACCACTTATGAGTCATTTTTATATATTCAATGTTGTTGTAGTGAATATTCTCTCAAGTTCTTAGAAGTTGTTTATTCTGAACTAGAGGCCTCCTGCGACTTCGTCCGCGTGCACTTTAGTTTTTTGCCACCGAGTTTCATACAAATTTACTACCCCTTATTTTATTCCCTTAGGGGTAGAATTTATAAAAATTCTTTCTTAGCGAATGCCTACGTCATAACATCTACCTGCATGCCAAATTTTGGCCCGATCCGTCCAGTGATTTGGGCTGTGCGTTGATAGACCACTATGTCAGTCAGTCAGTCATTCACCTTTGAGTTTTATATATTTAGATAATGTACGAATAGACAAATGTAATCGGAAAGCTTCGAACTGCTAAGCTATCAGGAGTAACACGTGTTATTGTGAGTCAACAATAAAAGATAGACTTATGCAATTAAGGAGTACATTTCCGTCGTACATAATTTCTGTGTAGATTTAACCATGAAGGTTGCACACGCGTCGGAAACTTAAAAAACCGGCCAGGTGCGTGTCGGACCGCGCATAAAGTAGGGTTCCGTAGTCAATTTTGGCACCGCGCTGTTTTGCATTCCTTGCATCATCATCATCTCCTTAGCCGTCAATGTCATCATTGTAAACTATATATTTTTATATTATTTATAATGTCAGAATACCCGAAACAATTTTAAATAAGAGTTTCCGTGCCTGTTTCTTTACGTGAGAGATTTGAAGTTTATAAGTCCAAGACTTTAGAAATTACAGGGGGGTGGGGGGACACCGTGTAAACGACTTTGGCGGGGTATAACTCGCAAATGGTAAATCTGATAAAAAAGTGTTGTATGGAAACCCTATCTTATTTTCATAGTCCTTTTCAACGACACAAGGGGGTGCATTCAAAAAAATATTGCCCCCCCCTTTACATGTATAGGGAGATACCCTTAAAAAGGGGTAATTTTAATTTATCGTATTTCGTACAAACGTAGAAGATATTCTGCTGTGAGAGACTAGGACGGACTGAACGATCGTATAAGGGTTTCTTGTCGGACTACGGAACCCTAAAAATGCAGTAACTTTTTCCAACATTTCCCTTCACTGCTCTTATTGATTGTAGCGTGATGAAAAGTATTCTACTCGTATAACCAGCTCAGGAATATGAAAAATAATTGTACCAAGCTTCGTTAAAATCGGTCGAGTAGATTTTTGTTTCTATAACGGTTAAACAGACAGACAGATAGACAAAATTTTACTGATTGTATTTCTGGCATCATTATTTATCCCTCGTTCTGTATGACTGCTTTCATTGGTGTAGTGGTAAATTTTCTGCCTTACACCCGAGAGATCCTGGGTTCAAATCCCAGGTCGAGCCAAAATTATTTCTGAGATTTTCTTTCATGAATTTCTCAAAAACAGCTCGGAGTCGGGAAGTTGGTGGTGTTACACCCCGTGCCTCGAAAATCACGTTAAGCCGTTGGTCCTGCGCCTGATCTCTCTCCGGTCATGTCGGATTGTCGTCTCACCGAACTTTGAGAGTGATGAACAGTGAGTGCACCTGTGTTTTGCGCTCACACTTGTGCACTATAATATCTCCTGCGTAGTTGGTTGATCTCTGTTGAGATTGGCCGCCATGGTCGAAATCGGCCAGGAAGACTATTATTATTTATCCTTAATCACCCCCTCATAGCTATTTTGGAAATATATTTAATGTACAGAATTGACCTCTCTACAGATTTATTATAAATATAAGAAGATATTTTCATACGAGTATACCGTTCTCGTTTCTAAATATTTACCGATCAGTAAAGATACCATCCGCCGTGCTCGGGGTTGCTATTTACCGATACTCACTTCCCGCGAGTGCCTCATTAACGGCCTTGTTTAGATACAATAAATGGCAAACAAATATGTTTGTAAATCGTCGTATTAAAATTGGGATTGAAAATAATAAGGTAGAATTCTTTATTGGAATTACGTTATCGCGCTTCTCAAAAAAAAAATTGTTTTGCTTAACTCAAACTAAAACGATCACTGTATGGATTTTAATTAATCATTTCTTACAATTATTGAAATGCTCGTTAGTTACAATGTGTCCTTGGTCCAGTGGGCTTTTTTTCTGAATCTTGTGTAATTATTTTTATCTTTGATGACGATTTTATGACACTTTTTATATCCCAAACTGTACCCGACCGGGTCTCGTCTATCAGAAGATCTACTCGATCGCTGATTTTCAACGGGATCTCATGCATTATGTATCGGGCACGCACTAAGTTGTTCGACCTTTTTACGCTTTTGCTCAAAAACACACTTTCTTTATTGGTTCTCTTTCCTTTTCCTTGATTCTTCGTATTCCTTAATTCGTAAAATCAATCCCGAACTTTGGATCATGAATCAACAAGAAGCTTAATTCTTCAATTATTAACATGCTGCGGTTACATCGTTATTTGCTTCGCCGAAGTGATTTTGGGGTTGAGTAAAATCAACTCCACTTGTTTACAGGAATCATTCTAGATATGTATCACAGCTTCGGGAAAGAAGCTGCGCAAGATACTCGGTCACCATAGGCCTTAGTAGCGTGGTGCTGGAAGTTAGGAGCTTATAACGTTCTTTAAGGGAAGTGTTAAAAAGCAATTATGTATTGGTAAAGCACAACCTCAAACAAGTTTTTGTGCCTTGCTAATAGATTATACTTATGGCTTAATAAATATGTTACTTATTTTTAAGATTACAACCATTCTCGGCTTTTTGACTTCCATTGACAACACAAAACATTGCCAAGCGGAGCAGTGGGTGACGTCCCGCGATGCCGGGCGAGCGCTCGCGACGCGTGACAAATGAGCGCGCGCGCAAAAAAGAAGCGCTTTATTCCTTTGCCGCGCTCTATTTAGAAATAGTGACATGTTGATTTATTCGCGAGTGGGGCTGCAGCCCTGTTTCCTGTTAAGTGATTTGAGTGCTACAGCATTTTGTGTATATTTTTTGTTTTTAATCCTAACGGTAACGAAACGCAACATATATTTTTTTATTATGTCTTTGTTGTCAAGAGAAATAAGTTAAGATAAGTAAGTTTGAATATGATTAGTTGTTAGAAAGAACTGCATTACATTACATTAATTTAACTAACTAAACTAAGGTACTAATTAGTTATAATATGACATACCTTAGATAATAACTTTGTTTTAAGCAATAGTAGTTTCAAGATAGTGTTAATTTTTAATACCTTAATTATTAAAATATTTGTGCTCTCTTTAGCCTGAGACACAGGTTTGTAACCTAGTTCAGGTCAAGAAAGTCTTCGGTCTACATCTTATCTTAAGCTTATTTTAATTTACTATTGTCCATTTGAAACGAAATAAATGATTATTATTATATTATGTATAAACTTCTTGATTATCGAGGCGATAATTTCATGTTCTAACATAAACTTCCTGATGCTCAAGGCGATATTTACAAAATCTGCTATTCGAAAAGACATTACACTTAAAAAAAAAATTCGGCTCCGGTCTTCAGGGAGGATTCGAACCTTTGGAAGTCCGGTCCAATGCTCTATCCAACTGTTTTTTCGAATTAAAAGTAGCGTTGTGAACGCAAAAAATACTTAATAAATAAATAAAAAACTGCCATATTGAGAATAGGTTGTAAATTAAGGTATTCCTTTCTTTTTCATTTCTTTTTATGTGGTGTAGCATTAGCGAAAGTAATTTCTTCGTTCTGATAAGTCAAAGCTAACAAAACCCTATCACATTTTCCGCTCCGCCTCGCCATTCTAGATTTTGGCACATGCTGTGCTGAGCGGAATACTCGCGGAAACGCTCGTTTTTCCAATTTCGATGCGGATCCCGGATCCGATAAAAAGCGGAGAAAGTTATGAGGGCGGGCGCCGTGGCCGCTCGCCAGCCGCGCAGCTGCTTTGCTGGTGGCTAGAGAGAGCAATATGACTGAACTTACTAGGATAGTTGTGGAAGATTGATTTGGTAATATTTGGCGAAGACTGTCCAACAAAAATCCAGTTCGACTAGACTACGACACCACCTCTAGACATAGTTGATGGAATCAGGCGTTACTTTGCGGAAATCCATGACTAAAGCTGAATAAGAAGATTATTTTGCTTGAAATTGCCAATAAACGACGCCAGTGCAGGAACCAAAATACACCCAACTGTAATCACCTGAAAAGGCTAGAGCTGGAAGGCGCAGGCCTTACAATACCTACACCAACGTGACACAGAAGATGCACCTGGAATCACAACACTGACACCAACAAAACACACGACGCGTTTCGCCACTACAGGTGGCATCTTCAGGAGATGTTGTCGCTCGTAGACTGTCGAAGCGACGTGGATATTTAAAGCAAAATAATCCTCTTTTTCAGCTTTAACCACCAGTAGACTACAAGACATTGCTACATTATCATTATTGCTTCGATGCTACGAACGGTACTGGCTGCTTTTTTTTTTTGAGAAACAAGGATTATGGGATCACCTTTCTTTTACAGCACTTAATGCGTTACGTACCGCGTAATAATGGTAATTAATTAGTCGAAGCAATACACATCTAGGTTTGGATAGCTATAAAATCTTATGGTAAAATAAATAATCTCTTAAGGATTTTGGGCAGCAGTTTAATAGTCTTACTATCTAACAGTGTATTCAGAACTCGTCATATAATATTCATTTGATTTGGTTACCTGACTTGACTAAGCACAATTATTGCATGTATCACAACCGTTACAATTAAATGCCTTGGCAGCCTGACAGCGACGAGACGCAAATGATTATAACACTAAACGTTACGTAGTTCGGTTTCTGATATGTGTAATTATAGTCCTCCTGGACGATTTGGACCACGGCGGCCAATCTCTACAGAGATTAGCCAACTACGCAGGAGATATGTAGGTAGTGCATAAGTGTGAGCGCAATACACAGGTGCACTCACTGTTCCATCACTCTCAAAGTTCGGTGAGACGGCATTTATAATAATTATACTAGAAGCTACTTGATAGCGGGGGACGGATTAAACAGTTTGAGAACAACTCTACCAGTATAATGCTGTATTTAGACGAATATCTACTCATATTTATAAAGTTACGTAAAGCAAATCATGTCAATAGAGTTTTCGACGCCTGTTACCTTACATTGTGCTCGAGCGTAAATATGATATCTTTTATTATGAAACATACAACTCAAAAAAGCTCCCTCTTTTCTTGACATAAAACACATTCTAAAAGACAACACCAACAAAAATCTTTTCGGCTCCGGTGATCGGGGAGGAATCGAACCCCCGACCTTTGGAAGTCCGGTCCAATGCTCTAGAGTATTTTGAAGTGTTATGTCTTTTAGAAATAAAAATTGCGTTGTGACCGCAAAAATACTTCACAAATAAAATAAAACACCTTGATTCGTTTTCTACGAAAAGTAACTAAGTAAGCAGGGTCGTTGGATTCCATTAGGTAGGTGCTCTTCCGCTGACAGGGCTAGGGCCCCTAGTTAGGGAAACTTCAAAGCCAAATATTATTTTAGGATGAGCCGGGGATACCTACCTCCATAATAATAATAACTTTCAATTGTAAGTGCCAGGAGAGATTCGGGAAAAGTTTGTGTTAGCATAAAATGTACGCGAATGCCAATGAAGTGTTTCGTAGGCTCCGCGTATATTTTTATTAGGAGAGGAAATGGTTGGGAGCAATTTACGGAGCACGAGGAAAGTAGGTAATGTAAACAGCCACGGCCGTGAGAGCGGAATAACGAGTTACTAATATCGGTGAAATAACAAGCCTCTGCTCTGGTGCCTGAAGCTACTACAAAATGGCTTATTAGAAATGGGTTCAGAGCTTTAGGAAATATTTTTGTTAAGCACCCAGCGTGATTTATTATTTGACGAAAAAGTTAATTCATATTTTTGAAAGAAACTAAACGTAGCAGGACCAGAAGGCATTCTTTAATAAAGCCGTATTTGGATAAATATATCTAAATTTTGTTCAAGAATTGTTTCTATTGATAACATATTTCTGACTAGTTATTAATCGATTACTAATAGAGTATCTCAGACGGAATTATAAGCAAAGGGCTAAAGGTTAGAAGGAAAACAACAAAATTAAAAACCAAATAAATTTATATTCGCTTTAAAATTTGTAAAGAGCACATACACGTTCCAACATTTATATTTTAACCCTACCATTCCTTCGGGACAATTATGGGCTAGTGAGCTGAAAGGCTAAGAAAGTATCCAAGCCTCTTTTCCTATAAGGATTTACAATTGTTTCACAAAACTAATTACAATTAACAACTTTATAACTCAAGTTATTGTCAAAGTTATTAAAGCCCTGGCACAAACAATAAACTCATTACTCACAAAATACAACTGAAAAGATTATAAAACAAAGACAAATAGCAAATAAGAAAGTTGCTTACACTCTTCCACAGTTCGAAACAGTATGTCCTACTTTGCTTGCATTCAGTCTTATAAAGAACAAACGAGCCACGTTTTTTTAAACTCGTTACAAAACACTTAACTTACATTCTTAGTAAACCACGAGGGTTTGTAATAATAATACTAAGTGTTACAAATAACGACAAGAATTGGACAAATAAGACAAGCCGTTTGGTCAATAGATTTATAATAGCAATTCTCCGATACTCAGCAATATACTGCAGATTACAATATATTACCGGAAAGAGAACCAAGAAAGTGTTATTTAAGCTTTAATTTAATATTTTTAGTAGTTAAATTATCTCGTAATTCTGTAGGTAGTTTATTCATTAGGCGAGGCACAATAAAATTAGAAGTTCGCCTACCGTAGTCATTGTTTACGCGAGTCAATCTGCACCTCAACATGTTACCAGGATATAGCGTTTTAAACTCAAATTTATCTCTTACAATTAAATTAAATGTCTACAGGACAAATTAAACATTAGTAAAACTAAACAATTCATATCCACAATTTTCCATTCTTTTACGACATTGTAATCATTAGATTTAATTTACGAAATAAAACATCTTAACTGGAATCGGAACCTATCTTCATAATTCCAACTTAGCCGTTCCAACAGTATGCTACGTTTTTTTAAAACTTAAGAAAAACTTTAAGGAAACTGTAGATTTTTTATAGGAAAACAGCTAAGATTAATATCACCGGTGTGTAATTAATATTAGCTGACTTCCTGTTCCTTGTGAGTGTAAACAAAGTATCGACTGCCTTCAAATATATGCGCATATAGTCCTTTTTTCTAACATTATTTATCTGAAATATATGATTACTACACTACGCTATTTTGATAGGTATAGGTATAACTTCCCATAATCTTTTTTTAATAATATGTAAAAATACATCACATACATTGATCTGACTCCGTGGTAAGTAGCTTATGCACTTGTGTTACAGATATCAGAATCAACAGTGGTATTACAAATAAACTTAAATAAATACACACAACACCCAGACCAGTACAAACAAACATATTCATGGACACAAATGTTTGTACAGTGCGGGGATCGAACACGCGATTAATACTCTAAACCTCTTGATTAATAGTCAACTTATTGACCATTACACTAAACGTCGTCGTTTTTATCAATAATTGTGTTGTTTGAAGTAAAATGTCAACAATGTCATGAACAATGTGCCATTTTAAACAAACTTGTATCGTCATTCAGTCAGCTTTGATTTCAAGGGGACTTTTTAAAGGTTTTATGTTAAGGTTTCATACATATAGCAACAGTTTTAATCATACGACTATTTCAATCCAACTTCGCAAAATATTGACTGCGCTCTTAAAATTCATTTAAATAAAAGTAAGCTTTACCTATTTAATTAATTTCACCGTAAACAAAACTGTAAATAAAAATCCAATTAAATTTTAAAGAGTGCTGAGTTTATAAAAACTGCTTATTTATTGTGAACAAACGTTCCGAGCGCAGATACTCAATAATGTAGGTACCGAAAATGGTTGTATTTGCACGGGATGATTAACATTGGTTACCTATCGTCGTTTATAATCCTCCAATTCATTCCCGTTTGTTTACTAAATGATTAAACGTTTTCCGTTTGTATTATTATTGAAAGAGAACGATACACTGTGTTATTTGCTATTTGTAAATAAGGAGCGAGAAAAACATTCGCGATCAAAGATCAAATGATTTGTTTCTTCGGTTTACGCGAACATTAGACATTGAAATGTAAAAAAAAACCACGGATTATTTCGCTATTTATTTTTAGACTTTTCGGACCCTTTTCAGTGTCTTTTTCAGCGATCAAAATAATTTAAAATGGTATCCAGTTACATTTATGAGGCATAACACACATTTTTGACAGCTTAGTTTTTTTTTGTCGAAAATTGGTTTTCAAAGAACAAACCGTATAGGAATAACGTAACTAATAGTTATTTGTTATACAAGAGTGCAAAGTTGCTTTTTAATCGCGTGTTCAATTTTGATGACCGAGCAAGCGAAGGATTCAAAATTAGAATCCTGAGCGTTAGCGAGGGAATCAAAAGAGCACGAGGTGAAAAATCTTTGCACTCGAGTGCAACACGTAACTTTTCATTCCACCTCAGCGAGGAAATGACTAAATGCAAATAAAACCGTTGACAATCACAAGATAGCTACTTTTATTTCAGTTTAGGTATTAACTACTACATTATGACAGGTAAGTATTACAGATTAATCTTTAAATTATAACAAAATAATACTTAGGTATAATTTATTAAAATGTTAAAGTAACGTTGCTACAGTTATTTAAATTGAGTGTAATATTTTTGTTGGGTACTGTAATATTGGTGTTAGTCAATTGTGTACTGTTTTTCGAGTGCTTGCTTTCTTGTTCTCGGATAATTCTATGAAATATGCCAGCAAAACGTTTTCTAAGAAAGTTATGGCTCCTTTTGCTAGTCGCCACGTGTTGAACATAACGTACTGTTTTAAATAGTTCTCGCGTGATTGTTGAGGGAGAAAGCTCATTTGCGCATTACTATCAGTTTCAGTCAATTCTGTTGGCGTCAAACAAACTTCCTCGTCGCTAGAATCACTCATTTTAATTTTTTCACTTGTTTTCAAGTTTCTTGTTTTTAATATAAGGTCTAACAACGACGTGAAAAAATGCCGCGTAAAGAACCGCCAACAAAGTAAATTGAAAAAAGAACACCAAGAAGGTTCCGAGTTTGAGTTTTTAACAAATTAAAAAAAAATTGTATGATATATTTGGCACCATAGAGGTAGCAATAAATAGGTTGAATGATTTTTTAATTCACAAACTTGGTGCACACGATGTTCTAAATTCAAATTTACTTTAACCTCTAGTGAATAAAAACAGCTTTTCCACTCAGATATTGAAGAGCAAAATGACTCTTTCCGAGATGGTGCGATGAAAATACATATTAAGTACTTAATCTATTGCGTGAAAACATTGTCAATGTAGATATCAATTGGTTGTATCGAAAATTCAGATTACTGAATCGATCTGTATATTTGAATGTTTTTACGCAATAGATTATTAATTATGTATGTAATTAATACAATAAATACAAATACAAATAATTTATTTCATCAACTTAAAAATAAATACATCACTTTGGTTAGAAGCTCCTTTTAAGCTACGACAAGCTTGTGTTAGGAGCATTTTCTCTTCCATAACAATGGATATATCAGTAATTTAATTTAATTTAGTTTATTTTAATTTAACACACTTTTTTATACACTTTTTCAAGCTTAACAATACCATTGTAACCTGAGCTCTTACAAATACGGACTGCATCCACACTTAAGACTCAGCTTGTAATGGTATGAGTTTGGGTAGTGTTGTTCAAGCTTTACATTACCATTTTAATGTGACCTTGAAAATAATTATTAATGGACACTGCTGAAGCCCAGTTTATAGTGGTTTCGTGTTGAGTGGGGCCGTGTGTGCTCTGTCGAGAGGCCGGAGTTTTTCTCGATGATTTATGCCGGTTCCCGCGCGATTGGGCAGTAAATTCGGCAACTTTCGCCGTCCAACCTTCGTTAGCCGTTCCGATGTTGCAGCACGCTTTTGAAATGAGTCGGGCAACAAAATTACTAAAAGTGAACAAGAGTTCCAGTTGTGCAGTGCACGATTAAAAAAAAGACTCTCTCTAGCACTACTCCCAACAGTGATAGGTACTGTTATTTGGAGTAATTTGGGTCTATTGTTGCCAGCTTAAATGGTAGAGAAAGAAAATTAGTTACAGTATATTCAAAGTGCTTTATCTGTTTGGAACGATGTCTTCATACTTTTTATCTTTTACTTGTTTCGAATTTTACCCTTAGATTTACCCATTGGTCAATAGTGTTTGGTGTAAGCAGAAATGGCGAAGAATTGCTTCATATGCAGATGAAAAAAAGTAGTGGTTAAATAAAGAAATATACAACAACATCATATGTGATGTTGATCTGACTCCGTGATAAGTAGCTTAGGCACTTGTGTGACAGATATCAGAATCAACAGTGGTATTACAAATAAACTTAAATATATACATATAACACCCAGACCAGTACAAACAGATATGTTCATGCACACAAATGTTTGTACAGTACGGGGATCGAACTCGCGACCTCTTGGTTAATAGTCAACTTCTTGACCATTACACCAAAGTGGTCGTCGTAAAGCTTGAATATTTGCATAACTTTCCGACAATCCACAAAAAGTCAATATTCGTTATCAGCCTGCCACATCGCAGCGGTAATCGTGAAACTTCCAGTTGATTCCATTATTTGCAGCGTAAATAATTTTCCTTATTCCATTGTGAGAGGGCGAATTGCCTGTCAAACACGCCACTTGCGCCAAAGCAACCGAATGACGATTGATGACTTGAGGCCTGGCTTTCAAGAGTGTGAGCCAAAAAGTGTCTATTAGACTAGACTAGACTAGAATAGACACTTTTTGGCTTACACGTCATTCGGCTACCTTGGCGCAAGTTGCGTGTTTGACATGCAATTCGCCCTCTCACACAAAGGCAATCCTTTTCAGTATTAATAGACACTTTTTGGCTCACACTACCACTACATTGGTGGTACATGAAGGCTCAAGTTGAAATGTTATCTAATGAATAACATGGTTCATGTGATTCATAAGTGAGCATGTCATAGCAGTAAAGCAGTGTCGATTTCCGCATCTTGAAATTAACAAAAGGTGGTTTGAGGTGCTTGTGGCGCAGTGGTTGTAGCGCTTTGGTTGTGATACCAAAAGTTTAGCAACCTACGGTGCGGTCATGTTTGGGATGGGTGCATCCATTCTGACCATAAAAGTGACATCTATTTACAAGCATCTCCGTGCTTCGAAAGGCTCGTTTTAAGCTGTTGGTCCCTGTTAATATCGATAGATATTAGTCGGTAAGCCTGGTCGGAGGCCCTCGGGCGGCTTAATAACATCTGACACTAAGGTTGGTCACTTACCTTACACCCACCCCTCCACCGCACCGCACTGAGCCCGCGTGGTGGAGTATGGCTCGCACCAACTCATAGTTGAGGTGAGGCCTGTTTCCAGTAGTGGGACGTACAATAGGCTGACGACGACGACGACGAGTTTAACAAAAAATATTCAACGCTAAATATAGTTCGTCAGCACCTGAAATTTTTTGAAAATAGTAGTACATTACGTCTGTCACATGCAGATATTTGAAACAGGTGTCCCTTCATATATTCCTCGTTGATTTGGCCGGAATCCCTCAGCGTGACAGGTGTAAGTGAAGCGTCGACTCATAAGTTATTCCTCCCGCGGCCCTAAGTGTCGTCGAAGACGCGCGAACAACCCCAAATATGCGCTCATTTGTTGGAGCTTGCCGGAGGTAACGGGAGGGTTGACACCTTTACGGGAAAAATGAGAGTTCGACTTCAATAATCAATGGCAAAGTTATCAGATAACTGGAAAAGAACGTTGTACCTTTTCACAAACCTCATACTTCATGTATTCAAATGTATCTTGAATTTTGATCACCGTCACTTCTTGAAGCACAGTTTTAGCTTTGCTGTTGGTAATCACACATTTTGGTTACTGTTGTTCTGTTTTTCTCATTATGACGCAAGTCCTATAAGCTATATGCATTTATGATACAAAAAACGTAACGTTGCCGTGTATGCATTTATAATACAAAAAACGATTTCGAAAGATTTCATTTGAAAGTTAAGCGCAAGTAAAAAATTTAAAATGTAAATTTCAACTGTGTAACGCCAAGCCTCAGCCACCATAGCCAATCATAGCCAATCCTAGCCAAGCCAGCCAATAGGAAGCCACCGCCATGCCAGTTGACGCTCCCCACTACAACTTCCGCCAGCCGTGCGCCCTTGGGTGGGGGCAAGCCCTTATAACGGCCAGACAGCTCAGTCTAGCCCACTTTTGCCCTCTTAGCCACTGAATAGGCCGAAACTCTGCCAATTTGTATTTTGATAGTTGATTAAAACCTAATTTAAATAAAATCTGTGTGCTTATCGTTTTGCCTGGTTTTTTTATTTATGCCACTCATTACAACTGCATTAGTGTACCTCTTTGATTGTGAGCCGAGATAGAACAACCCTGAGAACTGTTTTCTCAGTTTTTTTGCGGGAAAGGTATATAGATGTCTGTCTTCAGTTAGATGGATACGAGCAGTAAGGGCTGTGTCATGTACAGTGCCTGAAGTCATAAAAAAGAAAATGTTAAACACACACTTATATGTATACAATGTTTGACCTGCTCTCGTATAAGGTTGCCCTGTGCTAAGAGAGACAGGCTCCTCCTTAAAAGCTTTATTAAGCAAATTTTATTTATTTGGTGTGTGTATGTGCGTGTGTGTGTGTTTGGAAATTGTAGTATTCATTGTGTGGTTATGTAATAACTTAGCCAACAATTTTGTTACTATACTCCTTTAGGCATTACAAAGGAAAAGACACATTTCCGCAAAATGATGAAATTGTTTCAACGCTGACAGGGCGCAAAATTTTTGTCATGAACAAATGAAACAACCGTACAAAGTGATTAAAACGCTTACAGACGACATTTTCCTGATCATATCTTTATAATTATGTCACATTATCACACTTGACGACAGCTTTGGTCTAGTGGTCTGAGGTCCAGACTACAAAACCAACTGTCGCGGGTCCGAATCCTGCTAGGGGCAAATTTTAAGCATTTGTACCTGAGTCATGGGTGTTATAAATGTATTTAAGTATTTCTATCCGTTATTCCAGCCACCATAACACAAGCTAACGCTTAGTTTGGGGCTAGGTAATTGGTGTGTTCGTTCGTTCGTTCGTTCGTTTTATTTATTTATAAGTAACTGAAAATCTTAAAGGTAATTGAAATAGACAACACTTACCCCTTAACTTAAACGACGTGAACACAGCTCCTGCTATCGCATTGTTTTCCGATAACTCGATGCGGACGCTGAGGATGCTGCGATCGAGCAGACCCTTAAGACTCACAAAAGGCGTAAACACAGCCCCTGCAGGCGCCCGGCAATCGCATTGTTTTCCGATAACTCGCGGACGCTGCAGACAGTTTTATAGATTGCACTTTATGCGTCATGAGAAAAGGAAAAGATTATTATTGCGCTAGATAAAGGCGCTAGCTTTTGCTCAGCGGGTTTTGCCAACCCTTAAACCTTACAAAAGGCGTAAACACAGCCCCTGCAGGCGCCCGGCAATCGCATTGTTTTTCGATAACTCGTGGACGCTGCAAACAGTTTTATAGATTGCACTTTATGTGTCATGAGCAAAGGAAAAGATTATTATTGCGCTAGATAAAGGCGCTAGCTTTTGCTCAGCGGGTTTTGCCAACCCTTAAACCTTACAAAAGGCGTAAACACAGCCCCTGCAGGCGCCCGGCAATCGCATTGTTTTTCGATAACTCGCGGACGCTGCAAACAGTTTTATAGATTGCACTTTATGCGTTATGAGCAAAGGAAAAGATTATTATTGCGCTAGATAAAGGCGCTAGCTTTTGCTCAGCGGGTTTTGCCAACCCTATAACCTTACAAAAGGCGTAAACACAGCCCCTGCAGGCGGCCGGCAATCGCATTGTTTTCCGATAACTCGCGGACGCTGCAAACGCTGCGATAGAGCATCAACAACCGACTTATCTTGCACTTACGGCGCCATGTGCAAAGGAATAGATTATTACCGTACTAGATAAAATGCTGGCTTTCTTGCTATAGCCGGTGTTCTGTTGGAATTGATTTAGAAAATCTTCGTTTGATTTCGTGACGAGTGAGAGAACCTAATGATCCGATTCGATATTACTGATGGATATGTTGCGGGAAATGTTGTCCTGTTCATAAATTATTTTTTAACGTAGTGTATGAATTATAATAGAACTCTATTATAACCTCAGAAGGTGAGTGTAGAATTCAAACCACTAGGTAGTTTTAAACTGTATATTCTTGAAACACCATACAAAATAGCACTTCCACTTATTTACTAAAATAGCAACTACGACCCTATTGTCTGGACAAAGTGATTCGTTCCGAAGCTCGTGCAAGACTGGGCTCAGTGTGTAATAATCCCCATAACGAAACACCCCCTCTACTACCGCTGATACTGACTTCTCATTGGCCAGCGCTATCGACCAATCAATGAGAAGTCAGTACAATTACTTTTTTTAAATTAAATCTAGTTATGTGACAAATAATTAAACGATATATATTAAATAATTTGTAACAACTCGGCCATCCGTCTTGTAACGAGTCCCTTCGTTATAACTAAGTCATAATCACTAGATTAGCATTTTAAACATAGATTAATATATTTATTAATATGAATAAGTTTTATAAAATCTCGAATTATTAATCAATTAGAAACATAACAATAACTCAACTATAACATTAAATGTATTGACGCTGTTACACTGTTGAAAACCAGTAATCATCAATGACACCAATTTATCATGACCTTAACTAGGTTGCATTAAATTGATCTTTGTGCCCGGTCCATGACGCTGACCGTTACCGGCAATTACCTTAATGTAGCTGTGCTAGTTCATGACTTTTACTAACACAACCATGACTTTAATGATCATAACTTCCTATTACAACATGTATTATCATATCTTATGTCTACACATATGTTACCTAATTATTAAAATCATAACAATAATTAAGTAATTGGAATCATCAATCATTTCATATTGTGAAATATAGCTTTATGCAAGGAATTACTGAGCTAGTAAATCGAGGAGTGACAGTGATTATTGAGGGCAAAATCAAAAGTGTGTTAAGGATCATGAGGGAGCAAGCATTCATGATCAGAACTATTGGTATCAGAGGATTCATCATAGAAAGAGGGTGATTGAGTGACTGAGAGTCATGGGAAGATTTTGTCTACTGCTATAATAGCTTCATACCGTTTGCCCTTTAGAGTGATTGGGGTGTCCTCAACAACATACCGATCATTACGGAGAACCTTTTTAATGCGATATGGCCCTCGACATTTAGGATCAAGTTTCTTTGAGTGACCCTCTATTCCAGTGGGTGCGCGTATAACCCTAACTAAATCGCCTTCCTTGAATCTAACATCTTTATTTCGTCGGGCATCATACGAGGATTTGTCTTTAATTTGTTGAGATTTGATTAATTCGCTAGCTTCGGATCTTATTTCTGGAAGCGATACTGGTGTAGAGGAGGCAGTTGCTGAAATAACATCATTAAAAATACTTTAAAATGGGTTTGTAACCGTTCTTCCAAAAAGAAGTTCGGTTGGTGTCTTTTTTGTTGTGGAGTGAACAGTCGTATTAATTCCTAATTGTATGTTCGGTGAATGCTCATCCCAAATTCCGTTTGGCTTATCATGATTCATGGCTCCAAGAGCTGCCAAGATGGTGCGATTGTACCGCTCCACCTGACCATTTGCTTGAGGAGTTGAAATTAATGCCGATTAAGTATGTGTTTGATGCCCGTAGTACCGATAAACTTTTTAAAAGAACCGCTAGTGAAACTAGTTCCCTGATCAGTGATGAGTCGGTTTGGTGTACCAAAATAACTAAAATGTTCACGGAAAACTTTAATACTTGTAGCAGATTTTGTATTGCGCACGGCTGTAAGATTAACAAATTTTGTAAATGCATCAACTATAACAAGAATATATGTGTTACCACGTCTAGTTTTAATAAATGGTCCCAAATGATCTGCATGAATAGTGTCAAATGGGATTTCCACTTTAGGAATTGGGTGTAACTCACCTGCTTTTTTCCCACTAGGCAATTTATGATGGGCACATTCTAAAAATGCAGCTACACATTTCTTAACGAACCGCCTCATTTTTGGGAACCAGTAATGTGCCTTAATACGTCCCAACGTTTTGTCATAGCCAAAGTGGCCTATGTCATCATGGTTTGCTTTTAATAATTGCCACCGCGCACCCCGAGGAACTAACCAACGTACGCTAGAGTCATCAAGTATTCTATAAACCCGACCGTTAACTAATTTGTAATTTTTGAAGACTTCTGCAGTTTCCTTAGCCTTTGGGTCATTCAAGATATCAGCAATACGTTTTATGTCATCATCTGATTGCTGATATGTAGCTAACCAATCGTCAGAGCCAATCGTAAGTATCTCCAATAGGTGAGGAGGGTCTGTTTCGGATGCTATAGGGCATCTGCTTAATGCGTCTACATGTGCCATTCTTTCACCGGCTCTAAACTCTATATCGCAGTCATATTCAAGAAACTGTAGCCACCAACGGGCAATTCGAGGAACTAAATCACGCTTAGTTAGAGATGTGCGAAGGGCATTGCAGTCTGTGACGACTTTAAATCGTATACATAGCAAATAAACACGGAATTTACTTAGGGATGATATAACTGCTAGATAGAGTCTCTAGCTCATATGAGTGCAGCTTCTGCTCATCTGGTATAGTCTGCCTACTGTAATAGGCGACCGGTTGCAACATACCAGTAGGGTCTTTTTGTACGAGTATTCCTGCAACACCTACCTTAGTAGCGTCCGTATGAACCTGCGTTTCGTAACTAGGATTATATATTGCTAGTATGGGTCTTTCAACTAATGCCTGTTTCAATTTATCGAAGGATTCCGTTTCTTCGCATCCCCAGTGCCACGAAGCGTCCTTTTTCAGGAGAGCCGTCAAAGGCTTCGCTATTGCTGCGAATCCTCTAACGAATCTCCTGAAGAAACTTGCGAGACCTAGGAATCGTCTAACCTCATGAACATTGATCGGAGGAGTAAATTCTGATATGGCTTTAGTTTTTGCTGTCCCTGGCCTGATACCTTCTGCACTAACTTCGTACCCTAAGTAGTCAATTTTGTCAAAGAAGAAATTACATTTCGTCAGTTTTAACGTTAACCCACTTTGTAGTATCAATTTTAGAACTTCTTCCAAACGAGCTAAACCTTCCTCATATGAGCTAGCCGGTATAAGAATATCATCCATATATACGATAGTTTATGCATTAACTGGGGACTTTTGGATGATTTTGTTTATTGTACGCTGTAATACAGATGGCGCATTAACAAGCCCAAATGGCATCCTGTTATATTCATACTGACCATCTGGGGTCACGAATGATAGTACCCTGATGATAAATCAAGCGTTATGAACAGTTTACTACACTTCTCCCTAACCCTAACGGGATCGCTATTCGACCTATCGTTTCCTACTTTGATTGTTTTTAAGAACCTGAGTACTTGTTCTGGTTCCGTATATTCAGCACTTTGGCCACCAACCCGTACGTTTCGATCATCAATACCGGCCAACAGACAGTCCACTGCACGCTTGTCCGTTATTTCACAACGATTTAAAATATTCATTTTAGAATAGTAATACAATTCTAAAGATTCTCCATACCGAACACGTTTATTTAGCATTTCAGTTAATAGTTCTGCGTAATTTTCTCTAGTTGGGAATGACTCGCGCAATTTTGCCTTCCACTGAGAACAAGAATGAAGAAGTATGTGTTTTTTTATAATTTCACTAGGGAAATAATAAAAAAACAGATTTTACAATTTCCCTGCGACAGATATACAATACAGTTTTTATTCTATTGGCGTTCATATCATTTTTGCGCGATCTACAAAAATGGTATCTGCGTTCTTTTTTAGAAGTTTTGATTTAGTTTCACCTATCCATTTTCCTGTTTGTTGGTTTGCCTGTTTGTTATCAAATCTTACAAGCTGAATTTCACCCACGGTCTATTGAAATCTAAAAACGGTCATGATGAACATCCGCAGCACGCAACGTATTCTCAAAATTACTTGTGCATACATTTGTCACCAAAAGTAGTTGGTCCCGTTGTTCTTTCGTGTAATCCAGCTGTTATGCTAACTCACGACTGCAGTGGAACGAGAAAATTTCGTTTAACTATCTAGACCATTCCCACCAGATAGCTGTCGGCATGGGGTCCTACAAATCGCGCCGACGTGTGACGTGATACCTGAGGCCCTACTCTCTTAGCATTTGTCCGTAGTCCAGGATGTGGCCATTCCAGCCACTCTAACGAGTTTGAACGTGCGAGCGAATGAGCTGGCAAGATCCAAAAATACGTACGTAACATTACTGAGTAAGTACGGCTTCAGGGGCTGGACGGTTTCTATTTCGCGATTTTGTCGCGTTTTATATTCTTAGCGTGACACGGCTTCTCGATTGCACAGGTAGGCTAGCCGATCTGTTTTAGTTGATGGAATTAGGCGTTACTTTGCGGAAATCCATGACTAAAGCTGAAAAAAAGGTTAATTTGCTTTAAATTTCCACTAAACGACTCTAGCGCATGAACCAGAATACATCCAACTGTAATCACCTGAAAAAGCAAGAACTGAAAGTCGCAGGACTTACAATATCTACAACTTACAACGTGACTCAGAAGATGCACCTGGAATCACAACACTGTCACCAACAAAACACTCGACGCGTTTCGCCACTACACATGGCATCCTCAGGAGATGTTGTCGCTTCGACAGACAACGAGCGACTGAGTCTCTTCGTCAGTGATATGATTCCAGGTGCATTTTCTGTGTCACGTTGTGAGTTGTAGGTATTGTAAGTCCTGCGACTTTCAGGACAACGAAACTTTACGGAGTAGGCACGGCCTCTATCTCGCGATTCTGTCGCGTTTTATATTCTTAGCGGGACACGGCTTCTCGATATCACAGGTAGGCTAGCCGATCTGTTTCAATACTTTTAGTTGTTACCAGTATATTACCTCATAACTGCAGCGGAAGGAGAAACTTTCGCTTATCTCCAGCATTTCACCGTAGCTGTCGGCAAGAGGCGCAACAAATCGCTACGGCGTGCTAACTGAGGCCCTACTCTCTTAGGAGTCCGTAGCTCAGGATGTAACCATTCCTGCCACTCTTACAAGCTTGAGCTTGCGAGCTAAGGTGCTGGCAGGGCCCGAAAATACGAACGAAACTTTACGGAGTATGTACGAAAATTATTTGCAAGCACTTCGACACACACGGAGCAATTAGTAAGCGGGATGTGCACGATTTGCAAATAATTTTCGCCTTAAAGCTGTTTATGTGGCGTAGACCGCGATAGTACGGCCTCAGTAGCGGGCGGCCTCTATTTCGCGATTCTGTTGCGTTTTATATTCCTAGCGTGACACGGCTTCTCGATAGCACAGGTAGGCTAGCCAATCTGTTTCCATAAAATGCCTTGCAATCTAGACGCGAGAATAAGCATTTGCAGTTACGAGTAATAATAGTCCTCCTGGCCGATTTCGATCACCGCGGCCAATCTTAGCTGAGATCAGCCAACTACGCAGGAGATATTATAGTGCACAAGTGTGAGCGCAATACACAGGTGCACTCACTGTTCCATCACTCTCCAAGTTCGCCATCTCCATCCATCCATCCATCTCCAAGGCCATCCGACATGACCGGAGAGAGATCAGGCTCAGGGCCAACAGCTTAACGTGCTTTCCGAGGCACGGGGGTGTAACACCGCCAACTTCCCGACTCCGAGCTGTTTTTGAGAAGTTCATGTCAGAAAATTTCAAAAACAATTTTGGCTCGACCTCGAACCCAGGACCTCTCGGATGTAAGGCAAAATTTTTGCCACTACACCAACGAGGCAGTCATAACCTCACGACTGCTGTAAAAGGAGAAACATTCGCTTATCTTCAGCATTTCAGCAGGTAGTAGTTGGCAGAGGCGCAACAAATCGCGCCGACGTGCGACGTGCTAACTGGGGCGGACGGGCTATCTCGTGATCCTGCCGCGTTTTATATTCTTAGCGTGACACGAATACTTACTTGATAGGACAAGTAGGGCTAGCAGATTCTTGCAGTATTCATGAGAATATTTTTATGACTGACCTTTTCCGTTTGTACAGATTTGTGGTTGTACTTTTTAAATAACTGTACAATTACGTATTTAAAAGCAGTGGGATTTGAATAGACACCCGGATAGATGCGCCACTTTTTGAAAAAAAGTAATCGAATTTATCTGCGAAATTAATGTAATTAAAATCGGGTCATCTCAAGTCATCTTTTTTCGCAAGTTTGTGGCGTGTTACCATAATACCAGCCTCAAATGATATTGTTCAGATATCAAAGCTACTTACAAAAAGTGCCATTCCTGTCTCTCTTACGTAAACGTGGGAGCGAAAGCGTTAGAAGATTAAAAAAACTTACGAAATGTTACGTAAGTAGATACGGCTTTGCGGGCAGACGGCCTCTATGGCGATTCTGTCGCATCTCATATTCTTAACGTGACACAGCTACTTGATGGCACGGGTAATCATAATCATAATCATTTATTCTTTCATAAACATAGGTAGGTACATACAGAGGTTGTGGGTTGTTTAAATGCGAACTCTATGTTTCACCTTTTCAGGTATATGAAGTACATATTTACATTTTAACAATAGTGTTTAGCATAATAATAATAGTAGGACAATATTTTACAATTTAAATTATATGTATATAGGTATATGTATGTATGTAAGTATATATAGGTATATAAGGAATTTACATTTTAACAATAGGATTTTAGCATTTTAATAATAAATGAACAATATTTTTCTATTGATTAATTATATACATTTAATATTCTATAATTTTAATCATCCAGGGTAGGGTATCAGATTGCCTCTTGTAGTCTTAATGAGGATATTTCTATAATTGGCACTTTCCGTTTGTACAGGTTTGTGGTTGTGTCTATTACTTATTTAAAACCACTGTGATCTTTACCAAAACTTTTTTTTGCCAGGTTTGTGGGGTAATACCTACCTCAAATGATGTTATTCATATATCAAGGTTACTTACAGAAGACAGAAAGAGGTGCTTGTGGTGCAGTGGTTTCAGCGCTTTGGTAGTGATACCAAAAGTTAAGCAACTTAAAGCGCGGTCATGTTTGGAATGGGTGACCATTCTGCCTATTTAAGTGACGTCTATTTACAAGCATCTCCGTGCTTCGGAAGGCACGTAAAGCTGTTGGTCCCGGTTAATATCGATAGATATTAGTCGTTAAGCCTGGTCAGAGGCCCTCGGGCGGCTTAATAAAATCTGACAGTAAGGTTGGTCACTTACCTTACAAACACCCCTCCACCAATCCGCACTGAGCCCGCATCGTGGAGTGTGACTCGGACCACCAGTTGAGGTGAGGCTTGCGCTTAGCAGTGGGACGTGTATAGGAGAGACTTACAGAAAACCAAAAAGTTAAAAACTTTACCAATACCTTACCATCAAACTGGTGTAAAGATGTAGACTAGGTATAGCAATTCGTTTTTCGTTTTGTGTTCATGCACTATCCTTATCGGCTCAAGACACGTACTACTTTTCACCTGCAATGTATTCCAATAATGTGGTGAATGTGGACACTAACACTCGGGTGTCTAGCACTCGGGTTGGAATTGCACCGCCCGGCTATTTATTCGGCAGGAATACGTCTTTTGTTTTAAAAGCAACTACGAGTATACACATTTAAGATGTTATGTGCTAAAAAATAATTTCGACACTCTTTTTCGTGGTCTTAGGTAAAATGAAACTAAAAATAAATACGAGTAGAATTGTTAAACGATAGAAATACGGGCCTTAACAATATCAAAATTGCTACTGAGTTTTTCGTTGGTCATAATTTTCTTGATATATTATGATTATTTTTCATTTTTATGACCCCTTATTAAGGAACTAAGGATTTGACTGGAATATAATGTGTTAGGTTGATTAATGTACCTTTAAGTTATTCTGTAAGGCAAAGTGGTTCCTATCTAGGGTAGTTATTTTGCTACATTTATTTACCGGTTCGTTTTTATTACCCACTAACGGAGGGCAGACGTCATCCTGCCCGCTGTTTTCTCAACGTTTAAACCTTCCCTGAACTTCTACAAGTAATTAAAAACCAAAATCAGCTAAATCGGTTAAGCCGTTCTTGAGTTTTAGCGAGACTAACGAACAGCAATTCCTTTTTATATGTAAGATTATGTGACTTAGCCATGCCATAAAACCTTCGTTAGGAAATATGACAATCCTCACCATACAAAAGTAACAATTACTCCTAACAAAAGAAGTAGTCACAATTACATGTGCATTCGGATTTTCCGCATTGAATGCTATTTCCATTTCACATATCTAAAAATAAGAAGCGTCTGTTCTGAACGTCAATACTGAATTATACAGAAAATATACTGAGTCGACAAAACCGGTGCATATTTGCGGGGAATCTCAGCTTACCCGGGCTTATTGTGTTCTGAGATTTTTGTTTATGTGCAAATACGCTGCGGCATTGTGCGCTGTGTTCGCTGCATCTCGATTTGGCGAAAATTCACCCGTATGTTTTGGGGTTCGGTCGAGCACGACAAATTTGGAAAGTAGGCTAATGAAACTATCACATGCCATCTTCGTCATCGTTTTTGATGGAAGGATATTCTAACGTCGGTAAATTTGATAGTTAACTTAAATAATTTCGCGCTTTGAGAACCAAAATCGGTCATTATAATCTTCTATTTCATAAAAAATGAAGTGCTGTTCGTTAGTCTCGCTAAAACTCGAGAACGGCTGAACCGATTTGATTAATTTTAGTCTTTAAATATTTGTGGAAGTCCAGGGAAGGTTTAGACAATAAAAAATATGGAAACATTGTAAAAACAGCAGGCAGGACAACGTCTTAGGGGGTCACCTCGTTGTTATTTAAAAAAAAACACACTCTTAAAATTATCCTTCAGAAACTCACTTAGTGACTTCTGAAATAGAATTAAAATATAATTTTCACATTTTCTGCACCACAAACAGTACGTTACAAACCATTTAGGCACGTTTTTGAATTAACGTTCCGAGACGCGGTACATTTTTTTCAAAGACGCTTCTTCTTTTTAATTAAAAGCAAAAGAAATGTCCCTCGCTTCGGGCTGACCTTTTGACATTTCCCCCGCGATCCGAAACATACTGTAAAGTATTCGGCGAATTCGGTAACCAAACGCTTTAATTTCTGCGGTGTCTTTTTGTCCTTTTATTTTATTTTTGTGCCTTTCAAAGTAGGTATCTGGTATTAATGTGTAATTGTTTGTAGCAAATTATTAAATTAAAATAAAAGTTTTTGATAGTTATATTTCTGTTTTTAACCATTTTCAACCCATTTCTGTTTCATCCAAATTTTTGAGTGGTTCATTACACATGAATGCCTCTGTTGTAGACAATGACACCTTTGGTAACTACCACATATTCACCAGAATACTATGTACTATCGTTTTTTCGTTAGAAAGTGTTCACGCGGCGATGACCGCAACCGTACAAATAGTAAGTTGTATTTACGGAATAACCCGGCGTAAGCTCATTAGTGATGAGGTCAACGCTAAATGCCGCGCGCCCACTTGCCGGGAGCCAGCGAGCTTAGCTGGTTATTACTTCGTCATAATGAGACAGAAAACTATTTTTAAAACATTTAAAATACTGCAAATTTGTGAGCAGTTTTTTATTTTTTTATTAAATATGAACTTTGTTTATATCATTGCTGTACATAGAAGCACTATTATTAATTAATTAATTTATGCAAAAACTTAAAATAATATAATACAACTAGCCAAATAAAAGTCTAAAATTAGATAAACAAAACTAATTAACTGTAGTTTAATTTTTAAGTAATGATCTGGCTTAAGTAAGTGAATACAAGGGTCTTTCGTGTTATCCACCTTTTGTTTCAGATCCTATTAAATACTCCATCGGAACCTCTTACTGTAAGGTATTTCATGAAACCGTAATAATCTTATTACTTTGAAAAAGCCATTATATCTGTTTGATTATGGCTTAAGCAACATGCCACTTAAAGGAAATTTTCGAGCTTAATTTAGACTACGGAAGATAATATTTTTAGTTTTGGAGCTAACGAGCATTGCTTATTATTTACTTGTGGGCTTTCAGTCAATTTTGACATACACTGATCCACCATGGCTGATCTGGAAGTCCTTAAACAGGCTTCGGACTCAGGTTGGTCGATGTAAGAAGAACATGGCCAGGTGGGGATTTTCGGCAAGCTCCGATGTGGACTGTGTTTGCGTGACTGTACCAACTATGGAACACTTAACATCGTGCCCGGCGTGCCCCAACACCTGCACGCCAGCAGATTTAATGAACTGCAGCTGATCCGCAATACGAGTGGCTGAATTCTGGGCTGCCACGATGTAATTTCTCGTGTTCCATCGACACGCTAAGAAGAAGAAGAAGAACATACACTGGTCCTCTACTGATATTCTACACAAAATGCTAATTTCATAGAAACATATGCCCCTCGGTCGTTGTTTACTTATTTGCTCCGCACAAGATGAACCTTTTTTTTGTTTATATTTGCGAGCTTTTTCACATTTTATGAGCTTCTGTATTGTGTCCGGATTTTTATCTGTGGCGGAAAATAGGAGCCTTTTTTAAACAGCGGGAAATTGGCAATATAGCTGCCCAGTTTAGGGTTGAGGAGATAATAATTGGAATTTTATTTACTTACTTTTTTTTCTTTATATTGTATTTTGAACATAAAATTAATGATGTTTCGTCTTTTGTTACAGGCACATCATAATAAGTATTTCCTAAGTGTAAGTTTTAGCGTTTAAAGATTATTTTTTAAGTTCATTATTGTTCATTAGTTTTTAAGAAACTGTGTAATACTAGCAATTAATGGACATGGTCTGAAATAAAACTAATAATAATAATATAATATACAACAACTTCACATACATTGATCTGAATCCGTGGTAAGTAGCTTAAGCACTTGTGTTACAGAAATCAGAATCAACAGTGGTATTACAAATAAACACACAAACAAACATATAATAATAGTCCTGGCCGATTTCGACCACGGCGGCCAATCTCAATAAAGATCAGCCAACTACGCAGGAGATATTATAGTGCACAAGTGTGAGCGCAATACACAGGTGCACTCACTGTTCCATCACTCTCAAAGTTCTGTGAGACGACAATCCGACATGACCGGAGAGAGATCAGGAGCAGGACCAACGGCTTAACGTGCCTTACAAACATATAACCAGTACAAACAGACATGTTTATGCACACAAATGTTTGTACAGTGCGGGGATCGAACCCGCGACCTCTTGGTCAATAGTCAACTTCTTAACCATTACACCAAAGTAGTCGCCAAATTTTATTATTATTTTTATATTTATACATTTGTAACTCAGCGATAAGCTGGGGGTTTTTAGTATAACACGGGCCTAAGCTAAGCGTAATTCAAACAAAATATCAGAATGAGAATATAAGGTGTTGTGTGTGTGATGCAAAATGTGGGGGTGTTTGTTCGCTTATTATGTATGTTGTAGGGTAGTCATTAATTGTGTAGAGCTATGTGAAATTTGTTATTTTATTATTATTATTAGGTCGGTCATTTCCAATCTCGGGACCACAGGGTCCCGGACCTTTGGAAGGCATGCGTGGGGCCGAAGCCAACACGCAGAGGGCTGTTAGACACTTTAATCAAAATGAAGTGTGACACTAGCCGGCAATTATCCCTGTATGGACACTGAACGAAAGAGGCTACACTACCATTGGTTATGCAGACGACCTAGCAATTCTGATAAATGGGAACGCAGAGAACATCCTCTGTGATGTAATGCGTGCTGCTCTTCAGATTGTAGAAAAATGGTGTGAGGAACACCAGCTGTCAGTCAACCCCAAAAAACAGAGCTCATCCTTTTCACTAACAAAAGGAAGCTACCAAATCTAAAACTACCAAAATTATTTAACACCGAATTAACCCTATCAACTCAAGTAAAATATCTGGGCATCACTCTCGATAGCAAGTTGAACTGGGGAATTCACATTGACAACAAAATTAAGAAGGCCTGTATAGCATTCTATCAGTGTAAAAGACTCCTTGGCAGAAAATGGGGTCTTAATACAAAAATCACACTCTGGCTATACACATCAGTTATCAGACCCTCCTTAACCTACGGATCAGTTGTGTGGTGGCCCAGAACGCAACTGTCCACTATCAAATCCAAACTACAAAGCTTGCAGCGCCTAGCGAGCGTAGCAGCTACAGGATGTATGAGAACCACTCCATCAGCCGCCCTAGAGTTCCTATTGAACCTTAGACCTCTTCATCTGGTCATACAGGAAGAAGCAAAGGCAGCTGCCTTAAGACTAAGAGCAAATGGGCTATGGAAACAAAACACTATGACAAATCACTCCAAAGTCATGGAGGACATCACGAAGGAAAGACCCCTTCTAGATGCACCCATGGACAGGATACCATGCCACTACATCTTTGATCGAGAATACATTATCCAACTTACCGAAGAACGGAAAGACAACTCTGGCGTCAAAGAAGTTAGGATATACACAGACGGCTCCAAAACCTCACAAGGAACTGGAGCCGGAGTATTCTCATACGACTTAAACATCAACATATCAACCACCCTGGACAAACTAAACACCATATTCCAAGTAGAATGTATCGGAATTATCAGAGCAGCACAGGCGGTTGCAGCCAGAGACGTCGGAGACCTCAACATCAAAATTGTCTCGGACAGTGCATCCGTACTTCAAGCTCTACAAAACAACACCATAACCTCTGCCCTCATATTGGAATGCCACAACGCACTCCAACACATTGCAAGGAAAAATAAGATAACCTTGCAGTGGATCAAGGGACACAGCAACTCTCTCGGCAACGACGCAGCCGATGAACTCGCGAAAAAGGGATCCGCGACAACAATGTTTGGCCCGGAACCGCTACTACCTATACCGCAGGCCCAAATAAAAATATGGCTGCGAGAAGACACCGCAAAAAACCATCTGCTAGAATGGAAGAACAATTCAGATGCCATCTAAAAAGCTTGCCCGCAACCTCGCCAAACTAACGCGCGACAATCTACGCAGAGTTATAGGGATAATAACAGGCCATTGTCTCCTAAACAAGCACCTACTTAACATAGGTGCAACGAACAGCCCTCGATGCAGAGGATGCCTCGAGGAAGAGGAAACGCCACAGCATGTACTCATGGAGTGCACAAGCGTGGAAAAACAGCGAGCAGACATTCTAAAAAACCCAACATCATTCCCGGAAATCTTTAGTGGCCTAGGCAGGCTGCTAGCCTTCTGGGAAGACTTGGGCTGGTTGGAATAAAGGCAAACACGCACAATGGCCCAATCGTGAGGCTAAGTGCGGAAAAAGCCCTGCAAAACTAACTAACAAAACTAACTAACTATTCCTGTATGCATTATGTGAGTGAACCCAAGGACAACCCCCGGGTAGTGTAGGACTATTGCAAGGTATGGTGAAATAATACTTAGTTATGGGTTTAAGAGCTAGTGGACTAGGTAACTGGGACTATGGATGGAGAGACTACTAGGGGAACCTGCCTGGTTCATAGCCTCGGCTGAAAAAAATTGGCAGGTGGTGACTCGCCGACAACTAAATGGGCCCACCCTGGCGCCGTGGGTCGTCTAGACCGGACTCAGGGGCAAAACTGGCGTTATCGGCTAGAGGTGGAGAGGTGGTTATGGAATTTCAATGACAATCACTTGCTTCCCTGATGGTCCGGCATCATGTGCCCACTACCCACTTACGAACCACATCCACCTTCGAGCATCACGCTCTCGCGACTTCGCTCTGGCCGGCCGGTGAAGGCAAGCCAGAGGTGAGAGAACTGCAGGCCCTCTCGGGTTCCACTTCGGTAAAGCCGAAGACGAGGGCCTTAACCGACTCTCAGGAGCACTCAGATTAACGACTGACCCCGTGGTGTCGCTACTCACCACAGCTCACCACAAAGCTACCCTGCGGGGTTATTATTATTATTATTAAAGATATCCACTTTTTTTTTCTTTGCGTAAAATGACCCACCTGAGCAGGTGAGCGTTCGTGTATTGACCGCTGTGCTGACTAATCGTAGCTGAAAACACAAGCTTCTTCACGCAGCGAAGATGCGCGCTTTTGTTATTTGCTCGGCTTGCTTAAAAGGTTATTCTGAGGCACAGTTTAACTAAAAATTTAAGTAATATGTATTACCCTGGGCTTGATCCAGGGCTTAGTTTAGGTCACAACTAAATCTAATGATACGACGTCAGCGGCTTGCGTCGCTTTAGCAATCAATCTCCACGACAATACATCTTGTGTCGGCGCGCACTTGACGCAGGGATCCCCCGAGACGGACGCCCAGCCGAGCTGGTCAGAGGTTCGCAACATTCTTGTGTTTAGATTAATTATCACTGATAATTTGTATCTTAAAAAGTTCTACGATATTTAGGTTTATGCGGCCATCGCCGACTCTACCGAACTCTATACAACTGTGTGATCTCTCCTTGATACAAAGATACGGTACACATATACCTACAATTACGAGTAGTACTTAATTGCCATATTACATTCGTGCCGGTATGATGAGCATTGAGGGATCACTCACTTGGACAGTAAGTTTTTGACAAATTACATGAAGTAAATCCTATCATGTCTTTGCAGTCCTACGATGTGCGGTATGTTTTGTAGCGTTGAAAATGTATCGCAACTCAAATAGTTAATAACTATATCGAACCTATTCAGGAGTAAGGCTTATAACATGCTTAAAACTTTAAGCACTTTAGGTACACCCAACAAAATCAAAGTAAATAGTACGTTAGATCTCTTCCACAGATATTATAAAACTAACCCTGTACAAATCCACAATTACCATTAAATGTAGTAAAGTGAAATGCGTAGACCATCGCAGTATACAAAATCAATTTATTTTTTGTAAGTAGGCTAACAATTAGCACTTTTACACGTCCCAACATATAAATTAACCCTACAACCGCTTCGGGACAATTTGGGCCAGTGCTGAGAAGAAGCGGCGCAAGAAACTCAGTCAAAAGCTAACATTTCAGCACTAGAACGTTGTAAGTTGAGAACCAGTGAATAGAGCTTACTCTGGTTATTAGAGTCCGAGCACTCATGAATAATTAAATGTAGGCAATCAGCTCCACGGGCACACGCAAAACACGCCTCTAATCGAGACACAACCCATCGCCGATCAGAAGAACTCCTATATAGTCCTACCATCTATAGAGTTTTGACGACCGCTTGGTGCAGTGGTCCACATGTCGGACTTCTACAACCAAGGGTCGCGGGTTCGATCCCCGCACAGTACAAGCATAAGTGTGCATGAACATGTATGTTTGTACTGGTCTGGGTGTTTATCTATGTATAATACGTATTTATTTACATAAATGTATTCAGTATGTTTATCCGTTATCTAATACCCATAACACAAGCCTCGTAGCTTAATTTGGGACTAGAGAATCGGTGTGATTGTTGAGAAATATTTATTTATTATTTATTTTATTAGAGTCAGCTGCATAAATGCAGTAGCACTATAGTACCGAATTTAAAAGATTTCGTATATGATTTCAAACTTTCGCGTTGCATTTTAACACTAACTACTAGTTATCGGGTCTAAACGCGATATATTTTAATAAGTATTAGGTACTCACTCCTCGACGTTTCGGCTGGATTGCACACAGCCGTGGTCACGAGCTGACTGGTGGCGTGCGGCGTCGTGTGCTCGGGGCGGCCGCAGTTTCCAGATCCACCCTCACACTTTCATTATTAAAAATGTTAGTACATAGTATATCGCGTTTAGACCCGATAACCACAAGTCAGTGTTAAAAGATTTCAATCAAGATAAAAAAGGAGAAGAGGTGCTTGTGGCGCAAGGGTTGCAGCGGTTTGGTAGTGATACCTAAAGTTAAGCAACCTAAGGCGCGGTCATGTTTGGGATGTGTGATCATTCTGACCATTTAAGTGACGTCTATTTACAAGCATCTCCGTGCTTCGGAAGGCACGTTAAGCTGTTGGTCCCGGTTAATATCGATAGATATTAGTCGTTAAGCCTGGTCCGAGGCCCTCTGGCGGCTTAATAACATCTGACAGTAAGGTTGGTCACTTACCTCACAAACACCCCTCCACCAATCCGCACTGAGCCCGCGTGGTGGAGTATGGCTAGTGAGGCCTGTGCCCAGCAGTGGGACGTCACTATGATTACGTCATCTCATTAGTGCGAGAAAGTATAAAAGACCGGTGCCGCAGGTCGGTAGGTTCCCCCGATCAAGTCCTCCAGTAAGGGACACGTCGCGGACGAGTATGAGTCCCCCGAGTACGGGGGGTTCCTCAGGCTCGGCCACGTCGTCGTAAACACTGGAGCGACTTTTATCGGCGGCTGCGCCTTAAGCGCCCGCTTTCTGCCCGGTTAAGCTGATAAAGCCTTCTTCCAAGGCTTCAGCTACAGTCAATTCAAAAAAAAAATCGGTAGGTTCAGTCGCTCGTAGTCTGTCGAATCGAAAAATTCTCCTGAGTGTGCCACGTGTAGTGGCGAAACGTGTCGAGTGTTTTGTTGGTGTCAGTGTTGTGATTCCGGGTGCATCTTCTGTGTTACGTTGTGATTTGTATAGGTGTTGTAAGTCCTGCGACTTCCAGCTCTACCTTTTTCGGGTGATTACAGTTGGATGTATTTTGGTTCCTGCACTGGCGTCGTCTAGTGGAAATTTATAGCAAAATAATCATCTTTTTCAGCTTTATTTCTAGTAGGGGCGATATGCCAAAATCGGGCAATTTAATTGCGTTTTAAAGCGATTTATAACGAAAAGACTAAAACGAAAATACTGTACTAAATCGGGTCGCAATCACGAAGCCCCAAGACTAAAGAATTCGGGATCCAACGTGTCGCACCTGCTTCTGAGCGATCATCAAGAACTCGATGTTACGGGAATCGTTCATAAACAAAAGAGGCCATTGCTATTTACGATTTTACGAGACTACGTGTCAGTGTTGTGATTCCGGGTGCATCTTCTGTGTCACGTTGTGAGTAACAGTTGTAGGTATTGTAAGTCCTGCGACTTCCAGCTCTAGCTTTTTCAGTTGATAACAGTTGGATGTATTTTGGTTTCTGCGCTTTGGCGTCGTTTAGTGGAAATTTAAAGCAAAATAATCCTCTTTTTCAGCTTTAGTCATGGATTTTCGCAAAGTAACGCCTGATTCCATCAACTATACGATTTTAGCTACATATGAACTCAACCTAAGGAACCTAAAAGACGATAATGTCGGAACCAAGTTTGGATAACATCGGAAGTTAACCAACGTGTCTCCTATCCGCTCTTACTTTAGAAAGTATTGAGCCTCTTTATTCTTCCGCTGTTCGAAAGCCCCGGAAGTTCCCCGCTAAAGATCGCAGTGAAAGCTCCCGTGAAGTTTGCAGTTAAATTGGTTTCCCACGTTGTTCCCGAGGCGACCCGGTTTCGCCGGAGACGTTCCCAATTACGCTAATAGATAAAACTTCGGAATTAACGTACAAGTACATCGTGATCGTAGAGTTGTAAAACATCTGACCCAGACATGAAGTCAATTGTAGCATTATGATTTATGTAAGGTTTAAGATATTTATTCTCACAAAGAATTACAGGAATTCGCGTACAATTTGTGTGAGTATTTGTTGCTCATATAAAATGCTTTAGTTAATTGTATGACGGTATGTTTTTTATTCACTTGGAGAAAAAATATATTCTAAGCTCAAATTAAAAAAAAAAAAACTAATAGGAGGCTAGGACGCGTGCTCGGAAGCTGGAGTTAGGGGTCTCGTCTGTCATCTTGTTAGACGCCAGGGACGACTATTTATTATGATTTTTGGTAGTACACATGGCTTCCGCATCAAATCGAGTCAGAATTGCTGCCGCCGTGTAGATAATAAGGTGAAGTTAAGGCAGCACAGTCAAAGCCGTGCAGTACTTTGGCCGCAGTCGTTTTGATTGCATGCAGAGGATGACCGCTCTTCCCCAGGAGTTGCAGATAAAAAAGCGGGCGGTTACAAGCTGTGTTTTGCTAACCCTAAGCAATGGCCAACAGGTCACATGATGTGTACAGTGTACTCTGGTGTGTCCCATTTGAATTTGAGATTTTTTGTTCATAGTGGGTTTTTCATTATCCTTTCCTTTTGTTCTGACGTTGTTTCAAACTTAAAAGCAAAGTTATCTTCAACCTTCAATTTCAGGTCACAATTTATCTACATAAAATAAAAAAATCGAATGTTATGTTAACTTAAGCAATACCTACTTATTACTTTTAAATCTTTAATTCTTTTAAACTTTTTAATAGGTTAAAACAAATAGTTAATAAATCGCGAAATAATCCGTAGAAAGTGTCTCATTTTAATGTCTCCTGTTCGCGTAAACCGAAGAAACAAATATACTTTTAAATCGTTTATACGGTAACAAGCCGTATTAAAATCGAATAGTGCGAATGCAATTGAAGGCTACAGAGGCAAAACAAGAAACGTCACAAAAAACAAAAAGTTGAGAAATTAACATTAAAGTTTAATAATAAATTTTAAGTGTCACTTCAGATTATACTTTTATTTCTTTATTTTAAGCACAAAGTTGTAATTATTTTCCTCGTCAATATCACTAATTTTACTAACAATAGACCAAAAAAACAGTTCTTCCTCCAAAATCATACATAGTCGCTCCCGACGAATAAACATCCCAAATAACCTACCAAATAAAAATACTCGGGAAATCAAAATTTTGCCTTAACAAAAAAACTTTTCAAATATTTGTGACATTCCTGGTTTTGCCCCTGTACTCTACAATTCTAATATCTAATTATTACCAACACCAATATGTATAACTAAACACATTTAACATGCTTAACTGAATTCCACGCTCAATCATAACTCACCGAACATTGTTTAAACGTAACGTAATCGAATCCGCAATAACATTAATAGGAAACGTTGCGCGTTACCAACCGAAATTGAAATAAAGTAGCTAGTAATTTATTAAATTATGCTGAAACTGTGGGGAACCGATAATGAGAGGCAGCTGAATAACTAACGAAACGTAGAATTTAGCGGCGAATGCGTCGGTAGGCAAGCCAGGTGCCGAATTTGTGAGTGTACGTTAGAAATATTTTGCGAGTGAATCATGGACTAATAGGCTAACACCACCAATCGTTGACATACTCTTTATTATCTGTCAAAACGTTCTGCCTCCATAGATTTTGTATGCGAATACAAAAACGTGACGTCACGGTCATGTATCCGAAATCGAAGTCAATTGACCGAATATTTATTGAGTTTTGTGTTTGTAAAAATTGGCTTTTACAGCTTTTTGAAAAAATATGCTGGTTGTATTATGTTTAAACGGGCTATGTTTTTTAAACGCCATGGCCTTGAAAATACTTAAGATAGGTGTCATCATGCCTATTGTCTGTGAACAGTTAGTGTAGCTGAAGAGGCGGGAGATTAGCGGACGCGCAGTAAGGCTCCATACAATACATAGCAGTAACCATTACGTGTAAGTATAAATAGGTTAGTCGGGTCTTATATCCGGTTCAATCTCTGTAACGCTTTCCTTCACGCTTTTGTTTACATCTGACTGATTTCGTTAGTCAGAGCTACGATGCCACTGAAGAACACACACAATAACACAAAAACACACACACAAAACAGACATCAAGTTAGAGGTTAAATTTACTCCTCCCCCTCCCCCTTTTTTTAAGCCATTGGGAAAAATGGTCTTAAAAAGAAAGCAATTAACTAACCAAAATAGAATGGACCTTTTTTAAGTCTACATTTCTTTTGACAATTGTTGATTGCTAAGTCAGTCAGAAAATACTATTCTTACGTCTGGAATTAGTGTGGCACTGCCGTTGATACTAAGAGAAACAGAATTGGAAAGAATTGTATGTTGTGTATGAATAAATCTGGTTTTGTTAAATAAATAACATCACAAATGTCTCGCCTCATTCTTAGACTTTAGCTAGATATCATAGAGTACGAGTACAATCATATTCATTCATATGACTCACCAGTACAATATTTTGGACTCTATATGGAGGGTGTTGGCTTAACTAATTGGGTCTTACTCATTATTGCAAATGATTCTAATATAAATTCAAATTATTTATTTTCGGATAACTTTAGATCCATATTGTTAATAACATTGTTTTTACGTCTATAAAACCGCAGTTAAAGACAGAAGAAGTACACTTCTCACACAGGATATAATAAATAATAAATAAATATACAACAACATCACATACATTGATCTGACTTCAGACATGTTCATGCATACAAATGTTTGTACAGTGCGGGGATGAAACCCGCGACCTAAAGGTTAATAGTCAACTTCTTGACCAATAATTACTCCAGGATATCAAACTTGGAATAAAATAAGTAATTACGAACTGTTCTGTCGTTGTGTTGTGTCACTAGATAAGCCTTTCATATTTAGTATTTTGTGTCTAGGTATTATAGGTAATGTGGTTTAGATGTTGAATTCATCGACCTAGCAAGTTCGGTCCCAAAATTCCAAATAATTAATTTTGCATTTCTAGTTCAGTAAAGACATGTTAGGAATTTCATTTGGTCGGATAGGTATTATTGCTTAGTACAACAGTACGATTCAGTTCGCGATTACCTAAAACAGCAATTCGTCTTCTGCGACTCATATTTAAGAAAAACCTATTAAAACGTTACAATTTGACTTTATGGTTTTAGTTGAGAGATTGGGTCTTCTCTCAAACTTCTCTCGCCACCTTCATAAATGAAAAATATTTGCCAATATTGTGTTCCAATATAAATTGTGATTACCTATGATTCACGAAAGCCGATTTTCAATTTAAAATCAACAGATTAAATCCATAGGGATCAAACGCAAATAAAATTACCGGAGGCGTTCACAGGAAAATTTATTTCCATGAATCGGACAATATTTAAATTTATTCATCACCCCTACATTTTTGTGAATGGCGTGATCAAGGGTATTGACGAGCGTTTTATGTAAAGGTCGGTTGGTCGTTGGCTGAAAAACAGTCGGCAGACAGAAGTCATGATTTTGCCTGCGTCGTCCTTCAAATCGGGGTCGTTATGCGAGCGCGCGGTGAATGGAGCACTGATCAGCGTGGAACGGCTTTGGGCAGCGAGAACAGACATACTTGTGGGCAAACGTAATGTTTGGTTCGTTTGAAAAATGTTTCAATATTTACTTTTGCTAGGTTGACAGCGACGTATACAATTGATATTTTAGACGACCACTTTGGTGAAATGGTCAAGAAAGAGGTCGCGGGGTCGATCCTCGCTCTGTACAAACATTTGTATGTGTATGCATGAACATGTTTGTTTCCTAATGGTTTGGGTGTTATATGTTGTTATTTAAGTTTATTTGTAATACCACTGCTGATTCTGATATCTGTAACACAAGTGCTTTAGCTACTTACCACGGAGTCAGATCAATGTATGTGATATTGTTGTATATTTGTTATTTATAAAATTAGTCTTGGGCCCCAGTATTTGAGCGTCTATTTTACCGTAAATTGCTCCACTGGGAAGATAGCTTATGTTTCTTTCTTACGTTTCGTCACCGTTTGTTCATTCCCGGTGACTTAAGAGCTATCAATTTTTACTCGTTCGTTAACTTTTCTGTCTTCACTGTGTGAATAACGGCACTGCGCGTAAGTGCGGGGCGCAGTCCCAGTAAATCTCGCTAACTGCTCAGCCCGAGAGTCAACTATTAACTCTATTAGTCCAGACTTTAAACGCGACGTTTAAACCCACAATTGTTATTGATGCCGCACACATTTCTTGCGTTTTAACAAATGAGCTCAGCTAGATTAGTTACATACAAGAATACAAGCGTGCTAATTTTGTGTCGGTGCTTCTGAAGCTGCAATTCGGGATATGTGAACTAACTCACATTGTAAATGAGTTTTATTTCGAAGCAAATATTGCTGCTGAAACACACTCCGTTTCAGGAATAACTACTATTTTGTTCGTAGTGTTATGTAGTACTTGTTACTATCGTAGTACTCATAGCACCACAAAAAGGACAAGCTAAAAAAGTTTCTAAAGTACACAAAAACGTTTAATAAAATTTTACACAATTCCCGCAATGTGGTATAAGCGCCAACATTTCAGTTCAATTTCAATTCAGTTTTATTTCAAAAACTTGTCTCAAGCGTAGAAATACCTATAAAATACCTAAACATAATATTTCACCGTGCTAGTTAGTTCGAATGTTCATGATTTAGCATAATTTGTAACTCATTGTTTTGTATTTCATTAACACATGTTTTGGCTCAAAGTTTAGTACTTGATCATTTTATTTTTGAAGAAACTTTTCTCTTCTCAACTGTAAACTGTGTTGTGTTAATAAATAAAAATAAAATAAAATACAGTGGTGTGACCGTATTCAAACATAAGTAATTTACACTTATAAAATAGCTCTAGCTCTTGTTACAAACTCGCAACTAGATAAGCCCTAAAATAAGATGGGCTCCACGTACCTAGTTCCACCATCGAGGTCGCATTAAAAAACATGATACGATTATCCAGGCTTATGCTCTTTAGGCCAAGTGCTAGTGGTATTAGGGCTAAGCGCGCCTTAAATCGGGTCCCGGATAAAGTAAGAGCTAAGATTTTGCGCTAGAGTTCCCAGTACGATCGTACTAGCATCGTACTCAGTAGTGTAGTACTGGAGTATGGAGCTGCAGTGTGCTGTGGCACTAAATCTAGGTAACTGCCTTTCCGGAGGCATGCCAGCCTGTGTGCTGTGAGGTTACCACATTTCGATGATTTTTGGATAATTCCTTTCTTGGTATTTGAGCGTCATATACAGTAGGGACCACAATACGACAATTAAATTTCTGTCTGTTACGCTTTCTCGTCTTAACTACTGAACAGATTTGGATGAAATTGGGTACACATACATGGTCGTCAACATTATATATGTGTATTAAATTTCATCTCAATCTGTTTAGAAGTTTAAACGTGAGAGCGTAACAGACAGAAATTCAATTGTCGTATTGTGGTCGCCAACCTGTATATACCGTTTTGTCAAATTGCTCGATCCGCCTCTGCATCAATGTTAACAGCTCTCTTACACACAAAGAAATGTCACGCCGCTTCTCATAGGACGTTTGCGTAACAACAATTGGTTGGCTACCAATCAATTACAATCTGTAATTTTAAGAGTATTATATTCAATCGCGGAAAAAAAAGCATCTTTTGTATGTGTTTTCAGAAAAGCTTGGAACTTCTTACTCAGTGACAAGTTATTTCTGTTCGAGATGCATATTTCGTGGCACATGGGCACCCTACCCGGGCCCGGCAGCGCTCGGGCATGCATACGCGATGTGCAATATCCGCGCCATATAAAATGCGCGCGCAACCCTCCCAGCCAGAGCCGCTGGAGGAGCGTTCACTTATCATTTATGACGCTTCCGCAACAGAATCGAATTCGACTTCTTCGCGATGGGGAAATTCCATTCTGATATAGTAGATATGTTTTCGTGTAAAGATTTTACAGGAGCAATAATAATCTTAAGATAACTGTTATTGTTGTGCACCTATCGGAAGATCTTGAAGCCTGCAAAAGCTTTTTATGTTTAGCTGCCAATTAAACTAATCAGCGGCCAGCGGGTAAATAAAACGCTTTCAACCATCCACCAATACGTGGTGTAACTACTTATTTCTTAAACGTATCTGAAAATAATAAGTAGTAGTAATTATCGAAGTTGATTTCAACCACGGCGGACAATCTTAACAGAGATCAGCCAACTACGCAGGAGATATTATAGTGCACAAGTGTAAGCGCAATACACAGGTGCACTCACTGTTCCATCACTCTCAAAGTTCGGTGAGACGGCAATCCGACATGACCGGAGAGCAAGCACAGTACCAACCGCTTAACGTGCTTTTAGAAGCACGGGGGTGTCACATCGTTAACTTCCCAACTCCGAGCTGTTCCAAGAAATTCATGATAGAAAATCTCAGAAACAATTTTTAGCTCGACCTGGGATTAGAAACCAGGACCCCTTGAATGCAAGGCAGAAACTTCGCAACTACATCAACGTGTTAGTATAATAATCAAAAACAGTATTTCACCATTGTCTAGCGGTTCGAACGCAAAACCTTCGAAAACAAAAAACAGTGCTGTATGAGTCCGGATGAGAGAACGGAATAAAATTAGCTCATGATAATAAATATCATTTTTTGTGCTGAAAACAATACGAAGAGGTAAACCGAATAATGGTGTTCAATTCAATGCGACGTAATGCACGAGCGGTAAGAGTGTTTTAACATTGAATAACGCTTAGTTAGCGAGGGGTCACACGTGCGCATTTGTGTAGAGAACAACTTTTATTTCGGAAAAAGTTGAATTACAACAGAATACTGTTTATCAATAATTTTAGAGTATCCACGAGTATAGTATATTTTGGTGATATAAATAGAAAAATATTTACATAAACCTAAAGAATAATGGGTAATTTAATATTATAATTGACTAGATCACCATTTGACATCATTACTATTTAAAATTATTATCGACATCTTTAACATTATTGACATTGATTTGTATTTTGATTTAGACACTGTATTGTATTGACATCTCCATAAAAATATTTTATTGGACTTTCTGTTACATTATGGAAGTGAATAAATGAATTTCGAATTACCATTTGTTACAATGTGAGTACATAAACTTAAAGTAAATATACTACTTTTTTATTTGTTAAGTATTTTTCGCGTTTACAACGTTATTTTTTTATAATTTCGAAAAGACAACACTTATAAAATTCTTTTCGGCTCCGGTCATCGGGGAGGAATCGAACCCCCGACCTTTGGAAGTCCGGTCCAATGCTCTGACCACTGAGCTACCGAGAACCTTAATGGAGTCGTTGAATTTTGTAAGTGCTTTTTAACGCTTTGAGCCAGCGTATGTTTCATCAATGATTTTGGGAGACACCCTCAAATCACCCGAGAGAAATATTTTTACAAATATTTAACAATCGGTTAAGATGAAACAGGCTATAGTTTTTTATTTGTTCAGTATTTTTCGCGTTTACAACGCTATTTTTTATAATTTCGAAAAGACAACACTTAAAAAATTCTTTTCGGCTCCGGTCATCGGGGAGGAATCGAACCCGCGACCTTTAAAAATTTGCGCGAAAAAACGATGGTAATGTATCACCATATCACCGTTGCAAGTGAAAAAAGCCCTGATTGGAATTAATTAACTCATTTAGTTTCCTTTACTTATGAATCTTATGATGTTGACTTTTTTATGATCTGGGACCTTAGACAAAGTTACATATTTTCACAACCGTCGTTTGTGCAAACGGTCTAGGAAGACCGCGATCAGATAATGTAAAATGACACTCGCCCTCGCTAAGTTGTAACGTGACTAAGCGAAATCGAATGCTGCTTCTTTAGTAATAAAGCGATTGCGAATTTCGTCATTGACTATTGAGTTGACTATGCAATATAACTTTGTCACAGCTACGAATACGTATTGCGTAGTGCGCTTCCTTTATTAGCGTGGTCAAAGAGTGTGCTGAGCCGTCGCGTTATTATGAGACCGCTGCAGCGAGAGCGCACCTCGGCGAATGATAACCACGAGCCCGGGTGTCCGTAAAGCTAGAGAAGAAGAGCCAGCCTCTTCATTCATTTTAATTTTATTTTCCTGCCCGAGAAACCTAGGAATACCTATGGCCAAACCTACAGCTTGATTGGATTTTATCAGTAAAAGGGCTCGACTATGATGCTGATTTACATTATATTTGCTTCCGGTTTAAATAATCTTTATTTCCATTAAGACATTTCATGTAACTTACATGGAAACTTAAAACTAAGTAAAATAAAGTAGGTAACATTATTACAATTAGCAGGATCCTCGCCGGGTCACTGCTGAAGATAACATTATAATAAGTAGGTTGTTAACTTAATAGTTATAGTTGATGGAATCAGGCGTTACTTTGCGGAAATCCATGACAAAAGCTGAAAAAGATGATTATTTTGCTTTAAATTTCCACGAAAACGGCGCCAGCGCAGGAACCAAAATACATCCAAAAGGTAGAACAGGAAGTCGCAGGACTTACAATACCTACAACTCACAACGTGACATAAAAGATGCACTGGAATCACAACACTGACACCAACAAACACTCGACGCGTTTTGCCACTACACGTGGCATTCTCAGGAGATGTTTTCGCTTCGACAGACTACGAGCGACTGAACCTACCGACCTGCCGCACCGGTCTTTTATACTTTCTCGTTTTCGTGGAAATTTAAAGCAAAATAATCATCTTTTTCAGCTTTTTAACTTAATAGTTAATACCTAATGGTAGGTAAATACTAATTTGGCTTTTATGAAAGACTGATTTATGTAGATTGTGCTTTGTTGAGTATTTCTCTATTATGTATAAGAACCAATTATCTTTAACATATTGTGTTAATTTATTCTTAAATGTTATAGGGAATCACAATTTTTAATGTTAGTGGATAAGTTGTTGTATAACTACACTCCTCCGTAGGTAATCATATTTTTGCCGTATGTGTGTGTGCGAATTTGAGTTGAATCATCAATTTCATTGATTGACATTCTAGTATCTGTTTTTTGTATGAGACAGAACTTTGCAACTACCGAAACATAAATTATGACAGCTTTTGGTAAAGTAAGTGCTAAATAAAATACTTAGTAAATAGACCAAAAACCAAGGCCAACCAAGAAAAGACAGGACTTTGCTTATCTCGCTTGACTGTGGCACCACTAAGCATATGAATTAGCATTTTAATTGGGTGTCGGGTGTTGTTCCGCGCGACGGGAACTCTAATTAAAAATTAACTATTCCAAATATTATTACGCTTTGTTTATTTTCATAATTACCACCAGGGTATATTCTCGATGCTAGGGGCTTTCTTGCTACATGTAAGTAATGTTAATGGAATATCGTAATTTTATTATTGCGAAGCGATTCTTTCAACAAAGAAAGAAAAACATTCATTTGAGACGTTCATTCATTATAAGGACTTGAATTGTTTTATTTCGAAAGATTTCATTGTTGCTAGACATTTCTGTCTGACTGAATACAATGATTTAATTATAAATCTTCAGCTGTTCGCTTGAACTTGGGCACAAATAAATAAAGTTTGTTTTTACAGAAATTTCTGATTATTTTGCCAATTGCTGATATTACAATAACAATGATTGCACTAGCTGAAACATCTTGTCCCAAATAGCGAAGCAAAGTTATGTTCATCGCTTCACAGCAATATCGTGGCAGGAACCCTGATATCGCATAAACATACAAGTAATATAGCCCGACCGCCCAAAATAGAGATATGAGTATGATATTATCTTCTGAAGTTGCGTCCAAAAACAACAAAGATAATGGAAAACATACAAAGCCCCGCTGGTAAGAGTCTGAATGTTATGCTTTATCGCTATGGTAAACCGAAATTGTACACATTATGTGGGAAAGTACGCAATAATAAATAATTGGTTAAATAAATATAGAAATATATATTTGCAGTTTTTTTATATGGAATAGCTTTGCCTTTGATCCAAGACTAAGCCCAACGAGGCAAAGACTGAGTCTACAATGGAGCGAGCTCACCTAGAAGATGCCTGTTCACTCTAGCTTTGAAGTAAGACCTGCAGTTTGTAACTTGCATACTTTTGTGTATTCTAGCAAATAAATGTTTGATTTCATTTGATTTGAAGATTTCTAGGTTGTAATTGCAGGGAAACACTGACGCAGGTAGTGAGTTCCACTCTCTTGCAGTGCGCATCAGGAATGCGAAAGAAGTGCTTGGTTCTTATCAGTGGAACATCGACACGGTACGGATGGTATCCCGCGGTATGTCTGGTGCTCCGATGGTAAAAAGGGGCCGGCGAAATAAGCTGGTGTAGATCATGACCACACTCGCTGAAGTAAAGCCTGTAAAAGATCGACAAGCAGGCGACTCTGTGGCAGCCTTGCCAATGCTACGGCAATTACCGTGTTCTACGGCTTTCAGGGCAGAAAATCACTAAATCTACGGGCTACGGCCATCACCTTAAGGCCGTAGCAGAATCTACGGCTTTTCGCAAGTTCTACAGTAATTAATTATTAGAGTGCGTTCCAAAAAGCGAAAATCATTGGGGATTCATTCACCCCAGTAGAGAATAAAATAATATATAATATTTATGTATCCTTGTCTGTGATTTCTGTTCTAAAAGAGATAGACTGTTGTCAAATTGTTCACTGAGTAATTTTCACGTTCTTTGTAACGCGCTCCTCATAGATAAAATGTGAGTATTCCGCGGACAATGGATATAACAGTCATTTTATTTTCTCCACAAAAATGATCAATTTTTTCCAAACAATTTGATAAGATTGGCAAATGACACGGCCGACAGTCGAAGCTTTTCCTTATAAAAACGGCTTTTTTTATCTAACATACGCGGCCGCCTCAAAATTTGCGTTGCAACACTGCTCTGCGGCGATGAGCCAAGCTTTGGAGCTGCGTGCTTACAAACCTCTCGTCACCTATGAGCCTCTTGGCTCTGCGTTCAATCGAGTCAAGAGCAGCAAGAATTAACACGAATACTAGCATTCAAGACATGAATAACACATTTCTCATAGAACATACAGCTACAGTAATTATCTAAATCACTTCTAACGGCAAGCCTCAATATTCTATCGACCTCTGACTGAAGTAAGATAACTGTCAGTCTTATAGAAACTTAGGAAACTGATAGTATTTTTACTTCATATTCTTAATACATAATTCAAACATGACGTTCACAAGTATATATAACCTAGATTTAATAAGGATTATTCATTTGATTTTCAGTCAAAGGTAGATAGAATACGTAGACCGGATATAAATCTTCAATGTTCTATTGAAGATTTATAGCTATAAATATAAATAAATAAATATAAATATTTTTTTTATTTGTTAAGTATTTTTCGCGTTTACAACGCTATTTTTTCTAATTTCGAAAAGACAACACTTAAAAAATTCTTTTCGGCTCCGGTCATCGGGGAGGAATCGAACCCCCGACCTTTGGAAGCAACGGATTCCAAAGTTCGGGGGTTCGATTCCTCCCCGATGACCGGAGCCGAAAATAATTTATTAAGTGTTGTCTTTTTAAATATAAATATACAACAACATCACATACATTGATTTGACTCCGTAGTAAGAAGCTGAACCACTTGTGTTACAGATTATTAACATATTCTTACTGTTAAATGTCTAGTCAGCTTATAATACTGTAAAAATTAAAACTTCCTAACAAAAACTTTATCTGTGCGCCTCGTTACTGAACGTCTTTGTCCATAGTTAGAACTCCCAACACATACGTCCTGACAAAACAAAGCCACATAGGTGATAAAGGTGTGTTTGTTAAGTAACTATTCGAATGTAAATAGTTGTGGATCCGGTGTCACGTGCGCTGCCACCCTCGTCACGCGACGCAGCAATTTGCGACAACCCGCCACTGTGAGGTCTAACTTAGTTTGCGTGAGAAATGTTGCATTAATTAACGAAAGTTTTCTTTCGATTAATTCATTAACAATAATTTTCAGTCAGTTACATTTTTGTGTCAACCGTTGCTAAGATAAAAAAGAAATTGATGTTTTTCCCCAATAATAAGTAATATTGTTTCTTTGGCATGTCAACTTTTTATAAATTTATAATTTCATAATTTCAAGTTTCTGAAGTGGCAGTGGGCTGGCCATGTCTGTCGCAGAACCGACGAGAGGTGGAGCAGGAAGGTTCTTGAATGGAGACCACGCTTAGGTAAACGTAGTGTGGGACGCCCCCCGGCTAGATGGACAGACGACCTGAAAAAGGCAGCTGGTAGTGACTGGATGCAAAGGGCAGGAGATCGTGCGCTGTGGCGCTCCTTGGGGGAGGCCTATGTCCAGCAGTGGACTGTAACAAGCTGATATGATGATGATGATAATTCCACATATTTTTATAGTTTCACATATTTTAATGTTTTCAATAAAATTGGTTAACTCTATGTATTATTTAAGCTGAGACTTAATTGGTTTATGTGTTAATTTATTTACATTTTTTGTTATGTAATGTTAAAACAGTATGTTTCTCAAAAATTAATAAAATAAAATGAAAATAAAAAACTTCTTGAATTTTATTTCGAAAATTTGAAATATTTGGTTTGCTTGCGTATGGAAACCATGTAGAGGTATTTTAGCAGTGCGTAAGAATTTGTTTCTAAAATCAGTGATAATGCATTACGTACTTAAAAGTTATGTTAACATATAGAGAACTGAGAATATGCTACGACGTATAATGGGGGACAAAAGGTTCTGTTTTCAAAGTTAGTAGCGTAAGCATTTGTATTATGGGTATCAGAAACAACGACAGGGACAGGAACAGGTACCACACATATCTAGACCCGTGACAGCATTGAAAATTGGTTTCAAACAATGCCTCTGGCTGGGGATCAAACCAACGGGACCTTGGAGATAGCATCTTGAAACCGGCGTTCACGCTACTGCAACACGGATATCTTCAAACGTACAAAAGTTTTTTTTTAAAGTTAACTTCTGCCACTCAGATGTATACCACATATTCATCACATTCATTTGAATTTAAAAAAGTCACGTTCTCACACAGCGTTTCAAAATTAAACAAAGCAGAGAAAACTCAGCTTGGGTGAACCTAGTGTAAATAGTATAATAATCTCACGTCACGTTGGCTGTCTCCGCTTCCGGCCCTTGTCAGCCGCGGCTCCTCGCATCGCGTTGTACTCTCACGCCACAGAAATCACATTATATGTCACAGTTTTCGCTCAAAACATAAACATGGTGGCGACTTATCGTGACCTCAAAGGACATTTTTGTCACAACCTATTCGGCGTATGAAAATCTTTTTGCATTCTTATTTAGTTCTAAGATAAGAGTTCAATTGTTTACAAAGAATTCCTAAAGAATTTGTACAAGGGCTACTTTAATGCTTTATCTGCAAGATTTGGGGTTAGACTTAACGATTTTTACATTAAGTATGTATTCAGCACGCACCTTCAAAATTGGATTTCAATGCAATCTTCTTCATCCCGCGTCATTATTGTTTTTAATTTTGTCACACAACAGCGTATTAACATGTACCTAAGTTACACCAGTAATAAGGCTTGTTCCCAAGTGATATCGTACCGAGTTAGGCGTCCTAGTTTATTATCACGCGGTAATTCTGTCTCGCGTGTCACGTTAGTTATTTACGCGGCGACCCTTGTCTCGCGACAACGTGCGCCCACGCATAAATCACGCGATTTGTCCCAACTGACGACGGCAGGTGATAAATCGCAAATTACAGTTTATCTTGATACTAAGGTACACACATTACCTTCCTTGATGAATACTTTATTACGTGTTGATGTTTACAGCTTTATACATTTTTTAAAATCTTTATTATCATTTAAATAACCGTTACAAAACACTTAACTAACTTACTTGGTACAAGAAAACCACGAGGGTTTGTAATAATTATACTAAGTGTTACAAATAAAAAGAAGAATTGGACAAATTAGTCAAGTTGTTTGGTCATTACATTAATAATAGTAACTTTCCAATACTCAACAATATACTTTAGTTAACAATATGCTTATTACCGGAAAGAGAACCAAGAAAGTGTAACTTATTAATGTAATTTTTTAATAGTTAAATTATGTCGTAATTCTGTAGGTAGAAGAAAAAATAAAAGATAATTTTGAACTTTGCTATGTCTATGACTTATCGTCACTGCTAACTACTGTAATCTGGATAGAATTGTAGAGAAGACTATCTTTTTGTTAATTACCTCTTTCATTTCACATTTAGAAGATCTGTATTTAGGGTGTTGAGAAATGTTATGTTAATAATAGTCCTCCTGGCCGATTTCGACCACGGCGGCCGATCTCAACAGAGACCAGTCAACTACGCAGGAGATATTATAGTGCACAAGTGTGAGCGCAGTACACAGGTGCACTCACTGTTCCATCACTCTCGAAGTTCGGTGAGACGGCAATCCGACATGACCGGAGAGAGATCAGGCGCAGGACCAACGGCTTAACGTGCTTTCCGAGGCACGGGGGTGTAACAGCCAACTTTCCGACTCCGAGCTGTTTTTGAGAAATTCATGACAGAAAATCTCAGAAACAATTTTGGCTCGACCTGGGATTCGAACCCAGGACCTCTTGGATGTAAGGCAGAAACTTTGCCACTATACCAACGAGGCAGTCAATGTTATGTTATGGATAGTTGATTTCTGTACAATTTAATCATAACAAGCTTAGTTGTCTTCAGATGTCTTAAATGTTCTTTAGGTCATTGGGATAATGCACGGAAGGGTAGTTACACAATTACGTCGTTGTTTTGTTTTTTGTCAAAGTTAAAACGTGTAAATTGGAACATTATAGGAAAGTAACACCATTTTCACCAACATATTTGGGTGTCCGCGTCCAAAATTAAACACATTTTTGAAATAACTATCCCAAGAGGGTGAGTATCGGGTTGTCAGGACCCGCGTCACGCGGCCGCGGCATCCCGTCAGGAAATCACAATTCACTGGACAAGTTTGTGCTCGGCTCGTCAGATGTTTCGCCGACAAAATTTCGCTGCTATCTGTTACAGATAAATAAGAATATTGGTTAATGTTAATTTACTGTTTAACGTTATGCACATAACAACGGATTCGGCGATATTTAACCGACTACAAAAAAAGGAGGAGGTGCTGAAAGAAATGCGACCGTTTTTTTATCTGCTCCAATTTAGGGTCTAGATGACTTACAGGAAACGAACATTTATCTCACCGCCAAAATTTCATGTCTAACTTAGCCCAAAGGTTTTATAGACTGGTAGAGATTGTCTCTTGGCGTTAAGTCCCTCAAAAGGTGGATATTTTTTTTTAACCGAATTTTGAAAAAAGAGGAGGTTAGCCATTTGACCGTAATTTTTATATATGTTGCCGCATATCTCCGGCGTTTATAGAGTTCCGAAGTTTTTTCTTCGGTGTCTTAAGGTATATAAGTACCTATGTGCGTACGAAAATAGTTATTTTAAGGCGTTAAGATGAAAATGGCTAACTCCTCGATACTATGGAGTTCAGGGAATCTTTTACTACAGTTCATGAGTATTCTACTGGATTAAGATGAAAGCAATACCGATTCATAGTTCATACCGCTGTAGTCACTAAAAAGTTTAAAATATTTTTGTTTTGTCAAAAAATTAAACCTCTTTCAAAAACTTTTTAACAAGGATAAAAACTCTTAAACGTAAATGAGGTAAGGACTGTGCCCAACAGCGGGACATATATAGGCTGATGAGATGTGCGAAAGATTAACACCGCTTTCAGAATAGTTTGGGCAGTAAACTTCCTTGCTTAGTACTAGTTATTGAAAGAGGTTTTATTCAATAAAATATTGTGCAATGGAGTTGAAATAAATAAAACAAGAAACCTTAAAATCATTGATAGAATGGTATCATTGCAATAACTAATCTCTGTCAAGTGCAGTGAGTGATTCACATTGATCAATGTCTTCGTGTTACAATACAACCGATTTAGTTTGAAACGAAGTAAAAATAAAAAAAAAATTGGTTGCCTGTAAAGTCGGTATACGGGCGAAAGTTTTACGTGACAACGACTTTGAGTGGTAAAATAATTTTAATGTGAATATTCATTCGTATAACATGAACCGGTGTGTATGCCTATCTCTCTCACTCTCTCTCTCTCTCTCGCTCTGTCTCTCTCGCTCTTAGGCGGGTTAACTGTGCTCGACTGGAAGGGACGCGTGCCTTTCACTTTTTATGTCTGTCTCACTCGCTCTTAGGCGGGCTAACCATGCCCGAGTCGAAGGGACGCGTGCCTCTCACTCGCTCTCATTGTGAGCGCGGAACGTGAGCGGAGCAGCGTAACGCAGTTTCTTGAAGTGTCACTCGGCAAACCAATTTATAAGACGTTGTCACGTCAATAAAACAATCCCTCAAAACAGTTGAAGCAGTAAAAACTTTGGTTCTGCCACAATCGGCAGAGCGGCTAGACGCCTCCGCTTCTCTGTATCTCGGGCACGGCGGCCGCATAAACATGTAATCCGTTTTACGGCGTTATGCGGGATCTTTACTGCGGCTAAGTTATTGGCCTGACGACTCCATCCAGCCCGCGGCCCTGCCCGGATATTTGCTTCACAAATTGTTTTCGGCCCGACGGTTTATTGCTTTATTTTTACAGCAGCGGGAATTGATGACATCCGATCGGAACGCTCGTAATCACATCCAAGGTTGTTATTTTACATCCACACGAGAACACGGATTCCATCACGTTTAGTATTGATCCTTTAATAACGATACGGGCACGCTCCGATGAAAATGATAATGTCATAAACGAGACACAAATGAACAAAGAAACTGAACGCTGAAAATGTATTATGTGGGAATAAGTTGACGTTACATAAACGTTTTTCCAACGAAATTTTTTCAGGTCTTCTTTGTATTTTTTCTTTTTTTATCTATATCCTTACCTACTTATGTGGTACCTCATTTACAATGTTAACGATCGTCATAATCATGACATTTCAAAGAAAAATGGGCGAGCTATTTCTGTTCCTATTCTTTGTAGGACTTCAATCTGTATATCTTACCATTTCTTAGTCAAATATATCTTAAATTCAATAAATTATATTCTTCAATTCGATTTGTATACACATTTTATTTAGAAATAAATTTACCTACACTACTTTTCAGGCTAAGTAAGTCTAAACGGATATCTCAGGGACTGTGTGTAGGATGGATAAGTAATGTTTGCATTCTTGATAGATATCCATTTAAACTATCAGGTAGTAGTCTATCATTATAAAATGTGTATGTATGCCTGCTCGGCTACTAGTCACCAAGGAACGGAGTCTGCAGCCAGCACTGGTGATCGCAAATGCAGTTAGGCAAATTTAAAATTAGGCAAAAAAAACTTAAAAAAAAAGCTGATATCATGTCGAGAACTGCATGCAGGTTTTCATTGTTTGATAAATTGAAATCCTTAAATAGTGTAAGAAGAATCATAATACTCTACGCAATCAAGCAAACGAGAAACTAGCTTCTTTCTAGTATTGAATCTAACCGTCCGGTAAATATTGGAATAATAATAGTAAAGTAAAATAAATAAATAGATATCTTAGCTAACACCGCACCGTGTTTGGTGTCCTTGTCTATCTTCCTGCTCTTTTACTTCTTTAATATACAGTCGTTCAAGAAACGGAGATAAAAGAAGAAGCAGGAAACCCCAAAATAAATATAACCTTTAATTAAGATCACAAAGGAACTTTCCCACAAGAAGCACCAGAAAGCAAGAAGAATAATGCAATAACGATAATCTTGCGTTCGTTGCAAGCGTGCCTTTGAGGTTTAAAGGTGCCTTACAAGACTTAGCTACGGCCAAGCAAAGTGCTACACGTTTCGCTACGCGCAAAGTTAGTAAATCATATCAATATTATGAGAAGAAAATTTCATTTCTGGTAGCTAGTACATTTATTTTTAGTATTAACTGCACAAAGCAACAAGGATCCTAAGATAATGATAATATTGCGTTCGATGCAGGCGTGCCTTTGGGGCGCTACGTGACCGCGCGGCGCTGTGTGGCTCAAAGGTAGAGACGCCGCGCTCCGCATAAACTCAGCTTTCTTCACCTTTGCTACGAACGAGCGCAATGCTACGCGTTTTGCTATAGGTGATAAACAATGTTAATTTAAAAAGCAAAAGTTACAACTTTAGTTTATGGAAGTATATTGATTAAAACAAGTAACTGCACAAAGCAATAAGGATACTGAGATAATCATAGTCTTGCGTTCGATGCACGCGTGCCTTTGAGCGCTACGTGACTACGCGCTGTGCCGCAAAAGTGAATCGCTCCGCAAATATTCAGCTTACTGCGTCTCTGATACAGATGCAACGCTGCAGCAACTAGCAAGCTCGCTTCAAAAATAAGTTGAAATATTTGAAACTACTATATTATGGGGTTTTTAGGATGTAATCGCTTCGGCGTAGTTATAGTTGAACAGTTCGCTTTATTTATGCTGTAAACTAAATAAAAACAAATAATTCGCAAGTAATTTTGATAAATAGATCTACTAACGTATGGACGCGTCCGTAAGTATATTTCTAAATAGCACCACTTACAGTTACGGTGCGCTTCATCGGCTTAACATATTTTGACCGGCTATAGCTAAGATTTGATAATATGTATTTTAAGATTGTGTAATATGTATTTATTTACAAAAAAAAAAAAAGTATTTAAGTATGTTTATCCGTTGTCTAGTACCCATAACACAAGCCTCGTAGCTTAATTTGGGGCAAGAGAATTGGTGTGATTGTTGTGAAATATTTATTTATTTATTTATTATTATAGCTAAGAACCATCGTAGTTAAATTATCTTTCGAATGATAAAACCGCTTTTAAATTGGTTCATCCGTTCGGAAACAGTCACACAAAAACACAAATCCATATACACACACAAACAGGCATAGGAGGCAAACTAAAAACACCCTCTTTTTGGACGGCGGTTAATAAATGACTGAATTTGTATGACCGTGGCCGTATAATCGAAAACCTAGAGGAACACAAAGAGTCTAATGAAAAAAATATTTCATAGACACCGTCAATGGAATATAAATAGCGATCAAAGACAACAATAGAGAGGGAACATACAAGGAAAACATAGCGATAACTTTTCTGTTTTCAATCAACGAATGCTAGTAAGTTATTTGTTCGTTTGGTAAGATCTTTCACGTGAAAGGGTCGCGACACTCCCGCGAATAGAGATTTTGACGCGTCCATTTTGCGAAGAGATATCTACTCACAGTTAAGTGGCCCTTTATATTTGTGGTCGTGACGCCTCTGGCTGGCCAGCTACGGTAAAAAGATAAAAGATTAAGCATTTTATTTAAGCTCCCTATTAACTTTTGTTGGGTACGTTTTAATGTACCTTAACCTGACTTCTGCTACGAAGTTGGTTGATTTTAAAATTAAAAAAGATTTCAAAACTAAAGTTAACTTAAACAAGGCCGTTTTATATTTACCTGTCCTACTCGTATAACTATTTATCTGTCTATTGAAGAATCAGCCCATAGTCTGTTGTCAACAATGTTATCTGTGCATGCCGTGGCAGCCTGTAAGTAAGGCAACACTCTAAAATGACCTCTAATGATCAGTGTACATATATCAATGTGTGGTGTATGCTTTGTTGGTTGTCCTTATTAAATAAAATTAATTAAAATAAAAATAAGTAGTAAATCTAGGTGTTCTTTCTAAATGAGACAATTTTACCAGTGGGATAGAAATGGTTTTGTAGATTACTGCTCATTCAAGCTAATTGAAGGCACCTGTAATTGTTGTATATTATTTATCTAGAATCTGGACTTTGAACTTGGTTTAAACAGGTAAAAGTATTATGCTAGCAACGTGTTAAGTAATTTTAACAAGTTTATATTTTGTTTCACCCGTCCCGTTGCTTATTTGTTTTTTTAAAAACAAATCTCTATGATTAATTACAATTATTTACTCCCTCCCGTCCCCTGTCGTCAGCAAAAGTAAGCAAAGCTATTACCCCCTCCCCCCTTGCTTAGGAAAACGTTTTTCGGGAAATTTAGACAAGTGAATAGCGCGCGGTAATTCCCCTACTCGGTTTAAAAGCGAGTTCCTAAACGTATTCATTGTTTACGGGAATCCCCGATAATGCGTTTCGTGCTCAAGCAAAGACAATGTGAGGGTTGCCATTCGTGTAAAAAAGTTAAGAACTACTGATGACTTCATCATCATCTAGACTCCCCTACACCCCATGTCATCCAAAATAAGCAAAGCAAAGACTCCTCACCCCCCTATATGCTCACGTAACACTTGAACTGCCCCTTACTGTTTGATCAGCTTTCAAGTGTGGGCGTGGGTCCCTTAGCTGTGCGGATAGTACCAGCTTGTGTAAGGTGTTATCGGGCACGAAACAGCCGCTGACCTACTGGATAGTTATGGCGGCCGGTGTTAACAATACATTACCGCGTGGCCAGAGAATAATTCGATTACTGCGGTCTAACGCAGAAATAACTTGTTAAGTCTTTTAAGTGAGTAGTTTTATCATAGCTGTTGCTATGTTTAAAGCGCTTGCTTGGACCAGCTTTCAAAATATTTCTAAGCATATTTTTTGTTTTCGGAATAAGAACGCCATTGCACTCTATAAGCAGTGCCTATTGCAAATATTTCATGCATATAACATACGTAGTTTAAAAAATAATATAATTAACACGATTGATACAAACTTTGCTAAATTCGTTGTAAAAAAGGGTTTATTACACTAAATCATTTCTTAATTTTAATTATTTGACCCTTGTTTCAGTGTATTTTCATCTTAGACTGTTTGATTTCACCTATAACTGGTATTAAAACAATTTAATTTCCACCCAGGAACTGACTCCCACGTACTGAATGCTTGTCACGAACTGCAGTATAGTTGTAATAAAGTTGGACATTGCTAACTCATACAGCAAAGAAATTCAATAAACAAGTTTCTTTGACCTCAATAGCAGTTTTCTACAAAAAAGGTTACTGTGACAATGGTAGCAAGTTAAGCTTACACATAACGTAGTTATTTTTGTCGAGCGTCCTTACTCTCCGAGTCGTTATCCGAATTTTCGTATGTAGCCATCTCTGTCACTCTTACAAGATTGACCGTGCGAGCAAACGAACTAGATATACCTGAAAAAACGAACGCTATGGGGTACGGCTTCAGACGGTCTCTGTAGCGGGTGCTACGAACTTTTTCGTAGCATCTCGTAGTCGCGACGCGTAGCTAATTCGTAGCAGCGGCTACGGCGATAAACATCAACGGTGTTTGCTACAGGAATCTTAGACAGGGCTAAGTTTGTTTATTGTATGTTATTTAGTGAAATATCTTTTGTAAAATATTTAGAAAGTTGAAAGGCTGTGTTACAAATAATTTAATGACACAAAGTGTACATTTTTACACTCTTCTTTTAGGACATGGATCCCATTTTATTTAATCCATTGTGTTTGACGGACGCAATTAAGAAGCCTCACTGTACTTATTATTCGTAAAGTGAAATTAGAGAAAGAACTTCGTGTATTAGAAATGACAAATTTTCAACGTTGCCACGGGTCTTGGTGTTTGTGGTACCTTCATTGTTTCTGATTCCCATAACACAAGTTACTTACTTTGGGATCAGAGCAATATATGTGATCTTGTCCTAATTTATTTATTTACGTGTACTCTACTAAAAATGTAAGATATGCTTTAAGAAAAATCAAATACTTTTGTAACTTATGATTTATTTGGTTTATTTGTTGTGATGATGAGGCATATTATTTTAAATTTGTCAGAGTAAGCTCCTCAAAGCCCGGTTTCGATAAAAAACGATACAACCTGATCGCTGTCATTTAGGGCCAGTAAGCGGTACAGTAGATCAGTAGCGGTGCAGTACATCTTTGATTGTTTCAAAACTAGCGTCTGCTGTATAATTTTTTCTTAGATCGGTTTAATATTTTGTCATCTAGGTTCTTCTTTTTTAATTCCGTTTCGTACTCGTATTTTTATGTAAAGTTTTAAGGTCCAAGTACATTTCCGAAATTGACCGAGAAATATCGTGAAATTCTTGGCGGTTGCATTGCAATTAACTTTACAGAGATTCGCCGCCAGGGGTTTCGGTTTGCCATTCGTTGTTCCCATACAAAATATTTTGTATGTAAATATCCAAAACAAAACGAAAGGTGAATACACCTTCTGCTTCTCATATTCATTCTTTTTGTCTCCGATTTCGTGGAGTATCCTCCATAGCTCTAGTTTTAAGAATACGTCTTCGCTAAATTAATAAATTAATAAGTGTGACTGATTCGTCAGTATCTGTGTTATATCACATTACGTAACGAATCAATTTGAAAGCAGATGTGGTACAAATTTATTGTTCGAGAAGCGTTTGATCAACAAACCGGGAAATTGGCTTCACTTAAATATAAATTATTTATTACCTACGTTATCTGTCTGAACTTTTAGAATTGTGTTACGATACAAAGACAAGTACGTCCATTTTTATGTAATTCACATAATACAATTTCCAGCAATTTGTACAGATTCAATATTGCACTGGGAACTTCAGAAAACTTCGTCAATACTATAACGTTGTGAGTTCAAGAGCTGTTTGCTGAAGTGTAGTAAAGAATAGTGTGGAAAATTTTAAAGCACCCAAGTCTGTTTTTAACGGGCCTTTGTAGTCTATATGTGGTCCTTAGTTAATTTCTTAGTGGGCGGCCGGCGTAGAACGAAGGTAAATTCAATGTGAGAATAAAAGGTTCTATAGTTGGACTTTGTCAACAAAACAATTGCCCATGTTTTGTTTTGTTTTATGTTTTGTTGCTTGACTGCGTTCACGCGTAACGCCCTTGACCGCTGTGCATTGCCAGCCGTTTAAAGTATTAGTTGTCTCCCTCACGTCTGCATATTTCCTAGTTCCGATATAAACGAGATAAGCTATGTGAAAATCGTTTTCCACATAGCTTATCTTACTTATATGTAAAATGACCGCCATTTTGACATCATAAATAAATTAATATAAATAAACAGCAACATCATATACATTGATCTGACTCCGTGGTAAGTAGCGTAAGCACTTGTGTTACAGATATCAGAATTAACAGTGGTTATTACAAAAATAAATAAAAATACATATAACACCCGGATTAGCATAAACAGGCATGTTCATGCACACAAATGTTTGTACAGTGCGGAGATCGAACCCGCGACCTCTTGGTTTAAAGTCAACTTCTTGACCATTACACCAAAGTGGTCGTTATCATCATTCATCACATAGACATCATTGGCACAAAAACTTTTTTGCATTTTTGTCGATAAAATTGTTCATATTTTTATACCCTCAAAGGGTCGGAAACTCTTGACCAGACACAATGTATGGATAGAGTTCATCACAATTTTACAACTCCGAATACATTGTCCATTTCGCTGGCGTCAAAAGACGTTTCCCGGAAGTTTCAGAAAAAGAGCACGTCTCGTTTCGAATCGAACCGGCGTCTTTGGAATGTGACGTCCGTAGCGACGCGTGTCAAACAAAGACCGAAGGCTCTACTTTGTGTCAAGATCTCTATATTTTCAAATTCAACCGTCTCGTTCACTGAAGACCTAAACCTAACTCGAACGAGCAAGACGCCTATAGCTGACAAAATTAACAACACTTCACAGGGGGTACAGCCTCCGAGTTCTCTCACTGGTAGAGTTTTAATTGCGTTTTTTAATTAAGAAATTTTACGTCACGTACCATTTTATTCTTCGGTAATTGAGACCTAGCAAAAACTTTGTCTCAGTTTAGTTTATACGACATACCTGATTATTTTACGGCTATACACAGTACACTTTCGAGCAAAAGAGTTTAATTTTGAACCGCAGAATTTGTATTTGAAATTTTTTTTTCAGGAAATCGTATGAAATCAACTGATCCCAATCTTGTTTCATCATTTTTTATTATAAAACTAAATAATATAGAGAGGGTCATAAATCTGACGCAACGTCACAACAAAAGGGATTATTGATTCATTATGGCGGGTACTGGATACTTTCAGTTTTTTTTTGGATGAATTGGATCTCTTGGAGTTTGTAATATTATAGATTCGCAAAATACAGATTTCTAGTTTGGGAATTAACGTACTCATCTTCTAATGTTCTATTTACCTACCACTTCTGTACTGAATTTACAAATTTATATATAACCAATGAGATAATCCCCACGATGCCTTCCACCACCCGAGATACAGGTTAATTCCTAGTTCGATGGTGGATGGCTGATTGATCTACTACTATGTACTACTATTATTAATCGAAGTGGAACAATAAACGTTTATTTATTTTATTATTTATCTTTGTAGAATTGGAACTTAGAATGCAAGATAAATGAATCTTGAAGCTTGGCTTATGTAGTATGCATAAATTTTGGACTAACTCTATGGTTTGAATTCACACCTTCACGGATGAGAAGATAGTGAAGTCTTGCCCCAGAATATCAATGTTTCTAGCGCTTCGCGTAGTCTTGAGCTACTAAACAGACTTTAGATGGGACATTACGCTTGAAAATATAATTTAGTTTAATTTTATGTTTAACACATTAATTTCACTTAATTTTGATTTTAAATTTTACTTAGTTGCTGTGCCCTAGCCGGCCGTCATTGTACTAGTTTACTCATTTAAGACTGTAACACCTTACTGTAACGTGTGCCTTGCAATTAATATTATGATTAGTATGACATAGCGTCGATTTTCGCAAATCACCTCGATACGCAATAGGAGGGCGAGGGCGGGCCAAGAAGCGAATGTTTGATAATGTGATGTCGGATATCTTTTGACACAATATCGCGTGGAAAACATTACGGATCGGTTGCTTCTTACTCAGATTTTGGGTTTTGACATGTATTGCGTTCCTGTTACTCGTTATTTTTAACAATTTATTTCATAAGTAGCAATAATATTCAGGCATGAGAAAACCAACCGAACTGATCCGATGCTAATGATGTAGAAACGATACGAGTGAACGTTTTTTAAGTAAATTTATGAAACGAAATCATAACAATTTATAATTTTAATTGTGATCAAGACCGACTGTTTCAAAAGTTAACCGTTTTGGATGCTCTTTTTAGTTATTTTTCATGAATGTCTGCATTATTTGAGTAAAAGCATACCATTCCCAACAGCCTATGTCGTGGTGCTGCGGCTTAAAATTAATAGTTAAAAGGTAACCGTTTTGGATGCTCTTTTCAGTTATTCTCAATGATTGTCTGCATTATTTGTGTAAAAGCGTAGGTACCATTCCCAACAGCCTATGTCGCGGTGCTTGGGCCTAAAATTTACCGTTAAAAGGTAACCGTTTTGGATGCTCTTTTAGTTATTCTCCATGATTGTCTACATTATTTGTGTAAGAGCATACCGTTCCTAACAGCCTGTGTCGCGGTGCTAGAGGCCAAAAATATGATTGTGGAACCGTATCAAAGATTTTGGTGGGCCAAAGTTGTAAAAATTAGAAATACATATTTTTTTAATTATTCCGATAAAAGAAGAAAACTTCTGCTGGGGTTTGTTCGATTTGAAGCGTATTTGTGATTTTTTTCTAAGAACAAGTTACTAAGTAAGTTATCTTCAATCTGTGTTGGTTGGTGACCATATACGAGTACTTTGGTCACCTTGCTCGGATTATACTAGTTCAATTATGTACACGATGCAATAAACATAAGATAGAAATGAACAAAAGACAATTCGTGGTCTAAATAAAATAATAATAATAATAAATATTTCACAACAATCACACCAATTCTCTAGTCCCAAATTAAGCTACGAAGCTTGTGTTATGGGTACTAGACAACGTATAAACATACTTAAATACTTTTTTTTTGTAAATAAATACATGTTATACATAGAAAACACTAATAACTTCATAATAACTAAGTAGTTTGAAGGTTTCAATCTGTCGATTAAAAATGGTGCAGTTTGTACGAGTAGGTATTTCTGATACTTACTTGAGATTTGAGAGAATTGCATTTCAATACGGCTTTCTTCGTTGTACACATTGTCGAGATTTGCAGCGTCTCCTCAAATCGAGGGTATCGTCACTTAAAATGGAACGCAAGCTCGTGTCGTCTGCGTTGTGGGAATAAAGGCTTTTACGAAGTTATCGGATGCGGAAACTTGACACGAACGGATCGAAATGTTTTTCTTTCGTTTCACATAACTGTAGATACCTACAAACCTGGTTGATAGGTTCGTTTTAGTGATTGATGGCAATTACGTAGGCTTCAATTAATAATACCATACTCTGAATTCCTGATGACCTCCCTATGGTGTGATATTTTTTAAGTCTGACCTACTTATTGGGCAGTCTTGTAAAAATAACCAATACAAGCTACTTGACAGCGCAGACGTAAAGGCCGTTAGTTTGGCGCCGTTCTACCTTTTCATAATAATAGTCACCTAGCCAATTTCGACTACGGCGGCCAATCTCAACAGACATCAGTCAACTGCTCAGGAGATAGCACAAGTGTGAGCGCAATACCACAGGTGCATTCAGTGTTCCTTTACTCTCAAAGTTCGGTGAGACGGCAATCCGACATGACCGGAGAGAGATCAGGCGCAGGACCAACGGCTTGAGGTGCTAGTCGAGGGATGGGGTGTAACACAACCAACTTCCCGACTCCGAACTGTTAATATAAGAAAATCTCAGAAACAATTTTTGGCTCGACCGGACCTTTCGGATGTCAGGCAGAAAATTCGCCACTTCACCAACGAGGCAGTCAGGTCAGATTCCCATTAGAACCATTTAAAACGAGGGTAAACCTGGTCAAGAAAATACAAATTTATTTATTTAGAAAAGTTGTCTTATATTTAAAAAAAATATATTTGTAATGAATTAACTCAACCGATTTCTTAAGATATTTCACCAATATAAATTGTCATTATCTCTAAGTTAAAAAAATATTACATGCTATGTTTCATGTGTTCAAAAATTTCAGAAATAAATTTCCACCCGTGCCAAGACAGACGATGTGTTAAAGTCTAAAGCCATGTGACTTAAAGGTCAACGGAATCTGAGTTACAGCTGTAAAGAGAGAACTAAGCGAATTACTTGAAGTTCAAAGTTGTGAGCAGCATTGGCAGCCCTGAGTGGAATATTCATAGCGGGCAGAGTCGCGGCCACTTACTTGGTTTGCTCGCGGAGGTAAAATGCGAAGGAATACGCGGATGTGTGAAAAAACTTAGATACTTCAAGTTCATGAAGTATAGTGATTTGTAATTTGTACCGTAACATAAATATTTTAATAAGTGTCTGCGACATAGTATCAAGTTTATGTTAAGTAAGCAAATACGTTTTTATTGTGTTTTGCAATTATGTACAAGATTTTGATTGATCCAATAAATATTCGACATTCAAGCTATACATATGTCTTTCTCTTGACACATCCTCACCATCTATCTTCAAACACACTTCATTCAATTCCTTTTGAGTATTGAACAAAGGAATCCGTTTGGGAGACACCCTAGATAGGAAAATAGATATATTCTTCATAATTTTGGGCTCAAAGATGACAGACACATACTTAGACGAATGAATTAGTAATTTTGAGTGAGAAGCCTTCTTTCATACTATGAAGTACTGAAATTATTTATCACAACTCACATATAGGTAGGTATGTAATGTGACTAGTATTTTTGTACTGTACGGTGTAAGTACATATTATATTACCCCCAAATCGCGCCATCAGCAATTTAGCACTTTGTATTATCAATTTTCCTACTCAATTAGTCAGTGCATACATCGCATTCATAGCATTCACACGTCAACTTAGCAGTAACAAAAGTTCTGTAATTTACGCTAATTTACAAAAAACTCTATATTACCTCAATCTCTAGCATTTCGTTTAGCAATTCTTTAGATGTATGGTTTACCTCGTACATGTACAATTCCAGATTTGAAAGCGATCGACTGCTAGGTTTTTCGAGTCCTTTTAATTCGTTGTCAGTGTGCTTTTCCAGGATGAAAAGCGGATTTTTGCTTTGTAGAGAGGGTAACGACCAACTATTTTGTAGCTTACGAGAAAAAAGCGTCAATTTCATAAATTGTTTCTGTTAGCATGAAGTGTTTTGTTCGCGAGTTTCTGGACACCTTGATTTTTCCGTTTTACAAGTCACAGTGTGTTTTTATTTACACACACTTATGATAGTTGATAAGTAAAACAAGTTATCAACATTATTTTATATGAGAAAGTTACCTTATTCCATCTGTTATAATTTTACGCATAAAGTGTTACGAAAACAAAATTTACAGAATAATCGATGGTTGGATAGGAAACATGAAAAAAAGTGTAAGATTTATTATTTTTAAAAGTGTATAATATGTGAATATTATTTCAACCCTTTTCGTAACTAAGTCGTGGTGGACGACATGCATACGGAATGCAACTTTTCTAAGTTATACTCCGTAAACATACCTCCTAGAGACAAATGGCTAGAAGGTCAAATGTCATTTAAGAAAGGTAGTCACGTCTGGTATACGGACGGTTCCAAAAAGGGAAATGATGTGGGCTGTGGGATCTACGGAGAGAAGCCTAGGCTCAAAGTTAGCATTAACATGGGGACTGAAGCTTCAATCTTCCAAGCCGAGGTCTTTGCCATAAACAAATGTGCAGAGATAAACCTAGAGAAGAAATTCCGGAACCAACACATCTACATCAACTCAGACAGCCAAGCAGCACTGCTGGCTTTAAAATCCTTCGAACATTCATCAAAACTGGTGCAAACGTGCACTGAAACACTAAATGTACTGGGAAATACCAACAAAGTCATACTCTCGTGGGTACCAGGACATTCGAATATAGAAGGAAACGAAGTAGCTGATAACCTCGCCAGAGAGGGCGCCGATAACCCTCAAATCGGCGTAGAACCGTGTTGTGGCATTACCAAGCAACGAGCCACTACGCTACTAACCATTCTTTATAAACAAGAGGCGATTGAGTGGTGGAAGTCTACATCAGGACAAGAACACTCAAAAGCACTCATTCAGGGATACAGCAACAAAGTAACTAAAGAGCTGAACTAAAGAGCTGAGCTTAAGTTCAAAAGATACAAAGCTTGTACTTTGACCAGAATACTAACAGGTCACTGCAAACTAAACAAACACATGGCAAACATGAATATGACAGAAGACGCTCTGTGCAGATTCTGCCACACAGAGGAGGAAACGGCCATGCATATTCTCTGCTCATGCGGCCCGCTTATGAGCAAAAGAAGTATCCATCTCGGGCGGCACATCATGCGCCCGGATGAGATAACAGAAGTCACGCTCCAAAGAGTCTGGCAATTTATAGACTCAACGGGACTAAGCAGTGAACTGTAAATACAAAGGGCTGCCACAATAGATCAAACTTGGTCGAGTTGGCGATAAGAAGGCCCATAAACCCAATAATAAACTAAGTGGTGAACCATAAGCCGTTCTCATATCCATTTCATAATACTTCCCCGGATATATTTCCCTATGTAAATATTGCCAAGTGAAAATATCGAGCTTCTTGAGTGTCTCGACAATACGCCCGTCATTTTGACGAGACCACATGTGGCGTCAGAGAGGATTGGGAATGCTCTGAAAGCTTCTCAAGTGCTGCTGCACTCGACGCGAGGATGTGGGAGGATCTATATACGATAAGGATCAATTCTTAGTGCAAAAAAGTTATGAGGTTGAGGGAGCTAATGGGTTGAAAAAGCACTTTGAAATATAAACGTTCTTAAGGTTTTAAATATTTGTAGACTTTACTTCAACACATCCGCACCCGAATCGAACGCATTTGAGTAAATTTGTTTTGTGTGGATTGTGTTATTTGCAATTAATTGAATCGAATAGAATAGAATACAATCGTTTATATAAATAACGCATACAGTTCTTACATATTCAGATATATAAAAAAGGCATGCAAATATAAAAATAAAATTGGAAATATATTGTACTCACACCACATATACAAAACAATAGGGAGGTGCAAATCAGCAGGTAATGAAATGTCAATATCATTCATAAAAATGTAATTCATTAAAATTTATTCCTTTTCATTAGTCTTGATAAACCTCTAGAATGGCTCAATCGATTTCAGTTATTTTAATCTTGTTAAATGATGAGAAAACATGGTAAATAGAGGAACAGTGGGCAGGGCAACGTCTGCTAGTACTTACTTAATATGACACAGTTCGAGACTCGACCTACTTATTTGTATGAATTTTATAAAAATTACGAATCACCGTTTTACCCAAAACAGCCCACGTTTTGTCTAACCAAATTGTCCTACCACGTTAATTTACATACAAAAAAACAGCCCTACTTTTCAGGACACGTTTTACCGAATTAGGCTAACCCTAACGGTTGTTTAAGCACGAATTTTTATGACCAACAAAAATGTGGCAAACATGGTCGCGAGAATTTGTGGGAGTTGCGAACGGGCCGTTTTTTGTCGCGCTAATTCGGGTCGGATGTTAACCCTTTGGCGGCCGCGGGACGTGAAATATTAGAGTCGGGATCGAGAGGTTAAATGGATGAGCCACGTCATTCGCGCCCTGAAGAGGGTTTTGCGTAAATTGTCGCTGTTGAACTTTAAGATGTTCCGTAACAATGAAGTTACAGTTTACCGGGATTTTTAGTTGTTCGACAACAATGTTGTCAAGCAAGGAACTAGGGTACCTAGGCGACTAGGTATCCACGAACTGAACTTTCAGCCATGATCATTAAAGCTCGGATCTCTCCTTGTAAGGCCCGTATTCTTTTATTTAGTAATAAAAAAATGTAGTCATTGAGACCTGGATCTTACACTTAAAGTAAACGCCCGCATACTTTTTATGCGAATAATTGTATTTCGCATTCCAGTCCTTCAAACTTGCCGCGAAAGCGATTTTAATTTTAAAGTCAGGTTTTGGAACGTGCGTTCTAACAATGGCTGCAAAGAGTGAAGTGGTTTTCGAAAAAAAAACTGTTGAAAGTCATTTGCAGGAAACTTAGATTTGTAATTACGTGGTGGCCGTTTGCGTTAAGCTATCCACCGCAATGAATAGCGTTCGCTGCGTCGCGTCGCGTCGTATATCTGTCGATTGTCGCGCGCACGCCACGGCTAGGCTGGTCCATCGCACGATTATGTTTAAAGAGTGCAACTCACACACACGTCCAGTCGGCTGATCTATTGCGCGATTGTGTTCAGGGCGCGCAACTGAGAAACATGTCCGTGATGGACATGTTACATGATGTAAATATAAATACGACCATTCAAAAGTCAGTAACAGAAGTCTTAGATTTGTAATAATTACGTGAGGGCCGTTTGCGTTTAGATATCCACCCGCATGCCAGCGTCGTGGCATTCCTGAGATGCTACGACACATGCTGAGTTTTTTTCAGTATCTTGTGTATGTGTATTTGAATATGTGTTTTTCTATTTTGTAAAGTGTGTGATACTGAATAAATATGTTTTCTTTCTTTCTATCTTTTTTTCAATGAATAGCGTTTGCCGCGTCGCTTGACATATCTGTCGAATGTCCAACCAATAAAGAACCTCACAACCCTTTTGTTTTTGCATATTTTTTATTTAGCAAAGTATTTAGTAAGGTACCTTGAAGCTCCACTTCATCCATTCGATATCAGTATTGTAACTAAAAAAGCAAGTACCAGTTTATTCGATCACAGCGAACAATCAAACTTCCTTTTTAAGTCGGTTTAAAAGATCATGTATGAGAATCATAACTTTTCGCTTTTTCACATGAAAATATCTATTGGCAACCCTTTGAGTAATTTACGCGCATTCAACGCTTTTGCGCGCCGATAGCGGATCGCAGCCGGACTGACTCGCGCTAACGAATAGAACTCATTTCGTGCATTCCGGCGAGAATTATGACCGCGAATGGTGTGCGGTTTCACTGGCCACGGGCAGTTTTCATTTTTACCAAATTTAAAGCTGAAAAAGAGGATTATTTTGATTTAAATTTCCACCAAACGACGCCAGCGCAGGAACTCAAACATATCCAACTGTAATCGCCTGAAAAAGCTAGAACTGGAAGTCGCAGGACCTACAACTCACAACGTGACATAGAAGATGCACCTGGAATCACAACACTGACACCAACAAACACTCGACGCGTTTCGTGGCATCCTCAGGAGATGTTGGCGCTTCGACAGACTACGAGAAAGTTCAGTCGCTCGTAGTCATGGATTTCCGCAAAGTAACGCCTGATTTCATCAACTTCAGCAAATTTCACGCTTGATTTTATCGAGAGGGAGCGTATGAAGAGCAAATACTGCTTATTTAACCTTGTTCGTATTGACCAACCGAAAGTCCTCGGAAGAGAATGTTGTTTTCTCCCGCGTATGCTCCGTGAGGCTATTGAAATTAGAAGACACCCTTATTTTAAGAGAAGATGGTTGGAAAATTCCACCAGCTTGGGATCTTGTGTAAGCCAAGACTTAAGCTCGACCTCGCACTGCAAGACCTCAAGTTAGGAACGTAACTTTATATTTTTGAGTGATGGTAGTTAACATTTTTTTTCAAAACTATGTAATGACAACTAACACCTTAGTCTACCAGTGACCACGGACGCTGAAAAGGGTCCGAAACGTCAGGTTAAAACAAAATGTCAAGTGCAAGTTGGACTCGCGCACCGAGGGTTCTGTACAAACCTGTAGATAAGGAGTAGTAACTTTGAAATTTTCAAAATTGTCAAAAATATTTTTCAAAAATATTTTTTTTATATGATGAAACTGAAAATTTACGGTTTTCGTAATTTTTCCTATATCTGTACTATAAAATAAATAAATATTTCACAACAATCACACCAATTCTCTAGTCCCAAATTAAGCTACGAGGCTTGTGTTATGTATGGGTACTAGACAACGGATAAACATACTTAAATACTTTTTTTTCTTGTAAATAAATACATATTATATATAGAAACAACAGTACAAACACACATGTTCATGCACACTTATGCTTGTACTGTGCGGGAATCGAACCCGCGACGTATAACTATAAGTCGTGACTTCGTACTAAATTTCAAGATTCTAAGTTTACGGGAAGTACCCTGTAGGTTTATTGCATTGGCTTAAAAGGTTGATTTTTCTACAGCTTCCAGGGACAGTAGACCTAAGTATCATACAGAAATTTCAGTTTGATACCTCCACGCATTCCTGAGAAAAACGGTCTTGACAGACGGACTGACGGACGGACAACAAAGTGATCTTATAAGGGTTCCGTTTTTTTCTTTTGAGGTACGGAACCCTAAACATGTCTCATTTCAATGTCTACTGTTCGCGTAAACCAAAGAAACAAATACTTATTCGTATCTTGACATACATATGACATGTATCGATTGCTGGTCTTACTCGTATTTACCATTCAAGTTAAAATAATGTTTATTGCTGTCTAAAGCTTCTGTTGTTTTGATTTATAATTGTAATGTAATGATTGAACTATCTTTTAGTAGCGTATGTTGGTATTCAACAGTTGTGTTATGGCTGTGAATGTACAAATGCCACCAATATCTGGTCGTATATTGGGCTCAGCAAACAGCGCTGACAAACAGTTCACAACTGCATACTCGTATTGTTTTTAACTTTTTAAGCCGCGGGCAATCGTGATTGCATCGCAAATGTTTACAGACACCAGTATTTTGATGGGATACTTGATAAGCGAGTGGATGTGTTTGGTGGGTAAACTATATAGGCACTAAAAAAATCTATAGGCGGCGGCAATTCTCACGGAAATGACTCTTATACCAATTTGTAATTAAAACACACTTCAAGAAAAATGGACTGTCACAGGTGGGACTCGAACCAGCATCTCTCGCATGCAAGGCGTTTGATCTCCCAATTCAGCAACCGTGACACTTACTCATCGGTCCGAATTGCTTTAAGCGCTCCTAAGGATGTAGCCAGCCATGATTTATCAATGTTGTGGTAAGATGCCTTCAACATCCGAAAGATTGAACTTTTCAGCGGTTTAACAATCCGTTAAGATGAATCAGCTAACTTATTAAGTTACTTTATTTCTACCAATAACAATGCAAATTTAGATTGTTATTGTGAAAATAATTGCATGCAAGAACTTCACTACATTACTAGCTATTTACACTCTTAACCGTAAAGATGTTCCCGCGTCTACCACACGCGACATAGATTTATAATAATTACCTATATTAGGTCAATGTCATTAATAGCCATATCATAGCATTTTAATATTAGTTTTTTTTAAATAAATCACTCAATTACCTAATTGTTCGGGCCACAATCGCCCGTCACACGTCAGCAGATGGGTGATTCCGCAAACGTTCAGCGTGTTTGCTTGCGCTATCGAGCTCAGCGTGCATATTTTACGTTGTTGTCTCTTTTAACACTGTGCCGGCCAGTGTCACTCAACACTTACTAAATACATTATAAAAATACAAATATTTTTTATCTTAAATCTGATCTGAAATTTATTTTTTATTTTTTTGGGAAACATACATTTTTACAGAACCTTACGAAATAGGTGACTAAAATAGCACCAATTTAGTCTCCTCAGTGTTAATTATACACGGAGTAAACAAACTACAATTTTGTTGAGAATGTTAACATATGTGAAACTATACAATTGGCTAGACGACACCACCAATAGTTGACATACTTTTTATTATCTGTCAAAACGGTCTGTCTCCATAGATTTCGTATGGTAATAAATGATTGTGACGTCACGGTCATGTGTCAGAAATCAAAGTCAATTGACCGAATATTTATTGCGTTTTGTGTGTTTAAAAATTGGTTTCTACAGCTTTTTTGAAATATATTGGTTATATTATATTATTATATGGTTGTATTAACTTCATAGGGGCTATGTTTTTTAAACACCATGTTCTTGACAATATTTAAGATAGGTGTCATCATCCAAATTTTGTTGAGGCTGTTAAAATATGTGAAACTATACAATTATAAAAAGATCACATAATGCCAAAGAAACAACATTCACAACAAACACAAAGTCATTAATGTCAAAAAAAAACAATGTTTGAGCATTCAATAGATTCGTACAAAAGAGAAATTGTGGCATAGTTAACTCAATTTTAGATCTTTTGACATTTATGACTTAAAGAACTAGATGTGCAACTTATTATTGGGACAAGTTATGAATTTATTTTTTAAACTTAACAAAAGTTGACGCAATAATGTCAACTGACTCAAAATTATTATTCTAGCTATGACAAGTACGAGGCAAAAACGAGTTACCAGCACACTTAGTCCTAATAAAGTGGTACATGAAAAAGGCACTGATGACGGACACTTAAACTAGGACACCTAATAAAAATGTTAGCCAAATAAAAGATAACGAGAGTCAACAAGATTGTGCAGCAATTTCATTCTTCAATAGAATGCCAACTATTATCCGGCAACACTATCCGGCAATGAGCGGAAATTATTCAGTTACAAAGAATTTTAAAATATCTGATAAAAAAATTGTATCATGAGATCCATTTCGTGCAAGTTATTTAACGAGACAGTATTACCCCAGCTCTTTGTGCAAACGCATTATCAGAATCATGTCCATTGTAAAACAAAATATTCCTTTGTTCTCTTTCATGGTATAACCATAATGATAATCGGAAACAGTTAAACGCTTCGTGATTTTATTGAAGTCCCCTTAAACTGCGTCTTGCCATTCCGGACATAAAACCTTAGTGGTGCTCAAAAAATAATCTGCTCGGGAATGGCAACGTTTAATTCTATGAAACGTTTTGAATTCCAGAAACATTTTCTAGTTGCGGAGAAGCGTGGAAAAATTAAGTGGGGGTTAGATCGTATCGGAATGGAAACAAAGCGTAATGACTAATTAGTGAAGTGGAGCGAGTGCTGCTCTCTGCCGCAGGAGGGGTTGAACAGCCAGCATGCGGTTGAGCAGCCCAGTACGGCGGTCCTAGCCCGAAGTAAATAAATAAATAAATAATAAATATTTCACAACAATCACACCAATTCTCTAGTCCCAAATTAAGCTAGGAGGCTTGTGTTATGGGTACTAGACAACGGATAAACATACTTAAATCCTTTTTTTGTAAATAAATACATATTATACATAGAAAACACACAGACGAGTACAACAACACATGTTAATGCACACTTATGCCAAGAGTCGCGGGTTCGATCCCCGAAAAGTACAAGTGCGGGGATCGAACCCGCGATCCTTGGTTTTAGAAATCCGACACTGCACCAAGCGGTCGTCAAAAGAAAGAAAGAAGTACCTATACAGAATAAAAATACAATGCAGTGTCACCGGTGACTCGGGCTGGCAGCTACCTTGGCCAAAGAATCAGCTTGTCCATTCAACGAGGAAACGCTGCTAGCGTTCTTGGCACCGTTGACATTGGGCCTGTAAGATGAACCTTTTTGATTCTTCTTTTTTGTATTATATGGTAATATTTTTTATTGTTTAGTTAACTTGAATTGGTTAGAGTCAATAAATAATATAGACGCTGTACGTACATTTAGATTGAATATCCAGATGTTTCGTAACCGCTATATTTAATGCTATTATTTTGTGTTAATAATTGGACTTAGCAAGTATTGGTTTTTAAAAGTACAAATGAATTTCCTATTCCCAACCGGCACTACAAATTGTTGCACACTTAAAGAAAAGTTCTTAAATTCACTGGAGCCACCTGTGCTTACTTGTCATTCGTCAGTAGTAATGTGAACATAGTGTTTTTCTTGTGTTAATGTATCTAAAATAAATAAACACAAAAATATTTTACAAACATGACGACTTGTTTCTTAATTTTACACTTTACTACAAACTTTGGGTTGCCTATCATTTAAACTAAATTATAAAGTTAATTCAAAATTCTAAGTTTTCATGGCATGTAAATTAGAAGTTTTAACAGCTAAATATTATACAAGGTGTTACAAAAGAAACTGTAATAGCTGAAGGGTGTTGTTGTGCCCGTGAAACTGATCAACTTTCGCAAAGAAACCTAGGTCGAAATGTCAAAAAAAAAATTTTGCCTCTTCCACAGTAAACAAAAAAAAAACAATTCCAAAATATTTATTTTTCTTTTACAAAGATAAGCCTTACAAGATGTGGCCAGTATCTCCTTTTAAGCTTGATAAAGCCTGTGCCAGGAGTTACTGCTCTTCCTTAACAAGATAGAACTATCTAAGTAACATTAAATAAAATTTAAAAATAAACATAATGTGCCTGAGAGTGAGTATGTGTGTGTTACTGTTTGTGTGTGTGTGTGTGTGCGTGTGTGTGCGTGTGTGTGTGTGTGTGTGTGTGTGTGTGTGTGTGTGTGTGTGTGTGTGTGTGTGTGTGTGTGTGTGTCTGTTTGTCTGTTTCCAATCAATTAGCTTATTGGCAATTTTGTATGGGGGGACTGATTTTTTTATTTAGATTTTGACCTATGTATCTTTGGGAATATTGTGCAGTTTTTCGGGCACAACAACACCCTTCAGTTATTACGGGGTTTTTTTGGAACATCATCTCAAGGCCTTATAAATCCAATATGGCCTGCCCGCTTAACCTGTGCTGTGGCTTGACCCCTCCTGAGAGCCGCTCACGCTTAACTTGTTTTATTAATTAAAAGCTGCGAGTGTAGAAAAACTGTGCCGAGGCCTCCGCCGTTGGCAAATGGCGCTCTATGAAGACAGTATTCAAATATTTCAGTGCAGCCTGCAGATGGTATTCCGCGTGATGTATTTTATGATAACTTTAATTCTGTGAAACTTTTATTCTCTGAATGCTTAGTCTGCTTGTACATGTCTGTTTTTTACACCAGGTATTGGATCTTTCTAATTTTTTCGCCGGATTATCGGTCGTGGTTGAATAATTTTAAGAAATTGAACATAAAAAAAATATGCAACACCATCACATTAATTTCATTCTTTATTCAAAACAATATCTTTATGTGGAATAGTACAGCAAAATTAAACTAAAATATAATATAAAAACGCTTCTCTTTTAACTAAATATTTATAATTATATAATATATTAAAATAATCATTATTACAATTCAATTTAATATAAATGTCAATAATTACAATTCAATTACACATTTACAGTTATAAATTCATCAAGAGCATAAAAACATTTTTCCAATTAAAATACCTTTAATTTTGTTTTGAAAACATAGATTGATCTGACTCCCTGGTAAGTAGCTTAAAAGCTTGTGTTACAGATAAATACTCATAACACCTAGACCAGTACAAACAGACATGTTCATGCACACAAATGTTTGTACAGTGCGGAGATCGAACCCGCGACCTCTTGGTTAATAGATAACTTCTTGACCATTACACCAAAGTGGTTGTCAATTAGGCGCTAATCAGTACGTCCGCAGCCGGACGAGCGCCCTCGATGTGGCGCCACTCGGAAACACATCACCTGCTGGCGGGCTCGAACCCGCGACCTCTTGGTTAATAGTCAACTACTGGACCATTACACCAAAGTGGTCGTTATGCAGCGGACATGGGCACAGGTCCATTGCATTACCGTTGTCCGGTGAAAAAACGGATGTGGCACGTTTTATTCAAAGTAACCGCTTCATTATGAGGTAGTTGCGGTGGCAAAACATTGAGAGTTGTGGTTTTGTAAGCTTCGTTCTTTCCTAGTTGGCTCTTTTGGTCTCTACGTCAAATCGAGAATTGTATTTAAAAAAAAGTCAATCGCTAAGTTCAGTAAGTCGAATCAGAATTACTTATAACATTCCTCGTTCCCTCGCACTAGCAGTAAAACATTGTTAAAGTGTTCCAATAAAAACGTGATTTACAAGCGAAATGAAAGCATAAAGCTTACTTGATTACGCAACCATTCTACATTCGGGCCCGCGTTTGGTTTATCACCATATTAGGGCAATGTTTCCCAATGTTGGGTCACGACTTATAAAGGGGCCATCAAAATAAAAAAAAACTGAAAAAGACAATTATTTTGCTTTTAATTTAACTGTAACCGCTTGAAAAAACTAGAGCTGGGAGTCGCACAACTTTTTTTTTCTTTTATTAGGTCTACCAACAGTTTCATGCATCGATACAAGTCTTAAACTAAAAATACATTATTTCTTAAAAGTACTAAATACAGAAACTATTTACTGGTAAACACCACATGCTGTATATAACAGACTTAATTATATTATTATATGTATATTGTCAGTTAAGTTAAGCATGCGCATACTTATTCTACATTCTTGATTACTGCTTGCGTAATGTTTCGGATCGTATCATTGAACAGATCAATAAGCCTGCTGTGCTGGTTCACTATTCTGCAAATCGCAGGGCTTATTATGTAACTTACAATACATAATAAGCCCTGCGACTTCCAGCTCTAGTTTAAAGCAAAATAATTCTCTTTTTCAGCTTTAGTCATGGATTTCCGAAAAGTACGCCTGATTCAATCAACTATATAAAAAGAAAATCTGCACGAAATATTTTCGTCTTGTTTTACAATTGTTTTAAATTTCTTTATCATGTGACTAAGTGCGCAAATAGCCCAGCTAAACTAAACTAGACAGCTTGGGATTGGGAACTATTAAGTGTGTAACGATGCGGTAGTATGATGGGCCCCAGCATAAACAAGTTGGAGAAACACTGTTTTCGGGCATTGATTATTCGTCAGGCACATTAGTGGTGCAGTTTGGGCGTAATTCAGCGTTTATGGTATTTAAGGGGTTAGGTTTGGATTATAAATGTATTAATTATGAACTCAGAAGCATAATTCCAAAGAAAAGTGGAAAGAATTACCACATTATGACGCGGCATATTTTTAGAGGTCAACTGTAAAATTACACGTGAAATATAGGTATGTTTAACTGGGTTATTCAGGGTTAAGAGTTTTAACTTCTGACTCATTCACATCCACACCAAAAACAATAATTCAAAGTTAAAATATCTTAGATGATGCTTAGTTAAAGGAGAATGCCCATGCCCCGTACTACATTGCGTCACAGGTACAATACCACCGAAAATAATGTTTTATTTTTTGGTTATTACTCTGTTTTCTGAGAGTCTTATTTAACCGCATTAAGGAGTATGAATATAAAGTTGATAAATGATTAACAATTACCTACTTCCGCAAAAATGAATTTCCGAAAAGTTTTTTGTTCCGATTGCAGTGGTCAGTTCTTTTCGTAAACTGGCAACGAACAAAAAACAGTCTTTTTAGCCAGTTAATAGCTATTAAAACAGACCACATAGAAGAAAATATGTATAATACTTCTGAAAATCCTGTTAAATAATATTATTTTACCATTTTACAAAAGAAAACAATACTTACTTCCAAACACAAAACACATATAGGGCGTTTCGGAACACGGCGCTTTAGAACTGTCAGTGTCAATGTCAATTTGGTTATGGTGGTTTGTTGATGTTTATGATCAATGTTTTTGTGCCGCGTTTTAGTCGTTTTACTGGATAATTTATTTACTACGTCTATAAAACTATTAAACAGTTGAGATAGTGACTCTTGTGTTATTGTGTATCGAGATAGTGACTGCAGTGCCGTGTTAAGATAGTGATTCTGAGTGTAGCCGGCCGGCGTTGGTGGTTAGATAAAATGGATCGAAGAGGCAGTGTAACTTCACAGAATCTTTATATTATGCAATGGACTTCTCAGCAATCCGGCTACAAATGCATACCTATATATAATTAATAGATTGAAGTAATCTCGACTGAAAAATTGCAATAAAATATGACAAGGCGTTTTTAAACTTTTTTGAATATTTCGAGAATGCGGTTAATCATTGTAAAAATCATGTTCGTTGTAAAAACTTGAAAAAAAAAGAAAACTATTTGAGTGTAAATTTGGTTTGATGCCATTTGGTACAGATCTCCTAGCAAATCTGGGCATTCTCCTTTAGGTACTGTTGGAGTAGTGAAGAGGTTTGCACGGTCGTAATTTTGTTACCATTTTCCAATAGGTATGACAAGAAGTTGATAAATGCTGATTTTGTTGCATTTAAGTGACTACGGGTGAGCTGCCTTTGGTAAGTGCTTTTTTTAGATCTTTGCACCTATATCATAAAACAAGCTCCCAGCAAACTATCATTCAAGAGACTCATTCGCACCCACTTTCTTACTTTATCGCAACCGTCATTATAGATCTTTCTTTAATAATACGTCATATTTGGATAAACTGTACTTTAAGGGACGCTGGTCTGGCAGTTCGTAATTTTTTGTCAGAAACTACATGATGCAAGAAGTCTTTTGGTGAAGTCGTTTTTTGAAGCAACCTTGTAGTTTTCGAGAAATAAATTATTAAAAATCGCAAAATTAGATCAATTTCGACTATTTTACGTCACCATAACTGACTACCAACCTTAAAAAAACTATACGATCTGACAGTTGCGTTTCGTTACATGAAAGTTGATTCTACACAGTCAATTTGGACACAATTTTTGGGGTCTTTTTGGGATATTTATGTTGCAAATACATTTTACATGTAAAATGTTATGTATTTACGTGTAATTTATTGAAAAGATTAATAATTAAATTAAATTTTAAATGAAATATGGTGTTTCTACTGTGCAAGAACGAAACTCAACGACGCCATTTTGTCGGAAGGCTCCAGTTTGCCAAAGTCCTGTAGGTCTTGTGATAGGTTAGAAATTTAAGGCGAGCGCGAAGCGCAGCGGAGCGTGAGCCTTGAATTTCGTGGTTATTTTTTTTTTAACAGACAACAGTAATCTCTTTATTATACTCCTGAAAGGGGATAAGCAATTTTGTAGGGAATAGGCAAGTCTTCACTCTCCACTACCCACTTTTCCCTCCCCCCCCCCCAAGGGGTAAAACTTCCCCCTCTCTATCCCCCTTTCCCCCCACCCCTTAATTAGATGATCTAAAACTAAATTTTAACACTTTTTATTACAGTCATAACCTCAAACTTCAATCATAAATATTTCAGAAACCAAGAGCTTGCTTCAAGAGGGGGGGTAACACACTTCCCCCCACCCCTCCCCCTCACCCCCACCCCCCTTCCACGCGTCCTTTAATGTACAGTTTTACCCTTTTAGTACAGTCATAACCTCAAACTTCAATCATAAATATTTCAGAAACCAAGAGCTTGCTTCAAGAGGGGAGGGTATCAGGGGTTACCCCACTTCCCCCCCTCCCCCTCCCACCACCCCCCTCCCCCCTACCCCGCGTCCCTTAATGTACAGTTTTACCTTATTGCATATTTTATATTTAATCTTATGTGTCACTTTATTGGTGTTATTAATTTTGTGTTTTCTCTTTTGTTTATTTTGTCGCACTAGTCATTTAAGAAGAAGAAAACATTTTTATTCAGTATCACATTTTTACCAAATAGCAAAACACATTTAAAAATCACATACACAAGATACTGAAAGGGAGGCCACTCAGCATGTGTCGTAGCATCCCAGGAATGCCACGACGCTGGTCTTCCGTGGACCCATTTCTGCTTAGCCCAAAGGTATGACTGGTAGAGAATGCCATACGGCGTTAAGTCCACCTTTTGTACATAGTTTTTTTGTGCAAGCTTAAATAAATAAACTATGTTCAACGTGTCTTCCAATATTGCAAAACTTTACTCCAATTATAACATAAAAAGTCGTTAGGCATTCCTCTGAACTAGAGTGCCCACGTCGTCGCCGTGTCATCATTTGTTTACACGAAATTTTCAGGAGTAAATTGGCAGAGAGTCGGAGCGCCACTTCAATCGCGCCTAATAGTAGGGCCACGAGATCCGCGTTGTGACAACTTATACATCAACTGAATCGTCTGTCTGCATCGTTCTCTGAAATATGATGGTAGAAAAAAGGTTAAACGTTGCTAGTTTTCTTAAATTTAAATAGAATAGATTATGGGTTCATACATGTCTGTGGTGTTTGCCATGCAGAAGAACTAAAAAACTTCTTCTTCTTCTTTCGTGTCGGCAAGACGGGCTAAATCTTACTTGCCCAGAAAGCAGCTGCCGTGGTAGCCCTCTGGTTGCTGACCGAGGAAATCCCCGATTATATGAGGTGCAGGCTTTGGGCAAGCGAGTATCCACATCCACTGTAAATAAAACCCCCCCAATGAAAATCTGCCTCCAGGCTATAAGGAACCTTGGCCAACCTGGAGAAGTCTAAACAGGCTGAGGACCCAGGTTGGTCGAAGCAAAGATAACCTGTGTCGGTGGGGGTACTATAAAAACTACTTCTCAGACAGGCGGCTGCTTTTTTAAACTTTTTTATACCATGACTCTATAACAACGTATAGCTTATTTTAAATTTTGAGGTTTGATGGCCCCACTGCTAATTTGTGCCATTAGGCTGAAATATCGTTTAATTATTTATATTAATTCGTGCGTCTCTAAACATCCGACGTTTTAACCTAATTGTTCCATTATGTCTGCGCGCTCGGGAAGTGGCGGCCGGAGAGGAATTATTTATATTGCTTAGCTATTTTTACTCAATTACAAGACGGGAAAACACAGGGGCAGCTTAAGAGCATAGCAAGTAGAAGATACCTTGTTTATACTTTGTTTCTCATTTCAAGGAAAAAACGGAACCCTTATGAGATCACTTTGTTGTCCGTCCGTCCGTCCGTCCGTCCGTCTGTCAAGACCATTTTTCTCAGGAACGCGTGGAGGTATCAAACTGAAATTTCTATATGATACTGAGGTCTATTGTCCCTGGAAGCTGTAGAAAAATCAACCTTCTAAGCCAACGCCATCAAAAGATACAGCCATTTAAGCCGCAAATTTCCGCAAATTTTCGAAACTCGCGCGGGAATCAAAACCTACAGGGTACTTCCCGTAAACTTAGAATCATGAAATTTAGTACGAAGTCACGTCTTATAGTACAGATAAAGGAAAAATTACGAAAACCGTAAATTTTCAGTTTCATCATATATAAAAAAAAATATTTTTGACGATTTTGAAAATTTCAAAGTTACTACTCCTTATCTACAGGTTTGTACGGAACCCTCGGTGCGCGAGTCCAACTCGCACTTGACCGGTTTTTAATGGAATTTTTTGCTCAAAAAATTGCTGTTTTTACAAACGTAATCATACTCGTATAACATAGGTACATCAAAAGAATGAGAAGGATTCTCGATGCAATAAAAATGCGAGGCTACTTTTATAGAATAGAATAGAAATCGTTTATTTGCACGAATACAACAAATTTGAAATTCTACAAAGGTCTTAGAAATAAAAGTCTTGTGTATTGATCCTGCGTTATTTTGGTAAGTATCTACCTAAAATGTTGTTTTTGCAGTTAATCAAAACTTCACTAAGCGTATTTACATTTTTAAAACTTGTTAAGTTTTTTTGACGTGACAACGTCTTATAAATTGGTTTGCCGGGTGACACCTCAAGAAACTGCGTTACGCTGCTCCGCTCACGTTTCGCGCGAGAGAGACAGAGCGAGAGAGAGAGAGAGAGATAGGCATACACACCGGTTCATGTTATACGAATGAATATTCACATTAAAATTATTTTACCACGAGTCGTTGTCACGTAAAACTTTCGCGCGTATACCGACTTTACAGGCAACCAATTTTTTTCAGTTAAAAACTGATTTTTTGCGGATTAGATTCAAAACTCTTTGGTTTGATCCTTTTAAAATAACAGCATGTCCACAGAATCCCAAGCTAAAACAAAACAAAAACCCAAGTAGTACTCGAGTAAATTGTGGCTGTGTGAGTAAAATGCGTTTAGTCGATAAACAAGAAATCCGGCGACCTCTATAATTCTTTTGTACCGAGGCTGATTTATACGGCAGCGCGGAATTAGCCAATATTTGCTATCTTCGGAGGCCGATAGAGATGTTTATTATACGCATTATTCTCCCATCTTTATATACAATACGGTAATTTGTATCTCAAACTGACAAAACTTAACAGATACTTATATTTCCTTAATCCTTACGGATTAAAATCTTGGATCATGATACTTATGACGACACTTTTGGTGTGAGGGTTAAGAAGTTGACCATTAGACTAAGAGGTCGCGGGTTTGATTTCCGCACTGTACAAACATTTGTGTGCATGAATATGACAGTTTGTAATGGTCTGGGTGTTAATATGTATTTATTTAAATGTATTTGTAATACCACTGTTGATTCTTTTTGCTGTAACATAAGTGCTTAAGCTACTTACCACGGAGTCAGATCAATGTATGTCATGTTTTTCTAAAAAAATCTAATTCAACAACCATTCACCTTTCTGCATTGCCACTCTGTTGAGTGGTAGAGAATGCTATAAGGAATTAAATCCGCCAATTGTACACTTATGAGCTTATTTCTTGTATTAAGTTAGTAGTAAGTACCAAGTTATGCCGTTGAAGTAATTGGTTCAAGGGAAATTCGGTTTTCATCAATAAACAACGTGAAAGATAGTTAATAACGAGAAAGTTTCCATTGCTTAATACTTACGTTTCGTGTCGTAATAGAAATGGACGTTAAAAAGATTTTTAATATCCGACCGTCTCACGTCTTAAAATTTTCCGCCTCGTATCTCGTATTGCGTATTTTACAAGCTCATTTTGAAATATTTACGGAGCTCCCAACGTTTCCATGTAAATGTAAGCCCAAAAATATTAATATTCAAATATAACTAAGGTCATAATGTATGTTTTAATATTACATAACTTAAAAAGCAATTTTAACAACATTAAGTATAAGCAATCTACCTCTAGTTATTGCTTCCAAAGTGAAATGAGAAATATCCGTATTTTGTCCAATTATGATTTCGCTTCCGTACATTTTGGTAGATATGTTTTTATTATATACAACAACATCACATACATTATCTGACTCTGTGATAAGTAGCTTAATAACTTGTGTTACAGAAATCAGAATCAACAGTAGTATTACAAATAAACATAAATAAATACATATCACACCCAGACCAGTACAAGCAGACATGTTCATGCACACAAATGTTTGCACAGTACGGGGATCGAACTCGCGACCTCTTGGTTAATAGTCAACTCCTTAACCAGATCGTCGTTGGGGTCGGTTTATATCGTACACCTAGCTATAGTAAAAATAAAAAAAAAACTTAATTCATATTCAAATCAAGCGCCACTGCGGGGGGAACTAATCCTCTTTCTTTGGAAATATAATTGAATTTTTCCAATTAAGGTATTAATGCCTGGAGAAAGCTAACTTTTACGTAGTCCAAGTTTAACGGCCTGTAAGAAGTTTAGTACACTTTTCTTACATTATTTGCTTTAAAAAAAAACACGTTATTTTTACGTTCATCATCATCATCATCAGCTTTTATACGTCGCACTGCTGGGCACAGGTCCCACCTCAACTATGAGGTGGTGCGAGCCATACTCCACCACGCGGGCTCAGTGCGGATTGGTAAAGGGGTGTGTGTAAGGTAAGTGACCAACCTTACTGTCAGATGTTATTATTATAAAATTATGTTATTAAGCCGCCCGAGGGCCAGGCTTACGTCTAATATCTATCGATGTTAACCGGGACCAACAGCTTAACGTGCCTTCCGAAGCACGGAGATGCTTGTAAATAGACGTCACTCTGATGGTCAGAATGGTCACCCATCCCAAACATGACCGTGCCGCAGGTTGCTTAACTTTTGGTATCACTACCAATGCGCCGCAACAAGCACCTCAATATTTTTACGTTATTCTGCCTGTTTTAAATCGACTTACAAGAGTATTCTAATTCGTTCGGTTCAGTCAAATTTTTATTTAGAGGGTAAGTATATTTCATTCACAATTTGCTGAGTTAGTCTTTCTAACATTACTTGTCTGCCAAAATACATAAATGGTATATTGCTATCAAAATCGATTACATTTTAGTTGGCTTCAAAAATAATATATAAATAAATCATCGGATACATCCATGTATCGCAATTAAATTTTACATATTTGTTTAGTTTTAAGAGTATAGTATTCAAAGGATAATGGAAAGGCATTATCTTTGGAGTATTCAAGTTCCTTACTCTTGACATATTCAAAGTCTATCACAAGGCTGACTGTCGCTGCGAATCTTGATCACTATGATAACCACATCTGAAGTAGACCTCATTTATTGGAAACTTACAACGATATAAGTCAATCTGAAAAATTCACGCGAATTAACGCCGTACAGCGCCATCTAGTTTAATGACATGGAACTAAACCTATGATTATGAACTTACGGATAAGTACTATGGTTTTCAACGAAGATAAGGAAATGTTTTATTTTAAAACGGACTAAATGTAGAATACATTTTCTATTAGTAAACATTAGGAAAATATTAAGAAAACAGACCTGAATATACTGAAAACACTGACCGTTGTAAGTGGGCTACGCTTTAGTAAATTGTATCGCTTAATCAGCGTAATACAATTAGTGAGTCCAGGTCCTATTAATTAAGTTAATGAAGGGAATCCGGCCAATTTGATATCGTTATTAATATTCGATTGTGTCGAGGCGCTTTGTCGATTTGCGGTCGAAGATTTTCTTATCGTTTATATTGTTTGGGGTGTTGTTGCCCGAAGTACCTTCTAATTGATATTTTATATGTCAATCTGTACACAATTATATGTTGGCCGCGTTTAACATTAAAAAGTTAATTATGCATATGTCCTTTCAAATATGGCATAAAGTCATAAAAGTCATAAAGTCATTTATTCCATAAACAATAATAAAATCGTATTGGAAATCATAATAATAAATTTACCAAATGATCATGTCATATCATAAAGTCAATACGTTTCTAGTTAATACAATTATTTTTACTTATATCTAATTACAATCTTTTAAGAAGTCATCCAGCCAATAGAAACGTTTTTTCAATAAGAACGCCTTGAGCTTATCTCGAAATGTGAACAAATTATAGATAGTCTTTAGTTCAGTTGGCAATGCATTAAATAATTTTGTGGCTTGATACCTGACACTGTGACTAACTATGTTTAATTTTGGCACTATGGCAATTGGTAAATTTTTACGGCGGGTGTTTTCTCTGCGTAATTTGTCTTGTGTACACAAAAAATGTTTGCAACATTAAAGCCGTGTATTGTGTAAATGTTCATTGGTTTTAAAACGAACGTCAGATAAATTAAAAAAATTGGTTGCCTGTAAAGTCGGTATACGCGCGAAAGTTTTACGTGACAACGACTCTGAGTGGTAAAATAATTTTAATGTGAATATTCATTCGTATAACATGAACCGGTGTGTATGCCTATCTCTCTCTCTCTCTCTCTCTCGCTCTGTCTCTCTCGCGCGAAACGTGAGCGGAGCAGCGTAACGCAGTTTCTTGAGGTGTCACCCGGCAAACCAATTTATAAGACGTTGACGAGACTCGAGGACACGTCAAAAAAATAACAGTAATGTAATAAAATAGGTATACAAAACTTTAAATTTCACTTTGATCAACTTTGATACGAAATATAAAAGCAAGTTCATAATTAATTTTGTCAATATTCCCAGGTGACATTTGAAACGTTAATTGACAGCTAAAAATACCTTTTAGCGTTCAAAGGGTTGGGCACTTCTACTTAGAAATCACTTAATTTAGGCTTCGGCTGAGTGGAGCCGAGTGGGCTTCGATATGCCGCGGGAAAGCCGATTAGTCAGTTTTTAACAAGGGGTTTTTTACCTTTTACGTATTAGCCAACACGAGTGCTATAGCTTTAATATTTTCTAACTACCTATGTTGTTCACGTTATCGGACTTTTAAGAGAGTGCTATGTGCCTTTAATAATAATAGTCCTCCTGGCCGATTTCGACCACGGCGGCCAATCTCAACAGAGATCAGCCAACTACGCAGGAGATATTATAGTGCACAAGTCTGAGCGCAATACACAGGTGCACTCACTGTTCCATTTCTCTCAAAGTTCGGTGAGAAGGCAATCCGACATGACCGGAGAGAGATCAGGCGTAGGACCAATGGCTTAACGTGCTTTCCGAGGCACGGGGGTGTTACACCGCCAACTTCTCGACTCCGAGCTGTTTTTGAGAAATTCAAGACAGAAAATCTCAGAAACAATTTTGGCTCGACTTGGGATTCGTACCCACGACCTCTCAGATGTAAGGCAGAAACTTTGCCAGTACACTATCAAGACAGTCAACTTTAAGTGCCTTTTAACTATGTGTTTATATTATGATTAAGTCATCTTGAGTAACGATATGATACATACGCTAGTAGGTATCATCGTTGTGACCTGACTAGAGATTCAGCTTATTTCGGTTAGTACTTTTGTTAAATAAAACAGTTGTTTTAAGTGTGTACACTGAGAGGTAATGCCAGTTCTTTTTTTATTTAAGAAGGTTTTTTTGCTGGTTATTTCTGAAGAATACAATTGTCATTTTCACTAAAATTTTATTAATTTTATTGTAATGGTATCGAAATATAATTTAAATGGAATAAATAATCTTGTGACTTAAATCGGAATATTATGAGTAAGACATTGTGATGATAATATTATAATTCGTAATGAAAAATTTGATAAGATTGTTAAATATTCGCATGCTATTTCTCATAGCTGGAAAAGCTGAACCGTAAAAATCTATAACACCTACAATTATTTACCCTTTTCCAAAAGCTAATAAATATTCATTTCATTTTATTTTAATCTTTCTTACTTCGTTTCATCTCACCCAAAATCTCACAAAACAACGGCGCTGCATACAGCACTGCATCATGTTCCTCATAACGAGCAAAACACGGTCACTTCCACCATATTCTATCCGCAAAGTGCATATATAATATCTACTACGAGCTCCATGTCGGGACGCAAGATGCATCTAAACTAGTTAAGATTGAGTAAGTTTCCCCCGAGATAATCGTCGGTAGTCGCGTCGTGTAGTTCAGGGCAAGTTTGCTGTTTTGATGCGATATCGCCAACTCTTGCTGTAATTTAATCACTTACCATAACGCAGTTACAGTGGGGTGAGCGCGATCATTATTGTAACGTATTCGTGTCGTCCAAACGTCAGAAACTGTCAGTTTCCCCATACAAATTAACACGGTAAACGCTACGAATACCTACGTTATGATAGTTGTTCGTGCTTACCCCACAGAAGTTACAGGGTGCTGCGACCTAGTATTATATTTACTGCCTCGTTGGTGTAGTGGTAAAGTTTCTGCCTTACAGCCGATTGCCGTCTCACCGAACTTTGAGAGTGATGGTACAGTGAGTGCACCTGTGTATTGCGCTCACACTTGTGCACTATAATATCTCCTACGTAGTTGGCTGATCTCTGTTGAGATTGGCCACTGTGGTCTTAATCAGCCAGGAGGACTATTTATTTATATTTTATTGAACTCGAGTTACATATACATAAATTTCTAACGTATTTGCTTCCTAACAATAATGTCGTGCGGCAATTATTCTTTTTTTACATTAGTGTAACAATAAATATTCTGCTGCAGTTGCATAGGATTACCTACCCTTGTCTCTTTATCGGGGTAACTGTACTAACCTTTTTTATAATGAAAATGTTAGGGTGGATCTGGAAACTGCGGCCGCCCCGAGCACACGACGCCGCACGCCACCAGTCAGCTCGTGACCACGGCTGTGTGCAATCGAGCCGAAACGTCGAGCAGCGAGTACCTAATACTCATTAAAATATATCGCGTTTAGACCCGATAACCAGTAGTTAGAATTACTTACATTTTATACTCACACAATTTTGACTGCATCAATCCTTAAGTAAGATTGCATTTGACTTGAATAGGCTAGATGACACCACCAATCGTTGACATACTTTTTATTATCTGTCAAAAAGGATTAGATAGACTCCATAGATTTTGTATTGGAATAAATGAACGTGACGTCACGGTCATGCATCAGAAATCGGAGTCAATTGACCAAATACTTATTGTGTTGTGTGACCAAATACTTATGTTGTTTTGTGTGTTTAAAAATTGGTACAGCTTTTTGGAAATATATTGGTTGTATTAACTTCATAGGGGCTATGTTTTTTAATCGCCATGGTCTTGAAAATTCCAATTCCAATTCCAATTCCATTTATTTACTTCGAAACACGGTACATATTCAGATTTACATTACATTTATAGAACGGCATGTTTCGCCACAATCATGGCATGTAAATATGGTTTTAACTTACTACTAAACTACTACTAACTACTAGATAATTCAGAATAAATACATTAAGTCATAAATCAAATCAAAATAATATGTCAAGAAATATTAGAGCACAACATAACACTTAATCGTTCAATTCAAAAATTCTTTTATGCTGTAAAAGTTATTATTTAAAAGCCATTCGTATAATTTTATGTTAAACAGGCTTGGTCTAAGGTCTTTTATGGATTCAGGTATCTTGTTGTATATTTTTAAACACATATTTGAGCAATTTTTCATGTACAGTGCAGTTCTCGAAAAATATTTAAGAAAATATTTAAGATAGATAGATATTTTGAAGCGGTGGTAGGGTTAATTTACATGTGGACGTGTAAAATTGCTAGTTGTTAGCCTACTTACAGAAATGAATTGATTTTATTGATTTTATAGATATAATATATACTTACGTGTCTTAATCCTTTTATTACTACCCTTTACGGTGACGATAATATTGTTAAAAATTGAACTAAATCGAAGGTTAATCTATCACATTTAGTTGTAGTTCAGTGTATGAGCATGTCGGTCGGTACGGCTATCGCAGGCTGGACTGACGTGACTTGAGTTATGGTTCGACTTGCGATATCGTTGCGGATAGTTTGTTTAATTTGACTTTCTTGATAATAGTTTGCTTTAAAAAAAACATTAGCTTACGTTTTTTTTAAACATCCAACAGTCAAGTCAACAATATAATAATAAATATATACAACGACATCACATACATTGATCTGACTCCGTGGATCAGAACTTGTGTAACAGATATCAGAATCAACAGTGGTATTACAAATAAACTTAAATAAATACATGTAACACCCAGACCAGTACAGTGTCTGTTTGACATGTTCATGCACACAAATGTTTGTACAGTGCGGGGATCGAACCCGCGACCTCCTGGTTGAATACTCTTCTTCCTGCGTTGTATTATTTTGTAATAGCTCCACACCACATATTTGTTTAAAGGTAGATAAAGTTTAGTCGGAGAACGATAGATATTTCTCAGTGATTTCATTTAATAGACCATGAATGAAATAAGCCCAATAATACCATTAAATAAATCATCATCAGCCTATATACGTCCCACTGCTGGGCACAGGCCTCACCTCAACTATGAGGTGGTACGAGCCATACTCCACCACGCCGGCACAGTGCGGTGCGGTGGGTGTGTGTAAGGTAAGTGACCAACCTTACTGTCAGATGTTATTAAGCCGCCCGAGGGCCTCCGACCAGGCTAAACGACTCATATCCATCGATATTAACTGGGACCAACAGCTTAACGTGCCTTCCGAAGCACGGATATGCTTGTAAATAGACGTCACTTTTATGGTCAGAATGGTCACCCATCTCAAACGTGACCGCGCCGTAGGTTGCTTATCTTTTGGGTATCACTACCAAAGCGCTGCAACCACTGCGCCACAAGCACCTCTCACCTTTAAAAAAAATAAAAATATATATCTTGACAGAATATGTATCTCGATAGTTTTAAGAATGTTCGATTTACCAGACTGCCTGCGCCAAATGGACTGCTACTGCTACCAGCATCTGCCGGCTAGTGATGCACGACCTTTCACTTCGCTAGCTCCTAATTTTAAATCGACAGGACCCATTCTGGACTCGAACATATTTCGAGTAGACCCACATCTCCGCAAGGATAAGTTAATCTATGAACGTTAGCATCAGACATTAAACGGGTTTGTGGATTGGGTAGAAAATTTGTTCTTTTTTTGTTTATTTATTAATAAAACCAACAGCTTACAATAACTTTACTCATTACACTTTACTAATAGATAAGTTGGCCAGTACTAGGTTGTTCTGCTCCATACCCATTAGTATTCAGTTGAGAGACTAGAGAATAACTTGAACAATGAAAATATTGTAAACAATTTTCCCAAGAATTTTCCCATTAAAGAACAAACGAAAGCACAAATAGAAAACATTACAACTACCATACAGTATAAAACGATAATATTATGCAACAGTACTTAATCAAAATAAAAATATTCTAACGCACTACTATTCCAATAGTTTTCTTAAATAACTATAATTGACGACCGCTTGGTGCAGTGGTCCACAGGTCGGACTTCTAAAATCAAGGGTCGCGGGTTCGATCCCCGCACAGTACAAGCGTAAGTGTGCATGAACAGTGTTTGTACTGGTCTGGGTGTTTCTATAATATGTATTTATTTACAAAATAAAAGCATTTAAGTTATTTATCCGTTGTCTAGTACCCATAACACAAGCCTCGTAGCTTAATTTGGGACTAGAGAATTGGTGTGATTGTTGTGAAATATTTTTTATTTATAATTTTAATATTTTTTCGATAAAATTACCGAAAAGCACAGATTAAGAGATTTCTCTTTGAATATGTTGAAGCGGAGTGCTGATAGGTCCTTTGAGTTTTTTGGACTCTCTTATTGCTGAAATAGTTACAATTGGGTCACAGTGGCTAATTATAACGTTCTCGTCCAAACTTGGTGTCCCTTTGATTACACAAGCATGAACATAAACTAATTAAACTCCGCACTAACCCAAGGCTTCCGCGGAAATGAATTAATTCTATGCGGATACGAAATTTCTTAGTATTTTGTTTCGTTCTAATTGCTGCGTTTGATTGAATGTGAAAATCTGTATTTTTAATTCTAAATCACTTAGTTACGTAATGCTATGTAATTTGTGTTAATTTAGTTTAGTTTGTAGTTAATTTTTTATCAAATTAGTTGGTCATTTGATCACTAAGTAATATTTTTCGTAGGTAAAATGACAAATAAGGTTCTTGGCACTTGATTAACTTAAAACTACGTAAGTATGTGGAAAAAACATTAAAATGTTAATAAATAAAAATTAAAATAGTTTATTTCGGACAACAGGAATCTATATGGGTTAGCAACAAATACTTAAACAACTTAGTCAGTAACAATGTAGGGAATAAAAGCAAAGAATTGAGAACACATTACCTGAGTGCTAGTTATTTTGCTGTACCTCAAACATGTCAAATGCACGAATTGTAATTATCACGGATGATTGCCGAACTAATCACAAACTAAGTAATTATTTTGCCGTCAGTTTATCTGAAGGGCGCGTGTCAGCGATAGTTAAAAACAATCAATGTCTAATGCCAAAATAGTTCAGTTAAACTTACCTACAGCGGCTTAGTTATTACAATAATAAATTGTAACGTTTTGAACATTGTCGGTTTCGTAACAATGATCTTTTTACATGAAACAACAAATGGGAAACGCCTGGTTGGACGTCCTAGGCACCGCTGGAAAGACGCTGTAGCTAAAGATCTGCTCAACCTCGGCCATAACGATAGGCAAGAACTGTCGCAAGACCGAGATGCATGGCGCAATCTGGTGTCGGAGGCCAAGACTCACTTCGGGTCGTTGAGTCACCAAAGTAAGTAAGTATTGAATATTAGGACTAGAAATAAATGGTAATTTGCAGGCTCGCCTATACCTATAGGTACGAGGGTTAAGTGTAATTGGGTTTAATCAATGTTTAAATATCATGTATACAGCCAAAATTATGTTTATAAAATTGTTCACCACTTAAACGACACGTGTGGTAGTAGGACCGGGGACAGTTGTAACAGGGTACAGTAGTACCATCGAGAATATCTCTGAAACTACGTCCTAAAAACCCGCTCCTTTCCCCTTGGAGGGTGCTAGAGCGCGCAAGTACTAATCGTCAGAAGTACGCGCGCGTGATTCGTCGTGGACGCTTGTGAGCACGAGGAAAAATTTTCGCGCCGTCAGAGTAAGTTTTTTCACTCTCATTTTATTTATCATCACAGAAAATCTAACCATAATTTCTTAAATAGCTTTAATTATTTGGATTCTTGGTTTCTTGACTGTGCATTATTAATCGAATGAGTGCTCTATCAGTTTATTTCGATAACAATTTGACAATTTTTTTCAAAAATGACCATGAGGACACGATTGTACCAAATTTTTGGGAACAGTTGTAGCGGTACAACTGTACCCGTGCTACAATCGTCCCCAATAGGAACTCGTATCTTATTTTTTTCCTTTACTAGGGGACGTAAGAAGAGAAAGTGTGCTATTGGGACCGAAACACCGGAAAAGGAAGCAATTAGGAAACAACATGAGCAAATCGAGCGGAAAAAAATCAAATCAAATGAAAAAATATAAACTCAAAACTACGGCTAAACCTAAAACTACTACAAAAAACCAAAGGCTAAGAAAAAGACGGAAGATAGTAGCTCCAGATCTGAAGAAGAAGATTGTTTATGCCTAGTATGTTTGGAATGAAATTATTAATTTTATATCTTAGTTCCTTATTGGGACAGTTCTACAACAGAGACAATTGTCCCAAGTGATTTTTCATACAAAGTGTTGATCAATAATATCTTTTATCTTTTGTTCATTATAAACGTTAGACCTTGAAAAAAATTATCTCAATTTACATGAACAACTTTTGATAATTATTATTTTTTGTTTAATGGTTAAAGACTAGAAAGGTTGACTTTTGAGTTTGTTAAAGTAATTCAACTACTTTTAAGAAATTTGTTAAGTGTTGTTGTTAGATATATAAATAAGCTTTCTTCTGAAATATTGTGATTCACAAATATATAATAATCTTATTATATCAAGGTGTTTTATTTTATGATATATGTGGTACAATTGACCCAGGGTAGGGGTCAATTGTACCATCTCTACTCTTTGGTTTAAAAGTAAAATATCTCAACTTGTATTGTTTATATTCATCTAAAGATAATGCTGACTTATAGCCAGGTAAACTAAGTATCAATATACAAAGACACTATTCCTGTAAAATTATAATGAAGCTTGAATTAAGTGTCAAAGTCAAAATGTTACAATTGTCCCCGGTCTCCCTACCAGTCATAATTTGAAATTCGTATACAAATTATATAGTAAATGTCATGATGTCATGAAATAGAATCGTCAATTTGAGGTTATTATTATACATCTACGTTAGATGGCTATATACGAATTACCGTGCGGCAAAACTATTACGAATGTATTAGAACCATACACCAGATCACTGCCGCAGGCCTGGCAGGTCAATATTGTAGTTGCATAAATAATTTGAAAAAAAAATTGAAACATGATCAAACCTAACCAATTAAAAATGTACATGAACAATTGTGTTCATAGTTCATAGTTTCCAATGGCTGACGAACGTGACTTCCTGTTTATTGTATTTCTGTTCCTCTGTTGAAGTTTTGGAATTCGCGTAGCCATGACATTTCTATATCGTCATATTTCGTACGTGTGCCAAATGTCATCTTAATTTGCTATTTATCTATGGCAACATCGAAAAGCAACATACATGCTTTAACACTTTATGTAATAGAGTTTTTTAAGATACCCTACAATGCTAGCTGTGAATTTGTTATCATACCTTTCGTTACCTTGACTGCCTCGTTGGTGTAGTGGCAACGTTTCTGCTTTACATCCGAGAGGTCCTGGGTTCGAATCCCAGGTCGAGTCAAAACTGTTTTTGAGATTTTCTGTCGTGAATTTCTCAAAAACTGCTCGGAGTCGGGAATTTGGCTGTTTGACACCCCCGTGCCTCGGAAAGCACGTTAAGCCGTTGGTCCTGCGCCTGATCTCTCTCCGGTCATGTCGGTTTGCCGTCTCACCGAACACTCACACCGCTCACACTTGTGCACTTTAATATCTCCCGCGTAGTTGGCTGATCTCTGTTGAGATTGGCCGCCGTGGTCGAAATCGGCCAGGACGACTATTATTAGTATTTTACCTTACAGAGGTAAGGGTACCTCACAAACCTAATCAATTCATAGGTTTGAATCAGTAGATGACTAGCTCTAAAACAAATTAATTGTAAAGTGGAATGATCTCCATTGGCAAGAGTTGAGTACGTACTTGTATGTGAACCGCAGGGCAAGCAGAAAGGGATGTTACTAGAAAGTAGATATTAGATGTTAATGGGTTACGTATTCCTGTTATTATCATAAGCCTCATTGACATGAGATTAATTATCCTGTATCAAAACTTGCATAATTATTGAGTACGGTGAACTAATTACTAATTTGGTATTCAAATCAACTGTATCTTGGGAAGTTGGCGGTGTTACACCCTCGTGCCTCGGTGTGCACGATAAGCCGTTGATCCTGCGCCTGATCTCTCTCCGGTCACGTCGGATTGCCGTCTCACCGGACTTTGAGAGTGATGGAACAGTGAGTGCACCTGTGTATTGCGCTCACACTTGTGCACTATAATATCTCCTGCGTAGTAGGCTGACTGATCTCTGTTGTGATTAGCCGCCGTGGTCGATATCGGCCAGGAGGGCTATTATTATTATCTTCGGAACGTAAGATAATTGCACAGAAGTCAGTCAGTTGTGACCAACAACGGATAGGTCGAAAATTTACTTTCAGACTATTTGGTTTACTTACCGCCAGTTGGTAGATTGGTTAGTCGAACGGTAACCACCGTACAATGAAGCTACCAAAACAGTCGACCAATCAATAAGATGGTCTGTTGGCATAACCTCAACTTCAACACAAGACAAAAAAATAGGCTTGCCGTTCCACATTTTAGGCTTCATAAGGTTGGTCACTCATTTATGGGTAGATGTGTATAATTTTTTAATAAATTACCTGAAAATTTAATTTCATTGCCTTTAGATAAATTTAAAACAGTTGTTAAGGATGTATTAATGTCGAAAGGATATTATAAAATTGATGATTATATAAATGACAAAGATATATGGAAATGTTTAAATGCAAACAATTACAATTATTGTAAATCAATTTTGAAAAGAGGCAATGACAATAGGGACTGAGTTTCTTGCGCCGCTTCTTCTCAGCACGGGCCCAAATTGTCCCGAAGCGGTGGTAGGGTTAATTTATATGTTGGGACGTGTAAAAGTGCTAGTTCTTAGCCTACTTACAGAAATAAATGAAAGCCTTATGTGACCGACCACTGATTATACCAGCAGTGCTAAAGCTCCTCCTCTGTCTGTGGAGGTTCTGAAATCATTTCATTTTTCTCCACACATATCTCTGTACATGTAAAATGTACAAAATAATGAATTTAAAAGCAAAATGTACCTACTTGTAAGCCACATTCCGTAGGCAAAAAACAATGTTTTATCAAACCCATAACTGTTTTATATTCTCGCCTAAAACAAAGGGTTTGGCGGCTGTCATGTGAACGTACAGACAAGTACAGTCACAAAAAAAGTTTAAACAATTTTTATTGCTTTTATTACTTTTCGAACTTATCCAAAAAGGATTTAGAAACACTCATGATCTCTGAAACTCAACATTAATTTGTAACTCCAAAGTGATTATCTAGCTCAGCAAGTCTTGGTTGTCGTTACGTGTTTTGAGCGAAAGGCTCGTACTATTTAATGAAAGGGACCCGTTATGAAAAAAAAAAGCGAATATTCTAACTATATTGTTTTCAAATTCAAATTAAAATTCAAATCATTTATTGCATGTCACATTACATCAAGGTGGTATAAAAGTTTTAATGATATTGGTACATGTGACGCCCTGCACAGGGCATAGCAACATTTTGAGGGCTAACTAACTATCAAATTATTAATTACCTATATTATAATTATCGTACTAATATATAATACTAAGATCAAAACATATTTTGACATAATATGTATACTTCTAATTATATTTAATTGTTAACAGATACTAAAAACTTTTATCATCACGTGTACTGCTGAAGTGAAATGAAACATTTGTATTGTTGCGCGGCCGCAATCCGCGAACAAAAGGCTGTTAAAAATGTATTTACCGCGCGTCGGACAGTAACTCGAAGGGAGTTCTTTTGGGGGTCTACTTAACTGAGATATGCGATTTGATTTTTTTTCCAAGTCCGTTTCTCCGATCACAAGTGCGACCTGCATCATGCAGCGAGGTTCCTGCGGCGCCACCTGTGATGGGTTCGCTAATTGGTAGGATGCCTTATGCACAGTACTCGGCCCGATTAGCGTTGCCAGGCGTCCGGATAAAGCCGGACATAGTTAGGCTTTTTAATTGCATGTCCGGCCACAATAAACGGTGTCAGTCTTTTCCGGCTTTTGTTTGGCTTTTAACATTTCGCAAACAAGCGAGCACTGCCGCCGCGCCGCCGAGCTTGGCCGAGCGTAGGCGACGACAGTCGACTAGCGAACCGAAAGTTTTTTGTCATACCTATTAATACTGAGACAAAATCCTCAATAATACAGGGTGTCCGGCTTTTTTACCAAATGTCCGGCCAAACTGGCTAGTCTGTCCGGCTATTAGGTTTGGCGACCTGGCAACGCTAGGCCCGATCAAGTCCTCTGGTAAGGGACACGTCGCGGACGAGTCTGAGTCTCCTTACGGGTGGCTCCTCAGTCTCGGCCGTCACCGTTGGAGCGACTTAAACGGCGGCTGCGCCTTTAGCGCCCATCTTCTGCCTGCTGATAAAGCCTTCGTCTAAGGCTTCAGCGATAGTCAATACAGAAAAAATGTTTTTTTTTTAAACGGACGTTAACTAACGAGTGATGACGACCGACAACTGCTTCGATTTCGTGGCATCTGTTGGTCAAGGTGCATCCTAAACACGTGGCCCGCTCATTCCTACTTTAGTGTAACAGTAATCTTATTGCCTTATTAATTGAATTGATTAAATACTAAATGTGGTGTTTTTAAAGTCTCGGGTATGCCTTATAGAGATGAACAAACAATTGTAGTATTCTTCATCCATCATACATAGGTAATTATAGCTTACAGTCATGACTAGTGCTGCAAATATTTAATTGAATTTTTACCGTCCCAAAAATGATGCTGTGATTTAAACCTGGAAACTAGATACATGTTGTTTGTGAGATACTTCGCTCACCCAAATTGAAATTTCTTTATTTGCTTATAAATAGGGTAGATTACATTAAAATGTGGTCGTAAAAACATGAAATAGAGCTTTGCTTAGAATAGCATGCAAATGCTTAAATAATAAATTAAAAAAAAAAATAATTTATTTCATTATAATGTCAAGAGTAGAAATTATCTTTGTACTCTCTCACAAAATTATTATCAAATAAGATTTTATTAAATTCGATTTTGCATCGACTATATCAGTTCATTATGTTTTACGAATTCCTTAATTGAGTAGAATTCTTTATTTTTATGCTCGATAAAATTTCACGAGTATTTTTCACTAGTCTAGCCATTGAAAAACCTTGAAGGTAGACCCTCTAATGGAATTCCGTTGTTCGCGCGGATGGCCCGATGCGCCGCGTGAGCGATCGCGGCGCGAGCCTGGAAAAGGCTATTGTTTTAGCCGCATTCGATAGCACCTATCTATGCGAGAGAGAAATGAACGCAGTAAAATGTCCAAGCTGCCAGTTGACCCATATTTTGTTTATTTATTATGTCGGTCATTTCCAATCTCGGGACCACAGGGTCCCGGACCTTTGGAAGGCATGCGTGGGGCCGAAGCCAACACGCAGAGGCCCGTTAGACATTTTAATCAAAATGAAGTGTGACACTAGCCAGCGATTATCCCTGTATGCACTATGTGAGTGCACCCAAGGACAACCCCCGGTTAGGTATGGTGAAATAATACTGGGTTATGGGTTTAAGAGATTGTGGACAAGGTAACTGGGACTATAGATAAAGAGACTACGGGACACCTGCCTGGTTCATAGCCTCGGCTGAAAAACTATTTATTTATTTATTATTATTATGGTACAAACAATCATTATAAAAATGATTACATGGTGGGGACTTAATTATACAAGGTGTTACAAAAAAACAGTAACTAAAGGGTGTGGTTGTGCCCGTAAAACCGAACAACTTTCGCAAAGAAACCTAGGACAAAATCTCAAAAAAAATTTTTGCGCTCCCATAGTAAATCGCTCAGCTGATTGGCAATTTTGTATGAGAGGTCCCATTTTTTTATTGAGATTTTGACCTAGATATCTTTGGGAATATTGTGCAGTTTTCCGGACACTACAACACCCTTCAGTTATTATGCCGAAAAATACATATTAGGGTTTTACAATCTCATATTTTCGTATTGAAAACATATTAAAATATGCTTTTGTAGCAATCAACTAAGATAGGCTTTTACTGTATTAGTGAATGCTTCATCTTTAAATTCACTTATTTGACATCAGAATCTCTAATGTGCAGCGATTATATTAGAGGTTTCTGGTAGTATTATTATATTATTAATTCATACTCCCAGCAACCAGTAAATATATAAATATACAACAACATCACATACATTGATCTGACTCCGTGGAAAATAGCTTAAGCACTTGTGTTACAGATATCAGAATCAACAGTGGTATTACATTAAAACTTAAATAAATACATATGACATCCAGACCATACACACAAATGTTTGTACAGTGCGGGGATCGAACCCGCGACCTCTTGGTTAATAGTCAACTTCTTGACCATTACACCAAAGTGGTCGTCAATGACAAGACAGAGGACAGAAATAATACTTCATTGATAAATGTGCAAAGTTTAATTACAGATAGAGCTAGACAAGTAATCTCATCCATTTAGTGCTCAGTGAACGGAAGTTTCAGTATTAATAACACATCGCGAGGAATTCTGAAAGTTTGTCTGTTTAATATAAGCGCCGGAGTTGTTAATCCGCGCCGGATGTGGCTGCGGATTTGCTTTATCTACCGAAAATAACCGGCGCGGATTAGCGTCGGAAAGATTTCGAGAATACATGTAATATATTTATTTATACTTATAACTTTAATTCTACATTTCACTTTTGCCGTCGATTATATACGAGTATTACTAGTTTTATATTACTAATTATTTACACTTGGACAAGGTAACCCGGTTGAAGTATGTATATGCATAAAAATATTATCGGAATCCGCTCGTAATTTACACAAAATCAGAAAAAGTTTACAGCCGTATTTTATTGTACTTACCTACTATTTATCTTACAGTTGGATTCATATATTTAAGTTTTTTCATGTCCAGTTAGACAGCAAGCCAAAAGCTTAAAGTTAAATGACGACAACTTTGGTGTAATGGTCAAGAAGTTGACTATTAACCAAGGGGTCGCGGGTTCGATCCCCGCACTTTACAAACATTTATGTGCATGAACATGTCTGTTTTTACTGGTCTGGGTGTTATATGTTGTAATATAACTGTTGATTCTGATACCTGTAACACAAGTGCTTAAGCTACTTACCACGGAGTCAGATCAATGTATGTGATGTTGTTGTATATTTATTATTAATAATCACAATCCGCCGCAAGTCGCCCACTGCTGAACATAGGCCTCCAATAGATGCTCACGTCGATCGGTTGCCAAGGGTCTACCTTCAGTTAGGTTTGGGTTATTTTGGGTTTCACTGGAGTATTTTAACAATACGCAACCCAAAATAAGATATTTGGCGCACTTGCACCTGCCATCACCTGCAGTGCGAAGTGCACTGAATCACCGAATCTTAATGGATATTTTGCAACAGCAGGTTGCAATTCATGAATTCCATCTTATCATACAATGCAATGCTGGTTTCACTTTAATATCTTTAGTGCAAATGGCTAATCTCGGTTGAGATTAGCCTCCGTAGCTTCGAAGTGGGATATTGGCTAGATGAGCATTGTAATTTCCTAGCACATAACCTTCTTAAGTTGCTCATTTCATTATCGGGATCTGTAACACCATAACCACAATTAATTAATCATCCCTTAATTAAACTAACGAAATTGATACACGCCGCAATAGAGTTTCAGGTGATCATTTATTGGCAGTCTGGGTAAACAATCAATGCTTCAAAATTAATTAAAATTAAATCGCAAAAACTAACTTATGAATTACGAATGTAAACGCAATACCTCAATGAGATAACCCGTGAGCTAAGTGTTCAAAAAATACAGAAAGACATAGAAAAAAAGTTTCTGGAAATAAAAGATTTGTGGCATTCATTAAAATGGTTACGTATCATTTTAACAAATTTTTTGGTACAACTATTTTTAAGATAATTACGGCTGATTCACCTATGTACATTTCGCCTTCAGGACGACTCGCCTACTGATTTATTGAGCTAAATTAATTAACTACAGATAGTTGAACTAACAGACGATTCACCTATTTGTTGTTTCTACTAAGTTCGAAATACCTATTGGCTGATTGAACTATTTGATGTTTAGCATGAAACAAGTGTGCAAGCAAGTATACTTGTAAGCACGAAATTTGATTTTTTCGTCTCTGGCTTAGGAATTGCTCTCTAGTGGTCGGGCAGTCTAGTGTCACGGCAAAGGACCACGGTGAGTCGGAGACAAGACAATATGTTCTCTAAATAGTAGGCGTTAGTTCAATCAACCTTAGTTTTATTTATTGTAGTCGAATGAACCAGTAGGTGAGTCAACTGTAGGTGGATTAACAAAAGGCGAAATAAGCGTCGGTGAATCGTCTATTAGTAATTTTCCATTGGTTAGAACAAAAAAATGTGTACGACCTTTAGACAAGTCAAACGGAAGGTCTTTCGACCGTAGTTATATTGAAAATAGTTGAACTTAGTTGAAATGATACGTAACCATTGAAATCTGTTCACGATCATAATTATGCTGAGATCTTTTGATTTTATAGGCTTTGTTTTATAGGCTTTCTATCTGTAATCTTTTATTCGCATAAGTACTTTTTAAATTCTTAATAACCCAAGAGCGCAATAAGCTAATTTCGAGCCGAGTCACCGCTCGCAACCAACATTAATAAAGTGTTTCACACGTCCTGCAATGCTTGTATTCTACGTAATATTATACAATTTAAAAGGCTGTACGCTCGCTGTTTGTAGCGTGAATATTGGTTTTCATTTAAATAGTTTTCAATTATTGCTTTTATAAGATTTTAATTGGCCGTAAAATGGAGTTTGCAGGGATGCAAGTTTTAAGCATGAATATTTAATATTATTGAACCTCGCTTATAGCTTGTTTGTTATTTAATTTCATGACTTTTTTATTTGGAATTATATTTTGCACACGGGAAAAATAAGATGATAAATGATAAATATTATTCTATAAGGTCACCGTAAAGCTAACCCTGATATTTTGCTGTTGACAGGTAACTAATGAGTGTTCATGTCAATATAGCAACCAACTAGATTTTTAGAAAAAATAACAGTGCTGTCTTTTGAATAAAATTCCAGCGGCTTCACGTGGGATTTCGTTAATATATATTATTTACCAATGCCAAGTCCCACTCTGTATATATGTATATTCCTAAACAAGCACCTATTTAACATAGGTGTAACAAACAGCCCGCGATGCAGAGGATGCCTCGAGGAAGAGGAAACGCCACAGCATGTACTCATGGAGTGCACAAGTGTGGAAAAACAGCGAGCAGACATTCTAAAAAACCCAACATCATTCCCAGAAATCTTTAGTGGCCTAGGCAGGCTGCTAGTCTTCTGGGAGGACTTGGGCTGGTTGGAATAGAGGCAAACACGCACAATGGCCCAATCGTGAGGCTAAGTGCGGAAAAAGCCCTGCAAAACTAACTAACTAACTAACTCCACTCTGTATGTATACAAAATTTCATCAAAATCGGTTTAGCAGTTTAAGCGTAAAAGAGTAACAAACAGACGGACAGACTGCGTCCCTTTCGCGCATTTATAATATTATCATGGATATCCTTCGACCACGTGCTGACGATGCCAAGCGCACAAGCACTGCTCTGCAGATCGTTCAATTTTGTTTTTCTCTAATTATGACGATAAGAGGCGATGATCGCGCCATAAACGCCGGCGACAGAGGAATCGCATTAGCCGGAACGACTCCGTTCTTTAATTAGGCTGTGGAGTAACGCCGCTTCGTTTACAACTGCCGCCACAGACTAGGGGAATGCAGATTATTCAAAGCTAATGACGTTTAGTTTCGGAATCTCTGTTTTTTTTTTGAAATATACAACAACATCACATTCATTGATCTGGCTCCGTGGTAAGTTAAGCACTAGTGTTACAGATATTGGAATCAACAGTAGTATTACAAATAAACTTAAGTGAATACATATAACACCCAGACCAGTACAAACAGACATGTTCACGCACACAAATGTTTGTACAGTGCGGGGATCGAACCCGCGATCTCTCGGTTAATAGTCAACTTCTTGACCATTACACCAAAGTGGTTAGTAATGTTGTTTCACAAGAAGGAAACACTTTTAGCCCAATTCAATGTTAAGTAAATGCTCCGAGCAATGAAAAAGAATAATAAAAAAAAAACATCGAAGATACAGCACCGCAAACTTTACTACCAATATTCTCTGTATCTTAGTCATAATGTATGACTCGCTTAAAAGTAGCGAAGGTCTTTGAGTCTGTAGCGGAACGGTGAAACTACGCATTTTTGTCTGAGATGTAGAGTTGGGGAACGTTGGAGTTCAGGCTTTTTCACAGGGTTAATAATAGTCCTCCTGGCCGATTTCGACCACGGCGGCCAATCTCACCAGAGATCAGCCAACTACGTAGGAGATATTATAGTGCACAAGTGTGAGCGCAATACACAGGTGCACGCACTATTCCATTGTACTCTCAAAGTTCGGTGAAACGGCAATCTGACATGACCGGAGAAAAATCAGCCGCAGGACCAATGGCTTAACGTGCTTTCCGAGGCCCGGGGGTGTCATACCGCCAACTTCCAGAATCCGAGCTGTTTTTGAGAAATTCATGACATAAAATTTCAGAAACAATTTTGGCTCGACCTGGGGTTCGAACCCAGGATCTCTCGGATGTAAGGCAGAATTTTTGCCACTACACCAACGAGGCAGTCACAGGGTTCACAGGGTTAGTCAAATGCAAGCCTGTCAAATTCTGGCAAGATTTGTCAGGAAAAGTTTGTAGTAGGTTTTATTCGACTTGTAACCTAAGTACCAAAGCCAATCATCAAACTTACACCGAAAGGATGCATAGTCAATAGGAAATGCAATCCCGATCCCGTGGAGTCCCGATCTCGCGAGATCCCGCATGATTTTTCGGGATCAATCCCGAAGCAAAATATGACATGATCCCATTCGGGAAGGACGGGATTGTGTAGCACACAAAATATTACTTCACTTTAAGAGGAATAAGAAGAAACTCTGCGAGATTCGTAGTCTTTTTTTACACGTGTCTTTGTTACACGTGATCTCGGAAATCTCGAGATCTCGCGGGATTGTTATTTCTAATCCCGCGGGATCCCGAGACGGGATTGCATTCTCTAATAGCCGTTCATCTGACCTTACTCCTTAGGCTGTGACGCCACCGGTCGTTAGTTTTTACTATTCGGGCCGCAGCTCACGCTTGCCCATATTTAGCTCTCTGACTTCGGATATTGTTCAGCGAAATAAGCCGCGGGCGTGATATAATGACGACCTAATTATACTCCCTGATTGCATTCCTAACATATTGCTAATTCAGTGGCCGGCCTGTTTACAATATTATTATATTTTGGGCGAGTAAGTAGCTTTGTTGCTCTTGATAATGGAAGTAGAGCATTTCATTTATCTGCAACACGTATACGGTGTTGAAATTCAATTGTGATTCAAAATTGTGTTATCAGATTTGTGGATATTGTATGTAATTGATAGCTTAATCAAATAAGAGAATAATTTAATTGCGGATAGCTTGACCGATGGCCTATTAGTAACAAAATATGATCTTAGTAAAAGTTACACTTTGTTCAAAATAATTCAACGTTTTAAAATAATTGGCACGGTAAACTACATAATTTTTTTCTTCATTGGGAGTGCTCATTGACAGAAGAAAAAAAGGAAATGAAAAATTTTTCATTAAGATTAATTTTAAAAACATATACTTTACAGGTACTAACATATATTGCAAACCGTGATACTTTTACTAAGGTTATGTTATTTGGCATCAGTCACGCTACCCGCAGTTAAAGGGTTAAGCGATACTGACGGCTTTTTCAATGCAAATCAAATTCATAAACCTTTTTTAAGGTTTGATTTCAAGAACTTGTGAGAACAAGAACTAAGTATTTGTGTTTAAAAAGTAAGGACATACTTGTTTAAAAATAAGTATATTTGCACTGAAAAAGCACAATTCCTTGTTTCTACACTGTTATTTTTATAAGAAGCATTGTTTCACAAAAAATAACTTGATATCTCAACAATTTTTTACATTCATTTGAAAGCACTGAAAGGGAACTAGGATATTTTTATTATTTCCCTGTCTCCACCGCGGCCGCCGTCGGCAGTTTATTATTTTTCCAATTCCAGTTACCTAGTTAGCGTCGAGTTTGTAACCTGATTAAAACTGAGAGCCGTCCCTGTGTGACTAACCCAGGGTCGCGGCAGGGGCGGATGGGGCTCTGCTAAAAAAACGCTCCCCTTCGGTAATTTGATCCGACCCCTGCCGGAGTAAAATTCATGTATAAGGATTTGTTATTTATCATGTGCTCACATGAAATGCCATCATCACTATTGCTACCATTTTCATATTTTCCCGTCGTTCATCGACTAAATGTGAATTTTGATTTCTAGACCAAGATCTCATCAATGGACCAGCAATACAAGTAAAACTTCTTATCGTCTCGTTTTTCAATAAAGCAAGCCTGAAGTCAGCCCTTCAAATTCAACAGTATTTACAATTTCATTCTCCAATTAAAAAAGATGTGTGGCATTCGGGGACTGCCGCAGTAAAGCTACACGCATACGCCTAGTCGCACGCACACAGACACAGTGCCGAAGTCTGCCGAACTGAAAGACGTAAGACGATGCGTTAGGTTTGTTTCGTTACGGAATTTCTTGATTCGGTCGCCGCGCTCAAAGCAAGCGAAAGAAGCTATGCAATAGTTTAAAAATATCGACAAAATCATCAACCTAGATTCCTCCCTGATAGCACGACATGAGTACGTTCTCGCGGCTGCTACTTGTACTAACTAACTGCATTCAACATTTTAATTATCGTTATTCTACTTGCTAATGATTCAGCTTTATAAATGTGAACGCTAAATAATTGGATTTTCTTGTTATGGTTCCACAGTAACAAACAGGTAGTCATTGGCATTAATGAGCAATTAATGCAATACACACGAGTATATCATAACAAAAACAAAATAATAAAAAATGTTAGTTAGTAAAGCTAATGAATAGGACGAACTGTATGCGGAGAAAGTTATAAGCATGGTTCTAAAATAGTACCAGGCAAACTAGGATCAAACAATTGATTAAATTGTACCTTATTATAAAACGAAGTTTACTTCTTAGCCCTGAATTATCTATGATTTTGTGATAAGAACACATTTTAGGCCTGGAACAAACTTTAATACCGTAACAATCCTGGTTTGGTTATTTTTAGTTTAAACCCGTATTAAAGCATGTTTTTGTATTAAGACAGTTTGGCTTTCGTCGGCTAAGTTCTCAATTTCAGAGTACTTTAGCAACTTTGTTCTCAGTGCCAGCCAAAGCCAGCTAAGCTTTTAAGATAATTTTTGATAAAAAAATATGGTTATTATCGTTTACTCGGGTTAAGATATTGAGCTATTTATGCCATTTATGAGCGTCAAAGTAAACTAATCTCTTTCGCTTCGAAGTCCTTAAATAACTCAAGTTTTTTTTCTGGGTTCCACCTGCAAAACACAACGTGTTATAAGGCAGCTTATATTATTGTGGAGATTTGTATGTTAAGTTGCTTGCCCGAGAGCGTTTCAGGTATTTCCAGTGAATCTCAGGAATTCTGTAGCGCAATCACTAGGAAAATCATATTCATAGCAGGCAAATGAACCAGATAATGTGTCATTAACGTTTAGATCGGTACTAATTTGGAATTATGTATTAGTATACCACGGTAGATAATATTACCGTGTCTATACGTTCCTCATTATTTATGAGTAAATGGTATGTTTTTTTAAAATTATTATTAAATAAAGTTACTAATAAATAATAAATAAATATATATACAATAACTTCACATACATTGATCTGACTCCGTTGTAAGTAGCTTAAGCACTTGTGTTACAGATATCAGAATTAACAGTGGTATTACAAATAAACTTAAATAAATACATAATAACACCCAGACCAGTACAAACAGACATTACAGAACTAACGGGGATCGAACCTGCGACCTCTTGGTTAATAGTTAACTTCTTGACCATTACACCAAAGTGGTCGTCGATATATATTTTCGCCTATATGGACTGTCGAGCTTTGTCGACTATCGTATGCGTACACACTGAATCCGCGGTGACTGGGGCTTAGGCGTCCGTGTCAAATCGTATCGCGTTAGCGTCGCGGCGTCGCTTCGCTCGTGTGCAAACGATCGCGATGCCGCCACCGACCGCGGCGCCACGGTAATATTATCTATACAGTATTCCATCTTCATATAAACGGACGACGCGCGAGCTATACCTACGCGCCCGGATCTTGGCATGCGCTTGGCATGCTACAGTCGCGGATTGCCGCAGTGACGAACGGACGGTGTGCTGGTTTTTAATCAGTAACCGCCCGAATTTTAACTCGAAATAAGTGCAAGTAGCTATTTAACATGACATGTAGAATATATTGTGCTGTTTTTGGATTGCGGATTTTTTATACACTCAAATATAATAATAAAGCATTTCGTTCATACGAGAATAATATTAGTAATACAATCAATGTGCAAATATTTTTCGGTCGCAAATTTATGCGACCGATTTGTTAGCAAGTAGCTATTTAACATGACAAGTAGAATATATTGTGCTGTTTTTGGATTGCGGATTTTTCATACACTCGAATATAATAATTAAGCATTTCGTTCATACGAGAATAATATTAGTAATGCAATCAATGTGCAAATATTTTTCGGTCGCAAATTTATGCGACCGATTTGTTAGCAAGTAGCTATTTAACATGACAAGTAGAATATATTGTGCTGTTTTTGGATTGCGGATTTTTCATACACTCGAATATAATAATTAAGCATTTCGTTCATACGAGAAAAATATTAGTAATACAATCAATGCGCAAATATTTTTCGGTCGCAAATTTATTAGCCCGATTTGTTAAAAAGTCACATAATCATGGGTTTTAATTAAATCTATCAATCAATAAAACAACTTGCATTTTAATTGAACACTTTCTATTCAATTCATAAAGTATTTTATGTAATCATATAAATAATTTATATTGTTTCTGAGTATCTGTGTTTATAAATAAAAAGTAACAAATTTACAATCTCAAAACTAGATAGAAACTCAAAGTAGGCAGATGCAATTAAAACGCTGTAGGTAGGCGACAGCGACAGCCCTATCTCATGCTGACGTATCGGCGGTAGGTACTTATTTTAAAAACACGGCCGAGATGGAATACTGTATGAATAATATTACCGTGGCGGCGCGGCGCGGCGCAGCGCTTAGGCTCCTGACTTAGTCACTACATAATATGGACGCAAACGCGCGTTTCATATATTTCATATAATAATTTACTTCAATTGTTTTGATTTAATAATGTTACCAATGGAGTTAAAAAACATAGTTTACTAAAGTAGCTTCAAAACAAAATTAAAGGTATTTTATTGGAAAATTGTTTTTATGCTCTCGATGAATTTATTTATTTATAACTGTAAATGTGTAATTGAATGAAGTGTGACAAATTAATTTATTGACATTAAAATTATAATTGGCATGATATTAAAGTTAGTTGTAATAATGTTTATTTTACGAATATTTAGTTAAAAGAAGCGTTTTCATATTATTTTGTAGTTTAATTTTGCTGTTGGTACTATTGCACACAATGATATTGTTTTGAATAAAGAATTGAATTGAAATGAATTGAATATATCCGCGCCCGCCTTCGTCACCGTTCTAGGCTCGCAGTGTGGACTCACTTATTATCGTGGACGACGGTTGGTTCAGGCACATTTGTAGGGGCTCCCTCTCACTTCCCTTTTGATCTTCAGCGGTTCCAGACGCGTTACTCCCTCGAATAGGCGCAGTAAAAAACCAGCACATCAATATGCCTACGATTGAAGAGTCCCAATTATATAGGATGTTTGGTTGAAATATGTAGATATTTCTAGTGTTTATAGAGGATACTTATGCGAACATTTTAAGTCTTATACCTTATTGGGAATGTGCAATCGTTGTTAAGTAATTGCCAAAACGTATTTTTTTGACAAAAAGGGGGTATATTAGACCATTACGGATCCATAAAACATGGAACAATTGATCGATCCTTTTGATTTTGGTCTTAAACTAGGCTTGGTTAAAGATTTAGTTTCTTTTGACTGAATCTTTAACCAAGACTGGCTTAATTTTTGATGTTCACTTTCGACCCTAGTAATATCTATATCGTTCCACTAAACACCCTGTATATAATTGTCTAGAACACTTAACAAAGTAAAGTCACCGTAACAAATTATGCTTTACTCATTGGAGTATATCTACTTAGACTGACTAAGAGGCAAAGTGAAACCAGGATACGCCCGAGCGACCACCGAAGCCATATTGGAGCTTCCGCGTCGCGCCATGAATACAAAAAGCTCGGCTTGTTTACACACAACATATTTCTTGGAGATTCGCGAAAAACAGTCTTCTTAGCGGTAAATTTTATTTCATTTCAATGACATACATTTCATATCAAAATAAATTATAGCGATATAAAAAAAAACACATTTGTTAATGTGTGGTCATGATCTACACCAGCTTATTCCGCCGGCCCCCTCTTACCATCGGACCACCAGACGTACCGCGGGATACCATCCGTACCGTGTCGATGTTCCAGTGATACGAACCAAGCGCTTTATCAGTGTTTCCCTGCAATTACAACCTAGGAATCTTCAAAGCTAGAGTGAACAGGCATCTTCTAGGTGAGCTCGCTCCATCGTAGACTCAGTCTTTGCCTCGTTGGGATTAGTATTAAATCAAGAGCAAACCTATCGCAAAGCAAAATAAATGAGTCATGAGAGAAAACAAACAGTACATAATACGAATTACTTTAAACTTATTTGCTAGATGAGCGGTTTCATAAAAAAAGTGTAAAGTATTTTTTTAACAACAATACAATTGTTTCGCATGCCAACTTTACCACTCTGCAAATCAGTGTATTCTAATCCATTCCGCATTGTATCGCGTCTCTTTTTACCCTGTACCTAAGTCAAACAACAGAGTTCAAAGTAGAGAGTTCAGAGTGCCAGTGTATTTTTGTTTGTTGATTCAACATACAGACGGAACAAGAATCACAGAAACCATTTTAATGTCAAATGCCTGTCGTCTGCGGGCCGATTCGTTATGGAGGCCGTACTGTCTTATGTTTCGTCTGTATTTTGTGTGTCTAGACATCCCATTCCCTCGCACAGTCAAGCTCGTAAGAGTAACAGACAAAGATGGAAGGGCTTCATCTGAAAACTGTGGGTAAAAGAGTAGAGCCGTAGGAGCGCCGGATAAACACGCTCAAACTCGTAAGCAAATAACAAACCCTTTAATATCAAGACATGCGGCCCTTTTCGCTGAATGTAAACATTCTGCATGAGTTTGAAACGATTTTATAGGATTCAAAGAGCTCAGACTTTTGCAATACAAAATGATCATGTTAATTTTAACATGTTTTCACAATTTTCAACGTTGTATTTAAAAATAGCAATTGATTGTTACCACTAACGAATTTTAGATGTAACCACTTATTTGTTATCTCACTAACACACAAACAATTTTAATACAATTTTACGTACATATTATAGGTGAGGTGTGTGTGTGTGTAGGAATTATACTTATTAGGTGTTTTATTATTCACCCTCTTTAAAATGAGAATGACCATAGACATTTGTATCCACTATATTCATAAAGCGAGCTCTGCCCTGTTCCAGTCGACCTGGCAGTATATTTTTTGCAAAAAATTATAAAATATAGTACACAGGCGCCGGCAGACCGTAGCGGGATAAGAAAATGAGGGTAAACAGCGCTTGAAATGTGGGCTAACAATTATGCTGTAATAACTGTTCATCACGTTAATATTATAAACATTACCCTAAAAGAGACTAAGTTATAGCCTTTTTATTCCAGAAACCAACTAACGTGCTAACCTTTATTTCTTTATTTCAACATACATAAAAAAGCTCTTGTAAGCTTCGCATTGCTTTTGCATATTGTTAATCACTTACTATGCACTGCATTAAATCATCCTCATAATCATTATCAGTCAAAGGACGTCCACTGCTGAACATAGGCTTTCCACATCGACCGATCTCAAGCGGTCTGCATCCAGCATGATCCTGCGATCTTTACAATGTCGTCTGTCCATTGTCATCTTGTCGGTGGACGTCCTACGCTGCGCTTTTGGTCGAAGGGTCTGCAATCCAGAACTTTTCTGCCCCAACGGCCATCAGTTCTTCGCGCTATGTGCCCTGCCCATTGCCACTTGAGCTTACTGATTCTCAAGGCTATGTCCGTTACCTTAGTTCTTCTACGTATCTCCTCATTTCTGATTCGATCTCGTAGAGAAATACCGAGCATAGCCCTCTCCATCGCTCGTTGTGTTATCTTGAGCTTCTTTATAAGGCCTATAGTTAGAGACCATGTTTCAGATCCATATGTCATCACTGGTAACACACACTGGTTGAAGACTTTTGTCTTCAGACACTGAGGTAATAAACCACTGCATTAAATAAAGTAAAAGAAAGAAATAACGACAGCTTGAAAACATAAATTGCAAGGCGCCCGTGAGCAAGCAGACGAGAGCGGTTGCTTAGCTCACACCGCTCATTCCGCTCTTTGCGCTTGCTCCGCTTTCAGAATAAGTCGGTGTGCTGCGTTTTGAGTATCCTAAATATATTGAAATAAATGGCGCTCCGGCAAGAACGCTATTTGGCAAATGCGGAGCCCCCGCAATGTACGGCTCCACGATTAATTTGCTAACATAGCCTTGAATGTAAATTCACGTTGTTTTGCGCTGCCTAGGAAGCAGTTAATCTGGTAAATAATTACTTATAAAGATTTACTGCCTTGATTCTATGCGAAATATAATAAATACTTATTTATTACGCAAAGCGGTTTATGACCGTCTTTTATTAGCCTTTGGATAATTGTCACCAAATATCTTAGAATCTGCTGTTCATAAACTAGACTTTACGATTTTATAAATCAATTAAACAAACCCCATTTAATGTTGATATAAAATGTCAATTATTTTACTTATTAATAACAAGCTTATGGCAAACATGTCCAAAGTTTCGTTTACAAAAAGATTTCGTGGCAAAGTGGGGGTTAATTTCCGTGACGCTCTTTGTGGAGCGGAGGACGCATTATGTTAATCGGATGGGCGCGCCGTCCCATCACATTACGTTAGGGTTACCATGCAATAGGTACCAATAGGACAGTTCTTGTTTTGATTTTTCAAGGCTTCAGAGCGCAGGGGCGGGTCCTGACGACAGCAGAGTGGAATGGGATCAGTTTGCCATTGATTAGGGTCGCTCTTAGTCGTTTTCCGTAATTTAGGACGTGGTCATCGCTGTTTAATTGAGCTTGCGAGCGATGCTGGACCAGGAAATACGAAAAAACGTTAGAAACTACGCCCCACCGCGCACCGTGGTCACCACTATGCTCTATGTTTGTGTGTGATCTTGCACAAAATCATTTCTGAGGTAGATGCATTGTTTTTTTAAAAGAGTTTATTTTCAGGCGCCTGATTTCAGACGAACCCCTTTTTCGGGTTCTATTAATTAATATTTATTTATTTTAAATCTAAAATCTTTCAGAATTCCTTTGAAAGTTTTGATAAAATTAAAATTAAGTAACCTAATATAGACACACCCTTTTGAAGTAGGTTCATGCAAAGCGCAGTTCACTTGATTGGCTGAATAAATATTCCGTGCACATGGCCGATCTGTCTCGAGACAACAAAGAAAATAACAGTTTCTGAGATTCACAAAATATCTGGAAGAAAGGCGACTGTTTGTGAGTCTTTGCACTCGTCGTGTTTATCTCGCAGATAACATCAGTTTTTATTTTGTATAGTTGGAATTGAACTACTTTGTCTCAGATGAGTGCGAATAAGTCGCAGCTCAAAACATATTGCAAACATACACAAATATTCGCGAGCACGCATAGTACCATGTTGGTGTTGCAGACAAACGTCATCAAAAAATAATAACGTTATAAAAAAATATCCTAGTTTAAAAAACTAAAAAAAACACGCTTTTATTGCTAACTAAAAAAGAGAAAATAATTTCTGAGTACACGAAATTTATATTACAATAGAGTAAATAGCGTGGGGTGCACTTTATGACGTATTCATACTTCTCTTTTTATACTCGTAGTTGCCAACAATAGGATGATTTTCACATACCAAGCACCCCACGCTTTTTATTCTACTGTAATTATTCTAAGTATTCTTTATTTATTTTTTAGTTGATAAGGATAATGGAAAACTCTTATCAAATTATTGCATTGTACTTAATACGTGTGCAAAGTTTCAAATCAATCCGATTTCTGGAAAAATGAGAAAATTAAGTTCAAAAATTCCGTTACATACATTTAGAACTCAAACCCCTTCGAACTCGAATCCTTAATTCTCAAATTGAATTAAGTATTGAACCTATCTATTCTCTTCAAAGAAAGTGGACGGGGGGGGGGGGGGGGAAGTGGCAAGGTACCTGATGATAGGTGGACACAAAGAATGATAAGATGGACGGGACCACGAGGCACGAGAGCGAGAGGAAGACTTAATGCCAGATGGGCTGACGAAATCGTGGCTGCAGCAGGTCGTGGATGGCTTCATTTAGCCAAAGAGTATGCTGTACCCATATGGAACCCATATTATAGAAAGTATAATGAGGAAATCGAAAAAGTTCAGAATAAGTTTCTACGTACCATGCACTACAGGTGCCATAAAACCTATTGTTCCCGTGACTCTTTGCTGACTGAGTTCAGGCTTGGGTCACGTCTTGAAGCCAGACGCAAATATTTAGAAGCCGTTACTCTGTATAAGATAGTTAATGGCAAACTAGACTGTAGGAAACTCATATCCAGCTTAAACTTTGCTGTTCCTAGGAGAGCTCAAATGCGAGCGGTGCGTAGGCACGGCTTGTTCGCCACCAACACCTGTCGCACGAACTCGGGCCTGCGCGCTCCTGTTCGTCGAATGATGCGCTCTCACAATGACAATTTCAACGATATAGACTTGTTTGCACTCAATATTACAAAATTCAAGAAAACTGTATTCGAGAAGTTGTTACTGTGAGACCGCCTCGTTCATCTTGTGATGTATGTTGCTGGATTTTTAACTGTTTTCTTTATATGATAATTCTGTTTTTCTGTTTTTTTTTTATCAACGCACATTTTTTACTTTTATTGTTGTTATTGTAATTACACTAAACTTTAATCGGCAGCTAGCGACAATTCAGATCAGTAATCCGTGAATAGCGCTGTGGACTGCATAATTGCATGCTTGTATTTTTTATTACTGTCATCCTTTTAAAATTATATTATGTAGTTGTTTGCTTTTCCTAATAAAAAAAATAAAAAAAATAAAAAAAAATAAATAAATAAAGATGGGAAAAATGGAATGCTTTGGAGGAAGCTTTTACCCTGGGGGGGTCCACATAAATATGAATTATTTAATACAAGTTATCAATGTTATTTCAATGAATGTCACATTATTTTAATTTGGAATCAGTTTTATTTTTATTGTTTTTATTGAAATTTTGTTGTTTTATATATTTTTTTTTACTGCATGTTATGTTACTATTTGTATGTAATCCAATAAAGATTATTATTTTTTATTTTTATACATTTGTATCTCACCGATAAGCTTTAAGGCGGTTTTTAGCATTACGCAGGCCTAAACCAAGCGTAATTCTAACAAAAACTCAGAATGAGAATATAATAAGGTGAAGATGCATGTGGGGATGTTTGTTAGCTTATTATGTATGTTGTCGGGAAGCTGTTAATTGTGTCGAACTATGTGGAAGTGGTTGAGCTACTTCCAACTATATAATTATTTAACCTACAAAGAATACTTATCTTCATAGAAACATTTTTATCAACCCTCGCCACATCTTCATACAACCGACAAACCGCCGCCTACAATCATTTATTTGAATAGTTCTGGCGCGCCTCGAGCGCCGCGGAACAAAAGCCTGCGAAGAGAACTCGCGCTTAAACTTCCTGACCGCGTTCTTCCGCAATTTTCCTGCATTTTTATGAGTCTTCCTTTGTGATTTAGGGCTGTGCTTCCTGGTGTAGAGTCGACGGCATCATCTGTCAACTAACAACGGTTAGTTTAGGGGTGCAGTCGTTTAATAGCGAAGAGACAATCTGCACAAACCATTTAAGTATATCTAATGTTATTCCATATTACAAAGAGACTGCCTCGTTGGTGTAGTGGCAAAGTTTTTGCCTTATATCCGAGAGGTCCTGGGTTCAAATCCCAGGTCGAGCCAAAATTGTTTTTGAGATTTTCTGTCATGAATTTCTCAAAAACAGCTCGGAGTCGGGAAGTTGGCGGTGCTTTACCCCCGTGCCTCGGAAACAGTTTAAGCCGTTGGTCCTGCGCTTGATCTCTCTCCGGTCATGTCGGATTGCCGTCTCACCGAACTTTGAGAGTGATTGAACAGTGAGTGCACCTGTGTACTGCGCGCTTACTTGTGCACTATAATATCTCAGTAGTTGACTGATTTCTTTTGAGATTGGCCGCCGTGGTTGAAATCGGCCAGGAGGACTATTATTATTACAAAGAGAAGGTTACTATATATCAAAATATTATAGAAAAGGCTAAGATTAAAGACCGTATAACGGTGATTAAAAAACTGCATACGTATTTTATTTTGTAACTGAAAAAGGATGAGTAGCTTAAACCAGCTTCGTGACGGTAAATAAATTGATTTAATTTGAACTCTTTGGACGATATCATTTTTTTTTTAAATTTCGCTAAAGCTTTAAGCTGCTTTCCTGCGGATGTTAGTGTCCATTTAACTAATCCCGCTTGCGGCTGGTGGCGATTTCATATTCTGTATTAAATTGTTTGTATGTAGGTTTTAATCAGATATTATAGTTGTCACATTCACACACACGCGCACACACACACTTTATCATCTTCAATACATTCATTACACATAGTCACTTGCATCCGTCGCAATCCTGTAAGAACCATCGGGTGCCCACGATACAGGAATTTCCTAGTGTGGGGCCCACAGTTAATTGCTAAATGTATTGTTATTGGCATAACATGATTTGCATTGTGTAATAATTTATTCTATAGTATTATATCTTCTGTACCTACCTTATATATGTATAATAACAATAATCTTGTTGGCAATAAAAATATTTGTATTTGTTTTTATACAGTACTACACAAAGCTATAAAAGCCTATTTTTACAAAACATTTATGTTCGCTCTTAGCAATAAGACCGCCTAAATTGTGCATTTTTCTTTTTATGTTTATGTTGTAGATTAACTTATTCTACGCTAGTAATTGGCAAGATACTACGTATTTTAACGTAAGAGGGACTTACAACATAGATAGATAAATAAATAGATTTTGTTTTATTTTTCATGGTTTGCAATAAAGTGTTCTCCATCTGTTTATCTATCTATGTTGTAAATCTCTCTTATGTAATAAGATCTTGCCAATTGTTAGCGTAGAATAAGTTAATTTGAAACAACAATAGAGATCGTCTATCGATACTATTAGCAAGTCGATAGGATAGCTCATCAACGCTGTTTGCCGACCGTCTGCGCTTGTGATAACATAACTTGACCGACTAGTGCGGGGAGAATATCGATAAATATTATGTTGCCACATTTCAATGCCTCTTTTGACTCATCAAAAAGGATTTTCTCTTGGAAACCCTTTGTGAATTATTGTGCGAGTTAAAAAAAATACGTCTTTACGTGGCTACTCTAAACAAGGTAATTTTATGACTTTCGACGACAACTTTGGTGTAATGGTCAAGAAGTTGACTATTAACCCATAGGAAGCGGGTTCGATCCCCGCACTGTACAAACATTTGTGTGCACGAACATGTCTGTTTGTACTGGTCTTTGTGTTATATGCATTTAATTAAGTTAATTTGTATTACCACTCTTGATTCTAATATCTGTAACACAAGTGCTTAAGCTACTTACCACTGAGTCAGATCAATGTATGTGATGTATTTGTTTATTTATATTTATTTATTCAATTCTGCCCTTATTATACCTTTCCAAAAATCTTGGTTATTAAATTAGTGACAATTTAATGTGTATGCATAGCCGCGACCCGCCACGGCCATTGGTTGACACGCCGTCACCACACTCGCTGTGTCATGAGGTGTCGCGAGTCATGGCGACAAAAAGTCCCATATGTGCATGTAAAAGGCTAAAAAATGATGCTACGGTGCGCTGTATAACTTATTATTGTATAATACGAGTAAGAACCACCCGCTCCAGGACCGGTATCGCTGATGTGGGAAACAAAACCGCGAAATTGAAGTGGGAGTGGGCGGGTCACATCTGCAGGATGCATCCAGAGAGGAGGGCCTGAGTCGTCACTAAATGGGTGCCTACAGACGGCTATCGCTGAAGAGGCAGACCCAAGAAACGATGGTGTGATGACTTGGTCAATACAACAAGGGACTGGGAAACGTTGGCAATGGACAGGAACAGGTGGAGAGATTTGCAGGAGGCCTTTGCCCAGCAGTGGGATGATATAGGCTAAATAAAAAAACGAGTAAGAATATAAAATATTTATGTGTACAGAAATTGAAAACTGTTCGTATGAAATTATTAATTGAAAAATGTTATTATAATATAAATGACTACTGAAATGATAACCTGACTTTGTATAGATTGGAATAATGTAATTAATTTAATTTTATCTTATTCATTAATTGACATAAATACTTACAAGATTATATAATGAGAATGAAATTTAATTGATTACATTATCGATAATCTTAATTTTACTTAATAAATATTAAAATGTGACTGTAATATTTAAATTTTAATAACTGCGCTTACTATGTTTTAAAATTTTGTACGTTGACAAGATCACTGTATTGTGCTGGCTTATTTATATCAATTGTAAACACCATTTATGTAATAATTGTAACACCACCTTGTTTTTCCAAAAATAATGATTTGATTTGATTTAATAATAGTCCTCCTAGCCGATTTCGACCACGGCGGCCAATCTCAACAGAGATCAGCCAACTGCGCAGGAGATATTATAGAGCACAAGTGTGAGCGCAATACACAGTTGCACTCACTGTTCCATCACTCTCATAATTCGGTGAGACGGCAATCCGACATGACCGGAGAGAGATCAGGCGCAAGACCAACGGATTAACGTGCTTTCCGAGGCACAGAGGTGTAACACCGCCGACTTCCCGACTCCGAGCTGTTTTTGAGAAATTCAAGACAGAAAATCTCAGAAACAATCGTGGCTCGACCTGGGATTCGAACCCAGGACCTCTCGTATGTAAGGCAGAAACTTGCCACTACACCAACGAGGCAGTCAAATTTGATTTAAGATTTGTGACTTGATTTAAGTACTTATCGAAGCGCTTTCGACATGCCTAGCAGTAAAGAGCCAGATTGGCTGGATCATTGCAAACTTCGCCTTTGTTGACATACAATTAGTTTATTTAACAGTTTCTGTTAATTATGGCCTCTAACTGCATTATTCTGCCGCGGTTATTGAGTAAATACTCAACGTATTCCATTTATCACAAAGGTTGACATACAACCGCATTTACTTGCTAACAAAGTATAATAATTGCGTATCATTTTCGTTAAAACAATTAAAGTTCATGAAATTTCTTGACTTCTAGAACATCTTTTATTTTATTTTTATTTAATGGCAAACTTGGGGTTACAATTGGTTAATAGAAAAAGTTGGTAACTTAAATTTAATGGTTTCCGAATGTGCTAGATACCTCCATCATTTCAAATCTTTATTTGCCTCTCTTAACAAGATAGAGAGAGACTGTTTACTTAAAATTATCTAAAAATTTTAAAAAATATAAAATATCTTCAACTTTTAATCGTGAATATCACATAACAAACACAACCTTTTTTTCCGAAGCAAGTACTAAAAGATAGCTTAGATATGTTATTATGTCGTAGAAAACCAAAATATGGAAGTGCTATTCCCATTCAGGGTGCTTAAACTCCCGCTCCTTCAAGAAGTTTCAAGGGTCTCGCATGTGATTCAAGCATCGAAGCTGCTGTGAAGTGATTCGGTTTTTGCATAATGTTGGGAAACTGTTTCTAAAAGGATGAATCAGAATTTTCAAGCTTAAATGGTAATGTTGGACAGGCAGTTGTATTTCGACATTTACCTTTTTAGATGCGTTTGTACGAAACTAAAAACTAGCTTCATTAAAAATGTATGTATTTGGACTTTAATAATAATAAAACCCCGCAGGGCAGCTTTGTGGCGAGCTGTGGTGAGTAGCGACACCACGGGGTCAGTCGTTAATCCGAGTGCTTCTGAGAGTCGGTTAGGGCCTCGTCTTCGGCTCTGCCGAAGTGGAACCCAGGAGGGCCTGCAGGACTCTCACATCGGGCTTGCCTTCACGGGCTGGCCAGCGTGAAGTCGCGAGAGCGTGATGCTCGAAGGTGGATGTGGTTCGTAAGTGGCGAGTGGGCACATGATTCCGGACCCTCAGGGAAGCAACTGATTGTCGTTGAAAGTCCAGAACCACCTCTCCACCTCCAGCCGATAACGCTTGTGGTGCCCCTCAGTCCGGTCTAGACGACCCACGGCGCCAGGGGGGGGCCATTCAGTTGTCGGCGAGTCACCACCTGCCAATTTTTTCAGGCTATGAACCAATCAGGTGTCCCGTAGTCTCTCCATCCGTAGTCCCAGTTACCTTGTCTACCAACTCTTAAACCCATAACCCAGTATAATTTCACCATACCTGTCCAACACTAACCGGGGGTTGTCCTTGGGTGCACTCACATAGTGCATACAGGGATAATCGCCGGCTAGTGTCACACTTCGTTTTGATTAAAATGTCTAACGGGCCTCTGCGTGTTGGCTTCGGCCCCACACATGCCTTCCAAAGGTCCGGGACCCTGTGGTCCCGAGATTGGAAATGACCGACATAATAATAATAAAATTCATTCATTCAAGTGACCATTTGAATCAGTTTTGTTAGTAACAATACACTTATGTTAGTAATTCATAATTAATTTATAACTATTTACTTTTGCACAACTCCTGTCGAGGTTGTGCAACAATAACTTAAAATTCGACAGTCCAGTCTGCTCGCTATCATAGCCAGGATCATGTTAGGGCTGCTCCTCACCCTGCGCACAAAAGAGTCGCACCGTTCCCGCATGGTTGCGTAAAAGCAGTCTACCCTCGCTTTTGCAAATATCCCCGATGCGCTACAGTACCTGGGCTGACCCATCAGGACCCTGAAGGCGTTGTTGAACTGGACCCGCAGAGCGCTATACGACGCGCGCCAACAATTAGCCCATAGGCTACACGTGTAAAAAGTACTCGTAGTACAAAACGACCGAAAGAGCGTTATTTTTACGTTTAATGAACAACGTGAGAACCTACCTTAATAAATGTACGAATTTACGGTTGCCAGGCCAACACATTAGGGTAAACACTCTTATATGCTTGGGATACGGGCGATTTTGCAACAAAAATGGGTTGGCTACTGTACACGTAGATATTGATTTGATGAAAGAGTAATTTAGTAAAAATATTTTATCGCAACAGAAAAGGGATGTTGAAAGAGTTTGTGCTTTTTGAGTAAGTTATTTTTCGATATTGAAACTTGTTATAGTTTCAGAGAATAACTTAAGAAAAACACCGCTCCTTGTTAAAGTCCTCCTGGCCGATTTCGACCACGGCGGCCAATCTCAACAGAGATCAGCTAACTACGCAGGAGATATTATAGTGCACAAGTGTGAGCGCAATACACAGGTGCACTCACTGTTCCATCACTCTCAAAGTTCGATGAGACGGCAATCAGACATGACCGGAGAGAGATTAGGCGCAGGACCAACGGCTTAACGTGCGCACCTAGGCACGGGGGTGTAACACCGCCAACTTCCCGACTCCGAGCTGTTCAGAGAAATTTATGACAAAAAATCTCAGCAACAATTTTGGCACGACCTGGAATTCGAACCCAGGACCTCTCGGATGTAAAGCAGAAACTTTGCCACTACACCAACGAGGCAGTCATCCTTGTAATTCTCTAGTAAACTACTCAGACTTATTCATTCACTTACTTGCTGTAATTCTCAGATGACTATAACGGAGGTAACCAAGATACAGTATCACAATATATCTTCTGCTTGATTATATCCATTAACTTGATTTATATCAATTTAAGACGACCACTTTGTGTAATGGTCAAGAAGTTGACTATTAACCAAGAGGTCGCTGGTGAACATGAACATGTGTGCATGAACATGTCTGTTTGTACTGGTTTGGGCGTTAAATGTATTTATTTAAATTTATTTGTAATACCACTGTTGATTCTGATATCTGTAACACAAGCGCTTAAACTACTTACCACGGAGTCAGATTAATGTATGCGATGTTGTTGTATTTAATATTTAATTTATGAAATAGTAAGACTGTTCTTTTTGACCGGCTTGAGATGTTGGTCTCGCGGTCGCCATGACGACGGGCTGGTCTCCAGGGCCACAGATGGGCTCCTCATTTTCACTTAATTAATTCGCGGGTATCTCCCCGGGAATTTTGATGGCCATTGTTACGACAGGAGTTTCAAATTCGTGTCCGTTTGCATACAGTCGCGAACCGAACTAAAGAAATAAGAGACCCTTAAGTCCAACGTATAAGGCTTGGATTATACTCATGACTGGTACGTTGTAAGGTTTAAGACCTATTTCCAACAATTTGAGAACAAGTTTTAGTTGATGTCGGTTTCAGCTGTCGAGTTGACGTGGACGGCAAGAATTGTTGTTTGATCTTTATCTGGACCAAAGTTTTATAAGTTAATTATTAATATAATTATTGTCTCATAACTAAGCAAACGTTACACAAATACACAAAATGTGTATTTAAGTTCAAATATTTTTGCGCACCCAAAAATACAGGGTGTAAAAAAACCTTAACGAAGCCGTCAACCACGCGTTCAGTACATCAAACCAAATCGTATGAAAAACAAAATTTTGGCTGGGAAACAACTTTTATTTTTTGACATCAAAAAAAATAATTTAATTCTAACCCGCAATGTATAGCGCGCACGCGGAAATGTCACCGCGGGGCGTGTTGCTTTACGCCGCCGCGACGCGGTTCGGTTCGAGTGTGCGCTGTTCATTGCGGAGTGTGCCATTTAGAGGCTTTTTATGAAAGAACTAGCGAAAATTTGTATCATGTTTCTTTGGAAAAAAGGTAAGTTATAATGGACAAAAGTCAATCAAAATCATCTATCTAATCATCACTAGGGATATATCTATATTACGGCTTTATCTATCTTACTGCGACATACACATGTAACAAGTCATATCGTCAACTAAAAACCGGTCAAGTGCGAGTTGGACTCGCGCACCAACCGAGGGTTCCGTACAAACCTGTAGATAAGGAGTAGTAACTGTGAAATTTTCAAAATTGTCAAAAATGTTTTTCAAAAATATATTTTTTTTTATATGATGAAACTGAAAATTTACGGTTTTTGTAATTTTTCCTATATCTGTACTATAAGACGTGACTTCGTACTAAATTTCAAGATTCTAAGTTTACGGGAAGTACCCTGTAGGTTTTGATTCCCGTGCGAGTTTCGAAAATTTGCGGACTAAATGGCTGTATCTTTTGATTGCGTTGGCTTAGAAGGTTGATTTTTCTACAGCTTCCAGGGACAGTAGACCTCAGTATCATATAGAAATTTCAGTTTGATACTTCCACGCGTTCCTGTGAAAAACGGTCTTGACAGACGGACGGACGGACAACAAAGTGATCTTATAAGGGTTCCGTTTTTTCTTTTGAGGTACGGAACCCTAAAAAGTGAGGTTTTAATACATGAAAAAAGTAACAAGTAAAGTTTTACTTCATAAAAATATTTCTTGAGAATTAAATTTTCAAGTTTAGACAAACACCAATAGTAAGGCAAAAAAGAATTCTCTTTTATCGATGCCGAAGCCAAGTATGAAGAGCCACAGTAATCTTAAAAAGCCCTAAACTTGTATTTATCATAGTAGTGAACAAATTTATGGTTATACTCTATTATATGATTCTGAAAGAGACTCAAGAAAGTGCAGAAGAGAAGCAAAATTTATATAAGAACATGCAAAAGCTAAAGATTTATAAAGGAACCTCAGCAACATATATCTTAAGGCCACATATTTCCGTTGACAAGTGTACACGTCGCGACCTAATAAGCAGTTGTCTCATGTAAATCATCGTTATTAACGACCGATGTAAATCAGTATAACGACCACCTGCGAGCGCCGACGCTGCGTGTGTAATGTACCCAGTGGCCTTACTTGCTAATATATTGTAAGTAGTTTTGGATATAGCTATCCCTGTCTCACTTACAAGCTTAACTGTGCGAGCGAAAGAACGGGCTAGAAGCGAAAATTAGGCACGGACCCAGTCGCACAATTGTTTTAGCTACCCACAAAATCAACAACGATATATGGAATTTCTTTAAAAAGATGTAGGGACGAGTATATTTTGTCGAAGAGCGTACTGAAAATGTGTAACATCTAACAAAAAAAATTAGTCCTCCTGGCCGGTTTCGACCACGGCGGCTAATCTCAACAGAGAGCCAACTGCGCAGGAGATACTATAGTGCACAAGTGTGAGCGCAATACACAGGTGCACTCACTGTTCCATCACTCTCAAAGTTCGGTGAGACGGCAATCCGACATGACCGGAGAGAGATCAGGCGCAGGACCAACAGCTTAACGTGCTTTCTGAGGCACGGGGGAGTAACACCGCCAACTTCCTGACTCCGAGCTGTTTTTGAGAAATTCATTACAGAAAATCTCAGAAACAATTTTGGCTCGACCTGGGATTCGAACCCAGGACCTCTCGGATGTAAGGCAGAAACTTTGCCATTACACCAACGAGGCAGTAACATCTTAAGAATTTTTCGAAACAGGTGACAAAATTATTGATATAGTAAAGGCTTTAAGGCTTAAGGGGTGATATATCTATTACACTCTCATGACATTATACTAAGGTTTTTTTTTAATTTGTTCATTTATCATGGTATCTGAAAGTAGAAAAAGATTAATCTCTGCTGTTTTACAACACCGAAGTCGTAGAGGAATCAAACAGATTTTAACAGTTAACAAAAACCAGCAATAGCATGATATGTGACAGCTATCAATCTTAAATTCACGAGAAAAACAAGTAATTCATTACGATTTAACTAACGTATAACGTCCAAAACCCATGTCTCACATAAAAGCTATAATTTGGGAGACCCATCAAATTCACATTAAACCAATCGAATGGCACTGGGGCGCCAGTCGTTATGGGATTTAATCGTTCTTATATGACCTTTGGAGCTACACACATCTCTTTTCCTCATACACATAAATCTGTTGACGTCCCATTCAGGCGAACAAAAATACCAATGAGTAGAAAAAATGTAAAATAACTGTGGATTAATCAGAGCATTTCGTTAACTCAATAAAACTTCTTAAACAGAGCGCACAAACTAGCGAATCGGTCGTGAGTAATTTTGTTTTTAAATCTAAACTGGACTAACATGATTTAATTAAAGATCTAGAAACTAATTTACAATTGATTCTAACGATATAACTAAAACTTAATTGGTTAACGAATATTTCAAGCTTCTAATATACAGGGTGTAAAAAAAACCTTAACGATGCCGAATACCACATATTTTACCAATTGTTACGATCATTTTTTCCTTTACACCATACCTGGGAAGTTAACGGTTACTGAGATATTGATGGTTAAAGTTTGAAAAAAAAATTGATGATTTTGATTGACTTTTGTCCATTATAACTTACCTTTTTTCCAAAGAAACATGATACAAATTTTCGCTAGTTCTTTCATAAAAAGCCTCTAAATGGCACACTCCGCAATGAACAGCGCACACTCGAACCGAACCGCGTCGCGGCGGCGTAAAGCAACACGCCCCGCGGTGACATTTCCGCGTGCGCGCTATACATTGCGGGTTAGAATTAAATTATTTTTTTTGATGTCAAAAAATAAAAGTTGTTTTAGAAAAATTAAAGTGTCCAAAAATACAGGGTGTAAAAAAACCTTAACGAAGCCGTCAACCACGCGTTCAGTACATCAAACCAAATCGTATGAAAAACAAAATTTTGGCTGGGAAACAACTTTTATTTTTTGACATCAAAAAAAATAATTTAATTCTAACCCGCAATGTATAGCGCGCACGCGGAAATGTCACCGCGGGGCGTGTTGCTTTACGCCGCCGCGACGCGGTTCGGTTCGAGTGTGCGCTGTTCATTGCGGAGTGTGCCATTTAGAGGCTTTTTATGAAAGAACTAGCGAAAATTTGTATCATGTTTCTTTGGAAAAAAGGTAAGTTATAATGGACAAAAGTCAATCAAAATCATCAATTTTTTTTTCAAACTTTAACCATCAATATCTCAGTAACCGTTAACTTCCCAGGTATGGTGTAAAGGAAAAAATGATCGTAACAATTGGTAAAATATGTGGTATTCGGCATCGTTAAGGTTTTTTTTACACCCTGTATATTAGAAGCTTGAAATATTCGTTAACCAATTAAGTTTTAGTTATATCGTTAGAATCAATTGTAAATTAGTTTCTAGATCTTTAATTAAATCATGTTAGTCCAGTTTAGATTTAAAAACAAAATTACTCACGACCGATTCGCTAGTTTGTGCGCTCTGTTTAAGAAGTTTTATTGAGTTAACGAAATGCTCTGATTAATCCACAGTTATTTTACATTTTTTCTACTCATTGGTATTTTTGTTCGCCTGAATGGGACGTCAACAGATTTATGTGTATGAGGAAAAGAGATGTGTGTAGCTCCAAAGGTCATATAAGAACGATTAAATCCCATAACGACTGGCGCCCCAGTGCCATTCGATTGGTTTAATGTGAATTTGATGGGTCTCCCAAATTATAGCTTTTATGTGAGACATGGGTTTTGGACGTTATACGTTAGTTAAATCGTAATGAATTACTTGTTTTTCTCGTGAATTTAAGATTGATAGCTGTCACATATCATGCTATTGCTGGTTTTTGTTAACTGTTAAAATCTGTTTGATTCCTCTACGACTTCGGTGTTGTAAAACAGCAGAGATTAATCTTTTTCTACTTTCAGATACCATGATAAATGAACAAATTAAAAAAAAACCTTAGTATAATGTCATGAGAGTGTAATAGATATATCACCCCTTAAGCCTTAAAGCCTTTACTATATCAATAATTTTGTCACCTGTTTCGAAAAATTCTTAAGATGTTACTGCCTCGTTGGTGTAATGGCAAAGTTTCTGCCTTACATCCGAGAGGTCCTGGGTTCGAATCCCAGGTCGAGCCAAAATTGTTTCTGAGATTTTCTGTAATGAATTTCTCAAAAACAGCTCGGAGTCAGGAAGTTGGCGGTGTTACTCCCCCGTGCCTCAGAAAGCACGTTAAGCTGTTGGTCCTGCGCCTGATCTCTCTCCGGTCATGTCGGATTGCCGTCTCACCGAACTTTGAGAGTGATGGAACAGTGAGTGCACCTGTGTATTGCGCTCACACTTGTGCACTATAGTATCTCCTGCGCAGTTGGCTCTCTGTTGAGATTAGCCGCCGTGGTCGAAACCGGCCAGGAGGACAATTTTTTTTTGTTAGATGTTACACATTTTCAGTACGCTCTTCGACAAATACTCGTCCCTACATCTTTTTAAAGAAATTCCATATATCGTTGTTGATTTTGTGGGTAGCTAAAACAATTGTGCGACTGGGTCCGTGCCTAATTTTCGCTTCTAGCCCGTTCTTTCGCTCGCACAGTTAAGCTTGTAAGTGAGACAGGGATAGCTATATCTAAAACTACATACAATATATTAGCAAGTAAGGCCACTGGGTACGTTACACACGCAGCGTCGGCGCTCGCAGGTGGTCGTTATACTGATTTACATCGGTCGTTAATAACGATGATTTACACGAGACAACTGCTTATTAGGTCGCGACGTGTACACTTGTCAACGGAAATATGTGGCCTTAAGATATATGTTGCTGAGGTTCCTTTATAAATCTTTAGCTTTTGCATGTTCTTATATAAATTTTGCTTCTTTTCTGCGCGTTCTTGAGTCTCTTTCAGAACCATATAATAGAGTATAACCATAAATTTGTTTACTACCAAGTTTAGGGCTTTTTAACATTACTGTGGCTATTCATACTTGGCTTCAGCTTCGATAAAAGAGAATTCTTTTTTGCCTTACTATTGGTGTTTGTCTAAACTTGAAAATTTAATTCTCAAGAAATATTTTTATGAAGTAAAACTTTACTTGTTACTTTTTTCATGTATTAAAACCTCATTTTTTAGGGTTCCGTACCTCAAAAGAAAAAACGGAACCCTTATAAGATCACTTTGTTGTCCGTCCGTCCGTCCGTCTATCAAGACCGTTTTTCTCAGGAACGCGTGGAGGTATCAAACTGAAATTTCTTTATGATACTGAGGTCTACTGTCCCTGGAAGCTGTAGAAAAATCAACCTTCTAAGCCAACGCAATCAAAAGATACAGCCATTTAGTCCGCAAATTTCCGCAAATTTTCGAAACTCGCACGGGAATCAAAACCTACAAGGTACTTCCCGTAAACTTAGAATCTTGAAATTTAGTACGAAGTCACGTCTTATAGTACAGATATAGTACAGATATACAGAAACCGTAAATTTTCAGTTTCATCATATAAAAAAAATATTTTTGAAAAACATTTTTGACAATTTTGAAAATTTCAAAGTCACTACTCCTTATCTACAGGTTTGTACGGAACCCTCGGTGCGCGAGTCCAACTCGCACTTGACCGGTTTTTAGTTGACGATATGACTTGTTACATGTATATGTCGCAGTAAGATAGATAAAGCCGTAATATAGTTGTATCCCTAGTGATATAATTATATACCGTAACATAGCTATACGATAGCGATTCATTACTATCTCAATAGGAATATACGTATAGTTATAAAACGGTCCAAGTTTAGTGCTATACTTATATTACTATATTAAGTTTAGTGTTATAAAAATAATACTTGATTAAGCTTAGTTAATAGAAATCTTCCATATATAATTTACTTACCTACAATAGACTTTGAAGTCGCATCTGCGACGTATACGAATATTGTGACGAACAAATAATATTCTTCAAATCCGAAAAGGGAAAACACGACAAAACATAAAACTTGTATCACAGAGGTTAGGGGGCGAAAGTGATTGACGTTTATTGTGTAAGACTCTCCTTGGCAACCGTTTCGCCAGGTCCAAAGCTTTTGGCAAAACGTGTGTTTTATTGACTTTGATGATTTATTTCATGGAGCAATGGCATTTTTACTACACCTCTATAAAGCTGGATCCACACGTTGGGCGACTAGTTGGTCCAAAGACTTATGCCACACCTCTATAAAGCCGCAGTCACGCGTTGGGCAACTAGTTGGTCAAAAGACTTATGCCACACCTCTATAAAGCTGGATCCACACGTTGGGCGATTAGTTGGTCCAAACACTTATGCCACACCTCTATAAAGCCGGAGTCACACGTTGGGCGACTAGTTCACTGACCTCTATTACTACACACTGGACAGGCTGTTCCATACAAATGACAGCTAATTTTGTGTGCCAATTTGAAGCGCCACTGCGAGTGTCCCGAGAACTAATTTTGACGTTTATTGCAAATGGCCACCGTAGAAGATTGCAACAGCGTTGAGGTTTTTAAGTATTTTAATTTTATTTCGTGGTATTTCATATCGTATAGTGAAAGTTAAGCTAAATAATCATGAGGAAATGTGTGTTTTGTAAAATTCGCTACAGAAAAGGGAGTAAAATCACAGATTACTTAATAGTTACTACGTAAAACGTCACTAATTTTAGTTCCATGGACACTCGTATCTGCCTACAGCGCCAAAATGGCGACACTCAAATAGGCACAAAAATATTGTGACAGCAGCCAGTCCAGTGTAAATAGAGGTCAGTGGACTAGTTGGTCAAAAACTTATGCCACAGCTCTATAAAGCTGGATCCACACGTTGGGCGATAAGTTGGTCCAAAGAATTATGCTTTCAATCATTTCAGCTATTTTAACTATTTTTTGGCGATTGCCAAAAATATCTAAATACCAATGAGTGGATTAAAAAAAGCGTTTGCCTAAATGTTGCTTAGTGCAATTATTTCCTTACACTTTTACCAGTCTTGACCTGTCAAAAGGTTATTTTCTACGACTTACAACCAAAGTATATTTATACTCAAAAAGCTTACAACTTGGTTGTAATAAAATGCAACAGTATATTACACAGCATTACATTGTGGATTATTATTACCCATTACATTGATTTCAGTTTCAGCGTATTATTTAAAAGAGAATTCATGATGCATCCTTATAAAAGGTAGGAAGATACCGTGATATCAGTCAGTATGTTAGAAGGGGGGCGTAAACGCGAGAACGGGTGAAATAAATGCGAGTGATTTTTCCTGAAACGATGTTCACGAACGATTGGTGCGTTGACCTCGGGGTTAAGACGATTCTATTGAGGATAAGTCCATCTTTTAGGAAAGGAACTGATGGGTAAAGTTAATCTTAGCCATTTCGCACTTTAGGGGGCAATAGGCAAAGAATTAAACTGCCCTGGATAAATATTAATTGTTATGGCGCCATATGGTTGTTGTGTTATGAGGTGCTTGTGACGCAGTGGTTGCAGCGCATCATTTAAGTGACGACTATTTGCAAGCATCTCCGTGCTTCGGAAGGCACGTTAAGCGGTTGGTCCCGGTTTATATCGATAGATATTAGTCGTTAAGCTTAGTCAGAGGCTCTCGGGCGGCTTAATAACATCTGACAGTAAGGTTGGTCACTTACCTTTCACACACCCCTCCACCAATCCGGACTGAGCCCGCGTGGTGGAGTATGGCTCGGACCACCTTCTAGTTGAGGTGAGGCCTTTGCCCAGCAGTGGGACTTATATAGGCTGATGAGAGGCAAAGAATTAAACTGCCTAGGTACTAAATCCGGCCACGATCAATATTAATGGTTATGGCGCTGATATAGGTCTAGTGGGGATTAAGAGGTGAAGTGTATCAAAAAGAAATCGCCAGCAAGAATTCGTGCTTTTAACCAGATTTTCATTCTAAAAGCAAACCTCTTAAGATCTTAAGGGATTGTATTGTATTGTATTGTATAAACTCTTTATTGCAATAAGAAAATACATTTAAACATAACAGAAATACATTGAGATATGGAACTATCTATTATTTGGAAATTTAGCTAACATCGATATTCATAAGTGTTTTTCAACCGTAAGGTATATTTTCATACATACTATCCGGTTCTACATTAACTCAGTTGGCAACCGTGCGAAGTTCGGTCCCGATACTAAATCATGGCACAAAGGATACGTCCTATTTACAACAACAGTATGAATGCTTTGCACTGCATAAACTTGTAATAAACCACTGGCGGAATTAAGTTACGCTCGGTTTAATGTTGTTATGCAACTCGTTTCTTGTTTTTACGAGCTCCGTAAGGCCAGCGTTTGCGGGTTTAACTTAGAGCCAAAATAGATAAGGGAAATTGTGCATTTTGATCTCATTTATTCATTATACAGTTACATAATTTTAATAGCAAGCTACTTTACCCTTACTGCAAACGAAACCAAAAAGTACATTGATATTAACATTTTTGTGATCATCGTGTGAAGTGTCTATTAAATCTTCCCTTTTGTCTGCGTGATTTACAACATTCGCTCAACAGATGGCGCTGACAGTCGCTTGACTCGCGCAATAGATGTGATTTTTCCTCAGCTTATATACTTTGTTATTTTTATTTTGATTCAGTCTTTAGTACAGATATAATCCTACAATCGGTGTTTTATTTGACGATGCAATAATTATATTTTTGGGAAATATACAGTTTTAACATTACATAACAAAATAGGTAATTAAAATAACACATAAATCAATCAAGTTTTCTCAGTTCAAATAATACATGGAGGAAACCAAAGAATTTTGTGTTGAGAAGGTTAAAATATGTGAAACTAAAAAAAAACAACAAAAAGATGACATAATGCCAAAGAAACAACATTACTTATTATAAGGCAAGTTATGATTTTCTTAGGTTAGGTAGTGTGCATAAGGAATAGAATAAAAATTTTAGCAGTTTTTAAATAAGGTGACATCATTTAGGTAACAGAATCGCAATTTACCTTAGGTACCTGTTACGTCTCGGTTATCATTTGTTTCATAAAAATTCATTCAAACAACGTATACCGGCTTGCAATCAGCTGTTGAGCTTAGAACAGGAAATTGCACGGATATTCTCCCGATTCGGTTCCCGATATTATTGCAGGAGATGGAGCAGGACACAGAAAATAGGTAATATTAGGTCCTTACCTATGAAATTGGCGTTTTGTATGGGAGGAACAAAAAGTCGAAATTTTTTTATATAGCATATTTATTTAATCAAAGTATGAGCCATTGTAATCTATGCACTTTTGCCATCTCATAGGTAGTTCATTGATCCCTTTACTAAAAAAACCATTCGAACGGGAATCAATAAAATCTTTGAAGGCGACTTGGACTGCCCCATCTGAGTTGAACTTTTTCCCTTGCAAGAAGTTATCCAAATTTCGAAAAAAATGGTAATCTGTTGGAGCAAGGTCCGGGGAGTACGGTGGATGCCTTAGAGATTCCAATTGAAGTTCTTCTAATTTGCTAGCCGTCTGTTGTGCAGTGTGTGGTCTAGCGTTGTCGTGAAGCAGCAGTGGCGTAGAGCGATTGACCAGCCTTGGTTGTTTAGCAACTAGCTTTTCCATCATGGTTTGCAATTGCTGACAATAGATATCTGCCGTAATCGTCTGGCCAGATTTGAGAAAACTGTAATGAACGACACCGGCGCTAGTCCACCAAACGCTTACAAGTAACTTTTTATTGGTCAATTTTCGCTTGGAGCAGGCTTTGGCTGGCTTGCCAGGGTCCAGCCATTGCGATGAGCGCTTCCGATTATCGTAGAGAATCCACTTTTCATCACAGGTAATGATTCGATTTAAAATCCCTTCGTTATTGTGCCGGTCAAGTAATGTAACGCAGCAGTTGACGCGCGTTTGCCGGTTTGCTTCACTCAATTCGTGAGGAACCCACCTTTCAAGTTTTTTAATCTTCCCAATTTGCTTCAAGTGGATTAAAACAGTTTTATCACTAACGCCAAAGCCTGCAGCTAACTCGGACGTGGTTTGCGATGGATCCGCTTCCACAATAGCCTTCAATTCTTCATTATCAACTTGGGTCTCCGGCCGTCCACGGGGCTTGTTTTGCAGGTCGAAATTTCCAGAACGAAAACGTTGGAACCAAAAACGCACTGTGTTTTCTTTTGCGACACAACCGCCATACACATCATTAACCCTTCGAGCCGTTTCCGCAGCACTGGTGCCACGGTGGAACTCGTACTCGTAAATAACGCGATATTTCAAATTTTCCATTTTGTAAATTGAGCGATGCAAACAGAAAAAAGATAAGTAAAAAAACAAATGAATGACGGTTTACGAAACACAACTACATGTGGAAATAGCTGTATAAATTTGAATTTCGAATTCCTAACCAAATAGGAAAAATTTGTGATCAAAGTGGCCAGTACGACAAAACGCCAATTTCATATGTAAGGACCTAATAATAACTACTACTATAAGGAGGACTACTCCTGGCCGATTTCGACCACGGCGGTCAATCTCATCAGAGATCAGCCAACTACGCAGGAGATATTATAGTACACAAGTGTGAGCGCAATACACAGGTGCACTCACTGTTCCATCACTCTCAAAGTTCGGTGAGACGGTAATCCGACATGACCGGAGAGAGATCAGGCGCAGGACCAACGGCTTAGGTAACGTGCTTTCCGAGGCACGGGCGTGTAACACCGCCAACTTCCCGACTCCGAGCTGTTTTTGAGAAATTCATGACAGAAAATTTCAGAAACAATTTTGGCTCGACCTGAGATTCGAACCCAGGACCTCTCGGATGTAAGGCAGAAACTTTGCCACTACACCAACGAGGCAGTCAATAGGTATTGCAAGCTAAGCACAGCAAGCCCATAAGCTCGGCGGAATAAAAACAGAAAACGATAAATTCATTCGGAGCGCAGTTTATATTGGTCGCGCGAAATAGGCGAGCGCGGGCCTTTTGGGGGTTTATTTAGAACATCAATTTGAGAGGGAATGCACTATCGGACGCAGTGTGCACATGTTTGGTATTCTGACATTAAAGTTTTTGTCCGTTCTCGCAATTACGAGCCGTGACTGTGACGCACAAAATTGCATTTTGATAAAATAATACTCCAAACGATTACACTTATAGGTACGTTGCTAGGTGATGTGCAAAAGAAAACACTGCGTCGGTTTATGTACAAAAATCTGTACTGTTTATTTACAATGACGACCACTTTGGTGTAATGGTCATGAAATTGACTATTAACCAAGAGGTCGCGGGTTCGATCTCCGCACTGTACATGTAACATGTGTGTGCATGAACACGTCTGTTGGTACTGCTCTGGGTATTATATGTATTTATTTAAGTTTACTTGTAATACCACTGTTGATTCTGATTTCTTTAACACAAACAAGTACTTAAGCTATTTACCACGGATTCAAGTCAATGTATGTTGTTGTATATATTTTTTAAAATATTTATGATATAATAAAATGGAATAAGCGAAGGGTTGCTTTTAGATCTGACACTTTTTTCTTCCAATAATACGAGATCATATCAAAGTCGAAAATGTATTCAAACTGTAATAAATATCGAAACTTTGTTTTATCAATATCATTGTTGGCGACCTGCACCGCAAGATCCTTTTTGGCCACAATATTTCGAAATTCTAGTTTTCTTTTATATACTTTTGTTTTTGTTCCTTTTTACCATTCAAAATGTATATGTCAAATACAGTGTAAAATAAATACGATAGTGAGCTGGTCATAAAAGGAAATCCGGGTTTTATTTTGGCCATCCTCAACATTTTTTGGTGTCAGAAGTGGTGCTATTAAAATATACGGCCATGCCCATGGTAACCAGATTCCGCTCGCTGGTCCATAAAAGTAACCCGGAATTACGTGAAAGTGCATCAGTGTCTCGTGATATTGCTGCCATTCAAGACAGTGCTTCTTCCCGTGGTGTCCTCGCACCAGCGCCGTCCAGCATACCTCACGCCGAAACACAAGATATGCCTCTCCAGTTACCTGACCTAAGCGCCCAAGCGCCAGCAGTAAGCTCATCTCCAATTATTCATCCACTGTCGAAATCTCACTCAAAATCAAGTTCCCGATCTACATCCACCGTAAAAGCACAGCAACTAGCCGCAAGGGTCGAGCATGCACGACGTTTGGCTAAAATAGACGCAGATTGCGAAAAAGCTGCTGCGGAGCGTGAGAGAGCTGCTGCCAAAGCAGCTGCGGAGCGTGAGAGAGCTGCTGCCAAAGCAGCTGCGGAGCGTGAGAGGGCGGCTGCCGCGCGTGAGAAGGCATTGGCAGATCTTGAACTGCAGGCCGAGCTTGCGGTCATTGCTAGTAGTTCCTCGCGCAGCTCAAGAACAGACTACGTGGAAAATTGGTTAGTTCGTTCTCATAATAGTACCGTAGTTTCAGATCAATTTAATCAAATGCGTCCTCTCGACAGGGAAACGGACAATGAGAGCCCTGGCGGAACACGCCATTTACCTACATCGGTGTTACAACCCGGTGACGAGCCTGCTACCAGGCCAGAGGCCAAAACTGCCTCCTTCCGAGAAAACGCTGATCAAGTAAACACTACTTTACATGCACCAGAACTAGGTACACACAACTGTAGTTATGACCAATGTAATTTGCACAGAAATAAAATACAAGATAGAAATGATACACAAGACAATTTTATTCTGCTCGCCAACGCAATCGCGGACCTCGGCCAGAAGAAAACAAGGGTGAGTGATATCCCTAGATTTGACGGTCGAGCACTGGACTGGCTCCCGTTCAAGAGGGCTTTCCAGCAGTCCAAAGGAAGCTTCGCGCCGAGCGACAACATAACAAGGATCGCAGCAGCTCTTCATGGTGCAGCAAGGGAGGCCGTCGCGATGCTACTTGTGTCTGCGGATGACCCAGAGCAGATCATCAGGGCACTGGAGAACAGATTCGCTCAACCTGAGTATATAGTTTTACAGCAGCTTGCTCTCGTTCGAGGTCTTCCTAGACTCGCTGTTTACGAGGCTCCACGAGAGCTTAACATCTTCGCCTGTCGAGTCCGCAACTGTGTTGAGGTCATCCGGCTTCTCAACCAACCCGAGTATCTCGCGGCACCCGAACTTGCAAATACTGTAATAGGCAAGTTAACTCCGCTGCTCCGATCGAGATGGGCTGACTTTGCGGCGGCACGGGTGGGCTCTGGCAAATTTAAATTAGAAAATTTGGCTGACTTTTTAGAAAATGAAGCAAATTTGCAAATTAAATTCGGTTTTATAACGTCAGAGTCGACACCCATCAATGTCAATAAAAGTCAACCTGTCAAAACAAACAAAAATAAAATTTACGCAATTGCAACCTCTTCAGATTCTACAAAAAGTATTTATTCATGCCAATACTGTGATAAAGGCAATCATGAGGTAAGCGGTTGCGGAAGTTTTAAATCTCTTTCCTTGGATGATCGTTGGCAGTGGGTTATGGATAACAAAGTTTGCCGTAAATGTCTTCGCAAAGGCTCGCATCAGTACAAGTTCTGTAAGAAACGATGCGAAGTTGAAGGTTGCCCAACAGAAAGACGGCACCACACACTGCTTCACAGAACCCGGTCAGCAACCTCAGCTCACGTAGAAGTACAGTCATCATCATCGTCGGTAGTACAATCAGCCACAGAAATTCCTTGTACTATTTTTGAGGCAAGTTCCTCTAAGGACAAACCGAAATCGGCCATCGTGGCCCATAGTTCTTCGCCACCAAACTCGTCTTCTCTCAAGCCACTTCTAAAGGTGATAGCGGTCACCGTCACTGGACCCCATGGCAGTGTAGATACATACGCCTTATTGGATGATGGGAGTTCCGTGACGCTTTTGGATAAATCTGTGGCGGACTCGGTGGGAGCTAAGGGGCATAAGTGCAAATTAAACATTAACTGTATTGGTGGGTTGAATACACAGGCTGACGTCAGTTTCATCGACATCAAGGTGAAAGGCCGACACAGTGCAGATACGTTTGAAATAAGGGCGCGCGCTATTCCTAACTTAGGTATTAAAAGCCAATCTGTTCCTTTAGATGACATTGTCGAGTATAAGTATCTGTCAGACCTGGTTAACGTCTTAAGCTACGATGATGCGCAGCCTATGCTACTCATAGGGACAGACAATTGGCAAATGACGCTTCCTAAAGCAGTTCGCCATGGCACTCGTAATCAGCCAGCAGTTGCCCTTACGGCGTTAGGTTGGGTTCTCTTTGGTACCATTTCACATAGGTCTCAATACGTTGACTCATTTAACCACATCACCACTGTTGACGACAACGATCTTTCGTTAGATTTACTCGTTAAAGACTATTTTAAACTGGATTCAATAGGAATTACAAAGATTGATCATCGTAGCGCTAGTGAGCAACGCGCGTTAGATATTCTCGAGGGCACAACCAAACGACAAAATTCAGGTAGGTACGAAACGGGACTGCTGTGGCGTGATAACATCACAGCTGTCCCTAAAAGTCGCGAGTTGGCTCTCTCTAGGTTCACGAGTCTTGAACGTAAGATGGCCAAAGATAGTACTTATGCTGATGCTTACAAACGAAATATTCAAGGCATGATCAGCAAGGGCTATGCTGAACTATGTACAGGTCCTCCTTCTGGTCATATCCCGTGGTACCTCCCTCATTTTGGAGTCGTCCACCCACACAAAAAGAAGTTGCGCGTAGTCCATGATGCTGCAGCAAAGTGTGCTGGTATCAGCCTTAATTCACTGTTATTGACTGGACCAGATCTTTTACAGCCACTGCTCAGCATCGCCATGCGATTTAGGGAAGGTCAAGTTGCTCTGTCAGGGGATATCAGGGAAATGTTTCCACAGATTAAGATAAGACCTGAAGATAGAGACTCCCAAAGATTTTTATGGAGAGACAGCCCTGATTTACCACTCCAAGAATTCCGAATGTCTTCGATGATATTTGGTGCTGCATCTAGCCCCTGTACTGCGCTATGGGTTAAAAATAGAAACGCAAGTCAATTTCAATCTAAATACCCTGATGCTGTACGGTCTATTATCGAAGACCATTACATGGATGACTTTTTGGGCAGTTTTGACAGTTCCAGCGAAGCTGCCAAACTAGCATCGGAAATACTGTGTATACACAAGGCTGCTTGTTTTGAAATGCGGTCTTGGGTATCAAATCATGAGGAAGCGTTAGCTTTGATCCCTTCTGACCTGCGCGCCACAGATGTTACTGAGGTAAACTTAGGTCCAACTTCTCCTTCACAAGTTCGTGTACTGGGCCTGACGTGGAACGTCAGTGGGGATAGGCTGCATTTTTTACAGTCTCTTCCAAAATTACCAACTAAATTTACCAAACGGTCTGTTCTATCTTTGTTAATGTCTATTTATGATCCTCTGGGTTTTTTAATCCCGGTTATAATGAAAGGTCGTGCGCTTTTTCAAAAAACCTGGAAGTTAGGCGTTGATTGGGATCAAATAATACCTTGCCCGTTGATTGAAGACTGGAAAAGTTGGTTTTGCGAAATTCAAAATTTGTGTAATAGTTCTGTACCTCGGTGCTATATGAATAGTAACAAACATCCTAAAAACGTCCAGCTTCACGTTTTCGCCGACGCAAGCGAACGAGCTTATGGCTGCGCAGCCTACTGGCGCTTTACTTGCGACGACGATAGCGTAAGCGTGTGTCTTATTGGGGGAAAAGGCCGGCTTGCGCCACTTAAACCTGTCTCCATTCCAAGACTTGAACTGCAGGCCGCCCTTATCGCCTGTCGTTTTGGCACGTACGTAACTGACGCGCATAGGCGGAAGCCTGATCAAACCTTTTACTGGTCAGATTCACTGACTGTACTGAAATGGCTTCGTAGTGACGCCTGCGTATTTAAAGCTTTCGTTTCGTTTCGTGTGGGAGAGATATCCGAAACAACTAGTATTCAAAATTGGCGGTACGTCCCCACGGCTTTAAATGTCGCTGACGACGCTACGCGTAGCCGTGACAAATTCTCAACTTCATCACGTTGGTTCACTGGCCCTTCATTCCTTTTGTCACCAGATGCTGACTGGCCATGTGAACCAGTGTGTAACGTCCCACCGGTGGCCGAAGAACTAAAACGTGATTCGGAATCGGTAGGACTCTTGATTGCCGAACCGCGACAACTGCCTTCACCGGTAGTTGCGGACCACCAGCGTTTTAGTAGCTGGCTACGCTTGCTTCGCGCCACAGCTCGAGTACATCAGTGTATTAGAGTTTTTCGGTCAATTTTACATCCAAATTCAAAATTTCCTTCAAACTCCCTCCGAGATCACCAAAATTTAATTTCACTTACCGTAAAAGATCTCAACGTTGCAGAGATCCATTTATTTCTAAAGATTCAAGTAGACTCATTTCCTCTCGATTTAATTCGCGTTCTTACAGCGCTTCCCGTTTCTAAGGACAGCAGACTTAAAAATATCTCAATCTTTCTGGGAGAAGACGGGCTACTGAGGCTTTCTGGCCGTACTGGTGCTACGAAAGACGTGGAATCCCACCCGATTATCCTGGATGGCAAACATTACATAAAAAAACTCCTGATTCACTACTGGCACATCAAGTTCGCTCATGCAAACAACGAATCCGTTGTCAACCAGTTGCGCCAGAGATACTACGTCCTCGGCTTACGACCAGCGGTGAGAGGAGTGTCACAAAAATGCCAGTTTTGCCGCAATAATAAGACGAAACCTGTAACCCCACCGTGTGGAGATCTTCCAGATGCGAGGTTGGCACATCACCAGCGCCCTTTCACCAATGTCGGTTTGGACTATTTCGGTCCCGTCAACGTCACCATCTGCAGGAGGAAAGCAAAGAGGTGGATAGCACTTTTTACGTGCATGACTGTCAGAGCAGTGCACTTAGAATTGGTTGATAATTTGTCGTCGGATTCCGCCCTGATGGCGCTTCGGCGCTTCATCGCTAGAAGAGGATGCCCAAGTTCCATCTACTCAGACAACGGAACCTGCTTCGTCGGCGCCGCGAAGATACTGCCGGAGTTTTTTGATTTCTGCACAGACCGCAAAATTGAATGGCGCTTCATCCCACCTTCAGCGCCTTTTATGGGGGGCTGTTGGGAGCGGTTAGTTCGATCAGTGAAAACCACTATTGCTGTCACCCTGAGGGAGCTTGCTCCCAAAGAAGAGGTTTTGTACACCCTACTCCTCGAAGCAGAATGCATAATTAATTCGAGGCCACTCACGCACGTACCAGTTGACGTCGATTCGGAGCACGCTATCACCCCTTTTACTTTTTTAATCGGTTGCTCCAGTCACGAACCAGTCACTGGAACATTTGATGACACAGACCTGCATAGACGGGCCGATTGGAGGAAGGCGCAGAGACTAGCAGATCACTTTTGGCAACGCTTTGTCAAGGAATACTTGCCAACTCTCGTCCCTCGTAAACCTATTCCTCAAAGCCGACAACTCATGATCGGCGATCTCGTATTTGTAGCCGACGGGACCCTTCCGAGAAACTATTGGCCACGTGGACGAGTAACAGCAGTGTATCCCGGCAAGGACGGGATAGTGCGGGTCGTAGATGTTGCAACGAAAGGGGGCGTGCTGCGTCGTCCCACACGTAAAGTGGCGTTGCTGGTCGCCGGCCAGTAATAGGTGCTTCTCACCGTCGGGGGCCATGTTGGCGACCTGCACCGCAAGATCCTTTTTGGCCACAATATTTCGAAATTCTAGTTTTCTTTTATATACTTTTGTTTTTGTTCCTTTTTACCATTCAAAATGTATATGTCAAATACAGTGTAAAATAAATACGATAGTGAGCTGGTCATAAAAGGAAATCCGGGTTTTATTTTGGCCATCCTCAACAATCATTATTTTTTGTTAATAGTTTTTTTTTTACTTGAGATTGTAAGTGTTTTAAATGTTTAAATAAATTTTAATTTAATGTAATTTTTAATATTCATTTTCTTATGTACTTTGTAAAATTATTCGCTGTTATTTATATAATTTACTTTTGCAAACTTGGAAATTTTGTATGGTCACTATTATGGGTCTTAGTAAACTGAAATAGTTGTTTGTGTGTGTGTTTTTAAAGAGTCGGCTAATATTCTCTAACTATTTGTTGAAGAAATGTAATCACAAAGTTTATCTAAATCGCTTAGGAGCTTCTATCCAGACGAGTTTCTGTGTCCTTAAGTCCGCCCGATCCCATAGGAGCATGCAGGGGTTGTTACACGGTTCGACTTCATAGCCACGACGACTGATGTTGTTAGCTTTTAAAAGGCTCATCGCTGGTTTTTAAGCTGTGGCAAAAAAAGTAATGAGTATGTGGCGACCTCTACCGTTTGAGGTCGTGTTGTGACTTAAATACATCTTAATGTAGGAGGTATTTAAAAAGTTCCCCTTCTATCTTGCTTTAATTCAAGTCTCCTTAGGCGTCTGATCTGGCTTGATCCGACTCAACTCATTGATTCTAATATAAAGGACTTGATATTTTTTTAAATGTAGCAATTACAGAAATAAGCCACATCTGTTTAGTAATATATGTATATAGTTCTCCTGGCCGATTTCGACCACGGCGGCCCATCTCAACAGAGATCAGCCAACTACGCAGGAGATATTATAGTGCACAAGTGTGAGCGCAATACACAGGTTACACAGGTGCACTCACTGTTCCATCATTCTCAAATTTCGGTGAGACGGCAATGACCGGAAAGAGATCAGGCGCAGGACCAACGGCTTGACGTCTTTTCCGAGGCAAAAGCCAAAATTGTTTCTGAGATTTTCTGTCATGAATTTCTCAAAAACAGCTCGGAGTCGGGAAGTTGGCGGTATTTTAGTAAAAAACGTGTAAAGACTATTATTATCAGTATGCACCACCACTCGGCCAAGGGGCCCAGGTAATCCGAATTGAGATCCCATTAAGGAAGCGCATTACGGCACCCCAGAAACAAATACACCGTACGGATTACTTTCACATGGACTGTATTGAATTCCGATATACGGACAATAGAGGAGTGGGAGACATGTTAGGTTTATGAATTAGTTTAATCAGTAGAAGTTTTATATTTGCGTTATACACGTACGGAGATGTAACATGAAGACGAAATATTCATACATTCGACTATTGAGTTAAATTAATTATTTATTATGCTGGGTAAAGCCGAGATAGATGCCTCAGTGATATAGATGACCCGATTTTAATTACATTAGGTTCGCAGATAAATTCGATAACTTTTTTTAATATTTATCAAAATAATATCTTACTCTATCGGATAGAGTCTATCCTAAATTGACTCAGATGTATGACTTGTAGCGACGGCATGCGATGCCAAAATGAATCCAAATATTTTGGAGGATAGATGCCCATTTTTTCCGTGAGTCATCCTAAACGCAATTAATACGGGTCGAGTGTCTATCCCCTGTATGGGAAAAATGTCACAAAATTTTCAGGTCCGCAAAAGTCCCCAATACTTTGAATATATAAGAAGACGACGCTTTTTACTTTTCATAAATTTTTAGACCAAAATTCCCAATAAAAAACATGTTTCATAAATAAATTGAATATTGATATTCATTATTGAAGTTATAGAGCGATTTCGAAAAGTAGGGCATCCATCCCGGTTTTAACCTAACTTTTAATAATTCTTCTCCGTAAAACCATCCTCGTACTTTAAGGAATATTGTTCAAAAAGAAGTTGTATTCGAATTAGTGGTTAGCAACACATTCAGCGATTCATTTTAATATTATAGAAAACATAGACGCTTGTACAGCAACAAAAATTTAGGCCTCATATTGCCGAATTTCATTCTTTACCTACCTATTGAGATTCTTTCTGACGAACTTAATACAATATCATCCGAGAATGTTTAATATTGAAGGCTTTTTTGATATAACGCGGACTACCTAGAGTCCAAAAAATACGATCAAAGAATATAAAATGAGGTTATTCCTTGAATGTCAATCTTTGATTTCGAGAATTCAACCCAGTAACGACAAACTTTCGTAGCATTTCTTATGAATGACTGAAATATTTGACTAATTTATTAAAGTATATTAAGAATAGTTCCTAATGTTTCTTGTACACAAAGGAATACTTACATTTAACACGATTGCTTTTATATTTTTTATAAAATTACTTAGGTTGGTGTTGTGGTTGGTGATTCTTTAGAGAACGTACCTAACGTAAGCAAGATAATTAGTATTATTATAAAGTTTCCCATGCTTAGTTCATACTACATATTATTTAATATTCATACCATACTTAACGACGACCAATTTGGTATAATGGTTATGAAGTGACTATTAACCAAGAGGTCGCGGGTTCGATCCCCGCACTGTACAAACATTTGTGTGCATGAACATGTCTGCTTGTACTGGTCTGGGTGTTATATGTATTTATTTAAGTTAATTTGTAATATCACTGTTGATTCTGATATCTGTGACACAAGTGCTTAAGCTACTTATCACAGAGTCACATCAATGCATGTGATGAAGTTGTATATATAAAATACAATAATCTTATTGCACCTGAATGTATTTTATATCGAATAAAATATTACAGCCGAGTAGTAACTGCTGAAACAGCAGATGCAATCCCTTATGCACTCGAATGAGTATCAGTTAAACTTTAATCTTCTGAGCACGGTACTAAAAGAGATGATTTGTGTGCACTATTCTGAATGGATTCTTGTTCACAATCCACTCGGGTACAGTGGGGCTGCAACAATGCATTAAACTTACTTATAAAGATTACACGTAACTATCTATTGTTGTTAGTTACGAGTTTTATAATACTGCACCCGATAAAATATGGGAAATTAGGAATTAAAATTAGTCGCTGTTGCTTTTATAAATAGATCAGCGCTCTTTTTTTTAGTGTTTACCTCCACTCAGAGGGTTTTTGATTAAATCGCTTCGGTATCACTCACCTACCACTTGAAATAAGGCAGTGTTGAAAGCTTGTCTATAAATATTCGACCAATTAGCAATGTTTATCTACTGGATTATGTTATTATAACACCTATTGTCATTAACTTTAAATTGACAGCCTAGTAATAAGATTAGTGTGAATAAAACATCGACTGTTTTTGGGAAGGTTGATACTGACATTTAATAATATATATTTTATATATTTTTATTCACTCTTGCTTAGACATCTCTTAATATAATGTTTTACTAAGGCTCAAGTTCACGGAGTTTAAAATGGCCGGTTAAGACTAATTAGTTAGTGTCAATATCTATACTAAAATTTGTCACAAATCGGCTGATACTAAAACGTTGGTTAAATTACCTTGGTGAAATCAGGGCTTAGTCATTAATGGAGTTGTTAAGTTGACAGGATCATGATGTATGCCTGTGCCTGGTATGGTGACCTGTAGAACAGGTTTTAATAAAACCATTATCAGGCACCAGTCTCTCTCACGAATTTGGGAACTACATGTATAATCTTGCATAAACGGAAGTACTCGTATATCTAGTTTAGCTGTAAGACCAATTTTGTAAAACAGAAAATAAAGACATTATTATTATATTGTGATGTGGTCAGTCAAGAGCTGGATAAATTAGAACGAGTAGTAGTAGATTGAAATCGGTCTAGTAGCTTTTCGATAACATTTGTTAGATACGCCATGAAGCCAACATAACTTGGGAACAGATATCGAGCTGGCTTGTAAACTGAGGACCGGTGCAATCCGCTTGATATATGATTTGTATGCGGTACCCAAATTGAGACTGAAGATGCAAGTGTGCGAAAATGGTTCTGCATGAATGAAAATGATTTAATTTCTGTTTCAACAAATACCTACTTACATTTTATTTGTTAAGTTTTTTTTACGTTCACAACGCTATTTTTTTAATTTCGAAAAGACAACACTTAAAAAACCTTTGGATAGGTCGGGGGTTCGAATCCTTCCCGATAACCGGAGCCGAAAAGAATTTTTTAAGTGTTGTCTTTTCGAAACCTGCTTACATTTTTCTTCGGTTCAGAAATGTGAAAACTACCTGACCTTTCGGACACGAAATATGGTTAGTTATGTTTTATGCTATTTTAGTGTCGACGCTAACATTTCATACTAACGGTAGATAACTGTTGGAAGACACAAACCTGTGGTAAAATATAAACTTGTAATTCTAAGAAATGTTTTGCGATTAACGAATAAGTTAAGTAGTCAGAAATATTTATACCTCTACATTTACCGTTATCTGTTTTTTTGGCTTCATATCCTTTGTGTTACATTTTTGAAATATAATTATTATTCGTCCTATATTGGTGATATAAATAAATAAATATACAACAACATCACATACATTAATCTGAGTCCGTGGAAAGTAGCTTAAGCACTTGTGTTACAGATATCAGAATCAACAGTTGTATTAAAATAAACTTAAATAAATACATATAACACTCAGATCAGTACAAACAGATAAGTTCATGCACACAAATGTTTGTAGAGTGCGGAGATCGAATCCGCGACCTCTTGGTTAATAGTGAACTCCTTGACCATTACACCAAAGTGATCGTGATATAATATGATAACAGATTTAAGAGCGATAACAGCATCATACTCCACAGTGCACACGCAAGCGAGCGCATTGCATCCACGGGACGTGCACATATTATGTACGTACTTCCGGTGCAGTGCTGCTTTGATCTCAGCACCGGAATTGACTCACTGAAATAAAGCTTCAGTAACTGGTAAAACGTGACGACGAAGCCCAATGCTGTACTAGTTTACTCATAAGACTGTAACACCTTACTGTAACGTGTAACTTTGCAATAAATATTATGAATATGAATATGAAACATTCAAAGCGATTTCAATCAGTATTAACTGAAAAAACTTATTCATCCCTAGACGACACCGCAAACGTTGTCCTGCCCGTTGTTTTTAGAAAAAAAGTGACTTGCAAAGATTTCTGGGTTACCTAAGGGAACATTTAATCGGGATAAAAAATATCCTTTCATTTAAGTCTATATTTCAAATATACCAAATTTCATCAAAATTCGTTCCGAAGTTTCAGCGTGATTGACGGACAGACATCAAACACACCTCCAAACAAAATTTCCCATTTAGAATATTACCTAGTGTGATAGGTATCATATACTCTTAAGCCTCTAACGAACATAATGAGGGGGCATATTCGTTTAAGCAATTAATAAGGTACCTATTAATATAAACCTGCTAATTAACTTGATAAGTTTAACTTCACTTCACCTGAAATTCGTTACCACAAGACCTTAAACACTTATGCCAACTTTGGCCCCGTCAAATCCATTCGTCGATTAATCAGCAGGTTTATACAACTGTAAGGAACTCCAGCAACTCCTGGCAACACGCGGCAGAGGGTCGTTTAAATTGTCTTCATATTTCTTCGAAGCGGTGACGTCGGCAAAAGAACAATGGTGGCGATTACTTATAATAAAACCGGGTTTAGCGCGAGCCGCACCGCGAAATTATAAAAGGGATGCACTCAGTAGATAGATAATATTGTAAAAAACATAACCCTTCCGTGGCAGTCGGGTAAAAATGGCACACTCGTAATTTCAGCGGTTCATTGTAATTAACATAACCATCGAGTTTGGAATTTACAATCATGCAACGTTATGCCGTAATTATAAAAAAATATGACCTTACAGTACCTATTTAGTCACCGAAATGAGTACAAGTCATAGATTGGACAAATTATTGTTAAAAATGTGTCATATGTGACGTCAAGTGTTCATTTTAAAAAGCTTGTATTTAATCCCAAATTATACAAAAAAGTTTATTTATTTATTTTTAACTTTACTTTTTGGTAAAAATACAATCATAGGTAAGTAACTTATAAACTAATGGAACACATCTGTTAGCTTATAGTGAAAAGTTTTTAACAGTTCTGAGGACTATAGCTCTTAATTAATTTATCGGTAATGAGACTACTGTGTCTGCATCTACGAGGTTTCCTGTAAAACCTTCCTTTTCCACCACAAAAGGAACAGCTTAATCTCACTCTGAATGAACACGATACCGAAATGATCGTCCTAAACAATAATTGTGAACATTCGCAGTAAAGAAATAATCGTTGGTTCGCTAAAGGAGCGAGTTTTGTGATGCAAAAGAGCTTTATGGTATGAATACAATTTAAGTACAACTTGAGAATACAAAGTTGTTTTATGATAAGTAACCGATATAGCCTAACGTGGAATAGAAATGGCACAAAATGAATATCTTACTGTGCTCATAAAGGAAGCCTGTGTCCATTAAATTAATAATAGATAAAAGCCCTCCTGGCCGATTTCAACCACGGCGGCCAATCTCAACAGAGATAAGCCAACTACGCAGGAGATATTAGTGTGCAAGTGTGAGCGCAATACACAGGTGCACTCACTGTTCCATCACTCTCAAAGTTCGGTGAGACGGCAATCCGACATGACCGGAGAGAGATCAGGCGCACGACCAACGGTTTAACGTGCTTTCCGAGGCACGGGGGTGTAACACTGCCAACTTTTCGACTCCGAGCTGTTTTTGAAAAATTAATGACAGAAAATCTCAGAAACAATTTTGGCTCGACCTGGGATTTGAACCCAGGACCTCTCGGATGCAAGGCTGAAACTTTGCCACTACACCAACGAGGCAGTTAAATTACCTATCAATCAATGCAACCTCAATGAAATTCGTGATTCTTGGTTCATAACTATAACTAGAAGAGATTTCTATTTTTCGAGTGGTTATGACCACCTCGGATTACCTCACCTTTTTCGCGAGCGTACTTCAGTACTTTTTTTAAACATTCATAAACAAACAGTTAAATTAGAAGTGACCACGCCAAGTGCCAATGAAAATTTGCAGAAAATTTGTTGTAAATTGTATAACAATTCGAGTGGCATTTTACCTCGGGTCATGATCGAGCGCGGCCCTTGGGAAATATCGCCCCGACAGCGCCCGACGCGCGGAGCGAATCAGTTAGCTGCAGGCAGCTAAGTATTTAACCTTTAATACAAGTCTGTAATACTTTACTTGTCTGCAACACTAAGTTGTGTTACTAAGATGTATCCCGCCAAAGTTACTATGGAATATTGAATGTGTTTCGTTACCGTTGGCTTAAGATAATTACGTGTTATTTTGACTCAATGGATCATAATGTAATGGTTTGAAATACTTACCGCCATGCCGATCATTACGACTATATTTTTACGATTATATTTTAACCACGACCATAGAGAAGGACCTGGAAGCCAATTCTTATGCAATCAAGAAAAGTTCATATTCGTTAAAAGTGCGAACGAACGAACATTTTCTGTGGATTTCTCAGTTTTCGCATTCTCAGAACTTCACCATCGAGATTTTTCCATCGTTTAATACTCGAAACCAAGTCAGTGGTACTGGCCAGTCGAAGAGGAAATTTTTGTACGAAATATCTTGTTAAAAAGAACTTTCAATAAGAACTTGTGGTTATTACTTATATACGCAAGTAGCGTAAGGTTTTTGTTAAATGTACGAAAGCCCGAGAATTGGCTTCCTGGGTTAAGTCAAATGATACCGTGATAAATTACTTAAAGCATATTTTATTGCTTACCAGCTACACGTTGCTTTAACCAGCTAGACCTAGGCGTAGCCGGTTAACGAGTTGTAATTTAGCGCAACTGATTCAGAGTTAGGAAGCTAAAGGGAAGCGCTTCCTACCGACCGGGTGATATGGTCGGAGACCAAAGTCCGATAGACATCACCTTGATTTGTCTATCTTATTGGGCTACGTCAGAAAAATAAGCTTCAGTAATAATTTCACCAATTTATTTCCACAGTCCATGTACAATCAGCATGAATATAATCAGCACTACTTATTATCAGCCTGACACAAAACACTGTCACAAATCACTGTTGTTCTGTTCGAAGCTCAACCTGACTGCCACACTCACCGCCTACCGAAAGCCTCGTTCAGTCACCCCGCCACATAGCGGTGGGCTGTGATTGGCTGATGCCTCCGATTGGTCGACGTTTTTGATTGGCTTTTACAAAATAATCAAGTTGACAACTAAAAACGGAAACAGTAATCAAAGACTTAATATTTATCAAGTGTATCAACTCGTAAATTATACAAAATAATAATAAATAAATAGTAATTATGGCCTCCAAGACCTAACAATCTATATTATCCTAGATCTAAATCTTAAGTACCGCGGTTCATGTGCGGTACTAGGCCGGTAGTAAGTTATCAGCGCCATCTAGCCTATGGAGCTGTATCAGCGCTCGCTGTCGTGCTTGCCACCGTTAGGCATGCGCTTGTGATGGCGAACAGTAGAGGTCCCCACAGTAAGTTGTAAATTATTACAAATTGTATGTTTTCCGAAAACCCACCAAGAGTTCCTGGACATTACTAGACTAATGTAACATTTTATACCCAACTATTTCCACTTTACCTTTCAAATGACATCTGAAACTGGTTTGGTTCTCTGGCAAAAAATAATTTTATTTTCAATTCTGACGATGATGGAGCTTATTGCCGCTGGGAAATTAGCCGCGCTTCATGTCTTACGTGCGTGAAGCGAATCGCTCTATGGAGCTCACGCTGTACGTTGTATTTTAGATCAGTTTAAATAAAAACTAAATATTAAACGGCTTCTTTAGATTATGCCCCCGTAACTAACTATGACTTAAGTATTTCGCAGTGGCCAATAGTAAATCGGCAAATATTTGGTCTTGACTTTTATTATACTCGTAGTAATAATAACTAATTAGCATGTGACTAGTTAGCATGTAAGCAGTAATGTCTAGACATTTATGTCACTTAATAATAACAAGGCATACTATTATATACCAACTAGCGTAAGAGGTAATGGACGGCAGTACTTACGAGGGATTGCAATTCCAGTTCCTGTATAAACACTCCAATTTCTAACACTAAATTAAGTGGCCATAATACGTGAGAAAGAAACCATTATCATCTTAAGCCTACCTTGTTACAATTACCAAAGTCCGCCGACAGTTCCTACTACTAATAAATTCATTGATCAAGACCAAAAACTGCAGTAACAGTAGCATTTATCAAGAGATATTGTAGAATTGAATTTAAATAATGAAGCAAGTAATTCGCAGCTCTGACGATGATCGAGTGGGCGTCCTGTGGGAAATAACCACCGTCAGCCTAGGGCCGTACTACTTTGAGATTTGATCGGATTTTCTGGTCTAGCGCTAGCTCGTTCGCTCGCAAGATCAAGCTTGTAAAAGATAAAGAGATAGCTACATCCGAAGCTACGGTCAACGGCTATGAAAGTAGGGGGTCTGGCTCGAGCATTGGAAAATCACTTACTCTGCTACACTATTCCAGTTAGTGTTATCTGTTGCTGACTGATAAAAGATAAAGAGCCACATTCACTTGGTCTTTACGTAATGGGAATCGCTGGCGCAAGAAATAAAGATTTTTGTCTCGCAGTAGTGGGTACTTGACAATAAAATTAGAGATGAGAGCCCGGCGGTTTACATTTTTGTTACGTAACGTAAAAAATAATAGTTAAAAAAAACTAAAAAAACACGCTATTATTGCTGACTAAAAAAGAGAAAATAATTTCTGAGTACCTACACGGAAATTATATTACAGGAGAAAAAAAAGCGTGGGGTACTTGGTGTAGTTATTTTTATTATTATTTTTTAGTTAATAAGGATACTTAATGGAAACTCTTATCAAATTATTGCATTGTCATCGGTACTTAATACGTGTGCAAAGTTTCAAATTAATCCGAGTTCTGGAAGTTAGTGAAAATTGAGTTCAAAAATTCCGTTACATACATTCATACATACATACACCCCGATCTAATATGCCAACAAAAAAGCGTGTTAATAAAAATACACTAGGTCCGAAACAACTTTTACCTTATTATATCCATTACAGGTATCACAAAAAATGGGTTTTATCATTAAGAACTGAAGTAATTCTGACGAGATGGTACTCTTGCGTAGTTTCCCGCACGCTGCCCAGCCGAGTTGGCTATCTTTGCCTACGGATCACATATCTTATCATCTATAGAGTCCGCAAAACACTAATTCAGCGTATCTGTGTCGCTGTCGCTGTCGCGTTTGTTGCGTTGTAGCGTCGCGTCGCGCTGACGGCTCATTGTCCCGCGCTTCATTTCCGCGCGACAAACAAAAACGGGACACACACGGTGCAGCTTGCGTGATAACAGGCTGTCTATACGAGTTTTGTTTAAAACGGAATCAATTTAAATCGCATAAGGGATGTGTGTGATAACTGTTTGATTACGACGTGAAATTAAAACACACTAAGAAAAATGGACTGCCAAAGGCTTTCGAACCCGCACCTCTTGCCAACCGGGCGATTGCTCTCCCAATTGAGCTACCGTGATAAATACTCATTGGTTCGAATTTATTTAAGTGCTCCTTAGGCTGCAGCCAGCCATGATTCATCACTATTGTGATTAGAGACCTGAGTTTCCGATTGTTTCTGCTTTAAAGTATTACAAAATACCATTAAAAATCCTATGAAATACGATAACCACATCTAATTTGAACTGAATAAAGTTAATTGTTTTATACAAGTGATAAGCATTCACGTTGCAAACTCAAAATAATATTGAGTTTAAAACAGTTCAAAATAATATTGTTTTATTCTTTGATATTTGTAGTCTGTTTTGCCTGTGTTTATTCTCCCAGCCTCATATAAATACATGGCGAATATACACGACCTACTTAGCGCATTTAATACGCGCCGCCGTGCCACAGCGCCACTCGCAACACGCTGCACGCTTCCAGATTAACGCTGTTTAGATAAAAAAGTCACTACAACTGCGGTCAATCTCAACAGAGATAGACAACTACGCAAGAGATATTATAGTGCACAAGTGTGAGCGCAATACACAGGTGCACTCACTGTTCCATCACTCTCAAAGTTCGGTGAGACGGCATTCCGACATGACCGGAGAGAGATCAGGCGCAGGACCAACGGCTTAACGTGCTTTCCGAGGCACGGGGGTGTAACACCGCCAACTTCCCGACTCCGAGCTGTTTTTGAGAAATTCATGACAGAAAATCTTAGAAACACGAAATTACATAAAGACATAGGAAATTATTCGCAGAAAATTGTTTAACAACTAAATACGCACAAAATGCTTTGGTGAATAGACTGCATTGTACTTTTAATAATAAATTTAATGTTACTGATTGTTCGGACAACATCGGCATCGAACCGCGCGGCAGCGGGAGGGGAGCGCGGGCAACCGGCCGAGCAACTACGTCACCACGACCTCAGCACGAGCGCCCGAGCCGAACGTTCGCCACTTGCCCATACGCACCCATCGCCGCCGCCGGTCGCTTATAATTGTCGCGCGAATTTCTTGTACAAATAGGGCGAGAATACAGCACCTTAAACTACAGTCCGCTTTTCATTTACTTATATTACCGAAGGTACTAACACTGATATTTTTCATAATAGTAAAAGAGTTTTTAAGAAAGAAGTTATGATTGTGCTTGAGGAAAATATTAGGTCCTTACATATGAAATTGGCGTTTTGTCGTACTGGCCACTTTGATCACAAATTTTTCCTATTTGGTTAGGAATTCGAAATTCAAATTTATACAGCTATTTCCACATGTAGTTGTGTTTCGTAAACCGTCATTCATTTGTTTTTTTACTTATCTTTTTTCTGTTTGCATCGCTCAATTTACAAAATGGAAAATTTGAAATATCGCGTTATTTACGAGTACGAGTTCCACTGTGGCACCAGTGCTGCGGAAACGGCTCGAAGGGTTAATGATGTGTATGGCGGTTGTGTCGCAAAAGAAAACACAGTGCGTTTTTGGTTCCAACGTTTTCGTTCTGGAAATTTCGACCTGCAAAACAAGCCCCGTGGACGGCCGGAGACCCAAGTTGATAATGAAGAATTGAAGGCTATTGTGGAAGCGGATCCATCGCAAACCACGTCCGAGTTAGCTGCAGGCTTTGGCGTTAGTGATAAAACTGTTTTAATCCACTTGAAGCAAATTGGGAAGATTAAAAAACTTGAAAGGTGGGTTCCTCACGAATTGAGTGAAGCAAACCGGCAAACGCGCGTCAACTGCTGCGTTACATTACTTGACCGGCACAATAACGAAGGGATTTTAAATCGAATCATTACCTGTGATGAAAAGTGGATTCTCTACGATAATCGGAAGCGCTCATCGCAATGGCTGGACCCTGGCAAGCCAGCCAAAGCCTGCTCCAAGCGAAAATTGACCAATAAAAAGTTACTTGTAAGCGTTTGGTGGACTAGCGCCGGTGTCGTTCATTACAGTTTTCTCAAATCTGGCCAGACGATTACGGCAAATATCTATTGTCAGCAATTGCAAACCATGATGGGAAAGCTAGTTGCTAAACAACCAAGGCTGGTCAATCGCTCTACGCCACTGCTGCTTCATGACAACGCTAGACCACACACTGCACAACAGACGGCTAGCAAATTAGAAGAACTTCAATTGGAATCTCTAAGGCATCCACCGTACTCCCCGGACCTTGCTCCAACAGATTACCATTTTTTTCGAAATTTGGATAACTTCTTGCAAGGGAAAAAGTTCAACTCAGATGGGGCAGTCCAAGTCGCCTTCAAAGATTTTATTGATTCCCGTTCGAATGGTTTTTTTAGTAAAGGGATCAATGAACTACCTATGAGATGGCAAAAGTGCATAGATTACAATGGCTCATACTTTGATTAAATAAATATGCTATATAAAAAAATTTCGACTTTTTGTTCCTCCCATACAAAACGCCAATTTCATAGGTAAGGACCTAATATATAGAACACAAGACTAATACTCACATACTCAAACATACATACACACACACACACATACACAGATACACATACACGCACACGCTCACAGGTATAAACACACACACACAGGTAGTTATATCGTGTGACAGATAAACCCACTTATTAATTAAAGATTATATTGTTAATATGATTGTCGTAGATTATAAAAATTGTAAATTAAAATGTACATTTTTGGCTTGACCTGGGATTCGAACCTAGGACCTCTCGGATATAAGGCAGAAATTTTGCCACTACACCAATGAGGCAGTCACGAAATTATACACGTGTGCTGATGATAGTCTTGGCTAAAAATTACAGACCAACGATGACGACTAGTTCCTCTCAGAAACGGCATTTTTTGTAAATATTGCGGTAAATTTGAATAGAAGCGCTGTTTGAAAGAAACATTGAGTTCGGCCCTACGTCACAGGTATGATTATGACTTTTTGAATATAGCTTTATTTTTGTCAATGTTTTACATGACGCAATACACAAGTACTCGTATCGTCTCGTTAAAAATGCTATTACACATTAATTTGCACTTTATTATTAATTTAACTCTAGGTATATAACGTTAGAGATAATTAAGTATCTCGGATTCACCAATCAGCAGTAGATTGGAATGCTTTTGATTAGAAATAAACAAATTATAGATACAAACACTTGTCAATTTACTAATTAGTGTCAACATTGTTATCTTATTTACTTAATTGTTGATTAGATCAAATATTGTCTGTATTTGATCCTTAATAAATTGGTTGATTGTGATTTTATATGATGTTCGATCAAGATTTGATGGTCAAGGGTACTCGTGCATTGACTGACTGAACATTATTAATTACAGAAAATATTATTGATAATCCTAAATCGTTATTGCTTGCCGTAACGTCAGAAATCTTGATTGATAAATTGGCTTGTTATGTCTGGCGCGAGATTATTAATAACTGCTCGCCCTGATCTCGAAAACCTGATTCGAAACTGTTACATTATTTTGAGTGACAGTTCCTAATTCTTCCGATGACACAGAAAAGCGTATCATAGTTTAATAAAATGTTGCTAAGTTAAGCTAAATAACGTTGGAGGGTTTCTTTTTCGTGTCGTGTCTCAGTTTTTGTTCTAAGCTTTCTAGGTAACTTGATTTCATAGTGGTCTTTTGATTTTCCTAATAAAACCAAATATCATATTCCAACTAGTATCAAAATAAAGGTTTCTCTAGATCTTGGTCTTGTAAATTGGTTGACCAGAAACATTCGTATTTCAGACGAATCTTCTATTATACTTTTTTGTTTTCTCTTTTATTTATTTTGTCGCACCGCCCACTTATTATTTCTGCTTAGCCCAAAGGTATGACTGGTAGAGAATGCCCTACGGCGTTAATCCCTCGTTTTGTTCAAAGTTTTGTTGTGCAATAAAGCTAAAATAAATAAACAAACACGTCACAACCCACGGGCGTGTTTTCCATCTCACCTGATGGTAAGCGACGATGTGACCGAAGATGTATCATGTCTGGCTATTGACAGCCTATTCACTCTTTTCTTGAAAGCATCCAAATCATAATGTTCCGGAAATATTTTAGGCGGCAGCGAACTCCACTTCCTAGTCGCATGCATAAGGAACGTAGATGCAAAACGTTCAACTAGTTTTCGATGTGAGCAATAATATAAATGAAAAAATAAAACCTTTATTCGGCCATTGGGTGAGAAAGGTTTGAAAAATAATATAGCTCTGTTATTCTCGCGGCCGCTGGTAATGTTCGCTGAACAAGCGCGAGTGCAGTAAACAAGCGGAATTAAATATTCTCCGACACCCGCAGCCCCCTGGGAAGGCGAACAGCGTCATTTGTGCGGAACCTTTAACTACAGACGAACAAGTTACGACAGCTTATTCGGCGAAACAAATAGTCCCAATCACAGCTGATATCTGAACAGCAAAAAATATGTGATAAGCAGACCGGATTTAAAATCAAACGCTTTAAGTGTGCGCTCATAGAAGCGAGCCCTAAAAGGTAACCTAAGCATATATTGATAGTATATGTACTGCGCGACGTCAGTTAAAATGACAGATGGATAGATATAGGTTAAAACAGGTAGTAGTGTCAGTATCTTGTCGATTTCCATATTTATTGGCGCGTCATGATACTTTATGGACAAAAAATAATAATTTCTTAATAAGCAATTCAAACATAATATATCTCCAATCACATTTTTAATTCTAAAATCCTTTACAAATATGATTAAAATAGCTGTGCCCTGCGGTTTTACTAGCATAGAACCCCTCTTTCTACGTAACATACAGTTTTACGGGTAAGCTCATAGGAGTTATAATCAGGTTATAATCTATCTACGAGTATGTTCCAAATTCCATCCAAATCAGTAGAGTAGTTTTGGCGTGAACGATTAACAAACATCCATACAGACAAACTTTTGCGTTTATAATAATAGGACGATAATGTTTAGTCTGTTTTCTTTAGGCTTGATATCCTGGAGCAGTCGAGACGTTACGGACGCTAATTACATTCATACTGCTACGAGCGCCGTAGCGTCGTGCTACGCCGTAGCATCATGCTACGGACTTGCAACGAGCTAGCCGAGTGGGTAATGGCGTCGAAACGATAAATAAATGCAGTTTTTGGATTAAACTTGGAAAGTATTTAGGTATAACTATTTTCTGCTAAGATGTTGAAAGTAGCTTAGGAAAATAATGTTTTTTGTCTTCTACATATACGAGTGTATATTTCAACAGCTAAATGCAGTGAACTTCGTATAATATGAACCGGTATTAATGAGCCAGTTTCAATAAACAAATAAAAAAACAGTATTCGCCTATAAAAAGCTTAGCTTTGAATATACGACTAATAATTAACCTTTTTTTTGCTTCTTTCTGTGTAAAAATTTCCCTAGCACATTAATTTGTGGTAATCGGCTATCATTAAGTTTTGTACAAATCTATTGTGTACTCAATAATTAATTAGTATCTATTTGAATTCCGCAATTAAATTTGCAGCAAATACTAATATTTATGGAATACATTGAACAGGCGGATATTTTGTACATTCTACACAATAATTTATAATTACCTGAGAATAATTTAAATAGCATTAGCGGTAATTAAAAGGCGGAGAGATCTGATAAAACACTGTCACCTTAAATAAATTGAAGCGTGATATAAAAATATCTTTACATCTAAATGTGTAATTAATTTAAATAAGCAAATAAAGTTTTAAAAGAAGTCACAGAAAAATTATTCGAATCAAAGTGACTGACACTCCCCTAACGCCGCGTGTGTCACATTCTGAAGCAGAATGACGTGATAACGTGACGTGATTTCGCCAAATGTCACATTGTGGCAATTAAATAATAAAAATATTTTCATTTTTTAATTTATTTTATTGTGTGTGGATCGTGTTGGCAGTATGATCTTTAGGTTTTGGATTTTGCCGATTCATTTACGTCAGTGAGAAAAAACTGCCTTTAGCTCTTCCCATAGATATCTGTCGTAATGTGACGACGTGGTTGCGTCGGTATTGTATGGTAATTTTTTAATCGTGTTATTCGTATTTAATTAATGCTAATATTCAACCTAGGTAAGTGCTCTTTCGGTAAAAATCAAAGTTATTCTGATTCGTGGCTGTAATTTAGGATAAAAAAGTATCAAAATCATAATCAGAAATAACCATTTTTTATTTTCACTTGCAAACTGTTTGATTATAGTACACTAGTTTTGAATAAAGTAATATCATGTCTGTAGGCTTTTTATCCAAGGATCCAACAATGTATGTTTATATATTTATGTATATATGTTTGGTGTTTCCTTGTGTGGTGTTTTCTTAAACCAATAAAGTGGAACAGTTTACTAACGGCCTGTTGATTCGGTGAATTCGGACGGTTGACTCGGCTAAAGTGTCCTGTCAGGATACACATTACAGGTGTCAAAGACGCAGTCAGGTGCGGGGAGCTTAGGTTTATCTATTTTAACAATTTAAAATCAAAGTAATCAAATAATGATTACTTTGAATTAAAAATTTCTTTAGCTTTGTTATAACTTTCGTTGAAACAATAAGTAAAATACCTACCTACCTTAATAGCCACTACGATAAATCAATGAAGCTTTTGCATTAAAATTCATTGCGTCTGATCGAACCCGATTCCCTCAATCAGCCGAACTGGAGTCACTCGAGCATTAATTCTTGCCATTAAAGTTATCCTTGAAATTCGACGTCTGACAAAGAATACAATTTGCCATCCTATTAGACATCAGGTGAGATTTTAGAATAAAATGTCTTAAATATTTCCATTGTACGTGTCCTCCAGACGGCCTTCACAGTGATTTACCCCGACGAGTTAACGACGAGTCGAAGATTTATTAATGACTCCACACTTGTTCAATTTTATCCGTAAACTGTTTTAAGTGCGATACTAGGAATTGATGTAAATAAACAGATATCTATTCCGAAATTTTGATTATCAATTTTCACCAGATTTTATCATGCCCACCCGAAATCAAATTTGATAACCTACATTTAAATACCTACTCAGAATTTAAGGAACTTTACAAATATATCATCCGTCAAATGATACGGCCTGCTCGGCGCAAACTGATTTATTCCTTTCCACGTATACTCTACATAAGTTAACATAAGTTAGAAATATTGGGAGGTACCATCACAATTCACTCTTTCATAATGCGACGTAAACTCATTTTTCCTTTCTTAAAAAAAAAAGCATTTTATATTAATTTTAGTTATGAAACCAAACAAAATGAAATGATAACACAACAAAACTAGATTGGATTATTTAAACTAGTACAAGTAGGTGTATTTGTTATATTGTATCTAATCCATTTGGGAGCGCAGGTTCGTATCCTACTGGACGGCGCCATGTCAAATGATACTGCTGGCTCGGTGCAAACTTCACATCATCGAAATACCAGAATAACTTTCCATCCATTCCCTGAACTAAATTTATAAATGAATGAATTAAAATTTATTTGCGTATGAAAAAGGGTACATTTAGGTGGTAGGTTTGACAGTGTGGTTCAGCTTTTTCAGACATATTATAACAGCATGCAGATTATATTAAATCATTTTAAAATACAATCATCATCAGCCTATATACGTTCCACAGCTGAGCACAGGCCTCACCTCAACTATGAGGTGGTCCGAGCCATACTCCGTACCAGTGCGGATTAACAATAATTTTTGAATTTTTGAAAATACAATAATTATACTTTATTAAAATACAATATTCAAGTTCAATAAAATAGATATTTATCACAAAATTTAATTACTATGTCAATTTAAATTACTATGTCAAATTAGATCGATAGAAATGGACTGTAATGTGACTATTTCTCCTATCCCATAAGCCTTTCCATTTCGATTGATTAACCGCTGTGTGCATTGTAACGTTAAACTTGAGTTCAGGAGGTTGTCGTGTATACTCACCCGCTAATGGTACCTACTTCAAAGTTGTCTCAAGCGTTGCTACAAGTACCCACGCAATCAGAGGATTGGCTAATTGCGATCGGGAGTAAGGGCAAACTAACTAATTGTATGTACTGAAACTCCTCTGTTTGGAAACTACCGCAACGAAAGATGAGTAATTAATCATATGAATATTCATTGACGACCACCTTGGTGTAATGGCAAGAAGTTGACTATTAACCAAGAGGTCGCGGGTTCTATCCCCACACTGTATGAACATTTGTGTGCATAAACATGTCTGTTTGTACTGGTCTGGGTGTTATAAGTATTTAAGTTTATTTGTCATACCACTGTTGATTCTGATATCGCTAACACAAGTGCTTTAGCTACTTACCATGGAGTCAGATTAATGTATGTGATGGTGTTGTATATTTATTTGGTATGTACCACAAATTTTCTAGTCCCTAATCGAGCGTAAGCTTGTTCTTATGAATTAGTATATGAATAGGCACGCCCTGTGTTTAACACGTTTATTTATTAGCATCCAAGACATAACATGCTTGTGCTCATCTAAGCCCTTGCGGGATTTGTCACTACAATTGCTGGTTCCTTTGTTGTCTGTTTGGTCACCATATATCTTTGTAATACTATCTCGGTCGTAGATTTTTTAAATAGACAAAATTGTGGAAGCTTTTTGTAAAAGTTAAGATTGCAATATGAAACTACGATACAGTTTTTCGGTAAGGCTTGTTATTGTAACGATTCGCGGTAAAGTCTTTAGTGTGCGGCCACACACACACTTCCCGATTGTTACAGCAACAACATCCGACACATTGTCGCTTACGCACCTGTGTGCTCCCACGGGTAAGCTGATTACAATCGCTTAGTGCGACTCACCGCGCCTCAGTATCACCCCGTGTGTACACGCGTGCTAAAATATTTGTTACATACATCGATACTGTTAACAGCATATTATATAAAAGCATGTACAGCATAGCATAGCAGTTATATAAAAGCATGTTAAAGTTTTTTTTGTATTTAACTGCCATATGAAAACGTTATGTTCAGCTCTAATCGGAATGCAAATTGAACGTGATATTCTATACCAGTGTAGCTTAGATTAAGTCTTGATTTGTATTTTGTTGCTGTACCTTAATAAATTAATATAAAATTGAACTTTCCTTATTTATAATTTGCCCTTCGTTTACTAGCAGTTAGCTAGATATACAACATTAATTATTTTCAGTCTAGTAAATAAGGCTTAAAACAGCTGATTTGTTAGCTGAAAATAAATTACTTTAAACGTTTTAGTGAGCGCTGCTGTAGTAAGAAGTATTATTTTACTTGGTAAAACCACACAATTTACTCGTTATAATTGTGTAAATATGTCACAAACATCGTAGATCTTTGTTGAATAAAACACTATAAAGTACAGTGAGTAGGTTCTTTTTTAGATGAGTAAAAAAACCTAAATAAGCTCGTGAAGTTGTTTTGTTACTTTGTCAAGCATCACGTATTATTTTAGCTAGTTATTTATGTTTTTGATTCTAAAATAACTTTTTTTAACGAGTTATAAAATATTAGCGTATTTATCCGACACGGATAATCCAACGTAGCGCTTCACATTTACAAAGCTGTCGCATCTTATGCATTCAAAGATAATGTTCTATGTGGCCATTTGTTCGGCGACGGCAAATACTCACTTTGTGGCTCGCATTCGCCAACAGATCCGGGAAATGGCGAGAGTGGGGTAAGTGGGTAAAGGGGTAAGAGGGAGGGTGCATTCTTTGTCGCCAGATGTGCAGTTCCGACGCCATAAAGTAAATGTTATGAAATAGCAAGAAAGATTTATTTTGGCACTTTTGGAATCGACTTTCATGAGCTGAGAGCATTTTTGGAAACGGAATAAACTCGATGTTGCTCCATTTGTGAATTCAAAAAGTTGGATTACATTTTATGTTCCGACTAAAATGTTATGTATTTTGTTTGAGAAGTATATGTAATAAATCTATTTAACTCATATTTAAAGATATATTTATGTATTTGTATCCGTTTTTCTAGCCACCATAGCACAAGCTTACGATTAGTTTGGGGCTAGGTAATTGGAATGTTCGTTGAAGCAATTTATTATTCTTAAAGGCTTTTATTATTAAAACAACAAATTGTTAGACTGAATCATTTCTTAGGATATATTTTTTTGACGTGGCAACGTCTTATAAATTGGTTTGCCGGGTGGCACTTCAAGAAACTGCGTTACGCTCCGCTCACGTTATGCGCTCACAATGAGAGCGAGTGAGAGGCACGCGTCCCTTCGACTCGGGCATGGTTAGCCCGCCTAAGAGCGAGTGAGACAGACATAAAAAGTGAAAGGCACGCGTCCCTTCCACTCGAGCACAGTTAGCCCGCCTAAGAGCGAGAGAGACAGAGCGAGAGAGAGAGAGTGAGAGAGATAGGCATACACACCGGTTCATGTTATACGAATGAATATTCACATTAAAATTATTTTACCACTCAAAGTCGTTGTCACGTAAAACTTTCGCCCGTATACCGACTTTACAGGCAACCAATTTTTTTTTCAATGAATAAATAGTACCTTCCTATTCTGCCATAGAATTTTAGGACAAAGAGTCAGGGAAAAATAAATAAAAAACGCTGTACAAAGTCTGCTTTTGAGACGTATTGGTAATAGAATTTATTGCCAAAATATGTTTCCTCTTCAATATAACAACAGAGTATTTTCAAGCGTCTTCCTTCGTAAATGATTGAAATGAATGAGTAATTACAGGCACTCGGGCGCTATTGTCGTTTCGCCCTCGGCATCGTCTCAATAGGTATTGAGACGCGGAGCCAAGAGTCAATGAATGGTATCTTGGGAGCTAGAGCGGCGTCACGACTCGTGAGCTCGTTCGCTCATTCCGCTTCAGTGAGCAATCAGATACGAAACACCTGTGTAAGCCTAAACGAATTCAATCAGCGCTTCTTTCGTTTTTTAAAGAAGCACGCTTCCTTATTTTGTGTCGGTGTTCGTATTTTTTAAGAAAGTTGTACTCACGTTACATAATTTTATTGATATTATATGATACTATATCTATATATTATGTTTATTAATTTTTGCGTTATTTTATTTACCACAATTTTACCTTTCTCATTTCATTTTCACTGCACCCATTCATTGCCTTCTTTCTGCATGACCTTGAGGTTGACTGGCAGAAAATGCTTTTAACATTAAGTCCACCCTTTGTACATTCCTTGTGCAATAAAGTTTTCAATAAAATAAATAAATAAATAATGACATGTACCTTTGTTTTATGAGGAAAAGAGATAAACATCCCTGTAAATACAGTGAAGTAATTTAGAAGAGTTTAGAAGACTAGAGGTTCTTCTTTAGATGTCATTGCTTTGATCCGCTCTTCAAATATATGCTTTAATCCACTTTATACATCAAAGCTATGCATTGCTTTGTGATTGCAATCGGAATCACGAATAGCTTGTTAGTGATCTTCTATCACAGAATCAGTTTGATACTCACTAACAATAGTAAGTACTACACAGTCACTATACTCTAATTAAGAGGCGTTGGTGTAGTGGCAAAGTTTCTGACTTACATCCGAGAGGTCCTGTGTTCGAATCCCAGGTCGAGCCTAAATTGTTTCTGAGGTTTTCTGTCATGAATTTCTCAAAAAAACAGCTCGGAGTCAGGAAGTTGGCGGTATTACACCCCCGTGCCTCGGAAAGCACGTTAAGCCGTTGGTCCTGCGCCTGATCTCTCTCCGGTCATGTCGGATTGCCGTCTCACCGAACTTTGAGAGTGATGGAACAGTGAGTGCACCTGTGTATTGCGCTCACACTTGTGCACTATAATATCTCCTGCGTAGTTGGCTGATCTCTGTTGAGATTGGCCGCCGTGGTCGAAATCGGCCAGGAGAACTATTACTACTCTACTTAAGGGTAGTAACACAGAGTATCAAAACATCCTCATTTCTAGTTCGATTGACTCATTACAGATAACAGCCCTCCAAGGGTATTAATCACCACTTTGCCAGCTACTAGCACCGAAGGTTAGGGGAGTATACACTACCGTAAGATAATGAAGATGCCGATGAAATGATAATTTTGTATATTTTTACAATTATGCACTTTCTTACTACTGCTTATCGAAAAAAAAAATTGGTAGATCGTCGAAATGTTAGTTGGATATCGTATTAAACCTTTAAACTAGCCAGAGCCATAAAAAGGTTATACAGAGGTCAGAATAATCTGCTGACTTAATTGCAATTTTCATGGCATAACATTTACTAAAAGTTACACCTCAAGCCTTTGTTCTTTAACTTAGATAAGTAATTTATCATACCAAACATACGTTCAGGTTTATGTAGGATGTGTCAAGTAAATTCAATATTCAAATACTTAATTAAATTTTCGAGTGTTAACGCGAGTAACGTGTATTTATCGAAGCTTGCTAATGAAGCTATTTGGTGTTTTCATTCGTTAGGTAATTGAGGCTGATGCTCTTATAAATCTTATTCGATTATTTATGCTGTTCACTTCAAATGTTCACAGCGAAAGAAATTGGGTATCTGGAGATAAGCAGAAAATAGAGTTTTTTTTCAATAAAGAAAAAAAAGCATGAAGTCCACCCTTTATACATTTCTTGTGCAATAAAATTTTAAATATATAAATTTAAAAAAAAAAAGAAATGAAAGTAGTGTATTTTCGTATATGTACATTTGTGTGCGCATGAAAGAGAGTGTGCTTGTGTCTAAATAAATATTGATAGTGTTTATCTTGCTTCCTATCAATACACATGGTACAAATATTATAATTATTTTTTGTAATTAATAAAAAAAACGGTTTCTTCAGATCACAAGTTAAGGTCTCAAGTCATGCTGTTATCACAATTTTTACACTGTTGATTAGTCTTCGGATAAATGTTCAACTCTTTACTGCCGTTATTGTACAGTAAGATAGTTTTTTTTTTAAATAATCAGCATAATAAGTTACTGGCCTAGTTACTGAAAGGGTACACATAATTCGTCAGAGTGTTCCCCCAAACCTGTAGGCAAACAATCAGCTGTAGCGCAATTATCACCGAAGCCTCGCGAGCCTTATTACAATATTGGCAACATTGATGAAACAGAAAGCAGAAAATATTTTGTGTCTGGTGCTTAAAATGGGTCTAAATGTTTTACGGGTGTGTGCCTATTAGTGTTGGTTTGTGTTGCTCGCTCGCTATCTGAAACCATTATCCTATTATATTATTTTAAAATGATTTAATAAAATTTGCATGCTGTTATAATATGGCTGTAAAAGCTGAACCACAATGTCAAACCTACCACCTAAATGTACCCTTTATCATACGCAAATAAATTTTCATTCATTCATTCATTCCTAACTCTTTCGATGTAAATGCATACATTGGGGCGCAAACGTGGCCCAGATCTATTGCTCGATGAGTGGATCCCAAAGTATGAGAGTCAATACTGACTGGTACGTTTGTCTAGAGATGTCTTTTCAGGCCAACGTTGGCGCCAATATGTAGATACGGAGTATAATTGCTTCGTCTTACTCGCTTGCTGTTAGCATTACTCTTTCACTTCCTCTTATTCTCTAAAATATTAATTATATTTTGTCTAAATTATTTTTTTTAATGTAAGATTTATATTTATTTATTTATTAGGGTACAGTTACAGCAGGCAAACTTATTCTCATTATAATAGCTTACACACTTCTGTCTGACTGCCAATAAAAAACTATACACAACATTTTTTAAGAACTAAAAAAATATATCCAAGAACAAATATTTTTTAACAACAAGATCACATACATTGATTTGACTCTGTGGTAAATACCTTAAGCGCACTTGTGTTACAGATGTCAGAATCAGAAGTGGTATTACAAATAAACTTAAATAATATTAATATGTTTGTGAAGAACAATTGAACGCTTTTAAGAACGTAACATATCTTCTTCAACTAAATTACATCAATGATTGGCCCTTTCCTCTCCCCTCACGGGTAAACAAGCTTCAATTACTGATACAATCAATCAGGTTTAGGGTTTCATGTATAATATTATTTGAATTCGGTATTATCTTGTTGGGTGTTACACATTAAGTAGGTATAGCTAGTATCTACACTTCCGTAATTATTAAATGATCAAACGAACTTACCAAGTGAAGTTCGATCTTAATTATCCTGTTTTCGCCGAAAAGACTTAAATTCCTTTACCATATAGTATAATAGTCCTCCTGGCTGATTTCGACCACGGCGGCCAATCTCAACAGAGATCAGCCAACTACGCAGGAGATTTAAAGTGCACAAGTATGAGCGCAATACACAGGTGCACTCACTGTTCCATCACTCTCAAAGTTCGGTGAGACGGCAATCCGACATGATCGGAGAGAGATCAGGCGCAGGACCAATACTTATTATTTCACAGATAACGAAATGAACTTGGTATTTCAACCTCATCATTAAATACTGCAGTATTGAACGGGTTGGGACGGTCCTCTTCGGCGTTAACAGGATGATTAAGTTCGAACTTCACTTGATAAGTTACAGAAAACAGGATTATTGATGTTTGTGGACATTTAGCAGGGTTTAAGGGAAGAAATCTGTTTAAAGCTTGTAAAATTTATCTTAATTTGAATGGTGTCTCCGATAGGTTAATATGACTTTTGTTGTTATTTAATTTAAATTTCTTTTATCACTATTATTCTTCTTTAGTGTGGTCAGCTGCTATTTTTGTTTGTGTACGATAATCTCAATACCCAATAGCAAAAACCCGATATCGGAAAAAGGCTCATGCTCAGAGCCGCAATGTTAGCATGCACTATAACTATCGGGAAAAACTCTGTTTGCTATCTCAATTGTATCAAAAAACCAATTACAGCACGATTATTGTTTTGTTTTCGCCGTGTCAATTGATCATGGAATACTTAACATATTACTTGTTACGTGCTTCCTCCTCCACTATGGCCCGAAAGGGATGCAGTCTGAATCACCGCACACTCATTTGTCTCTGCTCCGAGCTGAAATACGCCGCCCGCAGTTGATTTGTGGCGCGAGAGCTGGCGGCGGGAGACGAATACGGGGAGGTGATGCTGCTGGGATTATTATACGTGCGGTTTGCGTTTTTCAACTGCCTCGTTCGTTGGTGTAGTATCAATGTTAATGCCTTACATCCGAGAGGTCCTGAGTTCGAATCCCAAGTCGAGCCAAAATTGTTTTTGAGATTTTCTGTCATGAATTTCTCAAAAACAGCTCGGAGTCGGGAAGTTGGCGATGTTACATCCCCGTGCCTCGGAAAGCACGTAAAGTCGTTGGTCCTGCGCCTGATCTCTCTCCGGTCATGTCGGATTGTCGTCTCACCGAACTTTGAGAGTGATGGAACAGTGAGTGCACCTGTGTATTGCGCTTACACTTGAGCACTATTATATCTCCCGCGTAGTTGGCTGATCTCTATTGAGATTGGCCGCTGTGGTCGAAATCAGCCAGGAGGACTATTATTATTATTATAATTTCGTAGTGACTTTTTTATCTAAACAGCGTTAATCTGCGCTGAAGCGTGCAGCGTGTTGCGAGCGGGGCGGGCGGCACGCGCGGCGCGTATTAAACGCGCTAAGTAGGTCGTTTACGTCGTCTTTTCTTTAGGTTTTTCACGACTTAATATAATATGTTGTGGTGTAGTGGTTATGAGATGATAAAAAAGAAAAAAAGACACTATTAAACAGCATTCCTCCTAAGAACCACCAAATTTTGAACAAGATCATGTTCATCACTTTATATTTTAATTATTATATTTGTTAGTGCCTTCGGTAAATTATAAATAAATCAAAAGCGGACTGTAGTTTAAGGTGCTGTATTCTCGCCCTATTTGTACAAGAAATTAATCGCGCGACAATTGTAAGCGACCGGCGGTGGCGATGGGTGCGTATGGGCAAGCGCTTGTGTTGAGGTCGTGATGACGTAGTTGCTCGGCCGTTTGCCTGTGCTCCCCTCCCGCTGCCGCGCGGTTCGATGCCGATGTTGTCCGAACATATTTATATTTTAACTCCCTTTCTCTAAAATAGATTTTATAAGGGATTAATACCATGCACTTCGTTGTTTTTGATTTCGTATTTTTTAATGTTTATTTTATTTATTGGATAACCAAGCACATAACACATTTCACTTATACTACATAGCTTATGTAAATCAAAGTGTTTATAGATTTTCACAACTGGTACAAATTAAGTAAACGAGCCGAAATATAAAGAGCAAACTCTTAACCAAGTAGATTAAAAAAAACTGTAAAATGTAAATGTATTTCATTGACCCTGCGATCATGGCATTTGTAACAAAGCCAAAATATCGGGAACTGAAAAAACAACATGGTACGTGAAATAATTCCCATATACCTCACTATCATAATTTTAGTCACCATGTAAGTTAAAAAAAATATATCGTTTCCCCTTCTTATCTTGTAGGTACTTTGAGCAACAATACATTCCGTGTTACTGTTTGATACCTACACTTTACAAATATTGTTGACTAGTGGCCGCCCGCGACTTCGTCCGCGTGGAAAGCCTTTATCTTAAAAATTATTTATGAATTGTAGCCTATATGTTATTCTGATGTATAAGCTATATTGTGGTAAAGTTTCATTCAAATCCATTCAGTAGTTTTTACGTGAAAGAGTAACAAACATCCATACATCCATACATCCATACTTACAAACTTTCGCCTTTATAATAGTAGTAGGATGAAACAGTGCCCTAAGCACGAACCATTTGCGTAAAAGTTTTCGTATAGTAAACGTAATCATTTTGTATGGGAATCAGACAGCGCCCCTATCGGACGTAAAACTAACTAAATTTGGGAGCACGAATGACTTCAGTTAACGTATAGTAAGCGTACGTAAACGAAACGTCAGACTTTTATACTAAAATGCGAGCACGAACCACCTTTTGACGTATAGTTTCGTGAATAACGATAGCTGGCTTACGAATGTTTTGTCACTTGAAATTTTCGGTGAGAAAACTTTCGTCGGAGCTCATTCGAAGCAAAACACTTGTAATTCAAGCGTTATTTGATTTTGTGGTGAGGTTTAACTTGTTTAAATATGTCCCGGCGTACTTTGCACTATTATTTAGCAGCGTAATTGATTGGCGAAAGGAGAAATGGAGAAAGGGAAACGAGGTTAGAATTAGAATCTTTACGATGCTTTTTATTAGATTTCTATGCTTCTATTAATCGAAAATAAGCTGAAAGTATACATACTTATTTTTTCATTATTACAGGGAAATTTCAAGGAGAGCTCTCCTTAGAAAAAAATCCTTGTATCTGACCCTAGGCGACACTGAATTTAAAAATAGGTTTCGCCTCAGTAAGGCAGCTTTTTTGCATACATGTCGCCAATTAAAAGAAATCCAGATTTAAAATCTAGTAAAAAGATCAGCCTGCAATACAGTGTGTGTGGGATAGAATTTTCAATTTTATTTATTTTACATTAATCTTTATAATATGTAGGTGCACTTAGGTAGAGTAAATTTAATTTTATTTCTCATTTTCTTCTAGGTGCTGTGAGCTTTATCGTTTTATGCCACAGGCTCCTACCAAACCCACTGAACCCTGCAATACTTAATAGTTTCAATAAATTTCCAGCAACTCAAGTGCAGCGATATACTGTAAACAACAAGTAAATAACAATTCATTCAACCCAATAGTTTATAGACTAGCGTTTGATGGAGAACTCCATATTGGTGACAGAAACTATTGCGTAGGAAAAGAGTTTACTACGGCGACGTGTTTGTTATGATTGACGACTTGATTGCAAAGATATAAAATAATAAATTGTGTTGTACTCGTAATAATGTGATAAAAATAAAAGAAACATGTTAAGATACAACTTGCGATTTTATTTACGACCTCCCTGTTATTATATAACATGTAATACACATAACGTGTAACTTTATTCAGAAATGCTTATTAAAACCATGATAGATCTAAGCATACATATATACATATTACAGACAGGCACCAACACGGGAAGCGAGTAAGTATGCTTTAATACCATGTAATGATTTATAAAATTTTGTCATCCTTTTCAAAATAAGCTTGTAACGTGAGCTATTGGTCTCTCTGTCTCTCTGTCTTCTTTCTTTTTCTTTTATTGTGAAGGTGTAATGTGTCCAATGGTCACAGCAAAAAGCTTAATTTGGATAGATCTCCATGTCTGGGAAACAGAAAATCTTCCATAATACGACACACTCTTACGAGAACAAAATCACCGTGATTAATAGGTATAAACTCTTGGTAATAGAACAAGGCCATAGAATTTCAATATACTTAGGTACATGCCTTTCCATGTACTCCACAATTATCATAAATTGTAAATTGCTCGTTTATCGTAATCTTTTGAAACACTATTTGAAAAATTTTCAAAGTTTACGTTTGTCTGATAGTGACAATCTTGAAGGACGTTCGGAAATCATAACACTTACGAAAGAAATATCTTTTAAGGTTTATAGTTTTAATGTTTACTTTTACTTCAAATCCAATTAAATTTAAACCACATTTTTTAGTGTAATTTGTTTTCTCTATTATTTCACTTATTTTCTCCATGAATTGCTTTTATTTTTTATTCAAAACTGAGCTTCGATGCGTTTTCGAACGTATCATTCGTTCATAGCTCAATCTAGGGGGCAGCTCTTTTACGTTAGGATGACGTCACTTTCGTAAGGCTATCGATTTTACCTTACGACGACGAAAGTGCTTCGTGCTGCCTACTTAAGTTATCGTGTCGTTGGCTCGATTCTATTACGTTGCGAATACGTGAATTGTTCGTGCTTAGGGTACTGGGCTGAAATTACCTTGCAGCTCGGAGCGCGTATTATGAAGTTAGGATGCTTAACTGCTTACATTTCCAGTGCCCTAAGCACGAACCATTTGCGTAAAAGTTTTCGTATAGTAAACGTAATCATTTTGTATGGGAATCAGAAAGCGCCTCTATCGGACGTAAAACTAACTAAATTTGGGAGCACGAATGACTTAAGTTAACGTATAGTAAGCGTACGTAAACGAAACGTCAGACTTTTATACTAAAATGCGAGCACGAACCACCTTTTGACGTATAGTTTCGTGAATAATGTTACGCCGGTGGGCTAGTGCTAAAACTTTGATCGTGTTTTTCCGTGCCTTGGAGGCGTTTTCAGCAGGCTGAAATACCATTTCAGGCCGTTTCAGAGAGTGCTCTAACACATACTAGTTTATCGAAATTTCGCCCAAGTTGCCGTTGTTTTCAGGCGCCTGAAACATGTTTTCAGTCCGTTTCAGGCCACCCTCTATCAGATGACGCCATAACCTGAAAACCCGTTTTCAGGCGTTTTCAGGACCCCTTATGGGCCTTTGAAGCCCAATTCAGTATATGACGTAATTTTTAGTAGGAGTGAAAGAGATAGCACGATTAGAGAGAGACAGCTATACTGAGAACATTCCGGAAAGGTGTGACAGAGACAGCACAAGACAGGGATAGCACTATGATGCCGAACATTCGAGAAAGGTATAGGCTAGGCAAGACGGCATTTGGAAGGATCCCGAACAGTCTCGTACTGGGTAGTAGGTACCTACCGAATATTCGGGAGTCCTTGACGGCCGGTATATAAGGAGCCCGGGAATGCGTCCGAGTTAGAGTTTAATTTGGGAAAGCGACGAGTAAACATCGAAGCGAAAACTGCGACAAGAAGATTTTGGAGTGCGATATAAGTGTAACGTGAAGTGTGTACAATAAATCCTACTCTACTTCATCGGTTTAGAAGTGCATTTCAATCTAGATCCCACACCCCTAGAACGTAACATTTGGTGTCAGAAGTGGGATTGAAAATGCCGATTACTCCGCGAGAAGAAGAGAAGGAGGGGATGCAGACCCGAAGCCGCACCGCTGCTGGAGACTCTGCGGGCACCGCCGGAATGTCAGACACAGCGGTACCAGCTTCAAGGACGCCGGAGATAGACGTCAACGCCATTCTGATCCTCCTGAAAGAACAGGCTAGAAGGCAGGAGGAACAGACCAGAAGGCAGGAGGAACTGGCTAGAAGGCAGGAGGAACAAGCCAAAATCCTGCAACAAGAGCTACGGGTTCAGCAGGAGGAACAAGCCAAAATCTTGCAGCAAGAGCTACGGGACCAGAAAGAAGTCCTCCGTGAGGTACACGAAGTAGCTGCAGAGTGGAAAAAGGAGATGGCTGAGGTGCAAGACAAAATTGTGGGCGTTGAAATTAAAGTTGAAAACCACGAGAAGCGCCTCAATGGACTGAACGAAAAAGTGGAGGGCCAGGAGAATCGCCTCCAGAAGTTGGAGATCAAAGTAGCCAACGGCACCACCAGTGTATCAGGTGCACCAGCCACAGGAGGTGAAAAGTTAAAGGTACCTCCATTCGATGGTACCTCTTCGTGGGCCGCATACAAGCTCCAATTCGAGATGGTTGCCGAAGCGAATGGCTGGAGCAAGGACTATGCTAAAACGGCACTGAGTTTGGCGCTGCGGGACGAAGCTCTCACTGTTCTGGAAGCGTTAGGAAAGGAGAAGACATACGACCGTCTTCTTGAAGCTTTAGAGGCACGCTTCGGTGACAGCCATCTAGAGCACGTTTACAGAGCTCAGCTGAAGAATAGGACTCAGGGGCATAATGAGTCGTTACAAAAGTGGGCACTTGAGATAGAGAAGCTCGTCCGGAAGGCGTACCAAGGTTCCGCAGCGACTTTCATCGATGGAACGCTAGTACAGGCATTCATAGATGGGATTCGTGACTTTGAAGTGAGGGCTGCTGTACGGCTGGGACACCATGGGACCTTGAAGGATGCGCTCGCCCATGCCCTGGAGGTGGAAGCTGTACGCCAAGACTCAACAAAACCCTTTAGGGTGCGCGAAGTTGCGGCCAGGGAGCCGATTGCTCCACCTCGAGAAACTGGGCCTCGATGCTACAACTGCGGGGAAAGAGGACACATACAATCAGGCTGCCCAAAAAGATCTTGGAGGCAACGGGACTCGGACCGAACGGAGAGGCCAGCAAGCTCTGTTAGTTCAGAGCGGCATCGCAGTGGAAAGTCACATGGCAACGCAGATGCCCTCTCTCGAAGACCTTGTCCTGATGATAGCAAACACTGTTTAAGGCAAGAGGGTAAGGACTGCGTGAAGATGTTGAGGACAGACACTGTTAGCGAAGAATGGAGTGATGAAGCAATGCAAAAAGCACAACAGGAAGATTGCGATGTAAAGCCCATTTACGATTGGATCAACGCTGGGGCGCCCAAACCAAGGTGGTGTGAGGTAGCTTCGATGAGTACCGTGACAAAGAGCTACTGGGCGCAATGGGAAAGTCTGGTTATGCACAATGGCGTACTGTGCAGGAAATGGGAGTCAGAAAACGGAAAGGATGCTCATCTTCAAGTGGTTGTACCAAGAAAGAGAGTCAGCGATGTTTTAAGATCCTTTCACGACGGCGCTTCCGGTGGACACCTAGGAGTGAAAAGGACTCTGATGAAGATTCGGCAACGTTTTTACTGGATAAACTGTCGGGACGACGTGGAAGACTGGTGTAGGAAATGTACTAGCTGTTCGTCAGTTAAGGGACCACATACACGCAGTAGAGGTGCGCTTAAAGTTTACAACGTGGGAGCGCCTTGGGAAAGAATTGCTTTAGACGTCGCAGGCCCGTTCCCGACCTCTGACCGTGGAAACAAGTACATCCTGGTGGTCATGGACTATTTCACCAAATGGCCTGAGGTATTTGCCATTCCGAATCAAGAGGCAGTCACAGTAGCGGAAACTGTAGTGACTGAAGTGTTTTGTCGGTATGGTGTGCCTCTTGAGATCCACAGTGATCAGGGAAGAAATTTTGAGTCTCTGGTGTTTCAGGAGACTTGCCGAGTCATGGGAATTCATAAAACTCGGACTACGGCCTATCACCCACAGTCAGACGGAATGGTTGAGAGATTCAATCAGACTCTGGAACGACATTTGGCCAAAGTAGTTGACAACCATCAAAAGGATTGGGACAGGCATATTCCGCTCTTTTTAATGGCATATCGGACAGCAGTTCATGAAAGCACGGCCGTAACTCCTGCGTGTGCTAATTTTGGAAGAGAACTACGTTTACCTGCAGATCTTCTGACCGGACGTCCTCCAGATGCACCAAAGACGGTTTCGGAGTATGCAAGTGAACTGCGAAACCGGCTTGATGATGTTCACAGGCATGTTCGTGAACATGGATTGCAGGCCAGTGAGAAGGTGAAGACCAGATACGACCGGAAGTCTAACCAGACGAGGTTTGAGGAAGGATCATTCGTGTGGCTACATAACCCTATGCGTCGAAAAGGAAAGTCACCGAAATTGTCGCCGAGTTGGGAAGGGCCGTACAAAGTAGTTACAAGGATCAACGACGTCACTTATCGGATACAGCGCAACGCACGTAGCCCCTGTAAGATTGTTCATGTGGATCGGTTGGCCAAGTACCATGGAACGAATGATGCTCGGGACGAGCATGTCTAAGGAGGGGGTAGTGTTACGCCGGTGGGCTAGTGCTAAAACTTTGATCGTGTTTTTCCGTGCCTTGGAGGCGTTTTCAGCAGGCTGAAATACCATTTCAGGCCGTTTCAGAGAGTGCTCTAACACATACTAGTTTATCGAAATTTCACCCAAGTTGCCGTTGTTTTCAGGCGCCTGAAACATGTTTTCAGTCCGTTTCAGGCCACCCTCTATCAGATGACGCCATAACCTGAAAACCCGTTTTCAGGCGTTTTCAGGACCCCTTATGGGCCTTTGAAGCCCAATTCAGTATATGACGTAATTTTTAGTAGGAGTGAAAGAGATAGCACGATTAGAGAGAGACAGCTATACTGAGAACATTCCGGAAAGGTGTGACAGAGACAGCACAAGACAGGGATAGCACTATGATGCCGAACATTCGAGAAAGGTATAGGCTAGGCAAGACGGCATTTGGAAGGATCCCGAACAGTCTCGTACTGGGTAGTAGGTACCTACCGAATATTCGGGAGTCCTTGACGGCCGGTATATAAGGAGCCCGGGAATGCGTCCGAGTTAGAGTTTAATTTGGGAAAGCGACGAGTAAACATCGAAGCGAAAACTGCGACAAGAAGATTTTGGAGTGCGATATAAGTGTAACGTGAAGTGTGTACAATAAATCCTACTCTACTTCATCGGTTTAGAAGTGCATTTCAATCTAGATCCCACACCCCTAGAACGTAACAATAACGATAGCTGGCTTACGAATGTTTTGTCACTTGAAATTTTCGGTGAGAAAACTTTCGTCGAAGCTCATTCGAAGCAAAACACTTGTAATTCAAGCGTTATTTGATTTTGTGGTGAGGTTTAACTTGTTTAAATATGTCCCGGCGTACTTTGCGCTATTATTTAGCTGCGTAATTGATTGGCGAAAGGAGAAATGGAGAAAGGGAAACGAGGTTAGAATTAGAATCTTTACGATGCTTTTTATTAGATTTCTATGCTTCTATTAATCGAAAATAAGCTGAAAGGATACATACTTATTTTTTAATTATTACAGGGAAATTTCAAGGAGGCGACCCTAGGCGACACTGAATTTAAAAATAGGTTTCGCCTCAGTAAGGCATCTTTTTTGAATACATGTCGCCAATTAAAAGAAAAACAGATTTAAAATGTAGTAAAAGGTTCAGCCTGCAATACAGTGTGTGTGGGGTAGAATTTTCAATGTTATTTATGTTACATTAATGTTTATATGTAGGTGCACTTAGGTAGGGTAAATTTAATTTTATTTCTCATTTTTTTCTAGGTGCTGTGAGCTTTATCGTTTTATGCCACAGGCTCCTACCAAACCCACTGAACCCTGCAATACTTAATAGTTTCAATAAATTTCCAGCAACTCAAGAGTAGCGATATACTGTAAACAACAAGTAAATAACAATTCATTCAACCCAATAGTTTTAGACTAGTGTTTAATGGAGAACTCCATATTGGTGACAGAATCTATTGCGTAGGAAAAGAGTTTACTACGGCGACGTGTTTGTTATGATTGACGACTTAATTGCAAAGATATAAAACAATAAATTGTGTTGTACTCGTAATAATGTGATAAAAATAAAAGAAACATGTTAAGATACAACTTGCGATTTTATTTACGACCAACCTGTTATTATATAACATGTAATACACATAACGTGTAACTTTATTCAGAAATGCTTATTAAAACCATGATAGATCTAAGCATACATATATACATATTACAGACATAGGCACCAACGCGGGAAGCGAGTATGCTTTAATACCATGTAATGATTTATAAAAATTTGTCATCCTTTTCAAAATAAGCTTGTAACGTGAGCTATTGGTCTCTCTGTCTTCTTCCTTTTTCTTTTATTGTGGAGGTGTAATGTGTCCAATGGTCACTGCAAAAAGCTTAATTTGGATAGATCTCCATGTCTGGGAAACAGAAAATCTTCCATAATACGACGCACTCTTAAAAGAACAAAATCACTGTGATTAATAGGTATAAATCCTTGGTAATAGAACAAGGCCATAGAATTTCAATATACTTAGGTACATGCCTTTCCATAAACTCCACAATTATCATAAATTGTAAATTGCTCGTTTATCGTAATCTTTTGAAATACTATTTGAAAAATTTTCAAAGTTTCCGTTTGTCTGACAGTGACAATCTTGAAGGACGTTCGGAAATCATAACACTTACGAAAGAAATATCTTTTAAGGTTTATAGTTTTAATGTTTACTTTTACTTCAAATCTAATTAAATATAAACCACATTTTTTAGAGTAATTTGTTTTCTCTATTATTTCACTTATTTTCTCCATGAATTGCTTTTATTTTTTATTCAAAACTGAGCTTCGATGCGTTTTCGAACGTATCATTCGTTCATAGCTCAATCTAGGGGGCAGCTCTTTTACGTTAGGATGACGTCACTTTCGTAAGGCTATCGAGTTTACCTTACGACGACGAAAGTGCTTCGTGCTGCCTACTTAAGTTATCGTGTCGTTGGCTCGATACTATTACGTTGCGAATACGTGAATTGTTCGTGCTTAGGGTACAGGTCGCATCCATAGAGGTAGTTAGGTACTTCTTATTTGGTTGGCACAAATTGCATGAAAACCCGTAAAACAATAATTGTTTCATCATATCATCGTACATGAACACACGTCACAAAATTGTTGACTTGACACCATCGCTAATTTCTTTACATATAAAAGAAAGTGGTGTTAGTTACTCGCAGGGGGCCACTAGTATTTTATATAAAAAGAATTCTATTGGAGTCAGATCTAGTTAATAACTCCTTTAAAGACTTTAATAATCTATAGTCTTAAATTTTCAAGAATACTGTTAAGTTCTAGGGGTGTGGGATCTAGATTGAAATGCACTTCTAAACCGATGAAGTAGAGTAGGATTTATTGTACACACTTTACGTTACAACACTTAGTACACAAACACTTATATCGCACACCAAAATCTTCTTGTCGCAGTTTTCGCTTCGATGTTTACTCGTCGCTTTCCCAAATTAAACTCCAACTCGGACGCATTCCCGGGCTCCTTATATACCGGCCGTCAAGGACTCCCGAATATTCGGTAGGTACCTACTACCCAGTACGAGACTGTTCGGGATCCTTCCAAATGCCGTCTTGCCTAGCCTATACCTTTCTCGAATGTTCGGCATCATAGTGCTATCCCTGTCTTGTGCTGTCTCTGTCACACCTTTCTGGAATGTTCTCAGTATAGCTGTCTCTCTCTAATCGTGCTATCTCTTTCACTCCTACTAAAAATTACATCATATACTGAAGTGGGCTTCAAAGGCCCATAAGGGGTCCTGAAAACGCCTGAAAACGGGTTTTCAGGTTATGGCGTCATCTGATAGAGGGTGGCCTGAAACGGACTGAAAACATGTTTCAGGCGCCTGAAAACAACGGCAACTTGGGTGAAATTTCGATAAACTAGTATGTGTTAGAGCACTCTCTGAAACGGCCTGAAATGGTATTTCAGCCTGCTGAAAACGCCTCCAAGGCACGGAAAAACACGATCAAAGTTTTAGCACTAGCCCACCGGCGTAACACTACCCCCTCCTTAGACATGCTCGTCCCGAGCATCATTCGTTCCATGGTACTTGGCCAACCGATCCACACGAACAATCTTACAGGGGCTACGTGCGTTGCGCTGTATCCGATAAGTGACGTCGTTGATCCTTGTGACTACTTTGTACGGCCCTTCCCAATTCGGCGACAATTTCGGTGACTTTCCTTTTCGACGCATAGGGTTATGTAGCCACACGAATGATCCTTCCTCAAACCTCGTCTGGTTAGACTTCCGGTCGTATCTGGTCTTCACCTTCTCACTGGCCTGCAATCCATGTTCACGAACATGCCTGTGAACATCATCAAGCCGGTTTCGCAGTTCACTTGCATACTCCGAAACCGTCTTTGGTGCATCTGGAGGACGTCCGGTCAGAAGATCTGCAGGTAAACGTAGTTCTCTTCCAAAATTAGCACACGCAGGAGTTACGGCCGTGCTTTCATGAACTGCTGTCCGATATGCCATTAAAAAGAGCGGAATATGCCTGTCCCAATCCTTTTGATGGTTGTCAACTACTTTGGCCAAATGTCGTTCCAGAGTCTGATTGAATCTCTCAACCATTCCGTCTGACTGTGGGTGATAGGCCGTAGTCCGAGTTTTATGAATTCCCATGACTCGGCAAGTCTCCTGAAACACCAGAGACTCAAAATTTCTTCCCTGATCACTGTGGATCTCAAGAGGCACACCATACCGACAAAACACTTCAGTCACTACAGTTTCCGCTACTGTGACTGCCTCTTGATTCGGAATGGCAAATACCTCAGGCCATTTGGTGAAATAGTCCATGACCACCAGGATGTACTTGTTTCCACGGTCAGAGGTCGGGAACGGGCCTGCGACGTCTAAAGCAATTCTTTCCCAAGGCGCTCCCACGTTGTAAACTTTAAGCGCACCTCTACTGCGTGTATGTGGTCCCTTAACTGACGAACAGCTAGTACATTTCCTACACCAGTCTTCCACGTCGTCCCGACAGTTTATCCAGTAAAAACGTTGCCGAATCTTCATCAGAGTCCTTTTTACTCCTAGGTGTCCACCGGAAGCGCCGTCGTGAAAGGATCTTAAAACATCGCTGACTCTCTTTCTTGGTACAACCACTTGAAGATGAGCATCCTTTCCGTTTTCTGACTCCCATTTCCTGCATAGTACGCCATTGTGCATAACCAGACTTTCCCATTGCGCCCAGTAGCTCTTTGTCACGGTACTCATCGAAGCTACCTCACACCACCTTGGTTTGGGCGCCCCAGCGTTGATCCAATCGTAAATGGGCTTTACATCGCAATCTTCCTGTTGTGCTTCTTGCATTGCTTCATCACTCCATTCTTCGCTAACAGTGTCTGTCCTCAACATCTTCACGCAGTCCTTACCCTCTTGCCTTAAACAGTGTTTGCAATCATCAGGACAAGGTCTTCGAGAGAGGGCATCTGCGTTGCCATGTGACTTTCCACTGCGATGTTCGATGACAAAGTCATATTCCTGCAGTTGTTCGATCCAGCGTGCCACCTGACCCTCAGGGTTCTTAAACTCTAACAACCACTTTAGAGCAGCGTGGTCAGTTCTTATTTGGAACTTGCGTCCAAGCAGGTATTTACTAAAATGCTGCAGAGTTTTGACGACTGCCAGCAATTCTCTCCTAGTGACGCAGTAGTTTCTCTCCGGCTTCGATAGCGACTTGCTAAAATAGGCGATCACAACTTCCTGATCACCCTTCTTCTGTGACAAGACTCCTCCAATGCCAGTATTGCTTGCATCAGTGTCAACAACAAACTCGTTCTCTGGGTCTGGATATCCCAAAATCGGTGTTTCACAAAGTCTCTGTTTGAGGTCTGAGAAAGCTGCTGCACACTGATCATCCCAGTTGAATTGTCTTTTCTCTTCTGTCAGCTGGTGCAAAGGCTTTGCTATATCTGAGAAGTTCTTTACAAATCGTCGGTAGTACGAGCAAAGTCCCAAGAAGGCACGTACTGCTGTCTTGTCTTTCGGTGTCGGCCAGTCCTTAACTGCACTTATCTTCTCAGGGTCTGTCTGGATGCCATCTGATGAAATCACATGTCCCAAGTAGTTAACCTTGCGCTTGAAGAATGAGCATTTCTTCGGACTTAGTTTTAAGTTAGCATCGCGCAACTTGGACAAAACTTGTTCCAGCTTCTTGAGGTGGTCATCAAAATCTTTGCCTACAATTATGATGTCATCCAAATACACTAGGCACGTATCACCCAGGAGACCAGCCAGTATTTGTTCCATCAACCGCTCAAACGTTGCTGGTGCGTTGCACAATCCAAACGGCATTACATTAAACTGCCAAAGTCCTTTACCGGTTGAAAAGGCTGTTTTCTCTTTGTCCTTGTCTTTTATTTCCACTTGCCAATAGCCACTTTTCAAATCCAACGTGGAAAACCATTTCATTCCATGCAGAGTGTCCAAAGTGTCATCTATCCTAGGCAATGGATAACTGTCTTTCTTAGTCACATCGTTGAGTCGACGATAGTCTACGCAAAATCTCATGGTTCCATCCTTCTTTTTCACCAAGACTACTGGAGAACACCAAGGACTTGTCGACGGTTCTATCACTTTATCTCTCCTCATTTCCTTGATCATGTCTTCCACTTCCTTCTCTCGAGCTACTGGAACTCGCCGCGGTCGTTGTCGAATAGGCATGACATCTCCGGTGTCGATCTCGTGCTGCACTACTCCAGTTCTCCCGATATCACTGTCATGTGCAGAGAAGACGCTCCTATAGCGCTTTAGCAAATTACGTGCCTTAAGAAGTTCTTCCTTTGTGAGATCATTTTGGCAGTTTTCCAATAACTTTCCAATTTCCACAACTTCTTCTTGTAACTTGTTCTCCTTCGACCCATGGCAACTCCGTATCCAAGAGATTGCCTCGCATGTTCCCATAAGGGTTCCTTTACTTATGACATGTTGAGTGCCACTTAGATTTAGCACCCTTATAAATGCTGCAGATGACGTCGTTACCACTGTGCGAGCTGGCATCCATGGTTTACTGCCGTCTATTTTCTCTATTAACACGCAGGAATGAGATCCTTGTCTCGCACCGTGCGGCAATGTCACCGGAACTAGGGCTTGCGATCTCGGTTGAAGTGTAGTCGTTCTAGCGCAGAAGACATGTCCACTCACTCCACCTTCCATAGGAACTTCATAAGCCCCAAATTTCAGCACGCCTCCTTTCATGTCGATCTTACACTCGTACTTCCTCATAAAGTCAAGACCAATAATGCAGTCATCTACGATGTTAGCAATGATGACTTTGTGCCAGTACTTCTTTTCTCCAATCTTCACTGACACTTCCTGCTCCCCCTGGACGGAGATGTACTGGCCGGTAGCCGTTTGCAGCTGAAGATGCATTGGTCGGACTAGATGATCCCTGGATAGGTGTTTCAGCAGTCGAGAACTGATCACGGTCCGAGAAGCTCCGGTGTCAATAGTAAGGTGACATGGTACTCCACCAATTTCTCCTTTGACAGCCAGACTGTTCCCGTCGTTCGCCTGCGAGATCAAAACTGGGACATTTTGACCACCAGCCAGCACTCGTCCCTCAGTCCTGGCTTTTACTCGTTTCCCTGCTGCTGCCGCTCTGAACTATCAGAGCTTGCTGGCCTCTCCGTTCGGTCCGAGTCCCGTTGCCTCCAAGATCTTTTTGGGCAGCCTGATTGTATGTGTCCTCTTTCCCCGCAGTTGTAGCATCGAGGCCCAGTTTCTCGAGGTGGAGCAATCGGCTCCCTGGCCGCAACTTCGCGCACCCTAAAGGATTTTGTTGAGTCTTGGCGTACAGCTTCCACCTCCAGGGCATGGGCGAGCGCATCCTTCAAGGTCCCATGGTGTCCCAGCCGTACAGCAGCCCTCACTTCAAAGTCCCGAATCCCATCTATGAATGCCTGTACTAGCGTTCCATCGATGAAAGTCGCTGCGGAACCTTGGTACGCCTTCCGGACGAGCTTCTCTATCTCAAGTGCCCACTTTTGTAACGACTCATTATGCCCCTGAGTCCTATTCTTCAGCTGAGCTCTGTAAACGTGCTCTAGATGGCTGTCACCGAAGCGTGCCTCTAAAGCTTCAAGAAGACGGTCGTATGTCTTCTCCTTTCCTAACGCTTCCAGAACAGTTAGAGCTTCGTCCCGCAGCGCCAAACTTAGTGCCGTTTTAGCATAGTCCTTGCTCCAGCCATTCGCTTCGGCAACCATCTCGAATTGGAGCTTGTATGCGGCCCACGAAGAGGTACCATCGAATGGAGGTACCTTTAACTTTTCACCTCCTGTTGCTGGTGCACCTGATGCACTGGTGGTGCCGTTGGCCACTTTGATCTCCAACTTCTGGAGGCGATTCTCCTGGCCCGCCACTTTTTCGTTCAGTCCATTGAGGCGCTTCTCGTGGTTTTCAACTTTAATTTCAACGCCCATAATTTTGTCTTGCACCTCAGCCATCTCCTTTTTCCATTCTGCAGCTACTTCGTGTACCTCACGGAGGACTTCTTTCTGGTCCCGTAGCTCTTGCTGCAAAATTTTGGCTTGTTCCTCGTGCCATCTAGCCTGTTCCTCCTGCCTTCTGGTCTGTTCCTCCTGCTGAACCCGTAGCTCTTGTTGCAGGATTTTGGCTTGTTCCTCCTGCCTTCTAGCCTGTTCCTCCTGCTGAACCCGTAGCTCTTGTTGCAGGATTTTGACTTGTTCCTCCTGCCTTCTAGCCTGTTCCTCCTGCCTTCTGGTCTGTTCCTCCTGCCTTCTAGCCTGTTCTTTCAGGAGGATCAGAATGGCGTTGACGTCTATCTCCGGCGTCCTTGAAGCTGGTACCGCTGTGTCTGACGTTCCGGCGGTGCCCGCAGAGTCTCCAGCAGCGGTGCGGCTTCGGGTCTGCATCCCCTCCTTCTCTTCTTCTCGCGGAGTAATCGGCATTTTCAATCCCACTTCTGACACCAACTGTTAAGTTCTAGGGGTGTGGGATCTAGATTGAAATGCACTTCTAAACCGATGAAGTAGAGTAGGATTTATTGTACACACTTTACGTTACAACACTTAGTACACAAACACTTATATCGCACACCAAAATCTTCTTGTCGCAGTTTTCGCTTCGATGTTTACTCGTCGCTTTCCCAAATTAAACTCCAACTCGGACGCATTCCCGGGCTCCTTATATACCGGCCGTCAAGGACTCCCGAATATTCGGTAGGTACCTACTACCCAGTACGAGACTGTTCGGGATCCTTCCAAATGCCGTCTTGCCTAGCCTATACCTTTCTCGAATGTTCGGCATCATAGTGCTATCCCTGTCTTGTGCTGTCTCTGTCACACCTTTCTGGAATGTTCTCAGTATAGCTGTCTCTCTCTAATCGTGCTATCTCTTTCACTCCTACTAAAAATTACATCATATACTGAAGTGGGCTTCAAAGGCCCATAAGGGGTCCTGAAAACGCCTGAAAACGGGTTTTCAGGTTATGGCGTCATCTGATAGAGGGTGGCCTGAAACGGACTGAAAACATGTTTCAGGCGCCTGAAAACAACGGCAACTTGGGTGAAATTTCGATAAACTAGTATGTGTTAGAGCACTCTCTGAAACGGCCTGAAATGGTATTTCAGCCTGCTGAAAACGCCTCCAAGGCACGGAAAAACACGATCAAAGTTTTAGCACTAGCCCACCGGCGTAACAATACAAACCTTTTTAAACATAATACTCGTGAAACAAAATGGAAAAAAACGTAAAATAATAACATAGTTTTTAAAAGTTATCGCGCTCATAGCAAGTAACTTGCAAGAAGTTTTATATTCCAAAGGAGGCCAAGATTTTAACAAGTCGCTTTATAATGTAACGAGACTGTAGCTGGAGTGCAGCTGTGATGTTAATATTAAACAATGCCTAGAAGTTCGAATCGTCGCACAAGATGGCGCCAAAAAGATGGCGTTAAAGACAAAATATAAAGTTCTTTAAAAGCTCTCTATAAAATAGGGTATATTATAAAATACCTAAATATATTAAAGAATGCAATGAGTTTGTAACGTTTGAACAAAGACTTTTTATGTTTCTGATCTCGCAATTATTTTATTCTGTAAAGGAATTCCTAGTCTCGTTCACCTCATAAATGAAGTTTCACATATCCGTTTGACTGTCTCATGTTATATTTTATTTAATTTGACTATTGTAAGAGATTTCTCCAAGATCCGGCCCCTCTACGCAGTGACGTTACTGTGACGTCAGCTGGTGGGGCGAGGAGTCACGCCACACCGATCGGAACAGCGCTGGCTCACTTTGCCTCGAGCGCTCGGATACGACGGACGTGCCTTCCAGTGCTTTTAAATTAATTTGGTGTACCCTCGTGCTGATTGTTATTTTTGTAGTTCCAATAAATCCCTATTAGGTTTTTGCGTGTTCTTTTAAAAAAATCATTTTCACTTCTGATTTCTAAGACTATATTATTTTGTAGAGTGCTGTATTATGTTATTTATTTTGAATGCAGACATTCATAATTAATTCTGTCAATATTTCTTTTTTTTTCACTACATTTGTATGCCGACAAGGCTGAGGCTCAATAACAAAGTTCAATAGTTGATAGAATCAGGCGTTACTTTGCAAACCCCGGACTAAAGCTGAAAAAGAGGATTATTTTGCTTTAAATTTCCACTAAACGACGCCAGCACACGAACCAAAATACATCCAACTGTAATCGTCTGAAAAAGATAAAACTGGAAGTCGCAGGACTTACAATACCTACAACTCACGACGTGACACAGAAGATGCACCTGGAATCACAACACTGACACCAACAAAACACTCGACGCGTTTCGCCACTACACGTGGCATCCTCAAGAGATGTTGTCGCTTCGACAGACAGTCGCTCGTAGTCTGTCGTTTAGTGGTAATTTAAAGCAAAGTAATCATCTTTTCCAGCTTTAACAGTGATCAATAAAAATTTAAGTAACCTTATTACCTTACTTCAAAAAGCACAACCAAAATCGTTTTATCTTTCTTCGATTTATCTTACCTGTATCAAATTCATGTTAGCCCTAAGAGCCCGTTGAGCTAAAAACAGTCAAGTGCGAGTGTTCTTAGCGCGTCGTCTCCGCGGCCACTTGTATCCAAATTGAGCGGGGATCGCAGTACGTCATTCAACTTTAAAATTATGCGCGAATCCACAAGTTTTGACAACTCATCGCGATACTTGTTTAAAGTTAACAAGTTGAGAAAGTTGCTGAAGCCCTTTTGTATTCTAAGTAGGGCAAAATTCAAACAGGAAAACTTAGAGGAACAACCTATTTCGACATGTCTAATAAATTCTCTACCGCTATAGAATGATATTGTTGTGTATAGGTACTTGTATTGTCAATCAAGACACTCCGAAGTCCTATGTGTATCAAAATATATTACTTACTGACTATACAGTTAAGGAAAAAGGGAATGTTATTATAACCACATTGGGCATTTTCTTCAGATAAAATTATTTGTTTGGCGCTGACAAATTAAATGATAGTACTAATTGGCTAGACGACACCACCAATCGTTGACATACTTTTTATTATCTGTCAAAACGGTCTGCCTCCATAGATTTCGTATGGGTATAAATGATTGTGACGTCACGGTCATGTATCAGAAATCGGAGTCAATTGACCGAATATTTATTGCGTTTTGTGTGTTTAAAAATTGGTTTCTACAGCTTTTTTGAAATATATTGGTTGTATTAACTTCATAGGGGCTATGCTTTTTAAACACCATGTTCTTGACAATATTTAAGATATCATCATCCCAATTGTCGCACAGAAGTGACGAGTAAAGCCGCTGGCAATCTATATTTACTTGCTTCTGAAGCTATCAATGAAGGCTATTAATTAATGAAACACTTTAATAACTAAGGTCAATAACTTTCATAGTTATTGTACCAAATCAGTATGTCATAGCTCATTCAATCTCCTAATTAGATCAAAGGCTTAATGAGAGGGTTAGCAAGACTTCGTTGTATGATTAACAAGCGGAAGATAAAAGCCAAGTTTGCGCTCGCGGCGACGGCTTTGGGCCAGGGCTTTACTTGAATTATAAATGCGGACTTGGCCCCGCCGTAAAAGAGGCACATACAGTAGCTTGCCAGAACTTAAATAATAACTTTCTCCAAAATTTTGTTTACGGCAGACATTCTCTACAGATCCGCTAAGTGCTCCGAATATTGTATGCAAGTGTACGTAATACATAAATGCATGTGTTGATTCTTTACTGCAAACCGTCATGGCCGCACTGAGTTCGTATTGTTATGATTTTATTGTGTCTGAGACAGGTTTTTAACATTGCTCGCAGAGACTATGAGATGAATCACAAAGTCATGTGTAGTATAAAAAAATTTTCGTAAATAGACCCAGGGTCACTTTAACACGTTCCAGCTACAGTCAGCAGAAAGGATTCGATTAGACGAAGTTAAAAATATTGAGAAAAGGAATTTGAAATACTTATTAATTTGAAATACTAATTTGAATCCTTAAACATTTTCTCAATAAAAAAATGATTAAAAATTCTCATTTATTTGCAAGTATTACTGAAAATTTTAGTCAATTTTTTTTGTTATGAAATAGACCACTGCCATGAGTATTTACGAATAAGACATGAGGATTCTTAATTAAAGAAATGTCAGCAAATCTGTTTCTAAGTGTTTTAATGGCAGGAATCCTGAAGACACTGGGTAACAAACAAATCGATTTATATTCACCTACTTACAAGGGCAATGTACTTCATATTATATTCAAATGGATATAATCATTATGCGCATATTCGTATTACCTACCGATTCTCAGAAGGAGGCGAAATTGAGAAACAGTAGCCGCCAAATTGAGAGTTCCCGGTTGTTAGATCTGTTAGTAATTACAGACCTTTGCAATTCAAAGTAAATTTATCAATTTAAGGCAGCTGTAATTGTAAGCCTGACAGACGCAGACGGATTTATTTACGAGAAATAGGAAAAGGAAATTTTGGTGACATTTTAAGTATTAATAAAATAAAAACTTTGCTTGAAATATTAAATGTGCCCAAGTACTTTTAACAGCATATTAATCAATATCTCAATCTCAGATATCTGTAATATGGAATATCTCAATTTTTCTTAACATTGCACAAAAACATACAGGGTGACAGGAAATGTGGTAAAAAGGTTGAGTGCGCTTTTTTGTAGTCATGTAAGTCATTAACAACACGTGCGAAACTTGTTAATTTTTTATTTATTCAAGATTTGAGTATTTGTTCGAAATACTTCCGCTTTTTTATGTTTAAGTGTCTGAACGTCAAAATAATGTCACTTTTAGCATTATTGTTAACACTTGTAAGAGATAAGCTGGTCAGTGCCTCAGTGTTTGAGGATTTCGGGAGTACCTAGTGTGCCTATTCTACAGTTTTATTAGCTTGTTACTAGAGATCGGATATTCGGATGCATATTCACCTAAAGTTCATTTTTGGCTAATATATTATGGCAACGGCTTCTTTAAACATTTATTTTAAAAAAATTGGGATTGCGGGTTCTTCGAGATTGCGAAACTATATGTATCATGGTAAGTATGTGGTATTTATTTTAATAAAAGTGGATCCCGGGAGCACGTTGTAGTTATTAATGTGTCTATGTCGTAGTTGTTAATTTGCTCAAAATATCGTTAAGTAAATTATAAGATACGATGTAAAAGCCCATTCCATATTAGCCAACACCTCAACTTTAGGTAAATATGCATCCGATTATCCTATGCTTATTACCACCTAACATCAGGTGTGATAAGACTTGTTTCTTCCTCTATGTGTGTATACGTCCCGAACAGCAACGTGAGTGAAATCGCTAAACCTAAAATATACTTGCATTAAATTTTACAGTTAATTTTGTTACTGCGAAAAAAGCGGTAAAGCAGCAATAGATCTTGAAAGAAAACGATAAATGGGTCTAATAGATAGTTCATTCGGGCCATCCAGTAATTTATGATCCCGTTTATCACATGCTACCCGCCACTTACTTAGAAAGTATATCTCAAGGAACGGGCAATTTTGTTCATACCAAGGAAAATTTTTTCCTAAAGAAGCTACGATCAAGTATATACTAGTTGACAGGTCAGCGCGTTAATACCGTTTCTCTGCGTGTTCACCTCATCTATGAAGTGAGATGTTATTTCGTTCTACTCTAGTGCACACTGAGCCAATATAGACAGGTGTTTCAAAACGACGCAGTTCTCTTTCAAAATTTGCAAAAACAATTAATAGAGTATCTTATTTTTGGTAAGTACATGTAGAGTCATTTTTGTTTTCAGCCTAAAAGTAATAAATAGTACGAAAAATCAATTTTAAACATTAGGTTCGAAATATCATGCGTATTTGGCCAACATTGGGCCAATATTTTTACGCTAAAACGTGTTGAACATTTTAATTATTTTTTTTTTTCATTAAAGTCCACTGATTTAAAAAAAAAAACATATTTAAATCAGTGGACATTGAAGATAGATTCCTTTTTATACTATAAGTCTATTTTTGTGTGTTGTTTTGGATTCCTATAAGATAGGTATTTGTTTTTTATTTCCTAGCAATCCTTTTGCGGGTGCAGAATGGATCTTGTTTTTTTTTTTAATTTAGAAATTTCAGAAACCAACACTCTCCTGAGGGCTATTGCCACCTATATTGAGGGATATTGGTATACAGCCCTATCACCGCTCACTGGGCATCAATCCACGTTCGGTCCAATCCTAGCTTTAAGTTCTATTAGAGTTTGAAGCTGGGATTGGCTTCGGACTGTTTTTTAAGTGTTTTATTTTATTTTATCTCTTAAGTTGGTTTTTAGGTTAAGAATGTATGGAAATTGTTTCTGAAATAAATGTTTCATTCATTCATTCATTAGTTACAATCTCATCTGATGGTGTTTATCGATGTGGCCGAGGATAGATCATGTCTGTCTACTCGTAGTAGCAGCATATACACTCTTTTTTACTCTTGGTTGTTGTCAGAGAAAGAGGAGAAGACTTTTGAAGGCCAGCTAAAAATTCTGTTAAATTGGTGGTCTTGCAGGGTCAATTGGTTCAACTGATAAAATACAAAAATTGAGGTATTAAGCTATTTACCGTTTTTCTTTGATTTTTTGCATTTTCGAATGAACAGAAAAGTTGTAGCTTAAAAAAATGCAGTTACCTACCATACTTTCTTTAAGTGAAAGTTTGGTAAATTCGGTAGTATTACCGAAAATGTATTTTGTGGACCGCATTAAGATTTTACACAAAAATAGGAAAAAAAATTGGAAATTCCCCATACTGAAAACCGAAACTTAAAAAATTGTTTTTCATCACCCATACTCTATGGAAAGGTCTTCAAAAATATTTAGATATTTAGGTTTGTAATATCATTTGAGAACACTTACAAAGTGGTGAAATGTGTTCTCCCCCGTTGTCACTTTTAGAATAAGAGAAACAAAAACACATAAAAAAAAGATGTACATTACCATCTAAACTTCCACCGAAAATTGGATTGAACGAGAACTAGTAAGTTTTTTTTTATAAGGGCCTAAACTTTATACTTGCTACTACGGAACCCTTCATTGGCGAGTCAGACTCGCGCTTGGCCGGTTTTGTTTGAATGTATTCTACCAGTGCAGCCTGGTTACGAAAACTTCACGAGAATATTTTATGCTTCCTTAAATTATAGCCATGAAACATTTAGCGAGGAGTGTAATGTACTGAAAGCGCTTTGTCGGTTACAAATGTCTAGACGGCGTATTTAGCAGCGCGTCTAAATGTGCTTGTTGTAAAATAAGAACTCTAATGAAAAATATCATAAACATAGATCTTTAATATCTTCAGTGACGTCGTTACTTCTTCGCTTTCTCATTGTGGTTACGTCATTTATAATAATGACGTAAATGATGTTGGTATAGCTATGTCGAGTAACTGAGATAGACACAGAATGTGCAATGATATTGAGAGATTTAGGAGGGATTATAGAAATAGGACAGATCCTTTTGACAACTTATGAATTTGTGTGACCCATATAGTTACTAAATTATAGTCAATTTTTGACTGTATAATTCCCGTACTAAAAGTAACTGTAACCGTTCGTTTATTGAACTGGATAAATGGCCTTGGTGGCATCAATACTAAGCATGTTCAATCTGTGATATCACTAATACGAGTACTCATCCAGCCTAGTTCTAATTTAGGGGCAGACATAGCCGATCGAACGTTTGACAGTTGGCAGTTGAACTCTGCGCGTTCCGCGTTTTATCGCGCTGGAATGTTCAATATCGCAAACAAAGCTTTTCTCTTTAATTGGATCCGCAGACAGCGCTCTTGGCTGCAGACTTATGCGATTAGACCGACGGGATGGGTGCCGCACTAGTTTCAATCAGGCATGAAATTTGTTGGCATGAAGATTTAAAAATATGGGAATAATAACATTTTAGGGTTCCGTAGCCAAAAGGCAAAATAACGGAACCCTAATATATAGATTCGTCATACAAATAATGAATTGTATGATTTAAGCCCGCGTCTCAAACCTTTTTTTTTTCATTTATTTTGGTACCTACGTAACAGTCATTCATTGCAAATGACATACTGAAACAGTTAAGCTGTTAAATTAAATTATTTGTTGCAGTATGTTCGAAGAGCTAAATCGATTCGTAAATACGTGTATTCTGCCTACCTAGTGCAAAATGCGACTTGTTGAAACAGTTGCCTTATAGAATGTTCCAATATTAGGTACAATAATCTACCTTTGACTGAAAAGTAGATAACTGTAAGTTTCATACTTAAAGCTATCGGAGGATATAATATTATACTACCCATGCATATAACCATAGAATTGAAATGAGACTCTTTTTACGGATTATTTCGCGATTTATTTACATTTTATTTTAACCTCATGTTTCGGACCCTTTTCAGCGTCCTGTGACTACAGGTAGACTAAGGTGTTAGTTGTCATTACATAGTCTTGAAAAAATTGTAAACTACCATCACTCAAAAATATTAAGTTACGTTCCTAGCTATACAAAAAAAAATCCGTATAAAATGTCTCATTTCAATGTCTACTGTTCGCGTAAACCGAAGAAACAAACACATAGAATTGAACTTTAATTCAAAACGATTCTCATCACCCTATATAACTCCCACTGCTGGGCACCGAACTCACCTCAACTTTGAGGTGATGCGAGCCATACTCCACCACGCGGGCTCAGTGCGGATTGGTGGAGGGGTGTGTGTAAGGTAAGTGACCAACCTTACTATCAGATGTCATTAAACCGCCCGAGGGCCTCTGACTAGGACTAATATCTATCGATATTAACCGGGACCAACCGCTTAACGGACCTTCCAAAGCACGGAGATGCTTGTAAATAGACGTCACTTAAATGGTCAGAATGGTCACCCATCCCAAACATGACCGCCCCTTAGGTTGCTTAACTTTTGGTATCACTGCCAAAGCGCTGCAACACTGCGCCACAAGCACCTTCAAAACGATTAATTCGTGGTAATTAAAAGTACCAAGTATAGTATGTTGATATCTAAGATTGTTTCTGGTGGCAGAGCGAGTAATCTCACGTTAAAATATTCAACTTGAGTTTTGATTTATGGCCTCATTTTCTTGTAAGCTTGTCTAGCAAGAGCGGCTTAGTTCACCAAAGCACACTAGAGGGCCACATTAAATCTGAGACGGTGGCGTCGTCAACTCAAGAATTTACTGAGCGTTCTTAAGTTAATGGAATAAGGTTGAAAATTAGCGGTAGCATAACTACGTCTGTCTATTAATGAAAATTATTCAAGTAGGCTCACACACGAGATGTGAAAACGATGACTAGAGTGCTAAAATGACAAGTAACCTCGAGTATTTATTTACTGAGTTTTAGCTTTGATTAATTAAATCCTAGCGAAATACAACAAAATTAATGATTTTTACAATGCTATTATGATAACGTTGTGTATTTTACTCATGTTCTACAGGAATTAATGATGACCACTTTGGTGTAATGGTTGAGAAGTTGACTGTTAACCACGAGGTCGCGGGTTCGTTCCCGCACTGTACAAACGTTTGTGTGCGTGAACATGTCTGTTTGTACTGGTCTGGGTGTTATATGTATTTATTTAAGTTTATTTGTAATACCACTGTTGATTCTGATATCTGTAACACAAGTGCTTAAGCTACTTACCACGGAGTCAGATCAATGTATGTGATGTTGTTGTATAATTATTGATTTATTTATTATTATTTATTTAATGAAAGTTACGTGTACAGTGGCCCTACCTACTGTAGGTCAACTCTGCGGTTTTATATGACAGAAGTCGTCGCGAGACGAATTTATGAGCTGTCATAACTTGCACCAAACGCCGCGTTACAAAATACTTCATTAATACTACGTTCTGTCGTTGGGAAGTTACTCTACTTACTTTAAGCAAACGTGTACAACTCTCGGTAATGACAAGTAGTATTTTGAAGTAAAAAACTACCAGCACTTGTGTTACAGATATCAGAATCAAAAGTGGTATTACAAATAAACTTAAATAAACACATATAACACCCAGGCCAGTACAAACAGACATGTTCATGCATACAAATGTTTGTACAGACCGCTCTGTACAAACATTTGTATCGAACCCGCGACCTCTTGGTTAATAGTCAATTTCATAACGACCGACCTTAGACGACCGTTTGGTGCAGTGGTCTACATGTCGGACTTCTAAAACCAAGGGTCGCGGGTTCGATCCCCGCACAGTTCAAGCATATGTGTGCATGAACATTTGTGTTTGTACTGGTGTTTTCTATGTATAATATGTATTTATTTACAAAAAAAAAGTTATTAAGAATGTTTATCCGTTGTCTAATACCCATAACTCAAGCCTCGTAGCTTAATTTGGGACTAGAGAATTGGTGTGATTGTTGTGAAATATTTATTTATTTTATAACCATTACACCAAACTGGTCGTTAAATGTAGTGTGTAATATAGTAATGATTCAAACGTAGCGATATATTTTTTCGTAGTTATAATAGTACCTTAAAAAGCATATAGCAGTCGTCAAATTTGTACCAGCGTTTGATTGAAGCCCATTTCATTTAGATCACGGATTTACTGACCTCAATAAGATCGAGTATAAAATTGCGCAGACGTATCAATAGATCTTAGTAAACATTTTTGTCACTAATAAATCACCTACTCACCTAAAATTATCTCGAATTCGTGCCACCATAATACAGTGATTTATCTCACACTCGGCTTATTTGTGAAATCCCAAATGTATTGTTTAAGTTTTCACTCCGCTAAAACAACAGCCTCGTAAATTATGGTGTAGAAATGTGCCCGTGTAATATACGACCCTAACTAACAAGAAATAAACTACTTTATTAATGACATCGCCTAATTAAGTCGCGCACACACTTACTTGGTACTATACAAATAACATTATATGTGTACATATATACTCGAGGTCATTGACCTGGATATTTCTTGTGTCGAGCTTTCTTAAGGCAAGTTTCTTTAGAATACCGGCACGTGCATGTAGATAGACATAATATGTCAGCGAAATAACGTCAGTATTTCATATTTACTGTTTGGAAAAATTGGGTAACATGTTTCTCAAACTGACAACGGTGACCGAGCTTCTTTTCAGAATACGTGAAATAATAGGCACGGGGGTGTGCGTTTTTGAGAAATTCATGACAGAAAATCTCAAAAACAATTTTGGCTCGACCTGGGATTCGAACCCAGGACCTCTCGAATGTAAGGCAGAAAATTTGCCACTACACCAACGAGGCATTGACAACGTGAATTAGGCGTTAGATAAAAAAATGTTTTCTCGACATTCAAGCTACTATTTTTCTCTTACATCTACTCCTTAATACGTGGCATCATTGATATGACTTTACCGTCAGTAATTTAGATTTAAGACTTGTGTTCATCAATATTTGTGACAAAACGGTCAGATATTAAATGATTACTGTATTATATTACTGATATTGATAATAAGCAAAGGGCTACATTTGAAACTACGGTTAACGGCTTACTGAGAAAGAAGGGAGGTTTGTCCCATAGCTAGAGTACATCACACTATTTTTGTGTTTTCTCTTTTATTTATTTTGTCGCACCGCCCACTAATCATTTCTGCTTAGCCCAAAGGTATGATTGGTAGAGAATGCCTTAAGGCGTTAAGTCCACCTTTTGTACAAAGTTTGGTTGTGGAATAAAGCTTAAATTAATAATTAAATAAATCACAGTCATAACTCAGTGGCCCTGGACCACTCCATTTATATCAAGTATTTCCTTCCCGTGTTTTATATGTACCTTAATTTCACTTTTTATCCCTTACAAAAAAATTGCGTGTTATAAGTTTGGCCTTGTCTATTTGTGGTATTATGTGCACCCAAAGATATTATCGCTCAATCAAGTAAGGTTATGCTATAAGAACTTAATTAGCAATAACGCACTAAATTAGTATAAATCATTTTGATACAACTTTACATGTTCTCTCTCATCAGCCTATATACGTCCCACTGCTGGGCACAGGCCTCACCTCAACTATGAGGTGGTCCGAGCCATACTACACCACGCGGGCTCAGTGCGGATTGGTGGAGGGGTGTGTGTAAGGTAAGTGACCAACCTTACTGTCAGACAATAAAATGACCAAGCATGTTTTATCGATTTTTCGATATAAAAAACGTTCGTCGTCAAGCGATTAAAATTAATATAAAGAAACCATTAATAATAAATAAATTACATGTCCACCCTAAAGTAAAAACATAACAATAAATATTATATAGTACATAATATATAATGTCATTTGTATTTAAATAATGTCAAATCATACCAAACTATGATTCAAAATTAATAAACTATTGAAAATAATAGAACCCATTAATTCCAATTCGCTTGAGATGGCCGTCCCAACAAAATTTTGTGTACTCGTCTATTCCATATAAACAGTGCTCAATCAATACCCTAAAAATATTTCTCTTAAAAACATTAATTGCTATTTTTGAATACGATTCGGGAGTAAATTAAATTAGCGGACACACATGACATGACTGTTTCTGGCCAGACCTGCCGTGGCTGCTACGGGCACAGCTAGCTTCCACGGGTACCTCCTTGAACGTTTGTGACCATCTTCTTTTGTAAACAAACTAGAATTTATCTTCACAAACAGTAAGCTTTCGAACGTGAGACAATGCAGCATTTTTTTAAAATGAATGTGTTCTTGAAAGTGATCAAAGATGAACGAAAAACAAGGCTTATCCGGCTGATGCGAATACATTAACATTTCAACGTAACATTTCAGTTTCAACATTGTCAAGTTCCGTTTCAGGGTTCATGCTTTACTGCTGCGACAGAATGACATAATAATAATTATAATAATAATTTATTCATAACCTCATTACAGATAACAGGATAACAGATTTTTCTTGGGTGTGTACAGGGTTAATTTAATCATTTTGCCTCATGAGATTTATATCCCTGACAATGAGACTAGTAAGAACTGTATCTTCAGTGTCAGTGATTCCTCGACATTTTTCAAACTGAATTACTTTAAAAAAAATAAAAAAGACATGGGTAACTTCAATTGTAATAGAGTAGTAAGTTACTTTATTATTATAATTTATTAACAAGTTGAACTTCTTTACAATGTGAAGTTACAACACACATAAAGAAAAATAAACCCGCCTGTGGCAGTCCATTTTTCTTTAAGTGTTTTTTAATTTCACATTGTCACAGTCTAAATAATTTTATGATTTCAAGCTCGTAAACTATTTTGGTTGGTTGGAGGTGCTTGTGGCGCAGTAGTAGCAGCGCTTTGGTAGTCATACCAAAAGTTAAGCAACCTACGGCGCGGTCATGTTTGGGATGGGTGACCATTCCGACCATACAAGTGACGTCTATTTACAAGCATCTCCGAGCTTCGGAAGGCACGTTAAGCTGTTGGTCCCGGTTAATATCGATAGATATTAGTCGTTAAGCCTGGTCGGAGGCCCTCGGGCGGCTTAATAACATCTGACAGTAAGGTTGGTCACTTACCTTACACACACCCCTCCAACAATCCGCACTGAGCCCTCGTGGTGGAGTATGGCTCGCACCACCTCATAGTTGAGGTGAGGCCTGTGCCCAGCAGTGGGACGATATAGGCTGATGATAATAAACTATTTTTAGGTAGATAAATTAAAGATTAGAGATTTTATTTATTAGTAAAAAGCGCTACCTTTTAAGATTTCACTGGGATAAAAAGAGAGAGCAAATGTTAACTTTGATTTAACTGTCATGAAATTCATATATTAGGAGACTAAACGTTTAAAACGTGTATCTTAGTAAAAATACGTCTAAGAACGTGAAAACTATCATTGTTATTCAACAAGCTATTTCTTGCTCTCACTCACTTGAGGCACATGAGTAGAAAAACGGAACAGAGACTAAGCTTCTTAAGAACGTGCAAAATTGTTACCTATTTTAGTAGGGTTGTCACAACAGGTTAAGACAAATTAAACAAAACATTTGTTAAATAGTTTTATTATAATAAATAAATAAATATTTCTCAACAAGCACACCAATTCTCTAGTCCCAAAGTAAGCTTCGAGTTGTGTTATGGGTACTAGATAACGGATATACATACTTAAATACTTTTTTTTGTAAATAAATACATAATATAAATAGAAAACACCCAGACCAGTACAAACACACATGTTCATGCACACTTATGCTTGTACTTGCGGGAGGTTCATTAATATTTTCCGTGTGACGTCACCCCGTAAGGCCGAGTGGTCACTGAGTTATGGCGTCGTAACTCACGTCTCGTTACGGACTGTCCTTACACTCGAGAAAATAACCACTAACAAGGATGTAGTGGATAAAAATAGGTGTGACGAATAACTTGGTCGGTTTACTTGATAAGTTATAAATAAGATTCATGTGCTAAGCTTCTTCCTTGAATTGTTTTAGCACAATTCATTTCCTATTTCATTTGTACATTTGACGACGTCTTGGTGCAGTGGTTCACAGGTCGGACTTCTAAAACCAAGGGTCGCGGGTTCGATCCCCGTACAGTACAAGCATAAGTGTGCTTGTACTGGTCTGGGTGTTTTCTATGTATAATATGTATTTATTTACAAAAAAAAGTATTAAGGTATGTTTATCCGTTGTCTAGTACCCATAACACAAGCCTCGTAGCTTAATTTGGGACTAGAGAATTGGTGTGATTGTTGTAAAATATTTATTCATTAATTATTAAATTCTGCCGTGCTAATCCAAAAGACACAAAGTTGAGATACAGTGTTTTTACATATTAATGCTCAATCGATTTTTTCAATTGTTTTGATTTTTGACGTATTTTACAATATAAAGCAATCGTAAAAACACTCTATTAACTCTAATTAGTGTTTCATTCATGAAAGTGCTAAAAATAATACAGTGCCAATTTTATTTTATTTTATTTATTAACACAAAACAGTTTACAGTTGTGGAGTTGTGAAGTTTCTTAAAAATTAAAATTAAGTACTAAACTGAAAACCACAACATGTGTTTATGGAGTACAATACCTTAAGTTACTATTATTCTAAATCACAAATATTCGAGCTAACTGGCGCGGTGAAAAGCGTATTACAAATTTTGCACCTTAAACAAGTACCTTAAGCAAGTAGGGACTTCTAAAGTAATTGGTCTCCTACGTACAACACATAAAACCAATCACTTCAGAATCTCACTAATAAATTTGTAGAAGTCATTTGGATCAGAACCCAGAATATCATCTTAATTAAGAATGAATAATTTCTATTTTTTTTTCTTCGCCACGCTTACTTATCTTTGTTTCATAGTAAGGTGAAGTACAGCAGACGTCTGAGCAGACTGAACTATTTCCAATTAAAAGTGGCAAGACGCATCGGTAGAATGACTGTCTTCAAGTCGTCTGTAAGAATTCGTTTTGGGAGCAACTCTTAACACATTCCTGCGAGTGATTCCCGAGACTTTACTATGTAACGTAGTGTTAGTGTCCAGCTTATTAATCGCCGTTATTTGCCGTCATAGCAAGGCAAAAGATTTTCCACTCTTTAATATACAATTTTCACTAACTGTCTACTTTATTACCAGTGTCGTGTGCCCTTTATTTATTTTATTTTTTATTTTATTTATTTTGAAAACCAACAGCGTAACACATTGTATAGATTTAAGTAGTAAATTAAAGGTAAGTAAAGCTAATAACAGGTTTCCCTTAAATTAACTATTAGTAGTGGTAAGATAATTTAATTATTTACATAATGCAGACTAAAAACTTGAAACAAATTCAGATTGCATGCATGGTAGTATTTAGTATTTTACTGAGTTTTTTTTTAAATATTATTAATGTACAGTGTCCAATAATTTAGTAAATTGTTTATAAAATAGAAGAGTTATTACAGTATGGCCAATATAGTGAGTACAGTGCGGTCCAGTGCTGCTACATCGCATTGTGTATAAATGAAAAAATGAAAGTTACAGAGCAGAAAAAAAAGAACTAAAATACAATAATTATCAACTACATTTTTCAAGCCCGTGCCTGAGCTTCAGGAGTATTTTTATATGTTTTCGGTAATCGAGAGAGGATGGCATTACGTAATAATGATTAAGTTCTACAATGAAATGAACTGACTGACTTATAATTCTATTTGCTTTTACCCGCGACTTTGTCCTCATCAGGTTGTATTTTTGGAACGTGTTGTTTTTCTGTAATACCAGTTTTATCCAAATATAATTCAAATCTTTGGTAATTATGAAGTGAAAGTGAACAGATTACCCGGAAAGTACATAAACATTTTTGCATGCCATTAGGTTAAGTGATGAATGTACCGTATACTATTTATTTGAACATCTTGTAACCACACACTGCACTTGCAAAATAAATGAATTGAATTGAATTGAAAAGTTATTATTTCTACGAGAATGCGTTGTTTTCCCGCGGTCAAAAGTAACTCATGTCCTTTCTTAAGTCTCAAACTCCTTACCAAATTTCATTTTAATCTGTTCAGTAGTTTAGGCGCAAAAGCGACCCACTTGAATTTTCCCATGGGAATGTGTCATTTTCCCGTGGTAAAAAGTTGCCTATGACCTTTCTCGGGTATCAAAATGTCTCCACACCAAATTTCATGCAAATCGGTTTTGTAGTATAGGCGTAATTGAGTTACACAGACAGACAGAGTTACTTCGCATTTATAATATTAGTATGGATGCAATAAAGTCAGTCAGACAGTCTCATGCCATCGTGATAGCGCGCTGTTAGTATTAAAATCCTGTTCTGTATCACTTTATGTCTCGTTGAACTTCATTTTTTTTATCAATATGGGTTCGCTCTTGACATCATTCTCCCTCTAGGAGTTAAAGAAGATGTCGACGATGTAGCGAGCTTACCCAGAAGGTGCCTATTTATTTTCGCTTTGAATGAGCTCAAGTTATAAGAAAGAGGGAACACTGTCGGCGGAAGCGCATTCCATTCCTTGGCTGTGCGCATTATGAAGGATGAAGCGAAGCGCTTAGAGCGTATAGTAGATATATCAACCAAGTATGGATGGTAACCCGCCGTACGTGTGGTGGCCCTCTGGTAGAATTGCTTGGAGCCAAAAGTCGGGATAACGAATTAGTGGTAACGACCTTTAGACACATCCCGGTCTATCTTTGCCTGGACGCACATAATCGAGATTCCTATACCTCCTGCTATCTACAGTTGTTCTCATCTTCTGTAAGAATTTCGCGTCTTTTAAGTTATAAAAGTGATTTATATTCAACTAGAAACCGCCTACTTACGTAAACGAATTGAACCCGTGCCACTCCCATGATACGAGGTTTTTTGACTTTTTTGACTCCGAGCTGTTTTTGAGAAATTCATGACAGAAAATCTCAGAAACAATTTGGCTCGACCTGGGATTCGAACCCAGGACCTCTCTGATGTAAGGCAGAAACTTTGCCATTACACCAACAAGACAGTTAACAGACATGATAGTGTCTTCGAAGTAACTTAGTGAAAAATACTGATGGGGTTTTAATACTTGAAAATACTTACGAGTATTCGTAGGTACTCTTTTAATCTAGTTCAACTTACTTCTTGCTTACACACATTGCATTTCACCAACTTTTGGCGTGTGTTTCGTCGGTACACCCATGAATATGTTTATTACACATTCCCAACTCCAGGATTCCCGTGAAGCAATCGCAAAGTTTTGTTTCTCTAATCCAGAACGTGGTTATGATTCCTGGAATTGAGGTCGCGTTGGCGTATGTTGCTTGTTTATAAGCAGAGCGACAGTGAACCAACATGTGGTTATGGTGTACACTTGGTGAACAACACCAAGTTTGATAGGAAGTAAGATCGAAATATGGTATGTCCAGGTCAGAATTTGCAGTATTCTATGTAAGTTACAAGTGGCCGCACGGGGCTTTGTATGCGTGAAACATTTACGACTTGCAGCCTTTGCTATTCTGGTGTATAAGCTATATTTTTGTAAAATTTCATTATAGTCTATAGCAGCATTTTTGACGTGACAACGTCTTATAAATTGGTTTGCCGGGTGACACTTCAAGAAACTGCGTTACGCTGCTCCGCTCACGTTCCGCGCTCACAATGAGAGCGAGTGAGAGGCACGCGTCCCTTCGACTCGGGCATGGTTAGCCCGCCTAAGAGCGAGTGAGACAGACATAAAAAGTGAAAGGCACGCGTCCCTTCCACTCGAGCACAGTTAACCCGCCTAAGAGCGAGAGAGACAGAGCGAGAGAGAGAGAGTGAGAGAGATAGGCATACACACCGGTTCATGTTATACGAATGAATATTCACATTAAAATTATTTTACCACTCAAAGTCGTTGTCACGTAAAACTTTCGCCCGTATACCGACTTTACAGGCAACCAATTTTTTTAAGTGAAAGAGTAACATCCATACAAAAAACCTTTCATACGTACACGAAAGTTGTGTACGTATGAAAGGATGGTTGTAATTAAATTTAAGTAGGATTAGTAAAGTGTATGGCAATTGTCCTGAATTTATTTTATGAAATGCTGCGTTATTGATTTCGTACTATCAATAGGCAATAGATATATTATTATGTAGGGTTAAATAAAACATCAAAAACTCTTCACAAAATGTGTGATTATTCATATCATGATATAGTAGTAATTTTTATTCCGCAACTTTGTTCGCGTGGAATTCCTTTGTTTTCGAAATCGCAGTCGAACGGGATAAAAAGTAGCCTAGGGTCGTTTAGCCGGTTTTCGGCCATTTAAGCAAAGTTTCATATTCCGAGTGATTTTTTGGTGTAACAGAGCTAACAAAATTAAACAAATAAAATGTTTTTGAATCATAAAACTATCTGACTTTCTATACGTGTAAACTTTTCTAACGTTAACATTATCGTCTAATTATAAAAAATATAAATATCGAGAATCTTCGATTTAGCCCGTTCTCGGCCAACTGTTTCAGTTTCCGGCCCTTTTTATATTAGTTTTCGGCCAGTATTTGTTAATTTTTAATAGCTTTTATTGCAAAGATAGTAAGGCTCTTTTTAAATAAATAAAAAACTCAGTTTTTAATACTTTTAATGTAATACAAATAATAGGAACACGGTTTTACAATTATTTGGCAGTAACTATCAACAATTGTTTTTAACAAATGTTTTATTTAAAAAATAGAAAATTCTTCTTCACTTTCTTCTTCCATATTTGTTTCTCCTCTTTCAGTCTTTTTTTTTTAAATCTGAAAAATAACGAGTAGTGTTACTTCTTATTAATGTTTAAATATGTATTTATATGTTTATTTAAAATTATGTGTACCTGATCAAAATTTGTCCTTTCTACTGATTTATCGTCTTCAGTTTTTTCTGTAACCTCTTGATCTATCTTTTTGTTTTCAATCTTTGTTCTATCTTTCTTTATCTCGAACTTCGTTTCTTTTTTTGTGTGCAGTTTTGCATGCTTTTCTTTTTTCTGCAATTAAACATACATTTATGTAAGTATTGTGTAGTCTTGATGAAAATTAGTTTTTATTCTTACTTAAATTGAATAATAGGTAATACCCGATCACAATCATTAAAATCATTGGCGATATATTCATAGAAAACGTCAGATCGCATCCAGCTAGATTCTGATTTTCCTATAACCCATCCATCTGGCATGTTATCTATAACTGCTTTTGGTGGTCTAACATATGGGAAAACTACAAGACGTGGGGGACATATTTTTCCTGATGCTGTCATTGTAATTAAAACGGTAAGAGTTTCTTTTTCGTTTCCCTTCTTCACGGTGTAAACATTCTTGTAACCTTTTGGGGCTAATATCTTTTCAGTTTTAGGACAAAGTGATACACCGGTTTCATCTGCGTGAAATATCCTCACTGGGTCCTTAATAATATCCGTCAACCCTTTTTCAATCAAAAAATATTCAAGTTCTTTGAACCATTTTCTGACTGTGCTCTCTCTTACTGATTCTCTTGCTTTATTAATGCTTTCAGGTTCTCGAACACTGATCTCCGGGTGTCTTCTAAGAAAACTTTGGTACCATGTCTGTCCAGGCCGTTTTCCTTCTGGGAGCTTATCGCCTTTTCCCATGTCTTTTAAAATGTTTTTAACTGTTTCCAGCAATTGCTCTTTACTAACAGGTATACCACATTTTGCTAAATCTATGATCCAATCTACAACTTTGCTTTTGCCATCTAATCCTAGTATAGGCTCTGGACCTACTTTTCGTGGCTTTTCTGATATCCTTCCTGAAGTACGATCTTGAACCGTTGCACGAGGAACGCCATATTGCCTACAGGTCTCTCTTATCCCTTTATTCTTACTTCTTATTGCCTCAATAGCTTGTGCTAATGCTTCTTCTGTATACTGAAAGTGAATCCTTTTTTCTTTTCTATCCCCAACTTTTTTTTCTTCCTTTATGTTTCTTTGGTTCAGTTTTTTCATCTTTGCGTCGTGATTTTTTTGTAGGAGCCATGATCTTAAAATATATATATATATTTTTATTATCTTAGATATATTTATTAACATATGGCCGAAAACACGATTACAAGAAACACATTTTCAGCCAGCCTTTCTCGCAAAGTCGAAAACAAACATTTTATTTAGCAAATTTCGGCCATTTTTCTATTATATGCCTAAAACCAAATTATTTTTTTCTATTTTTCGGACACTTATGAAGCTAGGCCGAAATTTAAAATAAAATGTTACCAGTTTTCGGCTTTGTTGTTCTTTTGGGCCGAAAACTAAGAACATATCGACCGTTTCTCGGCCTCCAAATAAATCATGGCCGAAAAACTATTTTGATCAATCTGATTCTCGGCCATCTTTAATGATACGGCCGGCCGTCGGTGATATTTTAAATTTAAAACGAATAAATCAAATATAAGTAGTTCTTTTGGACAAGTGTCTTAATGAATAATGTTCACTTAGATAATCTTCCAAAAGAAATGTTTCATAAATTGTTTTGCTAGATTTTCTGACCGCTTTTACACCTACCGTTAAAATAATTTTTTTTTAGTTTTCGGCCATTTTGTAACCAACTAGGCCGAAAAGTAGGGTTACAAAACCTCTTTTTCAGCCACCATAATACGAAAGAAATAAAATTCATTTTAAATATAAATTTTGTTACTAAACATACGGCCGAAATCTAACTACATAAGATAAGATAGATAAGATAAGATATTTATTTGTATAAACATGGTACATTTTTGGTTCTTATATTTAGGTATCGTGCACATGTTTAATCAATCTATCGATATACAAATGTTATGGTATCGTCATGCGTAACTACTTAACTTAAACGTTAATAAAGTTAATGATTGAAGTTAGTACATTTATAATAATGTTAATTCAATTTAATTACAACTTAATTACAATTTTAATTCAATTACAATTCAATTCCAAGTCTATTATGCAAAACAAAATGTCAGTTCATTAAACAAAAAAAATAAATCAACAAATGTCCGTCCATTATACATAAATAGGGAATCAGTCAAATGCATCAATCCTTAATCTGCGGTCAAATTTTAACAAAGTCACAAGGCATTAATGTCAATTTCTTGGGAAGAAGTTATTATATAATTTTTTTGAGGCCACCATTACTACAAAATTGCATAAATTCATCGACGCTATAAAAACATTTCTCAGCTAAGATTCTGAACATAATTCTTTTAAAAACGACAAATGGCAGAGTTTGGATCCGATCCGGAAGTAAGTTAAACAACCTGACACACATGCTGTAACTATTTTTGCTAAAACAGGTTGTACTTGCTGATGGGATTGTTAATTTGTTTGGGTACCTTATATTACCTTACCTTATAGTACCTGTTAGCGCCATCTAGCAACTATAGATGTTTAACGTCTCAAAGAAAGCGGTGTGAAGTTAAACATACAAGCAAGGCGCCGGGAGAGGGGCTGCGCGGGCGACACGCGCGAACTTCATTCGATTACTGGCAAAAACGAATACGAACGCATAATACTCATTTTTTGTAATAGATTATCAAATAAACTATTTTTAAACGGATAACTATACTGGATTTACTCTCACCTTATACGAAGACGAAACATGATCCATCGAGCCGTATAATAAAGCGGAACCAGCTATATATCGAAGTCTTAGAGGAAGAGAATCCAGGAATTCGAGGGAGTCGAGGAAGAAGTCGAAGGAACAACGCAACATCAAAACGGTCAGGTCATCCTTCCTTTTCCCATCCCGAACTTATCGATTTGTGCTAAAAAAGTGTTATTTATTGCAAATTCCAGTTCTAACGGTCATCATCTAATCGCGGTCGCAATCATCAATCGTGCGTTTCATACGAAAAAGGTGATTCTACAGAATTGTAAGTACTCTTTGCTTTTTAATTTCTCCCCAAAATGAGTGATAGTGAGAGTATTTCAGCAGGTGCTTCACTTCAATTGCCTAAGTCTGGGGAGGGTAGTCGGTCACCGTCAAAAGAAAAATCCAGTACTTTGAAACCATCGGATAGTCTTAAAAAACAGAGAGGAATCCTCAAATGTCGTCTTACTACTTTTTCTAAATATATTGATAAATTTCAAGATACAGATCCAACAAAATCTAAATTAATTGAGTTAAATTTGAGGATTTCACAATTAGAGTCAGTTTATTTGGAATTTAACAAAGTGCAAAATAAAATTGAAGAACAGAGTGAGGATGATGATCTCTCAACACAAATTGAATATCGAGAGAATTTTGAAAATCAGTACTTCGGATGTATTTCTATAGCAAAGTCGATTGTAGAAGACAGGGTTACGAATAATGATCATTCACACAAAGAACAACCGTCATCACACTTGAAGCTGCCGAATATTCAGCTTCCCACCTTTGACGGTTCATACGATGACTGGCTGGAATTCAAAAATTCATATTGTACTATGATTCATAAACGTTCTGATCTGGAGGCTATTCACAAATTTCATTATTTACGGTCATCACTCAGAGGTAGTGCACTTCAGGTCATAAGCGCTTTAGAATTTACTGAAGTAAACTATGCCCACGCGTGGGACCTTCTAGTGAATAGGTTCCAAAATGATCGTCTTTTAGTACACAACCACGTAAAGTCATTATTTTCTATACAAAGTATTAACAAAGAGTCACCTTCACATATTAGAAAACTTATTGATACTATCTTACGTAATTTACGTGCTTTGAAATCATTAGGCGAACCCACCGAATCATGGGACACACTGATCATGTATTTAATCGTGTGCAAATTAGATTCTTCTACTGAGCGCGAGTGGGAGAATCATAAGGGGGCTTTACTTTCGAATTCAAAGGATGATAATACTAAACGTAAGTTAAGACTGGATGATTTGTTAACTTTTCTAAGAAACCGAGCTGATTTGTTAGACATGGTAAACGCGAATAGTAGCAATAGTAACTATCATTCCCATTCTAATAAATCACACTTTAACGGCAATAAGTCACTTTTATATAACAATAAACAGATTCAAAATGTAAAATCATCCGCGGTGGAATCACATACTCAAAGCTATGTGGCCGCTAACAATACGAAACCGGTTAAGCGCATTCGAGAGTGTGTCTTATGCCACGGAAATCATGCGCTATACATATGCAGCATGTTCCTCAATATGTCTTTAGATGATCGATGTAAATTAGTGAAGGAAAAAGGTCTATGTTCCAATTGTTTACGTGCAGGACATTCAATTGATGATTGTTTTTTCGGTCCTTGTAAACAATGTAAACGAAAACACAATAGCTTATTACACCAAGATTCGCCAGTTCAATCTCCTAGTACGGAGTCCAGTGCGTCACAGGTAAAATCAACCGTTGTGCATTGCACTAATGCTCCAGCTGGCCGGCCCGTGATGACTCAACCGGTCCTGTTATCAACAGCGCTAGTCGATGTACTGGACGACAACAATGAGCGGCACACGGCCCGTGCACTCCTAGACAACGGAAGTCAACACTGTTTTGTTTCCGATGCGTTCTGTAAACGGATTAAATGTACGAAATTTATACAGTCCACTGTTCGGGTATTAGGTGTGGGACAATCGGTCTCGCACTCTAATAAATCATGCGACTTAGTAATTCAATCTAAAGTAAACGATTATACTACGAATATTCAATGTTTTGTCTTGCCGCAAATCACATCAGTCATTCCGCCTGTGAGTATCGATGTTGATTCTATACGAATACCTAATAATTTAGAACTTGCTGATCCCTGTTATTTCGTGCCCTCAGAAATCGATTTATTAATAGGTGCCGACTTATTTTGGGAACTTTTAAACGACAATAAAATTAAATTAAAATGCGGCCCATATATGCAAGATTCTAAATTAGGTTGGTTACTAGCTGGACCCATTTATACGAAAAAATTGCCTAAAAATAATAATAAAATTCAATGCAATTTTACACAAACGATTGATTTACAGTTAAGAAAGTTTTGGGAGTTGGAAGATAATATTTCTCAAAATAGTATTCTCACTTCCGATGAACGTAAATGCGAACAATTATTTAAAGATACGACAAAGCGTGAGTTAGATGGTAGATTTTCTGTTCGTATACCATTACGTGAATCATCAGATTCATTAGGCGATTCTTATACGACAGCTTATAACAGGTTTCTTTCTTTAGAGCGAAAATTAGAGCGCATGCCTCATTACAAAGGTATGTATTCGGATTTTATACGCGAATATCGAGAGTTAGGCCACATGTCCAAAATAGATAGGTACAGTGAGCCACATTATTTTCTCCCACATCACGGAGTCTATCGTGAACACAGCACGACAACCAAATTGAGAGTAGTATTTGACGCTAGCTGTGCCACTTCTTCGGGAAAATCGCTTAACGATATACAACATATCGGGCCTAGATTACAGAACGATACATTCGGTATTTTATTACGTTTTAGGCAGCATTCAGCGGTGGCATGTGCTGACGTCGAGAAAATGTTTAGACAAGTGCTTATTCAGGAGGATCAGCGTAATTTACAGCTCATAATTTGGCGGGAAAAGCCTTCGGATCCTATAGACATTTACCAGTTAAATACTGTGACTTATGGCACTGCCTCAGCACCGTACTTGAGCATGCGGTGTCTACAACAAATTGCGCTGGAGTGTGATGATGAAGTGCTTTCTCGCGTCATTAAAGAAGACTTTTATGTAGACGATTTAATTACCGGTCACGATGATCCACTTGCATTAGTAAATATTTGCGAAAAGGTATCATATATTTTGAGACAATATTGTTATCCGCTGCGTAAGTGGTCTTTCAGTGGTGACATCACCGCACCAACTTCATCGAAGGAGTTGGCCGTAGGAGACCACACACAAACCAAAACGCTTGGGTTAGGCTGGCATAATAAAGAGGATTACCTTCATTTTACATCACAACTAGACATGTCTGAAGTTTCACAACTAACTAAACGAAAAATGCTGTCGGTGATTTCTCAAATATATGACCCATTAGGTCTTCTCGCTCCGGTTGTCATTATAGCAAAAATTTTATTACAAAGGCTATGGCTATGCAAAATCGGCTGGGATGACAGTGTCCCTAGTGATGTCACTGAAATTTTTTATAAATTCGTAGAATCAATTCGAAAATACTTACACTGTATCAAAATTCCCCGATTGGTTAGGAAAATTCATGCGAAAAGTACTCAACTCCATATATTCTCCGACGCCTCGCAGGACGCATACGGCGCCTGCGCATACGTACGCACAGTTGATGAAGTTGATGCTTCAGCCAACTTACTCTGCGCAAAAAGTAAAGTGGCACCTTTAAAAACTGTGAGTATTCCAAAATTAGAACTTTGTGGAGCTTTAATCGGTGCGCGGTTGTACAAAAAGATTGTGGATTCATTAACCATTAAATTCGATTTGGTTTACTTCTGGACAGACTCAACAATAGTGATGGGCTGGTTACGTATGCCTCCTCACTTGTTGAAGACATTTGTGCAAAATCGAGTCTCGGAGATAAATGAGTTGACCGGTGACTCATTGTGGTTACATGTAGACGGACATAACAATCCCGCCGATCTAGTTTCTAGAGGTATTTTCATTGATGTACTTAAAAACAATAGTATTTGGTGGCACGGCCCTACCTTTTTGCAATGTTCAAACTGGTCTAATTGTAATCAAACGGTACCAATATATAAAGAATTACCGGAATTGAAAGTAAAAACGGTTAATACAATTTGTACAACTTCAGAACCTTTATTCGATTTCAATAGGTTTTCATCGTTTAATAAATTATTACGAGTCGGAGCGTACGTACTAAGATTCATTCATAATATTCGCAACAAGCAGACACAGCAAACCGGTTCCTTATCTGTCGCCGAGCTACATGACTCTCAGATTGTTTTGACGCGTTGTGTGCAGGCGCAGTCATTCGCTTCAATATACAATAGTCTACTTAATAAAATACCGCTAACTAAATGTAAGGACGCTAATAAGATTTTAGCATTAAATGTTTTTCTGGACGATAACAATTTAATTCGTGTTGGGGGCAGGTTATGCGATTCGTCCAGTTTCAAGTATGATAAAAGACATCCAATTTTATTATGTGCGAAACATAACTTTACTCGACTTTTATTTCGCCATCAGCACCTTGCCTTATTACATGCTGGACCACAACACCTATTGTGCACTATTCGTGAGAAATGGTGGCCATTATCTGGTAGGAACCTCGCCAGAAGGATCGTGCATGAATGCGTGACGTGTACTCGCATGAAAGGTAAAACTTTAATGCCGATTATGGGTAACTTACCTAAAGAACGCTTGGAGGCAAGCTTTCCTTTCATGCGTACCGGTGTGGATTACGCGGGACCAGTTTTCATATTGAACCGCAAAGGTCGTGGAGCTAAGCTAATAAAGGCATACATTTGTTTATTCATTTGTTTTACAACCAGATGTATACACTTAGAGTTGGTAACAGGTCTCAGTACAAAAGACTATATTTTGGCTTTAAAAAGATTTATTTCGAGGCGTGGAAAACCTGCTGAAATATTCTCAGATAACGGTACTAACTTTGTCGGCGCGGAAAAGGAATTTCCGTTAGCTTTACAACCAAACTTAGATAAAATAATTGATTACACAGCCAATAATGGCATTAAATTTCATTTCATTCCCCCATACGGGCCTCATTTTGGGGGTCTTTGGGAAGCAGGGGTGAAATCCTGTAAACATCACCTTAGACGTATAGTTGGTAATGCTAACTTAACTTATGAGGAGTTTAACACGGCTTTAGCACAAATTGAGGCCGTTTTAAATTCCCGTCCGATGTATTCTATGTCCACAGACCCCTCAGATTTCTTACCCTTAACTCCAGCCCATTTTCTCATCGGTCGACCCCTGACTGCTCCAGCCTGCGCAGACTTCACGGAGTTGCCAAGCAATCGACTTATACGCTACGATCGTGTGGAACAATTACGTCAGCACTTTTGGAAGCGCTGGTCGGCGGAATATGTGGTGGAGCTTCAACGCAGAACGAAGTGGAAAACGAGCCAGGACAATATAGAAATCGACAGTCTCGTCCTGCTCAAAGATGATAATCAGCCACCTCTAAAATGGTCACTGGGGAGAATCATACGAACATATCCTGGAAAAGATGGTATATCGCGAGTTGCTGATATTCGCACAGCGACTGGTATTGTAAGGCGGGCCTTCTCAAAAATCTGCCCATTGTTGCCATCTTCACAAGCTGACGACGAGTTTTCTTCAGGCTCCGCGGCGAAAGCGACATAGATGACTGCAATATTTAGGAAACTTGAAGTTTCCAAGGCCGGCGGTATGTTAGCGCCATCTAGCAACTATAGATGTTTAACGTCTCAAAGAAAGCGGTGTGAAGTTAAACATACAAGCAAGGCGCCGGGAGAGGGGCTGCGCGGGCGACACGCGCGAACTTCATTCGATTACTGGCAAAAACGAATACGAACGCATAATACTCATTTTTTGTAATAGATTATCAAATAAACTATTTTTAAACGGATAACTATACTGGATTTACTCTCACCTTATACGAAGACGAAACAGTACCTTATGGGTACCATAAAACAGAACACATAGAATATTCGATCTTCATTTCTTAATTCGTAAAAAATGACTTTTAAGCAGTAAACCAAACAATTTAATATCATTGAATCAGTGTCAGATTTCGGCCAGGTGACCGAGAATCAACTGGCTCGTCAAAATTGAATCTAGTTACCCGACCATCAAATATTTACTAAATGCACCGATTATTATCGAATTTTGATAAAAATTACACTAGTTTAACTTATTAACAGTATACCTTATGAATTTGTTTTGTGCATAAATCAATACACAACATATTAACATACCTAGCAAAAATTGATGCGCACTATTTTTTTTACTATTTTCGACACACATTCACTCTGCTTAACATGCGTGGGCGAACTGACGACGCAAATGAAATTGTATTATGCTACTAAGTTGAATAGGCCAAAAGAGCATTTAAATCTATGCGTTAACAGTGACTTTTTTACTAAGCCGCGATTTATTTTCTTATTCCTAGACGAAAACAGTGTGATGGCCGAGAACTAAAGGTGGCCGGTAAACCAGCTAAGTGACCCTATGTCCGTTTCCTGGTTCTAAACTGGTCACCAATTTTCAGCCAAATCGTTTCATCCGTTCTTGAGTTATAAATAGTGCAACTAACACCACTTTATTTTATATAAATACTAGCTGTCCCGGCAAACGTTGGTTTTGCCATATAAATGTTTAAGGTGGACAACCCTTATCACTAAGGGGTATGAAAAATAGATGTTGGCCTATTCTCAGACCTACTCAATATGCTCACAAAATTTCATGAGAATCGGTCAAGCCGTTTCGGAGGAGTATGGCAACGAAAACTGTGACACGAGAATTTTATATATTAGACTAGCTGACCCGGCAACCGTTGTTTTGCCATTTAATTTTTTTTTATCACTTAGAGGTATGAAAAATAGATGTTGGCCGATTCTCAGACCTACTCAATATGCTCACAAAATTTCATGAGAATCGGTCAAGCCGTTTCGGAGGAGTATGGCAACGAAAACTGTGACACGAGAATTTTATATATTAGATATAGAGAAGAGATATAGATATAGATTACTAGATTTATTGGGAAGTTTTTGATTTCATTTTCGGTGCGCGTCGCGCTGCTGGCCCGTACCACCGCAAATGCATCATTTCGTGAACGGTTGCGTGAAATGTGAAAACATTTTTGGTAAAACAACACCGTAGTTATTTTGATTTACCGGATACAGAATTTTCTGCGGCGATAGCTCAAAATGACAAAATATTTTCATTTGAGCATTAAAAGTGATTTTGGACTTTGGGTGTGATAATCTGTTTTGTTTTTTTATCCTTGACGACGAAAAGAGGAGTGTTAGGAGTTTGACCCCTATGTTTGTTTCTGTGTGTGTGTTTCTGTGTCTGTCTCTATGTGGCATCGTTGCTTACGAACGGAGGTACTGATTTCAAAGCGGTTTTTTTATTCAAAAGACAATTATATCAGTTCTTAGCTATGGCTGGTCAAAATAAGAAAATAAATAAATATTATAATAAATTAATTTAATATTTATTAATATTCTTTCTGGTGGAGGTGCTTGTGGCGCAGTGGTTGCAGCGCTTTGGTAGTGATACCTGAAAGTTAAGCAACCTACGGCGCGGTCATGTTTGGGATGGGTGACCATTCTGACCATTTAAGTGACGTCTATTTTGACGTCGTCTTCCTTCCGAAGCACGGAGATGCTTGATCTCCGTGCTTCGGAAGGCACGTTAAGCGGTTGGTCCCGGTTAATATCGACAGATATTAGTCGTTAAGCCTGGTCAGAGGCCCTCGGGCGTCTTAATAACATCTGACAGTAAGGTTGGTCACTTACCTTACAGACACCCCTTCACCAATCCGCACTGAGCCCGCGTGATGGAGTATGGCTTGGACCACCTCTTAATTGAGGTGAGGCCTGTGCCCAGCAGTGGGACGTATATAGGCTGATGAGAATATTCTTTCTTACTGGAAATTAAATTAAAAAAAATTTAACCTCCTTCAAAAAGTCTTGAACAAGGAACTTTACTGCCCAAATTATTCTGAGTCGGTACCACTGTTACCTTTCGCTAGTACTAGATTTTTATCATAGAGATGATCATGCTGGCAAGTCGGTGCCATAGAAGAATGCGGTAGAATAATTTAGGTGGTCAAATTCGTTGTGTAAGACCTTTTTGAAAGAGTTAAGAGGTAATTTATTTCAATATATTTTTTATTTAAAACTGTTAAGTGGCCACGTACGAGTATGAATCGTTATTGCTATCATTGTAACCCAGTAGAATGGTCACGAACACTGTGGTGAGACATTCCCTAAACTCCTAAAAATTGACGAGTTCTCCATCATCATGTCGCTATGAAATTATGACTTTCGTATGCGAATATTTGAAAACCTCAAGATTCCAAAGCAAAAACTTAGCCGCAGACCTTTTTCTGTTAATTTTTGAGCAGTTCCCTGAAATACCTTCCACATAGATGACCAGACTTTAACAGAATTTATATGGGACCAATCGGACACTCCACTCTTTTCAATGCAAAATCAATTTTTCAAATCGGACTATAAATGCCGGAGAAATGCGGACATACTTAAAAAATAGAAATAAAAATACGGTCGTATTGAGAACCTCCTTTTTTGAAGTCGGTTAATAAATGAGACTGTCTCGTGGCAAAGTTTCTGCCTTACATCCAAAAGGTTCTGGGTTCGAATCCCAGATCGATCCAAATTTGTTTCTGCGATTTTCTGCCATGAATTTCTCAAAACAGCTCGGAGTCCCGACTCGGGGCACGGGGGTGTAACACCGTCAATTTCCCGAAGTTGGCGGTGTTACACCCCCGTGCCTCGGTGCGCACGTTAAGCCGTGTTGGTCCTGCGCCTGATCTCTCACCGGTCATGTCGGATTGCCGTCTCACCGAATATTGAGAGTGATAGAACAGTGAATGCACCTGTGTATTGCGCTCACATTTGTGCACTATAATATGTCCTGCGCAGTTGGCTGTCTCTGTTGAGATTGGCTACCGTGGTCGAAATCAGCCAGGAGGACTTTTATTAATAAATGAGTTGTGGATTCAAAACAACTACTGTAAATTATAACTCTGTATGTGACCATGGTTATTCACGCCCGGCAATCGTTCACCGATTTTTTTGTTGACTTCCTACAATAAAAAGTAAGTAACTTAACCCGTATCATGTTTTATTCCCGTTCGTTTAAGATTGTTTTGCAACTCCATTATTAAGTATACAAAAAGTATTGTTACGTTCTAGGGGTGTGGGATCTAGATTGAAATGCACTTCTAAACCGATGAAGTAGAGTAGGATTTATTGTACACACTTTACGTTACAACACTTAGTACACAAACACTTATATCGCACTCCAAAATCTTCTTGTTGCAGTTTTCGCTTCGATGTTTACTCGTCGCTTTCCCAAATTAAACTCAAACTCGGACGCATTCCCGGGCTCCTTATATACCGGCCGTCAAGGACTCCCGAATATTCGGTAGGTACCTACTACCCAGTACGAGACTGTTCGGGATCCTTCCAAATGCCGTCTTGCCTAGCCTATACCTTTCTCGAATGTTCGGCATCATAGTGCTATCCCTGTCTTGTGCTGTCTCTGTCACACCTTTCTGGAATGTTCTCAGTATAGCTGTCTCTCTCTAATAGTGCTATCTCTTTCACTCCTACTAAAAATTACGTCATATACTGAAGTGGGCTTCAAAGGCCCATAAGGGGTCCTGAAAACGCCTGAAAACGGGTTTTCAGGTTATGGCGTCATCTGATAGAGGGTGGCCTGAAACGGACTGAAAACATGTTTCAGGCGCCTGAAAACAACGGCAACTTGGGTGAAATTTCAATAAACTAGTATGTGTTAGAGCACTCTCTGAAACGGCCTGAAATGGTATTTCAGCCTGCTGAAAACGCCTCCAAGGCACGGAAAAACACGATCAAAGTTTTAGCACTAGCCCACCGGCGTAACACTACCCTCTCCTTAGACATGCTCGTCCCGAGCATCATTCGTTCCATGGTACTTGGCCAACCGATCCACATGAACAATCTTACAGGGGCTACGTGCGTTGCGCTGTATCCGATAAGTGACGTCGTTGATCCTTGTGACTACTTTGTACGGCCCTTCCCAACTCGGCGACAATTTCGGTGACTTTCCTTTTCGACGCATAGGGTTATGTAGCCACACGAATGATCCTTCCTCAAACCTCGTCTGGTTAGACTTCCGGTCGTATCTGGTCTTCACCTTCTCACTGGCCTGCAATCCATGTTCACGAACATGCCTGTGAACATCATCAAGCCGGTTTCGCAGTTCACTTGCATACTCCGAAACCGTCTTTGGTGCATCTGGTGGACGTCCGGTCAGAAGATCTGCAGGTAAACGTAGTTCTCTTCCAAAATTAGCACACGCAGGAGTTACGGCCGTGCTTTCATGAACTGCTGTCCGATATGCCATTAAAAAGAGCGGAATATGCCTGTCCCAATCCTTTTGATGGTTGTCAACTACTTTGGCCAAATGTCGTTCCAGAGTCTGATTGAATCTCTCAACCATTCCGTCTGACTGTGGGTGATAGGCCGTAGTCCGAGTTTTATGAATTCCCATGACTCGGCAAGTCTCCTGAAACACCAGAGACTCAAAATTTCTTCCCTGATCACTGTGGATCTCAAGAGGCACACCATACCGACAAAACACTTCAGTCACTACAGTTTCCGCTACTGTGACTGCCTCTTGATTCGGAATGGCAAATACCTCAGGCCATTTGGTGAAATAGTCCATGACCACCAGGATGTACTTGTTTCCACGGTCAGAGGTCGGGAACGGGCCTGCGACGTCTAAAGCAATTCTTTCCCAAGGCGCTCCCACGTTGTAAACTTTAAGCGCACCTCTACTGCGTGTATGTGGTCCCTTAACTGACGAACAGCTAGTACATTTCCTACACCAGTCTTCCACGTCGTCCCGACAGTTTATCCAGTAAAAACGTTGCCGAATCTTCATCAGAGTCCTTTTTACTCCTAGGTGTCCACCGGAAGCGCCGTCGTGAAAGGATCTTAAAACATCGCTGACTCTCTTTCTTGGTACAACCACTTGAAGATGAGCATCCTTTCCGTTTTCTGACTCCCATTTCCTGCACAGTACGCCATTGTGCATAACCAGACTTTCCCATTGCGCCCAGTAGCTCTTTGTCACGGTACTCATCGCAGCTACCTCACACCACCTTGGTTTGGGCGCCCCAGCGTTGATCCAATCGTAAATGGGCTTTACATCGCAATCTTCCTGTTGTGCTTCTTGCATTGCTTCATCACTCCATTCTTCGCTAACAGTGTCTGTCCTCAACATCTTCACGCAGTCCTTACCCTCTTGCCTTAAACAGTGTTTGCAATCATCAGGACAAGGTCTTCGAGAGAGGGCATCTGCATTGCCATGTGACTTTCCACTGCGATGTTCGATGACAAAGTCATATTCCTGCAGTTGTTCGATCCAGCGTGCCACCTGACCCTCAGGGTTCTTAAACTCTAACAACCACTTTAGAGCAGCGTGGTCAGTTCTTATTCGGAACTTGCGTCCAAGCAGGTATTTACTAAAATGCTGCAGAGTTTTGACGACTGCCAGCAATTCTCTCCTAGTGACGCAGTAGTTTCTCTCCGGCTTCGATAGCGACTTGCTAAAATAGGCGATCACAACTTCCTGATCACCCTTCTTCTGTGACAAGACTCCTCCAATGCCAGTATTGCTTGCATCAGTGTCAACAACAAACTCGTTCTCTGGGTCTGGATATCCCAAAATCGGTGTTTCACAAAGTCTCTGTTTGAGGTCTGAGAAAGCTGCTGCACACTGATCATCCCAGTTGAATTGTCTTTTCTCTTCTGTCAGCTGGTGCAAAGGCTTTGCTATATCTGAGAAGTTCTTTACAAATCGTCGGTAGTACGAGCAAAGTCCCAAGAAGGCACGTACTGCTGTCTTGTCTTTCGGTGTCGGCCAGTCCTTAACTGCACTTATCTTCTCAGGGTCTGTCTGGATGCCATCTGATGAAATCACATGTCCCAAGTAGTTAACCTTGCGCTTGAAGAATGAGCATTTCTTCGGACTTAGTTTTAAGTTAGCATCGCGCAACTTGGACAAAACTTGTTCCAGCTTCTTGAGGTGGTCATCAAAATCTTTGCCTACAATTATGATGTCATCCAAATACACTAAGCACGTATCACCCAGGAGACCAGCCAGTATTTGCTCCATCAACCGCTCAAACGTTGCTGGTGCGTTGCACAATCCAAACGGCATTACATTAAACTGCCAAAGTCCTTTACCGGTTGAAAAGGCTGTTTTCTCTTTGTCCTTGTCTTTTATTTCCACTTGCCAATAGCCACTTTTCAAATCCAACGTGGAAAACCATTTCATTCCATGCAGAGTGTCCAAAGTGTCATCTATCCTAGGCAATGGATAACTGTCTTTCTTAGTCACATCGTTGAGTCGACGATAGTCTACGCAAAATCTCATGGTTCCATCCTTCTTTTTCACCAAGACTACTGGAGAACACCAAGGACTTGTCGACGGTTCTATCACTTTATCTCTCCTCATTTCCTCGATCATGTCTTCCACTTCCTTCTCTCGAGCTACTGGAACTCGCCGCGGTCGTTGTCGAATAGGCATGACATCTCCGGTGTCGATCTCGTGCTGCACTACTCCAGTTCTCCCGATATCACTGTCATGTGCAGAGAAGACGCTCCTATAGCGCTTTAGCAAATTACGTGCCTTAAGAAGTTCTTCCTTTGTGAGATCATTTTGGCAGTTTTCCAATAACTTTCCAATTTCCACAACTTCTTCTTGTAACTTGTTCTCCTTCGACCCATGGCAACTCCGTATCCAAGAGATTGCCTCGCATGTTCCCATAAGGGTTCCTTTACTTATGACGTGTTGAGTGCCACTTAGATTTAGCACCCTTATAAATGCTGCAGATGACGTCGTTACCACTGTGCGAGCTGGCATCCATGGTTTACTGCCGTCCATTTTCTCTATTAACACGCAGGAATGAGATCCTTGTCTCGCACCGTGCGGCAATGTCACCGGAACTAGGGCTTGCGATCTCGGTTGAAGTGTAGTCGTTCTAGCGCAGAAGACATGTCCACTCACTCCACCTTCCATAGGAACTTCATAAGCCCCAAATTTCAGCACGCCTCCTTTCATGTCGATCTTACACTCGTACTTCCTCATGAAGTCAAGACCAATAATGCAGTCATCTACGATGTTAGCAATGATGACTTTGTGCCAGTACTTCTTTTCTCCAATCTTCACTGACACTTTCTGCTCCCCCTGGACGGAGATGTACTGGCCGGTAGCCGTTTGCAGCTGAAGATGCATTGGTCGGACTAGATGATCCCTGGATAGGTGTTTCAGCAGTCGAGAACTGATCACGGTCCGAGAAGCTCCGGTGTCAATAGTAAGGTGACATGGTACTCCACCAATTTCTCCTTTGACAGCCAGACTGTTCCCGTCGTTCGCCTGCGAGATCATAACTGGGACATTTTGACCACCAGCCAGCACTCGTCCCTCAGTCCTGGCTTTTACTCGTTTCCCTGCTGCTGCCGCTCTGAACTATCAGAGCTTGCTGGCCTCTCCGTTCGGTCCGAGTCCCGTTGCCTCCAAGATCTTTTTGGGCAGCCTGATTGTATGTGTCCTCTTTCCCCGCAGTTGTAGCATCGAGGCCCAGTTTCTCGAGGTGGAGCAATCGGCTCCCTGGCCGCAACTTCGCGCACCCTAAAGGATTTTGTTGAGTCTTGGCGTACAGCTTCCACCTCCAGGGCATGGGCGAGCGCATCCTTCAAGGTCCCATGGTGTCCCAGCCGTACAGCAGCCCTCACTTCAAAGTCCCGAATCCCATCTATGAATGCCTGTACTAGCGTTCCATCGATGAAAGTCGCTGCGGAACCTTGGTACGCCTTCCGGACGAGCTTCTCTATCTCAAGTGCCCACTTTTGTAACGACTCATTATGCCCCTGAGTCCTATTCTTCAGCTGAGCTCTGTAAACGTGCTCTAGATGGCTGTCACCGAAGCGTGCCTCTAAAGCTTCAAGAAGACGGTCGTATGTCTTCTCCTTTCCTAACGCTTCCAGAACAGTTAGAGCTTCGTCCCGCAGCGCCAAACTTAGTGCCGTTTTAGCATAGTCCTTGCTCCAGCCATTCGCTTCGGCAACCATCTCGAATTGGAGCTTGTATGCGGCCCACGAAGAGGTACCATCGAATAGAGGTACCTTTAACTTTTCACCTCCTGTGGCTGGTGCACCTGATACACTGGTGGTGCCGTTGGCCACTTTGATCTCCAACTTCTGGAGGCGATTCTCCTGGCCCTCCACTTTTTCGTTCAGTCCATTGAGGCGCTTCTCGTGGTTTTCAACTTTAATTTCAACGCCCACAATTTTGTCTTGCACCTCAGCCATCTCCTTTTTCCACTCTGCAGCTACTTCGTGTACCTCACGGAGGACTTCTTTCTGGTCCCGTAGCTCTTGCTGCAAGATTTTGGCTTGTTCCTCCTGCTGAACCCGTAGCTCTTGTTGCAGGATTTTGGCTTGTTCCTCCTGCCTTCTAGCCAGTTCCTCCTGCCTTCTGGTCTGTTCCTCCTGCCTTCTAGCCTGTTCTTTCAGGAGGATCAGAATGGCGTTGACGTCTATCTCCGGCGTCCTTGAAGCTGGTACCGCTGTGTCTGACATTCCGGCGGTGCCCGCAGAGTCTCCAGCAGCGGTGCGGCTTCGGGTCTGCATCCCCTCCTTCTCTTCTTCTCGCGGAGTAATCGGCATTTTCAATCCCACTTCTGACACCAAATGTTACGTTCTAGGGGTGTGGGATCTAGATTGAAATGCACTTCTAAACCGATGAAGTAGAGTAGGATTTATTGTACACACTTTACGTTACAACACTTAGTACACAAACACTTATATCGCACTCCAAAATCTTCTTGTTGCAGTTTTCGCTTCGATGTTTACTCGTCGCTTTCCCAAATTAAACTCAAACTCGGACGCATTCCCGGGCTCCTTATATACCGGCCGTCAAGGACTCCCGAATATTCGGTAGGTACCTACTACCCAGTACGAGACTGTTCGGGATCCTTCCAAATGCCGTCTTGCCTAGCCTATACCTTTCTCGAATGTTCGGCATCATAGTGCTATCCCTGTCTTGTGCTGTCTCTGTCACACCTTTCTGGAATGTTCTCAGTATAGCTGTCTCTCTCTAATAGTGCTATCTCTTTCACTCCTACTAAAAATTACGTCATATACTGAAGTGGGCTTCAAAGGCCCATAAGGGGTCCTGAAAACACCTGAAAACGGGTTTTCAGGTTATGGCGTCATCTGATAGAGGGTGGCCTGAAACGGACTGAAAACATGTTTCAGGCGCCTGAAAACAACGGCAACTTGGGTGAAATTTCAATAAACTAGTATGTGTTAGAGCACTCTCTGAAACGGCCTGAAATGGTATTTCAGCCTGCTGAAAACGCCTCCAAGGCACGGAAAAACACTATCAAAGTTTTAGCACTAGCCCACCGGCGTAACGTACGTAACGTATTTTCAAATAATTTCCCAGCCGTTTTATTTATTTATTAATACCTTATTGCACAAGACAAATACAAAGGGAGGGTAAAGTAATGCGAAAAGCATTTTCTGCCTTCATTAAACTTCAAGGTCATGCAGAAAGAAAAGAAGGCAATGACGTAGTTACTATTTAGTAATCTGTGGTAATGGGTGCAGTGAAAATTAAATGAGAAGGGTAATTGTGGTTTATAACGCAAAAATAAATAAACTTAATATATAGGTAGATATAATATCATAATATCAATAAATAAAAGTAAGTATTAAATTATATTATAATAAACAAAGAAATAAATATCGATCAATTAATTAATATGGATAAAATATATATGCAGTTTATCCATATAGAAAATTTCACATTTTCACATTTCTCCACCCACACCGCACATCACAGCGCATAATGTTGTTCCGACACGTGGAGCTATCACCCGCTCTCGACGCTTAGGACCCACGTCAAAGATGGAGCCAGCGAGAGAGGAGTTCCTCGCGGCTGACGCGGTAATCTCTAACCCTATAAACAATTTGGATAAAATAAATTTATTTAACACCGCGGTACTTTCATATCTGGGTGAGATACCTACTGGGTTAGTTAATAAGGTTAAAACGGTTGACGACCACTTTGGTGTAATGGTTAAGAAGTTGACTATTAACCAAGAGGTCGCGGGTTCGATCCCCGTACTGTACAAACATATGTGTGCATGTCATGTGAACATGTCTGATTGTACTGTGCTGGGTGTAATTAAGGTGTACTTGTAATACCACTGTTGATTCTGATATCTGTAACACAAATACAAAAATACAAAATACAAAATATTTATTTCTTTTTAAATGTGTACATAGCACAATTAGTGGCAGCAGTCTCCTTTTAAGCAAATTTATGCCTGTGCCAGGAGACTACGCTCTTAAGATCACTAACCTATAGTATAAATGCTAACTAATCGTAGTTACAATATTTGACAAGAGTGTGTGCAGCGTGCAAGTATAATATAAGTAAAAGTAAAGAAAATATAGACGATTATGTCTACCTAGCCCTACGACAGGTGTCTTGGGATCGGGGTTTGAAGCTACTAGGAAGTCTCTGTGTGTGTGTTTGTGTGTGTGTGTGTGTGTGTGTGTGTGTGTGTGTGTGTGCATGTGTGTGTGTGCGTGGCGTGTGCGTGTGTGTGCGTGCGTGCGTGTATGTATTGTGTTAGTATTATTCATAATTTTTTATTACAATTTGTATTCTTACTTAATATACTGAAGGAGGGACTCTGTATCTCCGTAGTTTAGCCCATTCAGCCATTTTGTCAAAGCAGTCTTACAATCTGGGTACGTCTTAGAGTGTAAGTCTATTTTTATGTTTATTTTATTATAAAGGTGAGCTGAAAGTTTTTCAAATTGCGAGCTTGCAAATGCAGTTTTTGTTGTGGGGACAGGAATGATATTCTTTTTCCTTCTCCTCCTTTGCAAGTCTGGTGTATGTGATATAGTCTTGTGCTTTTTAAGAATTGTGTTGATAACATACAATTTCCTAACGGACATGAGTTTGCAAATTTTGTATAGAGCATCCGTTGGAAAAATTTGCTTTTTAAAGTACATAATTTTAATCAAGGAGCGTTGAGCTCTTTCCACCTGAAGAAATCGTGTTTTCAGTGCTCCACCCCAAACAGGAATACAATATACCAAGATTGACTGGACCAACGCTATATATATCTGATTTAAAAGATTTTTAGATGGGTCTTGGATGTTAGATTTTATTATTGGTGTCAAGTGACGAAGAGATTTAAACATCCAATTGAACTTTCTTATTCTTGATGCAAGCTGTTCTATTTGTGGATACCAAGAAAGTCTCTCGTCCACAACCACGCATAGATACTTAATGTGATTGACTCTATCGATAATTGGGCAGACACTACATTGGTCAACACAGGTGCTTAAGCTACTTACCACGGAGTCAGATCAATGTATGTGATGTTGTTGTTGTACTTTTACTATTTTAAATTAATAATAATAATTAATAATAAATATTACACAGCAATCACACCAATTCTATAGTCCCAAATTAAGCTATCAGGCTTGTGTTATAAATGCTTTTTTTTTGTAAATAAATACATTATAGTAGTCCTCCTAGCCGATTTCGACCACGGCGGCCAATCTCAACAGAGATCAGCCAACTGCGCAGGAGATATTATAGTGCACAAGTGTGAGCGCAATACACAGGTGCACTCACTGTTCCATCAGGCGCAGGACCAACGGCTTAACGTGCTTTCCGAGGCACGGGGGTGTAACACCGCCAAATTCCCGACTCCGAGCTGTTTTTGAGATATTCATAACAGAAAATCTCAGAAACAATTTTGGCTCGACCTGGGATTCGAACCCGGGACCTCTCGGATGTAAGGCAGAAACTTTGCCACTACACCAACGAGGCAGTCATACATATTATACATAGAAACCCAGACCAGTACAAACACACACGTTCATGCACACATATGCTTGTACTGTGCGGGAATCGAACCCGCGACCCTTGGTTTAGAAGTCCGACATGTAGACGACTGCACCAAGCGGTCGTCAAAATACTTTTTAAGTTTTCTTACAGGTTACTACTTCGGGCACGTTGAAGTGAACTTTTGGATTTATTTGCAAGAAGTTGCCATTGGAGTCGCAGCGTGTCTCATATGTCTTGGAGGTCATTTCGAATGTCAGCTAGTGTTATTTGTCAACTTTGTGCCTAACTGCAAGTCTTGGTATGACAAAAATCCAAATTTAACTTTTCTCCATACTGATAGATGGTTATTTTTAAGTTATCATAAATCCTAAACTATTTGACTGAGGGCTTTGATTTAAGCGTTTAACTTTAGATTATGTCCCAGTGTGTTGGATATTGGGGTAGTAAGTGTTAAATGAGAAAATTGTTTGTTTATGTTTAAAACCTGTTTATGTTTCCAAAACTTGCAAAAAATAAAAATAAAAACACGTGAACTAGTTTTTCATCTGTAGGTTTGATGGGTTATGAGATATTGCGTAATAAGTGACGACACAATTATTACAATTTGAAATTATTACAATCAATGTTGAGTTTTTTTTACAATTGTTTATGAAATGTTTTGTAATTCTATACCATACGCTTATTGTAAACTTGTTTGTGGTTTTTTCCATAAATTTAAAAAATATATTAAAAGACAACAATATTATAGATAATTTTTTATTTACTTATAACTGATTGGATATCGTTCACCGGACACGCTGTTTAGGTTAAAGTAAGAAAATGGTGCCCGTAGATGAATAGTGCTTTTAGCATTAGGTCCGCCTTTTGTACAAATAACAGTTTGCGCAATATACTTTTAAAAATAAATTAAGTAACGATAAGATTTCGAAAAGACAACACTTAAAAAATTCTTTTCGGCTCCGGTCATCGGGGAGGAATCGAACCCCCGATGACCGGAGCCGAAAAGAATTTTTTAAGTGTTGTCTTTTCGAAATTAAAAAATAGCGTTATAAACGTGAAAAATACTTAACAAATAAAATAACGATAAGATGCGAAAGGACATTTTCTTAAAAATTAATAGAGCTTTATGAAAACTCGTTCGATTCAAGTAAAGTAGTTCGTTTTTGAAGGCCAGCATTTTCGCTACTTCTTCATAGACAACAGGAAAAATATTACACCAAGAATAAATCAAACAAATAAGAATCATAACTTAATTTCACATCTGTTTCCCGTAATTTCACGACTTTCTTTCCTAAACTTTGTTCCGAGAAACACAATATTAATGATGAAAAGCTCTTAGCCAGAATTACATTTTGCTAATCTTCCATGGCGCGTGAGTCCTTATACTCGTTATTTCGCTAACACTTGGACGTCATTAGACTTGATTGTATTAGGCCGAAAGCTTATAAAAACATTCGCACGGTTATGAAGCAAGCTTATCACTACCAGTATAACCTGAGCCCTTCCTTTAGAATGTGTCCACGGAATGTTTAATCAGTTAATGGTGGTCATGTATGTGTTGATGTGCCATCAGGTGTAAGGGGAACGATGCACTCTTGCGAATTGGAGCGCGCTCCCCTGGCACGATTCGCCACCAGTCATGTTTGTAATTAGTCAACTACTTAGGTACCAACAGTGTTGTTAATCAACAATCTCTTAATGAATGTATGACAAAGCATCGAATAATACTGTTCGGACAACATCGGCATCGACCCGCGCGGCAGCGGGAGGGGAGCGCAGGCAGCGGGCCGAGCAACTACGTCATCACGACCCCAGCACGAGCGCCCGAGCCGAACGTTCGCCACTTGCCCATATGCATTCATCGCCTTCGCCGGTCGCTTACTATTTTCGCTTGATTTTGAAATCTGTTACAATAGGGCGAGAATACAGCACATAAATTTAAAGTCCGCATTTTATTTACACAATTTACCGAAGGTACTAGGTATACTGTTTTCTCCCCCCTGTGGGATCTCCACCTTGTCGTGGTGGGGGGGCTCAGTAGCCGTGGCTTTGCCACCCACGGTGAAGCTAAGCGGGATCCAGGGAGGGGACGCTCCGCGCGGGCTTGGGGAGGCCTGCGCAGGATGCGTCCAGGGGTGCGGGTGTGGGGGACAGTTTCGTCTGTCTCTCGCAGTCGGGTGCGGTCGCGGGAGGAGAGACGTCTCGGTGTGTCGTTGCCGTGCGGCCTATCTCCCGCGACCAAACGGGGGCGCACCGTTGGATGGCGCTGCGGTGGGAGCAGAGGAAGAGGAGATGCGGTGTGTCGTTGCCGTCCTCCCTATCATGCGGTGTGTCGTTGCCGTCCTCCCTATCCTCTGCGGCCGGGAGGTGGCGGAGCCCAACACCTTGCTCCGTCGCCAAGGAGTTTGTGGCCCTCGGGCTATCCGCCGGGGTGCCGTGGTGAATGCTCACGCGACCCCATGCCCGCCCCCCCCACAATGGCGGAGCGGTGGAATGCGCTGTGGTTTTAGTGGGTATTACGGCCTTGCACACCAGCCGTTGAGTCCCACAGATGTGTGGGGGGCATGCGTAAAAGCATTTCCAGCGAGAAAAAAAAAAGGTATACTGTTTTCTGGGAAAATTACGCTGTACTGTACCTAGCTTTATCATCAAACTTTTGTCATCATGCGATGGCCTTTATACAAAAGTAGGTTACTACAAGCAAAGTATAGATCTTTTCAACAACACAAGTATAGATCTTTTCAACAGTACAAGTATTTGTTTCAGTGCAGCGATTTATCATAGAATACGTATTACCCATAAGACAGTATGTATGGAAGACTTAAAATCTAGAATCTTAAGGTTCGAGAACAAAACCCTCAATGCTTCGATTTACAACAATACTTATTTAGAAGTTTTGTTGCAGGTGTCGCAAAAAAAGTATTTTTTATTTATTTATTTATTTAAGCTTTATTGCAGAACAAAACTTTGTACAAAAGGCGGACTTAACGCCTTAGGGCATTCTCTACCAGTCATACCTAATTATTGCTAAGTAAATATTGTAATAAGCCTCAGAAATGTTTATTTTGTTTTTCACTATTGTTATTTGTATTTGTTGAATTCATTTATGTTTGTTGGATGCAAATAAATGATAAAGTGTAGGAAAATATTTTTCACGAAAAGAAATAAGTTCACTTAGCTGGCTACACAAATGTAAGTAATTTGATATTAAGCCCACATTATATTGTTTTATCTCAGAAAATATAAATACTGATTCAGTAAAAGCTTAACTTACGTAAAGCGCAAAGAAACCTCAAGCAGGCATTAATTGCACTTTAAACAAATACAACTAAATTCTTAAGTTAAACCGAACAAGGTTTAAAACTGTTTGCTTTCAGGTACCCTTTTCTAGCTGCGATCAAACATACTCTTTGTTACAAAGTATTTAAGTTCGCTATCACTTGAACGATTCAACCTGTTATAGACTGAAGGTAAGCTAAAAGGGACATTATCTGTAACTGCACTAAGTCGATTTTAAGTGTGCAAGTTTTGTAGTAACCGTGGCTAGCACTCGACAAGTCTGCCGACCTCCAACCACAATATTTCACGTGAAAGTTGTGAGTAATTGCAGCCGTAATAGTTCCAGGTTCCAGGTTCAGAGCTCACAAGCCTTTGTGCCCATGTACCTACCGCCTCTCATGTACTTTTGAAAAGAAAGTTATTTCGTGTGAGTTTTCAGAGGCTTTAAGTTTTGCTGGCTATCTAGCCTTTGCCCCGAAATTTGTGTGTCAATAGGATTTTAAATATATTTTTAGGATTCCGTACCTCAAAAGAAAAAAATGGAACCCTTATAAGATCACTTTATTGTCCGTCCGTCCGTCTGTCAAGACCGTTTTTCTCAGGACCGCGTGGAGGTATCAAACTGAAATTTCTATATAATACTCAGGTCTACTGTCCCTGGAAGCTGTAGAAAAATCAACCTTCTAAGCCAACGCAATCAAAAGATACATTTAGCCCGCGAATTTCCGCAAATTTTCGAAACTCGCACGGGAATCATAACCTACAGGGTACTTCCCGTAAACTTAGAATCTTGAAATTTAGTACAAAGTCACGTCTTATAGTACAGATATAAGAAAAATTACGAAAACCGTAAATTTTCAGTTTCATTATATAAAAAAATGGGAAAATTTTTTTGACAATTTTGAAAATTTCAAAGTTCCTTATCTTATGAACGCGTTGAGATATTAAATCAAAATGTATATTAAATACTTAAGTCTATAATACCCGTGATGGGTGAACTTTTACTTATATACCTACAGGTTTGTACGGAACCCTCGGTGCGCGAGTCCAACTCGTTTTATAATATAAATATTTAATAACATCACATACGTTGATCTGACTCCGTGGTAAGTAGCTTAAGCACTTGTGTTACAGATATCAGACACAACAGTGGTATTATAAATAAACTTAAATAAACACATATAACACCCAGACCGGTACAAACAGACATGTTCATGCACACAAGTGTTTGTGCAGTGCGGGGATCGAACCCGCGACCTCTTGGTTTATAGTCAACTTCTTAACCATTACACCAAAGTGGTCGTGGAATTACCATCAAAGCTGTCTGCTAGCTGTATGTATGTATTTTCACAGCTATTTTTATGTTTTGATTTTGAGAAGGCATAGATTGTTTGGCAAGTCAATACGATACACTTTGTACAGATTATTTCGCGATATATTTATATTCCTGATATGACAAGACACCTAATTTTTCTTTTATCTGATCCATGTGTGACCTTCTAGGTCTTCCTCTCTTCCTTTTCCCTTCTATTGTCATATCAGGAAGTCAAAGAAATGGCATTGAATAGACCAACATAGAAAAAACTCCACCGACAAGAGCATAGCTCTTAAATTTGATGATGATGATATTTATATTCACAAGATACACCTAACCACTCTATATGCTTTAACCAACCAAAAGTCCTCGCAAGAAAACGTCGTTTTCTTCATAGACATATTTTATTTTATTTATTTGGTATACAAACCATTATCCAGCCATGCATGACAGAACAGAATATTTATGATTAACTTATAAAATAATAAGACTATAAAAATTAACATGTATACATATTTTAAAATCTGTTGATAGGTACTTAAGTTAATGGAACAATGGAAATAAATAATGTTCATTTGTATTTATATGCTTGACCTGAAAATATAATTTAAACGAAATAAGGAAGGATATCATTTATTAAAAGAAAAAAGGCACTGCTTTCTAATTTCAGTGAAACAACAAATATGCCATAAATATCTAAAATAGAATAGAATAGAATAATTTATTTGCTTTAGAATAGGTAATAAAAATAATAATTAATTATTTAATTAATAATAATAATAATAATTAATTAATTTGATTGTTGGTAAATACTCGTAGACACGCGTCAAGCGTGTCAAGCCAGTTTAAAGCTAAAGAACTGGCTATATAACGCGAACCACTTGGCGCCAGTTTTAACTCCTCCATAACTCAAAACTTTCTTAACATAGACAAATAAAACTACGTCTGTTTAATTATGTACAGTCTGTGGCCGTTCTTTTGCAGATACTGCAGCGTTTACCGTGACGTCCTCACCTGTGTGAATATCGTGTGACTTTAATGTATGTAGGCACAATATGCCTATATTGTAAAATCTGTCTACGAAATGGCAGCACGCCCCTTCAGGCGTCACGCGCGACCACTTCGCCGCGCACGCACCGTGTTTGAGCTGCTCTTAGCGAAAAGCGTTACAAACAAACACGATTCTCTCTGCAAGCTCAAAAAGCAGAACAAATATTGTATTACTCTCAGATGAGGCCACGCTGACGCCAGACGGCTCTTTAGTGTTGCCAAAGTCATGGCAAGGATTTTTAATACGTTCGGGTTATCGTAGTAACTTTTTATCAATATCAAATGTTAAGTTTTTGGTTGTAATTATCATTTGATACCAACAAAGCCCAATCTGGCAAACTTAATTACTTCTATTCAAATTTATCAAATTCAATTCTCTTAAGACCTTTAAACCGGTATTCTTGCAATAAACGAATTTCATATAATTTCATTTCATTTCTACAAAATCAAGTTTTAAAGCAGTGTCATTGCGTCTCGACTCATCAAAATGCAATTAAGTGATTGTATCACTGACAATTATTTAGAAACCACAATCTTCTTATCATTTTCATCACATCACATGTCATGATTTATTCCAGATTTTTTGGTAAAATATTTATTTTGTGAGAATAATAATAATAATTGTTTTGTCGAAGGTTTTCTTTATTCAACAGATTTGAAATAACTTACTAAGGATGCTGGTCAACAATAGTTCACGTAACCCGAGCACCTCTCGTCCACAATCAATAGTCTGAATACGGTCTAAGTTTGCCCTCACTCCTCACTCGTCATCGCCCACGCCCGATAGTGCTTTAAACATTCGACGTTACAATTCGCCCCTGCCTCCCCGCTGCTCTTTTGTAGTTCCAATCACAACCAAAATCACGCCTTTGTCAGCAAAAAACGGGAAATGTAGGTTGGATTGTTATTATAACAAACACTTATTTCGGTATTTGGGTTTCGGGTCTCAAATACCGCCTACAAGTAAAATGTTTTTATATGAAAAATGAGACTTAAATTGATGTTTCATAAAAAAAACCTATTGTACGTACTAGCGGCCACCTATGACTTCGTTCGCCGCAGTTCCGGATGTAACAAAGTTTAGCCCTGCCCGCTTTATGTACTTACAATTCTTTAATGACTGTTATGCGATGTGGGTTACAATCTTCAATAAAATACTTAAAGAGTTTGCCATTGAGAAGGTTTTAAAGCTCACTAAGACAATGGACTAATAGAAAATGCATTTTACTCTGTAGAATGCATTTTTAATGACAATAGTGACTAAGTTTCTTGCGCCGCTTCTTCTCAGCACTGGCCCAAATTGTCCCGTAGCGGTGGTAGGATAAATTTATGGTAGGGTAAAAGTGCTACTTGTTGGTCTATTTGCAGAAATAAATGGATTTTATTTTAGAGGAATTCCGGAGACAATATAATAAAAAAATATAAAGTTGAGGTCCCATTAATATAATAGATGCATGGATACAGTTCTTACTTTAAGATTTATTCGAAATATTCGTTTAAAGACACAATATATTTGCATGTTGTAGGGCTAAATAGGTATAAGTGACTTTAAATTAAATGACCAACTTTTTTAAACCCTATTTATCTCTTATATATAATAATGAGTTGCTGTTCGTTAGTCTCGCTAAAACTCGAGATCGGCTGCACCGATTTGACTTATTTTAGTCTTGAAATATTCGTGGAAGTACAGGGAAGGTTTAAACGGTGTGAAAATATTTAGAAAAAATTGCGAAAGCAGCGGGCAGGACAGCGTCTGCCTGGTCCGCTAGTTGCAAATAAAAATGATTGATTGATTGATTAAAAGCCTTTCATTGATTCTATAACATTTTTTTTTACATTTCCAGAAATTGCTTGTGACGATCAACTTCTCCTTAACATTGTGTTTGATTTTAAAAAAATAGTTTATTTCTGACAACAGGAATCCATATGGGTTAGTAACAAAAACTTAAACAACTTAGTTAGTAACAATGTAGGGAAAGAAGCAAAGAAGTTATAATGATTGATTGAATGATTTGATTGTATTGTTATTATTATTTCTCATTTATTGATTGGAAATTTGTATTTAAATTTATATGTGTACCATGACCATGTTTTAGATTATGTATTTGGTATTGTGTTGCATGTATGCGCTTTGGAGTGATCTGTGAGCTTACATGTTGATCAGAATAAATAAATAAACGTCATATTTATAACACTTACTTAGCTAGGCCGCTGGGGGTCCACATCAGGTACTCCACATCTTTGTTTTTGTAAGGTGTGTAGAAAGTGCTAGTCACGCTTAGCAATTTTCCTACAGCCCCGTACCTTTTACGGTTTAGCTGGGCAGTTTAGGTTCCACTTCATTTATTTAGACCCTCGATATAGAATATAGCCTTTATGTAAAGAAAGTGGTGTTAGTTACACTATTTAGAACTCAAGAACAAATGAACCGATTTGGCTGAAAATTGATGGAGAGGTAGCTAGAACCAGGAAATGACATAGGATACTTTTTATCCCGTTCGACCGCGATTTCAAAAACAAAGGGATTCCACGCGAACGAAGTCGCGGGGGGCCACTAATTTATATTTAAAAAAAAAGTTTTATTAAAACTCATCCAGTAGTTTTTGTGTGAAAGCTAACACCAGACAGACAGACAACATTTTCATCCTATTTTCTTATAGTATTTTTATTGAAAATTCTATTTATTTCTCTTTGCTCATTATTTTTAAACTTTCGATGAGATGATCCCTTGTTACAAGGAAACTTCCAAAAAAAACCTTGCGATGGAATAAATGATTTATTACAACGAAAATAACACCCCAACAAATCACCTTGTTGATTTGATGGGAAAATTCATTTGATTAACTGTCGTTCTCATTTTCATATTTTCCAACTCAATTTGGATCACTTCCAAACAATATATTTTTTAATATCGTACAATGAGCTAGTTTGGCTATTACAGAAACTGGAAGAATATTTCGTACCCAAGGCAGGCTAAGACTGTTTTTTTTTTAAAAAAAAATTATTGTTATAAAATTCACAGCTCTTATTACAAAAATTAAGCTTATGTTACATGCTAAACTTACAGCCAATAACGAATTTACATTATATAAAAAGAACAAATAAAGATCTAAGTTGACACGGGTTGACATAATACACAAGTTTTATAATGTGCATGTGTAACTTGCTAACAATGGTCTAAAATTCACATTGAACTAAACAAAATTTTTTTGACGTGACAACGTCTTATAAATTGGTTTGCCGGGTGACACTTCAAGAAACTGCGTTACGCTACGCTCACGTTCCGCGCTCACAATGAGAGCGAGTGAGAGGCACGCGTCCCTTCGACTCGGGCATGGTTAGCCCGCCTAAGAGCGAGTGAGACAGACATAAAAAGTGAAAGGCACGCGTCCCTTCCACTCGAGCACAGTTAACCCGCCTAAGAGCGAGAGAGACAGAGCGAGAGAGAGAGAGTGAGAGAGATAGGCATACACACCGGTTCATGTTATACGAATGAATATTCACATTAAAATTATTTTACCACTCAAAGTCGTTGTCACGTCAAACTTTCGCCCGTATACCGACTTTACAGGCAACCAATTTTTAATCAGATTAATAACTAAGTGCATAAAATGTTTTCTATAGTACTACATAACAGATCATTTAATGCTAGTAATTGATTGTTGGTTAGGATTGAACTTATAGATGAATATTTTATTTATTATTTATTTTGTTAGGTACACATAACAGAGACACAATCATAACAATTTGGATGATGACACCTATCTTAAATATTGTCAAGAACATGGTGTTTAAAAATATAGCCCCTATGAAGTTAATACAGCCAATATATTTTAAAAAACCTGTAAAAACCAAACACAAAAAACGCAATAAATATTCGGTCAATTGACTCCGATTTCTGATACATGACCGTGACGTCACAATCATTTATTCCCATACGAAATCTATGGAGGCAGACAGTTTTGACAGATAATAAAAATTATGTCAACGATTGGTGGTGTCGTCTAGCCAATTAACATAAAAATAGTTAGACATTCAGATTTGATTGCAGCTTCAAAGGCACACAGCATGCAAATCGAGTTAACGAATTGAAAACAAAAATTTGATTATTACATCAAAACAATAGACTGGAACTGGGAAACACAATAGTTAGACTGCCTCGTTGGTGTAGTGGCAAAGTTTCTACCTTACATCCGAGAGGTCCTAGGTTCGAATCCCAGTTCGAGCCAAATATGTTGCTGAGATTTTCTGTCATGAATTTCTCAAAAACAGCTCGAAGTCGGGAAGTTGGCGGCGTTACAATACCCCCGTGCCTCGGTGCGCACGTTAACCCGTTGGTCCTGCGCCTGATCTCTCTCCGGTCATGTCGGATTGCCGTCTCACCGAACTTTGAGAGTGATGGAACAGTGAGTGCACCTGTGTATTGCGCACATACTTGTGCACTATAATATCTCCTACGTAGCTGGCTGATCTCTGTTGAAATTGGCCGCCGTGGTCGAAATCGGCCAGGAGGGCTATATTAACTGGAAAATTACTATTCAAAATTAAATTACCTTTAAACACCATAACAGAAACTATTACCTAGGTACTAATTTATACTTACCATGTTTTAAGTAAATTTCACTCACTAACTCTATCACGGATTGGCCTTAATAAGATTCCAATCTCGTGAAGTGTTAACCGTGATATTAAACGTCAGAATCGTGACGGCGGCGTGAAATAGTTATTTGTTATACAAGAGTGCAAAGTTGCTTTTTAACCGCGTGTTCAATTTTGATGACCGAGCAAGCGAAGGATTCTAAAATTAGAATCTTGAGCGTTAGCGAGGGAATCAAAAGAGCACGAGGTGAAAAATCTTTGCACTCGAATGCAACATGTAACTTTTCATTCCACCTCAGCGAGGAAATGACTAAATGCAAATAAAACCGTTGACAATCACAAGATAGCTACTTTTATTTCAGTTTAGGTATTAACTACTGCATTATGACAGGTAAGTATTACAGAATAATCTTAAAATTATAACAAAATAATATTTAGGTATAATTAACAAAAATTGAAAGTAAAGTTGCTATAGTTATTTAAATTGAGTGTAATATTTTTGTTGGGTACTATTGGTGTTAGTCACTTGTGTACTATTTTTCGAGTGCTTGCTTTCTTGTTCTCGGATAATTCTATAAAATATTCCAGCAAAACGTTTTCTGAGAAAGATTTGGCTCCTTTTGCTAGTCGCCACGTGTTGAACATAACGTGCTGTTTTAAATACTTCTCGCGTGATTGTTGAGGGAGAAAGATCATTTGCGCATTATTAACAGTTTCAGTCAATTCTGTTGGCGTCAAACAAACTTCCTCGTCGCTAGAATCACTCATTTTAGTTTTTTCACTTGTTTTCAAGTTTCTTGTTTTTAATATAAGGTTTAACAATGACGTGAAAAAATGCTGAACCGCCAACAAAGCAAATTAAAAAAAAAGCACCAAGAAGGTTCCAAGTTTGAGTTTTTAACAAATTAAAAAAATGTTGTATGATATATTTGGCACCATAGAGGTAGCAATAAATAGGTTTAATGATTTTTTTTAATTCACAAACTTTGCACACGATGTTCTAAATTCAAATTTACTTCAATCTCTAGTGAATAAAAACGGCTTTTCCACTCAGATATTGAAGAGCAAAATGACTCTTTCCGAGATGGTGGGATGAAAAGCGTATTTGTCAGCGTTTTCTGTAAACGCGATCGCATTTTTGTTGTATCCATCAAATTGCGTATCTATTCCGTTTAATCTGACACAACGTGGTCGCACCAAACTCATAATAAAATGGAACAATCTACAGAGGATTTTATTCAATAACCACGCAGCGTTTGCCGTTTCAAATAAATTGTCCCTGGACGAACTTAAAATGCATCATAAAAATTGTTTGGATTCCTGTCACGTTGAACGTTACTGCGTTAATGAAACTAAAGCGCGATGCAATATTTGTACAAATTGGATTGCATCGGTTGCTAGAAAAGCCATATTTTTTATTTGAAAAGCTATGCATGTGCATGCGCGTGTTCTTGTAAAGGCAGATCGCCGTCGAATGCTTAGTTGATTGTGCGCCCATGCGCTAATTAATGAAACTTAAAGCTAATATCTGGGTGAGGTGAGCCACTACACATGCATGTGGATAAAATGATGACATTTATTTATTACATAGGTTATATATTGGTTTTAATTAATCTGACCTTAATTTATGAAATTGCGTCATCAAAATAAAGACTCTTAGCCCCAGAAGTTAGCTTTATTTTTTTAAGTTGTACATTTAGTAGAATAAATTTATACTTGTTTTCAGAGCTCAAGTAACAACAATGAATTAATTACTGGATTGACTATGTCATTACACTTAGTCAATTTCGCAATATCATTGTGACATCGTCCACTGTGGGGCTCAGTGGTGCGTCCAATCGCAGCCTTTCCGCCGCACTGGACTTAATGCTCCCAACACCGGGATTTTTCATCAAGAGGTACAACTGACGACCTTGTTCTCTACTTTTTTCCTGCAGTTGACGCACAGAGAATATAGCATCACAAGTGCCTCGTTCAGGTCGGAAGCCAAACTGGGTTTCGGGCAGGATTTTCTCTGACAGAATAAGCAGGCGGTTCAATAAAACTCGGGCGAAAGCCTTTCCTGGACTTGACAGACTTGACTTATGTAGTTTTCATCAAACAAATAGCGTTATACAGTGTAAAAACAACCTTACCGAAACCGAATACCTACCACATATTCTCATCATTTTTTTTCCAGTACACCATACCTGAGAAGTCAACGCTAACTGAGGTATTGATGATTAGTTTGAAAAAAAAATTGATGATTTTTTACAGAAATGTCTTCTGTCCGTTAAAACTTAACTTTTTTGGCACACTCCGCAATGAACAAGCACACCCTTGAACCGAACCGCGTTGCGGCGGCGTATAGCAACACGCCCCGCGTTCACTTCCTCGCATGCGCGCTGTACATTGCGGGTTTAAATTATTATTTTTTTATGTCAAAAAATAAAAGTTGTTTCCCAGCCAAAATTTCTTTTTCATACGATTTGGTTTGATGTACTGAACGCGTGGTTGACGATTTCGGTAAGGTTTTCTTTACACCCTGTATTCAGCTACTATTCAAAGACATGCCTTCAAAACTGCATTGAAGTACAAAAATGCTTCATGTCGGGTACATGATCACCTGATTGAATTGTCCTGTATTACATTCATTGTAAAAAATACATGAAAGTAAAAAATCACAAAATTACGTCTTTCATCGTTGAGAAGACGCATTTGACGAATAAACATTTTATTACTCACCTTTTTGAGTGGCGTCTCAATTTAAAGAGGGTCTGTTGACTCGAATCGCGTCAAATCAGAGCCCAGACATCGTTGTTAGCTCTGGTTGATAGGGTCGAGTGCGGCCCTTTCAATAATAGTAAATGAAATATCAAATTTTGAACGGATAATACATAGGTACGTTTGCTTGGTTTTGCACACATCGAAATAAACAAACAGCGGGATATTTTTTTACTCTAAGAATGGCAAAGTATTCGACACAGCTTTTGAATAGCTTTGATTTAAACACGAGTACCATGCAACAAACAATTGGCGTACAACTCGGGATAAGTGTCATCGAGTTGAGGTACTCATCCATTGCATAATGCATAGTCTACCCTTGATATGTTCAATAGTGCCAGAACTTACTTATGTACAGGTTCGTAATATATACAGGGTTACTGGTAACTCGATGTTTTCCTTCAAAAGAGTTATAGTAAAGGTGTCTTCCTACAAAAAAGGTCCCATCAACAAAGGGTAGGGTAGGTCAAAAAAATATAAAATATTGCACTTTAAACCCCTTTAACTAGAAATTTTGCAATTTCAAAAGGACGATATCTTAAAAATCAATTGCTTCTAACCCCTAGTCGATGGAAATTTTTGTTGCTGATTACCTTTTCTTTGACTCTTTTTAAGGAATACGTCGAGTTACCAGTAACCTTGTATAATCAGGAGATTCGATTTATCTCCTGATTATACTCCAACATTGTTTTAGTCTTATTATCTTATTGACGTAAAAAAAACTTACATTGTAACATTGACAATACTAATTTTGAATTGATAACTCTTTATACTTAAAATATCACTTTCCTGGTAAGTAGCAAAATATGAACTTTGTTAGTATCATATTTTTAATGCAATTTCCTATTTAAGAATCAAGCCAGCGTGCTACAAAACGCATTAGGCCAGCCCTAATAGATTCGGTTTCAGCGAGTTAAACGAACCAAATCAGTAGCCCAGTGGCCGCAGGACTAAGGGTGCTTTTCCACCAGGGTTAGACAGCTATGCCAAAGATATGGAAGCTAAGCTACAAAAGTGTGTGCCGGTTCCACTATTGCCAAGCTTTGCAGTGGTGCCGGTTAGATGTGCTATAAGGAACTCCACAGCACGTGTCCACAGCACGCGTTCACAGCACGCATCCACAGCACGGCTCCTTAGATGTTAAAAACATCATCACCATGATAATTGTATACAGGGTTACTGGTAACTCGACGTATTCCTTAAAAAGAGACATAGAAGAGGTAACCAGCAAAAAAAAGGTTCCATCGACTAGGGGTGAGGAAGCAAGCATCGACAAGCAATTGATTTTTAAGATATCGTGCTTTTAAGCTTTTAAAATTTCTTGTTAAAGGGGCTTAAAGTGCAATATTTTGTAATCTACCCTTCGTTGATGGGACCTTTTTTTTGTAGGAAATCACCTTTACAATAACTCTTTTGAAGGAATACGTCGAGTTACCAGTATGTATAATCCGTATGAAGCCCACTGCTGATTAATAGGCCTACCCCAAGGATGCCCAAAACGCAGGTCCACCTTGCTATTGTCGCCAGTCACCTGTCTTCTTATCAGTTTATTTGAATCCAGTTTCAAATAGTGATTTCTTAAGTGATGTTTGGTGGATATAAAACGCAACTATTAAGTTCGCGCCGAAAGAGTTATCTTGTTCTACCCAAGTTAAGAAAATTCTACGTAAAAAAGCGTATTTTTTGAAGGAGCTCAGTTGTATACTAAGATACCTATTACTAAAAGTGTAAGCTCGTTTGCTGCATCTAAACTAAACTTGCTCAACATGTTATTGAAACATTGAGTATATTAACCTTCTGTACCTTACCATGGATGCAGTAAACAAGTACCTACGAAAACGTACAATGACGACAGTATTATTTCTATAACTCTGTTCTCATGTAAGTAACTTTGTCTTTTTGAGAATAAACGTCTTTTTAACACACTTTTATTAGATCGGGGTGTATGTATGTATGTAACGGAATTTTTGAGCTCAATTTTCACCATTTTCCAGAAATCGGATTAATTTGAAACATTGCACACGTATTAAGTACCGATGACAATGCAATAATTTGATAAAAGTTTTCCATTGTCCTTATTAACAAAAAAAAATAAAAATAAATAAGAGTTAAAAAAAACTAAAAACACGCTTTTATTGCTATCGTAAAAAGAGAAAATAACTACTGAGTACACGGAATTTATATTACAGTAGAGTAAAAAGCGTGGGGTGTTTGGTATAGACGTGAAAATCATCCTATTATTGGCAACTGTAAAAAGAGAAGTATGAAATCATCATAAAGTGCATCCCACGCTTTTTACTCTACTGTAATATAAATTCCGTGTACTCAGAAATTATTTTCTCTTTTTTAGCTAGCAATAAAAGAGTGTATAAAGGTTTTTAAACTATTGTTAAACTTATCTATAACAAAGAAGCGTAGCACATCACATGGAAAAGTACCCTTAGGGGGGCATGAGGGTTTAAGGGGGTATTAAGAGTATCGGGGGTGAAGAGGACCCTCAGTGCGGACAGTACGGACCAGCTTCGTCCTTATGTAAAATGCATGAGCGTTGTTTACGTTCTTTTACTGAGTCGTGTAGGTTTTCTAATGTTATTTTAGTTAATTCAACTCGCTTAGTACACGAGTGAACTTTACGTAATTAGTTCACCTTTAGTTCCTGTCTTTTTATTTTGTTTTGTTGTGTATCTTTATCTGAATTAATCTGTAGATTAGATACGGATGGCAATGAAGACATTTTATTTATTTATACATATACCTTACAACAACATCACATACATTGATCTGACTCCGTGGTAAGTAGCTTAAGCACTTGTGTTACAGATATCTGCAGAATCAACAGTGGTATTACAAATAAAGTTAAATAGGTGAATACATTATTAAACACCCAGACCAGTACAAACAGCACACAAATGTTTGTACAGTGCGGGGATCGAACCCGCGACCTCTTGGTTAATAGTCAACTTCTTGACCATTACACCAAAGTTGTCATCTAACATTTGACATAAAAACTGCTTAGTATAGTGAACTTAAAGTTCTGAATTGTAGGATTTTGTTTTTTGACAGTAATGTCACCATAACTAGCCTGAAAATGAGCTTCAATGGCAAATGAAGGATTGTTTCTGTAATCTCGCAAGTTCAGGTGAAGGTCAGGCTATTTATTAAGCTCCAATAAATACGTTCACTACATGATTATAGGTACTAGATACTAAAATATATCGTCTAAATAAAAGTGTTCTCAATTATAACGACAGCTGAGAAAATGAAGAAGATACTTAATAAATTATTTTGTACTCAATAAAATATTTATTGTAGTTGTTAGTGTTGTAGCACGTCACTACTATTAACATCTCTTTAGTGCGGGGACTGGTGGGACAGTCACAGAGAAGGGTTCCGCAACGGGACTAATGCAATCCGCTCGGAAGCAGCCGACCGTCCCGCGCTGAGTGCTCTGACTTTGCGCTCATAATCAACTGTAATACGTCCTTTTTGATCTGTAACTTTTGGATACTAATTGTTTTAAGTCAGTTATTTGTTGTGTGCACTTTGTGTTTTAATAACAACTAGTGCCCCCCCGCGACTTCGTTCGCATGGAATCCCTTAGGTTTAGGTTTAAAGGTCTTTAATCTCATAAGAAATATTCATATATAATATCATTTCACTTATAATGAGACTTAAAACCTAATAATTAATTGAGTATAAGTTATACACGGGCACTGCTGCGAGAGCCCTTTGTTTTCGAAATCGCAGTCGAACGCGATAAAAAGTATCCTATGTCCGTTTCCTGGTTACCTCTCCTAAGCTACCTCTCCACCAATTTTCAGCCAAATCGTTTCATCCGTTCTTGAGTTATAAATAGTGTAACTAACACCATTTTCTTATAAATATATGGATGTAGATTTTCTGAACCCACGTGAAATATTAATCGTTAAACATAAACGTATTTTATTTAATATATCTCTTTTCTAGTATTGGTTTGGTTGGAAACAGACAAATTGTGAACATCAAATTTTGTATTTTTGAAGCATTGAAAGGCCCGTTGTAAAAAACCTTAATCTAGACTTGATTTATCATTTAACACAACGAACAACATAGAATTTCCAGTGGCTTCGTTTCATTTAATCTTGTTGGTTATGCTGATCTAGGGTGTTAGGATAACTATTTTCAACTGCAACGCCATCATCTATTTAAGTACTTAAAAACATGATGTTAGTAAATACTATTTATTTTGATGACTTAAAATAGCACCTAGTTATTAATATTTTAAACGACGGTTAACTTCAATAAAAAATACACCAAACTTTGCTTGAGTAGGTATATTTCATTTAACGCGCTCAAGGCCCCGGGAAGTTATTTTTTAGTGGAATGTCACGAGTTGGCGACTACGCCAGGGTGCAGCAACAAATTAGATAGAGGAACTTTGTGTCCGCTGGGCTGTGTTCGGCTGCCGGGTAACTAGACTGCAGCAGCACTTAAACTATAAAAGTGTACCTATGTACAAGTTGGTAAGCTAGATTGTCTTGTGAGGGGCAATGTAATAATAGTCCTTCTGGCCAATTTTGACCACGGCGGCCAATCTCAAAAGAGATCAGCTAACTACGCAGGAGATGCACTCACTGTTCCATCACTCTCAAAGTTCATTGATGCAATCCGACATGACCAGAGAGAGATCAGGCGCAGGACCAACGGCTTAACGTGCTTTCCGAGGCACGGGGGTGTAACACCGCCAACTTCCCGACTCCGAGCTGTTTTTGAGAAATTTATGAAAAGAAAATCTCAGAAACAATTTTGGCTTGACCGGGGATTCGAACCCAAGACCCCTCGGATGTAAGGCAGAAACTTTGCCACTACACCAACGAGGCAGTCAAAACAAGGCAATGTAATAATCTGAGCTCTTCAGATTACCTACTTTCCTTTTGATTAAATAATAATCAAACCAAACCTATGTTCAAGTAAGCCAAACTATGGTATTACAAAGAAACAAACGCTGAAACTGTCAACCCATTTTTTCTTCTTGGTTTGTCACGTAATATTTCACCCCAGAATGTGTCTAGACGAAACCAATTTTTCAAACAACTACAACCCTGACACGTGCACGCTCGTCGGGTTTCATCCCCCTTCGCTTTTCGGATGTTATTTTTATTAACACGCTTTTATTAGCTTGACCTGTATGTAACTATGTATTTATGTAACGGAATCTTTGCACTTCATTTTCACCTACTTCTAGGAGTCTGATTAACATGGAAATTTGCACAGGGGTCAAGGACCGATGACAATGCAATAATTTGATAAGAGTTTTCGATTATCCTTATTAACTAAAAAATTAAAATTAATTTTAATATTGCTGAAATCGCCTTCTTACATTTTCCGCACGGCGCCATCTCTTTCACAAATATTACGAAAGTATCTAGTAGCGTTCGCTTAGCTAGTTAGTTTCGATAGCAATCATTAGATGTCGCTGCTAATGCTATGCAGTTTTAACTGATGCAATTGATTTGCACTAGAAGCTCTGTATTTTGCCAATAGATGTCACTATTAACTAACACATTAAGTGTAGTAACTATTTAGTAATCTGTGATTAAGTACCAATGACAATGCAATAATTTGGAGATTTAACTAAAAAAAATAAAATAAATAATAGGGCGCCATCTCTTTCACAAATATTACGAAAGTATCAATTAGCGTTCGCTTAGCTAGTTAGTTTCGATAGCAATCATTAGATGTCGCTGCTAATGCTATGCAGTTTTAACTGATGCAATTGATTAGCACTAGAAGCTCTGTATTTTGCCAATAGATGTCACTATTAACTAACACATTAAGTGTAGTAACTATTTAGTAATCTGTGATTAAGTACCAATGACAATGCAATAATTTGGAGATTTAACAAAAAAAAATAAAAAAAATAATAGGGCGCCATCTCTTTCACAAATATTACGAAAGTATCTAGTAGCGTTCGCTTAGCTAGTTAGTTTCGATAGCAATCATTAGATGTCGCTGCTAATGCTATGCAGTTTTAACTGATTCAATTGATTTGCACTGGAAGCTCTGTATTTTGCCAATAGATGTCACTATTAACTAACACATTAAGTGTAGTAACTATTTAGTAATCTGTGATTAAGTACCAATGACAATGCAATAATTTGGAGATTTAACAAAAAAAAAATAAAAAAAATAATAGGGCGCCATCTCTTTCACAAATATTACGAAAGTATCTAGTAGCGTTCGCTTAGCTAGTTAGTTTCGATAGCAATCATTAGATGTCGCTGCTAATGCTATGCAGTTTTAACTGATTCAATTGATTTGCACTGGAAGCTCTGTATTTTGCCAATAGATGTCACTATTAACTAACACATTAAGTGTAGTAACTATTTAGTAATCTGTGATTAAGTACCAATGACAATGCAATAATTTGGAGATTTAACTAAAAAAAATAAAAAAAATAATAGTTTAAAAAACTAAAAAAACACGCTTTTATTGCTAACTAAAAAAGAGAAAATAATTTCTGAGTACACGGAATTTATATTACAGTAGAGTAAAAAGCGTGGGGTGCTTCGTATAGTAGTATGTGAAAATCATCCTATTATTGGCACGTATAAAAGTATGAAAACGTCATAAAGTGCACCCCACGCTTTTTACTCTACTGTAATATAAATTCCGTGTACTCAGAAATTATTTTCTCTTTTTTAGTTAGCAATAAAAGCGTGTTTTTTTAGTTTTTTAAACTATTTTTTTTTTTATTAATATGGGTTCGCTCTTGACATCATTCTCCCTCGAAGAGTTAAAGAAGATGTCGACGATGTAGCGAGCTTACCCAGAAGGTGCCTATTGACTTTAGCTTTGAATGAGCTCATTAATTTCAAGTAGCCATTCCTGGCACTCTTACTTGCTTGGCAGTGCGAGCGAAAGTTCTGGCTAGACCAGCAACCGATACAAACTAAACGTTAGGCAGTACGGCTTCAGGCACGCCTAATAAAGGCCACATGACCACCGCAAGTTAGCCGGGGTGCCGTAGTTTCTGCATAAATGTGTGTACGTGGTGGCTCGGATAGTGTAAGTTTGCATACAGTGTTTCGTAACTGAATGTAAACTCAAAATAGAGGGTAGCTACATAACTTGCTAGGCGAAAATAAATTTGTGTGGATAGGAACGTAACTTAATATTTTTGAGTGATGGTAGTTTGCATTTTTTTTTAAACTATGTAATGACAACTAACACCTTAGTCGACCTGTGAACATGGACTCTGAAAAGGGTCCGAAACTTCAGGTTGAAATAATCCGTAAAAAGTGTCTCATTTTAAGGCAAAAATAAATATGATATAGCTTGATTTTTTTTATTGTTTCAACAAACACACCAATTATCTAACCCCAAACTAAGCGTTAGTTTGTGCTATGGTGGCTAGGATAACGGATAGAAATACTTGAATACATGTATAAACACGACTCAGGAAAAATGCTCGTGCTCATCACACAAACATTTGCCCCTAGCAGGATTCGAACCCGCGACAGCCGGTTTTGTAGTCAGGACCGCAGACCACTAAACCAAAGCTGTCGTGATAGATACAAATAGAGTGCTTAACACAAAATCTTACATCACAATAAAGTCCTCCAGAGAAGTAGGCCAGAACTGTGACAGGTTCGCGAGAGGACTTGTGTACTCTAAACAAACTTCCACAACGTCGAACTCCTCACACTTTCTGGAGTTGCTCGGCCATTAGCCATCTCACCTCAAGGCAACTTTCCAACTTGCGGCTTTCGTAACTCATTAGAGTACAAAGTTAATTAATGCTGTTGCTACAGACTCATGGTTGTTGAGTTTCACATAAATAAATACTCGACGAGTCACTTATCGGGTTTTAGAACTTTATTTTCTCAAGCTGAAAAGAGGATTATTTCGCTTTAAATTTCCACTAAACGCCAGCGCAGGAACCAAAATATATCCAATTGTAATTACCTGAAAAAGTTAGAACTGAAAGTCGCAGGACTTACAATATCTACAACTCACAACGTGACACAGAAGATGCACCGGAATCACAACACTGACACCAACAAACACTCGACGCGTTTCGCCACTACACGTGGCATCCTCAGGAGATGTTTTCGCTTCGACAGACTACGAGCGACTGAACTGAACTTTCAGTTACAATTACAAATAATCAAAATAATCCTCTTTTCAGCTTTAGTCATGGATTTCCGCAAAGTAACGCCTGATTCCATCAACTTTATTTTCTCATCAAGAATTACAATTGTCACTTACTGAGAAAACACATAGTACTTAAAATTACATTAAAAGAACAATCCGATGTGACCGGAGAGAAATTAGGCGCAGGACCAAAGGCTTAACGTGCTATCCGAGGCACGGGGGTGTAACACCGCCAACTTCCGTGTGTGTGTGCTGAATCGCTCTTGCTGCTGTCAAGCTGTGACCGAACTTTGAGAGTGATGGAACAGTGAGTGCACCTGTGTATTGCGCTCTCACTTTTGCACTATAATATCTCCTGCGTAGTTGGCTGATCTCTGTGGAGATTGGCCGCCGTGGTCGAAGTCGGCCAAGAGGACTATTATATATATTATTATTAAAAGAACAAGCGCACTTGACATAAAAATGCAAATAAAAACTTCAAGATAAAGGTAGGCAGTTCTAAATTACGAGCCGGTAACATTCAACGAAACGTTTTCGCCTGATGTTGTTTTCTACATCGAGCAATCACGAGTACGAACAATTAGAGCGAACTTTCTTGTTTATATTCATTTGTATTTAATTTTGTCAAGTTCATGTTATTTTAAATAGCAAACATGAACTTTAAATATCGTTTTTTTTTTTTACTTCACTTATTTCGTGACTAGCCTACATTCGGAAGTTTGTGTCAAACTTGTCCGTTACTAACTCAAGTCCACTGTCCGTAAGGACCAGGGCACTTCTGTGGATTACAGTCGCCGCGACTCACGAGTGGCCACAGCGTTTGGTTGACACACTGTCGAGTGTCGTGGCAATAGTATGCCGTAGGTGTGCGCTGGCGGTAAGTAAACGCCTTTATTTTGAATCGGTTATGAAGGTAAAGGTGGTTTATAGAGGGTTGAGACTTATAACAATTTAGTTACTGATTAAAAATAATAGACAAACTTACGTTCTGTATTGCGATGGAATAGAGCAATGGAATCCGTGTATATTTTTTTGATTCTAAAAATTAAATTTACTCAAATGAAGTTCTGTTGGTACTCCGCAGTAAGTTTGGTTTTTTTTACGAATCTTGAATGCAGAAGGTTACAAAATATATATCTTTAATCAAGCTGTTTTCTGTGATGGAATCTATAAACCTTAGCTTGTCATTGAATCACACGAATGTAGATGTTTAATTCACGTTGCTACGTAGGTACTATGTACAGTCAAGAAGAAACAGGTAAATTAATGTTACCTTGAAGTATAATAAGTATTTCAATAAGATGAAAGGTTAAAAAAAATAAGCTAATGCTTTTAAAGTAAATTTAACCAATATTCTAGGTTTCTGCTTACCCACCACTTATTATTATCTAATATTCATGACAACAGCTGGTTTATTAAGCAATCCTATAAATGCTTTGAAAATAACAGTTGATTTTTACCTTTTTCGCTTATGTTTTTGCATGTACATTACATACAAGATACAAAACATAATAAAGTAAAAACATTCCAACAGAGTTATCTTATTAGCAAGTTTGTTAAGATCTTAGCAACTCCTGTTACAAGGAGTCTAAAAGTTAAACTAATGCTGTTAGTCTATACCGAAGATCCAATTTTCAACTTCAAGTAATCTTGTAAATGAAAGACTTATTACATTACCTTGAATGTAATAAAACTTTTCTCTGTTTCCACTCTAAATAGACTTTTCAGTATAATTTTTCTAGTAAAGTAGTTCCATGACTAATTTTAATATTTTAAATTGCTTCGCTCATCTTGACATCTTGACGACCGCTTGGTGCAGTGATCTACGTGTCGGACTTCTAAAACCAAAGGTCGCCGTTTCGATCCCCGCACAGTACAAGCATATGTGTGCATGAACATGTGTGTTTGTACTGGTCTGGGTGTTTTCTATGTAAACTATGAATATATTTACAAAAAAAGTATTTAAGTATGTTTATATAGATATAATATATAGAAGAAATATATATCTTAAAATTACTCGTATTATCAGTCGCAGGATGTCCACTGCTTAATATTTTATAACAACTGTCCCTTGCCTCATCCTGAAACCTAGTACTTTGTTGTACAATAAAGGCCAATTTAGTAACATAGTATTATGTTCAAGTAGGTACCTAATTCCCCACGGTTGAACACCCGAATACCAGCCAAGGTAATCTGAAAGGTAGATAACAGCGAAATCTTAAGCCTAGCCTTCAGCCGCGATGTAGTCCAAGGCCAGACCTGAAACAATGCCGTAAGCCTTTCCACTCACAACACTATGTGGGACGCGGGGCGATATTAAAACCGAGCCACAAAATAGCTATCATGATATTACTATGTACATAATAGTTATGCGTGGAAATAATTTCAGAGGTCACGGTATAAACTGTGACATATATGAAACAGTCAATTAATTTTAGTTCAGGTAGCTGTAATACAACACTGAAACATGAAAATATTCTGTTTGAGCTTCGGTTTCATTGTAGGTTTTCTTGATCAAAGTTTGATGAAAGAGTACTAAGCCTAGCAGTAAGCCTTCCCTATGAATAAATCGCCACATGCATTGGCGATGCTGATGATGAGTTGACTATAAGAAAATAACGATTGACGATGAAAATTCTCACGGGAAAAGTTTAAAAAACCGATTACACCGAAATTTAGGGTGCGGAACAACTAGAAGTAGACCTAAATTGCTTTGTCAATCAGTTTCGCGTATGCTCCTGAAAGCGTGCGAAAGTTCCCTAAAACCTGTATCCGATAAAGTTCGTTAAACTTATACGAGTCCTATAGTGATAACTTACAAGCCGTGTAAACGGACATATACTATACTAGGTAATATACCTGTCGATAGTTGGACATAAGAATTAGTGCGCCACGTACACAGTTTGAATAGAGCCAAATTCGGGGAAAGAAATACAAATAACAATAGTCCTCCTGGCCGATTTCAACCAAGGCGGCCAATCTCAACAGAGATCAGCCAACTACGCAGGAGATATTATAGTGCACAAGTGTGAGCGCAATACACAGGTGCACTCACTGTTCCATCACTCTCAAAGTTCGGTGAGACGGCAATCCGACATGACCGGAGACAGATCAGGCGCAGGACTAACGGCTTAACGTGCTTTCCGAGGCACGGGGGTGCAACACCGCCAACTTCCCGACTCCGAGCGGTTTTGAGAAATTCATGATAGAAAATCTCAGAAACAATTTTGGCTCGACCTGGGATTCGAACCCAGGACCTCTCGGATGTAAGGTAGAAACTTGCCACTACACCAACGAGGCAGTCAAATAACAAGTGTTGTAGAATGAAAAATAAAACGATCGCTCTGCAAGTACCGCTGTCAATGTCATTTTAAGTCGATAATAGGCTAAATGACACCACCAATCGTAGACATACTACCTGTCAAAACGGTCTGCCTCCATAGATTTTTTATGGAAATACATGAACGTGACGTCGGTGATGTATCAGAAATCGGAGTCAATTGACCGAATATATATTGAGTTTTGTGTGTTTAAAAATTGTTTTCTACAGCTTTTTAGAAATATATTGGTTGTATTAACTTCATAGGGGCTATGTTTTTTAAGCGCCATGGTTTTTTATTTTTATTTTTTTTTATTTTTTTATTTAGGATAGGTTTGCTCTTGACCCAAGACTAAGCCCAAACGAGGCAAAGACTGAGTCTACGATGGAGCGAGCTCACCTAGAAGATGCCTGTTCACTCTAGCTTTGAAGATTTCGAGGTTGTAATTGCAGGGAAACACTGACGCAGGAAGTGAGTTCCACTCTTTTGCAGTGCGCATCAGGAATGTAGATGAGAAGCGCTTGGTTCGTATCAGTGGAACATCGACACGGTACGGATGGTATCCCGCAGTACGTCTGGTGGTCCGATGGTAAAAGGGGGCCGGTGGAATGAGCTGGTGTAGTTCATGACCACACTCGCTGAAGTAAAGCCTGTAAAAGATCGACAAGCAGGCGACTCTGCGGCGATGAGCCAAGCTTTGGAGCTGCGCGCTTACAAGCCCCTCGTCACCTATGAGCCTCTTGGCTCTGCGTTCAATCGAGTCAAGAGCAGCAAGTTGGTATTTAGCGGAACCATCCCAGAGATGGCTGCAATACTCCATGCAGGATCGGACTTGTGCTTTGTAAAGAGCTAAAAGCTGACCAGCAGTGAAGTATCGCTTGACTCGGTTCAGGATTCCCAGCTTTTTTGCTGCAATTTGGGCTTTGATCTCGATAGTGGCGCCGAAGTTGAGATTTGCCGACAACTCCACGCCAAGAAGCTCAAGACGGTCTGTAATGGCAATGGACGAGTTCTGAAAGACAGGCGTTAAATTGAAGGGGCTCTTCTTTGCCGTAAACAGACAGGCCCGAGTTTTCGAGGCGTTAAAACTGACCATATTTTCATCTCTGGTCTGGTCTTGAAAATATTTAAGATAGGTGTCATCGTGCCAATTATTTGAGCTTTGTACATATTATTTTAATTTTACACAGTGTTCGACCGCGTTAAGTGGAGAAAAGCCATCTACGAGGGCTGTGAGACCCATGACACAGGCTGGTTTCAAATTCTGGCCCAAAAACGGAAAAAACGACATGCTCGTGCAGAGGGTTCCGTCACAACGGACTCTCAGTTCGCGTGCCGTAAGTGCGGACGAAAGTGTCGTCCGAGGATCGGTTTATTTAGCCACGAGAGACGATGCTCTTCTCGCGTAGACGCTGTTTTAATCATCTGTCAAGATGAAAAAGGCCTAATGATGATCTACCGTCAACTTATTTGGACTGGATGGACTGTGGACTTACACACATCTCGGAATTAGCGATACAATGATGGCACTATCCTTCACCTCCCATCAGCAGCGCGTCTGACGCAGTCCATATTGAAAGCGCGTGATGTGTGCGTTTTTATATTTTAGCCTCTCCGCTCGGCGCGTGGGGGGGGGGGGGGGGTAACCATGCTTTCTTGCAAATAAACTGGGTCGCTCCTCGTTCAGTCACTCTTAAGTATCAACGTAAGACAGCATTCACTATGATCGAAGAGATTTTGATATAATATTACCTTAATCAACCAGATAACCTTTTAAGTTGAAGTAATTTTATTTCTTATAACTTCGATCGTTTTGAATTCAATTTATTTGATCGATTTGATCTTCTAGAAGAGATCAATCTTAGACTCAGTCTTAACTCGTTAGGATTAGACTTTGGTCAAGCGCAAACCTATCCCTAAAAATAGTGTGTGTCAACTCCGATACACGACTGGAGTTTACTCCTTAAGAACGGTTACAAAAAGTAAAAAGATTAGGGAATAAGGATAAATGAATGCATTTTTTATGATGCTTAAAGCATGTATGATACATTTATTTTTATTAATTAAACAATGAATCTGTTAAAATACATGACGAATCCATAGAAATATAAACAATAGTCTCCATAATACGTATAACACCTATACAATACTCGGTTCAATGTGTCAGAAATGACCGATGCGTCTTCGGGTAACATCGTGTGACATCGTTGTGTGATATTTTCGTGTAATATCGCGTGACATCGGTTATCATCGGGAATTAGAGGTTACTCCCGTATATTTTCATACCCCAGCCTTATATTATGTAGGATTGTAAAATGAGCATGAGTGAGTGCAAGCGAGATGACGTGTGGGAGAGAGAGGAAGGATGGAATGGCTAGAAAGCAAGATGGCGTTAGACTAAAGTTAGAAGTATGTGTTCTCCGTGAAATTGAGTAAAATAAAAAGACTGTAAACCGTGAAAGTGCATTTCATTCACCGCCTCAACACTACATATATGAAAACCGATTCTTAAGGAGTAAACTCCAATAGGTGGTATTTTGTCACAACCAAAGCAAAATTTACTTATAAAAATTGTATACAAAGTACCAGCATATTTGGTCACAACATCAGCTACCAGAAGCGGGAAAATTTAATGGCGTCGGGCGCGTGAGCGGAAAGCGCGCTGAATAGCCTGCGAGCGTCGAACCCATTCAGTTCGTGGAGGCTATTGAGTCTAGACTGGTCTAATTAACCCAAAACAGTCACAACTACGTACAGGCTAGTTTTATTCGGTATTGAAATGTTTTTTCTTCCCTTTGAAATAAATTTAAATTTCTTTGGTAATTATTGTTATAACTAATTGAACTTTAGCTGAAAAAGAGGATTATTTTGCTTTAAATTTCTACTAAACGACGCCAGCGCAGGAGCCAAAATACATCCAACTGTAATCACCTGAAAAAGCTAGAACTGGAAGTCGTAGGATTACAATACCTACAAGTCACAACGTGACAGAGAAGCACCTGGAATCATAATCAAAATATTCCCCTTTATTAGATCTAGTCATGGATTTCCGCAAAGTAACGCCTGATTACATCAACTAGAACCAACGTTGTAAGTATTTTTGGCTCTTAACACTAAGTAATGATCGATTTGTATATAATATTTTTATAATATATTATAATAAGTTAAGTAATATGGTCGACTAGCCAAATCTCATTATTTTGAACGATTCTGGGTATGAGAGGAAAATAAATATATGCTTGGTAATCCCATAGGTAAATTGGATGCAGTGAATCGCAACAGCCAATATCTCCGCGCCGAATCATAACGCTGTCATCATAAATTTCCAGATCACCAAAGATTGGAGTGGTCAAAATGACTCACCTGAAAGTGGGGCGATCTGTAATTGGAATGAAGTTCGCTATTTGGTAAGTATAAATCTTATTGAAGATATGTATTGATAACATTAGTGTATGTTGGATACAAGAGATATAACACCCGACTACTTAAAAACACGCTCTAAAAAGTACGAAACAAGAAAACACTCTCCAATGAAATTACTTAGTATGTACAAACTATTAAATATTTACCGTTATTAAATAAACTAACTTACACATATTATTATATTTAATTATATTTTCAATTTATAATATTGATAGAGAAATGTTTTAAGGATAAAGCCGTGGTCGTATACCACTTTTTTTAATTTATTATTCTTATGGCATATAGGGGATCAAATCAATTTTAAACCAATCCGGCTGAGACTTTGCATGCATATAGCTACCTATGACGTAGGTCGCCCCTAATAAAGGATTTTAATGATAGTGTATTAAACTCCGTGACAAAAAACGCGGCCGCTAGTACTCTTGTAATGAGAATAACCGTACGTCTTTCTGGTATATATATTATACCGATACGCTTCATACCCTAAATAAAAGTCGGAATCTTATTTCTCAAAAACCTTTCAGAGGTCGAGTTTTTACCTGGCAGATTGTTGATATAGAGTTAACATAATTATTAACATATTTCGTGATGACGGCAAGACACCTGACGGAATGACAATCATTCCCTGGCGGCAGGGCCGTTCGCTTATATGGGATGCTACCTGTGTTGACACACTGGCGCCATCGCACATAGGCCGAACTTCTACCGTTGGCTGCCCTCTTGGAGAGCTACATATTTGTGCCTTTCGGTGTGGAGACCATGGGCTCCTGGGGCTCCAAGGCTATCGCCTTCTTCAAAGAGCTGAAGAAGAGATTAGCTCAACACACTGGTGACCATAGGGCTGGCAGCTTCCTCGGCCAAAGGATCAGCCTTGCCATACAAAGAGGAAACGCCTTTTGGGCACCATACCTAATGGCAGCTCTGGGGGAGATATTTTTTCTATATACGAGTAGTTTGAATTTTTGTTTCCTTAATTTATTTTTGTTTTTTTTGGTTTATCTGTTTTAACACTATTAGACTAGTTGTATTATAATTTCTTAGTTTAATTATCTTTATTCACATAATTTTGAGACAAGATCGACTTAATAGATTATGCAAAAAAGCAAATTTTTACATTTGTTTTTTTTATTTTAGAGTTGATTGGTAATTGTTTTATAGCGACACATTGTTGCACTAGGTAAACGTTATCTTCTTGTATTGTGTACAATAATTGAAAGAAAGTTCACTATTCTACAGGTGGATGAATTTATAGATACTTAAATTGGAAAAGTAAAGACATACGCAGTCCGTGGTTTCGTCATTTTGAAAGATTTACGCAAAGTTAAAAAAGCTCTTGTGGCACTTGAAAAACAATTCTGCTAGCGAAACGTATGTGGTTTCTGTAAATACCCAAAACTAATACAACCCAAGTCCAGGAAGCAGCTAGTATATCGTAAGGGTCCTAGGAGGGCAGTTTCTGCGAACATTACTGTTCGTATAGTACTAGTAAATCAACAAAACATTCGTAATTCGTTTGAGCCATCCGAGACCTACAAGTTTGGAAGCGGGTCTTGCGAGGGGTGGTAAAGATAGGGATGTGAAGGGTGCAAGTAATTTACTACTCGATCTTTGATTGTCGATGTTCAGTCAATCTACGAAGATTTCGTGAGTTGTCAAGCAAATATCTTCCGAGTCTTTAAAAAATAAAAAGTTAACTTTTTTGAGTAAACTTACAAATAAAGTTAGCTCGTGGTTTAGGACATGATTATCCAGATTTACTTCGACTTTATTTGTTTACAGTGGCTAAATAATGACTAAGGCTGAAAAAAAGAATTATTTTGCTTTATATTTCCACTAAACGACGCCAGCGCAGGAACCCAAATACATACAACTGTAATCACCTAAAAAAGTAAGAGCTGAAAATCGCAGAACTAACAATACCTACAACTCACAACGTGACACAGAAGATGCACCCGGAATCACAACACTGACACCAACAATACACTCAAGTGTATTTTCAGCTCTAACTTTTTCAGGTGATTACAGTTGGATGTATTTGGGTTCTTGCGCTGGCGTCGTTTAGTGGAAATTTAGAGCAAAAATATTCTATTTTTTAAGCTTTAGTCATGGATTTCCGCAAAGTATGATCTTCCAGATTCCATTAACTAAACTAATTAATGTTTAACCTCATTTTCCACAGCATCTCGGAAGTAACTTTAAATGGCAGCATAACGAAGGTTTTTAGTAAAATTTTAACAACTGACTGACGTTTTTATATCTACGTACGTCTGGGCTAGAATAACCCAAAGAGTAAATTAAACAATGATAACTTTCATTCTCTTTGACTCTCATAGATACATTTTTTTAACAGTGGTTTAGCTTGTGTAGTTGGGCCAAAGCATGTAGTCACAACCCAACTCTTCGCTCAATACAAACTTTCGCGGGCTGTTGATTGGTAACCGAAGTGTCAGCTGGTGCCTGTTGTCAGCCTGACTTGATTCGGCGGCGACAGCCGTCATCTTAGCATCAGAAAACGATTGTACCTCTAGAATTTTGTAATATACAGGAGGTTCAATGTGAAACAAGTGCATAGGAAAATAAATATTTTCTTTGCACTTGATTTGTTGTAATGTAAAATATTTATTTTTTATTTTATTTAATATGAAGTGGAAATTAGAAAGAATTTAGAATAATGAAATAATTATGCGAGTCGTCTATTACGTTAGCATCATTATTATGTAATGTCATTTGTCATTTTCCAAGAATGAACAGAATTATGAATTTGTCAGATACATAAGTAAAAAAAATTGTATTCATTAGATCAATGAATTATCTTTTTCCTGTTTTGATCACCTTTGATCCGGAAAATTTATTTACTTTCTTGATTATTTATGCTAACTTATTAATTATTTGGCAAGATTTCTACGTTTGACTATACTGTGTCCAGGCTGGAGATAGCGCCGCCCCGCGGGCGCAACAACATTCGCAAACAACAGCAAAGTCAGTCGACTGTTTATAATTTATTGTTCTCCAAAAGGGGTCTGAAATCGTACCTTTTGAAGATGCGGCCCAAGTTTGGAAGGTTTGATGCCCGATCGGGTAGCGAAGTTTCAAAGATGTAGGTGTACTGAGACAGGGTATAATTACGGATATAACTTCTGAAAGGCAGGGGAGGTATCAAATTGAGAGTTAACAATACATTGTTCCGCATTGGTCTATCATTATTTCAGTTCTGTTTTCGTCTTTCATACTTGTGAGGTACCAAATCGATTTGTACCAAGAAAAAACATTACGCAATATATATGGTATAAATAAATAAATATTTCACAAGAATCACACTCACACCAATACTCTAGTCCCAAATTAAGCTACGAGTCTTGTGTTATAGGTACTAGACAACGGATAAACATACTTAAATACTTTTTTTGTAAATAAATACATATTATACATTGAAAACACCCAGACCAGTACAAACACACATGTTCATGCACACTTGAGAGCACACGAGATCGAACCCGCGATCCTTAGTATTAGATGTCCGATCTGTGGACCACTGCACCAAGCGACGTCATCGTATGATATTAAGGTACAGGTGGGAATAGCTATTTTCTGTTGATTCATACAAATATTATGGCAGGGTATGATAAAACTGTAGAAACATTGAGGTAAAATCAAGCATCACAATCCTTATCGCTATATTCTACAAATTACGGTATCGTGTACGACGTACGAACAGCGACTAATGAGGTCCAGCCCAGCCCAGGGCGTTCTCGATACTCCACAAAACTTATGACGCTCATGTACTATCTATAGACTCTCTATACTATCTCTACAGCTAACCTTTTTTTTCTTTTTTTTAACGTCAGGTAAATGTTGTTCGATGAAATCAGAACCTATTGTTCATTCGCTCGTTTGTTAGCTAGTCAAACAGTCAAGGATATGTATTTTCGTTAATATCAAAACAAGATCAGAAAATTGCGGCGGTGACATAGGAGTTAATACTTTTAAAATACAATACGGAAAATCGTCACCCATGTACTAAAGAATACAAAAAAGCTTATTTTTAGGTCGACTTAACAATATCGTGACATAATTTCAATGCCTTTTCATTTCCATTCTTTGGTTATTAACAAAAATGTGTTATCAAAGCGAAGAATAAATAAAAGGAAGCCCTAAAAATGTGAAGGACCCGTGGAAATAAAAGAGTGTTTCTTTTCGGCCGGCGACTGAGGACAAGTCGGCCCGGCCGAACACTGGAAACCCTGTATATTTGTTCATTTAATTAACTCAAAGTTTCTTTGGTAACAAAAACCGTTTGAGATTTATGACCACGGTCTTTCATTCCAGGAATGGCGGATTACTTAGAACCGGCAATTTTAAAAGAAGTTTTGTGTTTTCCCTCTTTTGTGTTTAACTTGCTTTAATAATTCTCAAAATTACAGTTATTGAACATAAAAATTTTAATAAAAAAATATTTATAAAAGATTAAACCAGTGTTATCTACTTACTTGTTTATTCTTCAAAAAAATTCAAACTCAAAAGTAACTCACTCAAAACAAATTAAATGAGTTATTTTCTATTCACTAAAATCCTTAATCAATATAGGTAGTCCAGAGCGATTATTCAAGTTTTAGTTAATCTACGCTATTGATTTACGAAATAAATAAATAAATATTTCACAACAATCACACCAATTCTCTAGTCCCAAAGTAAGCTACGAGGCTTGTGTTATGGGTACTAGATAACGGATATACATACTTAAATACTTTTTTTTTGTAAATAAATACATATTATAAATAGAAAACACCCAGACCAGTACAAACACACATGTTCATGCACACATATGCACACATAATAACATGTTTGACCTTGTGAAGATCGCAGGATCACACTGGATGCAGACCGCTTGTGATCGGTCTATGTGGAAAACTGTGGGGAAGGCCTATGTTCAGCAGTGGACGTCCCTTGGCTGATAATGATGATGTTTGACCAAAAATTTCGTAGCATCATAGCAAACGCAATCCGTTACGAATCCGTAGCAAACCTAGCCATTATCTTAGCTTCTGTATGTAAGCGCACAATACATTAGTTAATACCCAAATACTTTTCATTTTAAAATATAAATGTCAATATTTATAGTAAATCAAATTTTGAACGCCCATTGTTGCAATAAATCACTAATTCAGTTATCCTGAAAAGCGCATCATCACAATGTTGTGAAGTCATGTGTGTTTGATATGAAACATTACCCATGGAATGAGAAATGTCTGTTATTTTGGAATAGCATCAGCAATGCACTTGCATGTGTTTATTCATCACTAAAAACATACACATTAATATTCTGTTCGCCGATTGTGTATCTAACTTTATTCACGTAATTAGTTAAGTATTACATATTTAGGCTATACATATTTATATAGCTGTAAAAGGTAAGTAATTTAGTATAAAGTAATTTTACGGATTCCATAAATACGAAAAACAAATTATCAAAACGACTAAAACTTTAGCTGACTCCAAAAATTTATGTTCCTTTAACGATCAAGTCCCAGAAAATATTTTTTTACATTTTTTCGTTAAGCTCCAATAAGCCGTGTTGCGAAAGTTAATAAAAAGGTTTCAATACCTTCCCTAAAGAAAAAATCATGCGTACCTCCATTTTATCTTACCCATTAAAATAACGTTTTATCATATCAGACAAAATGTTTATTTTTAACATTTAACATCCCACTTTTCTCTCCGTGTATTTATACACACGCTTCTCCTAAGCCCCTCCACAGAAGCGCGCAATTACATCAACTAACGACAAACCTTCCGCCTGGCTGCGTCGCGCTTGTGCTATTTTTAATTTTCAACGCGCAAAGGAGTATACAGCATACACAAGGCAACATTGATATAATTAAATAGCAGAAGATATGGTCAATTTTAACAATTGGGGTTCACTAACGCATTGATATTCATTTATGGAAACACTGCCCCTTTTGGCCTCTTGAAAATGCATTTATTAAACGTTAAGGTTTGAGATACACACCTATTTCTAGATCTATTAATTGGGCGATAGATTTTTGTAGCAACATTTTATTTAACTGGTCCATTTATAGGGTTCCCTAGTCCGACAAGGAACCCTTATAAGATCGTTCAGTCCGTCCTAGTCTGTCACAGCAGAATATCTTCTACGTTTATGGTCTGATTTGCATGTAACTTGGTTCGAGGACACTTCACATATAGATCTCATTTTTTAAAATACGAAAAATTAAAATTACGCCTTTTTAAGGGTACGTCCCTATATACATGTAAAGGGGGGGTGAATTATTTTTTTCAGTACACCCCCTTGTGTAAGGTATCGTTGAAAAGGACTATGAAAATAAGATAGGGTTTCCATACAACACTTTTTCATCAGCTTTACCATTTGCGAGTTATAGCCCGTCCAAGTCGTTTACACGGTGTCCCCCCCATGTAATTTCTAAAGTCTTTGGACCTATAAACTTCAAATCTCTCACGTAAAGAAAGAGGAACAAAAACTCTTATTTAAAATTGTTTCGGGTATCCTGTGATGAATACTTTCGAAATTATAAATAATATAAAAATATAATTACTTTACAATGATGACATTGGCGGCTAGGGTGACATTGATGACGATGCAAGAAACGCAAAACAGCGCGGTGCCAAAATTGACTACGGAACCCTACTTTATGCGTGGTCCGACACGCACTTGGCCGGTTTTTAGGGTTAGGTAGCACATCTTCTGCTATTTAATATTATCAATACCTAGCACTCACCCGCTTGCGAGGGTATTATGCACACTCTATTTCAATTTCCAGTTAAGTAAGATTTAACCTGTTTTATTTTACCGTCGTTTGCTGTGTGTGCTAGAATGCTGGCTGGCTATATTTTGAAGTGGTATTTTATGAAAATTGTTTTTTGTGCTGCATCCAAGTTCATCTTCTCATATCTTGACACAAGGCTATGCTCTGTACCTGTAATACGGCCACATGGTAATTAATGGATGCTGGTTTTCGTAGGTAGTCTTTATCCTTTTCTTCTTTTTTTTTCTTTTCTTTATTCAGGAAAACAAACAGCTGTGTAATAGTACATAAAGCTTATAAAACAAGGCGTCGTTCATTAGCCATACAGTTTTCATAGGTATACAATTATGATATTGACGAGTCGTAGATCGTAAGCGCGTATACAAATTTAAATTTACTCAATTTATTTATATAAACAGAAAGTAAGAATTTTTGATCTTGACAAAATAAAATGTCTACAATTATGGACTTGGGCACACTTACATCAGGTGGCCTCTCTTTTTAACAAGTAACGAAAGCGGTTTAATTTTTCATGAAATATATCGATGTGATTATACGCAGTGTTATATTTTCTACAAGTTCTAATAATAAAACTATTGCTTCTGTAATTTGTGGAGCAAATTGGTGTAACAAAGGTACTAAAGTGGCGGGGGTTGGATCTGGGACACTTCAAAGACATTTTACTTAGCAAGTACGGAGAATCGACCACACTATTAATAATTTTGTGTAAAAATATTTGATCTCTGACCTCACGTCGAGTTCCCAATGGCTCAATTCTACTTGTGTTATAATTTTTAAACCGATACTCTAAACGTTTGATAAATTTATTCTGAATACCCTCTAACATGTTTTTAGCACAAGTTAACGGCCATTTTCAGATATATAGCCTTATTTCTTTTAGTTAATACAAGCATCACGCAACGCATGCAACAGATTTGGCAATAATGACATAATATGTAAAAGGTTCACCAACAAAGACATCGGTTTTTACATCGATCTATTTTTTTCATAATAATTATAATTATCATTTATGCCTTCATAAACATAGGTACATACAGAGGTTGTGGGTTGTTTAAATGCGAACTCTATGTTTCACCTTTGCAGGTATATGAAGTATTTACATTTTAACCTCACAGGAGTGGGTGCGGCTGAAAATCAGCGCTGTCATATGTCAGCAATAGCTGAGCCGCATCCAATTGCTTCCATGTTTTTATTTTTATTGTAATTATTATTAAGTGTTGCATCATTTGTTTGTTGGAAGTAATAAACTCAATTTTTATTTTTTATTATTTTTATTTTAACAATAGTATTTAGCATAATAAGAATAGTAGGACAAGATTTTACAATTGAAATTATATTTCCATAGGTATTTGTATGTATGTAAGTATATATAGGTATATTTCTTAGCATCTTAATTTTGCTAATGCTAAGGAAGCTTCCATCCAATTAGTCTACAAATATTCGAAAGCACACCTACGAAGACGTTAGTTATATAAAGTTCACATTTTCAACTAAACTTATGATAGCTTAAATCTGGATATACCTAAACTTATTTCAGATTTGGTTTAAGGGCGTCGTTTGATGCGTTTACAGCGCCCAAAATATAATGTGCGCCGCCGCCGCGCTCGGGCGAGCCCTAACCGACAGAGTTACGATCGTGGCATATTCAGCAAGCCTGGATTTTATAGAAAGCTTTATAGCTTAGCTTCTTAAAGCTACTACAAACCCAATTAAGGCGTTGTACTTGATGCAAGCAGAGCAAAAACGTTAAATATTATTTAAAAAACTCACGAATTATCGCTATATAAATAAAATTCTCGTGTCACATTGTTCGTTCCCGTACTCCTCCTAAATGGCTTGACCGATTCGCATGAAATTTTGTGAGCATATTGAGTAGGTTGAAGAATCAGCCAATATCTATTTTTTTACCCTTTAGTGATATGGGTTGTCCACCCTTTGGGTTGTCAATATTTATATGGCAAAACAACGTTTGCTGGGTCAGCTAGTATTTGATATTAATTTACAGTTTAATGGCCATGTAAGGCTTGGCAAGCAGATTGATAAAATATCTCTTTTTTTGGTACGTAGATTAAGTAGGTTTTGTGCAATCATATATTTATTCAAACGAGTAGGTACTCAGGTATTTCGCACTCAAATTATAACAGCTCCGCTTCTACGCAAGATTCTATGAAACTTGGTGTAAACTTCTAATAATGGCTCTAAACTTGTTCTGAGTAAGCATAAACCTATTGTACAAACACTTACTTTGAACGACCTTTGATCTATCAAGTTTGACGTAGGTACCTGCTAGCAGTTCTCGAAACCGGCTTGTTATTTCTTCCACCTATCTAAATCTAGCTGTAGTGTATATAGATTTAGATAGGTATATAATAAACTCAGCACCTGGTCTAGTGCTTATTTGTAAATGAGCTATGTACTCTGATTTTAATCAAATCACTAATATTACAATATAATTATGGCGCATGTTAATCTAATTATTCGTAATCTCTTTCTCAGAATTGTAACATGAACTCAAATAAGGGCCGCACTTTCATAGCTATCATTTAGGTCAGATCTTCACGTGTTTAAATCTAGGGCAATTTTCAGAACTTATTGCTCAATTTAATAAATGACGGTTTCCCAGCATTTTGCATTTAAACGAGGCAAATGTATCTACTCTATAAATATATGTTCTTAATACATGTCTACTGCATAATCGCAAAATCGTTTTTTGAATTAAACAATATAAAGTTTTAAATGTGTATACTTAAAAAATGTACGTGTATACATTATGAAAATATATGTTACTAACACGATTAAGAGGGAAAAAGTTCAGAATAACTTTAAAAATTTCAAACCATCTGTTTTAATTACTCGTATATTTTTGAAACAAAAAGAATAATCGAACAGCGTATATTTTTAAACCTCCTTGGAGATCGAGCCAAAGACACTTTTGGAGTAAAAAGCCAAACTTAAGAAACTGCGAAATAAATTTGTATAAACTTATTGGTTCAAACTGAGCCAAATCAAGTTCTCGCAACTTTGGCCGCTTGTTTAAATTCATGTTTTCTTATGATGGTTTTTCAGTATTTTCAAACTCTGTGCTCAAGAATTAAATAATAATTTATATCGATTTCTTGGATATGAGTTTTAAGCTAGTGACACAATATTTTCAATCGACAACCAAGACACACCTATTACACAAGTTAAATTATTTTTTTACAAGTTTTATGATTAAATCATGCATTATCATTCAAAATAAACGTTTATGTTTATTCAAAGTAAACGTATCTATATTTAGCTCAAATGCTCATAGCTCAAGCTAAATTTCACCCTCTTCTCAATGTAAGGCAAGAGGGTGAAATTCAGCTTGAAAGATTTGATTACAAACATAAATATTTTTAACATTGCGACAGGTGAAACTAAATCAAAGCTTGTCATATAATAGTTTATTTTTTATTTTTATATATAAGCTACAACTGCAGACTGTTGGTCCGCACCTTTTTTATTTTGTGATTTATTTGTTAGTAGTTTAAAAGTTTAACACATTTAACGTGCTCCGCTATAAAATGTAATAATCTCGCCATATATGTTAATTTGTTTTATATTTTTGTTATAATATTTTGACTTGTTATTATTATTATTATTAATGTTTATTTCAGAAATGAAAATTTCCATATAGTGGGTTAGTAGTTACAGGAAAAATATCTTACGAGCTAGGGTTAGTAAGTACAAAAGAAAGGACATTACACAAAATATGGCTTACTTAACATTTACCAAGGCAGGTCTTGAAGAAAATTGAACGCCGCCTCCAACTCAGAGTTTTCGATTATTGAACGCGCCATTTGATGAGACACTGTCGCCATCTGTCTTTTCTTTTTTACTTCCCTATACTAATTCGATTCAATCGCCATTATAAAACTTGTTAAAATCACGCTCCTTCCTTTTATTTTCTTTACCCTTAACTAGCTATCATATTTAATTAATATATCAACTGTTTTATAAGAATATGTATGTTTGCGGTAATTGCGCATAGGTACTCAGCATATTTCAGCTTTAACGACCGAAATAAGGTTCCACAAAATATGGCATCAAGCAACCACATGGTACAAATTGAAAAATTACAAGGTCGTGAAAATTACGCCACGTGGAGTTTTGCTGTAAAAACATACCTGGAACATGAAAATCTATGGAAATGCGTGACTGATGGCAGTGAAGAAGAGTTCACGAAGAGCGAAGACACAAAAGCCAGGTCTAAGATAATTTTATTGGTAGATCCGATTAACTTTATCCACGTGCAGGAAGCTACTTCTGCAAAAGAAGTCTGGTGCAACCTCAGTAAGGCTTTTGACGATTCTGGTCTGACAAGGAAGGTAGGTCTGTTGAGGGAATTAATTACCACCGATCTGGAAGGAAGTGGTAATGTAGAAACCTACGTGAACAAGGTAATTTCATGCGCACACAAGCTAAGGAATATAGGGTTCATAGTCGATGATGAGTGGCTGGGCACACTTCTTCTAGCCGGACTACCGGAAACCTACAGGCCCATGATGATGGCAATGGAGAGCTCGGGTGTGACAATTAGCACAGATCTTGTTAAAACTAAAATATTGCAGGATTTTAAAAATGAATCCTCAGCATTTTACTCTAATTATCATAGGGGTAATATGAAGAATTCTAAACCTGTAGGAAGAGGTCCCCGTTGTTTCAAGTGTAATAAATATGGACACATCTCTAAAAATTGTCGCTCAAGTCAGAATATAAAACAAAATAAAACCAACAATTATGACAACAAAGATAATAATAACAAAAATTCTTCCAGTTATGTTGCAGCTTTTGCCTCATCCCCATCATCCCATCCCAAATAATAAGGACTGGATGTATGATTATGGCCCTGCTCCGATTACTAGCATCAAAGTGGCTGACAACAAGACTTTATCAGTCAAGGGTTGCGGTAAAGTAGATATTAAAAGCTATGATGCAGCAAGCAAGCAAGAAATAGGCGTCATACAGGTAATAAATGTATTGTACATTCCTGATTTAGCTATGAATTTATTGCCAATACATCAGATAACTTAAAATAACTATGAAGTTAAATTTGATAAAGACTGCTGTAAGATACTCAACAACTCTAAACTAGTCATGATTGGTTATATGAGGAATAACTTATATGTAGTATGTAATGAGACTTACGCTTTGCTGACTTCGGCACACTAGTGGCATCAAAGGCTTGGTCACCTCAATTATCAGAATCTGCGAAAACTTCCTGAATCTGCAAATGGTGTAGACTTAAAGGTAATTAAACAAGATAATAATTATATATGGAATACTTGCCTGCAGGGTAAACAAACCAGAAAACCTTTCAAGACTAAAGGCAAAAGGGCTTCTTCTCTACTTGAAGTCATTCACACTGATGTCTGTGGTCCGATGGAAGAGAAGTCCCTGGGTGGTGCTGCATACTATGTCACCTTTATTGACGATTACTCCATAAAGGTATCTGTTTACTTCATGCACTCAAAATCACAAGTACTGGAAAAGTTTAAGGAATTCAAGAACCTAGTTGAGAATCAGCTGAATACCAAGATTAAAGCACTAAGATCTGATAATGGCAAAGAATATGTGAACGAGGAGTTTGACAAACTGTGTAAAGTTTCAGGTATCCAGCGTCAGTTCACAGTGCCGTATTCTCCAGAACAGAACGGCTTGAGTGAGACGATGAACCAAACCCTAGTTGAATCGCAGACTATGAAGCAAGCCTTGGAAAGTGACAACAGCCACAACTGGAAGAAGGCTATGGATGTTGAATATGAATCACTCATGAAGAACAACACTTGGACTCTGTGCGTGCTCCCACCTGGAAAAAATACTATACGTTGCAAGTGGGTGTATAAGACCAAACTGGATGCAAATGGCAATGTAAACAAATATAAAGCCAGATTGGTCATAAAAGGGTATAAACAGAAGTTTGGAATAGATTACACAAAGGTGTATGCGCCTGTAGTGCGCCTGACATCCATTAGATACCTACTTAGAATAGCTGCCAAACATAACCTGAAAATAGAGCAATTAGATGCAGTAAGTGCCTTCTTACAAGGCGACATTGATGTGGACTTATACATGTCGCAACCACCTGGTTATGAAAATGGATTTAAGCAGGTATGCAAACTAAATAAGTCAATATATGGCTTAAAGCAAGCCAGTAGAACATGGAATAAGAAATTAGACAGCTATTTACATGAAATTGGATTCAAGAGGTCTGAATTGGACCCATGTGTGTATTACATTAATAATACTGACAAAGGAATTTTATTTTTAACTGTCTATGTAGACGATGTATTGTTAATATTTAACCATGAAGAATTAGCAAGGGAGACAAAGAAGAAGATTATAGAAAAGTTTGAAATGAAGGAATTGGGACAGGCAACATATTATATTGGTTTGAGAATTACATACAGCAAGGAAGGTATTTACATGGATCAAACTAATTATATTGAAAGCACACTGAGACGTTTTGGTATGGAGGACTGCAATCCAGTGAGCACACCTATGGAGGTAGGTCTCACCTTCTCTGAAGAGTCTGAAAAAATAGAGCAAAGGTATTATCAAGAGCTAATAGGCTGCTTGCTGTATATATCTCAGGGAGCACGTCCTGACATTTGTTATGCAGTAAATAACTTGAGCCAATACAATAAAAGTCCAACTGGAGAACACTACAATGCTGCAAAACGAATACTTCGATATCTGCAGGGTACCAAGGACCTCCCCCCTGTCGGATCTCCACCTTGTCGTGGTGGGGGGCTCAGTAACCGTGGCTTTGCCACCCACGGTGAAGCTAAGCGGGATCCCGGGAGGGGACGCTCCACGTGGGCTTGGGGAGGCCTGCGCAGGATGCGTCCAGGGGTGCGGGTGTGGGGGACGGTTTTGGCTGTCCCTCGCAGTCGGGTGCGGTCGCGGGAGGAGAGACGTCTCGGTGTGTCGTTGCCGTGCGGCCTATCTCCCGCGACCAAACGGGGGCGCACCGTTGGATGGCGCCGCGGTGGGGCCGCAGAGGAAGAGGAGATGCGGTGTGTCGTTGCCGTCCTCCCTATCCTCTGCGGCCGGGTGGTGGCGGAGCCCAACACCTTGCTCCGCCGCCAAGGAGTTTGTGGCCCTCGGGCTATCCGCCGGGGTGCCGTGATGAATGCTCACGCGACCCCATGGCGCCCCACAATGGCGGTGTGGCGGAATGCGCTGTGGTTTTAGTGGGTATTATGGCCTTGCACACCAGCCGTTGAGTCCCACATACCCCCCTGCAGATGTGTGGGGGGCATGCGTAAAAGCATTTCCACAGCGAAAAAAAAAAAAAAAAAAGGGTACCAAGGACCTGCAACTATTCTTTCTTCAATAGCAACACAAGTGAAGAGATGGTTGGCTATTGTGATTCGGATTGGGCCTCCTGCAAAGCAAGTAGAAAATCATGCACTGGCTACATATTTATTCTACAGGGCGCTGCTATATCATGGAACTCAAAACGACAACCAACCATTGCATTGTCAACTACTGAAGCGGAATACATGGCACTGTCCGCAGCCACACAAGAGGCTTGAAACAGCTGTGCAACGAGCTGTGGTCGTCACATGTTGTTAAATCTTTAACATTGTTTTGTGATAATCAAAGCGCAAATAAACTTTCAGGTAACTCTGCGTATCAGTCTAGAAGTAAACATATAGATGTACTACATCACTTCGTACGTGACAAGGTGGCATCTGGTAGCATCGCTGTCAAGTACGTCAGCACCGACCTCATGGTTGCTGACTGCCTCACTAAAGCACTCCCCGGGCCGGCACATAAGAAGTTCTTGGAGCGCATGGGCTTGCGTTCAAGGGAGGATGAAGAAAATTGAACGCAGCCTCCAACTCAGATTTTTCGATTATTGAACGCGCCATTTGATGAGACACTGTCGCCATCTGTCTTTTCTTTTTTACTTCCCTGTACTAATTCGATTCAATCGCCATTATAGAACTTGTTAAAATCACGCTCCGTCCTTTTATTTTCTTTACCCTTAACTAGCTATCATATTTAATTAAACCCTCTAGTTTTCAATAGGTCTGGAACCCACATGGACGCTGTTCCAGTGCCTCAGAATAGGGCAGCAATAGTGACTCCCTATCGCCGCCAGGAGGCTGTTGGGGCTGTCTCGGATGCGGCGCCAGGCAGAGGCAACCCGCTTACGCATGATTACTGGGAAACCGTATATGCGAGCTTCAACAAACATCGCCGAAGCGCTGCAATACCGAGGCAGCCCCATCAGCATCCTGAAACCATTATATACTACACTTGAGCTTGTTTTGCGAATACAATTTGTCCTTATGCTGGTAGTCATATAATAGTTATGTTAGTACATATACATGTATGCAGTGAATAATTTTGTGATCTAGAGCCGCAGTGGCAAGCTTGTAACCATACTCATTTTTCCACATATTCTTTATACATGGTCGAGAAACTCGATTCGTTTTGATTTATTATTTATTTATACGAGAGACAGAGACATGTGCACATGTACGGTTGCAAATCGCTCGCTCGCCAGTACCATTCTCAGGCGGATCGCACCGTGAGAAATGCACGCTCCGCGCTGCGCTGCGGGGTACACTCCAACACAAGTACACGTAAAAGTCACAACCAAAAAAAGTGTTATTCGAACACAATTTTATACTTAAATTATGCACTATCATTCGAACTAAGCGCATTCAAAATTTCAGCTTAATTGGACATTGGGAAGTGAGTTAAATTTAGCTTGCAAGATATGATTAACACACATGATTGTTGCATGTTATGTATTGTTCGGTTGCTCTGAAGTATATCATCCTGAATGTTGAATCGCTTTCCTGTGCCAACAGTGATTAACGGACTGGTGCACTGGCATATTAGATAGTTAATAGTGATAACTTTTTTATCCTCATATAATAGTCCCCCTAGCAGATTTCGACTGCGGCGACCATACTCAACAGAGATCAGCCAACGCACAAGTATGAGCGCAATGCACAGGTGCACTCACTGTTCCATCACTCTCAAAGTTCGGTAAGAAGGCAATCCGACATGACCGGAGAGAGATCAGGCGCAGGACCAACGGCTTAACGTGTTTTCCGATGCACGGGGGTGTAACACCGCCAAATTCCCGACTCCGAGCTGTTTTTGGGTGATTCATAACAGAAAATCTCAGAAATAATTTTGGCTCTACGTGGAATTCGAACCCAGGACCTCTCGGATGTAGGACAGAAACCTGAAGATAATCTTCATATAATACAGCTTTAAACTATTTAAGTATATAACAATACGCAAAGCACAAGGAATTGAAACCTCAAAGTCAATCTTAACCTTTCAGTCATACGCATTTAATTAATTTTCCTTTTTTTTTAAATTAATCACTGTTATTTATTTATATAATTTAATTATGAATATTTGGTAATTTTGTATGGAGTGACCAATGATGCGTCTCAGTAACCTTAAATAAATGAATTTCATTTAATTATTTTATTGTTTCCGACTGTACTTGAATCGAATGCGACCCGACACAGTGCAATGGGAATGCTTATTTGTCCTTCCTTATTGGGACACGCGGATACATTGGGACAGATACGTTATCTGGATGCTCCAGTCTCGTCGTGTGTTCGTCCCAAATAGGCATATGTCTTGCTCTAGAAGAAATTGCGTGATAATGCAATATTTATGTTTTGCAATATTGGTGCTGTTTGTAATTTCAGATTTGTGTACGATTTTGAGATTGTTACACGGTCGTCAGTCCATCTTGCATGTGGACGCTGTACTAAATGTTTTTTTTAACCGGCTCCAATCTAGAACTTTTCTACTCCAACGGCCATCATCTACGGCAAGCAAAATAGTTATAGGAAACATTAAACACACAAATTCTACTTTCAATAGACGTTTATTTGAAATAAAACGATCGCCCAAACGAGGACGCGTTAGACCACCGACAACCTGGACTAGAACAGTACAAAAAGACATGAAGACGATGGAACTACACCCGGATATGACGCTATTAAGACCTGAATGGCGTAATAAGATTAGGAGGGCCGACCCCAAAAGACATGGGACATAGGCACGGAGGAAGAAGAAGTTTATTTAAAATAAAACTTTTTCAATTGAGACAATTAAATTCAAGAGCTGGCAGGATTTTCATGAAGTCATTTCGAGAACTTTCATAAAAACGCAGTTATTTAACCGTAGATTTTGTAGGAACTTTCACGCATTCTTTTGAACCGTATCTCTACCTGTGCAATTTTTTTAAGCGGACAGCGATCTACAAGCGAATAATCAGCGGTCTGCGCGCTGCGGCCATACATCACAAGGCTTCGGCGCCATATTCTTCTATTTACATTGATATTTGTTCCTTATACAAATGGTTTTAGGAATAAAGGAGAAATAGAAATAGAGAACGAAATGCAGCTTTCGTTTATGACAACAAATAATAATAATAATAATAACTTTATTTATTTGTTCTCAACAGTATACAAATTATCTTAACCAATATGGGTACATAAGTTTATTCAAAGGACTTAATTTTAAGATGGGGATTATTGACGTCTATACTAGTTTATAGAAACTGTGTGGCAGACGTAAATTCTTCCACATTGTGACATAATTTATTTATTTCAATTGTGAGTAATAATGCCAAATACATTTATGTAAGGAACTTTAAATAAAAATTTGTAACAAGAACATCAAAAAAGGAAAAAATAATAAAGTTTGTGTGTGTGCGTGTGTGTGTGTGTGTGTGTGCGCGTGTGGTTGTGTGTGCGTGTGTGTGTGTGTGTGTGTGCGTGATATAAATCGGTGATGTGAATATATATGAAAGGAGTATAAGAAAATAGTTTAATATTTTTTGTGTTGACAGTTACAGCGTTTTCGTAGTAAAATAAGGATCAAAAATGTTTAACTATGTTCACCCCTAATTACTTTTTATCGAGTCTAAACGCAATATACATTCTTTAATTGTTCCCCTAAAGGATTGCCTTGAAGTGATTAATGGTAAACCTTGAAAATACTATCTACCGTAGGAATATATTGTTTTGATTGAAAATAGTTTCTACGGTAATTACCTTTTATTTAGAGTACGTGAAGCGATTATAATCAAGAATTAAAAAAAAAAACAATCGGGACGCGGATTTAAATTGTAATCAGCGAGGAATCCCGAGATAAATAAGTGCAAACCGCGAGTTTTATCTAAAAAGACACAAAGTGATGCCGTCATTGTTGTTTGTCACCGTGACTGCTAACATTTTTAATAATGAAATTACGAGTATAAGGGTAGATTAGGCAACCGCGGCCATCCCGAGCAGACAATGCTACGCGCCACCAGTTACCAGCTCGTTAAAATACGCATTTAAATATATCGCGCTTAGACCCGATAAAAATGAATTAACCCCTTTTTAAATAGAACAGGAATTTTATTTTATTTTCCAAATAAAATTTTAGATTTTCATGGAAAAGTCAACGCCAACTGCAATACTAAAGAAAAATAGATACTCACTTTAACACAGCATAGCTAAAGTGCACGCCAAGACAACACAACGATGCTAAACTGCAAATCAGGTTGTTACGGAGACCATAAATCTAGTTGAAACCTGTTTCGTGTAGCGTAGAGTGCTGTCTTCGAGAAAAATCTCAAAGGCACTTAATCTGAGGACAAATTGATCCGGCGAGTGCAGCGGACAGCAAGCCTAATGAAGACGAGGCAGAGAGAGAGAGAGGGAGAGAGAGAGAGATAAGGTCACACGAATGTCACCGCAGAGCATTGATAATAGTGAAAAACATGTGCCACTTGGCTCTTGAGAATGGGACGAAATAACTGTTCGTTTGTGTGCCTACTCAGTAATGCTTTGCATTTTAGTTGCTCGTTATCTGTTATATATATATTTATTTATTGAAGCTTTATTGCACAACAATACTTTGTACAAAAGGTGGACTTAACGCCGTAGGGCATTCTCTACCAGTCATACCACTACTACTAGTCATACTAGTTGCAGACCGAAAGCAAAGCTAACTTTGTTTAGCTTAGTTTACATAGTTCACGCAGTTTTTTATGCACATTGCATAGTATTGCAGTACACAAGTATGGGTAACGGCGTAAGGCATGCAACTTAAAGCTGTAAGCTTAAAGTTTCGGTCAGTAACTTGCATCATTTTCTATTATTTTTTTGTTTCAAAGACTTGCTTTGCATGCAACCGGTTCTATTTCTTTCCGTTGTAGCAAGCATACATTTTGGCTATGGCCTATGGCCTAATATGAGGATTGGTGCATTGATCAAGGCGCCATTACCCTTTTATTTCTTAAAACAAATACTTGTGATTATTTATTTGAGTAAATGTTAGTAAAAAAACACTTCTAGAATACTCGTTGTAAGGACATAATATCTTCTACTTCATTTTATCAATGGCGTTGAGTAATGTTTTTAGATGATAAGTAAGGTCCAAGACGCATTTAAGGTTGCAAAAACGAAATTTTAATTTAATTGTAAGTGCATTCGCTACTTACTGAAAGAAACATACAATTATTAGGTATATAAGTAGGAAAGTAAGTGAAAATTTATTTGCAAGAATGCGGTTTCGTTACAGCTTAAACGAATTGTACTATTTTGGTTGTTTCGGCCGACTGAGCAGACCTTCGCAGAAAACGATGGCGGCCTAATGAGCGCCCTTCTCGCCCGCAATCCCACAAACGACCTAAGCAAGGGTCACAACACAAATGACAAGTTCCTTGGATGCAGTATATGAACTAGTGTAATTGGGGGAAATAATAGTTCTCCTGGCCGATTTCGACCACGGCGGCCAATCGCAACAGAACAGCCAACTACGCAGGAGATGTTATAGTGCACAAGTATTAGCGCAATACACAGGTGCACTCACTGTTCCATCACTCTCAAAGTTCGGTGAGATGGCAATCCGACATGACCGGAGAGAGATCAGGCGCAGGGCCAACGGCTTAACGTGCTTTCCGAGGCACGGGGGTGTAACACCGCCAACTTCCCGACTCCGAGCTGTATTTGAGAAATTCATGACAGAAAATCTCAGAAACAATTTTGTATTGACCTGGGATTCGAACCTACGACCTCTCGGATGTAAGGCAAAAACATTGCCACTACACCAACGAGGCAGTCAATCGGGGGAAATAATAAACGTTTAAACTATAAAATCTGTTTGGATCTGAACCATTACTTACGTGGTGTAAATACGAGTAAGATTATTTTTAGATGCACATACAGTTTACAGTCTGCTTGTAATTAATACTTAGTGAGCAAATAAATTGAATTCAAATTGAATTTGTGGTAAATCCGAGTAACAAAAAAAAACATACTTTGGAAAACAAACCCTAAGCTTGTATTCGTACAGTCAAAGAATTGTAAGTAAAAAAACGTAACATGAAAATACTAACTGTCTTATGTTTCCTCCTGTGAAAATATGCCATGTTTTTACTGTGAATCCAACGAGTATTCTGCTGGAAAGCGTTGAAACATCTCTGTTGCGAAGGGGCAGGTTTATTGAACAATGTTTTCTGAACAATAACGATTACACAGTCCATAAAGCAGAGGGAAGATACTGAAAAACACTGAAAATACTCGTTACAGGAGAGCGTGGCGCGTGGGCGCGAATCGAATATACATCAAAGGATAACTTTTTGCTAGCTTTATCTAGGTTAGCTAGGTCTAATCTCATTTGTTGGGTAATTAGTGGATGAACTTCTTAGGCCCCCTTTGATGTTGTGCGTCATGTTATACCAATCGATGGATCTGATTTCTATTTTTTTATAGTCTAATAAAAGACTGAGAGCCTATTTATCTAAAAGTGACAGATGCTATATTCCTATCTATTGCCTTTAAAGCAAGAAACACCAAGACATAAAAATGAAATGAGACACTTTTTTACGGATTAGTATGCGATTTATTTTCATTTTATTTTAACCTGACGTTTCGGACCCTTTTCAGCGTCCGTGGTCACAGGTAGACTAAGATGTCAGTTGTCATTACTCGTACGTAGTTTTGAAAAAACTACCATCTCTCAAAAATTCAATGTCTACTGTTCGCGAAAACCGAAGTAACAAATATGTGACCAAGACATAAAATTCATAAGAAAACTCTTACGGACGGTTTTAATAGTCTTTCTACCTCTGACTGAAATATCGATAACTGTCAGTTTCAAATACACGGCTGTTACCTCAGACAGCTTTTAGTATGAAACTGACTACTGTAAACTTTTATTCAAAGATAGATAAAATATTAAAAATGACCTTCAGCGCGTGAATTTTACTTGTACCTACATACTTGTTTTCTAACTCTTAAATTCGTTTTTACCATCAAAAGCCTTAAGGATAAGGAGAATCTACCCTTAAACAGGTTGAAAAATTCATTACGTAGATGGCTGTTGAAAAACACTTCAATTCGACATTCATTCATTCAACAATCGATGAATTTATGCAGTATATATTTAATTACGAGTAATTGAAAAGAAAAAAGAAGTGAGGCGTAGTCAATGCACAATTTACCCTAATAATGTAATCAATATAAAATAAGGTATAATTAATGACATTGTATTGGACTCTTATCAAAATTGACGATTAAGTTAATTTGTTTTGGATAATGTTCATAAATTTTTATGCTGTTTGACACGGCGAAATATGTTTAAGCAATGTTTTAAGATGACCAATAAATCACATGTTAATTGTACCCTATTTACGCAAACAAATGTTTCTATTTCATAATTTCAAAGTCATGTACCACAATGTTACCACAAACATCCGACTGAGTAATGGCTGGTCGTAAAGTAGGTAGTCCCCGCAAATCGGCATCAGCACTCGTTAGGAGATAAGTTTCGTATTAGTACTTGTATCTCTGTTCCTTACCCGCTGAGATATGGCTAATGGCTGTCGTTATAAGGTGAACTCTCTGAAGTAACGTTTTATACACGTAGTCATATGACTACATTGATCAATCAATCAATCAGACCCTTATTTACAAATTTTTACATTTGTAGTTCATACTGTCACCCAATATTGTATAAAAAGGTTACTTAAGTTAGTTAGAATTTTAATCAAAATTTTTCCTTTCGTTAATAATCTTATTCATAGAAAGGCTTTCCCAAAAAAAGGACCTAGCTGACATTGGGGGGAATTGAGAAAGCGAAAACATTGAATATTATTAGGATGAGTTTTCATTTGCCAAAAAGCAATCGCAGGCAAATTATAGCGCCACCAACATTGACGTACGTCTGCTAACAAAATAAATAGTTATTGCTATTTTGAGGTGATTTCATCATAAGTGTTCAACACTTAATCGCATACTGAGTTTGATCGCACAGACTGACTTGTTGCGGAATACCGGGTATTTCATAATTGCCGAGGTAGGAGAGTTAAGACGTTCAGGCAGAGTTAATATCGCGCGTCCGTGAGGGAGTTGCCGAAATAAACACAATTTTGTTCAGTTGAAGGTCCAAGGGATAAAGTTAATTTTTTTACCGCTTACGTAGCACAATATTAATCCTGAGCTACCTACTTGTAAAATCATAGAAAGAGAATATAATATTATTATGGAACCTGTTATTGAAAGCATTGTCTAAAACATAAATTGTAAAAATAATAATTCAAAGTTTAAGGACAAGACAATTTGTCTATATGAGATAAAATTGAAATGTTGATAAATATCTTTAGGGGTTGCATCCCGTCCCCTAGAGTACATAGGCCCGGACCGCTCCGAGATCTTCCCAGTTATTTAGCTGAATAAACTCTGAATTTTAGCGTTTGAAATGCAAAGCGTTTCTTAACTCGCCGCCCCGACTGTTCCCCGGTTCAAAAGCGCCCGAAACGATGCCAGCTGAAAGAAAAATGTTTTAGCTTTTTAACTTAAGAAGTTGTCGGGGCTTTCAAAAGCTAATAATGTCAAATCGCAACATTAAGTAGCTTTGAACTATTAGTTTAAGTTATTATGGTAATAATATCAAGTACTCGTACTCATTTTCTATGTAAAAACTATAGCAACATCGTCATGTGCCACACATAATAATAGTCCTCCTGGCCAATTTCGATCACGACGGCCAATCTCAACAGAGATCAGCCAACTACGCAGGAGATATTATAGTGCACAAGTATGAGCGCAATACACAGGTGCACTTACTGTTCCATCACTCTCAAAGTTCACTCTCAAATTTTGGCTCGACCTGGGATTCGAACCCAGGACCTCTCGGATGTAAGGCAAAAACTTTGCCACTACACCAACGAGGCAGTCTCACACATACACACACAATAACACAAGTGCCTAAACTATTAACTACGGAGTCAAATCAATGTTTGTGATGTTGTTGTATATTATCATTATTATTATTACACATAAGAGAACCCATTGCGTCACTGCAGTTATTTAAAGCAAACAAAACCTACAGCGTACTTTTGCTTACCATATTTTTATGCGTTATTTCAAACTTAGAAAATTCTTCATCAAAAGTTTTTCACGCCTTACTCTAAGTATCCGTATTTTTTAATCTTTCTTTCCCCTATCTCATTTCCGGCCAAATCGAACTTTTGTCACGCGTTCCTGAAGTCCCAGTTATTCCCAACTTGCGTTATAATGCGTTGAAAAGAACCTTTAGGAACTGTTACAGCAATTTCACCTTTAAGTCTATGGGGACAGAGTCCAAGAATATGAACTGTGCACTGTACGTACAGCAGCGTAAAGAGCAGTCATCGCACTTTTAATGAGGGTCCGCGAGTTCGAGCAAGTTCCTTAGTTATAATGTTCGGGTCGCGGAGTTAAAGTTATTGATGTTAATCGTTTAAGTCTCTTTCACAGTTAAAAGAGACAACTCTTAATCGTATAATGTAAAAAAATGTAATGTATGACGACCGCTTGGTGCAGTGGTCTACATGTCGGACTTCTAATACCAAGGGTCGCGGGTTCGATCCCCGCACAGTAGAAGCATATGTGTGCATGAATATGCGTGTTTGTACTGGTCTGGGTGTTTTCTATGTATAATATGTATTTATATACAAAAAAAAGTATTTAAGTATGTTTATCCGTTGTCTAGCACCCATAACACAAGCCTCGTAGCTTCATTTGGGACTAGAGAAATGGTATGATTGTTGTGAAATATTTATTTATTTATTTATAATTTTTATAAGTTCACCTCTTTCTTAAAGCTATCTGTAAGTACCTTATACTTTTGTTTTTAAAAGCATGAAAGCGCATTAAATGCAAGGTTATTTTATTCCAAGAACATTTGAAATATCGTGAAAACAATCATATTTTCCACTCTGATCGGAAATTTCATTTTTGCTTCTAACTTTGGAACTTAAAAACATGTTGTTCGATTCTTTACACCGTGAACGTTGAACCACAAGCAAATGATCGTTTAGATATCGATGACTCGACCCGGCAGACGCGGTCCTGCCCGTTGTTTTCGCCTTTTATACAAAATGTATACCCATAAACTTTCCTCTTGACTCACTATAACTAATCAATCGCTTTTATGGCTACCTAAATAAAAAGAAAATAATTTCTGAGTACACGGAATTTATATTACAGTAGAGTAAAAAGCGTGGGGTGCACTTTATGACGTATTCATACCAAGCATTTTTATTTTTTTAGTTAATAAGGATAATGGAAAAATCTTATCAAATTATTGCATTGTCATCGGTACTTAATACGTGTGCAAAGTTTCAAATTAATCCGATTTCTGGAAGTTGGTGAAAATTGAGCTCAAAGATTCCGTTACATACATTCATACATACAACCCGATCTAATAAAAGCGTGTTTTTTTTTTTTAATTTATATTTATTTTGGGGCTTTTTGATATAACACATGTCAGCCCCATCGTACCTTAATCTATTACTAAACTAAACTAAATCTATTTTATACATACAGTTGCGCAGGTGATAGGTTCTCAAGGGTTCAAAATCATATCTGCTAAACATTTTGCAGCCTGAGACGTAGGGTCAGCCAGAATTTTAATGAATGCACCTATATCATGCATGTTTATGTGGAACTCTTGAACCATTGCGTCCCTTCGCCTCTGATATTTTTCACATTCTGCAAGAATATGTTGGACGTCGTCCATAGTGCCACAAACATCACAATTTGGGGAAGGGGTTTTCCTCATAAGGAATGCAAATTTGTTGGATGGATAATGTCCAGATCGCAGTCTGTGCAGAATAACAATGTGTTTTCTACTTAAATTATAATGATAAAACCATTGGATCCGAGGAAGCTGACACTGAATTGTTTTAAACCAGATTCCTTTTTCTACACTCCTAATGTCAAAATATTCTTTGAATTTAGTAAAACATTTATTTTTAAATTTAGGTAAAACTTCAGTGTAAAATGGTAAGATATGAAAATTACTACCCATAGAACAGGCAACTTTTGCTAGTCTGTCAGCCTCCTCATTGCCATTTAAACCTATGTGGGATGGAATCCATTGCAATCTTAAATTAATGCCTCTATCGTTATCTAGCCTCTGTATCATTCTCAAGACGTCATAGGCTATCGGAGCACCTCTGCTGTAACCAGAGGCGCACCGAGCCACATGTTGAAGAGCACTTTTGCTGTCTGTAAGAATGACACAGTCGGCTAGGTTTTGGCCTTCAATATATTTTAGTGCTTCATAGATTGCAATGAGTTCCACTGTCATTATTGAGACTGATGCATCTTTTTTAAACATTGCTGATCTGCCTCTAACTTGATCAACATAAGCTGTCGTGAAACAAAAAAGACCTAGCTTGTCGTGGAGCGACAAGGAAGGGAAAAGGGAAACGAAAAGAACTGAGAAATAACAAACAAATTATATTAAAAGGAAAACAGGGAAAGAAAAAGACATATATAGATTACATTAAAAAAAAATAACCTAGACGAGTGAGAAGTATGTATGAGTGTATGTGAGCGAGTGTAGTGAGTGGAGTGGGCGTGGGTAGGTGTCCTCTCAAGAATAGGCGGGTCCGGAGGCGCCGAAGTGAAGCGAAGCGTTCTTGGAGTCAGGTCCTCGCAATCCCTCGGGCTTAGGTGAGGTTAGTCCCTCACAGTCCCTCCTAGGGCTAGGAGGGGTCAGTACCTCGCAGACCCTCCTCAGGCTAGGAGGGTTCAGTCCCTCGCAGTCCCTCCTCAGGCTAGGAGGGTTCAGTTCCTCGCAGTCCCTCCTCAGGCTAGAAGGGTTCAGTCCTTCGCAGTTCCTCGCAGACCCTCCTCAGGCTAGGAGGGTTCAGTCCCTCGCAGTCCCTCCTCAGGCTAGGAGGGTTCAGTTCCTCGCAGTCCCTCCTCAGGCTAGGAGGATTCAGTCCTTCGCAGTTCTTCCTCTGGCAAGGAGGGGTCAGTCCTCAGTGATGCAGAGGGTGAGGGCCTTCCAGAGGTAGAGAAGTCCTGGTCTTCCTGTAGTACTTCTTGAAGTGTCGTATAGTAAAGAGTTTACTGTTGTAGAACCGAAGCCAGGAATAGAATGCCAAAGATGTGGATGGTCTGGGCTTATATAGGGGCCCGGGCCGTTCAAATTTAGAGCGTGGATAGAACGCGAAAAACTCGTGCTTTGCAGAATTTGAAATGGAAATTGTATTGAAACTTTGCTAAAAGTTGTCAATTTTCAGAAAAAAAATAATAAGACTCCCGTTACTCAAAATGTCAATCACAGTGTCAAAAAGTACAAAATTCGGAAAAATACTAATAAATCGTGTTCACAATAAGAAATAATTATGCTGAGAAGGAGAGGAAAACCATTTAAAAGTTAGTTATAACCCTTTTTTCCCTATTTTACAGCGGAATATCACATTTATAGGTGATACAAACTTTGACGTTTATGAACACGTAATTAGAAATTCCTTATTTTTCAGTAAAAAGCGAACGAAAACAGATTCCACGGAAAAGAATAATAATACACGCAAAATGCATATATTGTGAGAATGAAAACCCAAACCGGGAACAAATTATTAACAGTATACCAACCAAGTGAGTATGTACGTCGGTACAAAGCCGCACCTAGCCCGTCCTTGTTCTTTGAGCCTTCTGTAAAAACCTTTGTCCAACCAGTGTATTTAACCATTAATTCTTTTAAAATTTCATATTTTATACAGAAGTTTAAATTCTTTTTAGCCTTATTAATACAGTCTAATTCACAAAAAATTATATGGTTTACTTGTATAAGGTTTACCCATGTATCTAAGTTAAACATCTCAATAGGATTTGATTTGAAAAGGTTAATATTTTTACATTCTTTATAGACTGACCTAAGTAAGGGTTTTTTAACTCTCTGCCAATAATTATCAAAACTGGTTGAACAAAGATCATTTAGAAGTTTTATTGTTAAATTATCAGTTAAAGACATATTTTTAATACAGTACTTATATGCAAGGTACAGTCTCCTCAACCAAAGTGGTGGAATACTTATTTCGCACTCCATAACATGTATCGGTGTACTTCTTATAAAACCTCCGATAACTCTCAATGCTTGATTTTGAAAAGCGTGTTAAAAACGGCATCAAATCCGTTGAGTAGTTTCAAAGATCTGAGCATACAAACATAAAGACAGACGCGGGAAGCGACTATGCCTTAAACTATGTAGTGATTAGGTATGTTGTCACCAAAGATGAACTAGCATAGCATCTACAAACTCATACCTACATAAAAGGAAATGAGCTTAACTTTCGTCATTATGAGAGAAAAAGCAAATATTGGGATATTTGTCGTAAATGTAATGATACGCAACTCCAAATAAAACACTTTGCCTAAGGATAATAGGATAGATGTCAGAATAATACTATATAATATGTTCGACTCTTTTCATCTTGTTTACTGAAAACCGTATCCCGATGTGAGTGAAAAAAAGCCGATAAAGTCTTTAATAATGAAAAAAATAACGAAGCACATAATAACGTTATACTGAATAGCGTGCCCCGTGATTGACACGTGAGCGATTGAAAGCGTTTTGACAGCTGAACAGCTGATCGATGGAGCCGCCATTCAACAACTTTGTTTAGGGCAGGGGTTCCCAACCTTTTCCAGGCGAGAACCTTTTTTAAACCTGTCAAATGACGCTTGTTTGTCAACTTGACGTAAGGACCACCGGTCAAGGGTATTAAGCAAAATATTGAGTATAAATCAGCTCAGTTAAGTGTGTATGATGCATGTAAGCTATAGTCAAACGAATGTTCCACTTCATACAACTTTCTTGGACATTAATTCGGTCCATTTTTTATAAACTGCGCTATTAATGACGTTCAACGCAATTAAAACGAAACATTTTGTAAGTAAGAGCTCGTTAACATTACAATGTTCCTATTTGGTATCCGCTGGCAAAAGCCATTTGGAGTAGCTGGAACATTTTCCGCCAATTCTTCATAACTCCGGCCTTTGGAAGTGCTAATGAAGGTTTTATAGTGACTCGGCGAAATGTTGGGATATACAAAGCCGGTTTTGGCTTTCCTCCAGTACATGAGGTCTTTTAAAAGAACACTGATCATAAATTCAGCATAAGGTATTCAGGCTTGCTGCCCCCGGGCGTTGTTAAATGTTAAACCCAAAATATTCTTAAGTTCAAATAAGAATTTCAAAAGTGACCTTTTGATCTCACTCTCAAGACTTGTTATGTATTTGTTCCGCATTCGGACCTTAAGTATATTAAGTATATTATTAAATTATTATCCCTTTGATTCTTTGATTGAGTTCTTTATTTACAACAAAATCACATACATTGATCTGACTCCGTGGTAAGTAGTTTAAGCACTTGTGTTACAGAAATCAGAATCAACAGTGTTATTACAAATAAGTTTAAATATTTACGTATAACACCTAGACCAGTACAAACAGACATGCTCATGTACGAAAATGTTTGTACAGTGCGGGGATCGACCCCGCGACCTCTTGGTTAAAAGTCAACTTCTTGACCATTACACCAAAGTGGTCGTCAAATTACAAAGAATATTTTTCAAGTAAAATTAATTCTAGTAGTTTTTATTACGAAAAGGTTCATTGTATCAAAATATTTAGTTTACAGCTAAAGGTAATTTAAAAGTAATAGTTTGTTTTGCCTAAATACTTTTGGGCACCTTGCGATAACCCATAAATACTCGTATAAGTATTGAACGAGCAATTTATGCGACGAACGTCTAAAAATAATTCTACGTTTACACGGACGGTTATAATTTGGTTTTTCATACAAAATAAAATATAGGCAAATGAAATCTAACTTTTGCGTGGAGCTAATAAAGCTATCGAGGTAGCAGACAATAATAGATCAAATAGAACAACATTCACATTTTGTTTGAAGTGAGAATCCAATTATGTTTGGTTCGTCGTTATGATTTACAATGATTTTAATGCAATCATTCTCCACAAATCATAATCTTAAGGAACGAATGATAAAAATACTCCAAATAACTTAAATAGCTGAAAAAGAGGATTATTTTGCTTTAAATTTCAATTTATAGTTGTAGGTATTGTAAGTCCTGCGACTTCCAGCTCTAGCCTTTTCAGGTGATTACAGTTGAATGTACTTTGGTTCCTGCGCTGGCGTCGTTTTGTGAAAATTTAAAGCAAAATAATCCTCTTTTCAGCTTTAGTCATGGATTTCCGCAAAGAAACACCTGATTCCATCAACTTTATCCAAATACCTTGTTCCAATGGACCTTATTCTGTATCATGTTGTCGTGGCAATTCGGTGGGTACTGTTGAAAATTGAAGATTTAGATGACATTGACCCGTATGTAAGTATTATACTGAATCAAAACAGCTTCAATATTGTGTAATATTGAAGCTGTTTCGATTGGGCTGTGACTAGATGAAGCGATAGCCGCCCCAAATAAAACAAGCTTGATTACGTATTAATTGTTTTCGTGCCGTCGACGCGTGCTGTGGCCTGGCTGCTCTATATTCGGTGTTTTGCCTAAAAACCGTTATAGAGCCTTGACATAATCTGTGCTTTGGACTTGATGCGTGTGCAAGTGTCACGGTAGCTTAATTGTTAGAGCAATCGCCCGGATTGCGAGAGGCGCGGGTTCGAGTCGCGCTTGTGGCAGTCCGTTTATTCTTTAAGTGTGTTTTAATTTCACATTGAAAAGAAATTTGCATGGTTAATGCTAAAAATATAGAAACTCATATTAATTATTTAAGCTTTATAGCACAATAAAATTTGCGGCGGACGTAACGCCATGAGGCAATCACTATCTTATTAAATGTAAGGTTCCATTATTCACAGTACCTATCTAAAAGGCAAGTATTCATACCACTAGTATATCTTTGTAGTACAAAGACATAAGTAAATAACATGAACCTGATTTGCACGTAATAACATCAAATGCAAAACAAGCGAGCAGTGTGTATGAAGTTCGCGGATTAGTTTTCAAGTCGACCCTGGCGGGACGGACGGACGTGACTCCAATATCACTGGCGCAGATGCCGCGGGACAAGGCCGCAATTATTAACTACTAGCGATCCCTAGCTTTGTTTTGTGGAACTAGCGGACCCCGAAAACGTTATGCTGCCCGTTGTTTTTAATTTACTTTTTTCTTCGTAAGAACCATCCCCATACTTTAAGGAATACCATAAAAAAAGAATTGGCCAAATTGGTTCAGGCGTTCTTGAGTTATGCGCTTACCAACCCATTTTGCGATTCATTTTTTTATATTATAGATATGAGGATATAAAAGTCAGCGCACTGAAACGTCATTCTACCATACCAAGCACCCCGCTTTTTACTCTACTGAAATATATATTTTTTTGTACTAAGAAATTATTTTTCCTTTTTTAGTTAGCAATAAAAGCGTTTTTAACACGCTTTTATTAGCTTGACCTGTATGTATGAATGTATGTATGTATGTAACGGAATCTTTGAATTTCATTTTCTCCTCCTTCCAGGGGTCTGATTAACATGGAAATTTGCACAGGGGTCAAGGACCGATGACAATGCAATAATTTGATAAGAGTTTTCCATTATCCTTATTTTTTATTGTTCTATTTATTCAAATTTTTTAGTAAATAAGGGTAATGGAAAACTCTTATTAAATAACTGCATTGTCATCGGCACTTGATACGTGTGCAAAGTTGCAAATTAATCCGATTTCTGGAAGTTGGTGAAAATTGAGCTCAAAGATTCTGTTACATACATACATACATAAAGCCCGAGCTAATAAAATCGTATTAAAAAAGTCGCTGTCAGTCGTGTGCGTTAGCGGTTGCGGGCGCGTAAAATTTTATGGCGTTAATCTGAAAATCGAATGACGAGTCATGGCATCGCGCGACCCAGTTTTCAAAAGTGACACACTTTAAAGTGTCACGCGTCGCGGTCTAACGGTCGCATGGCCGCTATCCATCCACGGGTTTCTTCGCCCTACTGGGCGGCTCGGGTTCGACCCTCAGCTCCTTCCCCGGGCTTCTTCTCGCGGGACTACTGGCCCACGGTATTACTCGTAGCTGCTGCCTAAGCGGCCGTCTTGCGACGACAGGTCTCTAATGCGGCCGCTAGGAACCGACTGCCTCTCTTAAGCTCCCTCCTTAGTCACTACAGTATGGTTGCAAAGGGAGCGTACATAAGTATGTGATATTCCCGCACCCGCAGTCGCAGTGTAGATACACACCTTCATAAGAACATGCGCCTCCTCGACGAGGATTAGCGTTACAGTTTTGTTTTTGGCATCTAATTAAAAAAGTTACGGATAACTTTTTAAAAAAAAATGAAAAGCAGCTTGTGATATAATTCTAAGGAGACATACAATTCAATTTGGTTGAATGTCATTAGATAACACATGCCTTGATCACTACCGTATTTATTTCTGGTGCTGAGCAGGCGATCATTTTAGTACATTGCGCATTGGTTCTTGAATTAAGGCTCAGAAATCAGATAGTTGGTTAGTTTGGTTACGACCAAAAATGAGTTCTCTATTTTGGTTAACTTTTAAATAAGTTATTACTTGAGTGCCATTGTGAAATTCCTAAACAGCGTTAATGGCCTCTAACCCCTGCCCTGAGCAACCCCTTACTAATGCGTGTGCCTAATTCAGCGGTTACGACCATGGCGGCCGGAAACGTCCTCAGCCAATTAAGTGGTGTTGCCACATTACTAAGTACTTGCTGGGTTGCTCGCTGGGTTGTTCGATAGTCAAGGTCAGAACAAATGGTGGAAATTAAGAGTAACCTTAAGTAGGTTACTCTTAATTTTATTATTTTAACGATTTTTCTTAAAATAACCATTTATAATATGGGAAATTAGAGATACATAATGTATTGATGACTATGTGCGATTTTCTAATAGCTGCTGCTGTACTTAACTAAACTCAGTAGATATTTAAGCCCTTGATCAAATATAAAACATCCAAAAAATACGCCAGGTGCTTTATTATTAATCAAATATCTGCAAATGGAATCCTGATATCAATATACACATAAAGGCACATAAAGGTAAGCTTATGTACTTGAAATAGGGGTGATTTTGCAACACATATCTATAGCCTAACATACTTATTCCTGTACTTCGGAGCCTTGACGCTGAAACAAAATGCGGCGAATTACGCGTAATACGCGCGATCGCGAAAGCTGACGTGAAAATGATTATTATTCGTCGTGAATCGACACGCGACACGCACAACTGCCTATAGCATTACATATAGAAAATATTTAGATAACAACACAGGTTTTAACAGAAGACAGTAAGGAAACATAGATAGGTGTAACTAACAATATGCTAAGTAAGCTCATCACACCTCGGCGTTGTCAACTCAAGTATAAAACTAACATATATATCTTAGTTGTTTCGTAAAAATTGTGTTTTGTACTATCCATATATATTTTACTCAAATTCCCCCTTCCTGCTACTTAAATGTTCCTTTCTGGAAGAGATCGCTACAAGCGATAAGACCGCCTAAATTATAAATCTTTCTTTGTTAAAATAAAGTGGTAATCAATCAATCAAAATGTTTTCAACTAGCAGAGCTTTAAGCGTATCCTGTGTTCCATCGCTAAATGATGCTTTAACATTCCTTACCTGACACGTTTTCCACTAATTTAAGTAGTCGAGTGGCACTATTAGGCACTTTTAGGGTTTGATTTCAAATTAAGAAGAATCTTATATTTTTTGATCAACCTTAAAAGTCGCTTCTAATCCTTCTGAAACTTGATTGATGCTGTAGGAACTCGTACGAATGAATAATAACGAGAACTTAAGTACGAAGTGCCGATTCCTGATGTATTGTTATATACTTTCAATTCAACCTAAGTATGACATATATTATGCTGCACCTGCCTGTTTTCCATGAGATATACCGCACACCTCACCATCACCGTTCGCTCTCGTGAACAATGATGGAAGCTACGGAGTGCGACAAGTAATTGAGCCGCGGGGTCGCTTGTCGTCGCTCCATCAAAAATGTACGCTTCACGAGAACGCGTGGTAAATTGTACAGATGACGGCACACAAGGCTACCCATTTTTATTAAAACATCGATCTTATTATGTGAGCACAAGCTACTGGAGTGTTTATCTTCACGTGCTGTCGTAACACGTTTAGCAGCCCCCTGAAGGGGGCCTTGTACGAAATAGCCGTTTTGTTGACATCGTGTATGCGAGAGTTACGATGCGGCAGTAATGTTAACCTAGAGGGTTAATATTAGCTATGTTTCGCAGAAATGTTAACACTTTACCCTTAATTGTGCCTTAATGGCAATGTCAAGGGGCTTATGGAATAAGTTGCGCAAAACCTCGTTACAGTTTCAATAATAAGGTAAATATTCCTACGATAAAGTAGCACCTATATACTGTAAGCATTATTTAAATGAATAACACATCCTTAGACTTTTTTTAATTGAACAAATAATGAATTCAGTAATATTATATTTTCAAATAGAATTTTAGTGAAATAACTAATAATTTTTAAAGTCAAAATAAATCCTTATAATATTTTATTCGGAATTGCTCACTCCGGACATCCGGGAAACAAGTAGCGCCCCCAGTGTCTTTAATGTGAAACTTGTAAAATTGGCGGGGGTAACCGTTGTTTGAAGTGAGCGATACCGACGGGGGGGATCATTAGAGTATCGACTCTGGTAGAAAGCGGTCGTTCCTAATGAACTAGCGAATGTTCTGGAGCTGTGTTATAATGTAAATCAAGTGTTTGTAGAATAAAAGTGTTTTTAAGTCAGAAGATTGGTTTTACTTACGAAGATCAACATTCCTTTTTGGCCTGAGCTTTTAAGTCAGAAGTGGGATAACTCACAGAGAGGTATGTAACACTATTTTTTTTCTTTTTTTATATAAAATGTATTTTACTTTGTAAAGTATGGAATGTTAAAAATGTTTTGAACCGGAAGACATGCATGCTTAGTTGATAACCCGTGTGGCAGCACAATGCCGGGGCTACTCTCTGGTTGTGTTCGCTACACAGTTAGATTATAATAGCATGCATGTTTAGTTGATAACCCGTGTGGCAGCACAATGCCAGGGCTACTCTCTGGTTGTGTTCGCTACACATTTAGATTATAATAGCATGCATGTTTAGTTGATAACCCGTGTGGCAGCACAATGCCGGGGCTACTCTCTGGTTGTGTTCGCTACACATTTAGATTATAATAGCATGCATGTTTAGTTGATAACACGTGTGGCAGCACAATGCCAGGGCTACTCTCTGGTTGTGTTCGCTACACATTTAGATTATAATAGCATGCATGTTTAGTTGATAACACGTGTGGCAGCACAATGCCAGGGCTACTCTCTGGTTGTGTTCGCTACACATTTAGATTATAATAGCATGCATATTTAGTTGATAACTCGTGTGGCAGCACAATGCCAGGGCTACTCTCTGGTTGTGTTCGCTACACATTTAGATTATAATAGCATGCATGTTTAGTTGATAACCCGTGTGGCAGCACAATGCCAGGGCTACTCTCTGGTTGTGTTCGCTACACATTTAGATTATAATAGCATGCATGTTTAGTTGATAACACGTGTGGCAGCACAATGCCAGGGCTACTCTCTGGTTGTGTTCGCTACACATTTAGATTATAATAGCATGCATATTTAGTTGATAACCCGTATAGCAGCACAATGCCAGGGCTACTCTCTGGTTGTGTTCACTACACATTTAGATTATAACTAGCTGTCCCGACAAACGTTGTTGTGCCATATAAATGTTTAGGGTGGACAACCCTTATCATTAAGGGGTATGAAAAATAGATGTTGACCGATTCTCAGACCTACTCAATATGCTCACAAAATTTCATGAGAATCGGTCACGCCGTATCGGAGTACGGGAACAAACATTGTGACACGAGAATTTTATATATATAGAGATAGCATGCATGCTTAGTTGATAACCTGTGTAACAGCACAATGCCGGGGCTACTCTCTGGTTGTGTTCGGTACACATTTAGATTATAATAGCATGGATGCTTGGTTGATAACCCGTGTGGCAGTACAATGCCTTGTGGTAACTCGAGTAGCCACGATGCTGTGATTACTCGTTTGTTTTGAATAATAATAGTAATAAATAAATAAATAACCTCCAAACGTTTTATGTAAATGTTTATTTATTTTGCTAAAAATCTTACAGTATTTGATCAAGTGGAATCAAAGATACATATAAAACATTTTACATTTAACTGTGAACTTTTGATGTCCGTGGCCTTTGTTTCCAGTGAACGAAGAACATGGACGATGAAGAAATGGCACGACCGTTCGAGCGCAGTAATGCATCTCCTGTACTACCAGCCAGCGGTACCCACCGTGGACGCAGTAAGACAAGAAACCATCGAAAAAGACTCCTACGCACGCCATCGCAAGAGAGGCGCACTAGAAGACAGCGTTCGTTGAGTCGAAGAGAGTCTGCGCATCGAAGCCCATCCAGAAGCCGAAGCCGTCTTTCGCGTTCGCGTCGTGGTGAAGATCTGGACGACAAATATGACAATTATCGAGCATCGCACCATCGCGGCAGTCCCCGCGACAACGACAACCATACACACGGACGGCTGCCGAAAGAAGACACCACACGTGAGTTTATGTCTCAGTTCGCTAAACTCATAAGCGATTTATCAGCACCTAGCACAAGTAACCGGGAAAATTTTTCAAATAACAATGTTGTACCAGAATTTAACCCTTCCTTAAAAAATCAGAGTATAAATCACTGGCTTACAAAAGTAAACCAGTGTGCTATTTTGTATGGCTGGACTGAGAGACAGATAGTACACTATGCGCTACCTAAGTTAGTGGGGGTTGCAAAAAAGTGGTATGAGGGGCTGCCATCGTTATTGTATACTTGGGAAGAATGGCAAATCAAACTTAGATCGGCGTTTCCTTCGGAAGAAAATTATGGTCAAATGTTGACAGATATGCTAGCAAAGCGTGCTAAATTTGGGGATTCTCTTGAGGAATACTTTTACGAGAAAGTCTCTCTACTAAATCGTTGCGATATCTTTGGCAAGAGAGCTGTAGAGTGTATTTTGCACGGTATAGATGATAGGTCAGTGCGTTTGGGAGCAGAAGCAGCTCAATTTAGTGATCCTGACAAACTATTAGCGTACTTACGAAATGTTAAACCTACTCAATATAGGAATTATAATCTTGGTAACAGGAAACCTCGTGATCTTAAGCCCAATTATCAGGTCCATACGCAATATAAATCAAATGCCAATATACGCTGTTATAACTGTAAGCAAGATGGACATCCCTTATCCAAATGCCCAAAACCAATCAAAAAATGCAGTAACTGTACGCTGGTTGGTCATACAGAATCGGAGTGTTTTCGTAAAAAGGTAGGCAACGATAAAGTACAAGTGAATGAGGAAAATAAATCGGTTTTGTTAATTAGTGAGCCTAACAAAACGATGCATACCAATAAATACGTGCAAAACGTTAAGGTCAACGGTCAAGATACAACATGTTTTATAGACCTTGGTAGCGAATTAACTCTGATTCAAGAGAGCCAGTCAAAGAGACTTTTCAGTAAGATTGATAATCATGTTAGTTACCCAATGGTAGGTTTCGGGGGTGCGATCGTTGAGTCTTTAGGCTCATGTATGGGCAATGTAGAAATTCAAGGTGTTAAAGCAAAGGTTGCATGTGTTATAGTTCCAGATCATTTTCTAAAGTACCCGTTGTTGATAGGTCAGACTTTCACCGAGCAACCTCATGTTCAAATTCTCAAAACTGAGAAAGATTTGCTATTTAAGACAAGCCATGATGTAGAGGATAACACCCAAAGGCTTTTACACTTGCGCGCAAATAGTGACGTGACTTTTAAGGGTGTAGATCTCTTGGAAGTAAATTGTGGTTCAAATTTTAATGGGGACGTGTATATTCGCAGCTGTTATAGGGGGCAACCAGGCAAAGAGTATCAGATTGAAGAAGGCTTATATACGCTAAAAGAGGGGATAGGTGAAATTTTGATCAGCCCATTAAGTCCAAAACCAATAACGTTTAAAAAGGAAGAGCTGGTCGCAAGAGTAGAAATCGTTCTAGAATCTTTCGGGCTTTGTGAGGTTAATAGGATAGAAGTAGCAGAGCCATTAGAACCGTTAACTCTAAAGGACATAAATGTAGGAGATATTTCTCAGGAAAACAAAACGCGTCTTTTGGATTTAGTAAATTCTTATCGCGATTGTTTCGCCACATCGCTGAGGGAAATAGGCTGTACAGATCTAGAGAAAATGAAAATTGATCTTATTGATGACCAACCTATAGTGTATAGACCATATAGGTTATCACAAAATGAAAGACAAGAGGTTCAATCTATGGTGGATGAGTTGAATGCGACGGGTATGATTAGGGAGTCTAGCTCACCGTATGCCAGTCCGGTAATTCTTGTCCGAAAGAAGACAGGTGATAAACGGCTCTGCGTTGATTTTAGAGCACTGAATAGGAAAACAATCAAACAACATTATCCCCTCCCTTGTATGGAAGATCAAATGAATAGATTATCTGGGAACGTATTTTATTCTACTTTGGACTTAGCAAGCGGATATTATCAAATTCAATTGACTGAAGAGGCTAAACCTAAAACCGCATTTGTTACTCCAGATGGCCAGTGGGAGTTTAATAGGATGCCGTTTGGGCTAGCTAACGCTCCTGCGGTGTTTCAAAGGACTGTGAATAAAGCTTTAGGGTCGCTTCGTTTTGATACTGCCTTAGCTTATATGGATGATGTCTTGTTGCCGTCTAAAACTGTTGAAGAAGGTATATCTAAACTTGAATTGATTCTTAAAAAACTGAGGGAATATCATCTAACACTTAAACCAAGCAAGTGCTTTTTCTTTCAAACATCAGTAGATTTTCTTGGGTTTGAAATATCAGCTGATGGCATAAAACCAGGGCTTAAAAAAATTCAAGCCGTGAAAACCTTTCCCGTACCGAAGAATATTCACAATGTACGTCAATTCTTAGGGTTAGCCAGTTTCTTTAGAAAATTTATAAATAATTTTGCGACGGTTGCTAGACCCTTGACTAGTTTATTAAAGAGCAATGTTCAGTGGGTTTGGGGCAAAGAACAACAGGACGCGTTTAATGAATTAAAAGAAAGGCTTGTGTCGCGACCAATATTGGCTCTGTATGACCCGTCACGCTTAACAGAATTACACACGGATGCAAGTAAGTGGGGCCTCGGGGGCATATTATTACAAAGACAAGACAATGGCGATCTAAAACCTGTCGCTTATTTTAGTCGTCAAACTTCACCAATCGAGCAGCACTTCTCTTCATATGAGCTTGAGACTCTAGCAGTAGTATCATCGCTTATAAAATTTCGACCATATTTATTCGGCATGCCCTTTACAATTGTCACCGATTGTAATTCTCTACGTGCTACATTTATGAAGAGAGATATGATCCCAAGAGTTGCTCGTTGGTGGAGTTTGATCCAAGAATTTGATTTCGACATCAAATACAAATCAGGAAAGGGGATGTGTCATGTAGACGCACTTAGTAGGAACCCGAATCCGAGTGAAATCGTAAATGATAATATGGACTTACCAACAGTGTTTCATATTTCGAATGACTGGCTTAAAACTGTGCAGTTAGCCGATAGTGAGGTTAACCGAATAAAAGAAATTCTGACCGATTCTGAAAGCCAAAACGTAGCAGATATCCAACAGAACTTTGCAGTTAAAAATAATAACGTTTACAAGAAAACAGATAATGGACTTAAGTGGTTGGTACCTAAGGGTGTTCGTTGGCATATACTGAAAGCTTGCCACGATGATATAGGCCATTTTTCTGTAGATAAAACTATAGATAAAATTAAAGAGACTTATTGGTTTCCAAAAATGAAAAAGTTTGTAAAAAAAATATGTACAATCTTGCCTAGAATGTGCTCTCAGTAAAACTCCATCAGGCAAAAAGTCCGGCTTCTTGCACCCTATTCCCAAGGTTTCTAAACCGTTTCACACACTTCATGCTGACCATTTGGGTCCATTCAATCCTAGTAAGCGCAGAAACAAATATTTACTCATTATCATAGATTCATATAGTAAATTCATCATACTGAAACCGGTTAAAAACACAAAAGCGTCTACTACAATTCAAGTATTTAAGGATTACTTTGGAACTTTTGCGTGCCCCGTTAGGCTTATTACCGACAGGTACTCCTCGTTTACCGGCAAGAAATTTACAGATTTTTTAAGTGATTTAGGAGTTAAACACGTTATGAATGCGGTTGCGACTCCACGTGCCAACGGGCAAGTGGAGAGATACAATCGGACTGTTTTAGATTCTCTGACGGCCATGAATCACGGAAAGGATGAATCCGAATGGGATTGTAAAGTTTTGGATGTGCAATGGGGTTTAAATAACACTACAAATAAAGGAATAGGACGTACACCAGCAGAGGTGTTATTTGGATTAAATTTGACAGGAATGGCTGAAGCACGAATACGGTCAGCGGTAGATAACGATGAACAATCGGAATTAACTACTGACTTAACTGAAATTAGATCTGAGGTAGATAAACACATTCAAAAATCTCAGAAAGAACAAAAACGTAGGTTTGATAGATCCAGGTGTGCACCACGTAAATTTAAAGTAGGTGATCTAGTGAGAGTGGAAAGGTCTATTTTGTGTCCTGGTAAAAGTAAAAAACTAATAGCTAAATGTTTCGGTCCGTACAAAATAGTGGAAGTATTGAGTAATGATAGGTATACAGTAGAGGATACTCCCATCACCAAACGTAAAGGTAAAGCAACTTATCGAGGTGTTCATCCAGTAGAAAGAATACATCCGTGGTTAAATTTCAAAAGAACGTATGAAAGCGATAGTGATGATGAAGTTAAAAACAGAAATAACGACAGTAATTATGAAGATAGTGACGTTGAGACTGACTTAACTGAAAAGCAGTAGTCTTAAAGGTGCATATAAATTGATTTTGAGTACAGTTTGAGATAAAATATGATATTTGTATTCTTGATAATTGGTTGAAAGGATGAGTGGGGATATAGGATACCTGAAAAAAAAGTGTTGGATCTGGATTATGGATTTAAGGATGGATATGGTTGACGGATTTATGGAAGGATGTTAATTTGTTTTAATTTCAGGTCAATTAAAATAACTAATTGATACAATATGCAAAGCAATTTACTTATTGTTATTTATTTTTGTGTATTCAATGTAATTTGATGAAAATTGTATGTATTACAATCATTTGTTAAGACAGAGGACATTAGTTTTTGTTTTATATATATTGTTAGTTTTAATGTAATTCTTTTCTGTGCACGTAGAAAAGATAAGTGATTGTATAAATATGTGATTGAGTTGTAATGCACATACTTTTATTTATAGTTTCTATGGCCTAAGGAAATTATTCTATATCTTAGTATCGTTAAATATTTTTTTATGTGATTTTTTTTTTTTAAATTCTTATATCACGAGGACGTGAACGATTGTCAGGATGGACGAATATGTAAGCATTATTTAAATGAATAACACATCCTTAGACTTTTTTTAATTGAACAAATAATGAATTCAGTAATATTATATTTTCAAATAGAATTTTAGTGAAATAACTAATAATTTTTAAAGTCAAAATAAATCCTTATAATATTTTATTCGGAATTGCTCACTCCGGACATCCGGGAAACAAGTAGCGCCCCCAGTGTCTTTAATGTGAAACTTGTAAAATTGGCGGGGGTAACCGTTGTTTGAAGTGAGCGATACCGACGGGGGGGATCATTAGAGTATCGACTCTGGTAGAAAGCGGTCGTTCCTAATGAACTAGCGAATGTTCTGGAGCTGTGTTATAATGTAAATCAAGTGTTTGTAGAATAAAAGTGTTTTTAAGTCAGAAGATTGGTTTTACTTACGAAGATCAACATTCCTTTTTGGCCTGAGCTTTCAATACCTATCACAAGATATACTGAGAATCAATCGAACGCATCAGGTTGACACAACCGTAACAAATGTTTTTACTTGCTTTGATTTAATTTGATTAAGTGTTCTTATTTTTGATAAACTGTCTATATTATTTCTCTTTTTGAACTAACTAACATGATCTTGAAATAATAAATAATTATGATAATAACTTTCACACTAGCTCGACCCTTACAAAGGCAGAGAGAGAGAGTCATCATTACCTAACCTGGTAATTATAATTTAATAACCAAAACGGGAATGTAATGCATATAAAAATACTCAAGATGGAGGCTTATAATTTCATTACCTACTCATCCTATTTAAAGTAAAACTATAATCGAAGTAAGAGTAATACTCACCTACTTGGAAAAAAATACAATTCTTTTTCGTGTGAACAAAACTAAATTGAGTTCTAAAAATACATTCCAATATTGTTATTGTAAAAGACTATACCACACTAGATTGCTTTCGATAAGTGGTCCCAATAGTTAAAGTAAAATCGATTAAAATCGCCTTACAGATATTAGTCTTGGTTATAAACTTGTAGTTGTTGCAGAGTACTTCAAATTACTATCGTTCAGCGTAACAGAATCGTGAAGTTTCTCTGCACGAGCAATAGTTTTAAGGCTTAGATTAACGATAGCTCATCCCGGGAACTTATCCTAAAACCGTGCAGAAGTTCGGTGCGGCGCCGTGAACTCGCGAACACAAAGCTATTGGATCCTTTAGTATTGTTACTTGCAGCGCGCCATGAATAAACGAGAGGGCAGAAATGTCGATGCTTGCTTCAAACAAGCAAGCAATTTCAGCTGCTGTGCATACTAACACTAACTATTGTTATCGGGTCTAATCGAGAACTGAATATTTGATTTGATTTGATTTGACTATTTTAATGAGTATTTAGGTACTCTCTGCTCGACGTTTCGGCTGGATTGCACACAGCCGTGGTCACGAGCTGACTGGTGGCGCGCGGTGTCATGAGTACCTAAATACTCATTAAAATAGTTCGCGTTTAGACCCGATAACAATAGTTAGTGTTAAAATGCAACGCGAAAGTTTAAAATCATATATGCTGTGCATACTTACCATCACTCTAAAATCTTAAGTCACGTTCCTATCTTCACAAAATGAGCTAACAGTATCTTGAGGTCTTACAGTGCGGGGTTTAGCTTGAGTCTTGGCTAAAACAGGATCCCCAAGCTGATGGAATTTTCCAACCAACTTCTCTATTAAAACTACGGTGTCTTCGAATTTCAATGGCCTCACGGAGCATACGAGGAAGAAAACGACTTGCGAGGACTTTCGGTTGCTCAAAGCGTATGAAGTGGTTGGGTGTTTCTAGTGCATGTTCACACAATGATCCGAAAATAAATAATCCGTAAAATTGTTTCATTTCAATAAGTAACTAATACTTTTCGCTCCTCACAAGTGTCCAGGGGTGGTCTAGGCAATCGTGCTCTGTAACTTATTCCACTTAGATTTCCTGCTGTACAAAATAACCGAGTTTATCATTTTGAACTGGCTGCGCTGCTTTAGCTACGGTTTAATGCAACTGGGATCTCTCCGCTCTCCCGCTTCCGAAATGCAGATCGGTAATTACGCGACGCCAGCGCTCCGCTCTGACTGAAAATGGCGTCATAAGCATTGCGGATTTGATGAAACAATTTTCATTAACAGGTCACGTTTCAAACGAAATAATAAACTATTTTAGGTAAGCAGTTGAAATGAGTTTTGCAACCACAAATAATAAGAAACTTCACGACAAAACCAGTGTCAAAGTGAGTATAGTAAACACACTTAATAATTTAAATAAAGATTCATTTGATTATTAAATAAGGCAGTTAAACGCTGTGTTAATAGGTGCCACATTTTTTTTAAAAGCGACAAAGAAGGTTACGAAACTATTTCAATGCTATCAAACTTTTTTGCAGCCGCGCGAAAGCCTCTCTACCCTCTTTAATTAGTTTTGCAACACACATGTTTACTTGCGTCATATTTATTTACCTATTCCAGATATTTAACGTGTATTATACCACGATTTGCGGATTCCAAAGCCACGAGAGGTCACTAACCTCGACTTTTGAGGGTCTATCTTGATAGACAGTCTGTCTAGATAGATGGTTGTTTGTACATAACTACATGTTGGGTCGTGTGACTGCTTCGGGCTAGCGGGATCTTGAGAGCTAATATAGTGAAGCTCGAAACATATGTATGTATACGAGTATATATTCCGTGTGGTTCTGATGTCTCTCACTAAGTCACCCACTAGTATGGTAATTCTACGATTCGATATATAGTAAATACTTGATCGTGTAAACTATATATCTTACTGTACGGGTGAACACGTACGCAAGTTAAATTTGTGTTTCGTAGCAATTCAATATGCAATTGCAATTATGTATAGCAATCGAGTATTTTACTACTCTTACGTTAAATTTTAAAACATTTTATCATTATTATTTATATCAGGCACACCAAATACGGGCGCATATTATAATAAAAACACTTATAAAAAATTTATTAAAAATATAAAATCGGCCTCATCTACTACTGTTTACCACCTACCGCCTACTGTTTTGTGTTCTAAGGGTGCGAACTGATTTTATAACATGTTATATAACTTCTGTTATAAAACAAGTCTAACATTGCAATATTACAAACAATTTGTATGTGTTTGTTGTAAAACATGTGTTACCAATGTTTTGTTAGATTCTGTACGCACTGAACTTTGGTTCTGGGTCTGTACGCACCGTAACCTCATTTAAACGCAACTGCAGATTTCACATAAGGATGTTTCTAAAAAATGTGTCACCGCTGGAATTAATTTGTCGATTTTAATAAAAGTCAATATGTAATTTTGTGAACGTAAATCGATTAAGTATGTTTTTTGTATAATATTTAGTAAAGGGAAGCTTGAATTTACCCAAAATCATGGATGATAGAGGCTTTCAAAAAATTTGTCGCACCGGTCAAAGAGGTGTGGTACAAGTAAATGAGAAACTGTACCAAGTTACCTTATTTTTCTTGCCTTTTGCCTTACTGATTCGAAGAGGTTCTCCTATCTATAAACTGTCCTATGACACCCATAGGTAAAGCCCATGTTACAGAGCCATAGTTCATCACTGGCAACACACATTGGTAACAACCTTTAGACGGTGAGCACTTAAAAGCACTTACAAAATTCAATTGCTCCATTTAGGTTCTCGGTAGCTCGGTCAGAGCATTGGACCGGACTTCCAAAGGTCGGGGGTTCGAATCCTTCCCGATGACCGGAGCCGAAAAGAATTTTTTAAGTGTTGTCTTTTCGAAATTAAAAAATAGCGTTGTGAACGCAAAACAAAATCCTTAACAAATAAAATTTTAGCCTGTTTCATCTTAACCGATTGTCAAATATTTGTAAAAATATTTCTCTCGGGTGATTTGAGGGTGTCTCCCACAATAATTGATAAAACATACGCTGACTCAAAGCGTTAAAAAGCACTTACAAAATTCAACGGCTCCATTTAGGTTCTCGGTAGCTCAGTGGTCAGAGCATTGGACCGGACTTCCAAAGGTCGGGGGTTCAATCCTTCCCGATGACCGGAGCCGAAAAGAATTTTTTAAGTGTTGTCTTTTCGGTGAGCACTATCATAATTGGGACGAGTAAATGCCATGGAATAGTTTTTTTACCACTGGACACTTCCAGACTACGTGGATATGTCGATTGACACCCTTTCTTAAAATGGACGCAGCAAGTTCCTTGGTAAACTTGGACTTCTTTCAGATAATAGCTACTTAATTGGATCTTGACTTGATTTTTAACTTTTTCCTGTTAATTCCAAAGCCAAAATGGAGTCACAAAGTCTCACTTGCTGTCTACTGCTACCGTCTGTTGCGGGCTTCTGCTGCTTCTTCCGACACTTTCCGATAGGCATAATGGCTTCCCGCACGACTTCTGCTCCATGACTTAATACTTTATGTACTGTCAGTTTAAACAATAGCTATAGAATTGATATAGAAAACTGCTATTTTGGCCAACTTTTAGGATCAAATACCTCACTGTAGGTTGGGTAATGTGGTTTCCACCATCGATAGTCACGACATTTGTTTTCCATTTACAGGGTAGGCATTTCACAAAACAAATGGCCTAATTCGTCATGCAAGCGTTGCGGCGCTGAAAGCAATCATTAGAACACCATTGAGCGTTCATTTGTGCACCGATACATTTGTACAGTTTCAATCGCCATTATTCCGTAACCAACAGTGCTAAACTGTTCTGAATACATTGGATCATTGAGCAATAGTTGAAGCCTTTATTACGATGGGGGAAAGTCGTTTTCGAAAAGGTAGGTGCAGCGTCAGCAGCGTCATGACTATGGTTCATTGTATTCAATTCATTGCACAGCCACATCAAAATAAAAGCAGCAAACTGTTATTCGAAAAAAATATGTTCATAAATACGCACGTGCTATGAAATTATAAATTCTATTTGGGTCTCATATTTGTTTGTTTGGTTCATGCGAACAGAAGACATTGAAATGATACACTTTTTTACGGATTATTTCGCGATAAGAAGACACTCTAATTTTAATAGAGAAGATGATTGGAAAATTCCACCAGCTTGGGATCCTGTTATAGCCAAGACTCAAGCTAGACCCCGAACTGCAAGACCTTAAGATACTGTTAGCTCATTTTGTGTGGATAGGAACGTAACTTAATATTTTTGAGTGATGGTTTAGTTTAATTTTTTTTCAAAACTATGTAATGACAACTAACACCTTAGTCTACCTGTGACTACGGACGCTGAAACGGGTCCAAAACGTCAGGTTAAAATAAAATGTTAATAAATCGCGAAATAATCCGTAAAAAAAGTGTATAATTTCAATTCTGTGTGGACTAATAAAAATACATAACTGATTTTACTTGCTTCAGGTAAATGTATTATCTGGCAATTTTAATTTTATTTAAGGTATACATACAGATTACAGTTAATTCTTGGTCAACATACAAGTCTTAATTAAATTTACGGAACTATAATCCACGAATTGTATACACATGTATGTAAGAACTTAACTAAACTAAAATAAAAATAAAACAATTTAGACAATTTGAGTGAGCCTATTCTGATTCGACAGCGCATAGATTGTCAGATATAGCTTTCTTGAACCAACGGAAATTGCCATTAAAAATATCTATATCCATGTCTTTGCTACTATTGGCTAATTCATTGTACGTGCGACACATTCTAACAAGAGGGTTATAAAAGGAAGTATTATTCTTGTAGACCTGAATATCAAACGCATTCCGTTTACGCGACCTGTGCCAAGTACTAAAATTAAGGGATGAGAGCAGATCTGGCGCGTCCACGGCGAAGTGCACGACTTTATGGAGGTAAAGTAAGTCGTACCTTTTGCGTTGTTGTGCAAGTGGAATGACACCAAACCTGGACAATCGTTCCTCATAGTTGTTGAGAGAACGACCAAAGCCATTCTTTCGAGATAGGTAACGCAAACATCTCCTCTGGATTATGTGTGATGTGATGTTTAAAAGTTTTGCCAAACGCAACTTGTCAATTTTTATCTCGATGCATGCACTGATAAACATACTAGAACCTTTTCCAAAAGTTTCTTAGCAGTTGTATCCAGATCAATCCTGCGGCTTTTTCTATTTCACCAATCAAATCATTCAAAAGTGGGCAGTCTGATCTCCTTGGTGTATGTGTGTGTATAGTAAGCTAGTGTGCGGATCGCATATCGGCGAATCAATTAACCGATGGCTCAGTAATACAGCAACTAGCGGCCAACGCGTTGGTCGCCGGTCGATCGCCGCCACAAAGGACCCACCCAGGCTGATTGCCGCTCTGTGGTGTAAACGGTAATGTACTTACTGATGTTGAATAGGTAATTTTGGTAGTGCTATTGGGTTCCTAATTAGAGTGATGAGAAGCCAATTGCGAGGTTTTTTAAAATACTTAACATCATAATCGTAAGTACAAAACATGATGGAAACATTCGTAGCAGGTAGGTATTGTGGATAGTCGTCGTAGATACAATAACTTTATAATTCATTGTAATGTCAAATTTTGCAAACTTCTAACTGCGGCGCTGCACAAAATAATGTGGTACAGCTGGGGCGTGTCAAGTGCCAGAGGACTAGATGGCACGCCTTTTGTGTCTTCAGCTATGCGGGAAAGAAAACAATTGTGGTGGGTTCTAGCAAATCAATTATTAATGATGGATATTTGTATTTTGTAAAAATTTTACATGTTCTATGCCTGCATATTTTTAGCACAGATTACTAAATAGTTACTACGTAACAGATAAATCACTCCATAGAGAAATTTCAATACCTACAGCGTTAATAGACTACTTTTTCTGCCGCGTACAAAAATGCACCTACATCTTTGAGTATAAAGTCACTATTGCTTCGCAGCTGCGCGAGACCAAGTGACGTGAGACCTAGCGACAATCGAACTAGGGTTGACACTTTCGGTAAAAATATTTCAATCACATTTTTCCAAAATGGTATTTGATTGACTGTTGTTTAAATAATATAACATTATTGAATAACAAATGTGAAATAAGAAATTCAGTCTATATAAGGTATAACAAGCGAATTATGAGCTACTTAATTGTGACTCATGCTATCTCTTTCTAAAACAAATCTGTCTTTTGTGGAATCTGTCGTTTGTAGATTATTAGTAGGTAGGTACATTTCGAGAATCAGTCAATTTTATTGTCAACTACGTAAGTAGCTACCTACCTACCTAGTCATTTCGCTAATTAATTAGTCATTAGTCTACTAAACCACCACGTTGAGTAGGTAGGTAGGTAGGTACACACAGTTCGTAGGTGGTGCGCAGCCCATAAAAAGTAGACTAATAGGTACTTAGGTATTATTTCGATAAAGTAACTGACCTATGTTTCACTGTAGGTATTACATTTTAATTCAATAAAGCCGAACCCCAAATTACCTGAATTTATCCAATTTACCTACATAGGTACCACCTACTAATTTGTTTATTTTTATACTTTGTAAATAAATTACTAACTTACCGGGTAACAATAACATTTTCTTAATTAGCTGGTAGACTAAAAAAAGAAAGCGTTTTATTTCTCTTAGTATTCGACCTACACCCATCAACAGCACTTAAATTTCCACCACCAGAAGTCATTTTTCTTAAATAAAGCTAAAGTTTAACAAGCACAGATTACTCATTTGGTTCGTACGAAAACTAAATTGAACGTAAGCGTAACACGAATAATTATAGTGCGTCGTGAGCGCGTCCGACGGTTGTTGGCAGCCCACTGAATCGGCACTGCAGTCGGTGCCGGCGAGAGTAGGCTATCACCGCGCGCAAGTACATCGAGTGAGAGAGGCCTGCTTTTAGTTTGCAGTTAAAATCTAACGTGAACGGTCAGGAAAATCGCTTCAAGTGTTTAGAAGTAACTAGCGAAATAAGTATTTTTGGAAATAACTTTTTCAGCACAGTGGGTCTAAACTTTTTCAACTTGCTCATAATATTTATTATATACCACAAGTTCACACAGGTCCACATCAAGCTACTCATTTTCGTCGCAAAATCACCCTTATTACGTAAGCATAAGATACCGCAGTGATTAGCTTGACTTCAAGAAGGTTGTGCTGGACATTACTTTATTTTTTTTAAATCATACAACATACATAAGGTTGAAACATGCGAGCGAATGTTACTCATAAAATAACTTCGATTGCAATATGGATTATAAAATAAAAGTAATCTTTGCAGAGATCTTGCAAAAGCTATCTCAAAAGGCGAGCAAAATAAATATCTCAAATCTGATATCGAGTAGGCTTATTGAGGGTTAGGTGATCGCTTTTAAAAAATGTCGTGTGCGCTATCTTTTTTGGAACAAGCGCAAATAAATTCTACCGTTTAGTAAAAGCCTAACGAAATATTTTTCCTTGGAATAAATGCTTGATTGAACAAATATAAATGATGCTTTACGATACCAACTGGTGACTTAACAAATTAAACAGAGACTTAAAGGCGGTAAATTTTTAAATAAGCGATTACATTATTTACTAGATCTCCCTTTTTAACTTTTATTACAATTGCTTAACGTTTTTTACATGTACTGAAAAAAACATTTTTAATTTTTCACTTTCACAGACCTCTAAAGGCCAATTTAATCCAAAAACAGCAACTAGAACAACAATTAGAAATAGCAGCAGAAGTCACCTAGAACTTTTCGTCATGAATTTCTGTTCTTAGAATAGTTAAACTTCTGTCTATCATCTTCCGGGACATAAAACTTTTGCTTTTTTGTTGGATAGTGAACTTAACCTGAACTTTTTTTAAAGATAGTTTATATTCATAGATGATACTATCAATTAGTAAATATCAAATCTAATGAAAATCTATCTTCACTCTTCGACTACAATCTACATTTTGTGATAGATACAGATAGATAGATAGATTAACACTTTATTGTACAACACAAACAAAAAATACAGACAAGTTTAACAAAAAAAGACGTACAATTTAGGCGGTCTTATCGCTTGTAGCGATCTCTTCCAGACAACCTTCGCTTAAAGTTTCGATAGCAGTATTCAATTAACAGGTCGATCAATTAGTCGATATTGTATCCAAATGCAAATAGAGACGCAAGCCACGAGATTCTCATTCGTGCAACTAACGTGATTCGTCTGCAGAATGCGCGTCAGCCGACCTGTGACTTGACTCAGCTTACCGTCACAGGGTCGTTAGTCTAATTGATTGGGACTTTGTATTTAACTGAGTATGCAAGGTGACATAGTTAGGCTTTTATTCAGAAGTCAATGAATTGCTCGTAAACAATATTGTCGTCATTCCTGTCGTTAATTAAGTCGTAAATATTGTGTTCTTAGTTCATTATACATTGTAAAGCAAAACTTATATGAGTATTATGCGTTACCAGTCGTAAGCCCTGCGGTTTCCGTAGAACCTGCTGTTACCCTATGTATTAATCCAGGTTGAAAACAATCTATATTGCCAATTTCAGCCAAATCGGTCCAGTAAATTTGGCGTGAAGGAGAACCAAACATCCATACATACAATCTTTCGTATTTATAATATTAATAGCAAATACAAATCCTACGCAATACTGAGTCTAAATTAGTGATCGCATTACATTGAATTCACACAGCTCAAACACACACACACACATTCACACACACACACATCATCATCATCATCAGCATCATCATCACCACATCACTAACACATGATGTTACATGCTCTCCACAAATATAAAATATTATGTTATATTTTAGTTGTATTACCTGCGAGGGAGGCCTGGTGACCTGTAGAACAGGTTTGTTTGAACCTATTTCAGGCACTAGTCTTTCACAATCTAGTAATATTACAATGCATATGTTGCTTAATTGTAAGGCTTTTTGTGAAAGAAAATAAATACAATTTATTATTATTATTATTGAATTGCACTCGAGGGAAGGCTATTAAGCTCAAGATTACTAAAGAGTTATTCAATTTTAAGATTGAGTATACTTTTCCAGTACCTAAATATTACAAGCTAGCTCGATAACCTACCGTCTTAACAGCAAACGTGGTAAAAGTTTTATAACAATTATTATAAAGTTTTTTTTTTATATACAACAACATCACATACATAGATCTGACTCTGTGGTATGCTCTGTGGAATCAACAGTGGTATTACAAATGTACTTTAACCCAGATTCCCCTACTGGCCGTTTTAACGCCCATCAAAAATTACTCTGAAAACCTTCAATTTGCGTTAGTTGTTACTTGTCATGGACAACTATTACCTTTATTCTTAGGTACTAGGGATTCTTACCTACGTTTAAGTTAGTGAATTTTGTGTTTTTAAATTAGAATTACTTATTTTGAGGTGTTTTCTTGAAGAGTTTTTTTTTTTCGTCATGGCCTATAAACGGTAAGTTATTTGTACTTATTTTGTTACAATAATACAATTACGTTGCTAAATAAATAAACTGATATCTATCTACTTCATAATAAGATGTGAATATTTATTTAGTTTGACATATTTTTCATAGATATCGATGATTCTTTTTCGTGACCGTTATAACGCCCAGTAGGGGAATGAACGTTTATGGTCTCCTTTCAGATCTCATCATAATCGGCCTTTACAGCTCAATGAAAATATATAATAATTAGAATGTTTGGATGATAACGAACCATTACCAACTAGTATTACCAGTTAGTACTAATTATACCACCCGAAAATGCTAATGACGTCACCGATGAGGACTCCGACGACGAGGAAATCGTAAAGATGTACAATCTGGTTCTCAACTGAGGAGTCAGGTTGATCTTATTTATTCAGACAATGATGAGAACTCAGATAGTGAGGATGACTTGCCGTTGTCATCACTTTGCAAAAGGCGATGCACTGAAAATGAGTTATCAGCAGCCTCAGATCCAGTACCGAGTACTTTATATGATATTGTGGCGAATGAACCTGTAGCTGCATCATCAAGCGTACCAAAGGCTCAAAAATACAAGTGGAGGAATCACCGTAACCAGAACTCATTTCCAGAATGGAAAAATGAACAGGGTCCCAAAAATCTACAGCTACCGCTTTATTATTTAGATTGCATGTTTGACGAGAAGTGCTTGGAACTGTTGGTAACTCAAACAAACGCGCTAATAAAAAATTTAAAAAATCGGCAATATTACGATAAGGAAATGAAATGCTTCATTGGTGTTCATTTGTTATGTGCCTGTGCCTCGTAGGGACTTTACCCATGTTTTGGGAAAAGTCATCCATCAGATACTACATTTGACATTTTTTGTGACACGATATCAAGAGATAGGTTTGATTTTATTATGTGGAATATCCATTGTTGTGATAATGACACAATACTGAACAGCGATGACAAAATTGCTAAGCTAAGGTCTTTCTTTGATATACTCAATAGAAACTTCATTGATTTTGCACCGGTGATAATAAGGAAAATCAGGTAGGTAAGATGTGCTATCTATTTGTAAGAAAAAATCCATCTTTACATCCTAAAGGTCGCTTATCATACTTATGAATAAAAAAATAGCCTTTTTTTCTGTAAATCTGGTTTTATTATGCAAGCATCAAAACCTTTTACTCATTCCCATAGTTATTAATCATAGTAGTCGATTCCCCTACTGGGCGTTATAACGGCCATCAATTTCCAGCTGAACCAGATGACCTGGATTTTTTTAAACATTTTTCCTGAGCTAATTAGTATCTACTTATAAATATATAACACGGAATCTAAAATATTCGACCAAAAATAGTTTCAGGGGAATCTGGGTTAATAAATACATGTAACACCCAGACCAGTTCAAACAGACATGTTCATGCTCACAAATGTTTGTACAGTGCGGGGATCGAACCCGCGACCTCTTGGTTAATAGTCAACTTCTTGACCATTACACCTAAATGGTCGTTAAAAAAACTATTGAACTCTCATCTCAAAAAATGTTAAACTCTCATCTCACACTGTGCCCTGAGCAAACACTTCCATCTGTGAGCCGTCGGCGTCAATCAACGTTTCGTTTAATGAAACATAACAAACCCTCAGTCGAGACTCGGCGAGCTTTGTCTGAGGCTGAAACAAACCCATTGTTGCTCACTGGAACCAGTTAAAACTGTCTACAACTTGTGTTTTCTTGCCATAACTGGTTACGCGACTATTGTTGTCGAAATAATTGTTTCAGACAGATGAAACTTGAGATATATTATAATATTGAGCTCCGAATATTATAACATTGTCAAGGTTTTATAATAAAGTACATTGATCGATCACTCATATCGATAGACTAACTTTTTGTTTGTTTTTTAGGACTGCCAAATAGTTTAACACAGGTTCTTGTCATTATGCCCCTTTTAACTTTAAAGATAAGGCTAGATAAGAAGCTTAATCAAAGAAAAGAAAGAGTTGAAATAGCACTAAATTAGGCGTTTCGCCATTTTCTGAAATGCATAAATTAACAAATAGTCTGCGTATTATTAATATCCAAAGGTCTGAACCTAGTCATATGAATACTTGATGTAAAGTTGTAATACGGAAAAATGAAGCGCATTAGTTCTGAAATCCCCAAAAAGCTTATTACGTCTGTACGTATCTGGATGCAATGTATTTTTTGCATATCTCGACTTATTTGTTAGAACTGGTAGTTTAAATTGTACACCTATTTCTTTACCATTCCTAAATCCTGTAATATCTAGTCACCTCGTGGTTGTCCTCCAGGGAAACTCGGGCACCGAACTAGCTAATTAATCTCTCGGTGTCTGATTTATGAATATTACACGTCGCGTCGGGCCGCCGTCGACCGGCCGCTTCTCTATCGCTATGCCGATGATCGTTTAATTAACCCAGTTCAATGATGGACGTGGTCGTAGTTGAGATGTTGTTGTTTGATTATACTATATTGCAAATTATAGGGGTTACATAGGGTTGGAATTTGGAGTCAATTATGCCTATTTAGCAACACTACAGCACTGCAAATGTGTGCGTCTTAAAACTAGTATTATTAATATATAAGTTACACAATTCGTCATTATAAATTAAATTATAATCCATGCATCTACCACTCATTTTATTATTTATGTCTCCGGAATTCCTCCACAGAATAAAATGTCTTCAAAATCAAGCTAACAAGCCGCCATAGTAGGGGTAGGTTAATTTTTGATCTGTCGAGCTACAGAAGTTAAAACCTTAGGGCTTTTGACAGCATCTGCGATAGACTGATATTATATATGCGAAAGTAACTTTGTCTAATTGTTCTCCCGCCTGTTTGTTGGTTACGCTTTTAGGAATAAACTACGGAAGTTATTTGGATGAAATTTTGCACACCCATGGCTACCCATTTTTGTTGCAAATTTAAAAATTTCACAAGCAATTAAGATACCGCAATAAGATACCCGCAGTGTTTATTGTACAATAGATTGAATCTTAGGAACGGACTTAAACGTTTTCATATAGTTTTCCCCATTTTGTTCTCCCACAGAATCCCACGTGGATTAAGCCTGCAGCTGGGTTTACTGTCGTTAAAACTATTTCATTCTAAAGTGATACGAAGAGTTTCCTATAAATAGATTCATAATGCCTTATTCCTACAACAAGTAGATATACAAGACATCATATCAAAGTAAACACTGCGACGACCTTTACAGTTATAATAAAGGCTACTTCACAACAAAAATGTCTAGCCTAAAGTACTCTCGTATGTACTACATATATCGGTGTATTTAATCTCCATTCGATTCAAGAGATAAGGAGCGAGGCTCACGTCGATCGGATGCAGCCCGACTAATGTCGTGTACGAGATTTATGGCTCTTTGAAACTTTTATCTGTTTTCCTTAAATATAATTGCGTTACCTTGAAAACATTTCTTAATAAATGTATGATACACTGTATTGACGGTTTCTTGACAAGAAAGTACTTTTGCTATGTGCTTACTTTAGGTACACACACACTCACACACACACACACACACACACACACACACACACACACACACGCACGCACGCACGCACGCACGCACGCACGCACGCACGCACGCACGCACACGTACTCACTCTCAGGCACATCATATATATTTTTAAATTCAAATAAAGTAATAACATGTTACTTAGATAGTTCCATCTTTTAAGGAAGAACAGTAACTCCTGGCACAGGTTTTATCAAGCTTAAAAGGAGATACTGGCCACATCTTGTTTAAGCTTATCTTTGTAAAAGAAAAATAAATATTTTGTATTTTGTTATACTGTATACTATACTGTATTCGTTGTTATGGAAGAGAAGATCCTCCGAACATAAGCTTGTCGTAGCTTAAAAGGAGTTTCTAACCAATGTGATGTAACTATTTTTCAGTTGATGAAATAAATGATTTGTATTTGTATTGTGTAGATAGGTATTACATAATGTTGCTTATTGTGAAGTTGAACTACAGATAAATAGAGATCTTTTAACTTTCAGCAATCGGTCGACCCGGTTTTTTAAAAGGTTTTTTTAGGTGTTCGAGTGTCAGGAAAATTCAAGCTGAGGAAAATTCAAGCTGTTGATTTAGGGTACCTAAATTCGATAACAGTATTCTTCGTAATATTTTTTTTTAATTATCTTTGAAGGGAAACAATTCTGGTTCAAAATCTAGCCATGCTTGAAGACATCACACTTAGCTGCTGTTTAATACTCAACACCAATTGGACAAACTTGATGTTTTGCGCAAAAGTGCTCATAATATTGTTGTTGAGCTCATCTACACCAATAGAAAAAACTTGATGTTTTGCGCAAAAGTGCTCATAATATTGTTGTTGAGGTCTCGTAACGTTGGGAACAGATTTTAGCAACAAAAACATTAGTGCTGTAAAAAAATTGCTGTTTAATATTTTTGCCACTCACAACCGCAACGATTACTGGCAGATTACGACTAAATCGACGGTGGCGGCCGCAATGACCGCAATGATGCCGTTCCGACCGTCGGGCACCGCGGGCTGAACGCTGCGGTCGCGCCGCTCGTCGGTCGTTAGCTATTAAACAAACAAAACAAAATAAATATAAATATACACTCACTTCACCTAAGCTTCTCATTTCACTAGACATGACTGTATTGTTTCAATTGTACGTTAACTTGTATTCTTTTTTTTTTGTTAGGAAAGTAAATAAATATATTAAGATGATTTATGAATTATACTGTATAAGTACCTATTTTGAACAAAGCAATTGTTGTGCAAAGTAGTGCTATCTTTCTCTCTGGGTGGCCACGGAAGACCAGCGTCGTGGCATTCCTGGGATGCTACGACACAAGCTGAGTGGCCCCCCTTTCAGTATCTTGTGTATGTGATTTTTAAATGTGTTTTTTCTATTTGGTAAAAATGTGATCTATACATATAATAAGACTGTAAAAGATCGATTTCTGTACATTGAAGATTTTTATGAAAAATTGTTACAGGGGGTCTTAATTACCGTAATAGAAGCCAAAACAACAATTTTTAAAATTTTTGTCTGTCTGTCTGTCTGTCTGTCTGTCTGTCTGTCTGTCTGTTTGTCCGGGCTAATCTCAGAATCTACTGGACCGATTTTGACGGGACTTTTTTTATTTGACTCAGTATCACCTGGAGAGTAAACTGGGATATAAATAATCACGCCGATGAACTTAGGGGGCAGGCAGGAAATTGAATCTCAGAATCTACTAAACCGATTTTAATGGGACTTTTTTTTATTTGACTCAACATTACTTGGAAGGTAAAGAAGGATAGAAATAATATTACATATTGATAAATTCTGCCCCCAAAGGGATAAAATAGGGGTTGCGAATTTGTATGAAGCCCGGTCGCAAAAAACTAACATCCACGCGGACGAAGTCGCGGGCGGCCGCTAGTACTGAATAAAAATGTTTTCTTCTTCTTCTTCTATTAGTAGCCCATAGCGATACTAATAGCTAACGACCGGGTTAGGGCGCGTATGTAATTGGTGGCAAGTATATTCTGCTATCGCTTAAATATACCCTTTGAATATTGTTAGTAACTATTTATACATTTACTTGTTAAGGACAGGTATGGATATATTGTAAAAGATACACATTGTCCTTCAGAAACATTATCTACACTAATATGACAAAGAGAAAATATTTGGTTGTTTGTTTGTTTGTTTGAATTGATTGGACTTCGAAATTACTGGACGGATTTATAAATTCTTGCACTATTAGAATCCTACATTATCCCTGATAAAAATAGGCTATGTTTAATGTATAATGACATGCTTAATATATAAGAGAATTCGACAAGGCTGAAGCCTAATGCGCGGATGTAAACTAGTCCTACTACTATTATAAAGGCGAAAGTTTGTAAGTATGGATGTATGGATGTATGGATGTATGGATGTATGGATGTTTGTTACTCTTTCACGTAAAAACTACTGAATGGATTTGAATGAAACTTTACCACAATATAGCTTATACATAGGCTACAATTCATAAAGAATTTTTAAGATAAAGGCTTTCCACGCGGACGAAGTCGCGGGCGGCCACTAGTAAGTCATAAAGTTATTTTTAATATAGGCAAAGCGCTGTTACTGTAATTAGGTTTTTTTTGCAAAATCGTGATGTTTTTCCACAACAGATAGGGCTATAAATGTGTGCTTAATGAATCTACTCATACTCAAACCTAATCAGGTAGTATAAATTCACCCCAAAATCCCAATTCCACTTAAATCATCCTTACTTAAAATCCTAAAATTATTATCAAACAAAAAACGAAGGTATATTTAACAACCTCGCGTAGTTACATTAGCAGAACAACCGAAGCTCGTATTCATTTAATGAAATATAGCTCTGTAAGTGGCTTTAGAAGAACTAAATGAAATTTCTTAGCTCTCGGCGAGGTCGTTCCCGTTTTCCGGCGCGGGATAGAACTCATTTAGGGCTTGGGCTTGTGCACAGGCGGCAGAGGGCGCGGAAGCGATTTTGTAAAGCTGGAATATTATTTTTCAGTAAAGCTGCTATCGGAATCTAGACGACCGCTTGGTGCAGTGGTCCACAGCTCGGACTTCTGAACCAGGGGTCGCGGGTTCGATCCCCGCACAGTACAAGCATATGTGTGCATGAACGTGTGTGTTTGTACTGGTCTGGGTGTTTTCTATGTATAATATTATCTAGTTTAAAAAAAAAAGTATTTAAGTATGTTTATCCGTTGTCTAGTACCCATAACACAAGCCTCGTAGCTTAATTTGGGACTAGAGAATTGGTGTGATTGTTGTGAAATATTTATTTATTTATCGGAATATATAACATAAAGATGTAAGATACCTATGTAATAAAGTTCAAAAGATAGGACACAGTTGGTAAGCATTAGGGACATAAATTAAAATTTTCAGTAGAAAATGCTTGATCGCCGTATATCTCGTATTTTTCATTTCTAATCAAATAAATTCAAAGTTTTAGTTTTATTTATTAAGACCGCCTCTTATTTCAACGTAATAAAGCTAAAGAAGAGATTAAGGAAACGAATTGCCTGCTTATAAATGGCTTCAGTTAATACAATACTATGATATCGGCTAAGAGACGTGTGAAAGTTATGCTATAGTAGATTGTTATACAAGGGTGGAAAGAAATCAATTCCCATACGAGGTATTTAGACGCACGAGCGAGGGCGGCTATAGTCCGAGTGGGAATTGATGACTTTCACCCGTGTTAAACACTCTACTTTTCATTTCAAATATAAGGAAAGTAAAAAATAGTAGTTTTTCTAAAATATTTATTACTATCAATATCAACATGAGTCGTACCTATTTAATAGTCGTTTTTAATTTAAATTTCAAATATGGAACACACCGCCCGCGTCACCGCCGCGGGCCATCCCACTTTAATAGGTATTTTTTTTAATTCACATTGGCCGTATACACTCACAAGACCGCAGCATTTTTTTTTAATCGATATTTTTCTTAATTATGTAAATAAAAATATAGCCGACTAAATAACCAATTTTAGTTCTATTTTTAAAATTCATTCCCGCCCTAGGGAGGGAAGCAATTACTATGAGTCTTTCCCGCCTAAGGGAGGGAAGCATCGTTTTCGACCCGCAGCTCTGATCAAACAAACACTACTTTCCGAGTATGAGAAATGAAAAGTATATTCCGCACCATGTGCCCTCCCGAAGTCCTACTTCAAGAGTTGTTAAGACGTCATTTCTCTCGCGTGTGCGTACGAGCGTTTAGTTGTCTCAGTGCTTTGTATAGCTCTCTTGACAGATCGAGAATGTTCCACGGAAAAATGGCCGCCCAGTTCCCCTACTCACAGTTGCTGTTGTTTCAGCCGTCCTGTCACCCTTACAAGCGTGTACGTACGTGCGAAAGCGCTGGCTATAGATACCGAAAATACGAACGAACGTTACTAGTAGAAACTTAGTTCCTTTGCGAACTAATGCGAAGTAAATGGATTTGCGCAACGAGATGTAATGTGATATTACAATACGTACAGAGTAGTACAATACAGGCATCTTATAATTATGTTTGCTTATTCGAAGTAATACGAGTACCTATTGTAGTAGTAATCCAGGTCTTTTGAGGTTGGTGAGGCTTTGTTGGTTTTGAAAGAAAACAATTTGCGTTTGTTAAAATGCTATTTGTGCTTCCGATACTGAACGTAAGTATATGTAAAAAAACATATTTTTGTAATAAAATAATATCTTTATGTTAACCGCCTTTGAAGCCAACCGTTTGTTTGCGCTTTTCGAATGCTTTCTGCGAAATGTAGAATGTAGAGTGATAGATAATAGCTACTTCATCATGAGTCACAGCGAGCCGTCCGAGTTTTCACCTCGTTACTGAAACAAAGATACCAACTCAAGCAGTAAACCAACTACATCTACATGATAATGACGCGGATAAAACTTCAATTCTTGCCACAGAAATTGTGTTCCACTGCAAATTGGTATAATAATGTGCGGACACGAGCCGCGGAAAGTTCCCGCGGTGGAGTTTTCGCCGAAATTGTAAAATTACAAATACATTTTCGCTCCTTTGAAGCGGCGCGGGCACACAGCGGCCGCGAACTCGCACAAAAATGTGTGCAAACTTCCCGCGGACAACTTCTGCACTCCAAACGTACGACGCGATCGAAATTTTATTGCGAAATGTTTTCTGAACTAAAAGTAGGTGAAATAAGCTTTCACAAAGGGAAACTCGGTGAACTATTTTTGACACTGGAGTAATATTTGAGCTTGGTTTCTAATGTAACTTTTTGTTTTGCTTCCATTTTGAACATATGTCTCTTTTACGGCTTAGATTAATTACTTACCAAGTTTTCTAATATTTGAAATATTTTACATATTAAATACAAGTTGCATTTTACAGGTTCCTTTTGGACTTAGGTAAGTCAAATCAACACATAGCAAAAAACTTTGTTGGGAATCTCGTAACCTCGTGTGTACCTATTTAGTATGCTGTGTGCAAACCGTGTCACAACCTGACAGTTGACCCAGAAATTGTTCATATTTGCCAGAAAGGCAAACGTAAAAGTTTCACGTGCCAGCAAAGTAGGTATGAACGATGTGAGATACGTGGCCGACGACCCGCGCTTGTCGTGAAAACGCGCCAACACCTACTTACTGGACCCGCATGCACTACATTTTTATTAACTCAGGAGGAATTAGCTCAGGAGGTCCGAAGTATGGCTGCCTCGTTGGTGTAATGGCAAAGTTTCTGCCTTACATCCGAGAGATCCTGGGTTCGAATCCCAGGTCGAGCCAAAAATAGTTTCTGAGATTTTCTGCCATAAATTTCCCAAAAACAGCTCGGAGTCGAGAAGTTGGCGGTGTTACACCCCCGTGTCTCGGCAACCACGTTAAGTCGTTGGTCATGTGCCTGATCTTTCTCCGGTCATGTCGGATTGCCGTCTCACCGAACTTTGAGAGTGATGGAACAGTGAGTGCACCAATGTGTATTGCGCTCACACTTGTGCACTATAATATCTCCTGCGCAGTTGGCTGACCTCTGTTGACATTGGCCGCCGTGGTCAAAATCGGCCAGGAGGTAGCTTGCTACAGAATGAGTGAATGCTCCCCTGAAAATTTATAAGAATCTCCGAAACGACAAACTTAGATTCATTTTAAACGGTAATGGAAAATACCCGGAATTCGCCACATTTATTCGATGGATTGTTTATTCAATTACTGGAATTATTGGAAATTAATACTCGAGATCGATTTTCCAAACAAATACAAAAGAAATTGGAGGAAAGCACTTGTTTACAAGGACTTACAAATCTTTGACAAAGAAGGTACCTATTACAAAAAGAAAACATCAATCAAGTAACTTGATTATTATGTTCTTTGCAACTTTAACTTAAATAAATAAATATTTCACAACATTCACACCAATTCTCTAGTCCCAAATTAAGCTACGAGGCTTAAAATTCATATTATTTATTTTTCATTAGACTATGAGCTACAAGTTGCTCGGAATAAACAATTTTTATTTATTTATTAACACTCAATGTGTAAAATCGCCGAAGTTATTGCCACTATGCTACTGACGTTATTGAACCATTTAAAGTCGAAATAAAAAAATGGGACACACAGCCCTACATTAAAATGATTTTACATTACCTTTAACCGACTAATATTTTACCGTTTCAAATAAGGCAAGTGCAATATAAGTTATCCGGCACAAAATTGATTGCCTCGCGGGCGCTGCATACGTAACACGTGCTACACATTTCCACTTTAATGTGAACTACTGTTAAATGCACTTAATTTGAAATGGTAGCTCAGCTTAAAAAGGTGATATAGAACTTGGCTAGGCTTAAATTTTAATTGCTTCGGCCTGTTCGCGGGCGGCTGCCAAAGGTCATGTAGCATCAGCTGTTTTATACAAATATTCTCCAAAGTAGCACATCCACGTAAAATACAGTTGGTTTGACTACACCACATTACATCTATACTAATATTATAAATGCAAAAGTTACTTTGTCCGCCTGTCTGTTACTTAATCACGCCTAAACTACTGAACCAATTCGCATGAAATTTGGTATGGAGATATTTTGATACCCGAGAAAGGACAAAGGCTACTTTTTACCGCGGGAAAATGACGCATTCCCATGGGAAAATTCAAGTGGACTAATCGTTTCTACGCCTAACTACTGAACAGATTCAAATGAATTTTGGTAAGAACATAGTTTGAGACTTCAGAAAGGACATGAGCTACTTTTGACCGCGGGAAAACAACGCATTCCCATGGGAAAATTACGTTCCGGGGAATCTGTCCGCTTTCACTCCTAAATTACCCAATATTTTAATTATATTTGGATGAAATTGGTATTACTGATTGGAAAACGAAGCATTCCAAAATACTATCTAATGCGAACGAAGTCGCGGGTACAAACCAGTAGGCTATATTTAATACGAGAAAAAATAGAGATACGCGTAAAAATTTTGTCCGCCTGTGTGAAGCCGGGATGGGCCACTAGTTGAGAACTATGCATAATAGGTCCAAAAAGCACGTACAAAAAAGTTACATTTCAATCAGACAGGCGATTTACAGTATTAAGAACTTGAATCTGGAATTCTTGGTTTTCCTAATATAACAGACGAGCGACACTTGGTTAACTTTAAATGTCACAGTGATCTGGGGTTTCATCTCCTAATCCAGCCAGTTTCATAGTGTTACCGGATAATTCGCACACTCACATACGGCAAAAATATGATTACCTACGGAGGAGTGCAGTTATACAACAACTTACCCACTTACAATAAAAACTGTGATTCTCTTGTGACATTTAAAAATAAATAACACAATATGTTAAAGTTAATTGTTTCTTATAATTATTCATAATAAAGAGATACTCAACAAAGCACTATAATCCAATAACAAAATCCAATAAAATCCATTTATTTCTGTAAGTAGGCTAAGAACTAGCACTTTTAGACGTCCCAACATATAAATTAACCCTACCACCGCTTCGGGACAATTTGGGGCAGTGCTGAGAAGAAGCGGCGCAAGAAACTCAGTCACTATTGTCATTGCCTCTTTTCAAAATTGATTTACAATAATTGTCACTGTTTGCATTTAAACATTTCCATATATCTTTGTCATTTATATAATCATCAATTTTATAATATCCTTTCGACATTAATACATCTTTTACAACTGTTTTAAATATATCTAAAGGCAATGAAATTAAATTTTCATGTAATTTATTAAAAAATGATACACATCTACCCATAAATGAGTGACCAACTTTATGAAGCCTAAAATGTGGAACGGCAAGCCTATTTTTTTGTCTTGTGTTGAAGTTATGCAAATCGCTATTTTTAGGAAATAAGTGTAAGTTTTTTCGAACGTAGTAAATGTATTGCGAGTAAACTGTAAGTATTTTAACTTCTTTAAACAATTCTCTAAGTGTTTCATTTGATTTAAGTTTATAAATAGCCCGCACGGCTCGTTTCTGCAATACGAAAATTGTCTCTATATCTGCAGCTGAGCCCCATAGTAACAACACAACCCTTTAACCATCTAAACGGCTAAATAACTTTATCTTCAGCAGTGACGCGGCGACGATCCTGCTAATTGTAATAATGTTACCTGCCTAATTTACTTAGTTTTAAGTTTCCATGTAAGTGACATGAATTTTCTGAATGGAAATAAAGATTCTTTAAACCGAGTTCTTTTGATCTGAGCCGCTACTACTGTGTCAGATGATAATTTACCTCTACGATATTACTACAGAGACATAAATTTACAATAACACTCACACTTCTCACAATCACGTTAAGGAAAAGCTTGTGATAGGACAAATTTTGTCTGTGGTCCAAATAAAGTCTTAATTTAAAGACTTTAAATTAAAATAAATAAATAATCAACAGCCAATTATTTCGATACATAGGACAATGTTCAAAGCTTGTCTTGAAGATTTTAAACCATATTTGTGGGTATGGTTTAGTGTTATCAATAACTTGAAATTGAACAGACAGAACTTTAAGTAAATTCTGACATATTTTAGTGTAACGGTTAAGAAGACTGTTAACCAAGAGGTCGCGGGTTCGATCCCCGCACTGTACAAACATTTGTGTGCATGAACATGTCTGTTTGTACCGGTCTGGGTGATTTATGTATTTATTTAAGTTTATTTGTAATACCACTGTTGATTCTGATATCTGCAACACAAGTGCTTAAGCTACTTACTACGGAGTCAGATCAACGTATGTGATGTCGTTGTATATTAATTCATTTACTAGTGGACCCCGCAGACGTAGTCCTGCCCGCAGTTTTTCATTTTTTTTATATTTTCTTATAGTTTAAACCCTTCCTAGACTTCCAAGAATATTTCAAGCCATTTTTTTTTTCAAATCGGTTCAGCCGTCCTCGAGTTTTAGCGAGACTAACGAACAGCAATCATTTATAATATATATACGTCACCGGAAGATAACAAGATCCGTAAGTTTACACATTTCCTAGGAAATTTGTAAACTTTCGTAGGATTCTAAAGAGAAAAAATGTGTATTTTCGCCCAAATTTTCGGAAATTCATCAATTTGCGACATGTCGTGGTAAATTTATAAGCTAACGGATATCCATACGTAAGATTTTAAACGGTTTGACCAATCACAGAAGAGTTTTTAATATAATATTACACTTTTGCAAAACACGGCAAATAACACACTGCTCTCTGATTGGTTCGATGTTGACAGTCTCAACGAGTCCATAGATTTAAACACAATCAGACTTGCCAAACTATTTTATTATGACATGTATTTCACGTGTCAGTTACAAAAATTCTCTGGTTTCACAGAGAGTCTGGTTTCTAATTCCACAGTAGGGTCTGTACACTCGAGTCGGATCCATTTCATCTGTCATTTTTCTTCGCGCAGTACATTAATCGCGTTGCGGTGGCTCCGCCGAGCTAACGACATGAAAGCTTTGTCGCCTTACGATGACATCTCAATCTTGTGTGCACGTTTAAGGAGTGAAATGTTTGCTGTGATCCAATTTTAGTAAGATCGTGATAATAAGTGATTTTATTTTTCAATAGTTAGTTTCGGCTTAGCGGGAAGTGAAGTCGAAAACATGAGGCTTGATGAAATGATATGAAATGAAATGAAATCTTTATTTGCGTTATAATTATATATTAATGTTACTGACTGACGAACAATTTGCATGCCATAATTTTTGGTAAAATGTGAGGACTTATTATTGTATATGTACCTACCACCTATTGCAACCCTGTTTTGAGCAAATACAGTCAAGGTGACAACCTTCGATTGGTTGTCACCTTGACTGTGACGCCGTTTAAATATTCCTGTATAGTGTAAAAAGCCTTTACACTAAGCCAGTTGTAGTTGTTGTACCGTCTTTGACGACCGCTTGGTGCAGTGGTCCACATGTCGGACTTCTAAAACCAAGGGTCGCGGGTTCGATCCCCGCACAGTACAAGCATAAGTGTGCATGAACATATGTGTTTGTACTGGTCTGTGTGTTTTCTATGTATAATATGTATTTATTTACAAAAAAAGTATTTAAGTATGTTTATCCGTTGTCTAGTATCCATACCACAAGCCTCGTAGCTTAATTTGAGACTAGCAAATTGGTGTGATTGTTGTGAAATATTTATTTATTATTTACCATCTCCGGGTTATACGTATAACAATAAATAATCTTCTTACAAAATCTTAAAAACCATTTTTTTTGCTCAGTAAGTAGGCAAAGGTATTTTCCAACCTTTTGCATTCATAAAAGTGGCCTCGCATTTCTGCACCTCGTATAAGTTTAAGGAAAACGTCTACCCGGATGATAGTCTGGGAAAAATCAAGTTAGTAGACAAAATAAAAGTAACCGCTGGGGGGCGATTCTGTAAAATGTAGGTATTTTGTAACTTTATATACCTACTTATAATGTAGCTTTTAGTCACACGTGCCATTTACCACAGTGAAGCAATGACAATAAATGTGTTAAAATTTTTTTTGACAGTTAATTTAACTATAAGTAGGTAATTGTTGTTATTATTATGAATCTTTATTTCAGAAATAAACTTTCCATATATTGGGTTGGTAGTTACAGAAAAAATATCTTACGAGCTAGGGTTAGTAAATACAAAAACAAAGGACTTTACACAAAATATGGTTTAATAAATTTTACTAATGCAGGTTTCGAACCACCATGGACGCTGTTGCAGTGCCTCAGGTGCCTCAGGATAGGACAGCAATAGCGACTCTATCGCCGCCAGGAGGCTGTTGGGGCTGTCTCGGACTGGCACTGTCAGGAAACTGTCTATGCGAGCCTCAGTTAACATCGCCGAAGCGCTGCAACACCGAGGCAGCCCCATCAGCATCCTGAAACCATTAATTAATATACTGACCGCGTTGTGTTGAGAGCGTCTTTAAGTGTAGAAAGACTGGTACTGAACAGGGTTTGCTTGAGTCTTCAGCATTGCACCGTGCAAATCAACGGGTAATGCGTTAATAAAGCACATCAATCATGATTGATGTGCCATGTAAAACGCTATGTTACCCATGCCGTAGGCTTCACAAAACTTCACTAGTCAGACAATTCGGTTGCGAGGACTGTAGGGTGAGCACGAACAGTCATCGTAACGTATTCGTAGCTACCAAGTTAAAGTTCTGGATTGGAGACCTTTCGACCAAAAGCGCAGCGTAGGACGTCCACCGACAAGATGAACAGACGACCTTGTAAAGATCGCAGGATCACACTGTGGTCGATGTGGAAAAGTGTGGGGAAGGCCTATGTTCAGCTGTGGACGTCCTTGGGCTGATAATGATGATGAATGATGATGATTCGTAGCGTTTACCTATCGTTGACTTGTCAATTTGTATGGGGAAAATGTCAGTTTCTGACATGTGGACGACACGAATGCTTTACGAAAATGTTCATGCTCACCTCGCTGAAACAACTTGGAACGACATAATTGTACACAGTAGGCCGCCGACTTTATAGCCTACGCGCCGTAAACACGTGCCGACGCGCGCCAGACGGGAATCACTTATCACAGAACCACTTCCTCATTGCACTCGGCGTCCAACTACTTTGATTGAGATTTATGAACCTTTTAAAAAAAAGAAGGAAAGTTTTTATTTTATTTCACGCAACGTGACGTCATTGTTTCAAATGTTAGTTATACAAAGGTCTTACTAACGATACTGTCGTCTCTTTAGGACCTTTAAAAAGTAGGTATTTTTAGGACAATCCATTGAGAATCATACGTCAGACTATTATGTATATTTTTCGATATACTGTAAAACTTCTAACTTATTTTTAAATTGTATTTATTGGTGATAAAGGTACATTTAACACCATAAGACATTCCCTACTATCATACCTTAAGTGCCAAGGAAGAAACAAATCAACGTTCACATCCAGTTTTTCTTCCTTCCTTTACCCAAAAGATAAAGTCTTCATATCCATCCGTGAATAGCAAAAAACAAAGTGGAAAAATCCAATAAAATAAATTGCGGGCGGCACAAAGGCGCAATCGACGCGGCCGTCCCGGGCTAATGGCGCTGATTTATATCTTTCCGCACTTAAATGGCCTGAAATGATTAACTTTTTCCTCGGCTTCCATTGCATTGTGCACGAGATTATCTTTCTTTGCGGCCAGTTCCTGCTGTTCTACACCTGGGGATAGCTGCCAGTAATAGCTTGGAACAAGAAATTCTGTCAGTTTTGTGCATAGAATAGAATGAAATGAAATAGATTTATTTGCACAAAACATGGTTACAATAGTGATATCACAAACAGGTGTAAACTCAGCATGTTTTGTCTTGTCAGACATGCAAATATAAACAGATGTGGTTTACAATTACATACAATTTCGGTGAATTGCAATTTTTTATATGCAATATGTTTAATGTCAATCTCACATTGACTACTATAATAATAATTTCCTTAATTTCAACAATTTTTTCATTATTTGGGATAGGTTTGCTCTTGACCCCAAGACTAAGCCCAACGAGGCAAAGACTGAGTCTACAATGGAGCGAGCTCACCTAGAAGATGCCTGTTCAATCTAGCTTTGAAGATTCCTAGGTTGTAATTGCAGGGAAACACTGACGCAGGTAGTGAGTTCCACTCTTTTGCAGTGCGCATCAGTGCTACATTAGATGAGAAGCGCTTGGTTCGTATTAGTGGAACATCGACACGGTACGGATGGTATCCCGCGGTAAGTCTGGTGGTCCGATGGTTAAAGGGGGCCGGCGGAATAAGCTGATGTAGATCATGACCACACTCGCCGAAGTAAAGCCTGTAAAAGATTGACAAGCAGGCGACTCTGCGGCGATGAGCCAAGCTCTGGAGCTGCGTGCTTACAAGCCGCTCGTCACCTATGAGCCTCTTGGCTCAATGTCAAAGAATTTATAGTGCTAGTTCAGTTTTACACGTTTATGTCTTTAAAAAAATGTTCCTGTAAAGTCGGTTTTACGTGGCACCGATCATGTTTGAGTGGGAGAGAGACGCAAGGCATTCGCTGGTCCGGCGGGCCTCTCTCTCGTTCGGTGACTCATCGTAACAGACGTGAGCGGGCGTTACACTTTTTCATGAGTGACTCCGAGCCACAACCTAATTTAAGACGTTGTCACGTCAAAAGCTGGTCAAAAATGTCCGGTGACCTAAATGTTATAAGAATTGAATTAAACTAAAAAGCCTCGAATAAAATGTAGCAGAACTAGAACTGAGCTCTTTCACTAGTGACAATTTAGACACTTTTATGGGCGTTAAAATCTATGGTGTTATCAATTCATTGATGAAAGCTGTAAAAGAGGATTATTTTGCTTTAAATTTCCACTGAACGACGCTAGCGCAGGAACCAAAATACGTCCAACTGTAATCACCTGAAAAAGCTAGAGCTGGAAGTCATAGAACTTACAATACCTACAACTCACAACGTGCAACCGACCAGCAAACAGCTACTCGTGTTTTTTTCTGTTCAAATCTGAAGAACGAACAGCACAAAAACTGCAACAGTCTTATGTAACTGAGAGCACTTCAAACAAGAAGCTTTGCTTAAGAGCAATCCTGAGGAAGGGCAAAAGGGGGGAGTGCTCGGACTAATTACATTCCGCGTCACTCTGCGACGAGACGTCGCTTCGTTTTTTTTGTCAAGACCCTTTTAAGTTATTGCTTTTAATTCCACAAACAATAAAATGCTAATGCTCTAGTAGCAAGAAAGGGTTGATTGTCGCTTTGATTGCATGGAGATTAAAATGTGTTTTTAACAATTGTTTTTTTTTTCGTTGGCATGTCAGGTTGAAACTCTAAATAATTGCACTTCTGCTGGTCAATGATTTACTTCAATATTCATGCAAATACATGAAGTGTTTACAGGTCTTAAGCCTATGTTGGCCGTATTTAATAACAGTAAACGGATTTCCTAGTTAATTGACGACCGCTTGGTGCAGTGGTCCACAGGTCGGACTTCTAAAACCAAGGGTCGCAGGTTCGATCCCCGCACAGTACAAGCACAAGTGTGCATGAACATCTGTGTTTGTACTGGTCTGGGTGTTTTCTATGTATAATATGTATTTATTTACAAAAAAAAAGTATTTAAGTATGTTTATCCGTTGTCTAGTACCCATAACACTAGCTTCGTACTACTAGAGAATTGGTGTGATTGTTGTGAAATATTTATTATTATTATTATTAATTCTTGGTGCAAACTCATATACTCGTAATATATATCGCTATATTATACAATAGCCATTTCACTTACATTCACTTTGCAATACCTTTAGCCTGTGTGATATCTTTAGAGTAAACTGCATGTTTACTACCGTAACTGTCTGTTATTTACATAGCAAACGATACTCTTCATCTACGGTTCAAAGAAACTAACACTTGTCAATCTCTATCCATAATACTATTGGACTCATAGCGGTATTTCTTATCGGTACTTTAGCAGCACAGTTTTGATAAATGTCCATGTCCAAAGACCGTTTACCCGAGTTTCATAACAACTTGAAAACCTTAATATAAACCCTTAGGGGTGGAATTCACCAAAATGCTTAGCGAATGCCTACGTCATAGTATGCATGCAAAGTCTGAGCCCAATCGGTTTAAAATTGACTAAGTTTCATACAAAGTTTCATCCCCTGTTTTATCCCCTTGGGAGTAGAATTTATTAAAATCCTTTGTTAACTGCTGTTCTTGTTTGTCAGTTATATTTGAGTTTTATATGTTTGCTAACAAAAATATGTGATTCAAGTGCGGAACGATACAATAAACCATTGTTCTCGAATTTCCTGATATACAAAAGCAGTAAAATTTATTTGCAACTGTAAGGAGTTACTGGCAGCCTTGTTTAATAACTTGAAATGGTAGTAAATGCAACAATGCTGGTGAACTTCAAAGTTGATGCCAGTTGAGCGTATTTCCTTTGAGAACACCCTCTTCGGTATTTAGGTCAAGCTTACAAAGTGTATTATTGTAACTGATATTTCATAGGTACTTTATGCATAAAATATGAATTTATATTATTGCGTACCAACTTTAAAACAGTTTCCCAACATTGTTTTGCTGTGTGGAGTGAGGCGGATTGTATCGTATTTTTAACACGCTTTTATTAGATCGGGGTATATGTATGAATTTTTGAGCTCAATTTTCACCAACTTCCAGAAATCGGATTAATTTGAAACTTTGCACACGTATTAAGTACCGATGACAATGCAATAATTTGATAAGAGTTTTCCCATTATCCTTATTAACTAAAAAATAAAAATAAATAATAGTTTAAAAAACTAAAAAAACACGCTTTTATAGCTAACTAAAAAAGAGAAAATAATTTCTGAGTACACGGAATTTATATTACAGTAGAGTTAAAAGCGTGGCGTGCTTGGTATAGTAGTATGTGAAAATCATCCTATTACTGGCACGTATAAAAGAAAAGTATTTAAACGTCATAAAGTGCACCCACGATTTTCACTCTTCTGTAATAGGTATATACTCAGAAATTATTTTATCTTTTTTAGTTAGCAATATAAGCGGGTATTTTTTTTTTAAACTATTATTTTTATGACGAAAAACTAATAATTAAATAATAATTTTACGTAAATAAAGAATGATGAAAAACGATGGCAAGTAATTCAATAGGCACGTATAACATTTTTCTAGAAGGCGTCCAATTCCCAAATCGAACTGGAAAAAAACGGGAACCCCGCGGATGGTAATCTGGAATATTACTCGGAAATAAGTAACATCTTCACGTACTACATGAGTAGCGGAAAGCTTTTTAACATTAGCATAATTCATACGGCGTCCTGCTCACGCCCAACGTGGCAGAATGCGTAATGCTACGCGAATAAAATAAAACCTTGTATTTTGCTTGATAATATGAGCAGTGGTTAAGCTAGCGACTAAGTACTGTTTTCTCAAAAGAAATTATTAAATTTCACTTACATGAGTGACAGTGACAACTTACACTCACATGATTCGATACGAATCCTCAAGACGTTTTGAGGTTTAACGGATTCGTATTTAGTGTGTACTACTCGTATATTCCAATTGAAGATGTGACGGCAGTTATATTGCTCTAGAACCCTTGAAAGTGTTTCTGCCTCGTTAGTGTAGTGGCAAAGTTTCTGCCTTACATCCAAGAGGTCCTGGGTTCGAATCCCAGGTCGAGCAAAAAAATTGTTCTGAGATTTTCTGTCATGATTTTCTCAAAAACAGCTCGGAGTCGGGAAGTTGACGGTGTTGCGCCCCCGTGCCTCGGAAAGCACGTTAAGCTGTTGGTCCTGCGCCTGATTTCTCTCCGGCCATGTCGGATTGCCGTCTCACCGAACTTTGAGAGTGATGGAACAGTGAGTGCACCTGTGTATTGCGCTCACACTTGTGCACAAGTATATCTTCTGCGTTGTTGGCTGATCTCTGTTGAAAATGGCCGCCGTGGTCGAAATCGGCCAGGAGGACTATTATTGATTTAGCATGTCAAGTTTTGTTCTGGGTTTTTTAAATGAAAAACTTGCTTAGTCAGAAGTAATTTAATAACTGAAAGCACTTTTCGCCCTCTAACCTTGACATAACCTTATCTTGTCGCTTTATTTAACTGGTACTTGTGGTCTCTTAAAAGCTGAAAAATATCAAAATTACCAACCAAACAAAAAGATGTCATTGTTGTTAGTGTCAAAGCTCTAGTAATTACTATAACAGACCATTGCCCAGTGATGATAATTGAATGTAGAACACATAGCTTAGTGCGCTGCTGGGGCGCTCAAGCCAATTTTGAGGGCTTCTACAAAATTCGACTAATTGCGATAATCGTTCTTTTGTTTTGTTAACTATAAAATACTTTGGCTCTGATTTTTAATTTTTATTTATTTTAGAAAACCAACAGCAAAAATATCTTATGCTAATTTGTTAAGTACTAGTTTATAAGTAGGCCAATTCTAGGTTTTCCTTAAATAACAAATAGTGTTAAGCTGTGAGACTAATGTTTAACAAAATCATTAAATTTAAATCAATGATATCGAATCATTTCATTCAATGATATCAAGATCATCAAAACAATAAAATTTGAAACACGAAACAAGCACCCACACCAGGTCACCACCTATATCAGGTCGAAGTGCGTATTTTGTCATTTCGTGGACCATAGAATGATGTATTGAAAACGATTAACTTATAGTCAACAACTTCATGCTTCGTTTTAGTGGTAATCCCCGGCTAGGCTCGGTTAGTAGTTTGACTTTTGACTTCACAAAAGTCATTGTTGTGCAAACAAATGTAAGCTTTTATGTTTTTCTCAAAGAAGAGCGAAGCTTCATTTGTTTGTGTCAAATATCTAAAACTTTGAAATTGAAGACACCATTATGCCATTAAATTTAATTAGAAAATAGACTTTACGATTTGACACGTTTAATAAAGGGCTTTCAATCTACTTTAATGAAAAACTATCCTTGATGCAGTCACAAACATCACTATCACCATACATTTCTGGATATCGATAATCTGCTGACATGATATTCCCTTACATTTTGCACTATAAGCGGCTCGCATAAAAACCATTGTATAAACATTACTTAAGCATCCAAATCTTACATCAAAAATAAGACATCTTAAAAGTGTTTGAGATAACAAATACAATCTTGTTCAGACCCATTAAAAATGTTAACACAATTAATTGAGACTGCTGAAACAACCTCACGATTTTATTACATTATTTTCAGGTCCAAAATTCTAGTATTAGGCTTGTCAGTCGACGCTCTAGCGATGACGCGCGTTATTACAATTTTAGTTGAGCAAAATATCTCATTTATGTCGAAAACACGCAAAAGTAAATAATTACTTTCATTAAGTGACTAGAAATACGAGCTCAAACGCAAAATGTGAGTCACAAAATGTGAAATGGAAAACGCTCTCAAAAGGGCTCATTACTGCTTGATATGTGTACGTTGCAGTAGTGTGTATAATATTTCAACTTGAATTGAATTTGTATTCTAAGACAATGTAAAGGCTTTTAACGAAGCCTTGTAGAGAAAACTTCTTTTGTTTGAAACGAATGATGTAATTGTAATTTAAATTTTATTTTCATTTATAATTACGACCTTTTTTGGCGTTTGCAATATATTGTTATTTGAGTCTTTAACAAAGGAACCACATCAAAGGTTAGTTAGAATGCAGTAGAGCAATGCTGCCAAATCCTCGCAGCCTCTGGACCTTAATTAGAGTGTAAAATATATTTGCACATAGCAAAGGACATGTCACACTAAAAGTTTAGACTGTTCACAAAAAATTGTTTATGTGTGTGCTTTTGAGTGAGTCATAAAAAATTATATGAATGGACTTGATAGGGAAGGATAACTGTCTAATTATGTTCTCTTATAATATTAGTTAAAAATCACTACGTAATAACTAATCATTATAATAAAATACAAACTTTGGATACCAACCCACATTTTCGGTGTTTAAATATTAAGCTTTTTAACTATTGCTTTTCAGATTTACACACACACACACACACACACACACACACTTAGAAGTGTATTATAAAATAAAATAAAAATCTTTATTTGTCGGAAAACAAAGATCCATTAAAGTTAGTAGCACAAAAAGACTTATACCAATGTTAGTATTTAATACCTAATTTAGTGCGAGTTAATTTACACAAGTGCTCGACAAGCGGACAGTCCCCGCTGTCGGCGATGGCTTGCAGAACTTTGTTGCGGCTGCCACGAATTCGCCGTAAAAGTGAGCCTGCTTTTTCACGTACATTTAAGTAGTATTATGTAGATTTAATGCCTAAATAAATTTATGCCTGATTTGGTTCTGTTAAATTTGGGTTTATATTGTTGTTATGTGTATATAGATAAGGAAGAGCGAGGTCTCCAAACACAGGCATAACTTGATTAAATGGAGACCTCAATCAACTATGTAATTAGGAATAAGTTGAAAACGAAATAAATTATTTATTATTATTAGATTCAGGTGACATATAAAATGTAACAAATAGGACATAAGTAGTTATTATATTATACCTAAAGACGACTGTCGTTCCTTTATTGGGTAATTTACAAGCTAGATGACGACTTGTTTGCTTAAGAAGGAAATATGATAAATAATAATAAAAATCTTTATTTACGTTGTCAAATAAACCATAAAACAAGATGATGTAGGCTCCTATTAGGCAGTACAGAATGCCTGTATCAGGAGGCCACGCTCTTAGATAACGGTAGAAATTACGTAACTAATCTTAATGTAGGTACTATTGCAATTTAAAACGACTCAATCTAAATAAAAACAAATTATATAAAAAGTTTACATGAATGTGTGTGTGTGTGTGTGTGTGTGTGTGTGTGTGTGTGTGTGTGTGTGTGTGTGTGTGTGTGTGTGTGTGTGTGTGTGTGTGTGTGCGTGTGTGTATGCGAGTGTGTAGTGTGTGGTGAGTGAGTGCTGCATTTTTTTTAGGTACATATTTTCAGTTTCATCATAGTCCAGAATCTTTAACCACTTTGTAACCACTGTCTTGCATTTCTTTACTGTGAGTAAATTTTTAGTATTTTATTTATTCTTTTGTATATTTGTGAAGACAAATGCGAAAACTGATGTTGGGCGAAGCGAGTATTAACTTTTGATACTGGAGCCACTTAAATAAATAAATAAATAATAAAATAAATATTAAGTGAAAGAGAACTGTAACCCTATTTACTCACAGGAACTAACATGATTCCTTGAAAAGATGAAAGTTTGGGGTCCTCCGATTTGTCAACGTAAATACATAAAAATAAAAGTTCATTATACTATTGTGTGGGGCAGTTGAATTTGGCTCAACATTGATCCAGCTAGAGTCGTAAAGGTAATCTTAGTTCTCTTAGTTAGCTTCACGGATTGTTAGCAACAGAAATTCCTTTCCACGACGCCATATCTCACGAGGAATTACCCAAAACACCTCGTGCATCGCTGAGAAAGTTCACGAAAACATTTCGCGCACCTGTTGAGGCTTTTGCAATGTTAAAAAAATGATTAAAATAAAATACGGAAGATATGTCACGTCCATGCAATGAGCTTTCAAATTGTGTTTTTTTTCTTTGAGGCCATGCCCAAACGCCAGGTTGTATAGAATCATGTTTTAATTTATTTTAATGAAAAATTTTATAAATCCGCCATTAGTGAATATTTTACAGTAGTTGAGGCATCCTTGTAAGTATAACAATGCACAGGCCAAGAGACTCCGCTCTTTGTAAATGTATATTATTTATATATATAATTGAAGATGTTAATAATGACATTTAGTGTCCGATAACTATTATACTATATTACTATTCAAAAATTAGCCCTAAATTGAACCTGTGATAGTATGTCGAGGGGTTTAATAGTAGGGCTCTCGTCCAGGACAAATGGCCAACGTTGGCCAAAACACAGGAGATAGGGCGGCGTAATGAGACAGAAGATGAAATATCGCGCGTGTGAGCGAAGCGAGCAGAGAGAGCGCTGAGCGGATGAATGTTAGTTGAATGGGAGCACGTTTTATTGTGATTATTTTTAGTATTATTAATGTTATGTGCTATCACATGTTTCTTCATAAATAGACTTGACTAGCTCGACTTGTCTTGTTATGTTCTTTCTAGCGTCCTTTGAGTGTCCTAGTGTTTTATTTAACCTTGAAAAACACCTGCCTCTGTATTAAAGAAAATTCGTCGTAAAAAATCGAAACTATAAGCATCAAACATGAGGGTGGTTGATGGTATGAGTACCCCAAAGGAGTTTTAATGCGCTTAATTAGTCAGAACCTTGAATCAAATGAATTTCGATGTCACAAATTACATTGTGTGTGAATTCGTTAACGAATGGTGTTGATTCAGAGAATCAGAGAGCTAGTACTCGTAAATCAAGTCAATCATGAAGTCGAGATAGGTATACTCGTCCAATTTAAGCAAAACTCCCCCACCACACAATATTTGTGCAATTATAGCTCAAATCACAGTGGATATCTATCACGAGACCTGGTACATTCAGCGTCAATAATGTATACCTAGTGGTTCTTAAGTGTGCATTATGTCAAAATAACATTTTAATTGAATAATTAAAATAATATTTATTTATTTAACAGATTGTCAGTGGTGAATTCTGTTAAACTTGTTGTTTTGGCATGGTAAGTACTAAATTAAATAAATGATATTATTATAAATTGGCAAAACCTGTGTAAGGATTCCAATTCTCCCCATCCGGGAGGAGCCAATTAAAGATATGTTGCGCGTTTATCGTATGGTCTATTACTAGCTTATTAGCGGTTACAATCCATATGTATATGAGACGTTAAGTATAGAGGACACGTCACACACTACACCTATCTTCCGTATTTTATTTAAATCAAAGGCTAAAAAGAGCGACATTTCGCGCCGTGTGTTCGCGACGCGCACGGAGCGGGTGTGAGGTGTGTGCGAATTAACTGGACTAAGTTTTTCTGCTGAGTCCGGACATTAGGTTTAAATATTTAGCTGTAGACAAACTCTTTAATGAGTTTACAAGGAATAAACAATGATATGAATAAAAGATGGTCAAAATGGGGAACAAATAAGGCGGAAATGTTATTAATTTTGTGAAATAATATTCATCTGTTTATCTTGGTATGACAAAGGAAAAAAATATTTAAGTAATCTATTTGCACTGATATAGCTGCGAACTACGAACTCAGTATCTTGGTGCTACAACTTTCTGAGCCTTTACTCATAGTTTTTTTATATAGTTCTATTACTCTTACAAAATTCGAACGAAATGTTAGGAAGTAAGGCCTCAGAGTGCTACAGCGCTACGAAAAAATCTCGTAGTTTTCGTAGCACTGAAGCAATGTATTAGTCAAAGACACAGTTGGAAATTTCTGAGTGATGGTTTTAGTTTGTCTTTTTTTTACACGTTTATAATAGAGCTTAACGATTTGAATTTTGTTTATAAGTGTAAAGCCAGAAGCCTACAATTTCGAATGTTAAAAGTTTTGTAGTAGGATTTGCACGGTTTTAAACTAATTAATGAATGCATACGCTTAAAGAAGAAAAACTAACAAAAACTTGGTGGGCTACAGAAAGGACCGCGGCTGTTTTTCAGGTTAATTATTATATTAATGTAACCACGAGTCGGGTAGCGTCCCCATTACTCGTACCGCTGCTATTAACTCGGCGCCGCGCTAAAGGGCGGTAAAAACTAACATCCCTAATATAAATAGAGGCAATGGAATTACCCGGATAGTTTCTTGTGTTGTACACTAAATTGCTCTCGCTGTTTCTGTCTATTGTTTTTAGGTAGTGTGTACAAAACGTAGGGAATTAAACGGCTAATGAAGTTGTTGGTTTTAGTTAGCGGGGAGCGATACGAAATAAATAGAAATGCATCAATACTCAGTAGTGTAATGAAAGTTGCTGAAGTCAATCAATGTAACTTAGTTCGGGTTATGCAAACCGAATGGCTTACAAATGAAAATCAACAAGTTTCGTCACACTGACACAGAAAAATACCATCGCAAAATATATTTCTCGCAAAAAGGCGTTTGCACTTGCGAGTTACCCGATATTTACTCCGAAATGCGATACAGCGTTTGTCGCCCCGCGAACGCTTTCAGGGCAAACGCCTCTACTCGAGTTATCTGGTAATTTGATCCAAATAGCTTATTGGAGACAAAAGCAAGCAATTAACGAACTTATCTCAGGCCATTGCTCTTAACGTAACAATGACGAGGTAATTAATCAGATGAAAAGGTGTTTTAGAATGCTGAACAATAAAATTATTTGAATTTTAAGGATTAGTAACAGACGCATTGTCTTTTAACGTTCCAACCAAATTCAATAGAGTTCCTTTACCTTCCACTAACTCTAACTCTAGGTATTCCTTTAGACAATGACTCTTATCTTTAGGATAACGTTTTGAGAAGATCCACTGGAATTCAAATTAAAATCATCTGAGATTTTAGATTGGGGACAGTGTCTTTTACCATTTCTGTATATTTTTTATCGTCACGATCGAGGAGTAGTATACAATTATCATTATGAGATCTAGCTTTTCATTAATAAAATAAATAATAAATATTTCACAACAATCACACCAATTCTCTAGTCCCAAATTAAGCTACGAAGCTTGTGTTATGGGAACTAGACAACGGATAAACATACTTAAATACTTTTTTTTTGTAAATAAATACATATTATACATATAAAACACCCAGACCAGTAAAAACACACATGTTCATGCACACTTATGCTTGTACTGAACGGGGATCGAACCCGCGACCCTTGGTTTTAGAATTACGACATGTGGACCACTGCACCAAGCGGTCGTCATTAAATATAGCCTTAGTTTTATTCGTGTACAATTCATGCCATATCAAGGAGTTACTGTACACCTTGTTTTGCCAAATTTGTACTATAAGTGTTGTCGGGTAGGTGTAGGTCCAACAAATAAAATGGTCAAAATGATGAAAGACGTTTTGAATATTCAATGGTATCTTATCAGCCTATACTCGTTCCACTGCTGAGCACAGGCCTCACCTCAACTATGAGGTGGTCCGAGCCATACTCCACCACGCGGGCTCTGTGCGGATTGGTGGAGGGGTGTTTGTAAGGTAAGTGACCAGCCTTACCTACTGTCAGATGTTATAAAGCCGCCCGAGGGCCTCTGACCAGGCTTAACGATTAATATCAGTCGATATTAACCGGGACCAACGCTTAACGTGCCTTCCGAAGCACGGAGATGCTTGTAAATAGACGTCACTTAAATGGTCAGAATGGTCACCCATCCCAAACATGACCGCGCCTTAGGTTGCTTAACTTTGGGTATCACTACCAAAGCGCTGCTACCACTGCGCCACAAGTACCTCATTCAATTGTATATTCATTCAATGGTATATTAATTGGTAAAAATGGTAATGGTTAATGGTATGAGCACACGCGGCGCGGTTGGTGACCGATCGTGAACTGTCTTTATAATAATTTTCTACTAAAACGCAATAATTGCGTCAAAGCGAAAATGCAGACCGCGCGCGCTCATGAATGAATTTAATGTACTTCGTACAAGTGTGTTTTCATATTATCCAGTACATCAAGTAACCCGTTTCAATCATGTCAGTTCAATAATAGTAAATGACCTTGTGACGTATCCAACGGCACTATCTAACGCTGTTTTGTAAGCTCTCTGATATTGTTTCAGCCGGCTATTGTTTGCCTCACATGATGTGATTGAATTAAACCCAGCACCTATTGTATTGCTTGATGGTAAACTGAACACCTAGTTCGTAACTGTTGTTCCACATTTTCATCTTTAGCTATCCCGCTTGCACTTAAAGTCAGGCTAGCATCAGTGACAAGGAAAGCAAGATTTAAAACTACAACTGGGCTTGGCATAAAGAGTAGGGTGTAAGGTCAGTCGGTGAGGCGAAGGGTGACCCACGCCAAAGCGTCTGGTTTCTACGTCGACAGTTCGGTTTACAAATAGGATAATGTATATTTTTTTAAAGCAAAAGATTACATGAACGTAAATAGGAGGAAATTGTTTGCACCGTATTGCATCTAGATTTTAACATTAAATCCATACTAATATTATAAAACCGGTCAAGTGCGAGTTGGACTCACGCACCAAGGGTTCCGTACAAACCTGTAGATAAGGATTAGTAACTTTGAAATTTTCAAAATTGTCAAAAATATTTTTCAAAAATATTTTTTTTTATATGATGAAACCGAAAACCATAAGTTTTCGTAATTTTTCCTATATCTGTACTATAAGACGTGACTTCGTACTCAATTTCAAAATTCTAAGTTTACGGGAAGTACCCTGTAGGTTTTGATTCCCGTGCGAGTTTCAAAAATTTGCGGAAATTTGCGGCCTAAATGGCTGTATCTTTTGATTGCGTTGGCTTAGAAGGTTGATTTTCTACAGCTTCCAAGGACAGTGGACCTAAGTATCATATAGAAATTTCAGTTCTCCACGCGTTCCTGAGAAAAACGGTCTTGACAGACGGACGGACGGACAACAAAGTGATCTTATAAGGGTTCCGTTTTTTTCTTTTGAGGTACGGAACCCTAAAAAGCGAAAGTAACTCTGACTGTCTTTATGTAATTCAATCACTTCAATTATTTTTGAGAAATTCATGACTGAAAATCTCAGAAACAATTTTGGCTCGACCGGGGATTGGAACCCAGGACCTCTCGGATGTAAGGCAGAAACTTTGCCACTACACCAACGAGGCAGAAACACTTTAAAGGGTTCTAGATCAATATAATTGCCGTCAAATCCTCAATTGGAATATAGTACACACTAAATACAAATCCGATAACCTCAAAACGTCTCGAGGATTCGTATCGAATACCCAGAATACCCACAAAATGATTCCGCCCGAATAAATGAACATAAAGTCAAGTCAGTCAGTTCTAATATATTTACCGTGGCCGGGCATCGAATATTCACATAGCTTTACAATTAAATTTACGTTTACAATACGGATGAATAGCTAGTACTGTACATACTTAGCGGGTATTGATTACTTAACTCGGTGAAAGAGAACCTCGAAAACAAAATTAAGGCGTGGTAAATATGCTTACGGAGACTCATTGTAGCGAGGTCAATTTATTTTCAAATTAACAGTGGTGCGAAAAAATGTACAAGTTGTCACAAATAAGTCGTTTAAATGTATCCATATACATTCCTGGTCTTTCAAAGCACTGTAAGTAGGTTCGTAGCTATTAGAATTTCACTACCTTGATTGACACAACACGTTTTGCAGATCTATAATTTCTTGTTCATCGCGGTTTGTGGTAAGACTGAAATTCAAGTGATTTTCATTAGTATTACTCAACGTAGCTTTCCCCAAACATAATAATAATTCCAAATAGACCGCTAGTTTCACCTGAACAATCAATCTTAGCATCCTTCCGCGTGATCGAGGTGACCCTCGTGACCCATTGAAGTATTCAATCGACTCGTGAAGGTTTCTGAACGTTAATCACGACTTGACGTTGGCGGGGTGAGAGGGGGCAGGGGGATCGCCGCAAACTACCCGCGGCTGCCGTAATTAGCAAATCGGCGAGTGGGACGCGCGACCGCTGCCCATTGGCTAGTGATGCGGTGAAGCAGAGATTGTTTTCTTTCTAGCCGAATAGATTGATAGAGATAGTGAACACTTTATTGCACACCACAAAAAATAATACATAATCAACATACAAAGAAAGATGCACAATTAAAGCGGCCTTATAGCTAAGAGCGATCTCTTCCAGACAACCTTCGGGTTCGGCAGTCACCGTAACCGAAATCGGCTTGGGAGTAAATATATGTATTTACACGAAGAGGGAGTGGGGTGCAAAAGTCATATTGATATTACATAATACTTCATAACTTGGTTTCCTGATCAATCTGTTAAATTTCCAATCAATTACAAGTTGGTTTACAGTTCTTCAGAATGTTTTTCCTTTTAAAGAATAACAGCCGTGAATGATACTAGTAATACATGATTCGGAAGGCACTTTGACACTGCACAATCCTTGTAAAATTGGCGTATATAACTAACGGTATCTGTTTCAAGTCCAGCATATAAGGTGGATAAAGATTATAATAATAATAATAATTAAATAATTTCGAAAAGACAACACCTAAAAAATTCTTAAAATTTTTTTTGAAGTGAAAACTTCTTTAGCGGCGTTGAGCACTTTTGTGGCATGGGTAGAAACTGTGAAACTCGCGTCAGGTCACGTGATGCTGATCGAAAAACCGTAAGACGGTTGTTAAGTTTTCACTTCTGCCGGCACTCCCGGAGTGCAACCCGTGTTAGTTTTTTTAAATGTTGTCTTTTCGAAATTAAAAAAAAATAGCATTGTAAACGCATAAAAAAAACTAAACAAATAAAATAATTAAATATTTATTTCTTCTATCACAACCATCATACATTAAGATAACATTTTATGGATATTGATTTGATTGTGAGGAAACTGGGGTTTGAACTAGGCTTGGGGGCCTGTAATACAGAGCGCCAGCACTCTCTGTTGAAGTAAACACAATACTATACTATCGATATTGAGTTACTATCCAAACCTTAACTAATACATAGTTCTTCCCATGCCTGCTTTGCGGGCTGTGGACTCACTCCAGTATCCCACAGCCACGTGCTGTAATCACGGCACTGCACCCCGCAAGCACATCTCTTTGGCACAAACAGCGAGCGGTAATTGGCTAGATGACACCACCAATCGTTGACATACTTTTTATTATCTGTCAAAACGGTCTGCCTCCATAGATTTCGTATGGGATTAAATGATCGTGACGAATATTTATTGCGTTTTCTGTGTTTAAAAATTGGTTACTACAGCTTTTTGGAAATATATTGGTTGTATTAACTTCATAGGGGCTATGTTTTTAAACACCATGTTCTTGACAATATTTAAGATAGGTGTCATCATCCCAATTAGAGCTCGTACGTGCGTCGATACTACTCGTATTGGCATTCGCTCGCTGCGCTGTGACGACGCCTCGCTTGTTGAACTTACAATTTGATGCGATTACAGAAATTCACTTGGTGCAATTTAGGTACTTGGGACGTAGTGGTTGCAGCGCTTTGGTAGTGATAACTAAACTAAAGCAACTTAAGGCGCGGTCATGTTTGGGATGGGTGACCATTCTGACCATTTAAGTGACGTCTATTTACAAGCATCTCTGAGCTTCGGAAGGCACGTTAAGGCGGTTAATATCGATAGATATAAGTCGTTAAGCCTGGTCAGAGGCCTTCGGGCGGCTCAATAACATCTGACAGTAAGGTTGGTCACTTACCTTACAAACACCCCTCCACCAATCCGCACTGAGCCCGCGTGGTGGAGTATGGCTCGGACCACCTCATAGTTGAGGTGAGGCCTGTGCCCAGTAGTGGGACGTATATAGGCTGATGAGTACAGAAATCCACAAGTACGTGCGTTGATTCTCGGAAGGAGACAATGTTGGAAACCAATTTATCGATGTTGTCACGGGGCTGGGTGCTTGTGCTGCCTTCGTTGTTACTGATTACCATAATACAAGTGCTGAAACTACTTAATCAGATATCAGAGCCAATGAACGTGATGTTATTCCCATTTCTTTTATTTATATATCTCTACCTTGTTGCATCATTATAGGGTCGATTTGTCAATATACAGATAGCGCTAACAGCCCGATAAAATTCCAAGATTGCTGGTTAGAAAAATATCAAACTTGATGATTCAAAAGGTTAAAAAGAATGTAATTTTAATATCCGCAGATTATATTCAACAGTCCGATAGCTACTTATCAAACTTTTAAAAAATTTGCCCTTAATTGTCAATATTATCATTGCTTAAGTTTTCATTATGATCACGTTAGCAAAAAACCAAAATAGTAGAAAATAATAGCATCTTTGCTATAACAAATAATTTATATTTTAGAGTCGTTATTTTACTAATGAGGAATTGTGGAAAATGTTTAGAGTTTAATACTTTGGAACTCGATGGATATATCTACAACAAACACAGATAATATAAAATATGTGATATAACTCTTTCTTATTTTTAATCAGAAAAACTCCAGTATTTAGTTAGGTAACGTACTCGTAATAATAGCATGGGTGTGATTCTCGGAAGGAGATAATGTTGGAAACCACTATTCAATGTTGTTACTGGGCTGGGTGTTTGTAGGGCGTTTGTTGTTTCTAATTCCCTTAAAACAAGTGCTGAATCTACTGAATTTGGGCTCAGAGCCAATGACTGTGATGTTGTCCCTATTATTTTATTGTTTTATTTATACCTACCTTGTTGCAACTTTTAAATTGTCACTATCATGTTAAGTTTTTCTCTCATCTTAAGTTTTCGTTATAATCACGTTTGAAAATAATAGCAGTTCTCAATGACAATATTCTTCAAGAAAGATATTTTTTTTTGAGTCGTTATGTAACCAATGGTTAATTACGGAGAATATTTAGAGTTTATATATATAAATACTTTGGGGCTCGATGAATGCATCTATAAAGAACACCAGAAAATTAAGATGATAAAAAATCTAAATATATATAACTTTAAAGGTGACTGACTGGTATGCAGGTAGATGTTATGACTTAGGCATCCACTAAGATAGGATTTTGATAATGTCTACCCTCAAGGAGGTAAAATAGGGGTGGCGAATTTGTATGAAAATCGGTGGCAAAAAACTATTGAAGTCGCGGCCGCTAGTATGTAATATAATTCTCAAAGATAAGGAAAATTCAAGTTGTACAAGTGATGAATTCCGTTTTAGTATCTACGACGACGTCAGACCAGACTGACAGTTTTAATTAAAGGTTAAACCCAAATATTACCTCTATAGTTTGTTGCAAACATTCTGTGAAATAATTGTTTTATGGATTGTGTTGACCAACACAGGCCTGTCTTGCCACTCGGGCAAAGCAACAGGCCATCAGTTTTTTTTTATGTTATTTATTTTCATTGACAGCTAAGACGCGAGGCAAGAAGAACTTATTTGAAAGATATATAAAAATAGCACGATTCATTGCTTTTAGGCCTAATATCGAGTTTATAAACTAAATAGAACTTGCAAATCACTTGTTGCAGACAGTTTTTAGAAAATTACAAAGTATAAACTTTGTAATTTTCTAAAAACTGTCTCTCAACAAAAAGTGTTGACTCTCTAAGACTCGCTCCAAGTTAAAAATTCATAAAAGCCCGGAGCCGTCGTCAAGTTTTAATATGAATTTTAAAGGACACGGTGAATATTACATTTTAGAATGTAATAACAACCCAGAAACAGGCTTGTTTTGGGAGCTTAGAAGTTTTCGCGGGAGGATTTCGGTAGTTTCGCGAAAGGGTCAGTAGTTCTCAAGTCTCACTCTGAAACTACAAGTTTTTGTTACCCATCCCTCACGCACATGTCAAAAGCCAGTTCAACTAAAAGAGAAGAAAACTTGCGAATATTAAGAATACCTGAACGGAGTACAGTCTCTGAGACGAAAGCTCTCGGTCGGGAGCCACGCGGGATTCCTTTGAGCAGTCAATCCAGGAACATAGAAGCCGCCTTTCAGACCTGAAATATATTACAGCTCCCACTTCGAATAAGTCCGACGCCAAATTGCGTTTCTGTATTATTCACCTGCTGGTATTATGTAATACCTTTTCCTGAATAACGTCCCAAGCGGTTTTGTTTTCATTCGCGGAAAACTGAGCACTTGTCAAGTATTTTTAAGCGTAGCTAATAACAGAAAACAGCTAACAGGTAGGTTACGTACTTTCTTAATGATCAAGCACGTCAGTGAAACATACTCATAAAACACTGGTTTTCAACGGGTTTTACGCAACACAAACACTTTTTTCTGGAGGCTGGCGGCGTAGTCTATAAAAAATAACTAACATTGAAATAAAGAAAGCACAAAAATTTCAATCGTGAACTTGTCATCTTCGTGGATTCCGGTCATCACAAAATGTAACCGCGTGTAAGGCCGTCTCAAAAATACCCAGACACTCTTAGTGTAGTTTGTCGGACTGACTGTACTGTAGATATGAATATCCAACAAATGCGGGTGGAAGAAGAAAACTCGACGCGCCCGAGTAGACGACGCCGCCAGCCTCCAGTTCGCCCGGGACCATGATCTGTGCAACCAGATCGAAACGCGGGAAGGTAAATACTAAGTTTTACCTTTAAAAAGTGTTTGTGTTGCGAAACATCCGTGGAAAACCAGTGTTTTAGTGTAATAATGCAACAGAAAAGTTTAAAACAGTACATACTCATAAAAACCTTGAAATTTTTTTTTCAAGTTCTTACATAGGTTGAACCTTTGTATGTTTGCACATCAAAGTTTATGTGATACAGAACTTACAACTCAGTCACAGTCTGGGCAAAGCGTTCAAATTACGAAGACATATCTCCATTAGTATGGAGGTTTGAAGACCGCTGTTAACGCCTCAACTTCTAATCGCCCCAAGCGACTTCGCGAATTGATGAACTAATTTCAAGTGGGCCTCTGTATGAGATTAATTACACGGAGTAATTACACACACGCTATTATTCTAAGCGACCAGGGCGCGCATTAAAATTAGCACAAATGTTTCGGTATTGCTTCTCGCGGTGTAGAGGGTGGTGCTTACTCCGCTTGTAAGAAACGTTTATTGTAACGCAATAGAGTACAAATTTATTTAATTATTTAAGTGGCTTTATAATAATAATAACTTTTATTTCAGGTTACGAATTTTAACAAAATTATGGCCCATATCATAAATACCTTAAAGTCTAACATACATATTCTTATAAAACATAAATATAACTTATAAAAATAAAACAAAACAATACATTATTTATGTTTGGCAGCCTTTTTTCAAACTCTCAAGTTAGGTTTCTGTCCTGTGTCCTGATTTTCCATAAGTAAATCAACAAGTTCCTGAAAATTTGGTAAAGGTTACAACAAATGAAGAATCATTGTATTTTACTTATTTAATTTTACTTTGATTAACATTAATTGTTCACAGAAATTAGTGATAACATTGTTTCCGTGACCTGTTTTACCACCATTATGCTAAACTTTATTAATTTATTATTTATTAATTACAAAGACGGGCGGTCACTTACCTTAAAAACACCTTACCACCAATCCGCACTGAGCCCGCGTGGTGGAGTATGCCGAGTATGGGTCGGACCACCTTGTAGTTTAGTTGAGGCCTGTGCCCAGCAATGGGACGTATATAGCCTGAAAAATAATTTAAAGAGACACAATACATAATTTTAGTAAATAACCCGATTATTTAATATTTTCACAACAACAACGTTTAGGCATGTTTACTCTACTACTGGCATTTAAGAGAAGTAATAATAATAATATACAACTACTTCACATACATTGATCTGACTCTGTGGTAAGTAGCTTAAGCACTTGTGTTACAGAAATCGGAATCAACAGTGGAAAAACAAATAAATACATGTAACACCCAGACCAGTACAAGCAGACATGTTCATGCACACAAATGTTTGTACATTGCGGGGATCACACCCGCGACTGGTTAATAGTTAACTTCTTGATCATCACACCTAAGTGGTCGTCAAATGTATCTCTTTGGCAGCGTAAGCAACTGAAGATCATTTATAATTCGTACATCGTTTTTGACAATCCCAATACAACTTTCTGGTCTTATCCAAAGCATAAACACCTTTTCGAGCTTAAAGTTTTCAACTACATGCGAAAAGCATTCCTCGCGCGCAGTCGCCTCGTAAAGCCCGACGCCAGGTATTTAGCGCGAGTTGTTGTTATCCTGCCCGCGCTTACAACTTTGAACATGGACACTAAGTACTTAAGTACATTGTATGGTATGTATTACACGAAACTTTTTGTGGAGTCGACTTGTTTTTTATTAAATGCAAAACATGCAAACTGGCATATTGTACATCATTCTACTCGAGCAGCCTGTGGGTTGACTTAACCCAAAAGTCTTACAGCGGTCTTTGCGTTCAATATAATAATGCTTTCAGGGCACTGCTGCGGCTGGCATGTTCGCGGATGCGCAGGTCTACAGTTTCCCGACAATACTGCGCAAAATTGCCGGTTCTTTGCCGGTTGTACGCTATAGCCAATCGTGGGGACCGTCCACTAAATCAACTTGTGAAATCTATTGCAACTTACTGTATTTTCTAGATTATATGAACATAGGAGATAAGCTATTGTTACTAACACTCTATATCTTGTTGTCTGTATATATATATTTTTTTTATTTTTTTTTATTAAAACGTAAATTGATTTGAAATTCATAGCAGTAGGTTGATTGTGTGAAGCAATCATATAAAAGCGAAATAATAATGCGAATTTTGCGTTACAAACAAAAAATCAACCACACTTCCTCACCAGGACATCACCACTTAGTTATCTCATATATCAGCCCACTGCAACATAGCGTAGAACGTGCCGTGTACAAAGTGCTGAGCGTTGCTACGAATTATTGAGAAGCGCACAATATGGCTCGTTGTAGTGCAGCCAGCGCTCTTGCACCTTAAAAGTTGTCGTCCGTAGTTTCGGAATTCATTCCACTCACTATTACTAGCTTCAACGTGCGACTGACCGTGTTAAACTCGAAAATAAGAACGTAACGTTAGGAAGTACGTTCTCGGCTCGAGAAAGTCACGATTCTGCCGGTACCACGAGCGGGCTGGCTAGTGGCTTAGAAAGACAATAACAACGACAAACAAATAAAAACCGGTCAAGTGCGAGTTGGACTCGCGCACCGAGGGTTCCGTACAAACCTGTAGATAAGGAGTAGTAACTTTGAAATTTTCGAAATTGTTAAAAATATTTTTCAAAAATATATTTTTTTATATGATGAAACTAAAAATTTACGGTTTTCGTAATTTTTTCTATATCTGTACTATAAGACGTGACTTCGTACCAAATTTCAAGATTCTAAGTTTACGGGAAGTACCCTGTAGGTTTTGATTCCCGTGCGAGTTTCGAAAATTTGCGGAAATTTGCGGCCTAAATGGCTGTTTCTTTTGATTGCCTTGGCTTAAAAGGTTGATTTTTCTACAGCTTCCAGGGACAGTAGACCTAAGTATCATATATAAATTTCAGTTTGATACCTCCACGCGTTCCTGAGAAAAACGGTCTTGACAGACGGACGGACGGACGGACAGACGGACAACAAAGTGATCTTATAAGGGTTCCGTTTTTCTGTTTTGAGGTACGGAACCCTAAAAATCGGCCAAGTGCGTGTCGGACCACGCGTAAAGTAGGGTTCCGTAGTCAATGTTTTGCATTTCTTGCATCATCATCATCTCCCTAGCCGTCAATGTCATCATTGTAAAGTATACATTTTTATATTGTTTATAATTTCGAAAGTATTGATCACAGGATACCCGAAACAATTGTAAATAAGAGTTTCCGTGCTTGTTTCTTTACGTGAGAGATTTTAAGTTTATAGGTCCAAGAATTTAGAAATTACAGGGGGGGGGATATTTATTTATTTAAAACTTTATTGCACAAGAAATGTACATAGGGTAGACTTAATTCTAAAAGCATTTTCTGCCAGTAAACCTCAAGGTCATGCAGAAAGAAGGCAATGGGTGCAGTGAAAATTAAATGTGAAAGGTTAAACTGTGGTAAATAAAATAACACAAAAATTTATAAACATAATATATAGATATAATATCATAATATCAATAAATAAAAGTAAATATTAAATTATATTACTATTATACAAAAAATAAATAATATAATATAATAGATATGTAATACTCATACTAATCAGCCTATATACGTCCCACTGCTGGGCACAGGCCTCACCTCAATTAGGAGGTGGTCCAAGCCATCCACCACGCGGGCTCAGTGCGGATTGGTGAAGGGGTGTCTGTAAGGTAAGTGACCAACCTTACTGTCAGATGTTATTAAGCCGCCCGAGGGCCTCTGACCAGGCTTACCGACTAATAGCTGCCGATATTAAACGGGACCAACAGCTTAACGTGCCTTCCGAAGCACGGAGATGCTTGTAAATAGACGTCACTTAAATGGTCAGAATGGTCACCCATCCGAAACATGACCGCGCCGTAGATTGCTTTACTTTGGGTATCACTACCAAAGCGCTGCAACCATTGCGCTACAAGCACCTCTGATCTCAAGATATGTAATAGAAAATTTAATTAATATGGATACTAAAAATATATAAATATAATATACATGCAATTTATTCATTTAGAAAATTCCGAACTTTTTTCTTGAATGAAAGCTTCGAGTATGATCTTTTGAGATCCAGGGGTAGTGAGTTCCACAGTCGCGTTGCCGCCACAGTGAACGAGTTTATGACGTACGATGAGCGGTGAGCCGGTGTGGCCAGCTGGAGATTGTCTGAGGAGCGAAGGGCACGGTCATGAGTGTCACAGAGGAATGTGAACATATCTCTAAGATACGAAGGTATAGTCCATAAACGTAGAAGATATTCTGCTGTGACAGACTAGGACGGACTGAACGATCTTATAAGGGTTCCTTGTCGGACTACGGAACCCTAACAAGCTGTGTTTACTGCAGTGGTGTGGTCTTTACATTTAAGCGGAGAAAATTCGTTTTATCATTCATCATCATCAAATTTAAGAGCTATGCTCTTGTCGGTGGAGTTTTTTCCATGTTGGTCTATTCAATGCCATTTCATTGACTTCCTGATATGACACGACACCTAATTTTTCTTTTATCTGATCCATGTATGATCTTCTAGGTCTTCCTCTCTTCCTTTTCCCTTCTATTTTTCCTTCAATTATCGTTCTTATAAGGTCGTCGTGTCTTATCAGGTGTCCTAACATCTTTCCTCTCCTATTTTCAATGGTCTTTAGGATTTCCCTCTTTTCTCCCACGATGTTGAAAACTTCTTCATTAGTCTTTTTTTCCGTCCAACTAATCCTTTCCATTCTCCGCCAACACCACATTTCAAACGCCTCTATTCTTTCTCTGTCACGTTGGGTCATTATCCACGCTTCGCTGCCGTACAACGCAATGCTCCATATGTACACCTTTATCAGCCGTTTACGGACCTGCCTGGATATTCGGGCTTTAAAGAGGCTCTTCTTGGCATTAAAAGCTTTTTTTTTAATTATCCTTATCCTTTATCCTTTTCCTATCCTAGTTTTATCATTATCCTTCAATAAATTTTGCACACTTACTCCAAGTAGGTATCTTTTTGTTACAAGCAATGCTAAAGCGTCGTAGTGCGTACATTGCAATCAACGTATACGAAACGCAAGTAAAAAGGTTAACAGATGAATTCAGAGGCTTGATGTGAGACACGCAATAAGCAAGCAGATACCTTATATTGCCTCGGAAACCTTTCCAGCATTGATCGTCCATTTCGTTTATTTTATATGCAATATTATGCTCTAACAAAGCAGACTGCTAATGGAGATCTAATTTACTTTGTGGTTTTTGAGTGCTGCGGTTACCGAATTGATGTAAGGCACTAGTTGATATTCTCGAGTCGCAACCACGTCGCACACTGAGCCAGAATCAAATAACTGCGTCCCTAACGGAGCGGAGACAAAACATTTTGTTTCCACAGAAAATTTCGCTGCATTTTGACGTTGTAGAAATTGCATGTCAGTGCGCGATATTAGTTCTAGAACATTTTTCGTGAGTGACAAATTACGTTGCGACTGCAGATTTCAGTTTTTAACAATTGAGGTTCATGTGTACAGCTGGATAAATATTTGTTATGAAATGAATCTGTTTCATCAACTGACTTCATATATAAGTATCGTCATAAAGATTTTTTTCAGGACGTAACAGCGGTTGGCCAACCGAAGCTCGAACTGAAACGGCTTTCATTCAATTTGCCGACATAATAAAGTTTATTAGTATTCTTCCTTCAAATAACGCTAACGAACTTATCCACCCCAACCAGGGTTAGTTTATTAAAACCTATTCCAATATAACTTTAAAATACATTTTGAAATAGAACTTGATTAAAATGGTTTTTGCACGGCTTAACTAAAATGCGTTGAACTAAATATTTATCTCTTTCTCACTCAAATTGAATAAAATACTTTTCAGGATTGATCCAGGAGATAAAAATCGAATAGAAATACGTTCATTCAAAAACACAAATCTAACCCATAAAATGTTAATAATACACAGTGTAAGAGCTTTACTATTTGAGTGGGTGTTGAAAAATGTTTACTACACAAAATATACGAGTATAATGTGCAGACGATAGTACACTATTTGTGTATTATACACAATAAGATAGATAGCCCAACGATTCTTAGCCAAATAGGATTACAGGTGCCTAATCGATTGAGCTGGAACGCGGAGGGGTTGGTAGCGACGGCGCCCGCGCCATTTGTGTTGGCCTGAGGGCCAACGTGCACTAAGTACGCTGCGAATGCACCCACCGTTCGGGCTCTACGCCTTATAGGAGATATACTCGCCGGCGACTATGATATTGACATATTTGCTGACAGTTTTGGCCAATTCATGCATAAAGCTGTTAATTATATAGAAAATTTGTGTTCCGAGTGTTTTAGAAGTAGTATTACTGAACTAACATAATAATTTGATTATTTTGTAATTCTGACTGACTCTTATGTGTATTTTTTCTGACATATTTAATATTTGTGACAAATGATATGGTAATCCTGATGTATCTATTTTTCTTTATTTGATTTTTTACTATAAAATGTTTGTTTGACCATGTTTACTGTGCGACTAGCATGCTGACGCTTTGGGCGACTGTAAGTCAGTATGTTTTCTGTTAAATAAATTAAAAAAAATATATCCGATCCGAAAATGTATGGCCTCTATTTACTGGTAGCCACAAGGACATTGACATGGACAACTAATAAGTGTAACGAATTAGAATTCCTCTTTTAGGGTTCCGTACCTCAAAAGAAAAAAACGGAACCCTTATAAGATCACTTTGTTGTCCGTCCGTCCGTCCGTCCGTCCGTCTGTCAAGACCGTTTTTCTCAGGAACGCGTGGAGGTATCAAACTGAAATTTCTATATGATACCTACTTAGGTCTACTGTTCCTGAAAGCTGTAGAAAAATCAACTTTCTAAGCCAACGCAATCAAAAGATAAAGCCATTTAAGCCGCAAATTTCCGCAAATTTTCGAAACTCGCACGGGAATCAAAACCTACAGGGTACTTCCCGTAAACTTAGAATCTTGAAATTTAGTACGAAGTCACGTCTTATAATACAGATATAGGAGAAATTACGAAAATGGTAAATTTTCAGTTACATTATATAAAAAAAATATTTTTGACAAAAAAACTAAAGTCTAAAAAAAAACTTACTTATATACCTACAGGTTTGTACGGAACCCTCGGTGCGCGAGTCCAACTCGCACTTGACCGGTTTTTTATTATTATCAGAGCCAATTTTGTGCGAGCGCTACGCTCAGTCGTTGGCTAAAACATCACTCCTTCGTCTGTAATTATACGGATCTTCTGCGAACCGGGACGCCTTGAGGACCTGCGGGAAATAGGTCAGTTCCCACCAACAGGGCGACTCTTTCATCAACAGCTACATGTTGTGTACGCCTGTACGCGTGATGCAGAAGAGCGAACAATTTCACTTGAGACATCTCAAAAGAGAATTCTTCTTAAACTATAGGAGCTCTTAGTACTATAGACAAATATGGTAACGTGACGGTCATTGTAAAGATCCTGTTTACGTATATAAGTAGAGGACTTACTGTAATAACCTAAAATGGATTAAAGTAAAATACCCAGCTGTACGGTAAATAGGACAGGACTATGATTTGCTTGAAATACACCATTACCTATGGAGGTCAAATCACAATAATATTTGTGCTAATTATCGAGACATCTTCATTATAATAATTATAATAAAATCATTTATTCAAGAGACCATTTGACTCAGTTTTGTTATTAAAAATACACTTATCCTATGTTAGTAATTTATTTTATTTATTCATGATTCACAAAACACGTTACAGTCAGTGAATAACGAAAAGTAAAACAGTATATAAAGCTAGACTGAAACTCTAAACATGTAAGCACAATTTATTCTAGCTTTAATGAAATGTTAGAGGGTAGTAATAAAGTGAACAAACCTGTAGATAAGGAGTAGTAACTTTGAAATTTTCAAAATTGTCAAAAATATTTTTCAAAAATATTTTTTTTTTTATATGATGAAACTGAAAATTTACGGTTTTCGTATTTTTTCCTATATCTGTACTATAAGACGTGACTTCGTTCTAAATTTCAAGATTCTAAGTTTACGGGAAGTACCCTGTAGGTTTTGATTCCCGTGCGAGTTTCGAAAATTTGCGGAAATTTGCGCCCTAAATGGCTGTATCTTTTGATTGCATTGGTTTAGAAGGTTGATTTTTCTACAGCTTCCAGGGACAATAGACCTAAGTATCATATAGAAATTTCAGTTTGATACCTCTACGCGTTCCTGAGAAAAACGGTCTTGACAGACGGACGGACGGACGGACGGACGGACGGACGGACGGACGGACGGGCGGACGGACAACAAAGTGATCTTATAAGGGTTCCGTTTTTTTTCTTTTGTGGTACGGAACCCTAAAAAGAACTTATAATAAGAAAAGATGTTAATTACTTATTTAATTATACACAAGTAAATACAAATGGTGATTTAATCAACATGGCCAGAGAGAATCCTATTTATTTCTTTTTTGAATTTGTACAAACTACATGAAAAAATATCTAAACAGGTTTAGAAATGTATAATTATGTAATTAATTTATATTTATTTACTTTTCCACAACTATTTATGTGTACTAGCTTATTTGCGCTTACTATTTGTTTCTAGTATGCTGAAACTGATCGATGGTTCAAAGTATTATTGCGAATTAAGCACACTCGAGTAGCACTGTTAGCGCTCAACTGCGCGCGCCACACAACTTTGTTTCATTCCGGAATATTGCTGTGTGTATACTCATACATAATAAAGTATTTCTGAACACTGAGACATGTTTTATTTAACTTTAAGCTAAGCGATCCTACGAGAAGTATGCAAAACTTGGTTAGGGCCGCATAATAATTTTCAATCAAAGCCTTCCTGAGCGTGTTAAATTAAAAAAAAATGAATATCATTTTAATACACTAATGGTTAAGGGTGCATATTTTAAATATATCTTCATTGGGCGATGCATATAATAAAAATACAACAACATCACATACATTGATCTGTCTCCTGAGTAAGTAGCTAAAGTACTTGTGTCACAGATATAAGAATAAAAACGGATATAACAATTAACTTAAATAAATTCATATAACACTCAGACCAGTACGAACAGACATGTTCATGCACAAATATTTGTAACAGTGCGGGAATCGAACCCGCAAAGCGAAGTTTGGGTACTTTAGAGATCCGTGTTAGCTTTCGTATCAGGCAAAACCTCACTTCTAAAAGCAAATAGGATAGATCAGAATCAGAGCCTTTGATATAATAATAGCATGTTACATGATACCAAAAAAAATACATTGTAAAACGTGACTTGACGTCATGAGGTTGTTGCGCGTATCGTTGGCGTTGTAATTTGAAATCGATTAATCATTTTGTTTGATGTGTTCGCGCCTATGCTCCCACTATATAAGATGTCCGTAATTTCACATGTAGCTGTCTTTGTCACTCTAACAAGCTTCACTGTGCGAGCGAACGGGCTGGCTAGTCTCGAAATCGAAATTACGGGCGGAAGGTATCTTGTCTTGTGTCAATCACTATATTTTGTGGCGAGACACGAGTTTAATTAGGGACAGTCGATAATTTAGTATCATATTTTTTAAGGGTTCCGTAGTCCGACAAGGAACCCTTATAAGATCGTTCAGTCCGTCCTAGTCTGTCACAGCAGAATATCTTCTACGTTTATGGACTGTTTTGCATGTAACTTGGATCGAGGATACTTCACATATAGATCTCATTTTTAGAAATACGAAATAGACAGCATCAACCTATTATATTATGCATATACCTAAGACCTGCAGTTTGTAACTTGCATATTTTTGAGTATTCCAGCAAATAAATGTTTGATTTGATTTAATTAAAATTACCCCTTTTTAAGGGAACCTCCCTATACATGTAAAAGGGGGGGGGGTGAATTATAGCCCGCCAAAGTCGTTTACACGGTGCCCCCCCCTGTAATTTCTAAAGTCTTGGACCTATAAACTTCAAATCGCTCACGTAAAGAAACAGACACGGAAACTCTTATTTACAATTGTTTTGTGTATCCTGTGATACCCGAAACAATTTTAAATAAGATACTTACGAAATTATAAATAATATAAAAATATATACTTTACAATGATGACATTGACGGCCAGGGAGATGATGATGATGCAAGAAATGCAAAACAGCGCGGTGCCAAAATTGAATACGGAACCCTACTTAATGCGTGGTCCGACACGCACTTGGCCGGTTTTTTCTGCTATCCTGACACTAGGCGACAATCTGATTATTAGTTTCATACCTGTATTGCTGTTATCATTATATAGGTATATACAGGGTGTAAAAAAAACCTTAACGAAGCCGAATACCACATATTCTACCAATTGTTACGATCATTTTTTTCCTTTACACCATACCTGGGAAGTTAACGGTTACTGAGATATTGATGGTTAAAGTTGGAATTTTTTTAATGATTTTTACGGAAATGACTTCTGTCCGTTATAACTTAACTTTTTTTCAAAGAAACATAATACAAATTTTCACTAGTTTTTTCATAAAAAGCCTCTAAATGGCACACTGCGCAATAAACAGCGCACACTCGAACCGACCGCGTCGCGGCGGCGCGTAAAGCAATACGCCCTGCGGTGACTTTTCCGCGTGCGCGCTGTACATTGCGGGTTAGAATTAAATTATTTTTTTTGATGTCAAAAAATAAAAGTTGTTTCCCAGCCAAAATTTATGCGTGGTTGACGGCTTCGTTAAGGTTTTTTTTACACCCTGTATATATATTATTATTATCATATATATATATATTTATGTATATTGTATATTTTATATTTAATCTTATGTGTCATATTATTCTTATTTTTTGTTTGTTTTCTCTTTTATTTATTTTGTCGCACCGCCCACTAATCATTTCTGCTTAGCCCAAAGGTATGTCTGATAGAGAATGCCCTGCGTTAAGTCCACCTTTTGTACAAAGTATTGTTGTACAATAAAGCTTAAATAAATAAATAGGTATACGAACAAAGTCAAGATACGCTCAGTCTGTGCTTATCTAAGTCTTCTACTTTTAAACAACGCAACGGATTTTGATGCGGTTTTCGCTCGTTTTGACGTGACAACGTCTTATAAATTGGTTTGCCGGGTGACACTTGAAGAAACTGCGTTACGCTACTCCGCTCACGTTCCGCGCGAGAGAGACAGAGCGAGAGAGAGAGAGAGATAGGCATACACACCGGTTCATGTTATACGAATGAATATTCACATTAAAATTATTTTACCACTCAGAGTCGTTGTCACGTAAAACTTTCGCCCGTATACCGACTTTACAGGCAACCAATTTTTTATTATTTAATAATGTAACTACAACTACTGGAAAATTGTCCCTTAACTCTATTAGATATTTCCTCATTTTGTATAACAAGTAAATATTTTAATTCTCAGCCTGAAGCATGCGACAGCATTAAGGGTGTCGTGCGTGGCGCGTCCATTAGGCTCGTCGCGATCAATCACGGTCGGTTCCGCTTCATTACCTGGGACAGGCTACAGCTAAGCTTACTCGGGTTAAGCAGCTTTGGTTTACCGTTTAAGTGCTGTTTTTCATCTGATTTGAGTAGTATACATACATACATTACATAATGTATAACGTGTTCAGAGAAAAATTCAGAAAAAAGCTTCATAAGTTAATGGATTTGGAAGGACTAGTTAGATGTTTTTATATTCAGCAATAAATCACATATTGGGAACGTTCATTTAATATGCCGTCTAAGAAAATAAAGGAAGACCGTTATCAGCAAAATATCTCATTATTTTCAACACATGATAGCTTTGCCTAGGTACGTATTTGTTATCATTCAACCTTGGCTCAATTCTGGATTCCAGATCAAACCAAATGTTTCTTTCTGTCGTTTTCAAAAGAGTATTAGTCCTCATCACTTATTATGTTCAACTTAATTTTCTATGCTATTCTTGCTTTATGAAAAATCGCTATTTATTTGTAAAATGAGATTTTAGAACTCTTAAGTTGTAATATAAAACACAACACACGCAGACCAATGAAAATATTTATTGACATACCTTTATCATGAAATAATATTTCCCATTATCAACCCAAGATGTGTCGACTTTACGATGAATATAGCATTCGTTTTCCTGAACTTGTCATTTTTGACTCTAGCTTGGTTCACTTCAGAAATGTTTTGAAAGATATCCTCAAAATAATCTCCCTCACTGATTAGTTTTCCCAGATTTAATTTGTTTTGATCTATCTATTTGCGTAATGTTAGTTTAAGCAACTTTTTATACATTAAAAAAACCTATTGTTTCTCAGTTTTAACATGCCGTGATAGCACGCTTAAGGATTATATCTTGTGTAGCTCTATTGTTCTTAGTTACTGCTTTAAGTCATACCATGATGTAAACTGTTGTGTTGTCCAATAAATAAATATGAAAAAGCTTGGCTTAAGGACTTAGCTTTTTTTCTCATTTTCTACAGTTCGTAACAACTCCGTCAAACGGACAGAACTGTGTTGCACTGAGTTACATAGAGCTCCTCGCGTCGAGCGCCGACGCCTCATCGACTTCAATGAAACCATCACTCATCCTGCCTGCATCCCTGCGTAACTACTATCTAGCGTAAGTCTAGGCAATCGAAGTGAAGACTGGCAGGTATAAAAACTTATGCGAGATTCTTAAGTTTATTTAGTTTTTTTTTTTCATTTATTTAAAACCTGAACAAATAATTTGTCTTAAATCTAAGTATATGAAGGAGATACAGACAATAAAAAGCTTCACCTAAAAATAACAAACTGTGCAGTAATAATCTGCGTCAACACTAATAGTTTCTTACTTTACTAAGATTTGCAATTACACCATAAAAACAATTAATTTTTTTTAGTTCATTACAGAGTTTAACAGTGAAATGAAACGATGCAATTGGAATGGCTCCCATAATTTTTAATAAATTGCCGGATGGTTTTAAAAAATTAGATCCAGTGACATTTAAAAATAAATTAGTAGTAAATGAATTGGGAAGTCTAGCTCAAAAACGCTGTATTCCAACCGCTCGCAAGCTCGCTAACGGCACGGCCCGCCGCGCCTTTGAAATACAACGTTTTGATCTAGCCTCCCCAATTCATTAAACAATTAGACATACCTGTTCACAGCAACCGATGAACAATGCACATTTAACACCATTTTTACACACACTGTCACCGTTATTGTTTGATTACTTATTAACTTATTTATCAAATCAAAAATTTTCTTTTTTAATTCTATAAGCGTAAATATTTAATTTTAATTGCTTTACAAATTATTGAATATATGAAATGTTTTTGCTTCAGTTTACAGCCGTACCAGATACGGGTACTTCTTTCTGGCTGCATCCCCGACCAGCAGGGCACACACTTTAGCATTGTAATTTTACAATTTCATAAATTATGATTTGTTAATATTATTGATTTCAAAGATATTATTCAAATGCTTCAGTTTACAGCCGTACCGGAAACGGGTACTTCTTTCTGGCTGCATCCCCGACCAGCAGGGCACACACTTTCGGCATTGTAACAATATCAATTTAATCAATGAGAAAACTTTTACGAATTATATATCAATACAGTTTTTATTATGGAGACATTTTAAATGATTTGTTTACAACCATACCGTAACGGGTATTTCTTTCTGGCTGTATCCCGAGCTTGCAGGGCACACACAAAACATAAGAAACATAGCCATAATAAAAAAAATATGAATATAGTACACGTAAAAATTATTTAAATCAACTTACTATTAAATCACTACTTACTGAGAGAAAAAAGGTATAGTTCGCGTTTCACTATTAGGTTATTCTTTTTTTTTTCGATTAACTAAAAAATAATCAATAACGGTAACTGGTTGATCAAAATCAAATACGTAAGATGTGTTATTCACACAGGATTAATGCTTCAACTAAAAGGTAGCTACCTACGGTCAGCGTGACGCGCTTATAAGTTAAGGCAAGTGCATACTGCTTGCACTTATGAATTATGAATAATATGTATGAATAATATGTATGAATAAAATAATGAAATAGTACATATTTCAAATGTTTTCTGAGCCACAAGTTGTGTTTGTGTAGTGAGCGTCATTTAAACCTTTGCTAATCGATTTGATTTGCTATTCTTACCGAGGGCTGTTTTAAATACATACACATATTTTTTATCATCTTAGTCAATTAGTATAATTTCAAGCACTTAGAAAACAGCTTTTTAGAATATAACTAATTCAAAAAATACATTTAAAGATCAAGAAAGTAATTGATAATTAGTGAGGCAAGTAGGTACTTACTTACGAATAAAATAACCGGGATTTTTCTACACAAATTTATGATTTATTACTTACAATATTCTCAGGTTGTGTATATAACGCCTTACATTCAATATATCGCTAACTTAGCTTCCCATGCATTCGAAGTGTGTAAACTTAAATCTGCTTACATGATGTATCTTGTTACATATTACACTTGCGAGCAATGAATTGGGAGCTAACTTTCCTTAGAAATATTATGGTGTATGACTTTGTTAATGATAGCCCCAATAAATAGATTCTAATAATTTCGTTTGGACATTGTTTGAGCGGAATGTATTTGAATGGTTTGGTAATACACTTACATTTTTACCTACATGCAAACGTTGAAGGAATATGTATTTTTGATTGTTATAAACAATGTGGTGATTATTTTAATATGAGCAATATTTTTGTTGTCTCATTCATTATTTATAGATATTTGGGTTTTAATATTGTAACGTGAAATTGGTGAATCCAATAATTTTGGCATCAACTGTAAACGATGTCAAGTGTGATCGACAAAGGATTTAATGGGATTATTTAATAAGTTGAAATAGATTTTGACTAATTGAAAACCTCTTTCTTTATAGTCGGTTAAAATGTTTTCTTTTTTACTCAATAACGTTTATTGAATGCATGCATTTGGAATGGATTATAGGTTAACTTGAATCATATTAACAGTGTTATTTTTAAGTTAGTAGGAAGTTACTTTCCGACTTCATAATTTCAATGTCTTGTCTGAACGGATTAGGATAAAACTTAGATAATTGACATTAATATACTAAATATGTTTTAATCCAAAAACTTATTAACGATTAGGTTACAAATATTTTTAAGCTAATGGTTGAATCCTACTACAAGTCAATCAATTTTTTTTTAATGAATATTTATATTATTGATCTAGTGCGAGTCATGCCGTGAGCAGCAACTAGTACTTGAAATAACAAATATTGCAATTTGACAATTTCCTGAATAAGGTAATTTTATGAGTAATTTGACCAACTTGTTTTGTTCGTTTTCCATCAATAGCTAATCAGCATTATTTTCATCGTGTGTATATTTGATTATTTTTACTTTATTTGTGTGCGTGTAAATTTGGTATAAAATGATCGGTGAGCGCGTCGGTTGCTATTACTGTTCGTGGTCACCTCCCGATCATCTTCAACAACTTCGTGGTAACAACGCTGCTCTTCACCCGGAAAAATGTTCGTGAGTTATTTTAATTTTAATTTTATTGAGCTCTCAATGGCGTAGTCACTGTTATTTTTTTGTGTTAAATTTTGGGTCAAGGCCTAAAATACCTACTTTGATACATAAATCGCAGTATTTTTTTATAATTCATAATTTCAGGTCGGAATCAGACTATAAAAATCAAAGTGCTGCCGCTGCTTGCTTTGACTCAGAGTCAGAGTCGTGTTCGGATCCGGAAGAATATCCTCGGTAAATATAGATTACTATTTACATTATGTATGAGTGACCATTCAATGGCGAAAAACTCTAAATGTATTTTAATATTGACCAAACTAATAAATCAAATATTGTTACAGCCCACCTAAGAAAACAAATAAAGCCAGCAAGGCTAAAGTGCTGAAGAAGGAGAAATCCACCAAAAAGATTGAGTACGTATTCTAACTCTGTTAATTGTGCCTATATCATGTCATTTAAGTGTTTTTTTGCAAACTTATTTTTATTTGTAGGACCGATTCATCGCGTAGAAAACGCAACGCCGCTGCAGATTTGGGTGCGGAGTCTGAATCGGAGTCTTCATCAGGTGAAGAAGAAGATCTCGGGTACAGTTGTTTATTTTATTACAGAAATTAAAACATAATGTTTTAATTTCTCCATAAATACAGTCTTCATTTAAATAATTTTATAGCGTTTAGATATTTAACTTACAAACTACATTTTGTTACAGGTCTTCTAAGAAAGCGAAAGCCTCTAATAGCAAGGTCAAAGGGACGAAGAAGGAGAAGCCTCGAAAAAAGTCAAGGTTCGTTAATTTATGTTATATTTAGGTTATTATAAGTAAAACATCTATCGTTTGTTATTCTCTATTCTCTTAGGTTCTGATCACTATTTCTTTGTTGAAGCAGTAAGCCTGGAGACATCGTCTGCGAAGACCTGTTCGGAAGCGCGGCTGGGCCTGCTCCGAAGCAACAACCACTGTGGTCGTCGCTGTCGAGGCGCGTCGCGGGCGGGATCAGCCGTCAAGGCACTCTGCAGGCTGACGGCGACGTTTACATCGACCTAAGAGTCTTCAACGTGGCCGAAATCCTCGAGGTGAACCCCCGGGAACGATTTGACAAGTGGAGCGGTTGCTTGAGGATTCGGCTCAACCACAACGATCCCTTGTGGGGTAGCGTAAAGAAAATATTTAAAGATAGTAATAAGGTATTTAATAATATAGAGCCGACATTTTATTCGGAGAAGAAAAAGTAGGGTATTATACGTAGTCTTTAGTTTTTTTTTTGTTTAGCAGATGTGAATAAATATGTTATTTTAGCTTTCAGCCATTCTCAACTGTAATGTAATATAAATAAAGTAAGAGTGCCATAATTTTATAATATAAATATAATAATTAGGTAAACCAAAATAATAAATCACATAGTAGTAATATTCGTTTTACTTAAGCATTTTTGTTAATTAATTTTACTATTGCCTATCATAACTTCCATTCTTTTTAATCATGCATAACTCAAAAACAATTTTTTGTTCGGTATGTAATAAATCCATACTCAGAAAAGTTTTCCCTGGGCATTTGCGCAGTACTATTCACAAAGATAATACCGCATTAAGCTATGACCAAGGGATTGAGACGGTTAATTCAGCTTTTAGAGGTCGCATCGTCTCGTATCGCATCAGTGCTGATCGCGAACAAGCTCCTGGTGGTCAGAAGTTGCCAATCACTTCACCACAGCACTTCATGCATTCCATTTCGTCTAGGCTGCGTAAAGTGCTCGATTTGGCCATAGCATCTCACACTAATGTAAAAGTTAACTTTGCCTTATTTGTCAACATGATTTTGCCTAAAGATGATACAATGGAAATTAAATCATTTGCAACAGAAAATATTCCAACCTTTCATAATTACTCGTTTGACGATTTGATGAATAATGTTTCTCAGGTTATTTGTAAAAAGATAGATGATTTCCAAGAAAAAGGAAGTGGTTGGTCCCTTATGGACATTCTTTATCTCGAAACGAACATTAATAAATATTCTCCAATAGGTGGTTCTAGTTATATAGATTTACCAAAAAATATTAAAGCAAAAAAAGCGTGCGTTAATATAAGAAATAATGATGAATACTGTTTTGCTTGGACAGTAATGAGCGCTTTATATCCTGATGTAAAAAACGCTAATCGAGTTTCATCATATCCACACTTCTCTGAAGATTTAAATACCGACAATATGCGTTTTCCTGTATCATTAAAAGATATTAAAATATTTGAGAATAATAATAAAGAAATTAGCGTCAACGTATATGGGATTGACAACAAACAAAATATTGTTGGACCGTTATATAAAACATTGTCTCGAAAAAGAAACCATGTTAACATGCTTTTGTTAGAAAAAAACACAAAATCTCACTATTGTCTAATTAAGGATTTGACAAAACTAGTTCGCAATCAAATAACAAAGCATCACGGAAAATTATATTTCTGTGAAGAATGTTTGTTATTTTTTAAATCAGATCGAGATTATGATGGGCACGTTTGCGGGGGAGTTGTCACCGTACTTCCCGATAGCGGCACTATAATGCAATTTAAAAACTATCATTGCATGCAGAACGTGCCTTTCGTTATCTACGCTGACTTCGAGACGATATTAGAGCCTTGCTCCGAGAGCAGTGGCTCCTATACAGCAAAAGTACAAAAACATTTGCCTGCAGCATTTGCTTATTACATCGTTTGTAATTATGATAATTCGTATAATCGCTTGGTGACATATCGCGGAATCGACTGTGCTACTGTTTTTGTTAAGCGGTTGCAAAGAGACATAAAACAGATTTACAAACTAATTCAATCTGCGTCTGAAACTCCAGTTCCTATAATTTATCGGGAAGAAGACAAATTCAATTTTGAAAATACTGAACGTTGTTACTTGTGTTCTAATTTACTGATTGGTGATAAAGTACGGGACCATTGTCACTTCACCGGTGAATATCGAGGTGCCGCTCATTCCAGTTGTAATCTTAAATTTAGAATACCGAAATTTATCCCGGTGTTCTTTCATAACTTATCAGGTTATGACTGCCATTTGTTTATCCGTGAACTAAGTAGAATTCCAGGCGAAATAAAAGTAATTCCTAAGAACAATGAGAACTACATTTCTTTTACAAAATTTATTCAGTTTTCAAGTAGCGACTTTATCGCGGTCCGATTCGTAGACTCATTTAAGTTTTTGGGAACTAGTTTAGAACAATTAGCCAAAAATCTACAGCGAAACGATTTCACAAATTTGAGGGCTTATTGTAAAAATGAAAATCAATTAACATTGCTTAGTCGAAAAGGTGTATACCCATACAATTATATGTCAAACTGGAAAGTTTATGACGAAAAAAACTTACCACCAAAAGAAGAGTTTTTTAACAATCTAATCGATGAAGCCATTAGTGATTCTGACTATGAGCATGCAAAAAATGTTTGGAATAGTTTCAATATAAAAAATCTTGGTGAATATACGGATTTATATGTAAAATGCGATGTTTTGATACTAAGTGACATTTTTGAAAAGTTTCGTAAAACGTGCAAGATCAACTATGATTTAGATCCTGCATTTTATCTCACAGCACCAAGTCTTAGCTTTGACGCCATGTTGCTAAAAACAAAAGTAAAATTAGAGCTACTTTCAGATTTGGAAATGATACGAATGATACAAAAGGGAATTCGTGGAGGTATTTGCTTATGCTCAAAAAGGTATGCTAAATCAAATAATCAATTCCAGTCTGATTATGACAGCTCCCAACCACGCAAATATTTAATGTACGTGGACTGTAATAATTTATACGGCTTCGCTATGTGCAGTTATCTGCCTTATGCGGATTTTAAATTCCTCGACCAACAGGAATGTAATGAACTCGACGTAACAAACATTCCTAATGACAATGACTACGGCTATATCCTCGAAGTTGATTTAGAATACCCTGAGAGGTTGCATGATTTACATAACGATCTTCCATTTTGTGCGGAAAACTTTACTCCTCCGGGTGCTAAAAATGTAAAACTCATACCAAATTTGTATAATAAATATAACTATGTCATCCACTACGTTCATTTAAAGACATGCTTGCAAAATGGATTAAAACTTAAAAAAATTCACAAAGGAATATCCTTTAAACAATGCTCATATTTAAAGGAATATATCGACTTAAACACCCATTTGAGACAAAATACTAACTCGCCATTTGAACAAGACTTTTTCAAATTGCTCAATAACAGTATTTTTGGAAAAACCTTGGAAGATACTGAACGTCGAGTAGATGTTAAATTAGTAAGTACGTGGCGAGATGAGAGAAATAAGACCAAGAAATATTACTCAGCTGAACAGCTGATATCTCGTCCAAATTTTCATAGTGCAACAATTTTTGATGAAAATTTCGTAGCTATACAATTAAAACGCGAAAAAGTGATCCTTAACAAACCCATATACATTGGATTTACAGTACTTGAGTTATCAAAAAATCATATGTATGGTTTTCATTACTCAGTAATGAAAAATTACTATCATGATAAAATATCATTGTGCTACACTGATACTGATAGTCTCTTGTACTCCATAGAGACAAATAATTTTTATTCAGACTTGAAAGAACACTTTTTGTCCTATTTTGATACAAGCAATTATGATCCGGAAAATTGTTTTGATATTATACCTAAAAACAAAAAAGTCCCTGGGCTATTCAAAGATGAATTAGGAGGTAAAATATTATTAGAGTTTGTTGGGCTGCGCTCTAAACTGTACAGTATCAAAACAGAGAATGCTGAAATCAAAAAAGCAAAAGGTGTAAAAAAGAATGTTACAAAAAAAATTAAGTTTTCTGACTATACCAATGTCCTGTCAACTGGTAATGAATTAAGAGGTAAAAATGTACTGTTTAAAACTATAAAACATCAAATATTTACTACAGAGCAAAATAAAGTGGCTTTATCTAGAAAAGATGATAAACGCTTTATTGCGAAAGATAATGTCAACACTTGGTCTTGGGGACATTATTATATTACTGTTTAATAAAAAATAAAATAATAACATTTTTTGTAAATAATTGGATTGATGTCAGATAATTGTCATTATATGAGCAGCTTAACCAGTGTTTAATTTTATTCGACTTATATTTGACTGTTTATTATACATTGTTTAGTTTTAAGTTTAGTATTTAGTGTTTTTAGTATTTTACTGTTTATTATACATTGATAACGTATTTTTAATAAATCTGCTAAACAATGTTAGTGTTTTATTTATGGCTAGACCCAACATGTTTATAGCATCGGATTTATCAAGTTGCAACTTGTTTTAATATAAAGCTGATTACTGTAAACACAAACCTGACACCTTATGTGGTATGTGGTTGATTTGACGGTTTTGCATTGGTATTATTTTACTTTTGCGCATACATCATACATAATGCAACAAACAAGTGCTAACAAGTAAAAATGCTGATATGTAGAAACCGGGGCAGCAAACAAGTCGTTACAAGTAAAAATGCTGATATAAGATTATGGTTAACTGTAAAAGAGCCAAATCATGTTTTTTGAAATCAACTCTATTTAAACTGCATATTCGTAAGTCATTTAATCATTTTTCATTCAGCAGCGTTGAGATTAGCAGCGAGCCAATTCGTGAATTTATGTAAGTAATGGAATATTATTTTTGTTTAAAGATGTAAGTAATGCAATATTATTTTTGATTAAAGACAACTTTTTTTTTTTTTTTACTATCTTTGCGAAACAGAATTTGTACGAAACTAATATATTTATTTTTGATTGTTACAGAAAATGGAAGATTCAGCCGACATAATGTTCAGCCAATATGCTCAGGATCCGTTAGAAAATTTTACCCAGCAATACCAGGAACTGCTGAGGAATCAACCGACAAATCATGAGAAAAAACGAAGACAAAAACGAGAAATCAATAAGAAGAAGACGAACGCCTCTAAGTCTTTTGTTATAAGAAAGGAAAGCCGTGGAATTAAACTAATCCAAATCAAAATATTGGATCTACAAAAAGAATCAGCGGTGGCTAATCCATGTGAAGAGAAAGAAAATGTGGTGGTAAACGCGCAGTATGTGGTGCAGGATTCCGTAGATGAAATTGCAGATCTTACCGAGGTTTTAGTAAGAAAAATATCTAAAAAGCTCTGTGGTGATTTTGGTTTGTTATAGTTATTTTGTAAGGTTAAATAATAGTGTTTATTATGTACATTAAAATTATATTTAATTCAAATTGTATTTTAATAAAGTTTATAAGTAACTGAAAATGTATTTTAATTATTGTCTTTTTGTTGTTGAAATCAAATTTAAAAATAGTTAAATATAAGGTAGCGTGAGTAAAACAGCTTTTTTTATAAATTATTTTTTATTAATTATTTGATAAACACCATTTTTTTATACACAAAACATTTCTCAATGCACAAATATTCTTATGATTAACACAATGAGTTATAAATACATCGTCTCTGTAAAGTTCAGATAATTTTTTAAGATTTGGAATACCTTCATCATTAATATCTATAACATTTTGGTGACCACATAAGTCTTGTAGCCATTTCACCTTTTCTGCTCCTTTAACAATAATTTTTCTATCTTTAAAGTATGGTTTCATCATTCTTAAAAATTCTTTGTAGTCAATATAGCCATCGCTCCAGGAATATCCCCTATTCCTTTCTAACCAACGAACACGCCTTTTTTCTTCTTCAGTAAGTTTTGAAAAAGAATGAGGCGGTTTTATTAAAAAAATATCAGTATATTGTAAAGTAGCTATAGCCAATTCTTTTACAATGAACTCATTGTGTAGATTTTTAAATCCCTGTACATCCACTATTACCGTATTGTTATTCATGTTAACTTTTTGACAATATTACTCAACGGTTTGTATTCGAATATACAATCGTTTAAAATCAAACAATATGCTGCTGTATTATCGGGTATATCTTGGTCTGCTTCAATTTCAACTCTAACGTCGATCGACCCCTTTAGAGTCTCGTGTTGTCGCGAACAATCGATGACAAACAAAGGAGCTATGTCTCTGAATTCTTTTAAACTCAACAACGGTTCTGAACGACGTCCGTGGTACGACTGTTGAAATCTTGTGTATTGTTCGTATAATAAAGTAAATTTGTCATCTGAAAAACTGACATTCAATCCCTCATATGGATAATATAACGAATTTAAATAGACCCTCACATCACGTACATGACAATGATCAAACTCGGCCATTGACAATATACTACTTTGTTTCCGATTGGTTTGTAAGGCAATCACAACAAATCGTGGTTTCTCTGTTTGGGAAGAAGTTTTGATAGACCAAGTATGCTTACGTGTTTTGGGCAGTAGCGGGTATTCATACAGATCCCAATTACGAAAAGCTAATGGAATAGCTCGATCTTTCTCTAAATGCTTTAATAAATTTATTCTTTCACGATCAGATACTTTAATGTGTGGCACTCTCCAAATTATCTTACTTATTGTAACATCATTAATAACTTCTCCTGATTTTAACTTAACCGCGTTAAGATTTGAGTTGCTTCTTAGTAAGACTAACTCGTGCTTGCAATTCATTATAATTTTTTCGTAATCTTCTGCAAATCCCAATATTTTGTTTAACGGGATTGATACGGAAAATGCTCCACCAGTGACATTATTTGTTCCTTCAGGTGACCAGCCCCAAACTCGTGCATATTTTGATTCATTTTTATTTAAAGACAAATAAGATTTTATAGTAGTAGTGACACCAGCGTTCTTAATTTTATCAATTTCTACTCCGTTTAATTCATATCTCACGTCTTGAAATAAAAACAGTACTGAATTATTAACAAAATGTACATTTGAAACTCCTGCTTTAGAAGCGCTGTCATACACATTTACTTTTCCTTCGATGTACAGGCTACTAAGTGAAGGCAACACGTACAAGTCTTGCTGGTTGATAGGAATTCTTATTTCATCATTCGTGTTGAAACTTGAGACGTATGGTTTGTAAGAATGGTACTCAAAACTTTCAATGGTATTGTCATATGACGTTTGTTGAGATATATTTAAAATATTCATTTTATCAACCCAATTAGCTTAAGGAAATCTTTGTTGGTTTTGGTAAGCTTCTTTTTAAGTTGAAGCGATGTGCCTTTGTGAGATGGTCTTTGAAGACTGTCTTGAAAAGTCTTTATGCTGCTGTTTTTATTGAAATTTATCATTTTTTCTTAAAATGTAAATATAGCTGCACTTCTTCACCCCGTATATTTATCTCTTTATTGTCTGCGTCTAACAGCCTTATGTTGATAGCACTTATAGACTTTTGATTCACAGGAAAATAAATCAAATTTTTAGGTATTTCAATTATCCGGTATCCAGGTGGCACGTTAGGTACAAATTCATAAATTATATGGCTTGCTTTTCCATTAACAAATGAACCACCAACTACGTCACATTCAATCCGCACGATGGTTGTTGATAGAATGCTAACAGGATATTGCGATTCTGTACTTATATTTGCTTTTATTGTTTCCATTCCAAATCCTAATATTTTACCCAAGGATTCTTTTTTATTAAAATGTATATCTTTAGAACAAAATATATTTGTTTTCAATGTATTGTTATTGCATGTCAATTTCAATACACTGTTTTTAATGTTACTTTTTAAATAATCACATATGTCTTGAAGCTCATAAGATCCCTCAGGAATTTGTATTATTTCATTTTCACCATAACAAAACTTATTGTTTCTTTCATCTATATTAGGAATAGAATTGAACGTTGAAAAATACACAAGACCACATTCATAGTCTCCTCGAAGTTCCAAAGTTGGGGAATAGTTTGTAGATAAAGAGGCTCCGCTTCCAGTTATAGACACAGTGAAAGACATTTTTGTAATGACATTTTTATTTAAATCACTTATTATATAAGTATTTTTTCCAATAGTTTCTTAAAAATTTAAGGCAAAGGTGACCACAGTTTACAGTGCCAAAAGATTGATGTCTTGTATAATTATAGTTTATTGGCAAGTTGTTCATATACTTTATAAATTCTAAAGGTGGTTTTAAATTACCGAAACTATCATAATACTGAACGTAATTATTATTCTTTACAAAGGCTACCCAATGCGTGCCTGGATTTGAGTTGATATCTAAATTCAGTATTCCACAATCAATTTTTCTAGGTTTCATGGGCAATGTATCTCTCATATAAACGCCACGAAAGTGTGGAATATCACTGGAATGTTCTAATATATCTAGGTTGGTAAGTGCACGTCTGGGTAATCGCTTTATTAGTTTTTTGAAGGGTTTAGGTATAAACCCGCTCCTTTTTTATGAGGTTTGATGTATAAACCTTTTCCGAGAGCAAGCGCTTCCATCGTTCTGTTATGTCTTTCAGATTCCTGAAGACTCTTTTGAGCGGCTTTAGAATCATTCACAGCTTTTGCAATACCAGCAGCCCCTCCAGCAAGTGAACCTAATGCTGATAATCCCGCAAATATAGGAATAAGTGGTAAAAGGCCTCCTGATTTTGGAAGTGGAATACATCGGGGTAAGCGTAATCCTTTGTTCTTACGAAATAGTTTTTTTGCAGCTGCATAAGCATATTTTATTGCGGAATGGTGGTCTTTGTATTTACTTTTTTTCAATTGAGACTGAATTTCTTTTACTCCTTTCTTGAAACATTTTATTCCACTGCCTGCTCTTATTTTGGCTTTCATAGCATTTTTTACGATCCAAGAGGCAATTTTTTCTCCTTTCCCAGCGTCCTTTGATTTCAACCGCTTCTTAGCCATATCTAAAAGTTTCAAATCAGCTATACGTCGAGAGCTCGAGTCTTTGTTATTGTATGCAATATCGTGGTACATGCAGGCTTCATCCAATTTGTTTACTCCTCGTTGACCTTTACTTATTCGTTTTTGAAGTTTAGTTCCAGGACCGCAAAATTGATATCCAGGTAAATGAACTTCAAACGGTAAATGATCTATCCAGCTATTAATTATACCACTACCTCCCTTCATTGATAGGCAAAGAGTGAGTTTAACAAGTACTTGAGTTGTTTATATACCTATTTGACTAATTCACTTTTGTTAACCCAACTGTTCTCTTCATTACTTAACCCTAACCATTTTACAAACAGTTTGTTCCCCCTTTTTTTAATAACCTTTTCGATAAGATAGATGTCTGGGAATTTAGACTTTTGTAATTCATAGGCGTAAAAAGAACCTAGAATATATTGATTGTGTTTGTCTTCTAATTGATACGTCTGGGGATTTGTTTGATTTATTTTTGCAATACGAAATATTTCCGTAGACCAATTAGGAGTATAACCTTTACAGAAATCACCTTTGTATTTACTTATACGAACAAAGTCTCCAATATGAAAGGTAGGTCCTTGTTTTATTTTAAGCTGGTGGGTTTTATTAATGTTAGATTTCACTTTACTCTCATTTGATTGATTAACATCATTCGGCTTAAATTTTGTAATGCGATGTACAGTATTATTGTAATGCTGCACAACTGAATCCAAGTTATTCTGAACCCAGTGATATTTACCACACAGACTAAACAATTTGTAAAGGTGTGATTTTAAAGTTCTAATCACGCGCTCTACAATGGAAGCTTTCTTAACAGAGTATGTGGAATAATGATTTATGTGATATGTTTTCATTAACTTATTAAATAAATCGTTGTAGAATTCTTTACCTAGGTCGGTTTGTAAATTTTTTGGTTTTCTTTTAGATTCGGATAATACACTAGTCATTGCATTTGTAACACATTGCTTGGATTTTGACTTTAACGGTCTCACCCACACGTATTTTGATAAAGCATCAATAACAACAAGAACATATTTAAATCCTTTATTAAATGAGGAGAATTTTTGAAAATCTATTAGGTCAACTTGCCATAGATCGTCTAATCCCTTAATGATCGTACACCGACGAACAAAATTTCTTCTTACAGCTTTATGAAGCTCATTTACGACTTCTTGTTTACTCATTCTTAGTAGGTTTTGGTGCAACTATGTCATCAATTTCTTTTTTTGTGTAATACAGTTTACTCAAATTGACAGAAGTCAATTTTTCAAGATTATTAAGGTATTTTTTAATATCACTTTGAACTTTTTTAATTTCATTTCTTAGATCTTGAACACACTCATCTACGTATTCTTTATTAACAGCCTCGTCATCTTTCTCTGGAGTTTGTAGTCCTGTTAATCTTGCTAATTTCAAATCAAAATTACCCTTATCTGTTCTTATCAATGTTTCGGAAATAATGTCTGAGAATTCAGTTCGTCGGAGACGTTTATGTACGTGGTGACCGAACTTATCAATATTCATTGTCGTCCAGTCCGCTTCTTTAGCGCGATGATACTGCCTAATCCTCCGGATGGAAGCTTTATATATTTCACTTGTTTTATAAGACCAGCTTCGTGCAGTTCTTCTATTATTGAATATATTTCATTGTGTACTCCTGTATTACCAGCAGCCCATGAAGCTAGTAATAATTTTAGCCGGTCCACAAGCTCATTTGGATCATCCCAATAAACTAAATCAGTATCTTTTTTAACTTCTTTTAAAATTTCGATACCTTCCCCTTGAGGGAGACTTTCTACACTGCTTGTATGAGGTCTAGAAAATTTGAACAATGGTTTGATCACGTTCTTATATTTAAATCCTTTATTGCTGTTTATTGGATTCATTGGATTGTAGCCCCGTCTGTGCACATTAGTGTCCGCAAGTATTATTTTATAATTTAGTAAGTCTTCTTCTGTTACTACTTCCAAATTTGGTGTCTTTTTATATAATAATTCTTTTAAGCCTAGAGTTTTTTTGAAACTTCGCTTCCCAATTTTCAGAATGCGATCATCATCATGAACACGAGTTTTACCGATCATAAGTTTTCCATTGACAACTCTTACACCATAAGGTATATTTGAGTTTTGTATTGCTTCAGATGTCACTGACCATGGTAAAGAATCATTGTCAACACTTGGTAATGACTGAAGTGATTTAAATGAGATATCAGGGCTATCATCGCGGTCTTCGATGGTTGATGAAGTAAGAGTTTTAGGGGTTATACTGACATCATCATCGTCATCACCATCATCATCCGAGACTACTTCTTTATCAACAACCTTTTTAAAGTAATCGAAATCCTCGTCCAAATTATTTGTCGACTCACTTTCGGTATTTTTTATTCTTTTTATTAATTTGTTTTGTTCCATTTCTTCATCGGTGTAACGTTTGTCATTAGTTTTTTTTGTTAAAAGCTTGAGTGGGCTAACTATAGGTTTGAATATTGTTTCGAGAGCCATATCATTTGTATTTTTTGAATCTTTTAGCATTTCTACTTTTCTTTTTACAGCTGACGCAGATTTTACAATTTGCTCCTTGAGACTTCGTTCCATTGTAGAAGGTTCCACTCTGATTGACTTCGTAAATGAAACTGATTGTTGAATAACCAAGCAGCTATTTAAAGCGTTCAATCCACTACTATGTATGTATCAAACTTCATTCTGTAACAACCTTTATTTCGTTCACAATCTTTGTTAATTACAACGTAACTGAAAGGTTTACTCCAAACAGTTGAACACATTTCCCGAAACTGAGACCATGTCATGTCAGATCCCACATGCTCATCATAAACGTGTTTCAGGTTAATATCGTCTTGCTTAAATAATATAATGAGGTTAGAATTATCTCTTACTAGTTGTTTTGGTATTTTTGTGTATGTTTGATTTATATAAAAACAGTCAATATTTTTATGACGACCCATAGCGAAGTAGTCTCGAATATTGTTTTGATTTTCACAAGCAACATCATCGAATATAATTATAGAGTTCGGTAATGCCTCGTGTGGACTTAAAATTTCACTGTTATGATTGTATTTGTAATAGGACGTATTTTCAACATTTTCCAATACTTTCTCCAAAAATACGTATTTAGGTTGATACAAAGATTTTGAATAAACATAGAGGTTACGAAATCGAGGTCCATTCTTGTGTAACAATAAACTGATTACTAAGTTGGTCTTTCCACAGTTTGATGGACCACAAACAATACTGCGAATAGAATTTGGTAGTAAATTTCCATGACGTTTAACCTCACTCGTTTGAGCAGGACAGATACATTCCAATTTAAGAGATTCTTTTTGTTTAAGAAATTTCATTTTTTATACGCGACCGTTTATATCCATGGCTTGCAACGAAATAATTTAACCTAATAATGCCAAACCTTTTTACTCATGAATTGGGGAGGCTAGATCAAGACGTTGTATTTCAAAGGCGCGGCGGGCCGTGCCGTTAGCGAGCTTGCGAGCGGTTGGAATACAACGTTCTTGAGCTAGACTTCCCAATTCATTTACTACTTAAATTAAAATGGCTATTGACAGAAAAATGTTATTATTCAGTTAAAGACTATTTGAATGATATTTTGACGTAAGTTTTTAGACCAATTTTGTTTGGTTACTAATTTTATTGTTATTTATTATTGCTGAATTTATAGGTATTATTCAAAATTAACTATAACTGTAATATTGTATGTCTGATAAGACAGGTCACAGTGAGACGTCACTTTAATTAAGAGCTTTTTGTACCTGTGTTCCACAATAAATAAATTTGATTTGATTTGATGCTGTCAAATATTTATTAAATAAAAGAGGACAAAAATGAAGGCAGTCTCACTTTGTGACAGTTAGTTATCAAAAGGTTTCGCAAGTTTTTGAACTACCACTCACCATGTTAAGTGAAATGCCACTAATTTAATAATTTCTGAAAGTATAAAATGTTAACATCAAGGAATGATATTGAAATAGAGCAAAAAATTACTTAATGTTTAATTTTATATTCATAAGCACATTTGCGCGTTAATAATTCCGTTTGAGTACTTGCCGTTATTTCGTTACGTAACGCCCTTTAGGGTTGGCACAACATTGAATAATCTCTATTCATTAGAAAGGAACATTTACTATTAATGTGCTGAAGATGTCTCATAAATACAAACAGTTAATTAAACCTCCCGCCGCGCAATTACCGCGACGAAGAGGACGGGAGACGTGCGAAAGGTCGACGACCGAATTAAACAGCCAGTTAAACGAAATGATCTTCGAACTTCGAAAAGACATAACCGTAAAAAAATATTTTCGGCTTCGGTCCAGTGCTCTAATTTATTAAGTATTTCTTAATTGTACGTCTTTTCGAAATTAAAAATAGCGTTGTAAACGCAAAAATATACATAACTAACTAATAAAATTATCTTCGAATGTAAATAGCTCTCTGAGCCAGATTTTGTCTCTGTTATGCTGTGGTTGAGCAGGCGGGATGAGCTGCTACTGTAAGTTTCACAATATGCTTATATTGACGTCATCTTTGGTCTAGTAGTCTGTGGTATTGTCTGCAAAACAGACTGTTGCGGGTTCGAATCCTGCTAGGAGTAGGTAAGTTTGTGTAATGAGCACGAGCATTTGTATCTAAGTCATGGGTGTTCATAAATGTATTTAAGTATTCTATATCTATCTGTTATCCTTGTCACCATAGCACAAGCGTAAGCTTAGTTAGGGGCTAGGTAATTGGTGTGTTCGTTGAATACAATTAACATGCCTGGGTAAGTAATTGCAATATTTTACAATCTTTGTAGTTTTTTCCTTAAAAATCTTATGTTTCAACTAATTTGTCTATACAAATTTCTGCTGAATTACTGTTCTAATAAATAATGTTTGAATTTGTCGTAAGCAGATAGACAAAAATAAAAAAATAAATGTTTGTCAGAGTTGTTTTCACGCGTTTCACGCACGAAAATTCACGCATTTTGAGCTCGCTCCATCGTAGACTCAGTCTTTGCCTCGTTGGGATTAGTTTTGGCTCAAGAGCAAACCTATCCCAAATAAAATAAAATAAATTCGATACCATATTCACTGTGATCTAAGCTGGCCGTTGTTACATGGCAACGATATAGGAACGACAAACTAGTCTCGGTCGCGAGTCGCGGCAACACACGAGTTGCCATTATTCCGTCGCGCGAGGCTCGCTGCAAATAAATAATAAATAAATAAATATTTCACAACAATCACACCAATTCTCTAGTCCCAAACTAAGCTACGAGGCTTGTGTTATGGGTACTAGACAACGGATAAACATACTTAAATACCTTTTTTTTTGTAAATAAATACATATTATACATAGAAAACACCCAGACCAGTACAAACACACATGTTCATGCACACTTATGCTTGTACTGTGCGGGGATCGAACCCGCGACCCTTGGTTTAGAAATCCGACCTGTGGACCACTGCAGCAAACACTATTATGTCGCGTGTTTGCGCCGGGTGTTAGCACAACCTCTGTTTAACTCCGTCTAGAACAATATTTTATCACACATCTCCTCGTAATTGGCGTTTTGATAAACAACCATCTAAACTGTATTGTCATAGCAAACAGCAAACCAAGCGTAACCAATTGGATTTAAGTGTTATAGTTTACACTTTAACAACAACATTTCATACACATTATCCTGAAAAACCCGAAAATATAAAACAGGCTCCCAGCAAACTATCATTCAAGAGACTCATTCGCACCCTTTTTCTTACGTTATCGCAACCGTCATTATAGATCTTTCTTTAACAGTTCGTCATATTTATTTAGTATACATATTATGTGTATTTATAAATATGTATTCTTATATAAATTTATTTTATATTGAATCTCATGTGTCATATTATTGATATTATTAATTCTGTGCGTGTATGTAATTTTGTCTACACTAATCATTTCTGCTTAGCTCAAAGGTATGACTGGTAGAGAATGCCCTACAGCGTTAAGTGCACCTTTTGTACATAGTTTTGTTGCGCAATAAAGCTTAAATAAATAAATAAAAAACATATTAAAAAATCTAAATGCACTTAACGTAAGGTAATTTTTTTTGTAAGTATTTTAACAAAAATGTATGCTTCGAAACTTGCGTTTTGTAATGAAAAATAGAAACAGTTGAGTAATATCGTCCCTGGGCATTTGAGTGCATTATAAATCACACTCGCTAACTCAGAGGTTTCGAGAGCTGTGCAAATAAAAATTTCCATATATTTGAATAACACATTTAATGTCCACGAGGTCACTTTAGTGCTCCATACTAAAGTTATAAAAACCACCATTTGTAGGCGATATGTCACGAAATAAAAGCATGAAAATAAAACGTGTGCGTTTTATCTTTCGGGTTTTATTTCGGTTTAGGTCGAAATTCATTTGAGTTGAGAAACGTTCTTATCTAACTTACGACATCATCATTCAAAGAATGCCTTTTGGTATTAAGTCTGCCAATCGTATCCCCGTCGGTGCCGGAAAGTTTTATAATTAAAATAAATAATTCAATAACAAATTTCATGCGTTTTAATAAATAATTTGATCTATTTTTAATTCGTAATTTAAAAAAAAATTAGGTTAACTTTTTCTGAAACACTTATTCTTCGGCCTTTCATGATGTGCTGTTCTTCTACTATGATTTTCTTATTTTAGCACGATCTAGCTAATTTATCAAAGACGCTTGCAAAATTCCATCGCGTAAAATATAAGTTAATACTACTATCGCGTAAAATTCGACGGTGCTCAGGTAAGGAATCCAATCCATCCTTAAGGGATGATTTGTTGCCAAGGTCGCCAGGGGCACCACCGTAAAACATCATAGCGATTTTTATTTGAGGACTCATAATTTAGAATATTAAATGAGAACTCCGGCGCCGCGATCAGGCTCGCCCTGCCCGCGATGGCACCATAACCGTAACCCATTTCGACCACCATTTTTACGACTTTGTGATCTCCCCGGATCAATAGATACCTAACCCACTCGAACAGGAAAAGAGGAACGTGGTATTTATTTCCACATCACATTTTCCTCACGTCCCGAGCTAAAATCAGTTTGAGTAGAAAGTAATAACTTCAAGAAATTGTTCAAATGTGAAAAGTTGGTGCAGCGCCACCTGACGGCTGAAACGGGAAATGCATTTTCGAAAACACGACCATCTTCTTGTACTTTTTACCATGATTTTACTTATCTTTGAATTCACTTATATAATAATCTTTGTGAATGATGCTGTTACCTATCAAAATGTTTTAAACACATTCCATTCAAAGCATTGTCAACGAAATTAACTGGCTAATTAGTTCAACCTCACTTGCTCGCATGCACTATATTTTCTTAGAAACCTTAAGCCAGTAAGCTTTTACTCGTTTGAAACATGAGATTTCTCATTTACGAGTATAACATTTGCTTTCCATGTGAATTTAAATGAAAGTAACAAACTCGTGTTGTCGTCGTTTAGGAAGGACACAGTATGTATTAAGGCTCATTCGTTTGCATTTAGACATATGCGTACAAATACGCCTCGTTGGTGTAGTGGCAAAGTCTCTGCCTTAAATCCGAGAGGTCCTGGGTTCGAATCCAAGGTCGAGCCAAAATTGTTTCTGAGATATTCTGTCATAAATTTCTCAAAAACAGCTCGGATTTAGGTAGTTGGCGGTGTTCCACACCCATGCCTTGGAAAGCACGTTAAGCCGTTGGTCATACGCTTGATCTCTTTCCGGTCTTATCGGATTGCCGTCTCACCGAACTTTGACAGTGATGGAACAGTAAGTGCACCTGTGTATTGCGCTCACACTTGTGCACTATAATATCTCGTGCGTAGTTGGCTGATCTCTGTTGAGATGGCCGCCGTGGTCGAAATCGGCCAGGAGGACTATTATTACTCAAAATAGCGTAATGCTGGGTCACTATTTTACAGTACATCAAGCTACGTTTTGTGGAATTTTATTGACGTGACAACGTCTTATAAATTGGTTTGCCGGGTGACACTTCAAGAAACTGCGTTACGCTCCGCTCACGTTCCGCGCTCACAATGAGAGCGAGTGAGAGGCACGCGTCCCTTCGACTCGGGCATGGTTAGCCCGCCTAAGAGCGAGTGAGACAGACATAAAAAGTAAAAGGCACGCGTCCCTTCCACTCGAGCACAGTTAACCCGCCTAAGAGCGAGAGAGACAGAGCGAGAGAGAGAGAGTGAGAGAGATAGGCATACACATCGGTTCATTTTATACGAATGAATATTCACATTAAAATTATTTTACCACTCAAAGCCGTTGTCACGTAAAACTTTCGCCCGTATACCGACTTTACAGGCAACCAATTTTTTTGTAAAGGTTTAGCCTTATATGCTGCCGTCTATACTTTCCCGGCAGCCAAATTATAGTTTCCTGTTTTTTGTTTTTTGTCCCGGACCATCGAACACATTGTGCGTCGACCGAGGAAGACCTATTTCAATCCAGTTTTGGGACAAAAAGTGAATATGTCTGCATAATGTTGCTACGATCGAGAGCAAAGTCATGGATAATTAGATTGTTTTTAGCTTAGCAATTCTTATCTGTTCATGTTTCAATCTAATTTTTATTAAAGAGATATACAAATTAATTTGTTTATCAAAAACTACTATGTCAATACCAACTTACAGCGTTTCAGAAGTAGCATTAACTGAAATCGTCCCTTTGTAAAGTTTTATGCGAAAAGTTCGTACTCGCTATTCAGCAACAATACGAGTACACTCGAATTTGCTGCAGCGAGAAAATTCTGCTAGTAATTGTTACTAATATTTCAAAAAATTTTTCAAAGCGTGTCAAACAAACGAATTCTAAGGCATGACCCCAATTAATTTTAACGAGACTAAGTGGATAATTTCATTCTACGAACGTGTTACCTCAGCCACGTTTCCGTGGATAATTTTAATGTACCTCAGAAGTTACACATTAAAGTTCAAGGGAAAATTATGCAAACCCTATGGCGGTCTGTTTCCAATGGGAGCACGCCATGGCCGCGTCCCGAGACTCGCAGCGTTTCATAACGACCGGGACTTAATTATGAAAGTTGTTTCGGCTTAATTACTCACGTCTTTTGTTTTAATTATTGGACCGATCTGGAGGACCCGGGAAATAGATTTCGATCATGCGATACCGATTTCCACGTTTGAAATTAAAGTACATACTTAAAAGATGTTAGTTACAATACTTTGCAGGCATTAGACGTCTATTTAGGGTGTTCATGTATTATTAACTCATTGGCATAAAAGCACCTGTAGGTTTGGTCGATTTACACAGAATACGCTTAACTTATGTACAGTATAATAATATAACATTGTACATGTGTATAAGGGTGGCAAGGTCGCGGCCCGTTTGCCTGAACACTGGCGCAAATAGAGCGTGTCAACCCGCGCCCCGCCCGGAACATTCACACAAAAATCTCAGATGTTTTCCCCGAACGAGAAACTATGAAGTGTCGAATGGCCATCTGTTAAGTTCCCGAAACGTTTCCGAAGACAAAAGTTTGTTAATAACGCTTCAATTTGCTCTCGTGCAAAGTCTTGGAAGCGATTAATAAAGGAGGCCGCGCAGACACCGACGTGTCAATTATACTTGTTACTCTTTTATTGGCGGAGTTTTCTTTGTTTACCTTTTCTACCTCAAATGCTTTGCTACAAATAACGAAGCATTTTTTCCCTACATATTCTCTTAATTGTTTCATTTAAGCCTGCTTGCAAGTTTCTTAGAACTCATTATTTCAGCATTGTACCAGTTTTATAAACTGTACATTACTCAAAACGCCTAAAATACATAAATTTTAATTAGAGAGTCCGCAGAGGCGAGCTCGCGTTACAATATGTCGCAGAGTTGGTCGTCTTGTTAAAAGTGTTACATAATTAACGACCACGACTCGTTTATAATTAAAGTACCTGAGGAGAACGCAGTGCGTGCCGCCCCGGGGGGTCACCTTCGGGCTTTTTCAGACCCTGTTGATCGATTATACTTGAGATTTTTTTCACTATTCACTAACCCACCAATTTTGTTTCAAATTACCCTTATTGTACGTGCAAAAGATGCTTCAGAGTTTGCTTTGATATCCTGTCGTGTTTCAATGATGTTTACGTTTACTACTTCAAGCTGTGTGACTTGAATTCCACACCAATACTTAGTTCCTACCTACAGACTTTACGAATGACTTTTATTGATTGCCATGTTTACCTACTTACTATCGACTAATCTCCTCTAGCGGACAATCGAGTCGCACTGACGTCACCGGGTATTCGTCACGGTCATGATGGATGTCGCCCTCGCCGCCCGCGTGGGCGAGCGCCGCAGCTGACGAATAAACTAATTACACCCGCAGTTAATTATTCTGACTTACAGATAAACCATAGGTATCTTTCCGTCACAAAAGCTACATAATTAAATCAGCTCCAACATTTCTTTTTCCTCTACAAAAAGCATGAAACGAATCTTGAAACACTTCGGAACTATAAAAGCATGAGTTGCTCGGCAAAGCTCTCGTTGTAAATATTCGATCAAAGGAAAGTTGAATTCCCTTAGCGATGGGGATTTTATCGAGAAGTATCGAATTTTCGTGACACTTTACGAAGAAATATTTTTTTATGCATGCGCGCTATATTTCCATTGTCACTGAGATCCATAATAATACGAATGGAACTGAATTTATTCAACAACTGAAAAGTAAACTCAGCGAAGTTGCGAGTTGTATCGTTAAGGGAGGCGTGCGGGAACTGCAAGTTATTACCATAATACGATGAGTCAGGAGTTGCACGCGTTCGCGACGAAGCCTGCTGTAATTGTTATGCAAAGTTAAATAAGAGCGCTTTTCTGTCGCGTGCCGTTGCTACGCCGCGAGCCGTGCCGTGCCGTGCCGCCCGAGCGTGACTCGCGGCGAAGGCGCGGGGGAGATGCTAGTAATGAAGTTGCGACGTGGCTGAATCGCGTCGGCACTTGAGACACTACGTCAGAGCGTGATTTGTACCATAGTAGACCTACATTTTTATGCATCATCTCAAAAGCTGCATAGCTATAAACATGTATGAAAATGAACTTCAAATAAATTGCACACCTTTCTTTGTTACACCTGTCTGAAGGTTAGTTTTTGTGGTGTACAATAAAGTTAATGTATCCAACTTTACAATTTTACGCAAAGTGTACACTGCCAAAGGTAATTTTGAACCGGAATGACACAAAAGTTGTTTTAGTGTCTAACGCTAATACCGCTTGTAAGTCAACCAACATTTCTATTTGGCAGTACAAAGGCTTTCGGCTTAAGAACCGCCAGCGGAGATTACAACCCGTTGCGGGGGCGGCTAATACATTATTTACAACAACACGAAGCTAATCGCTCGTCGTCCGCGGTTCTTGCCCTTCACATCTCATATTTTGATGGGACTACTTAGCCGCTGAACAAATAAACAGACACTATAAAATATAAGCAAGCAGAAAGGATTTGGACATTAAAGCTGTCTGTGACTAAACCTACTGATTATAAAAATAAAAGATAAAAGGCTCTTTGAATTCAAGGGTTTGCCCTTAGGCGTTTCAGGCTAGTTTCTTCAACAATGCCATGTGAATATACAAAGTGATATCATAATTCAAATACAAGAGTAATTCGAGAACCCCTTTCCTGGCCTGTTGATGGCACGCACAGCTGCGGTCGCGGCGCACGAACAAGCGAACATTACGCAACGTTACGTGCTTCCCCCCCCCCCTCCCTTCTCTAGCCCCCCACTTACACACACGCTCACAGCTTCTTAACCCTACAGTGAAACTATTCGGGAGCACGTGAGCCCGAATTGCCTTTCCACGTAATCCGCAAACGAATAACATTCTTATTGATCCGCGGAGAGCTTTGAAGTTCTACTCTGAAACACAACGCTACTTAGAATATATTTGTCGTGCCTTCTCAGTTAATCGTGCATCTCATTGCGTCAGAGAAACACCCTTTGGTTAAGGTGTCTGTCCACGATAGACAGCATGCCCCGATCGCAGGCGACACCTGCATCATCGCAAATACGGCAGTAAGCCAGCCGCTACGGTCTAAATGTATTACAAACCGATACATTGTATAGAAACAATTTTAGTAACGCCACAAGTGTCGCCTGCGGCGGTGGCACTGCCGTCCGTGTCGGACTCATACCTTAAGACTGAAAAGCGAGGATGTTCTCCAGAGTAGGGTTGGCTCGAGATCAGAGCCTTTGTGGCGGGCCTTTGTCGCCGGAACCGTTTAGTCACCGGCCGGCAATCATAACCATAATTTAGCCCATAAGGACGCCATTGCCGCTCACTATACCGCGCCCGATGTTTTTACAACTCACTCCGCTATTATGTTGTTGGGTAAACTATTTTTCCTTATACACTTGTTATGGCGTAGGCGTGTATAAACATTTGCGAAACTGTTGTAGATACGGGACGTGTTTTTCAGTTCTGTAACAGTTTCTTGTCTGCCAAAAACAATAATGGCTTGTATTGAATGGATTTTTCATAACCTAAATAAGCCTGATAAATTGGCCAAAACAAACAACATTGAAACAAGAAACACATCTCATTTCTATAGTAAAAATGTGTCTTTATTTATTTTGAATGTATTGGTAATATATTGTACAATACATTTTTCTCAAAAAATGTACTCAATACATAAATGTAATAATTCGGTTACTGTGAAAGTAGAGAAACCAATATTCTATTGAAACACTTTTCTCGTATAAAATACACTACTAAAATACATTTAGAGCTCGTCAATCATTCGGTTTTGTTGTCAGTTAACTTAGGCGGGGCGGCCCCGCGGGACTCGTAAAGGTAATTTAGATGGAAATCATTTGTTTTCACGTACATATTGAATAAGCTCTTTCATTAATAAGTTCAAACGCGAGCGCCATAACGTCGTTAGTGACGGCCGGAACGCGCGGACTGGCCACTTCCGTTGTACCCAGGCGGCTGAGGCGGAGGCTTTAAGCCCGTCTTCCACTGCAAGCGGAGCGGTATTCGTACGGACTCCGTTATACTCTCATTGCTTCTATGAATGGTAGTACTTCTATAAAGATTTCTGTTGCGAGTTCATACTGTGAGTGAAGCTTCTGCTCGTATCTCTTCCGTATCCAGCTACATACGAGTAATTCAGCATTTAGTGACGCATTAATTTCGGTGCAGCCCCAACAGCATTCTGTCTATGATAGCGAGTAGACTGGACTGCCGCTATATTAATTACGCAAATGAGTAAAATTTTTAACAATTATAGATAAATAGGTTGTTCACTTACCTTACACACACCCCTCCACCAATCCTCACTGAGCCCGCGTGGTGGAGTATGGCTCGCACCACCTCATAGTTGAGGTGAAGCCTGTGCCCAGCAGTGGGACGTATGTAGGCTGATGATAGATAAATAAAATTATAAATTACTAACATAGGTTAAGCCCTTTATAACTAAAAAATTATGAGTCAAGTTACTTGATAAAATAAATAAATTATTATTATTAATCCTGACACTAAAATGTTTTTAGGTATTTTTTTTTTCAGTGTTGGAGCTGATTCTGAGTCTACACTGATATGGTTGTTGAATCAAGCATCAAACGGAGTCCGCCCGGATGCCACGCCGCTTTCAGTGGAAGAAGAGATTTAGGGCGCGCGGTAGCCGGGTTTCGTCAAAGCTTAAACTACACAGAAGATCGCGTAAGGACTAAATCTGTAATGCCATTAGTTGTTTCTCAAGACAGGGCTCAGTGTACGCACTACACTGCGTTAAGGCTAATATAATCCGTGATGCTCAGTATTAAGCTTCTTACTGTCTTACAGTAAATACATTTGCGTTTCAGATATTGTATGAAAGTTTCAATTTTACGGATAATATTTTTGCAGTAGAGAAAATAAACTGTCTGAGGCAGGAAGCGAACCTGCGTCCGTGGGACATTTCTACTGCAAAAGTATTATCTTTAGTTTGCAGCGTGAATGCTTATCACGAGAAATCATAAAATGGATTTCAATTCTACGATTAAAACTTTGTTACAAGCTTCAAAGTTATTTTTATAGTACAATCTAAGTATGTGTCTAATAATATGTCAACATTAATGATAAAACATTGCATAATCATATTTATAAACTTCTTTAAACTAACAATTATTGAATAATATTTATCTATTTAAATAAATACGAAAAATCGAAACGAGTCTGGAAGAGATCGCTCTTGGCTATAAAATTACCTATTTTTTTTTAAATAAGAAATATACAACAACATCACATACATTGATCTGAGTAAGCATTTGTGTTACAGATATCAGAATCAACAGTGATATAACAAATAAATAAATTCATATAACACCCAGACCAGTACAAACAGACATGTTCATGCACACAAATGTTTGTATAGTGCGGGGGTACCACTCTGTCCACTTTGGTGTAATGGTCAACTTATTGACCATTACACCAAAGTGGTATCTTTGTGTTAATTTATTCACATTTTACGTGTTGTGCAATAATGCGTTATCTATCTATACCGTTTGTACAATAGAAAAACTGCAAAAGACGCTTACAAAAATAATTTTAAGTTCTAAATACAGAATTTTTCGATCCTCTACTCGTACGAGGCTAGGAGTACGATGCTGGCACCTAATCGGCTCAGGTGAAGGCGAGCCTTCCTATAATATAATGTGCATCTTCCAAACTGCTGCTCCAGCGTTGTTGAAGCTTCAGCGAAACAGGCAACAAACAAGCCTACCTTGGACCACGCCACAAGAATAAGAAGCTCTATCTATCGCACTCACTATTAGGTTATAGGCAGAAAAGATTACGATTGATATAGAATAAAAGGATTTAATAAAACGCGTAGTACGAAAGATCAATACATTGTATATAAGTGACAATGTCTGTCCACTTGACAGTATCATATTACCTTGTTAGTTTAAAAAGGTTTGCACCAACACTCACTCAACGTGCCATGTTGGCTATAGCTGATAAAACTCACAAACATCCGATTCGCGAATTTTTGAAATTCGAATTGTGAACGTCCTAGCGTTAGTTTTTGAGATCTTTATGAAAAATCCAATGTCAGTATCGTCTGTTCCTCGGGCGTGTCGCTCTGGAATTCGATCAGCATAGGAGTAACAAGTACGCTAGATTTAAAAGTAGATCTAAGCTAAAGCTGGAAAAGATAATTATTTTGCTTTAAATTTCCACTAAACGACCACTTGAAAAAACTAGAGCTGGAAGTCGCACCTGGAAACACAACTGATATTGACGCGACTATTTTGTCGACACATCGAGTGTTTTGTTAGTGTCAGTGTTGTGTTTCCAGGTGCATCTTCTGTGTCACGTTGTGAGTTGTATTGTAAGTCCTGCGACTTCCAGCTCTAGTTTTTTCAAGTGGTTACAGTTGGATGTATTTTGTTCCTGCGCGTGCATCGGTTAGTGGAAATATAAAGCAAAATAATTATCTTTATCAATTTTAGTTATGGATTTCCGCAAAGTAACCCCTGATTCCATCAACTTTATTTAAGCTGACGGAGTATAGCCTCCAAACAACTATTACGGTATTGTTAGATCAGCGGTCCGCCCAAAACTACGTACTTACGCTGAAATATTACTTGCTGCTAGCGTTTTGTCATTGGAAACTGGCTATTTACGGTAATTGTTTGTGCTAGAAGTTTATCTCTTTGAAATCAACTTCTCGTTTAAAGCTTTCTTTATAAGATTTAAACATGTTGCAAAATTAATAGTAAATCATTAGTGATTAGTTGTAAAGTTAAACTGTTAAGACGTAAAAGTTGTAGGTAGGTCCCTTAGTTATGTAACCTTTTTCATTTTGTATATTCATGAAAAAATAATAACAGTAAATACACAGTATTTTATTAAACCTTTTCTGAATGTGAGCATTATTTAATTGACAAACCTTATTTACCTACTAATACTGTTTCTTCGGCTCGCAAAATAATAAGCGAGCAGGAAAACGTAAAATAAAACGTAGAGGAGGCAATTCATCATTCATGAGAGTGCTCTGATTTACTGGAATTCAATGAAACGTAGGTGCTTGAAAAAAGATACACTGCTTCAGCTTATTTTTTGTAAGTTAAAATGTTACGTACTCGTATCTACGAGTAACTCTTTTACAAGTATGTCTAAAGTTATTTAGAGAAACAATTGCGTTGACGTATTGCCGCCTGTTACAATTGCTTAGCTTGTAGGTGTGTGTATATTACTACAAAGGTGCACTATGCCTGCTAGTTCCACATAAAATATTTAAAGCGCTATAGAGTTCGAGAACGTAATAGTCCTCCTGACCGTATTCGACCATGGCGGCCAATCTCAACAGAGATTAACCAACTACGCAGAAGATATTATAGTGCACAAGTGTGAACGCAACACACGGGTGCACTCACTGTTCCATCACTCTCAAAGTTCGATGAGACGGCAATCCGACATGACCGGAGAGAGATCAGGCGCAGGACCAACGGCTAAACGTGCTTTCCGAGGCACGGGGGTGTAACACCGCCAACTTCCCGACTCCGAGCTGTTTTTGAGAAATTAAGGACAGAAAATCTCAAAAACAATTTTGGCTCGACATGAGATTCGAACCCAGGACTTCTCGGATGTAAGGAAGAAACTTTACCACTACACCAACGAGGCAGGCGAGAACGTAGTTTGATATCCTAATATTAATGTAAAAAATACCTAATAACAAGTGAACACGAAGTTAAGATTGTTCTTCTCTCGTCTATATACGTTCACGTCTCTCCCCACAAAGACGGTCGAGGCACTCGAGTTCCTTCACGCCACACCTACGAGTAGAACTCCGTCCGCATCGGTGTGCTTAATAACGTCAACTTAACATTTAGTTCCAAGTTTTATCATGTTCGCCCAGTGTGTGCTCCCCGCGAGACAAAAGCGTACGTGCCGGGAAAGTTGGTGAAAACTGCAGCGAGCGCCGTTACTTAGCACGTATGCATGGAGCTTTGATTATAATAAAATAGGAAGATTAGCCGTCTGGCGCTTGAACATTAAAAAAAATGATTTGTCTACCTAAGTAAACCGACTGTTAGCTACCGTCAGCACATGTTAGTACTGGTGAGGAGATAGCTCGGGGTGTTGAAGATGAACAAGAGTGGACTGTATGTAATAAATAATTTAATGGCAATCCACGAGTACAAAATATTGTGTTGACCGCGTATAGCAACCGCCGCAGTCCGAAGACAGAAGTGTCTATCGGCGATCGTCGGGTCCGGCGCGCCGCCGCGGCCCAGCCGAGCGCAGCCGATGGTGCGCAAATAAGTACTAACTCTTTCGTTATTTCCGACAACTTTTTAATCGCTAATTGTAAGGCATAACATATCTTCCATTTTTTATTCTCCAAAGCATGTATGAACGAGCCGCACAGTGGTGCAGCCCGCATACGGGACCGACACCAAACCGTTTTCAGTCGGACAGTCGTTCCCTTTTGTATTCGAGCTTTTGCAAACTCCAATTTTGGATGAATTTTCTTTATTTACGCACTGCTTTAAACAGGTTGTCAGCGATATCTCGAATAATATACTCGACGGTCCCGAGAGCTCTTCAGTGAATGAACTGTATTTGCCGTACATCATTTTAAAGCGGTGTATTGTTATTAATTAATTTTCTGTGAAATAATGTAATACTTTTAACAACTTCTCCTATATTTTGCGTTAAAATTCAACGTAAGAAAAACATACACCTACCTACATTTAGTTATTATCTACCGTATCACGTCGACGTAGGTAAACATTAATTGTTATTATAATAACCTTCTTTGCCGTAACATTTTATTTTCTTTACATTTATCGAATTTTCGTGAGAACTGAATCTGTTGTCTGTTTATTTTCCTTATATGTCTTGTAACGCGCATCACATTTAATTTAATGGAGTTCGTATGTTAAATACATATTTTTTTATCGGGCACGCACGCACAGTGCCTGGGTGGAAAGGGCCCGTGATAAAGGTAAAGACTTTATTAAATGGCTCGCGTATTTATTACAATAGCGGCGCCAATCGATACTTCAAGGTAAGGGAACGATCACCAATTCAAATTCAAGACATTACAACTGCGGCTTGTAATAATATTTCAAATCATCACCTCTAGCCTCCGCTTTTACAGTAAACCTCCAAGGATATAGATTCGGAGGTGCAATTGTCGAATCAAACTTTTATTAATTGCAATGTAACACTTAACATTGAAAATTAGCATGCAATACAGATTTTAATTTGATTGTAACGAGGAGCCGAATTCACTAATTACTTGCTTAAAAGTTTTACGAAAACCATTTCCATTTATGGTTGTACCAATTTAATTTTTGTACGCGTCTATTTGTCAGAGATTTAAATTTATTACTTTATACGAAATATTTCAGACTGAAAACGTGTATTTTGGTTTCCAATAATTAACGTCGTTCGCATAAGTGACTTGATTTAAGTACAGTCACGTAACAACAATCCAGAATCTGATTTCAAGATCATATCGCTATAATGGCCGAATATTTTTGGACATCACACAAGTAACTTTTGCTAACCGCTGTTTCAGTTGCGACCTTTTTTAAACTTTGTTTTACACGAGTTTAGTTTACTTCAAGGTCCGATGTGCACGTTCCGAGAGCATTCGTGCGATCTTTTTACAAATTACACATTACAATAGAACCGTTTCTTATTTAACATATTTTTCGTCAATCCAGCTCTTTTTCATAAAATATGACTTATTTTAAAAGTCTTTTATTTCTGTAAATAGAATAGTGGGTCTATTTTCACGTTTCACAAATCCAATTTAAACAAAGCATTTTATTTATACTTAAAAAAGTTAATAACTACTCGTATATCTTTACAAATGATTTTGACTTCAAATTCCGAAGTGTCCTCAATAAGTCAAGTCTTGGTAATTAATGTCTAAACATCAATATGCAATCATTTTAATTGATTTCAGTTGAACGAAACAGCTTCTTATAATTAAAACCTTTCATTAGTTTTAGTGAGCTACATTACTAGTAAACAATTAATTACTTTCTGAAATTAAGCAAAATACATAATGTTGAATGGACTGCCTTGCTTGAATTGATAAAAAACAATGTGTCAAGACGAAAATGTTTTCTTTTTAAACAGGCCATAGACCAATAAGATTGCGTGTGAACAATTCAGCGAATGCACTAAGAATTAGCCTATAATAAAGTTAATGACTTAGATTTAAGGAATCTCAAAATATTCAAACTTGGAAAATAAATAAAGATTTTAAAAGCCTTTATAAGTATGCAATTAATTTAAGAACCATCTGTTTGTAAAAATAAAATAAATTAGGATTTATTAAATTAGAAACAACGCCTGTAAAGAAACCTATCCATTATGTTCGTATCAGAAACCAGCTCGTAGATAGATAGATATCGTAGGTAGATAGATAAAGGTGTTAAATTTTCATTAAATTACTAAGTTAGAAGTTATTAAAATCATTACAGAAACCACTCAAATTCTATTAAGTGATTCTTAATTGGACGATTCCCGCACTTTGTATCAGTTACTCTTTAAATTTAGCTGTATTTCAGGAATACAACTGCGGATTTTTTTTAAACCTTAAGTAAATTGGAAGCCCTAATTTCGTCGCCAGGATGCTCAAGCCTTCACATTAAAAAATAATAATTCCTAATTAATATCACAAGTATTTTTCAGTCCATGAGTCGCGCGAAAGCTTCGCCGTTCGCAGAGCGTTTGCCGCCGCGAGTGCGCTGTGACGTCACGCCCGCCCTCGCCCCGCGCGCCGCAGTCGATAAGGGCGCTGTAATAGGCCCGGGGTCCAGTGCTCATTACAAAAACATTTTCGGTCACTTTTCGTTTTTGACAAACTTACATTTAATTAATGCGATGTTTTATTTTAATACGTTTCGTTATCTTTGGAGTAATATTTCAAGCTTGGTAATTTGAATAGGCCCTTAGTGAACATTGTGTGTTATTTTATCATAGACAATATGTGAGAGGTGTTCTTGGAATTGTATTAATTACTCAACTTCATGAATTCATGTATGTGACATGGTTTAAAAAAAAGACACAGCATCATCATCACAAATTGCAATAACAAAAAGTATTTCGACCATCTTAATTACAATTTAACTCTATATTTCTACAAATGTTATTATAATGTCGACGAGTATTTTTGTGACAGTGAATTTTAAATTATACCTAATCAATGAATTCGAATTATATGTAATAATGACTCTAAGCTTTTCTTTGACATGTAAATAATGGTTTGACTTTTAAAAATTGTGTTTTACCTTTAATAGAAATGTAATTCGTATGCCATTCATGGCGCATGATGGAGTTCCTATATTCTACTATGATGACGAATAAATGAATTTGAAAAAATCGCAAATCCAATACGACTTTTTACACACACACGATTCTATCCAAACTTCACAATTATTAATACCGAACGCTGTAAGGTTGCAGCGCGCAGGCCGCGGCCGCCGCGCCCCGGCGCTCAGTCGCCGACCGCCCGCCCGCCGCGTCGCTCGCCGCTCCCCGCCCGCCGCGCGCCGCTCGTCGCTCGCAGCGACCGCACTTACACCGCTCACCGCTCAGACCCGTGACAGTGACCCAGTGTCGGCATGTGATTGTGAAAATTAATACTATGTGCGTTTTAAGATGGTTACCCAATAAACTGTGCCATGTTTTGGATTAAAAATTGTGCGAGCGTACTCGTATGTTCGCGATTATAATTGAGAATAAGTAAGTTCTTTGGAGCCGTTGTAAATATAAGCTTAACGTTAATTGGAAATTAATTAGGAGGTTTAAATGCTGGCTCACGATTAAGGCTTTTTCCTAGCACCGGACTTCAAGTCTGTGGTTAGCATGCAGATACTAATAAATGAGATTAATACATTCATTACTGTATGGGAATTGATAACTGACTTTTAGTATCATGAAAGAGTTGAAAACATACAAATTATTCACTTAGTTATAAGTTATTCACCATCACAATTAGTTTTGAATAAAATTTTCAGCTAGTTGTGATAATTACATAGTATTATATTATATCTTGTTGAAAGAGTATAATGACCATATTATATTCGCGCATTCAATCTAGTGGTAAATTATATTGAAACTTAAACAACTTCAACATAATTTCAACGTTAAAGTTTGCGATAAAGTCACGATACAATTATAACTGCAATATACTTACGAATATTTTTTTATAGCTGATATGAAACTTCGCGAGAAGGGTTTGTGACTGCGACGGGCGAGTCACGCGAAGCACAAATGAGCTGCACAAAAAAGCATCTTATATTGCCATTATACTGCATGCATGCAAGCTTGGATATTTGGCCAACATTCGACGCGAAATATGGCTAATAGCGGCCCATCAGTTGTGAAAAATTTATTCTTCTCATCAGGAATAATGTAGGATTCTAATGTTAAAAGACTTTTTAAAATCGGGCCAGTACTTTAGGAGCCAATTCTATTCAAACAAACAATTAGATCTCTTCTCTTGATAATAGTAGTATATATAAAACGTTTCCGATGCATTTTAAGCAATTTCCTAAATTTCGTTAAAAAAATTCTGTTGATAAAAAGTATTACGTCTATTCTACTTTTATATAATATGAAAAGCTGATCATTAAAATAAAATATCAAAGCAGGACGTGACTCGACATCGTCCTACTTGAAAGTTATGACGAGGGCAAGAGACAATTAAGGTGGTTTGAATTCATATTGAAATTTCCCCTCCAAGTGATGTATTATCTTGAGTAGAGACGTTGATTTGAAGTATGCACTTCATATATAAAGAGTAGTGATCATTATAATATGCGTTTAGTTCGGCTAAATAATGGGTTTTAGTTTCCATTTTAAAATACAAGCAACCATTATTAATTAATTATTTAGTTAATGATACGTCAAAATATAAAGCAAACATAGATATGATTAAGGTTGTCTGAAAGAGATCGTTCATAGCGATGATAATGCCTGAATTTTTCATCTTTATTTGTTAAACATGACTGTTATTGTGTTTTTTTGTCGTGTACAAAAAAGAGTTATGCTTTCATCTCAGAAATTACGAGTACTGAAGCGACTTAGTACGTATTTTCTACGTTAAATTAAGGAATGTTCCTTAAACATGTTGTATTTTATTGTCACTTAATTCATAAAACACTAAGCTTTTATATACCTTTCGCTTCATACCCGTTCTGTAGCTACGGTTTCAATCGTACATAAAAGTTCTTAAAACCTTTAACTTCAAATCAAATGTTCTAAGAATAGAAGTATGTTTTACTAATTAAATCAATAACTCAAATGCTAGGCATTATACTAAGTAGACTGGTCAATTTCTACGCGTAGCTCGATAGTAGTTTTGAGTGCGATATTCAATTACGCCGACAGCCGGCGGCTCTATGGAGATAAAGGGCGTTATCGCGTTCTATTAAGCCAGCTTCTAATTTAAACTTCGGCGCGTTTCGTCAACGTATTTGGCTTTAAAATGCGTACCTTATCTTGCACTTCACTTAGCTGAAATAGTTTTTATCAGAGGGTGATGTTAACTTGGTTACAAGTTTAATACTTGTAAGAGTGCTTAAATTTATGATAAGTGAAGATAAGGCTGCAAATTTTCACGATTGCAATAAGATAGATGGCTCAAATGTAGGATAAGTTTGAAAATACGTTCACAATCACAAATCTTCACACAAAGGATCACTATAAACGTTTCATACAGTAAAACCGCAAACGTTGTTCAGCAGCAAACGATGAATTAAGAACAGTTTTCGTTAGTACTGCAAAAAAGTTTTTGTATACCTCGATTACCATAAAATAATAAACAGGATGTCACAAAAAATTTTTGTTGACGCTTAAAAATGTAAAACCTTTGAACTTAAATCGAATCCGCTATCCGGCGTTGTTATCGCGTCGAGTTGATGGATCGCGCGATTAATGGCGACGCGCGCGTCTCCGCTGCAAACTTTTAATCTTTCGGGCTCGCTGAATAAATCAAATTATCCGCCGCGGCTCAGCTCCGCCCTATCGCTGGACGGATATAATAAAAATGCAAGGTCACGCTTCCTGCCGCGACCTGCGACGTCCCCGCGGCACACCGCCTAAACATGATTCCGTAAAAAGGAACATGCTTATAACATTAGAGCATTTGCCTGATAGCGATCCAATTGAAAACCTTTTTTCCATTGAAAGTTGCGTTATTACTGCGCGCTCAACCTCGTTCCGGTGAAAGAGTCGTTAAAATCGTGAACGTACAACTATTGTGCGGCTGGCACACAATAAACCTTACGAATAAAACTAATGATGTAAGAAAATAAGTAATAATTTATTTGCAAGAATACAGTTTCATTACAGGTGTTATATTCATAAAAATCCGGTGTATTCTAAAACTAACATGGTGTGCAAATTTTATCAACAAGCAATTTTTCAAGTATTGTAACAGTCATAGGCAGGTACGTAGTAATTATTCACTTTCAATCTTTTTATTCAATTCGCTGAAGCTTAGCTTAGCTTATGACACTTAATGATACAAAGCTATGACTCGTAGAATTTAGAAGACGTACAAACACAAATAAATATTTGTTAGTATAGATTATTTGTTTCCACGGTTTACCCACCCTAAGTCATGAGTGTTTACTTGGAACTTACTTTCAATTTCTTATTCATACTTTTTCACGTAATACTAATAAAGGCAAACCCTAATTTGATTTAAATAAATACTCCATTGGGAACCTGATTCAATAGGATAAACATTATGTATAACAAAAGAAAATAGTTCAAATGTTTGGTTCACAATAACTTAATCTTCAAATAAATAATCGTAATAAAAATGTAAACAGCATAATTATATGCTACCTTAATAACCGAGAGACGTGATATGCAACACAATAATCCGTTTGCGTCAGCGGATAACAAATGGCGCATGATGGGTCACTAGACTCGCTGGCAACCGCAGCGCACCGCCCTGCCCTTACATATTAAATTGAGTAATATTACATCAAAAACCAAGAAATAAAATCAACAAAATCAATTTATTTTTGTAAATAGACTCACAATGAGCACTTTTACATGTCCCAACATATAAATTAACCCTACCACCGCTTCGAGACCATTTGAGCTGAGTGGCCAGTTCTTTTACAACGGTTTTAAATTTATCTAAAGGTAATGATATTAAATGTTCCGGTAATTTATTAAAAAATTATATACATCTATCTATAAATGAGTGAGCAACTTTATGAAGCCTAAAATGTGGAACGGCAAGCCTATTTTTGGTCTAGTGTTGAAGTTACGCAAATCGCTATTTTTAGGAAATAAGTGTCAGTTTTTCCGGCACAGCTGAACCATATACTCGTAGAAACAGCTCTTAAAAGTATTGTAATACTAATCTTAACACAAGTTCAAGTAAGACAAGAACATGGTTAATTATTTTGCGCAGCTTTGTTTTTAGGCAGTCGTTACTTACTACGTAGCATTTTATTTGAATACGGAATGAAACTACCTACGTTGTATCGAAGCCGCCCGTAGTCAAATCGCAATGAATGGGCTCGTAGCAAATGTTCTAAATTTAACTACGAGAACTACGGTTACTACAGAGTGCTACGACGGTTCTCATGTAGGCAGTCGTAGTACACGGTTATATCATATGTGCGTCAGTAGTAGTAATTTGTAGCGGATTGCTACGAGCAAACATTGCCACTAGGATTTAATTGCATTGTATTTTATGTGCATAACAATTTGAGAGAATGAAGTGTCGACTTTTGTAAACTGTCGTACTTTTTTGTCATTGATTTAGGGAGTTCTCTGAGAAAAGTCTATGGAAGTTTAAGGTCTAAAAACTTTGTAATTAAATGTTAATTTTGACATATTCATACTACTGTCCCATTTTATAACTATTTTAAGAATAACAGTTAACAGTTAATAAATATTAAATAGAACATCTTTGCCCGAGTAGGCTATCGAAGGCTGCGGCGGAAGAGCCCTAAGCGATAACCGCCGCGGCCGCATCCGGCCTCGCCCGGCGCTCAGAATGCGCTTCCAAAGCTATCGGAACATCTATACGGAATAAACCACTTGTTAATACAACCACATTTGGATGGTTTAATGCATATTCAGTGGAAAGCGCAGGTGAGGTTTTACTAAACAGAATATCTTACCCCACTATGAATAGACCGTGAAATAAATAACTTAATCCGCTATGAGTAGGTCTTGTCTTTTTCTATTAAATGACGTATCATTTGTAAGCATACTCACTGGAACTGTTGAACCATTTCGGAAGAGTCTTTCACAAATTGTAAGTTACGTTATCCGTAAGTGCTTTCAGACTACATTTTGTTTCGATAACATATTATACAAGGTGGTAAATTCCTAAAGCGCGACCGAAGCTATAGTAGTATTACTATTTTTTTTTTATTAAATCTACTATCACGAACCCCAAAAGTTATAAACTCCTCTATGATTTTTTATTGATGATATTAAATGTTTAGGCATAGACAACAAGGAAGAAAATGGTATTTCAATAATGAAGTAGATACCATAACAACTACGGACAGATTTATGATGTAACTACGAGGCCTTTGTGAACTTCGAAATCCGATTAAAGCTCTTTGATGAAGCAGGAATATTGACAAATATTAAAAAAGTGGTGTCTGATTTTAATTGGCTTTCTGATAAAATATCATTTTGCTCTGACGTTAACCGATTACAGAATAAGCAATATCAACCTTTTACTTTCGATTTGCTTAAAACGTAGGTTAGCATTTTGCGATGTTGTAATGCTAAGTCACCCGACATGTCATGTGTTGAACAAAACTTTGTTTTTTTCAAGTATGAAAGAATGTTTCAGAAATCGAAATCGCACAAACAAATGTTAATAAGTGTTGCGGGTGCCTAAAATGAGGTTCCGGCGCGTTTGTCAATCGCGTTAATTATTCCGAAGTGAAGCGCAGACCGGCAAAGCCTGCAAACACCGGAATTCAACAAGAGTACAATTTCCGTCCCGGGAAAAACCGGGATTAGAAATTTATTGCGGCACTGCAGCCGGAACGGATAGAAAAAACGGGCCCTGAGCGTTTTCGGGATGCGATTATTTAAAATAACCTACACCCAAAACGAAATCTTTGAAATAAAATATTTCGGCGGTAGATTTTTTATGATCGGTGCCGAAAACTTATTACGCGTTAAAGTGTGGAAGTATCCTAATTTATGGTCAGATTATGGAAAATCGAATGCCTTACCCGCACAAGTTCGGTATAGCATTCACTAAGTTATAGAAGCTCTGAAACTGATTACTTACTAGTAGTTTGTCTTCAAAGATTTGCTAAAATCTTTAACTGGCTCGATTCCCTTTATTATACAAAGTTGAATACTTGTCGCAACCAAATGGTAAAAATAGCCGTTCAATCGCACGTGTAGTTTTTTAATTAAATATTTCAGGCGATTAATACGTTCAAAAGTAAAGCTGATTGAAAAACCGGCATCTATTTGAATTAGTTCAGCACTCACAACCACGACAATTTTTCACCGAAGTCAAAATCGCTTACCAAGTTAAATATACGTTCTTCCTTAAGAAAGTGTTTTGTAATGTAACAACTACTTACAACTAAGCAGTTCTGGCAATTTGCGTCTCTCATACCTCTTTAACAGGTTGTGTTTCCATCTTTCAAGTTACTTTTTCCTTAATTTGTTTGATTCTTATTGTTATACTGTTATTCTATGTAATAATGCTTATAAATAGCTAACATTAAGTTAACTTTTTATCATCAATAATAACTGTCACCGTGCCTATAATTAGTAAAATATAATATACACTGAAAACTAGAAAATGTATAAAAATGTAAGCGTTTAATATAGGGCAATTTTCCACAATTTAGGCAATTTTCACAATTACGTACAATCGACGTAATAATTATGATGATTGAATTCTAAACCGTAACGTGAAACCGTGCCACATGCGATAGACATCGTGACTTCTGTGTCGTGGCGACAGAACATTCGTGGAATTCACAATTTACGAGAAATATAATGATGATAGTATCATTACGTCTGTATCTACTTATGTATGATGTACGTAGGCGTAAAATTCAACAATGCTAGAGTCATTTTTTTTATAGTGTCACTTCAATATTTCCTTTGTAAAGTTGATTAGAAGGGGCCGTGTGGCTTTCAGCTTGCAGAAACAGAACTTACTTTAAGTTAAATTTTTAGCAGTGGTCCATTATAAAGAACGACTGGTAGCTATATTGTGTCATACTATGTTGACTGGCTCGTTGGTGTAGTGGCCAAGTTTCTGCCTTTTACTCGAGAGGTCCTGGGTTCGGATCCCAGGTCGAGCCAAAAATTATTTCTGAGATTTTCTATCATGAATTTCACAAAAACAGCGTGGAGTTGGGAAGTTTGCGGTGTTACACCCCCGTGCCTCGGAAGCACGTTAAGCTGTTGGTCCTGCGCCTGATCTCTCTCCGGTCATGTCGGATTACCGTCTCATCGAACTTTGAAAGTGATGGAACAGTGAGTGCACCTGTGTTTTGCGCTCACACTTGCGCTCCTGCGTAGTTGGCTGATCTCTGTTCAGATTGGCCGCCGTGGTCGAAATCGGCCAGGAGGACTATTATTATTACGTAGGCGTAAAATTCAACAACAATGCTAGAGTCATTTTTAAAGTGTCACTTCAGTATTTCCTTTGTAAAGTTGATTAGAATGGGCCGTATGGCTTTCAACTTGCGTAAGTGAGAACTTCATTCAAGTTACAATTTTAGTGGTGGTCTATTTAAAAAAAAACGACTGGTAGCTATGTATACTATGTAAGAAATTTAGCTATTCGACGCGATCAAAGAGCTTATTAGTATTCTTGTGCGTAAAATATCTACCCTGATACCCACACGTGAAGGATGTCTACGCTCGTTACAGAAGCTCTTCAGGCCGTTCAAAATTATGACATCTTTTAGAGAATTCCACAAAACAGGGGTTGGGTCGTCCGCCAAGTTGCGTACAAGAAGAAACTATTGAACTATATTCCTTATTGCAGTGGCTTAAAGTTGAAAAAGCTAAGCGTGTTTAATACCTGACTGTATCGGTATGAGCTCGTAAAAAATACATCAATCCCGGCGCGAGCGGTGATCAATCACCCCCCGGCCCCGCGCCTCCCACCCCGCGCCCCGCACCAACCCTTCCGCCCACACTCACTAACAAACACCTCCAGTACCATCTGATAATGTCTAGTTCTATTTAGCTCAAAATACGAACAACTTGTAAAGAATTCACCGCTCCCTGCCGGAAGTTTGCCTCTAGCGAGTGTTGTGAAACGAATTGAAAAAGCGACACAATATAGAGAAACGTCGCAGTCAAGACTCGAATCAAATGTAAGGAAAAGAAAAAAATATTTTAATTTTTTCATGGAAACACGCTTCAACAACCATTAGAGTGTGGTTGTGGTTAAACATGATGTAAAGGTAACAGTATGACATGATACAGGTGTGATACGAGTAACTGCGACCAATACCCACCAAAATTTCCGAATATTAATTTTTTTAGGTATTCAGATCACCAACAAGTTTACATTATGAACATAAAAGTTTTACAAAAAATCAAATAGTTACATGGTAAATGCGAACTTAACTAAGACGATCTTGGAATTTGTATTTATTTCAAACGCTTTTCAAAACTGTAGCTTCTCTTCTTGTTCTCCCTACAACATTAAATGGCCGTCTTGAACACGCATATATCGCACTTACCTCCATCACTTTATAATGGCATATTTGTTTATTATTAATTTGTGATTAAGGCACACGCAAAGCAGATTAACCAACACGTCACCACCTCATAGTTGAGGTGAGGCCTGTGCCCAGCAGTGGGACGTATATAGGCTGATGATGAAAGCAGATTAACGGTTTGATCTTTCACTTAGACTTACTTCTTTTTAGTTGAATTTTAAGACCAAGCTTTGGTTCGTTTTGAGGCTGAGCCTTATTTGTTGACATTTGTACCTATAAGACTACGCTAAATAAGCGAGTGAGCTACAGCATAAGTGTACTCTAGCTTGTACTTTCATAGTTCTGTTGTTTCAGTAGCATAGGCCGGCGCGGGCGGCGGTCGCGGCTCGAGGCGGCATGAGGCGCGCGGCGCTCGCCGTGGCGCTGCTGGCCGCGCTCGCCGCCGCGCCCCGCGTCGCTGCCCCCCGCGCACCCCGCACACCCCGCGCCGTGCGGGTAGCGAGAGAACTCCGCGTCGATGGACCCCCTGTTACTGATACCGATGTCACAGGTAAACGCCGCTCTGACTGTCATTGTAAGAGAAAATAATATCGTCGCAATTACGTGACAGTGTCAATAGCCGGACGCAAACCAACGCGCGTCGATTGTGTTGGTGTGCACTCAGCGACGATACAATAAGATACACACATACTCATCGTAATCTTTATGCATTACGGTTTCCCAGACATTCGATATCACGGATCAGTAATTTTACGAACCTAAGCTAACATTGCCAGATGCCAGATACAAAAGTGGTGGATGTAAGAAAAAGGTCAATTAATATAAGAACCCAGTACAAACAAAAGTTGGTAACTGGAGGACATAATACATCTATGGTGAATTAGAGTGTAATTGGAATGGCTCCCATAATTTTTAATAAATTGCCAGAAGGTTTTACAAAATAAGATCTAGTGACATTTGAAAATAAATTAAAACGGCTATTGACAGAAAAATGATATTATTCAGTTAAAGACTATTTGAACGATATTTTGACGTAAGTTTTGTATTTTTATTCGACTAATTTTGTTATTTGTTATTGCTAAATTTGTAGGTATTATTCGCAATTGACTATAACTAAAATATTGTATGTCTGATAAGACAGGTCACAGTGAGACGTCACTTTTATAAAGAGCTTTTTGTACGTGTGTTCCACAATAAATAAATTTGATTTGATTTGATTTGCCTAGAGCACAGACAGCTGTTTGAATATTTGTATCTTTATTCAGAACACAGAAAGTGTGTACTGGAAATCAGACATGATAGGTCCCAAAAATTTACTGGTTGTTGTTGATATTTTACTTAATGTTGGAATGCTCTATAGTGAGATAACTACTGTTCCTTATTATTGTGGCTTTTTTGGCACAGTTTGGTACAAGTAAGACAGGCTAAGAATACTATAAAATTTAACTAGCAAATAATAAAATGCAAACAACTGACAGTCAACATTGATGACGAATTGCGTAAAAGGTAACAAACGATGCTGCAAAACATTTATGTAATACTTTTTGGTAATAATATCTTTAATTTAATCTGCCACAGACATCCATCCGTTGGACCTGTCCGAGGTGCCAGAGATGGCGGAGGTGCCGGCGTGGCGCGAGCTGTGGTACGGCTCGCTGGACGCGCTGCACATCCACCGCGAGCCCACCATCAACAACACGCAGGAGGACGTGCTGGCGCAGCTCGGCGCCGTCGCCTTCCTGCACTGCCCCGTCAGGAACCTCGGCGAGAGAGGGGTCAGTACTGTACCGGCTGTGCTGTGTGTAACAGACGTGAAGCTGTGGTTCATCTCGTTAAAATAACGTTGACTTCCACCTCATTCCACAACAATCTTCAGACAAGCCTTGGTTATATCACGGTGTAAGATGCCCCCGTCAAGATTTTATACTCCGATCAGCTAATCATATCATCATTATTTTCCCCTTGAGGATACTATAACTTTATATTATTTGTAATTTTTTTTTTTTTTTTTTTTTTTTGTTAGCCTACATCATCCCACTGCTGGGCAAAGGCCTCCCCCAAACCTGTCCACTGATCCCTGTCTAGGGCCAGAGTTTGCCAATCCGGTAAATATTTTGCCAAATCGTCACACCATCTTTTTCTAGGCCTTCCCCTTCGGCGAAAGCCGTCCGAAGGCACCCACTGTGTAACGATTCGGGCCCACCTGTCGGGATGCATCCTACTCACGTGGCCGGCCCACTCCCACTTCAACTTGGCAGTCTTCTCGCCTACATCCGATACGTTGGTCTGTGAGCGAATGGCAGTATTTCTAACTCTATCAGTCCTTTTGATGCCCAGGATGCTCCGCTCCATTGCTCTTTGGCAGACCTTGAGTTTGGCCTTCTGACTTTCCGTCAGTGACCAAGTTTGCGCCCCATAGGTTAAGATGGGCAGGATGCAAGTGTCGATGAGTTTTCGCTTCAGTGATATTGGAAGGTTACCCTTCAAATACGCCTTCATAGACCAGAAGCTCTTCCAGGCATTATCGATGCGGCGCTCGATCTCTTTTCCCTGCCTGTTTTCGAAGGATACTATCTGGCCCAAGTATATATACTCATCTACATACTCCATTACCTGCCCATCGACCATAATGCTATTCTTGGCGGTGTTGGTCATCACTTTCGTTTTAGACATATTCATCATAAGTCCAACCTCAAGGCTCGCCTTGCTCAGCTCTTCGAGCATTGTTTCCAGTTTTCCGGATGTGTTAGCAAACAAGACAATGTCGTCCGCAAAACGAAGGTTGGTAAGCTTTTTACCGCCAACATCGATTCCCTGAGACGTCCAGGTATCTGCTAGGGTTCTGAATACCTCCTCCAGGGTACTGGTAAAAAGCTTTGGAGAGATTGGATCACCCTGCTTTACGCCTTTGAGTATTTTGAAGGGCGGACCGGGAGCGTGCAGTTTGATATCCGCGGTACTTGCCTGATATATGAGCTGGAGAAGTTCAATGTAAGTACCTGGTATTTCTTGGTTTTGCAGTGCTCTGAATATGGCGCAATGCTTAAGGCTGTCAAAAGCCTTCGAGTAGTCCACGAAAGCAATATAAAGAGGCTTGTTAAACTCTTTGAACTTCTCAATCACCTGGTTGACAGTGTGCAAATGGTCTGTGGTGGAAAAATGTGATCTAAACCCAGCTTGTTCTGGGGGCTGATGTCTGTCCAGCGTGTGAGCGATCCTGTTTTGGATTATTTTTACAAAGATTTTATAAATATGTGATATTAGGCTGATTGGTCGATAATTACCTATATCAGACTTTTCGCCCTTCTTAAAAAGTAGAATAATATTTGAATGACAGAATTTTTGTGGTAGACGTCCTGTCAGTAAAACTATGTTGAAAAACTTTGTGAGGTAAGGCCGCAGAGCAGGTTTACCCAGCTTGAGCACCTCTGTAGTAACACCGTCCTCCCCAGGGAGGATTAATTAATTAATTAGATTAATTATTTGTAATTATCATGGGTTAAATAAATTATTAACTGGGTTTGTGTCAGGCGTCACTGGACTGCGACAAAGCCAAAATTTAATAAAACACAATGTGCAATTCATTACCGCACACACGGTGATTACCCACTCACTTCGTGCGTAAGTGAAATATTTCTGCCATGTATTGACAAGCTTATGGGTCATCATCAAAAGTACGTTTCTTGACTGTCCGAGATGAGAATCGATGTGTAATATTTTCACACGAAATTTTTATGGTGAATGGTAAGGCAAAAAATCGTATTTGCAACATCAAAGGTTTACAAATAAAGAAGTATAATTTGAATTTCAAGCAATTGCTGCATCCTTTCGCTTGTGTAATGTTTTATTTAAGCTACATGTGACTGCCGGTCATAGTTTGTCCGACCAACGAAGTAAGATAAGAAAAGTGCACTTTATGTCCTTTTCATAGTTGCCAAAAATAAAATGATTGTAATACGTTTACGTTTACGTTTTATATACTATACCAAGCACCCCACGCTATTTACTCTACTGAAATGTATTTTTTTATACTCAGAAATCATTTTCTCTTATTCTTTTTTTTTGAGTTAATAACGTTAATCGAAAACTCTTATGAAATCATTGTATTGTCATCGGTACTTGATACGTAGGCAAAGTTTCAAATTAATCCGATTTCTGGAAGTTGGTGAAAAAGATTCCGTTACATACATACATACAGCCCAAGCTAATACAAGCGTGTTAAAAATATCTTAATAAGTGATAATGACCCTTATGTATTCACACTTCCCAGAGCACACACTTTACTCAATCATGTCGACAGGATGCTGTTAACGTGATTTATTTACTTGTTTCACTTGAATCCTTTTCACGTAATAAATTAAACTTAGAAGTTGCCGAAACATTTTCTTGTTTTACTTGATTTCTTGGAAATAACACAAGTCACATCTTTATGTTTATAAAAGAGTATTAAAATATCATCACTTCAAAGTGATGTCATTGTATGGACACAATCTATGTAGTGTGAAAGAAAACTTTGCACTTTTAATGCTGAGCAACGTTTTTTTAACAAGATTTATTTAGTTTAACTTTTCCCAGTGTTTATTTGTTTGTTTGTAATCAAATCTTGCACGCTAAATTTCACCCATTTTTTAATGTCTGATTGAGCATTTTTGTTAATATGTTAAGTTTGGATGACGATGCACAAATCGAGTATTAAACTTTTCTGGAAAAAAATACGTTAAGTTGTTGGATGGTTACTTCTGTAAGTTGTGACTGCTCGTTGGTGTAGTGGCAAAGTTTCTGCCTTACATCCGAGAGGTCCTGGGTTCGAATCCAAGGTCGAGCCAAAATTGTTTCTGAGATTTTATGTCATGAATTTCTCAAAAACAGCTCGGAGTCGGGAAGTTGGCGGTGTTACAACCCCGTGCTTCGGTAAGCACGTTAAGCCGTTGGTCCTGCGCCTGATCTCTCTACGGTCATGTCGGATTACCGTCTCATCGAACTTTGAGAGTGATGGAACAGTAAGTGGACCTGTGTATTGCGCTCACACTTGTGCACTATAATATCTCCTGTGTAGTTGGCTGATCTCTGTTGAGATTGGCCGCCGTGGTCAAAATCGACCAAGAGGACTATTAATATTATTATAAGTTGTGAAATGTTTGTTGGCAGGTGTCGTGGGTGCGCCGGCGGGACTGGCACATCATCAGCTCCGGCGTGTTGATGTACACCAACGACGAGCGCTTCCAGGTGCTGCACAGCGAGGGCTCCGACGACTGGATCCTGCAGATCAAATACGTCCAGAAGAGAGACAACGGCACTTACGAGTGTCAGGTAGTCATTAGCTCGATGCCAACTACACACCTTTTTGGCTTATTTGCCGTCTTAGTTTTTGCGTAGCGGTGACCAAGTTGCACCCTCTGTCGATGTCGGACTCTGTCCTTTCTCAACACCACTAAAAGAATATTTGTTCAAAAGATTTTAAAATTCAGTCATGACTAAGTTTGTTTTCATTTGACTGTTGCGTTTAACTCTTTGATGATTTTTATACATATTTTAATTACCTTTTCTAAAACTAGCGACCAGTCATTGCTGTATGAGGGTGGTTAATATTTTTTACATATACAAATATAATATATGCTATATTTACTTATTAATTCATTATGGCACAAACAGTCATTTCAAAAAAATATATTACATAGTGGAAACCTAAATTATAGTGAATAGACAAGCAGAGCCGAAATTCACATTTTTACATTTTATTTATTTATTATTATCTAGATAGTATTTTATAGTTTTTTCTTATTAGAGTAAGGTGTCCTTTTATGGTGTGTTTGTGTGTGTGTGTGTGTATGTGTGTGTGTGTGTGTGCGCGCGCGTGTGCGTATATGTAAGAGACCAATTATTTGGGAGGAATCAATTTTAGGTTAGTTTTAATATCCTTTAATATCCTTTCACGCTCTCGTTTGCTGGTCGGCAGGTGTCGACAGCGTCGGGCACGCTGTCGCGGCTGGTGCACCTGCACATCGCGGTGCCGGAGGCGTTCATCCTGGGCGCCGACGAGCACCACGTCGACGCGGGCTCCACCATCAACCTCGTCTGCATTATAGAAAAGGTACTTGTTTTAGTGTTTTATTAGATCAAGAAGCTTGGGATTCATCGAAGGGTGAGGCTAGAATTTCTCGCAACCTTATGGTCGTTGCGCTCGACAGCTATAGTGAAAAGAGGCAATGACAATAGTGACTGAGTTTCTTGCGCCGCTTCTTCTCAGCACTGGCCCAAATTGTCCCGAAGCGGTGGTAGGGTTAATTTATTATGTTGGGACGTTTAAAAGTGCTACGTGGGCCAAACTGAAAGTTTTGCGTAACTCATAAATAAAACAATTAATTTGTATAATATTATATTTACTGCTTTTCAAAGTATTCTCCGTTGCATTTTAAACACTTTTTCATTCGTTCAAACCATTTTTGGAAACACGAGGACCATTGGTCTGAGGGTATGTTTTCTACGTGCTGGTTGAACGCAATCACTGCCTCTTCTAGCCCCGTAAATGTCGAACCTCTCATTAAATCTTTGATTTTTGGGAAAATGAAGAAATCGCAAGGTGCTAGGTCTGGACTGTGTGCGGGATGGGTCACGAGCTCTATGTTTTCAGAAGCCAAAAATGACTTTGTTTTTTTCGCGGTGTGCGCCGAAGCATTGTCGTGGTGCAACAAAATGCGACTTCTAGGTCGTTTTTCCCTTACTTTTTCTGAGACATTGGGTAAACACATAGTGGTGTACCATTCAGCATTAACGGTTTTTTGTTGCTCAAGTGGGATCGTGCAGACAGGACCCGTCTTGGAGAAAAAAAACGCAATCATTTGTTTGCCCACGCTTCTCGTTTGCCTCAATTTTGTTGGTTTGCTCTCACCTTCAAACACCCACACAGAAGATTGTTGCTTTTTTTCTGGAGTATAACAATATATCCATGTTTCATCACCTGTTACGATGTCATACACAGCATTAGAATGTCCGTGATTGTACTTTAATAGCATTTCTTTACACCAATCCACACGATTCCGTTTTTGTTCTGGAGTGAGTTCGTGAGGAATCCATCGGCAACAAAGTTTCCTAACTTTTAAATGATCATGTAAAATTTTCTGAATTTGGCTCATACCAATCCCCAAATGTCCTCGAATCTCCTCATAAGTGATACGCCGATTTTCTTCAATTAGTCGTCTGACTGTAGCCACATTTTCCTCCGTGATCGCAGTTGAGGGTCGACCTTCACGAATTTCATCATGGAGAGAAACACGGCCGCGATCAAATTCAGCATACCAACGCCTTACAGTGCTCAGATGTGGTGCTTCTCTCCCAAAAGCATTTTGAAGACGAGCAGCGCAATCTTGCGGAGAAAGCGAACTTTTAAAATCATAAAAAATCATCGCCCTAAAATCTTTTCGTGTTAGTTCCATTTTTGCGACGGACAACGAACTTCAATTTGAGATAAAAAACAATTGACAAGTGACATCCCGCCAGAATTTATTTTCATTAACTAATGAGATTTCATGTTTTAAAAAAATATAACATTCGAAATTCAAACATTTACGGGTGGCCAGCTACGCAAAACTTTTAGTGTGAACTACGTAGTTGTTAGCCTACTTACAGAAATAAATGGATTTTATTGGATTTTTTATTTTAGTGTGGATTCTGCCCGATCAAATCTGGATATCTGTAAGTTTACGGCTTGAATGATTGAAGCTTAATGATTAACCTTTTTCATGCATTATGCCAGTTTTGAGCTTTAAACAATGGTAAATGGTGGACCTCAGAAACCACATCGAAAGTGTCCCGTGTTTCAGTGAATAAATATTTCTTTATCAATTTCATTTCAGAGTCCAGTGCCACCACAGTACGTGTTTTGGTACCACAACTCGCGGATGATCAACTACGACGCGGCGCGCGGCGTGACCGTGGTGACGGAGCCAGGGCCCAAGACGCAGTCCACGCTCGCCATCCGCTCCGCCGCGCCGCGCCACTCCGGGAACTACACGTGCTGCGCCGCCAACACCGAGCCCGCTCATATTTACGTCTACGTCTCTGAGGGCAGTAAGTGACATATCTTTTACATCCAGATAACTCGCGATTAAAAGTCGTCAATGCTATGAGGAGTGCGCAGTTCACGGTAGTTTTCCTTGTCACTAAGACGCCATCTCGGAGCCCGCGTGATTTTCTACGTCTACTTACATCCCATTGGTAATCAGGAATTAAATAGCACAACAAAAAGGCACACGACACAAAGATTTACATATTATGTATGATTTAACGTTGACGTCTTCTTTTGCTTGAAATGAAGTTTACGCTCAAGCACAATTAATGTAAAATGTTTATTAGTCTACTATGAGATTGAACAAAGACATAAGTCAACATATCAGAATTTAGTTATTGTAATCCGTTGTTGACATTGATTCTGATTTCAGCAGTGATACTGATATTTTTGATTGGTTACTGTTTACAGGTGACAAGATGGCAGCCACACTGAGCCGCAACGCGAGTGGAGCGCGAACGCTCGCCACCGCGCTGTGGCCCGCCGCCGCGCTCGCGCTCGCTGCGTCTACGCTGCGCGCTCGCAGCGTTAACGCACTCCCAACGCTTGGGCTTGCACTCTGAAGCGTAAATAAACGGACGCTTGACTAGCGAAGAAAGTTGAAGGAATTACGAATGTTACGTCACAGTAAATTGAATGTTCGTGCTCAAGAAAAAGAGGTTGTTTTTAATATTGACTTGTACATTATTTATTGAAAGCAATCATCGCTAAATCACTGTCGTTAATTGTCATTGTCAACTAGAACGTTAAGATCTTAAACCTCTTTCGGTCGTTTTTTTCGACTTTAAATAATGTACACGCAATTGTCAAAATATTATGTTCATTTAAAAATTTATTTTTCGTTATCATTATATTTTGTCATTTTAAATATTTCATCCATTGAATGGATGTAAATCGTCTGTATATACTCTTATTATGACGAAGAGGCATCTGACGCAGAGACTATAGGAGTTGGTGTAAATATTTGTAAGTTAATTATTGAGGAATCTATTGAGATAATACTAATAAAAGTTTTAGAATAAAAAACTCAATCGACTACAGTCATCGAGACAACTTTTTGTAAATAAATATTTAATTTTGATGCCGAAGCGCGCTCGTTGACCGAATTTCGACAGTGTACTTGTATTGAAATAATCCAATTGATTCGATTTGACACTTTGCCAGATTGGTACGATTTTTTTATTTTATATTAATTTAAACCAATCGATTAAGAAAGTTACAGAAATATGTTAAACATATGAGTAACTTATTGGTTCAATGGAGGAAGCTTTTTCTTTAACTTTTTTTAAAAAAAGTGAATTTTTCCCACAACATGATATTCAGATGTCCAGATTTTTAAGAGCAAATACATAGCAATAATTACAGGTATAATTATGTTGTGAGAACGCTACAATAGTCAGAGCTGTCAATTTGGATCTTTAAAATTATTTCAACATCATTCAAGGCGTCAGTAAAATTTAAAACAAAATATGAAAGCAAATTTCATCCTGTAATACACTGTTGAATTTCTTTGTCGCAATTTACAATACTCAACGCAGTTTCCAGAACGTCTCCTGACGAGTGCGCTTGTAATTCGTTTGTAACGACTCCTATCCCTCATGACTTCCACAGATTAAAAATAAACAGTTAAAACTATGTATGTGTTTCATTTGCACAAAACTATCCTTAACGAAAAAAAAACACGAAATCGCTCCTTTGGAGTCTTGACGACCTCTTAGGTGAAGATGTCGTCTAGCGCACCGGTTTTCAAGATGACACCAATCATAAGTCCTCGGGTTCTATCCTTCCATCATGACTTCGTATTTCTAAATTCGATATCGACTTTCTAAATTCAATGTAAATTTTTCTGGATTCGATGTTGACTTTTATGAATTTGTTGTCGACTTTTTGAATTTGACATCGTCTTTTCTGATTTCGATGTCGACTTTTCTGAATTAAATGCAATGATTTCAAAAGAAGGATCCGCCCGTCAGTGACTTTTTCATAAACCATCTTCATACAAAGAAAAAATAACGCTATCTGTCATAATTTATTGGAACTTTGTGAATATCTTGCTGACTACGTGTGTACGTTGCTTTGCATGAGGACGACGATGTAACCTTGTACGAGCGTGCAAGATTATTTTAATTCAAACTTTTAAGTTAATATTTTGTTGCTGTCGAAAACAAAATATTTTAAGATGATGAAATAAAAGACAAGAAATTACAACCATATATATATTTACATTACATTACATTTACATAGAGTTTTTGCTATCGATATTCATTTACATGGTATAGCCGATCCTTTTAGCCTCCATAGTCCAGCTTTTGATATATCTTTGACCAAAAAATTTTTAGAACAGTCGTGTTTTTATGAGGTTTGAAATAAGGCTCGTTTCGTTGTTTTCGAATAATACGACTCCAAATCTCCTTACGCATTGGATCATTAGGAATTCTGTAATTTAAATATTTATTGAATCGCAATTCGTAATAAGATATTTATATAAACACTTATTAAATTTTCAAAATATCTTTATACCCATTTTTACTCAGAATTTGATGAAACAAGCGACTCCACTAAGTTTTGTAAAGGAAAAGAAAATAAGGCTACCTATTTTGAAACATTCAGTTTCTTTTCTCATTAAAATGATTGAAGGAATGAAAGAGGGGAGTTATTAGTGGCGCCAAAAATCTCAACTTTGATTTTTAAACGGTTTTATTTAGCTCACCCCGTTTGTTTTATTTATTATTCTTGGGTCAAATTTAGTAATTCAAATTTCACCCTCTTCCTGTCAACCGATTAATCTGAAATTTCGTATACACCATTTAATCTGAATGTGTTTCCATCGTTGTCGGTTGAACAACTGCCTAATTATAGTGTAACATTACAAAACAAACATTTTAATCAACGATTGTAGACAATTGACGTGCCCCACGGTTTTATTTTAGTCTAGTCTATGCATATGTTTATAATTCCCACTGTATCTATTTTATTATTTTTTGGTTTTTAGTACATTTATCTTAAACATTGCAATGTATGTTTAATTAAAAACCGTTTAACTTAAAAAGTTTTTTTACCTATTTTTTACGATTACAATACTTACTCCCTTATTCACTTCTTTCAATCGAAAGTACAAAATACGTTCATACAAGGTTACCTCAGCACCGCGGGTGGTAGCGCGTCACTAACCTTTAAAAGTTCGCATAAAATGCATTTATTTAATAGTTAAACAAGAAACAAATATAAAGTAGGATTACTTACCTGTGATACTATATCCCATGTCGCTTTTTAAATTTTGTATCATAATTTTTACAGCCTTTGACGACGCAAATAGGTATTTTCCATCCCCAACATACACAACCGCGCTCTGCTGCTTCGCGCAGACGACTGAGTCGCGTTGGCCCTAAACCCTAAACTAATATTTTAGGTCCAACGCGCTGGTGCCATCATACGCGCCCGTTAGCCGCGTCCTTTACGCAGTAAATAATATAAGTCGATGATTAAATGTCAACTTTCTGGATTCAGTGTAAACTTTTTTTGATTTTGATACCGACTTTTCTAAATTTAATGTCGTCTGATTTAGATATCGACTTTCTGAATTTTGATATCGGCTTTATGATTTCGATATCGACATGTTAAATTCGACATCTACTTTTTGATTTTGATGTCGACTTTTTGAATTTGACATCGACATTTTGAATCCGAGGAATTTAGAAAGTCGATTAATTAGGATTTAACTCCTTAGTAACAGACGGGCAATAATGATAACGAATAATGAAAGTGAAATAAAAATATAGCAAATTACTAAGGTGTCCGTTGATTCATTTTGAAATACCTTACAAAAAATATCACGTAGATAATTAGACAAGCAAACGTAAACTATACAAATAATAAAATACAATAAGAAGATAAAAACTTATGTGAGAATTTTCTTATTATTTAGTTTTATTTATATATTTATTTCAGGCCACACAGCCCATAAGAGTAGTTAGTAACAAAGTTCTTAGCCTAGGGTTGGTAACACAAAATTTATATAGAATATAAACCATTATTGCTAACTAAAATGAGAAAATAATTTATGAGTACACGGAATTTATATTACAGTAAAGTAAAAAGCGTGGGGTGCACTTTATGACGTTTGCATACTTCTCTTTTTTTTTATAGTTGCCAATAATAGGATGATTTTCACATACTACTATACCAAGCACTTCACGCTTTTTACTCTACTGTAATATAAATTCCGTGTACTCATAAATTATTTTCTCTTTTTTTTTTTTAGTTAGCAATAAAAGCGTGTTTTTTTTTTTTTTTTTTTTTTTTTTTTTTTTTTTTTTTTTGTTCATAAGGATAATGGAAAACTCTTATCAAATTATTGCATTGTCATCGGTACTTAATACGTGTGAAAAGTTTCAAGTTAATCCGATTTCTGGAAGTTGGTGAAAATTGAGCTCAAAAATTCCGTTACATACATTCATACATATATACATACATACACCCCGATCTAATAAAAGCGTGTTAAAAAAACGATAGACATAAGGACAATGTAGCCTACTTGTAATCATTTTTAGGATGCTGTTGGTACTGGCGCGCGCGCGTTCCCTAGACCAGAGACGCGCACCGTTTTCGCACTTTAGCGTAAAAACAGTCCACACGGTAATCTGCCAACATCCCTGAGGCACAACAGTACCGCGGCAGCCCCCACAACACCCTATACAAATAAATATAATAACAAAATGTTGAGGAGATAGCTCCGGGTGTTAAAGATAAATAAAAGTAGTTACTGGCAATCCGCGAGTACAATTATTGAATGTGTGGACTGCGTATGGTAACCGCCGTGGCCCGATGATAAGACAGAAGTCCTAAACAAATAAATATAATTGCGAACAAATATAATTATGATTATGAAACGCATTGTTGAATTAGTCACGGAGGGTACTGTTCACATGTATCATATGACGACATGTAAAAGGATGTACAGAAGCTCTAAACAGAGCAATTTTACCGATGCCGTACATCGTGAGAATCTGCGAATATGATGATATTGATAATATTTGCCCTGACTGCCAGCGCCCTCCGTTCCCTTTCTATGTCGTCATCAACCCAATATGGTTCCCAAGAATTTAAAAGCGTAACATCTGGGTACACAGCTGTTGTCAGGATTAGGTTTAGGTTGAGGTTTAGGTTAAGCTTTAAGTTTATGTTTAGGTTTAGGCTTAAGTTTAGGTTAGGTTAGGTTAGGTTAGGTTAGGTTTTTTTTTTTTTTTTTTTTTTTTCATTCATATTTTGAGAGCTATTTCTGGTGCTCTCATTTTGTCTTTTATTTTTATCTCTTAATTATAAGTACCGTAATATAACATTCAGCTTTAACTTTAGCTTAACTTTAACCTTTTTGATGATAAATCTTTTAAATAAATTACACTATTTTCAGATATTATTATTATTAATAATCAATTAAAAAATATAAATATAAAATTAGAATTTCAATAAATAATAAAAACACGATTAAATTTTTATAAATGGGGCAATAGCCAATAATAATAATAATATATGAGACTATTTCAGCTACCTAACCTAGTTTTGATGTACACGATTGAAAATTAATTTATAAAAATAATAAAATGTTTGCAATAAAATTGAAATAATGAAATAAATAAAATTTAATTAAGTTAAATGAGGCAAAAGCCATTAAAACCTTAAAAACAGCAGTCAGACCTTTTTGGCACCATTAGCCTTGGCTGCCTGGCGCATAGCGCCAATTGCGAAGGCCAGAAAATGGGCCCGGGTGGAATCGCCACCGATCAGTTCTGGCAGATTTCTTGTTATGATTGACTGGCGAACCCTGCTCTCGAGATCAATACGCTTAACCGAATACTTGGGGCATTCGGTCAGCAGGTGTTCAATGCTCTCGACTGTAGTGTTGTCACAAGAGCAGGTCTCGTCAGCCGATAACTTAAATCTATAGAGGTACTGCTTAATGCCTCCGTGACCTGTCAACAGCTGAGACACGATATTTGACAGAGCTATCTTTGCTACAGTCCGGTGCGCTGTTCTCACGTCGGGGAAGAACATCCTGGTAACCGCTCCGGAGGTTGCCTCTTCATAGCGTTTCTGCCATCTGGTGAGAGTGTGGCCCCTGATGGTTCGCTTGGCGTAGGACAGCGGGAAGAAGTCGTAAGCTGGTCTCGTCTTCAATTTCAAAGCCGCATCCTTTGCCAGTTCATCCGCTCTCTCGTTACCGACGATTCCTGCATGGGCCTTTATCCAGTGCAGCTTTATGTCTACACCTCTTCCTCGGAGCTCGCAGAAGTTCGCTTTAATCTCCACCACGAGAGGGTTTAGGGAGGATGGATCGCACAGGGCCTGTAGCGACGAGCGGGAGTCGCTTACTATGTGGACTGTGCTGGTTGTAACATTCGATGCCAAAGTGGTGGCTCTAAGAATAGCGGTCATCTCTGCCTGGTACACCGAGCAGAAGCTTTCGAGGCGGATCTTGGCTTTGCGAGTCTCGCGGCGATTTTTCCATACTGAAATCGCCGCTCCCACCTTGCCTTCGATCTTGCTTCCGTCGGTGTACATGATAGTATCGTCCTCAGGGAGTCCATCGGCCTCCTCTTGTGTGGTGATTATGCCGTAGTTTAGAGTCTCTCTTTTTGCGGGGTGAGGCAAGTGCGTCGGGTGGACTCTAGGCTGCAGTTTTCGTCCCGGATAATCTTCCAGGGGCTTTCCCCTCTTGATCTCATAAAGTTTTAACTGTTCCTCTGCTCTTAGGTCGAGCGGGATAATCCGCGCTAGGGTTGCAGCTGCGGTGAGGGAGGTCGTCGAGTGCGCCTTAGAAATCTGGATCCCGAAAATTCGGGTGAGCCTGTCCAGGCGTTTTCTCGCGCTCTTGCTCTGTGCAATCGGGGCCCAGACGCTGGCCGCATAGAGCACCGTCGGTTCAAGGACAGATATATAGAGCGTCCGTAATATTTCAGGATTAAGTCCCCATTGGGCCCGCGCAGCTCTACTGATGGCCTTGTAGAGGTTTATGGCCTTGGCTGTCACTTCGTCCAAGTGGGTGACAAAGTTGAGGTGGCGATCGAAGGTTACACCAAGAAGTCGTACAGTGTCCGTGAGTTGCAGCTGGGTGTGCAAAAGCTCAAAACGGGGCAGTTCGTACTTCAACTTCTTGGTGATCAACATTGCCTGGGTTTTAGCGGGGGCGAATCGCATTTTGTTCCGGCGGCCCCAAACTGCCACCAACTCCAAGGCTTTGTTGACTTTCCTTTCCAGGCTTCTGGTGTCCGGAGCTGCGGCAATGATGACGATGTCGTCAGCGAATGCTTGGACGTGCGCTTCCAGACCCTCTGCCTCCCTTAGGAGGGGATCCAGCTGGACGTTCCATAGCAAGGGTCCGCCGATCGACCCCTGCACGCAGCCCTTGGTGGTGATCTTTGGGACCTTCTGTCCCAGGTATCGGACCTCCACCGATCTGTCCTTTAAGTAGTTCGAGAGTATGCGCATGGTCTGGGCATCAACCCCCATGTTCAGCAGCTCTCGAAGAACAGCCGGCCACCACGCATTATCGAACGCTCCTTCGATGTCTAGGGACACCAGAGCCACCATCCTCTTTGCTGAGATCCCGCTTCTCACCAGCTCCATGACATCGTACAGCGCGTCCTCGGTGCTTCGTTGCGGGACGAAACCATACTGACGTGGGCTGAGGCAGTTACGGCTCAGGAGTTCCCACGAAAGTCTGGCGATTATGAGCTTCTCATAAACTTTGCCGAGGATCGGAAGCAGGCCAATCGGCCGGTAAGCCTTTGGGACCGTATAATCGGTCTTTCCAGGCTTCGGGATAATCTTGATTACTGCCCGCTTCCATGGCTCGGGAAAGTAGCCCAACTGTCGGCACCGGTTGTACAATGTCAGGAGAACGGGGTTGGCCTTCGAAGCCGCCGCGCAGATGTCTGCCGTTAGGCCATCCTCGCCCGGCGCTTTTTTAGAACTCATACTTGAAAAAATAGAGGCCAACTCGCTCTCGGTGAAGGGTGGTGTGTCATTCTCCCTCGTGTCACCTAGGGCTGATAATTTTCTCGCCACCTCCTCCCTGACATCTCGATGGTGAATTTCGTCCGACCCGGGCTCGTCAGGCGGGTAAAAGGTGTTCGCTAGCAGAGCCGCCGATGCCGCCGGAGTCAATGTGTCCCCAGAGTTGGGGTCAGACAAAAGACGCTCATCTCCTGGTCCCGGTTTTGCGGTTTTTTTGATAATGCGGTAGGCGCATCGCCAAGTGTCTTCGCCTTCCTGCCTGGTGCAGAAACTTTTCCAGCTGCTGGTGATCGCAGTTTGTATAGCCTCTTTGTAAATGGTCCTGGCCTCAACGTACTCCTCCAGGACATAAGGTCTTCTCGTTGGGTTTGCTCTCCGCAATCGGCGGCCCAGAGCAATTGCTCTCTTCTTGAGCGTAGTCAGCTCCTGATTCCACCAAGGACACGGCAGGCTCCTCCTGTCTTGTCTTATTTTTGGGATGGTTTCTTCCGCCGCTTCAACGACAGCCTGAGTGTAGAGTTTAGTGATCTCGTTTAGATCCCCATAGGACTCCGCGTTGCAGATGGAGGTGGTAGAAACCCTTCTCCTCTTCAAGCTCTCTTCCAGAGCAAGGGGAAATTGGGCCCATCTTGCTTTTGCGGTGTTGAAACGCCATGTAGAGTGATGTTGTGAT